>OY998179.1:48032221-53032221 GCA_963921935.1 Galeruca laticollis | reverse complement strand
TGCAGTTTGAGGAAAGGTTTTTTGGATTAACGATTAGAGATGTACGAAAACGTGCATTTGATGTTGCCAAACAACATGTCATTGAACATTATTTCGACGCTGATAAAGCAATAGCTGGGAAAAATGGTTCTAGAAATTTATGCGAAAAACTCCAAGACTATCTCTTCGTCATCCAGAAGCCACATCACTTGCCAGAATGAGAGGATTTAGTAAATAAAGGGTTGAGGCTTTTTTCACGCTTCTAAAAGTGCTCGTGGACAAATATCATTTGATTGGAACAAGGATTTATAACGTCGTTGGAAGTGGCTTCACAACTGTGCAAAAGAAGCCCCAATTCTCCAAGGAAAACATCAAGTAGGTGCGGTAAGTAGTGGTTAGAGAGGAGTGAATACCACTGTTCTGCGATGCATTATTGCTGCAGGATCCTATATCCCTCCTACGTTTATCTTTAAAAGAAAGAGATTTGTAATAGAATTAGAAAAATGAGCTCCAATAGGAAGTAGAGTCACAATTTACGACTCAGGTTACATAACTGGTGAATTGTTTGTTACGTGGCTCCATCACTTCAAAAACAGTATTGTTTGTTCAGAAGAAGAACCGGTGTTGTTACTGTTAGATTGACATTCTACTCATAGTCAAAATTAAGAAGCACTTTCGTTTGCTTGAGATAATGGAATCATAATGCTACAATTGCAAAGTCACACAACTCATCGCATGCAGACATTAGATGTTGCCTTTTTTCGACCTCTCGAAATTTACTATGTCCATTCACAAGAAACTTATTTGCGAGAAAATGTGGGAAAATCAATTACTCCCTATGATGTTATTGCTTTACTTGCAGAAGCCTATGGTAGAGCAGCGACGATTGAGACAGCAGAAAATGCTTACATAACTTCTGGTATTTTGCCCGTTAATCGACATGTATTTAAAGACCACCATTTTGCTGCTTCAGTTATAATGAACTATTGTTTATATTTATCTCAGATGTCAACAAATGTGGCTCCGATTCACTCAAGTGGAGACGGCAGTGCCTAAACGTCTCGAATCTGGGATGCCAAATTTATCTGAGCCGAAAATAAATTTTTCCCAACTTAAACTTGACAAATATGAAAGGAGAACTGAAAGAACTACCTAATTTACATTTCCTTCGTTATGAGTTTCCAAAATACTTAATACTCAAAACATTTTTATTATATTGTAACAATTTAGACCACAATAATATATGTATTTACATTAAAATCCACAAATTAATTGAAAATATTCCCCTGTCCCCTGAAAACTTCACATATTCAGAATATTTGTATTATAGTGTAACAATATAGACTGCAGTAATAAAATGTATTGACAGTGAAAGTCAAAAATATAGCTGAAATATTATCACATAAATTTGAGAACCTTGTGTTACATGTTCGTACCTTGCGTTGGATCCAAAGCAAAAGTCAACGACATACAAATATAAAATTCCACCGTAAACTGATGATGTAGTACTATTAGTGAAATCCCGAAAACCTTAGTTAAATAATGCCCCCCCTTGTAACTACAATACAACTTCTACTGAATTTATAAGAAAAGGTAAATAATGACACTTATCAATATGTACATCCTCCTCATATCAGCCTACTGCTTCCTGTATTGGATTCTCAAAGAAAATGAAGTAGGCCACCAATCCAGGTGTGAATATGAGTCAAACTTCTGGCAACCTCTCACTACAGCCTCCCAGAACCAGAGTCAAGTTCCATATGGTGTATCTTAATCAAGGAAAGACAATCTCCCCAAGCTGACAAGCAGAAGAAGAACCCTAAAAAGACCAAGGTGCATCAGATATGAGGCACGGCTTCATAACCCTCCCAAGATAACATAAATCTATTAACAATCCAATATCTATTATTCGGAAGTACCGCCTATGGTTCAAAAACGTCTATATTTACAATTCACGTTAAAAACAAATACTTTTCCCTACTAACTTACATACAACTTTTTCTAAGAAAACATGAATAATTAGTATGTGAATAGAAGTTATATCCAATCTAACAAAATAAAAAAATCACATTCATATATGTATATGAAAAATAACGATTACACGCAGTACGTAAAGATATAAAACACAGTGATACTTGTCAACTATTGAACTAAGAATATTGCAAGCACATGTGTCAATATCTTATACGTAACATGCTGTATACTTCTAACTACTCAATTATATCATTTAGACTACTATTTGAAACCCGTTATCTGAAGAACACAATTAGGTGACAGTCATAAAAAGAATTGATGTTTTTATGTACAAAGTGACTGATTTTACTATAAAGCCAAAAAAATCACCCTGAACTGTACAAAAAAGATTAAACTAATTTACAACAGATTGAAAAAATACTAATCGTTACCAATTTAAACCCACCCATAGTCCCTTTTCTGTAATAGGAAATGAGTTGAAATGTTCTGGATAACCTATATAAAATTACAATAAAACTTCATTTACGTCTAATCGAGGGGTTCCAATTTTTCTATAGATTCCAATAAACTTCGCTTCCATACAGAATTGAATATTGTATCAAAGATACTAGGATTCCAGTTGATAATGTCCTCTCAAAGAGTCAGGTAGCATGGTTTCCAAGTATCGACCATTATCCACAAAATCTCGTGAAATCTCCCAAAAATACTATCACCAATAGCTTCCCGAATAAATTAAGACGGTATCAATGATCTCCCCTAACTGGGATGGTTTCGAATATCATATATAAAATTAGATACCGTTTCACTGACTGGCTATCACCTAGACATCTTCAAAAACCAAATTGAAATGTGTCCTCAACATTCTTCCTGTCCCTGAAGTTCATTTCACAACGCAGACTCGAGTAAGTTTCCAACCAATAGAAACCCAGCAGACATGAATTCGACTTAACCGCAGACCATAGAACAACAATCCACATAAGACATCGGACAAGAGTAAAATAAATCCAAAAATGTTAATAGTAAATGTCCACATATTATCTACGAGCACATCAGAGAGGAAATCTGTGTGTAAATATAATTGTCTATGACTCTTAAACTCATAGAGCAAATGTCACAGAGATCTCGACTGCTCCCAGTGCGAAACGACAAACATACGCTCTTATTGAAGGCATATCTGTCATCGAGCAATTGTCAATTTCAATTTACACAACATAAACAAAGTGGTTACATATTAGAAATTATTTAAATGGATTTAAATAATCATTGTACCATAGCAGCCCCGCAGATGTTAATGTACAAAGCCAAAATGCCTTGAATTACCGTTCAAATTAGATGGAATCTAACCAGTTAACGTATTATGGGTAGATATTTACCATACCGAACGACATCCATGTCCTAACATGAAGTTATCTAATATGGAAATATTAATTGAAGCCCACGTGGTAAACAAATGAATATTAAACATACCCCTATCTGAATGAGAAGTATGTATAAGTTAATCAACTAAATTATTCTAACCTAATACTAGTAATATGTTTTAGACTGCAAGTCAAGGAGTCGGTTATATCCGAACCCTAATAAGTTATAGCACTTATCAGCTAAAGCGGGCAGTTTTTCGGACTACTGTGGCTAACATCCCAAGATGATGTAACCAGAACAAAAATCAGTAGTCCCACGGTTATTTATATCTACAGTAAAAATCAAAAGAGAGAGAAAGACCCCTGAATACCCCGAGAATGTAAGCTAAAGAAATTAAGTATGACTAAAACTACTCTATTTACAGCGGCGCTCGTTTTTGTATCAGAGGATACAACTTACCAACTTACCCAGCAATCAATAGTGATTGATAATATAAAATTACTGTCAATATGTTATGATATGTCGGCTACAGCCTGCACCATTTCATCAGGAAGATGATGACAGAGTAATCACCAAAACTCTGGGCTGACAGAAACAGATAACAACAATAATACTTTTAGAAGACTCCTAGTGAAATCCATACATAAAAAACGTTGGGAAAAAATCAACATAGTGTCACAACCTGCAAATACTTATAGGAGCATATGTGAAGTGTTACAAAAAAAATGCCGAATATGTAAATTTTTATATTATATTATTGATAGTTAAGTTATCCAATAAAGAATCTAATGATCGTTTAAAATTTAAAAAAATTGGAGTTGGCCGTCTTAGTGTCAAAACAAACCCGTTACACAGTAGCCGTGGAAGAAATTCAAACTGCCAATAATGCCAATATAATAGATCCTTTATCAGATGAAAGTTTTTCCGAATCCTTACATCAAGTTTTACCATTACCTCAGGCAAGAGCTGGCCCTCCAAAGAGAAGAAAACAACAAGATGCGAAGATTATTACCAGCAGTCCGTATAAAGAAAATTTAGAACAACAAAAGCTAAGAGCTGAAGAAAACGCAAAAGCTAATTTCAACCGCAATAAAATAAATGCGGCAAAAACAGTAAAAATAAAACTAGTCGCAGAACCTCTTGAGGCTATGGATAACGCTGATGTTATTGAGACAGTAGAGGAAACGTCCGACATTTATTCCCTCCCTGATTATGACAAGTCAGTGGAAACCGAAATATTCTCGGCCAGTGACGATGATGAAGAAGATATTTCTAGTGAGACCCTGGATCCTGACAGAGTTAGTCAAATTAAGGTTCAAAATTTTTTACTGGTGAGACTTGAATATGATGCCAAATCTAATAAAAAAAAATCAAAAATATTTTATCGGACAGGTTATAGCGCACAATGATAATAAAACAGTGGAAGTTAGTTTTTTGCGAAAAAATTCATAAAATAATACATGTTTCCTTTTTCCATGTGTAACAGACATTCCCAAGGTATTAAATAATCAGATTATTAGAATTTTGGATACTCCTAAGGTAACCAGGGGTAGATATTTTCTTCCAAATTTAAAAACTGACGTTATTTCATAGAAAACATGTTAATAACTATTGGAGTTTAAGAAGTTCCATACCTTTCAGGAAAAAGATATTTTCTTATGAAAATACACACAAAATAGAATTAAATACTCATCATCATGAAACTGTAAGTACTTACATACCAACACACTTCGCACCACGATTTCAAAACCTTTCAGGCATTAATTTTACAAATAGTGAAATAGAAATTTTAAATTGAGTTTTAAAGTACAGAATGCCACCAAAATTTACGAATAATATTAAACAAAAATAGCTACAGAATCTGAAACAGCTTCAAAATCTAATTCAAATAATTTTCTTCGTGAGAAATTAAAAATTGCCAATATAATAAAAAAATATTGAACCGTCTAATGTAAACGTTAAACAAAAAATGGCATTACAGTTTCAAATTCGATCAAGAAGGAAGTAGAAAATATTAACCTATCAACTACAAAAACTGACAAGGGGAACGCCACTGTCACATTGACAACTGAAGATTATAATTCAAAAATATATAACTTTATTGAATCTAGCGATGTACATGTTCTTAGAACAGACGTAACAAAAAAGTTTTCTAATAATGTGAGAGATATTGTCAATAATTCAAATTGTGATTACGAAAAGAAGTTCATCGTAAATAAAAATAATCATTCTTCACAGTTATATGGAACCGTTAAAATACATAAAATAACGAAACCAATTAGACCTGTAATTTCTTTTATTAATACTCCTAATAATATATTAACAAAATAACTTTACAATATACTTAACCCTTAACTGGTCCGACGTCGTCTAGCAGACTACGTGATTTAAATATATGTTTCTTATTGGTCACTGGTATCATTAAAAACTTCCTAGTTTATCTAATCGTTCTGCTGTCCGAGCTCGATAGGTTGGTGTAGTTGTGACGTTATGATGACATTCTCTTGTCAGATATCATAAGAGGTAGTTCAATCGTCGTCTGTCAGACGATGGCGGATCATTTGTGTTAGTTATTTGTGTGCATCAGTGTTTGAGAAATCTGACCGAGCCGAGTGAACGGGTACGTTTGGAGGACCCCTATTATGAAGAAACTCTTCAAAAGCAGTACAATGAAGCAACTGACACTGATGTGGATGATGTGTCGGGTGATCATTTACAGATTTAGGGAAGAATGCACTCAAATTTCCTATGTTGGGAAAGTTGGAGAAGCCACAGTTCTAGTATTTTCCATGCACGACAGGCTTATCACTGATCTGTCTACAAACAAACCCGAAATTATCGCTAACTATAACGAAAATAAATGAAGCGTAGATTCTCTTGACCAGAAATGTTCTAAAAGCACTTCTAGCCGCCGAACTCGAAGATGGCCTCTAGCTATAAAAAAATAAAACCACAAACGAAAAATGTGCTTTTAGTTTGCTATGCAATTATTGCAAGATCACATGAAAAGGCGATTGACAATTGCTGCTATTCCACGTGAAATTCGGACTACTATTAGACGGGGAGCTGGCTACAAAAAACAGGATCGATAAGGTGCGCGCCATTTCAGCTTGTAAACTGGCGGCACCGAACGCCACTTCTTAAGGTCAGCAAAGGTCGGAAATGAAAATTCCAGCCGGTTTTCCCGGACGAAAAGATTGGCTGAAAAACCTCATAACGGGCGCGCGTGAAACCTTTAGTAACGTGGGGTTCAAACCTCAAATAAGAGCGGTGTAATAGCACAAGAAGTTTTGCAGGCCGGAAAACCCTCGTAAGAAGTGATCGAAAGTGTCGGAAAACTCATCTGAAAAACCTCATAACGTGCGCGCGCGAAACCTTTTGTAACGTGCGGTTTAAGCCTCAAATAAGAGCGGTGTAATAGTGCAAGAAGTTTTGCAGGCCGGAAAACCCTCGTAAGAAGTGATCGAAAGTGCCAGAAAACTCATCTGAAAAACCTCATAACGGGCGCGCGTGAAACCTTTAGTAACGTGGGGTTCAAACCTCAAATAAGAGCGGTATAATAGCGCAAGAAGTTGTGCAAGCCGGAAAACCCTCGTAAGAAGTGGTCGAACGTGTCGGAGAACTTAACTGAAAAAACTTTTTATCAGGTTTTTGGGGTCCCAACTAAGAGCGGTGTGATAGCGCAAGAAGTTTTGCGGGCCGGACAACCCCCGAAAAAAATTGAAGAAAATCGGCGTATATTTGAAATGGAAATTTTTCGGATTCGGCTCAATGGAAAATCATTTTTGATGTCTCCATTCAAAATACCTGTTTGAGCTACCCGAAATTAAAAAAAATCATCAAGATACGATTAAAACTCGCTAAAATATAATCATTTTTTATCGCGCGCGTGATTTTATAGCGCTTACTCATTTTTCACCTACTCGAGCCGCCGCCAACAACGCAAAAACGGGCTTCTAATTTTTTTTAATTCATTTACTGCGCCTATTATCAAGTGATTTTGATCAAATTTTTTTTAAAACTTCTGGGAATGGTTATACTTTTTGATAAAGTTGCTCAGTATTGAGTAACGGCTCGTGGTGCCCCAAGAAACTTTGAGGAACGTTGAGGCCAGATAATAATCTCGGCGCTCGCCTCTATCATTGCAAAAATGCGTTAAAGTATTTACTTATCTAACGCGCGCATTCGATTTTCAATGACCACAAATAGAAAAATATTAACAGTTATCGAATCAAATAAAACTTTATGATAAACTGTTATTATTTTGCGATACTTGAAATTTTTTTTCTTCAGCTCGATTTATGTCATGTAAATCGCTGCAATTTGAATAAAATATATCCCGTTGTTAATATTAAAATAAACTATAGCTATGAGCGAAAATTCCCTTTCGCACATACCCTAAGCCGTCATTACGAACCACCCTGAAAAATTTTACCTGAGCAGGTCAAAGTTTTCGACATGGGCCTTACCATCTGGCCTTGAAAAGAAAGAGAGAGAGAGAGAAAGAAAGAGAGAGGGAGAGAAAGAGAGAGAGAGAGAGAGAGCAAGCAGATGCTGTGCCAATACGCGAGATTAGTGTGACGTCACAATTTGAAACTGTATCCAAACAAAACTTGTTACCATAGGAAATCCCATTTGAGTGTAGATTTTTGATTATTTGAGCATTTCATACGCGTTTTTGGAAGGTTTTTCAGATGAGTTTTCCAGCACTTTCGATCACTTCTTACGAGGGTTTTCCGGCCTGCAAAACTTCTTGCACTATTACACCGCTCTTATTTGAGGCTTAAACCGCACGTTACAAAAGGTTTCTCGCGCGCACGTTATGAGGTTTTTCAGATGAGTTTTCCGACACTTTCGATCACTTCTTACGAGGGTTTTCCGGCCTGCAAAACTTCATTTGATGTTACCATTATGTTCACTAACGTTCCTCCTAAAGAATGTCTGACACTAAGAAAATTACTAGGAGATAAGAATATTAATCCAGGAATAATATCAGACATACTTAATTTATTTGATGTATGTATTAATCAGAATTGTTTCACTTTTGCCAATAGGATATATATTCAAAGCGAAGCTTTATCACCAATTCTGGTCAACATTTTTTAGGACAGTTTAGAAAGAAAAATCTTTGAAAGTAATATTTCAAAAATTGTTTTATTTTGGTACAGATAAGTAGATGACATATTAGCTTGTTTAATAGGTAGTGAACGACAATTAGATATATTTAATTAACATTAGAAGTTGAAGAAAATAACTCAATTAATTTTCTTGATTAAAGAATTCAAAGAGTAAATAATGTACCTACTTGATTATTCAATTTTCAGAAAACGAACACTCACTGATGTAACTATTCTATATAATAATAATTTTTAATCAGCTCATGTTATACATATATATATATATATATATATATATATATATATATATATATATCATATATTTATATATCTATATATATATATATATATACATACATCTCTTGTTGTACAATATTATATATAGAAGATAAATGTATTGCGTATGCGTATGCGACCACACGGTTGGGCATAGGCTGCTGAATTACTTACTTCTACTAAAAATGATTCAAATATATAATGTACAATATTTTACTTAATTTATAAACAATAGTAGGATAACAAGTACATACACACATATACACACATACCCAGCAAACACAAACGTATATGTTACATAAAAATATATAACAGGGGAGGAATGATTTTTATATAAAACGTTTATATATTTTTTATGTAGCATTTGTGTAACAAAATCTATATAAACTTTGTTATATATTCTCAATATTTATATTATAAAATGTTTTTTATATTGGATATATTTGATTTTATATGTATTCAAGATGTAATTTCTGCTACATATGAACATTTTTTTATATATATTTATTACGTAAATTTTGTTACATATTTTTTTTTATATATTTCATATGTATTTCTTAAGAACCTCGTCTAGTGTCTTTCTAAAAAAAAGAAGAAAGCTCTTCAATATTATAACCTTTAAATTGTCACGAGTCGATCTACCCACATATCTGCAAGTATAATAACGTTTCAAAAGGTTTTTCTTCAGTTTCGTCTGTGTGTTTGTTTTTAGTTTTGCTTGTAGAGGAATGGAGAACACATCATGTAAGTGTTATTATTATTATTATTTTCAACAGGCAAGGGGCATCACCAATGAAGCCGTTCATTCAACTGTCGTTTACAAAAGATTATTTAACAAACGTATTAAAAAGGTTAACTATATTAAAATATACAATGAAGTAAACAATTACAAATCACAATATTAATATCTTACTAAAGTACTTTCCAAGATAATATTTTCGTTTTAACTTACAACTTAGACATGATTTAACAATAACTCCCTATGTAGGGAGTCGTTATCTCGAAACAAATACCGCCGCCCAGGTATGCATTTAGGGCTCAAGTAGATTTTGTAATAACATCAAATAAAATATACATCTTTAATCCTCTGACCACAGGTAGTAAGTCAAGACAAAATATCTTGAAATGGATTAATTAACACTTATCTGTTGAAAGTTATTTATATTCGAATACTTTGATTAGTATAAATTATGAGTTTTAGGCAAAATAACTGTTTAAAACGAAAAAAAATTGAAAGACTTCTGTGATTTATCAATAGGACAGAAAAACGATACGTAGTACAATCTTACAATGGTGTCAGTGAACCATAAATACATAATATAGGGGCATCTCACTTATGGTTAGGACATAGAAATAACTACAAAATAAGGAACTTGAAATCAATTAAGTTATTTCAAGGTATGGTTACTATATGATTTTCTAATATAACATAATTAATATATACCTACATTTTTAGAAACGTGGCTGAAACAGTATAATATGACATTCACTGATTTTGATCAATTCACCTTGGTGTGGATAAGGCTAAGTAAAGAGACTCCAGATGGAAAAGAAGGGCGAAACTGTAACCGTTCAAAACAATGGATAATATCCCTTAATATTGCCCACTCGCTTACAAGTGGACCTCGAAAAGTCTTCTAAGAGAATATTTTCCATAGTTAATTATTGTTTTGTTTTTGAAAATTCATTTGTTTTGCATTATTATTTTATATTTTATCATTTAGTTTTTGAATATTTTTAGTTTTGCAAAATTTTTTGAGCATTAGCTTCTCTTTTTTATGTTAATAAAATAAATGTACTTATATTCATCTATTTGCTGTTTTTTTAGTAACCAAGTACCAGCTACTAAATTCCAAAGATAGATAAATACCATTTACAATATATAAGTATTAAATTGTATTAAGTTGCTTTAAGTTTGAAATATTCATAAGGCAGGTATTGAATAATATAGTAACAATAGTTCCTTAATATTTTGGCCATCAACCTTACTAAAAATATTGTATTTCATTTCATCTATGAAAAATAATGTTTTAATAGATTTTTCTAAATTTATTATAAATTAAGAATTTCGCTGAATTTTTTCATAGATCCAATGAAATAAAATATTTTAGGTAAGGGGTGAGGAAAAAGTAAAACTAGGTAACTTTTGTTACAACTATATTATGTAATATTTAATATATAACTATTCTCTAGATATTATCTCATTTTTAGATATATATTACATAGTATTTTGGAAATATTTGAGATATAATTTATAATATGTATTTCCTATATCATTATTGTTCCCTTGCTGTGCCGGCCTTTGTCAGTATTCAATACATAAATATTATCTAGTTGTGACTTCAGTTTTATATAACTGTGACTTTTATATTTCAAGAAATATGTAACATATATGTATTCAATATGTTTTTGTGTTTGCTGGGTACGCACATATTATGTTTGTTCGTTCCCTCACGTGTCTTTCTAAATAAACAAATTTATACATACACACTCACACATATACATATCATATACATATATCAATAAATCCATTGAATTTCTTACTTCTAAATTTCATAATTTCATCACATTTCACCAAAAGCTTCTCACACATTATTCAGTCAACGCTCTCAAAGTTTCCCTGTCACCATTTACACTATATTTTTTCATTTATATTTTATTTAATTGTGGTGAGTTTACGAAATACAAATAAATCTTATACATTTCCGGAAGGTGACTGAATATTTTTCCACTTGGGTACAAATAATATTATCTTTCTGATACTGATTTACTAACAAAGTGAGTATATACTGTGCCTCTTACTTTACCTCTTGTTTGATAATAATATGTCTTTTTTTGTAATATATCTTTATGTTTGTGAGTGAACATTAAAATTGCATAAACTTATAATTGTTTGACATCCATAATATTGGTTTCATCATAATCCGTTGGATACCTAATTTTTCATTGAAAATTATTTCCAGTAATCTCTTTTGAAACATTTCCAGTTTATTTAAATGGTCCTTTGTGGTAGCCCCCCAGCAGATAACGGAGTATTGAAGTCTGGTTTGAACAAGTGTGTAGTGAATAGTTCTAAGGTGAAAACGCTCAATGTTTTTTTGAGAAATTCAAATTTAAAAAGCAACATCCTTAATGTCTTGGTTAAATTATCTATATGCTCATCCCACCGTAAGTGAGAGTCGAGGGTAACACCCAAGTATTTTATATACCTTTGTTTTTGAAGGGTAATTTCCTGATCGTTATAAGTGACATTGAGCTCAATAAAATATGGTAATCTGTTAATATAGCTTGCAAAATACATAAAAAATGATTTATTATAATTTATAGTAAGTTATTTATGATAACACCAATCTATATTTTTTTCTAAGTCATTTTCTGTTTTATGTTTTAGTTCTTCCCAAGTATCTGCTTCATAAAAAACAGCCGTGTCATAAGCAAAACTCACAATTTGTCCCGCAGTCGGTTGAATATACAAATTATTAACGTAAATTGAGAATAGTATAGGACCAAGGACTGTCCCTATTGTATATAATTTCAATCATACCATGTCAGATAAATTAGTATCATATAATTCAATGATACATAGAGTTCCTATGAACAAATATAATTTCAATAGAGAAATCAATACAAATAAACAAATAGCAACATCCAACGGTTGTTCATTACATATGATAAATAAACTAATTGATAGAAAAGAGGAAAAAGTAGCGTTTCAACTAATATTTCCTAAAAAATCTTAAGATATTAAAAGTTATAACACCATCACACATGAAGGAAATATTTCTGATAATATTTCAAAGATATTATCTTTAGCAGTAAATACAAATTTCTTTTAAAACATGAAGTTACGTGAGTAAAAAATTATTAAATGTAATAACAAAAATATCCCCATTAAAGAAGTCTAGTATATATAAAGTTAAATGTCCAGAATGTAATACTGTCTCTTTGCGTCAAACCCATAGAAATTTTGAAATCCGATATAGTGAACACTTACGAGAATACGGATTAAAACAACCAGATAAATCTCACTACGCAAAACATCTACTTGGCAACAATCATTCTTTCACACCTAACAAAGAACTAGAAGTACTACATATTTGTGATAAGGAATAAGAAATGGATTTCCTTGAAGAATTGGAAATTAGAAGACACTTAAAAACCCACAATATGAAGTCGTAAATGAGCAGATAAACTTAGTGAGTTCTCCACCCCTAAACTGCATTCTTAAGCGATAATTGTAAAGATCACCAGATATAGTTTTCCAGGTTTTCCAAATCATTGCACAGTTATACTGATCTTAATTGGGAAAATGATATCCAGGATATCACCATAGCGATAATAATATCTAAGCTTTAATATTTGTAATATCATACGTCTTTTTCTTTTTTCTATTAACATGTATTAAGTCAATTACAAGGTTGGTCACTTCTTGGTCCTGTGGACCCATCGTCATGTTGACTCTTGTCAAAAAGTACGAAGTAGTAACCTGTCGCGTCTTTTCTCTTAAGGATTCCCTTCAACAGTTGCAATTGAACGGCCGACGAAGGCGCATTGATATTGAAAGGCATTTTAACGAATTTGAACTGATTTTGGGTCCGTGGGACCCGTGGGTAGTTTTAACGTTATAGTTTATGTGTGATTTCGTGAAAGATAAACAAACATTATTTCAATTTGATGTTGTCAATTCCCTAGATACAATGGTTAACCCTGCAGTGCACACGTGAAAAAAAATTTCACCAATGCACACATCGGGCCTAATAGGCCCAAGTATCAGAAAGTCCTAAAAACACGTCAGGGGCTCATGGAAATTCAAATTTAAAGACTGGAAAGTATTGATACTGAACTTTTATTGAAAATAAAAATAGAAAAAAAATATTACAATAAACAAATAACAATTATTGTAAGGTAAAATGTTATGACTAGCAACTAAAGTCTCATTCACTTTCTTGTTCATCTTCCATCATATTGCTGGCGCACTGTGGACAAAAAGTGTGTGCGTGCTCTGAGCAAATACACTTACTGCATTTTTCACAAAAATATCGACTTTCCATTATTTTGCTGCGAAAATTACAATCCCTTCTTGCGACCCACTTTTCAGTAGGCATGACGTGTTCAGCAGATAATCCAGCGAACTTTCTTGCATCCAACCTTGTTTTTGTTGGCAAATGGTTATTCTTGCCTCGGTCTTCCAAATTATCTTTCACTAGTTCCATTCCTAAATTTCTCAGAAATGATCTCCTAGTTTCAATTTTATCTTTTTGCGAATAGTATATTATGGCTGCATTCATTCCAGCAATATTCAGTATTCCATAGAATATTACCATTGTCCATCTTCTAGTGTTTCTTGCTACATTGAATGCACCACACATCTGATCTGCTGTGTCCACACCTCCTTTAGTGATATTATGAAAGGTAATTTTTTCAGGTTTTTTTCCCGTTTGTACATTCATCAATGGCATCATCATGATGCATTGTGGATCCCAGAATCACACATTTGTTTTTTTGGAACATACGAAACTATTGTCATGTCTTCGTTGAAGCCAAAAAGACTGGAATATATTTCTCGATTTTTTGCAGTAAATTCTGAAGGTATTCCTTTTGCATCTCTCCTGAAAGTACCGACAATAGTAAGGCGATACTGCATGAGCATTCTTTTCATTACTTCTATGCTACTGAACCAATTGTCTATTGTAAGATTCCTTTCACTGTTGTGAATTGGCTCGCACATTCTTTCTACTACATCAGACTTTTTGTTGCTGATTTTGTAGGGCCCTTCTGGCTGAGTACCAGCATAAATCTCTAGATTGGCTACATAGGCTGTTCTGGAATCCGTCAACGCGAATATTTTCAAACCGTATCTCGCTGGCTTCTTGGGAATGTACATTCGAAACCGGCATCTCCCTCTAAAAGCCCAGAGCATTTCATCTAGCGTTGCATATTCACTAATACAGTATGATGACTGACAGTTTCTAACAAAACTTTCCAAGAAACCTCTTACTGGTGCAATATTGTCCAATTGACGCCTTTCTTCTCTTGATGTGGCATCATCAAACCTTATACACTTGA
Organism: Galeruca laticollis; assembly: GCA_963921935.1. NCBI lineage: Eukaryota > Metazoa > Arthropoda > Insecta > Coleoptera > Chrysomelidae > Galeruca > Galeruca laticollis. The sequence goes on along the minus strand of OY998179.1, from coordinate 53,017,450 downwards.
GTAAAAAGCGAAATCCATTTATTCCCATTCTAGCTGGGAAAATAAGATTTTCCAAACCATCTGTTACCCAACATTCTCTGAGATTTAGAGCTTTTACTTCTTTTAAAGTTGTCTCTTTCTTTCTATAATCAAAATCTGCGTCAGGAGTTGATTTTCTGATAAAAATATTAGTGTTGGCCACTATATAATTCAACATTCGGTCATCTACCAACTTAGACCAACTTTCTAAAGGCGATTGAACACCTTTAGCGTACTGTTTGACACCAGGTAAATGTGTGTACAAATTGTGTTGTCTAGTATGCACGTTTCTTGGTTGACATCGTTTGCTCCATTTGGTACCATCCCTTGCTATGAAATGTGTTTTTCGTCGACGAGAAACTCCTTGTCCATCCTCATGGTTATCTGAAACCATTTCATCATGATCTGAAAATCTCTCAATTTGCTGAAGTTCTTGTTCTGAATCAGAGTTATGATCACTTGATAAAACAAAGTCTGAATCAGCCGTTGAGTCATCAGCATCTTCGTCAAAGTTTCCGTCAACTGATGAGACGTCTTCAAATAGTTTTTGAAGTCTAGCAACTTTTTTTTCATATTCGCCCATCTCAAATGCCTTCTGTAAATGACTAATATAACTAATATAAACGTCGCATGCTGAATATATCATATAAAAATATCTCACCTTATTTCGACTTTTTTGTATACTTTGAGTTGATAATAAATTACTGTAGCGTAATAATACTAACAAAAATCCAAGAAATGAACGCACAAACACATTTCTCAACTGACATGAAATTATAACCTCACTTAACACGTGGGGCCTATTAGGCCCATTACGTCCTCTACTCTCGGGTTATTCAACTCATAAACGTTTTCTGTGGATGAGTGAATCAGTTTTATTATTACAGGAAGCTACACAGGATTTCATGTAATTGGATGAAGAGTTTTCTGTTTTATCTTCACTCAAATGATCACTTGGGCCTCTCAGGCCCACGTGTGCACTCCAGGGTTAACAGACCGCTATCGAATGATGCGCTAATGAAATTTGTAAAGGATCATGAGTTTTGGAACGATTTTGAAAACAAATATGAAGTTTCGAATTATGAGGGAGATCGGTTACATGCTATTGAAGAGATTATTGATTATGGAAATACAAGTTAAGCCGAAGATAGTGAAATTTAGTAGCAATCTGATGATCAAGACTATGATTCCGATTATAGTGAATTAGGACACATAGACAAGGAGAAAACTGCAGAAAAAAAACTGAGCTTCAACTACAAAACGAAACGGAACCACTAGAACGTGATCATCAAACCTTCTATGGCAAAGACCGCACTAAATGGTCGAAGATTCTCACAACCAGAGGTAAGACTCTTGTCAAAAATATAATTGTTGTTTGACCCGGACTCAAAGGACCAGCGAAACAAAAACCACCATCTTCAGTCCTAGATGCTTGGAGCATACTATTTTCAGACGACATGTTAGATACAGTTGTACTGTATACTAACAATCGGATCGCAAGTGTTCAAAATAATTACAGCAAATTCAAAAAATGTTAAAACGCTAGACTGGTATTGTTGACATAATTTATTGGAAGTACAACTGAAGCCGAAATTATAGCTTTTATCGGCCTCTTATATTTTTTTATCAAGGCTATTTAAATCATGTCATAAGGACCTCAATAGTCTTTGGGCTACTTATGGTACTGATAGAGTCATTTTCCGTTGTACTATGTCTCTAGCTCGGTTTTCATTTTTATTAGTCGGCTCACGATTCGATGATGAACAAACGAGGGAGGAAAGATGAGAAGCTACCAAATTAGCGCCAATTGTGAACTTTTTGATAAACTCGTAGAACATTCTAAAGAAAATTTCATGCCTGGATCGAATCTTACCATAGATGAAATGTTGGTACCTTTCAGAGGTCGCTCTGGCTTTAAAATGTACCTTCCAAATATGTCCGCAAAATATGGGATACAAATACAAATCATGGCTGACTCCAAGACCTATAATGTTAACGCTGGAATCTATACAGGTGCCACTGGATAGAAGAATAAGAGGGATAAATCTAAAAATGAGTTACTCCATGCCACGCAAGTTGTTCTACGGTTAGTGGAACCAATTATTGAAACTAGAAGAAACATAACAGTTGATAACTGGTATATTTCTACTGAATTTGTAAATGAATTACTGAAAAGAGAGTGGGAACTATGCAAAAAGAAAAATATGCATCCCTCCAGAATTTATAACAGTGAGGAAAAGATCCGCCCAATCATCTATTTTTGGTTTTCAATCACAGTTAACGTTAGCATCGCATTCACCCAAACCACATAAATCTGCCGATTGTTATCTAGCATGCACAATGATAATATTGTAGATGAAACAAGTAGAAAGCCGGAAACTACCGGAAATTATAGTTTTTTATTTATAATAGCACAAAAGGAGGTGTTGATGCGTTAGACCAAAAGTGCTCCAATTATTGATCATTCCGGCGTACTAGAAGATGGCCCATGGCCATTTTTTATATGATATTGAATGTGTCTGCTATTAACAGTAGAATCATATTCCAATTTTCTCCATATGGAAAACAAATTAGGCGTAAAGAATATATTAAACAACTTGGAATTAATTTATGCGAATTTCACATTAGACATCGAATTTCCAACCCAAAAGTTAATCTCAAATTACGAGATACAGCCTCCAATATCTTCAAAATTAATTCAGAACGTCCTGTTGTACTATCTCTTATAATTCCCAAATCAAAAAGAAAAAGATGTTCAGTATGTCCATCGAAAAAGGACAGGCAAACAAAACTTAATTGCGAGTTACGCAGATATCCCAAACGTTTGGAATGTGCAAAAAAATGTGTCCAATTGTTTGTAAGATTTTTCTTATATTTAATACGGATTAACAATATATTATGGAATATTTGTCAATATATTAAAATAAATTTTTGTTAACTGGTTCACTTTTTCTGCCTATTTTTTAACTGGTTCCAGGGACCCAGTTGTAGTGGTTAAGTAACACATTTATGTGGGTAATAGTTACGGGTTAAACATCAGGTAGGCATCAAATGAAATGTAACTTCTGTCATTCTGACGATATTTAATACTGAAACAAGTGTCAAATTTCTTAGAATTTGTAACATTTTTTTCAATATATTTTGGAATTGTCTAGAAACAGTAAGTTTCATTTAAAACAGTAATAAGAATATAATTGACCCGTTAATGTGTAATTATAAAATAGTGACCCAACTATTTTACCCTGAAAAATTACACATTAAAAATAAATATATTTCCGACCCGATTCTTTAATTTGATTAATATTATATTTGATAAAACTTTTTGTTTCCTCTATTTGCCCTGTTAACAAATTAACTGCCACACCGAAAAATTATAGACCCGGGTGCCATAATATTTTCTTTTATTTTTGTGATCTTTGTCACAATAATCAATAACATCTAAATAATGAGGTCAAAAACCCATTTTTTTTCACTTTTGCATGAGAAAATTGAGGCACAAGGTTAGTACCTCGCGGCACATATGAAAATTTTGTACTATCTATGCCGTGAGGCACGCATGCTTTGCCACTATGCACCGTGATTTGCAAAATTTCATGGGAGAAAAGAAATTGCATTGCTTAGTATCGTCAGTAGAGTTTATGCGGGAGAATCTTACGGTGAAAGGCAGGAAAAATGGGCTACGAAGAACAGCTGCGTCAGCTACAGAATCTGTATGATCAGTTGACGTCAGACGAGGAAAATGGTCCTTATATTACTGACTCTTCATCAGATAACTTCTCTCCCTGAAATAGTTCGGAAAGTAGTGCGAGTGATGAAAATAAAACTTTGAAAAAAAACGTGTGAGCCCTTTGAAATAAAACGTTGGCTGCTCTAAATCCAAAAGACTTAAATTGGGTGCTCCTTCAAATACACAAGGTAAGTCGATATTGTACTATTCTTCAAATATCCTTTTTTTTGTGAGATTCATCATTATCATCAGTTTTTATGTGCTAAAACCTATTTTAGTATGTTTATATTGTTTCAGAAGAGGAACCTATGCTTCACTCAAATAATGAGTCAGTAACTGAAAGCGTTGATATCATTACGCAAACCATATATAACATGATAATGCGAGCTGTATAAGATTAAGAGCAGTAAAACTTTGATTTTACTGAAATCTCAGTAGGAATCTTACCAAATCGAATTGAAAATTACCTTACCAATAATCCATACAATGTTTTCAAGTTATTTGTCACAGACAATATTATAAATCTTTTAGTGACTGAGACAAATAAATATGCGGATCAGGTTAAAACCCAAGGTGTAGCACCAAACTCAAGAGTGCATAAATTTGCTTTCGATATCAGGTTATTGGTCCACAAATGAAATATATCTTAGCCAACTTTGAAACTATATGTCTATTCCAGCTTTTATTACGAATGCTTCATTTTTGCGATAACCAGCACCCTCTTGATGGTCTGAACGTTGACAAGTTTCGCAAAATACGGCCATTAGTTGAAAAATTTTTAGAAACATTCCAGTATGCCATTGTTTCGGAAGAATTGGCTCTCCTTAAGACATTAAAAATAACAGTCATAAGTTTGGAATTAAATTATATAATCTGTGCCTTGGTGGTGGATATACTTATAATTTCAGTATCTATTGCGGAATAAATGACAGAACGGATGGAAGGTCAGCGATTGAAGAAGTGATAATTGATTGATTGGGAACACTTTTGAATTAAGGAAGAACTTTGGATGTAGACAATTATTACACAAGTGTTTCATTCGCAAAACTTCTAGTTAGCAGGAAAACTCACCTAGTAGGCACCCTGAGAATTAACAAAAAGTTCAACTGCACAAGTAGAGATCGCAAAATTCAGAAAAGAAAACGTTTTTGCAAGGTTTTCGAAACGAGGAATAATAATATTGAAATGGGAAGACGAAAGGAAAGTTTTGTTTTTGAGTACAAAGCACATCACAGAGACAAAGCAAGTTTCAAGCAGCCGAAATCCAGAACGAGCAAAACCTCAGCTCATTGTTGATTCTAATAAAGCCAAAGCATTTGTTGATTTATCCGACAAGAGAAAAGCATATATTTCACCACTTCCACGGGGAGTTTGATAATGGTATCGAAAGTTAGCTGTCGCACTGATTTTGTGAACTGCTCTCAGCAATGCGTTTGTAACATACACGGAAGTGTCCAAATACTACGAAATTCAAACATAATTTTGTTATTAATATACAGCTTTTTCAGATTATCACAAAAAGTAAACAATTTATCATAGAATATATCAATATCAACATGGTTAAAGACTGAGTTGAAGGATTTACAACACCTAAGCAATTTTGATAATGATTTGTAGCACTAAAGTTGATATCGAAAACTTTGAAATTTCTTATATAATAGGCTGGGATAATAGATTTAACGAGGCAGGTAATCTGGTTGGAATCAATAAGATTATTAACAATTTCATATAAAAATTGATTAATTGATTATAAATTGAGCAAAAGAGACAGTTTTCTATTTTTCTTTTGCTGGAACTTGGAATCTCTATTGCTAAATTTCAGGAAATAGAAAATCCTTAATCGGATGAACAATTCATTGAAATATTCGAGAGGGAAGCGTTCACAAGGATGTGTAGATTCTGTAGCTCTTGATATCATATATAAATTATTTCCAACTGAAGGGCTCAGCAAATATTTCTCTATGTTTGTGGAAAAAAGGCATTCTAAATTATGAATATATTGACAAAACGAGTCCTTGGTTATTTAGAGCTTTCCGAATACAAAGTTCTTGTCATATGCTTTATAATGAAAAAACATATTGGTGATGTCCAAAACTCACTTATTTGTAGAAAATTGTTGAGAAAAATTACATGAATGAATTTTTAGGCACTTACCAATAAGATATCCAACCACATATTCAAATGCGCTTTGTTTTGGCAATGGATTTCGATGATAATCACAATTAATGACTTTGAAATTTATGGCAAATTGCTTGATGGCAATAGGAGTTTTAATCATAGATTTATTAGTGTTGGTCTGCGCCAAACAACATAATACATTTTCAAACTGATCTTCACAATTCATGAAAGATGAATTGAAAAAGTTGAAAAAAATAATTTTTTGAATGGACGTGAAAACTGAATGGGGGTAGGTTTGGTAGCATTTCCACTTTGTGGTCTAATACTACCAAAAAAGTCTTGATATAGACGTCTTGTTAAGATAAATTCGTGAAAAAAAGTACCACTTTATGCACTTGTTGCATAAATTACTATTCAACGATAATTCATCTATTGGTAAAGCACAAATACGGTCTTCAGCTTCCATATGGTCAATTTTCAATTCTAGTGAATCAAATAATGGTTGGTTGAAACCAGCAATAAAATGTGCGTTCTCCGTGAATTTTTGTAAACTTTTTACAGATGGCACTCAAAAAGATTTTTGTAAATGTCTGTATTCCTTTGGCCCAAGAAAAAATGAAGATAGAGAAATTTTTTTGAATTCGTTTGAAAACTTTTGACCTTTTGCAGTTCTGTTCATATTTCTTATTTGTGCTTTAACAAAATCTCTTAAGTCAGATGGTAGAAAATTATCACACAAAAGATTGAAATCTTCTTAATTCTTTAGGTGCTGTTTTCAGTGCGTCGATCTCTTTCATCGACATCTTATTTTCTCCCTTAAGTTTTTCAATTTTTCTTGCCATGGCAATTTGTCGAGGGATACTTGAAGACAAACTTTGGGGAGTTTGGGTTTCAACGGGTGATGACTCTGGAAGTGGTATTGAAACTGGTAGAGTTGCTGGGTGCACTAGAAAGATGAAATATACTTATATATAGATGTTATTGCTGCTCACACTAAAGTGTATGGAGACATTCAAGAGAAGATATGAGATTATTTGTTAGTTCATGTCTTGCTTTAATTGGAAAATAAAACATTTATTATTTTTATTGCTTCAATTAAAAAACCATATTATTGATATAGTGAAATATTTTTGTATAATTGATCGTACTCTCTCAACGGGGGGAGTATGTTCAAGATTATGAAGTCTTGAATTTCATTGTTCACGATACTTTTAAAATATGTAAGATCTTTGTATGCTTCTTTTCGTTATTGTATCTATTTAAAGCGTAAATTCATTTTAGTCGCTAGCGTTGTAAAAAATATGTTTCAGAATTGATAAGATCTTTTATATTGTTGTAAATTCGAAGGATAGTTTCTCTTTATCTTCAACTTTTGTTAAATACCTTTAAAATATCACGTTTTGCAACAACAATTGTAAATCTCTTTGTTTGAGCATTGAAATGGCACATTTTTAAAAGTCGACATCTTGTCGCATTGTGTTTGAAATCCAATAGTTAAGAAGTTAGGAAAATGGCACGTTCCACTCTATTATCTATTGTATTGTAAAAACCCTAAATTTAGTGTCACTTCTGCGTGAATTTTATGGTCGACGGTCGGAAGATATGAAAGTCATGTTTGAATAACCTTTCTGAGTAAAAAGGTTACAATTGCTATTGGAGTATTCAATAGAACTATCTATTGGCGGCACCCATTGTTGATTCTTGTCAATGAACCCGACGAGTCCAATGATACTGGCCAATAGGAAATATTTATTTTCGTTTGGTCAACCCAATCCACGTGTAAACACGCCCCTTGCAGATTTCTGTTTAACACGTCTCACAACGTGAAGAAATCAGTTTCTCACTCATCAGTTGTACTACTTATCGACGCGAGTTTTACACTCATCGAATCGAGCTCAACGCTCAACAACGAAGTTAGTTTCTTACACTCATCGAAGCGAGTTCAATACTCCCCATAACAAAGTTTGACACTCATCGACGCGAGTTTTACACATTCATCGAATCGAGATCAACGCTCAATAACAAGTTCTTACACTCATCGAAACGAGTTCAACACTCAATAACAAAGTTAGTTTTAATATTCATCAAATCGAAACATAAAGTGTCTTCCGATCTGAAACCACCTAAGTTCAGCATTCACAACTTTGTACCATTTTGTAAATTTGTACATAATAAATTATCAATTTCGACATTAATTTTGTCAAATTAAGATTAATCTAGTTGAATGTCTACGCCAGTTGACGAAGTTCAGCTAGAAATATAATCAAAAACAGTAACCAAGGCAGTAGTATTTAATATTGTCTAAATGAGAAAAAAAATCGAAGATCAAATAGTAATGAGTTAAAAATAGGTAAATTGCTTATTAATAGTCAAATTAAAACATTACCTGTAATATCTTCAAAGAATTTTAATTTTCTTTGAAGTGCATGGCAACTTGTCTTCATTTTTCCTTTTTGTTGGTGTAGGGATAGCTGAAGAAAAATATTGGAATATGTAACATTCTAAGGTATTTAATATAAAAATCCCACGAAACTCAGAACTTACCGGATTCATGCTCGTTTTCGAAATCGTTAGGGACAGCTAATCCTAGTAAGGCTAACTTCTGTGAATTCACGAACATTTCATTTGCAAAGTGGTCACTACAAATACGACGTGTTTTATTCAGATATCCACTGTCAACACTGACTAAATCAGTTCTGCCACAAGCTTGAATCCATAATTTGCATCTGGAAATGTTACTTGTAATTAGATCAATTTAAGCTAATAGATCTTTCGTTATGAATACTTTGTTTAATTAAAGGACCCGTACATTTATAGTCCAGTACTTTCACGTCAGATGTATCAATGAATGACAAATTAAAATTAATACATACATACTCCCATCTTTTGGAAATCGGTAGAACTTTATTTTTCATTTCGAATAAAGTTTATTTGGACAGTCTCTGTATGAACAATACACTCCGCCGTGATGTTTATACATTTTATAAGAATAATAGTCTATATCAATATATTTTTATAGTTAATATTACCACAACGCACAATCGATTAGTCGAATAACACAAATAATATCGCCGATTGAACACCTTCAAACAAAGAGGCAAAAAAAATGTCGTTATGTATTTTGAGCCAAGCCGTCACGTGCCGTCACCGTTACTGTGCATGATTGCCAAATATATGGTTTGTGAAAAAAAGTATATATTTTTGGTATGCTTTTTATACATTATAATATTTTTAATTGTATAATTCTATTAATGGTAATGAAACTGATTTAAAACAAGTAATTGTCGAATATTGGTATCTGTATAACTATCACACTTAAAAATAATGCTTATAAAATATTTCACCTATGATCGTAAATTGAAGGAAATGTTATGCTTATTGACAACCCCGTTGAAAAATTTCGCAGCCCGAACAGAGCCGACATACGTCGACGGACATTTAAATGAGTATGTCTACCCATCTCTCTCTCTCTCTCTCTCTCTCTCTTTACTGTTCTCTCTAATCTGTGGTGAAAGTATTATTTTACCTTCTAAGTGTAATAGTATAGTCGACTGTTCTTTACACTTACTATAGCAATACTCTTTCCCAAAAAGTTATGATTCATATTGACATGATGGCGAATATTTACAAATTAATGTGTTCAGTCTAGCACATCATCGATTTCAATACAACTGTAGATATTCTCGTCTTGCAGCAAGCTTATTATAGTCATTTTTGACCTATACAGAAGGTACTTCACTTCATCAGAAGCCCCATAACCCATTTTTGAAAAATATAATACTTTTAGCAAGCAATCGTAATTGTTACTTTCGTGAAAAAAATTACAGATAAGATCAACAATGGCAGGTATGGACGAAATTGGTCCCGCATAGCGGCGCTGATGTAGTTGGAGGTCTATAGTTTTTGACAGTATGTGCTTTTAATATGAAGATAACTGTGTTCGTTTTATTTTATATTATTTTCTTTGGTGTTGAGACGTTTTTTTTTGGCAAAATGAGTGATCAATATGCTTGTTGGACTGTAAAGCAATTAAAGAAGTAGTTGAGAAATAGGAAAGCGAACCGGTAACACAAAAACGCTACTGTTGTGCAAATTATATTTTATTAAATTCAACTTATTTTCCCACAACTTTTATATAACACTTTTTTGGTATCTGTTTGCATAAGGAAACAAAGAGATAGTCAACTTATAACCAATAACCCTGTACACATGAACAAAACTTATTTTGACCATCCAATACAGTTAGAATGACGTGGTTAACCAATCTCATCATATGAAAACACTATATAGTTCCTATTAGCGCATCTACATTAGGTTGTCTTGTCTTTTTGTTGTTTTCAATTTTCTATCAATAACCAATTTATCAACAAATTTTTCCATTTTCCTATAAAGTAACACCGGCTTGGTTGTGTTGATGTTCTCCACAGATAAAATTAAAACAGTTGTATACAATATTCACACTATGTAAGGTAAGGTGGGCAATTTCCGGTCGCTGGGTTAAGCCGATAACAGTTTTATATGAAAACCTACAAATGTGACAACACTGTAGTTCAGTCGAACTTAAGTGGGAGATGCATACGGCCCTTGAGTCGCAACTTTATGATAATATGCGTTTGCTCTGATGGTTCTGAAATCCAGGCGGCGCGATCGTCTATTTGGTTTCGAGTTTGTCATAATTGATTTAAACGTTGTGAGAGTAACATCTCTGCGAATCAAATGTTTAGGAATAATCGTTACCCGTGCGGATTTCAAATATCTATATTTTCTGTTACCCTGGCCCTTTATGTGAACAATATTGTTTTTCAGTGTTTATAGTCGTGGCATTTTAGTGCAAATTGACAATGGCAAGTCGTAGGTGTGTATAAAAGCTGTTTCAATAACAATAGATGTGATAATGACATTACATTTTTCAAGTTTCCAGTTGGCGACGGTGAACGTAAGCTAGAATGGCAAAAAATGCGGAAATATAAATATTGTTACGAAACAGCACACTGGTATAGTCCCTGTCTAAGCCAGGTATAAAAGTTAAAATTATGGCGGATATGCGGGGTTATTTTTATAACTGTTTACGACTATCTTATCTAAACATTGTTTTTTTGACCAGTCTTATCTAGAAAATGCCAGAAAACCATTTGTTTTTGAGTAAGCCGCAGTCCAGAATTTTCTAGTAAAAAAGGAACTAGTATAAATAAGGAAACGACCCGAGAGAGTTTAGTTAGTTGATAAAGTGGTCATGACAAATAAACAGTAAATAAGTGTTGATATAGATTAATAATTGAGTTTTTGTGCATATAAATTAAATTTAAGTGATTAGTTGAGTATATAGAAATTAAGTTTTAATGATTAGTTTAGTGTTTAAATAAATTAGTAAGTAGCCATACAGTGTGTTTAAAATTTATCCCGCCCGTTTACAGTTTAAATAGATTAGAAAAACATTACATTGGTGTCAGAAGTGAAATAATATGAATAAATTGCTACGTAAAAATGGCCAAGAGACTATGTGACCTCAAAGTGGCGGAACGAAGAACAGAATTATAAGATCGTGAGTTGGAAACGTCTGGTAAGAAAAGTGAATTAGTAGTACGACTTAATGTGGCACTGGAAAATGACGGCTTTGATCCAGAAACAGTTTTATTCAATGAAGAGGCTTCCACCTTAATCTCGTCAATTTCTGCTAATATTTCTGCTAACATGGACGAGAAGATTTCTGCCATGGAATAAAACATGGACGAGAAGATTTCTTCCATGGAAGAGAAACTTTCAACGAATGTGTAAAACGATATTTCTGATATGAATAACGATATTTCTTCTATGACGAATGATATTTCGGCTAGCATGGACGAGAAGATTTCTGCCATGGACGAGAAGATTGCTGCTATGAAGAACAACATTTCTGCTAATATTTCTGCCATGGAAGAGAACATGGACTAGAAGATTTCAACTATGAATAGCGATATTTCTACTATGAAGAATGATATTTCTGCCGATATCTTTTTAATGAAAAACGACATTGCCGCTGACGTTGAAAATGAAATTTCGACTCTAAAATCTGAAATCAAGAACAAAATGTCAACGATGGACGAGAAGATTGAGAATAAGATTACAGCGATAGACGAGAAAATCAAGGAGTTAGACGAAAAGATTGCCGATTCAAGAACGCGAGGCACGCCAGAAGAAGAAAAGGAAACCGAGCAAACGAAACCTTGCAAGCCAGAAACTCTACCTAAGTTTGAAAACATTGGCAGTTTTACCCGAGTCAAGGCCCCAACGTTCGATGGAAAAATGTCGTGGACCAATTATATGAAATAATTTGAAGCAGCCGCTAGGGTGAATAATTGGTCTGATAGAGAGAAGGTAGTGAACTAAACTGTCGCGCTTCGGGGAGATGCCTTAGATGTACTACAGACGATATCACTTGAAGGAACGGATGACTTAGAGCAGCTGAAGAAGAGGTTGGACATGCGATATGGTCACGAACATTCAAGAGTATGAAATGGATATTGCCCGACTAGTTCGAGTTGCTTATCCATCAGCACCAGAGAACATGATGGAATGTTTAGGCATCCAGGCCTTTATTGACGGCTTATGTGACCACGATATGGAAAAGACGCTTAGATTAGCCTATCCTAAAACATTGGTCGATGCATTGACTGCTGCTCTTGAATATGAAGCAGCCACGATGGCTTCGGGATACAGCAAATATATTACCATGCAGGAAAAAGGTGACGATGACAGACTTGACCAGATCGTCAACCTGTTGAAAGGTATGGTAGACATGAAGCCGAAGAAGATCAGGTGATGTAATTGTGGCGAGCTAGAGCATGCACGTGGTTCGTGTGAGCATCCTCCGACTCCTGCAAACCAAGTAACTCTTAAATGCATATCAGCCACGAAGGGCTCGCGGTACAACAAAGGTAGGACCATGCAGGAAGAAGATGATGATGATGACAAACTTTACCAGATTGTCAACTTGTTGAAAGGTATGGCAGACAAGAAGCCGGAGAAGATCAAATGCCGGAAGTGTGGCGAGCTACAGCACATACGCAGTCCGCCTAAGCGCCCCAAGACTCATGTAACCCAAGAACTCCAGTCACAGGGGAAATTAGACAGGGGTGAACATCCAGCTGAAGTGAATCACCGAAAAACCAATTCTTTGCCTAGATGGTCATGCCCTGTAGACTATTCACAATGCGACAAGTCGAAATCTAACAAAGTTGCAGTTTCAAGAACTACCGTAGTCAACGAGCAATGGTCACCCACCAGGATCAGAGAAGATCAGGAGAATGATCCTCACCTGAAGATGATCTGGCAATGAAAGGAAGAAAATCGGCGACCTACCTAGCAAGAAGTGCCAAAATTCGCACCGAAACCCAAGGCTTATTGGGCTCAGTGGGACTCACTTGTCCTGGAAGAAGGGCTGGTGAGAAGAGTCCTTGAAAACGATGATGGTTCTGAGATGAGGATACAGCTAGTTATCCCGAGAACAAGAGTAGCTGAGGTACTGAAAAAGTTACACGACAGTCTATCGGGAGGTCATCTGGGAGTGAAGATAACCCTTCAGCGAGTCCGTGAAAGGTTTTATTGGATGAACAGCTCCGACGATGTGAAGGACTGGTGTAAGAAATGTACGACTTGTGCTAAGAGTAATGGACCACATCGCAGGAGAAAGACAAAGTATGGATACACAACCCGACGAGGAGAAAGGGATTTTCTCCAAAATTACAAGAATACCGGGCAGGTCCATACTTAATCAAGAAAAGGATCAATGATGTTATATATAGCATAAGCAATATCCCCAACGGAAAACCAAAAGTAGTTCACCAAAACCGACTAGCGCCATTCGAAGGAGACTATGAGCTAGAGGAAGGAGTAAACCTTATTCGAGATGTGTCTGGCCCTATCTTCGATGAATATATGGGCGCGTATAAAGGTACCCGGAAAGCTACATATGGAGTCACATCGGAACAACAACAAGATTTGTTTACTCTCCTGGAAGATTATTCACTGGCATACAACATCCCCGCCCGTATCAAGAATGCACGAGGGTTGGCAACCGTCTTCCGAAAGAAGTTCGGGCAATTAGAAAAATTTGAAGACCAGATTCCAGCCCCTGGCAAGACAGTGAAACTGAAACATAATTCGCGGTACGTCTTCTACGTGGTAACTAAAAATTACTTTTAAGATCGATCTACCTACCGCGATGTGTGAGAAGCACTTCTAAACCTACGAGACCATGTGTTGGAATTCAGCGTGAAGAAACTAGCTATGCCTAAGATAGCGAGTAACCAGTTGGATTGGCGAATCAACAGGAACATGTTAGGGGTTATCTTTCGAGATACCGGTAACCAGATATTAATTTGCAGCTACAACCCCCGTTATCAGTATCCGATGAAGACGGTGCCCTGCTATTTCCATAAGATCGGAAAGTGTAGAAATGGGGCCAGTTGCCGATTCAAACATGCAATCCTGGCTACACAAAAGTTCCAGGAGGAACTGCCATTTAAGAAGGGGGTAATGTTACGAAACAGCACACTAGTATAGTCCCTACATCCGACTCTGTCTAAGCCAGGTATAAAAGTTAAAATTATGGTGGATGCGCAGGGTTATTTTTATAACTGTTTACGACTATCTTATCTAAACATGGTTTTTTGTGACCAGTCTTATCTAGAAGATACCAGGAAATCATTTGTTTTTGAGTGAACCGCAGTCCGGAATTTTCTAGTAAAAAAGGAACTAGTATAAATAAGGAAATGACCCGAGAGAGTTTAGTTAGTTGATAAAGTGGTATTGACAAATAAACAGTAAATAAGTGTTGATATAAATTAATAATTAAGTTTGTGTGCATACCTATAAATTAAATTTGAGTGATTAGTTGAGTATATATATATATATATATAAATTGAGTGTTAGTGATTACTTTAGTGTTTAAATGAATTAGTAAGTAGCCATACTGTGTGTTTAAAATTTATCCCACCCGTTTACAGTTTAAATAAATTAGAAAAACATTACAATATTGTACTAATGGACGTTACTGATTTGAAGAATAAATTAATTTGTGAAGTGCATTTTCCTTCTAGTTATGTTATTATCATAGTTATTGAGAACATTTGTCCCATTTTTTAGAATATTGTTGTTATGTTTGAATCACTACCAGTTAATTTATATTTCTAATATTATTCTCTCTCGTGTTTCCAAATTATGAATTCAAGTTGAAAATTACATTGGTTCGCGTATAGGTATCACAACGCGTGTCTATAAGTTATCTTCGAGCATCGCGTTGTGTTGTCAGCCGAAATCAATTACACACTAAATATACTTGCCAAATTTTAATTACTCACAAATTATGAGAGAAAACTAGTTTGCGATATGTACTTAGACGAGGACGTCGATGTAGACGCTTCCTCATGATATTGCTCTTAGACCAGTCACTGAGACGCTAACAAAGTTATATTTTGAAATATTAATTATCATGTTTAGAATTTATTTAGGTTTCCCCATTATTAACAAGAATTTGAGCAATATTTCTAAATACAAATTTCGTCCATGACAAATAGGCCCAATTAAGTAGATTAAACATAACGTTGATCGATAATCCATTGAACTTCCCACAATTATTGGGAAAAAGTGGCGTTTGTATGTCTTACATGAAATGGCAAAGTTGCATTGCCACTGACAAAGATCCTACAAAATCTTATTTGTGAATTACTTCCTTTGCACTGACCTCTTGTATTCTTGTATCTAAATTATTAAAATATCCAAACTATTTACAGAGTTATGCCTATATATTGAATTTACTATTTTATAGCGATTCAAACCCATTCAAAGAGATGGTCACTGGTAATACCAAATTATTTCCAGAAACTTTTTTGAGTTTAGGAATATTTTGAAAATTACTATTTTATAATTTTCTAAAAATATTCCATAGCGAAAAAAGTTTCTAGGTATAATTTGATTTCGAATGGCATTTGGTAAGAAAATTTTACATCAAAATTTGTTTACAATAAGAGAAGTCAGATGGGACGGGTGACATTTTCACCAATGTCAGAACCAATCCATACGTGGTTGAATGAAGAAGGCTTTGAACTAATTTAAATGTCAAATTTTGGGAAAAAAATAATATGTTTAATGTACAAACTTACTTCGCGAACGCAGCACAAAACCAAAGTTATACGAAATATTTAGTGTTGTTGAAGTCGGCTGCTCCATTCCAAAACACAGTATGTGAAAATTATGGAATTGTGAGGGAAACGAGATTTAGTGTTTTTGTTTGGCCCTGAGACGTATTTAATGGTATATTTTTTATTTTACGGTTACGTGTTACAGTTCGTCGTACAATTTTGTATACATACTCAAATGGTGCGTATTTTCAGTTGTAGCTATAGATTTGACACATGCTTGGTTTTGGCATTTAATATGACACATTTTTTTATATTTCAAAACAGAGTATATACATCAAAAATTGGATAAACAACAGTTTAATTTATGTAGGTAGTAACATTTTACTGAATTCAAGATAACACAATAGTATAATTATGTTCAACGTTTATTAGTTTAGAAATACAACGGTTGGTTAAAATGTCTTACAGGTAGCGAACAAATATTTTGAACAAAAGGAACTACTACATACTATCATCTAAATTGGTGTTATCAAACTCCTCGACCAAATCTGGAGCAGAATCGCTTCCATGAAGATTTTTCGAAAACTTCAACCTGTTTATCGGCATTAACGGTCCCAATACTCTTATGATTTCGTTTTTCTTTGATGTCAATATTCCACGTACTGGTAGAACGTCTGGAATACTCTGAAAATTGAATTTCTCCTAGAGATATATACTATTTTTGGTCGAAATCAGTTTTATATTCCAAGCATCTTTTCCTTTCTTGAAGCATACCTCAACTATAGGATTCAACAAAAAACCTCTCAAGGAATCGGATCCATTGGCATTTTTGCGGACTTGCCTTCTCTTCTTTTTCCCACTTCTGGAAAACATTACCATCTAGAACTTGAAGACCTTTTCTGGAAGATATTACCGCCTCTGTGAGATCATTGTAATCATATATATTACCAATCTTGTTAATTTTGGTTTCGATATTCCCGTGAGCCATCGGCGCTCATATGAGTGTGACCCTTTGTGAGATAACGAAAAGTCACACAATCTTGATTCACCAACCAAACTAACGATGTAAAAAATACGTAAAAAAACTTTTTAAGTTAAACGGTTTTATATTAAACATACATTGCAATGTTTAAGATAAATGTACTAAAAACCAAAAAATAATAAAATAGATACAGTCGTGGGAATTATAAACATATGCATAGACTAGACTAAAATAAAACCGTGGGGCACGTCAATTGTCTACAATCGTTGATTAAAATTTTTGTTTTGTAATGTTACACTATAATAAGGCAGTTGTTCAACCGACAACGATGGACGTGTGATAAGTAGGGCTAGAATGTGGAAACAAGCTAGCAAGCTCGATTATAAGCGAGTTTTAGGGTTTCATAGTGGTGTTTTGTCGATTAAAGACAAACTACGAGCAGTGAAACGATTCCTCGCCAGCCAGCAGTGTGAATGTCCAACGATAAACTAGCTGAAACATCTCTTTTATTTACATGGAGTGTATAACTATTGGAATTTCCATGAGCAAGAGAATAGTAAGTAATTTCCTCACCGTCTGCGGGCCAACTGCCTAACGACGAATTAAACGATTCTTCTATCGCACATTAAGTCGATAATTTGTAGACAATTGACGCGCCCCACGGTTTTATTTTAGTCTAGTCTATGCATATGTTTATAATTCCCACGACTGTATCTATTTTATTATTTTTTGGTTTTTAGTACATTTATCTTAAACATTGCAATGTATGTTTAACATAAAACCGTTTAACTTGAAAAGTTTTCTTACCTATTTTTATTTATATTTTTTTTACCATCTTGTTCCCACGAGTAATGGACATTTAAACGGTCGACCCACCCAGAGGTCCAATAAAGGGGCAAGGCTATGTACAACAAGATGCGCCTGAGTCTTGAGGGGAAAACGCTAACGACATATCATTTTTATCCACCCTAATGCCATACAGTTCTCGGCGCGTTTTAACCTTTCACCTTAACTTGGGTGGTGTACCGCTAACTACGTATCATTTTTAGGCACCCTAACGCCACACAGTCCTCAACAGGATACAAAATCTTGACTTGGGTGGTAGATTCAGGCTGGATTAATCAGATACCTAAATTACAGATTCAATTTCTAAATTTAAATCTTATTATTATACGCCATTTAGTGGCTGCGCCCATCTTGAATATGGAGGTTGTATAGTGCACTGTATTCTTCTTGTCAAGCCCTTTTATTTGTTGATACCCATATTGGTGGGATTGATAAAAAATTGTTGTCAGCCATTTGGTAGCGGCGGCCATCTTAGATTTCAATTTTGCATAGTAAATTGTATTCTACTTGTTGAGACCTTTCATTTGATACCCATGTTGATTGGATTGATAAAACCTACGTTATCCGCCATTTTGTAGAGGCCGTTATCTTGGATTTTAATTTTATATAGTATATTGTATTCTACTGGTTGAGCACTTTCATTTGATGCCCATATTGATGGGATTGATAAAACCTACGTTATCCGCAATTTTGTAGCGGCCGCCATCTTGGATTTAAATTTTTTATAGTATATTGTATTCTGCTTGTTGAGCCCTTTCATTTGATACCCATGTTGATGGGATTGATAAAACCTACGTTATCCGCCATTCTGTAGCGGCCGCCATCTTGGATGTCAATTTTTCATAGTATATTGTATTCTGCTTGTTGAGCCCTCTAATTTGATACCCATATTGATGGGATTAATAAAACATAAATTATCCGCCATTTCGTAGCGGCGGCCATCTTGAATTTATAATGATAATGAATAAACATAATTGTATTGTCACCAAAATCCAAAGTGTATACAAAATTTGAGATTTTAATCGGTTGACAGGAAGAGGGTGAAATTTGAATTACTAAATTTGACCCACAAATAAATAATAAATAAAACAAACGGGGTGAGCTAAATAAAACCGTTTAATAAAGTATCCAATTTTTATTCTGCCCTGTACAATTATCTGACCAAATAATGAACTCTTGGACATCTCGTTCTTCCTCAAAAACTCTAAAAATGGCATCAACAATATGGTTACCATCACGTCCTGCCAAACCTTCATACCACATGCGGCGTAAAAAATGACTATCTTTTACGGAGGGCATGTTAGGAATTAAGATCACCTCTTGCAAATCCATTGAATATATTATGATGTTTTGATTTCCAGGTATCATACCATCTTCGTGGTATTTGTCAGTGGCTTTGTAGCTTCATCTTTGTGTGTATTCCATTTCTCGTCATTAACAAAAGTCAGTTCTTCAGCATCTTTGTTTCGCATTCTACACAAACGTTAGATTTGGGCATGCATAAAGAAATATGCATTAATTTTATGGTCTTCCTGTAAAGTTCAATTTTACAGAAACCGGGATGTTCACGTTCAAAATCATCAAACATGGATTGTACTGTTAAGTCTCTTGATAAATATCTCATATTAGGTGCATTGTGACGTCGATAGTGAGTAATACAAGGCTATAATTTGTTGATGTGATTCATGATGACAGCTCTTTACCGTTTTCTCTTATAATTTCCTGTGGTACCCCTATTTTCTTTCACAGCTGCCAGCAAAGGAGTTTTTTTCATCGCGTTGCATAATTCCGTAATAACAGAAATGTTGGAATATCCAAGGGTATTTAGAAAAAACTTGCGACAAACGCATCTACTTTTATCTTCTTTTGGAAAGAAAAATTTTCGACTTTCCTTTTTTGCGAAGCCTTTGCCAGGTTGAGCTTGGAGAGATCTTCTCATTACAGGCACCATTTGGACATTTTTAGCCAACCATTTACGGCGTGAACTGTGATCCAACAATCAGTATTCTTCCCAAATCCGAAATCGTTCTTCTTCAGAGAATGTGGAACCACATTTTTTAGTACATTTTTCTGAACATGAAGGTTTCATCGGATGCTTTTCGTTAACCGTTTATATTTTAGGTTTTCTGTTTGTCGTCTTTCAATGGGAGGCTGTAAGCTAGTTGAAGTGGATGCTGTTTCATTAACTGGGTTATCCATTTGAGGTAAGTCGTTGATTGTTTCTTCCACAGAGTCTAAGGAGCTGTCAAAACTCACTAATCTATTATTGGAATTGTTGCTGGTTTCAGGATCAAAGTGGGATCGACAATACTATCGTCACTAAAGTTGGTAACACTTATCTCTTCATCCAGGTCATAAGTTTCCAATATACTATCTTGCTGTCTGAAAAACAATAAACTACAATTAAATTTGAAAAAAAACGAGATTAATATGATGATACGTTTATTATTATTATTATTGTGTTAACGTAGCACTACTTCACATTATGTTCATAGTCAGCTCATAGAAATATATATCTGGAAATTACTATTGAACCATATTTAAATTAACTTTAAATGACCGTACGTAACCAAAAATTGAGGTTATGAAATTGTTTCTAAAACATAAATGAATTTCAAGTCATTTGACTTTGCTTACTGCTTATTCAAGCACATGTCCACCATCAATCTTCCACGATTAATAATTATTTATTAGTCGTTTGTTTCACTACGAATTTCAGAACAAACGGAAGAACAGAACATGCATAAAACCACCCAGCTTCGCAGGGTAATAACAACTGACACACCATCGCATCTTGAAAATGGTAAACACTGGAAAGTTTGAATTTTTTATTCAGCCTTGAATCCTCAAAACACAGTAACTGTTAATATACTGTGTTAACTATTGGCTGACCGACGTAATCTTATATCTTTCGAATTGCCAAACCGGAGCATCTGGTATATACAGTGTTTTGGTCTGGAAAAAGCATATACTATGTTTAGAAATGTGGAGCGGAGAAAATTTGTGCAGATACTAGGTTATGGGTATGTGATAACTCTGAATCTATTGCAGCTATCAGCAAACAGGCCAGGTTGAAAAATGCGTCCAAACACAGTATATCCAAATATATAGGAATATCAATTTCCAAAATAATGTTGGTTACTGTGTTTTGGAATGGAGCAGTCGAAGTGTAGATCAAGACGACAGGATTTGTCGCTTGAGAAGTTACACCCACTAATACCAAAAAATCTAAAGCAAGCGATTGGACACAGTTCACTAACTTTTGCCTAGAATATTCATACAATTTCGATAGGAAAGTTATATTCGTTGGGGTGAATTTTGGACAATTTTGGATGCAATATGCGAAGGAAAGATGGCACAAGTTACAAGGAAAGTGTTGTGGAAATCTATTACAGGAACATTTTTATAAAAAGTACAATAGTAAATTTGATCTTTTTCCCTTGTTGAATTTGTGAACGCCAGAGCTGCTCGGAACGTTAAATATGTTATAAAATAACTTTCGAAGTATGTATATCAAGTTCTTATCAAAATTTGGCAATGTTTGCATATAAACAAATTTTTTTTAACCAATTCCCAGCCACTTGTAAGATGACTATAAAAATTGCATAATTTCACATATTTCACTTATAAAATGTAATTCTAGCAAATAATATGGTCTTTACTACAAATATATCACATTTAGAGAAAATAATTTACTATATCATCACATTCAACAAGTGTTTCAACACACTTTTCTTTAAACCAAGTTTTTTATCACAGCTTGGAGAAAACGAACTACATAAAATGTTGAAATAAAGTTTTTTTCTTACTATTAGAACCATACTTCTATCATGTAAATATTGAACTGATAATTATATTAGTACATTCAATTTCAGTGTGAAAGGAGAGGTGGAATAATTTTTCAGAATAATAAGATCTTAAAAAATATGTAGCGGAACATAAAACATGCACTCTTCACTTTTCTCATATTGAAGTACTTTTTTGTAAGATGCTTTTCATTTTAAGCTCATGAAAAACGATTAATAATACTGCTTTGAATACTTCTTTCATGGCTTTTGAACAACACCTTCATATCCATATTAAAATTTTCATTGACTCAAGAGTGATTGATTCTAGCTTTATCTTGACTTGAATTTGGTTTGTCTGTTTTTCAGAAAATTTCAGTTCCTCTTCCTCTTATTGGGTCCTCGTAACTAAACATTGACATCCGATCGGCTGTTACGATTTCCCTTGGACTATGGTATTTTAATTTTGTCGGACTATTAGTTCGAAATTAAAAAACTAGTTCACTCCTCAATTTCGTGTATTTGAACGATATTGTACATAGGAAAATTCACTTCCATTCAGTTAATAAAATTAGAAGTCTAGTGTGGTGATTTTACATATTTGCTGGTGAGTAAAACTCTTCAAATATATATTCCCGCATGCGCTTACAATGTTTTATTTCGATTAATGTTTACATAATATGGGGTTAGCATCGATTTAGTTTGGTGTATGTTAATTTCTGTTTCAACCGAAATGACATATTTAATATTTTTTTTCAAGCAAATTTTTAGTAAATTATTTTGTTGCCTTCTTCTAACTTCATAATTTTGCTATTTCTTCTTATTTAGAGAATACAACGAATAGGATAGAACATACTTCTGGTAGTTTTGATTTAAAAACTAGATTCAGTTTTTTATGTGTTGGAGCGTAAGCTTCCAGTCTGATCTACCTATTCCTTCCTTATCAAGACTTTTCCTTTAATTTTTTTCCTTTTCTTCTCTTCGCAGCTCTGAAGGCCCTGAGTGGGCCTGGAGGACACCATTCGAGACAACAGGGAACCAGCTGAGATGGAAAATTAATCACCACATCTGCATTTACTAGGACCTAACTGAGAGCTGAATCATTCCAGAAACTCTTAGAGTTAAGGCCTTTCTCTCATTCTCGATTCATAGAAATCAATTATTGGATATTTTATATTGTATAACTGCGTTCGTACTTGTCTTGTTTTTTTGGTTTGCAGTCAATGTGAATTATCTTCATATTTTATTGATTTTATTAATTTATTGAAAATTTTGATATTTGATTTCATCCCATCACAGTGGAAATCAGATAGAAGTACTTCAATAGAAACCCTTGCAAATGGCGGCCAGTTAACTGAATTCATTTTCTGATTACTAAGAAGGTATAGTTTCCTTGGTAAATATCAATTTTTTTCATCTAAGTAAATAAATTGATTTTTTAAATCTGTGCAATGCCAGTTACCTAAGTCATTGCCAGAAATATCCCTCAAATTAATTCTTAATTTGGAAACAACTTTGTTGACAACACAAGGTATTGTTACGAAACAGCACACTGGTGTAGTCCCTGAATCCGACCGTACCTAAGCCATGTATGAAAGTTAAAATTTTGGCGAATGCGCAGGGATTTCTTCGAGCTATTTACGAATATTTTTCGTGACTATTCCTATCTAGACATTTCCAGACTTATCTAGAGATTTTCAGGGATGCGATTGTTTTTGTGTGAGCCGCAATCTAGAAATATACAGAAAAAAAGGTACTCGATATATAAAGAACTCCGACCAGCGGCAGCGATTAGTTTATAAAGTGATATCGTGCGATAAACAGTGAAGAAGTAAATATATAAATTAGGTCTAAGAAAATAAACAGTAACGCAGTGTTAATATAAATTAGTATAAGTGGAAATAGTGAACAGTTTAGTGAATAAATAAATTAAGTGAGTAGACATACCGTGTGTATAAATTCATCCCACCCGTCAGGATACACTGTTTTAAATAAATAAGGAAAACATTACATCAGGTGTGGGGTAATATAAATAGATAGCTACGTGAAAATGGTCAAGAGACTAAGTGATCTGAAAGTGAATGAAGTAAAGGCAGGAAACGTCCGGTGAGAAGAGCGAGTTAGTCGAAAGACTCAAAGTGGCTCTGGTAAGTAATGGCTTCGATTAAGAAACATGTGTATTGAATGTCGAAGCTTCCACCTTAATCTCGTCCATTTCTGCTAATATGGACGAGAAGATTACCACTATGAAAAGCGATATTTCTGCTAACATGGACGAGAAGATTTCTGCCATGGAAGAGAAGATATCAAAAAATGTGAAAAACAATATTTCTGCTATAAAGAACGATATTTCTTTCATGAATAACGACATTTCTGCTAATATGGACGACAAGATTTCTGCTATGCTGAACGATATATCTGCCGATATCTTATTAATAAAAAACGACATTGCCGCTGACGTTGAAAATGTAGTTTCGTCTCCAAAATCTGAAATCGAGAATAAGATGACACCGACGAACGAGAAAATCGAGAAAAAGATTAACACAATGGACGAAAAAATCAAGAAGTTGGAAAGAAAGATGACAAATATAAGAACTGAAGACACGTCAGCGGAATAAAATAAGACCAAGCAAACAAACACTTGCAAGCCAGAAACACACCCTAAGTTAGAAGACATTGGCAGTTCCACCCGAGTCAAGGCCCCAACGTTCGATGGAAAGATATCGTGAACCAATTATATAGTTTGAAGCAGCCGCTAGAGTGAATAATTAGTCCGATAAGGAGAGAGCATTGAACTTAACTATCGCGCTTCGGACGATACCTCTGGTAGAAACGGATGACTTTGAGCAGCTGAAGAAGAGGTTGTATATGGGATACGGTCATGAACATCCAGAATATAAATACCAATCCCAGCTGAAGAACCGAAAGCAGAAACGTACGAAGCCCTTCAAGAGTTTGAAGTGGTTATTACCCGACTAGTTCGATTCGCTTATCCATCAATACCAGGGAACATGATGGAATGTCTGGGCATCCGAAGCTTTATTAACGGCTTACGTGACTCCGATATGCAGAGGAGGCTTCGCTTAGCCCATCCCGAAACATTAGTTAACGCATTGACAGCTGCTAATGAATATGAAACAGCAACGGAGGCTTCGGGTTATAACTAAGTTAGGGCTATCCGAGAAGAAGGCGACGAGGACAGATTTGACCAGATCGTCCGTTTGATAAAATGTATGATTGGCAAAAAGCCGAGATAGTTCAGATGATGGAATTGTGGCGAGTTAGGGCATGTAGGCAGTTCGTGTAAGCGCCCTAGAACTCCTGCAAACCAAGAACCCAAGTAACAGAAAAGAAAAGAACGGGTCAGCTACGAGGGGGCAGCACCGACCCATGATTGTTCCAAAGACGCTCTCAAACTGATAGCTTCTCGCAGATGTCGCAACGACAGTTATATGTAGATGGCGAAGTAAATGGTAAGAAATATACTCTGCTGGTTGACACTGGAGCAAATAGAACCATTATACGATCAGAGATAATGAACTCTAAGAAGAAGATTTTACCAACGAGACTGCGACTGCGGACCGCCACAGGTGAGAGGGCTAGCGTTATTGGGGAGACACAAATCCAATTGGGTATTGGCGCAGAGAAGTTCACGCATACGGTAATCGTAGCTAACATCGATGAAGACGTGATTCTGGGAATGGACGTAATGAATCTACATGGTTTCCAATTGGACTTTAGAAACAGGACCATTAAAGTGGGTTCCGAAGAGGTATTCCTTTATCCATATGAAGGCAGCACGGTGTTGGCAGCTGTACAGGAAGATACCGTTCTACCCGCACGAAGCGAAACCAGGATAGTAGCACGGATACAGGAAATCATGTAGGAAGGTACACTGGTTATGATGGAGCCAAGACGAAGAGGTTGGCAAAGGAGTACTAATTCGAAAAGTATTGGTAACCGGCGAATGAGATCCCAGAACTTGTGATAAATGTGAACGATTATCCAATTACCATCAAGAATGGAACCAATATCGGATCCTGCATACCAGTGAAGTCTATTGTTCGCCAAACAATGGCGACTGATAATTCTAATGCCAGATTCGAACAGATATTATCAGTAGCTGGTCAATTTTTGAATAGATCTGAGAAAAGGATAATGAGATAATTTCTCTAGCAGTATCAAGATCTATTCGTACCAAAAGGAGAGAAGACTGGTAGAACATCAGCTGTCAAACACAAAATCGATACTGGTAATGCCAAGCCAATTAGGCAATCGGCTCAAAGACTACCACAAGCGAAGAGAGAGGAAGCTGAAAGATTCATTCGAGATATGGCAGAAAAAAAATAGAACCATCTACTAGTCCATGGGTGTCTTCTAGTAGTGCTCGTTAAAAAAAAGGATGGCACCACGAGATTCTGCGTAGACTATCGCCAGCTAAACAATGTGACGGAGAAAGACAGCTATCCTATTCCTCGAATCGGCGATACGCTAGACACTTCCGGCAGCAAATTGTTTTCCACATTGGACGTGAAGTCTGATTATCTGCAAGTAGAAATGGACCCAGAAGACAGAGAGAAGACTGCTTTTACCACCAGATCAGGATTATGGCATTCCCAGCTCCCGCGACATTTGAAAGGCTTATGGAAAATATCTTGAGAGGGCTGTCTTGAAAGACATACCTGGTCTGTCAGGACGATATCGTAGTACTGGGAAAGACATTTGACGAACACCTAAAGAATTTGGAAGATGTATTCAAACGACTCCAAGCTGCCCGAAGAAATGTCAGCTATTCCAAAACCGAGTCAACTATCTAGGTCATATAGTGAACAATGAAGGAGTGGCGGTGGATCCAGAAAAAATTGATTCCATTCAGCAATGGCCGCAATCATCCGACAAACATTAAATTAGGAGCTTCCTTGGACTTTAAACATACTATAGAAAATTTATCAGGAAGTTTGGAGATATTGCCAAGCCCCCTACTTGACTCACTGAAGAAACAAGAGTTTTCCAATGGGACGAGGATTGTCAAACGGCTTTTGAAACCTTGAAGCCTTGAAGAGGCATACAACCACGGCGCCGATATTGGGATAACCATTACCAGAGAGAGACTTGATTCTCGACACTGATGCAAGCGACGTAGGAATTGGAGGAGTGCTCTCACAGATCCAAGGAGGGCAACAAATAGTACTGTGATATTTCAGTAAAGTCGTCTCCAAATCAGAACGAAACTACTGCGTCACAAGAAGAGAAATTTTGGCGGTAGTGAAGTCCATGGAACACTTTTACCAGTATCTTTATGGTAATAAATTTTTAATCTGAACTCAAGTGGTTGATGCAGTTCAAGAATCCCGAGGGCCAGATCGCTAGATGGATTGAACGACTTCAAGAGTACGATTCCAACATTGACCATCGAGTTGGCGTGTGTCACCGAAATGCCGACTCCCTATCCAGACGCCCGTACCCAACAGACCGTTCTCACTGCAACAAGGCGGAATCTAGGGAAGCTGCAGTTTCAAGAGCTACTGTAGTCAATGAAGAATGGTCATCCACGAGGATCAGAGAAGACCTGGATAATGATCCACACCTAAAGAAGATTCGCCAATGGGAGGCGACCTACATGGCAAGAAGTGTCACGATTTTCACCGACACTTAAGGCATATGGATTATTTCACAAAGTGGGTGGAAATGTATGCGATCCCGAATCAAGAGGCCACAACTGTCGCGGTTGTACTGGTGAAAGAATTCATCAGCCAATATGGTGTGTCATTAGAAGTTCACAGCGGTCGAGGGAAAAATTTCGAGAGACAGGTATTCCAGGAAATTTGTGACAAGCTGGGAATGAAGAAGACCAGGACAACAGTGTTGCATCCTCAATCAGATGGAATGGTTGAAAGAATGAACAGGACCATTGGTAAATACATGTCCTGTCCAATGTAGTTTCCAGCTACCAGAGAGATTGGAACCAGTATCTTTCGCTATTTGCGTTGGCTCATCAATCTGCCATAGAAGAGTTCACGAGTTTAACACATGCGAAAATTCTATTTGGATCTGAAATTAGTCTTCTTTGGGACATCGACTTTGGCTGTCAGCCTGGTGAAGATGTAGCAGGAGAAGGTTACGTGATCCAATTGAGAAGAAGGATGGATTATGTGCACGGATTGGTTCGAACGAATCTTCAAGTTGCCAGTGACAGAATGAAAAAACTGAAGGATATGCAGGCCACAGTAGGCAGTTTCAGCGAAGGGGAGAAAGTATGGTGACACTACCCTACAAGGAGAAAAGGATTTTCTACAAAATTACATGAATCATGGGAAGTTACATAATTAATCAAAACGAGGATCGATGACGTCATCCATCGTATAAGCAAGTTCCCCAATGGAAAACCGAGAGTAGTCCACCCAAACCGACTAGCGCCATTCGAAGGAGACCATCACAAATAGGGGTTAACCATCTACAACAAGAGTCTGACCCAGCCTTCGAAGAATTTATGGGCGCATACGTAGGTACCGGGAAAGCTAGATACGGAGTAACTACAGAACAAAGACATGATTTGTTCTCGCTCCTGGAAGAGTACTGGCTGGCACATACCATCTTCGCCAGTAACAAACACGCACGAGGGTTGACAACCGTCTTTCGAAAGAAGTTTGGACAATTAGATAAACTTGACGATCTGATGCCAGCCCCTGGCAAGACACTGATGCTCAAACACAATTCGCGGTATGACTTCTACCTGGCAACTAGAAACGATTTTTCAGATCGATAAACATACCGGGATTTGTGGGAAGCGCTACGAAACCTTGGATTAGCGAGTTATCAGGAACATGATAGAGGTGATCTTCCAAGATACCGGTGTCCACATATTAATTTGCAGCTATACCGCTCGTTGTTCATTGAAGACGGTGCCCTGTTGTTTCCATACGAACGGAAAGTGGAGACATAGGTCCAGTTTCCGATTTAAACATACAGTCCCGGCTACAAAGAAGTTCCAGGAGGAACTTCCTTCTAAGGAGGGGGGATTCTTCTTCATTACTAACATAAAAGAAACTGTATTGAATAAACTTAATGAAAATAATTGAAATAATAACTGTGAGTTAGTGATTTGAAATTTAACAACGTTACTTATGGGTGACACTGAATGCTAAATATTTCAAAAATATTACAAGTTATAATTTAAATTTACGTTTTAGAAACCTAGTATACTAAATATTTCAATAGTTTAATTGGATCGGCAAATTTGCATTCAAATTGATAAATCAATTGAGAGTTTTTTAAAATAGCACAATAAATTTTCAAAACATATCAAAGCTTATCAAGCTACTACTACTTTTTTCGACGCCGAAAAACAAGAAGTAGACAAAATCCTTAATGTCAATTATTATCGCAAGTTTAATTACCTTCAGGAAACACAAAAAAACGGTCCAACATATAACCTGCAATATCCCACTGATGATAATATTATATTTTTGATTTTGTTCCCGATTTTCATGTATTTTACTCAAAATATGAATCCGATAGTGACGTTATTTCTTCCAAATATTTGTTACATTCCTCAATCAATGTATTTTTTGAGAATGTATGATCGTTTTTCAAAATCAGTTGTTGTTTTTCTCCTATTTGATTGACGTTGATATCAGTCCAAAATCCTCTTGACGACGTAAAATAGATGATAGGAGTACACCCCTTATAAAACATATGATATCAAAGCATACGATGTATAGAGTGACCCAAGTATTATATCTACTTATAATATTTTTAAAATAAAGGTAAGCTATGGCTACATATTCACACTTAATTGCTAATTAATTTGAAAGTTTTGAATAATTGATGTACTTGCGTTCAGCCCTGTTTGAATAATGTTAGTGTTTATTTTAATACATTTTGTTTTTCAACTGCTCTCAATGTAGTACACATAAAAAAAGCTTTTTGTTTGTTTTGTAATTCTGCCTACTCAAGCGAAAGACATGTGGCCTAACTTTGTAATGCGTTTCAATAGTATAATTCGGATGGGGCCCTCTCTTTCTAATTTGTTTTAATAGTATATTTGGGATGAGGCCGTTTCTTCCTATGTGTTTTGATAGTGTAATTCGGATGGTGTCCTTTCTTTTCTATGTGTTTTGATAGTACCTATAAATCGGATGGAGACTTTCTTTGTATTATGTTTTTGGTAGTATGAACTGAATGGATTCTAATTTGCACGTCCGTCTTAAATATATAGAGAAATTTTAATGATTGTTGGTAAAATTTAACGAAAGAAAAAAGTCAGCTTCAAACAAACACTAACAATATTTAAAGAGGGTTGAACGCAAGTACTTCAATTATTTGAAACGTTCATACTAATAAAGAATAAAGTATGAATATGTAGCCATAGTTACCTTTACTTTGAAAAGATTATAGGTAGATTTCGTACTTGTGTCCCCATATACATCGTATGATTTGATATCAGTTCTTTCACAAGGGGTGTACTTGCATCACCTATTTTTACCTCACCAAGAGGTTTTTGGGTTGATGTCAGTACTTTCTGTACAGCTTTTAAATTCTATTCTCAAATCGTTAAGAAAATTAATATAGATTTTTTCAATAATGTTTCCGAGGTATGCTGTTTTTAAGGAAATTTTTTTTCATAAAAAAATTCGATTTTGGGTCGAAAACCGTATAAATTGGAAAACACGAGAAAAATCAAAGGGTGCACAAATTATTTTGGCTATAGTAGAATAAGATATTTCAAATAATACCTGATATCATCATTGCTAACAGAACTGCCCTGGCAGTGTTCTCAATCTTCTCAATCCTTGAAGATAATGTCACTAGGACGCAGATGTCAGATGTGTGTGTTCTTCCATTTATTGATAGAACTGTATAAGCAACTGTATAAGTCACAAGGAATTCATTGATAAAAGAGGAGAATCCCTTTGTGACAGTTTCCCAACCTATAAAACTTTCAGGTGGTAGCTGATCTGTTTCAAATAGAAATATTTAATAAAATAAAAAAGTTGCTGATAAGATGATGATCGTTAACAGTTAATTTCTCACATTGTAATCAATAATAACCAATTTTCAAGAAAGGAAATAGCAGATTGATGTATTTTCCACATTTACACCAACTTAATGACAAATAATCTCACTTAATGTCTTCTTCTTCTTATTCGTACTTAAGATCTTGCGATCTGTTAGTTTTGAAGGTTCCTCTTTATCGTTTCCTGGGAGGTGGACTGCCAACTGTCCTTCCATCTCTAAGGTGGTCTACCGGGGACTAAATATAAAATAGAGTTAATCTAATTGGAAGCGGTATGAATTGGTACAAGCAATTGCTAAATGTGCTTCAAATTTTCGTTATTTATTCATAACTTCTTCTTGAGGACTTTCCACAATAGAAGGAAACGAAGCACAAAACATATTTCTATAAAAAATCATTCAATACTCACAACACGTGAGCTAATCCATGAAAACAGTCATAGCGATGAAACTATTTTGAAACTAAAATTAAAACAAATACAAACTCAACGAAATAGAACTAAAAAATGAGAGAGGAACTCATTTTATATCAAGACCAACAAGACAATAAAAACCCGTCCCAATTTAAAAAGAAAATAAAACATTAAATATACAGACCAGCACCAAACAATTAGTACCGATTACTGAAATTTAATGTTGATTAATGACAGTCTTAAAACTAATTGACTGCATGTTGTCATAATTATGACACATCTCCAAGAACAACCGTTATTTATAATTAGTATCTTGTTCCAAAATTCTCACACTATTAAAATCAAAATTGTGACCTAAATTTTGGAAATGCAAAGATAACACATGAATTCTTGCCGATGCGACTATCACTTTTATGTTGAGTGATCCTATTTTTAATAATTGTGCAGTTTGACCAATGTAACATCCCTGACAATCCTGGCAAGTTACAGAATAAACAAGGTCACTCCGGTCCATAGTCAACGTCCTATCTTTGGTATGAGAAAAAACGCTCCCTACAGTGACTGTTGCAAAGAACATAAAAAACTATTGATTTCAATTAAGAAAGGTTTATTGTTTGCACAATTCACATTGATTGAGAGATGTTATTCTACGTTTACATTTTTTTTCTTGATAGCTAATATTGCTTGACATTATTATATCTTTTTAAACAGTGACAGTGTTATATTTCGCAATATTCAAATTTTTATAATTCTTGGAATGAGACACAATGTTGTCAGTAAGACCCTTGACAAAAGGTATTTTTTATAAGTGAAAGAATCAATCACAACATTGTCAACTGGCCCGTCAAAGTAACTTCTTGAAAATCCGTCATCACTAATATGTATAACGCGATTTTTGACAGCGATGGTGGAGTTGAATTTCTGATTATTGGGGAGGTTAGAAAAACAGTTAATGTATTTACCAGAGGACGTTGGCCTCTGATACCAACTAGGAATAATGCTATTATCATCACAGATTATCAATTCAGTGTACTAAAAAGGCAATTTATTTTTTTTTTCATTCTCAACCGTGAATTGTAAATGAGAAAGAGAACAAATTGCCTTTCTTGGACAAATAATTGATAAAATGTGAAAATAATAGCATTATTCTTAATGGTTGTTAGAAGCCATCATCCTCGGTAGATCCATTAACTATTTTTCCAACCACCACAATGATCAGAAATTCAACTCTGTCATCGCTATGAAAAATAGCGTTATACATATCAGTGACATATCATTACAAGATATTTTAAAAGAGCTCGTTCTCTTGTTTTCTAGCAACGGATTCACTAGACACATTCTCAAGAAGTTAATTTACAATTCTAATTTCTTTGATGGGCCGGTTGACAATGCTGTGATTGATCCTTTCCCTTATAAAAAGATACCTTTTGTGAAGGGTCTTACTGACAACATGGTCTCTCATTTCAAGAATTATAAAAAATTTGAAAATAGCGAAATATAACACTGTCACTGTAGTGAGCGTTTTTCTCATACCAAAGATAGGATGTTGACTATGGACCGGAGTGACGGTGTTTATTCTATACCTTGCCAGAATTGTCAGGGATGTTACATTGGTCAAACTGCACAATTATTGAAAATAGCATCACTCAACATAAAAGTGATAGTCGCATCGGCAAGAATTCATGTGCCTTATCTTTGCATATGGAAAATTTAAATAACAATTTTGATTTTAATAGTGTGAGAATTTTAGAACAAGAAACTATTTAGGAAAAACGATTGTTTTTCTTGGAGATATGTCATATTTATGACAACAAACAATCAACTTTATGACTGACATGAATCAGCTTAGCAAACTTTATTGTAAACTTTGGAAACTTAATGGTGCTTCATTTAGATCCCCAAAAAGCAATCTCGATCAATTCGTTATCAGTCTTCAACATTACTTTGAAAGTTCAGCATTCCAACCAGAAAGTTATAACATTTTCATTGGTGATTTGAATATCGACCTGCTAGAGGATAATGAATATGATACAGACTATAACAACACACTTAACGAATTCGGTTACATTTCCACGATTAATAATCCAACGGTGGACGTAGTTCATGCATTGACCACATATTTTCAAAATCCAAATTCAACGTACTCGATCAAATACTGCCCCTAGTATTGCAAACCGACATTACAGATCATTTCTCAACAATACTACAGATAGTACTGGAAAAGACCAAATACCCCAACGAACGAGAAATGGTGAAATACATAGATGAAACAAAACTTAAAAATACAATCGGACAAAAATCTTGGGATTTCTTATACTTAAATCTAGATCCTAACAATTCAACAAACAATTTTATTGAAACACTTCAAAAATATATAGACGACTGTACATATACAAAAAAATGTGAAAGAAAAAACACGAATATCGCCCCTTGGATGACAGATGGTTCACTTACCTCAACTACCACAAAAAAAAATGGCGCAACTTTTGAGAAGAAGCCCAAATCACAACGAACTAAAACTACAATATAAAAAACATTGAAACAAATTATTGACTCTAGTTGAAAAAACTAAGTTCAAATACTATAAAAACAAAATCGAACTCAAGAGCTCAAACACAAAAGCTTTATGAAATGTGGTTCAAGAAGTAACACCAAAAAATCGAAGATCTCTATTGATAATATTGAAAATGAACTAGAAGAGTTATTAACAAATCCTAAGGACATAGCAAACGAATTCAATACCTCATTCAATGGCACTGGGAAAAGACTTGCTCAAAATATGAATCCAGATCCTAACTACAAAATCAATAGATCCTCCTTTCCAAACTCAATTACACTCCTACCCACAAACACACTTGAAGTGAACAGCATTATTCAAGAGTTGAAAAACCACAAAGCCGTGGGATCAGACGAAATCAAAACGGAAACGCTCAAAGTTATCGCGTCATTAATAACTGAACCATTAACTTACATCTTCAACAAATGCATAGAATCTGGTATCTGGCCTAGAGCATTCAAACATTCAGTTATCATTCCAATATATAAAAAAGGTAACAAAAAACTGACAGGAAATTATGGACCCATTTCATTAATCACCCACTTATCAAAATTACTTGAGAAACTTCTAAAAAACAGACTACAAAATTTTATAAATAAATATAACATACTTTCCATGGTTTTCGAGAAAAAACCTCCACTCAAGATGGTATTCTGACCTTCACTGAAAAAATATATAACTCGTTAAACAACAATAAACCCTGTCTATGTGTTTTCATTGATTTATTGAAAGCATTTGATACTGTTAGCCATGAGTTGCTCTTTCAGTCGCTGGAGGACATCGGTATCAGAAATACTTGCTTAGATTTATTCAAAAGTTATGTTACGAGTAGGTATCAGAAAGTGCGAATAAACCGTGTCGACAGTGAATCGTTAGTCGTACAATGTGGAGTGCCTCAAGGTACGGTCCTCGGCCCCTTACTTTTCAATATTTACATGAATGGATTGTTTTATGTGAAAAGCAGAGGTAACATTATCGGTTTCGCAGACGATACCGCGATTTTCTACGAGGCGGATACCTGGACAGAACTAAAAGAAATAGTACAAACAGACTTTATTATTAAAAAATGGCTTGCAAGTAGGTTGCTAACTATAAACTCTCAAAAAACCAACTTCCTACCTTTCAGTTGTAATAAAACAAATCTTCCTCACTTCACTCAGCTCAACATCCTCGATGGTAAAAACAATCTTATAATTACAGCCGAAAGTAACATAATAGACTGGCACATGAAATGGGATATACTTATCAACTACGTAGCCAAAAAACTACAATGTATCCTTTATAAATTAAGATACATAAAAAAAGCCTTCCTGTCCATCATTTGCTCACACTATATCATGCACTCGTTGAAAGTCACTTTCGATACCGTTTATTAGCATGGGGAGGTGCACTAAAATCCCACATCCGACCCCTTGAATTTCTACAACGACGATTCCTGAAAATTATTCTAAGTGAAAACTCAAGATATCCAAGTGATCTACTATTTCAAGAATCAGAGGTATTCGACCTTAAACAGCTCTATTACTACAATGTCAACATGAAGTACTATACAACAAAACACTCGTCAAACTTACCAAAACATACCTATAACACTAGACAAAGAAATAACTATGTAATACCACAAATAACAAAATCACTGCTGAGAACTAGTTTTTCTTACAACACTCCAAAAATGTTTAATTCTTTATCTGAAACAATTCGCGCTATACCCAACTCATTCCAATTCAAAAAACAGCTGAAAATGTTCATGAAGAGATCTAAAGTTCGAGTCTTTTGAGAATGATTATTTTAACCAATCAATATTGACCAAGAAACTTCCTCGTTATATTTCGTATACATTTTTATCTCTATCCCATTTCCGTGTGTGTTGAATATGAATACGCCTCAAGAAATATTGTTATTTTATCACATTTTATATATATTTTATTATTCACACTTTTACCCATATCAAAATTGTTGTTGTAGCCGACTAACATTCCAATTTATCTGTAGTATTATACTTCTTTGTTTGTTAAATATGAATACGCCTCAAGAAATATTGTTATTTTATTACATTTTCACATGTTATATATATTTTATGTTTCACACTTTTACCCATATCAAAATTGTTGTTGTAACCGACTAACATTCCAATTTATCTGTAGTATTATATGTCCTAAAATGGTAAATAAATATTATCTTTATAACATTTTATTTTGTGATACTTAGTACTGTAGTTCGATCATGTTGTTTGTAGTTTATAACATTATTGTATTGACTTCACTCTAATTGATTATATGCATAGTTCTACTATATTTAGGCCTAATTATAATTTAAAATTCCTTGTGTCATTGATTGAGTCTTATACATATAATTTGTAGTGTTTTTATTTATATTGAATTCAAATAGTTTATAACTAGTATTGTTATATGAGACCTTATATGATTAAATTGTATTTTTTGCGAAACAAGTGTAATAACACTTATCGCCAACCTACTTTATTCACTTCATATAATGTTCTTGTAAAACCATATTTTTGAATGAAGTTATTATTATATTATTAAAATTTCAAATATCGGTAGTCGATACTAATTATTTGGTGCCGGCCTGTATATTTAATGTTTTATTTTGTTTTCAATGTGTGACAAGTTTATATTGACTTGTTGGTTTTTTCATGGAATGAGTTCATACTTTATCTTTTTGTTCCGTTTCATCGAGTTTGTGTTTGTTTCTATTTACATTTTAAAATAATTTCATCGCTATGACTGGTTTGATGGTTTAGCTAAAGTGTTGTGAGTATTGAAGGATTTTTTATAGAAATATGTTTTGGTTTTTCTGTAATTGTTTCGTTTTCTTCTATTGTAGAATGTCCTCCTGAAGAAGTTAAAAATAAATAACGAAAATTTGAGGGACATTTGAAAATTGCTTTCACCACTACATCAGAATAACTCTATCCGACAAACTGCCTAAAACGAGGTAACTGTATCTCAGTTTTGAGTGCAGCTAGGAAGCTGAAAATTTTATTGTAGCATAGACTCATCTCCCCAAGTCGACTGACAGAATTTCATCGTGATAGGTGAACCCGTTCCTATTTTCTCGGGTATTTGAAAATTGCCATTTTGCATGAAAAAAAACTTTATATATAGAGTGACTTTTCATGGTTTGATTTACATGTCATATTAGTCTTGTTCGGTGTGGTGGTTTTGTGGAGGTGTACATGCATCATTCGGCAACTACCGTTGCGTGTGATCTTGTGGGCAAATACCCGTGTTTTAATAATTTCAATTAAATACTTATTAAGACATCAGTCCGGGTCCACATCAGTAGATATGTACGTAGTTCGTCGCTGTTCGTCGGGGTATTTATTGATGTGGAGGGGGTGAAGTACCAACCCGGTGCGTCTCCAGGTGGCGGATAGGAGAAGGATCTCTGAGATGATTTTATATGAGGAGGAGATCTGCGGGGAAATACCTGGGGCTCGTTGTGTTTAAAAACTCAACTGGCAGCCCTCGATTACCCTCCCGTGTACCAACTTCACCTGTCCCAGCTGTAGTATCGTGGCTAAGGGATTGCACACAGGGTTATGATGCCGGATGAAATTTCGAGTTTACCTCGAAATCACCTGTTATACCAATGTCTTCTGGCTGTCTGTGGTCAAGTCTCGCGGGCCAGTGGGATGGGGGAGTCTTGGCTTTACTGCCCGGACCAAGACGATACAACCTCATTAAAAACCTAAAGTCAATGTGGGGAACCAGGCCGAAAAATGCATGGCTATATAGAAGAATAGTCCTTACTGGTTTCGACCTTGGAGCACCGGGAGAACTCCATTGTATTGAATCCCTTGAACCCCTTACCTCTGCATGCGGGGCTCTGCAGCGGTGGACCGTAATGACTCTAGCTTCTCGTGGGACCATTTATGGATAGAGAAAGTAAAACTTCAACCGGAATAGTAGTGGAGAAAACCTCCACCTCTTCATCTGGGAACCTCACAGAGGGAGAAGGGCCAAACGTCACAAAGGTCGTATGCCATTCGACCTCCCAAAAACGGGAGAACCGTGCGGCATAGACGACCCACTGAGAAAAGGTCTCAGTGGAGCAGGGGTGCGGAAATACATGCGACTCCTTAATCAGGGAATATCCCCTAAAGAGGCCAGGAAGCAGGTAATTCAGCGCCCAGCCCCCCGAACGAATCACTAACGGCGAGGACAAGGCCTAAAAGAGGCCCGGAGCATATTACTCCTCCGCAGAGACCTCCTAGCAAAAATCCAAAAACAGCTGCAACGGTAACCGGGCAAGCCACTGGTTACGCAGCATCTGTCAAAACAGAGAAGGCTTTTGGGAAGGAAATAATGCACAAGGATTATCCTGGGGTAATCCTGAAAGCAGAGCAACCCTCCACCCTGGAATACACTCTGGTGGACGAGCTGTGTCAGACCAAAGAGAAGGGAATCCAGTTCTCAGGTATCCACTTCCGTTGTGGAATGTTACTGGTGGACTGTGGGTCACAAGTATCGGTAGACTGGCTCATGAGGTCAGCGCCAAAATTAAACTCTTGGGAAGGACCCGAATTGGTGGCTCAAAGTGGAGACGACATCCCAAAGCCGGTCACCATAACGGTGTTCTTCCCAAAAAGCCAAGACATGAAACTGGAGAATATCCTCCAATTTGTCGAGGTTCAGAACTCCAACTTCACTACTGGGTCTTGGAAGATCCTGAACTCTAAAAAAAAGGGACAGGGAACTATCCTCACGATCGTATTCGATCCCTAATCTGGGAAGGTACTCAATGCAGGAGGTTACGCGCTAAACTTCCGTTTTGTGCGTATACCGGTCTCGGGGCTGGGAGAAAAGGAGAATCCCGTGGAGGATTCAAAGGACATGAAGATACCCTCCACATCCGGAACCTCTGAAAAAGGCGAAAGCTTGACCTTGGGTCAACCCGAGATCTTCTCTGGCCCTGCTGGGATAACTGGGAATGTGGAGACCGCCTCTGCATCCCGGGAAACTGGGCAGAGCAGCCTGGAGGTCGAGAGTCTGACTCGAGATCAGGAAACCTGCTCCATTACCGAGGAAGATACTGCCATGTTGATTGAGGAGGGCCCGGGACAGAGAAAGGAGGGGGATAAATAAAGGCGGAGTAACTCGCCTTCTCTTATCCATAATAATTCACCTGCATATCCACGAATGTAGTTCAGATTAACAAGCATCACGCGAAGGGAGCTTCTACCGTGATTGCAAGGTTGTTCGCTAGACTACAACTGGATATTGTACTGATTCAAGAACCATGGATCAACAAAGAAGGCCAAATCAAAGGTTTGGCATGTAAGGATTCTAAATTGATTTATGATCAAAGGCAAGTATCTCCGCTTGCCTGTGTAATCATAAGAAATAACATAAAATATATTTTTGTTTCAGAATACGTGTCACTGGACCTTGTTCCAATCATGGTTCACCTCAATATTGGGGGTATCGACCGAGACATCGTCATTGCCTCTGCCTACTTAGCTGGAGACGGGCCGATGACACCGCCAGAAGAGGTACAAGAGCTAGTGAGACACTGCAATAGCAGACGGCTGCCAATTATAATTGGTTGTGAAGCCAACGCACATAATACCGAGTGGGTAAGCACTAATAACAACGAAAAAGGTGAGTGTTTATTAGAATATCTCTTAGCAAATAACCTTGAGACCTCAAACGTTGGGACAACCCCCACTTTTGTCACGAGAGCAAGAGAAAAGGTTCTGGACGTAACAATTGGTAATGTTGCTGCTAGGAAAAATGTAGAAGATTGGAGGGTGATTAGCGAGCCATCACTTTCCGACCATAGTATCATCGAATATAGGATAGAGAGAAATACCACCTCGATTCCTACAATCCGAAATCCTAGAAATACTCATTGGTCTCTTTACAAGACCAATCTGAAGGACAATTTGGAACACGTCGGAGTGAATGGGGTAAATCACCCGCACTACGACCTGGAACAAAGAGGCGAACAGATCAGTGAGGCAGTAATGGAAGCTTTTCATTCCAGTGGCCCACTCCCAAAAGCTCGTTCAGAAAAGGATGCTCCTTGCTAGAATGAGAACCTGTCAAACCTCAGAAATGAGGTCCTTCGGCTCTTTAATAGAGCCAAACATGACGGTAATTGGCAGGTGTACACTGAGAAGCTTACTCAGAACAATGGAGAGATTAGGAAGGCCAAAAGGCTTAATTTTCGAGCCCCTTGCGGAAAGATCACTTCCACTCACAGAGCGGCCGGACTACAAAAGGTCATGGCAAATGGGGGAACTAACCCCACAATGTCGCTGAAAAAGCCAGACGGATCATACACGGAAGGTGAAGAGGAACGATCGATTATTCTTCTTAGAACCCACTTCCCAGGTAGTCAAGCAGCAACAAGTACAGAGATAGCAATGAACTACACTAAAAAATCCCGCAAGGAAGATTGGGACATTGCTAAGAAAATATTAACCAGACAACGGTGGGTCTAGCAGTGGGTCTAATACCTAGAAAATGGAGAAGGGCAATAGTAACCTTCATACCAAAAATAGGGAAAAAAGATGGGAGTGATTACCGATCATTTAGACCCACATGTCTAACATCGTTTCTACTCAAATCGATGGAGAAAGTGGTGTATAACTAAATAAGAACAAAGTATCTGGAGAATATGCCACTTCATAAATGTCAGCATGCCTACAGAGCGGGTCGATCAACTGAGACGGCTCTGTATCAGCTGACCGAAGTCATCCAGATAACTCTGAACAACAAAGAAATCGCAATGTGCGCATTCCTGGATATATCAGGGGCCTTTGACAACACAACCCATGTGTCTGTCAAAGAAGCACTGAAAAGGTGGGGAGTGAATGCAACCATTGTAGAATGGACGTATGAGTTGTGGACAACGAGGATAGCTGAGACACAGGTGGGAAATCAAACCACCTCAGTTAAAGCCACTCGGGGAAGACCTCACGGGAGAGTGATATATCCCCTTCTATGGAGCCTCGTAGTAGATGAGTTGCTCTACGGGCTAACAGAGCTTGGCTTCGAATGTATGACACAGTTTTGATAGTCAGAGGCAAGTTCGAGAGCACCTTCGGTGATTTATTGCAAAAGGGACTCAGAATCATCGAGCAATGGTGCTTGTCAGTAGGGCTAAACATTAACCCAAGCAAGACCATAGTAATTCAATTAACCCAGAAAAGAACATTTCCAGCCATGACACCCATATCCTTAAACGGGGAAATCATAGAATGGAAGTCAGAAGTTAAATATCTAGGGATAACCCTAGACAGTGAGCTTTTGTGGAATAAGCATGTTGAAATAACTGCTAGTAAAGCAATAAGAGCTTTGATGGCGTGCAGAAATCTAGCTGGTGAGAGGTGGGGCTGTAACCCAAAAATACTGCGATGGATGAACGCCATGATTGTGAGATAAGTAATTACGTATGGGGCAATAGTTTGGCACACGAAATCAAGTTCGTACAGCACGAGGAAGACACTCGACAAAGTTTAAAGCCTTGCCTGTGTATGCATCACGGGAGCTATGAGAACGTATTCTACTGAGGGGACTTGAGATCACTACAGATCTCACATCTCAACATATCTGGTGATAGAAAGATCTGAATGAAGGACATCAAATGATGCTGGTGGCTGTATACACGTATAGGGTAACGAAGAAAACATATATTTTTCTCACGTGTGAAATTTAATTTATTTTTGCATAGCGCGCTCTCAGCTCTCTAGACGTAGAGCCATCATCAGTGCTTAATCTAAAAATACATATTCAAATCACAACCAATAGTGTTTAATTACTAAATAAAATTCAAGTTGAGAATGTTAACAATAGTAATATATGAATTTAATTTAAAGGTAATACAAAAAGGTTTTAATATTAGAAATTTAATAATAAAAAATGATTTCAATTACATTGAAGTTACTATTATTTAAATTTAGTATATGTGTCATAATGAGGTTTTTTGAAACTAAAAAAGAGAAATGAACCAGATGTTAAACTTGTTAGGTAGGTATAGAAAGTTTCATATTATTATTTGATTTTTACCGAAGAAAGGAAAACTAGATATGAAATTTAATTGCATACAAAATTATTTTCAATATTATTTATGATTATTAGAACTGAAAATATCGAATTGCTAGTTAAGTGAAAGTTTGACTAAGTTTTTTTATGAAAGTTTTTTAATTCAAAGATAACAAGGTTGATAAAAAATACGTACTGTCAGATTCTATATAATAAAATTTCCAGGCTTCATCGCCTCCATCAATAATTAAACAGGTTAATACATTTTTTACATTATACAAACTTGGATCTCACATTTAAAAATTTTTAAAATCGACTTTTACTTCCAAAAAATTATTTTCTTAATCACCTGT
This sequence comes from Galeruca laticollis, assembly GCA_963921935.1. NCBI lineage: Eukaryota > Metazoa > Arthropoda > Insecta > Coleoptera > Chrysomelidae > Galeruca > Galeruca laticollis. The sequence goes on along the minus strand of OY998179.1, from coordinate 52,975,506 downwards.
CATGTTAGAACGTCTACAGTTGGTTGTGTCGGTTTGACTGATAAATATGAGAACTTCAACTGTCAATTGGGTTTGTTCGATTGTTTGTGAATACTCTGTTCAATTTGAGAGATCGAATGCAAAAATGATTATTTATTTAAATTCAGAAAAGTAATGAAATCAATTATGTGCAATATTCTATTTAATTTAGTAATTGTAATGAATGATTAGCAACTTAATTAGGATATTTAAAATTATTTAGAAGGTTAGGTTGAGAAAACAAACAAATTAGAATTCAAATAAATCAACGCAAAAACATCTGAAATCACACTTATCCCACATTTTCGGGATGCCATTATGGTTCTTAATTTGAAGAAAAGACACAGTATGGAATCCCGAATGCCTCCATAGAGGTGTGAAGATAGTTTCTATCCAGCCATAGAAGTAATCTGTTCTCCTTCATGTTGGAAGGGTGGGATCTAAAGATGAATTCACATTGTAGCTCAAGGCGACACAAAAAAATATGCTCATTATTTTAATATCATGGTCCTAAAGCAAGTTCCGATGTGTTGTCCTGAAGTTAATTCATTTTCAATTTTAAGTTTAACATATAATATGAAATTATTTAATTCAGAAAAGTAATTTTTAAAAAACAACATTGAAATTAATTGTGTGTAATATTCTATTTAATTTAGTAATTGTAGTGAATGATTAACAATTCAATTAGGATATTTAAAATTATTCAGAAGGTTAAATTGAGAAAACACACAAAAATGAATTTTAATGTGAAAACATCAGCAATCGCACTTATCTCACATTTTCGAAATGCCATTCTGGGCCTTAACTCACAGAAAAGACACAGGATGGAATCCCGAATACCTCCATAGAGGTGTGAATATATTTTCTATCCAGCCATAGAAGTACTCTAATTTTCTTCATGTTGGAAGGATGGGATCTAATGATGAATTCACACCATATTTTAAGGCAACACAAAAACATGCTTATGATTTAATATCATGGTCCTTAAGCAGGTTCTAATGTATTGTCTCGAAACTAACTTATTTTAGCAAGCGTTATTGATCTGGTGACAAGCAGGTTAGGACATTATCATCATTGAGGGTTACATGAGTTGACGATGGTATATAGTTCCTATTTAGGCTCTCTTGTTTGTATAGACATTTATCATTAATTTTAAGCTCGTTACTGATTTCAAGGTCTTCATAAAAATCTAGTAAAGTGAAGTTTTTAGAGTTGATGTTAACTAAAATCTTTGAATTTTCTGTGGGGCTTAAATTATGATTATTATATTTTAAGTGATGACCGAATGATGACTTGTTGGTTTTACTAATATATTTGATGATATCAAAATCATGAGTATATTTTTTTTGTGTCGCCTTGAACTACCATGTGAATTCATCTTTAGATCCCACTCTTCCAACATGAAGGAAAACATATTACTTCTATGGCTGGATAGAAACTATCTTCACGCCTGTATAGAGGCATTCGGGATTCCATCCTGTGTCTTTTCTTCAAATTAAGAACCATAATGGCATCCCGAAAATGTGGGATTAGTGTGATTTCAGATGTTTTCGCGTTGATTTATTTTTAATTCTTATTTGTTTGTTTTCTCAACCTAACCTTCTAAATAATTTTAAATATCCTAATTAAATTGCTAATCATTCATTATAATTACTAAATTAAATAGAATATTACACATAATTGATTTCATTGTTGTTTAAAATGAATTTCTAATATTTTAACCTTTTTGTATTACCTTCAAATTAAATTCATATATTACTATTGTTAACTTTCTCAACTTGAATTTTATTTAGTAATTTAACACTATTGGTTGTGATTTGAATATGTATTTTTAGATTAAGCACTGATGATGGCTCTACGTCTAGAAAGCTGAAAGCGCGCTATGAAAAAATAAATTAAATTTTACACGTGATACAAATATATTTTTTCTTCGATAGAAAGATCTGCCCAAGAGGCAATTCTTGGAATCTCTAAGGAAGGTTCAGGCAATGAGAGTATTGAAAATCCGGGAGCCTGGTCCTCTCTAGCAAAATAAATCTCATCAGCGAATCTTCCCAGTGACGAAATGATCGGGAAAGTAAGCATCGAAAAGAATTTCTTCACGATGATAAGTACGAGGAGAGACTGGGAAAGGGCATACACCACTCGAACTCTCAAAGAAAACACCATTAGATTGTATACGGATGATTCAAAAACCACCATTGGAGCAGGCGCTGGAGTATTTGGGCCTGGCACGAGATACTCATTATCGTTGGGCTCCTTCCCGAGCGTCTTTCAGGAAGAAATACTTGTGATCGAAATATGCGTGCCAAATATACTTGCCAGGAAAGGAGCACAAATGCCCTTTATTGGCCCGGAGCCTTTCTGTGGTGTAGCAAAATTCTCCTACAAGAGAGAGTTTCGGAAGAAAGAAGAAACCGAAAGAGAAGCACTCTGGCGGTGCCCAGGTTAGAACATTCCAAAAAGTTCCTCTGGAAATTTGACAGTGCTAGATCCAAAAAATATTTGGACCTCAGTGAAGATAAGCTACATCTCCTCACGGGATTTCTTACAGGACACTGCCGCCTTAGGAAGCACCTAATGAGAATAGGTCTAGCAGAAATCGACGAGTGTAGATTTTGTGGGGAGGAGGATGAAACTCCGGATTACCCAGTTCTAGAATGCCTCGCCATTGTAAGCCAACGCAAAAAAGTTTCCAACAAGAAACTTGTAAGAGTGGGGATCTAGCCTCGTTGAAGCCTTCAAAATACTGGAGCTCATTAGAACCCTGGAACTGGAAAGTGAGCTGTAGTAGTAGCGAGAACAGCTCTGTTAGGGGGGGCACAATAATAAACCTTTGGTTTCAGTGCACTGTAACTCCGTTAAAATTTAATCTAATCTAAGACAACAGTGGTGCCAGGTGAAACCTTACCTCTGAAAAGATGGTTTTTATATTAAATTTAAGACTCAAACACGATATATTTTAGAATGTATGAAGTAAATTGAATACTGGCGTCGAAATTGTCGTCACGAAACTAAAATTTAGTATTAGGCGATCTCGCCTTGCAAGATTAAGCCACGTATCTCGAATTATTTTCTTTTCTAGAACGAACAATAATAACTTATTGTTTCAGGGGATTTCATTGATGTGTTACCTCACTGAGGAACCCCGCACCATCTGTACACTTCGGAATTCATATTTAATAACAAAATATAATTACATTAATCAATGAGCATCTAAGGAACGTCTCGTGTTTACGTTTCGTGAACCCAAACGTGACATCACTAGTGACGTCACTAAATTGAGGAGCGTTTTGATGCGAGTTTTAAATCTAAAAACTAAAAGGTCATTCTTTTCTACTAAACCACTATTATCAGCAGAAATATATTTGTAAATGATATACGCTTCCTAATATTATAGGACATTTTTTCAAAATCTGTTATCATGAATATTTTCACTTACCTACCTCCTTCATTTTTCTCTATATACCAAGAACGTCTTTCTTTCTTCCTCAAACTAATTTTTTTAACTGCAGTTACAGAATTGAAAGAGAGTGCAAATATATAGAATAATATAGGCGAAAATTCCGTTCCTATCTAGAGCGAACACTATTTCCCAACTCAATTCGATTTATTGCAATATTACACAAGAAGCAAGATTTTCCAATCGACTTTACCTTTGTGAAATATATTTTCGAGATGGAAATTGAAACTTGTACGGACTAATAGAGTAGAAACTAAATTCGTCAACCGCAGAAAGTTAGATAAATGGAAACATAGAGCTTCATAAACTTCGTAATTCAATTTGAGTATTTCAAATGCTCATGAAGTCATTATCAAGATAACTAGAGTATTTTCGTTGTTGTGATATTACTGCAAGGTGAATTCCCTCAACGATATAACTGACACTCGACGAAGTCTCATTTAAAGATAATTTAAATTATCGATTTATTTCATTTCAATGAATATTCAGTTGCTTTCAAACAATAAGATTCTAGTTTTATATTCCATTGTTCCAGTAACTTGAGCTACAGATTAAAATCTATTGAACAGCAATAATCGAAATATTCTGCGTCATAAAAGTTAGGGGAGTTCATGAATATTGGATTTATTTCAAAAAGTATTAACTGTTTCATTCAGCCAGGTTATGTCTGTACTTTACCTATACTGAATGTTTAGTTGCTTCTCTGACTAATTTTTTTGTTTCCAAGTTAATACGTTTTTACGTTTAAGGCAAGTTGTTTTCTTGTGTATTTTCAGGAATTCCTGATCAGTTATTGGCTCCAGTTAATTCAGTAATAATAATAATCTTTATTTCAAATCATGTACATATGGACCACAAAATGAAATGACGTCAATTCTACATAAGAGAAACAATCCTTAACTCTACAAAAAGAGAAGCATTACTTATATACTTACATATTAAGAAAGTTGTTTAGATTGTATGGTTCTAAGCTAATGAACAATTTTTCAACCTATACTTTGAATTGCTTTTGTGAACATATTTCTTCAATTTTACGTTGAACAGTCTTAAACATGTAGTTTGAGCATTTTTTAGTGAGTGCTAATCTGTGTATCGGATACGATACTTAGATTAGCACTCGTTCTATATTCATGATTTATTTTAGTGCTAAATATGCCTCTATGTTTAAAAAAACATTAGACTTTCAAATATATAGATTGCATAAACCGTCATTATTCCTCGGGATTTAAATACGCCTCTACAACTGGCCCTGTATTCCATTTTTGTTAATGTTCTCATCATCCGCTTTTGAGCCACAAAGACGTCCTGTGTCGCGCTATCTCTCCGCCAAAAAATAACTTCATACCGTAATAATGACTCAAAATTTGAGAAGTATAGCGTTCTGAATGTTGTCTCCCCCATGTATCTAGCAACGACCTTGATTCCATAACATACAGGGTTTGATTTTAGTACTAATGTATCTAAATGTTCGATAATATGGATTCCTAAAAACTTAGTACGTTAGAATAATATTTCTTTATTATTTATTTTCACATTTTCAGGTTTTTCTATTGTTGATTGTTTGGTTCTAAAGATCATTACGTTGGTTTTACTTGATTTCAGAGACTATTTTTCATAAACCAGTCATTAACCAACAGAAAAAATTGTTCTCTTTTATAACGAGATCTTGTATATTTTTACTGCGAACTATTAAATTAGTGTCGTCTGCATAATTAACCATATGATGGTTGGGCATTTATGTTCTCAATACTAGATCGTTAATAAACAATATAAACCAAAATTGGCCCAAATTACTGCCCTGTGCTATACCTGTGTCGGCCAAAATAAGTAAGCTTTGTCACTTTTCCTTATCGTTATAGCTTTTCCTCTATTATTTGTATATAATAATAATGTTTGCAGACAAAAGTACACAACAGAAATACAATATAATAAAAATTACACACATGCAGTATTCAATACAGTATTAGAAAATTAACTCTCCGAATATGTTCCCATAAAGGCAAAAGCCTGCCCATGGGGTAGTGTATAATAATAATAATAATAATAATGTTTATTATTATGTGTAATGTAGTGACAACATATAATGTAATTATTACAGTCTTACAAGGGAAATTACATAAATTAATTCACATTAAAATACATAAATTTAACAGCTGATCAATTTTTAGAATTTAACACAATTTAAAAATAAAGAGTTACATCACAAAAGTGTGGAAACTTACTGCACAATCAGATTACGTACTTCTGTTCTACTAAGGGATAGCAAGAATATTTTAACACTTTTTTAAAATTTGTTTGATCTGTCTTATTTATTATATAATCTGTTAGAGAGATAATCATACATCCTTTGTCCAATTGTTTTATTGGCTTGAGTAGTCTTTAACAATAGATTGGATTTTTGTCGTGTGCTATAGTTGTGATCTAGATATATATTTTTTGTTCCGTGTTTATGCACCTACTACTGTCTGATATCTAGCTCGTTAAATTCGCAATATAAAATGTCGGTTGGGTACAGTCTGGGTCTATATAGAATTATTTTCAAAAAACGCTTCTGGAAATGTTCAAGCTTCCTCAAGTAAATGTCTGCAAGAACCCCCCCCCCCCCTCCCAACCTATTATTCCATACGACAGGCGGGATTTCACTAATGCAGAGTAAACGATTTTTAATTGGTGGAGGTCTAAAATTTTTTGTAAGTATTTAAATCTATTGAGTAAACTTCTTAGTGTTGTTGCAACATTGTCGATATGTTTATTCCACCTCAGATACCTATCTATTGTTATTCCCAAATATTTGATAGAGTCTTTTAAGAGTATCGTAAGCTGCTGAAGGTGATAAAATATGTTTTCTTATAATTTATAGTCAAATATCTTTGATTAAAACAGTCTATTATCTCCTTCATGTCTCCTTCTGCTTTTTCTTTTAATTCATTCCAATCGCGGCCTGTATACAAGATGACTGTGTCATCTGCAAAACTGCTTCTAATCCCCGTACTTGTACGATTAACAATTGCGTTCATGTATATTATAAACAAAATCGGTATATGATAATAACCAATTTCTAACATTGACCCTTACTCCATATATTTCAAGTTTTTTAATCAGCATTTCACTATCTGGACAATCATATGCCTTAGACAAGTCTATAAATATTCTAAAGACCACTTTACCTCTTTCAAGATATTCCATAATAAATTGGATAAACTAAAATATGGTCATTTGTGTACTTTTTCCTTTAATGAAATAATAAATAGATTCCAAGAGATATAAACTTCAAACTTCACTTCAAATTAAGTGGTCCCTTCATATTCGTCATTGAGGTTTATTTGTACATAAATTGGAAGTCAGGTAGATTTTGTAGATAGAGCGTACAATATGATAAGGATTGTTAAACGACTTTCTAAATTTAACAATGGCCAACAATTTTTGCTATCTGTTCGTAGTAATAGTTAATGACATACCTACCTGTTAAGCTTTCTAAAATTGTTATTCTTAATAATAAGTAGTAGATAATAATGTAAAAGATCGGGCTTATACATAAAATTTGAAAAACAAGTTGGGGAAATCGCCTTTAAAGATGGGCTAATAAGTATACTAACAATATAAATAAAATATTAAAGATCTTTTGTGGTAGATATTTCTACGTTCATATGTGAATTTTCGGATGTTTTGCAAATATTTACTATGAAATTAGAACATCCCTTCACACTTTTTATTGTTCATTTAGAATTATGTACAGATGTGCTACAAATATTATATTACTCTAGTGGAATTCGATTCTAATATCTACAATACCACCTACAAACAAACACTATAATGAAAAATACGTTTTATATGTACAGGGATCATCAACAGTAAAATGAGGATGTGCATCTACAAATGATTCTTCAAAATCACTTTCTTTGACCAATGAAACATTATTCAACCAAATTTTAACGGGTAACGAAATACCAAGTGATTCATTTATTATTTATTATATATTCTCTATGCCGGGTGTCCCAGGACTGATGGGAGGGTATAGTTTGAGCGACAATAATATTAGTAGTTCGTATGAACTTCTACAATACAGACACTCGTTTTAGAATCATAGGGCATCAAAGTTCAAATTTTGAATTGTAACAAAGAATGAACAAATGACATATATAGGTATTATGAGTGTTATCCCTTAAACTGCGAGACTTTTTCCATCAATAATAAAGACAAAAATAGAATAACATATGAATGAGTTAAGTGAGGAACTATGAGGATTCCGGAAATATAGATCATGATTTGACAATATTTTTAGCAGGAGACAGGCGATGAAGAAAAATGAGGAGAAAAGTTTTGAGACACGTATGACCTTTTTAAATATAGGAAACTCACAAGATAGTGTACATAGATGTCATATAGAATTAGAAGCACCAATAATAATAGGCAATAAACTCATACAATTGGCATAACAAAAGGTGTAAAGCAAGGTTGCAGCTTATCTCTCGTATATTTTTTAATAAATACATAGAATAAGCAATCACTCTTTGATTCCAACAGAAAGTAGGGTGGACTTTTCAATAGTCGAAATTCAGTAGGTCATGAACTCATTAGTGCTGGTTGAAATTATTATTGTTTTAATAATTTTGCAAACAAAATTAAACCTAACTGATTTTAATTAAACGCATCAATCTAAATTTAATATATTTAATAATAAATATAACTTAAAACTTCTGAGACTATCTTCAAATTCCACAAACAATAACTCTGACTATAATAAATTTATGCTTAAACACACATTCATAATCTATAGTCCTGCCATTTACCCTTATTCAAAAACTACAACAAATTAGTATATTAAAGTATAAGTGGATGAAGAGGTCTTTCAAACACGCGCGATTTTTCGAGCACGACGGCGATGCCGGAGTTCTCGAAATAGAGCAAGTGTTTGAAAGACCAGTTGTCCATGAATACTTTACGCTTTTTTTTATTAGTGCACTTTGAAATCATAATAGTATATTATGCAACGATCATGTAATGTTGGTATTTATTTCACGAGCATTAACCGGGATACGAAACGAGCCAAAGGCGAGTTTTGTTTGGTTTATGCGGGTATATTAATAACTATTACATGAGAGTGGCATACCCTATTTTTTCTACACCCGTAAATAATCAAAATCCATAAATTTTATATTTTTATTGAACACAATAGGTAACAGTAATTATTCGTATTTCTATAAAAAAATCTACAAAATTGTAATTAATACCTCGGGTATTGGTATTGTCATAGATACAAGAAAACAATAAACATTTTATTTGTATTTATATTCAACAAATAATAATTGTAATTAATCCGATTTCTTAAGAATATTAAGATTATTTATTGTGCAGTTTGAAAAGTTTATTCCAGGTCCCACTGATCTAGAGGTGGAAGGAATATTTACATTTATTTCATTATTGCTAGTCTCAATAGAGTTCAAAATTGTATTGGAAATGCTGATTTTATTCTGAACCGAATTTTCAATGTAGCCTTCTGCCACTGAATTGGATTTCCAGCCACCATGGCGTTTTAATGTAGTAATATTACCACCGGCATCTACTAATACAGTTGCAGATGTCCTACGAAAACAATGTCCTATATATAAATTCGGATCAGGCAGATTTAAATATGCTGCTATTTTCTTCCCTATATCACCAAATTTATTAATACCAATGTTTTGAATTGTGCATTTTCCATTTAAATAATTAACGAAAAAAGATGGGGTGGGGCAAATTTTAAGCCGTAGATTTATATATTTTTTACTAATTTCGTAGTATTCGCCGGTAATTGTGAATTTTCGTTGTATTTTTGTTTTATTTTCTAGAACATTAACAATTAAGATTCCATTCATATCTTTGATATTTTCATATTTTAGGTCATGTAGTTCATGCCTTCGACATGCTCCCATTATTCCAAAAAGCATTGCTACCTTAAAACAAACAACAACAATAAATAAAGAGGAGAAAAATAAAAGAAAAAAAAAGCAGGATTACCTAGGCTGGTTTCGAACCCGGAACTCATACTGTAGTCTAGTCCAAATTGAGCGCCTTAACCCGCTCGGCCCTGAGTTCGGTTTATTTCTTCCTCGAAATTGATGGAATATACCTATCGTGCATGAGTCGAATGGAAAATGTCATGAATTTTTTTTAAAAATGCAATGTTAGAGAGATACTTACTTTTAAAAATAAAAACCGTTCATCGGGGGCTTCGTAGAAAAACTTTTTTATTTGTTTAGGTGAAAATATTTTTGCTTTTCTTCCAATATGTCCTTCGGACGTTCGCTTTAATAAAGCTTGTAGTTTCTTATATTTAGAAATATCTAAATTGAAGTTTATATTCACCAACGTTTTTATTATTGAATAATGTGTCTATGTACTAAATGATTTCATAGTTTCCATCAATTCTTGAAAATAAGCAATTAAAACATTTTCGGAGAATATAGAAATCTTTTTTGTATTTCTCCAGTCCATAAACCGTTGATAAAGTATTTCGTAAACTTCCTTAGATTTTTGGGGCAAAATATTTGGAACTGCATTTTCTGATTTCTCCGATATGTGTGGAGGAATCGATGGTAATTCTTCTATATCGCTGATATCAGACATTTTAATAAATTATCGAAGTTTAGTTAGGTGTATCTACGAAAATTTAATACGTACTGATTTTGACATCTAAAATAATTACATAGGAACCTAGGATAAACGTCAAATGCACAGCATGTTTGATTGAAATATTATGGGTTTCTACGAAAATTTAATACGTACTGATTTTGAGTCTAAAATAATTACATAGGAGCCTAGGATAAACGTCAAATGCACAGCATGTTTGATTGAAAAATTATGGGTTTCTATTGATTCAAAATTTGTATCGTAATGGGAATCATTAAGAAACGGATTATGGGCATTTCGGTGCATTGTTATAACACGGGTGTAGAAGAAATATTATTATTATATTATTACTACAAAAAAATGGAAGTCCGTCCTCGATGCCCAGACAAGTTTCATTTCATAAATGGCCCGCCCTCGATGCCCAGCCAAGTTTCGTGAAAGTCCATCCTAAATAGTATTTATTTCTATTTGACGTTACGAAGTACTGCTGTCAGATCAATAATCATTGTGAACCAATGTCTTATTTGGTTTTTTCTGCAAAACTTATTTATATATTCATATATACATTGTATCCTTTTAAATATAAATAAAGTATTGGCCTAGGTTAAAATAATCAAAAAGTTGTCATTGATACTTACGTTTCTCGAGTTGTTGTTACCATGGTGACTTTAAAAAACGCGCGTGTTTGATATTTCGATTTACACACGCTGAGGTGTGCTTTAAATAGGTAAAATGAGGCACCAATTAAAAAACATCATATTACATTCACCAGAAATAAACAAAGAAATTGAAATGAGGAAAAACTCTGAAGGTCTTATCTGTTGGTGATGAAGACATGTAAGCAAATTATTAATTTACTTGTCTTGTGAAATTGTTAGCAGCTCTGTAACAATTTATTAAACATCTAATAAACTATCCACCATTTTTCCTGGTGCGCCGGCCAAGGGTTTTAGTCAGTTATTTATCAATATACTCGTATTATTTCGTTTACAGACTCAGTCAACAATTAATTTCCTTTAATAATTTTTTGTTAACTTTGTGGGAATGGCTTTACAACACCTGTCTATATAAAAAATTGACAATGTTACTGATAGACTACTTTCTTCTAATGAAAAACCTATGGAGATGAAAGTTTATCATTGATAATTTGACAGATGCCAAAAACCATATTCAAATGAGGCTATATAGATTATTGACTTTTCCAAAAATGTCATGATGACAATTAGCATCAGGAGGAACTGCAAAATTATATAGTTTTCAAAATATTGGAGTCAATCGTACTCTAACATAGATGGTATAAAAACTGTGATTAGATGAGTATACCTTTAAATGAAAATACTTCTTTTCGCAGACGATAAGTATTAGAAATTTGGGCCATGCAATAAATACGGATAAGACTAAATAAGTATGTAGTGGTTGCATATTTAATACGATAGATACCAATACTAAAAGATCTCAAACTTCTTTATATTTGGGATCAGTTTTTTACTACGATGATACTTATTTAAGGGATATAGAAATAAAAATTACGCGGGGAGAAGAAGCTACAGAAATATTACATGGATTGAGATGGAATAATACAATCAACAGCTTTTCAAAAAACTATTAATTCCACGTTGCTGTGTTATTAGGAATATAAAACAGTGATAATTGATTGAAGTATTTCCCCAATTATTCAAGACTTGAAAAACATTTTTTCGTATACAACTCTGGTTTGTCACTGTATAAGATAATATTGGAAACTAAATTAACATGTTCAATAAATGTACCAGATTACAAAGCAGAGACACACATGCTTGAGAAACAGCTTGATCGTATTTCATATGGCATTTGACATGCGACTTGTCCGAAATGCAATAGCCTACAGAATCCCCTTAATTTGACCAATTCCAGATATCGCTGAGTAAGGAAATTGATATTGCAATTCAGGATCTCAACTAAAAGTTGAGAACAAGCGGATTTCTCAATAATTGATGAGATTTTCTGAAAGGGATCAAACGATTTTATTGTCAGTGCAAGGATGAAAACATCATGTGGTAGATGTAAGAGGTTAAAGTTAAAAGAGCTTTCACGTTTTTCCATGTATTTCTTTTTCCTTTCGGAAAAAAATTGTTACAATCCCTATGTAATTTTGATTGTTGATTCAAAATTCCTTCGTCTTTGTTGATTATTAGATGAAATTATTGTATAGTCCTAGCACATAAGAATGCAGTTGATAAAAATTCTGTCTACCTGTTGTTCATTTGATAATTTCTAATTAGTTTATAGTTACAAATATAAGTAGAACTTTCATGGCATTATAATCCTAGTTTAACTGTAGGTTAGAACATAATTTTATTATATTTTCCATAGAAAATTTTCTCTAGAGCTATACACTGTATAAGGTATAGTATAAATATGTACCTAAAATTTAAATTATTTTCAACATCAAAGTGCTACATTTATTTTAAAGTCTTCCCTAATCAACAGTAACTAGAATTTTATGTTACCTCATTTTCTCAATAATTTATTCGATACTTCAAATTCAAGAAACCCTTTTGGAAAAGGTCCAATTTAAGAAAAAATGGAAGCTATTGGAAACAAATTCTTTTAAATACACTGAACTACATTGAAATTCTGAAAGACTAAAAAGACAGTTTGGCCTAACACAATGATGAAATATTTATTCTTGGCTTTTTAGGTTTCTACGCAGTATTATCTTTCCATATTTGAATCCCAATGCGAATAAGGAAAACCCTAAGATACTAACATACAATTTCTGCTAAGATCATTTAGACTTATTTTTCAATGGTGTAAGGTGAGTAACAGTTTCTTCCTTACAAAGTCCACTCCAGCTTTATCACATTTTTGTATCCACCAGAGGACAAAACTTTTTTCGGTTTTATTTATGTGGAAAGTTTATATGACATATATTTTCTAATCTTCATTCCTCTCATTAATATTTTTCTACATCACGAAATAGCTCCGACAACAATCCTAGCTGCTTACAATGTTTTCAAATATATATAAGAATGATAACCTACATTGATATTCACAACAATATCGACAACGGTATATCTCAAGATTACACTCCCATCTTTGGGTGTGGTTTCAGAAATAAGTAGGATTCTTTTTTCCAGAAACAGAGTTTCAATGAATTTATATAAAATTAGGGGCTACATAGCTGGATTTATTATATCGGTTATGAAAAGACATTTGTTGTGAGGTACTTGGAACATCAGGGTAGCACCTTTCAAATAAATTTACAGGAAATCTAGAGGCGGCCTATTATTTTCACCTTAAAGTGGAAAACAAACATGTATAATGATATGGACAAAACTTCAATGCTACATGAAATAATTAGGCAAACTTCCACTAAGAGATATTTTAATCAGTATGTTCATGAACGAAACAGAATGCTTTCTTTTAAATAACAATATTTTTTCATAATTATCAGAACATTATTTTGACTATGCATCCTATGAAATCAAACAAAACAAATTAATTATCAATACCTGCAGAATAAATAGCATTGCAAATAAGGCCACCAAATCCTATTAAAAAATAAACGTTTTTAAAAATTAAAACTAACTTTTCCGCATCTGTGTCCCTGAACAATATTTTATCATAAAATTGTTACTTGTATACACATCGGGGGATGTATCGTGCTAACAAACCACAATTTCTCCAAAAATAACCAAAAATGTAGTATATCTGGATTTATAGGACTCGCTGTACTCGCTCTAGTCACCTTAAAATGAATAGGGTACATCTGTGAGACACCTTGAACAATATTCAATCATGAAATTGATGAATCGTATACTGTCTGGAGGCTGTATCGTGCTTACAAACTGAAAATTCTCAAAAAATTACAAAAAATTTGTCCTTCAAGTACCGTAGCACCCGTTCTACTGGCGTTAGTGAGCTGAATATGATTCATCTTTGAGATGCTCTGAATCGCTGTATCCTGCTAACAAGACATCTAAGAAAAAGTGGCCGACGACGACGACGACGACGATACACACAGGAACTTTTTTCTAAGAACCTTTTTTTCGTGTTTTTGTTGATGGAAAACGTGAAAGTAACTCAAAAAAAAATTTCTAAATTCCAACTTTTTTTGGGGTAAACCAATACTTCTCTCGCATATTAGATAGGTTGGGCGGAAAAGTAAAAATATTCATATTGTATTAAAGTCCTAAACAATCTTTAGTATTTTCTCATTTCAATTAAATTTTTTAGAGTTAGTTAAGTTTATTTTGTTATATATTCAGTAAGTTGCTTGGGAATATCAGTATACCTATTCATTTTTAACTCAATGCAAGTTTTATTCCTTATTATTCCATATCCCTACTATGAAGTGATTCATAAAATTCAGAGAAAAGAGAATATGAACACATAACTATGTAATTTATATAGATACAATTTCTCAAACATAGTATTATATATCTAGTAGATAGCAAGCACCCCTATTCTCTAACCTAATTATTCAGAGCTATTCCGAAATCTTTCAACCAACTACTTTACATCCTAATTGAACAGTACTTTAAGAAGTTATTTCTGATTTTTCAATTTTTATGTTCAAAAGTTGTATATTGGAATACCACATGTAGGGTAGCCTCGAAATTACCTTAATATTATGTGGTGCTGGAAGGTTTAGTAAACACAACTGCTTTGTTTCAAATAACTATATAAATAAACTATTTTCTTAGCAAAACAAACACAATGTTAAGAAACAATAAAAATTCACCTTTTTAAATCTCAGTGTTTTGACTGATTGATTTCAGCTGCTTCGTATTTTTTGGATAATTCAATGTAGCCAACGTGAATAGGTCGAATATTGATGTTTACAATAATAACGAACTCTTGAATTAAAATGGCGTTCAACAATCTCGAACATTAACGAGCGAGCGGAGCGAGTCTGTAAAATTATCTCGATTGCTAATCGCTTTTATTAATACACTTGTTAGTTAAATAACTAATAAATTGGTAGGTATCATCTTTGGACATTTTAAAACTTTATTATTACTATAACAAAATCCTGCGATATTATGATTATTATTTTGGAATTCAATGTTTGAATCAATGAAGTGTAAGAATACATGTTAGTACAAATTATATCAATGTATCACCTGAATTTTCCATCATTTCTCCAATAAAACTTTGACTTTAATCAGGTTGTTGGCTGAAACCAATATTGCACGCGAGAGTTGTGGATGTATGTTTCATCAATATATACAATATACCAGCGTTCGGTCCTATATTTAATAATATTCTTCAAGACATTAATTATTTTAAGGAGGAGCTATCCAACTTGACAACATTGTGTTTTAAAGGTTGTGAGACTGCTAATATGTACGAGGGTAACACAATATTTTGAACTTGGATTTGAAAATAATAAATTGTGGCACATGTAGAATGCTATATAAAATCTGGTTTACAAAACAAAATAACATTAATGTGTTCTTTATTAATAATTAAATTAATACGGAAATTAAAACCATTTGATTTTTCTACAAAAATTGGGGTTTTTTGTACAGACATAATTATTTATTGCTTCAAAAACCATACGGGGAATTCTATAATTACCCTTTATTATTATATGTGATGTAACTAATAAATAGTTTCCAAGAGACATAAACTTTCACCTTCACTGCAAATCAATGTCTTTCAAGTGGTCCTCTTATAATATTCGTCATTGACGTTTATTCGTATATAAATTGGAAGTCAGGTAGATTTTGTAGATAAAGCGTACAATATGATAAGGATTGTTAAACGACTCTCTAAATTTTTCCAATCTGTTCGTAGTAATAGTTAATGGCATACCTACCTGTTAAGCTTCCTAGAATTGTTATTCTTAACAATATGTAGTAGATGATAATGTGAAAATTCGGGCTTATACATAAAATTTGAAAAGCAAATTGGGCAAATCGTCTTTAGAGACGGTCTAATAAGTATACTAATAATATGAGTTAAATATTATAGCTTTTTTGTGGTAGATATTTCTACTGTCATAAGTGAATTTTCGGGTTTTTTGAAAATATTTACTATGAAATTAGAACATCCCTTCACACTTTTTACAGAGGACTGGCAAAACAAAGAAACCTTGGTTCTGGGTGCCGTCAATTATTGTTTATTTAGAGCCATTTGGAACGGGTTTTCTTAATCTTTCGTTACTCTTGTCGCTCCATCCTTTAAGGTGCGTGTGCCATGTATGTATGTTCCATCCATATAAATGATAGGTTGGTTCTGTTATTTGCACTTTTTTATGTCTCTTAAATATAGTAGGCGTAAATGTCTGATTTCGAGACGTGCCATTAACAAACTTCTGTTGTTTTTCATGTTGGTCCCACGAAAGCCCCAAGAATGTATTTGTTTCCACAGAGATTCGCGACTTCCTGCAAAACCATAACTATTTGCAAAGGTTTGGTTTTCATTTCTTAATGTGGGCACTTTTTTCTCGGATATGTAATAATTTATTATGCACCTTCTAAGCACAGTTTTGTCGAACTGATCAATACGGATACTGGACGTTCTTTGTTTTTTAGTAGGCACATCAGTGTCAGCATTACTTCCTGCCAGAGCTCCTCTATTAATAAGGAAAAACGTTCTTTGGCTTACTTTCGTAGCAGCAGAAACTGGTTCAATGACCTGACAATAAAATAAGTCGATATAAATGTTGTATTTAAAGTTTTAATCAGGTGTATTTTTATACCAATATAATGAGGGAGTAGTTAAATTTGTTTTCGGTGACCGTTCATTGAAAAAAAAATTGTGTCATGGTTTTCGGCCATTTAAAAGAAGTATTAATTTCAAAAATACTATATTGCGTTTTACTCCATTAGTTGTTTAAAAGGATCTTTAGAATTAACTTCAGACATATTCCTATATGACCAAACCGCAATAGTATTTGAAATTGGAAGATGGTTCAAAAGAAATAATGAAACCAAAACTTAATAGTGATAGGTAGGAAATGAGTATAACAATTATAATGATAAGCTAAAAACCCTATTACATTTAAATAGGTATCTTACACAAAATAAACATGTGCCCTTTTATACACTCCCGTAGACAGAAACAGAATAGTTATTTATGCAACAAGTGCATAAAGTGTTGCTTTTTTTCACTAATGGAGAAATTGACGCATGAGCCGCAGGCATACAATAACCAAAAAGTGTCTCATTTAGGTTGCTCTAAATTGACTGAAAAAGGCGTCGACTTGTTTGTAATGATGACATACCGGTGCATAAAATTGACACAAGTGTGCATAAAATACTTTGTCTCACCCCAATGTCCCTTTCTTGAGTCGTTTAACAAATAAATATTTTATGTACGAAAATCAATTTAAAAAATTTACTATTGAGTGTAAATGTGTTAAATAATTACTTTGGTTTGAAAATTTTATTGCAGTAATTAAAACTTACCTTTGTTAATGGACTTGTCGACTTACCATTGTTTGCCTATTCGGTCATGAAATTTAAAACGTTCATAATTATTTCACTACACTGCTCACTCAACTTTTTATGAACAACTCTACTTTCTGGAGTCGCCATAACAAGTTAGTATTGCACAAACTTTTCTCTGAACTGTACTGTCGAGACGAAGCTTATGAATTCTGCTAGCAAAGTGAGCTCTTGCAATCCGCATACGTCTTTGCTACGGCACATCGGAAGATGCTAAACTTCCGACTGCCAAAATTAATTTGCCAACCTGTACCAAAAGCTAATAGTTTTTTGCAGCCGCCACAAAAAAGTTCTACTTATACTTAGGTAAAACAATGTGCATTTTGTGGGGAATAGCTAGAAAAAATATAATAATCTTCAATATAAAACTGTTTTTCTCTCAACAATAATAAAAGTAATAATTTCTTTAAAACTGGTGCTAGAAGCAATCTGAATGCTCTTGTGATTTATTTTAGTATCATTATTATTTATTTTTATTAACCCCATATTTTAAAGTAGGAGCCCTTTTCTCAAGGATGCACAAATTGTGAATGATATCCCGAATCACTCGTAGTTTTCCAAATTTTAGTGCCTCCCGAGCTATGACGATGGTATATTTTTGCTTTTAACGTAACATATTTTTTAGAAAACATAGTTTTAGTTTAAATAAAACACAACACTCACCAGCTAAACGTTTTAAAATATTCACAAAATAGAAAAAATATTCAACAAATAAACGATTGCTTCCAGAAACAAAAAACATAACCCTGAAATGTCAAATTATGAAATGGCATGGCTATCGGCATTCGGCACGTGCTGAGATCATATATTTGATATAAGGGAACGTGCATATTATCAATGATTGGGCATAAATCATCGTACTACACCAGTCGTCGTTATTAAGCGACGTAGATTTACAAGACATAATTTGGTTTCTGCGATTGTCAATGTTATCACATCAAGTGGCTATAACTTTCGTGAAATAGAGTTTATCTGCGAAAAAATAAACAAAAAGATGAACTATGAAAACTATGATGGAAATAATGTTTTTAATGACGATGTAGATATGCCTAAAAATAATAGAATATGGGTTTCATCGAAAAATATACGAGAGAAGTGATCACTAATATTCGATGGATGATTTACCTTCCTTTAAAAGAGACCGGCCCTATAAAGAAACGGTATGGCATCTTTTAACCTTAATCGAAGAAGATCTTGCATTTTCAAATGATATATAAATTCCTTAAGAGCATCGGTGTGATGAATTACAAATAACAAAAACAATTTCATCAGTTCTAATTCTTAGTAATAATTCTGTACCGCCAATGAATCAAATATTGGGTTGCCTGAGATTTTACTCTAGTGCAGGGCACATTAGAGCTCTTCCTGATAATACTGGAGTAACAACATCCTCAGCTTCAAAAATCATGAAAATCGGGAGCTTGCAAGACAAGAATAATTTTATTGAAATGCCAAATCAAGGGGAATTGATTAGACACCAAAACAAGTGCCATTAGATAGCATAATTTCCTAGAGTGGCGGAATTGATAGATTGCCAATATGTCTCCAGGTAAATATCCGAAGAAAATAGATTCTTTCTAATACGTTCTCACAATTTTTTTGTACGATTAACAATAATTTTATTATAATTAGATGGAGACGATGGCGAAGTTTTTATAAATAAAAAATCATATTTTTTAGTAAATGTACAGTATGTGATGCTGACAAAAAATAAAAGATTTTCTTGCACGCTGGCCAGAATATGTTCATGATGCGAACATTTTTAATAGTGACATAAATAATCGTTTTGAGACTGAAAAATGTATGAATACATTTCTAATAGGTGAATAAGACATTAATTTTATATAATGCTATAGATATCTTTGAAGTTGTATTCCTTGGATCTAACTTGACAGTTTCAGCCGAACTAAAGCATCACCCTCTCCTGCCAAATCTAGTCAGCGGCTATAAAAGAGTTATCATGGATTCCAATAATCTCAGGCTTCATTCCTGGTGTTTGAATTTAGCGAGGTACGGGTGGGTTACCAAGCAATCTCGTCTATTCTTGACTCATGAATTTTCGAATAATTCTTGTTGCATTCTGTACAACTGCTCTCTGCATGAGTCTGTACAATTTAGTATTTAATGCCAGTATTTTGAGATTTCCATGTAGTTCCATTGGAATCACACCAGTGACGGACAAGACAACGGGTACAATGGTCACTTTGTTGAGATTCCACAGGTATTTGATCTAATTAGCGAGGTCAGTGTACTTTCGTTTCTTTTCTTCGATGAATGAATTTCAATTTTATCCTCAGATACTCGACGACCCAGTGAATATTATGTAACTTCAAAGATATCTTAGTTTTATGTTTATCAAAAAAATCTTAATACAAGATTAGAATTAGGTCGCTATCAGTTGGACACTCCTGTTTTTATTCAATCATATTTTTTCTATAAGTACTAGACGAATCGGCCATTCCTATGTCAAAAGACATAATTTGTTTGAGTACAGTGTTTTTCAACGTTGCCTTGCAAGAATTCACAAATTATCTGTAGCTAACTGAGATCAAGAGAAGTCTAATTATTTGTCTTCGGAAAGCTGGGCTCTCTTTCCGACAAATTGCTAGTAGAATGAACAGGAGTGTGCATACTGCTGTCCAATGTTATCAGGATGGCACCAAGGAAGCCGAACACGAAAAGCCATAGGCACAGGACAACAGAGGGCCAGGATCGTGGTCTTAGTTTTTAAGCTTTAAGAGATCGTTTCTCATCGACATGGGCAATATAAATTCTGTGGTTTGCAGAACATAAAAGAATCCTTGCAATGCGAAAAGTATTTATGATGGGATAAATAATTTTCAATGGGTTTTCGGGGATCTATGCCACTGAGTATATTTCTATAGTTTTTATATGTATACGATACATATTTGAGTGAGTGGCCACATGGTCTTTCTCTTCGGCGATTAAAGTTTTTCTTTTTCGTTCCATGTATGCTTATTTCTACGGATTTATTCTGGCTGGTAATATTTTCCTTTCATATTTATTTCTCAATATCGTTTCAACTCAAACATTAACAGACATTTATGACATAAAAGAGAATTTACATCTAATCAACTACCCAATGGACTAATTAGACTACTTAATTAGTTTACTTCTGTTGATTTATCAGTTACATATTAAATACTCCGGTACAAGCATTACATTAAGATATTTACCACACAAAGAAGAGTAATATCAAAGGAAACGTTATTTCATTAGCTCCAGAACTCAAATGTGAAATGAATCATGTATAAAGAAGACTACACGCTCCACTCCAATCCAAGTTGTAAAGTGTTGAAAATAGTTTTGCCGATTAAATAAATATATATGTGAATGACCCAAACTTCTTGAATGACTATTAAATCGTGTAATAAAAAGCTCTAACTGGATTATAATGATAGAAGATTATCTTTCAGCTTACGTTGATCAAGCTGATAATACATTACCATCCCTCATATGATTGTATTTTGACAATTTCCTTCCGTACATCATAAAACACTTGTTAATACCATTCAAATACTGTAGCGTTCAATATATTTTACTGATAATTATGATGATGGGTAAAATACAAACTTGTCCATTTCCATTGGTTATAACGCACAAATAGAATTCCTATTGTCATTGTGCTGAATATAGTTCATATATTTAGCCGTATCTAATATCGAGCATGCATTATATCAGCGATTCCCGTGGAAACCGAGAAGTTGCTGTTCCACAGTGTAAGACGAAGATCCCGTAATTAGCATAAATATTTTATATAAAATTACTTGATTGTAATTTAAAAGTTTGTCAGTTACTATATTTCACATTATTCTATCGTATTTGTAAAAGTATTATTTTTGTAAAATAAACTTTTATAAAAACTGTTTTTCAAGTTAATAATTTGAAAGTGGCGCAGTCAGTAGGATATTCAGAATTAATACGTATCGAACGCGTTAATTTTCGTTTTAAAGATTGACTGAGTATCGGAATCTACGGACTGAGTTGTTTTGTGCAAGTGGAAGTTTAGAGTGGCTCCTAGAACGTCAAGAAATCCAGTATATCACACACCAAAACGATCTCGAGCACGAAGAAGTCCATCAACGGGAATTGGAACGACAATAGTCTAATTTTACAGAGATATTCATCCGAGGAAGACAAAAATTGCCGAACCGGAGTATATCTCTATAGGAATGCTTGAAATATTTTTTCTATTATTACAATAAATATTATGTCTGAAGTTGACCATTTATCAAACATTCTTCAAAGTTCAAAACAAGAACCTTCAACTGACTCACTAATTTTAAATCAAAGTACAATCAATATTAATAATAATTTAATGATGGCCGAATTTAGACCAGAATATCTAAAACGTGTGCCAGATTTCGATGGCAATCCAAATGCTTTAAACACATATCTAAGTGTCTGTAAATCATTAATTCATTCATTTTACAGAATAGACACACCAAATTGTTTCCAAAATATGTATATACTGAATTGTCTAATATCTAAATTAACTGGTAATGCTGAACTAGTCGTGAATATACAAAGTGTATCTACTTCGAACGAGTAAAGAGATGTTTTAACGAGAAATTTCGCAGGATGGGAGAAACGAAACTTGTCTAAACAGGGATTTAGTAATGATGAGACAACAATCAAATGAAAAACCACAGCAATTCTATGATAGAGTTTCAAACATTCCTTATCTTTTGTGTAGTTATGTAGAAGTTCATGAAATCGAAAATCACTGAAAAATTCTAAAAAGGAATTTATATAATAATGTAGGTTTAACGACATTTTTATCCGGACTTAAAGAACCGTTAGGTACAACTATTAGATGCATAAATCCAATAATTTGGCCGAAGTTTTACAATGTCTTAATAGGTGACAATGTACACTATTTCCAAAATTTCACTAATGAAACGAATACAAAGCGACCGCAATACTTTGGTAAACCTTTTGTACAACGACAAAATTTTAACAGTAATTCAGTTCAATTTAATACTCATACATAATTTCTTTAGAGCCCAGAGATCATTTCCATCTCAACTATTACCTGTTCGCCCCATAATTCCAAGACATCCCAAATGTTTTCCTACGAATTCTCAAGTGTTCAGACGTCAACAGACCCATAATGCATTCAAAGCAAATCAAAATTTGAATTTACTAAAACCAACATCCATGAGTATTTCCACAAGAAATACAGTAAACAATCACCCAATGAGTTCACCTATTAGAAACTCTTACCCAGGACCTTTAAATCAAAATCATTTCCGTAATTCACGACCGCAAAACAATTTTATAACCGAGAAATTATTTAATGCTGATATTCAGGATGAGGAAACTGAACAATATTATTATCCTGATAATTCATATTCTGAAAACGAGCAATATCAATTTGAAGAACATAAGAATAATGATAATAACGATTCCTCAAATCAAGATTCTACAAATTTTCACGAAACGCCTCAGAATTTAGACGAAACATAACCCCCGAATTAATTACATTAAATTTAAGTAATAATAGTGAATTGCCTTATATAATATTCCCCGAGTATAATAAAAAACTTTTAATATATTCTGGATCATCAGAATCTTCTCATAAATATAGCACTCTAATCCCTTCTTCAAAAATTTGCAATTTGTCTGATAATTTAAATCTCAAATTATTTGTATTCAAATTCCATAGTGTATGTTCCAAGGACTTATTGGCCTGGATAACTTGAAATTAATGAAAGTCAATATAAACTTTTCTAGTGGAGGGTTAATAACTCCCCATACTAAAATTAAATTTTCATAAAAATCAGAAAGATATGAACTCCATTACTATCGAACTTAGGACTGAAAAGGTTATCAAAATAGAAACAAGTATAAAAAATGGTGATATCATCATTCCACACCAAAAATTTCACGGTTGTGAAATACCAGAGTCGCTATCAATTTCAAGAAATGGAGAAGCAATTACTACAATTTCAAATATCACAACAAATCCAGTTAAATTGAGTTTTTGAGAACCACTTCCTGTATAAAAATTTGAAAACAATGCTTTTGAAAATTTCGACTTAAATTATCTAGAAGACACTTCTACACATATTTTAGATTTTAATAATATTAGAACAGATCACTTAAACGATGCGGAAAAATCCAAAATACTGAAACTTTGTTCCGAATATTCTGACATATTTTATAACGAAAACACACCACTTACTTTTACAAACAAAATTAAACACGAAATACGAACCACCGACGACATTCCTGTTTACGCTGAAACATATCGATATCCTTTTGTGTACAAAAAAGGAGTAGATAAACAAATTCAGTAATTTCTTAAACACAAAATTATCCGACCAAGCTCAAGTACCAGGCACGGGTCAATTTGGCTGGTACCCAAGAAACAAGACGCTTCTGGGAAAGCCAAATTCCGTGTAGTAATAGGCTAAGACGTCTTAACGAAAAAACGATTGATGACAAGTACCCACTTCCAAATATAACGGACTTATTAGACAAGTTAGGTAGATACCAATATTTTATAACTTTGGATCTAGCCTCAGGTTTTGATCAGCAAGAAATGGCTAACAAAGATGTAGAGAAAACAGCTTTCTGCACCGAATCCAGACACTGGGAGTTTCTCCGGATGCCATTCGATTTGAAAAATGCCCCATCTACCTTCCAGCGGGCAATGGACAATGTACTACGAGACATACAAAATGAAAAATGCGTTGTATACCTTGACGATATAATCGTTTTTTCCACTTCATTACAAGAGCATATAGAGAGACCAAAATGTGTATTTGATCTAATTTCAAGATTCAATTAGATAAATCGGAATTTCTGAGCAGAGGAGTAGCTTATCTCGGACATGGAGTCACCCCTTCTGGAGTGGAATGCAACCCAGATAAAATCAAAGCCATCAAAGATTATCCTATACCCCAAACTACTAAACAAATCAAAGAGTTTTTGGAACTGATGGGATATTATAGACGTTTTATGAAAAGTGTGGCCCACTTGACGAAACCACTGACAAAATGCTTAAAAAAGGGCGCGACAATCGAACACAATGACGAATTCTGATCATGCTTCGAAACATGCAAAAACATTCTGACCAATAACCCAATTCTCCAGTATCCCGACTTCACGAATCCTTCCAATTTGACCACAGACGCCAGTGATGTAGCACTCGGTGCAGTGCTTTCCCAAGGTCCTATCGGAAAATATCTTGCAATCGCTTACGGATCTCGAACCCTTACTGATTCTGAACGCAATTACGATACCACATAAAAAGAACTTTTGGCCATTGTATGAGCCATCAAATATATCCGACCTTATTTATTTGGAAATAAATTCACTATTGTTTGTGACCATAAACCATTCCAATGAATTTTCTCTCTAAAAGACCCAAATTGTAAACTCATTAGATGGCGAATTAAATTAGATGAATTTGATGATAAAATTGTATATGAACGTGGAAGCCTTAATACTAATGCGGATGCATTATTTAGAATAGAAATAAATACTTGATGCGATGATGTTATGCACCGGGTTATTTTGCCGACCAGAGGAGAGGTCGAGTGGTCAGTGTTTAATTGCTGGTTGTCTTACACTCACGTATTTTGAAAGGAACACATTAACTAACGAAATAATATATTAACATTGAATAATTACGCAGGAATAAAGAATAATATAAATTAACAAAATGGCGAACTTTTTATATATATGTCAAAATGACAATCTCTGCCGCTGTTCTATTTCTGCTGTCGCAGACCTCGTCGACCAATCGTTACAATTCTCCCCCTCTGCTTCACGAATCGTCTCGAGAGTAGGAGCAGGGAAGTTGGAGGTCGCTAAACAACAGGAACAACTTTTGGGTTTAGCGATTCTTCTCCTTGGAGGAGTTACGGTTTGGATCTGAGCCTCTTCTTCCGAGGTATCCTCTTGTGACATATCTTCCGGAATAGGGGTCGTGATGATAACTGGAGCTGTGGGAGTCGACATCTCAGTTTCCGGTACAGTCGTCTCTGATGTAACCAAAGGATTATTACGTGGTCGACCTCTTTTTCGGATTGGTCGTACCGGCACTGAAACATTAGCATTGGCGAGGTTATGGTATGGAGTCAACGCTGATACATGATATTTTCCAACCACTTCAAAAGGTTTGCTAGCGGTACCAACCTCGTAAGTTGTCGGAGTAACCATACGATGGATTTGGTACGGTCCATCGCGACGCGGAGCGAACTTACTAGTATACGAGTCCTTGGATTTACTAAGTGCGTGTACATCTACGAGTACAGTATCACCTACTTGGAATGGAGCGACTGGTCGGTGACTTTTATCGGTATAGTCTTTGGCACGATCTTGAGCTTTCTCGTGATTTTCTCGGGTTACACTTAAAGTTGTTGCTAAAGTCTGTAGATATGGTGATATCTCGGGTACAAAATTGTCACAATCCAGGATAGCACGAGGGTCGCGATTAGCGTCATCTGGCGTTCTTAATTCGCGCCCGAACGTAAGGTAAGCAGCACTAAAACCGGTTGATTGCGAATGTACTGAATTCATTGAGAAACGTATCGCCGGTAATTTGTCTTTCCACTGGGTAAGATCCTTTTCTGTCAAAATTGACAACTGACACTTGAAGTCGCGGTTTTTTCGTTCGACCGGATTAGCCGCGGGGTGATAAACAGGAGTGAGAGTTTGCTTGAAGCCTAAGACATAAGCTACTTGTTGCATCACTTCACTTACGAACTGCATACCATTATCACTAATAACTCTCCTTGGAGTTCCATATCTTAAAATTATTTCATCGATTAAGCATCGAGCGCACCTTTCTGCAGTGGCCTTCTGTAGAGGGAATAGCTCAACCCATCTACTGGCAGTGTCCTCTATTATGAAAACCCACTTGTAACCATCCACAGTCTTCGGTAATGGACCAAACAGATCAATTGATAGGGTTTCAAACCTTCTAGACTGAACAGGTGTTTGCAATTGTCCAGCTGGTTTTAAGTTATTTGCTTTGTAGCGCTGACACTCAATACAATTCGACACATATTTCGCTATAGTTGTTCTCATTCCTGGCCAATAATATCGTTTAGCAATTCTTCGATAAGTCCTTTCAGCACCATAATGGCCTGCCAGTTCTGAGCCATGATATTCTGCTAAAATGGATGGGATTTGCATTTTGGGTACAACCTGCTGAGCCTCTTCTTCATCGGCTTCGGGAACATATCTGTACAGTATCCCATTATTCATCACATAACCTCTCTCTAACCATCTCGTGAGGTCAAGGTCATTATTTGATAGGCTCTCGAAAGAGATAATAATTTTAAGAAGATCTTCATCTTCCAGTTGCAGTTTGCGTATTTCGCTAACAGGCTGTCTGGGCATATCTACTGATACCAGGTTAGTCTCAGTGGCTTCCGCCACACTTGGGTGAGACAACATGTCCGCTACAACATTTAAACGGCCTGGGGTGTATTCAATTCTTAAATCATAAGATTGCAAAATCAAACTCCAACGTGCTAAGCGACCTGAAGGTGATCTGAGAGACATGAGCCATTTCAAGGGCTGGTGGTCACTTTGGATAATGACTGTAGAGTCTTCTAAGTAACCTCTTAATTTGGTTACTGACCAAACGACAGCAAGCGCTTCTCTTTCTGTCGTGGAATAGTTCTTTTCCGCTGCGGTCAACAATCTGCTAATATATTCGATAGGACGCTCATCTTCCAATGTCTCCCCCTGGAGTAAACATGCTCCAAGTGCGTAGGCACTGGCATCTGTCCTTAAATTGAAAGGCTTTGATTGATCAGCTTGTCGCAAGATTGGACTGGTGGTTAACCTAGCTTCTAATTGATTGAATGCCTCTATTTGACGAGGACCCCACAACCACTTTGCTTTCTTTTTAGTGAGCATGGACAATGGTTGGGTTATATCAGCAAATCCAGGTATGAGTCTTCGGTACCAAGAACAGGTTTGTAGAAATGAAATTAGGTTCTGCACATTCTTAGGTTCTGGTATATTATTTATAGCATTAACTTTGTCATAATTTGGTGAAAATCCTAGAGGTGAAATGATGTGACCTAAATACAGGACAGAATCACATGAAATAAAGCATTTATTTCGGTTTAGGTGAAGTTTGAAATGGCGAAGACGATTAAATACTGTTTTTAAGTCCATTAAGTGACTACTAAAAGACGATGAAAAGACGATCAGATCATCCAAATATGCCAGGATATTAACGTCTTGAAGGCCAGACCGGAAGCGGTCAATGAGACGTTGGAAAGTCGCTGGCGCATTGCAGAGACCGAATGGCATTCTAGTGTACCTAAAGGTACCATATGGGCAAATGGAGGCAGTTTTATCTCTATCAGAAAATTTTATAGGAATTTGATGATAACCAGCTTTTAAATCCAGAGTAGTTATATACTCGAGTTGTTTCGTACTGTGAATTATATCATCAATCCGGGGCAGAGGATATTTATCCTTGCGGGTAATTGAATTAAGTTTACGATAGTCTACGGTAAGCCTTACCCCGCCATTCTTTTTGGGAACCAATACCACTGGCGCTGCATACGGAGAGTCGCACTCTTCGATAATATTCATGGACAGCAATTTATCAATTTCCTTCCGAAGTAATTCTTTCTTATATTCCGAGAGCCTATATGGAGGGACTGAAATAGGTGTATTATCCAATAATTGTATGGAATGTTCAGCATATGGTGTAGACTCTAGAATTTCCTCAAATATGTCTCTATTTTCCTGCAACACATTGTTAAGGTCAGTTCTTTGAGAAGGAGTTAAATTAGTCGCTTCGGAATCTCTTAGATTGACTTCTCAGAGATTTATAGCATTCAACGTACAATACGGGTTGAGAGGTTCCTCTACAAATGGATACAATATCTCTGGAGCATCCCCATAACACCAACAACCACGTGGAATATCTAAAACAATGTTGCATAATTTCAAAAAGTCAGAGCCGAGTAGCGTTCTACTAGAAGTATGCTCAGGAATTGAAATTAGATTTAAATTATGTTGTCTGTCTTGAAGTGTAACAGAGACTTCAAAAAACAGAGCCGTTACTAAGCTTACTTTTCCATCAGCTAGAATCATTTCCATGGGTCTAGTAGTATAAGGAATCTTGTCATTAAGTAAAATTTCCCGTAGCTTTGCTCCTGCTATACTGGATTGAGCGCCTGAATCAAGATATGTCACGCCTGTATGACATTCAACTGTAATATATGCTAAAGGACGCAAGTTACCTGAAGCTTGAGGAAACGAGCTGCACAAAAATTCAGCTGGTCGAGTTGACGTTGATGGTTTTGAACATTTTGGACAGTTGCTTCGTATATACCCTGGTGTCTGGCAACCATAGCAAATTAAAACTTTGGATGAACCATTATTATCAGAAATGGTTTGATTATTAGGAGTGTCAGTAGATGTCTCACGGGTTAATAACTTACGACACTCGTCTTTATTATGTCCATAATTTTTACAATATGAACAGTGTTTTTGTTTTCGAACATAATTGTGTGAGTTCTGATTTGAAGCAACAGGTTTTGAAGCACCGTTGTCTTGTAAAGATATTTCTGCATTTCGCGCTGCTTCAATAAATTCGCGAAAATCATTAATTTGATCACGACAGATTTTACCTCTAATCAATGGATTTAGCAATCCATACAGCATATCTATCTGTACGTGTTCAGAGACAACTGAATCACCTTGTAATCTTGAAAATAAGGCACGTATTTGACTAACAAATATATCTGTTTTCTGGTTACCTTGAGCAGTGGAAAATATATCTCTAAATATTTGGTATGCGGGCTTAGCAAATCCATAAGCATGTAAAAGAGCCTTAGTTGCTTCATCAAAAGAAGTAATGGATCCTTTAATCCCTTGCCACCATGTAGCTGCTGCATCACATAGTAACATACTGAGACCTTTGATAGCATTTTCATCTGAAATCTTCAAACATTCTTTGTAAGTTGTGATTGCATCTATAAATGCATCCACATCCGCTCCTGAAGATCCGTCAAATCTAGCTTTGCATGCAGAGAAATTAGCACTACTTACTGTTTGATTATCATCTTTTATGTTGATACAAATGCTTTCGATGAGAGTTTTCAACATGTCGGGTGACATCACTATCTGCTGAATGGGATCTGTCATGTTTCTGTCTTGCTTCTTACGGCTTGATTTCATTACATAACACAAAACAAGAGGGAGTTCAATAGTCACTACCGAAAATTCCTACAAAGTTATTTCCTGAAGTGATGAAATACGGAGTGTTAATGAAACAACAAACGTTCTAAATAGTACTGACGAACCGATCAGTGTCTGTTTAGAATTTCAAAACAATTAGCACACGTTACATACACGAACAATTCTTCTGGCCACACGTTGAGACGCCAAACTTGATGCGAAGATGTTATGCACCGGGTTATTTTGCCGACCAGAGGAGAGGTCGAGTGATCAGTGTTTAATTGCTGGTTGTCTTACACACACGTATTTTGAAAGGAACACTTTAACTAACGAAATAATATATTAACATTGAATAATTACGCAGGAATAAAGAATAATATAAATTAACAAAATGGCGAACTTTTTATATATATATGTCAAAATGACAATCTCTGCCGCTGTTCTATTTCTGCTGTCGCAGACCTCGTCAACCAATCGTTACATACTAAAGAAACGAACGAAATTAAATTCTTAATGATTCAAATTTTTGGAAAAATGTTGACGATGTTGTGAGCCGCGATATAAATTTTGGCAATTAACCAATTCCGTCTCAATCACAACGAAGTATTAATACACACGCAATCATTACAATTCCCAACGATCAAATGGATGTGTCTGACGTCACGCCACCGGGTTTTGTAAAACCCAAAAAATATACTAAATTGAATACGTTAATCCAGCGAGCAATCAAGACTCGTCAACCAACGAACACTAACAACAAATTTAATTCATTATCGGAATCATCCGATGACGAAATCCAACCCACGGCTTCCGCACAAAAGAAAAATAAAAAAAAACAAATTCAGAAAATTCAATAACGATGCTGATTCTTCAGTAGAGGATGTAACCAATCATCAAAGTAAAAAAACAAAATCAAAAGATGCCACAACCAATAACAAAAAATCAAACATCGCATGTCCGCCAATTGTAATAGACGGCAATGTATCAACGCACCGTGAAATGGTGAATAGACTAAAAATTGAAATAAAAAATAATTTTGAAATAAAATATACTTTGAATTCCACCATCATATTTACTAAGGACGTTTCTGACTTTGACAATTTAAAACAAGTACTTCACACTGAAAAAATCCCATTCCATACCTACTTGCGGAGAGAAGAAAAGACCCACGCTTTTGTTCTGAGAGGACTAACCGAAGGCATATTGCTTGACGAGATTAGAGAAGAGCTCACTACTGCTTACAAACTGAAGATAATTGATATTTTTCTTATGACTACGAAAGGAAGACCCTTATATTTGGTAGTAACAGACTCAAAAGTTACATTAGATCATCTTAACAAGAATATTAAGGTAATCGAATACACAAGAGTCCAATGGGAGTTTCGCAGACAGGGTAAACCCATTATCCAATGCCACATCTGCCAGTTGTGGGGGCACGCGACATCGAACTGTGGCAGAGCACCCAAATACGTTAAATGTGCCGCATCTCATCTAACCCCCGAGAGCCCGGAGGACAGATCAAAACCTGCTAAATGCGCTAATTGTTATTGTGACCATCCTGCCAACGCAGAGATCTGTCCGGAGTACGTGAAGAGGCGTGAATGGTTAGAACAAAGACGACATGAAAACCAAAAACAATTTTATAAAAAACCAGAAGGCACGAGATTTATTCCTGCTCCAGCCCCCACTAATAATCCCTGGAACAAAAATGCAAGAAACGAAAAAGATGATTTCCCGAGCCTCCCTTCAAAGCCGGCAAAAGCAGCTCCACCTCAAAACACCCGCCCACAGCCGAGACAAAGACATGAAGCCAACCCTCAAGCAGTGGACATCTCGCAATTTACAAATTTGAATTCATTATTTCAAGAATTGAATTGAATAGTAAATCCTGTAGAATTAACCAGAGCAGTGACCGACCTACTATACGAAATGAGGAAAGCCACCACCAAACTCGAAAAATTTTCAATCTATAACAATTTTGTTCAAGGTATAGATGAATATGACATCTAGACAGGTAGGTGGAAAAACCGGCATTCAAAAACGTAACTCGCTCAAAATAATTTTCTGTAATGTACATGGAGTAACAAACAAACTCCATCTTATCAGACATATTCTCGACGCTCATAAACCCGACATTTTCTTCTTAATCGAGACATTCCTTGAACCAAACAAATCCGTAAATTTGAGAAATCCCAATTATCGTCTACTTAGACAAGACCGCCCCGCAGGTGTCGGCGGAGGTGGTATCGCAGAAGCAATCAAAAAAGACATCAACTTTCAACTCCTGCGACCAAACAATTCTTCGATTGAGCATATTTCATTATCAATTGATAATAAACTCAAACTTGTAGGTTCTCACAGCCACCCCTTCAACAAACTAAACGAAATTGACTTCTTCAATATAACAAAAACACACAATAAGGTTCTCATAGTGGGCGATTTAAACGGTAAACACCCACTATGGGACTCCTATGCTACTCATCCCAACAATAATGGAAATAATCTCCAGAGATTCTGCGATAATTCGGACTGCACTATATACATAACAGAAGATCCCACACATTTCCCATCTAATAACTATTCTCCAAGTACAATAGATATAGCTATCGGCCGCAATATAAATACGATTACCAAACTAAAAACTATCCCAGACTTAGACTCCGATCACGATCCCATCCTTTTAGAATCAAAAATAACCCACTCCCTACACCCCTCACCTCGAAAAATTCACGATTACACAACCACCAACTGGATTCAATATAGACAACATATAAATGATCAAACAAAAATCACAGATAACATCAAAGACGTCAATCACCTTACAAACATAATACGTAATATACAAGAAATAATCACTACTGCAAAAAACAAAACAACATCCATCAAACCCAAATCTCAAGACCACAACTCCCCCCCGATTACATAACAAAAATAATTAAAGAAAAAAATAAAAATCGCTGCAGATGGAAAACTTCTAGAAACGACAACGACAAACAATTACTTAAACATTACCAAGACACAATAAATGGATTAATTCGAGAATATAGAAACTATACCTGGAAAATCTTTCTCGAAAAACTTTCTTACAGAGACAACTCGCTTTGGAAAGTTACATGGAATCTGAAAGGCAAAAAAGAAGAAATCACCAAAATATCTTTAAATGGCAAAACAATTACGCACAATACCGGTATCGCAGAAGCCTTTGGGGAGTATTTTCAGAACAATTTCACTAACAATACACGAAATACCCCACATCATACCAATATTTCATGCACTGTTCAAAACTATTTACACAATACACAAATTCTAAACACGAAAAACTTAGCAATCACTCAAGAAGTCTACAATACGATAATCTCTCTTAAAAACAAAACAGCCCCCTGGAAGGATGGGATACCAAACATCCTTCTCAAAAATCTCCACAAAAAAGCAATAGTTTATATAACGAACTTTATAATAAAAACAGGTAACTACCCAGATATGCTCAAGACTGCCAATGTTATCCCTATTGTCAAAGCCAACGAACAACCCTGTTATGTGTATAATTACAGGCCAATTTCCCTGTTAAACAATATAGCAAACGTGATAGACAAAATCATACTTAATAGAATTCAAACTCGTGTAGATAAAAATAACATAATACCCCTCGAGCAATACGGATTCAGAGGTGGGCATAGCACTGTAGCCCAAATAATCAGAGTACTTAACTACATCAGAAAATGTTTTTTCTCTAAAAACAAGGCAGTAATGGTGACTCTAGATATACAAAAGGCTTTTGACTCCGTATGGCACAAGGGGATATTGTACAAACTCATGAAAATAAAACTGCCAGATTATTTAATAAAAATTATAAACTGGTATATTTCAAATCGGCAATTCTACTCCAAAGTTAACGATAGCGTCGCAGGTTCATATACCATTCAAGCTGGAGTCCATCAAGGGTCAGTTTTATCACCTTTGTTATATTCACTTTTCAACCACGATCTCCCCACCTCACCACAAATCCTTACTGCCATGTATGCGGTGACACCTGTTTCGTATCATCTGCATTAACATCGGAAACTGCATTACACAATGTTTAAACTCACATGAACACTTACATTCTACCATACATGAGAATTAACAAACTTACAATTAACACCTCCAAAACAGAGTACCTGTTACTCAGGAGGAAAGCAAGGAAAAAATCATTGCAATTACAGCTTTGTATAGATGGGCAATACATCAATCCCAGTAATACATTAAAATATCTGGGCTATACTGTACATTGCAATACAAATGCCAATGCCAACAGGTATTGAAGGCGAAAATTGCAATCAGTAAACTTTACCCGTTAATTTGTAAGAATAGTTATCTCTCAACAACAAACAAAATTACAATATATAAACACAATATTCGACCTATATTAACATACGCAGCTCCAGCATACTTTACAGACACAAAACACAACTTTAACACTTTACAGGTGGTACAGAATAAGTGTCTCCGTATGGCAATCAAATACACTACAGTTTACCCAAGACTTCTCAAAAATACTTGGCTACATGAACAAGCAAATATACCTACTATCAAGGACTTTATAAAATATCCACAAATTATTACAATAATTGTCTCCCAAAAAATTTTCGTGACACACTCAGAGCCGCTAGTCGCGCAGAAGACACCCTTGATAGTGGGTGTAGGCTTCTGCATGGTACATTATTCACATAATAAGTTGTTTATCTCATAACAACCAGAACGATCGAATTTGGGACCAAAATATCCCACATTCATAATAATTAATTTTACCAAATCATAAACAACATCTGTCATGTTGCTGCCCCTCATAAACTAATACATTGTTCGAATTTGGAACCCTGTTTTTCAGCCGGTTTTCAGGGACGGCTCAGTCGAAAAATCTGGGAGTCATATTTATATACACGGTACAAAGTAAATATTCACCACAAACAAATGGGTAATGCAGATTGCAAGGAACCATGTTTGTACAGCTTAATGGCAGCACACGGGTAGCAAGAAAGGCCAGAAGATCGGCCTCATTGTTTTTAGTGTTTTTAAATGAAACTCAAGGTCTCTGATATTGATTTATCGAAACAATTGTAAATTTTTTAGAATTTTTAATAACTTGTATTATATTGTGGAATTAACTAGAGACCTTGAGTTTCATTTAAAAACACTAATATGAGCATATTCCACGAAGTAAGGGTCGAGACAGTCAATCTCATTGTTTTTGTTTCGTACTATCTTTGTAAATTTTAAATCTATAAAATATTGTGAATAAAGACATTTTTAAATAAATTTAAATACACCTTCACCATTTACAGTTGTAAATCAACTAAAAGTTCCAACAACAGAAGTAACTCAAGACGATAACCCTGGCCTAGATACTATATCCTTGATAGTAAATCCCGACACTGACCCAGACAATGAAAATTTGTCGACAAAAAACTCAAGTGACAACAATCCTGACTTTGCATTATAGCAGAGTCAGGATGAACCCAACGACGACAGAATCAACGTGGACGAAATCGAGCCTCTCACGATTCATTCTAAGGCTGAAGAAAATCCGGTATAGGTATCCCTATCGCAAAATGCGCAGTTAACGTCGGAAAAAATCAAATTATAATTAGTTCCGTTTTGCATTCTCCAGCGAAACCTGAAGTTAAAATATTACTTGAGAAAAAAAAGCAAATCACTATGCAAATATCAAAAAATAACCTAGAACAAGACGTTATCAATTTTATTAAAGAATTTATTTCACTAAGTATTCAATATCACGTTTATTTCGAAAGCCCCAAATTGTACGAACCATTTTCGACAATATCACCAAAATATTTCAAATCAAATTCAATTCAATTGAAACGTTGTACCACAGAATTAATAGATGTAAGAAGAAATCAAAACTATCATACAATACTATCAAGAAGGAAAAACCAATCACCGAGGAATAGTTGAAACGTATTTAAGATTAAAAGAAAAATATTTTTGGCCTCACCTAAAAGAAACCGTACAAACATTTATAAACGAATGTCAAATTATCCATTTAGATTGTTTCACGATGGAACAAACGAAATTTTTAGCTATTATTGATAGCTTTCCTAAATACGCTCAAGCATATCACATAAATTCTGCCTCTGGTACAGAAGTGGTAGACAATGTTATAAAATTCTTCTCTCATCACGGCATACCAAAACAAATCGTAGTTGACAATGGCACAGAACTCAAAAATTTCGTATTAACAGAATTACTGAGCCTTCATAAAATTCAAGTTCATTTTTCCTCTTCCAATCATCCTCAATCCAACGGACAAATAGAAATACTTCATTCAACTCCAATAGAACATATACGATACCTAAATACTAGAAGTTTCTCAAAAACACCAGTTAGAATGAAAATGTTATATGCTATACTTGCTTACGATCATTCGATTCATTCTAGGACAGAAATGAAGCCGATAGATATAGTCAACGGACATATTAATAATAATGATGTTTATGACATTGACATAAATAAAATACTCTTAAAGTATTACATCAACAATCACAAAGAAAAAACAAAATTATTGTACTCACCAATTAATTCCGACTCAATTAATCGAAAAGAAAAAGTTACTTATAAACTAAATCGAGACAAACTGGAAATATTTAAACCTGATCAAAAAGTATATGTAAGAAAACACATACGACAAAAACACGCTAATAAATACAATTTACCAATCAAATTAGAAACATTCAACCTTGCACATAAAGCAGCTTCAAATGAAAATAGAGGTAAGGTACACATGGACGACTTGAAACGTCCCCGGAAAAAAACTTGAAAAATAGAAACTTATGTACGATACTTTTACACAACATTCACACGTAATATTAATACACTAATGTAGAATGTAGAATTTTGATTTATTCCAGATTTTCTGCAACTATGGAACTCCAGGATAAAATAACAATTAGAAATCTAGTTAACAATCCCGGGTTGCTACCCTTTTAGTTAGGAACCGTAAAAAATGGAACGTACAGTTATGGACTTATACACTATTAAAATTTGAACCCAATTATTTTAGAAATAATTAAATTACAAATTCAAGCCACAAAAATTAGGGCCTTTGCTAATCAAAACATCCAATACGCTATTGATCTCTCAAATAATTGTAAATTGCTTGAATTCACAGAAACCAAGATTTACGATAAACTAGCAGAAATATCACCCCATCCTTCAAGAACAAAAAGAGATATAAACGACATAGGATCAATCTTCAAATCTACGACTGGAGATTTAGATTCTAATTATGGAGAAAGATTTGAAATCCTCATCAAAGAATTGAAAAATAACCAAAATCATTCAGCTAGTAGTATAAGAAATCGAAATTCATTATCAGTCTCACTCATTGATAAATTTAATAGAACCATTGAACAAATAACCAATAACGAACAAATTTTAGAAACAAAAATTTAATTTATCAATAATTTAATCAACAGACAAGCAGATTACGAATATTATGCACATATTAAGATGGCTATTAGCTTAATCATAAATCTGTATGAACTGATTAATTCGGTTTTGAACGATATCGAAAATTCGATTACATTTGCTAAACTTCAAGTGATGCATCGAAGCATTAAACTTCTGATTTGTTTAAACAATTAAAAAATTTGGAAAAAATATTTACAAAAAACGAATTACCCGTAGAAATTGAATTCGATAAAATTTTACTCTATGACAAGTTAATTAAAATTAACTTCTACTCATATAATAATAAAATTAAATATATTTTAAATATTCCTATAGCATATCCCAAAGTTTTTGATTACTACCATTTATTTTCGGCTCCAATACTGGGAGTTAGTTTAAGGTGATAATACCTCAGAATAGATTTCTAATTACGATTGGTGTCAACTTTGCTTATTCAAGCAAACCATGCAAAGAGATTCTCCCTCAGAAGTATGTGTACCCGAGAATATAATTCAAGAAGAAAGGCCTTTGGAAATGAACTTACTTGAAATGAAACGCACCTCCATCTGCGAGAGAACTAAATTTCAATTATCGAAGTCATTTCTGAAACAACTAAATAATGTCCACTGGTTGTAGGTACATCACTCCATTCCAGGATACAGCAAATTTCAAATGTCCGAATCAAGAGGAAACCAAGTACCTTACAGCTGGTACTTATCTCTTTGAAATCCCTTTGAGATTCCAAGTAGTAGCTCATCACACAGTCATAAATAACCAACAACTCTATAGTAGCTTTAGCCAGCCGATACTACTATTAAATCTAGACTACAGTACCTTTCGCCCAACCACGTCAAACCTGACTTTCATTTGGAGGAAGCAGAACTAGACGATCTTCAACCGCTAAAAAAAATTTGTAAAAAATCAACCTCAATTAACATTCGAATTAGTCTCAAAAACCCCCAGCTTATGGACCTTATTAATTTATTCATTGGTTATTTTTATTTTTGTATTCTGTATATATAAAAAATGAGCATCGAAGTACTGCAAAGCTGCAAAGAACCCATCCCAGGTGGGCCACTCAACCTTTCAACTTCCTCGCTAGCAAGGTAAGTTGAATTTACGACGGGAGAAATTATATCAACGATTCCCATGGAAACCGATGAGTTGCTGTTCCACTGTGTAAGACGAAGATCCCGTAATCAGCATAAATATTCTATATAAAATTACTTGTTTGTATATTAAAAGTTAGTCAGTTACTATATTTCACATTGTTCTTTCGTCTTTGTAAAAGTATCATTTTTGTAAAATAAACGTTTTTAAAAACTGTTTTTCGAGTTAATGATTTGAAAGACATGTTAGTAATTATTCATATTTGACACTGTAGACTGAAACAACTCAAACAATTCTTCCACCACCTGAATCGTAATAGACTGAATAAACTGGGAGCCAGGGCATGCCATGAATAAAAAATTTTTTTGTTCATTCTCACTACAGAAGGTAATAATGCTAGGAGATTATAAACATTCACCAACGGTAACTTAGCCAGGCATCAAGTAATGAGAGTTCGTAATGGATTGGCTCAATCGCAAGTATAAAGTCAGGCATTCATATATGTCATTCAATCATTGATTTCATAATAGTATTCATGAAGCCAGACTAATTTGAGGGACCTAATACATATCCAGGTCTACAATTATGGCAAAACAGCACTCGTTATCTCTAACTTCACTATTACACTTTCACACGCATTCTTGTGATCAATAACGTTCTTCATTTCCACTCGATCCTGTACTGAATCTAGGGAAATGTTAACCATTCGAATGGACTCCAACGTTTTCATAAACACCGGTAATAAACCTTGATAAGCAATACAATAAATATGTCCATACAGGAAAACGCCAAATAACGTGAGCATTCTTGTGTAATATTATACAACAGCTGAAAAGTGGTTTGAAACTTTGGAAGCAAGTATTCTTCAAAAGTTTGAGTGTCTTGAGACAAAAAACTGAAATAAACTTGGAACTGACTGGCTGTCGGAGGCAATAAATATTCTGGCTGCGTTGAGGCGCTTTTTGAGGCACTCTTGAGCACAGAAGTCTGTCACTAGTATTTCCGCTTGGAATATTGTGGGAGTGTTACCTAGGGCTACTGATAACCTAAGATTAGGTCCTGTAGCCCCTATTCCTACTCCGTTTGTTTTTGACCCATCAGTATAAAATGTGAGGCCACCCCTAGTTAGTTCTGAGATTCCGTTCTGTGTTAACTCACGATCGTTAACAATCACATCTAGAGTAACTTCGAAATCTTGTTTAGCAGGCATTATATCCCTAGGCATCATCATAGATTGGGTTGATCCAACCCTTAGTATCTCGAGATGTCCTGTCAAATCACCGGATTTTAGAGATTCAGCCTGTGTTAACCTATAGGCATTTTGCAGGGAAATCCTCCTTACATGTAAATGTAATGGAGGGAGATCTAGCATAACCTCCAAGGCCGCGCCAGGGCATGATCTCATTACACGCGTTATTCCTAAACATGCGAGTCTTTGCAATTTTAGCAACTCTATTGTAGCCCTTTTTTTCGTTGTTTTCTTCCACCATACAAGCGCAGCGTAGGTGATGATAGGTCTGACAACCATTATATATGACCAGTAGATCATTTTTGGTTTTAGACTCCAAGTTTTCCCAAAGAGCCTACGATACGTCCAAAGAGCCATTGTTGCTTTTGAGGTGATGTGTGCGAGGTGTGAGTTCCACGTAAGTTTCCTATCAAGGATGACTCCAAGGTACCTAACATCTTCCGAAAAAACAGGGTTGTACCATTCAAGCTTGGAGTCCGTATACTCAACTTCCTCCTGTTAGTGATTGGAACAAGTGTCGTTTTATTAGGATTGACTGAAAGTCCTTCCTTCGAACACCAGGTAGTTACCACGTTCAAGGCACATTGCATGCGATCGGAAATGATGCCGTCGTGCTTACTTCTGACCACTATAACTAAATCGTCGGCATAGCCAAGAGCACGAAATCCTTCTCTTTTTAGCTTTGTTAGGAGGTCATTAACCACTAGTGAACACAGTAGAGGTGATAGCACTCCTCCTTGAGGATAACCTTTCACCGCTTTTATAGTAGTCTCCGAGATAGGTGATCATTTTCCTAGTATTTAGCATGGACTGAATCCATTTGATTATGGAAGGTGAGATACCCTTTGCAGTTGCAGCAGCGCTAATTGATTCATATGAGGTGTTATCATGGCTCATACATCAACAGTAATATCGTAATTCTCTGGTTTTCTATTTATTTATTGACATTGTTCCATCGGCCCTTCTATTAGGATTTCATTGCCTACTGGTGTATTAATACAATCCATTCAGTGGTTTATTTCATGTCTATTAACCCTATATCAATCGCCTTATGAGCATTTTGCTAATCGTTTATGAAAAACAACGATCATTTGACATTGTCGCAGGAGACGCGCCTATCCCCACTTCTAGCTTACTTTATAACTGTACTCTTGAAGGTGTGGTGACGCGGAACTGAATCAGTCCGCCGTGTCAAGTGCTACAGGGCATTTGTTGAATGAATGCATGCAACGTGAGCATTTTGTTCATTACGCGAGTGTTTGTGTTCTATTGTACTGTTTCTGGCTGTTTGGAGAGCCGATAATTTTTATTAGATACGACAGGATGAATTTTAAGATATTTTCTGGTTTCAGAGTAACATAAAAATGTATAGCAAAAGCAAAAAAATTGCCGATCTAGGCCGAGAAGTCTACAAGAGAGCGAGTAGGCAGGAAATGTTGGAGAGTGTTAGTTGGACTGTCGCCACAGAGCCAGTGGAAGAAACTATTTTGGACAATAATCAGCTGGATATTGAGAGTTCAGTGAGCACAATACCAAATCAGAGTAATTCGAAGAAGAAACGGTTAGCGGTAATGAATACAAGGAATTCAATTTCATTGGGAACATTGTTTCGTGCGTAAAGATAAAGTCACCCAATGGCTGGCACATGCATCCGTACGACCAAAAATAAGAACTTCACATGTTATTCATCCACCAGGTGTGAAGAGAGTGGCACAAAATGCAACGACTGAAAGGGATTGTTGGGAGTTGTTCCTGACACCAGCTATAATAGAAAATAGTGTTGGGTATACAAACATCTACCTGGACAATCTGCTCAAAAACTATGACCGAGAACGAGATTGTCG
The DNA here is from genome assembly GCA_963921935.1 of Galeruca laticollis. NCBI lineage: Eukaryota > Metazoa > Arthropoda > Insecta > Coleoptera > Chrysomelidae > Galeruca > Galeruca laticollis. The sequence continues at coordinate 52,934,139 of OY998179.1, read as the reverse complement.
ACCAACAGATGCCACAGAACTCTATGCCTTTTTTGGAGTTTTGTACATGGCCAGAGTATAGAAAAACCAATATTTATCCACAAAAGAGTTATGGGATACCGATGGATCAGCTCTTGATTGTGTCCGCCTCACAATGTCTAGGAAAATATTCCACCTCCTTGTGAGAGCCATCAGATTTGATGACATAAACAACCGAGACGAAAGAAAATCCGTTGACAGCATCACTCACATTCGGCAGCTTTCTGAGGACTTTGTTGGAAAACGCCAACAAAATTACAAAATTGGCGAATATTGCACTGTCGAAGAGATGCTGGAAAATTTCAGAGGAATATGTAAATTCCCAACAAGCCAGCAAAATACGTAGTGAAAATATATGCCCCGGTTGCTACGAGGATGTTTTATCTCTACAATATGGAGATATATAAACAACGTAATAAATATCTACAGTATCACCATGTAGTTTTCGAGTTCATAACCAAAACAAATATCGAGGTATCTCCAACAAAACATGTCCCAATCGCTTATGAGCGGAGAAGAGGACTTGAGCATCTGGACAAATGAAATCAAAGTCAGGAAGGTTGACTGGATATTTCACTAACATAGGCATTTCTAATAAGAAGGCCAGAGTGATAGTACCCATATAAACATAGCCGTATCGTTTAAGGTAAAAAAAGTTCTTCGATATAATTTAATCCACTTACTGATGTATGTTTTAACCTTTATAATACCAAGCTTTTTTACATACGTGCGATACCAAGCCGGGTTCATTTGTAACCCATTTTTCTTGTGTATCTTTGTAATTTTTACACTTTTTTAAGTAAAATGAAAAAAAATCGCAAATAAATTATTTTGTACCTATTTTTATTTCAATTTAGTTACTAAAAAATAAACAAACCTTATTTAGGTATTCAAAATTAATTTTAATTTTTTGCTTTACATGGGATACAAAAAATTTATTTCTCAGAGTGATTTACACAAACAAAACGCTCACATTTTACACAACGTTGTCTTGATTTTCTATCTTTGGTTCTTTCACAGAGAAACATCTACCTTGAGTTCCTACAGGTCTTGTTGAAGCGATATTTTGCTCCAATTCTGGAACCACTTTAAGAATATTTTCTTCTATGATTGCTTGCAAACCATAAGTATTCCTAAATCTATGAATCATATTTTCATTGGCCAGTTCCTTTCCCAACTGAAGAAGATATTCTCTCCTTGCATCTAAGTGCCCAGACCCGTAATTTGGATTTTTAATTTTCCATATTTTATAGGCATTTATAGCTCAAATATCGATAATATTGTAAAAAAGTACCATAGACCATCTAAGAGTTTTTTTTGAGTGGTATATTTTGCTGCCATTTGGTCTGTTGCATCTACAGCTCCTTTAGTACTATTATAATGCAAGACAATATCTGGTTTGTAGTCTGACTCCTTATTACTTACTTTGTCATCGTCATGCTCGGTTGATAACAAAATAGCGGCATTTTTCTTTTTCGGCACAAAAGGCACTAATGTACAATGTTTTGTAAAAGCAAACATTGAAGAATATTCTTTTTTTGAAGATGATGGGAGTAGTTCCTTTGGTATAAACGTCTTATTTTTGCGCAGTGTGCCACATAATGTAAGCCCCTTATCCAACAATTTTTGAGACAGCTGAAGACTAGTAAAGGAGTTATCAGTTGTGATACCATATTCTTGACTTAGATAATTAGAAAGTTCAAGAACAACCCGTTCACCTTGTCGTTTTCCAGGCTTGTTGCCTACTTTTTCTAATAAAAAAGATCGGTAGATAACATAGCATAAATGAAAATAAATGACTTACCTAAATACACTTGCATATTCAAAGTATAATTGTATTCACAATCTGCCATTGCCCATATCTTTAATCCATACTTTGCTGGCTTGCTTTTCATATAGACCCTAAATGGAGCCCTTCCTCGAAATAGGACGAGTTGCTCGTCAATGCACACGTGCGTACTCGGATATAGTGCTTTTTCACAGTTTGATACGAATTTATCAAATACTTCTCTTATTGGTGCAAGCTTGTCTTCTAACTTTCTCTCAGCCTTGTTCTCAAAATTATCGAATCTCAAAAATTTGGTCAGAAAATGGAATCGATTTCTAGACAAAGTTGCTGTTATTATAGGCCGACAATATGCAGGGTCACTAGTAAAAAGCATTTCAATGGGTTCGGTACTAGCTTGCAATGCTCCTAATGTAATAAGTAGATCTATATAGGCCTCGATTTCTCTGCTGTTAGTTGGCACATATTTCTTTGTACTCTCGGTATGAATTTCATTATAATTATCAGAATGAAATTTAGCTCTCTGGTTGATTTCAGCGACAATAATGTTAAATATATCGTCTGAAAAAAACAGCTTAAACGATTCTTTGATCGTACCTATTTCTGCACTGGTAGGTGTAAGTCCTGGAACATGCACAATCTTGTTTGCCTGCGAACGTCGAACTTGATTATTTATTGGCATTTTATACCACTGAGTACCATCTTTAGCTGTATAAACAGGAATATCAGCTACAGGTACCTCTAAGTTAGTGTTTTCTTCATCAGTAGAAGCATAGATTTCTTCATCGAATTCTTCTTGATCGGATGTATGGTCCTCACTTCGATGTTGCTTGCATCATCTTCCTGCAATAATTCCTCATATTCTGGATCATCATTTTGCAACAGCATTAACATTTCCTCCTCCGTTAGAGCTTTTTCATTTCGAATTCGGAAATGACTCATTTTCGACCGAATAAACAACCACGTGGCGCACTATAAATCGACTCGTTTATCTCACACAGACGCTTGCATAAACGACACTAAATAGTAATAACTATTACTCCTGTACCAGTAGGCGGCTGGCGGCGTAGCAATGCAAGCGCCGTGCCGAATAAGAGAAGTGGGGATACGAACAGTAGAACATGTAAGGATTTTACCCTGCCGTTAGCTCATAATAACATATAAATATTGGTATACGTAAAATGCCAAGAGGGGTGCCAATGCACCCCACACTCTAAAACCCTAAATAATTAATGAGATGGAAAAAATCCATGTGAGATTTTAGGTAAATTACATTTGGAACTTAAAAAAATGCAGCTACTAAAAAGAGGAAATAAAAAAAAATATAATTGGCTTAGATACATAAAAAAAGTAAATGTGGGGTCCATTTGCACCCCGCGTGGTATTATAAGAGTTAATAGTTTAAATTTCAATATGTATTGAGGTGATAAATAAATTATTACTATTCCTTCACTTTATAAACAGCGTACAAGGGAAGCTCAAACGATATATGCCCAATAAATATTAAATATCTACAAATACTTGAATGAAAAATAAAGTTTGTGGATTATGAGTGGAAGAGATCTGTGAACTGTAACACATTTTATGATTGAATATTCGAGGTGTCTCACAGATATACCCTATTGATTTTCAGTTGACTAGAGCGACTACAGCGGGTCCTATAAATCCAGATATACTACATTTTTGGTCATATTTGAAGAAATTTCGGTTTGTTAGCACATACATCTCCCGAAGTGTATACAAGTAACAATTTTATGATAGAATATTGATCGGGGCCACAGATGCGGAAAAGTTAGTTTTAATATTTAAAACCGTTTGTTTTTTTGTTGTCATGTCTTGTTGGTAATTTTGGTTTTGCATATTTTAGCTTATCATATCTCACTATATTTTTACCTGTATATCTGACACAACGAGGCTCCTCACTGAAGTATTCGATTTAAAGGTAAAGCGAGATCACGGGAGAAAAAAGGTTTTTACGCAGAGGATTCGCTTACCTAATCATTCATTTAAATTGTTTCGAATACGTTCAATAAAACCCCAGTGGTTACTAAGATAGTTTCATGAACCATGGTTAGTAGATTCCTTCCATAATATTATGTCGTTGCTGTATGCAGCTTTCAAGTAATCGTTAACTTTGATCTGAAAATAATGGAAGGGTTGGATTTAGCACAATAATTTTATATGAAACGTACTAATAACAAATATTAATTAAACCACAAAATTTGAACGTCTAAATGCGACCCAATAACAGAAAAACATTACGTATTAAATTGTCAATACAAAAAAGTTATTTGGAAAATTACAACTCAAATTAGGTATCATCAAATTAATGGCATATTGAAAAAAACCACCGACCAGCACAATATTCACTTTGTTCCTCCTGAATTCTGTTTGTAGCAAATACAATATTCAATTGGTTGACTGTGAACTCGGTAAAAGCTTTGTGATTCAGCAATTTGTGTAGCGCGGATTGGGCTGTTACTAGTGTATAAACACAAGAGATGCTCCCAACCACCTAGAATGTTCCTATTAAAGGTTCTTTTTTATAGGAGAAAATAGAGAACTCTACTCGTGATTTACGATTTACAAAGCTTTTATAGCTTCGAGCACTACGTCATTCTTTGTCTCGGATAATCCGATTAGTTTTTTACTTAAGAACAACACTTGTACTGACTAACTGGGGCATTTGAATTATTCTACGTATAAATAGAGTCTGAAAATCTATTTTTATTTTACTGATGAAGTTAACAAATGGTTTTTACAGAGCGAACATTCATTATAAATAATACTGATGTATATCTAATTTCTGTATAACAAGATTAAAATTGACTTTGAAATAAAACTCATATTCACCCTTCTATTATTTACTCAGAAGAAAAATGTTTTGAATGAAGACTATTATTAACAAATATTCTATTTCACATCTAATTTTCAATTAAAATATTCAACTCGAAGAATTTGTAACGTACATGAATGGAAGACGAAAGCTAACTGTATGTTCGTTGTCACGAATCAGGTATTATCTACATATTTGTTTCGTTTTCTTGAAAAACTTTGTCAATGTTTACAAAAGCCTAGTGAAATGGACGGCTCATTTATTTTACATGATTGTCACATATCATCACATGTGATGGTTAGGAATAGTCCTTTTCATAACATCACAAGCGAAGCCACCATGTTGAAAGTTGTAGTTAAGCTTCGTTATGTTTTGTGCAATAATGGTTGGGTACGAAATACTATCTCGACAAAAAAATCCATCATTAGGACAAATTATTGATTGCGCTATACTTTGTATTGGTTATTAACCCCGAAGGTCAGAAATGATTCTTACGAACTGATATGAACTCAGACCTAGTCAATGTTGATAGACCTCGAACAATAATTGTACAACTTTTATGATATTATGCATAATACGTATTAGTAAGATATATTTCATCTTCTTGTAAAGCGTATATAAAAACAATATACAGATACTTACTATAAAAATAAGGATTGTAAGCATCTAGACACTATTTATTATTCTATTCGGTTTATCGTAACTAATGAATCACAATGTATATTATTGGTACGATTTGAACTTGACCGTGCTTAGTAAATAAAAGGTCATGTATTGTAATTTAATATGTAAATAAAACTCAGTGATATTTGTGGAGATGGTTTATTTTCATCCTGTAATCCAGATTGGGGTAAGTCCGCATTCATATTAATTTATGGAATCTTCATCTTATCAACTATCTAAATTTTAATGAGTGTTCCGGGACTTGATGCAAAAAATCCGGGAGTCAGTAGACGACGTGAAAATAATGCTGTGACATGGGAAACATTTTCTCATACGACCCCTCGATTCTGAGTTCTGTATCTATATCTGTTAAAGTTTAAAGGATGGGTGACCACACAGCACTTAGGCAACAATTGGCTCATTGCGCATCCTTCTGAGGTTTAAAACTTCCTTCCAGCTCGTCATACAGCCTACTCCCTTGAAGTAGGCGATAACGTCGCCTGAATTAAGTTCCCTCATATTGGCATATGTTAGCCCGTGCTCGCCGAAAACTTGAAACCTATAATGAGAGAGTGTCTGACATTCGAAAAAAATGTGTTCTACAGTCTCATCTTCTTGTTCACATCCTCTACAAAGTGGGGTGTTGGACAGACCCAGACTGTGGAGGAACATTGTCTCCATGCTCAAAGGCTATAATAAACCACACAGAAAAAACTGGTTAATTTAATAATGAAAATAATTTTTGAAATCATTACGACTAGTGTTGATTTGAAATTAAACTCACATTTCACAAATTGCAGGAAAACCTTCATCCACTCTAAAGATAAAAATGTCGACTAAATATAGTTTCTCACCTACATAAAGTAATAAGGTTTTCCTGCAACTTGTGAAATGTGAGTTTAATTTCAAATCAACACTACAAGTAAGTCGTAATTATTTCAAAAATTATTTTCATCATTAAATTAACCGGTTTTTTCTGTCTGGTTTATTATAGCCTTTGAGAATGGAGACAATGCTCTTCGAAAGCTTAGGTAATGTACTAACTGATTCACTTTATCTCTAACCTGTACAGTTTTTTGGCTGCTATCCCCACTAGCTTGAGGGTTTTTCAACAAAGACCACTCTTTGAAGTTTTCTTTTTTAACTAGTCAACCGTGACTAACTGCCAACTTTTGGTTTCAGGTTAGGTTAGCTTAGGGAAAATCAATATGACTTATTTCACTAATACTAATAATCCTTATTAAATTGTATAGATCCAATTAAAACTCCTTCAATATATATATATATATATATATATATATATATATATATATATATATATATATATATATATATATATATAAATAAATACGAAAACAACGTAAGTTCTTTCTCGACCGTCTATCGTTATTTAATTAGTTTTTGGAGTATCGGGATCCGGTCTGTGCATACAATAAATACAACTCTTTTCCTTTCAAATCTCTATATCTCGCAATTATTTTATTGCTTCATCAGGAGTTGAAGATCAGAGTATAAACGCTATCAGCACACAGTTAAAATTAAAGGCAATCACCAGCATCTTATATGAGGTACTCCACTTGCAAGTGAGGCAACTAGCAAGTGAGACTTTAAAACTTGAAATTCTTAATCTTAATCTTGAGAATTTCAAGTTTTATAGTAGTACATGCCTCACTTGCTAGTGGAGTACCTCATGTAAGATGCTGGTGATTGCCTCTAATTTTAACGTTGTGCTGATAGCGTTTATACTCTGATCTTTAACTCATAATGAAGCAATAAAATAATTGCGAAATATAGAGATTTGAAAGGAAAAGAGTAAAAAAGTTGTATTTATTGTATGCACAGACCGGATCCCGATACTCCAAAAACTAATTATATATACATATATATATATATATATATATATATATATATATATATATATATATATATATATATATATATATATATATAGATGAAAGTAGTTCGTTGCCGAAGCTAGTTAGGGTAACTTTTTTATTGGGGAATGCGGCAATGTGAGAAAGAAAACTCTGTTTAGTTAATCCTAAGCTTTCGAAAATTTATTATTATCATTATCAAAGAATCTACAGAATAAATATTATATGAATTTAAGATATGTCTTGAAGTAAAAATATTTTTACTTATACTAATTGAGGTTGTTCACCATAATATAATATCTATTTATATATATATATATATATATATATATATATATATATATAGATATATATAGATATATATATATATTTATATATATATATACATATATATATATATATTTGTTTATATATATATATATATATACACAAAATATTTTCATCCAGAACTGGGTGTAGCAGTCAACAGTGGGGCTGGTGAGAAATCAAACAATTTTATTATTCATCAAACTCTCAACCCTTGTTTGAGGATAAAATGGATTGTAAGATCGCCTATACCATAAAAGATGGGAACAATAAAAACTCCATAAACAATATTTACATTTAAAAGTAACATAAAAACCGTTACAAATAACAACATCGTATTGATTTAGAAATTATTATCGGATTAAACACACAATGATTATTACATTTTAAGATGTTAGAAATTAACTGATTAAACTCCAAATGAAAACAAATGATAACATTTGGAGTTTTATCAGTTAGTTTCTAACATCTTAAAATGTAATAATCATTGTTTGATTAATCTGATAATAATTTATAAATCAGTACAATATTATTATTTGTAACGGTTTTTTTGTCACGTTTAAATGTTTTTTAAATGTATATATACTTTTATATATATATATATATATATATATATATATATATATATATATATATATTATTACGAAAATTTATTACGTAAATATTTTATTAAGGTTTTTGTTTTGTTAGTGAATAAATATAAGTTTTACTGGAATAAATTTGTCTATAACATATATGTTTTTATCTATGATTTGAATCCTAAATTTTTAATGATATAACTGGATATTAATTGTCTAATTGCCCATGTTTTGGATGCCATTTATGACTTTATGATAATGTTTATTTATTATAATGATATATAATTAATTGAGTGTTATAACAATATAATTGATTGAACATTTGAAATTTATGTATGTGTAGAGCATGAGATTCCTTTTGTTATTTGAGTTCTTAAGGTTGTGAATAAATTCAGTTGATAAATAAATAAAGAAACATTTTACTTTTTTTTATTTATAAAAATTTTATGCGCTGCCCATGTATGGGTCAAATGAAATTATTGATTTATTCTTTCGTGTGGCGTTTTGTACGCATGCTTGAAAATATGAGGTGACGATGCGCTAGAGTAAACATTTGTTATACGCGTCGGTCTGTTCAGTTTCACAGCGAGCTTGTATGCTGTGTGATAGAACGTACTTCAAATTATATACAAGTTAAAAGAATTTATGTTGGAAATTTATACATACAGAAACACAAATAATATGGTACAAGAAATAGTTATGAAATTTATATACATAGAGTCTAAATATTACATAAAAGAATTGGATGCATCTTTCTTAAGCTTCTTATTTGAAAAATGCGTAAGTATTAAATTTTATTTATTTAAATTGGCCATTAATCATTGAGAAATTATTTAAGAATATAGCTATATTGAGTCTCTAATTTGAATTCTTTTTCAGATCGATCATTATTTAAAAGTCTATTTTACTCATGAGATTTTAAAGAAAACATTTGATTGAAGTTATTGAGTTTTATATAATTCTTGTTGTACAACAATACACTGACCTTGTGTTCAGGAACCAGGATCTGCCTCTCGGAATTCGGGAAAAACAGCTTCCGAAGTTTTAAAGTTGAATAGTTATGTGAAATTATAATTTTCACTCTGGAAAATCAGCTACAATTATTGGGTAAGTACATGTGAATGTTTTATCAATGGTTTGTTATGTTTTTATCCTCATTTGAGGATAATTTCTTAAAATTTCTGGAGCACTTCCAAAACCCAAACTTCCAGAAACGAAGCCAAGCCACCGACCCTTTTTCTTCAACTTTTTTCAACAATCAACAATTAGTCTTTTGTTTAAATTCAGCTCACTATCTCCATAAAAATGTTTGTTACACTTGTTGTTGTTTGAAAGTTCCTTCTGTCATGTCACATAAACCAATCACCGTTTTTCTTTTTTAACGCACTCAAAATTATGATTTCACTTAACATTCTAATATCTTTACCTACATACAAAAATTAATCTCACTAAAATTGTTTATTCAATATTGAAGTTCATCTTGTTAGTATGTGACGAATAGTTTTTCTCAAGCGATATACAATAGTCTTTAATATCAATGTTCAGTTTAATTTCTTATTATAATTATCAATTGTGTTTAGTCATCAACATAAATTCTTTTAAAACATTTATTAATATTCCTTAATCTAATTCTTAATGTTCATTATATTGGATTAAATACATTAATTAATTCCTATTCATGTCATCTATGGAATTACTCCACTTTCAACGTTTGTCGCTGATACATATGGACATCTATATTTTGTCGCTAGCGTGTGTCGCTAGCGTATGTCGCTAAGCGTATTGGTATTACATCGTTAAATATTCTAACCCATATGTTTTTAGTAAACAATGTGTTATAATATTGAACAATATCCTTTTTTATTTCGAATATTTATTAATTCATGTTTCTTTTCTAGATTATATGTTCATCATTATTTCTGACATGAGGTATTTAATACGATGGACGATATTTACTCTATGGCTTTTGTTATATGATCAGGTAATGTTTTTTTGTCAATTCTATGTGATTCTTCTCAAATTATTAATTATATACATAAGTTGTATTACTTTATTTAGTTAATATGAGCACTTTTAATGTCTCATATTTATGATTCTAACAAAATATAGTCTAATGTTTTAATTTCTAATCAGTTTCCAACTAATCTGTTTATACCAGTGTTTCTATCTTTATTTATACGTTATAATATATATATATATATATATATATATATATATATATATATATATATATATATATATATATATAATGTATTATGTCCACGTTGGTACATATTTCCATAATAATGTATGATATTTGCTTTGATTATTACTAGTTCTTCTTCATTGAATGTAGTTTCTTTTAATTCTCTTGTTTCTTCTTTGAATATATTTTCCTGCATCATTGGCAATTCTTTCCCTCGTTTCCCTTATTATATGCTCATATTTCTCCATGTTTTCTGGTATCCATTGTCTTTCAGGTACCAAGTTCTTCATAATTAATATGGGTGATCTTCCAGTCACTTCATGTGGTATGTTATTTAAACAGAATTCTATATTTTTCAAATTCTTTTCCCAGTTTTCTTGTTAATTATAAACAAGTAATCTTAGACATTTGATAACTTCTCTGATATATCGCTCAGTTTGATTAGCACATGGATGTCTAATACTTGTAAAGTGAGGCTTCACCTTTGATTTTTTTAACCATGTTTTGAAGTTTTCGTTATTGAAATAAGTTGCGTTATCCATCAAACACTTTTCCGGTATGCCGATTTCTAGAAAGTAGTTTGTCAGGCATTTATTTACCGTCTTCTTATCTGTCCGTTGACATGGATATAAGGTTACATATTTTGAAAAAGCATCTACGATTACAAATATGTTTTGATTACCCTCTTTACTAGGTATTATGTTTGAAATGAAATCTACCGTTATGACTTCAAGAGGATGTTTCGTTACTAATGATTTTGGAATATTTTCATTGTGATGATTTTTTTCTTTTCCAAGTTGACAAAGTTCACATCTAGTAACTATACCTTTTGTGATGGGTAGGTCTCTCTTTGCAATGTAGTTTTCCCTAAAAATATTATGCAATTTTCGTTTTCCTACATGATTGTATCGTAAATGTAATTCTTTGATTATTTTTTTCGTCAAATTTTCTGTTATTACATATAACTCTTTTGCTTAATAATTTTGAATATTTTGTTGTCCTTTGTTTGGCAATTGTGTTTTTCTTTTTCTGTCAAATTTTTCTGGTCTTCTATTATTGTGAGTACTGAAAATATGCCTACTTCCTCCTTCATTAAGTTCACTCCCACGTATTTGTTTCTTTGTGTTTTGCTCTCACCATCCATTCTTGTGAAAGCGTCTGACACTATGTTTTTGGCACCAGGTATATATTTAATATCGAATGAATATTCCTGTAAAAGCAAAGCCCATCTATGAATCCTATTGTTTCCATACTTGTTTTTTAAAATAGTTGTGAGAGGTTGGTTGTCTGTCTCAATGATAAATTTGTTACCTAATAAGAAAAATTTCAATTTGTTCACACAGAATAATATACTTGCTTATTCCATTCCGCTAACGCTATAGTTTTTCTCAGCCTTTTTTGTAATTCTGGATACAAATGAAATGGGAACTTCTCCATATTCATGTTGTTGTACCAAGCTTCCGGCAAATTTATTTTGTGAGGCATCTGTTCTTAGTATGAATGTTTTCGTGTAATCGGGATGATATAATTTCACGTTCTCTGTGAACTCCTCTTTAATTTTATTAAAAGCCACTTCTCTTTCTTGCGTCCATTTCCATCTCACATTTTTCCTTAGTAGTTCTATAAGTGGTATTTCTTTTTCTGTCAAATCCGGCACTGGTCTCTTGAAATAGTGTAATACACCAAGGAAACCTGGTAGAGTTTTCAAATTAGTAGGTCTTTTATATTCTTTAATAATTTTTATCCTGTCTGGATCCATGCTTACGCCATCTTTATCAATTTTATAACCAAGATATACTACTTCTTCCTTGTTAAATTGGCATTTTTTTATGTTTAATTTTAATCCGGCCTCATCCAAAACTTTTAAGATTATTTCTATATGTTCATCCTCTTCTTCGGAATATATTAAGATTCTGGTATGCAATGTTTATTAAGGTTTCTAGCATCTAAACAGATTCTCATGTCACCATCTCTTTTCTGTACAATGACAATAGGGTTTATAAATGAAGTATTACTATATTCTATGATTTCGTCCTCTATTAATTTTCTAATTGCATCTTGCATTTTATCCTTATATTTGTATGGAATTGGGTAACTTTTCGCTCTGAAAGTTTCCATATCCTTTACCTTTAGACTATGTATAAAATTTTTAGCAACTCTTGCTTCTCCGTTGAATAAACCTTCATATTTTCTCAACAATTTCCGTACTTCTTCTTTTCTTCCTCTTCCACAATCCAAATGTACTTCCTTCCATATGCCATCTTCATAATTATCACATCCCATATTATATTTTAAATAATTATTAATATCATTTTCTTCATATTCTCCACTCCATATTCCATTTTCACCATCATTATATTTCATATTATCTTCGAAACAATCATCAATATCCTTTTCATCATCTAAAACTATTTCTCCATCTCTTCTTTCTTCAAATCCATTTTTCTTATCATAACAATCATTATTCATTACTTTTTCTACTACTTCTAGTCTGCTATATTTTTTTGTCTGCAATCTTCATAATTTTCTTGTTCCTTATTTGTTTACTGTTTTCATTAAATATTATTACAATTCCATTAACGCCTATCATTTTTGTTTCATAGTTGACATCTATTTTATGTTTTAGTAATTCATCTGAACCCAATAAGACATCGTATTCCATATCTTGTATGACCAGTAGCTGCACTTCCAAATAGATATTTTGTAATTGTAATTTTACAATGATAGTTTTATTAACCTCGCTAAACCTTTTTGCATTGAGACCAATTGAATTGACTTTTGGCACTTTTATAAGATATTTTTGCATGTTTAATTTATTTACAATACTTTCAGTGATTAATGATGTTTCTGAACCTGTGTCAATTAAAATATTTACATTGAAATCTAATAATTTTCCCGTAATAGATACTAATAAATTGTTTTCTATATTTTCTAGGCAATCTATTTCGTTGAGGAATTTTCTAGAATGGACATAACTATATCGATTGCGTGCTACACCATCCTTCAATGAAAATTCTGATTAGTGGCATTTTGTACACCACCATCAGCAGTCGTAGTTATAGGAGAACGTCCGTTATTCGACGGCTCATCCAGTTCCATTCGATCGTTTGGAGAGTTTGCCCTGTTTTGGCTACTAGCTCTCCTTTGGAAGTTGACACGTCTGTTCTGACCGTCGTTACTGATTCTACTTATGTTATCATCAGAGTTTCTCCTCACAAAGTGGTCGCTCTGATGATTATTATTATTATTTACGTTATTATTATTGTTATAACCATTATTATTGTTATTATTATAATTAGTGTATTTATTATTATATCTTCTATTATTATAATTATTATGTACATTGTTGTAGTTATTTCTACCCCTTCCTTGATTGTTGTAGTTATAATTGTTTGTTGGATAGTTACTAAATCTCGAATTATGTGTTCTATTATTTATATTACTATTAAAATTTCTAATACTATCAGTGTACTCGTGTCTTGTATTATTTAAATTATTCCCTGTATTACTTCTGTTTGAATTCTCTATGTTCAGGCTGTAATTAGAATTATTTCTATTGTCGTTTTGTTTGCTACGATTGCTCGTTAAATTTCTTTCTATCCTCATCAGGTAATTGGATAGTTGTTCAAAAGTCCTAATGTTTTGTATCGCTATAGTTTCTGCTATTTGCGACTTGAAATGTCTGGATAAAAACATTATTATTTCTTCTTCTTTAATTATTGGTTACAAATGTTGTGCTTGTGAATAAAGTAGTAACGAGTAGAGAAACATGGTATTTCCTCTATTCTCATCATATCTTACAAAGTAAAATCTATCTCCTCGAGTTATATCACCCCAATACAACTTTAGAAAAGCAATTTCGAAATCTTTATAATTGTTAAAGTCTATTTCATTGCTCGTGAACCACAATATAGCTTGTCCTGTTAGGTGTTTCCTTAATACTTCCCTAATATCCTCGAAGTTTCTTATATATTTGATTTTGTTTGTTAATGCTCCTAAGAATATTTTAGGGTGTATTTTCCTGATGTTTCCATCAAATTAAATACTCTCTTCTTTCCCCCCTTGATAGGTATAAGTGATCATTCCTTCTTCACTTTTTAGTTGCATTTTCATTTGTTCCAATTCATTTTTCATGTCCTTTTTTATATCATTTCTTGTCTTCACTATATCCTTTTCAGTTTCTTCTCTTACTTCATGTATTTCCTTTTTAACATCACTTCTGATGGATTCCATGTCCCTTCCATGATAAATTATACTTCTTTTCGCATCTTCTATTTCCTTCTTTCCAGATTTTTCTATTATTTCTACTGCTTTAGTAATATTTACTTCCGTGACCTTCTTTGTTTTCTCTATCAAGCTTTGTTCCAAGTTTACGAATTTTTCTTCTTGTTTTTCCAAACTTTTTTCCATTTTTTCTTGCTTTCTTCTAACTTCCGCTACCTTTTCGTCTTGTTTCAGTAATTTTAGTTCCAATGAGTTATTCATCCTTCCAATTTTTTGATTTCGTTCGTCCATCTTCTCTCTAATTATTTCTTCCAAACATTCCTTTTGTTCTACTATCTTCTCCATCATTTTCTTACTATCTTCTCTTATTTTCTTACTATCTTCCTGTTGTTCTATCTTCTCCATCATTTTCTTGCTTTGCTCTTCCATCAAGTACTCAATACTCTGTAGTAGTTGATTGTCACTATCTCCCTTACTTGTTTCTCTTTTATGTATTCTTCCTGGTTCGCAATTTTTTTGTTTTCCGTTAGCTTTTGTGATTTTCTCCTCACTTGGCTGTAGGTTTTCAATTGATTCCGTCACATTCTCTATTTCTCTAATCGTTTCTTTATTCCTATCTTCATTATTTCCCTCTTGATTGAAACAATATGTTTCTGGATCTTTCCCTTCTCTTATCATAGCCTCCTGCAGTCTTCTTACGAGCGCCTGTTTAGTTCCCGTTCAGTCAAGTCCTCTATTTAACAAATATGCCTTCAATTCCGTTGTTTTTAATTCATTTATGATTTTGTTCACCTCCATTGTTTAAAATTTAGTTCTGGTAGACCAAACAGTACAAGACTCCAAACAATATTATCCCCGAAATTTATTAATTTTGTAAAAAAAACTAAATCGCCATATATTTAGTCGACATTTATTATTATTTTATTAACAATTAATTATTTAATTAATTTAATTCAGTGCATCACGTTGGGCCGACATATATTAATATGAATAATTTTTATCATAATGTATTATATTTAGTATTTTATAATTTATTTTTTTATATATTTGTCTATGGTGCAGTTATTGAAATCGGCTAGCTCAAAATGGTTATTACATTCTTGTTATTATATGTTTCGGGAGCATGAAACACTCTCTACCCTTTGAGTTCAGGCTTCTGCAAGTATGTCTTAAACATATTAAATAAAAAAGAAACACTTTACTTCAAAAATAATTTTAATTTTATTATGAAATTTTTTTTGATCCAAATTATAAATGAGACGCCTATGGATGACTGAACGAAATTATCGATTTTACATGTATAGCATCCTATGCGCAGGCTCAAATATCAGATGATGCTGCGTAAACGAGAAACATTTCATAGACGCGTTGCGATTGTTGGATATTTCGAATATATATTATATATATATATATATATATATATATATAACAAAGAAGATGTAGGAATATCGCGTGATATGTTAACAACAACAACAAAGAGAATCATGGGTAATTCACGCTGAAATCCGTTATTTTGTGTTTTCCCATGTTTCGATTAACATCTTTGCTCCCAAATTTCACATCATTATTTGGTTATGCCGTGCTGATGAGGCAAAATGAGCCAGAAACATGCATGTCCACGGTTACCACTCTATTTCAGTAGCCCTTTTCTTTGCGTGAATTACCCATGATTCTCTTTGTTGTTATATATATATATATATATATACCACAACACCAATACAAAAATTAACTCAACAATGGTTAATTCTTCCAAATTATTTCTAACATTGTGACGCGTTTTCCTCCCTAGGCGAAGACGTAGGTGCGCTGAGCTGAGCTTGATATATCGGTAGCTGCCTATTGCTCCACCTCTTATCGCCTCGGAAACGTCACTTCCGACACCTTTGAAACCTAACACTTACGGAGAAGCTAAAATTCCTGCAGCCAAACAACTACTCTACCATAAGGAAGTATTAGTTTATAATAGGTCAATAAAACACAACCCAGGTTTATTTCAGTTTTATTACAATCATACTTTCTACCAAGCCGTTATATATAAAAATGAACAATATTCATAAGGGGAGACAATACCCTTGTATCCCAAAAGCACATATGTATTATTTAGTTATATGTATATTTGGTATGTAGTAATTAGCGACGAAGCAGGCAGGACATAAGCGAGAGTGGTTTATGATCATAAAATAGCGTGCATGCAAAGAAAGGTAACGGTAAAAGCAAACAAAAACTATTCTAAGTTTTGTGGTCTTTTCATTCAAATGTTTGATAGACTCTCATGAAACGAACGGGTCAGGCGTTACTCAAAAAAAGAAAAACTATTTGATCGGAAAAACAATACTAAAGATCGGGGACTCTAGATTTAAAATATCAGGAAGCCCTAGCGTTTATGTATGCCTGGCGCTCCCGGAGATTTCAATCAGGATTCTCCCTATCAAATCGGAAAACACAATACTAGGGTCGAGGCTCTAGACTTAAATTGTTAGAAATCTCACTAAAATTTAAACAAGATCGGGAAAGGTATCAAAGGACGGAACTAGTATCAAGAAAACCCACTAAAAGAAAATTAGGTAAAGTTAATGAAACTGGGGATTCTAGATTTAAAATATCCGGAAGCCCTAGCGTTTATGTATGCCTGGCGCAACCGGAGATTTCAATCAAGATTCTCCCTAAAATCGGGAAAGTTTATCATTTATCATAGAATGGGAATTCTGAATTTAAAATATCAGGAAGCCCTAGCGTTTATGTATACCTGGCGCAACCTGAGATTTCAATCAAGAATTTTCCCTACAAATAGAAAAAAAATGTATTTAAGAACGGAGCTACTATCAACAGAACCCACTGTAAGAAAATTCGGGAAAGGTAATGAAAACTGGGGATTCTAGATTCAATCAAGATTCTCCCTAAAATCGGAAAAGTTATAAAAGAACGGGAATTCTAAATTTAAAATATCAGGAAGCTCTAGCGTTTATGTATGCCTGGCGTAACCTGAGATTTAAATCGAGAATTTTCCCTACAAATCGGAGAAAAGGTATTAAAAAGAACGGGACGAATATCAACCAAACTCACTAAGAGAAAATTCGGGAAAGGTATTGAACTTGGGAATTCTAGATATAAAATATCCCGAAGCCCTAGCGTTTATCTATGCCTGGCGCAACCGGAGATTTCAAACAAGATTCTTCCTAAAATCGGGAAAGGTTATCATTTATCATAAAATGGGAATTCCAAATTTAAAATATCAGGAAGCCCTAGCGTTTATGTATACCTGGCGCAATCTGAGATTTCAATCAAGAATTTTCCCTACAAATCGAAAAAAAGGTATTCAAGAACGGAGCTACTATCAACAAAACTCACTGTAAGAAAATTCGGGAAAGGTAATGAAAACTGGGGATTCTAGATTCAATCAAGATCCTCCCTAAAATCGGAAAAGTTATCAAAGAACGGGAATTCTAAATTTAAAATATCAGGAAGCCTTAGCGTTTATGTATGCCTGGCGTAACCTGAGATTTAAATCGAGAATTTTCCCTACAAATCGGAGAAAAGGTATTAAAAAGAACGGGACAAATATCAACCAAACCCACAAAGAGAAAATTCGGGAAAGGTATTGAACTTGGGAATTCTAGATATAAAATATCCCGAAGCCCTAGCGTTTATCTATGCCTGGCGCAAACGGAGATTTCAATCAAGAATTTTCCCTACAAATCGAAAAAAAAGGTGTTAAAAAGAACGAGACGGATATCAACCAAACTCACTCAAAGAAAATTCGGGAAAGGTATTGAAACTGTGAATTCTAGATTTAAAATATCCGTAAGCCCTAGCGTGTATGTATGCCTGGTGCAAACGGAGATTTCAATCAAGAATTTTCCCTACAAATCGGAAAAAAAGGTGTTAAAAAGAACGGGGTGAATATCAACTTAACTCACTAAAAGAAAATTCGGGAAAGGTATTGAAACTGGGAATTCTAGATTTAAAATATCCTGAAGCATTTATGTATGTATGCCTGGCGCAAACGGAGATTGCAATCCAGAATTTTCCCTACAAATCGGAAAAAAAGGTGTTAAAAAGAACGGGGCGAATATAAACCAAACTCACTAAAAGAAAATTCGGGAAAGGTATTGAAACTGGGAATTCTAGATTTAAAATATCCGGAAGCCCTAGCGTTTATGTATGCCTGGCGCAAAGGGAGATTTCAATCAAGAATTTTTCCCTACAAATCGAAAAAGGTAATTAAGAACGGAACTAATATCAGGAAACCTACGGAAAAGGAATATCGGGAAAAGTATTAAATCAGATGCGATATATAAATGGTTTACCACACTCTAATGTACAAGATATTCCAACTTATTTTGAAATGAAAATCAACTACATGAATATTTTAAATTGATAATTGAAAAGACCCCATATTTTCGGATTTTTATCACTAAAAGCTCTTACCTTTGCAGCGACTAATTTACCGAGAATTTAGAATAAAATCAACTGCATGAATATTGTAAATTTATAATGGAAAAATCCATTTAGTTTTCGGATTTTTATTACTAAAAAGCTCTTACCTTCACAGCAACGGAGTTATCGAGAAAATTTTTTACAGTGCGGAAAAAAACTCAACAAGAAAAATTGGCAAAACAAAGCTAAACAATTTACGGCGAACGATGCACAATTTCTCCCTTCTGCTTCGGTCGGCTAGCATTTCGGTACTCTCTGTTCGATTTTAAAATGTACCTGCTTTCCAACCTTACGGTTCCACCTCTCTCTCGATTAATTCGACCTGTGCGCTTCTACCAATATCTACCTTTTTGCAGTGAGGAGACCAGTACATTCAAATGTTGGGTTTTAAAATTGAAATAAATACTTTACACAGAAAAAATGATTTCTCCATCGCAACTAGATAAGAAAGAAATGAAAATATCGGAAATTGGAATAACTATTAAACTGTTACAACAATTGGTTCTACCCCGAAACCAGGGGATAAAATAAAATAATATGTTCACGGAGATTTACAATACTTATAAGTCAATATACAAGTGACTATAAATACTCGTCGACATAAACTATAAAATGAAAATATACTCGGCGCATAAACTGTTAAATGATTTATATACAAAGAAACGAATATGTGACGGGTGAAACATAATATCAATTAAATATATACTCGGTGACATAAACTATCAAATGAAAATACTGTCGGCGGCATAAACTTAAAAATGTTTCGTATACAAAGGACAGAATACAAAACGGGTGATATGTAATATAAAATAAATATACTCACAGGAAATACAAAATGAGAATACACTTGGCGACACAAAATATCAAATCATTCTTCCTACAGAGACCAGAACATATAACAGGGATATGTAATATAAAATGAATATATACTCGGCGACATAAACTATAAAATAATTTTTGTACGTAGGCCAGAATACATAACGGGTGATATGTAATATAAAAAAATATACTCAGCGACAGAAAATGCAAAAGGAAAATACACTCGGTGACACAAATAATCTTTTAGTAACGAAAAACCTCGTTACAACATATATTCAAAGAACAGGCAATAGTTCTCATTGCGATTTCTGGTACAAAACTTCATGAATATATTATCGAAGTTGGATCCGTTGTAGGTCCTAGAAATAATTTATTAGCTCCAAGAATTACAAATAACAGAATCTGCATGGATCCTAATGGATGAAAATCTAATAAAAAACTACCCTAAAATAAATTTAAACGGATTTAGTACTGGAATCCGAATTCCTATAACTCCATCATTAAGGTTACTAATCTTAAACATCTGCCCAAAAAATCACAATGCCGTTATAGAACAACAATTAGAATCTCTCGGTATCAACAAACTATGATTCCAAAATATCTTGTACGTGCTGGTATGCCACAGTCTGACTATAACCACGTCCTCAGCTTTAGAAGGCAGATTAACATTTCTCCACTTGAAGACCAAAACTTTCCAAATTCAGTAATCATATTATATGATGATAGGTCTTATAGAATTTACTTAGCTATAGTCAACCTAAATCACTAAAAATGTAACTTTGTAGGTCACTAAGAATCTAATCGCTCCATTCCATCACTTCTACTTATACAAAACCCAATTTATCGAAGACATAGTCATAACTGTTCGAACCAACGATGTAATAGTACACAACCCTGTTAATCTTACTGCTACAAATCTTATATCTAACCACCAAAATAATCAACCGATTTCCCAGAATATAAATATTTCCAACTGAAAATACCATCCCAAACGTTCCTATTTCGGAAATGTAACAATTTATTACAGCATCTTCTCTACCACTATTGAACATAGAAGCAAATAATCCTGAAACTACAAATAAGAAATTTAATATATCGTCATTGCTGAATACAAAATCAAAATTATCCAAGATAAAAAAACCTAGAGCTAATTAGTCTGTTACTGAAACGATTCAGCCGTTCTAAAAACAAATAGAGGGAAACATGAAACCTTTCACTCTCTGCGACTTATTAGGAAATGCATTCAACTCATAATTTCCTGAACTAGTAGGGTGAGATTATACGTCTGATACAGCAAAATTTTCAGATATGCTCATATACGAGTATATACATAAACACGCAGTGTTTTAAATGAAACTCACTGTTTCTATCTAATTCCACAATATAATGAAAATGGTAGAAAATTCTAAAAAATTGACAATTGTTTCGATAAATAAACACACAGAATAACTGAATCTGTAATATTCCCTGACCAATTGTTAATTGACGAAGATTTCTCACATAAAACCTCAGAAACTTTCAAAGTTCATCGGCGGTCGAGATATTTAAATAAATAAGAAAAACATTACACTGATATTAGGTGTGTATTAGGTGTATATTAAAATAGATACGTAAAAATGGCTAAAAGATTAATGCCCGATTGCACCAACAATTTCCAAAAATTAGGTAATTTCTGAACTTGAATCATGTTTATTCAAATACGAGGCTTTCACCTTAATCTCGTCAATTTCTGCGATGAGGAACAATATTTATGCTAATATGGACAAGGAGATTTCAACTATAAAGGACGATATTTCTGCTATGGAGAACCATATTTCTACTAAAATGGGCGAAAAGATGTCTACTCTGAAGTACGATATTCCTGCTAATATGGACGAGAAGATTACAACCATGAAGAACGATTTTTCTGCTATGAAGAACAATATTTCTCCTATGAAGAATGATATTTCTGGACAAGATTTCTGCCAATATTTTATCAATGAAAAATGACATTATCGCTGACGTCTTTAAAATCGGATATTGAGAATAAAATGACAACGGTGGAAAATCAGATGCACCATAAAATCAAGAAGTTCAAATAAAAGGATGGAACTACAAAATTCTGCGTTGACTATCGCCATATAAACAATACGCTAGGTACCTTGGTAGGCAGCAATCTCTTTTCCACCTTGGACCAGAAGTCTGGTTATTGGCAAGTAGACTTGGACCCAGGAGACAAAGAGAAGACTGCTTTCACCACCGGATCTGGATAATGGCTTCTCAACGTCATGCCATTCGGTCTCTGTATTGCTTCCGTGATATTTGAAAAACTCATCGAAAAGATCTCGGAAAACATGCCTGGTATATTTAGGCGGCATCATAGTACTGAGGAAGAAACTTCAGGAGTACCTGAAGAATTTGGAAGATGTATTCAAACGACATCAAACTGTCCATATCATGTCAAACCCGAAGAAATTTCAGCTATTTCGAAAGCAAGTCAACTGTCTGGGACATATAGTGAGCAATGAAAAAGATGCGGTGGATCCAGAGAAAATTGCTTCCATTCGGCAATGGCCGCAACCAACCGACAAACATCAAGTTAGGAGTTTCTGCACATTCTACCGAAGGTTCTTAAGGATGATTGGAAATTTTGACAAGTCGCAAAGTCGAATCACAGAAGAAACAATTATTTCCAACGACCTGCATGCATAAGGTATCATTTCGCACCCTAAATTAGCGCGAAACATTCATTTCGCACTAGTGCGAGAAATTCCGCAGTCACCTGTTCTGATGGATTGCTGTGCTCATTTACCTGATAGGTACCTATACTCTGATGTTCACACAATTGTAGGCATATTAATACCTACTGTCAGTGTGTTGATTTGATTTATTTGATAATCAATTTGATACTTATTTGTATAAGTTGAATCTGCTGATATCTGTAACGAAAACATGGAATATTCGTCAGACGATTAAACGGTAGATTTTATTTCCATGTAAGTCCGTAAGTTAGCATGGAAAACGACGAAAGAATTGCTACCGGAAAAATCAAAACACAAGTATGATCTTGCATACAATAATTTCATGGTATGGAAAGAAAAAAATAATAAGAAAAGCTTCTCCGAGGTTGTTCTATTGGCCTAGATAGGAGAATTGGGATATAATTACAAGCCAAATATACTGGTTAATATACTCTATGCTACGGACATCATTAATTGCTAAGCATAACGTGAACATAGGAAATTACCAAAAATTTAAAGCTGTACTGAAAAGACGCTCAGATACATATGAATCAAAGAAATCAAGTACTTTGAACCCTCAACAAATAGACCAATTCATAGCGACTGCTCCGGATGAAACATATTTGTTAACCAAGGTAGGTGTATGTTTTAATTTGTAGAGTTGATTAATTTAGGAAGAGGATATTTATGAATAGATTTTTAATTTAACCAATTTACCCCTCATAAGTTATTTGAAGATATATGAGATATTTTATAACACAACGGTGAATATTCATTTTAAGTTCATAAGTTACTGTTTCTGAAAGTTATTAATATTTGCCGGGGGCTTAAATCGTCGAAAGGTATGCCCAAGTAGTGGAATAATGAAGTTCGTAGGTTCAAATCCCTAAAATAGCATTTTTTTGTCAAATTTTTGCTATTAAAATTTTCCATATTTGAAGAGGATTTGATCATGTAACTTATTTGATTTGCGTAAACTCACATAGACTAAGTTCTCATTTTTTTTTCATAAGATACAGTGCTCACTACTTGTGTAATAAGAACTAATTATTATCATCTTTCTAGGTTGCCTTATCATTCGCTATAAGCGGAGCCTTGAGACGAGCTGAATTAGCCAGTGTAAAAATATGCGATTTAACTGACGTAACATCTGCAATAATTGTAAAGATTCCTAACACCAAAAATTTAGTGACTCGAACTTTTACAATAACAGGAACCTTTTATGAAATATATAAAAAGTATGCTGATCTGCGACCCAGGAGTATGGTGGATAAAATAATAGATTTTTAATCAATTACCAAAAAGGAAAATGTACCTCCCAGTTTGTAGGAATGAACAAGTTTGGTGCAATGGCCAAAGAAATCGCTATATTCTTGAAATTACCAAGTCCACAAACCTACACTGGTCATTCATTGAGGCGTTCTTCTGCTACAATATTAGTGGACAGTGGCAGTGACTTTGAAAAAAAATGGTGGTTGGAAAAGCAGCATAGTCGCAGAGGGTTATATCAATGAATCAATTAATAAAAAAATGGAAATATCCAATCGTATAACGCAGTCTATAGAACATGCAAGAACCTTCACAGAAGAACTACCGTCAAGATCATTCACAACCAGTTCGGAATTCCAGTCAGTCACTGTGAGACCATCAACTTCGAGTACAGTATTTGAAACTAATAATATGACAGGAATTAAGGCTCAGGCAGTTCAAAGTGTAATTGAAGAAAATGGTTATATTCCATTGGTGTTAAACAATTGTTCCAATATAACAATTAATAATTACTATTATAATAGTACATAAATACAGACCAAAATGTACCTGAATATGTATGTCGAATGTTCAATGAAATTTGATCTTTTTCCCTGTTCAAATATATCTTTCTTAATAATGCTTAAAAAATGTCTATGAGTGAAAACTTATTAGTGGTTCAAACATATTTTTAAAATCCGATATATTTTGTTTTTCAGGTCGGCCGTCGGAAACTCAATATTTCGTACTCGTGTGACAAGATGATGAATCACTCGCCTGCGGCTCGTGGTTCATCATCTTGTCACACTCGTACAAAATATCCTATTTTCCGCACTAGTGGCACAATATACTATTTTTAATCGGATGAAACCTGTCAAACGGCTTTTGAAACCCTGAAGAAACATATAACGTTGGAAGTCCCTCCGAAAGAATTGCTTTAGATATCGCTGGACCATTCCCGATAGGTAAAAAATGTGGTCAATACATTCTGGTTGAAGCGGATCATTTCATAAAGTTGTTGGAAGTTCACGCTATTCCGAATCAAGAGGTCACAACTGTTGCTGATGTATCGTTGAAAGCATTGATCAGCCGATATGGAGCTCCCTTGGAGGTCAACAGCTACCTGGAAAGAACTTTCGAGAGCAAGGTATTCCAGAACATTTCGACGAGCTGGGAATGAAGAGGACCAGGACAACAGCGCTGCGTTCTCAGTCAGAGAGAATGGATAGAACCATTGGAAAATACCTGGTGACTTCTAGCCACCAAGAGATTGGGATCAGTACCGTTCCCTAGTTGCGTTGACTTACTGATTTGTAATTAATGAGTCTCCGGTGAAACGCATGCGAAAATAATGCGAATTGAGGGTTCTTTTGTCACCAGGAATTTGGTTGTCGACCTGAAGAAGATCTGGCAGGGGAAGATTACGTGATCCAATTGAGAAGTGGGATGGACAATGTGCTCGAATTGGTTCGAACGAATCTTGTTGGCAGAGACAGAATGAATAAACGGTACGACTCGCAGACCACAAGAGGCAATTTCAGAGAAGGGGACAAAGTATGGTTACACAACCCGACGACGAGAAAACCCTTTTCTCCATAATTACAAATATTTAATCAAGAAAAGGATTATTGACGTCATCCATCGCATAAGCAGAATTCCCAATGGAAAACCGAGAGTAGTCAATCAAAACCGACTAGGGCCATCCGAAGGAGACCACGACGACGAGGAAATAATGAACAATATCCAAGAAGAGCTTAACATTGGGGAAGCTGGATATGGAGTAACTACAGAGCAATGACACGACGCAATGACGCTCCCTGATGATTATTCACTGGCACACAACATCCCCACCAATATAAAAAACACACTAGGGTTGCAACCGTTTTTGGAAAAAAGTTTGGGCACTTGAAGACCAGATTACAGCCCCTGGTAAGACTGAGACTCAAACACAGTTTACGGTACATCTTCTACCTGGTAACTAAGAATGAATTTCAAGATCAACGTAACTATCGGGATGTGTAGAAAGTGCTACGAAGCCTTCGAGACCATGTGCTGGAGTCCAACGTGAAAAAACTGGCTATGCCTAAGGTAAAAAACATCCAATTGGATAGGTGAGTCATCAGGAATATGGTGTAGGTGATCTTCCAAGATACTGCTGTTCACATATTAATCTGCATCAATTCCCCCCGTTATCAGTACCCGATGAAAACGGTGTACTGTTATCTCCATACGACATAAAAGTGTGGACATGTCTCCAAATGCCGATATAAACATCCAGTCCCGCCTATACGGAAGTCCCAGGAGGAGCTTCCTATCAAGAATGGGGCATTGTCACGAAAACACACACTGGTGTAGTATTCGATTCAGGTCCTGTCTAATATGTCAACTAGAATATTCAAATTTCAGTGAACGCGCAACATTTCTAGGAACGGAGATTTTTTTGCTTGTTTTCATTGGGAATCGAATTCTAGAAATACTTGTTATTTCGGTATGTTAGTTCTAAATTTAATTTTGTAGAACGCGCATGGTGAACACAAAATAAGGAATAGTACTCAATATAAATTATTAGTTGAGTGTGCAGAGAAATTAAGTGTATACATTTATTCCACACATCGAGATAAAGTATTTTGATGGATAAGGAAAATATTACAATATTATTATGGTAAAAATGGTTTTTTGTTACTCAATCATTTCAGTTACCTATAAATATGCCGTGAAAAAATTATATAACCAGATGATTTATAATGAACGCCGACAGCTGAAAGAACTGAAATGCCACACTCCAATGTCCATTGGCAAATCATATTTCACACGAACCCACAATTTATTTTGGTTAAGGCTATAATTTGGTACCGGTATTACACGTTATTATGAGCTGATCATCATCCCAGATTTTTTCAAAGTTTAATTACAATAAAGTTCAAAGAGATCTACTAGTTATTATTGAACAAAGGAATTCAGTTCACTTCCAACAGAATATGACATGGAGGAGTGATTATTCAGGGATCATAGAGAAATTATGCGAGATTTTATACAGAATGATAGTCCGGCAAGTGGAGTACGAAAACCGGAGAATGAAATAATACGTCCAGCTTTCATTGTTAAAAACATATTTATATTGAAAAAACGCGTTTTCTATTGGATAAAATGAAAAATTAGGAAAATTTATTTACTAAAATATGGATAAACAAGTCTTAACAATGGAAAATTCGAAAAATTTATGTGGTGCGGGGTGGGGCTAAACAAACATCACAATATTTGTAAAATGGAGAGAACATCCATCAATACGATAATAAAATAAAACTCGCTATAGGTTTTTAGAAAATAATACTTTCAATGATAAAAAGATAAACGTTTTCGAAACAAAAAAATTCAGTAATGATGAAATTGACCTCAACAATTCGAGCAGCATATATAATTCTGTAATATCAATTTCATCTTTGTATCAGTGAATAATTTGAAGTGTTAAATGCAATCCTCTTTGTGTATTGGAATATCAACCAGGAATAATTGTTGAAGCTAATTTGTATATATTATTAGGAATATTCTGTGGGCACATATGTTTAATCGTCAATGTGTTAGAAACAAACAAATACATATAAATTCAGTGTATTATTCTTTTTCGCTAAGAGGATATCATAAAGTGTCAAAAACGTATTTTTCTGGTAGGCACCGCCCTCGAGAGGCGCACGCGCGCTTCGTATGTTCTTGTATCCTTATTTTAACTGTAATAGGTTTTTACTACACTGCCAATTTACTTTCCGCAACCTCTAGTCTCGTCGGTTTTGCGCATGAGAAAATCGGGCATTTAATTCCAGTTTTCAATAATCAAGAAATGCATTCAGACCAGGCTAGGGACACTGCAGACAGTGCCATCTATAGAGCCTGTCGAGTAACTAAAATCGGTAGGATTCCAAAACATTAATGAAAACTGTAACGTCGTAAGTAATAAAATTTCATTGATTTTTATAATTGCGTATGCGCGGTGTCATATTGCTCGTCACAGAAATCTGACCAGTATTTTGTGTTGCTCGCCAGTCATTATCCTTTATCGCGGTTGTGATCGTTTAGTGGGAATAAATCATCCAATTTGGCGACGAGGAAAGAATAGAGGATATGTCCCCTTCATCTTCCAAAACAGTGTGTCTCAAAATGTGAGAAAGACGAAGACAGGTTATTAAGAAAGTTTGCTTTGCTGTCCCTGTTTTTGCCTGGTGAGTTACTTTTTTTATATAAATTTATTAAATGTTATTAAATATGTATATATTTTAGATTATTCAATGGATGGGAATATAACAGACAGTTTTTTGTTTCTCGTCAAAGTAGAAGAGCCTATACAGGAGACGTTCCCTAAAAGAATTAGAGGTATTTATTATCTGTAATTGAAAAAAAATTAGCATACATTTTTTTCTAGATATGCCTTCCAGCCATACATATAATTCTCCAGTTGGTAAAGTTGAAGTGTCCACCAGAAAATATGAGAGGAAATTAAAAGAAATTGAAGGTAAGTCTTATTGTATTCAATTTAGCAGTTTTGAATGAAACTTACTGTTTCTAGATGATTCCACAATATATATTGAAAAAATGTTACAAATTCTAAGATATTGTCAATTGTTTCGATATTGAATATTATTATCAGAAGTTACATTTCATTTGATGCCTACCTGATGTTTAATAGTTATTTTTGGCTAGACCAAGAAGTGACCTACCTTAGTGATATAGACATAAATAATTTTGTACTTTTATCATGATTCAACATAATTTAAAAATCTAATGATAACCCAAACTAGAATGTATGTTACTCCAATTATTTTTGATTATTGCATTGTTTCTACATTATATATTCTGTTTGTTAAGAAAAGTACTTTGTGAAAGAAATTACTTGTTGTGTATTTTTATACCAAAATAACTGTTTATATGATTGTTTTATTTTTTGCATTTTAACTATAACGGGTTTGTCTATTTTTCCTCCGTTCGCCATATGAACATCTCCCTCGTTGACCTTCTTGAGGTGACTCAGGAACAGGCTCTTCCAAGCCGAATATTCGGCGGATTCTTTGTTGCATAACCCTCGGAATAGATTGAGTCACTCGTCGACGGATATGGCCTTCTCCTAACGGAAATGATTACCTTCGTAAAAAAATTCTTCTTCCTTGGTTTGAAGAGTTATTGAACGAAAAAATCACGAATAAGTTTATTTCAGGTACATTTAGTAAAGAATAAAATATCACCATAGGTCATCTTCTCGTGATACGCGCACATAATTTATCCACGCAGTCGACACCAACTTTAACAATATTGTAATCCAATAGCATATCTGGTTTGCTTGTAACCTTATCTATTGCGTCGTCATTACGCATGCTCGACATGGGCAATGGATTTTTATTATTTTTTTTAATGAAAGACACCTGAGTGTAATTTTTCCGGAAAGCAAACATACTTGTTCCAAATTGGTCGACGCGATGGACGAGAAAACTCTAGGGGCAATTATTTTTTCATTTTTTCTGATAGTATCTAATTGAGTTCAAAATCTGTGTGAAGGGAAGCTAGTAGGTCCATGTTCGTAAACCAGTTGTCAACTGTTACATTACGGCTGGTACCTTTTATTGGTTGACATAATCTATGTACTGCTGTACTACTGCATTTGTTGAATTGCTTGCCTCAAATGGTCCATCGGGTTGATCGCCTACATATTCCTCCGTGTTAGAAGTATAGAACGTCTCTGAGTCTGCCATAGCGAAGATTTTTATCCCATACTTATTGGGTTCACTGGAGATATATTGCCTAAAATTACATCGCCCACGGAACGCCTCTAACTTCTCGTCAATAGTAACGAATTGGAATGGTGTATAGGCTGTTGTAAAATTATTGCCAAAGACCAGCTCGAAGACGTCTCTGATCAGTGCTAGCTTATCGGTTTGCTTTCCTTCGTGTCTAGTTGTCAAATTATCGAAACGTACATGTACTAGGAGAAATCCAAATCTGCACTGAGACATTGTTAGTCTAAATAGTTCCATACCAGTACCATTTTGGCTCCATAATTTGTCCCGGCTTAATATAACAGTTCAAAAAGAACTTGAATTTCCAGGATGTCGGCATCTATTTCTCGCTTGAATACACACGTTCGTGCGTCTCTACTCAACATATATTTATTGAAGTCACTGTTCACGCCCAAAATCAAGAAACTGTCTAGAACTTACCTCTAATATTTTTCAAATGCAGAATATTATAATAAAACTTCATAA
The DNA here is from genome assembly GCA_963921935.1 of Galeruca laticollis. NCBI lineage: Eukaryota > Metazoa > Arthropoda > Insecta > Coleoptera > Chrysomelidae > Galeruca > Galeruca laticollis. The sequence continues at coordinate 52,904,200 of OY998179.1, read as the reverse complement.
CATAAAGGCTCGCTTGCGGACTCACACTCCACATATGCAAAAATTACAATAATAACTACACTCTGGAACAGTCAGTTAAATGCTGATTATCGAGAACATGGTGATCTAGAGATACTCGGTCGATGTAGCGACGAATTTTGAAGTAAAAGCCAAAAATCTTTACCTGCGGACTGAGAGTCCGCGTGCGAGCATAGGAAGATTAAACATTCATGGTCATTTGATATTCCATTCAATGTAACTCAACACCTAATCATTATTGAGTTAATGGACTTAAATTGAATGAAATGTCAAAGATGGACTATAAATTGCTATTTTGAAATAAAATAATCAAAATACAGTAGATTGGAATATACCACCTAAACTTAAAATTGAAGACATTTTTTCAACATCACTCAGTTGTTTACTCGACAGGCTCTTTAGATGGCGCCACAGTCAGTGTCTCATCTATCTGTGGGTTATATGTGATGCCTACTATTACTAGCTGGTTTACCACAGCAAAATGTTAAATAATCACCAACTCATTATATAAAAGTTCGCAATTGAAGAAGTTAAGGTGAGAAATACAGATGTGTAATGTGGATAGTTCAGTTTATTGATTGAGAAATAATAAGATTGTACCAAACTGATAGTCTAATGCAATGAACAATAAGAGAAATCAACATTAGTTTCGTTTAAACCTCCATTATAACAACCAGATTAATTTACCAAGACATAATTCAGAAGTAAGAATCTAATTAACTATATTAGTTCGCTTAGTATAAGCTAATTTGATTTAAACAATAAATTAGAACCTACCTGGTAGGTATTTGAAATAATTGTATCTATATTATGAAAGAAAATGCTTCCCCAACTACCAGAGTTCTGGAAATAAACATATTATTATTATTCAAAGAGCCGTTTCATCAACCAACATTCTCAACGAATGGCAATAAGCATCAACAATTCATGGAATTATACTGGATGATATAAAATGCCACTCAAAAAATCACTGGAGGACAAAGCGATAACGTTCATTGATAACTTACCAATCAACGGCGATAGCTAAAATGACATTCGTAAATATTGAAAGTGCAATAAATGAATATAAGCATAATAATTTTTATTAGCAGTATAAGGAATATTCTACGGCAACATAGGATTTTCAATACAGATTCCAAAAGCGGTAATATGTTGTGATGAAAGAAGTATATCCAGTGTATGACCTATTCTCTTTAACAGGGTATCATAACATGCGAAATAAGTCGTATGCTAATATTTGTATTATAACTGTAATGTATTTACAAATATCTCAATGATAGACCGTCTATAATTCCCACACTTCTGATAAAAAGATTTCGTTTACAGCCCTAATTCTTCTATTTTTATCTATCCCCCGTCTTCATTTCCAATCTACACGTTGGAAGTGTGAGTGCTCATATAATATTCCTTTTCATTAATAACAGATATTTTTTTCATTGAATTTGAACGCAAAACGATGATCCTCTCATAGTCAACGGGAAAATATAAGGGTCACATGGCACAACCAGTGTGTTAGAGCAAGACTATAGTGAGATAGACAATCAAAAGTAAGCGTACATTATTATACCGGACGAATACGAATCGCGCGTGCGCCTCTTGAGGATGTTTAACAGGGTACGTCACTACATGTTTGTTTACGAATGAGTAACAATTTTTATAAATCTTATAAAATGAGTATGCTTATACACCGAAAAGTGCAAATTGTGAATTGGTATTATCAGGGAAATTCATATTAATAAATAGCAGAAAATTTGTTTATTGTGGCGTTCGAAAATACCCAACGGAATAGCAAGAAACAAATGAGAACGGTTATAATATCTTTTGAAGAGCCTGGATGTGTCACTCCTACAAAACATGGACCGCGTACACAAAATCGTCAAACCCAATCCGAAAAAGAAGAAAGATATATTTTAATCTGCGCAAGTATGGAAAATAATTCTCTACTGTCGTCCACTCATTTAGCCAAGGATTTTGATGTTGATCCGAAAACGATTCGGACTGTATTGAAAAAAATGGCTATCGTAGTTTAAAACTAAAAAAGAACCATGAAATATTTCCAGTCGATCAATTTCGTAGAATGGAATTTTGTGAAGTAGTTATGGGAAAAATACAATTTCGAAAAATATTTTGTTTACATATGAATCGACTTTTCCCATACACGGTGCACATAATTCATCCGTTATTCGATATTGGTCCAGGATAACACTACACAAACACTACAATAGTAAAACTCAACATCCCCAAAAGTTAAATGAATGTGCTGGAATATTGGGTGAACATTTGATTGGACAAAAATATTTGAATATGTGCAAAATGAAATTACTCCTACCTTTAGACAATTTGGTTTCAACTTCAATAATATTTGGTACCAACATGACGGTTGTGCATCACATGATTATCGATTAACAATAAATTTTTGAATACACAATTTCCCAATCGGATAATCTCCATTATATGGCCTGCTAGATCTCCATATTTGGCACCCACCGATTTCTTTTTTTATGGTTATGTGAAATCGAGAATTTATAGATACCAAGAGAACAGGGCCAGTTCTCTGAATGAACTTAGGGAACAAATCCTACAAGCCTATATGGAAATAACACTTCAAATGATCATATATGTTGGTCAAGAATTCTATAACCGCCTCACCTACTCTTTAGCTCAAAACGGGTGTATATTCGAACATTTGATTCAAATTAATTGAAGAATTAGGAAGTTTTATTTTTTAATTCATTACCTATCAGAATATTACTTTTATTTAAAAATAGTAGGTACTTTTATTAGAATTTAATGTTATTTAAGTTCATTATAATAGCGTTTTTTAATTTGTACTGTATGGGTTTACATAAAGAATTCGTCTCTTATTTGCAAACAAACGTAAAAAACAGTAAAACTTTTTTATTAATACATTCAAAAACCACACGAAGTGTTCAGAGACATAGTTCACGTTGCCAAATCGGAAAAAGTAAAGGTTTTCACCGCTGAAAACTAGACCAATTTCCAGCATTATAATGAAATTTTCAACAAATATATAGGATTAATTGTCTTGGTCTGTTACAACCTCTCGAATTATCATAATTAAAAGCTTCTTATAATTTGGTCTCGTGTTAGAATAATGCATTTTACAATTAATATAAATATACAATGAAAGTTGGCAACACTGTTGCTGTTATCCTGTTAGTACGTACAAACAATTTGTAACACATTGACGTTATGGACATGTACCAATTGAACGTTTTCCACTATATCCACATTGACGATTAAACATATGTGCCCACAGAATATTCCTAATACTGTATATAGAACTTGAAAGAATATTGTCAGCACCTGCTGCTTTGTGAAATTTACTACTGTATTATTTCTAATATTTTGACGAATCCCATCTCAATATATTCATCCTGACGAGATTCCAAATTGTTGATATGGTCTATTCTCACTGTTGTTTTGAACTATTAACTCCACCAATTACTTGATCTCACATAATTTTTTTAGTAAATATTCTAAAGATGGAGCAGAATAAAATAATTCCGCAGAAATACCTCAAAAAATATGAATGAATATATCAAAATGGGGAGCCCCCAGTTCCAATTACGAATAAGTAAGATACGAAAGAGGAAATTTAAAATATCCAAGAACCTTTTGAAGAAGTACGATATAAAAATTTTGCGTAATCTAGTAATAATATTTCTCAATGCCCTACACACATGAATAATATAGCAAAAATTAACCCATAATTTGGTGTAAATTAATATGCAAAGCTTGAAAATGAACAAGTATTCAAGGTATTTCATTCGAAAAATTGATTTCAGTGATAATTTTTGTCAGGAAAATGTCCTACATAATGTTAACAAATTGACTGCAAAACTGTTGTACAATTGTATATTTAATAGAACTTGTTAAGGGGGGCCTCACGTTTTAGGAACCTGAAGACAGTTGGCACCCGTGACTTGCAACAAAATTTAGGTCATTTAGTAAACAACAAATCTAAAGAACGCAGTGAAATAAAGTGTGGGAATTTTAACACAATATAACTTGAACCTTTGTCTTGAGGTTCAAGTATATTGGTTGAGTATTATATTGTTATAAGAAGATATAAGCCACGTGATGGTGTAATTGTGACCGTTTCAACAATTTGTGGCACCAATTTGAACGCAAAAATCTGATCCCCAAAAGGAAGCCTAGAGAATTCGATTCTGAAAATATAAAATCTCCTATGATTGTATTTTTTGAGACTTGTTGCACGTAAATTTTTGCAAACGAACAACTTTTTACTGTAGTTCAACCGTTCCACCGTCTTGATTGATGGCGCTGTATAGAACTTCTATGACAGATAACGAAAAAAATTGACATTCGCATTCAATTCAAAACATAATACAGTATGTAATCTTTTATTTTCTAAACGCAGGAATAAAAATTTCATATATTTTTCATCTTCAATTTTTCCAGGTTATTTATCAACATGTGATACTTTCTGCATTTTCCTCCAGTTTGCAATAAACGGACATGACTGTTTTTCCATTAACTCTTCTCAATTATCCAAGTAAATTATGGCAAAAGTGTTTTCTTTGATTGGAAACAAAATCTAATCAATTAGGCAATCTGTTTATTTTATTGTAGTATCACAAATTTCGAACACAGAGTGAGTAAGTAGGTAGTTTTTATATTTATTATAATACAGAATGTCTTATTTTCCACTGACCCCTCTCAATCATTCAAATGAATTGTAGCAAAGAAATTCTAATTAATTAGGTAAACTATAAAAATGTTTTTCTTCAAACGTCAGTAAATCTGTCATTTTTCGACTGTGTAGGCAACCATAAAGTTTCATTTTTCCTCCACCGGAGCTTTAGTTTTCACTTTCTCGCCAGCTGAAGGAAAATTGTTATCATAGCAACATAGATAGAAACGCAGCTGGAGACGCAATAATTGTAAGAATTAAATTAATATTGTTGACAGTGTCCGCTGAAAGCTTTATGTAACATTACTATAGCAACAACCTGTGCCTACTCACCGACACCGGTCTAAACCGCCTTGTGAACCCAATTATGTTTATAAATTATTACTATCAAAAAGAGACGTGTATGTATTAATTTGTCGACATTTGAAGAAAAAACAGCATATTTTATTTGGAGGAACAGTTACTTTTCTTCATGACTTGCTCTCTATTACCAGCCTCAATCCGTTCGGCTGTTAAACACGAGCGCGTCATGAAAAGTATTACCTTGTTGTTAATATTTACATTTATTGTACAGCCTGAACAATTTGTAAATTGTACTAGAGGGCAACGAGAATTTATAGACGTTGAAGCTGCATGGCCAATTGTTTGGTTTATCTCGTTTCGATCATTTTCATACTTGATTACATCTTGAATTAAATATTTTTTAATTAATTTTTTAAATGTAAATCAACGATCGAAAAAAAAATAGTAAGTTTAGTTCGTGGGAAAATCATATTCCCAAACACCTGTGTTACCAGACTCGTCGTTTAGCTCCTCGTCTGGTAATTATCACAGTCGTTTGGGAATATTATGCTATTCCCACTAATTATACAATATACTATTTTCGTCTACCTCTATCCAAATACATTTCCTGGCCTTATTGTAGGAAGAGAGAGTCGTACTTTTTCTCCCTAGGGAGGAAATGTAAATGTGTTGTGATAGAACGTTATCAATGAAATAATTATTGCAATTTCTAGACTAAAGTGGTCACTTCAGTCTCACATGTTAGAAACTATGCTAGACCCAAGGGATAGAAGGCACAGGTAAAATCCTAAGGGCTTTGAAGTACAAATAAAAACGTACACCCCCGATGCTTAACCAAGCATTTTAAAAGTCCGTACTCGATGCCCAGTCAAGATACATAAAAGTCCATCCTCGATACCCAGACAAGCTTCGTGAAATTTTGTGTGTTAGTTTTATAAATAAATTATTGAAAATGTCTTCCTATTTGAGGCAGGCAGAAAAATCATATGTATAACATGGGTATAAAGTGCCTTTTCCTCCCTCGAATGATTACTGCCCTCCACTACGCGTCGGGTGCTAAACTTCATCCTCGCGAGGAAAGTAGCACTTTCCTCCCTTGTTATACAAATAGCTATTATTATAGCAATAAACACATATGTCCGCTTTTTCATTGACCTTCATCAATTGTTCAAAAAATTTGAAGCAAAAATTGGTATATGTTTTTATTGAAAAAAAAACCAATAAAAATATTCTATAAAAATTATTATTACAAATTTAATATATTTGGCTTCAGATTTATTAATGCATGGCTACTGAATTACATCTTCCATTTTTCTCTACAATTTCTCCTACTCATAAAAAGAGAATAGAATTTTTATATAAAAGTATTCACTTCTTAAGATCATATACTCACAAAGGGGTGGTAACACATATTGAAGTCTTGATCCATGCAGTTGTAAAGACTGAAAACGTATTATTTAAATACTTTCATCAACTAAGTAATATTTTTACTCACAAAATTATTTTTCTAACTCTCAATTCAGCAAATTTGATACACATAAGTATTGAATATATTTTCTTTGTTTTTATGCATACATGGCATAAACAATCCAATTGTTCACATCCCAACTGTCATTTAATTCGTCTTTTTCGAAACTCATATAGAGTAGACGTTTATAGGGAATCTTCTTCTAGCCATATATAATACAGCCTGAACCCTCCCCCTTTCTAGTTCTATTGGTATTGGTAAATGGAACCAGTGCGCTGCTATCACGTCTCGAGAAGTTGCTTGTTGACAGCTGCTGTAAGCTGTTGTTATCAGTAGACGTCATTTACCGTTTCATATTCCGTCTTAGAGAGAAGATACATCCACCTCTAACCTCATAGCGTCGAGTTAGTTTTTGGTTATTTTAATGATTTTACGATATTAATCTCGTGCAGGTTTATGTCTTTATTGTTTTTATTATTATACTATTACATAACAGCCTTAATGTTGTTATTATTATTGCTAACTTTGAATGTCGCTTTCCCATTAATGTGATGAGCTCTTCAATCTTATGCTCCACATATAGGAAAATATTTTCACATCATATGTAAGTACATTATTGTTTCTCTATTGATGGAGTTGCGAAGCATTCTTTTTACCTGCATTTGTAGCATCCCTGATGATAAGAACGAACGTTTTCGAAAGCTTGGATAAAACCCAATCAAGAATTGTCTTTTTTTCCCTGTTGCTGTATTCCCCAATATTTCTGAGTTTTATTCCTAACCGTTCAGCAAAGCCTAACTAGCGTTTTTTACATCTCGATCATGCGGAAGAAGAGTGTTACAATTCGAAATTAATAATTTTTGGTATTTGTATAGAAATCATCTCTGAAGATCGCCTAATTTTATGGGAAAAAACGTCACATCTCTATTGCCAACTTCGCCCGAAATATGGCGACATGTAACATGGCGATTTCGGCGGATTCCGTTGAATCTGCGGGCAACACGGATACAATTCAGTTTAGCGCCCACTTTGAACTTGGGATTGTTGTGTCTTAGTAAGACAGTTACAATTCGATTTAAAGCGTGTGCAATGGTGTTTCTCACAAAAAACTGTTATAACCTGATACAAAACTCTTTTACATTAAGGTAAGTCGGATATTTGGTTATATTATACAGGGTGGGGCACTATGTATGAACTATTCTCTGGCGTCTTAACGGCAAATAAAATTAGAAAAAATTTGACGTATAATTAAGTAGATTACTTTGGACTGTAATTTAAACATATTTTGGAATATACAGGGTGATCCAAAAAGCGTGCCGTATCAAAGTTAAATTCATTTAAATGGAAAACCCTGTATTTTATCACATTTTTCAATTGAACTATTAAAAATAATGTAAGTTCATCAACATTTCCCTTCACCTATCTAGTTCAGTTTCCACGATTTTACATAATTTGTAGACACTCCGAAAAAATACAGTAACTTCTAAATAAAAACGAATAACCACATTTGCTTTACACTATCTCACTAAAAGCTTTAAACATTCTGTTTCCAATATTTACTGGTATGCTATAATATATAGGGTGTTTTTAATATGACAGTATAACACTAACCATTTAATACATACATTTCTGGCTCAATTTAAATAGAACACCCTGTATCTGTTGGATCTGTTGAACGTAGGAATTTATTACATTCCAGTTGGTATTAGAGTTGCCTATATCTAACTCTGATAGTTTGCGAGAAATTTTAAATTTGTTTTTTAATATTCGATTATTTGCTGACATATAGTTAACCTATGACATGATGATACTCCGATGGAAAGTTTTTAAAAATTTAAAATTCATTATTTTGACAGTAAGTGCTTTGTTGTATGATTTATTATTGATAAATTAAAGATCACTCAAATCAGAATTTTATTAAGGGTACACAATCATTAACTTTGCATTAAGATTAGTAAAAAAACTTACAAAAAATTTAAAGAAAGTAATCAAAATCATGCCTATCGTGTTAGATACAAGCTTGAAGTTCTTTAAAATAATTATTGTTTATTTTTTTTAATATTTCTGGTGTTATGCCTTAAAAAGCTCGCATTATCCTATTCTTCATGTCCTCTGAAGTGGGTGGCTGTGTACTGTATTTGGTTTTTAATATTATTCACTTATCTGGCATCCAGTTACCTATGAAATGTCATTCAAATAGATGTTCTTCTTCTGGTTTTTGACCTCTTGCTTTACAGCATCCGGCCAATTCAAATAGATATTATTTTAATACCATTCCATCTATCAAATAAATTTATAAATTTGTATAGTGTGTATTTGTGTATTGTATTTGTATAGTGTTGATGTATTATTGAGTTTTAATACTTGATAATTTAATAATTGATGATTTGATAATAGTCCCTGGTTAAACATGAAAAAGTACTCTAACGAAGGAATAATAGATATGATCTTAATTATTGGTAAGTGTCAGGAGAACTGATTTTTAGCACGCTCAAAAGTATCCAAATAGAGATCATCCTAACAGAAATGTTTTTAAAAGACTACTGCAAGTATTCAAAACTACTGGAAGCGTGCAATATACAAAAAATTCTAGACGAAAATCTGCAATTAGAGACGATTCAGAATTTGAAGTAATCGGTGCGCTTATTGAGAATCCACATACTAGTCAAAGATGTATTAGTGAGCAAGTAGGCATAAGCAAGAGAAGTGTCGCTATGATAATTAAAAAACACAAATTTCATCCCTACCATATTCAAATGCACCAGCAACTATTTGATAGGGACTTTGAAAATCGTATTGAGTTTTGTTTATGGGTTATGGACAAAGTGGCAGGGCCTGAAGATTTTTTTGATTTTGTTCTGTTTACGGATGATACACATAATAAGGCCTAATTTTTTTTAATGGAACGCTAACTGAAAGAAAATTTCGTATATTTTTACATAACAAACTACCCGACCTTTTATATGACGTTCCACTAGCTTCAAGACAAAAAATGTGGCTGCAGTTAGATGGTGCGTCTTTTCATTACAGTGTAATTGTCCGGCGTTACTTAAACAATATTTTTCCACAAAAATGGATTGGGCGAGGGGGTCCTTATCTTTGGCCGGCCATGCTTGATGCCATTAGACTATTTTCTTTGAAGTTACATAAAAAGTATTGTCTACAATACAGAGCCAACCACTCCTGAGAACATGAGGGATAGGATAAGGAGAGCGTTTCAAAGAGTAACACCAGAAATGTTAAAGAAAGTGAACAATACCTTTTTGAAAAGAGTTGAAATTTGTATCCAACAATATGGGCGTTACTTTGAACACATTCTTTAAATTTTTTGTAATTATTTTTTTATAATTTTGAAGCTTATTGTATCTGGTTGCCCAATAATAGTGTACTTACCCTTAATAAAATTCTAATTTGAGAAGCCTTTAATTCATCAATAATAAATCATACAACAGAGCACTTACTGTCAAAATAACAAATTTTCAAATTTTAAGAACTTTCCATCAGAGTATCACATGTCATAGGTAACTAGATGTCAGCGAATAATTGAACACTAAAAAACTAATTTAAAATTTCTCGAAAACCATTAGAGTTAGATATAGGCAACCCTTATATCAACTGAAAGGTAAAAAATTCCCACGTTTAACAGATCCAACAGATACAGGGTGTTCTATTTAAATTAAACCAGAAATTTATGTATTAAATGGTTAGTGTTATACTGTCATATTAAAAACACCCTTTATATTACAGCATACCAGTAAATATTGGAAACAGAATGTTAAAAGCTTTCAGTGGGATAGTGTAAAGCAAATGTGGTTATTCGTTTTTATTTTGAAGTTATTGTATTTTTTCGGAGGGTCTACAAATTATGTAAAATCGATTTATCCTGGAAACTGAACTAGATAGGTATAGGGAAATGTTGATGAACTTACATTATTTTTAATAGTACAATTCAAAAATGTGATATAATACAGGGTGTTCCATTTAAAGGAACCTAACTTTGATACGGCACGCTTTTTTGGAGCACCCTGTATATGCCAAAATATCTTTAAATTATAGTCCCAAGTAATCTACTTAATTCTACGTCTCATTTTTTCTAATTTTATTTGCCGTTTAGACGCCAGAGAATACTTCATTCATAGTGCCCCACCCTGTATTACATAAAATGCTATTTATGAATGTTACATTTTTGCTCATAATCAAGATGGTAGCTGGTTAGTTATTTCACATAGAATAAAGTAATATTTCGACTTATACAGTCCTGCACAGGAATTTTGATCAATTCATGTTTTACCTTAAAATGTATCTATATTGACTAGATTTTAGTTTATATAGTAATAATATAATTTTAAACAAGAAGAAAACATTTTCAAAAGTATCCATATTCGTTCGAAAAATGGAATAAATTTTGCTTTTACCAAAAATTTCATACATTCTGGTTGATATGTATTCGGTTTATATTATATTAGATTTATTAAATCTCATAAATAACGTCTTAAATGTAAAAATAAAATGTATAATACTATCCGCATGAATCTTTTCTTTACGAAATGTATATTTTCTCATTTTCAATATTTTGATGAAAAAATATTATACTGTATAGTTTATTTACGATGAAAAGACGATGACGTTGCAAAACAGAATATTGTGATGTTGCCAAGCTGTAGTTTTTCCCTTTACGTAACGAAAACTAGAAAAGTCAGATGTTAGATTGACAATTCTTCTTTCTCATTGTTCCGTGCCTCGTAGGGCGCAAGTCGAAAATATTCATATAAAAATAAAATTCTTGTATGATATACTTGAATAATTTAATATAAATATTTATTCATGGAAAACTATGGATAATATACATGAAACAGTAACCAATCATTCTATATTAAAAATAACATTTAATTATTTCACATAGAAGAGGGTTAACAAACTGTAGGTCCTTATATCTTATTCTATGTTCTATAGAACTATCTTCAAGAGCATTGAAAGATTTTACGCTAAAAGGAATCAATACAAGTTGTAATCATCTTCATGCAAATTTGAATATTGTTTCTTTATACAATAGAATGGAAAAGAAAAATATAGATACACAAAATAAAATCTTGTTACGAGATAAAAAAATAAAAAATCTCCCATTTTATCAGTATTATTTATGTAGAGATACTGTGGTCGTTGTTTTAATTTGTGTATTATAAAATAACTGTACCTAATTAATTTGATAATAGTTATTAGTGATTTTGAAAATATGGAAATAAAGCAAATTGTATAAAAATATACAAAAAATAAAACACAAGATTTCCAATACTCCACTACAAAATCACGTGGAGGCACATCCTGTCCGTCAAATACTATTTCTCTTTCTCACCCATCTTGTATAATTTTTTCAGTGTGCTCTACTGTCTTTGACCAAATATCAGGAGTCACTTTTTCTAAAGACTTTTTCCATACACCTATTGCTTGTTTTGTTGAATAACCATCAGTTCCCACATGATCTCTATAAAATTTTTTAACTATGCCCCAAATATGTTCAATTGTGTCGAACATACAGTGGTAAGGGGGAAGGCGAAGCACTTTGTGACCATATTTTTCAGATAATATGTCAGCTTCATATACCGTTGGGGGTTTATTCCTACAAACATGCATATATTTAAACAAAATAAGTTATCTGAGTATTACCATAATATATTGAAAAATCTTTATATCAACTTACCGTTGTACTAAATTCAATAATTGGGCTTTGAGCAAAGTATTTTCAAAAAAAAAATACCATTTTGTAATTCTCATAAAAACAATATCGGATCTTGGTTAAATTTGTCAACTATGGTAACTAAGGGAGTTGCTATGAGTCAGCGTTTATTGGATGTAGAAAAAAAATACTGGTATCGTATAATTGAAAGAATAGCAATACAGTTATTATGTCGCCAATGACTAGGTTTACGTGGTCCATCTAGCAAATGGTATGAAAATAATAATGGAAATTTCTTAAAATTAATAGGAACGTTCTCAAAATTTGATTTTGTAATGGAGGAGCATGTTCGTCGCACACATAAAAATCAAAGCAATGATATCGTAACGAGAAACTATTTAGGTGATAAATTTCAAAATGAATTGACCGATTTAATCGGTTTAAAAATTGAAAATATTATTTTAGATCTAGTAAGAAAATATGAATATTATTCTATAATTCTCGACTGGACACCAGATGTGAGTCATACGGAGCAATTCAGTGTAATTTTGAGGTTTGTTGTGTTAAATGAGTTAACGAAAAGAATTGAAATACGTGAATATCTCATTCAGTTTTGTTCTATTACTGATTCTTCTGGTGCTGGTTTATGTAACTATGTGACAGATTTGTTGCTAAAACTGAATTTAAGTATACATGATTTGCGCGGTCAAGGATACGATAATGGCGCAAATATGCGCGGAGTACATAGCGGCTTTCAGACTCGAATCTTGAATATTAGCCCGCTAAATTTAGTTGTTAATGATGCTGCTAAGACTTGTTCAAGAAATGTATTTGTTTTTGTCTGCATCAACGAAAATATGGTCAATTTTAAAAACGTACATTTCAGATTTAACATTAAAACAACTATCTGATACACGTTGGTCCAGTAGAACAGAAGCTATCAAACCTTTGAGATATCAGATTCGGCAAGTTTACGATTCTCTTTTCAAAGTAATAGAAGCATTCACGTCCTCAAAAGATTTTACCACAACACACCTAGCTCGATGGTTAGCAACAAAAATTCAGAATTACAATTTTTTATGCTCTGTAGTAATTTGGTATAATATATTATTTAAAATTAATTCTCTTAGTAAATTAATGCAGAATCAAAGTATAAATCTTAAAGGTTAGAAAGCATAAACCAAATAAAAACATCTTTAACAGACTTAAGAAGTGATAAAGGATTTAATCAAATTCTTGTTGACGTCAGAGAACTGGCAGAATAATTAGAAATTGAGCCTACTTTTCCATCGGCACAAACTGTTCGGCAAAGAAAAAAGAAAAAATAGTTTGATTATGAAAGTAATGACGAACCAATAATCGACCCTAAAATTCATTACAAAATGAACGTATTTTTTTCTATATTAGATATAACCTTATCATCTCTTGATGAAAGATTTAAGGGATTGGATCGATTCAACAATATTTTTGGATTTGTTCATAAAATATTTAGCTTAACTCATGAATAATTGAAGAAATCTTGTGAAAATGTAGCATTACATTTGAAAGAAGAATCACGTAAAGAATCGGATATTGACGCAAATGACTTATTAGATGAAAGCTTAAAGTGTCACATGCCAGAGCCAGAGGAAAATGATTTAGACTCCCAAGTAATTCTTCAATACGTTCTAGAAAATCAATTAATTTCGACGTTTCCAAATATTGCAGTGGCTGTTCGAATTTTTTTAACGCTACCGGTATCCGTACCATCGGGAGAAAGGTCCTTTTCAAAACTTAAGTTGATAAAAACATTTTTAAGATCGAGTATGGTACAAGAAAGACTTAGCGATTTGGTAATTATGTCCATAGAAAGTGACATTATGAATTATATTCCCTTCGACGAGTTGATTAAAGATTTTGCCGAAAAAAAGGCAAGAAAAGCATGTTTTCAATAATTTATTTTTCCTTGTAAACTATTATAAACATTTTTTATTTGTTTTGGTACTTTCTGTGATTTTTATTTTTACTTTTTTAATTTTCATCTCTCACCAAAGTAGAAATACAGTCAAATATTCACCGCTAAATTGTGATTCACTTTACAAAATTGATCTCACTGTCTGACGGGCTCGTCCGTACAAGTTAATCCTCAAAGCGACGAATTTTATGATAGATCTCTCGATTTTTTAGTCTGATTGTTCAATGCTTTCTGCTTTATCTTGTATGTTTACTTTAAAAGTTACATATATTACATATGTTTAAAATGTCATATAAGTATATTATATATGTCTAATATCCAAATTAAATATAATTATTAGCATTTATTTAATTTTATTTATTACCTTACCTATGTATCAAGTTTTAGCTAAAGGGTGTAAGGAGTGACGATTTTTCAAATGTTAAATCTTACTTAAAATATTAAAAAGGGACGGCAAATTTTGGTTTGCACACGGGCGGCCGAATAGCTTGGCGCGGCCCTGCTTCTGTGGCACCCAATATTCCGTAGGTCAAAATTGGTGAAGCTATTAATTTAATTGACAATGAGTTCCCTTACCAAGTGTATAATAATTTTTTCACCAGTATTTCTCAAACTCCAATCAATGACGAAACCTGCTACAAATTAGATCGACAAGTACCTATATGAAAATCCATCTTATTATATTTCTTAGTATGATATTGAAAATGATGGTCCTAATAGAATATTATGCTTACTCAAGGTACAAGAGTAAATGGCAAGTATTGGTTACATTTTTGTAAGAAATACTGCAGAAACTGTTATTTATTTTAAGGCAACGTAGAGAACCCAGCAGAAGATAATGGCACAATAGTAACCGAGGAAGGAGCTAGCATAGAATGTTCTACCGACACTTTCATCATGTTCGACCACAGATTCCACTTCATCGTCGCCTGAGGAAGATAACGAACCTTAAGAAAATGACGTTACAGATTCTAATATGAATAAAGGTAATAATGTTGTTACCTATACTTAGATAAGATAATTAAAATTTAATTCCGTTTACATTTTTATATTTCGGATGACTACAATAAAGACTTAGAAAACGACCCATACGATACCGATGATAGTGTAAAAAATCCTTTGTTCCAAAGAACATTCAAATCAGATTTCTCAGAAGAAACAGAAGAGGAAGAGATTTAGGCAAATGAAAGAAGAAGAAAATCTAATCAAACTAAAAATAAGAAAATTAGTAGAAAAAGAAAGAAGGAGCCAGAAATGTGGCAAAAAATCGTCCAAAAATCTTATGAAATAAAGGAGAATCGTACGTTTATACTCAAGTACGAAAAAACCAGTACAGGGCGAATTAAGAAACAACGGGAAAAGAAAACAATGCTACCTCCTTGTGGTGAAAAATGTAGAATTGTATGATGAAATTTCTCTGAATGGACGTGATAAAATATTTTCATGATTCTATGAGCTTGGTAACCTCGGAAAGCAGCGAAAATATATAACGTTAAATATGACAAAAATTAGTCCTAAATATAAATCTAGTAATGTTGCCAATACAAGAAACCCAAATAATTCATTATTTTTATAATTTCCGGAAAAAATATAAGAATGTGCAAAAAATTTTATGGCGACTTTATCAATTGAAAATAGAAACCAGTGGTGGTAAACTCCCGCGAAAAAGGAGGTAAGATCTACGTAGAAGAAGCAAACGCCATCAGAGGGTAGCATAGTTAAACATATGAAGTTGCCTGGGTAGTTGCCTCTCGCCCCAACTATGGAAACTAATTATGGACAGCCTACTAGAAAGACTAACGGAAGGAAGATTTTATGCGCAAGCATACTCCGACAATAGACTGGTGCTAGTAATAGGCAGGTTCATTACCACGGAATGTGTGCGCATGCAAGTGG
The DNA here is from genome assembly GCA_963921935.1 of Galeruca laticollis. Classification (NCBI taxonomy): domain Eukaryota; kingdom Metazoa; phylum Arthropoda; class Insecta; order Coleoptera; family Chrysomelidae; genus Galeruca; species Galeruca laticollis. The sequence goes on along the minus strand of OY998179.1, from coordinate 52,888,209 downwards.
CTTGCCATATCATCGAAATATGTTGCAATGAAGCAGCACACTCGATTAATGGGAAGAAAACCGAAATGGTCTTATTCACAGGAAGAATAACAATTGAAGACGCCAAGCCATCTAAGATATGCAGATCACCCCCCAAAGTTCGGCAGTAAATTACATATCTAGGAGTAGTGCTTGACAAAAAGGTGAACTGGAAACCACATATTGACAGAGTTAACAGCAAGTCATTAATCACAATGTATAAGTAAATCCTAAGTTCCTTCATTTAGTTCTACACTGAGATCATGAGACCAAGGTTCCAATATGGGGGTCTGTTTACTGGCAGTAGAAAAGCGAGGGAGAGGGAGATGTAATAACTACCAAGCTATGGGCCTAAAAGACCTACCTGTGGCACTTGTGGCGCTTTCAGATTTTTATAGGTTGGATACTTTTCATTCTAAAGCTCTGCTTGATATTTCCAAACATAGTTATTTGGAACACTAATAAACTGCCAAAATCAGTCATTAATTCAATCATATCTAATATTGGTGTTTTCGTATCTAAATGTGAAAAGGCTAATAAAAAACTTACTGCTTTACGCTGGTTCATCCAATTCCAAATGCAGGTTTCACCACTGATTTCGGATAAGATTGGGGGAAAGGAAGTGGGTGTTCTACACTCGAGACCGTTATTAAAAAATTAAAAATTTTGAGGCTTAGACCTAATTAGAACGTGAATGCTGACTTTTATAGTTCGAAGCACGAGTCGCTACTGATTCGAAGAATAGTAAACGCATGACAATATTATTTTAATACATTTTTTGGCGTCTGCAAGGTAGGTCTGCCATTGGTGAACTGAGGAGGGTCTATAATTGAAAATCAATAGTGCGATAGAAATAAGAAACAAAGTTACTTATTGATCGTGGTTTATATTAGTTTATGATAGATAATATTTATATGCTCATTACATTCTCCTTCTCAACATTGGCTCTGTCTTTTCTATAGTGTCTCATCTGTTTATTTTTGTAATAGTACTAGAAACAATTTTCTGGTCTTGAATTTGGCGGCCATTATATGTCACTGTCAGTAAAAGCTTAAATTATTCTTTGCTAAAATCATTGCCAATATATTTATCATGTTAGATTTGATGATAGTTAATATTACCTATGCCACTTCCTATGTTGAAATACAATGCAAACTTGTAGTATAAACATGGGATCCACCCAAACGGATATATTCGTATAACCATTTTCAATGAAATTAGAATTTAACATACTCGTTATCCAACTGTTTAAAATTGGAATACCGATGGGAAAAGGGCCCAACATACTAATAATAATTGTCAAAAATATTGCACGCTGTATCAAAATTTATCGAAGCGTTTAATCGGTGAAAAATATCCCCTTGTCAACAATTGTCACGAGTCATGAGTCATTCATAATTATTGAATTGAATCTACCACAGAATGTCAAATTCTTTTGTTACTATCTAATATTGTGCCGCAGTTAATCCAATTTATTATATTACCAATTTTTATTAACCTTTACTACTTTCTGATTGGTAATTTTCCAAATGAATATAGCATATTATATATTATCATATACGTAGACTTTAATTCGAAAATAATCGCTAGTGGTTTTGTAAATTATGATATCGCCTGGTCTAAAAACACGACAGAGGTATAGTCATGATGATGCTACTGGGAAGTTCGGGTTAGGTATAGTGGGGCGGACTCTTAATCCAGGGCAAATTGTATCTAATATTTAGTATAATCGGCTTAAACACGACTGTTATCGTTACGTTGGAAATATATCTCAGCTTTGGACGGTATTCGACACCCATAACAGAGATCTGCCCTCTTGAGCGTTACGACCATCTAAATCCGGTAATTAATTCAAGCAGTGATGCTGCTGTTGCTGGTTGACTGACACTCGTTTTTGAGGAAATTATCCTTTATTATTAGATATACCGCTCTCACCAAATCGTAGAACGATGTATGCTAATGAAATTTCTTTCAAATTCATTGTTTCTAGAGTTTGAGCTCCCTTATGTGATTAGAATGGCCAATATTGATTCTAAGATTTGAACGTCTCAGAAGTAGTGGAACGTTATATCCACAAGAACGGCTTCAAAATGGAACTCCATTGTGTCCTATATTAATATTTCGTGTTGTCCCTATGGAATAACTTATGGGGATGGATAATGGTTTTATGTGTATTCTAGTTCGGATAATAAATAGTCAATGAAAAATGTATTAGAAAATATATATCTACCAGTTCAAATTCAGAAAGATTTGTCAGAAAAAGTACATTCACTTTAGTTAAATATTAGTTTAGTCAATTAATTTCTACATTTTATTGAATACAGTGGGGACCAATAGACTCCCAAGAGAAATGGAGATATATTTTGAATTGTTTTTGATATCATATTTTAATTTGGGAGAATTTTTGGATTCAACATCTGTTTGAAACCGAGCTTAATAGAAAACTACTCTGGCAATCCAACATACTTAATAAGAATAATCACTTCGCTTCTTTTAATTACAATTCTATTGATTGGAAAACCATTTTTCAATTGATACTGCATACTCTCATTCACATTAAATTCCCATAAGTTGTATTTCTGGATATAAATCAGCAGAAGAAACGCGAAAATAAGTCAATTTTCAACATAATGTAGAACTCTTCCTATTTATTTAAAACAGTTTATCTGACGGGTCGGATAAATTCATACACACGGTAGGATCACTTAGTTAGTTTATTGATTCACCAAACTAATAACTAATTTATATTATATACACAGTATTTGCACTTGAACTAATTCATATAAACAGTTCACTACTAGTTATTTGATCACTTGTTTATTTCACGAGATCACGATATAAGCTGACTTTACGGCAAGTAGGCAGTCTCTTTATATACTGTCGGCCTTCTGGAATATTCTTTTTTCGAGATGTTTCTCGAATGTCGGTTTAAACCTTGAAAGAACTTCGGAGAACATGTCTATAAAAAAACTGTCAAAAAAAATCCCGATAGACCTTAACAGAATTCGGCGCGCTCGCCATTTTTTGAACACCGTTTACATAAGGTTACAGGACCGTACTTAGTATGTACTTCGGTGTGCGAGCTCCTAACATTACCCCCTCCTCAAATGAAAGTTACTCCTGGAATCTTTCTGTAGCCGAGACTGGATGTTTGAATCGGCAACTGACTCCATGTCTACACTTTCCAATCTATGGAAATAGCAGGGCACCGTCTTCATCGGATACTGATAACGGGGGTGGGTTGTAGCTGTGAATTAATATCTGGACACCAGTACCTTGGAAGATCACCTCTACCATGTTCCTGATGACTCGCCAACCCAACTGGTTACTCGCTATCTTAGGCATAGCTAGTTTCTTCATACTGGATTCCAACACATGGTTTCGGAGGTTTCGAAGTGCTTCCAACACATCGCGGTAGGTAGATTGATCTTGAAATTCATTTTTAGTTACCACGTAGAAAACGTACCGCCAATTGTGTTTCAGTCTCAGTGTCTTGTCAGGGGCTGGAATCTGGTGTTCAAGTTTTTCTAAGTACCCGAACTTCTTTCGAAAGACGATTGCCAACCCTAGTGCGTTCTTGATACGGGCGGGGATGTTGTATGGCAGAGAATAATCTTCCGGGAGACTGAACAAATCTTGTCGTTGTTCTGAAGTGACTCCATATCTAGCTTTCCCAGTGCCTCCGTACGCGCCCATAAATTCATCGAAGGTAGGGTCAGATATATCTCGAAGTTATGGTCTCCTTCGAATGGCGCTAGTCGGTTTTGGTGAACTACTTAATCCTTTTCTTGATTAAGTTTGGACCTTCCCAAGTTTTTTGTAATTTTGGAGAAAATCCTTTTCTCCTCATCGGGTTGTGTAACCATAATTTGTCCCCTTCTTTAAAACCGCCTTCTGTAGCCTGCGAGTCGTACCGACTTTCCATTCTGTCGCTGACAACTTGAAGATTTGTTCGAACTAATCCATGAATATCGTCCAGCCTTCTTCTTAATTGGATCACGTAGTCTTCTCCTGCTAGATCTTATCCAGGCCGACAGCCAAATTCCAGGTCACAAGGAAGCCTCATTTCACGTCCAAACAGGATTTTTGCAGCTGTTTCACCCGTGGACTCATTGACGGCAGATCGATAAGCCGATACGAATGGGGAAATATACTGGACCCAAATCTCTCTGATGGCTGGAAACTACTTTGGACAGGTATTTTCCAATAGTCCTGTTCATTATCTCGACCATTCCATCTGACTGTGAATGGAATGCTGTTGTCCGGGTCTTCTTCATTCCCAGCTTGTCGCAAATGTCCTGGAATGGATGGCTTCCAAAATTTCTTCCCTGGTCACTGTGGGCTTCCAAGAGCACTCCATATCGGCTGATAAATTCTTTCACCAATACATCCTCGACAATTGTGGCCTCTTGGTTCGGGATAGGGTAAATTTCCATCCACTTTGTAAAATAATCCATTACAACCAGTATGTATTTGCCACCATTATCTGTCATCGGAAATGGTCCAGCGATATCTAAAGCAATCCTTTCGAAAGGGCTTCCAACATTATACTGTTTCATAGGTGCCTTTCTCTTGCGATGTGGTCCATTACTCGTAGCACAAGTCGTACATTTCTTACACCAGTCCTCCACATAATCGGAGCTGTTCATCCAATAAAGCCTCTCACGGATTCGCTGGAGGGTTTCCTTCACTCCCAGATGACCTCCCGATGGACTGTCGTGTAACTTCTTTAGTACATCAGCTACTCTCATTCTAGGGATAACTAGCTGTCTCCTCATCTCGGAACCATCATCGTTTTCAAGGACTCTTTTCAGCCCTCCTTCCAAGACAGGGGAGTCACACTGAGCCCAATATGCCATAAATTCATTCAAGGCGAGGTAAGATCAACGAGGTGAAATAGCAAGCAGACGACATCACGTGACTAAAACGACACTACTTTCTCCATTTTACTATGGTCTGAGTGATATCTTACGAGTTTATGTTCAGTGTCGTGCTTTTCAGTATTTTTTATCGTTATTCTGGTGTTTATTTGGACTTTGAAGACTTTTTTAATTTGTGTGATCCATTTATATTCATGGTTAGGTGTTCTGTACCTTCTTGCGCTACTGATAGCCTAATACATTCGAAAAAATTATCAGGAATAACATTCCACAGGTTAGTGTAAACAATGTATGACCGTACTTACTCTATTGTATTCAATTTGTGGTACATTTACTGTTACATTTCAATTAATCATTTTCTAATCTTACATTGAATCCTAGATAGCACTAGATATTCAATGGACGTACTAAATATATTCGTTTTTGGATATTGTAATATTCTATAGACCCACTTTAAATAATTATATCCTTTTTCGAATATTCTATGGACCATGAAATGGGAAATTTTTCAAATATTCTATGAATATTCTTTAAAATTTTCCAAGGAATATTCAAGAATATTCTGAGGATATCTGTTTAATGTATATAGCAAGATAATCCAGAATATTCATAGAACATTCCAATAGACATATTCCACCAATATCCAAGTAATATTAGGAATATTATAAGGATATCTGTGGAACATATATAGCAAAATGGATGATACCTGGTGAGTGGGTGACACTGAATCATAGTACATCTCCCTTATCATCTTTATTTTCAAAGATAATTAATAGAAATTTTGGAGATCCCGTATACTTAATGAACGACAGTATTGTACATATCAATTCTTTCTCAACTTCTTGTTCCACTGGGAGTGATACTAACTTTCGTTAAACTAACATAATTTCCAAATACGAGATTACAAAATTCACTGACTTCCTTTCTACTCAACAACACTTTTTGAAACCGATTTCTGTCGTTCCTTACATTTGGCTAAGAGAATTTCCTGTTTTCAATTCAACTTCTTTGTTTGTTATGTTCTTGTCCAACTTTTGGACGGCATCTGAAACAATAAAATAGTTAAATGAAATTGACTGTCTCGACCCTTACTTCGTGGAATATGCTCATATTAGTGTTTTTAAATGAAACTCAAGGTCTCTAGTTAATTCCACAATATAATACAAGTTATTGAAAATTCTAAAAAATTGACAATTGTTTCGATAAATCAATATCATCGTCAGAATGACAGAAGTTACATTTCATTTTATGCCTACCTGATGTTTAGTAGTTAATTTTGGCTAGACCAAGAAGTAACCTAACTTGTGATTGGCTCAATATATGTTTATAAAAAAAAAAGAAGAAGATGTGATATTACAAATATTGAAGCTTAGATATTATTAGCCCTATGGTGATATCCTGGATATCATTTTTCCAATTAAGATCAGTATAACTGTGCAATGATATAGAAAACCAGGAAAACTATATCTGCTGATCTTTACAATTATCACTTAAGAAGACAGTTTATTAGTGGAGAATTCCCTAGATTTAACTGTTCATTGACAACTTCATATTGTGGGTTTCTTAAATGTCTTCTAATTTCCAGTTCTTCAAGGAAATCCAGTTCTTGTTTCTTCTCACAAATATGCAGTACTTCTAGTTCTGTGTTAGATGTCAATGAATGATTGGTGTCAAGTAGATGTTTTGCGTAGTGGGATTTATCTGGTTGTTTTAATCTGTATGCTCGTAAGTGCTCACTGTATCGTACTATATCACCTATTTTAGCAAACATTTTTATGGACAATTTAGAAAGAAAGATCTTTGAAAGTAATATTTCGAAAAATATTTTATTTTGGTATAGATATGTAGATGACATATTGGCTTGTTTTATGGGTAGTGAACGACAATTAGATGTATTTTTCAACCACATCAATAATTTACACCCGAAAATTAAATTTACATTAGAAATTGAAGAAAATAGCTCAATCAATTTTCTTGATTTAAAAATTCAAAGAGTTAATAATGTACTTGATTATTCAATTTACCGAAAACCAACACAGACTGATGTGACAATTCCATTCAATTCTAATCACCCTGTCTCACACAGACTAGCGGCATATAATTCAATGATACATAGAGCTTTTTCAGTTCCTATGAACAAATGTAATTTTGATAGAGAGATTAATACAATTAGACAAATAGCAACATCCAACGGTTATCCATTACATATGATAAATGAGCTAGCTAATTAATAAAAAATAGGAAAAAGTGGCATTACAACTAATATATCCTAAACAAGCTGATGAAATTAAAACTTATAAAACCATCACATATGCAGGAAATATTTCTAATAATATTTCAAAGATAATATCTTCAGCAACGAATACAACAATTTCTTTTAAAACAGAAAGTAACGTTAGTATAAAATTGTTAAATGTAAAAACAAAAATACCACTATTAAAGAAGTCAGGTATATATAAACTCAAATGTCCAGAATGTAATGCTGTCTATTTGGGTCAGACCCTCAGGAATTTTGAAGTACGATACAGTGAGCACTTACGAGCATACAGATTAAAACAACCAGATAAATCCCACTACGCAAAACATCTACTTGACACCAATCATTCATTGACATCTAACACAGAACTAGAAGTACTGCATATTTGTGAGAAGAAACAAGAACTGGATTTCCTTGAAGAACTGGAAATTAGAAGACATTTAAGAAACCCACAATATGAAGTTGTCAATGAACAGTTAAATCTAGGGAATTCTCCACTAATAAACTGTCTTCTTAAGTGATAATTGTAAAGATCAGCAGATATAGTTTTCCTGGTTTTCTATATCATTGCACAGTTATACTGATCTTAATTGGAAAAATGATATCCAGGATATCACCATGGGGCTAATAATATCTAAGCTTCAATATTTGTAATATCACATCTCCTTCTTTTTTTTTTTATAAACACATATTAAGCCAATCACAAGTTAGGTTACTTCTTGGTCTAGCCAAAATTAACTACTAAACATCAGGTAGGCATAAAATGAAATGTAACTTCTGTCATTCTGACGATGATATTGATTTATCGAAACAATTGTCAATTTTTTAGAATTTTCAATAACTTGTATTATATTGTGGAATTAACTAGAGACCTTGAGTTTCATTTAAAAACACTAATAAAATAGTTATTATTTTGCTAGTAAGATATTTCTATTCTACTGTGATGTGTTATGTGTATGTATGTATAACAACTAAAAATGTAATCTCAAAAACTGAATTTAAAAAGATGAAATTGAACAAACATGTAATTCCAAAAAAAAGTCTCGTAGGAGACAAGTGGAAAGCAAAATATCCCAAACAAAATAGTGATTTGAAGTTAATTGTTTCTTGTACCTACTATATTAAAGTAATTTACATGTACATTCCAAAATAAAATAACATGATTATACCTACTACTGATTCAAAGACCTTTGTTTTTCAAAGCATTTTTCCCTTTATGTGCATGCATACTGTAGCCCTCCATTAGATTCTTTGTCAGTATTTTTTGCAAGGATCTTTTAATATACAATTGTTACTAATAAATACCTTCCAATCTTGCCAGAGGTACAACCTAAAACTGTATTAATTTGGAAGTTAATCTCATAAGTTCCAAAAATTGAACAATAACGATTTATAAGCAAAGATATAACAAACGACAAAAATATAAGCCCGCTTTAATTTGTATGAACAGTATATATAGGCATGAAACTAGACAATTGACAAACAATTACTTTTATTTACCAAATGTCAGAACTAATTTAACTTTGAATTCTCAGATTACCAGTTGGGTAGAGCTTTCAAGTAAATCCCAATTAATAAAACGAATAGAGGTAACTATAGGCAATTTGATTAAGGAACTCATAGCATACATATCGGTAACATAATTACATGAGAAAATGAAATTTTGTTGAACCTTTAGCAACGAGGTCAATTTCTACTCAGTAATAAGCACTCTTTTGCTATTGGGAGTTATGCTATAATTTATATGATAAAAGGAAAAATTACAATTGAAAACTTTAATCAATTAATTCTATTGCAAAAATTTAGGAAATCAACAATTATTTGAATATTTTCATGCACTAAAATATAAAAAGTAACACATAAATACTCCAATATGTCGAAGCAGTTTCATTTTGATGTGGATATTATATTAAATGTTCAACTTACAAAAAATTCATAGAATTCTTTGTTCAACAAAGCTGACTCAACTTCTTCAAACTTTGCCTCATCATTTATTGGAAGTTTTAGTAGCAATTCGATAATTTCCTAAAAATGTATTGATAAAGCAACAGGCAATAAAAACATAAAATAAACCGTACCTGTTTTGATGCGTGAGGTCGTATGTATTAGTTCCACCCGTAGCATAGGACACACCGTAGAAACAAATTTGAACAACTTCTCACTTGCAAAAAATTGACTGATTCATTAACGTTAAAAAATAATTAATCATACTATTACTATTTCACCAATAACAATAACCTATATAAGATAGTCGAACCGCCATTTTTCACTGGTCGTTACGTCAACTGTCAACTGCAACCACAGACTGTAGCTACTGACACATGCCTATGGAACAGAAAGAGCGATTGAACAAAAATCAATAATTATATAATATTCTTAGAACTATTCGATTCGAATATTCTAAGACGAATAATCTGAGAATATTCCTACTGGACTTACAATGAATATTCGATTTAGGTATACCCATAGATATTCTAGATATCCCCAGAATAACCCTATAATATTTGAATATATCTTTTCCAAATTGAAGACTGCTAGAACATCCCATGGATATCTGGTGCTATCTGGGTAGCTACTTTAATTTGAATATTTTTTCATGGAATGGTTAAATAGAAACTTTCCCAGTTTTTAACTCAATCCATACAACTTGGGTACAAATACATGGTATCTGCTCGTAAGATGTTTTTCGTTAACAATTTATTGACAATTTATATTTCAGATTTCTAAAAGATCCTCTACGAAGACAACTTTGGAATGAATTTGTTGGTAGAGATAATTGGAAACCCACAAAGAAGAATGTAACCTCTTCTAAACATTTTAACAATATATTGATCGAACATCTCTGAATCTTGTTCGTTTATAGGATGATGCAGTTCCTACTATAAACCAGGTACCCATATTCACATATAAAAATTATATTGTGATTAATATACGATTTTTATTAATAGCACCAACATTTCTCAAATTACATGTAGGGTAAATCTGTAAAACCTGCATTTAAGATGCAACTTTTGGCAATAAGAGCACCAGTGAATATTTTTGTCATATTTTGTATCTATTATTGTTATGTATGGGTATATATTCATATAAATAAATATAAAATGCAGAATTTGTATGTAGGTGGTACAAATATGAACGAATGAAATTGATTTATATTATTCATGTAAAGAATGTAGGCATGCTACACTGAAATAACGATTAATTATTCTTATTTTTACAGAATGTTTCATCTGTGTCTAAGAAAATGAAAATACTATCACATATAGTTATTAGACCCACAACTGATGGAATAGAGGTTGAAACAAGCACGTCAGCAAGCACTTTACAGGAAAGATCAGTAACTCCTCTAAAACCTGTTTCTGGAAGTAATCCGATCTCTCCAAGAAAACGATTACTCACCAATAAATTGCACCGCATATTGAAAATCAGCAATGAGCGGAAAAACAAATAGCTCTGTTAAAAAGAAAACTGCTCCATTAAGATAAGCACATAGCTTCTTTAAAAGATGTTATGACTGATTTATTGAAAAAGAGATATATGCCAGCAGAAGTTGTCGATTCACTCTCAAAACTTGGATGCCCACATGAACTATTTTCAAGGCAGTTGAAAAAAAGCAAAAGGAAAGCTGTACCCAAGCAGTACTCTTATGAATTGAAGATATTTGCTGTGACGTAGCTTATAATTATGTGAGAAGAACTTTTAACACTTGCTTACCACATAGTCGAACAATTAGCAGCTGGTATCAAAGTTTAAATGGAGAACCAGGGTTTACTGCCGGGGCTTTTGAGGCATTACGTTCGAAAGCTGCCTCTTCATCGGATCCATTTATTTGCGGGATGATTTTTGATGAAATGGCTATTCGTCAGCATAAGGAATGGGATCCAAACCAGGGCCAGTCTTATGGTTATGTAGATATGGGCACTGGTGTGCATGAAAATAACCTCACCAAGGATGCACTAGTATTGCTGCTAAATTGTGTCAATGGAAATTGGAAGATACCAGTTGGCTACTTTTTAATAGCGGGAATTACAGGAGAGCTGAAAAAAGGACTGTTATTAGATTGTCTCAAAAAGTGTTTCAATGTTGCTATTAAAGTAGTTAGTGTAACATTTGATGGTGCACTATCAAATATCACAATGGCAAATAGTTTAGGATGTAAATTAGTGCACAATAATTTAAAGATTAGTTTTCAACATCCGTCTTGTGTTGAATAGGTAGTTGTTTACTCAGATCCTCCTTACATGCTTAAATTAATTAGAAATACATTGTGTGAAAATATTCATTTGTTACAGCTGAGAATGAACTTATTGAATGGAAGTATCTTGAGAACCTGCATTTAATACAAAAATCAGAATCATTCCATTCAGCCAATAAGCTTCGAGAACAACGAGTGGACTATAAAAAACAAAAAATGAAAGTAATTCTAGCAACCCAGTTGTTCAGTGCTAGCGTTGCAATTTCTTTAGATTTTTGTGGACATGTTTTGGAAGAAGTTAAAGATGTACAAGCAACTATTACATTTGTTAGGATGATGAATAATTTGTTTGATATTCTAAATTCACGAAATTTGGAACAGTTATCTCACAAAAAGCCCTTATCAGAATCAAATTATGGAAATGTTTGTACTTTTTTGGATAAAGTGGATGCATATGTTGGTGGTTTGAAAACACACACTACTGGACCTCTATTCCTCTATTATTAGATTCCAACAGGCATACGGGATTTTTGGGTTCGAAAGTATGCATTGCAAGCTGCAACTTTTTATACAATGGTTCAATACTCACGAATAAATATTTAAAACTTTAACCATTATACAAAATATGTCAAGATGATTTAGAACTTTTTTTCTGCTCTATCAGAGCTCATGGGGGTTACAATAATAACCCCACAGTCTGCACATGAGAAATTACTCGTGCATGTGGAAATGCGAGAAAGTTTACGAGGAAACTGCATCCCTCTAGAGGAACTGAGCATATTAAAGTGTAGTGCAGTTAAGCAAATAAATGTAACATCACGAGAATTTCAATTATCTGGCTTAGATGATAGTGATGACTTAACAATAGTTAAGGATCATGATTATATACCTAGTACAATTTCTAAGTATTTCGAATATATAATAACATATATTGCGTGATATGTCGATTACCATTTAAATAAAAAAAATGTCTGTGAGTCATGTGTAACGGCACTAAAATGTGAAACAAGGGACTTATTTTCCCACTCTTTTATGGATATAAAAAACAAACATTCCCTACAGTATTCTTCTCAGGATGTAATAAACATTTGTAAAAAATGTGAAATTGTTTTGAAACAATATATCAATTCAAGTAAAATAATTTTGCTAGAAACGATGGAAAATTTAATTTTACAGGAATTTGTTTGTTCAAATATACTTTCAAATTTAATTGTTCATAGTTTCGATCAATTTGCATTAAACAATCATAGAACGTTATTGATCAAAAGTATAATAGATACCTATTTAAATATAAGGATGTGTTACATAACAAAAAATAGAATCAACAAGGCTGATAGTAGGAGACATAATAGCAACAAAATAGTATATTGTTCAAGGGACAATAAACATATCTATTATTATTTTCCCAAAACTGGGAATAATTTGTATTAACACTTAACCAAAAGTTTATATCATTTATTGTTTAAAATGTTGACGTTAACTTTCAGCAAAATTTGTGTGATGACTTTGTGATTTATAAAAATTTCTTGAATATATCAATAAATTACAGAAATTCGTGTTCATTATCGTACATTAATTCATTATGAAACCTTCCTACAGAAAAAAATTCCATTTTTCAAATTTAAAATGGTTCCAATTTTTAAGTCCAGTACTGTCGGAATCGCCATATTGCAGTATATTTGGCCACACCTACTGGTGTCATTTTTACATCGTTGGTTTACTTGCTTGTAACGTCTCCCTGCTAGTTAACCTCGTTGGGTGGGATACATCTCGAATATGGTTTACTCCTTTCTTTAGGTCATTGTCTCCTTCGAATTGCGCTAGTCGGTTTGGGTCAACTACTTTTGGTTTTCCGTTGGGAATCTTGCTTGTGCGATATATAACATCATTGATCCCATTCTTCATTGAGTATGGACCTTCTTAGGATTTTTGTAATTTTGGAGAAAATCCTTTTCTCCTCGTCGGGTTGTGTAACCATACTTTGCCCCCTTCTCTAAAACCGCCTTCTGTGGTCTGAGTGTCGCATTCTGTCGCTGGCAACTTGAAAATTTGTTCGAAATAATTCATGAATATTGTTCAGCCCTCTTCTCAATTGGATCACGTAGTCATTTCCTGCTAGATCTACTACAGGCCGACAGCCAAATTCCAGGTCACAAGGAAGCCCTACTTCACGTCCAAACAGGATTTTTGCAGGTGTTTCACCCAAGGACTCATTGACGGCAGATCGATAAGCCAATGCAAATAGGGAGAGATACTGGTCCCAGTCTCTCTGATGGATTGAAACTACTTTGGACAGTTATTTTCCAGTAGTCCTGTTCATTCTCTATACCATTCCTTCTGACTGTGGATATAATGCTGTTATCCTGGTTTTCTTCATTACCAGCTTGTCACCAATTTCCTGGAATAGATGGATTTCGAAATTTCTTCTCTGATTGCTATGGACTTCCAAGATCACTCCTTATCGGCTGATAAATTCTTTCACCGATACATTCGCGACAGTTGTGGCCTCTTGATTCGGGATCGCGGAAATTTCCACCCACTTTGTGAAATCATCCATTATAACCAGGATATATTTACCACCATTTTCTGTCGTCGGAAATGGTCCATGGATGTCTAAAGCAATCTTTTCGAAAATGCTTTCAACATTATATTGTTTCATGGGTGCCTTTCTCTTGTGATGTAGTCCATTACTCGTAGCATAAGTCGTACATTTCTTACGCCAGTCCTTCACATCGTTGGAGCTGTTCATCCAATAAAACCTTTCACGGACTCGCTGGAGGGGTTTCTTCACTCCCAGATGACCTCCCGATGGACTGTCGTCTAACTTCTTCAGTACCTCAGCTATTCTCCCTCTCGGGATATTTAGCTGTCTTTAAATCTCGAAACCATCATCGTTTTAAGCAGCCCTTCTTCCAGGACAAGGAAGTCCCACTGAGCCCAATATGCCTTGAGTGTTGGTGAAAATCTTAACACTTCTTTCCAGGTAGGTCGTCGTCGATTTTCTCCCTTCCATTGCCGGATTATCTTCAGGCGAGGATAATTCTCCTGATCTTCTCTGATCCTGGTGGAGGACCATTTCTCATTGACTACAGTCGTTCTTGAAACTGCAGCTTCCCTAGATTCCACCTTGTTGCCGTAGGAGCAGTCTGTGGGCACGGCCGTCTGGACAGGGAGTCGGTATTTCGATGACTCACGCCAGCTCGATGTTCGATGATGAAATCGTACTCTTGAAGTCGTTCAATCCATCTAGCGATCTGGCTCTCGGGATTCTTGATCTGCATCAACCACTTGAGTGCTGCATGATCACTCCGGATTAAGAACTTCTTACCATAGAAATACTGGTAAAAGTGTTCCACGGACTTCATTACCGTCAATAGAGTGCAAGGAGAAATTTCTCACCGGCAAAGGCAACTTGATGAGCGGTGGCACGTTCATCTTTAAAAACTTGAATATGATCTTGTAACTCTTTATGTTTTTCCAATGTTGTTAAAATATTCATCTTTTCTTGGTTAAATAAGGTCGACTTCTTATCACACACAGTTATTGCGTGAAGGAACAAGATGTTATTCTTCACTACTTCGGTCCCTTTGGACCGTTTGGCCCTCCCAGGCTATAGGAGTAAACATTATCATGAGTTTTTCACAGTGCTGTAAACTGAACAATCAATTCGACATCCTCCCCAACAACAATGGCGTATTCATATGAGGATGATATCTTGATCTAGCTTATCAGTGTGTCTGCATCTTCTGTACCCTGAATTGCGGTGAACTGCGCTCCTTTGAATTCCCGTATCATGATGGATATAAAGCGATCTTCGTTGACATCGTTTAACAAGGAATTTGACTGTGGAACTGTGGCAGATATAGGCTCGTCAAACAAAACAACTGCGGTAACTATGCGGTTTTCGTGCCTTTTTTATCAGCGCTTGTGGGATAGCCATTGAAAACGACTACTGCATTTGACTGATAGTGTCTTTGTACATAATTCACATAACTGGTAGAGATCGAAGCAAGAGTTTCATTTCGGCTCCAAACGACTCGATGTTACCAGTATCCACCGTCAATAATGTACACTTTGTTGGATCCAAAGTCATTATGTATAGCTGGCAAAAAAGATTTATACAATAAGAACTTTGCTGTTTGTTTTACGTATTCCGGCCTGAGGAAACTAGAACAATGGTACGGAGCCAACTCATACTGTGCTCGAGTTCACTGCTCTCAGGGGCAGCACTTTGTCCTTGCGTCTCAGAACCACGTCGCCGAAGTTGTCATTCAATCAGCTCTCGAGCCTAAGTAGCTCTCTTTAGCGAAAATATGCTAACACCATTTATTGTAGAAAGTTTCTTTGTCTTTAATTTTGTTCTCAATATATTTTTCCTAAAAACGCATAATTTTGGCGATAAACGGAAAAAACTATTTTTAGGCGCAATCTTTACAAGATGGCGGCGCCTGCGGCATGTCTCGAATTGTGCATTTTGTGAATTTTAGCTCTAGACATCCAAACCTGCAAAGTTTCAAAACTTCTGGACTTATTTCCAGTTATGCCCTATTTTTGATCTCCTATGACAGGCGTATATTTCATATCAATATTTGAATATTTTTCATACACAAAGCAAATTTTTTCGAAATTATCATTTCTCAATCAAACGCAACTATGAATAGATTCGAATAATCTGTTGAATTCTCAAATACCAACAGTATATCCTAGCGGTAGGAACTCCGCCACTGTCTTCGGTGAAAGATTTTTTTTACTTTGGATTTAAATGATATTAATATATGTTGAGGAGATTTATCAAGAAAATTTCCGGTTGCAAGAAAAAATATGGTTAAAGCCTTAAAGTATAAAACGCCATAAATTATCTGGTTTAGTCTAGTACCCATTTGTAAAATATTGGCATAAAAAAAGGTATTTCTCAAGCAGAGTGCGGCAATGGATGCTTTATCGTGAAGTGACTCAGAACATTTAAATACATAATGCAAGACCAGGTATTCTCTGAATTCATGAATAAAACTCATATCCAGGAATACGACCATTCAAGGACTAAGACGCGCTGAAAAAGGCGCGTCTTTATCTCGAAGCGTCGCTGGAAGGAATTATTCTATGACGTATTTTCACCGGCCCCATTGTCATCCTGCATTATGAAAAGTCTCTATTACTTCGTACTTCGGTCGTCCCTTTGTGTGTTTTTGCTCGGGGAGCATTTTTTGTTTACCGTCAAAAATCCCCCTAACTTTGTGGTAAATTGCAATACTGAAGTAATGGAATGTTCTACATGAATTTTCTCATTGTCAATCAAATTAAATTTGGTGAGTAAAATATACTACCAAAACTGCCATCTACGGTTGTCGGTTAAATAATAACAATAATAATAATACATTTATTATCCACATTAAGTATATAACAGAAGGACGGAACAGTGCAAGATGAACAATACAGAATAGATAAATTTTTTTAATGTTTCCAATCAATGTGGATAAATGGCTAGATTGGTTCAGGATCAGACGAGTAGTCCTTTCCTGCTCTTCCACCAATGCCAGCAATGATAATATAAAATACTCATATACATTAAACAATAAATGTCAACAAGAAAACGACTAATTTTAAATGAGGGGTAATTAAAATATTATAAATATAAAAATTTTAAGATGTAAGAGAGGAAAGAGGGGATGATATAAGCAAGAAGGGATCAAAGAAGAAGCAGCCTTATACTTATTTCTGCAATTCAAACAGATAGTTTTTGTATTTCTGTTTAAATGTCATAGCCGAATAACGAAGATATGATGAATTTAGAGCATGTATTCTATTGATGTGGACTGATATGTCATATGAGAAAGAACGTTTGAAAATAGATTTGGAATAACGTGGAATACGAAGAATTGTTTACTTTCTTACATTCAAATTGGGGATATCAGTTCTGAAAGTAAGTTTGTTATGTAAATAAGCCGGCGTTTCTGTACTATATATTTAATGATACAAAACTGCTAAATGTAAGTTTCTACGACTAAACATGTTTAACCATTTTAATCCTCCAAATGTAGGCGAAATTTTTTTAAATTTTCTTATTCCATAGATCTGTCTTAAACAAGAGCTTCGTACCTTTTGTATAAGTTGAGAATCTCTAGCATCAAAACATGGGCCATATACTGTGTCGCAATGATTGGAATGAGAGAGAACCAAAGCATCACATAACATTTTTTCAGTTTTGGTAGATAGTATATGTCTCTGAGGATAGATTAACTTTAATGAGGCGTACTCGCTTTATAATTTTGCTGTAACGAGTTCCCTAAACCGAAATTTCGAATCAATTATTAGGCCTAAATTTTTGCAGTATCTCTTAACCGGAATATCAGTTCCATTAATTTCAAGTGAAATATTATTCACTATAGTTTGACGATACTCCTGACCAGAAAAATATAGAACAGCCGATTTACTGGGTTTAATTTTTAGGCAGTGTTTTTCTTATATGTCCAATATATCATTGAGATCTCTATCTATTTTCTGAGAGGCTTCTAAAATATCTTCGTAATTAAAGGAATAATACAGCTGAGTATCATCTGCGTAATAATGACAATTTATGTAGTTTAGACAAGTGACAAAATTAGATGTATAAATAGTGAATAATAAGACCAACTTTTGATTCTAAAAAATTAGATTGTATGTTACAGTCTGACTTTTATTGCATAGATAGGATCTCAAGAGTGCCCTAGCGGTATCACCAAAATTGATAAATTTTGATTTATCTAACAGGACACTGTGATCAATCATATCAAAGGCTTTGGTATATCCACCAAAATCAGAACCGTATTAATTCATCAATTACATGTGCGAGTGCACTAGCATAACTAAATCCCGGTCTAAATTCAGACTGATTATCAGGTAGCACATTGTAATCATTAGTAAATGTTCTAATTTGTTTTGCCATAACTTTTTCCAAGATTTTTGACAAAACTGGCAAAATGTTTATAGATCTTAAGTCACTGTAAGGTTCAGGTTTGTTAATTTTAGCCAAAGGTATTACTACTGCGATTATCCAGGCTGAAGGAAAATAACTATATTCTATGCAAGCATTAATTATATGTCTAATATAGGGTACTATAAATGGCCAACATAACTTAATGATGTGATTATTCAAATTATCATAACCGAAAGCTTTAGATTTCATGCCCCTGATTTTTACTGTTGTTATAATAGTATAATAGTTCATTGCTAGGAGGCAACTTACTTGCAGAGTTAGTAAAATAGGTATGTAAGTCACTGACTGATTGTAAATGTGCAGGAATTTCCGTGTGGTTGCTTTTGGTTCAATTTCTTAAGTTCTGCCCATTTTTCTTTATTGCTGCAGTTTTGAAATCTGTGATTTAGGTACGCCCGTTTTTCAGCTTTTATTGCAGTATTCGTATAATTTCGCAACTGTTCGTAGTATTTCCAATGTTGAGGCAGTTTAGCTTGACGAAATTTTTTTAATGATTTATTTCTCAACTTATGCATTATTTTGATAGTTGGAGTAATCCAAGGGGCGTGATTACGTTTGACTTTAACTGTTTTTAATGGAGCATGCATATTCAAAGTTTGAATTATATATCGATAAAAGATATTATTTTCTCATCAATGTTATCTGTTGTGTAAATATGATACCATTCAAGTGAATAAATATCTAGCTGAAATTCATTGCTCACAATTTGATTCAAAGGTCTATATCTAATTTTCGGAATGCCTAGTGATTCCGAATTAAGAGCAATGTTGCAGTTAACCCCTGCATGATCAGCAATAAAATCCACTCCGCACATATATCAACATCAACATTTGTAATAAACAAATCAAGGAGAGACAAACCACGAGTAGGAACTTTTATTAGTTGTATAAGGTTAAACATCTGTAATATGTCAATGAATTGTGTCGTTAATGCGTTATCTAAGTTCAACATGTTAATATTAAAATCACCAACACAAATCATATGATGATAATTTGAGAAAACATTTTCAAACATATCCTGTACATGATTAATGAATTGTACACTATTGCCGTTTGGAGGTTTATCTACAGTACCTATAGCAATGGTGTAGTTGACAGTAGCTACTTTTATCCATGTATATTCAACAATTTCATTACTATCAGACATGATAAATGTGTATTCAATATTATTTTCTACATACATACCAACACTGCCTTCTCTAGTTGGTCTATCAATACGCACAAGGTTGTGACCAGGCAATCCTACCATATCATTACTAATCTGATTATTAAGCCACGTTTCTGTTATTCCAATAACATCACAGTCCACATCATTGATATAGCTCTGAAGATCAATAACGTGTGGAACTAACGAACGTACATTCACATGTGCAACTGTGAACATATTCAAAAGTTTTGACTTAACGCAAAAAAATAAAAGAAATAACATATAATATGAATATGGTTACATTGAGGTGTGAAATAATCAGCTGTGGCTAAGTTATTTCTGGAAATTATTCCTAGTTTTAGGGCCCTGGTTCCTATTACTAGCTTTATTTTGACATTTTCCAGATTTAGTTTGTCTCAGTGTATCAGGTGAACTAGAAGTATATCTTGTTGCATTAGCAGTTAGAGACGTGCTGCGGGTTAAATACTTATAAGTGGGTAGAATAGCTGGTTTGAGAGTAGAACGTTGTTTGTTTGGAGAAGGTGCGGGAGAAGTGCTAACTAGTTTCTGCTGCTGTTGGTTATCCAAATCCTTAATACCTAGAAGATCCTCGGCTAGATAAAATTTATCGTCTACAAACCGTTTGTTATTCTTGATAAAACAATTTTTGTGTTTGTCTTGTTTGGCTAAAAGTAGATGCTTTCTTAGAATACTAGATTCGTATCTCCGTTTGAATGTTAGATTTTGGAAGATACTTATATTTTCACCCTTTAATTCATAACAATTCTTCAATAATTCACGCTTTTTCCAAGAACTAACAAAATCCATTTTTAATAGACTGTTATTATTTCTACCCAATGTGTAAAAATCGTTAATTTCATGGCGAGTACTCCTTCTTCCAGTAGTAATTTGATTTGTGAACAGATATATTGCATATTATAGTTTTCTCTAATATTCTGGATTCCAAAAATAATAATACTGTTCTGTTTGTGTTCACGTTTTAAATTTTCAACTGCTTGCTTAAGCTCTAGGTTCTCTTTTTACAATTCAGTAGTTTCCGATTGTACTGTTTGTATTTTTAACAAAAGCCTAGCTTCAAATGTCTCTATTAAATCTTTCAATTCATTTTTACTTTTGATAATCTCATCCAAAATCTCCTTCAGTGAAATGGATTATCCAGTGTTCATCATTTTTGCTGTGGTTGTTTTACTTTTTTAACGTGTGTGCTTAGCTTTATCCATTATTCACAATTCAATTCAATGTTTCGACGCCAAGTATACTTTATTCACAACTTACTTACGTTGAGGCAGTATCCTCCACTAATGCATATAAGCGAACACCTTGCTAATATTCAAAGACGGTTTATTTACTTATCAAAAGTTAACTGGTTCAATTATTTCTTCATATTCACTAATTTGCTATAAATATTGTGCAGTGTGAATCATGAATCTGTTGGTTTCAAGCTATTCACGGTTTTTAATTCACTTACTTCTTATTTTGTTTCACGTTCAACAGTTATTACAAAACACTTTAACATGTTCTGCAATTTCATTTTCAATATATCCTTGAAATTTTCAATATTATTGCAGATGATTTTTAGTATGACCATACGTCACCGTTGCCACGTTGTCACTTTGCGCTATGTACACGTCTTGAATGACTCTAGAGAGAATAAAATTCCCATTTAATTAACAATTAAAAATGTACGAAGAAATAAAACAATATAATTTGTTTAAAACATAACTTATTTGAACTATTGTTCAATTTAAACTGGTTGACGCGTTTCACTAACACAGTAGCTTTCTCAAAACGAATGAAGGTAAATTTGAAAATGTTTCAATATATACAGTGCATAAATACAGAATTCTATTATCATAATGTTAACAAAGGTATTGACAGAAATTACCTGGAAATTCATTCACTACAAACATTCCTAAGCTATCTTCTAGGTAAAGAGGTTCAATAAAGGAGACTAAATTGAACATTAGTTCAAATAAATGAAGATTTAAACAAATTATATTGTTTTATTTCATCGCTCAGTATGGATCTTCATCAAGTAAAAGCCTCATCTATTCAATTTTTGAAGAAAGCTGACATCATCTATTTGGCTATATGGTATTTTGAATTACTTTTAAAAAGTGCAGTGTGAACGCAAAAATTGTGATTCTTCGGGCAGTATTCCAGAAATCATGTATTCCCTAGATACATGAAATTAAAAACAGACAACAAGAGCAGTCCAGCCAACAATGCCAGTATCTATGGCAAAGAAAGATGGTTAAAAGAAGAAAAGAACATTCAGTATAGTAAGAGATATATTTTTATTATTTATGTTAAGGTAATTCATTCACCACTATCACATATACTACATCCCATAGAGTTTGACATTTTAGATAGGGACATAAGAGATGAAATTGAAGTAATTATTCACAAAAAGTACCAAGGAAAAAAACGTAAATTAAGGTCATTATTAACCAACAAACCAGAATCAAAAAACCCACAAACCAAATTCTCGGAACATACATTTTTTAATAGATTCGTCAAACTTTCAAATACAATTTTTTCAGATAAAGAAATTCAATTATTACATAAAAATTTTAAACATAATATTCAACCCACATGTTCATTGGATAACTTCAACAAACTAGGTATAGAAACAGAACTTAGTTTGTATGATTTCCCAAATAATTCTAATATAAAACATAAAGCTTCCGAAATTACTAAAAAAGAATTTGTCAAGTTTAACAAACCCAATTTTGAATTATCAGTCGCCAAATCAATTCAACAAAAATCAAAGTCAAATAGTCTTATTTTCACAAAAGCAGATAAAGGAAATACGGTAATAGCATTACCTAAAGAAAATTATATATTAAAAACCAACAATTTTATTCAGGCAAGTAATTTTGAGACCCTTAAATAAGATCCAACTAATAAATTTCAGAAAGGAATAAAATTAGCAGTAGATATCGCTAAACCAATAATTAACGATAAAGGAAAATATTAATTATTTTTAAAATAATTCATGAACACCCCCTTAGTAAAAAATTTATGTACTGGCACCGATATGTGGACGACATTTTAGCTAGCTTCATCGGTACAAATAGATAATTAGAGAGCTTCATTACTTACCTAAACTCGATTCACTATAATATCAAATTTTCCGTAGAACTTGAACAAAATAAGTCTATAAACATTCTAGACTCTACAATTTCAAATATAAATAATAAACATGATTTTTCTATATTTCATAAACCATCACATACAGATATTACAATTCATAATAGTTCGATCCACCCATACAGCCATAAACTAGCAGCTTTCAATAGTATGATACACAGACTCTTAACAGTCCCATTGAATATTAATAATTATAACAAAGAATTGAATATCATAAAACAAATAGCAGTTAATGATAATTACGATCCAAATTTAATTGACAATATCATAAATAAAAAGATAAAAAAACAGACTTTAGAACAAGTATTCCCTTCAGATAAAAATAATAAACAATTTAAAACCTTAACATACTTTGGAACACCATCCTCAAAAATTAAATCATCTTTAGAAAATTTAGACATGAATATTTCTTTTAAACTGATCACATTTTATCCAAATTCATTAAAAATAATAAATCTAAATCTTCAAAATTGAACAAATCAGGAGTTTATGAATTAGAATGTGGTAATAACAATTGTGATAAAATTTATATCGGTACAACTTTTAGAAATTTTAAAACTAGAATTTCGGAACACAAACGTAGCTATGACAACAAAAAATTAGATTCCAACTATTCAAATCATTAATTAGAAAACCAACACATTTTCGACCCAAATTTTGAAATTCTCCATGTAGTCGGTAAATCCTTTAATTTAAATTTATTAAAGGCCCTAGAGATTAACAAAAATAAATATTCAGGTTATCTCCTTAACGACCAAATAGATATCAATCAGTCTCCTATATTGAATCTTTACCTAGAAGATATTTTAGGAATGTTTGTAGTGAATGAATTTCCAGGTAATTTCTTTCAATGCCATTGTTAACCTTAGTAAATATATTTCTGTATCAAGCACTGTATATATTAAGACATTTTTATATTTTACCTTCATTCGTTTTGACAAAGCTACTGTGTTAGTGAAACGCGTCAACAAATTAAAATTGAACATTGGTTCAAATAAATGAATATTCAAACAAATTATATTGTTTTATTTCATCGTTTAGTATGGATCTTCATCGAGTAAAAGCCTCATCTATTCAATAATTGGAAATATATTAAACTTCTTAAACTTTTTCTATTTCCAATTGATACTTACAAAGACACATTCTTCCATTTAATTCTCAATTTATTGGCTGAAATTTATTCAGATAAAATTTTTATATGAACATAGGTAGTTATTTTTGTACTAATTTTAAGCTGATAACATTATTTGGCAAGAAAAAATCGAATAAGATTTTTCACCCTTATACAATTCAATAATTTTTTTCCTTGCCAAATAATTTAGATCAGCCTAAAATTAGTTGGAGAATAGCTATGTATATATAAGAATTTTATCTGAAAACATTTCAGTCAATAAATCGAGAATAATTTGGCAGAACGTTTCTTTGTAAGTATAAATTGAAAATAGAAAAAGTTTGATACATTTGATAAATGACATGGTATTTATAACGAGAAAACGCTAACCTTTAGTGCCCGTTATAGATGTGCAGGTTGTCTCCCGTTGTACAAACCGTGCTCGCCAGTCGACTAGCTTCGAGTCGAAGAAGGGGTGGATTCTTCAAAATTCAACATTTCAATAAAAAGGGTGCCAGAGAAGTTTTGACAAGCACCCAAGACTTTTTAAGTTGGCCCACAACTCCTTAGTGGGTTAACAGAGCATTACTTACACACTCCGAAAGGTTAAACTGATAGGAAAGTTATCATTAAAAATAAAAGTCAGCAAATATCCCCTGATTAAAGTTTATTAATCTCGTTGGACCATATGTCTCTTTTCAAACTGTGCTAATTACAAGCTTACAACAAATAAGAATGACACTATTACCACTCGAGTACAGCTGAAGGCTGTAGATTGAGTATGCAGTTAGGCTGAAGGGTGAAATCTGCATAAAACTTTAAATCGCAAACTAATTTACCAGTGACAAGGGGCACTCTAAGTTACTATTTGAATAATTGACTAGCAGGTCCTATAATACCTTAATGGAGCTGAAGGCTACTAACTCAGGGTGCAGAAGAGCTGAGGGCCCCAATCTATACAGATGTCTCAAATTACAAACCAATTACAGGAAACGAAGAAGTGGTTATTGTACAATTTTTTAAATACAGTAAAAATCTAACACCAAAACTTCAATTGCATAAGTGACATGGGTTCACACTTCCGCAATATATATGAGTATAAATATATACAGGGTGTCTGACGACGTTTTGACAGTCCAAATTCTTGAAAACTGTTCATATGACATGTATGAAAATTGGCAGATATAAACAGTCGAAACTGATGCTTATATTTCTTATGAAATGATTTCCGTTTCTGGCCCGTTAGAGAATTTCTTGAGAACACGTTCCCTGAAAAATGGATTGGTCAAAATGGTGCGATTCTGAGGCCACCCCGTTCACCGGATATTACACCCTTTAGATTTCTTTCTCTGGGGTTACTTGAAAGGTCTATTTTATGCCATCATCATCATTAATTCAGATGATTTAATGGATGAAATGAAAGAGGCATGTCGAACCGTAACATCCGAAATGATTACAGCAGTACTTGCAAGAAATGTTTTAACAAGGTTTGAACATTTTGTCACTGTACATCGACATCAATTAGAACATTTTCTTTACTTTTTTCAATTACTTGGAAATTCCCTATGTTACGTTTTTCAATAAAATAATTTATACAGATGTTCATTTAATTGGCCCTATTATCATTACTGCAAATTGTAATATTATACCGGTTGTCCCATTTAAAAAAATTATGCTGGGGTCACGTGATCCGAAATGACAGGAAAAACGAAAGTCATTTTGCAATAAGTATAAGCAGTGGTTTCGACTGTTTATATCTGCCAAATTTCATTCATGTCATATAATCAGTTTTCGAGAAATTGGACATTCAAAATGCCGTAGGACACTCTGTATAAATGCATAAGCATAAAGATTTATAAGCTGGCGAGCTTAATAATGTTATAAAAAATTTGGAATCATGTACAGTGCGAAATTAGTTACATAAAAAAAATCGTCATAGTCAGAAAAATATCTAAATAGCGCAGCACCCTGATACGCACCGTGCTATACCTAGCGTTCACAGCCAACAATTTATTATTTAAAAAGAATATTTCAAAATCTTATACTCCAAAAGTAAAATAATAATTAATTACCGCAAAGAAATAGAAAAATCTCGTGAAATTTCGACTGTTTAGCGTGAAGAATGGAAAATGTATAAATGTATAAAGTTAATAAGGAAAATGACTGTTACGAGTGATTCTCCTCCCACAGAACAGCAATCGAAGTCGACGCTTCAAAATCTTCCAGCCCTCCTGGTAACTGGTTCAGGTGAGTGGTCTAGCTGATCTCGCACTCCTCAATCAGAGAATAAAATCCAAAATAAACATCCCCCCTAGATAACGAGTTCTTCTGGCATGGCCGTCAATCGAGACACCCACTTCGTTGGCGAAATTTTAAATATCGGACGTAATGGCTACCAGAGCACTCAAAAATTGTAATCGTCCCTAGTCAGCGTTCGCTTCAACGACCATGGAGAACTGACTCGCTCCTCATCGAAATGGTCTGTCATAAATTCCCGTCGGCAGGCATGCCAAAATTATATTATCGACGGGCGGGCGATATTTAAAAATCAACATGGATATTGATATATTCACTACACAGGTATATAACAGAAAAAATTATTTATATTCAATATTTGGAGTGTATAATAAATTACCAACGAATGAAATGCAAACCAAATATTTTAATAAATTCCAAAAAAAGATATATGATATTCTCATAATACTGGAACATACATCTAGTATTGAGGAATGCATCTGTGTTAATCTGTATCTACGGTTAAAGCTTGACAGTTTTGTTCCATTCTGTTACTATCTTGTTGTCGGGATAAACTAAAATAAACATTATTATTATATCATATATTATCGGGATAACCACAAGAATAAATGGAGGTTTTGTCACCTAGGTGTTAAGTGTTGAACAGCTGGTATGAGATTTTTCCGTACAATAGTGCGTGTACGAATTGTTACTTTCTTGTAACGTTTACGTCTTCTCATAATTCCTCACTTGTTTCATCTACAATTAAATCAATAAAGACAATATAATTAAAACTTAATGCATAAAGCCATAAGAAGTATTCCTACATAATATCACAATATTAAATTATGGATAAAATAATATAATTAATTTTTTTATAGTTTTTAATATTAATATCACTCTCATTTTTTTACTTATAAGCCTCTAGGTGAATACTATGAAATATTCTAAATTCATGAGTATCGTCAAAATTTATTATTTTAAACATAACCATTATTGAGTTTTTACTAATATTCTAAATATCCTGGCTGCTTTACTACTCCACCCGAGCCAGTATTATTTGTATCCTTATTTATTAACACTGTTTGTTGCTCTATATTTTTAAGTAGCCTATTTGGTCTCAATTCCTCACTAGATTGTGCCTGTAGGCTGTAGAGTATTGGTTCTATAATTGTTTCTTCGGTACAGCAACTAGGATAATCAAATACCTCTTCTCTTTCCTGAAAAGTATGACAACTACTACTACTAGTCAAATTATTTCCATTTCTTTCTATCTTTTAACATTCTTCTAACATCACTTTATATTTATTAGGACCTCCTTCCACTGCTAGGAAAAATCTTTACTACTACTACTACTACAATTTCCCGATGCAACTGTCTCAACTCCCTTTTATTACGATCATAAAATTATTCTTGTTTTACTGCACTTTCTTCTAATTTGTTTCTGGTTTCCGAATAATCTCTAAAACTTTGGTGAAAAAAATGACAAAATCCATTGAATTTTCCTACCATATAATTATTCAGCTGGTGAACTAGTATTATCTATAACTAGTGTATTTCTTACCTCTAAAAAAGCTTAATACCTTTTTTATCTAAAACTGATTATTATAATATATTGTTGACAGTTTTTACTATCCTTCCAGCTAAACCGTTGGATTGTTGGTACAACGGACTACTTGTTTTATGAGTAAAGTTCCACGCTTTTGCAGACTGCGTGAATTCACTATTTACATAATTTGTACCTTGATCGTTATATATAAGTGAAATAATTTCAAGTCTTGTAAAAATTGACTTTAACCTTGTAATCATAGTATCTGCTGATAACGAACTGTGCTATATCTACAAACTTTGTGTAAAATCAAGAGTGACTGCTCGTCACCCGCGCCATGTCACGTCTCGACTCCGCCCTCTTTTATATATTTTTGCGCTAGATGACAGACACTCTTATACCGAAAATTTCGTCTTTCTCCTCTCCCCGCAATTCTATATTTTTTAATTAATTGAAAAGTATATTATCTACGGGCAAATTATGCATACATTTGCCATATAATTCATATATGATCTTCCAGTTGCAGCATCAATGATCATTTTCCATGTATTTATTAAAAATATATTCAGTTCTAAAAAATAAAAGTTGTAACATTTGTAAAAATATTTCTAAAGTTGAACGTTCGTCATGTGTGGTTTCGATATTTCGGAAAGAGAATCAATGTCGCCTCCGGTGATTCATTTCTTGTAGGTGTGGTGGTCGATGATTGAGTTTTATCCGCACTCATGCCCTGAATCTCGAATCGGGGCATTATTATTGACGTCGTTCCCAACGTCATACATACTCAAGCCTGTGAATGCTCTATTTGCGAATAGTTCCTAAAATGATGTTCTCGAGCATCGTTACTAAAATCATCGAATTGTATCGTCCTCACAACAGCGTCGGTTGACGTTACAATACAAATGTCATTTGGCTATGTCAAATGTAAGGGTGCATTCAGATGCTACGTCGGGCGCGTTTTATGCGATCAGATGCTTAGATCTGGTGAATAGTCGGGTCGTTCAAATGCTAGCGGTAAATTTTACCAATCGTCGAACCATTTAACTAAGTCGACACATCGGTAGAAATTTACCCGCATGCGCTTTACATTTTATAATGCATGATAGAGAAGTTTGGGTTATGTTTACAAAATTACAAATAATAAATTAATATTCAACGAGACTGTTTACATTTTTTTCTACACCCACATGTATATTATCCATTCTCTGCACAATTTACAGAATGGAAATGTAGGCCATTTCGGTTAACTGAACGCATATGATTTCATTCACATCTTAGAATGTATATGAAATTCACCAATCAGCATTTGCATTTAGTACCCGTCAACTCTTCTTTTTTCAATTTCAATGTAACGTCAAGATAACTTGTCAAAATATATCTTAGTTATCAAGAAAAATATTTTAGTGAAATTAGTGGTTCCAGTGATGAAACAAAAATCAATAAATATTACTAAATCAGATATTCGTTTAGCCGCCAAGGAGACGTATAACACACATCATTACCCCAAAAATCCAAAAGTAAATATGAATTTTGTTACAAAAATTTCATAGATTCAACTCTTGTAAACGGAGTTAAAAATATTATCACAACATGTTATCACTGCTTATATGAATGAAATATCAAATAAAAACAATCTCTCAACCCTTTGGACAACATATTCTATGTAAAAAACAATGATAAAATTGAAAGTAACATTGACATTACAAGTTACCGTAAATTGCGTTGCCTTCATATAAGTTTGTGATGGATCAGTCTGTTAACGTACGTCTCTACAGAATAGAATATAGTTGGTTCAATCCCCGCTTCATGCGCTTATTTTTATTGCTGATATTTGTATTATAAATAGTAATTTTCATAAAATTTTAGTTAGTGTTCATTTATGGAATTTATGGAGGACGTCTTCGTCAAAAATTGAAAATTTTGAAGATTAATCATGTCAAGATTTAGAAAATTAATTTCAAATTAATTTAATTGATAAACAAACCAAAATCCTTTGTAATTTCTTGTATGTTTTATGAGTTCCCCAAAAAATTTATTCTGCTTATACCACCAGATATAGAACAATTTTTTGTTAATTACCAAAAAGGAAAATATTCGAAGAAAGTAGTCGGAATTAACAAAATTGGTAATCAGACAAAAATAATTGCTGAATTTTTAAAATTACCAGATGCGAATTTATATACGGGACATTGTTTACAATTTAAATAGTAAAAAATTTCATGAAAAATATCGATCATATATTTGAATTAATCTTCTTGTTCTGGATTTAAACCAAAATTGTTCACCAAATACGTTATAGTATATTGTACAATGAGCATGAAACGACATACATTTCCCACAAATAGGTATATGAAATTTTGTAGTACTAGCTTAGCGAGTAATACAAAATTTCATATACCTACGAGTTGGAAATGGGTCATTTCATGCCAATTGTATACTATACTCTTTCTACGACCATCATAAATCATAAAGGAAACTGTAATATTTTACATAACAATTTTTATTATAAACTTTCCTGCCGTCATTGTTGCATGGTTTAGAGAATTTTTCTCTGATATTATTAAGTCGGGCTCATAGCTCTTTGCATGACCCATATATTTTTCATTTTTGTACATGTGCCTACCTACGTCCTGAAACAAATAACGTTCAAAATTTTAAAATTTTGACAACTCTGAAATAAAAATACTTTATGCAGAAAAAATCGTTATAATTCACCTGCGGAAAAAGTTATCTATTATCGTAACTCTTTAAAGGAGTTATACCACCTCCTGCATCTACCAGGATAGTGACCGTTGTCCTTCTGAAGCAATGGCTAGTTTACATATCTGGATCAGCATGTCAATGTCAAATCATCCTCACAATCGCGACTCATTTTCGATTATAAATTTTTTTACAAACGAATTTTGTAAACACCGATGTAAAATGTAAAATTATTAGACAGACATTAACTAACATGACTCTATCATATATTATAATATATATGACCAAAAAATTCGTTGATATAATGACAGTCTAGTAGAGCATGATAGTCCATAGAAAATGAAAATCTTTATTACAATGTGGTAGGTTCCTTAATCAAAGACGCACTTGAAATGTACATTTTTCTTCATGGTCGAAGAAAAAATATTTTATTCTCTTATGATAAATTTGAGTATGCTCCAGAAGGAACAAAAATTGTACGTTTAATTTTATGATGTTTTCTTTGTGTATTTAGCCCAACAGCAAGAGAAGTTTAAAATTAGGTTCATTACCGATACACAATTAAGCAGGTAAGATTAGAGTAGTTACATTTACTTTAGAATGAAATGACAACAATTACTAGTATTACAATCTAATGAATTATATTAACCACTAGCGTAGCCCCCTATCAAATTGTATAGTTTTCATTGAGTCGAAATATAAATGAAACTATCTGTGGGTATGGTGTACACACTAGATGTAAATTGAGTGAATGAAAATGACGAGTACTCAGTGTGTATATGTTTATTATTATGCAGCTAAGCGCTTTCGGCCTTTAGGCCAATATCGAAGCTGTCGTCATAAAAAAGATCCAAAAACAGGTGTCAAAAAACATCCAGCTGATAAAAACGAAACAACGTATGAAGTTACGTCATTGTTACAATGATAACATTAAAAAAACATCAAAATAACCCTTCAAGGGGGTGTACAATTATATTTACATGATGGAAATTATCATTCAGAAGTGTGAAAACTATATATGATGTGAGGAATTCTAATTGTTTTATTTTAATATTTTTGAACCTTCTTATCAAGATAAATTTTAATTCGCCTCACGTTGGGTCGGTACTTTGGTACAATTTACTATACCTAATTTAATGAATATTACCAATAAAATTTTTTATTTCTCCACGATTAAAAAAACAAAATTGTACAATCCCTGATTGCAGCGACAATATTGTACGTACAGCTTAAGCACCGTATGATATATATTTCAAAGTTTACAGTTGTTGTCAAAATTTCCAGCTAGCAGAATAAAGAAAATTGCTTACAATATTGAAAGATGGGTTTATTTTATCTTGAATTACTTGACTCTATTCTCAGGTGAGTTCAGTACGCTCTAATATAACAGTTTGTAATAAATTTTGAATTATTTTCTGAATTAAATATTTATAAGATTAATTTGGTTCAATATTCTCTCCTGTGAATGTGTATTTAAGATTGGAAATATCACTCAATTGATTTCTGACACTTATTATCAATGAATGACTTGTCTGCCACCAATGATTCACTATGTTTCAATGTTCAAATTAAATTCCCATTCCTACATGATCTATATAATTTCGAATCAAAATACGTTTCAACAGATATGTAAATTTACTCAAATAGGCCAATATTAAATTTAACTTTCTTTCCAGAAACAAATAATGTTATCGTAATTTTAACGACTAAATTAACATTAAAACAACCTACAAACGAAATAACCTCCTAAACTAATTTAAAAATTTTCTAATTTTTTTTCAAAGAAATTTCGAATTTTGAATTGTCACTTAGTTCTTTGGAGAATGTCAAATACGCGATATTTTCTGCTAATTTCTTCCACTATTAAATTGGTCGATAAGTATACTTATTTTTCCTAGTTAATTGAATTCAATATATAATCTCATTATTCATATGCATCTACTTTTAATTTAATTTTGTATTAAGACCTGATATTCAATGATGTAAGAATAATTCTGGAGCGAACTCACCAGAAATCTGGATGTATAGAAAAAACTGCCAAACTCGTTCAACTGCAACACTTATTTTCGAAAATACACGCACTGAATTTAATTTTGAATTTTCCGAATAATACCTTATATTAATTAATCACAATGTTCAAATACTAAATTTACAAAATTTTTGGAGAGATCTCACAGGAGATGTTCCCCGTTCAGATTCTCAAATTCAACTCCCGATTCTCTTAAAATAAATAACCACATACTACTGTGGTTACAAACTTTAATTCTTTCTGAAAAAACAACCAAATTTGTTATTTTTTAATATCAAAGATTTGGAATACTTTTATTATCACTAAAGACCTTGTAATGACTTCTAATTTCTTCAACCTTGAATGCATTGTTCAATTGTGACAAGTAAATATCATCAGAAATTAAATGATCTGCCAAATCTTACAAATACAGGGTTTTTCAACTATATTGATTCTATAGACAATATAGGGTTTTCCGGAAGTATTGCATAAATTAAATTCTTTAAAAATTTTGAATAATAGAACTGTATTAATATAAATATTAACCAATGAAATTATAGAAAGATATTTTGTAAAAATGAATAAAATACTGAAATTGAACTAGAAAAGAAATTTGATACGGTTACCATATTTTTCTGTGCGATATCCTTTTCATAGTAGTCAAAACAGCAATTTTTATATAAAAACAACATTGTGAGATAAGAGAAGTTATTAGTCAAGTACAAAGTCCAAATTCATCATATCTGCAAAAAAAAATTAACATCCTGTAAAAAATTATAAACGTCAAAATAGGACTTGACAGATAAAAAATTGGAATTTAAAAATGCAAATATTTGAAAGGTGTTCATTAGAAAGCTAAATAAAAATGTTTATCAATAAGTTAGTAACAATTATTTTCAATGTGAAACGTAGTGATTGAGAAGAATATAAAAAAATTGTGACTAGTGGAAACTGAAGCGGGAAAAATTTGAAAAGAATCTAAGGAGACGAATACGTTTGACATTGATTGAGGAATTGAAAGAGACACAGCTTCTTTGTGAAAATGATTATTGAAAAACTGATAAAATAAATGGAATGGAACTGAAGGAAATATCAAGAAAACCAATATTATCAGAAAACCAATCCAGTAAGCAAAATATAAAGGAAAATATTCACAAGAATATAAGTCAAAATTAAAACAATGAATCAGAGAGCTAAAGACGTAAAACATGTATAAGGTAAAGACAATTTATATACAAAGCTTATTCCACCCTAGACAAACTAGTAACGATAAAAGACACTCCAATGCATAATAGTGAGTAATTTGAGAACTAAATAAAATTTTGATTTCGAATATAGTGAATTTTGGTTAAATGACTAAGTATTTGATAGATATATACGACGTAAGAATATAAATTAAAAATATAGTAAATTCAGGGCTGGTTTTAGAAGAATTTGAGTTTATTGAATTTGAGAATAATTAGGTGATAAGACTTTTGCAATTTGAATAATGTGTAATTTAGAAAATTTCTGGAAAATAAAAGTTATCAAAGTTTATTTGTACATTTGAAATTACGTTATTTATTTTACTAATTAATTTATATAGCATAAACGTCCAACGGAATACCCTGAGATATATAATTGTGCTCTGATCCAAGATAAACATAGTAGGTGAGAAATACAGATAACAGATAAAAAATGGCGCCCGGCAAAATTTTGTCAAATTCCAGTCAATAATATACAAATTAAAATCTAATCACGATTAAATTCTCACAAACAAAAACATAACAATACATATAAAATAAATAATAAATAACGACAGAATTATTAGGGAAGCGGCAAATTGAAAAGAGTACTATGTATTGGTGAAATCTCACACACCCATGCACAATAGCTAGAAACTCCTTTTTATATGTGCATATTTTGTTGAGTTTCACACAAAGCTTTAGATGCATAGCACACTGACAATCCTTCTTGTAATAAACATGCACCTTAATGATTCTCACTTGCATCCACATTCAACACATCATTTTATCTATCTTATAATATTGCTATATAGGTTTATAAGCTAGTGCCTCACTTATTGTAAAAAAGCTATACTCATGTTTCTGTTCCCGAATCCATTTTACATTTTCTTGAGTAAACCACTCAAGTCACTACCTTATTCTGATCAGTTTGGTACTCGTATATATCCAGCATTGTACGTAATCATACCTAGAAAAGTTTGTAAATAAGTCTATAATCAACTGTATTTTAGTTCAACTGCAAACTTACATTTTTTAAAGTTGAATTTTATATTATATTGGTTTGCTTTGTCTAATACTTTTTTAAGTCTGCTATTATGCTCTTTTTGATCTGATACATATACTGAAAAATTATCCATTTACACTTCACATCCATCAACACTTTCAAATATTATTTTATTGTCCTTTGGAAAACTTCCCGGACTTGTTTATAGAGCATATGGTAGTTTAAACAGTACTTTGCAAATGGCGTTGCAAAAGTACAATTTTCTTTTAATCTCATTTGATGGAATGCTTCTCCAGCATCCAATATACTGGAACTTTCAGCACCTTTCAGTGTAGTCGCCATTTCTTCAAATGCCAGTAACTTAACATATTCCCTTTTTATATTATGATTTAAATGTTTGGGTCTAAACCAACTCATACTTTCAATATTTACTTCCTTCACTATAACTGAAGCATTTACGAATTTAGTTGATTCTGTAACTTTGTAAATTATCCCTAATTTTTGAAATCTACTTAAATATGTTTTTAAAGGTTACATTAACACATCAACGGCTACTTCATATTCGGTAATTTTGACCACTGGTCCAAAACCTACTTGGTGAATTTTTAGAATATTTGACAATTTTCTAAATTTTGAGATAATTCTTAAAATTTTCACAAAAATAAAATGTTAGCCCCAGGCACCGCCGTAGTCTCGTGGCAATGATTGTTGGAAAAGCACGATCGTTCCCTGTTCGGCGGTCAAAATCGTTGATGGTGTTCACAGCCATACTAAACGGTTGCTATTATTGGCAATACTAAGACAATCTGATGGCAAGTAATTATGTAATATAAGATTTTAACAGTGGATATGTTTATGCTCTCGTATGTTGAGCACATCATTTAAAAATTCAATTTATGAGAGCTTTGATGACAATTATGAGCTGGTTTCTTATAGCTCATCAGACTCAATTGCTGATCCAAACTACACCCCTAATGATGAGTCTGAATCGGATTTCGTGGATGTTCCTACAATCAAGAACACTACCCCAGCAAAAGTAAGGAGGTTCCAAAAACGAATTTGAAGGACCTTACTACTGGAGCAAAAGTAACCATTATAATTACTAAATTTGTTTCAGATAACTTGTACCCCTAACATTGAAAACTCACCAGAAGTTTTAAATATTGGTTCAAACCTTAAAGAAGAAACAAGAAATTTCCATTCAGAACATACTGTAAGACCAATTAATCAAATATAGGATTCAACTGCACCACAATGTAATCATCTAACTTTTTAAAATCGATTTACTCAACCACAAGATATTCGTCCAGAGCTTCCGGCTGCATTACAAGATGGTACTCCTTATATTTTCTTTCTTCATTTATGAATAAGTGGACAAGTTACACTGTATGGTAGCCAACTTAAATGGCTTATGCCTAGTTCCCCTAACACATCGTTTTTCCAGCACATATTATTATTTGTTAATAATGATACTTTATCATATTTCGATTTTCTATCGACTTGGTCTTAGATAAGGACTGAGGGCGCGGTCTTCCTTTTCTAATAGTGGACTGTATGGCGATGTATTCGATTCCAGACGGACGAAACTGAATTACCGACAGTAATCATCCATTTACCGGTCGGTTACCTGGAGTTCAACACTCACCTAGAGAAGATGAAAAAAAAAGGAATTAAGACCTGTCAAAACAGACTAGTACTCACGTATTTTTACATACTCTGCAAGTAATATTGGAAGGACTTAATGGTTTTAAGAAGGTTACAGCTTTGATTGATAGTGCGTCCCAGAGGCTGGGCATGTATAATCATATTAACTCGTGTCATATAGGTACACAAAAACATCTCCTTTAGCTGGGAGAACATTTTTGGATTCTGTGTGGCGGACGTACTGTCCGATCTGTTGTCACCAAGTGTGTTATCTGTGAAATATTTAAATCCAAACCTATGGTAATTGTTTCTCCACCCTTACTACTAGAGAGAGTGCGCGACGTGATGTCTTTTGAGGTAACAGGCATCGATTTTGCAGGACCTCTATATTTAAAAGATTATAGTAAGGCAAGGATCTGCCTCTTTACATGTGCAGTATATCGTGCTGTGCATATGGAACTGGTAACGACTTTGTCAATCCTAAGTTTTTTTATAGGCGTTGCGTTGGTTTGTGGCACCAAAGAAAATTTTTAGTGATAATTGGACGAACTTTTCCAGTGCAGAAAGATCAACTTTTCCCACGAGTGTGGAAGTTTGTGATCCTGAAGGGCGACTGCCACAAACACACGAGTGAGAAAAGTAGTTTTCTAACATGTTGCACACTATACTTTTTATACATCGGCACTAATTTAAAGAATACAAGTAAATAGTTTTATAGAAAAAGTCTTGGCCTCAAGGATTCCCAAACGAGTGTCTAGTGTCTAGGCGTCGAGAGATCCCTTCTGTAAACATCTAGACATCGATGATACCCTAATGGATTCTCCATATAAATGTATGCAGTGTGGGCCAAGTGCCATGAGAAAATATTTCTCACAGTATGGGCATTATATGGTTTTGAAATTAAGAAAGGTGTGAGAAATACATCACTTTCCATAGCAGTTGTGGAAAAACGCTTTTTCATTATTGGACTGGAAAGTTATTGCCCAGGACACTGCCGTGCAGAATATGTAGTGGAAGGTTAACCCTCCTTCAGCGGCGTGGTGGGGAGGTTTTTGGTAAAGACTGATCGGCGTTGTGAAGCATATTCTCGAAAGAGTGTAAGATCGTGCTAACTTCAGCTAATATTTTGACTGTACTGTGCGATTGCGAGTTTATTGTTAATTAAAATCCTCTAACTTAGGACCCAAAAGACTTAGTGCCGGTAAGTCTCGCCATGTCTTCACGCGATTATGCGGAAGTGCTATATGTCATACTGTGATTTAGTTGTCCGCGATTTATTTTTTCGAAATGCGCGGAAATACAAACTTTACGCGAAACTCTTCGTTCCCGGTTCCTTGCGGAGTCTCTGAAACAATTGAATTTAGCCAAAAATAACAATCCTCATCGCCAAATTGCACTGGGGGAACTTGTTCGCAATGCAATAGTAAGCGCCTGGACTGGCCTGTTGGACGAGTAGTTGACCTTCTGCCTGGCAAAGATGGCCACATCCGTTTAGTAAAAGTTGAAACCTTTGGAGGTGTGTTGTTGAGATATATCCAGAGACTTCATTCAATGTAGACTTTTACTGTTCCTGAAATTGTTATAGATTTCCAGTCCAGACGTCAACTGAGTCTTTAGCCAATGAAGAAATCCTACAGCCTGACATGAATGATGTATATGAAGACCAAACGAAAGACGTCAGTTCAGTGCCTATGCCGAAAGCAACATTTTCACGGTGCGGGCATGTAACCAAAGTACCAGAGCGTTTTTTGTGGTGGTAGGATTTCGTAAATGTATGAAATTTTATAATTGGTTTTCACTATTTGACAACACACTCCTCAGCAACACATCATCCTAGTAGTTTAATGTATGTTTTGTAATAAAAAAAGGTTTGTTTATGAATGAAAATGTCAAAGTATTAAGTGTCTCATAGTTTCGATTTTGGATGCATAGTGTTTGTCGATTGAGTTCGACCAGTTTTTGTGGTTAATAATCATCGAACTTATTTTTCATTGTTCGCAGTTTTGTTGTAACGGGGTTTGTAACCGATCTACATTACATCGTTTTTATCGGAATAGAGATAGTTTTAAGATCCCGTGTTCGTATTCTTTGAAACGCGCGAGTACCATATAAAACGTGTAATATTTTGTTGGCTCGACACCAACGAAGATCATAGTCAACCCGCTTACACTTTTTAATGAATTTATCTGAAAACTAAAATATATGCCACTCAGCCAAAATCAATTATTGATTTACATAAGCGAATTGTTCAGGAATGTCGACTAATGAAGCCAGACATATTACATAATTTGCGAAAAGCTTTTGAAGCTTGATTGTATTATTGTAAGGAAACCAACGAAGTCAATTTGAACACCTATAATTTTAATTATATTATGTGAATGTATCCAATCAATTGTCAAATGGAAATTATTTCAGAATTCCGAATTATTGATTGACACGTATTTCATACTTCACCAGCTTGAGATAATTTCAAAACTAATGGTAATAAAAATCCAACGAAAAAATTCTAAATGTATAATAATTTGGGATTAAACGCAATAGGATTGATCTATGTAATATTTCAATTCATGAATTTTTTTTTAAAAAACCCTTGTCTCTTGGAATCAATTGAAAAGTGACGAAAATGATTGGATATTTAGATAATTCTCAATAGTAGTAAGCAAATGAATTTACCGTCAATTATTAGTGTCAATCAAGCTACAAAAACGTCTCTTGTCATCATTGTAAAAATTGTTTCAATGAATATTGGTAATGGGCATCATAAGCACTCTCCCTTTTGTTTGTTGATAAACAAAAGGTTCACAAATGCAATATCTGCTGTAAATACGTCTCCAGAAGCTGACAATGGATCAGATCATACTCCTTCTATCGGTACAGTTGAACTCACGTTGAAAGATATAAAGCCAGCAAAACCAGTCAGATATGACCCAAATATACTTAAGAAGAAACCAACAAAAACTGCAATACATCAACACATTGAAGGCAAAATGGAAAGTATAAGAAACATTCCACAAACATATTTGCATAAAAAGAAAGGAATCATGAATGACTGATTAATTGATGGACACGATGGAACTGAGGAGAGAACTAAAGGATAAATTGAATGAACAAAACGACGAATACTAAGTGTATATTCTTCGTTTTATTAATTCAATTTATATCCAGTGTGTACACCAATTCCAGACAACTCTAAAGGTTAAGACATAATTTCTTATAAATATCTTGCTAGATACATAAAGAATGCTATCAGAGAAGCAAAAAACCAGTGGTTTATAGAGTAGAGTAGTGAAATAAAGTTACTGGAAAATTAACATGATGACTTTATTCTTCATGAAAAGGTTAAAGAAGCGCTGCATTATTTACATCCAGAAGACTGATATGTTTAACTGACGAGAACGGAACAGCAGTGGTCGATAAGAGTCTAGGAAAACACACCTGGATGAAAAATGTCCAAAAGACGTTTAAAGACGATGGGAATATAACACCAATAAACATTGAGTGGAATAGTAATGTAGTGTAATCAGAACCACCCATATCGGAAGACGAAATAAGGGTAGTCATCAAGAGAACCAAAGATGGTAAAGCGACAGGGCCTGACAATTTTCACTCGGAATTTCTAAATCTAATTATTGACGAACCGTAAACAACGGTAAAATTTCACAAAGCTGTATTAAGTGAATATTAATAACATTACCTAAAAAACACAACGCACGAAAGTGTGACGACCATAGAATCATAAATATCATAAGCCACATTTTAAGGACCTTTTCAAATATCGTTCACAAAAGAATAGCTTCAAAATGTGAAACAGACATATCTCGAATACATTCTAGATTCCGTGATACATTAGGCACACGAGAGGCTCTTTCTGCAGTTCAGGCTTTGTTCCACCCCTGTAGAGATGTTATATGCCCTGTGTACATACGCTTCTTTCATTATAGCAAAGCATTTGAGAGAGTCAAACATGACAATAGTAACGACCATCGGCTTGGATGATGAAGACATCAAAATCATCAACAACTTATATAATAATCAAACTGCTGCCATCAAAGGGGAAGACGAGCTAACAGAAGGAGTAAAAATACTACGTGGCGTGAGACAGGGGCGCGTACTGTCTCCCCTGTTCTTTAATATTTATTCGGGTGAAACCATAAAGTTGGCGCTAAAAGACATTGAGTAGGGAATTCTTGTCAACGATGAACGTCTAAATAACCTGACTAAATAACATACGATACGCAGACAACACAATTATCTTGGCGGACAGTTTGGAGGGACTACAAACGCTGGTTCAACGTGTAGCGGAAACCAGTAAAATAAACGATCTTGGTTTTAACGTCAAGAAGACAATGTACATTGTCATTAGTAAAAACCAAACTCGATCGACAGCTAATGGTCTATAACAAACTAATAACAAAGGTAAGCAGCTACACTAACCTGAGCACCAATTCAAACGACCAGTAAGAAAATTCAATAGAAAGAAAGCAGCGCATCGACAAAGCAAGGACATCGTATATTATTGCTGCCAATATTTTCAAGAGACGTGATTTACCACTACAAACAAAGATACGATTGTTGCGATGTTGTGTGTTTTCGGTACTATCCCATGGGTTGAAGACCTGAACGCTGACAACTGACAATGAAAAAACTGTAGGATCTTGAGATGTGGTGCTTCAGAAGCATGCTCAAGATATCTTGGGTGGAACGTGTCACCAACGCTGAGGTTCTGCAAAGACTAAATAAAGAATGCGAGATCCTTTTCCAAGTAAAACAACGCAAACTTGAATATTTGTGTCATCTAACTAGGAACAACAACAAATATAGGTTACTGCTACTCATCTTGAAGGAAAAAGTGTATGAAAGAAGAGGTCCGAGGAGAAGAGGGAACTATTGGCTTCAAAATCTAAGAGAATGGTTCTCCTGAACAACCACGGGACTGTTCAATGCTGCAACTAACAAGATACGAATAGCCATGTTGATCGCCAACATCCGTACCAGATAGGCACTCTACGAAGAAGAAGTACTCTTCCTAGCTTAACAGTGGTACTGGCCTAAGTAAAAAAGAAGGACAAATTTTGTGATCTTTCATTTCATTTTATTCTTTTCGATAGCAACTTTTCATGAAGAAACATGCTACCCACTAAGCGTATTTTTTAGAGGAATTTTGTAGTGAAATTAAGAAGAAAGTGACTTGGGAAGATGTTTAAAGCAAGCAATAAATCGTTGAATATAGTTCTGTTTTTCCAATATTACCAAAATTTTGATTCCAACCAAATCTCTATCGGAAGCCACATTATAAGGCTCCATACCAACCAACCAAGGTGAGCACTTAGCGACGCAACAAAAGTAACAGTTCAATGAAATGCAGATTACAATTATCTAATAAGGCTTTTTTTGGTTTTGCTTTTTTCACTTCTTATCTTTTGATTCTCTCCATTATGGTTTCCACTAGAAATAACGTTTTCTTACTTTGGTAGTCGGCATTTGATAATATTGGACATACGTCTCTATATTCATTCATAATGGTCCAAAGCATAGTCTGGATGAGAATCCCAGATGGTCACAGGGCTGGCAGATAAGTCAAATCGACAATCTCTCATTTTAGCGTTAATCTAGTCTTTTGTTAATAGTGTTAATTATAATCAGATATATCCACCAAAATAATTCTAGTGATCTTAAAATAATATTATATCGAGAAGTTAAATGTTATTTGATATTCATATTGTAATATTTTTCTTATATATTCAAACAAATCTTTCTTGACGGGTGGGACAAATTTATACACACGGCATGTCTATTCAGTTAATTTACTTATACACGTATTTATTCACTTATACTTAATTTAAATACACACTCAACTTCTCATTTATATTAAATACTCTGTTATGAACTCAATTAATTTATATTAAACACAGTTCATGATTATGTTCACTTGTTTACTGTTCTGCTCAAATTGTACACTACACTCACGGCTCGCAGGTGGTGGCCTTTCATACCAAAACCTCTTTCAGGAACATTCGTTTTTCTGGAATTTCTAGAATGAGGCTCCCAACAAACCATCGAGCTTCTTTGAAATGCCTATAAAAAACAATGACAAAAGCGTCCTTCTAAAGAAAACCGTGCATTGTCAATAAAATTTTGAATTTTGATATAGGATTAGACAAAGCAGGCTTCGATTATTACATTTCTCCCGTGACTTCTGTGTAGCCAGGACTGGAAATGTAAATCGGCAACTGGACCCATTTCTACAGTTTCCTGTCGTATGGAAATAACAGGGCACCTTCTTCATCGGGTACCGATAACGGAATGTATAGCTACAAACTAATATGTGGACACTGGTATCTCGGAAGATCACCTCTATTATGTTCCCCATGACTCATCAATCCAACTTGTTGCTATATATCGTAGGCATTGCTAATTTCTTCACGTTGGATTTCAGTACATGATCTCGAAGGCTTCGTAGCACTTCCCACATATCCCGGTAGGCAGATCGGTATTGAAATTCGTTTTTGTTTACCCGGTAGAATTCATACCGTACCGTAAACTGTGTTTGAGTCTCAGTAACTTGCCAGGATGTGGAATCTGATCTTCAAGTATTTATAAATGCCTAAAGTTCTTTCAAAAGACGGTTGCTAACCCTGAGCGTTTTTGAGACTGGCGGGGATGTCTTTAAAATATAAAAATGATCTGAGTGAATAATTTCACCCCATAAAAGAGGGGGTTTTCAGTTTCATTTTATTTGTTAATTTTGTGAAAAGGTACATCTAACTATTGTGCCTGTGATGCCGATCCCCTTTCAATGTTTCCCTTTTTTAGAGGTATTTTTTACCATTGACGAAAGCTCCGATGATGACATGTTTATTTGCCGAAATCGCTTAGCTTAATTTTTTGATAAAATTTATTTACACACTTTCATCTTTTGA
The DNA here is from genome assembly GCA_963921935.1 of Galeruca laticollis. Lineage (NCBI taxonomy): Eukaryota > Metazoa > Arthropoda > Insecta > Coleoptera > Chrysomelidae > Galeruca > Galeruca laticollis. The sequence continues at coordinate 52,845,170 of OY998179.1, read as the reverse complement.
GAAAATACACCCATCAACCTTCTTCTACTTCTAAATAAGGAAATAGTCACAGATAAATTTCCTTTACCCCTTAGCAGGATACAAGTAACCATTTTTATGATTGGATATTGTTCACGGCGTCTCACATTTACAACGGGTCCTATAAATCCAGATATACTGAATTTTTTATCATTGTTGGAGAAATTTGAGTTTTTCAGCATGATACAGCCTTCGGAGTGTATAGGTGCGTAAAAGTTAGTTTTAATCAATAAACCGGTTATTTTGAACTGTTTTCGCAGGACCATCCTGAGAATTATAGTAGGTGCAGCAAGAAATGATACTCCACAGTATATAAGAGTCACGTTATATCCTATGATAGTCATTATTTAAACGAAATCATTTTAGTAGATGGCGTGCTTTGTCGAATTATGAATTTCGTAACACCTAATTCATATGACGCGAAATGAGGAACACATAAAGTGCTGGGTTTCCCTAGATATCTGAAAAAAAGCAATTTTATATTCATGGAAGAATCCTGATTTAATTTTAAGAGCAGCGAGAAAACATTAATATACTCTAGAGGTAAATTTTTATCCATAGTAGAAAAATCTCGAATGTAGATTTCACGATAAACTTCACGTAACTGAGGAAACATTCACGAAGGAAACAGATATCAAAGTTACGTGAATAACAAGTTAATTACATTCACAATTATCCTAACCTGAATAGAATGAGCTGGAATTGGTAATTGAAATGAATCTAGATTGTGATCGAATATGTGTAACATATCATGTGTAGCTGGTGATTGACTGGGTAAATTTGATACATCGCTTATTAAGCTCATATAACACGACAGCTGTGGTTATGAAAATTTTTGATTGGTGATTTTGATTGAAAAAGCGTAAATCGTCATATTCTATCTTCTTACCTGTTACAAATTTCATCCGTTTGTTTTTCTCTTTTCGGTTGTATTCTATAGTTATTCAATTAATTCAAGTTGCTATAATTCGTGTTTGTCATTTTCCCCCTCATATTATGGTTTAACCTACATTCCATCATGTACGATTTAATTTTTTGATAACTATCTCCTTTTTTATCCTTTCATCAACAAACTTCTTTTGATTTAACTCACAATACACAACATTGAAGCACTTTCAGTTAATGGTAAACCAAATTGTACTTACGTAATATATTACAACGTTTGAACATATAGTCGGTAATCTGGAAATAGTTCCAATTTCATGCGAAGATGGGAATATAATAGTTTTTAGTACAGTATTCAATCATACTGAAATCATGAGAATAGTAACCAAGCTCGATAACATCATAAAAATCATAACTCTAAAGAAGTGGAAATTGGCAGAGCATATAGCCCGAATCGCCTATAATAGATGGACTAAAATAATATTGAAATTGAGACTCACAACGAGTGATAGAAGCGGAGGCAGACTTCCAACAAGATGGAGTACGATATGAGGAGAATTGAAGGGAACTGGATAAACATCACCAAAATTTGAGACCGATTAGAGGAGGCCTATTATCCAGCAGTGTATGATGATGATTCAACTATACAACTACTCTCTCAAATTTGTAACAGAAAATTGGTTACTTAAGAGGTCGAACAATATATCTGAAACAAACTCTGTAATTTTGGTGGTGTGTGTTGCAGCCAATTTTACAATAATATTTCTCTTGGCCTTCTAATACAATATGAAGTAAATGTCTACCCCTGTATGTATGTACCGTATATGCATAACATCTATGTATTGAATCACAAAACTACGGCAATAATGTGTTATTGGTGTTCTAAGAATGTTAATAGTCAACAAGTTCCAGCGTTTGAATTGTACTTCATCAGTAATCTGTAGTTATCAACTACAAAGATTCTCATCCACATTGATTCTAATGGATGTAATTACCAAATCCACCGTAATCTTCTGTCATCGAATAGGTCAATTTGGCTTTAAAGTACGAAATTGCTGCCAAGGAAAATTATATGAAATCACATCATCCTCCAGTTAAGTATAATTGGGCTTAGACAGCAATTGTAAGAAGTATTGGACATCGAGAAATTCATCTGCTCTGCTGTTTTATATCTGGGACAATTTAAACCAAGAAAAGTCTGGATTTATCCTTTCTTGGAAATTTAACTCCATCCGACAATAGAATTTATCAATCCACTTCTCTTAGAAGAATATCTACGGATTCAGTCATAAATTATATGGAATATATAGAATGAACAACACCGGTTTTTTAGGCTCAACAGAGATCAATTGAATTTCGTTTTAAATCTGATTCATGTAGATTCAAAGAAGCAGTCAACAAATAGTGTGAAATTCCCAATTGCTCCGGAGGAAAAATTAGCGTTAACTTTAAGGTAAGAAAGATTTTTCAACAACGTTTTTTTATTTTTTTATTTCTAAACATTATATTACAAATTATTTTCGAAGAGACGTATAGTATATGTGGTTGTGTTGCACATATAAATACTCTGTGTAGTTACCATATTACATGATGATGAGCCATTGGAATCTGATTGCGGATGTTCTAGGTTATAAAACGGACGATTAGTACTTGAATGAGCCACAGATGATGATGGTGTCATACTAGGTGGTTTCGGTATTGAACCAGCAGTAGAAGCTTAAAGATTACTAACCAAGGTAAGTATATGTAATTTTGCGTCTACTATTATAGGAGGGCGAATTTGTTTCAATGTTAAGGCGATGCTTCCCAAAAACAAGTCGATATCACCCTCCTCCTTTAATTTTAATAATATCTCTATAGGTTGAAATATATTTCACACCTACAAATAGTTATATGTGAAAATAGCATCGCATATAACCAAATTTAAAAGAATACAACTAGTAATTTGAAATATTACTACTAAAACTTATATTTTTTACTTTTTATCTTATGAAAATATTAGGAAAACTTGATAATGTTGGAGCGCGAGAAAAATTCACTACTTTTATACCATATAAATTACAGTAAAATTTGTTTCGCATCCAAATTCTCTTTCTGTCTGAAACTAATATTTGCACAAAAATCAAATTTAAGTGACGAAAGTCAGACATATTTATTTTATCCATAAAGTAGGTGCTGTTCATGTATGCATTCATTTATTATCACCAACAAATCTGCAATATAATTCATTGAAAACGATTCATCTTTTTACTAACATACTAATAAAACCAAGTTGATTTATAAATACTGCGGCAGTAGCAATAATGTGGCTTATATATAATATTTATATAATAATTTCAAACTATCATATAATTATCGCATTCGCATAATAAAATTTCAGAAATTTTCTAGCACATTCCATAAACACACATAAAACAATTTAATTGCATTTCTATAAACATTGTATATCTGCTTTATAGTAGCTACTATAGCACTTATAAAATATATTATATAAACAAAATGTTTTATGAATTGTGCCCATATTATGTTTATAGATATGTTATAAACATTTTGAAAACGTTTCTGAGGCCAACATTGTTTTATAATATTATCGGCAAAAAATGTCTACGACGATTATATAATAGCAAATTGTTAGTTGGGTAGCTGCTTCACTGGTCCACTTTTCAACACTTTTCCAGGCGTGATTTGAACTTCTCTCTAGTTGAGGACGTCCAGGGTTTCTAAGGGCTTCTGGTAAACTTAGTGATTCAGAGTGCTAATTTTTGTGATATTCGTTTTTGGTACTTGTTTGTTCAGTTTGCCAAGAAGCTAGCTACCCCAGATACCAAAACCTAATTGAGATCTCTGCCACAACCATTATGAACGCTATCTCGTAGTAGCTGAAACCATCCGTCGTTTACTCCCTTCCTTTTATCAACACAACTGCACGATCACTAACACAGGCAGACGTGCTTCACTTCGCTTTAACTCTTATCTAGTGAAATTAATTCCATTTACAGCGCATTCTCAGGTCCGTGAAGTTAGCACCCAAAGTTTTCACGATTTAATTAAATTTAGTGCCATGGATTAGTGCATCGTTAGTGCCTCTTAGTGCTTCTATAATTTTCGTTACTGCTTCCATGGTTTGGTAGATATTGAACATTAATTTATTTCAAGGTCAGCTCCCAAAGTGTTTAGGATGATTTCCAAATTAGTGTCATTCGTTAGTGCTTCGTTAGAGCACTTTAGTGCTTTAATTATTTTCGTTAGTGCTTTATCGGATTTCGAGATATTTGACTTTATATTTTCGAAGTGAGCCCTCAAAGTGTTCACGATTAATTCCAATTTAGTGTCATTCGTTAGTGCTTCGTTAGTGCACTTTAGGGCTCCAGTAATTTTCGCTAGTAGTTTATTGGTTAACGAGATATTTGACTTTGTATTTTCAAGGTCAGCCCCCAAAGTGTTTACGATTAATTCCAAATTGGTGTCATTCATTAGTGCTTCGTTAGTGCACTTTAGTGCTTCAATTGTTTTCGTTAGTGCTTCATTGGTTTTCGAGATATTTGACTTTGTATTTTCAAGGTCAGCCCCCAAAATGTATACGATTAATTCCAAATTGGTGTCATTTATTAGTGCTTCGTTAGTGCTTCAATAATTTTCGCTAGTACTTTATTGGTTTTCGAGATATTTCAAGTTCTTTTTTTGAGGTCAGCCCCCAAAGTATTCACGATTCGATTAAATTTAGTATCATTCTTTAGTGCTATTCAGTGCTTCAATAATTTTCTGTAGTAGTTTATTGGTTTTCGATATATTTGATATTAATTTATTGGCATTTCCGTGTAGTTAGCCCCCAAAATTTACACGATTTAGTTGAAGTTAGTATCATTCGTTAGTGATTGGTTAGTGCTTCTTAGCGCTCCCATACATTTCGTTAGTGCTTTTTTGGTTTTCTAGTTATTTGCTATTATTCATTTTAATATCAGCTTCTAAACTTGTTTACGGTTGATTTCAAATTAGATGATGCATTCGTTAGTGCTATTTCGTACTTCAATAATTATACTCCTAAATGATTTGTTGATATAAAAGTATTGTTTTTTAGTAAATCAATGAGTTTACCAGGATCGAATATCTCTAGTTTCATTAATTTCGTTCGAACTTCAACTTTTTTCATTAATTGGAATTATTAACATTGCAATGATGCAAAAAGAGAAAAATAACACATATCTCAATTGAATGCATATATCAATATTTCCATTTATAAGTAGATACATTTTACCGTTAACAATTAGCCATTCTTTTTGGCGTGTCTAGAAGAACAGGAAAGGACCGAATCATAAATCAAATATCTCAATGGAGTGACTGTCCTTTCAGCTACCTACTTTTATTATTTGTTAAGTTCTATAATGGCGGATACTAAAATATTTCAATATACTAGGCATTTTTGATAAAACGATTTATAACAATGGAAGAAAATGAAAATATTGGATTATTTTGTTCTTTTGATTAAGAAAGTTTGACTTTTTCGTCGCCCGGTATCACTCAATTTTGGGATGACTTGAATATGAAACCGCCATTTTCCTTTTATACCTATTTATCAACAATTACCCAAACAACAATCAATTACCAAGGACATTGATAAGGCCCAATGTTTCTTTTATAGTCACAGATACACACATCCAAATAAAAATGTAGACAAAATATTCAATATTTATTAAAAAAATATATTTGGAGATTATTTCAGTTTCAGTTATTCCCAGTGCACGGGTTAAGTCGAATGGGACGAATACAATTTAAAAATAGGGGGAGTTCCATTTGAAAACTGTCCCTTCCGATACTCAGATGTTTTTGTTCATATTATTCTTGAGAGGTTCTGTGAAAATGCTATAACTTTATTTAACCATTTCTGTGAAACCAATAATAATGGAGATATATGTTATCTATATAATGGCATTGGTCTCTCTAGGTATATAAGTGACATAAACCTGTGGTTTTGTCATTATGCAGAAAATGTTTGTTCGATAACTTCAGGTAACTATAATACATTTGACCTACAGAGCATAAAACAGGAGTGGAAGTGGAAAGGATATTTCTTTATCCACATTCTATACTTTTTCAGACAGATCGTTATAAAGTTCAATACATCCATCATTTCTTCTACACACAGCTACATAATGGCCGCCAATGAGTCATTAGAAGCTGGTTTATAAAATACAACCGCTCCTCTAAACGTCAACTCCTTTTTGTTGACATTAATTATCAAAGGAATATCCCCTACATTAAGACTTATATCCGGAAGCTATAGAAATATATCAATATCTATAATACGGTCTATATTATACTCAGTGCTACATTTTCTACATTTGATATTTTTTGAAACGGAACTTTCAATTGAATCTTCAAGTGATGGTGTTGAGTTAGAAATTATGTCAACGTTTACCGGTGAATTAAAATGGGTATGTTTCTGACGAATATTACAATATTAACAAACTTCAATTTCAATTGAGCTAGCTGGTATATCGCATTTACCAATGATTTGTTCGAGAAATGGACATACCTCAGCAGCGCAGTTTATTTCTAAAGTTCCATCTACTAATACATAAACATCAAAAACGTTTATTAATGTTTCGAATATTTTTACATAAATTTTATTTCTCGAAGCACCTATTTTAGATAGTTCTTTAACAAATAATGTTATTCAGAAATTCTGTAGATGATTGAAACTGAGGACTGTCGCAATACGCTGAAGTAATAATTTGTGCTAATGCATCGAATGGACAAGTATTTTTTATTAAATATTGCTTTTTCTCTGATGTATAGGTTTTTAGTAGTTTGTTGGCATTATATTGTAGAGCAATTTTAACCTTTTGATTTTGGGTTATATGAAGGATTCTTGGCGAAGCTGGCCATAATAAGACAGATTTGGTCTTTTCTCAATTTTAGCGAGGCCCTTCCAGATTTCTACTTCTGCCCCTACTCCTATATCGTCTGTGGAAATTTAAGTCTTAGCTAGTATCGTCATTCCTTGTATGACATTGATATGTGTATTACAAATTAATTGATATTTACTGGTGACGTTTCTCCAACAAATGATCAATTTTTCAAGTTATTAAAAAAAGGTCCACCCTGTGAAATTGCATATTTAAAGAGGTTGAATTATCTGTCAACTAACATAATAATATACAGGGAGGGTCCCTTTGAAAAAAACGTGTAATATTTGTTTAACCTTTATAATACCAAGCTTTTTTACATACGTGCCATACCAAGCGGAGTTCATTTGCACCCCATTTTTATTTGTATATCTTTGTTTTTACACAGATATTGGGGAATTGAAAAACAACGTGAACGTTATCTGGATATTTGCTATGGTTTCTATAGTACAGGAAGTCGTGCCGAATACTTTTTAAATATATTTAACAAAGCAGGCTTTTTGTCCGAAAAAATCCCGACAAAAAAGTTAATCGAAATCATTTCTAGGCATTTTCTCCCTGAAATTCAGAGGGGCATCATAACAAATGAATTTGATAATTTCGAGAGTGTCGAATCTCACTTGCAAAATATTGACAATACGTATAGATCGGAATTGAATCAAAGTTCTGGCAGGAATTGGAGACGACACAACTCTCTCAGAAATAATTATAATAGGGACCAATCGGCCGTTACCGAAGATAACCAGGAGGAATCAAATTTACGGGTTTATACCATAACTAAATTTAATATGAATCCGGAGGAACTATTATCGAATCGCGAAGATAAACCGAGTGAAAGTGAATTAATTTCACCTTTTATAAACATAAAAATTGGGGAAACTCCGGTAGAAACGTTGGTTGATTCATGTTCGGATGTGTGCGCTATGTCAGAAACTTTTTATGAATACCTCAAACAATTCATTGAGCTACCACTTCTGCCGGTAACTAATACTTCCATGTCAGTAGCTATAGGCGGTAAGACTGAAAAGATAAAATTTCAAGTATTAGTTCCTATTTTATTCGGGGGTAAAAGTACGGAGGTTATCTTTCTAGTAGTTCCAAATTTAAATGCAGACATGTTAATTGGGGCTAACTGGCTCTCGGCAAATAAAGCGGTGGTTGATTTTAACCGGTTCGTTCTAACATTAATTTTAACCTTCATAATACCAAGCTTTTTTACATACGTGCGATACCAAGCGGGGTTCATTTGCACCCCATTTTTTTGCCGATCTTTGTAATTTTTACACTTTTTTCAAGTGAAATGAAAAAAACGCAAATAAATTATTTTGTATCTATTTTTATTTCAATTTAGTTACTAAAAAATAAACAAATCTTAAATAGGTATTCAAAATTAATTTTAATGTTTTGCTTTACCTGGGATACAAAAAATTTCTTTTCCAGAGTGATTTACACAAACAAAACGCTCACATTTCACACAACGTTGTCTTGATTTTCTATCTTTGGTTCTTTCACAGAGGAAACATCTACCTTGAGTTCCTACAGGTCTTGTTGAAGGGATATTTTGCTCCAATTCTGGAACAACTTTAAGAATATTTTCTTTTATGCTTGCTTGCAAACCATTAGTATTTCTAAATCTATAAATCATATTTTCCTTAACCATTTCCTTGCACAACTGAAGAAGATATTTTCTTCTTGCATCTAAGTGCCCAGACCCGTAATTTGGATTTTTAATTTTCCATATTTTTTAGGCATTTATAGCTCCAATATCGATAATATGGTAAAAAAGTACCATGGGCCATCTAAGAGTTTTTCATTGAGTGGTATATTTTGATGCCATTTGATCTGTTGCATATACAGCTCCTTTATTACTATTATAATGCAAGACAATATCTGGTTTGTAGTCTGACTCCTCATTACTTACTTTGTCATCGTCATGCTCGGTTGATAACAAAATAACGGCATTGTTCTTTTTCGGCAAATAAGACACTATTATACAATGTTTTGTAAAAGCAAACATTGAAGAATATTCTTTTTTTGAAGATGATGGAAGTAGTTCCTTTGGTATAAACGTCTCATTTTTGCGCAGAGTGCCACACAATGTAAACTTCTTATCCAACAATTTTTGAGACAGCTGAAGAGTAGTAAAGAAGTTATCAGTTGTGATACCATATCCTTGACTAAGATAATCAGAAAATTCAAGAACAACCCGTTCACCTTGTCCTTTTTCAGACTTGTTGCCTACTTTGCCTAACAAAAAAATCGGTACATAACATAGCATAAATGGAAATAAATCACTTACCTATATAAACTTGCATATTCAAAGTATAATTGTATTCACAATCTGCCAGTGCCCATATCTTTATTCCATACTTTGCTGGCATGCTTTTCATATAGACCCTAAATGAAGCCTTTCTTCGAAATGGGACGAGTTGCTCGTCAATGCACACGTGCGTACTCGGATATAGTGCTTTTTTACAGTTTGATACGAATTTATCAAATACTTCTCTTATTGGTGCATGCGTGTCTTCCAACTTTCTCTCATTCCTGGTCTCAAAGTTATCGAATCTCAAAAATTTGGTCAGAAAATGGAATCGAGTTGCTGTTATTATAGGCCGACAATATGCAGGGTCACTAGTAAAAAGCATTTCAATGGGTTCGGTACAAGCTTGCAATGCTCCTAATGTAATAGGTAGACCTATATAGGCCTCGATTTCTTTTCTATTAGTTGGCACATATTTCTTTGTACTCTCGGAATGAGTTTCATTATAAATATTAAAATAAAATTTAGCTTTCCGGTTGGTTTCAGCGACAATAATGTTAAATATATCGTCTGAAAAATACAGCATAAACGATTCTTTGATCGTACCTATTTCTGCACTGGTCGGTGTAAGTCCTGGAACATGCACAATCTTGTTTGTCTGCGAACATCAAACTTGATTATTTTTTGTATATTATTAGCTGTATAAACAGGAATATCAGCTACATGTACCTCTAAGTTAGTGTTTTCTTCATCAGAAGAAGCATAGATTTCTTCATCGATTTATTTTTGGGCGGATATATGGTCCTCACTTTCGATATCGCTTGCATCATCTTCCTGCAATAATTTCTCATATTCTGGATCATCATTTTGCAACAGCATTAACATTTCCTCCTCCGTTAGAGCTTTTTCATTTCGAATTCGGAAATTACTCATTTTCGACCGAATAAACAACCACGTGGCGCACTATAAATCGACTCGTTTATCTTACACAGACGCTTACATAAACGACACTAAATAGTAATAACTATTATTCCTGTACCAGTAGGCGGCCGGTGACGTAGCAATGCAAGCGCCGCGCCGAATAAGAGAAGTGGGGATACGAACAGTACAACATGTAAGGATTTTACCCTGCCGTTAGCTCATAATAACATAGAAATATTGGTATACGTAAAATGCCAAACGGGGTGCACATGCACCCCACACTCTAAAAACCTAAATAATTACTGAGATGAAATCCATGTAAGATTTTAGGTGAATTGCATTTGGAACCTAAAAAAATGCAGCTACTAAAAAGAGGAAATAAAACAAAATATAATTGGCTTAGATATATACAAAAAAGTACATGTGGCGTCCATTTGCACTCCGCTTGGTATTATAAGGGTTAAAGACTGCTACACTTCTACCTATGTAAAAAATACCCTATATACGATATTGATGCTTTGTTTTGGTAGAATTATTCGGAAATACAGAATTGCGTCGCAAATAACAAATTTTCAAAATTGCCCTGTGAGTCATATACTGGGAGGGCTATTGGAATCAACCGTAAACAATTTTAGAAGATGATATTAATAATAAATAATAGCTAATAACTAGAAAACCAAGAAAGTACTAACGAAATTTATGGAAGCACTAAGAGCCACTAATAAGTACCAATTAATCACTAACGAATAACACTAACTGTAACTAAATCATGAACATTTTGGGGGCTAACTCTGCGGAAGTGCCAATAAATTAATATCAAATATCTCGAAAATCAAGAAAGTACTAACGAAAATTACTGAAGCACTAAGGAGCACTAACGAATGACACGAAATTTAGTCGAATCGTGAATACTTTGGGGGCTGACCTCAAAAAAAAGGACATGAAATTTCTGGGAAACCAATAAAGTACTAGAGAAAATTATTGAAGCACTGAATAGCACTAACAAAGCACTAAAGAATGACACTAAATTCAATCGAATCGTGAATACTTTGGGGGCTGACCTTAAAAAAGAACATGAAATATCTTGAAAACCAATAAAGTACTAGCGAAAATTATTGAAGCACTAAAGTGCACTAACGAATGACACTCAATTTAATTGAATTGTGAATACTTTGGGGGCTGACCTCAAAAAAAGAACATGAGATATCTGGAAAACCAACACAGTACTAGAGAAAACTATTGAAGCAGTAAAGTGCACTAACGAAGCACTAACGGATGACACTAATTTAGAATTATTCGTAAACACTTTGGGGGCTAACCTTGAACATATAAAGTCAAATATCTTGAAAACCAATAAAGCACTAACGAGAATAATTCAAGCACTGAAGAGCACTAACGAAGCACTAACGAATGATACTAAATTTATTCGAATCGTGAATACATTGGGGGCTAACGTCAAAAAAAGAACATGAAATACCTTGAAAACCAATACAGTACTAGCAAAAATTATTGGAGAACTAAAGTGCACTAACGCAGCACTAACGAATGACACTAATTTGGAATTAATCCTAAACACTTTGGGGACTGACCTTGAAATAAATGAATATTCAATATCTTCCAAACCACGGAAGCACTAACTGAATTTATAGAAGCACTAAGAGGCACTAACGATGCACTAACCGATGACACTAAATTTAGTTAAATCATGAAAACTTTGGGGGCTAACATCACGGACCTCGCATTCCCACCCACCCGTCGGTGTTGAAAGTTTTCTTCGGTTTCTATATAACCTGGTAGACTCATTTACCAGCCAACAGTAGGCAATAATACAGCTTGCAAGTGTTTAAACCACATCATCGATTTCAACATCGAAAAATCTCAAAACGATTTTCGTCTCTAATTTCTAGACACTTTTCAATTTCAATCTTCCAGACAGTTTTCACATACATATATACCACGCTTCCTAGACACTTTTATTACAAATATTCATACTTGGCAAACGAATAGATCTATGCTTCCTAGTCATTTTTCTACGAAACTGCTTCCACGAAGCTTTCAAGTCATTCCTACTCACTAAACACATTCCACAACTGGTTTCCATTAATTTCCAAATTCTTCATTCCCTATCATTTTTATGTTCATCCATACAAACGCCGCGCAACACGAAAAGTCCCAAATTCAAACACACTCAACCCCAGCTCTGCAGAGAAAATAAATCCTATATCATGGCTCGACTTTCTGTAGAAACCTAAAAACGACCTCTAAAAACATCAAAACCTAAAATAAAGAATATCTCGAGCATATCTTATATGAGCATAATTGCGCTAGACAGCTCTCCTTCCTTATTCCAATGCCCCGTTGAACAAAACCGTTTTTGATCAGCTTTATGGATACATTCTATAAACAAAGAGTTTATACACAAATAATTGGGAATATTTTATGTGCATGATATATTTCCCTGTTAATTCGTTCAGTGATAAATGCTCATGTATTAATAGCCATATTTTCAGACGAATTACAAAAACCATCTACTTAAAAATATAACTTATATATTTAGGAGAATATAACGAAAATCGGTACGAAATCTTCCGAATCCCATACACATATCAAGGTTTTGTGAAAGCAATGAAGCAAAGTGAAACATGATTCGGTAATCTTAAAATACTCTTCCGAAAGATTTGTTTTATTGTGAACTTTTTTATAGATTCATCTTGCAATAAAATCGTGAAATACTGCGAATTCGTAACGTAGTCGGGTTATACCTATTTGTCCAAATGTCTATTACCCGAATGGCTTAAACTTCGAAGTAATAAAAATGTGTACAAACTTTGAGATTTATTCCTCTAAATGGATGACATTTTGATATTAAAATTGTGATTTTACAGTTAAGAACTCGTTCGAAATTGCTTTAAATGGAATGCCCCATATTTATGCTGAGATAATTTTTACGATAAGCGTAATCCATAAAGGACCCCGCACATCTCTTATGGTAACGTGAGCACCGTCAAATTGTCTTAATTCTTGATATGTACTGGTATTTGATGCCCTAATCAAAAGTCTCCATGGGCCCAACCTTATCTTATGGCTGAATTTTGAGATACAGGACGTTGAAGTTAAAAGTCCCGACTTTTTTGAAATGGTCCCCAAAGTCCCTCTTGAATAATTTTTGATGCTACTACCAAATATATTAAGACAAAATACACACCTATCAGCGAAAATAAAATATCTGTTGTTTTTAGGGTGATTCGTGCTTTCACAGATCTGTTTTTCACAAGCATGTTTTTTACAAAAAAAAAGCATGAAATTTCATTAAAAAATATCACAGTCAAAGTTTCTGAATATTAGACATAGTGTAGATCTCGACATCCTCGTTAAAAGTTCTTTATGGTAGAATTAGATCCTATGGCTACTTTTCGAAATATTAGACGCTTAGTCTTTCATTTTTTAGTTATACAACACGAATACAAAATACAAGAAATATTGTAAACTGAATATTTCCACACACTGTGTCAGATTATATTGCAACGTTGTATTATTGGGTGGTAGGCTACAAAAATTCATACTTACAATGTGATCTGACTTGAGCTTGTAAGATGACAAAATCAACAAATCCAAAAGGGACACCAAACAATAGAAACAATTGTGCTGGCTTAACCAAATGTTGCTTTTCAAAAGAGCAATAAGATTGACGTAATATTTTAAAATTAGTACTCTTTTTAATGGAGTTATACGTATAATCTACATAAACAATGGCTTTAGGATCATCTGGTATAGAATTATATAGCTTGTTGATCAATTCGGGCACTTATAAAATTGTCTCTGGTCATTGATCTGAATAAAATATTGCCTAGTACACATCTTTGCATCAGAGATAGGCGGACACTAGATATTATTAAACTAGGGACCTCCCTGGAAGAATAATTAAAAAGTACTTTTAAAAACTCATCCGATAATCTTTGTTTTAATTTGACAATATTTCTTCTGTTACCATACTGTTCAATTGGCGCACACAATTCATAAAGTTCTTCAAAGTTTTCTTTAGAAATTGTTGTTAAATACTTAAAATACTGTACACTAAAAATATTTATATCTTCCCAGTTTCTGACATGAATCTTTGAGTTGGCCACAGTTCTTAAACTGGACAAAAATATTTGAATACTAGTTAGAAGATACGGTCTATTAACATAACGCTAACCCCAATATAAATCAAATAATAACTGACCAAAATTACTCAAATGAATGTCACAAATCTTCATATGTTCAGGCACATAAATGTTAGAAAGTATAAAATAATTGGCTCTGCATTCTGCCGACATATTTCTTACGTTACCTTGCGCAATACATATCATACAACCACGTACTGAATAGGGAGTTAAAAAGTTACGTCTCGGGCAGTTTGTATTGTTTTCCGTCTGTCTAATGTCGTCTGCAATTGTATGATAACAATTTAAACACGATCTCATTTCTATTTCTTCTAAAATCTCTATATCAGAATGTCCGGAAGCTTATCGACTATAAATAGCTAGGTTTAGAAGATAATATGTATTATTGTCTTCGTTTAAACGCGTCGTTAGTCGAACTTTACTCCATTTGCAAATACCATATCAGCAAACAAATTGAGTTAAAACTCTGTAATTTTAAGTTAAATAGCTGAATAATACTAAAAGGTACTATAAACCACTAAAAGTGACACTCAGTGACAGATAGATGTTAATTTTTTAATGTGAAAATATCTCATCATACCACGCTCGGAGCCGGACATTTGGGCGCGTCAAATTAATATGATTGAAAGGTTGTTCTTATAATTTTTTCTCTGGAATCCCAAAATTCGTCAAAAACCTCTATGTTTCCCGTCTCCCGGTATTGATATTCTACTTTTTATATAAAATGTGCAATCCGTCATAGGTTATTTTATTTGACCAATCACATTTCTTTTTAATTTTAATTCATTGATTTTGTTAATTGTTATACCTTTTTCACATGTAGTATAAACTAAATCTACATTATAAAGTAAATTATTCACCAGTTAAACTTCTTTTAATTTATGAAAAATCTATTTTTTGAATGTCAATTGAAATTTTTTTATATTAATAAATTAGCTGTATAACCACATCCATTTCACATCATATTCTCATTTGATTAAAACCATTGACATCGACAATTTGAACCCAATATTTTAACTGGTATTTTGTGTTATATTATTATGATTATTATTTGCCCTATATTGGTAGCGCCAATTTTCATAATAATTTATTTTATTTGATATGCTTATTTATTTTAGTTAGTTTTTACTTTTCTCTTTATAATATAATTAAGTGTTCTTTATTTTTATGCTATTAAAACTTTTTATTTAATTGTTATTTTCCTTATTGTTTCAACCACCAATTGATTTTGTTATTTATTAATAATATTTTATTGTGTGAGAAAATTATTATATTTTCTTACCTTTTTTAGTCCCTTCCCTCAATATTTATGAACATGAATCTTATCCCAGGTCGATTAGTTTCAAAAAGGAAATTAGATAATCTTATAACCTTGTAAGTTATTTTGGTTGCATAACTCCAAGTTCATTTTTATTATGAATTATAATTTCATTTTAAATGAGATAGAACATTTTGAGAAACGAAACAATAACAAGATCACTTTTTATATAAATCTGGAGGATATTCCAAACATAGATATAAGAAGAAATCAGTTGCATACATCAAATCCAAATTTTTTATGAATAGTGTATTTCTGTGTGTTGGATTCTATGTTAATTGTGATTGGCCTTTCAAAATAAACAACATCTATAATGCGATTACATATTTTTTTAATGAATCAAAGTTTAATATTCTTATTAAAACTATTGATATTGTCACTACACACAGAAACACACTCAAATGTTTCTAATTGCAAAACTTGGAAACGTTTCCTGTAAGTAAGGTGCGTATAATTTCAGGTTATCAAAATTCAAAAGATTCTACTACTGACTAACTATTCTAATATTTACATTTTTTTAGATATACCTTCACCAAATCTTATTCCTGAAGTCAACTACCATGCCAAGAAGATAAGAATTAGTTTGTTTACGTTCCCAAATTGTGATTTGTTGGTTTACTTATGTGACTGATTTTAAAAACTTACGTTTAATTCAGATTTATTTTAAATCAATGTCTGTGATAAAGCATTTTGTGTTACCATCATATTGTGGCTGGGATTATTCATTCACCTTCTCCATTTGACGTATTCTTTATCCGGAGCACTATAAACTCACTTCAGACATCAGGTATGTCATTTCATTCAATTTTTAACAAACTTTACAGAAGATCTTTATAATTTTGTATTAAAAAGAACAATGTATCCACTAGTAAATGTAATTGTCGACTCCCCTCTGTCAATCTGTCACATGCTTTTATACGAACGCATCCAAAGCATTCCTAATGTTGCAAATTAATTCATATTTTCAATTTTCTCGTTATACGAGTCGAGTCAAAAGTGATTATTTCATATTTGAATTTCAAAAAATAATAATATTTGAATATACTGGTCACATACTCATGTTCTCCATATTTATCTTCACATTTCGTTCGAATTACAATGCTTTCTTCCAGACCGTTACTGAGAAATTCACAATTTAAAATTCTACCTGTTTCACAACACTTGAATACAATTGAACTCCTTAATTCTTATTCATAAGTTGTACAATTTTTATAATTGTGTTCTACACACATAATCTTCCTTTCCTTATTATTAAATATCTATTGTTAATGATCTTATTCGATTTCAAATTTCCCTTTTTTAGTGAAAGCTACATGAAAATTTTTAAATGTTACATTTTCAATTGCATAAAATTCCTATTAAAACTGAATAATACCAAATATCTTTATCTGAAACATTATAATAGATGTTTCAACTAACGGTTTACATCTTTTCTTGAAATTTTTGAAGTCAATTATTCAATTTCCGGACAAATCTATAGACAGAAACATGACTCCTATTTGATTTTTATGTGTCTGACAAATAATTTTTATATTCAAAATTTACTACATTAACTTTTGTGTTCTATTCAAAATATTATATCAAACTTTAAGCTTAAATATCGACTTAGTCTCTTCAAAAGGAATCTCACTTCTAGACTTTATACTTTTGATAGTGTGGACTAAATCAAATTGAATTCCTATTATTATATTTTTGTAGTCTATCACGACCTACTATCTGAACATTTATTGTTCATTTTATGATTGAATGTTTCTAAATAAGACTTATTTGTTTGTCATATGGTTATTTATATCTAGAGATATTTTGTAATCCATAATATCCTATTATCTTGATCTTATTGAACATATCATCTCAATATATATATATATATATATATATATATATATATATATATATATATATATATATATACATATATATATATATATATATATATATATATATATATATAAATTAAGATCATATGTTGATGATAATTTATTTTTCAAATTCTTTGGTGTCAGGTTGGATAATTAATCAAAACATTTTGTTGCTATTGGGTTAGAAACATTTTCAAAGTTTATTCTTGAATAAATTAAGTTTCAATGTTTACAATTTATAAATTAAAAAACATGTACAATAGGTAAAAACATTCATAAAGCAACAGACATCTAATTTTATAATCAACTTATTCAAGAATAATAAACTGAGAAAGTTCCTAACCCAATAATGAAACGTCAGTATCTACAAAATTTTTCACTTAATTATACAATCTGACATCCAAGAATTCGAAGAATAAATTATTTAAAAAGGTTGAAGAAAGATAATACTTTAATTGGTTTGTATTCATAAAATAAGCAGACAATTAAAACAGGTGAGAATGAAATTGTGGTAAGCTATATCAACATATTTCCTATGGACTAAATAATATCCAAATGTTACATTATTCTAGACACTTAACCTTGCTAGAAATCTAACGTCTAAATGAAAAAAAGAAATTTAGTACATTTTGTAGAAAAATGTATCAACTGTTTGGGCATAATTCTACTCTTAGCCATATAGTTACTATGAAGTATTTTTGAATGAGCAAACACTAAATGAAATACTTCCAGTATATATTCTATATTTATATATAAATTTCAATGGCCTAGTTTTTCACATTGACATCACAAACGCATAGTAAACACAAAATATTCTATTTCCGGGTTGAAACACATAATGACCAATTATTACACTTTTTCGTCTTATTTGAATGTGCTTCCCACAAGTACTTGGTAGCACTGGCTGTACTTTGTTGAAACAACCGTTTCCACGAGTCCATGATTGAAATCATAGTTCAAATTTACTTTGTCAATTGTTCGTGTTGTGCGGGAGGGGAATGTTCCATTTTGGATTTCTCATATTCATAAAGCACTCATTGCCTGCCCGCTTACACAAGTGAAATTCCAATTAAGCCTATACCCGCGTTATTCGTATTATTCTGTTCACAGGTAACACACATTTGATATATTATCCAATAATTCTCATCTGTCAGGAAGCATAAGGAGTGTTTAACTATTTATATTACTAGATCAAAATGTGTCAAATATTTATTAATAATTATCTACTCGCACTCGGACAGTTACATCAATCAGGGTAGATAGGTTAGAAAATATTTTCTGAACCATTTGGAAAACTTGAATGCTTGCCTAAATCCTAAAATGCCATGATCATATATGACATTTTTCTGTCTCCGATCAAGTTTAACAGACAAACTATTCTCTTAGGACATTATCAAAAATTGTTTTGAAAAATGAATAAGAATTATTTGTTGATTGTCCCTAGCCCGTATTTCTACAGATTCATACTCTGCACTAGGTAGACGGTACACATGATGAACAATTTACACTACTTGTCCTAGACTGCCACTTTCAAATTTTGTGCATTTTTCAATCGCGAAAAGTAAATAATATTATTTTTCTACGCCCTATCTTTGAAGTACCTTTCACCGGTTTGTAGCGCTTAAAGCGATTGTATATGATTAGAATGAAAAACAGTCAAAAATCTTTGAAAAAAGTGCCATAACGTTAACTTTATTTCACGGTTTCCATAAGTTAACACAATGAAACATAGCTGGGCATCGAGGATGAACTTTAATGTAACTTGGAATATGTATCATTGTAATTTACCGAAGGAGCTTAATTAAAATATCCCAAATTTCTATTTGAATTCTATTTTTTTCACAGGGCTGTAGAATAAATAATGTATGCAACATCTGCATAAAGTGTTTATTTTACTCATGAAATTGCCGCACTCGCTTGAGGGTTTGTGCGGTCGTGCCACTTGATGCACTTGTTGCATAAATTACTATGATGTGCTAGTCACCTAAATATTAATACATAAATACATTAATATGTAATTAACTGTCTCGACCCGCACTTCGTGGAATCTACTCATTTCACTGTTTTAAATGAAACTTACTGTTTCTAGTTAATTCCACAATATATTGAAACGATTTTAAAAATTCTAAGATAATTGACAATTGTTTCGATATTAAATATCATCGTCAGAATGACAGAAGTTACTTTTCATTTGAAGCCCATCTGATGTTTAATAATTATTTTGGCTAGACCAAGAAGTGACCTACCTAGTGATTGACTTAATATATAGTAATAGAAAAAAGAAGGAGATATGATATTACAAATATTAAAGCTTATATATTATTAGCCCTATGGGGATATCCTGGATACCATTTTCCCCAATTAAGATCAGTATAACTGTGCAATGATATAAAAAACTAGGAAAATTATATCTGCTGATCTTTACAATTATCACTTAAGAAGACAGTTTAAAACTGTAGACCTCCCTAGATTTATCTGTTCATTTACAACTCGATATTGTGGGTTTCTTAAGTGTCTTATAATTTCTAACTTTTCAAGGAAATCCAGTTCTTCTTTCTTATCACAAATATGTGGTACTTCTAGTTCTGTGTTAGGCGTGTATGAATGTTTGGTGTCAAGTAGATATTTTGCGTAGTGGGACTTATCTTGTTGTTTTAATATATATGTTCGTAAATGTTCACTGTATCTGATCTCAAAATGTCTAAGGGTTTGACCCATATAGACAGCATTACATTCTGGACAAAATTGTTAAATGTGAAAACAAAAATTTCGACAATAAAGAAGTCTAGAATATATAAACCTAAATGTCCTGTTCTCCACTTTTAAACTGTCTTGTGGTGATCAGTGATCATTTTCAGCACTATATTTTTCTCATTATAAAGAGTCTTTAATAGGAATACAATGTATATATAAACAAATTTTGCAGAAAAACCCAAATAAGACATTGGTTCACAATGAAAATATTCAATTTAAAAACTATTAAAAAAAATTAATAAACTTAAAGGTGGTACTTTGTGTTATCTTGATCATCTCCACTGACTGAAGATTTCCAAGATATTGATATCACCATTGAATCGTTATATTAGTGCCACTGTCCGTGTAGGGATGTCGGCAATATGCTATGTAGTGACCATTATAAGTGGTTCCACAGTGATTTGATATAGCGTAGAGGTTGTACATACAAGGTGTCACATTATCAGCCGCGTAATGGCTGATATCAAGCCCTTCTATTGGAAAATCTATTGCAACACTAAGTTTTCCACTAAATCTCTCTGTTTGCGAAAAGCGCTTTACGTGAATATCAATATTTTCGGAAATTTATGAGAGAATGATTTAGTGCATCGTCTTCGTTCCTTACATTTCGAACATGTTGGTTTCTCATCACCGTCGAGTGTTTCTTTCCTTGTAAACGAATCTAAACATTGTTAAAGTCGGAATTGACCTGTTCTTTGGGGTATCGAAAGGGATAAATCCCAAAAATAACCGTAGGTAACTGAACAGTGACCACAATGTGTCACTTGATTGCTGATTTTAATTGACCGCCAAAGTAATCCACAATCTTGGAGTTGTCCATTCTCGGATATTTCAACCAAGATTCTTGTGCTTTGTCACCTGAACCTGAGTTTGTCATCAATTTCTGTTAATATGTGCTTTGGTTTTTCATATACTTTGTTGACATCTTCGTGAAGTCCTGCTAATAGGTAACGAAGAAACTGCTGTGCATCATGTTGAGTGTATCCCATGAACATTGAAGTAAATCGCTGAATCTGACTTTTCAATGATACTGTATTAACCACTGTGTGTGAACCGTCTTCAGACCAAAGTTCTTGAATACCTTCAGCAAATGCTCCAATTAATGCTCCTTTCATGCTAGATATGTTTATGTTAATATCTCTTATGTATGCGTCTTTTTGCAGATATTCTAATAGCCACCTTGTGTTTGATAGGCATTGGATATTAATATTCATGAAACATATGTTACCAATATTTTTGAGGCCTTTGCGACCCAAAGATTCTTGGGGAATACCCTTTATGGATCTGATTGTGGAGATATTGTTAAGAGCTCTTTCGCAACTACTATCATTGTATGAATAATCTCGGATTCTATCATTGTCTCTCTCACTTGATCGGCGTGATAAGTAATTTGAATTGATGTTATTTGCTATTGAATTGGGTGTAGATATTGCTATTTCGGAAAGTTTGGTTGATACCGATAGATCATTGGTCTGGATTACTTTGTTAATATATTCCTTGTTATCTACATAATTTTTAGACGTGTCCTTTTGTTCTTGTTGAGTTTCATCCCCTTTCTGAAAATTTTCAGTCCTAAATGAAATGTATGCAGAGAAGTTGTTAACTCTAGGGTTATTTGTAGAAAGGGAATTGATGTTTATTAATTCCTCAGTTACTACGACCCTATCGACTTCTTAACCATTATTTTTTTCTACGTCTTCATTCTCTTCCAATTTTGAATTTGTCTGCAAAACATCGGGGTTATTTTGACACTTGTTGGAGGCAATGTCATTTTTTTGGTCACCGAAAAATAATTACTACATTTCTTAACTCTGGTTAATATTGATTTTGTACATAGTGATTTCACTCCATTGGTCACATCAGATATTTTGGATATAACCTCAGTTATCTTATTGGCGAGGTTAGTACCATTTTTTACTGTTCTGGAGAGTTTGTCATCAAAATTTTTACTCAACTACTGATGTGTGATTTCCGTTATCATCTTCATCATACAAATTGTTTATATTAGTATTGTTAGAGTATGCCACACTGTTAGTATAAATAACTTCCATTTGGTCGTTTACCTTTTTATTTGATGTCACCAACTCTATTGGGGGTAAACTAGATTTTTATTTCGTTTTGGTCAAAGATAATTTATTGCGTATATGAATCGCATCATTCTCTAGCATAGTCATCTTCTCCTGTATTCCTATGAATGGGACATCATCTGGCTGGTGGTTATCTATATTTTTCAGTACACTGAGGCCCAAGAGCTTGTTGGAGGCATAACTTATAAAATTGTCAACGCATGTATTATCAGAAGGCACACATTCTGAAGAAGAGAATGAAGATGTTAAATAAGAATTTCGGATAAAGGAAAGATCACATGTTGTAGGGCCGGTAATGTGAAAAAGTTTGGAAGTGGTAGAAGAATTAGGTTTCTTATGATTCCGTTTCAGTTCTTCTAGGGGCTTAGAACGGGGTGCCGAAAGAAGATGGAGCGTTTCCTCTTTGAATTGCAATACTTATTTGTTGTATAAAGAACAAAGTTGAATCACTGGTTTCTACTGACATTTTTTTACCGATTTCTTCAATGAATTTTAAAGATTCATGACCGAAAACACCAGAGGTTTCAATTGCTACAGGATTTTTATTCATCGGGTACAACTTTGTTGGACTTTAATGACCAAATATTTTCTTCCTCCATTAATAAAGGGTCTTGTGTCTGAAAAAATATAGACAGAATGTAATTGATGAAATTTTTTGAATTATTTAATGATGACAAAAAAAAGGAAGTGCTACTGAAACTATTAAGAGAATTCCTAAACCACCATATGAAACAGGTACTGAAGCTTGTTTCCAAGGAAGTTCTTCTAATTTAATGTTAATTAATGACGAAAGGTATTGTAAAAATTGATTAAGATATCATTATGTAACCAGATCGGACTACATCTTAAAAAATATGTTAATTTTGGATTTAATAGGTAATTCTTTAGAAGGTAACTTATCAAATCTTGTAGAAGTGAAGGTCTTAAAGAGTCTAAACCACCAGCAGAACTTGTTTCTAAAGAGTATATTGCGTTACTCACAAATTCTTCTGTTATAAGAAAAGGAATAGGTTCCAAACTCATAGTAGGGAACGTACTATTGAGTTTCTCTAAAGGATGTTTTGATTTTAAATATGTTAAAGTGGCTACACTGACATCAGCAAAACTGTCATCAAAAGCTAAGATTTCGATTGCGAATGTCAAGTCGCCGTCAGAAACTTTATCAATTACATTTTTAAGTTTTACTATTTTTTGATAAATTTATGTTTTTCCGAACTGAGAAATTTGTGTTTTGCTAATCAGAGAAATTTAAATGATGATCTATATTTTCATAAGTTTTTAAATTATTCTTGATTGTAGTAGACAGAGATACTTTTTTATTAGAATTTTTAAAAGGAAGACTTAAAACATTATATGGAAAAAGCAATAGATTTTCCCAGGTAGGAAAAGAATTTTGTCTCACGCATTCATCAATCAGATTAGATAGCGTAGAGGCACAAAGAGCCCTTGAAGTTTTTGGGACTCTCCTGATCACTGATCTTTGGCTCCTCAATTTTGCCAACTTCATATGAAAATTCGTTTCTTTTATATCTTTATATCCAAAACTTTCTTTTGTAATCGAACTTAAATTTTGTCCACCATGGTTCTTGTAATAATTGTAAAGATCAGCAGATATAGTATGCTGGTTTTATATATCACTGCACAGTTATGCTGATCCTAATTGGAAAAAGGATTCCAGGATATCTCCATTGGGTTAATAATATCTAAGCTTTAATATTTGTAACAACACATCTTCTTCTTTTTTCTATTAAAATATATCAAGTCAATCACTAGGTAGGTCACTTCTTGGTCTAGCCAAAATAATTATTAAACATCAGATAGGCTTCAAGTGAAATGTAACTTCTGTCATTCTGACAATTACATTAAATATCGAAACAATAGTGCTATTCAACGCGACAATCGATTACAATCATTTCCTGTCATTTAAAAAACAACATGTTCAACAATACATTTTCGATATCAATCGATCACTATGATTATAATCGGTCTAAAAGTATGATGCTATTGAAAACAATCGTAAATCGGAAGCATGTGATTGGTCGAAAAATTTGAATAAACTACCGTTTGTCTATGGGTTATGTGATGTGTGTGATATTTTGCAATTGTATGTTACATTTTTAGTTAACAGAACAGCTTCTATGAAATTAAACTAAATGAACTCGAGAAAAGTGTGAAATACACGTGAAATGAACCAAAATAATGATGTGATTGTGTCAATATTGATTTATTTGATTTGTAAAATGACACGATAAATGACAATTTTTTTTGTCGTTCAACAAACATCAATCCTTTTTTGATTTCGATTACAAACAAAATCGGAATCAAGATCGAAGTGTTAAATAGCACTAATTATCTTATAATTTTTAGAATCTTTTCAATATATTGTGGAATTAACTAGAAACAGTAAGTTTCATTAAAAACACTAATATTAATATGTGATTAATAAAAAGAATGTCTGTTCGTTTAGTACAACGTCTGGTTAGTACGACGTAATATCATCGGTCCCTTGGCCATCGTTATAACCGGATTCTACTGTATATTTAAAAAGTGAGGTGGTCTATTTAGTACGAAAATAGAAAAACCAGTGGAAAATTTATTGTAGTATTCTTTTGTTTGTAAATAATATTAGGAATAGTTTTTTTGATCAGAATCGTATACATACAGATTGAGGAGCGAAGCCTACAACATTTATCTATTCAGTTTGTGAATATTTCCATAGCAGTTACGAAAAATGATGAAATTCTGCAGTAGAGAAATGCGAATGATCAGGATTATAAAATATTCCAACTTTAAGCATCATCCAGATTCAACTTTAAAGGATTATTGCGCTTATACGGCTACCTTGAATTAATTAATTTAGTTGAAATTAACTTCATAATAAGGATTACGTAGCTCTTTTGATGCGAATTCTTCAACCGACTCTGCAAAATTATACAGAAGGGAACAAAACTAGAGATAAAAAGAGCTTAATTTTTATTTTGCCTTTTCGGTCTGCCTGTTTCACTGTTATATTATGGTCTCGACTGTTTTGAAAATAAATATATTTTCATTGAATAAACAAGATTTTATATAAAATGAGTAAGAAGCACGTGAAAATATAGAAATTAGAAATAGGTAAATAATAAGTTCATAGGCGTAGTAGAAGGGTAGATCTTAGAGACCATGAGGAACTGAGTTTTTTGTTAATGCCGAGCTCTGTACTATAGGCTCACTATTTTGTAGAATTTTTGCGATAGGTATGATATTCAAGTCGTATTACGAATAGAGCATTTTTTCATTTTGCATGTTTTTGGATGGACGGGTGGTATTTTTTACTGTTCATGACATTTGACTCAAGGCAAATCAGAAACAAAAACTCACATCCAGCTGACAACTTTCCAGGGAGGAATAACCCAACTGTATTTTTCTGGTTGGAAGAATGCAGGTTAGAACTTCTCGTGTACTCGTTAGATTTCTATACATTATTGACATTCCTCTTATACTCTATCGTGTTTACCACTATGAAGATTTTTAGATCATTAACTCTTGAACTCATCAGGCGATACCCATTACACATTTGGGCGTTAGCTTGTAGCGTTATTATTTACTGAGTTCTGGTGACTTTACATATGAAGTGGAATTAAATATAGTATATTTACACAAGACCCACTGCGTCGCCCATGTGCTAAGTACCTACAAAACCGAAGTATAGATCAACAGGTTTGCAACACCAGTCCTGAGAAAATATAGGTTAATTTAGATAAGAAGAAGGAACAGATTTAATTCTAATTTTTAGCTGTATATAAGCAATTTTATTGTTTGCTCATGTATTGATGCTCTCGGTATCGTAGATTGGTTTGATCTTGATTTTCTTTTTTTTGTGTTATCATAATCTGTTTAGTGTATTTTTTAAATATGGATCCATATATTGGACAATTTGGAATTGAAAAAATTTATGACTAAACTATCAACTACCCTAAACAATTTGATTTGGTACTACAAGTAAACAGAGAAAATGACAACTTCACTATTTTACATAATAACATAAGAAGTCTTTTTAAAAATTCAGATGAATACAGAATATTTTTGAGTTAGATTAATTCTGAAGTGGATTGTATTGGTTTCACAGAAACATGGTTGATTGATGACCTAGATATTTTAGAGATACCTGGATATGACCTAATTTATAATTCTAGCAAACTTAATCAAAATGATGGCGTAGTTGTCTACATAAAATCTGACTTGAAATATTCATATAAACGGGTTGCTCTAAATTATGGTATATTACTTGAAATCGATAGTTTACTCTCCCCTGGAATAAACTTCATGATCTGTGCTTGCTACCGTTACCCTTCGTCAAATTCTGCAGATTTTCTCTTGAATATACAGAAATATTTTGATTCTAACCAACCAACTCGAAATAGCTATCCAATCGTCATTGGTGACATACACATTAATTTACTAGCAGATAATGAATTATCAAACGAATATTTATGCATAATGAACGAATTTGGTTTTACTCCAGCAAAAAACAGTCCAACTAGGATTCAGGGAAATTCTAAGTCTTGCCTATACCATATTTTCATAAAGTCAAAAAAAAGATCTATTATTGATATTGTGATCCCGATGATAATCGAAAATTCTGTTAGCGAGCATTATTTAGTAGCAATACAAGTAGTTCAAAACAATGGTAAAATAGTCAATAAAAACAATACAAAATACAAAAAATATTTAAATTACTGTAAACTTAAACAAATACTTGAAGATGAAAACTGGTTTACGGTATATCAGGCTCAAAGTCCAGAAACAGCAACTATTCAATTTATCAATAAATTGTTAAGTTATATTGGAAAATCTTCATACTCCAAAAAAATAGTAGCAAAACCTCAACCTTTAAGTCCGTGGATGACTCAGGGCCATTCAAATTATGTAATTACTAAGAATAATTTGTTCAATAAGTTAAAAAAAACCTGAGAACACTACCCTGAAAAGTCAGTATAATAAATATAGAAATAACTTGAACAAATTAATACGGAAATGTAAATAGAATATTACCAAAAATTTATTGATAAAAATGATACACAATCGAGACATATGTGGCAAGTAGTTGATGAAATCACCAAATCGAAACTTAAAAATCAACATATTGATTCTCTAAATGATAACCATGGTAAATCATTGACAGACATAAATGAAATGGCCACCTATTTCACCAAAACATTTGCAGAAGTTGGTTCCAAGCTTGCTGAGAAAATACCACTCTCGATGAATTACGCACCAAAAACTAAAACAATATCGAACAGTTTTTATTTGCACCCTATCGATAATTTAGAAGTTGAATGTCCTATTAAAAATTTGAAAGTTAAAAAGTCACCTGGTGTAGATGGTATTCAATCTAAAACTTTAAAACACATATATATAGTAGAGCCATTAACATATATCATAAATACATTTTTTGCTGCTGGAACTTGGCATCAAATATTTAAAACTACCTGTGTCTTACCTATATTTGAAGACAGTGACGAAAAAACTGCAACCAACTACCTACCCATATCTTTAATCACGACTGTGTCCAAGGTTTTTGAAAAGATCTTGGGAGAGCGTTTAAACTCCTACCAAAATTTAATATCATCTCTGGCAATCAATTTCGGTTTAGAACGCAGATGTCAACTGAAGATGCAGTATTATCATTGACTGAAAAAACCAAAATGCATTGGATAACAGTATCCCTTGCTTGTGTGTTTTTCATGATTTGTCGAAGGCTTTTGACAAAGTCAGTCACGAAAGACTCGTGACCAATCTTTACCAAATTGGAATAAGGGGAAAACCACAAAAGTTACTAAAGAGTTACCTAAGTAACCGTAATCTAATTGTAAGGATGGATACTACATATAGCAACACACTGCCTATCCATTGTGGTATTCCCTACCCTCTTCAATATCTACTTACTAGATGAGTCTTCTGAACGAGAAGTTATAGCATTTGCTGATGATACAGCATTATTTTATAGAGAAACGAGCTGGACAAAACTCAAACAAAAAGCAGAAAAATATTTGCCGAAAATCCAAAATTGGCTTAACCATAAACTGTTGACTGTTAACACTAATAAAACATTTTACATTGCGTTATCATGCAATACAACCACTGCTCCTTCGTTCAATGCACTAACTTTACGTACTGAAAACCAGGGGTACACAATAAAAAATACAGATAATATTAAATATCTCGGAGTATATCTAGACAACCACCTAAAATGGGACATACATATTAAATATATTTGTAAAAAACTTAGATATGTTATGACAAAGTTCAAATACTTGAGCAAAATACTGAGTTTAGCTCAAATAAAAATTCTCTATTATGCTTTAGAGGAAAGTCATTTACGCTATTGCATTACTGTCTGGGGCGGTGCGCTAAAAACTCACATTCACCCCGTGGAGGTAATTCAAAAAAGGTTCCTAAAAATAATAACTAAACGAAATTGGAGATATTCCAGTGATGCCCTTTATTCTAAAGCACAGATGTTGGATATCCGTCAACTGTTTTTTGTAAAAATGAGTTGCTATTTCCATAAAAGTAAAGCCTTGCCTATTTCACAACGTAATTATGACACTCGTCGAAAGGAAAAACAATACCTTCAAAACTGAAATCAATTGGTCAAACATCATACGCATATTTAGGACCAAAACTGTACAACTCATTACCAGATGAAATGAAAGCAGCTAAAACTCATGTATTTGGAAAATGTTTGGGTCAATTTGTATTTCTGCAGGATAGATAAGCCATCTTTGACCAAATTGAGAATAGCTTTGGTTTTATTTCTTGGTTCTGATATGATCTTGAAGTTTAACATTTTTTAATGTCTGTGAATTTTAAACTTAAAACTGTTAAATTTGATAATTTTATTATTGTAATGGATAACTTGTAATAATGTAAGGTGTATTTTATTGTATGAGTTATTGCTATCGATATTATTGATAAACGTTAATTCAATTTGTCGTAATTTGTAATGTTATTTAATACGTCGTGACAAGTTTTTGCTTTTCGACCTTCCTATAATTTATTTACTTTCCATCGTGTATTTAAGAATTCATTGTAAAATGTGATTTTTATTTATTTAAATAAAATATATATATATATATATGTATATATATATATATATATATATATATATATATATATATATAAAACTAGTGAATATTGGGGATTGCAGCAAAAAATTGGAAAAGATATACTCTTAGCGGAAAATGTCCAAGCTTTCGAGGATGTTTGTCCTCATCATCAGGGAAACTAGAATGAAAAAACAACAGTTAAATACTGTGGTCAAAGAGAATAATTAAAAATGAAATTCACAACCACGTGTGTACTTACCTCCGAAGTGAGGTTAGATTCCATAAAGATGTAAAATCGTAAACTACAAGTCGTAAATTGTGGAATATTTAAGTAGGAATTGAACCAACGGCCTAATCAATCGTGTCATAGCAACAATTGTGAATGTCGCAGCATTTTATAAAATAAAACCATTGATTTCATCTTCATGTGTCACCATACTAAACGCCGGCGAGGAAATGATATATTTTGCCTCCAAAAGGGAAGTGGCAAGAGACAAACAGTGTTACCAACGTCAACAATGAGCTGTGGGACAATGCCACTATTTTCGTAATGGCAGCTGTAGGGCAAACAAATGGTGTAACGAGAAGATGTAATATTGTTGAAAAGAGGAAGAGAGAAAGAAAATGTGAGACAGAGCTAGGAGAACGCTCTCATTTTTATTATGTTTTGAGTGCGTAGAGAACATCACTTCGTTTGGACTAACACAAGGGAAGAAAAGAGAAGACAACAGAAAAGAATATTGATATGTAATAATAAATATAGTAATTAAGTAATATAATAGTTCTCCAGTCTGAATGTATCTACCAACACCAATACACTCAAAATTAGGTTTAATTAATTATTTGTTTACTTGAATGTATCTACCAACACCAATACATTCAAGGTAAGTTTATTATTATTATTATTGAATTAAAGTAATAAGGGTGGTGTTGTCAGGAGCAACATAGTTATTTCCCACCACTTGATGTGCAAAATTAGTATCTAAGGACAACAAAAATGAGTAGATCTCACTTAAGTGATCAATATCAGTTTTCCTGTTAATTACATTATTGTTTTGCGAAATAAAAGCCATTTCCAAGAATGATCTTTTCGTTTTGTTAGACTCAGTCGCTAACACCTTCACAGCCTCATAATTCATCTGATGATCAAGAGAATTTACATGAAAAGCTAACGCGCACCTCTCTGGGTGTAATCTAGCATCACTCTTATGTGAAACTATACGGCTAGATAGAGATCTTAAAGTCTGTCCGATATATTGTTTATCACAATCTCTGCAAGGAATACTGTACACCACGTTAGTAAGTGAAGTCAAGGGGTCTTTATCTTTAACTCTAGAGTAAATCGATCTGATTGAAAGAACAGTTTTATTAGCAATTTTAAAATCACCACATGAACGGAGCAATTTGGCAAGTCTCGGAGTTATGTCACTTATATATGGCAAAGTAGCGAAAACCGGTCGAGAAGGGGACACATCAGTTCCAACATCCGTCTGGGCTAAGTTAGGATGGCTATCTTCATGCAACAAATCCACAGCATTAGATGTGCTGAATAATATCTTATTCAATAAAGGTCTTGGATAAGAGTTATCCAAGAAAAGGTTAAGTAAAATATTAAGATTTTTATTATGAAAAACATTATTAGAAATTCTGAGTACTCTCTGCTTCATTTGTTTAACCAAATTCACTTTCATGGAATGTTTGTGGTAGGAGTGATAATTAAGATATCTACCAGAGCTGCATGGCTTCCTGTACCAATCTATAATAATTATATTGTTGTTACGAATAAATTTTGTATCTAAGAAAGGTACGGAATTCTCGAAGTCTTCCATTTCGATTGTGAATTGGATATTAGGATCAAAGCTATTAAATGTATCCAGAAGTTCATCAAGGCCTTCTCGAGGAAGTGCCAAAATAATGTCATCAACATACTTTTTTATAAAAAAAGGAGTAAAAGAAAGAACAGGTATGACTGTATCCAGAACATCGTCCATGACATATGCTGCTAAGATAGGAGAAATTGACGCTCCCATTGGAGTACCAAAAGTTTGTTTGTAAATTTTGTTATTAAAGGAAAAATAAGTGTTATCAAAAAGAAAAACTATTAATTCAAGAAAAGCTTCCTTCGGGATGGAGCAATGGACACTGATACGATCCCAACCCTTATCGATAGCTCTCAAACAAGCATCAAGATAAACATTACTGAACAACGAGACCACATCCAAACTGGCCAGAACATAATTTTCTGGAATTTCTAAGTTATTAAACTTTTCAGAGACCTCAAAAGAGTCTTTGATAAAATAAAAATTTTCATAATCATACGCTTTCGTCAGTATTTCTGTGCAGAACTGTGCAATATTTTCTGTGGGGGCTCCTATGGAAGCCACTATCGGTCTTACAGAGAGAACTGGTTTATGAATTTTCGGAAGAGAGTAGAATTTAGGAGGGACACCATGGTAGCTCATGAGTTTTTTCTTAACTGTTATGTCAATGTAATGTTTATTACATAAAGATTTAATTAGGTTGTTACCCTTTCTTTGAATAGAGGAAGTAGGGTCACTAGACAGTTCTACATAGGAACTGTTATTTAAAACAATATCATTAGATAATTCAATATATTGATGTCTGTCCATAATGACAGTAACATTGCCCTTATCGGATTGAGTAAGAATCAATTGAGGGTTCGCCTTTAAGAAGGCTTTAGATTTAAGTAAAAGGTTATGAAAAAAAGAATTATTATGTGGTTGTTTTGTGTAATTAGTAATAATATTAGTGGCTCTAGCTACCGTGATGTTTCTCATTTTCGAGTCTGTGATTGTGGAAGTGAGATAGTCTACGTCTGATAAAATTGATTTAATTGAAATATCCTTCAAAATGACTGGTTCTACACTAAACTTTGGGCCCAAAGCTAAAAACTGTGAAATATCATCAGGTATAGTGGTATTAGAAATATTTCTATACCTGATGATATTTCACAGTTTTTAGCTTTGGGCCCAAAGTTTAGTGTAGAACCAGTCATTTTGAAGGATATTTCAATTAAATCAATTTTATCAGACGTAGACTATCTCACTTCCACAATCACAGACTCGAAAATGAGAAACATCACGGTAGCTAGAGCCACTAATATTATTACTAATTACACAAAACAACCACATAATAATTCTTTTTTTCATAACCTTTTACTTAAATCTAAAGCCTTCTTAAAGGCGAACCCTCAATTGATTCTTACTCAATCCGATAAGGGCAATGTTACTGTCATTATGGACAGACATCAATATATTGAATTATCTAATGATATTGTTTTAAATAACAGTTCCTATGTAGAACTGTCTAGTGACCCTACTTCCTCTATTCAAAGAAAGGGTAACAACCTAATTAAATCTTTATGTAATAAACATTACATTGACATAACAGTTAAGAAAAAACTCATGAGCTACCATGGTGTCCCTCCTAAATTTTACTCTCTTCCGAAAATTCATAAACCAGTTCTCTCTGTAAGACCGATAGTGGCTTCCATAGGAGCCCCCACAGAAAATATTGCACAGTTCTGCACAGAAATACTGACGAAAGCGTATGATTATGAAAATTTGTATTTTATCAAAGACTCTTTTGAGGTCTCTGAAAAGTTTAATAACTTAGAAATTCCAGAAAATTATGTTCTGGCCAGTTTGGATGTGGTCTCGTTGTTCAGTAATGTTTATCTTGATGCTTGTTTGAGAGCTATCGATAAGGGTTGGGATCGTATCAGTGTCCATTGCTCCATCCCGAAGGAAGCTTTTCTTGAATTAATAGTTTTTCTTTTTGATAACACTTATTTTTCCTTTAATAACAAAATTTACAAACAAACTTTTGGTACTCCAATGGGAGCGTCAATTTCTCCTATCTTAGCAGCATATGTCATGGACGATGTTCTGGATACAGTCATACCTGTTCTTTCTTTTACTCCTTTTTTTATAAAAAAGTATGTTGATGACATTATTTTGGCACTTCCTCGAGAAGGCCTTGATGAACTTCTGGATACATTTAATAGCTTTGATCCTAATATCCAATTCACAATCGAAATGGAAGACTTCGAGAATTCCGTACCTTTCTTAGATACAAAATTTATTCGTAACAACAATATAATTATTATAGATTGGTACAGGAAGCCATGCGGCTCTGGTAGATATCTTAATTATCACTCCTACCACAAACATTCCATGAAAGTGAATTTGGTTAAACAAATGAAGCAGAGAGTACTCAGAATTTCTAATAATGTTTTTCATAATAAAAATCTTAATATTTTACTTAACCTTTTCTTGGATAACTCTTATCCAAGACCTTTATTGAATAAGATATTATTCAGCACATCTAATGCTGTGGATTTGTTGCATGAAGATAGCCATCCTAACTTAGCCCAGACGGATGTTGGAACTGATGTGTCCCCTTCTCGACCGGTTTTCGCTACTTTGCCATATATAAGTGACATAACTCCGAGACTTGCCAAATTGCTCCGTTCATGTGGTGATTTTAGAATTGCTAATAAAACTGTTCTTTCAATCAGATCGATTTACTCTAGAGTTAAAGATAAAGACCCCTTGACTTCACTTACTAACGTGGTGTACAGTATTCCTTGCAGAGATTGTGATAAACAATATATCGGACAGACTTTAAGATCTCTATCTAGCCGTATAGTTTCACATAAGAGTGATGCTAGATTACACCCAGAGAGGTGCGCGTTAGCTTTTCATGTAAATTCTCTTGATCATCAGATGAATTATGAGGCTGTGAAGGTGTTAGCGACTGAGTCTAACAAAACGAAAAGATCATTCTTGGAAATGGCTTTTATTTCGCAAAACAATAATGTAATTAACAGGAAAACTGATATTGATCACTTAAGTGAGATCTACTCATTTTTGTTGTCCTTAGATACTAATTTTGCACATCAAGTGGTGGGAAATAACTATGTTGCTCCTGACAACACCACCCTTATTACTTTAATTCAATAATAATAATAATAAACTTACCTTGAATGTATTGGTGTTGGTAGATACATTCAAGTAAACAAATAATTAATTAAACCTAATTTTGAGTGTATTGGTGTTGGTAGATACATTCAGATTGGAGAACTATTATATTACTTAATTACTATATTTATTATTACATATTAATATTCTTTTCTGTTGTCTTCTCTTTTCTTCCCTTGTGTTAGTCCTAACGAAGTGATGTTCTCTACGCACTCAAAACATAATAAAAATGAGAGCGTTCTCCTAGCTCTGTCTCACATTTTCTTTCTCTCTTCCTCTTTTCAACAATATTACATCTTCTCGTTACACCATTTGTTTGCCCTACAGCTGCCATTACGAAAATAGTGGCATTGTCCCACAGCTCATTGTTGACGTTGGTAACACTGTTTGTCTCTTGCCACTTCCCTTTTGGAGGCAAAATATATCATTTCCTCGCCGGCGTTTAGTATGGTGACACATGAAGATGAAATCAATGGTTTTATTTTATAAAATGCTGCGACATTCACAATTGTTGCTATGACACGATTGATTAGGCCGTTGGTTCAATTCCTACTTAAATATTCCACAATTTACGACTTGTAGTTTACGATTTTACATCTTTATGGAATCTAACCTCACTTCGGAGGTAAGTACACACGTGGTTGTGAATTTCATTTTTAATTATTCTCTTTGACCACAGTATTTAACTGTTGTTTTTTCATTCTAGTTTCCCTGATGATGAGGACAAACATCCTCGAAAGCTTGGACATTTTCCGCTAAGAGTATATCTTTTCCAATTTTTTGCTGCAATCCCCAATATTCACTAGTTTTATTCCTAACTAGTCAGCAAAGACTATATATATATATATATATATATATATATATATATATATATATATATATATATAAGATGTACGAATAGTGCGTGACATATAAACAATAAGTAACGAATAGATTAATGGGTATTGCACGCAAATAAAAGAAGGGGCTACTGAAAAAAGTGGTAACAGCAGACATGCATGTTTCTGGCTCATTAGCCGTCATCGGTACGGTACAACCAAGAAAAGATGTGAAACATGGGAGCAAAGTTGGTGGATGAAACATGAGAAAATATAACAGAATTCAGCAGGATAGTCAAACACAACATTTGCGTCAGTAATATTAGAAGATCACGAATTCTCGAGACAACAACCAACATAGACACGGAGGTGCATATAACACTCCCGTCTGAAACTTCCGACCCAGATCAATGAAATAACAACAAGATTTACGAATAGTGAGTGACATATAAACAATAAGTAACGAATAGATTAATGGGTATTGCACGCAAATAAAAGAAGGGGCTACTGAAAAAAGTGGTAACCGCAGACATGCATGTTTCTGGCTCATTAGCCGTCATCGGTACGGTACAACCAAGAAAAGATGTGAAACATGGGAGCAAAGTTGGTGAATGAAACATGAGAAAATATAACAGAATTCAGCAGGATAGTCAAACACAACATTTGCGTCAGTAATATTAGAAGATCTCGAATTCTCGAGACAACAACCAACATAGACACGGAGGTGCATATAACACTCCCGTCTGAAACTTCCGACCCAGATCAATGAAATAACAACAAGATTTACGAATAGTGAGTGACATATAAACAATAAGTAACGAATAGATTAATGGGTATTGCACGCAAATAAAAGAAGGGGCTACTGAAAAAAGTGGTAACCGCAGACATGCATGTTTCTGGCTCATTAGCCGTCATCGGTACGGTACAACCAAGAAAAGATGTGAAACATGGGAGCAAAGTTGGTGCATGAAACATGAGAAAATATAACAGAATTCAGCAGGATAGTCAAACACAACATTTGCGTCAGTAGAGATCTTCTAATATTACTGACGCAAATGTTGTGTTTGACTATCCTGCTGAATTCTGTTATATTTTCTCATGTTTCATTCACCAACTTTGCTCCCATGTTTCACATCTTTTCTTGGTTGTACCGAACCGATGACGGCTAATGAGCCAGAAACATGCATGTCTGCGGTTACCACTTTTTTCAGTAGCCCCTTCTTTTATTTGCGTGCAATACCCATTAATCTATTCGTTACTTATTGTTTATATGTCACGCACTATTCGTACATCTTGTTGTTATTTCATTGATCTGGGTCGGAAGTTTCAGACGGGAGTGTTATATGCACCTCCGTGTCTATGTTGGTTGTTGTCTCGAAAATTCGAGATCTTCTAAAGTTACTGACGCAAATGTTGTGTTTGACTATCCTGCTGAATTCTGTTATATTTTCTCATGTTTCATTCACCAACTTTGCTCCCATGTTTCACATCTTTTCTTGGTTGTACCGTACCGATGACGGCTAATGAGCCAGAAACATGCATGTCTGCGGTTACCACTTTTTTCAGTAGCCCCTTCTTTTATTTGCGTGCAATACCCATTAATCTATTCGTTACTTATTATATATATATATATATATATATATATATATATATATATATATATATATATATATATATATATATATATATATGTATATATATATATATATATATATATATTTATATGTATATATATATATATATATATATATATATATACAAATAATAGATAGCATTTTTACGTTCCCAAACCAGGCCGTGAAGTTCTTCATTTTGGTTACTGTAATCGCCATCGCCATATTTCCTTCTTCAAAGTAAGCGTAATTTTATAAAATGTAGGAAAACTTTTCCATTTAAGTCTGCCTGAACTCACGCACTGTTCTTTTATCTATAGGGAAATACATATGGGCTATAAAAAATATATTTTTGAGAAGCAGAGACTGATTTTAAAAAAAAATCCTGTATTTTAGGAATTTTTTTTGTATGAGAGAGAGAGAGAGAGAGAGAGAGAGAGAGAGAGAGAGAGAGAGAAGTTCTTGGGTGACTTCTGTTGAGTGGAGTATTCTTGGGTGAAGTTGAACTTTTCTTGTGGTGCCCTGGTGTAGGATTAGTTTTTTCTTAAGGGCTGGGTTGGGGGTGTGTTGGGTGGTTTTGTGCGCGCTGACCGAGAAACTGAGTTGGTGGTAGAAAAGGTGTCTAGTAAGAATTTATTTAAGAAGTGTCTAGGAAAATTTGTTTTTAAAAAGTGTATGGAATTTTTAGGGAGTTGAATGGGCTTTTCGCTAGAAAACAACTGGAGACTGGAGGGTTGTTTGTGTTGGGGTGTGTAGGGGGATGATGTTTGGAAGCAGCGAAGCTCAAAAGTGTGCGGAGTGTGAAAAAAGTGTCTAGGATTGGAGCCTTAATGTTGAAGACGAACCATGTATCGTTGCCGATACATAGATATATGAGTCGACCTGGCTAGGTGTCAGGAATTATTGAAGTTATTCAATGTAAAAGGGTGTTGTTAACTGAATTTGAAATGTTTCCGATATTAAGGAGGAATATAATGAAATATTAGTGATTTAAGATTTTTATTGGTTTTGGGAATTTACGAAAGAAAAGTGTATAGGAGACATTTTTCAAAAGTGTATAGAATATGATGAATTGTTGATATTTATGAAAAGTTGCGGTGACGTGCCCTCGGTGGTTCGGGGACTGTTTACGGTGGTCGGCGGTATAATAATAATATTAAATCTAAAAATGCGGGTGCCTCGATCGTCGGTCCATTTGGCTGGTGAATAAATTCACAGTGTGTACAGGAAAACCTCAAAAACCTGCAACGCCGACGTGGGTGGTATGGGGGCGGCATAAAAGTATAGGGTGAGTCCAAAGTGTTGAACAAATAATGGCTGAAAGTGAGAGAATTTGGAATTTGTTAGAGATGTTTATTATAATGGTTTTGGACTTTGTTGAGTAGAGATTTATTGACTTGAAATAGTGTGAGAAATATTGAATTTTGGTCGATTATCGGATGGAAATAAGGGAGCTGTCCAGGTAGTCAATGTATTCGTTCGGGAGGTCGTCGTAGGCCGT
This sequence comes from Galeruca laticollis, assembly GCA_963921935.1. Classification (NCBI taxonomy): domain Eukaryota; kingdom Metazoa; phylum Arthropoda; class Insecta; order Coleoptera; family Chrysomelidae; genus Galeruca; species Galeruca laticollis. The sequence continues at coordinate 52,806,973 of OY998179.1, read as the reverse complement.
GGCTAGTAAGCGTAACGGAGGAAATGGTAGCTTGCTCTTGGGAATTCTACCGAGGGGTCGTATGTTGGCGACCCACGGTGTGAGTAGGGTGTTTTTGGAAATTTCGCTGTCCGACTCGATGGTACGATTCACATATCGGGCCTGTAAATTATTTAAACGAGATGGGATGGGTTCGATGTCGATATTGACATAAACTGTGTTGGTGGGCGAGTATGGAGCCTTATATTGGCAGTATCTCAGAATTGACTGCTCGCAGGTTCGTAATCTTTCGACAAGATGGTTGAGGAGGGTGCAGTAGACGTTTGCTCTATAGTCGATTATTGGACGGATATATGTTTTATACGTATGAAGTAAGGTGGAAAGGTGTGTGCGTCCGAATGTACCGCCGAATGGCTTGAGAAGATTGACTCTCCGTCGGACTTTGTTCAAAGTGTCCATTGGGTTGAGACGGTTCCATTGTGTTTTGACTGCGGGATCTCGAGTGCGGACGTATAACCTGTATAACTGTCTCTTCTGACGGATTTTTTGCAAAATTTTTTGCGGAAGGGCATGAAAATTGGTGTGTACGGTGGTGCGGGGGACGGCGATGTCTTGAGCATCGATTAGGAGGGATTGGAATTCTTCTGAGTGATTATCTATGTCATCAGTATTCTGATGATGGGTTGTGGTAAATTGGTAGAGACGTGGTTTGCAAAGGAATTCCAATCGGCTTTTTTAAAATCGCGAAAAGTGAAATTCGTTGATGGTGGTGGTATTGGGTTGTGTAACGCGGTTTTGACCAGGAGTGGAATGTGGTCTGATGGAATCGGGTCGCCTATAAAGCATCCGTCGTCCACGAGAGTGATTAATATGTCTGTGCAGATTATATGATCGACTATGGAGGAGCCGAGGTGACTTACCAGGTTTGGATTATTATTTCTAATCCGTGAGATGGGAAGTGAGACGAGTTGGTCGGCGAGTAGTTTACCGTTGAGGTTGGTGTGTGTATCACCGAAAAGAATGTTGCGTGAGTTTGAGTCACCCATTATTATGACTCGTGGTAGAGAGGATGCATATTCGAGGAGGTTGATTGATAGTGGTTGGTGGTAGTAGGAAAAGAATTTCGTCGTGGTATTAATCCACGATATGTCGATGGCTATGCAATCCAAGTTCTGTTGAGACAGAGGTGCAGGGAGTTGTTGTTGTGAAGTGGGGAGTCCGCCACTTGTTACGGAACACTTGTATCCGTAGAAGGATGGGACGAGGTGCGTTAATGTGTTGGCTACTAGACGACGGGCGGTCGGAACGGCGTTCATTATGGTGGTTGCCAAGATCTCGATTAAGATCTTGTAGTCGGTGTTCAAGTCGTATTGGGTGGGTGGCAATTCAAGAGTCACAGGCGCGATCTCTTGTGCGGATTTCGGTGCCTCCAGCCGCTTGGGGCACCGAGGGTGGAAAGCGGGGTGTGGACCGCCGAAGTTTTTGCAAGATGGGGCGTTTGCCTTTAGGAAATTGGCGGGCTTGTGGTCCGTGGCTCCACAGGAGTGACAGACCGGTTTGGCCCTGCAGATTTCGGCAATGTGGCCTGTGCTGGAGCACCGGTTGCAAAATTTCGGTACTACGGGGAGCGGGTTTGCACGGTTGGAACCCTCACATTGATGAATGAGGCCGTGAAACTCCATGCCGTAGGTGAGGGCCTGGTGGTAGTCTCTTTCGGATTCAGTCACAATCCGAAACATTGATGTTATTTTGCCATGACGGCGAGACATTATGCGCCAGGACCTGGTGGCGGGGAAGTTAAGGTCGTTGAGGATGGCCTCAAATTCCTGATCTGTGATGGTGGTGTCTACATTTCTGCAGACGAGAGAAAAGTGGGGTTTGCGAGATCGAGAGCGTTGACGGTCTTGGCGAGTGGGGCTGAGGGAGATAATGGTGACTTGGTCGTCACCGATGGTGTTACGTAGTCTTTTTGCTAAAGACTCGTAGGGGATGTGAGAGGGTATTTTGAGAAGGGCGGTTCTGTTGGAGTTGGCCTTCAGGTGTATGATGTCTCCTCTCAACAGGTCGTTAGTGTTGAGGAGGTTGAAGAGTTCTCTCTGGGAGGTGTACTTCTGTGGAAGGTTTCGAATGTTGAGAGTCTGAAGTTGAATTTGACGGGGTTGCCTGGTTTGTTGGGACAATTGTCGTTGTTGTTGTTGTTGTCAAGGTGGTTGTTCTTGTTGGGTGGTTGGGGGTGGTGGCGCGGGGATCCTACGTTCTCGGTTGGGCATAGTGCCTAAGCGAGTGTAGTCTCCCGATTGGTTGTTGGTGGTAATTAGGGACTGATGCGATTTTTGTGATTGGGGAGTTTTCGCCGAGTAGGTGGGCGATGAGTTGCGGGAGGCTTGTTGTCGTTTTTCGTCGAGGTCGCTTTTAAGACGAGATATATATTTGAGAGCTATCTCGAGTTGGTCCTCGAGGTTGGCGATTCGCTCATCTTGGCTCGTGGGTGGTTTGGTGGGTGAACTCTTCACGAGTTCGGGAAAGTCTTCTCTCGAAGAGATGGATGGTGGCGGAGTTTTCATGCTCCGGGTTTTCATGGAGAGATTGGAAGACATGATGGCGGAAGAGACGAAACGATGAATGTTTCGTTGTGCGCGGAGTTGTAAGTGGCGAGGGTTGGCGGACAAAAGCCGTCAGTGGACTCACTGCCGGAGGGAGTTTTCTACCCGGTTAAAGGTTTCCTGACCCTTTTTGTCTGTCTGTTAGTGTTTTATATTCACCTGAATCCGGATCCTTTCGTCTTGTTGGGTTGAATGTCGGTTGACTTCCAGTTGGTTCTTCGCTATCGCTTAGTTGGTTAAACGATTTTCATAAATAAAATCCGCTCTAGAAAGAGCGGGATTTCATGAATAGTGAGGCTCTATGAAGAGCCGATTTTCGTAAATGCGATTGTCCTATAAAGGACAAGTTGAGATAAAAATCTCAATTATTGTGTCGATTCCGGCGACAAGGGCTTCTGGAAATACTTGGTTTGAATCAGTGACCAAGTTTTCCGTTGGGCTATTACTTGCAGGTGACTTTCTTCGTCCGATGTGTTCACTACACTGTTTATTTGTATTGGTAGGGATGGTTCTTATAAAAGGTTACCATCACCTATTTACTGAGACGTGACGTCATGCGCGGTCAACTTGGCCGATTGCAGTATTTTATACTTTTATTTTCGTGAAACTCTTATTAATATAAATGTTTATATTCAAACAGATCAATTGACAGAATCTTTTCGTCACACATTTTGCTCTAAAACCATTTACTTTTTGATTTATTAGTACTATCAACATGTCGATTTTAGGTATAAATACAGATCCAGGTGATTTGATAAGGTTGTTCGGAATAAGTTTAAGTAATAGTTGAGTTAAATTTAGGTAAATGTAACTTGTGTATAGATTTGTTCTTAGGCGATTAGGTAATTGTTGGAAATAGCTATTAGTATCTGGAGATACTAGTCCAACATTGTGCATACCCTGTGGAACAATTTTGCTCATATTACGTTAACTTTGAGTAGTAATTTTTTGTATATTTCTAGACATATTATGGAATAATTGAAGAGTGGAAGTACCAAACGCACTAAGTACCAAATTCATAAATATGAGATAATCAAGAAAACAAGTGTATCAAATGTATTTTTTGTACTTGTTACCTGAAAAAATTCACAACATTTCCTAACAAGTGGAAGAAGTAACTCATAAAATATTAGGCTAAAAATTTTATTATAACATCCAAATTAATATTATTTTGTTTAACTAGAACTGAAAAGGCATAAGTGCCAAGTTATGAATTTAGCAAAGGTTATAAGTAATAACAAAAGATGAGTCCTAAGTGCCACTCAAATTATAGGTTATAAGTACCAACTAGATGTGAGTGGAACTGCTACTAGGTCCCAAGCTTTCCTCTTGTATGTTGAGAAGTTCTCTGTAAAATGCTTTATGTTCAGGATTTTCCAGGTAAGGAATCATAGACGTTAATGATTTTTTTTTATTCACAGAAATCTTATTTTCAGGGGGTAAAAGTGATAATTTTGCAGATTTTAGGTCTTCAAGAGTTTTTCAGTTTTTCATTATATTGACTGGTTTCCATTCCTCGATATCGGAGAAGGTTTCTTTTATTTGAAGAATCGTTGGATTATTACAATCAACTTTTATTCTTATCGCTTTACTTATATTCAATTTTTTTGTGTTGAGATACGTATCAGCAGCTTCTTGTATATTACAAAATCCATTTACGGACATGTCAATAACTTGAAAAGGAGGATCATATTTTGCGGAAGTTATCACTTCGTGTAAATCATTGGGTATTATTGCCTTCATAACGCGTTTCCTTTTCTCAATCAGAGCGAAGTCCCTATCACAACACATAAAGCTGTGGCCACTAATAAGGAAATTATACTCTATTGTGTCAAAAACTTGATGGAGAACAAGGAACACCAAAACAAATATTACCATTCTGTTCTTATTTTGCCCCGTACAGTTGTCACTCCATAGTAGCAAATGCTTTTTTTCCGTAACACCAGAATTTAAGACTTTAAGAAGGGTAGATGCAGCCTCGTTACCTCCTCGACCACTGACGCCTTCATGCCACGTGCACATAAAAGCATGGTTGTTGTCAGATAAATGAATCCCCAGATTGTAACAAGATAATTGGGACAGGTAAAACATATCCGAATGGGTCAAAGTGGGGACAAATAGGACCTGTTGTAAATCAAACGAAATAGAACATTTATCGCTACCAGGAAGTTGTGAATCAGCGTTTTCCTTTTTCATATATGCCATAGCTTTCTCCACTTTCCGATGGTGAAGTTCCAATTGAGCTTTTGCCTTGGTGCCGTCACTATTATTCTGCTTTGATTCACAGTTTAGCCTATCACACGTATGGCATGTATCAACTCTAGGGCGATGAAAGCTTAATTTCGGAAAATCGCTTTTGAATACCCCCCTATAAAACTTATAGCTCACGGAAGACCCTTTGTTTTTTTCTAAAAATGATTTAAAAAGTCTGTGGATATTTAAATCGGGACTCAAAAACTGCTTCTCTGATTTGGCACGTGAGTAGTGCGAGACATCTCTGGGGAAGGAATTTATATATTGATGGATCAGCTGACGGTCATTATCTGTAAATGTGCTTGGCTTGCCTGTCTGTAAATGTGGTATCTCCCATTTTCTTCTTATTTATTAGACCAACTAAACGTTTTTGAGTAACGTCAAAAATATCCATAAATGTCTTTCTGCATATTTGAACGAAATTTCCATCTTGATCTGGAACTGTATACGATATAGTTGTTTGTCTTTCACTGTCCAATGCAGTTTCATACTTTCCATGCCGACGTCTTTCTATTTTCACTAAATTTATCAACCCCATTAAATATGTGCCTTGAGTCTTATAGTTTTCGGCATAAAATCTTTCAAAAAGTTGAAGCTTTCGTTCATACGTTATTTTTTTGCAGTCATAATAGCATTTGCACTGCACCTGAAAAAGGAATGCACACAGTTAAGTGGAATCCCACGAACAAACTAATTTTATTTTCATTGGTACGAAACATTATGTTTCCCTAGCATTTCAAACAAAAACATTTGTGTAAGCTCCCTAAACTACTACACACATTCCAGCCATCACTACACTCTCCCGCCATAACCTAAACTTTCTTGCCTGTTCATTAGGCGGATTTTTGTGACCAACTTCAGTCTTATTTCTCTTAAGATATGTCTTTCCAGCATGCCTTTTCTTCCTTTGTTCTTCTATAGACCTTCCTTTATTCTTTTCTGGATCAATTTCCATGATTACACCGTAAATTCAGCCCAATACACACACAAAGTAAGACGTACTTTTACTGTGAGTAAACATTGGCACTTATAACCTTTCTCCATAAAACCTCCTGGACTGTAGTACCCAGCGCCATCTTATTTTCGTTTATATAAGCTAAGAAATTAGATAGCACTTAGAACCTTTGAGGAGGTATTGGCGACGCCATTTAGAACCATTTTAAGAAAATACTCAGAATATTTAGATTTTGGTACTTAGTGCCTTTGGTACTTCCACTCTTCAATTTAGAAATTATTGCAGTTTTCGGTGAACTATTTCTATTCACGTACTGAGCCGTCAAGTAACATATTTCAGACAATTTCAGAAAATCTAGAGAATTTAGATGCTTTTTTGTCCAGTCATTATATTTTGCATAATATGTAATACACTTCCAAACCAAATCATTTAATAATTTAATAATTAGGTTATTAGATAAGAATAGGGGTCGCAGTCACAAATAAAGCCGTTTCAGATAGACGGAAATTTTTGACTAGGTTATTAGAAAAAGATAGGTTCAAAAATACAAATCCATTAACTTTGGAAGATGTTGATTATAGTTTTGCATAGGAGAAACAAGAAATTGAGTTCACTGAAAGTTCAGTTCAAACCGTAGTCTGAGCACCACTTATTAATATACTTATTCCTCTTATCTCGTAGTAGGCATGGAGAACAATTCACAGAGGGTGAAACAAACAAAACTCAAATATCAGTAGTCGTTTCCTTGTTGATGTCATGAAGCTCAAGAACTATTTCTGAATTATTAGACTAATTGATGTTTTTTATACTGTTCAAGTTTATGTGATTTTCGATGTTCAATGAACTTTGCTGAACAATATGGCAAATAGAGTGAGCTGTTATGTTTGTGACCGAAATGTTATTCCTAGACTCTCAATGCGTTTGAATAGTGAAAATAATATTGATGTTTTGCAAATTGCGACATATCGAAGATAAGATGCGGGAAATCCACCTAATGATATTCAGGATGATACTAAAATAGGTTTCAATTGTGATAAAACAGTGATTAATGACATTATTGCTATGGACAATAGCCCAAATTGCCTTCGTCTCAATGTGTTGTCTCGCGTATCAAGTCGTGCGTGCATTATTTGTAATGCTCGTCACCATATTCAAAGACATTCTTTAGAATGTGTAGTAGATATTTTCATTGCTTCTGATATCTATGTCCCAGATTTCTTGAGAATTTGTGGGTACTATCTTGATCATCAATGTTTCCTTCCAAATTACTTGCATGGAGGTTTTAATTTTGAGAATAAACCATACATAATTTCCAATCTTCAACATTTTCTTCAAAGAATGAGGATAATTGCTAATAAAAATAGGCCACTCCGCAACTGGGAGAATATCAGTTGTTTCACTGAAGACGAATTTAATGAGCTAACGTCAGTTTCAAAAAATACTTTCCGAGAACTACTAGAACTTTGCGATATTATTGAACAAGGTGGCAAGGGAAGAAATGCACATTTTTTATCAAAATGAAGCATGGATTTCAAGATTAGTTTCTAAAAATATTGTTTAGTTATCCTTCATTATTTCTAATGTGAGATTATCTCTTTTACAAAGATTCGTTCCGAATGATATTGTATTTAATTGGATAACAAGAAAAAATGATATAAACAGTCATGTATCCCATTATACGAATGAACTGTACAATCCCACAACAAATATTTCCAAAGCATTATTATATATTATTATATAGATTGTACCTACAATAAAATGGAAACATACTGTTTCCACAAGAATGAACATTTGGTCAAACCAGAGATCATAGTTGCCCTCGAAAGATATATCTCAGCAGTCAACGGGATGTACTTCGCAGATTCACAAAATGATTTGAACGGAATGAGAACATGGTTTCAAGGCAATATTGTGATAGTCGATAGAGGCTATAGAGATTCAATCAATAGTCTACAAGAACTTGGATTGCATTACTATATGCCACCATTTCTACCGCCGAGTGAAAGGCGATTAACAACAAATGAAGCCCATCAGACACGTTTAATAACCACTACTATATGGATTGTGGAAGCTAGAAATGAACAATTTCAGTAAATTTTCAAAAATTTTCGTCGACCCATATCAGCAATACATGCTACGAAGTAACGTGATTATTACCTGATTGCTTGTGCTCTTATAAATAGATTCCATCTTTTGATAAGTATGCCTGGAACGTTGGATACGGACACAAATGTTAGTTGATTGCGATAGTATCAACATAGTTCAGACACGAGTTGAAGCTGAAAACCTCCGTACTAGGAATGGTCGATGGATTCGTTTGAATCAACTTCATATACAATCGTTCCCTCATCTTGATATTGAATATTTAAAATCACTTACTGGAACATATCATTTACAATTGGCTACGTCATATATCCAAGATACAATCCGTAGAGACTGTGAAGTAGATAGCATTTTAGAAGTCGATGGAGAGCCCAATTTTCTACGATTCAGAATCTTTTCTCGGTTCAGGAATGTTACTTAACACATGCTTTGGGTTGATTTCACTGAAAGAGGTGACGAAAATGCAGAAGATCCTGCTCTCCACATTTCGGGGTATAGTTGTACTTGTAAGTCCTAGGACTTTAGGAACTTGTGCGCATGGAACTAGCGTAATATGGTTTTTGGGGTACGCTAGATATCAAGAAAACATACATTTTCCTTCAAATGGTCGTTCATATTCCATAGGTGATGCTGCAATAGGATGCTTCCAGAGGACATGGGTATCGGTCCGGAAATAGTTTAATTCTGTTGGTTATATACTCATTTATGAAAATTCATAAGAATCTTCTTCTTATTCGTATTTGATATTTTTTTATCATGGAAAAATTCAGTTATCCATCAAGTATTTTCCTCGATATGTTGTCATGCCATGCGTATTGCTAGTGCCAACCGAATATATAAATTATATCCTATGGATATCAATTCAAGTCGCTATATCCGCGGATATGGATATCCGACAAATGTATCACATCACATTGAACTCAGGAGACATCCCGAACATACATTCATTGGACATCTCTCTAAGTCTCATACCTAATTATATTCCCAAGTTCATCTCATAATATCTCTGGTACATCAAATATATAAGATTCTTGGAACTTCTAATATGAGCTAGGAGTTACCACTACTATTCCGTATATCTGAGCAAAAATCCTCCTGGTAGGCAACAATATCCAAATTAGAATGTTGATACCAAAATGAACAATATACAGAGTGAATGAAACAGGATACAATTGGAGCACTAGTGGACTGAGTATTAAAAAATATGAGCAATTGCTGGATTAAGTGTATTCATAGTATTCATCGAAGTTGAAAAATAATAATCGAAGGAACACCGTGTAGAACACGGACAAAGGAACAGAAATAAAACTATAGCCCGTAAAGTTTATCACAGAGCACTTTATTTCATCAAATACTAAAAACCACGCAGCTCAGTTTCAATCTAAAGCAATGTTATGACAACGGAACTTGCAGGTAGAGGTGGAAATACATTAAATTTATAAACAATTAAAACTTTTATAGTTAAACATACGATTAGCTCTCGCTGATGTTATGATTTGGCAACACCGCGGTACAGCAGGTGAATTATATGGATTAATAAAAACCTTCCGGTAGCATTCCAACTTTTTCAACAATGACCATATTATTAGAAGTAGATTTACATGCTATCTTACCCACATTTGCAACTGCACTATTCACTCATTACTTAGTTTGGTTTTTCAGCATCAAACTAATTAAAGCACAATAAAAATTAAAATTTTATGGCGAACGTGTATTCCTTTCGGAAGTCAGACATACTCTCTTTTTCGACTTCTTTTCTGAATTCGCAGAGGACACGAGGTCAAACGACGGACGGGACCGAGTTTATTCGTTATATGAATTTAAGCATTGACTTTTATTTAAATATTGGCGGGGCCTTCGCATCTGTTAAAATGTGATTTTAACACAGAGATTATTGAAAAAACTAGCCATATACGTAGTTTGGTGTGCTACATTCACGAGCAGATAATAAAAATGGATGTCCACTGTTTGTATAATTATTCGAATGTATTAATGACTGATATGAAACAAGAGTTCCCATTCTGCCGCCGATAGAAAGTATGCAATGAAGTGGAGAAGTTAGATGATTTCAATTTCCCAACTGATGTGAGTATTTATTTGAATACTGTAGATAAATTAGACAAGAGATGTTTTGAATGGTCTCAAACTTGAGCGGATTTGTTTTAGTGACATTGCAATAGTATTGTCCTTTACACGAGAATGAAAAGTAATAATGAAAAATCTAGAAGATTTGGCTGAAACTCCTTCAATCGTGGAGTTTCTGATTGTGATTCTCACATAAACGGAATCATAGATTTTCGATTTGATTTGTCTTGAGTATTTATAATAAAAATATTCATGTCAACAAGAGACAGCGGTTGCTGGATATCTTAAATACATATGATTCATGCTTATTACCTGATAACACTACTATCCTACGACATACATCCATACTGACATGTGCCTATGATTTATCCAATTGGAATTTTCCTTATATCGTAACATTCAACGGATATTTATAATACATATTATATCCCCTACATAGTAGATATCTTGAGACTCTCGCATTATCCATGACGGGCATCTTTATTATAGTCATGAGTGCCATATATCAAGGACGTTCAAGTTGTGATCGGTTAATTATCCATATTTCTAGTGGAGTAGGCCTCATGGGGACACCGTTATGGAAAAAACCTCTGGGGTGGCGTGGAAATGATTTGAAATAATGTTGATTTCACTTTACTGAATTCCTTACTTTTACATTTTGAATGAATATCTAACATAAGTATCTTCTCAGTCACATCAGGAGACTTCAAATGGAGTGGTTAGCCTACTCATCTAAGATCCGTACCTACAATCCAGTGAAGTTGAGTGGTAATTTATTATCGCAAAATAGTGAAAATATATGGACTTTTTCACAAATTGCTCGCATTGAATATGGAAATCACGTCATAGGATTTCGTTGATGTACGATATGAATGAAAGTATTTCGAGTTCTCCCACACAGAGAAAACACGTCCAAATAAAAAAAGTTTCTAGAAAAAAATGGCTTGCTGCAAATAAATTTTTATCAGTGGTAGAAACATTATTCACCAGTAGTTGAAAAAAACAGATATAGCTAGTCCGGTAAAGCGTTCGACAAACCTTAGTCACCAGGTAATTTGTACTTAATCAAAAATGTTTCTAGAATTTAATCATTTACCCTTAACTATTTATCATTTATCGTAAGTGAGCTCAATATTAATCTTTAGTTATCTAAGTACTTGGAATCACGTCTTCGACACATTCCGATAACACTCGGGTTGCTCGTCTGACCGTTAAGTTGGTTTCAGACAAGAAATTGCATCATTTGATTTTTAACATTCGGGAAGACAGCAAACAAACAGCACGTGTGGAGTGTAGTGAATGTCTGAACGATCTCTCTTTGTGTGGTGAGTGGTTTCTGGTTCCACTATTAGGCGATGCCTACAATGGAATACAAGCAATGTAATTTCCTTCAATGAACATATGTTTGCATATAAAGTTAAGATAATCTATCTTGCTTTTCAGAGATTCAATTTTATTTTCAGATGGTCACTTTGAATGTATACTCTAATAGCAGAACTTACATTACTTTTTTTTCAAATATTTTCCTATTTTTTACGTAAGTTAAAACCAATCTTTATGCAGGGTGTCCCACGACGATTTAGACGAGTAATATCTCGGAACAGAACAGTAGTACAGAATTGTAATTTTGGGGCTTTATATTAGAACAAATTCTGCAGCTTTTCTTGATATTATGTTACCAATTACCTTTTCGTACCTATATCACATTCGAATTTATTAATGGTACAACTTGTATATTTTTACATTTCTCTGTCACGATTCCAACAAACTAGTATATTTGTGGTGTAAAACGACTAATTTAAGAGCTACAGCTAATTAAAAATGTTTGTCCCATGATGGTTAAGACAAGCAATACCTCGGAAATGGGCAGTTTATTTTGAATTTATAAATTAAATACAATTATAATGTATTTAATTGCATGGATTGTATTTTAATTACGAATTCAAAATGAACTGTCTAGTTATGAGAGATTGCTTGTCTTATTTGTCCAGGGACAAGCATTTTCAAGCAGCTGTACCTGTAATCAATCGTTTTAGAACACAAGTGTGTTAGTTTGTTGGAATCGTGTTATCAAGAAAAACTTAAAAATGTAAAAATATGCAGGTGGTCTCATTAAGTTTGATTCTGATGTCACGTAAGCCAAAACGGAATTGTCATTGGGTAGCATAATAACAAAAGAAAAGCTGAGGCATTTGTTTTATACCACCAAAATTACAATTCTGTACTACTGTCCAGTTTCGAGATACTGCTCGTCTAAATCGTGTAATTACCATGTCCGTAATATCAGGTTGATTAATAATCACTTTTTCGTTTGGTTTAGGAAAAATGAAAATTTTACAATGTCTCACAGTTTGCAGCATCTCGATTAAAGAGATCTCTAAAACCAATTTTCAGATTTGAAATCCTTTTGGATTTCAGGATTTCTCTAAGCGAAGGTTTTATTAGCCGCACTCTCTATAGGATTTTTTTTTGTATCAAAATGTTCCTTATTATTTCAATTTTTTATCTTGTATAATTTGAAAAAAATTAATAATTTTAAAACTTACGTGTTTTTATATGATTTGTACTGTACTTATACTGAAAACGTTCCTTATACTATTTTTAACTTTTATATTCGTCTTTTTGGTTAATTTAAGGAAATTAATGAGTTTAAAACTTACATGTTTTTGTATTCTCGGTACATATACTGAAAACTAATGCCTTACTACTTTTAAGTTACTTTTATTAATTTCGTATTTTTTGTTAACAAAATTAATCATTTTAAAACTTAAATGTTTTTGTATGATTTGTATTATTGTAATTAGACTGAAAAAGTTCCTTATTATTGTTACTTACATTTATTTTTGGTTACTTTGCGAAAATTGTATATTTTGAAAAGTAACTTTTTAATTACTTAAAAAATACATATGATAATTTTTATAAGTTTAAAATAAATGTTTTTTATATATTTGCTTTTTTTAACCCATTTCTGAGTGTTTCGGAAATATGGAAAACTAATGATGGAAAAAATGTGAAATCTATATTCCATAACTGGTAGATAAAATCTCAACTTTGGATTATTTTTCAGTACCGGGTGCCCACTTATATTTTCCCCTAATAAATTTTAAATGCTTATAAATTCTAAACGGTGCAGAATAGGAATATGCGGTTTTTACTGAAAGTTTTGGTCGACTAGATTGGATTTTTTCATCGCTTCCGATTACGTCAAAACAAAAAGGACGGATTTTTACAATTTCCGTCAGTTGCTAACCGATTTTGGAAAGCTTCCATCGCTATATATATATATATATATATATATATATATAACAACAAATATATTCATGGGTAATTCACGCAAAATAAAGGGCTACTGAAATAGAGTGGTAACCGTGGGACATGCATGTTTCTGGCTCATTTTGCCTCATCAGCACGGCATAACCAAATAAGGATGTGAAATTTGGGAGCAAAGATGTTAATCGAAACATGGGAAAACACAAAATACCGGATTTCAGCAGGGAAACCAAACGCTCATTTGTGTCTTCAATTGGAAGATCCCGAGTTTTCAGGACATCAACCAACATCGACACGGAGGCGCATATAGCTCCCCCGCCATGAACCTTCCGACCCATAGTAAATAACAAAGAAGATGTAGGAATATCGCGTGATATTCCTACATCTTCTTTGTTATTTACTATGGGTCGGAAGGTTCATGGCGGGGGAGCTATATGCGCCTCCGTGTCGATGTTGGTTGATGTCCTGAAAACTCGGGATCTTCCAATTGAAGACACAAATGAGCGTTTGGTTTCCCTGCTGAAATCCGGTATTTTGTGTTTTCCCATGTTTCGATTAACATCTTTGCTCCCAAATTTCACATCCTTATTTGGTTATGCCGTGCTGATGAGGCAAAATGAGCCAGAAACATGCATGTCCCACGGTTACCACTCTATTTCAGTAGCCCTTTATTTTGCGTGAATTACCCATGAATATATTTGTTGTTGTTGTTAACATATCACGCGATATTCCTACATCTTCTTTTTTATATATATATATATATATTGAACTCATAACAACATCTATAAGGGTTTGAAGGTGTTGGAGTGTGAGGTTTTCAAGCGTGAATTTGGTTGTAAGTTGCCAAAACATAGGGAATTATTTGTTTTTCATGATATGAATGAAATTAAAGTTAGTTATATATTGAATATGTACCTATGATATCGTTTGTTTAATGTAAATATAGAGATGCTAAAATAATATTCAAAACACTCACCATTGTCAGTGCTTCCTAAAATAATTCACTCATAACTTGTATATCAGACCATAAAAATAATCTTTAAACAATATAATAATTTGTAAATTTGGCATATACGTCATTAAAAGTATCTAAACCCCTAAAAGAATAAATAAATGTATTTATATTATTATAATACATCATGTTTAATAAGAATCAGTAGCAAATTCATTATTTTTGATGTTTACTATTATAATGACACTGAGAACTGTCAACAAGATTGGAATGTCAAAATAATTCCAAAACATGAAACATCAGCGACAGATTTCGTTGTGCGCGACAGGATTCATTGTCATAGAACTATATAATTTTGACAAGCGTATAAAGCGAGGATGTAAAATAACATATAAAGAAATTTTGTAAATAGAAACTTCAGTCCGCGTTTATATTGAACACTAATTGTGGAAGAATTTTGATATAATTGGAAAAGGATTGCATATGTATTTCAGAGTAATCAGACTGTAGATTTGTTTGATTTAGAATGGAATAGTTTTATACAATCAGAGGTTTTTTTTTTATAAATAGGGATATTTTTGGAAAAGTAGAGTTTTAAATAGATAAATTAAATTATTTTGGAAATAAACAAAGCATTAAATATCATCAAATAGTTAAGAAAAATATGAAATTAAATAAAAACCTCTGATTTCTAAATTATTGTTAAAAAAATCTAGTGAGATGATGAGTTTTGTCCATAGCAACGGACAGGGGAAATGAGGGTTGTTGATTTCGAAAAATAATAGATGTGGTGTGATATTTTGAAGAGAGGACGTAGATAAATGAAATTTTCAAATTATAATAAAATATAAGAGAAGTCCTCGTATAACTCAAGAGAAGTAACAGAAAAAAGTTAAATAAGGTTGAAGAAGTAAGTTGAGAAGATTTAGAAGCTAATTGAAGGTACAAACGATAAATGATTAAAATAGATAGAAATCAAAGACATTAGAATAATAAAATAAACTGAAAGTATCATTGAAAAATATTTATAAACTAATAAAACTGGAATTTGAATTAAAAAGGAAAGATAAGTTATTTTAAAAGATAACAAGAAATATAATTTCAAAACTTACCTGGAGGAGTTGTGTCAAGTATCCAGAAGGAGTAGATGCAGTAGACACATTAATAGAAGAGTTGTGTTGTTGGAGACTGTTAATTGTCGGTGCCAGAAGAAGCCATCGGTAGTAAGGTTAGTGTTGCGCAATTTTATTGGTTAACCAATTGAATAATTAAAAAAAAATCTGATTTGGCCATTAAAATTCATTTTAATAGTACACTCATTTAAAATTTTATTAGGTTATAGTTATTTGTTCAACATACTAGATTTAGATTTTGTTTGTGTTGATATATGTACTTCTTTTCTCATTTTCATTCCATATTTTCGATTATATGAATAGAGTGTATGTCATTGTGGTTTCATTACAATATCAGAAACAGAAAATAGTTAATAATAATGACAACCAATCATATAGATAAATTCAGATCATTCCACGTGTCAATACTAAAGAAAGGAATAGGTTTGATACCATAGGCGTCTCAACATAAATTTAGACAAGGTATAATTTTTTCATTTTAAATAAAAGACTAAAACAAATAATTCTTTATGAAAATATATATAACAAAATAATAAATTACATAAAAATTTTTGTACCTGAACTCAAGAGATTGAGGAGTACTCATGCTCTACTTGATATAATCACACTGAGCTAAAAATAAACAATAATAATTATAAATTATCGCTGCAAACAATTAATTTAAGCTAGCCGAACAACATTCATAGGTGAAGATCACTTATCAAACTACAAAAAATATACTGGTCGTTCCATTAACAAAGTCAATAAAAAAATTGTCAAAAATTCGCCGTTTCTGTTGTTTCGTAAACGGAAACGATAGAAAGAAATCAATATATTCAAACGAAACTTGTAGCTACTATAATGAAACAATTCCGTGAAAACCGCATATTTACCTCCTGAACCGTTTAGAATTTAGAGGCAGTCAAAATAGGGGAAATATAAGTGGACATCCTGTATAAGCCTAAATGCCAAGATTTAGGTTAATAAATAAATCGATCACTGTAAATAAACTTTTCAATTAGTCCTCATAACCTGTATTACTAAGGTGAGTATCCATTTTATCTATAATAGGTTAAAAAGTTATTAGAGATAAATAAATAAATCACTAGGGATAGGTATACAATATGTCTGATTTAATAATTTAGTAGCTAGTAGCAAGTTATCTAGGTCGATAACTGTAAGCGACTCAATAATTTACGGTAAATAAAATAGACTACCTGTAATATATCTATGATAAGTGATCTCTATAATGACTGTAAATGTTTAATTTTAGCAATAAGGTTTTTTCTGTGGTAAATGAATAAGTCATTTGTCCCCTACTTAATCGATTTTTTTTGCTACTGCAAGTTAACATTCGCTAATGTCTAGCGATTTTTTTTCTCTGTGCAAGAAAAAATATCGCTACCTTCTCGGACTCCCTTATGGGGTGATAAAAAAAATCAAGATTTTTATTTAATAAAGTCTTCGTAATTTTTCAAATTGATATCATTCGACTATGGAAATGAATTTCTCATGAATTTGTCGTACAAGGATGTGATGATAATTCCACCAAAGATAAATCAGAACTAAATCATAACATGGGAGACACGGAGTGATGAAAAGTGAATATTCCTCATATTCAACACCCTGTATCTCGAAAATTAGTCATAGGATCGTGTTGTGAACATTAAAACATTTCACCAGAATGATCAAGTCTACAACATATCAGAAATTCAGGAAATTTGACGAACAACAATTTTCCCATATAAGGGTCCTTTGGCATGATGTTGATAGTTTCGATAATATTATTAGCATTATGCCGTGTAATCATTATCAAGAGGACAGTTATTCAAACTAAAAGTGAAACTTAAATGTAAATGTTATTAACCCTTAGAACATCTGGGGAAGCGTCGTTTCTTCCAACATAAACCAATTAAACTTCTCCTCGCAATGGAAATTATTTAAATGTTTCACTATTACCTAACATCGTTTTTAATAAATAAATAGCTAACATTTCTATTGCTTTATCAATTGATATGTTTCTATTTCAGCAATTGCATCGCTTATGTTTCTATAAGTTGTTATCCAAATCTAGTACTTACATATTAGATTGGTTTCTGACAGTTTGTCTATATGTAATATTCAGTATTTGATGGATTACGCACTAGTGATTTTTGTCTGCTCTAACTGTTGCGGCCTCATAAAATAAGGCGTCACAAACTTCGAGCTGAAGAACCCATGTGTACACGACGACCGAAAAGAGAAATTTCTCTATCAGGAGTATATAGACGTATTCTACTGACAGGGATACTTAATCCCAATATATGAACGGTTTTCACTCTAGCACCTAAAAATAGTGAAACGGTATATAAATCAGAATGCTCTTTGGGATGATATTCTTCTAAATAATTATGATTAAAATACAAATACGCTAGATTTATTGGTTGATCCAAACATTAGTGTGTGGGTTTAAATCGTCACAATCAACTTTGATTGTTACGTTTTCATGGGTTAATTTTTTGGAAGAGTTGGTGTTGATACTTGACGTTATCTTTAGCTGAAAATGTACAACTCCAGAGTATCATGCACCAAATAATATCGAAACTGCAGCCTGGTCTTTGAGTGTCAATAAACAGTGGTGATGATTATTGGACTCATTATTAATGTGGTTTTTCTGTTTAAGGCAGAAATAAAATTTTCAAAATAAAAAATAGTGTCCAAAACTGATGAACCTTTAGGATTACGTTACCAGGAAAACAATTAACGACTAACATTAAATAGTTAATTCCGCCTTTCTCATGAATAAACTTATTATTGACAGTTTTTTGACTAATTTCGTAATTTGAGAACATTTGTGAAGCAGTATATTAGTTAAATTTAGTAGCATTACTAGTGAATATACGATAAGTGGAATTATTATCAGATTTCTATTTTTGACTATTCTCACCGAGAGAACTCTTTTTTTATTCCTTCTTATTGATTTTCCAACATTTCTCCTGAAAAAGGTTCATTAACTTTTTTAAGATAGTTAATGAGCAAACATTGTACAGGCGCTCCGAAATATCTCCGAAGAATCGAGTTCGGCTCCGTCTCCGCGGTTATTAAATTGTCCAATCTTAATTATTTCTCCGATTCTTTCATTAGCTTTTTTTATTTTTATTTTTCCACTTGCGGACTACTTCATCTATCTACCGAAACGGCCAAAGTTGGGAAGACTTCTTTTTGTCTGATCAAGTTCAAAAAGGTGATAAATTCACACTTTTATTGACAGTCGATCGGTTTTTAATACGGTACTTTACAAAATTCTCAGAAAAGGTTTCGAAAATATGGAGTTAGTGACTCAAAGAAATTAACACTAGCCTTCAAAGTTATTGGCAGAGTTGGGAAAATAACAATGTAAACTAGCAAAAAACAGGTTGTGCAGTCAATTCAAAAATTGCGCAAACTTGATAGGATATGATTAGTGTAAGTATATATATATATATATATATATATATATATATATATACATATATATATATATATATATATATATTTATATAATTTCATAAAATACGAGATGTCTGATGTCTATATGGAACATAAATTTCGATTTTCTACTACACCTTCTTTTAGTCGAAATTTCAATCATTTCGAAGTATTGGACTGACCGTTCTTCGAAGGGAAAAACAAGTACATTCCTGACTAATACCGCGAAAAATATTAATTACGTCCCCTTCGAAAACCGTGACGTCGATCGACCATTTTGCCGATACGGACATCTGTGGTGATTTGCAACTGATAGCGGAATGGAATAGTACACTGACGCGTTTCGGCCTTCTTGAATCTTTTCAAGAGTGCCGTAATTCCCTCCAGTTCAGAGTCTTTAATCCGAACTGAAGATTCCGTTCTCCGACAACTTCTACATGGCTCGTGTAGTTACACGCAAGCGAGAAGTAGTCAGCTGGCGCCATCTTAACTTTCAGTTGCGAACCAACACCTCAGGTAAATTCGACCGTATCAGTCGTATGAAATGAAATGAATATAATTTCATTAAATATGTTATGAAATTATATTCATCTTATTTCATATATTCTATGAAATTATATTCATTTTATTTCATACGACTAATACGGACGAATTTATCTGAGGTGTTTGTTCGCAACTGAAAGTGAAGATGGCACCAGCTGATTATTTCTCGCTTGTGTGTAACTACACGAGCCAAGTAGAAGTTGTCGGAGGACGGAATCTTCAGTTCGGATTGGCAACTTTGAACTGGAAGGCATTACGGCACTCTTGACGAGACCCAAGAGGGTCGAAACGCGTCAGTGTACTATGCAATTCCGCTATCAGTTGCGAATCAGCACAGATGTCCGTATCGGCAAAATGGTCGATCGACGTCGCGGTTTCCGAAGGGGATGTAATTCAATATTCTGCTTGGTATCAGCCAGGAATGTAGGTGTATTTCCCTTCGAAGAACGGTCAGGCCAATACGTCGAAATTATTGAAATTTCGACTAAAAGCAGGTGTAGTAGAAAATCCAAATTTTTATGTATATATATATATATATATATATATATATATATATATATAGTTAAACTTGATCTTTGCCGAATAATTAATACTAAACATAGGTTTATTGGGGAAGCGGCAAATTAAAACGAGTACCCTTTATACTTTTTATGTACAAGCTTTCAGAATTTATTTATTCCATTATCAAGGATAAAGTATATGAGAATGTATATTATAATAGATGTAAATGGTAAATTGTATACAGCATCAAAAGAAATATTTGAATTTTTTAAAAATAATTGTCAAATTGAGAGTAAATAAAATCATTCTAAATTGTTATTCTTTTTTTATATTGGAACATAGAAATAATTAAAGAAATTAAGGTTATGTTTAAATTAACCATAGATCTATATACAGTTAATGTATTTTTGGTTATCTTCTTTCTTTTTTGATTATAGAAATGTCATTTTAATAACCTACAAAATGTTTATTTAAACAGAAGAAGAATTTGAAATTGAAAGACATTTATGGTTTTTATCAATAGACAATAAGTAATAATAAATATCACTTGAATTCTTATGATCACTTTTCTTATTAATGATATTAGTTTCTTGAGAAATGTGAGCCATTTCTAAGAAAAGTCTTTTTTGAATATTTGATTGAATATCTAAAATACTTACAGAATCAAAGTCCATAATATGATCTTTATCAATCACATGTTTTGCCAAAGCACATCTATCGGGATATAATCTACAATCGCTTTTATGTAGGGATATACGATTCTTTAATTTTTGACCAGTGTGACCTACATATTTTTCTTAACAATTTTTACAAGGAATACAATATACTACATTTGATAGGTTAAGAATATTAGTTTTATCTTTGACTTTTGTGAAAATTGATTTAATTGTTAAACATGTTCTATTTGCAATTTTTATGTTATCTAATGGTTTAAACGTTCTAATCAATTTGGGAGTCATTTCCTTAATATATGGAAGAGAAATATAATATTTTTGGATTTCAGAATTTTCTAGAGTAATGTTTAAATTCGAAGAAAAATTATATAATATGTATTTTACTAAATTATTTGGATATCCATTATCTAAAAATAATTGATGAAGAATTTTAAAGTTCTTTTCGTGGAACATAGGGTCTGATATATTAGATATTCTATTTTTCATTTGTTTAATTAAATTAGTTTTCATAGAATATTTATGATAAGACCAAAAGTTCAATAATCTCCCAGAACTTATTGGTTTTCTATACCAGTCAATCGATAATGTGTTATTATCATTTCTTATTAATTCCTCCAATGGGAGCTACAATTTCACCAATTATAGCATGTTATGTTATGGATAATTTGTTAGACACAGTTATACCAACTCTACCATTCAATTTAATATTCATAAAAAAATATGTTGATGATATTATTTTATCTTTACCAGAAAATACATTAGATGATGTTCTTTCCATATTTAACAACTATGATCCACATATACAATTCACAATGGAAAAAGAAGACGAATCACAAAGTATACCATTTTTGGATACTAAATTAATAAGAAATGATAATAACACATTATCGATTGACTGGTATAGAAAACCAATAAGTTCTGGGAGATTAATGAACTTTTGGTCTTATCATAAATATTCTATAAAAACTAATTTAATTAAACAAATGAAAAATAGAATATCTAATATATCAGACCCTATGTTCCACGAAAAGAACTTTAAAATTCTTCATCAATTATTTTTAGATAATGGATATCCAAATAATTTAGTAAAATACATATTATATAATTTTTCTTCAAATTTGAACATTACTCTAGAAAATTCTGAAATCCAAAAATATTATATTTCTCTTCCATATATTAAGGAAATAACTCCCAAATTGATTAGAACGTTTAAACCATTAGATAACATAAAAATTGCAAATAGAACATGTTTAACAATTAAATCAATTTTCACAAAAGTCAAAGATAAAACTAATATTCTTAACCTATCAAATGTAGTATATTGTATTCCTTGTAAAAATTGTGAAGAAAAATATGTAGGTCACACTGGTCAAAAATTAAAGAATCGTATATCCCTACATAAAAGCGATTGTAGATTATATCCCGATAGATGTGCTTTGGCAAAACATGTGATTGATAAAGATCATATTATGGACTTTGATTCTGTAAGTATTTTAGATATTCAATCAAATATTCAAAAAAGACTTTTCTTAGAAATGGCTCACATTTCTCAAGAAACTAATATCATTAATAAGAAAAGTGATCATAAGAATTTAAGTGATATTTATTATTACTTATTGTCTATTGATAAAAACCATAAATGTCTTTCAATTTCAAATTCTTCTTCTGTTTAAATAAACATTTTGTAGGTTATTAAAATGACATTTCTATAATCAAAAAAGAAAGAAGATAACCACAAATACATTAACTGTATATAGATCTATGGTTAATTTAAACATAACCTTAATTTCTTTAATTATTTCTATGTTCCAATATAAAAAAAGAATAACAATTTAGAATGATTTTATTTACTTTCAATTTGACAATTATTTTTAAAAAATTCAAATATTTCTTTTGATGCTGTATACAATTTACCATTTACATCTATTATAATATACATTCTCATATACTTTATCCTTGATAATGGAATAAATAAATTCTGAAAGCTTGGACATAAAAAGTATAAAGGGTACTAGTTTTAATTTGCCGCTTCCCCAATAAACCTATGTTCAGTATATATATATATATATATATATATATATATTTAGGGTGTCCCGCGAGGTTTTGGGCAGTTTATATCTCGAAAACTATTAGAGCTACAATATTGAAATGTGGCAGTTATAAACCGTAGGTATTATTACACATTTTGAGCAATCAGCTAATTTGCTACAATGTCACGTTTCGGGTCACGTGGTATCATTTTTAGGAAAGTTAATGACACACCCTGTATATTGTTCCACTGCTGTAAAGGTTTCTGTTATACTAATTCGGCGATACCTATTTGTTTTGAGTTAGCTACTTAGAAACGACAAACATATGTTTATAAAGTTTTTTTACTTTAGATACAAGAGAGCTGAAAAACAAAAAGAAGTGGAATACAATAACGCTTTTAACAACAATAATACAGTAAACGATTGTTCACTGACACTGGCAGCTTTTGACAACTAGGATAGCTGTTAATAGAATATATTTTTTGTTTTTCAGCTCTCTTTGTTTTTAAAATGAAAAACTTTATAAAAATTTGTTTGTCGTTTCTAAGTACCTAACACAAAAAAGGTATCGTCGAATTAGTATAAGAGAGACCTTTACAGCAGTAGAACAATATACAGGTTGTCTCAATTACTTTTCAGAAAATTATAACACATGATCCGAAACGTGACGTTGCAAAGTAACTGCTTGCTTAAAATATTTAATACTACCTACGGCTTATAACTGCCAACTTCAATATTGTAGTTCAAATAGATTTCGAGATATATACTGGCCAAAACCTCGTGGGACACCCCACCCAATGTCGCAAAAAAAATCAGTTGTAATAGGACTCGCAGATGGAGCTATAAAACTCTCTGACTACGAATACCGGGAGAACGCCATAAAAAAAGCTAAAGAAGCTCTCCGTTTAAATGATTATCGAGATAAACTAATTAATACAATATTTAGAAACCGTATCTATCTTTTTTACAACCAAACTCAACCTAAAATTATTTCACATAATATACCCCAAAAAAATATCTTTCTTTACCGTACGTTTCGTGACTTTCGAAAAAAATTGGTAGCGCTTTTAAAGATCACAACATAACAGTGACTCACAAGGGACATAATCTTTTAAAATCAAACTTTAGCAAACTAAAATTAAAAATTCCCAAGAAAAAAAAAAAGCCATGTCATCTATGAGATCCCGTGTAAAGATTGTGAAGGTGTCTATATTGGGCAAACCAGTCAATATTGAAAAAACCGCCTAAATAGCCACATATACGATTAAAAAACAAGACAGCCCTAACAAATCAAATTTCTGAACACAAACACACCTTCGTCCATGACAACACAAAAATACTGCGAACTGAAAGCCATCAAAAAAAGAGAGTTCTACGAAATTATAGAAATCCAAAAAAACCAACATTCTATCAATGCCAAATCAGATACAAAAAATTTATCGAAAATTTATTTTAATTTAATCAAATAAGTATTTTTTTCAAAAAATTGTGTATAAATTGAAATTACATCCTGTAGCATAACTAACACCTTATACCAAAATATTATCAGTATGAATTTTCAGGACAAAAATGAGTTTGTATATTATCTCTTTTTCCATCATAAATAATGTATACGATACAAAAACCAGTTCCATTTACTACCAATAAATTTTGTTTCCTTCAAGAATCAGTTGTAATATAATATGTTGTACAGTCAATTGTTGTGAATGTTTTGTTTTAGTACTGAATGTTTTTTAATGAAAATAGTTGTCTTCTTATAAATTGAAATGCGCTTGCAGGCTCTTGTTTTGTGGTAAGTTTTTCAAGAAATTTGTATGTATTGTATAATTTGTTGATTATAAACGTCTAGTTGTAGAAAATAAAGTTCTGATGAAGGACACTAACTGTCCGAAACGTCAACAAAAATGGAGAAAAAAAAACAAAAATGTTATTAAAACCCAAAAAACCATTTAATTTCTGACTAATAACCTTACAATCCGAAGAAAAATATTTCCGAAATATATATATATATATATATATATATAAATATATATATATATATATATATATATATATATATATATATATATATATAATTCTTGCCATACCAGAAGTATTGGTGGAGGAAGTAGAAATGGCACTGAAAAGCATGAAAAATGGCAAAGCAGCGGGAAATGACGGCATCACGACCGAAATACTCAAATATGCAGGAGCTAAAATATGGAAGTACCTTGCCAAACTATACACGAACTGTCTGATGTCCAGGAGCATACCTAAAGAGTGGAACAGCGCCCTTATAGTGTTGATCCACAAGAAAGGCAGCTAAGAAGACATTAAGAACTACAGACCAATAAGTCTACTACCAGTGACGTACAAGGTATTCACAAAGATCATTCACAACAGAATATAAAATACACTAGACTCGGCCCAACCACGAGAACAGGCTGGATTCCGCAAAGGCTTCAGTACAATAGATCACATCCATACCCTCAAAGAGGTTATCAGTCGAACCAAAGAATACGACCAACCACTAGCATTAGCCTTCATCGACTTTGAGAAAGCATTCGACTCTATATATCCCAGAGCAGTAATAAATGCCCTAACAGAACAAGGGGTCGACAAGCCATATATTGAGACCCTAGCAAATATATATAGGGAAGCCAAAGCGAGAGTTAGGATATATGAGGGCACACCAGAATTCCCCACCAGCAGAGGAGTTAGACAAGGAGACGCAATATCACCAAAGTTATTTACAGCAATACTAGAAAGCATCTTCAGAAAACTGGGCTGGAACAACACAGGTCTGAATATAGATGGAGAATACTTGAACCATCTAAGATTCGCTGATAACATCATCCTGATAGCGAGTAACTCTGGCGAAATGCAACAACAAATAAATGAATTGAATGCAGCAAGCAACGAAGTAGGCCCTAAAATAAATCTGAGTAAGACCAAGATAATGTATAACCAACTGATAAACGCACAAGAAATAACAATTAATGACACTGCCCTGGAAATAGTAGAGGAATACATATACCTGGTCAACTAATACACATATCAGGCTCTCTACTTCCAGAAATAAACAAAAGAATCAAATTAGCATGGAGAACATTTGGACAGAACTCTATCATCTTCAAGTCTAGAATGTCACTCCGTTTGAAAAAGAAAGCGTTTGATCAGTGCGTACTACCAGTATTAACATACGGCTGTGAAACCTGGACCCTGAAAACTGATATCATTAGAAAACTCCAGGTAACGCAGAGGTCTATGGAACGATGCATGCTTGGAATAACAAGGAGAAATAGAAAAAGGCTTGATTGGATCAGACAAAAGACCCAAGTGATAGATGTCATAAATAGAATCAGATCCCTAAAGTGGCAATGGGCGGGGCATCTCGCTAGAAGGACAGACGATAGATGGACCACAAAGATAACGCAATGGTATCCCCGAGGCGTGAAAAGACCAAGAAGACGCCCCAACTTAAGATGGGACTACGATATAAAGAAACTCGCAGGATCAACTTGGGGCCGCATAGCTAGCAATAGACAACAATGGGCCCACATGGAAATGGAATATATAAATATGTAAAGGGAGGCTACACCATAACAAAATGGTTTAATAAGCTGCATATGATGATGATGATGATGATGATATAATTCTTGTTCCCTTGATACCCTTATCAGATGATTTGATACCTATATTTCCGCGTTAAACTCTTCAAAATTTGAGATATTTCACATATGGTAGCTATCGATAAATAGAAATGCAGTAACTCATCATTTGTGGATAGTTAACATTCAAACAGACATATTATATGGAGTGATGGATGTAAATGATCTTCCACTTGTCTTGCTCATGCGAGAATAGTGAGGACTTGCGATCATATGGCCTCAATCATTTGGTTTCTGAATTATGCAAAGTACCAGGATAATCTTCGTTAGCCATCGAGATTATTGGATGTAGTTATCAACAGTCAAGATGATCCCGGAGTGATAGATATGTAGATTTTTTAGTGTCAATATTAATACGATGTTCACTATAAAATCATGAATTTATCTTATAGTAGTTTAAGGTATAATGCCTTTTTCTTTTGTATAGCACTTTAATACTTTTTTCCTAGAAGGTCTTTAGATATCACTGCCTAGGCCTCAATTTTTTCCTTTTTTTAATAAAGCTTTCCAATACAACTGTAATTAGATCTTTTTTATATGAATGCCACAAATCTCCAATAAATCTTCAGTTATTCAAATTTTCCATACAATTCGGTAGTACTAAAAACTTCGCCGTAAATAGTTTTACATATTGTATTCTTTCTTTATTTCTTTCTTTTCTCCTTATGCCTTCTCAGGCGTCGGATTAGAGTTCTTCATGTACACATTTTTTCCAATATTTTCTGACCCTGGCCAATGCCTTCATCTCTCCTAATGTTTTTCCCTTGTTTTTCCAATTTCTTCAATCTGATCTATCCATTTCCTCCTGGGCCTTCCTCTTTGTCTTTCTCTTGATATTCCTATTTCCATCAGTTTCCCCGCAATTCTATCTTGCTTCCTTTTAACTAGGTAGCCATACCAGTTTAATCGTTTCTTTTTAATCTTTGATATTATTGGTTCTTGATTAGTTATGCTTCTGATTTCTTCGTTCTTTACTTTATCCTATTTTGTCTCAATAGCAATTTTCCTTAAATATTTCATTTCCATTGCATTTATCTTTGTTTCCTGTTTTTTCTGCATCACCCAGTTCTCACTAGCATAAGTTATAGTTGGGACTGTAATTTTGTTGTAGATTTCCAGCTTTGTGTCCATATCAATGAGTTTATGGCTTAATATTGTTCGATTTAAGGAATAATATAATCTAGTTGATTTATTTGCTCTGTTATCAGGTTCTGCATCTATTTTCCATTCTTCTGTTATAATACTTCCTAGGTAATTATAAGTTGTTAGTCTTTCTAATGTTTTGTAATTACATTTCAATTCCTTGCAGTTACTCCCCTCTCGCTATTTTTTATTTACTATCATTACTTTGGTTTTTTCTGCATTTATTGTCATTTTCATATTTTCTATTTCTCTTGACAATAAGTTGATTAGTTTCTGCATTTTATTTCTTTGATTTTTCTATAAGTACACTGCATACAGTAAATTACTTAATCTGACCGGAACCATGTTTTTGTACCCTATTATCATGTCCAGATTTTCCCCTTGTCTTTTTATTTCCTTCACTATTTCGTCCATTTTAATGAGAAACAACAGTGGGCTTAAGCTATCGCCCTGTTTTATACCTTTTTCATTAGAAACTCTTCCGATATTTGACCTCCTATCTGCACTCTTAATTTGACTGTCTCGTATGTGCTTTTAATTATATCAATTAGAGCTTTCGGTACTTCTAAATCTTCCAATACCTACCTCCCAAATTTTTTCTTCTTCCACTGTGTCAAAAGCTGCCTTCAAGTCAACAAATGTGTGTCGTCGGCCACTTTTTCTTACATGTTTTGTTAGCACGATACAGCCTCCGGAGTACAATAATTCACCAATTTTATGATTGATTATTGTTAAGGACATGTCACAGATGAGCCCTATTGATTTTCAGCTCACCAGAGCCAGTACAACGGGTGCTATGGTACTTGAAGGACGACAATTTGTCATTTTTTGGGAAATTTCAGTTTGTTAGCACGATACAGCCTCCGGAGCTCAAGAAGTCACCCATTTTATGATTGAATATTATTCAGGACATCTCACTGATGAACCCTATTGATTTTCAGCTCTTCAGACCCAATACAACATGTGCTACAGTACTTTAGGTACGATACTTCTGTAATTTTTGGATAAGTTCCAGTTTGATGGCACGATACAGCCTCCTGAGTAAATACAAGTGACCAATTTTATGATTGGATATTATTCAGAGCGTCTCAAAAATGAGCCCTATTTATATTCAGCTCACTAAAGCTAGTCAACGGCTGATATGGTACTTGGAGTACCAAATTTTTGTCATTTTAGGAGAATTTTCAGTTTGTTGGCAAGATACAGCCTCCAGAGAGTATACGATTGATCAATTTTATGATTGAATATTGTTCAAGGAGTCTTACAGATGTACTCTATTGATTTTCAGTTGAGTAGAGCGAGTACAGCGGGTCCTATAAATCCAGATATACTACATTTTTGGTTATTTTAAGAGAAATTTCGGTTTGTTAGCACGATACATCCCCCGAAGTGTATACAAGTAGAATTTTTATGATAGAATATTGTTCAGGGCCACAGATGTGGAAAAGTTAGTTTTGATCTTTGAAACCATTTATTTTTTCTGTGTTTCTTAATTTACTGATTGCAATTCTACTGAATATTACTTCTTATGTCTTCATTATTTGTTCCTCACATTCCGCCACTACTAATCTATGGTTTGTATTCAATCCAGCCTCTTTTCTTGTCTCTACTTTTTTCACCATATTTGATAGGTTTTGTATATGAACTATGTAATCGATTAAACTATGCATTTCTTTCTTCAGCTACAAAGGTATATTTATCCTCTAGTTTTTGTTTCCACATCGTATTTCCTATTATTAAATCATTACTTTGACAAAAACCTATTACCTTAAGACCATTTATGTTCGTTGTTTCCTCACCATAAACTCTCATGCCACCCATTCCTCGATTGTAATATTTACCAACTCTTGCGTTCCAATCCCCCATAATGATTAGGTTTTCGTTTTGCTCTCTTATATCATCCACTACTTCCTGTAATTGTATGTAAAATTCTGAAACCTCTTCCTCTCCCGTTCCTTCAACCCGTGCATATATTTGTATTATTTTCAATATTTCTTTTAGTCGTATACTTAGAACCAGTATTCTTGAATTTATATCCTTCATATCTATTACCTTTTTGTTTATTTCTTCTGTTAAAATTATTCCTACTCCCTCTTTTGCTCTTTGTTCTACTTTTACCCCTGAGTAAATAGTTTCACATATTGTATTCATGTTTATTAATTTAACTATCCCCATTTCAAATATAAATAGAATTTAGAGTGACAATTTTAAATAAAACACCCTATACATCATTACATTTTTAAAATATGGTCAATGAGAGATTCCAACGATATTTCAAAAATAATATTCATTTTTACCAGTAAAGGACAACAGCTAGTAGAAAATCACAATTTTTATAATTCATGTGGCTGTAGCGGGTAAACAGTAGTTGAAAATCAGGTAAAATCGCTTACGACCTATCCTAACATTTCAAGTTCTAGTCAGTGGCATAAAAAATTATTTCATACAAGATGATCTAATATGGATATGCGATTTAAGGGTATATATCGATTTTTCCTATTCTTGCACTATTGGCACAGAACAGCTTTTTGCGCGAGAATTTTAAATCTTCAGCTATTGCGATAATGTAGAACATTTTCCAGTTGGCTTCAAAGAGATTGACTGAAAGCAATTTTCCCATGAAAAATTGCGAGGCTCTTCTCGGGAGAAGGCCAAATATCTAGGAGTAGTGCTTGACAAAAAGGTAAACTGGATACCTGTTAAAAACTAATTGGATTCAATAATTATAAGTGGATGAATTTGAATAAACGTATATTACTTTATAGATTGACGTACACATATTATATACTGACATATCTAAAACTAAACAACTAAAAACCTAACTGTCAACTACGATCTTCACATGTTCAACATACAGCAATTCAGATTGTTATATATAAAATATTCTATTGTCTATAATTTCAACAATACCACATATTGACAGAGGTATTAGCAAGTCAATAATCTCACTGTGGCAGATGTGGAAAGCCGTGGGGAAGTGCATGGGAGTAAAAACCGAGATTCTTGATTGATTTCAAATTACGGTCATAAGACCGAGGAACCATCTCATAAGTTGGCGCATGTCCTGAGAGTAGCGAGCTTAGCAGTTTCAGGAGATTTTAGGACAACACCGACATCAGCGCTTGATGTCCTTCTAAGATTGCTGCCTCTGCCCATATGGATTATTATGAGCACCAGGGCAGCCTTCGTTAGATTGCGGGAGAACGGGCACTGGAAAGGAGATGGCGAAGGCCACATAATAATTGCCAAAGGAACACTTCTAACCATCAGAGCTGTGCCAGAATAGGAAAAACTGAGGACAGACAAGTTCACAATCGTCATTCAGCTTAGAGAGCAGTGGAACGATGACAAAGTCGAATTTCAACTCGGAAGCATTGTGTGCTTTACAGACGGTTTCCGCATGGTAGGGAGCTAGTGTCTTGATAGAGGATATATGAGTGCATACGAGCAATGCATTGGATCGATAACCCGTGGTCTTCCAATTAGAAATATTTTCCATCCGTGAAGCCTCAGAGCAAATAATAGAACGGGACGCATACATAGACTCTGTTACCATGTGATCGGATAGTCAAGCCGCTATTAAAGCAATCTGCAGCCCCAAAACCAATGCGACGCTGGTTCAGCAACGCGCAGATGCTCTGGATAGCCTGGCATCAGTATGAGAAGTTGCCCTACTGTGTGTACCGGGGAATACCAGGATCGAAGGTAACGAGCGGGCAGATGAACTTGCTAGGCGAGACGCTAGCATGTTTTGCTGTGGACCAGGGGGATCAATCGGATTGAGTGAAGCTCAAACTTCCACCTTGTTTAAAAAATGGGCTCGGGAAAGACTTTAGATAGCCTGGAGAGACTGCAACGCCCTCAGGCAGGCGAAACAAATAATTGCCTATCCAGATACAACAAGGACACGTTGGCTGCTGGGTAAACCCAGCTCACAGCTACGACTGATATTATTACATCTGTTACAGATTCTTTCAGACACAGATTGCGGGGAGGAGGAATCTATTCACCATTTTGTTCTCACCTGTGAGGTATACACACAGCTTAGAAATGAAATCTTTGGTTTGGAAAGAATTGACGAAGAAGACCTACATTCCCTTTCCCTAAACGACATCACAGCCGTTATACGTAGTTCGAGGCATTTTAAAAGCAGGCCGAATGAGTGAAGCAAAGGGGGGAGAAACTGGGGAATGGCAAAAAGGGCCAATAGAACAAAATAAAGTATTTTAACGTTCTTTATTACAGAGGTAAAGTTTAAAATAGAAATAGAAAAAAACGTACAACCATAACTGCCATTGATCGATAAA
Source organism: Galeruca laticollis (assembly GCA_963921935.1). Lineage (NCBI taxonomy): Eukaryota > Metazoa > Arthropoda > Insecta > Coleoptera > Chrysomelidae > Galeruca > Galeruca laticollis. Next base: position 52,775,366 of record OY998179.1, on the reverse strand, counting down.
ATTTCATTAGTAACTATATTGAGTCCTGCACATTACGGTGGCCCAGTGAGAACTTTATAAACTTAAAAATTCCCCGAATGTTCTGGTGAAAGAAGTGAATCCGTACTATGGCCTCCTAAATCACAAGATCTAAACCATTCAAATATTCCTTCTGAATATTCCTGAGCGGAAAGGCTAATTTCAAACTTGTAAAGAGATGGGAAGATGTGGTAACTCGTAGTCACGCTGCTGTGACAATAAGCGAGAACATGGTGCAGAGGCTTGGTCATTTATTTTTTGCATTGATGTAGAAGACGGTTTGTTCGAGCTACTTTTATAAATCAACTCCTAGTTTTAAAACATTTATTCGTTTCTGGCAAAGTTTGATTTTTAGATCTTTTTTTCTTACCAATAACTCAGTTACCAAGGACGAAACGCAAATTTTCATTCTTACGATTTAATTTGCGTCCGTCGATTCATATTCAGAAGGGACGGGCATCAATTTTGAGACACTCTGTATATTCGAATACTATCAATTCACTGAATTTAATTTTTAGATGGTTGTCTTCTCAGCTACTCAAACATTGTAGAGGTATTGCTAGAAATTATTCAAGAGGAAGAGAAGAAAAAAAAGAAGAAGCGATGTAAAATTGGAAATGCGTCTTCCACATAGATTTCCCTTTACTGACCATATATATTTTCACAGTAGATTTAAAAATGGTGTCAATAGATGTATAAAAATTAATAACGAAATGAAATTTTCATAAAATTTTGAATCCAAAATAAGCATTTTCTTTTGGTGGAGCCGGTATAATGTGTCTCTATATCATCGTCCCTATGACTAATTCAAATATATATGTCATTTTTTGGAAGAAATATCTCAATAAAAAAATTAATTCTCCAAGGTCGAATAAATATTTGTTTGAAATTGACCCTCAGTCATTATTCAATTATTTTGGCATTTAGGTACATCAAATTTTCTCGAAAACACATTAAATACACTTCAATACACTCACCCTATTTCCGTTGGATCGTGTGAACAATATAAATAGGGGAGATTATCACTGGTGTATAGGGATTCCTTTCTCCAGTGAGGGTAGCTCACAGATCATTGTATTGCGACGCTGGGTCAAAATGAGATATTATTGAGAATTTTTTGTGTGAAAAAGTGTATTTCATCAAATGTTATCATCCAATTTTTTTTTCAAATAGAGAAAATAAAAATGAGTTGGAAGACTATATTATTCTTGTAATTTAATATTAACCAATATTGACAGCTGCTTCTTCATTTTTGTAAAATCAATTATCAGTTGATTGCATATCATTATCATATTACACAGGGTATGTCCCAGGTGGCCTGTCGCACCCTGATAACTTAGATATTTCAAACAATATGCCCTAGAAATAACATATTTTCGTAAATCGAACATCAAGCTACATTGAATGCAGCTGTCAAACCGCCGTAAAAATGACACGTATCGAAATAACGATGGATAACAATTTTTTTCAATAGTACAGTACCTATATGTTTGGTTACATATTCTTAATAGAAGCCATATGTCTAGAAACTTCCAGCATAACAAAAGTGGAAGATGCACCGTCGGCGTTTGTTCTAGATTTTAGTTCGACATTAATTGTACTGCTAGATTAGATCAGACTAGATTTTAACGAGTTTACAATGCACTGAAACGTAAGGTTTATTGTGCCCCCCATCAGAGCTGTTCTAGCTACTACAACAGCTTGCCTTCCAGTTCCAGGGTTCTCATGAACTCTGGTATTTGGAACAGCTTCAAGGAGGTTATATCCTCACACTCACAAGTTTCTTGTCCGAAGCATTTCATGCGTTGGCTTGCAATGGCGAGCCATTCCAGAACTAGTTTATCCGGAGTTTAATCCTCCCCCCACAGAATCTACACTCGTCAGTTTCTGCTAGACCTATTCTCCTTAGGTGCTACCTAAGGCGGCAGTGTCCTGTTAGAAAGCCCGTGAGGAGATGTAGCTTATTTTTACTGAGGTACAAATATTTTTTGGATCTAGCAGTGTCAAAGTTCCGCAGGAACTTCATGGAATGATCCAACTCGGGAAGGCGCCGCCAGATTGCTTCTCTTCCGGTTTCCTCCTTCTTCCGAAACTCTTTCTGATAGGAGCATTTTCCTACACCACAGAATGGCCCCGGGTCAATAAAGGGCGTTCGTGCTCCTTTCCTGGCAAGTGAATTGGCCTCTTCATTTCCTGCGATTCCCGAGTGGCCAGGAACCCAGACTAAAGGGACCCTGTTATTCTTGACTAATTCATCAAGTTTTTTTCGGCACTCCCATGCCAACTTTGAGCCAATGACATGGGAGTTCAATGCTTTGATAGCTGCTTGTCTATCAGAATGGATAGATATATCACATTTTTGATAGTTTCTATCTAGGTTTATTTCCACGCATCTTTCAATCGCAAGTATTTCTGCCTGAAAGACGTTTGGGAGAGAGCTTAACGATAACGAGTATCTAGTGCCAGGGCCAAATACTTCAGCGCCTGCTGCAGTGGTGGTTTCTGAACCATCCGTATACCATCTAATGGTGTTTTCTTTGAGAGTTTGGGTGGTGTATTCCCTTTCCCAGTCTCTCCTCGAATTTGGCATCGTAGTGAAATTCTTTTTGAAACTTACATTCTTGATCATTTCGTCACTGGGAAGATTCACTGAAAAGATGTATTTTGTTAGAAAGGACCAGGCACCCTGATTTTTAATACTCTCATTGCCTTAACCTTCCTTAGATATTCTAAGAATTGCCTCTTGGGCAGATCTTTCTATCACCAGATGTAGAGGTGTGAGATCTGTAATGATCTCAGGTGCCCTAGTTGGACACGTTCTCATAGCTCCAGTGATGCACACACAGGCAAGCCTTTGAACTTTGTCTAGGGTCTTCCTCGTGCTGTACTGATTTGGTTTTGTATGCCAAACTATTGCCCCATTCGTAATTGCTGGTCTTATAATCATGGCGTACATCCATCGCAGTATTTTTAGGTTACAGCCACACCTCTTACCAGCTAGATTTCTGCACGCCATTGAAGCTCTTATTGCTTTACTAACAGTTATTTCAACATGCTTATTCCATACAAGCTTACTGTCTAGGGTTGTCTCTAGATATTTTAGTTTTGATTTCGATTCTATGATTTCCCCGTTTAAGGATATGGGTTTGATGGCTGGAAGTGTTCTTTTCCGGGTAAATGGAATTACTATGGTCTTGTTTAGGTTAATGTTTAGCAGCACTGACAAGCACCATTGCTCAATGATTCTGAGGCCCTTTTGTAATAAATCACACAAGGTGCTCTCGAACTTGCCTCTGATTATTAGAACTATGTCATCAGCATAGCCTATACATTCGAAGTCAAGCTCCGTTAGCCTGTAGAGGAACTCATCTACTACGAGGCTCCATAGAAGGGGCGATATCACTCCCCCTTGAGGTGTCCCCCGAGTGGCTTTAACTGAAGTGGTTTGATTCCCCACCTGTGTCCCAGCTATCCTCGTCATCAATAACTCATACATCCATTTTACAATGGTTTCATTAACTCCCCGCCTTTTTAGTGCTTCTATGACAGACACATGAGTTGTGTTGTTAAAGGTCCCGGATATACTCAAAAATGAGCACATTGCGATTACTTTGTTGTTAAGCGTTCTCTGGATGACTTCGGTCAGCTGATACAGAGCCGTCTCAGTTGATCGACCCGCTCTGTAGACATGCTGACATTCATGAAGTGGTATATTTTCCAGATACCCTGTTCTTATGTAGTAATCCACTACTTTCTCCATCGTTTTGAGTAGGAACGATGTGAGACAGATGGGTCTGAAAGATCGGGGTAAGTCCCATCTTTTTCCCCTATTTTTGTATGAGGGTTACCCTTCTCCATTTTCTAGGTATTAGACTCACTGCTAGACTGCTTCTTGTAATCTTGAGCAGGTGACGAAGAATCTCCTCTATCGCTAGCTGCAGGAGTGATGGAAATATTCCATCCACTCCTGGTGATTTATATGGTTGAAAGGTACTTATTGTCCATTCCAACCGTTGTCTGTTGAATATTTTCTTAGCAATGTCGCAATCTTCCTTGCGGGATTTTTTGGTGCAATTCATTGTTATTTCAGTGCTTGTTGCTGGTTCACTACCTGGAAAGTGGGTTCTAAGAAGAAGAATCGATCGTTCCTCTTCACCTTCCGTGTATGATCCGTCTGGCTTTTTCAGCGACATTGTGGGGTTAGTTCCTCCATTTACCATGACCTTTTGTAATCTGGCCGCTGTGTGAGTGGGAGTGCTCTTTTCGCAAAAGGCTTGGAAATTAAGCCTTTTGGCCTTCCCAGTCTCTTTATTGTACTGAGTAAGCTTCTCAGTGTACCTCTGCCAATTACCGTCACGTTTGGCTCAATTAAAAAGTCGACGGACCTCTTTTCTGATGTTTGACAGGTTCTCATTTCACCAAGGAGCGTCCTTTTCTAAACGAGCTTTCGACAGTGGGCAACTGGAATGAAAAGCTCCCATTATTGCCACACTGATCTGTTCGACACTTTGTTCCAGGTCGTAGTGCGGGTGATTTACCCCATTCACTTCGACTTGTTCCAAATTATCCTTCAGATTGGTTAATCAGTATTTCTAGGATTTAGGATTGTAGGAATCGAGATGGTATTTCCCTCTATCCTAAATTCGATGATCCTATGGTCGGAAAGTGATGGCTCACTCATCACCCTCCAATCTTTTACATTTTCCTAGAAGCAACATTAACAATTGTTACGTACAGGACCTCTTCTCTTGCTTTCGTGACAAAGGTGGGGGTTGTCCTCACATTTAAGGTCTCAAGGTTATTTGCTAAGAGATATTCTAATAAACACTCACCTTTTGCGATGATAAAATTGAATTATGTTCTATATCACAAGGTCCGGAAGCTATCCACACTAACTCGGATTCTTGAAGAGTTGGCAATCCTTCACCCAATTTGATTTTATTTTTCAATAAAAGGTCATAAAATAAATTACAACCTAATAACATATATATTCTTGTGGATACATTAAAATTAGAATTAGCTAAATTTACATTTCTAGGGATATTTATTGGATGCTAGAAAAAGTATACTGAAGCACGTTTTCAGTTATGTTTTTAATCACAAAAAATGGCAATACAGCCTCAAAAGTAGAATTAACGCTTTTAATTGTAGCAGTTAATGATTTATTTATCATGGCAGCATTTATAGCATTAGTCCCGACAACTGATATATTCATCTTTTGAGAGGGTAATTGTAGCCATTTTGCTAGCTCACTAGTAATGAAACTAGACTGGCTTCCACTATCTAGTAAAGCGCGAAATAGTACTGGCTTATATTGGCTATCTAGGATATCAACTACCACTGTGGATAAAAATACAAATAAATTTGGAACAGTCATGACTGACGTCAAGCTACCCGAGTTTGAATTGAATCTGAAGCGTCAGAAGCTACTCCTTCATCAGTTCTATTTTTTGCGATTATTAAATTATTATTTTCTTTGTTTTTATTTTTATCAAATTCTTTGAGATGGTGTTATATATTATGACGTTTGTTACAGATCCTACAAGAAAAGCTCCTACAAGCTGGAGCCATATGACCCTTCTGAAGACAGTTGGCACATGCTCTTTTCTTTTTAATGTTATCTATTCTATCGCGAACATTCAAATCTGAAAAAAATTCACAATGATGTATAATATGTTGTGTGTATTTTGTTCACCTTTGTATTCGTAATTTTACTTGAAGAGACAGCATTATTATTTTCAATATTCAATAATATATTCCACAGTAGGTGATACAATTTTATTTGAAGCGGTTTCACACTCTCTTTTTGTTATTTTATCTAATTTATTTAATAATAAAAATAATAGTAGGGTGTCGCAGTTTTCCACTGGCTCACCGAGCCCGTTAAATGCTTTTGCGATACATCTAAAAAGTTTCTTAACCCACACAAATTTTCTTTTAATAAGCATGGAATATCAATAATATATTGGATATGGTTTTTAATTAACTTTTTCTTATCCTCTTACCTCACGTTTAACAGAGAAAATGCGATATCATTGTTAATATCTGTCGTTTCTAAATACTCAATTAATTTAGCAACTTCTCCTGATAAAGACGACTGCAAATAGAAAAACTTCTCTGAAGTTGACAATATTGTATCATCGTGAACTAGCGATTTAGATCTATCATAAAAATAAAAAGATGACCAGCTATTGACATCACGAGAGAAAATTGACAAGTATATTTTCGATAAATGCACATTTTTAGAAGGGCTTGGTTGCGAACCTCCAATACGATTAGAACCTGTGATTGACTGGTTATCATCCTCTGCCATTTGTGGCAACAGCGCTTTAGCTGTAGGTAATAAATCAAAATAAAGGTCCTCAAATTTCATTCTTTCACGGGAGTTTTTTTCAAGGATACCTACATCATCACCCTGAAGAGCCTCTATTTCATTTTGAACCGTATTATACTCGTCGAGTACAACCTCAAACCTATTCAATCTATCAGATGAAGTTATATGTTTCTTTGAGTCTGACTCAACCTCTGCCAATAATGACTCAAACCGGTTTAAAATATAATAAATAAAGCCTTTTTTTTTCTAATTTATTTATTTTACTCGTGTCCATTTTAAACCAATGAAAATTTACCCTGAACTGAAGGGTAAATAAATTTTGAATTTTTAATTAATTTTTAAACCATTAAATGCTACGCCTATGGCGGCCGACTTGTGACTTATGGGCTTCGAAGCGCAAAAACAATATGAATGCGTCAACAATAAGGTTGAATAAAATACCCACGTAAATATTAAACCTACCTAAAGAAATATGCAATGATAATAGCGGAAAAGGAACCACAATGTCTCAATAATTTTCACTATTATCTAAAGATAATTAAAAACACTTTTCAATAATTACTTAGTGTAGTAAAATGTCGATATTTATTAACAAGACTCAAAATATAAAATGCTATTTGGCATAAAATGAATCAAAATCTCATTAAGAAATCCGCAAAATAACCTTCAAAACTTGCAATTTTTGCAATTAGGAAATAGAAACCTTCACAGCAAAATAATCAAGAATGAAAGAACCTAAAAAACTTTTTAAATTTCATAAAAAAGGTTATGTAATGTGCACATTTGCAAAAAACAGATATCTTAATTGAAATAATTGAATTATCTATACGTCCCAGCACAAAAAAGAGCAAAGGAGACGGCTAATGCCTTATTAGGTATTGGTTATTAAGGAAAAACTAGTAACAGGTGAATAACATAGAAAAAACCCACAGATTTCGATGTCTTCTCTCTTCAAAAGATTGCACTTTTTACTGGACAGGGATCCAGCACAAAAAAGAGCAAAGAGACGGCTAATGCGTTATTAGGTATGGGATATTATGGAAAAACTAGTAACAGGTAAATAACATGGAAAAAACTCACAGATTGCAATGTCTTCTTTCTTCAAAAGAATTGCACTTTTCACTGGAAAGGGATCCAGAAAAACACTTTTCCATGTGACCGAACTGACAGAATTTTCGTATGTAAGGTTTGTTGACAAAAAAGTACAACGATTAGTGGACTTCTAGTAATTTTATTTTTCTATAATTGACAAAAACGAAGTACTGTATTTTCCGTTATAAACCAGAATCAATACTCCTATAATCTACATACATATTCAATTGTAAATTCTCGAACCCCTCTTTTCATAGGCTTGCTTACGGGTTTATTTCACAACAGAGCTAAAATTATGAACTGGACCGGACCTGGACGAGGTCCAGCCCTCAAATACCCAGTAGAACCCCAGTTCATACAGTATTATGAAAAATATAATCGTTGTCTGGATTATAGAACAATTAGGACTACTAGATTACAGGAAGAATTTGAGGTCATCTCTATCACTAGACGATGTAAATTGCATATAATGATTTTCATGTGTGAAATATTTGATGTTATATCGACATCTAGTAATTTATTGTTCTTAATTCCATTCAAAATTTCCTCTAGATTATTTCTTCATTCTTTGGGAGACTAAGAATATCAGTTGTTCTTCTCTTGAGGCCATGTGAACACCAATAATATAAATCATGCTACCTAAATAGATTGAACAATGTCGATTAGACAATTTAAGAACAGTATTTATGAATATATCAAGAAATTTGGTGAATGAAGAAACTTCTCTGGAAATTAGTCGTCTTTGCCTTGTTTTTAATACGCTACATTAATCAATATATCTGTTCTATTTATCGATGGTCATACTATAGAATATTAGAATAAAATGTATGTATTATTAATTCTTATACTTTGTAATTAGGTTATAAAACATCTTTGGAATGAATACATAAATAAATAAATAAATAAATAAATAAATAAATGAATAAATAAATAAATAAATAAATAAATAAATAAATAGATAAATAAATAAATAAATAAATAAATAAATAAATAAATAAATAAATAAATAAATAAATAAATAAATAAATAAATAAATAAATAAATAAATAAATAAATAAATAAATAAATAAATAAATAAATAAATAAATAAATAAATAAATAAATAAATAAATAAATAAATAAATAAATAAATAAATAAATAAATAATTGAATAAATGAATAAATTATTTTAAATCTAAATTTACTGACCATCCACCCGCTCAAAACCTACATGCCTTATACCAATCCTTTCATGCTCGAGATACAAATGTATTACATGTTTGTCCTCCATCACGCATCTGCCTTAATGGCAATGAAACTGCCAATCAATATGCTAAAGATGTTGCCTCCACCACTTCCACAACAATCCAACTGAGCCAAGACTTGAAGTCCTTATTTAAGGCCTTGACCCAGAAACCGTAGCAATTCGATTGTGCCAACAGAAATACAACCCTCCGTGAAATTCAATTCATCCAAGTTCTCCAGTAATGATGCAGCTATTGTTAGAATAATGCGAATTGTCCAAAGATTGACTCACGGCCACTTAATGGTCTCTGAAAATAGCCCAACCCTCCACGCCTGCAACTGTTCTGTTACCGTGGAGCATATACTGATAGACTGTCAACTGTACAACGATGTCAGGGAGAGAAATAATATGGAGCCCATTACTAAAACAAATGCTAAACTAACCCAAGCTATATAATTTATTGAAGATATTAACACCTTTTCTAATTTTTGAAAATATGTGACGTGCCAATGGTCATAGCATTAGAGACATTTACATTTTAATGAAAAATGAATCTCGTCCAAATGTGAACTACTCATTTTCGTTAGATATTTCCAAATCCACGATCACGGAGCTAGGCTAAGTACCTTCCAGACTCCAAGGTTCTGAAAAGTTTCAAGCACAATCGCTAAATATATACGATACACTCGAAGAGTAAAATAGAACTGATTTATATAAATTATGAAAAAATTATCATAAAGACTGTGCTTTTTCTATCAAAGACTGATGTCTTTTTCTCTCTCAAATAAGCTTAAAATATCTTCCTTACTTGCCTGGTATACTCAAAATAACTAATTGATTGAAATAATCAAATAAAGTTTATGTTTAATATATGTACAGATATGAATTACTTGTATTGCTATAATCGAAATGAACTGTGCAATTAAATGATTACCAACGCGTCGCCGACGAATACAGTGATTCATTAAACTTTTCCGTGCACCAATTCCCTTGGTAATGGAAAATCCGAGTTTATCCGAACTAGGTGCCTAACCTGGAATGAAATTTATAACTGAATATATAAGGACGTTGGTAATAGGCGCCGTAGCTTAATAAGCAGAAGAGGCCGGAAATGATAGCCCGTAGGGTTCTAATTATTTCCTGACGTTCTTACTTTCCGTTAGTAAATCGTTCTTAGTCTATAATTCATCAAAAACTAATTCCATTTTCAAATGGAATTTTATTGCACTAACCTATCATCGTCTCTCTGTTATTGAAACAAGGATATTCTCAGATGGAATTTGATCAACGTTTCCTATTTTATGTTTTCAGCTCGGCAAACTCAGTTAATTTCTGAATTCATAAGCGAAATATCTTATATCACGTGAGCAAACTGTGTGTTTCATTTCAAATCAGTTCAAATGAAATTTGGAGCAATTGGAGAAATGTGAGCTGATATAGAATATTTATCTGTTTTGCTTCCTTGTTGAAATTCTTAAGTCAAATGTGAAGAAAAATAGATAATTACTTAGACAGAATGAAATATTACTTTTATATGATATTGAATAATTGTTTATTTTATTATGGCATCACCAACGCGTGACCACATATGGTAAAAACCAAATAAAGTTGCGTTTACGTCATCATTGTGAACATTTGTAGCGTTGTCAGAGTGTTCACGAAATATGGAAATTAACAGAAAATAACTGAAGTCAACAAAAAACGTAAATGTATAAAATTTCACAATATTATAAATGAAAACTACAAAATTATCGATAGTTTGATAGTTTTTGTGTGTCGCATAAAAAGATTCGATTTCGCGTAGTGAAAGCGAGCGAAAAGTGCATTTTCCACAGGACTCTGCGTGGTTCTTACATTTGTAACATAGTTGTATAATTTCTAGTTTTAGTAGTTTGAGTTTTTCGTTTCAAAACACACAATGCAAGCCTTTTAAAAGCTAGAAAGAATGCTAAATCCGCGATCAAACAAACCCAAAATTGGATTATCGCAAATATAGATTCTGAAACAGATATTTTCCTTCTTAAAACTATATGAGATACATTGGACTGCGAGATAGTTAAATATAACGACGCTCAAAATGAAATTGAGGATTTAGACGTTAATAAAAAAAATTCGGAAGATAGAGATTCATATCATTATAAATTTGATAAATCAATTGCTTGTCTTAAACAAAAAATTCAGAGTTTATCTGTACATTCTACTCCAGCTCCGAATCCGAACCTTAATCAATTCGCTCCAATAACAAATGAGTAAAACTTAGGGGTAAAACTTCTCCAAATTTCAATACCTCACTTTGCCGGTGATTACACTAAGTGGGCCCCGTTCTATCAATTGTTTACAGCAATGATAAAGAATAACGTTCAGCTCACAAATTTTCAAAGGTTAATTTACCTAAAATCATATTTGAAAGGAGAACCTTTATCTCTAATCGAATCCTTAGAAATAACCAATGGAAATTTTGGAATTGCAATTAATATTTTGGGAAGTAGGTACGAAAACAGTTTAGCTATTATAAATTCACATTTAAATTCAATAATAGATAGTCCCAGCATAACTAAATGTACACCATTTTCCTTAAAAGAATGTTCAGTAGATATGCGAAAAAATTTAGAATCCTTAAAAAATCTAAAATATCCAACCCAACATTGGGATTCAATTGTCCCTAGCATCCTCATCAGATAGCTAGACTATGGCTCTAAAAGAGAGTATCAATGCAATAGAGATTCAAAATCAGATCCTACTTTGAAGGAATTTTTCGAGATTATCGAAGCTAGATGCAACGCCCTAGAATCCTTAAGTACTCATTCACACTCCGCTTCAAATGATGTAAAAACCGACAAAAGAACCGCAAAGGCAAATTCCAAAGCGTCGTTACATGTAAAAAACGTGTTTCCTACTTCACCTACGAGTAAACGACGAACTAGTTGGTTTTGCAAAATTATTGATCACGATATCTACAAATGCCCCAATTTTTTCAGACTTAGTACTAATGAAAAATATCAGTTTCTGAAGTCGCAACCCTTATGTTTCAATTGTTTGGGGGCAAAGCATTCACTGACAGAGTGTGAGTCTAGAGGTTGTTCCTTATGTGTTAAAAAACACCATACACTCCTTCACCGCCAGGCTAGAATAATTCTAGACAACGGCAGCCAATGTTCTTTCGCTTCTGAAAAATTCGTTAGAAGAATGCATCTCAAAACCTATGATAATCAAATCCTATTAGTGTTTTTAATTAAACTCACGGTTTTTAGTTAATACCACAATATAATAAAAATTGTTGAATATTCTAAAAAATTGACAATTGTTTCGATAAATCTATATCATGGGCAGAATGACAGAAGTTAATTCAATTATCAAATATAATTTTCCGGCATTAAATGCACTCCTACAATTCCGAACAAAATGATAGACATTTTAATTTTCTCCAATACTAAGGAGGATTATAAACTCAAAGTTTCTCGTGCAGTACTTCCTGTAATTACTTCTATGTTGCCTAGAATTCCGTTGAATAGACATAAGTTGAACATTCCTCCAATGTTCAAACTGGCTGATCAAGATTTCCATGTTCCGTCCGATATTGACATCCTCTTGGGCACTGATGCTTATTATGAAATTTTACTTCCGCAGATCTATCGACTGGGTCCAACACTTCCTACTCTCCAGCTGACAAGGTTTGTATGGGTAATTGGAGACAATCACCTCCACAAAGTGTTTCTAAAGACAATAAAGTTACTCTTTTTTGTCAAAATACTTCCGAGCATGGTGACTCGTTAGACAAAACTCTTTCGAAATTCTGGGACGTCGAAGAACTTCCAGAATGCAAATCTTCATCCGCTGAAGAAGAGTTTGCTGAACAAATCTTCGTTCAGACATATGTCCGATGCCCCGATGGTTCTTTCCAAGTTGATTGTCCTTTCAAGTGTACTGCCGAAAACGCTCTATTGGGCGACTCCTTCAATATCGCAAAAAAAACGATTTTTCATCTTGGAAAAACGTTTCCAAAATAATCCAGACTTATTTTCCATTTATAAAGAGTTTATTGATGAATACGTGTCATTGAAGCATGCCACGTATGTTCCCTTTGATCCTAACATTAAATCTACTGAGATTAAATACTTCCTCCCACATCACTGTGTAAACAAAGATTCCAGTGAAACCACGAAACTAAGAGTAGTTATCGATGCCTCTAGTAAAACTTCTCTACAGGTATCTCCTTAAAAGATATTCTTCACAAATGCTATCAAGTGCAACCAGATTTGTATGATATCCTATGTCACTTTCGACAATATTCTTATGTTCTAACCTGCGACATCCAGAAAATGTACCGCCAGGTCAAGATGAATCCATCTCAACGCCACTTCCAAAACATCTTGTGGAGAAACTCCCCACAAGAAGACCTTAAATGCATACAGCTTTCCACTGTAACTTACGGAATTACTTCCTCGTCGTTTCTGGCAACAAGAGTTCTAAAGGAGCTCGCATCCAATTCAAATGAATTTCCTTTAGTCCAAAAGGCACTACTAGAGCAAACCTATGTCGATGACATACTCTATGGTACAAACTCGCTTTCCGAGTTCGAGGAATCTTACTCACAACTCAATAGCTTACTAAACTCTGCAGGATTCCGCTTGCACAAGTGGTTGTCCAATTCCTCATAATTAGAACAAAAGTTTTCTGATCCTTCTGACCCTAGTGAGTATGAAATAAAATTGACTCCGTACAAGGTATTAGGATTGTCTTGGAATCCTTTTTCTGACAATTTTGCTATCTCCTTACCGAAAATTCCTTATGATGATATTCCCTCCAAGCGCAAGACTTTATCAATCACTGCTCAGATGTTTGATTCGTTAGGTGTGCTGGGTCCTTACATAGTAGTAGGAAAAATCTTCCCACAACAGCTTTGGCTAATTGAACTTTCCTGGGACGAACCGCTCCCTACTGAATTAAGTCAAAAGTGGAAACAATTTATTGATTTCATTGAATATTTAAAACCTTTAAAAATTCCTAGATGTCTATTTTCGGGTCAGTCCATTGTAAATATCCAAATCCACGGTTTCGCGGATAGTAGTCAACGAGCCTATGGAGCTTGCTTATATTTCAGAACCATTTATTCCGACAATTCTGTCACTTCCATGTTACTTACATCCAAATCCAGAGTCGCACCGCTGAAAATGATTACTCTTCCAAGACTCGAGCTGTGTGCAATAGTATTGCTTACTAAACTCACTCAAAAAATCCTCAAAATTTTTGGCAATTCATTGGATTTTAAGTCCATAAATTCGTGGACAGATTCCCAGATAGCTTTGTACCGGATTCAGTCCCATCCTTCTCATTGGCACACCTTCGTGGCTAACTGAGTTTCTCAAATTCAGATGTCGCTGTCACAAGCTCAATGGATGTATGTTCGCTCTGCTAAAAATCCTGCGGATCCGCTTTCCATGGAAGTATTGGCTCCCGACCTAGGAAATTCCAAGCTTTGGTGGTATGGTCCTGATTTTCTATCCGACGTAAGTTTGGACTTATCTAAATTTCTCCTTAAGTCCCCTCCAAGCGTTGTGCCTGAGCAAAAGGCACCTCAGCTCCAAGTACTAGTTGCTAGTAATGACTCAAAAAATAGATTTTGGAGTCAATTGTTTGAAAATTTTTCTTTTTTCAGCAAATTGCTACATACAGTAGCATATGTTTTACGATTCGTATCAAACTCCAGGAGTAAAGAGAAAGTGTCCGGTCCCTTATTCACATATGAAATAAATTCTGCTTTGGTGCTGGTCCTCCAAAATTTGCAGTTCCAAGTTTTCCTAAGGAAGTGTCTGTACTGAAATCCCTTAAGCCTATATCCGACAAGAGCATATTGGCTCTTAATCCTTTCCTAAATGAGCAAGGACTCATTTGTGTAGGAGGGCGTTTGCGGCACGCAGACATCCCCGACCTTCAGAAGTACCCTGCGCTTCTTCCTGCTAGGAATAATGTGTTTTCTCTCCTGCTCAAGAGAGAGCATATCAGATTGGGTCACGCTGGTGCCCAAGCTGTCCTTGCCAATGTACGCTTAAAATATGGGCCATTGAATGGAATCCGAGAAGTAAAGAAGGTTATTCATGAGTGCATGACCTGTTTTCGTTTCCGAGCAATAGCCGCTCAACAAATTATGTCCGACTTGCCATCAGACCTATTGTAAAAGTCTGTCCACTACCAAGCGCAGAATTATAAAATTTATCCAAGAGCTCTTGTGCGTTATTCGTTCGCAAAATAGGTCCTTGTAATTAGGAGCTCTTCCCCCTAGTACTGTTTTTCCTTTTCTTTGTTGTGTGTTGAAATCAGTGATTTCAACAGGGCAGGAGTATGTTCGGAACACGTCCGAAATAATATTTTATTTAAATTTAAATAGGTCGGGCCTGTCCGTCAAAAAATATTGATTTATATTGGAAAAAGAAAATGTCAATCAGCGTCAAATAATTATTCCCTACACGCAGAGCGTTGATTTCCGTAATACTAAATTTTTTGTTAATTACAAGTGTTTCGAAGCGATAAAACCAATTGTAAGTAGTCATTTAAATTATATCTGTATTTTGGAGCTGATCTACCTAATCTAAATTGAAGCATAGTAATTTATAAAATAATTATAATAGTTTACCAATCCTTTGAATTAAATAAATCAAACTACATTGTCAGAGATTAGTCTTATATGAACTGGCGTTTATTTGGAGATTTCGGTCCGCTATAAAAAGTACTATCGAAGAGAGAATTTGAGAAGTTGCAAAAAGTGTCAAAGTCAGACCCATCAAAAGGCCGGCTTTATCAATAAGTCTAAATACATACAGTGCCGGACAAAAATAACGTACAACCAAAAATTATGTTAAATTTCAATGTTCATTTCCTCGTCACCAGATAATTGGATTTCTATAATTTCTTTGAACTGTAGGTTTTTTCTTTGTTAAAGACATAGTGATATAATGTTTTATTCAGTTTTCAGTTTCAGGCTTATACAGGGTGCAATAATGAGAATAGTTTCTTGACGTTAAATTTAGGACACCCTGTAGGGAGCATTAGCAACAATAACGGATGTATGATTAAATTATGCTATAGTCTCATGTTTTCCCAAATACTTTGTTTTTTTAATTCCTCAGATATATATGTTTTTTCAAATTTAAATTACATTTTGATAACACAATATTAAACTGAGTAAAGTACATTAGTAGCGAGAGTTTGCAACTCTACCTCTAATAACTGCTTCACATCGTCTCAAGTCCATTCCAAATGTCGGTAACTATTATCAGAAGATCTTGCAAGACAGAAGGGGGTTGATGCTGTCTCAGTGCCGTACCAATAATATCTCATGAGTGCTCTACAGGATTCCAATCGGGACTGCGCGGTGGCCAATTTAGGCCAATTGAGGTCTTGCGTTATCGAGTACGGAGCGAAAGGGACAACGTACTCAGACAAAATCTCACTAATATATCTTTCGCTGTTTAAAGAACCCCCAAGTAAAGGTACGATATCCGTCTTTGCTCTTAACCCTCCAGTACTAACATGATTTCTATAACGTTAGCACTAACATCGGTCTATGAGACCAAATTTAGAAAATGGCATTTTTTTATTTTGTTTATGAAAAAAACGAAAATTCAAGTACTCCATTTATTATTTATTGATAATTATTACATCTTATTATTAATATTTAGATTAAAATTAGTCATCGTCGTCACTTCCACGTCCCTGGCAATCACTGCATATTGCAGTAACGTGTTCTAAACATAAAAATTTGCCACATTGATTACATTTATACTTGGTCTTCCGACTTTTTTTCGTGCTACTGAAGAAACATTCACCGTAGGGCCTGTCCTGATCTTGAGCAAGGGTTTCGATTTCCATTTGGCATATTTCATTTATTCGCGTTCGAGATAAACGTGGCACTTGTTGAACCATTGCACGCCTTCTGAGATGATCTGTAATCAAGTAAATTGACAGTTTTTCTAGAAAAACTCTTCTAAGCACATCCGAGTCTTGATTTTTTGAAATAAAGATGGCGAATGCATTTGTAGCAGCGATATTTAGTAATCGATAAAAAATTACCATAAGCCACCTTTTTATGTTCATGGCACAGTTATAATTTGAACATAATTGATCGACTGTGTCAATACCGCCCTTTGTATGATTGTACATCCCAAGGATTTCTGGTCTTTCCCGTATTTCCGTCGATGCTATCGTAATACATTGACGATATGAGAAGTACATTTTTTCCTTCTTTCGGAATGTATGACACTAATGTACATTTCTCTTCAAACCCTCTTGTTTGAACCCTCTGGTTTAGTACCTTCCAAAAATTCGCATGGTAGCTCTCGTTTATTCTTCTTTATTGTGCCAATCATAGTTAATTTTGTTTCTTAAAGGCTCTTACATAATGGTGGACTGGTAAACCAATTGTCCATGGTGATATTTCTTCCAGTATTGGCTATAGGTTGTGCAAATCTCTCAACAACTGCTTTTCCGGTGTTCTCAGCTAAAAAAGTTCCAGGGGCTGCCTCCCGACGTAAACTTTCATGTTTAATGTATAAAATGTCCTTGCATCTACTAATGCAAATATTTTAATCCTGTACTTTTCGGGATTACTGGGGATGTATTGTCTGAAATTACACTTTCCACGAAAACCTGGAAGCATTTCGTCCACAGTAGTATCTATTTTTTGTCTTAGGTCGCTTTTATTGTCAAACCTCAACAAGAATCGAAGACGTTCTAGGGACATTGTTAGCCCGAAAATTTCAATTGACGTACCGTTGGTCTTCCACAAATCTTCTGCGTTCGAACGATTGGTTTTGCGCACGGCGGAGAGGTATAAGAGCCCTAGCAATGCTTTCACTTCAATTATATCCGTAGTAGTCGATGTTCGATATTCACGAGAATACTGTTTCTGGTATATTGATAAATTAGTGTTTTCTACAAGTTAGTTTAATATTTCATCAGTAATAAAGCATGCCCAAGTATCCAACATATTTAATGAATATCGTGCTGGTCCTTTTACGCCTTGCAAGTGAACGATAAAAATTTTTGCAGCAGTTTTAATCTTTTGATTTGGAGGTTGTTTTTTACATTTTGTATATTTGTCTTTACCAGTAAAGATGGGATCCCTAAGCTTTGCTATCTTGTTAGGATGAGAATTGTGATATGCAGTTATGTCTTTTAACTCTTGTTCAGATTCGGAATCTTCTTCACGCTCCTCTACATGGTCTTTCTCACCGGAGACTTCCTCATCATCTGGAATATTAATTTGATTTTCCTCCTCGTCTACCTCCTCCCATAAACTTCTTAGTCTTTCTTGTTTTTTTTATGTATTTTAGTATGCAATGTTACTAAAATATAAATTATGTTACCTTCTATTCTACTCGTAGTTCAATTAAATAGTATTGTAGCGCCACTACCAGCATGCGTCCAGGAGACCAAATAATTTAGAAAATCGCCAAAAACCCTGACACACACCTCCTACTAAAAGAACTGCAGAACTGCTCGATAATTAACTGAAATTAAGATACAAGCAACTGTTTAGTACGCAATTTTACGAACCGTAATAAAAATATCTCTCCTTTTCTTGAAACTCAAATAATACCGCACTACTAGCATGCGCCCGGGAGACCAAACACTTGTAAGATCGCAAAAATTGCTAATACACACCTCAAATTCACACAACTGGTCGACAACTAAATAAAATGAAGATAGCTATCCGCACGCACGCGACG
The DNA here is from genome assembly GCA_963921935.1 of Galeruca laticollis. Lineage (NCBI taxonomy): Eukaryota > Metazoa > Arthropoda > Insecta > Coleoptera > Chrysomelidae > Galeruca > Galeruca laticollis. Next base: position 52,756,972 of record OY998179.1, on the reverse strand, counting down.
AAAGGCTACTCGCAATGATTCGGAAATAAAAGTGGGGGTCGGTCTCACAGAAGGCATGTTAGTACTGGAGGGTTAAGAAGGAAATTATAGCCCAAAACAACACAGAGTCCCCATTAAATAAAGTTGTTCCAAGTTTGTTGCACTGTGCATAACACTCAGCTGGCCGGCGAATAACACTTATACGTCTATCATACCTGAATAGACAAAACTTAGATTTGTCTGTAAATACAAAGTATAAACAGTCCTCAATAGTCCAATTTACAGGCTCCATGGCGAATTGCAGTCTAGCACTGCGGTTTCCTCCATTCAATCTAGGGCCCGTCGCTGGAACTTAAATTGTAATAAGAAAGACGTCTACTCACGGTATCAATGTATGGTGTAATATTATGAACTGTACAGAGTTGCATCAAAAGTTTCCTTGACGTGGTAAAAAGTTATCTTAAGGCACACAGTCTAATATATTGATCTTGAACAACTGAAGTTACCTGATATTAGTGTTTTAAATGAAACTCAACGTTTCTAGCTAATTCCAAAATATAATGAAAAATATTAGAAATTCTAAAAATTTGACAATTGTTTCGATAACTGAATATCATCGTCAGAATGACAAAAGTTACATTCCATTTTATGCCTACCTGATGTTTAGTAGTTATTTTTGGCTAGATCAAGAAGTGACCTAACTTGTGATTGACTTAATATATGTTAATAGAAAAAAGAAGAAGATGTGATAATACAGATATTGGAGCATAAATATTATTAGCCCTATGGTGATATCCTGGATATCATTTTTCCAATTGAGATCAGTATAACTGTGCAATGATATAGAAAACCAGGAAAACTATATCTGCTGATCTTTACAATTATCACTTAAGAAGACAGTTTAATAGTGGAGAGCTTCCTAGATTCATCTGTCCATTGACGATTTCATATTGTGGGTTTCTTAAGTGTCTTCCAATTTCCAACTCTTCAAGGAAATCCAGTTCTTGTTTCTTATCACAAATATTTAGTACCTCTAGTTCTGTGTTTGGTGTCAATGAATGTTAGGTGTCAAGTAGATGTTTCTCGTAATGTGATTTATCTGGTTGTTTCAATCTGTATGCTCGTGAGTGTTCACTGTATCTGATTTCAAAATTTCTAAGGGTCTGGCCCAAATAGACAGCATTACATTCTGAACATTTGAGTTTTTATATACCTGATTTCTGTATTGTTGGTATATTTGTTTTAACATTTAACAATTTTGTTCTTAGGTTACTTTCTGTTTTAAAAGCAATTGTTGTATTCATTGCTAAAGATATTATCTTTGAAATATTATTAGAAATATTTCCTGCTTATTTGATGGTTATATAAGTTTTTATTTCTTCAGTTTCTTAAGGAAATATCAGTTGTAATGCCACTTTTTCCTCTTTTTTATTAATTAGCTTACTTATCATATGTAATCGATAACCGTTGGATGTTGCTATTTGTCTAATTGTACTAATCTCTACATCAAAATTACAATTGTTCATAGGAACTGAAGATGCTCTATGTATCATTGAATTGTATTCCGTTAGTTTATGTGACAGGGTGTGATTGGAACTATAAGGAATTGTCACATCAGTGTGTGTTGGTTTTCGGTAAATTGCATAATCAAGTACATTATTAACTCTTTGAATGTTTAAATCAAAAAAATTGATCGAGTTATTTTCTTCAACTTCTAATGTAAATTTAATTTTTGGGTGTAAATTATCAATGTGGTTGAAAAATATATCTAACTGTCGTTCACTGCCCATAAAACAAGCTAATATGTCATCTACATATCTATACCAAAATAAAACATTTTTTGAAATATTATTTTCTAAACTGTCCATGAAAATGTTTGCCAAAATAGGTAATATAGGGCTTCCCATTGGTAAACCTTCATTTTGAATATATATTATTGTCAAACGTGAAATAATTCTTACTGATACATACATCAAACAGATTAAGTATATCTGATATTATTCCTGGATTAATATTTTTATCTTCTAGTAATTTTCTTACAAGTATTAGACATTCTTTAGGAGGCATTTTGGTGAACATATCAGTAACGTCAAATGAAATAAACTTTGCTTTATCTTGTAATTTGAATGTTTATAATTTTTTGATTAGTTCTATTGAATTTCTAATTGAGTACTTAGATTCATATCAGTAATCATTGAGTATGTTGTTAAGCTTCTTTGCCAATATATTATTAGAAGTATTAACATAAGAAACTACAGGTCTAATTGGATTCGTTATTTTATGTAATTTAACGGTTCCATATAATTGTGGACAATGTGGATTCTTATGTATCATGGACCTTTTTTCGTAATCACTTGAAAGATAATTTGAATTATTAACAATATACCCAACATTATTAGAAAACTTCTTTGTTGGGTCTGCTCTAAGAACTTTTACATCGCTAGATTTTATAAAGTTATATATTTTTGACTCATAATTTTCAGATGTCAATATGACAGTTGTGTTCCCCTTATCAGATTTTGTTACTGTTAGGTTATTATCTTCTACTTTCTTTTTTATTGCATTTGAAACTGTAATGTAATTTTTTGTCGAGACAGTTAATTCCATTAAAAATCTTCGAGAGAAGATTTGACCCGACTGTACCAGAAGTTACTACAAAAACGTTACAAAGCATCACAAAACATTTGGTTTAACCAAGATTGCCTTAGAAAAAAGTTAATACCAAATTATGTGAATATAAAATGTCACACTAAAACACAACAAACATATAAAGCTATATAATGTGCTCAACGAGTTTGGATAAAAGGAGAATGTAAGAAATGGTTCAAAGTGAGGGACTCCTTAGACAACTACATAAAAGATGTAAATTCAGAACTCACGTTCCAATTACATCCAGTAGAATTTGCCTGTTTAGATGACAAAATTAGGGGAAGTGTCAGCACGATGAAACATAAGAAATTCAAGAAAGGAGAAAAAAAGCTACAGAAACTTGAACACACACAACATAAAATTCATTACTCTAAACATCATGAAACTGTAAGTACCTACATACCAACACACTTTGCACCACGATTTGGAAACCTTTCAGACACTAATTTTACAGATAGTGAAATAGAATTTTCAAATGAAGGTTTAAAGTACAGCATACCACCAAAATTTACGAATAATATTAAGCAAATTATAGCTACAGAGTCAGAAATAGCTTTAAAATCTAATTCAGATAATTTTCTTCATGAGAAATTAAAAATTGCCAATTAAATCAAAAATATGAAACCTTCAAAAGTTTATCGTCAAACAAAAAATGACATTACAGTTTTAAATGCAATAAAAAAGAAGGTAGAAGATAATACCCTAGCAGTTACAAAATCTGATAAGGGGAACACAACTTTCATAGTGACATCAGAAAATTATAAGTCAAAACTATATAACTTTATAGAATCTAGCGATGTAAAAGTTCTTAGAGCAGACCCAAAAAAAAGGTTTTTTAATAATGTAAGGGATATTGTTAATAATTCAAATTATCTTTTACGTAATTACGAAAAGAGGTCCATGTTACATTAGAATCCTCATTGTCCACACTTATATGGAACTTTTGAATTACATAAAATACCGAAACCAATTAGACCTGTAGTTTCTTATGTTAATACTCCTAATAATGTATTGGCAAAGATGCTCAACAATATACTCAATAATTACGGATATGAATCTAAGTACTCAAATAGAAATCCAATGGAACTAATCAAAAAACTGAAAACATTCAAATTTCAAGACCAAGCCAAGCTTATTTCATTTGACGTTACTAATATTTTCACTAAAACTCCTCCTAAAGAATGTCTAATACTTGTAAGGAAATTACTAGAAGATAAAAATAATAATCCAGGAATAATATCAGATATACTTAATCTGTTTGATGTATGTATCAGTCGGAATTATTTCACTTTTGACAATAGCATATATATTTAAAATGGAGGTTTACCAATGGGAAGCCCCATATCACCTATTTTGGCAAACATTTTTATGGACAGCTTAGAAAGAAAAATCTTTGAAAATAATATTTCAAAAAATGTTTTATTTTGGTATAGATATGTAGATGACATGTTAGTTTGTTTTATAGGTAGTGAACGACAATCAGATATATTTTTCAATCACATCAATAATTTACACCCAAAAATTAAATTTACATTAGAAGTTGAAGAAAATAACTCGATCAATTTTCTTGATTTAAAAATTCAAAAAGTTAATAATGTACTTGATTATGCAATTTACCGAAAACCAACACACACTGATGTGACAATTCCTTATAGTTCCAATCGCCCCCTGTCATATAAACTAGCGGCATACAATTCAATGTACATAGAGCATCTTCAGTTCCTATGAGCAAATGTAATTTTGATAGAGAGATTAATACAATTAGACAAATAGCAACATCCAACGGTTATCCATTACATATGATAAATGAGCTAGCTAATTAATAAAAAATAGGAAAAAGTGGCATTACAGCTAATATTTCCTAAACAAACTGAAGAAATAGAAACTTATAAAACCATCACATATGCAGGAAATATTTCTAATAATATTTCAAAGATAATATCTTAAGCAACGAATACAACAATTGCTTTTAAAACAGAAAGTAACGTAAGAACAAAATTGTTAAATGTTAATACAAAAATACCAACATGTAAGAAATCAAGTATATATAAACCCAAATGACCAGAATGTAATGCTGTCTATTTGGGCCAGACCCTTAGAAATTTTGAGATCAGATACAGTGAACACTCACGAGCATACAGATTTAAACAACCAGATAAATCCCATTACGCAAAACATCTACTCGACACCAACCATTCATTGACACCAAACACAGAACTAGAAGTACTACATATTTGTGATAAGAAACAAGAACTGGATTTTTTTGAGGAGTTGGAAATTAGAAGACACTTAAGGAGCCCACAATATGATGTCGTCAATGAACAGATAAATCTAGGAAGCTCTCCACTATTAAACTGTCTTCTTAAGTGATAATTGTTAAGATAAGCAGATTAATTAATTTTCCCGCGAAAGTGATAATAACCATTTGTCGTGGAAAACGCTCCGATATATCGTTTTTCTTGATTACTCCACTCATTCTTTTGACTCTTTTAACAGTAATATTAGATTTTATAACGTTTGATAGGGTGGTTTCACTTAATGTAGTATCTACGCCACGAACAAGACCCCGTTTTTCTGTTAAATAATTTGGTATATAGGCAATTAGGTTGTTTTATGTAAAAAAAGGTTCATTTACTAACTTATTTGCTACTAGACCCGAATCAACTTCGATCTTAATACGGTTCCTACCAACACTAACAATTTCAATAATATTTCATATTTCGAAAGGGCAAGTTATTTTTCTCAAAGTTTCATAGGATGTAAATGGCCTATATTTAAGTCAATATGTTGAACAAAAATAAAATAAGGTCCGCTATCATTAGAATTAAATCGATTAGAAGTATTAAATGTATTACTCGTTTGACTACTATATTGGAAAGAATTCGAGTGCGAGTATCGGAATTTTTGGAATTATTAACAACAGAATTATCGCATTTTAAAACATAATGAGATTCATCCATACTAATTTCTTCTGACAATACGACATCTTCAACGTAAATATTGTTTGAGATTTTATTACCTGTTGATACGGCTAATGGCGGATCCTTACCGCTAGGCCTATACTCACCGGCCATCCGCAGGCCAGTGCCGCGGTAATTGTTCAACCAAAAAAGTAAAGTAACAATTTATACTTACAGTATGGTTGAACTAATATTATTCTACAAACCACAAATGCGCGTATTACATTTATAAGGCAAAGACGGTTTGTTTTGCTAAACACAATCGCACACGTCCGTACTCTAGAATAGTTCGAACTGAAATGCTTCAAAAATTTTACCAATGGAAATTATTGTTAATATTTACTGTCACGCTATAGAAATGTATAACACTTTCTAATAACAAAATATTGATATCTGGGTACACAGTGAGAAACCGCCAACGAAGGTATAAAAACTCTTCCGTCTGCCCCTATGAACAGTCGATTTTGAATGATCGACTGCCAGTTTTTTACTGCCTACATGTTTATAAAAACAGATTCTCATATTTACCCAATCACTTTGTTGATAGTAAATGTATGTATCTATCAGTTGACTGCGCTTGAAAAAATAATAAACTTTTCTATATTTTCTTGTCCATTCTGTCATGTCTGCATTAAATCAATGTATTCCCTTCCGCGTAACAGTTTCCATTTCACCTCCTTATCCTGCTATCTTTAAATCTTTTACTATACATTTCATCTCAATCTACAATTTTCGTCTTTATCAGTTTCTATTTATATTCATAGAATTTGTATGTGTCAAACTCGATAACGACGGGACATAACGTGGGGTAATTTTTCTACCCTGTACTATAAAACTTCAGTTTCAATTTTCTGTTAATAACTATCACATTCTAAGGAAGTTGTATCTGGTCACAAAAAATATTATTTTGATAATTCCAAACCATGTTCAACAAACTGCCTGAAAAAATAGCAATTCAAGTGTCATTATATCAAAACATCATTTTTCAAAGTTTCAGATCAAATTAGCCGCAACCAAGTCCCCTCAAACATAAATAAAATAATGTTATAGATTTAGAGCATAGATAATATATCAATCTTTATTGGTAATAAACGTCAAGAATTCTATTCAACCCTACTACTCGTCCCACATTAGTATAATAAAATCGTATATCTACTGACATCGGTTGAATTTTTCTTCTCTATGGATTAGTTATAATAACGGACAAAAAATTTGATGGGGGAAACTGGTTTCAGTTGTCACTAAAAATATCGCGAAGTGGAGCATTTAGGATACTAGATAATATATTGCTAGTTTTTTATATTTCCTGTGATGAGTGATATAGGTATAATTGATAAAGAGGACAAAATTATTTTTTTGAAATAAGGTAGCTTTCTCAAAAATATATGAACATTTAATTTCTTCATCGATACCTATTTTTTATGATATTTTATTTAATCTTTTTTATACGTTACCTATACCTACAGAAATTGAATCAGAATACGTACCTGATACAAAATTTTTACTAAAATCAAATAATGTTATTAAACCTCTAAATGGCATTTGCACTCGCGGCAATATGTCCTAACCATTTGGAAGACAATAATAATCATGGGTGCGTAGAAAACATATAGCTAGCAGAAAATTCTACCTATTGTATTGTCGATATACAAAAATTGTTATAATTGAAAATCACATTGAAATTATTCCGGAGATAAATCAATTTTTCGCAGTATTTCCAGTAGAAGAAAAGTTAATCATAAAATGTAAGCTAGAAACTGAAGTGAAATCTCAAAGGCATTTACTTAATAGAAAATTCAGCATGTGAATGTCTATTTTGTAACATTGAACGATATTCTACCGACCATCTGTTCCAAAAACTTTGTTTTATGTTAGTGCAAAACTGCCAAAATTTTAACCTATTACCTATTAGGTACCGGTCGATATATCTATCTCAGATACCGATTTAAAAAGTTCCCCATTTAAAAGTGAGCGGCAACTTAAGTCAGCCGGATCTGAATAGAGAAGACAAAGTGGCCTAGAATTAGGTATAGCTCCAATCTGAGCTAGCACAGTTGTCATTTCCTCAAACGTTGAAATTAAATACTCAACAACTTCACGCAAATGAACCTTTGTGGATTTTATTCCCGCCTCCCAAAATCTCCCCCAGTGAGGGCTTGCAGGAGGGATAAATTTCCTCTTCATTCCCATGCTTATCAAGAATTTGTCCATTTTATCATTTTCATAATTCTAAAAAACGCATACACATTGATTTCCACCTCTAAGTACCTAATTTCCTTCTGAAAGTGTTCCTTTTGCATCAACCTAATTATTGTTTGAGTAGCATATCTAAGTTCTTCAATAGTCAAAACACCAGTCGTTCTATTTTCACGTAAAATTCTCAAATTATACGCAATCATGCGTTGTAACCTGGTAAAATTCCAGTCAATAATAGACTCAACAATAGTTTGACTTAAAACTGCTTTCCTCTGTTCCGGAATCCCTTCGAGATAAACAGTTTCGAATATCCAAGACTTAATTATAATTCAATAATTTATTTTGGCCCATGCCTCCAAATTTTTTTCTGGTAATATGGTTGAAGTCCGCAGGATTTACTTGCTACGATATATGATACCATTTAAAAACCGAAGTCCTGCGGTTTTGAGTAATTGTATCTAATTGTTAACGGCGCAATATAAGATTTAGAACATATAAGATTACACGAGATCGAATTATTAGAATATACTGCCCTAATGTAAACACAACATCCATCCGCCGCCAATGAAGCATCCGAAATCCCATGATCTTGTATCGAAACAATACAAGCTTTAAATAAATATACACCTTGGAATTTTAAGTTTACCCAAATTACAATTATTTTTAGAGAAATCGATCCATTTATCAACAAAATCAGACGATAATTCATCATCCCAATCTATTTTACTAGTCCAAATTTGTTGCATAAATATTTTCACAACCACAACCACAGGTCCAACATATCCCATAGAGCAATTTTTGACAACACTAATATTTTTGCGATTTTGTCTTACTTCTAATAGAATCTGCACCTTTTTCAACCTCCTCTACAACTTTTCCGATTCCATGAATAAGAACCGTCAATAATATCATCTAAATAACACTGCCTAACAATCGCCTTGCAAGCCTTTGGACAATTTATTCCTTCTTCAGACGCTAACTAATTCAAACATCCTGTGGCCAAGTATTGTGCTGAATTTGTCCTATAAGTCACCGTGTTTGGTTCTACTATTTTGACCATATTTTCAGTATTTTCCCGCCACAATATATTTCACAAAAACTGCTAAGATGGATTAATTTGCACCATTCCTTACATGTTCCGCCTGTACCGGAAACCCCGAAAGCATAATACCATTTGAGGAAAGGCCTGTTAAACTTTTATCACTTGCGGCGAATACCACTCGCAATTTGGTGAACAATGCATCTTACATAAGTACACAATGGTGCGGTAAATACACCCTATTCCCAATATAATTCTCATACTCAACATATTTTCCATGCCCTAATTCAACATATTCATTAATGAACTCCTTATACATTAAAACCAATTCTGGATTCCTAAAAAAGCTATTTTCCATATACTTTAACCTTTTAAATGCAGAGTAGAATGAGTTTCCTAGTTTAAAAATATCATCCTTATTTTTTAACGGTAAATCAACTTAAAATCTAGCGTCCCTATGTCGCTTGTGCATTTCCCGAACTAATTTTCCACACATTTGATCATCAAGTGACAAAAACCTTTGCCACTTCCTCCAGTTGCCAGAACCGTGGAATAACATCATTTACATCTGATACCCCCGACTGCCAAAATTTTTTTATACTTAAATGATTGTTAGTACTCAAATTATCCACAATGCCAAAATTTGCTAAGCTATTGGAGCCGCTCCAGCTCCAATCCATCCTAGTCGTGTATTTTGAAGGATAGGCAACCCTGGGCCCACACGTATAATTTACGAAAGAATTGTCTTTCAATATAAATCAGCCGATATCCACAAATCAATCTCCGTGGGCTGAAAGAATATTGGATCCGCCTGCGTTACTTTATGTGGAATATTAATTTTGCTGGTATCAACGACCACTTGTGGTAACTTACACGTGAGTTCATCTAGAACCCCGCAATTTACCGAAACCCTAAATTTGTCGTCATCTTTTGACTCCACAACCAACTCGACAAACTTGTCAACCAAACTAATATTTTTACCAATACCACCAATCACCTAGTTTTTACTATTAATCCTAGTACCACGAAGTTTATTCAAAAAGATATGAAATTAGACTGAGAGCCTGAATCTAACAAAGCCCTTGCCGGAACCATATAACCATCGCAGGTAACTAAATTTACCTGCGCAGTTGCCAACAGCACCTGAAGAAAATATGAGTTCGTTGAAAATAAAGCACCCGAGCTGTTTCGTGAATACGTTTTATTAATGGTAATCTTCAAAAATGATGTTACAAACGTTTTCGAAATTTAATTTTCAAGTTGAAGATTATTATATATCTGTCAGTTTACATTTATTTTTTTAATATCACTTGATATTTTTGACATCCTCCCACGGCAGAGAATCTTCAACTTCTAACGGAAATAGTAGTTGCACTGGTCTACGAAGTCTACACCCGTCACTTAATCGCACTTCACAAGCCCGCACTCGACCATCGCGCCCTACAAACACATCGATGACTTTAACCATCTTCCACTGTAGCCTGGGCGTATGCTCTTGATGCAATAGTACGATGTCACCTATTCTTAAGCTCCTAGAATTAGGACGATGATTATGGTGAAACGTTCGCAGCTGCTGAAGATGTTCCGTTGTACATTTTTTCCAAGACTTGGAAACCAATTGTTCCCTCGATTTCCATTGTTTAAGTATATCGTTTCGGTTGATTTCAGGCAATTTTAGATTTAAAGAAAAACCAACATTTTTTGCTCCCACTAGGAAATGCGCTGGGGATAAAATCAAAAAATTAGTGTCGTCTTCATCAATATACGTTAATGGTCTTGAGTTGACCGTTGATTCTACTTCTGTTAGAATTATCTGGAGTTCATCACTATTCATAAGAGCCTTACCGAGAGTAATTTTAAGAGCATCCTTTACTGTTTTCACCATGCGCTCCCAAAATCCTCCCCACCAAGCTGCTCTTTCGATTATAAAATGCCATTTTCTTCGATATTTTTGAGGAAATTTTTGAACTTTGCTTTGCTCGAGTATCGTAGAAAATATTTGAAGTTCCTGAGCGGTTCTACGGAACGTTTTGGCGTTGTCCGAATATATAATCTCAGGAACTCCTCGACGAGCTATAAACCTCCTCAACCCTCGAACACAACTTTTGGTCGTTAAGTTAGGAACTAACTCCAAATGAACTGCTCTCCCAACGGCGCAGGTGATTGGCAGAATATATGTTTTTATTCGCTGGTCTGCTTCATAGACATACAGCGGCCCCGCAAAATCTATTCCAATTACGTTAAATGGATTTGAAGCGGTTAGCCTACCCTTAGGTAATGGCGCAAAAGGTTCTGCTCCTGATTTACCTTCAAGTCGTTTGCATTTTAAGCATTTTCCCAATATAGATATTACCTTCTGTCTTCCTCGAATTATCCAATATTTTTCTCTAGTCTCAGCTAATGCTGCGTTTACGCCTGTATGCATTACTTCTTCATCACTTTTCCATATTATTTTTTCCGTTAATTCAGAGTTTTTCGGTAGTAGGTATTATTGGATAAATACTTTCATATGCTGATGAGGATTATTTTACCCTGCTTCCAAATCTTATTATACCAGAGGCGTCCAAAAATGGATTTAGAAGTAAAATAGAGGATTAATAGCTCATTGGTCGTTTATTTTTTAAACTTTGGATTTCTTCTGAAAATTCTTCACGTTGCGTATATTTTAGCCAATATCTTTCAGCTTCGTTTAACACATCGACCGATAGGTTTCCTGAATTTTTCTCTGCAGGCTTACGAATATTATCAATAAATCGTTTAACATAAGCCGTTATACGAAAAATTTTCTCCAATTTGCTATAATTGTTCAATGGAAATATTGGTTTGCCAATTGGTTCGGGTATCTTGACGTTAGTTATAAACAAATTGGTGACCTCTAACGTTGTTTCGTCGCAACTTTCATCTTTTGGCCAATTTGTTGAGTCTTCTTTAAGCCAGAAGGTTCCGTGCTGCCACAAACTAGATTCAGCCAAAAACTTCGCTGAGACTCCCCCCGTTAGCAAATCCGAAGGATTTTCCTTTCCAGGGCAGGGTCTCCAAACACCCTTGCTTAGGTTTTGTATTTCTTCCACTCGGTTGCGCACGTACGGTTTCCATTTCTGTGATTTGCCACGGATCCAATATAAGGCTATTTTAGAATCGGTCCATAAAATAACTCTTTTGATTTTCAATTTGGAATTTTCTAAAATATATGCTTGTAGTCTAGCGGCACATAATGCTGCAGTAAGCTTTAACTTGGGTATGGATTATTCTTTGTTACCCTTTTGGTTAAGAGGTGCTACACGATTTTTCGACAATAGAAAATTTATTTCGTTAGTTTCTAGACATTTCCCGTATGCCACTGTACCGTAAGCTTGGATACTAGCATCAGCAAACACGTGAAGTTCGATTTCGTTGGATTTATTCGAAGTTATACTTCTGCGGATTTGTAGTTCATCCACAGTAGGTAGTTCCGAACACCATATAAACCAGATACTTTTCGGGTAAAATAGTGTCCCAATCTAATTTTTGTTTCCAAATATATTGTAATAAAGTTTTTATTCTAATTGTAAATGGGCCTAATATACCTAATGGGTCATAAATCCTTGCAATATTTTGAAGTATTGTACGTTTTGTTGTTACCGCTTTATTTTTATTGGCTTGGGATTTTAAGTCAACTGCAAGTTCATTTGTAGCTGTGTGCCATAAAATACCCAATACCTTTTTTGTTTCGTTCTTTTTGGGATTTTTTATGACCGTTTTCATAACTTATTCATCGTTAGAGAACCATTTTCTTAAATTCATGTTAGTTGCTTGAAGTATATTAATGGATTGCTCATAAATTTCGTTAGCTTCTTCAAAGAAACTAGCAGTAGTTATCAGGTCATCTACATAAAATGATTCTAATAGAATATTTGAGGTATTCGTAAGCTTCTCTGGCTGTAATAAAAAATGTTTTCGCAGAGTAGCTGACAACAAAAATGGGCTCGAAGTTACACCAAACGTTACACATTTCATGCGATATGTAGCGAGTTCCGACGAATGTGTGTTATTGTTTCCGTTAAGTGGGTTTTCAAACCATAAAGAGCGATGGGAATCGCGATATTTTTCTACAAGTGATATTTGCAAGAAGGCTTTTTTGATGTCGGCGATTAAACCGATAGAGCCTTTTCGAAAATTTAACAATATCTTCAACCAATCAGGCACCAAGTTGTCACCGGAGTATAATAGTTCATTTAGCGATTTAAAACCTGGCGCATGCGCAGATGCATCAAATACTACCCGCAAGTTTGTGGTTTCCTTTTCCTCGTGATAAACGGGACAATGCGGTTTTGTTCGTTTTCATTAGGCGAAATTATTTCTGCACATCCGTTTATTAAGTATTCACGCACAGCAATGTCATACTCAGCTAGCTTACCGGTTCGGCGCAATTTAGACACTAAACTATTCACACGTGCTATACTACCAATATAATTAGAGTCTATACTAGAGTTTCCTTTCCACGGCAGCGAAACTTCATATTGTCCGTTTTTAAAATGAATTTTTTCCTTAATAAAAGCTTCCGTATAATTATTTTTTAAATGTTCGTTTCCACTAATACCTAATGTCTCTCATGTCCAAAATTTCTTAATATCTACATTGTCCTGTTCAAAGTCTACCTGTACATTTGATGCTGATACCCAATTAAAATTTACAAAAAAATCACAATTTTCCACAATACTTGAAATTTCATGTAATGTCCACCCTAATTTTGTGTTTACGGCAGTTAAATCATTGGATATGCGTTTTGTGTCACCTGTAACAATTTTCCAATAATGGTCAGCTCCAACGAGTAAAGTTATACCGTTAATTAACTTATTATTTGTAACGTTAACATCAGCTAACTGGTATTTAAAAACAAAATGTCTAATTATATGATGGTTAATAGGAGGTGGTTTAAAGCGTCAAAACATATTTCTGGAACCTCTACAGCTGTAATTCCGATTAGTTTTGCGTTAAACTGATTCTTGAGACCTACTTGTACCCGATTTCACAAAGTTGTCGGTGCGCTACGAGTATTTCCAAAACTATTTATGGAAATTTTGGGAGTACCGACAACAGGCAACCCCAGTGAACGCAATACATATTGTTTTATGAAAGTTAATTGGCCACCTCCATCTATAACTAACCGAATCACCAAGTCATTTGCGGTATCATTACTTATTGAACATTTTGCGGTCATTAAATGAACGTTACCATTTGCCCCGTTAGCTATTAATGCAGTAGAGTTGAGTTATCACGATTTGTCACATTATTAGGGGTGCTATCAACAATGCAATTATTTTGATTTTCGGTGAGACTAGACTGAGAATAGCTGCTATTTCCGTTTCGAATATTGTAACTGGCAAATGGTGGATCGCACATTGAGGTCGCATGTCGACGTTTGTACTATGCACAAAATAGGCGCGATTTGCAAAATTTTGAAGAATGCCTTGGTCTGGTACAGCGAGAACAACAATTGTTTTCTTTTAAAATGACCTTTTTTGCGAGATATTTATAGACGTTTTGCAATCTTTTGTTTTGTGCGTTTTTGATTTGCAAAACATGCAGTTTTCATTATTTACAGTTAATAAACTCGCGGCCGCAAATTGATCGTTTTCTGATGCACTATTATTTTGAGTTAAAAATGTTCGTTTGCTATTATCGTCTTTGTAATTTTTATTGTCCGTTACCTTTTCACAATGAGCTTGTTCGATTGAGTCCAATTCTATTTTATTAAATTGCAATAAACTGCTAATTTGCTTATTATAATCTACGGTATTGTCTGATATCTCTAATTGCGAAAGAGAGTCACTACTAACCGTTTCACTTGTAATTTCTTGTTAGTTGAACAAAACGCGAAAATTATACGGTAGAGCCTTAGAAATGATACATTTAACCATTAGTCCGTATTGTTGAGATGGCAAACATAGTGTTGACAGTGAACGGGTAATCGTTGACGCGGTATTATACAGTTTACGAAGCGCGGAAATGTCTCTTTCACATTTTACAGGAACTATTGTTAAAAGTTTTTGTTTATATCTGTCCACTGAACGTTCAGAATTAGCATATTCTTCTTTTAAAACTTCTATTGCGTCTTTGTACGATGACTGACTTTAAGTCAATCCGTTAATAGTTACCGCGGCTTTATCCGATAAATAAGACTTAAGATAAGCAAATTTTGCAGTATCGTTCAAAGAACCATTCTCGTGAACGACCAACCGGAATTGTTCCCAAAATGCCGACCAATCCTCAATATCTCCGTTAAATTTGATGAAATTTAGTTTTGGTAATCTTACCGACATGTTTTCCTGACTATTAACGTTACCGTTAGATGACTGTTGCTCCAAGCTTCTCTGATCGTTTTTGTGGCGGTAAAGATTGTTCCAGTTTCAGACGTTGTTCCAATCTCGCAACTGTTGCAACAGCGAGATCATCGTATTCCACAATCTTCGCGCACTCAGCTTCAGCATGTTCATCACTAAACGTGGGATACAGTCGTTCATTAACACTATTTAAACTGTCCTGCTGTGCTTTAATGCGAGCTATTAACGCGGGCACGTCACTAGTATTTGCATTTTCGTTATTAATAGTGTCGTTCGCGTTATTCCCTAGCTTCGTTAATGCTGCGCGTAACGTTTTTCGAAGTAACAAATCCATTATAATCGTTTTAGTTCGATCCGATAAAAGATTACTAAACAATAAAAGTTCCCTGGTTTCGGCACCATGAAGAAAATATGAGTTCGTTGAAAATAAAGCACCCGAGCTGTTCCGTAAATAAGTTTTATTGATAGTAATCTTCAAAAATGATGTTACAAACGTTTTCGAAATTTAATTGTCAAGTTGATGTTTATTATATATCTGTCAGTTTACATTTATTTTTTCAATGTTACTTGATATTTTTGACAACACCCAAGACCTAGATATCTGCGAACATGCAACAACATTTTGTTGTTCTTGCACCTGATGCTGACTTGAACCGTTATTAGAAACTAAATCCACACGTGCCACTGTTAATAATGAATTTGATTGAGCCTCTCCTCGTTGAGACCCAGCCTAGCTATTAGTATTAGCTATATCTTTGTGACCACAAAGGCCACTAACTGGACCTTGGCCGCTGCCCGAACTTTGAATATAATTAACCCCCAAGTTTTAGTTATGGTTAACCCTTTCATCATGCTATGAAACATGATGCCGTTTACCACAAGTGCTACAACCCCTTAACTTACATTGATTGGCCTAATGAGATTTTCCTAAGCAAATGAAACAAAGGTTATTACTTTTTACAACTGGCGTTACTCACCTATTCCTAAATTCCCAGATCTATAACACTTAACTACAGCATGACCGTCGCGATTACAGTAGTCATATTTTGGTTTTGCCTGAATAACCGTTTGATTATTGTTTACAATCATAGAAGATTTTACCTGTTCATATTTTGTTCCCGATTGAAGACCGTTATACGCTTCTAACTCCACATTTTCGAGCGCTCCGTAACACTTTTCTAGAAAATCTAAAAACTCATTGAATGTTGGCAACTCAAGCCCCGACGATCCTACTACCTTTTCTAATTCGTAAGCCTTATACGTTTAATAATCTAATTTTTGCGTAAATAAATAAATTGAAATCAAATCCCATTCTTTTATCGGCTATTAAGCGCTTTCAAAGAATTTTAAATGCTGCCTTATATGTGTTAAAAATGGTCTAATTTGTTTTCCCGTTCCTTTGTTAATTGAAGGAATATCCAATACCCTTTAAGTGTTTATTTACTACGATTAACTTATTAACGTATCGTTTATTCAATAACTCCAAAGCATTGGCATAATTTTCGTTAATCAACGGTCAATCATCTATTATATTTAACGCTTCATCCCTTAACATTCGATGCATCAGAATTTTTATCTTCCTAAAAGCTCCGTTGAAGTCAAAATGACCAAATTTACTTCATTCAGTAAAACACATTGTGCAACACACTTTTTATTATGAGAAAAATAGTAAGACAGAACCAACGACTTATAATTAAATATATTTGATTAATTAACTCATATTTTCTAAACAAAAGATACAATAATATTTTGTTTCAATCCTTACTGTGCAAGTGCCACAAACTGCCTTTTTGCATCGCACACATGCTTCTCTGGTTTTATTTTTTTGCATATTGCAACTTGGCATTGTCGGCGCTTATTTGGTGTTGGATTCTGTGTGTTCGTGCAGACGAGCTCTGCCGGTGATTTTCTATTTTTTATATAGCCTTCCGTCAATTCTTCTGACAGTTTGAATATGAAATCTTGCCGACTAATGTTTTTACCTGTAACTTCTTTATATAGTATCCATACGTTTATCGATGCCATGTCCAAGATATTGAAGAAAACTTGGAGAGGCCATTTTCGCGATGCTGATTTTGTTTAATACTGTCGAGCCATTTGGTCTAAGACATCAACTGAACTGATCCCATTTTTTCTTCTTCAGCTAATTTTACGGATGTAAAAAAATTATCCGTGGTCACGTTTCTTCCTTTATACAAAAAAAGTTCCATTAGTTTTAGAACTACATGTTAACCGAGTAAAATATCCTGCGACCGTTCATCATCTTTGCCAAGGCAAGGAAAACAATTTATCAAATATTTAGACTTTATATCGCCTGCTAGCCAAAATTTTATGCTAAATTTATCAGGCTTGTTAGCCATATATTGCGTTAACCGGCATCTTGCTCTAGTGGATTCCAAATTTGAGACGCAAGTGCAAATTCATCAGTCGCTAATTGTCGAAATCTAGTGTTTCGCATGTCATCAAGAAGTCTCATAATTTCTAAAAATTTATTTCGTGACATAATATCTTGAAAAAAATGTGGTCCTCATTTATTTGACCATACTTTCTTTACTGAAATTTTTCTAGCACCGTGAGCGCCTCTAGTATATGACACAGTAATAAAAGCTCCAATTTCATGGAGAGTTATAGGTTGAATAGATGAGGCTTTCACTTGATGAATTCGTTTTGACAAAGCTACTGCGTTAGTGAAACGCGTCAACAAGTTTAAATTGAACATTAGTTCAAATATATGAAGATTTAAACAAACTATATTGTTTTATTTCAGAATTATAGGTCATAATTCATTTAGCAATTGTCTTTTTCCTTCAGCATCAGTGCACTTTTTTATGTGTCGAATCATGTTTTCGGTGATAATTAGACGCCATGCACTAGACACTTCATCTACAGATATGTGTCGTTTGGCATAGACAGTGGGTCCAGGTGCTTCTCTTATAATATTTTGATTAGCAAATCTTCCTAAAAACCGATGTTCATTTGTTATATAAAATTGCAATGGATTGATATGAATATTACCTGTAAATGTTTGGGTAGAATTCAGTTTTTTACAAATAGTACCGTCGCCAATACCTCGAGAAATATTTACTGGTGGGCCAGATGAAGACGTACTTGCAATATCAGTAACTGTGATTTTTCTGGTAAGCGTAGACGAAGGTGATGGTTCTTCATCTGATTCACTGCTCGATTATTCAGATTCCAGCACATCTATCACAAAATCCGAATCTTCATCAGTGCTATTATCATTGAATGATAATTCACAATCAGACTTATCCTCTGGTAAAATATTCGACTCCTCCAACAATTCTTCGTATGACAAACCACGGCAAGACATCGTTCTTACAACAAACAAGCATGACTGAAGGTCAGAGTCACTAAAACAAGTGTACCAGACTTTCCTCACAAAACACATTTCACAGAATTCTGTCCGGGTGAATTCTCGGAACTATAAAGCAAGAAGTAATTCTCCGAAAATGTGAACATACACTGCAGTCAAACTGACGGTATTGGTGCTTCAAGGTAGTAGTCGTCGTAATTGATCGTTTTTTAATTTTTTTATATTTGGATGTTCAATGTCAAATTGTCATTAATATTTAGGAGAAGTCATAAAAGCAAAATTGTCTGGAAACATTTTTCTCGGAGATATTATTATTAAAAATTGAAAAACCGTCAAATTGACCGCTCCGGTTCTTCTAGTGTTAAAGCTCCCTTTAAATATAAAAATTTCTGAACATTATCCGATGTTGGATTGGTAATAATTATTGCAGATAAATGATATAAGAATGTGCACCAACTTTCAATTTCTCCTGAAAACGTAGGAGTATTGATATTGGGTAACCTAGCGGCTCCCTGTATTGAACTCGTATTTTTCTTTGTTCTATTGATTGTTGCGAACTATATGCAGTATAACTAACTTGCCTGATTTGTTTTTTTTATTTTAGACCAAACAGAGACGTACTTTAACTCGACCCCATCTCTGTCCTCGCCAAGTTCTTCTATTTTAGTTTGAACATTACAAAAATCTTCAAATTTTTTCTGTAAGATGTTTTCCCTATTAACATATTCACTTACATCTATACTTAGGTTATAAATATTTGACAATACAAACGTTTCTAATTTCGTGATTGCACCTTTTATTACCGCTCTTTGCTTTTAATAGCCTTTCAAAATTATATTTTAAACTATAGATTCAAATTTAACAAATAACTATTAAACGTTAAAATTAAGTTTAACCCTTAAAATACCACAAATACACCCTAAATATAAAACGTACCAATTGACTTTTAACCATAATAATAATCATAAATCTTCCCTAAGCCTATAAATAAGCGACCTAATGATCCAAATACCGCAAACTATATTTCACATAGATACTACATAACTAACAATAGCATTTTAAAATACCCAAATCCCTTAATTTTACCAATGTTAAGAGAAATTCTTAGAACATAAAACATTTTAAAGTATTACAATGCATTGAACCCGAATTCATATACAGAGTGGAGAGTCTAACTGGAACAAATTCTGTAACTTGATAAATAATGGTTTATCGCAAAATTCCTGAAACACGTCAATTTTTATTTTCAATTGGGCATATTACAAAGAGATTTGTTTATCATTTTAATTATCTGGGAGGGGGGTTGCAGACAACCTCAACTTTTTTTTTAAATGGAAGGGTAGGTTGATTAATTTTTTATTTGAAAGCTTTTTCAATTGTAAATACAACTCCACTTTTTTTTGTTACTTTTTATAAGCAATGTGTCGGAAAAAAATGAAATAAGGAAATATTTACTCAAATTACTTTATTGTATAAGTACATTTTTTCTTACTTGATAAGCTCAAGAAGAAACCTGCTCTATAGTTTTTTGGTCAATTTGGACTGAATGTGATTGATTTGTTAGTACTTGTTTGCATTTCAACGTGTAAATAACAAACGAAAAATAAGAAAATGCCCTATCTAACCGAGACGCATCGTATCGAAATTTTAATGATGATCGGATATGGGGACAGAAGTCGAACACAGGCTGAAGTCGCTCGTTTGTTCATTGAAGTTCATCCAGAATTTTTAATCGAAGTACGATTAGCAATTTTGAAACTCGATATCGGGAGTTGGGCTACGTAAGGGACGGTCCGCGACAAAACTTTTTAAAAGTTGACGAAGAAGCCCAGTTGAACATATTATTGGAAGTGGAAGAAAATCCTGTTATTGCAGCTAGGCAAATAGCTCGCGTTCATGGTGTCAGTCACACAAGCATTTTAAAAATTTTAATGAAGCCAAAAATCACCCATATAAGATTCAAAACCTGCAGGAGCTTCACGAAGATGATTCTGATCGTAGACTCGAATTTTGCGAACGAATTATGGCTTCTATCGATGGTGGACAAATTGCTTTGGAATGGGTGCTGTTTTCTGAAGAGGCTACGTTCACATTACATGGGCACATCAATCGACAGAACTGCCGTTATTGGGCTGACGAAAATCCCTGTTGGATACGTGAATCCTATACCCAAAGGCCTCAAAAAACAAACGTCTGGGCTGGAATTATTAGGGATCACATAGTAGGTCCTTTTTAATGGCAACGTAACCGGAGAAACATACCTTAATATGCTCCAAGAAGAACTGATTCCTACTTTAGTGAATTTATTCCCCAATAATTTGGATCTCAACTTATTTGACCAACGGATGTGGTTTCAACAAGATAGGACACCACCACATCTTGCTCAAAAAGTACGGACCTATCTTAACGAAGTGTTTCCTAATAGGTGGGTTGGAAGAAGGGTCCCAATTGAGTGGCCAGCAAGATCACCTGATCTTACTCCATTAGATGTTTTATGGGGATATCTAGAGAGCAAAGTTGATGCCACTAAACCTAACGACATCGTCGAACTTAAGCAAAGAATCAGGGGCGAAATTAGGCAAGTAACGCCGGAAGTGTTACAAAGTGCTCGGAATTCTATTTATAATCGATTAGGATGTTGTCCGCAACAAGTTGAAGAGCACTTTGAAAATTTTTTGCATCAAAGTAATTTGAGTCAATATTTCCTTATTTTATTTTTTTCCGACACATTGCTTATAAAAAGTAACAAAAAAAGTGAAATTGTATTTACAATTGAAAAAGCTTTCAAATAAAAAATTAATCAACCTACCCTTCCATTCAAAAAAAAGTTGGGGTTGTCTGCAACCCCCCCAGATAATTAAAAAGATAAACAAATCTTTTTGTAATATGCCCCATTGAAAATAAAAATTGACGTGTTTCAGAAATTTTGCGATAAACCTTCATTTATCAAGTTACATAATTTGTTCCAGTTAGACTTTCCACTCTGTAAATAAATGTACAATAACGAGAGTTTAAAGTGATGTTTTAGTTTTGAATATTGAATAAATCAAAAATTTATCATCGTTAGCACTTCAAATTTCCCGAAAAACCAATCGCACTTTGAACAAATATTCGCTAATTAGAATTTGAACCCGACTTAATGCTGACGACACAGGAAAGTCTCTTACTCTGCAATGCCTTTTTACTTGACATATTATCCCTTTTACGCAAATATATTTTAATATAAATGATCGGACATGAGTCTCCGATGAAACTGCCTTGTTAGCTCCTAGTTAGTGCACCATTTTTTCGATATTCAGTTCGATTTATAACTACACGCACTAACGTCAACACTATTTGTATTTTTAAGGTCTTCATTTACACTAAATTATATCCCTAATTACATGTAGCTCAAGAAACAAACAATAAGTAAGTTTTACCGATGTTCTGGCCATTTCCGAATTTCCGAACCACTTGTGTACGTCTGAGTGTATGAGTTGGCTCCTTGCTCTTGTGGCATCATCCAATTGTTTCTGGGTGGAAAATTTACTTTATCCCTGGTATAGAATTATTACTACCTAGTTGTTTTTTTCGACTGGTATGTCCCTGAAAAGCAGCTGAAAAACAGGGTTTCAAAATCGAAGTTGGGTTAGGTTATGTGAGACGGCAACTTGGCTGAAGTTGGTAATGATAGAATTTTGTTTTAGTTGATTTATGATTTGGACTTATTCTTAGGAGTAATTAGGTTAACTCCTAAGTTGAAGCAGTTGGTTGTGGGAGATAACAATCAGTTATGTGTATAGCGACTCGTACAGAAGCCTACACCCACTGTCGCGGATGTCTTCTGCGCGATTGGCGGCTTTGAGTTATTTACGAAGATTCTTTGGGAGACACTGATTGTGGAAATTGAATGAAATTTTTGATATTAAGTCTTTGACAGTGAGTATGTCGGCTTTTTCGTGTGACCATGAGGTTTTTGGAAGTTTGGGGTGGCATATTTTGTATTTGATTGCCATACGGAGACACTTGCTCTGTACCACCTGCAGGGTATGGAAATTGTGTTTTGTGCCAGTAAAAGACACTGGGACGGCGTACGTCAATATTGGACGGATGATAGGTTTATATATGATTAATTTATCCACCGTTGAGAGATAGCTATTTTTGCATATGATGGAATATAATCTGCTCAATGCAATTTTATCCTAGATAACTTTTTCCTTGCGATTCTTCTGAGTAACAAGTAGTCTGTCTTGGATGTCTCTCAGGTGTATGATGTGTTTATGTGTATCTGTACGTTGTGTAGGGCAGTGTCCGCGACTTTTGCCGATGCTACAAAACAGGTGTCACCTGCATACATGGTTGTTAAGACTTGTGGTGTGGTTGGTAAATCGTGGGTACATATTGCATATAACAAACGTGATAGGACTGAGCCCTGAAGAACTCCGCCTTTTATGGGGAAAGGTCCAGTCGAGTCTTTATTGATGCTTACTGGAAACTTACGGTTATTAAGTATGATTAAATATTTAGGTAATTTTATTTTGATTAATTTATAAATCAATCCCTCGTACCATAGAGAGTCAAATGCTTTTTGTATATCAATAGTGACCATAACTTATTTGTTTTTTTCTCAAAATCCCTCTCTGACGAGATTAGATACTCTAATGATTTGTCCAGTAGTACTGTACCCTTCCCTGAAACCGTATTGCTCGGGGGGTATAATGTGGTTTTTGTCTGTGAAATTTTGTATTCTTTCAAAAATTATTTTGTCTATGACCTTTGCTATGGTATTCAATATGGAAATAGGTCTGTTTCTATCCACATAACATGGTTGCTTGTTAGCGTTGATGATAGGTGTGATATTCGCAATCTTGAGCATATCGGGATAGTTGCCTGTTTTAATTATATAGTTGGTTATGTATGTGAGTTATTCAAGAGCTTTCTTAGGAAGATTTTTTAATAGAATCTTAGGAATACCATCCCTTCCAGGAGCTGTTTTATTTTTCAACGATTGTATGGTGTTATAAATTTCATTATATGTTGCCAGATTTTTTGTGTTTGGTGTGTGATTTGTGTGTAGGTAGTTTGAACAAATTGTGTAATATTATTGTGCAGTTGTGTATTTTGTGTGTTATTTGTGAAATTATTTTAGAAATACTCTTCAAAGTTTTCTGCTATTTCAGATTTATTAGTGACAGCTTGACCAATAACAACAATTTTGGTCATTTAGTTATTCTTGTTTTTTAGGCTTCTAGCGATTTTCCAGAGAGAGTTAGTTGTCTACTGGTTTTAGTTGATCTAAGAACATCTTCCAAGAATGATTTTTGTGTTCATGTACTAACGTATTAATTAGGCTTTGGTAATATTTCAGCAGTATCTTGTCATTGCTGTGTCTGGTGGTTTGCCATTTTTTACGAATTTTATTTTTCTCGTGTATGAATTTGGTTATATGATTGGGTAGGGTATTGTTGATTTGTAATTTAGGTTTAAGAGAAGTTGTGTTATTTCTGGCAATTATGATAATATTTTGCAAATTATTGATTATGTTTGTTAACTGTGCTGTACTTTCTATTTTATCAGTAATTATTGAATTTTCATTAATAATTTTTCTGAATTCTATCCAGCTTGTAGTGCTATAGTCATGGACTTTTTTAGTGGGTGTATGTATGTTATATGTAATGTTCAATTCTGTAAGGATGGGTCTTGATCGGAGTTGAGGTCGGGCAAGGTTTTTCATTTTGGAAATATTGTTTATATTATGCCCCATGGCTAGATCCATTGTACTCGGAGTGTAGTTAGAATAAGGGAAATGGGTGGGAGCGTCTGTATTGAAAATGTTATAGTTACTGTTATCACAAAATCTGAGGAGAGTATTTCCATTTGTGCTAGGATATTAAGCATAGGACTCCCAAAGCGGATGCTTACAGGTTAAGTCACCCATTATGAGGACCATATTGCGTGTTTTAATTATACTACAAATCGATCTCTTTCAGCTGATTATTGGGAGGACTGTATGCTCCAACGATTTTAAATTCATTGTCTAACAATATAGCGATATGCTCAATAGAAGAATTATTTTGTTGCAGCACTTGGAAATTGATGCCTTTTTTGATAAATACTGCGATACCACCTCCGCCGACATTAGCGGGGCGGTCTTGTCTAAAAAGACTATATTCGGAGTTTCGAAAGTTAACAGTTTTGTTAGCTTTAAGGAGCGTCTCGATTAATAAGAATATATCTGGTTTATGAATGTCGAGAAAATGTTCGATGAGATGAAGTTTATTAAAAACTCAATGTACATTACAGAAAATTATTAAATTATTTGTATTTACATATATCCATTGCCATTTAGAACTTTCCCATAGATATCTAATACTCACATATCCAACCAACCAATCCGACTCGCTTGGTCCATTGTTTTGGTGGGATTCCATAAAAAATGAAAGTGCAGAAATCATGTTTTTGAATGTCTTTATTGCATAACTTCAATTTGTTACAAAAATACTTACTTTAAAAAATTAAGTTAAATCTTAAATTTTATAAAACCGATTTTATGTTACACCCCAGATACCAGAGCGTTGGTCTGTGCCCTGGGACTACATCTTTCCAACTATATCTTCCTTATAATTTTTACATAAAACTTGTTCTCAATTTCTGTACATTTCTTCCCCATATAATATATGACGCAAATATATCAATTTTACAAAATCCAATATGTCACCTTATTTTATGAGACAAGGTCCATTAACAATCACGTACTTGTGAAAGAATCAAATATTCCCATGTACCAAATTTTACAAGTGGTGTCTGGACAATTTCAAAAGTAGAAGTGGGTCGGTCGTTTAGTTACCCTGTTGACACACATATTACTGACTTATATCAGTTTTTATCAATTTATTTTGCGTAATGCAACATTATGAGAAAATCTCCTTTTTTTGGAATTCCAACGATAACATATCTTTTTTCAATCTGTTACGGTTTTAGAAACGTTGATACAAAATTTATTGGGAATGTAATCATGCACTTATAACCAAATAGTTGACATAATAATTTCTTTCAAAAATATATTGAAACTCACCTATTCAATGATTAGAGTAAAATCAATAATTTCAACAATAACCAAAAATCAATGGTTTTGTTCGAATTTGGTTTTTAATTACCAAATTCTCCCGTGATTTTATTTCAACTGCCCCTGTATACTACCTTTCGAATATTATGCTCAAAACAGATAACTAAATATATCCTTAATTTCAACAGTTAATATTTCTTTACTTCACTAAAAAAGTCATTTAAATTCACTAACACCTGAGAAAAACACTTTTATGCTAACTCACACTTACATTATTACTTGCACTAGCATACATTTGCACCTTAATCATACTTATACTCATACTCATATTGGCACTCAAAGCTCACATTCATAATACTTTTACACTTATTCGTACATACTCGTATTTACATTTGCATTCACATTCAATCATACTTACTCTTACTCACTTGTTGTTGCACGCATTCGTACTTGCTCTAGTCTCATGAGTATACTCTCTTACAATCACCCTCACAAGTCATTCCTCCGCGTAGAAAAAGAGTAGCGCAAGCTACATTGGAGTTTTCACGTTCTCCGAAGAAAAACGTTCCCTTTCTTACCCAGCACCATTCATTCTGATACAATAAAAACCCGGAAAAACCCCTACATGAGCTTTCCATGCTCTCTCATGGAATTTCACACCCCTTCACAACTTGGTATCCCTTTTTGTTTACATATGCCCGAGGTTCCTGGACCGTTACTCCTTAAACAAACTGGTACCACAATTGCTTTAACCTAGAGTCGACGCTTGGCGTGACGTAAGTCGCTAGGCCCCAATCGGACCGGGTAAGCCTCTGCTTGTGGCGAATAGCGCTGGTACATAGATTCAGTAGGCCCGAAAAAACTGCCGCTTGGCCCTTTCCTATCTCTCATTACTTCATCTTTCTTTCTCATGAAACTTAACCCAACCCTTACTCTTCTACAACATAATCATGTACTCACTCACTTACGCTCTCTCCTTCCTTTTATATTGCTTACACTCTTATCGTTTACAACTCTAGTCCATTTCTAGAGTATATTGCTTATCTTCTTATCGTTTACAACTCTAGTCCATTTCTAGAGTATATTGCTTACACTCTTAT
Organism: Galeruca laticollis; assembly: GCA_963921935.1. NCBI lineage: Eukaryota > Metazoa > Arthropoda > Insecta > Coleoptera > Chrysomelidae > Galeruca > Galeruca laticollis. The sequence goes on along the minus strand of OY998179.1, from coordinate 52,730,347 downwards.
CGTTTACAACTCTAGTCCATTTCTAGAGTATATTGCTTACATTCTTTACATTCATGACGTTAGAGTCCTTACAACACTCTAACCTCAAATCTTATTCATTCGTTACATTCATGACGTTAGAGTCCTCACAACACTTTAACCTCAAATCTTATTCATTCGTTACATTCATGACGTTAGAGTCCTTACAACACTCTAACCTCAAATCTTATTCATTCGTTACATTCATGACGTTAGAGTCCTTACAAACCTCTAACCTCAACTCTTATTCATTCGTTACATTCATGACGTTAGAGTCCTCACAACACTCTAACCTCAAATCTTATTCATTCGTGACATACATGACGTTAGAGTCCTTACAACACTCTAACCTCAACTCTTATTCATGCATTACACTCATGACGTTAGAGTCCTTACAACACTCTAACCTCAAATCTTATTCATTCGTTACATTCATGACGTTAGAGTCCTTACAACACTCTAACCTCAAATCTTATTCATTCGTTACATTCATGACGTTAGAGTCCTTACAACGCTCTAACCCCAAATCTTATTCATTCATTACATTCATGACGTTAGAGTCCTTACAACACTCTGACACCGACATTCGGTTACTTTACAACCCCTATACACCTATTTACATAGTTACTCTCAAAATTATTCACTTTCATTCACAAACCTGCATCAACACACACACGCTCACGCTCCATACCCTTTCACTACCATCAGCATTCGATGTCTGAGAGCAGCCGTCTCTCACCTCTCTTCCATTCTTCCCGCGCCCCCAATATGTTCGAATTTGGGTTTTAATTACCAAATTCTCCCGTGATTTTATTACAACTGCCCCTGTATACTACCTTTCGAATATTATGCTCAAAACAGATAACTAAATATATCCTCAATTTCAACAGTTAATATTTCTTTACTTCACTAAAAAAGTCATTTAAATTTACTAACACCTAAGAAACACAGATAAATATCGTTTTCTGAAATTCTACTGAACATATCAAAGTCCCCGACATCTTATCTCTCCATAAAAACTCTCGTCCAAACTCTGTTATCTGTATCTGAGAAACCGTTGAAAACCCCAAAAAAAACATCTTCATAACTGCCAAATTCACTTGTTGTTCGAACGTTACGTTTTAAAATACTCGTATCCCATTGGTTAGAACCGACCAAGTGGATCCTATGTCAGCAGACATATAAATACGACATATAACCTACATTCACTCTCTCTTCATCGTACAACGTGGTACAACAAGGTACCTCACGTCGTAAAATCACCCGGCGTGTTGATACGGGGAACAACCATGTGTCCGTAAGCTTTAATCATTCAATAAATCACCGAAGTATGTGCAAAATACTCTCTTTCATCGCGAAAATAATAAGTGAAGTCTTAATTGTCGACGCAAAATAAATAAATTATAACTTCCTGATAATATAAAACCTAAGTGACATAAGTGTTTCATTACATCATATACATCATTCCTAACGTGAAAAATACCCATTTGGTCCTTCGAGTGCATCGTATCAACAACAAAGAAACTACATTCCCTCTAATTAACCCAAAGTAAAAGGGTTAATTTAGAACAGGTTTGTTTATATTCACAACAGAGCTTTATTTAACTAAACCATAATAACATATCGTATCCTTTATCATTATAAGTTGAAAACTCTAATTTACCTGGTTATAAAAATATAATTAAAACTCGAAGCACTTTTGCTTACTTCAATTTATTGTTTTGATCTCTTCTTCCCAAGTTGAATTGGCATTTTATATTTTGATATTTGATATCTATCATATTCATGGAAAACAATTTATTCTTTCTCTTTAATTATTCCATACCAATCCAACTTACCATTTCGCTGAATGTTCTGGTGTTCTGTGACTTCTCCTGAGTTCTGTGGATGGTCTACAAAACCAACTTGATTGGACTTTGACCCTTCTTTCTTTTTATATCAGCTTTGATTCGGAGCACATGGTTCCTCAATTTTCGATTGTAAATCGGATCTTATAAGCTAGAAAAAGTGAACTTTATTAGATTTATTGGTCATAATTGTCAGTGTGGACAAAATTATCTATATTGGATCTAGACCAAAAATATAAAAACCTCTTTAAGGCCACCCTGCAACTTGGGTGAGTAAAATCATCCACCATTCACTTTTATCAAATTCATAGCTAATATTTCACATATTTCTTACTTTTTTTCAGGCCTTCTCCTTTTCTTCTGATTTTCTTTGTCTGTTTCTATCTCGCTTACTATATGTGCCGAGCTTCGCTGTATCACTCATCGCTTTTCATAAGTATCGTTTCCTCTAAGCTGTCTTACCATTTCCACATCACATCATTCATCCGTAGTGGAATATTAGATAGTAGATGTAACTAGTAACCCCGTACTGCTTGAATTTTGATGCATGCCAAGCGATTCATCTCATTGAATTTGAAACCTAGGAGGATCCAGGCCGAGTCAACCCAACTACCGCAAGTACTGACGTTGAGCTTACGGCCAATCATACAAGTAAGAACTTTCGGATTTATATTTACATTCACCATTTACAAAAGGTTGCTATCTGAAGGACAAGCATCTGAACCTGAAATTTTAACATAATTCCGACAAGTTATACATTACTAACTAACCTCTACTTCAAACATTATTATCGATTTATTTCTAAAATTACCTGTAAACACCAAGGGGTATCACTCGGTCGTACAAAGATCATATGTGTGATTTACAAATTTAAATTTCAATGGTTTCAATCTAACAATGTTTAATTCATGAATCCATCCCTACTCTACCGTTGAATAACATTTTCGATTCATTTGAGCTAGCTGGAATCGAGGTTCTTCACCATCAGTGAAAAACATTTAAGATAAAAACGTAAAAAATCTTGACTACTGAGCATCATATGAATTAAGTAACGAAAACATATTAAATTCAAATTTTCGGCTTTCAATGGTAACTTTCTCTGTACATTTTGAGGTACAGTCACAAAGACAATCGAAAACTTTCTTGGGTTGGATTTGAATACTTTTATAGTTAAAATATGATTTATTGGTGTATATCCGTATTCTTTTTCTTTTCGACTTGGATTGTGAATCTTTTGTTTTCTGCCTATTTGGCTTTTGTTTTGACGCTGGGTTAATTTCTTGGGTAGCATCGACTTGGGGATCGTTATCCGCAACAACATGCACTGGAGTGTTTTTGTCACTAATTGGAGGTGTGGTGTTTTCTATTAGAATGGTATCGATGGGCGAATCTGGTCCTACTGCAGTATTCTGATCAGGTCCATGAGTATTATCCAAAAAAGAGATATTTTTCATGAACGCGAAATGATTGCCACACTAATATTGGTGGACCCATGCCAAAAGAATCAAAATGAAAATATGTATAAACTTTCTCTTTCAATAGTGAATGAAGGTGACCTATTTGACTTATTAATTTAGTTTCATTTGTTTTGTAAGGACCAGTCATTTATTGTAATTATGTACTGAAATTTAGAAGCGAAACTAATGAAACAACTATAATATTAGATACTTGCCTGGATTTTCCTAAGTTGTGAGATCTGCCTACACACGTTTAGCAGTTAGATTACTGCACATTGCGCTGAATAACAAGTGCACTCTAAGAGATTCTCGAATTGTATTGAAAGTTCTTTTTAAACTATCTGGACCACTACTGATCATGCCATTATACTTGCTAATTGAAATTCAGATAAAATATAATGTTACGAAATAACATACTAGTGTAGACCCTTAATCCGACTCTGTCTAAGTCGTGTATGAAAGTTGAAATTATGGCGGATGTGCGGGGATTTCTTAGAACCGTTTACGATTGTTACTATCTTATCTAGACATTGTTTTTGTGACCACTCTTATCTAGAAAATGCCAGAAAGCGAATTGTTGTAGGCCGCAATCTATAAATTAGTGAAGTGTTTATATAAATTAGTTTCAGTGCATATACTGTGTTTATAATATAAATTAGTGAATAGTGTAGTGTATAAATGAGTTAAGTTAGTAGACGTAACGTGTGTGTATACATTTATCCAACCCGTAATAACTAAATAAGAAAACATTACATTGGTGTCAGAAGTAGGATAATATAAATAAATTGCTACGTAAAAATGGCCAAGAGACTATGCGACCTGAATGTGACGGAACTAAGAGCAGAATTGGAAGATCGTGAGTTGGAAACGTCCGATAAGAAAAGTGAATTAGTAGAAAGTCTTAAAGTGGCCCTGGAAAATGACGGCTTTGTCCAGGATTATTTTTATTCAATGACGAGGCTTCCACCGTAATCTCGTCAATTCCTGCCATGGAAGAAAATATTTCAACTGATGTGAAAAACGATATTTCTGCTATAAAGAACGATTTTTCTGCCATGGACGAGAAGATTTGAACCATGAAGAACGATGTCTCTTCTAACATGGACAAGGTTTCTACTGATATGGACGAGAAAATTTCTGCTATGAAAAACGATATTTCTGCAGAGATCTTATCATTGAAAAATGACATTGCTGCTGAAGTCAAGAATAAAATTTCGTCTCTAAAATCGGATATTGAGAATAAGATGACAACGATGAACGAGAAAATAGATTCAGATATGGAGAATAAGATGACAAAGATTGCCGATTTAAGAACGCAAGACACTTCAGCAGAAGAGAAGAAGATCGAGATCTGCAAGCCAAAAACACAACCCAAGACAGATGATATTCGCAGTTTTACCTGAGTCAAGGCCCCAACATTCGATGGAAAGATGTCGTGAACCAATTACGTAAAACAGTTTGAAGCAGCCGCTAGAGTGAATAATTTGTCCGACGAAGAGAAAGCAGTGAACTTAACTATCGCGCTTCGGGGAGATGCCTTAGATGTACTACAGACAATACCTCTGGAAGAAACGAATGATTTCGAGCAGCTGAAGAAGAGGTTGAACATGCGATATGGTCACGAACATCTAGAACATTTGTCCCAATCCCAGCTGAAAATCGGAAGGCAGAAACGTGACTAAGCACTTCAAGGATATGAAGTGGATATTGCCCGAATCGTTCGATTTGATTATCCATCAGCAGAAGAGAACATGATGGAATGTCTGGGCATACAGGCCTTTATTGATGGTTCACGTGATCCCGATATGCAGAGGACGCTTCGCTTAGCCCATCCCAAAACATTATTTGACGCGTTGACAGCTGCTCTTAAATATAAAGCAGCAACGAAGGCTTCGGGTAACAACAAAGTTAGGACCATCCAAGAAGAAGGCGACGAGGACAAGTTTGACCAGATCGTCAGCTTGATCAGAAGTATGATGGACAAGAAGCCGAGAAAGTTCAGATAATGGAATTGTGGCAAGCTACGTAGTTCATGTAAGCGCCCCAGGAATCCTGAAAACCAAAAACCCCAGTCACAGGAAAACTAGAACGGGTCGGCTACGAGGGGGCAGCACCGACCCATGTTCGTTCCAAAGACTTTCTTATACTGATAGCTTCTCTCAGATGTCGCAACGACAGTATATATGTGGATGGCGAAGTAAATGGTAAGAAATATGTTCTGCTGGTTGATACTGGAACAAATAGAACCATTATACGACCAGAGATAATAAACTCTAAGAGGAAGCTTTTACCAACGAGACTGCGACTGCAGACCGCCACAGGCGAGAGTGCCAACGTTCATAGGAAAACTCAAATTCAATTGGAATGTGGCGTAGAATTGTTCACGCTCACGGTAGTCGTAGCTGACATTGAAGAAGACGTGATTCTGGGAATGGACGTTATGAATGTACATGGTTTCCAATTAGACTTTAGAAACAGAACCATTAAAGTGGATTTCGAGGAGTTATTCCTCCATCCATGGGGAGGCAGCGCGGTGTTGGCAGCTGTACAGGAAGATACCGTTCTATCTGCACGAAACGAAACCATGATAGTAGCACGGCTACAGGGAATCATGGGGGAAGGTACACCGGATATGATGGAGCCAACGAACCAAGACGAAGAGGTTGGCAGAGGAGTACTAATTGGAAAATGATTGGTTACGTCGGCGAAAGAGATCCCAGTACGTGTGATAAACGTGAATGAATACCCAGTTACCATCAAGAAGGAAACCAGGATTGGATCCTGCGTACTAGTGACGTCTCTAGTTCGTCAAACAACGACCACTGATAATTCGAATGCCAGAGTCGAACAGATGTTATCAGTAGCTGGCCAATTCTTGAATCAAGCTGAAAAAAAGAGAATGAAGGAATTTCTCCAACTGTATCGAGACCTATTCGTACCAAAAGGAGGAAAGACTGGCAGAACATCAGCCTTCGAACACAAAATCGATACCGGTAACGCCAAGCCAATTAGGCAATCAGCTCGAAGACTTCCACGAGCGAAGAGAGAGGAAGCTGAAAGAACAATTCGAGAGATGGCAGAAGAAAAAGTAATAGAACTATTTACTAGTCCATGGGTGTCTCTAGTAGTGCTCGTCAAGAAAAAGGATGGAACTACGAGATTCTGCGTGAATTATCGCCAGCTAAAAAACGTGACGAATGAAGACAGCTATCCTCTGCCTCGATTTGACGATACGCTAGATACTTTGGCCTGCAGCAGACTGATTTCCACCTTGGACCTGAAGTTTGGTTATCGGCAAGTGGAAATGGACCCAGAAGATAAAGAGAAGACTGCTTTTACCACCAGATCTGGATTATGACAATTCAACGTCATGCCATTCGGGCCCTGCAATGCGCCCGCGACATTTGAAAGACTCATGGGAAATGTCTTAAGAGGGTTGTCTCGGAAGACATGCCTGGACTATTTGGACGACATTGTAGTAAAGGGGAAGACATTTCACGAACACCTGAAGAATTTGGAAGAGGTATTCAAACTACTCCAAGCTGCCCAGCTCATGTTAAACCCGAAGAAATGTCAGTTATTCCAAAACCGAGTCAACTATCTAGGTCATATAGTGAGCAATGAAGGAGTGGCGGTGGATCCAGAGAAAATTGCTTCCATTCAGCAATAGCCGCAACCAACCAAGAAACATCAAATTAGGAGTTTTCTTGGACTTTGCACATATTATAGAGGATTTATCAGGAAGTTTGGAAATATTGCTAAGCCTCTAACTCGACTTACAGAAGAAGCAAGAGGTTACCAATGGGGCGACGAATGTCAAATGGCTTTTGATACCTTGAAGAGGCATTTAACCACGGCGCCGATATTAGGATACATATTACCAGAGGGAGACTCCATTCTTGACACTGACGCAAGCAACGTAGGAATTGGACGAGTGCTCTCACAGATCCAAGGAGGGCAAGAGAGAGTGCTTGGATATTTCAGTAAAGTCCTCTCCAAACCAGAACGAAACTACTGCGTCACAAGGAAAGAACTTTTGGCGATAGTGAAGTCCGTGGAACACTTTCACCAGTTTCTCTATGGTAGGAAGTTCTCAATCCGGACTGATCATGCAGCACTCAAGTGGTTGATGCGGTTCAAGAATCCCGAGGGCCAGATCGCTAGATGGATTGAACGACTCTAAGATCACGATTTCAACCATCGGGCCGGTGTGAGTCACCGAAATGCCGACTCCTTGTCCATACGGCCGTGCCCAACAGACTGCTCCCACTGCAACAAGGCGGAATCTAGGAAAGCTACATCTTCAAGAACTACTATAGTCAACGAAGAATGGTCGCCCACCATAATCAGAGAAGATCAGGAGCATGATCCTCACCTAAAGAAGATTCGGCAATGGCAAGAAGAAAATCGGCGACCTACATGGCAAGAAGTGTCAAGATTTTCACCGACACTCAAGACGTATTGGGCTGAGTGGGACTTCCTTGTCCTGGAAGAAGGGCTGTACTCAATCAAGAAAAGGATCAATGCTGTTATATATCGCATAAGCAAGAACCCCAACGGAAAACCAAAGGTAGTTCACCATAACCGACTAGCGCCATTCCAAGGAGACCATGACCTAGAGAAAGGAGTGAATCATATTAGAGATGTGTCTGACCCTACCTTCCATAAATTTATGGGCGCGTATGGAAGTACCGGGAAAGCTAGATAAGGAGTCACTTCAGAACAACGACAAGATTTGTTCACTCTCCCGGAAGATTATTCACTGGCATACAACATCCCCACCTGTATCAAGAACACACGAGGGTTCACATCCGTCTTTCAAATGAAGTTCGGGCAATTAGAAAAACTATGAAGACCAGATTCCAGCCCCTGGCAAAACACTGAAACTGAAACATAATTCGCGGTACGTCTTCTACGTGGTAACTAAAAATGAATTTCAATATCGATCTACCTACCGCGATGTGTGGGAAGTACTTCGAAACCTCCGAGACCATGTGTTAGAATCCAGCGTGAAGAAACTGACTATGCCTAAAATAGCGAGTAATCAGATGGATTGGTGAGTCATCAGGAACATGGTAGAGGTCATTTTCCAAGATACCGGTGTCCAGATATTAATTTGCAGCTACAATCTCCGTTATCAGTATACGATGAAGACGCTGCCATAAGATCGGAAAGTATAGAAATGGGGCCAGTTGCCGATTCAAACATCCAGCCTCGGCTACACAAAAGTTCCAGAAGGAACTTCCATTTAAGGAGAAGGTAACGTTACCAAATAGCACACTAGTGCAGACCCTGAATCCGACTCTGTCTATGCCATGTATGAAAGTTAAAATTATGGTGGATGCGCAGGGATTTCTTAGAACTATTTACGATCGTGACTATTTTATCTAGACATTGTTTTTGTGACCAGTCTTATCTAGAAAATGCCGGAAAGCCAATTGTTTTAGTGTAAGTAGCAATCTATAATTATCTAGTAAAAAAGGCACTAAAATATAAAGGACCGACCAAGGAGAGTTAGTTTAGTTTATAATTCGACATCATGAGATAAACAGTAAATATAAATTACTGAAGTGTTTATATAAATTAGTTTAAGTGCATATACTGTGTATATAATATAAATTAGTGAATAGTGTATTAAATAAATGAATTAAGTTAGTAGACATAACGTGTGTGTATGAATTTGTCCCACCCGTAATAAAAACGTTTAAATATATGAGAAAAAACATTACAATAAACTAGGTTAGGTTACCTATTATCGAAGAGTCCCATATTTACAGATAGCTACGAAACCACTTGGATGCATATGGTTCTATATTAAAATTATACTAAATGGGTTGGTAGTTTTCTGCAAATCCTAAGTATATTACCAAGTGGATTGATAGGTTGCTGCAAATTAGAAGGTTAAACAAAAAGAATATGTGTGGGTATAGCATTATATGTTTTTATGAGTTATAAAAGTAATCGATGCTTATACATAATTTAGAACGCGTATTTTATTACACAAATACGCACCCAATCTGGTATACTGTGCGTTGGTAACTTCCTGCATAACGCTGTCCAACATACTTTGTCAAGAGAAATATTGACAGCAAAAATTAGTTTGGAATTATTCATTGTAACACCTGCCATTAATGAAGTATAATGATAGAGTGTACCACAATTTTAGTAACCCCATATATGAATGTGCCTTCTATTAATTCCTTATTTTCTCTCCTATTCCCACCCTGCCGAGTTCACAGTTTTTGATTTCCATGCGATTCCCCTTTCAACTATCGCCTTTTCCATGTCTTCTCCCTAGCTCAAATATTCTCGATATCTTTTTATTTTTCCGATTGAGGCCATTCTACAATTCTTTCTAGGTATCTGTTACCTGGAAATGTTTAAACAAATCTTATCTCTACCTGTTGTCGTTAGTAGCCATATTTCTGCTTTTGATGAACAACAAAGTAGAAGCTAATATGTGTGAAAAATTCTGACATCATTACATTGAAAGGTTGGCTCATTTGCTTTTAAATAAAAAATTGAAATTCTGCAATCAACAAACTTTTCAAATTGCTTATGATAAAGAGTTTCGTCTCAAAAAAATATAGCATGATATAATTTGAAATTGATTCTATATCAGAGCGACATATCTAGAGTGTTACTAATGGAGATAAATTACATTTGACATGTAATTCAGTGAATAGGTGAGCAAAATTTATTGTTAAAAGAATATCTCGAAAATGTCTGATAATTTCGAAGACGAATGGAAAAATATAACCATTTTGCTATTGATATCGTCGGAAAATTGGAATTCAACAATTTTAGTTGAATATATCTACTCCTCCCTATAAAACAATAAAATACAGGGTTCAAACGGTCTCAATAAATTTCAGCAATGATAATAAACTTTCGAGTTTTTGCCAAAAATTCCAATCGAATAAAAAGTCCTGAATGTGCTTAACCGCCGGAGTGGTTTTCTATTCGCTATTTTTTTATTAGTTCGAATACTCTTCAGATATTATTTATGGGATTCTGTGTGAAAAATGTGGAAACGCCTGAATTTATCGTTGTCAAAACAAAAACATTTGAATGAAAAACAATTTCATTCATCGAATTTTCACTTTGCTCGCTTTGCATTATTTCTATAGGAATTCAAAATATAGAAATATGTTCTCATATAGTTGCTATTGGTAGGTATAACATTAACAATATTCAGGATGGCGCATCCAAAACGGAACAGAGGCGTTTACTGGCAGCTCAGTTCTATTTTGGAATAACGCTCAGACTCGTCGATTTTGTTTTAGAGGGGGACACAATTCCCTTTATAACGGTGTCAAATTCATGTACTTCTGTACAGTATTTTTGAAGATTTATTGATTTAAAGCTTAAATAAAACTTGAATACATCATTAGTGGAGGTCAATACATTTGGCAGCAAAGTAGTTTAAAAATGAGTAATGAACTGACTCGTCAGCAAAGTAAATGTTGGAAATGACCACTATGACTCTCCATGCAGTAATGAAGATTTTGTTCAAAACGTTGCCGCAATGTTTGAGGAGTAATTTGAAGACACTCATTCTCAATTCTTTGTCGCGCATACTCTAATGATGATGGCTGAGTAGCATTGATTTTGGTTCTTAAGTGACCCCATAGAAATAAATCAGAAGGTGATGAATCTGGCGATCTTGGGGGCCATTCAGTGGCACTTGCCTCTTCTATCAATCCATCGACCTGGATACGTTTAATCTAAATATCGTCGAACATGTTATGTACAATGTGGTGGACACCATCCTGTTGGAACATCAACCTATTCGCAATCTACCGTCAATCATTCTGATTTTCAATTATGGCTTTCAATTCAGTCTTGCAGTAATTTCAAATACACTTCACCGGTAAAATTTTCAGGTAAGGAAAATGGACCATCTGAATGATCACCAAAAATACCAGCCGAAATATTAAAATTTTCTATCTTCTGTATGTGTACCTGATAATAAATTCTGGGATTAGAATCGGACCAATACTGGCAGTTATGACGACTTACTACACCATTTATGGAAAAGGAACATTTGTCGAGAAAACAAGTGTTGAATATGTTCATCGTTTATAATTTGTTCACTCATATCTTCATCAAAATTGTAATCGCCGATCAAAATCGTCTTCATTGAGTTCTTGTAAAAGGTGAATCATATACGGATGAAAACTATGGATCTTTAGAATCCGTTGGATTCTACGGCGACTAACACCACACACAGTATCCAATTTGCGGGTACTTAACGTAGGATCTACATAGACTTGCCCTTAAACCCCCACTTCTATTGCTACGTTCCTTAAATGATTTTCAATGGTGAGTTCCTTGTTGGCGAATTATCCAGTTTCCCGAAATTTAGCTACAAGTACTTGAACATATTTTCGATGCATGTTACTGTTCTTATGTCGCTCAATAAATATTTGTGCTATTCTCTTAGCGCACTGATTATTTCTGAAAAATATTTCGATAACTTCAACACATTATATCTCAATATACCATGGTTAATGTATGTATAAAGCGTTAGAAGGTATTTTAATAACAAAGTTTGTATAAATAAATCGCAAATTATGTACGAGACATTCACTTCTCATTTTTCATCAAGTAACCACTTTTTGCAAAAAAAACACCTCAATCGCTATTCTCAACACCACAATGATAAACACACCATGGGGATAGTGAAGAAAAGCACATTTCTTCTGAAAGAAGTACAAACTAATTTGATGTATCTACTAAAGTCTACTTCAAGTTTGAATCAGTAAATCTCCAAAACTACTGAACTGAAGTAGACGAATTTTAAATAATTGTAAAGGGAATTGAAACACCTTTAAAATATGTATGCAGGGTGCTCCAAGACTAATGGAAAAACGGTCGGGAGCATATTCAATGAGCCAAAACAATGTTTGAACTCCATATAAACGTTTTCAATACAGGCCCTCGTTTTTGAATTATAGGCCTCAAGAGTTTGAATTCTGGATTATATGTTTTTATTTTCGTATTATTCATTTAATATCTATAAAATTTTCAGCATATTTAAAATATATGTGTATATTTATTTTGGGGATATTAACAAATGTAGAGTAGTGCCTTGAAGCCAGAGACGGACTACTCTTTATTGTTAGCGATCTAAAATTTTTACGACACACCCTAAATGAAAATATCAAAAATGACTTCCCCGTACCTTAATTGATAAAAAGGTACTCTTATTGGAGTTCTATATAATAAACTGTTTGGCTAATATTTACAATTTCATTAATGCTCTTCGTACTGATTCGCGCATTCACCAGCACTTCGTACTGATTCGCGCATTCACCAATTATGAGGATATCCTACGTAACGAGTAAAAAGTACGCAAATATAGGGGAAGTTGGGTAATACGGCGCACCTAAGCCAAATCAAATATTAAATTTACATTTTTTATTGTAAAGTGCTCTAAATTTGGAAAAAATTTTAATACAATGAGTTTATTTTATGATAGCATACGTGTTATTTAATAAAAAAAATCTGATACAGGAAAAAAGGTAAAATTGCTCCAGTTTCACTTCGCGATATTGCCCCATATGTCGGGAAATATCGCTCACAATGTGGGGTTATGTCGCGCAGTGTGATAAAGGATATATGGAAAGAAATTTTGAAACAAAATCTAAAAATAAGAAAAATAGATCTTGTTACCAAAGTTGTACATCGGATATTCTCTTATCTAAACTCGGAACTAAAATAAACGACGTTCCGATTCTTCTTTTTTTATCGGCGCATAGCCTAAGTCGACAATCATCGCATGTGTATCCTGCTGCAGAATCCCAACCAGACCATTCTGAATGGACCCATACTGCACATTTTACGCAACGGAACCAAAGCTCCCTATTCTTTCCGAATTCACCAGATATGACAAATATTTCGTTGGCTACAGGAGCCTTTTTTTGAATAGCAAATTCATTGTCTGAGTTGTTGTTATCAGAAAGATCTTCTTTGAACGATGAATCAGAATTATCATCCGACGTGTCTTCTTTATCGGATTTCACTTTCTTTTTGAATCTTTTCTGTACTTTTACACCTGCGCTCACTTTTAGCTTGAGGTTTTTTTTTGTTTTTCATTTTTCTAGTTTCGCTACTTTTCCAGGAGAGTAGCCTCCATTGGTGCGAAAGTCCAAATTTCGGATTGTTGCTTTGTTGATATTTTTCTTTTGGTCACTGCCTTAAATAATTTCTTGGGAATCGGAACAAGATCCGATATTTTGACACCTGAATGTGATTGTTAATTTGCTTTTGATATCGATAGTGTGGATTCTTCAACAGTTAAAGATGTTGGTGTAGGTGGCTTCTGAGCATCTGCAGAGGTTGGCGGTTTTGCTTTCAAGGCATCTACAGATATCGAGAAAGTGTGTGGAGGAGCTGGATTAATGCTTCTCTAACGTTCTTCTGGGTCCAAGACAAGTTTTCGAAATTCCTAAGCTGCCGCAAAATCCTCTTCATTAAACTTTTCTGTGTGAAATGGAAGTATCCCAGCAGCTTTGAATCCCGAGACTCCCTTTTCTATAGTCGCAACCTTCATGCATGCTTGATTGAATAAACGAGCCACATCATAAACAGTGTGCAGCCGAAATCATATGAGAGTCATACACAGCAAACAGAGCTTTCTTTAGTGGCCCAAACAACGTTAGGCCAAGAGGCTGGAGGTGATTTGATGTGTGAGGAGGAATTGTAAGGAGCACGATGTGATTCTCTCTGCAAAAATTATAAATTTGCAACGAAATGTGACTTGCATAATTGTCAAGGATTAGTAAAATTGGGTCAGCTTCCGTAGCTTACACATACTTTTGAGAATGTTTTATCCACAACAGGAACAGAAATAAATGCAACATATTGGGCCGTTTTTTTCTAATTGACGGGACATCCGCTTTCTCGGAAAAATTATCATTGGGGGAACGTATGTCCCTGCTGCACTGACAGCGTATAAGATGGTAATCGTTTGACCTCGATCAGCTGAAATGGTAACGCCGACTTTTCCAGACTTTTTCTGGACAGTGGTTGTACCAGACTCGTCGACATTAAAGATTCGATTGCTCTGAACTTTGAACTTGGTCAATAGTTTTTCTAGGTTTTTGAAAGAAATTCCTACAATTTCAGAATTAAATGAGGATATACGATTGTGACTGATTTCTTCTGGTTGTCAAAGTCTCTGCTCGGGATTTCTCTTTATAAAGCACGACAGCCAATCTTTTCCTACTAGCCCAGATTCCTTGTTGAACTTATGAGGTAGGTGATTAGCTTCTGCGAAATAAAAAGCTATTCTTCTCAGCTCCCGTGGAGTTACCCCATAGAATAAATATGCCAACTTCATGACGTGATTTGCTAACTCTTTTTCTCGTGGTTTCGTAAAAACAGGTTTCCTCCCCAAGTAGTCAACTTCTGATCCAGGTTTTAGATGGTGGCGCAGTGTTGATTCGGGAATGCCGAAATTTCTTGTAGCCTCGCGTATTTTAGCATCTGAGCGTATAGCAACCAAAGCATCATTGCTCTGTTCAACGGTCCAGCTCTGTCGTTGGGTCTTTCTGACCATCTGAAATTAGGAAACATGTTGAAGTCAATAATATGGGGCAATATAGCGCAGTGTGGGGTAATATCGCGTACTGCTGAATATTACCCCATATCGACCTTGGTTGGTTTTTCTAACCAAAATTCCGTTGTAACCCCATGAAAATAAAAAACAAATATACGGATAGGTCATCGGTATATGCTAGAAAATATTTGTATATAGGAAAGTTCGATGACAGTATAAAGTAGACTTACCTCGCTTATTTCTTAACCACTGAAAATTATAAGGAAAACACGTGTACGAACACATCGATTCACTGCGGTCAACTGAATGCTCCCAGCGAGCCTATCCCTGTTCAACATAGTGGCTAACGATAAGGAACAACGTACGTGTTGCCAGATTTCACTTCTCGCTCTTCGTCTCTTTGATTTTGTGGTTGGCAATATTATCTCACTGCGCGATATAACTCCCCTTTCCCCTACATTTAATGTATGGATTGACTTCTCTAAACTATTCAGATGTTAGAAGGATGTATGCTGAACATTTTTGAAACAGATTATTGCCAGACATGAATTTTTGACCGTATTGATTGGAGGTTACATGAAACAGGTATAGATTGGTGAATGTAATATTGAGTGTTATTCTAAAAATATTGAAATTTCAGGAAATTCGGGCCAAAAAAGGTAACGAATACCCAGAGACACTATTTGACTATTTATGTACTACTGAACTTGATATTGCGAATGTGGGAAACACGCCAATATTTAGAACATTGACGAGGGAATTATCAATAGATGTAACTATCTGCACTCTATGTGTCGCGGAGATGATAAGATATTGGCATGTAACAGATGAACCGTGTCTGTCAGACCATGCCTATATATACTTCGAAATAGATGTAGAAAAATCGGCTAATAAAACATACAGGGATTCTAAGAGTACCGATTGGGTATCTTACAAAGAGAACCTGCTTTCTTAAATCCGCACACAGCTAGAGGGACATAAAACTGCTGAGGAAGAAGAAGGAACAGCTGCATGGTTGTAACAGACCATATGGACTTCCTATCACAATAACTGTCCGATGAGGGATAGAGGCCCTTCCCGACAAGCTGTGTGCTGGAATGAATATCTGACCACACTAAGGAAAGAAACAAGATGTGTTTTTAACAAAGCGAGAAAACGGGCGACTGGGTAGCATACAAGGCTGAACTAGGTGCTTATAATGAAAAAATTGGAGAATCAAAGACGATACCCTCGAGGGAATTCTGTGAGGACATATAAGGTGTCCCTGACAAGGTCAGAATTAACAGGATTCTTGAAAGGGGTACTTCTAATAAGGTATGCTCGATCCAGTTGCCCGAGTGAAGAGTTCACAAATACTGAGAAGGAGACTTCAGAGCACCTCTTTAGTGTGCATTTTCCAGGCGCGCCAAAGATTGATACAACTTACGATAACGGGCCGGTAGCCAAAATAAAGGGTAACAAAGAGTACTGGAAACTAACACATGAATTGTCTGGAATTGGTGTATACGCTGAATATAAATTGAATGAATAAAACGACGAATATTTAGTGTGTATTTTAAAATGAATTCTGCTAAGTGCTTTCGGCCAATCTTAAAAGCTATCCTAAAAAATAACATAAATGGACCCATTGAAAGAACAATTTAAAAAAGAGAAGTTGCGTCAACAAAGTTTCAACAGGTGTCTAAAAACATAAGATTTCGTTAACTTGTTCTACATAAGTAGATTAGAATGGTAAAATATACAATACTTGAATTGAATTAAAGTAAGTTAAGATTCACACACATATTCGACGTTTTATTTATTCAACTAACAAATGGAATTTTCAGACCCCATCTTAGCAGATGAGCTGTAAATTCATTTGACTCTTACAAAACTGGACCAGATGGCATATTCCACAAGCTTTTGCAAGAAGGAACTGAAATAATCATGGGCCCTTCAGTTCTGATAGTACGCAGTAGACATGCTTTAGGCTATATATCAATTGCATGGAGTGAGTCAGATACCACCTTTGACCACCAAACAATGTGTGATGATCTTGAAAGGGCAGTATAGTAAAAAGGACATTAGCATAGAAAAAGATTAAATCATGTTAATATTAATTTCGATGTAAATAGCGGGCATTGATCTATGGAGGCCAGGTTAGATATACGAAGAGCACGTTCCAATTAATTTGTAAATATCACACTATATGGAAGGTCGTGCATGCAGGTCACTGATCGAATGCTCCCTATGAATACACAGTGTCGAAAACCCATGATTCATTCATTATTATTAATTTGAATAAGATTTAAAAGTATGTAGAGTGTATTATAATCCGTGTTGGTAATTCTAAAATATATCTATCTTAGTGAGTCTTCTAAATGGTGTTATTTATTCAATCTCCGAAGAACGGCTACTAGGTAAGTCTTTTCCTCAAAGATATAATGGCTCTATGGTGAAAGTAATTTATACGAGGGGCACCAAGTAACCACTACAAAGAGAAATAAACGTATACCCCGGCCAAATCCTACAGACGAATCAGTCTAACATCATTAACGGTGAGTACCATGGAAAAAACTATACAAATAAATCTGCAAGAAGGAGTGCTTAAGAGTATCCTTCTACACAGACTGCAATGGACCCATAAGGTAGGGAAATCAGGAGAAGCTGCTCTGCATAATTTGGTCTCGGATCTCGAAAGTCTGAACCAGAAACAAATATCCCTTGCACCATATTTAGGTGCTTTTGATAACACATCGATGTCATCAATATACAAACCCCTCAAAGAAAGAGGGATAAGCAATACCACATTTAGATGGATAAGAGCCATGTTTCAGCATCGGAGAATATCGGCACACATGCATGATATAACGTACACTGTTAGGACAACTAAAGGGTGTCCTCAAGGTGGAGTACTTTCACGACTATTGTGGAATCTAATTGTAGATGAATTGATCTACAGGCTAAATGATCAAGGCATATGGACGCAGAGCTGCGCTCTATTGTTAATCACCAAGGGAAAATTCCCGGAAACAGTCGCGAATGTCTCGTCAGAAGCACTACGAATTGTGAAATATTGGTGCCTTAAAAATGACCTTACTGTCAACCCAAAGAAAACTCGAATGGTTGCGCTTAGGGCAGAGTACAACTGTTCGGAGAAAAAGTAGAAGAAAACAAAAGGGGTGGAATATCTGGGAGTGACACTCGATTCTAAATGGAATTAGAGGACACACCTGGAAAAATCTACTACCATGGCAACCAGGCTGTTCTGGCAATGCAGAAGAGTTATTGGCAAAACCTGGGGAATACGACGTGGTACAATGGCAACACACAACAGTTATTAGGCCAACGATAGTCTGAAGCCCCTATAGACCTTCGTTAAAATGGGTCTGGATAGAATGATACCAGAGAAAATAATCACTGAGCGAGTAAATATCCTTATTCCATCTAGGCAACAGGTGATGCAATCCGTAAATCCTGGAGACATTATCTGGTTCACTGGTGGATCTAAAACGAATCACGACACTGGGGCTGGTATGAATCGACCTAGGAAGAACATGTTCTCTAGCTTTGGTAGGTATTTCAGCTAGAAACAATTGCTGTTATAGTCTGTATTGATGAAAACATCAAGAGAGGTTATACTTAACAGAGAATATGAAATATATACTGTAATGTTCTTCTTATTTATTAAAACGTTCTTATTACGGGTGGGATAAACTTTAAACACACGGTATGGCTACTTACTAATTTATTTGAACACTAAACTACTCACTAACACTTAATTTCGATGAACTTAACTATTCACTTAAATTTAATTTACATAAATACAACCTTAATTATTAATTTATATCAACACTTTACTGTTCGCTATTTCGGTGTATTCTTGTTTATTTGTCGAGATCACTTTATCAACTAAACTCTCCATGGTCGGTCCTTTATATATGAGTTCTTTTTTTAATAGATAATTCTAGATTGCGGCTTACACAAAAACAATCGGCTCTGGTATTTTCTAGATAAAACTGGTCACAAAAACAATGTCTAGATAAGATAGTCACAATCGTGAACAGTTCTAAGAAATCCCCGCGCATCCGCCATAATGTTAACTTAAATACATGGCTTCGACAGAGTCGGATTTAGGGTCTACACTAGTGTGCTATTTCGTAACATTGCCCCCTCCTTGAATGGGAGTTCCTCCTGGAACTTTTGTTTAGCCGAGACTGGACGTTTGAATCGGCAACTGGCCCCATTTCTACAATTTCCGATCTTATGGAAATAACAAGGCACCATCTTCATCGGATACTGATAACGGAAGTTGTAGCTGCAAAGTATTATCTGGACACCGGTTTCTTGGAAGATCACCTCTATCATGTTCCTGATGACTCGCCAATCCACACATCGCGGTAGGTAGATCGATTTTGAAATCCATTTTTAGTTACCACGTAGAAGACGTACCGCGAATTATGTGTCGTTTTCAGTGTCTTTACTGAAATATCCCAGCACTCTCTCTTGCCCTCCTTGGATCTGTGAGAGTACTCCACCAATTCCTACGTTGCTTGCGTCAGTGTCAAGAATAAAGTCTTTCTCCGGTAATGGGTATCCTAATATCGGCGCCGATGTTAAATGACTCTTCAAGGTTTCAAAAGCCGTTTGACAATATTCGTCCCATTGGAAAGCTCTTGCTTCTTTTGTAAGTTGAGTTAGAGGCTTGGCAATATCTCCAAACTTCCTGATTAATTTTCTATAATACGTGCAAGGTCCAAGGAAACTCCTAATTTGATGTTTGTCGGTTGGTTGCGGCCATTGCTGAATGAAAGCAAGTTTCTCTGGATCCACCGACGCTCCTTCATTGCTCACTATATGACCTAGATAGTTGACTTGGTTTTGGAACAGCTGACATTTCTTCGAGTTCAACATGAGCTGGGCAGCTTGGAGTCGTTTGAATACCTCTTCCAAATTCTTCATGTTTTCGTCAAATGTCTTTCCCAGTACTACGAGGTCGTCCAAATAGACCAGGCATGTCTTCAAAGACAAACCTCTCAAGACATTTTCCACGAGTCTTTCAAATGTCGCAGGCGCATAACAGAGCTCGAATGGCATCACGTTGAATTGCCATGCTCCAGATCCTGTGGTAAGAGCAGTCCTCTGGGTCCATTTCTACTTGCCAATAACCAGACTTCAGGGCTAAGGTGGAAAACAGTTTGCTACTGCCCACAGTATCTAGCGTATCGTCAATTTGAGGAAGAGCATAGCTGTCTTTCATCTTCACGTTGTTAAGCTGGCAATAATCCGCGCAGAATTTTGTAGTTCCATACTTTTTCTCGACGAGCACTACTGAAGACACCCATGGACTAGTAGATGGTTCTATTACTTTTTCTTCTGCTATATCTCGAATTATTCTTTAAGCTTCCTCTCTCTTTGCTCGTGGAAGTCTTCGAGCTGATTGCCTAGCATCACCAGTATCGATTTTGTTTTCTACGGCTGATGTTCCACCAGTCTTTCCTCCTTTTGGTACGAATAGGTCTCGATACTGCAAGAGAAATTCCCTCATTCTCTTTTTTTCATCTCGATCCAAAGATTTAACACCTACTGACAACATCTGTTGGAAGCTGGCATTAGAATTGTCAGTGGTCGTTGTTTGACGAACTATAGACGTCACTGGTACGCAGGATCTAATCCTGGTTTCGTTCTTGATGGTAACTGGGCAATTATTCACGTTTATCACACGTACTGGGATCTCTTTCACCGACGTAAACAATCGTTTTACAATTAGTACTCCTTCGCCAACCTCTTCGTCGTGGTTCTTTGGCTCCAATATAACCGGTGTTTTCAGATTTTCACAAACTGTTGGAGGTTTTTGCATATTCTCTCAGATTTTTTTATTATAAATCATTTTTCTGGGCCCTTAGCAGGTTCAGAGATAGAAAGTTCAATGTTAAAATTAATACAATTAGCCCAATTAGAGTCATTTCATCCTAAAATATCTATTTCGAAATCGAACAAAAGTTTACCTTAAAATTCGAGTTTATGGAGACTTCAACCATTTTTACATTCAAATAAACTTCTGAGATTTGGTAGTCATCTCAATATTATCACACTCTACCATAACAAACAACCTTCATATTTTATTATGTTGAAAATATAGACTCACCCAGCTTATCTTACAGCATGTACACTTTATTAGAGAATATTGTAAGGTTTTTCTCATTTTTTTGAAACAGTTTATCTTGACGGGTGGTATAAATTCATACACACGGTAGCTTCACGTACTTAATTTATTTTTTCACTAAACCATTCATTAATTTATATTATATACACAGAATATGCACTTAAACTAATGCCTATAAACAATTCACTACTGTTTATTTTCTTGGACTATTTACTTGTCCACTCGTTTATCTCACAAGATCACTTTATAAACTGACTTTACGGCAAGTTGGTTCATACACTGTCGGCCTTCTAGAATATTCTTTTTTCGGGATATTTCTTGAATGCTGGCTTAATCCTTAAAAGATCTTCGGAGAACATGTCTATAAAGAGAGTTCACAAAAAATCCCATTAGACCTTCCCAGAATTCCACGCGCTCGCCATTTTCTTAAGACCGTTGACATAAGGTTACAGAACCGTACTTAGTATCTACTTCGGTGTGCGAGTTCGTAACATTACCCCCTCTTTAAATGGAAGTTTCTACTGGAACTTTTGTGTAGTCGAGCCTGGATGTTTGAATCGGCAGCTGGCCCCATTTCTACACTTTTCGATCTTATGGAAATAACAGGGCACCGTTTTAATCGGATACCGATAACGGGAGTTGTAGCTGCAAATTAATATCTGGACACTGGTATCTTGGAAGATCACCTCCACCATGTTCCTGATGACTCGCCGATCCAACTGGTTACCCACTATCTTAGGCATAGCCAATTTCTTAACACTGGATTCCAACACATGGTCTCGGGTGTCTCGAAGTGCTTTCCACTCATTGCGGTAGGTATATCGATCCTGAAGTTAATTTTTTGTTACCACTTGTGTTTCAGTCCCAGTGTCTTGCCAGAGGCTGGAATCTGGTCTTCAAGTTTTTCTCATTGCCCGAACTTCTTTCGAAATACGGTTGCCAACTCTAGCACGATCTTGATATGGAGAGGGATGTTGTATGCCAGTGAATAATCTTCCGGAAGAGTAAACAAATATTGTCGTTGTTCTGTAGAGACTTCATATCTAACTTTCCCGGTACCTCCATACGCGCCCATAAATTCATCGAAGGTAAGGTCAGATACATCTCGAATATGGTTTACTCCTTTCTCTAGGCGATGGTCTCCTTCGAATGGCGCTAGTCGGTTTTGGTGAACTACTTTTGGTTTTCCGTTAATGATCTTGTTTATGCGATATATAACATAATTGATCCTTTTCATGATTAAGTATGGACCCTCCCAGGATTTTTGTAATTTTGGAGTAAATCATTTTCTCCTCGTCGGGTTGTGTAACCATAATTTGTCCTCTTCTTTAAAACCGCCACTGTGGTCTTCGTGTCGTACCGACTTTTCATTCTATCGCTGGCAACTTGAAGATTTGTTCGAACTAATTCATGAATATCGTCTAGACTTCTTCTCAATTGGATCACGTAGTCGTCTCCTGCTGGATCTTCTCCAGGCCAAGAGCCGAATTCCAGGTCACAAGGAAGCCATATTTCACGTCCAAATAGGATTTTTGCAGGTGTTTTACTCGTGGACTCATCGACTGCAGATTGATAAGCCAATGCGAATAGGGAAAGATACTGGTCCCAATTTCTCTAATGGCTGGAAATTACTTTGAACAGGTATTTTCCAATAGTCCTGTACATTCTTTCGATCATTCCATCTGACTATGGATGTAATGCTGTTGTCCTGGTTTTCTTCATTCCCAGCTTGTCGCAAATCTCCTGGAATAGATGGTTTTCGAAATTTCTTCCCTGGTCACTGTGGACTTCCAAAGGCACTCCATATCGGCTGATAAATTCTTTCACCAATACAGCTGCGGCAGTTGTGGCCTCTTGATTCAGGATCGTGTAAATTTCCACCCATTTTGTGAAATAATCCATTATTACCAGTATGTCTCTACCCCCATTTTCTGTCGTTGGAAATGGTCCAGCGTTGTCTAAAGCAATCCTTCCGAAAGGGCATCCAACATTATATTGTTTCATGGGTGCTTTTTTCTTGGAATGTGGTCCATTACTCGTAGCACAAGTCGTATATTTCTTACAACAGTCCTACACATCGTCGGAGCTGTTCATCCAATAAAATCTTTCCCGTACTCGCTGAGGGGTTTTTTCCACTCCAAGATGACCTTCCGATGGACTGCCGTGTAACTTCTTCAGTACATCAGCTACTCTCGCTCTCGGGATAACTAGATGTCTCTTCATCTCGGAACTATCATCGTTTTCAAGGACTCTTTTCAATAGGCCTTCTTCCAGGATAGGGGAGTCCCACTGAGCCCAATATGCCTTGATTGTTGGTGAAAATCTTGAATTTTCTTGCCATGTACGTCGCCCATTTTCTTCCTTCCATTGCCGGATCATCTTCACGTGAGGATCATTCTCCTGATCTCCTCTGATTCTGGTGGGGGTCGATTCCTCGTTGACTACAGTAATTTTTGAAACTGCAGCTTCCCTAGATTACGCCTTCTTGCAGTGGAAGTAGTCTGTTGGGCACAGCTATCTGGACTGGGAATTGGCATTTCGGTGACTGACACCAGCTCGATGTTCGATGTTGTCAGATTTCCCCTGTGATTGGGGTTCTTGGGTTGCAGGAGTCTTGGGACGTTTAGACGGGCTGCGTACGTACTCTAGCTCGCCACACTTCCGGCAATTGATCTTATTCGGCGTCTTGTCTGCTATACCTTTCACCAAGTTGACGATATGATCAAATTTGTCATCGGTACCTACTGCCTGCATGGTCCTCCCTTTGTTGTACCGCGAATCCTTTGTGGCCGCTCTGCATTTGAGCCGTTCCTGGTTTGTAGGAGTCGTACGACACTTATACGAACTGCAGACATTTTCTAGCTCGCCACAATTACAGCAACTAATCTTCTTCGGCTTGTTGTTGACGATCTGCTCTAGTCTGACATCGTCAACTTCTTTCTGTATGTTTGTTGTATTCCGAAGCCATCGTGGCTACTTCGTATTCAAGAGCAGCGGTCAGTACATCTATCATGGTTTTGGGATAGCCTCATCGAAGCGTCCTCTACATATCGTGCTCACATATAACGAGAAAACGCTACTAACCCTTAGTGCTCGCTATATATGTGCGGTTTGTCTCACGTGGTACAACATGTGCTCGCTAGTCGACTAGCTTCGAGTCGAAGAAGGGGTGGATTCTTCAAAAAAATTATTAAATTTTCAAAAAGGGCGCCAGAGAAGTTTTGGCATGCACCCAAGACTCCTTAAGTTAGCCCACAACTCCTCAGTGGGTTAACAGCACTAACTCTACACTCCAAAGGTTAAATTGACAGGTAAGTTATTATGAAGAAAGTAAAAGTCAGCAAGTATCCCCTGATTGAAGTTTTTTTTTTAATTATTCACTTTGGGCCATAGGTCTCTCTTCGAAGTTTTTATTACAAGTTTACAACAAGAATGTCTCAAATAATGTCTGAACTCAGCTGAAGGCTGTAGGCTCAGAATGTAGTTAGGCTGAAGGCCGAAATCTACATAAAAACTTAAATCTCAAACTAAATTATCAGTTACAACGAAGTCACAGCTTAAATAAATAACTGACAGGCAGGTTCTATAAACTCTGAGCAGAGCTGAAGGCTTCAAACTCAGGGTGCAGAAGAGCTAAGGGCCCCAAATTATACCGATGTCTCAAATTTACAATTATAGGGAAACGACCAAATGGTTCATGTACAATCTCTCAAAATACAATGAAAAATCTAATGGCAAAATTACCAATGTCACAGTTACATGGGTTCACACTTCCGCAATTTATACGAATATGAATATAGATATAAATAAATACATAGGCATAAAATTTAAGAAGAAACGAGCTTAGCGTTGCTAAAAAAATATAAATCAAAATTATGTACGGCGCAAAATTATTTACATAAAATCGTCAGAGTTTCAATAACTTAACTAAATATCGCAGAGCCCAAGTACGTACCGTAGTATCCTAGCGTTCAGAGTCAACAGCCCAATATTTTGAACTATGAAGCAAATTATTACAATTTTAAATACAAAGTGGAAAGTGAATTTATACCAATGTCCGCAAAAAGAGAGAAATAAAAAGTTTACATAAAAAAATTGTGAAATGTGACGGATAAAGGTGAATGTACAAATGTATGAAGATTAAAAAAAGGAAAACTGTTCACTTATCCTTGTTCCGGACTCATAACAGCAACTGAAGTCGCTCCAGAATATTCCAGCTCTCCTGGAACTGATCTCACTGACTCCATAAGCTTCAATCAGCGAATTAACATCTAAATAAAAGAACCCCCCTAAAATAAAGAAACGAATTAGCCTCTACATATGGTTTATATTTTACCCCGGTCAAATTTTTGACGTCCCCTCGTAATATCCCATTATACTGACTATATTAGCATCACCCGAATTTCGCAAATAATCATCCATCCTTACTTTTAACTGTATAAAAGCCGTTTGCACTGAGAATGAAAACTATATGACTGGTTTTTTCCCGCTTAGCAAAAAAACTACGATACCAAAAAAACCCATAATATAAGAACTACGTCGCTGGGCACATCCCTGAATAATATTCAGCCCCCGTGATATATTCTTAATTTAAAAAAAATTTACAAAACGAAAATAAATTGATAACAATTTGTGGAATGTATCAAACTATTTCATGAAATCCAGATTACATACTCCAATAAACTACGATCCAAAGCTAAACTTCCTACGGTAATCTACCTATAGAACTGTTAATTCCGAAAAAGTATTTTCAACCATTTACCTTGATAATGAATCTTACTAACAAACGCCGTCTAAAGAAATTTACCACGTGTTTCCTAATTCCACCAATTCTACTGGTAACCTTGATCATCGGCACCTCCTGGACCAGTAGATTAACGGGTCAGACCCAGCAGCTGTTAACTTAAGCGATATTTTCTTCTCCTACGTAGAATTTATCAGGATTTCCCGTGAAACAACGTTATGGCTCCCAGAGCACATCAAAAATTTAACACTAGAAATGTGTGTTTACACGTTGACGGCACATGGAGGACTGAATACTTCGCGCAGTCAGCGCTCTGAATTCTCCCCGTCAACAAGCTTGCCAACATTAAACCTCCGAAAGCTCGGCAAATTTTTCGCAATACACACATAAGCCGTCAATAAAGGCATGTATGCCCAAACGTTCGATAATGTTCTCTGGTGCTGATGGATAAGCAAATCGAACTAGTAGGGCAATATCCAGTTCATAATCTTGAAGAGTTTCGTCACGTTTCTGCCTTCGGTAATGCGCCATATGTTCGTGACGGCATCGCATGTCCACTCTCTTCTTCAGCTTCTTGAAGTCATCTATTTCTTCAAGTGGTATCGCCTGAAGTACATCTAAGGCAACTCCCCGAAGCGCAATTGTTCAGTTAACCGCCTTCTCCCTATCGGACCAATTATTCACTCTAGCGGCTGCTTCAAACTATTTCACATAATTGGTCCACGATGTCTTTCCGTGGAACGTTGAAGCTTTGACTCGGGCAAAACTGCCAATATCTTCCAACTTAGGGTATCTTTCAGGATTGCAAGGTTTCGTTTGCTCGGTCTTCTTATCTTCT
Source organism: Galeruca laticollis (assembly GCA_963921935.1). NCBI lineage: Eukaryota > Metazoa > Arthropoda > Insecta > Coleoptera > Chrysomelidae > Galeruca > Galeruca laticollis. Next base: position 52,703,732 of record OY998179.1, on the reverse strand, counting down.
GCTGGAGTGTCTTGTGTTCTTGAATCTGACATTTTTCTCTCTAACTCCTTCATTTTCTCGTCCATCGTTGTCATTTTATCTTAAACATTAGCAGCAATGCCGTTTTCCAATAATAAGATATCGGCAGAAAGTTTGTCCATGGTAGCAGAAATATCGTTCTTCATAGCAGAAATATCGTCTTTCATATTCGTTGAAATCTTCTCTTCCATGGTAGGAATATCGTTCTTCATATCAGAAATTGACAAGATTAGGATGTAAGTCACGTCTTTCAATAAGAATATTTTTGTATCGAAGCTATCACTTACTTGTGCCACTTTGAGTCTTTCTACTAATTCACTCTTCTTACCGGACGTTTCCAACTCACAGTTTTCCAATTCTGCCTTTATCTCTGTCACTTCTAGGTCACATAGTCTTTTGGCCATTTTTACGTAGATATCTATTTATATTATCTCACTTCTGATACCAATGTAATATTTTTCTTATTTTTTTAAAATAGTTCATCCTGACAGGTGGGATAAATTTATACACACGGTAGGTTCACTCACTCAATTTATTTATTCAATAAACTATTCTATAATTTTTATTATATACACTGTATATATATGCACTTAAGCTAATATTATATAAACACTTCATTACTGTTAATTTTCTCAGACTATTCACATGTTCACTTGTTTATCTCACGAGATCACTTTATAAACTGACTCTACGGCAAGTAGGTAGTTTCTTTATATACTAGTCCGCCTTCTGGAATATTCTTTTTTTCGGGATATTTTCTTCCTCAAAAGATCTTCGTTGAACATGTCTATAAAAAACGTTCACAAGAAATCCCAATCGACCTTCCCAGAATTCAGCGCGCTCTCCATTTTTTTAACACCGTTAACAAAAGTTTACAGGACCGTACTTAGTATCTACTTCGGTGTGCGAGTTTGTAACAATATTATATACAAATGTATAATATATATAATAAACATATTCCGTTTGCATTTCAAAGCGGAGATAGCGAACATCATTTTAATTTTATTGTCACAATTATAACTGAGAATGCCAGGAGAAAAAGTATTCAATCGGTCGATAAGTTGGAAAATAACGACAGCAATGTACAGAAGCTTGAAATTGTGACCCGGCCTATTGTTAACTTCATTCGACGCAAACGTTACATCTGCAAGGTAAGAAGATTAAGTAGGTATGTATGTCGCACACTTAAAACTAATAAACTAGCGCCATTTTCATGAATTAGAATATTTACGCGAATATATTCTACTCAATAGATAGATTTTTATGTTACTTTCTCTAAAATATAACTCGAATATCCACTACTTGTTTTCTAAAAAAAAGATGGATAATATTTCAAAACAAAACATTAATTGGGAGTAGCCTATTCTGTGTTTTATATTTATTAGATGATCATCTTTAATCGACGTTTTTGCGGTAAGAGCCCATTTGTGGGAAACATTCCATTTGTTTTCACAAAAAACTAGAATATAAATTGGTGATGAACATGATATACTACACTTTAAAATAATTAAAGGAGAATAAGCAGGGAACATTATACTTTGGAAGGGTAAAAAATACGAAGGACAACAATAATAAGATGGAACACAACATAAATATATTACTACGGTTGGAAAAACAATGTTATTTGTAAGCGATCCATTTTATTATTATTGAATGGATTCATATTTGTTCAAGATTGTAAAATCTTGAAATATTATTGTTTACGATACCTTTAAAATATGTAAGATATTTGTATGCGTCCTTTTTTTATTGTATATATTTAAGGTGTAAATTCATTTTAGTTAATAGTGTTGTAAAAATATGTTGCAGAATTGATAAGATCTTTATATTGTTGTAAATTCAAAGGATAGTTTCATTTAATTTTCAAAATACTTTTAAAATATCACGTTTTGCAACAATAATTTTAAATTCTTTTGTATGGGCATATAAATAGCACATTTTTGAATGTCGACATCTTGTCGCATTGTCCTATAGTTAAGAAGTTAGGAAAATGTCACGTTTAACCCTATTATATATTGTATTGTAAAAACCCAAAATTAAATGTCACTTCCGCATGAATTTCATGGTCGATGTTCGGAAGATATGAAAGACATTTTTGAATTACCTTTCTGAGTAAAGAGGTTACAATTGCTATTGTAGTATTCCATAGAAATTTAACTAACTTTTGGCGGCACCCATAGTTGATTCTTGCCTAGAAACCCGACAAGTCAAATGATACTGGCCAATGGAAAATATTTATTTTAGTTTGGTCAACCCAATCCACGTGTAAACACGCCCCTCGCAGATTTCTATTTAACACGTCTCACAACGTGAAGAAATCAGTTTCTCACTCATCAGTTCTACTACTTATCGACGCGAGTTTGAACTCATCAAATCAAGCTCAACGCTCAACATCAAAGTTTCTAACTCATCGAATCGAGCTCAACGCTCAACATCAAAGTTCTCTCACTCATCAAAGTTAGTTTTTCATTCATCAGTTCTACACTTATCGACGCGAGTTTTATACTCATCGAATCGAGCTCAACGCTCAACAAAGTTAGTTTTTTACACTTATCGAAGCCAGTTCAATACTCTCGATAGCAAAGTTTTACACTCATCGACGCGAGTTTTACACACTCATCGAATCGAGCTCAACGCTCAATAACAAAGTTAGTTCAATATTCATCAAATCGAAACATAAAGTGTCTTCCGATCTGAAACCACCGAAGTTCACCATTCACAACTTTGTACCATTTTGTAAATTTGTATATAATAAATTATTAATTTTGTCAAATTAAGATTATTTACCTAGTTGAATGTCCACGCCAGTTGACGAAGATAAGCTAGAAATATAATCAAAAACATTGGTCCTTCGATAGCCGGATATAACAAGTATTGTTATATAACATTGTAAAGTGCCAGTACCAAGATAGCAGTTCAAATCATAGTGCAAGTATAGCAGTTCAAACCATAGTGCGAGTATAGCAGTTCAAATCGTAGCGAAAGTGTAGCAGTTCAATTAGTAGTCCAATTAGCAGTTCAATTAGCAGTTTAAATCGTAATTCCAAGGATTCATCACAGCAGCAGCCAGGATAATCAAGGTAAGTTGGTCCGTTATCTATTTCAATATGCCAATTATCCGACCTGTTTCCGTATTAGTATCGTATAAACATTGTTGACATTCCTTACCATAGTCACGCATAAACTGAATTTAAACTGGCTGAACTCAAAAAATTAAGAAGACAACGCGATTATATACTAACAACCATTAGGAAATTAGGAAAACTCATAGACCAAGCAAACGATGAGCCTACGGGATTCCTTAAACATTTGATTCAAGCGACGTTAGATGACGCAATTAAAACGTATAAGAAATTTGATTCAATTCAAGATAGTATAGAGGAGTTAGATCAAGAGGAAATAGATCAACGTAGCCGCTACGAAGAGAGCTTTATGTGGGAAACATCGCGAGCTAAAAGGTTTCTCGATAAATTCGCAGCTCTACCATGCAGTATATACCGTGCAGTGCAACAAGTAGATGCCGTGCAAACGGCCAAGAGAACACGTTCAAACGCGGATAAAAGGACATCCACCACTATAAACGTACCAGTAATCTCTCACGTTATGTCACATGAATCGATTCAACGTGAGCATAAACAGAGTTTCATCAACCAGGACCGGTTGACATCTTAGTAGGAACAGACACTACACTGCCTGTAGAACAAAACATATTAGTAGGAACAGACACTAAACTGCCTGTAAAACGAACCAAGGTAGTAGAACCAGAGTTTCATCGACCTGCACCGGTCGACAGATTATTAGGAACAGGCAATACACTGCCTGTAGAGCAAAGCAAATTAACGGACCCAGATGTCCACCGACCTACACCGGTCGACAACTTATTAGAAGCAGAGACTACCATGTCTGTGGAAAAAGCATATAGCAGCTCCTGGTAATCAAGAATAGAACAAACTTCACATGTCCCCTGTTGTGGACAATACATTGATATCAGATGGTTATTATTTATCTCATCACGCAATCAGTAAGGAAATGCGTTCAACTAAGAAAGTAAGCGTGGTATACGACGGTTCTTTAGAGACTTCTGCAGGCGTACCGTCGAATGACGCCCTGTATACCGGTCATAATAGCCAACCTAGTTTATTAACTACTTCTAGTCGAGTTCGCGAAAACCCTATCGTGGTTGCAGATGATTTAAAGCGAATGTGTCAACCATTTTTAGTTAGAAACGAATACTGTGAGTTTCAATGTCTCATTTGGAGAGATCAAATGAAAAACTTACGAATTTTTGAATTAAATATCGTTATATTCGATATTACATGTGCTTTGTATCTAGCAATTCAATGTTTACATCAATTAAGTAGAGATGAATGCAGAATATATATATATATATATATACCGTGCGAAACGACACGAATATGTATATACTGAAATCTATTCAGACTGGAGTTTTCAAACTATTCGAACCGTTAGGATTATTGGTTTTCGTGATTGTACTCGGGAAAATAATCCTGAAATACTTGTGGATCTATAAGCTCGATTGGAACAAATCGTTACTTATTATAATGTATATTGAATGGTAAACATATTGCCAGCCATCACCGTCAAATGATCTGTTATTATTTCGACGCACCCTAATTACCGCCGATGTTGAAGGCGTTCAATTACATAGATTTTCCGATGCAACTGAAACGGCATTCGGCGCATGCGTTTACATACGCACACTATATCTCTTAAAAAAAATTAAAGTGCAATTATCATGTGGTGAATCTCGTGTTGCACCTATCAAGAAGATAACCATACCGAAATTAGAGCTCTTAGGGGCACACCTCTTGTTCACATTAATGGAAATTATAAATACGGGCCTCCGAAAAGAAATTCAAACTCTTTATTGGTCCGATTATGAAATTGCATCACGTTGGCCTCAAGCTTTTCCTAGGCGATTGATAAATCCACTTCGGGACAAAGGAGGGATAATGAGGACATGCTACCGTTTGATTGTATCTAATTCAACATTTGACGCTAAACACTCCGTTATCTTGTTTAAAATCAGACATGTGATCATTTTTGTTATGATGTATTTTCTGAAAAATTATTTGTAAGCTGTAATTCAGCAAAGTTTATGCTCGATACGCCGTAGATATGTGATTATTGACGGACGTAGTCGAATGTGTACACATATAAAACTGTGTTGTACATGCTTCAAGGCAATGTTTCCTCAGCCACCCCGTGTTAGGAAATTAGGCAAAGGAACATTGAGAGGATTTAAAAGACATTTGTATAAAGTCGCCGATCGCGACCGGTTAGTTACGTATGGACGATTTATTGTGTTAATCATCGAAAACGAAACTAATATTTCTTCTGACCCTACCGATCCTATCACCCTTATTCCTGGCAATTTATTATTAGGTAATTTATTGACCAACTTGCAAAGTCGTGATTACCTCCCGACTACCAGTGAACATATGTCTCACGAGCAGCACATACCTAATGTTAAACCGCATTTCTGGACGCGGTGGAGCAAGGAATACTCGAACGAGTTGACGGTTCGCACCAAATGGGAAAAGGCCGGTCCTGAAAACCACGAAGGGACTGTGGCCTTACTACGAGAAGACAACATTCCACCCTCACAATGGGCCCTGGGAAGAATCATGAAGTGCTATCCCGGTAGTGACGGTGTGGTACGTACTGTTTTAGTGAAAACCGCGAAATCTTCAGTTGTCCGAAATGTGAAGAAGGTAGTGTTACTTCCGATTATACCGACTAATGCTGAAGATGAACATTCATAGACTTTATAATTGATCGTATTCTCTCAATGGGAGGAGTATGTTCAAGATTGTAGAATCTTGAAAAGTGTCTTCCGATCTGAAACCACCGAAGTTCACCATTCACAACTTTGTACTATTTTGTAAATATGTATATATGAAATTATTAATTTCGACATTAATTTTGTCAAATTAAGATTATTTACCTAGTTGAATGTCCACGCCAGTTGACGAAGTTCAGCTAGAAATATAATCAAAAACAATATTATTATAACTTGATCAGATACCAAAAAATGACCATGAAGTTTCAAGTGAAAATTTCGATAAGATTCACATTGAAATTTGACGTGGAGAGCATTTTTCTACATAATTCAAATATGGTTGGTTGGATATAACTGTTAATACTTTTTTGACTTTCCAACCTTTGCATAATTGCTACACTTATATTTTTTTTGTTGTTCATCCATATATATCAATCTCCATTTGTTTCTACTATTTTCCAACCCCTCTCGATGCACAATTACTGCAATTCAAGAGCTCGGCATTATTTTCACAGCGACAAAACATTCTCCTGAATTTCCTTTGTTCTGGTAATGTAGCTTCTGTTACCTTACAATGCGGTACTTCACACATTTTGGCGAATTAGTTGGTACTTGCATTGTTACGGGCTGATCTTGCAACTCAACCCGCAACACTTCAATTATAGTTTTTTGTTAATAAATTTTATTATATTCCGAATTCATAGGTACCTTTTTGTTGACATTATCAATCACATCGGTCATGTACATTGAAAAAACCGAAAGATTCCCTTTAAATTACCTGTTCACTACCTACATTCTCCGCTGACAAGCTTACTTTGAGAGTGCATTGATAGATCAATGTAGTCTCAATCGAATTGTATTTGATGAACATAAGTTTGACTTTGATTGTACGTAGGATTTGTCGAAATAATATTTGAGTAGAATACGAAGGAGTTAATTAAATTTTGTCTAATTTTGTTGGGGAATCAGGTAAGTTGAAATAATTGATTCAAAGTTATGCCTCGAGCTTGGGTTTTTGTTATCACAAATGTGATGTTCTCTATTAGGTGTCGAAGGAAAATTGTGGATAGAGTAAAAGCGCAGGTGGATTTGTAGAGTGGAAGAAAAAGTGTTTAGAGGGAATAGGATAAGAACCCTCTAACGGAGGTAATGTAAACGTGATGGATGTGATTGGTAAGTCATTTTAATTATTTACAACATTGTAGGGTCTTAGTCAGGGGACACCAAGAGAATAAGTATAGCCTATCCGCCTACGTTAGTGGCATTATTTTGAAACCATATTTTCTAAATCTTATGTTAGAGGCGAACAGACCCCTTTGGTAGTAGCGTAGTAAAGTAGTTAATAATAGGTTTAAGCATTATATTTTCTTTTATAAGCGGCTCCGTGACTTCACAGTAGCGCATTTCAATTATGTATATCCTTCCGTTTTGGTGAAGAAGTTTTTTGTATATAGTCTTTTTTTTGTGTGTAAATAGTAATATAGAATTTTCATTGTAATACACATCTTATATATTGTCTGCTCCATCCTGACCATCGTGGCGGTCCACTAGTTAAGGCTGGCCCATTAAAATTTAACTGGTGGCGCCCATTTTTAACAACTAAATAAAATAGGAATTTTCGTATACCCACCCCCGACCGAACTGAGCTTGGGCATGAGATTGCGCTTTTGGAGCTAGCGAGTACACAATAATAAATTAAGCGCGTAACAGTAGAGAGAACGTGTTTTTTGTTTGTGTCAATATAGTTTTGAAATATTCTTTAGATGCTTCATATGTAGTAGAACCTAACACCAAACTAATGCTATGCGTAATAATAGATATTTTGACTGCAGGTGAGCAAAGTATGTCTTTTTGTCACGCGTCCAGAACTTGGTCGCTCGAGCGAACTTAGTGCGACAACTGGATGAAAAAAGCATGCTTACGAGTGCTAAACTAAAAATACTATTTTGCAAAAAAATAAAACATTGTACTTTCTTTATTAATGATCTCATTATAACCAACATATGGAAAAGAAATGTAATAACGTAATTGTCGTCTTCACAAATTTTGATATATTTAAAATAAACTACTTTCTACATAATTTAATCCTAGTATAATTATATTTTAATAGGAAATCCCATATGAAAACACTGTGCTCAGTGTAAGCAACCTATTAAACGTATGTGTAATTTGTTAATTATGATGAAAAATATTTACTTTCGTAACTTGTGGTTCAATATGCTACTCTGTTCATTATTTCAGTTAAATTCTGCTGACTATTGTGGAAAATCATATTTTTAGTAGAGGAAATTATTTATAATATACAAATATCCGTGAGGAAAACAGTATCTAGAGATATGAGATGAGAACTCGCGATCTATTATCAGAGTGAAGAATAAGTGATGTAATTCAAATAACTAGGGGCAAATATAACGAGAAAACATAGAAGTATCTAAAGGAGCAAGTAAATGCCCAAGAAACTTTAATATCAGGGTAATTGGGTGATATAATTTTGAGAAATATATAAGATATTTTATTCATTTATTATCTCTGAACTTATCATAGCGGTGTGTCGGAAAATAGAATACTATACACCTTGCAGTTTTGGATGAATTGGTATTTTTAGAAATTCGAAAACAACAATCACTTTTTGAATCTAGTGCTTTCTAATTGAAGACACAAGTGGATGAAGGATATATGTAACAATTTTCGAAAAATACGTTTTTTTCAATGGATGATGGTTTTAAGTGCATCAAATTCGCTTACGATGGGTTTCGTGCTTCTATGTATCAAAATAAGAAAATTATCACGTGATGAAGGGTCTATGTACATATGCTTTATTAAATTAATAATGCATAAAGGGTTAATGTACAAATAATTTATGCACCTAAATCCTTCATTCACTCACTACTGTCTATAAATCCCTCATCACCCAAAATTTAATGAACGTGAGAGAAAGAGAATGGATGAAGGATATATGTTACTCAAGTCAATGCACATGAATCCTTCATCGAATCTCAATAAATGTTGACGTTTCTTTTTGTATATTCAAACTTCACATTGACATCTTGAGCGAGGTTATGTTTCTGTTTTGTTCATGAGTCGTTGAGTATTACATTAATTTTAATTGTTATAAAACGATATTAAAAGAACGGATTAATTATTGTTAACTGTAAAAATGAGTTCCAGAACCAAATATTTATTGGAACTTGCTAAAAGTAAGTAATAATGGAATATTATTATACACAATTCAATTTACAAAATTATTTAAAGTCAAATTGTTAGAAGATTCATAATAAGATTTAGGATTACTGTATTGTGAAAGACATTAGAGAATTACGGCACTTTCTAAAATACTGACCGTCACTATTACTGATCGGTCTTATTTATATACTGACGTCAGTATTTTCATCGTATAAAGTGAGATACGGCACTCATAATTTTGTGTTGGGTGGTGGTTATTCTTATTTTATGCTTTTACCTACAACCTCACTTTTCTGTGGTGTGTGCTTCGTTGTTTGTTTATGTTTATCAAGTTATCTAACAAATATTTCACTTTTGGGATTTCCTGGTGTTCTTCACGGGGATTCGAATAATGGAAGAAATATTACAAGCTGCCATTTTAGGGGGTGTAATTAAAATATTTGCTTGCACTTCTTCCCAACCGTGAGGGTTTACTACTGGATTAACACTTACAAATTATGTTAACAAGGCGAGGTCATCCTTGTAAGTAAATCTTAGTCGTGTTGCTTCCTGTTTCTGCTGTTCCATTTTGCTGTGTTCAACTCTCAACTTCTTAGCATAAATGTAGCGGGTAGCAGTTTGTTTGTTCACAAATTTGACACTAATAAAATATACAATTTTGTTTTACGCACGCCTCAAACATAGTGCCGCCAATTTTGTCCGTCACTATCCAGTCACAATTAAGGATAGGATATTTAATTACGGACCGCCCTTATTTTTATCTACAACTACGCATGCGCACTGGTCAACAATGTCAAAATATGGACGTTTTTATTAGTGACTGTCACTATTTGAACCTGCCATGATTCTCTATTATATCAAATGTTTTTACTTATTACAAATTCAAAATTAGTTTAGAATTGTTACAGTTGTATGTCGCCAATCATACAGTTTACCTCGAATAATTAGGATTTGTTTATAATATGTGACTCACAAATTCTGTTGATAAACAGTCCCATAATAAATTGTTTGATGTATTGTTCACCGAAAAAGAGTGTCATGAACCCGTCAATAATAATGTGTTTGATGTAACCTGCATTAGTAAAACATTTGATGAACCTTATTCTATTATTAAACTGACTGAAGAACCCGCCTCGTTTGAAGCTCTTGATAGTAAAGTATTTTATGAAGCGAGAACTAGTAAAACATTTCTTCGCGGCCAATGTATGAAAGAAAGGCAATATTTTATTGAATTGAGAAATATTTCTCTTGAAGGTAAATTGATTCAACTTTTCGGAAAGAATATATGACAATAATGATTATTTCGATTTTAGATTATTCACCTGATGCCACATCCGATGAGTACTTACCAAATACATCAGAAAAAAGTAGCGATTTTAATAGTTGTAACGAAGTTACTTTCATTCGTTCCGATATTATGGGATTTATTTATTTTATTTATATTTGAAACCTGTAGCCTGTTACTTCCTCCTTACTAAATTACTTTAATTTTAAATCTTCTGAGGTAATGAATTGCATTTTACCTGACAAAACAATTTAATTACAAGTTCCCTTATTTATAATATTTTGGCCGTCCGGTATATATACATTTTCATTTCATTCGATTAAAACATTTAGACCGTCCGGTATACCTATAGAAATTTTGGTTCAAAGTAATCAGATGTTTGAGATTTTTTACGAGACTTCTTTTTGAAGCGATTAGTGAGAATATAAATACCGAGACCGTAATTTGAAAAGGGCTTGTTCATTCTAGTTTTGACTGTCTCCTGTCCGCTCCCGTTTAAATAGTAGAAGTGCCCGTCGAAATTTGTTAAGTGCTTAAAAAGGTAAAATTTTATTCTCTTTCCTCCGCCTGTATATTTCCGAAATAAAATTATTTCAGTGTAAAATTAAAATTGATAGTTGAATTCAATATAATCCGTATAAAAGAGTAAATTGTTAGGACTCCCGTAGTTATACAGTATTCAGTGGTTTATTCACAATATATTCCAATTTTGCATAGTTTGCCATAAACATTAAATCGTAAACTATACGCTATATCCCGTTGTTAGTTATTTAAAAATTTAGTTTCTGACTAGATTCGTCGGAAGATATTTTCAGGTTTTTATTCAGAAACAAGTTTTTTTTAAGCTTTCTTTATTCAATTTTTTTATTTTTATCTTCTATTTTGTTATAAGAGTATTGTATTTGGGGTTCGAGAATCATATTTGGTTACTGGGTGATTCGAACGCATTGCTCAGGAATTAAATAGATTCTGATAGAAATCTTAACATCTCGCCGACCATCTCGGGTCTTGATAAAATTTCTTTCCGTTACTGCTGTCCGGATTTTGTTATTAGAGTAATGCATTTGGGTTCTGAGAATCATATTTGGTTACTGGGTGATTCGAAATCATTGCTCAGGAATTAAATAGATTCTGATAGAAATTTTAACATCTCGCCGACCATCTCGGGTCTTGATAAAATTTCTTTCTGTCGCTGCCGTCCATATTTTGTTATTAGAATATTGTATTTGGGTTCCGAGAATCATATTTGGTTACTGGTTAATTCGAATGTATTGCTAAGGAATTAAACAGATTCTGATAGAAATTTTAACATTTCGCCGACCATCTCGGGTTTTGATAGAATTATTTTCCGTTACTGCCGTCCGGATTTTGTTATTAGAGTATTGTATTCGGTTTCCGAGAATCATTCTTGATTACTGGGTAATTCGGAAGTATTGCTCAGAAATTAAGTAAATTCTGGTAGAGATTTCAGCTCCTCGCCGAACTTCTCGGGTTTAGTTGAAATCTCCTTCTTCCTTCGTTGTTTTGTGTTGGTATAGGGTTTTCATTTAGTTTCCGAGAATTATTCTTGATTACTGGGTGCTTCGAAAGTATTGCTCAGAAATTAAGTAAATTCTGGTAGAGATTTCAGCTCCTCGCCGACCTTCTCGGGTTTTGTTGAAATCTCCTTCTTCCTCCGTTGTTTTGAGTTGGTATAAGGTTTTCATTTAGTTTCCGAGAATTGCTGTTGATTACTGGGTGATTCGAATGTATTTCTCAGAAATTAAGTAAATTCTGGTAGAGATTTCAGCACCGCGCCGACCTCTTCGGGTTTTGGTGAAATCTCCTTCTTCCTCCGCTGTTTTGAGATGGTTTAGGGTTTTTTTTCTCTTTCCAAATTTCGTCAAGCCGCCGATTAACCCCGTATGCCCTATTTTGTGTGATATTACACACGATAGCTCGATTATAAACCACTGAATCCGTATAAGATCAAATATTTTCCGATTTGCATTGTACAAGAACCATTTCATATTATTTCTCGTTTATATTTTGCATAGTATGTATTATTTGTTTAAAAGGTAATCGCCCGCTTCTTAAGTTCCTTTGTGCCTTTGGGTAGAAGGTCTTATTTATTGTGTTGTGTAATCGAAATTTACTTAGTATCTTATAGAATGAATACCTTTGTTAAATTATTTGAGTTTCATTCACAACTGATTAAGAGTTCGTCGTTACCGTTTGTTTCATTTAATGTAAGATTGACAGTAGTCGTTATAGTATTGGCAGTTCATTTTAAGGTGAGTCCTGCTAACCGTTGAGCAATATTACTCTGTAAAGTAAGTTTATCGCTATCTAGTCTCTACCGCGAATTACAGTCCGACCTCTGGAATTTTTCGTACCTCGATCTGCTGCTATCCGGAACCCTCGAAACATTTTAGAGTCGAGGGGCCGTGGAGTAAACCACGCAAAATAATCTGGCGCCCGAGAATCCGCCGTTTTGTGGTGTCAATTGTGACGCGTCCAGTTACTCAGTCGTCGACCCAGGTATAGGGGTAAAGGAAGAAGGAAATTGACGTCACGAATTTGGCGTCGACTCCCAAGTGAAGGAGGTGAAGAGCAAGGAAAAAAGCGCGCCATATGGTGATTGCGATAACTCGAATTTTCTATCGAAGAACTCCAGCGCAGAATTATCTGGCGAACTATTGGTTAAAACTGTACTTGGAGAGGTCAAGAAAAAATTATTTCAAGAGTCTCAAGAGAATGAAAATGTTAGAGACATCTGTAACCCAACTCAAACTCACCACATAGATATAATTTCAGGCAATCAGAATGATATAAGATCTGAAGTTAAAAAGGATAAAATATTTGAACTCCCGGAAAAAATATTGAAAAAACGAATAAGAGACCCTGCAAATTAGAAGAGTCGAAAGGCTGCAATATTAAGAGCGAAAGGTGAGTGTGTATCACAGTCAGGTAAACAGATGCCACAAAAGACACTAGAGATCAATGATTCTCTGTGTAAAAAAGAAATTGTAAGTTACAATGTAATACTAAATTTGATGCCGAAAACAGAACAGTGATATTTAAAGAGTTTTATGATCTTGATATATAAATTCAAAAAATGTACTACTTTTCGGAAGTCTCACTATACAACATGTTACCCGTCATAGGAACCACGTCAAAAGACCAAAGGGTTTTTCGTTCAAATATACAGCGACTCACGGCAAAAGAGTAGTCACAGTGTGCAAAACTGCATTTGGTTCGATGTTTCCAATTTCGCAAAAAAAAATTCAACTTGTACAGCGTAAACTAGAATCGGGAATTTCTCCACCATCTCCGGATAAAAGAGGTCACCACACAAGTCGTCCAAATAAAATTACCGAAAAGATATGTGCTGCTGTTGAAAGTCCCATTAGTCGATTTCCAACTGAAACATCTAATTATTCGAAAAATAAAAATCTCAATAGGAAGTACTTTTCTCCTCTTCTAAATCTGAGCAAGATGTATAAACTTTATATCGAGGAATGTCAAGAGCAAAATCTCCCTGAGGCATATAAGATAAAAAAATATTCTTACAACAACATATTATCAAGTAGATTCAATTTTGCATTTGGACAACCATGTAGCGATACCTGCAGTACTTGTGATTCAGGGGCCAATACTGATGAACATGGAGAATCATATTAGTTTGCATTCTAACAACAAAATAGAGATAGAGAGAAAGCCCGTTTCAAAAATATTGTAAGTTATGCACCAATGGTTCTGCAACAAACAATGCCTTTACCAAGGTTAACAACTTTAATGGCTTTTCATCTTCGACAACTTTGGTTTTACAACCAAAATGTACATTCCATAACTGCCAATGGCGAAAAAGCATACTTTTTCACTTGGACCGAGAATATTGCCTGTAAAGGAAGTATTGAAGTTGGAAGTTCCTTGTACACGTTTGCCAAGATTTATTAAATTACATAACGCCAACCCATTTGATATTATGGTCCGACTCTTGGAGTGGCCAAATTAAAAATTTCAGCATTATTACGCTCTATCAATATTTGATTTTGAAAGGTATTTTTACGAGAATTGTCGACAAAATTCCCCGTGGTTTGTCACTCTTTGTTAGATTCTAATAGAGACTTTGACATAATTGAAAATAAAGTCAGAGAGATAGAAACTGTATTCTTACCAGATCATTACCGGGATATAATAAAGTCTTCAAGTATGAAAAGTTCCATTGTTACCGATATGACAGACCACCTCCAAAATTTAGAAGAAATTGCCCTTAAACTACATTTAACAAACAGAACCAAAAATAGCCTCAATGACAAAGTTAATTTTAGAGATAGTGTGGTGTGGATTCGAGTTGAGGAATATGGTAGCTATCTTTATAGGACATGTTTGGATGATTGTACACCATTCCTAAAGGTAGATCTTCTAAAAGCAGGTCACAACAAAATTCAGCCCGGAGAATATGAACTTACAAACATTCGAAATAAAACACACTCTTTGACGAAAGAGAAAAATTCATATTTGGAAGCGCAACTAGTTTTTGTAAAGGATCCGTTCAAAGTGTTTTATGGCAACATAATATAAAAGTTCGATATAGAAAATACAAAAGCATCAAAAAAGAAAAAATGAAAAACTTTAAGATTTAACATAGATGAACCCTTCATCGAAGTAATGCTAATTTTAGTTAACGGTAGATTAGTGCATAAAAGATCTATGTACATTTATTTTCTTATTTTTCTTTGTTTTATTTTTGTTATTTAAATATTATCACTTGATTTGTATTAGTAGAGTTGTTTGATGCTGAAAAAATAAATTTGATTAGTCCAGTAATAGTATAGTATAGTTTATTGACGTTTAGTATACAAATAGTACATATCGTCACAAATTATGGAGTTTTTTAGATATCGATATGATAATTAAAAACACTTATGTAAATTTGATAGTCCACTAAAATATAAGCATATAATAACACAATATCAGTAAATAACATAAATATATAATACGTAAAAACAAAAATAAAAGTAAATATGAATGCAGATGTTAATTAGTTTAAGTTTAAGTCAAGGGTTACTGCAGAACGCAATAAAGTCATCCACACTATAAAAACAATTCTATTCAATCTTTTTATGTCAGTGCCCTTATAGTATTCTTGCAATGAATTATATAAATTATAATTCAGCCTGTGGTTCTGAGATAAACAAATTCTTGATCTCTGAGGCACAATGGATGTCGCATTCCTAGTGTCATATCCATGTACGTCCGAGTGAAGTAATAACAGACCGATATTGCTATGAATACTCCTCAGACACTCGTAGACATATACACAAGGAAGCGGAAGTATTTGTAATTTTTTAAAATGTTTTTGGCAAGGATCACCATATTCGGCGTTTACGATTACACGTACAGACATTTTCTGGAGTGAGAAGACTCTCGCAACATTAGTGGCACTGCCCTACAGTACAACACCGTAGTTAAGGTGACTATGTACAAGGGCGAAATAGACTGTTCTCAAAACCTGTTGACTAAGACAGTTCCTCATTTGCTTTAAGGCAAATATTTGGGAAGCGAGCCTTGAACATAAGCCCTCTATGTGAGCCGCCCAATCCAATCGCGAGTCGAGAGTTATCCCAAGAATGCTGACAGGCTCCGAACTTGTTTTGAGCTCACTAGATGTGAAACAGATTCTCTGTGTTTTTTCTTCATTCAGCTTTAAATGGTTGCTGTTAAACCATGATTTTAGTATCCTCATGCTAAAATTGTTCAAAGTCTCCTCATCCCTAACCAATGTGGTTGTATCATCTGCAAAGAGAACACAACGTGCTTTCTCCAGCGCAGTTGGTAGATCATTAATATAACTTATGAACAAAATTGGTTCTAGTAAAGATCACTGCGGAATCCCTTTAGTTATTGGAGCCAACCGCGATTCCGCACCTCCAAAACTTACATACTGGTTCCTATTACACAAATATGATTTAAATAACTCCAATTCGTTACCCCTCAGACCATAATAAGACAATTTATCTAGAAGATATTCATTGTTACCGCAGTCAAAAGCCTTGGTAAGATCACACATAGTAGCAAATGTGTCATATCTCTCATCAAAGTCATCGATTACACTTTTCACAACATCTACCACGGCCTTAACTGTGGACATGTTTCTACGAAAACCAAATTGAGAAGGCGACAGTAATTTTTTGTGCTCGAAGTAAGAAATGAGTTTTTCCTTAATTAGCACCTCAAAGATCTTGCCAATCACTGGTACAATCCCGAAAGGTCTATAGTTGTCAGGGTTACTGAATTCACTTTTTTTGTGAATGGGTATCACTTTAGTTATTTTCAGTGCATCAGGCCAGCTTTCTTCTAGGATACATTTGTTGAATAAAATATCCAATGGTTCAATAAGAGTCCCAAGTGACGCCTTCATCATTAAGCTATTTAGACCGTAGAAATACAGACAAGATGAGTTTTTTAGACTCAATATTGCTTGCCTAATGTCAACTCCCACAATGGGTCCAATAAAAAAAATGAGCACTAATATGGCAATAATAATAATAATAATAATAATAATAATAATAATAATAATAATAATAATAATAATAATAATATAATAATAATTTAATAATAATAATAACTCGCCGCATCTGAGTACAAGAAACGCCACGATCAAACAGGAAATATAGTACACCATGCTCTGGCTTCCAAATATAACTTGATACCCGAAACAGAAAAACTCACTTATAAGTATACACTAGCAATTATCCTAGAAAACGTCCACTACAAATTACAATGGAATAGAACAATATTTACTGATCGGACAAATGAAGCAAACCGACCGGATGTGGTTCTGTGGAGCCTGAGAGAAAAACAGGTATGGATTATCGACTTCGCAGTTGTGAATGATAACAACATGGAAAACACAATCAACCTGAAGCTTCGAAAATATGATGACCTCGCTCAGTATATCAAAGATCAGTGGAAAGTAGACCAAGTTACTATCCTACCCATGATCCTATCGACAACAGGCATTGTACCACGGCAGCTTGGTAAGGCTGCGGATACTCTTAAAATCAGTCCATCTGCAATTGGAAAGATGCAGAAAATAGCTATTCTTGGCACTTGCACCATTGTAAGGAAAGTACTGGGAAAATGAAGCTGAAAAGTGGAAGGTCAAATATGCTTTGATAGATTTATATCTGTATATTTGAATAAACCACACTCAGACCAAAAGGCCTGAGTTTATGTTAAATGCCTTAAGAAGAGAACTAGTTAAAATAATAGTAATATAATAATAATAATAACATATCACAAAAGCCATATAAATGGAATTCGAAATCAACAAATGCAAAATACTACACATAGAAAGAGGAAAATGGAAGGAAGAGATAGAGACAGAAATACTGAACGATGAAGAACTGAGAAACATGCAACAAATACTTAGGATTCCAACAGAACACAAGGATAAACCATACAGAAATAAAAGAACATATTGTACAAGAATACAAAAAACGACTACCATTACTAATGAACACTAAGCTGAATTCCAAAAACCTCTTCAAAGCAATAAACACATACGCAATTCCCCTCCTTACATATTAATTCGGGATTATCAAATGGACGAAAACTGACCTTGAAAACATCAACAGACTTACGAGAACAGAACAAACAAAAAATAGAAATCACCACCCACACGCATGCAGAGAAAGGATAACAGTAGGAAGAAAAGGCGGAGGAAGAGGAATGATGGATGTTGTCACAGTACACACAAAAGAGATTCAAAAACTCAGGAATTTCTTTTATAGTAAACAGTCATCATCATTACATAGAGCAACTGTACAAGCAGAGAATACACACCTCTCAACCTCTCTCACAGGCAGCAAATATACAATACACCAACGCAACAGCAGAAGATAGAAGAATGGACACAGAAAAAAAAACATGGTAAACCTACTTACAACATGAAAAACGAATACATCAGTAAGACTGACTCGTACAAATGGCTCCAAAAAGGTGAATTCTATCCTGAAACAGAAGGCTTCACATTAGCGATCCAGGATCAGGTTATCGCTACAAGAAATTACAAAAAATACATAATGAAAGACCCTAACACCACAGACGACAAATGCAGCAAATGCTACCAATTCCCCGAAACAATCGACCACATTACGGGAGGATGTAAGTTGATGGCTGAATCTGAATATACTAATAGACATAATACAGCGGCAAAGATCATACACCAGCAGCTTGCACTACAACATAAACTCATCACCGAAACACAACCATATTACACATAGACACCACAAAAAATATTGGAAAACGAAGAATACAAGTTATATTGGGATATAACTATTCGAACAGACAAAACTGTAATGCACAATAGACCGAATATAACATTACAAATCAAAAAAGAGAAGATCACCTACATTATTGATATTGCTGTTCCATCTGACAATAATATAAATAACAAATACAGAGAAGAGAAAGATAACTACAAGCAGTTAGCCATAGAAATAGAACAAATATGGAGAAAGAAACAAGTAATTGTAATAACTTTTATAATATCTGTTACAGGAATTACCCCAAAAACCTTCATCACACACCTCACGCAGTTAAATCTTCCAAATTACACTCACACCCAGATACAAAAAGCAGTCATCCTACACACATGCAATATCACCAGATCATTTCTAAACCAAAGATAGGGTAAAAGTAGACTTGAGTGCAAACTCCGTCTGCTATTTACAAGAAACCACAATTGTGAGATATAGAGAGGAATAATAATAAAAATAATAATAATAATAATAATAATGATGATGTTTAATCATTCACTTATTCTAAGTACAAATAGTACTAATCTAAACATTGGTGAATAAACAGGAAAATGCCGTAGAAACTGAATAAAATCAGTTTGTACACGGTAAGCATAACAAATTAATACAATAACTACACCAACTTACATACTAGAACATGTGATAAAAATTTAAACTCAAATCCAGGTAAAGTCGCAATCAGAGTTCATACGTCTAGTCCGGGGTGGGGGAAGTCTTAAATTGAGTAATTTTTTTAACCATTATTTAGCGAATAGCTAATTAGTGAAATTCGAGATTCACTTTATTTTCTTTTGGTATTTACTATATTTTCAATAGTATATTCATAATGTTGAGCATTTATATATTATATTATGAAATATATACCGATCCAACTAGGATTCAATTTTTAACTTTATTGCTATACATAATAAAATTTTTGTTCATTCGGAAAATATTCATATAATTTGGAGCTGATATAGTTACAACTATGCTGGCCTATTGTTTTATTACATTTAGGAAGCAGCGTTTTATATTCTTTGTTTCTTGTTTCATACTCATGCTCTGTGTACCGCATTTCAATTTTTCCTTTATGCATATTAATTAGGATTTTATACGCAAATAATTGTCGTACATCATATATTCCATTTTATTAATATAAGCTAGGAATAAATAAAAAATTATAACCAAATACATTTCAAACCAAAAAAAACACTTGTATCGTGTCTAAAGCAACTCAGTTTTCTGTTATTGTAGGCAGTTAAAATCAAACACGTAATTAGGAAAACAATCAACAATAAGTCCCAATTTTGTCACGCATATATGTTCGACTACCAAAACATCGATGTTTATGAACATCATAAAAATACAGACGAGTTATGCAATTATTATAGAGAAATTAGAATAGCAAATAAAAATAGCCTTCAACAATCAAAAACACAATACATTGAGAAACAAGGACACGTTAGGTGACAGCAGTTGTCCAAAACCATTTCTCAGTGAGAGAAAAAACCAGTTGTCGGGAACCACACACCACGAGCGGTGACAAGCAGTTCAGCAACCATACACAGGATGGGAAACGATGGTTCACAACCAGGGTCCTGAATCGCGCAACATAGAGTCTTCGGGACCAGAGCTTCTACTAGATCAAGACCAGTGTGCGTGGTATAGAATCCCATCCTGCACGAGGTGTCACTGCTGGTGCAGAACACACTGGATCTAGACCAGACAAGGTCGTGAAAAAAAAACCATTCTCAGGTAAGGCGATGTGAACATGCGAAATGGCGTAGAGGTGGAATTTTTTTGTCAACGAAGGAGTGATAACGGAGTTTTCTTTAACCAGGGTCTAGTAATTGCGCATCACAGTACCTTAAAGGACCACAACATCCGCAAGACCAAGACCAGTGTGCGTGAGGAAGAATCACACCCTGCCTGACGTGTAGCACAGCTACTGCAAAACACACTGGATCTAGACCAGACAAGGTCGAAAAAATAATCCTACTCAGGTAAATGAGCTGAGTCGATAACTGCTTCACCATGAGAATTTTTTTTATAAAATTGCTACAGTCCCTTGCAAAAAAGTACCAAACGATCAACTTATAAATAATTTTCTGTTACATGAATACTTAATCCAATTGTGTCTTCAATTATTATTACTTGAAATGCCATCCCTGGATAATAATTTCACGACACTTCAGATACAGATTATAAGTAAATATTATTTTGAATATTTCAATTAAATAGTATCAATACTTTTCATTACGGTCCTTTTCATTCTGTTGTTCGGAGTATCAACGTAATTTATCGATGTATATACAATGAATCACCTTTTTCGCGTCAAAGTCATTTTATAAAAAAGGTCAACCAACTCAATTTCAAGCAGACATTGGTCCCATTCTTGCACTTATAAAACATTATCAATATTTCTTTTAACTTCTAACCTATAAATTTGTTGTATATTATTTGGTGAATGGCGCCATAAGAATTATGGAAGTACATTCCGTCAGGTAAGTGATATTGTTGGTACAATTTTAGGTATTATTTTGAATATTTGCGTTCAAGACTTGTTTTGCAATATGGAGTGAATTATTTACTTTTCTCTAGTTTGCTACAGTTTAGTTTTTATTCGTAAATATTAGTTTACTTGCTATAATTCTTGTTCTCTTTGTTTTAGACTGTTTACTATCGTTCAAACTACCGAAAAAGGTATATATATATATATATATATATATATATATATATATATATATATATATATATATATATATATATATTGAACCAGATATCATAGATCGTAAGAGAATTAGTACTATTAAAATATGTTGCTAGTATTAAAATATATGAAAATAATATAATTTAAGAAAATAAGTAAAAAGGAAACACTTTTCTTAATTCAAACAACATATCAAATAAAAATATATTAAATAATAGCCTATAACAATATAATAAATAAGGAATTACCTCAATAATAATACAAAATATAGAGATTGCCTAACCAATGTAATGATGTAAATAAAGTTGCCTAAGACGAAGAATAATTTCCATACCATAACCAGCTGTTCACCTAAAAAGAAACAATTATATAGTCAAGTCAAGAGAATATTAGATATAAGTAGTTACATTAGAATACAAATATTATTATAGATAATTCATCATAATCATTAATAGATTTTCATCGATAAACAAATAATGACATATATACAAATGATATATGGTAAATAAAATAAACGTTGAATCAATAAATAGAAATTTGTTAAAGTTTATTATAAATAATATAATGCAAAGAGTTTAGACAAATAACATAAGAGAATTTATATTTATAATGAATATGAGTGTAACAATGATATACTATCAATAACAATATTGGATGTTGTACCATTTAAATGTATCTATGTATAACCAATTTTAATTTATTTGTATGATGAAAAACTCATAGGAACTCTATAAATGAACTAATTATGTAAAAGAGTGTATGTATGAAATTTTTTAATAAGTGATAGAAGTTTCAATTATCTGATTGCAAAAGACAATATCTTATTGGTTATAAAATATGACAGAACAAATTGTGAATCAATAAATAAACTTTGAAATAGTGACCTGAAAAAGAACAAAAGACTGTTTGTTGAAAAAAGTAGAGAATCGAGGGGACGCTTAAATAAGAAGGGAAGCTGGGGTCAAGAAGCGAGGAGTGTGTGTGATGGTGTTCCTGAAATTTCAAGAAATTTCCGGTTTAACACATTTAAACCTATAAAGTACTATTAAATACAATCTTAGTAATACTCACAGTCAATTGTATCAAGTTTTTCGGCAAGAATTTACGAAATTTTCATCAATTTTGGTTTTTTGGAACTTCAGCGGAGTGTTCCTGGGATCCAGAGACTTTCATCCCAATTCAAGAGCAACAGGTCAGTGTTTTTAAATCATTATTGGCCAATAATCAGTGTAAAAACTCAAAATACTCAATTAAGTACTTAATTTCATAAACTGATAAACTTTTGCAAATATGATCGATCTAAAAAAGAAAGAAACAGACTTTGTATAGTGAATTCATTGCAAATATCGTTAAATTTAATAAAAGGCCGAATTTTCAATAAATTAAAATATGTACTTACGCCATCTTGTAATCGCATAAATCTGGTGATTGAAATTTCATAATGTGATAACTATTTCCATCTGTATATAATTTCTATTTTTCTATCTATGTATATAACAATTTTCTTTCCACAGCAATTTGTATCATATATAACTATGATTTATATATAAATTCTTTTATGTGTTTGAACCATTCACTTGTTTGCATCTTCAACAAACTTTGTATAATATGAATAGATGCTTCTTACGTATCAAAATTGTTCGTTTTATGTTAAAGCGCATGACTAGTTTTTCACGCATGCGCATTGATGAAATTATTAAAATAAATAAGTAGATACAATATAACCATTGGCGTCGCATATTATTTTTATCAAATATAAAATATTGCATTGAAAATTAAATCTAATTCAAATAATGTGTTTTCTTTTTATTTAAACAATTACAACAATATAATAAGCCAGGACTCAAAGAGAAAAAGGATTTCATGCTCCCGAGTTAATAAATATATAATAAATATAACAACTATATAAAAAAAACAATAACTGAGCTAGCCAAACTAAATAAAATTTCTATATATAATATAATAACCCTCTACAAATAAAAATATAAATAAAAATTATAAATAATTCAAAATATATTAATATATATATATATATATATATATATATATATATATATATATATATATATATATATATATTTATAGCGATAGCGGTTGAAGTGGCGTCCGTATAGATTTGTAGCACTCTGGCATCCGCCAATATACACAATATGTATATAGAACAGCCCCAATACATCGGGATCACGCACATAGTGGCTTCCTATTATTTGGCAACACTGAAACCTTGATAGATTATTAGTAGGTAGATTTGAATTTGTATAAGTAATTGGTGCGCCATGTATATTGTGTATAGATCGCGTACGAAGTGACTTCCAGTAATTTTAAATATGAACTTGTTTTTCTTTTGAGAAAGGAGAATGAAACACATATTCTAGTAATTGGGATGTTGACGGTTGTTACAAATCCATGTGAAGCTATATTTTACACATAAAATACAGTATTTAGAATCCTGAAATAACATTTTTAAAACCTTATTACTAGTCTCAAATTAAATAAAATTAATTGTATTGCGTTATTTATAACCCATTATCACGTTATTACGAACATCAATCAGAGCGCGATGACGTCACTGCACAAACAAGTAGACTTATTTCTAAACTATTTTTCTTGATAATTTGTTATACCAACGATAATATTTTACGATTTTAATCACAATGGAGACTGGATCCATCAAAAGAAATAGTTGTAACTTACCGAAGATTGATTCTATAATGGTGCGAGCTTCTTTGCTAGAAACATAGTTCTTGTGCAGTGGAGAAGAACGTGAAAATGTCTTTGTAAGTACCTATATTTGTTCATTGACATACTTTATTAGAAATGCGAGAAACACCTCACTCATTTTATATACTCTTTTATCAAATTTAGACTTACTTAACATCTATATCAACGAATTAAAACTTGAAATCAGCCCTGTAAACGAACAAACTACTAATGAACTGATGAATAATTGGCTACTTATTTTTACCACAACCAAAAATATCTAACATGATTTTCAATTTATATTTGTAGTTTATCAGAGATTATAACTTACATTAAAGTGAATGAAAAAGACTCTCCATCTCAAATGTAGTCTGTAGGCAAATAGCAGTAAGTAAAACGCCAATTCCGTACTATAGCATATATTATTGCAACACGAAGGAGCAACTAGTTTCGGCACAGTGAGCCATCATCAGGCCTTAAATGTATATATAATTCATATGAAAAGTATTATGAATGGAAAGCTGTTACATGCACCTGGCATCTAGCTGAATCCAATATGCGTCAGTAGGTAATATGGGAAATATACTGTAGGCAAATTTTATTAAAGATAGGAAAATTTACATAAATATGCAAACAAAATTAAAATTGGACAACATTAAGAGAAGTCATTAAGTCATGTATAATTAAGAGAAATAGAAAGAAAATATGGATTTCGTCATACGACAGAATTCATCTGAAGCAAGAAGTCCAGTATTTGATTAGTCGTAATAGGAAAAAGGGCAATGGAGAAGACCCAATGAGGACTAACGAAAAACAACTTTTGCTTTCTGTTAGTCCGCATGATAATAATTATATACTCAGAATTAATATCTTAACACTCATAATTCACACAACTTGAATATTAATGGTCGTAGGAAAAATAGAGTACATAACTCGCTAGAAATTGTATTTCCTGAACTCGTACGGAATATGTCACTTTCCACACTTCTTATACAATACTATTCAAATTCGAGTCTATGCATTGGAATCATGGTAACGGTAAGAGATATAGGGATGGTTAAATGGGGGCAAAGTTGTGTATTTCAGAAGTCATTTATTTGATTCAAGACAATCTAGCTTCTTTAGTTCTGGAGTTACACCGGAAAAATTGAAAAATTTGAAATTCTTCTTTTGCCTACATATTTTAATTTGCGAGAATTTTCCAAAACTTTGCCTTAGTAACTTTTTGAAGACTATCCAAACATGCGAATAAAAATTATATAGAGAGTATGTTACACATTGGGCCACCCTCAACATTTTATTTTCAAATACGAACCTTTATTTTTCTTTGCAATTTTTTGAATGCCAAGAGGTATATTTCATATTGACGTAGTATTTTCATCTGAACTACAGAGTGTTTTGAAAATATTGAACTACTACCAGAACAATTTTAACCTCTTTTAATATTCCATAACAGCTGTAATTGAGAATTATCAGTGAGTAAAAAGTGAATCAATGCCAAGTTGATCTTACAACAAGAACTTTAATTATTGAAGATTTGAAATTTCACCGGTATAGTTCAATATTTCCAAAACACTCTGTAGTTCAGATATGTAAATACTACTCCGATATGAAACATGACTCTTGGCATTAGAAACAGTGCAATTAAAAATATAGATTCGTATTTGAAGGTGGCCCAATTTGAAGGATAGTTTGTATACAATTTTTTTTCACACAGAGCATGCCGCAAAAATGTTTAGTTCGAATACACAAGCTTTTCTATCTGTAACCTACAGAATAATCCACGTTATACATCCAAAGAAATCATTTTTCACTTTCTAGCGCATTTGAATAAAAGTTAGTTTTTGAAAAGTTTTTTTATATTATTTTATTAGTCAAAGATGAGACAAGGATATGATAAATTTTTAGCATTGTTTTTCTTAGAATTCAAATTTAAAAAGAAAACATTTATGTAGTTTCTTTTGTAACGACGAAGTTCGTTAAGTTTCCGATTGAGCCGGAAATTACCATCAGATGTTCAAATACCTGAAATGTTCATCCCATGTACATATACAAATATCCCAAATTTCAAATCGTCCGCTCATTCAATAACAAAATAGCGGGCTGGCTAGTAATTTCGTTGGCAAACTATACAGGGTGTTTCCTAAGTAATCTAAAATATTGTAGTGGATGCTTCGTCACTCCATTTTTAGACGAAAAGTTCTTATAAACATGTGTGATAACTCTTTTATTTAATGAGATACAGGGTGCTGAATTGTTGTATTATTTCAACTTTGATGTTTTATAACTCAATCTGTAATGCCTATGGAAAAGTGCCGTATTTTTTTATCATTGTACTCACTTCCCTCTTTCGATTTTTACTTATCTAGTTCTTTTCAATTTGTAAACGTAGCCCCTACAAATTTTTTTAAGGTGGCTAAATATTTTTATTAAAAATCACCCTAAAAAAACTCGTAGCGACTACGTTTATGGGTTGGAAAGGATTAAATTAGTGAAATCGAAAGTGGGAGGTGAGTACAATTATAAAAAATTCGGCATTTTTCCACCGGCACTACAAACCCAGTTATAAAACATCAAAGTTGAAATAATAAGGCAATTCAACACCCTGTATCTCATTAACGACAACACTCATCACACATGTTTATAATAACTTTTCGTCTTAAAATGAAGTGAAGAAGCGCCCACTAGAATATTTTAGATTATTTAGGAAACACCCGTATATAAAGGATGGAATATGTACCGTTTATTTTTTGTACGAACATTTGTATAAGTTTCATTAAATATCTTTTTATGTCTATTATATCTAAAACGCACAATAGAGGATAGCTTCAATGATGATACTGATCTGAAAACTTGTACAGAGTCATGATGGATTCCTCACTACTTCATTATCTCTTTAGATTCCTCATTCTTTTGATATGATCTTCATTAGCGTTACACCTAAGTCTAGCAATTCAAGACTTTGTTTAAAATTTCGTGTTCACACTTTTCTTTTTGAAATCCTGTTCCAAAGTTTTTCTTCAAAATTCAGTGCCGAACTTTTCACGGGTTTCGAATTATTCAAGAGTATGAAAAAAAACCTCCATCAGACTCACACGGCTCAATGGAACATATACAGGAAAGTTGATTTCAATCGCCCTATTTTGAGCTCTATTTCACTCTGCAGGATTAATTGTATGTTGGTCTGGGACATTCTGTATACAGACATCACACCAGTAGAAAAACCATTAGCACATGTTTAATTTTTGCATTTATCAGACTCCCTGAATATGGGAACAAAGCTTTCATTTTTGCTCTGCACTATTTGGAACCAGTGGTGTAGCAATGAACATACTAGAGTTTTTTCCCAGTACCAAACCGCTATGTTGTTGGGAAAAAAACTCTAGTGTATAAATATCTTTTATTGCTCTCTACTTTATTCATGACATTTTTTTCTTTCGATAAAATAAGTATGCAGTTATCGTCAATTCAGTTATCATTGATATACACTGTATATGCCAGATTAGAGTTTCACCATCTCCGAAATTTTTGTTAGATTCAATATTCTAGGTCAACTAATAACAATCCACCAAGTAATCTGATTGCATTTAGGTTTTCGGAATTTTCACAAAAAAAACTTGACTTCAGCTATAGTGAAGTAGAAAAATATACCCATTCGAAAATTAAGTAGAAAATTGAGTAGTAATTTTACTTCATCTCGTGATTTACGTTGGAAAATTCAATTCATTCTCCCTTTATTTACGGAAATTCAGAATTCTTTAGTTTGTTTTATCTCCAGCATTATTCATTTTTATCGTCAGTAGTGTTTTATTTTGCCGCAAAATCAGATTTGAGTGAATTGTAGAACGAAAATTCAATTTTTCTATTTATAACGGTAGATATTCTGCAATAACTAGCATCCTCCGCACTGTCAACAATTGTATCAAAAAATTAAAACAGATGTAAATCATCACATTCAATTTTAAAAGCTTTCTATAACCAAAAGTGAGATCGGCAACACTGCCAGGATGCCACTATGCAAGAAAAATTCATATACAGACGCCAAACCATACCGTTCTTCGATATGTATACTGACGGATGCCACTTTGTGCGTCAGATGTATAACAAATATATAAGTGTGCTACTATAACGCCTCGTACGGAGAACCTGTGAACCTTGGTGTGTAGGTTTATACAAAAACCGACCAAAGTGACGTCCTGCTGATTTAATCAGCAATAGATTCCCAAGCATTCACTGAACCGTTTGCGATATTTTGGAGCTTGATGCACTGTGACGTCCGTATATCAGATGCCATAGTGCCGCGGACGCCACAGCTACCGCGATTTCAACATGGGCGGATGCCACTTCACGCCATGAATGTATATATATATATATATATATATATATATATATATATATATATATATATATATATATATATATATATATATACATATATATATATATATATATATATATATATATAAATTTCGATTTTCTACTACACCTGTTTTAGTCGAAATTTCAAAAAAATTATATATATATATATATATATATATATATATATATAGTGGCTTAACACTCCTGTGGGAGTAGCGCCGCTCTTACGAGCTTTCTAAATCCTTTTCTAAGGGTGGATCAGACCACATTCACTTTTTCATATTTTTTCTACTATTTGTTGCCATTGCTTCCTGTCCTGCGTTTTTTCCTCCCATTATCTAATTCCCATAGTCTTGAGATCACCTACTCCCTCCTGCAACCATGTTATCCTTGGTCTTCCCCTTCTTCTCTTACTTAAGGGCTTCCACTCTATCATATAGTATATTATTGCTCTCTCACCTGCTCCCCATATGTGTCCCAACCATTTTAATCTTTTTTCCTTAATTTTTCTTACTATGTCTTTTTGTATCTCTTGATATAGTTCCACATTTGTTTTTCTTCCATATTTTTCACCTATTTTTTTGGCCCTAATATTGTTCTTAGTATTTTTTGTTCCTGTATTCTCATATCATCTTGTTGTTTTTTAGTCATAGTTGATGTTTCTGCCCTATACATCATCACTGGTCTAATTATGGTGTTATATATTCTTATTTTCGTGCGCTTGCTAATTATTTTATTTTTTAATAATTTTTTGTTAGCCTGAAATGCTTTGTTTGTGGCTACGATTCTTTCCCTTATCTCAGTTTCTCTGTCTCCATCGCTACTTATTGTTAATCCCAGATACTTAACTCTATCCACCTCTCCACATTCATATCTTCCAATTTTCACATTTTTGTACTCACAATTCTTTTTGAGTCTTAATAATTTGGTTTGATGTGTATTTATCACCAGTCCAATTTTCTTTCTTTCCCTTATTATCTCCTCCAATATTTCTTCCATTACCATTCTGTTTTTAGTCACTAGTGCTACGTCGTCGGCATATGCTATTATTTGTCCTCCTCTGCTTCTCAAATTCTCTCCATATATTTTTTTAACGTATATTTTAGTGTCAAATTGAATAGTGTTGCCGATAGAGAGTCTCCTTGCTTAACTCCTTTATTATATGTAAACTTTTTTGGTTTCCCTCTTTGTGTTATCACTTCTGCTACGCTTTGGTCTAGTGACATTTTTATTAATCATATCAGTTCATTTTTCACGCAGTCTTCTTTTTATAATTGTTGTTGTTATCTCATATGCTGCATTTAGTATCGTAATTCCTCTGAAGTTTTCACAAACTTGTTGGTCTCCCTTCTTGTGTATTGTTACTATTTATCCCACCTTCCATTCCTCTGGTATCTCTTTTTCTTCCCATATTTTATATATCGATTTTTCTAACAGTTAAGCCCCTCCGTATTTGATAAGTTTCATGTTGATTCTGTCGCTTCCTGGCGCTTTTCCGTTATAACTACTGTTAATTATCTCTCTAATTTCTTCGTTCGTTGGGCTCTCGATTCCATCTTGTTTGTTCTTTGCCTCTATATCAAACTCCTCTCTTACTTCTGTTAGTAATTCTCGAAAGTATTCCCTCCATGTCTCTTTATATTCCGTGTCTTCACTTATTATCTTCCCCTCTTTGTTTTTTATCTCTGTTACTTTGTTTTTATATGTACGGGTCTGTGCATTTATTTTTTGATAAAAAGCTTTTGTGTTCCTTGCATAACTTTCCCTTTCTATTTCACTATTTCTGTTTTCAATTGTTTTTCTCTTAACTTGTTTTATTATTTCCTTTGTTTCTTTTCTTAGTTTTTCATAAGTTTCTCTTTCTTCTTTCTGTTCGCCCTTATCCATTTTACCCATGCTTCTTTTTTCATTTCAATCATTTCTTTGCATTTTTCATCAAGCCATTCCTTCTGTTCTCTGTTTACCACCGTCCTATTTTTTTGTTTGCAGCTGTATTTATACATTTTTCTATTTTTTTCCATCCTGCTTGAATTCCACTAATTCCTTCTGCCTCATTAATAAATTGTTGTTCTATACTATCTCTGTACTCGTTTTGTGTTTCTGTCTGTTCTAGTTTCCTGATGTCCCATTTTTTGTTGCATATTTTATTTTTATTTTCAATCTTTATCTTTTGTAGCATAGTGCCTGCAACCATGTAATGATTCGTATCAGCACACGCCCCTCTATATGCTCTGACATCTTTCATTGACGATCGTTTTCTTTTTGTTATCAATATGTGATCAATTTCTGTATATGTTTTGCAATCACGTGATCTCCACATAACTTTATGCCATTTGGTGTGTTGGAACATCGTACTGCAAATAATCATGTTCATTTTTACTGCCAGATTACAAATTCTGTGTCCATTGTTGTTTGTTTTTTCATGAAATGTGTGTATACCGCTTATCTGTCTGTAATATTGTTCTTTTTCAATTTCCGCGTTCAGGTCAGCCAATAATATTATGTTTTGGTATTTTTAATATTTCTTCTTCTACCTTTCCATAGAAAACCTCCTTTTCGTCATCTTCTACCACCTCTGTGGGTGCATAAACATTCATTATTGACAGATTGAAGGGTCTCTCCTCAATTCTTATATAGGCCATTCTCTCATCGATTTGCCCAAACTCCATTACATTTCCTTTTAGCTTTTTTCTCACTATAAATGCTACTCCATATTGTCTTTGCCGTTCTCTTCCCGAGTAAAATAATTGATACTTCTTTTTTTCAATACATCCTTCCCCCCTCCATCTTATTTCTTGCAGCGCTGCCACATCAATATTATATTTTTCCAATTCCCATGCAATTTCCTCCAACTTTCCTGGTTCTAGCATTGTCCTCACGTTCCAAGTACTAATTTTAATTTCTTTAGTCCTACGTACTTTTTTTTCTTTCCCCTTTTTGATCTATATTTAATTTTTGTATCGTCTGTTTTATCATTAGTGTCTTCCCTATCTTTGTCTTGTACCCTTTTTTCAAACATATATTTACAATTATTATTATATATTTCCCTACCTTTTTCATTTGTACTTATATTATTTTTTTTTATTATTTCCTCTATCTATCCTAATCCTATTATCTACATTTATCCATTAATTACTATTTGTTATCATTAATTTACTATTACTAATCTTAAAGTTACTTCTAATTCTAAAACTATTCCTATCTTCCTTCTGTACTCTATGTTTCGGTTCCTCTTCATTGTCCCTTTCGTCCAGTTGTTCCTCTTCTCCTAGTTTTTTTATTCAATTCTAAGCATCTTCGTTATTTTCTCCTCGCTTTCTCCTGCCTCCGGTGATCTTACGTTTACTTTTCTTTTAGGCTTATTTTATTTTTGACTTTTCTATATTTTTAAGGCTTTCCTGGAAACTATACTTATCATGAACATTTCCATCTATTATCAATTTATCGTATTCAAAGTATGCTCTACTTCCATTTGCCCTTGCTCTTCTCATAAACTGCATCATGTATTTCCGGTCTTCCTGTACTCTTTTTGGCAAATCATCATTTAGCCAAATATTTGTACCTTTTAGGTTTTTCTTTTTTTTTCATTATTTCCTGCTTCTTTTCCCATTGATTGAGCTTTATAATTATTGGTCTCTTAGTTCTACTATTGAATATTCTTCGTAGATCGTTTACTTAATTTTTTAAATTCACTTCTATTCCTGCTTCTTTTAAAATTCCTTCGATTTTTATTTTTGTGTCTCCATATTGTTACTCTCCACTATCTTCTATTCCCTGAATGATTATATGGTTTATTTTGTCTCTAGCTCTATCATTTCGATTCTTCTTTCTTGTGTTTTTATCATTTGTTTCAGCCAACTATTTTCCTCTTTCAGCTCTCTTATTTCTTCCATGTTATTTTCTAGTTTGTTTTCGATGGTTGTCATTTCAGTCAGACATTCAAACATTCTTCTTATTTCAGCCATCCCTCCCATTCTTTCTTTTTCAGCACAGGATTTCAAGTGTCTCGCAAACAGTTTTTGTTACAGAGCTACTAACTTCACCCTTAACCCGCAGGCGAGCTAACTTTTTACCGTGACTGATTCCTTTCTTATTAAGATTTAGATAATTTAAGTAATGATCCTGCTGCATGAGAAAAAAAATTATAATTGGTATGGCTAAAAATGTTTACTGATATATTGGTTTTAAACGACAATTCCTTCCGGGTTTGATGGTTTACAATTCAATGTAAATTGAACAATATTACTTACTTAGTGACGAGGTGACCGAGGAAGATCAATCAAGAATGTTGGATGAAGCGGATACAGACCTGGTACAAACAAAAGTTGAGTCAAAGCAAAACGACGAAAAAAAAAGACCTAGAACAGTTTTGTCACAAATGCACTCGCACATGGATAATTTTAATAATGCGGCAGCGGACTGTTGGGTAAGAATTTTTGTTATAGAATATTTAGCTATTATATTACAATATTGAAAGTGGAACTAGAGCGTATGAATCACTTTCATATGGGTGATATATATCTACATTTATTTTATTTGTTTCTTCTAATTTACATTTTGAATAAACTTTTTAAAACTTTACGAAATGAAATATATCATAATATGGTGCTCTAAAAGAAATATATAATATTTTCAAAGATTTCCTTCATATTTCTCGGAAACTCTCTACTCCTTTTGATTTTCTTCCACTCCCTTAATCCCGACAATTTCATAGAGTTTCTACGCGGTTTGTTTTACTAAAACTGCCAAGCCAACTCTAATATATTCATAAGTTATTTTATAAAAGACATATAACCGCTTCCATTCTAATAATTATATAAATATTTTATAGCCGTACCTGTGGCTACAATTTTTAATGGGAATAAAATTGCGGCATCCACCGCTTTAATAAAATTTTGTCATGAGCTACTAGAAGTGTTAATAACAATAGTTTTATAATGTATTTATACCTGATTCATAAATGTTACCAAAAAAGTGTTATAAAACAACTAAATTTTATAAACAATGAATTTTTCATGAAACACTTACATATCACATATAAAATTTTTTTATAAGTATTATATAATTTTGTTGCCAAAATGCTTTTGTGATAAATTCATAAAACCATCTGGTTACAAAAAGCTAAAATTGCTCTCATGGAACCTTTATATGATAAGTTGCATTCTTAAGAGCAACAATAAATCAATATCGAAATTTAATTGTTATATAAGCCAAAAGTTATGAAACAGCAACTAATTAGTGAGAAAAAGGAAGTCAGAAGAAAATGGCAAGCGACCAGGAATGTTGAGGATAAGACAATTCTAAACAGATTAATCCACCGTATCAAGAACGCCTTAAGACAAAACAGAAACGATACTTTCAATTACCACATCTCCAACTTATCACCACAAGAGAATACACTATGGAAAGTCATCAAAAAATTCAAGATGCCTACTGTGTCAATCCGCCCATTAAGAAATCCTGATAGAAATTGGGGTCGCACAAAGTTTTCACCCTACTTCCATCCAATAATCCAATAATAGATGTTGAGGTAGAAACCAACTCAGAATATGCCAACTAACTATCACTTCCCCTAAGATCAATTACTCCAGCAGAAGTGTACAGAGAAATTCAGTTGTTAAACCCACATAAATCCCCAGTATATGATATCATCACAGGGAATGTATTAGAATATATTACTACTACTAACCACCACAATATTGAATAGAGTACTACAAATTAATCATTATCCAATACAATGGAAGTATCTACAGATCATCATGTTAGTGAAGCCAGGAAAAACTCACCATAAACCCAGCTCATACAGGCCAATTAGCTTACTTTCACAACTATTTGAACTCTAAGAAAGAATCCTTCTACATAGAATTGGCGAAATCACAACTGAGGAAGAACTGATTCTAATACATCAATTTGTATTTATAAAACAACATTCGACAATCACACAGTGCCATAGATTAGTGAACAATGTCAAGGATGCACTAGAATAAAAAGAATCAGGTGCTTTATAATTTTTAGACATCCAACAGGCTTTCGACAAAGTATGGAACCAAGGACTACTGTTTAAAAGAAAACTCAAATTTGCTCAGCATATTTTCCTTCTACTCAAATCTTACCTAAGTAATGGATATATACAAGTCAAAGTCCAAACATCCCTATCCAATTATCAAACTAATAAAATCAGGCACTCCCCAAGGAAGTGTCATTGGCCCTTATATGTACCTTATGTATACTGATGATATTCCAACTACCGACAATAGTCTCATCGCTACCTCCGCAGATGATACTGCATTATTGTCTCCATATATAGACTCGAGAAGAGCATCATAGAAGTTACAATACCATCTAAATCTTCTACAAGAATGGCTACATCAGTGGAGAATGGAAGTCAACAATGACAAATCCGCACAAATCACGTTCACCACAAAACGAAGTGTTTGTCAGCAAGGGTCTATGCCGATTCCAGTAAAAAGAGAAGTCAAATACCTTGGACTACACTTGGACCAAAATGTAACTTGGAAGGAACACATACAAGCTAAAAATACAACTAAAGTTAAAACTTCAAAATATGAACTGGCTAATCGGCAGAAGTTCGCAGTTGACAATGGAAAATAAGACACTTATATACAAAATCATCCTAAAACCAATATGGACATATGGCATACAGCTCTAGAGTTGCAGTGAGCCATCTACCATTGAGATACTGCAAACTTTCCAATCTAAAAACTTCGTATAATAGCTAATACTCCACGGTTTATAAGCAACCACAAATTACATACTCATCTCGGTATTCCAACCATCAATGAAGTTATCCAGATATCACCCATAAGAAAAAAAAATCCAACGAAAGCCACCACAATCCACTAATATCCAGCGTTCACACTGATCCACAAGACCCATCAGTGGTTGGTGCCTTCCTTAAGTTATTTAGCAAGAAACCATATAATTTACTTATTACTGTATATTTATTGAGTAGATTGTAAATTTGCAATGGAACTACAGAACAAAAATTAGAAAAAATTCCATCGTAAACACGTTGGCTGCCAACATGAGAAGAAAAAATTTGGCCCCCTGTGCCAAATTTTGTTTTGGCCAGATTTCAACCTAATTCTATTTGTAGAACACAGAATTATTTTCAAAATTATCATAGCTGTTATTATTTGCCGCATTTTTGCGGAAAAAATGTGGCACAGCCTTGGTATCTCAGTTCTGTTTCATACGTGATTGGGTGAACAGTGCGTCGAAATTAATTACTAAAAACAGCAAGAACGTCTCCAAAAAATATGGGACAACATGATATCGGAAGAGGAAGATCCGTTTGCTACCAGTGGTTCCTCAGATGATAATTTACCAGGAAGTGAAAGTGGTAGCGAATGTGAGGAAAACCCTAAGAAAAAGCAGAGACACGATATAAAAAATGTAAAGTCAAAGGGCGGACCGGTTACGTGCGTTCCAAGCTCTTCTTTGCCAGGTATAATAAATAATACTATGCTGCTTCACATGTAACAAAATTCTTTTAATAATATTTCAACTCTATTAACGCAAACTAGCGGATTTCGTGGTTTTATATCCAAATTCTTGAATACTGTATTCTTATTTCAGATTTTTGTCACTCTTAACTTGCACCTCTTCGGAATTTAGAAGCTTCGTGCTCCGACATTACTAGAACTGTTCATGGGAATAAATCAAATGACACCTCCGGTAAATTTCAAAAACAGCCATACGTAGATACATGAGTATCTAACAGATTTCTTTTTACTGACGAGTCGGACGTTGAAAACGAAGCAAATACTCTTGACCATCTTATAAAAGAAGTAGTGAATCAAGGCGTCACCAAAATAGCATCGAACAGCTCAGGAGAAGAGGCAACAGAAGACGAAAAAGTAGAGTGGAGACCAATCACAGCATCAACAAGCTAGAAGACATTCAATTTTACGGTAACTACAGTAGGAATAAATCCCGATTTAGTGGAAACATACTGCAGCTAAAGCCCGTACGAGTTTTTTTGATTGTTTTTTACACCTGAAATCTTACATTACATTGTCATTCAGACCAACAGATACGCAGCCCAACTGAAATAAAAAACTAACAAACCAAAATCTCGCTTACATAAATGGACTGATACCAACGACGATGAGATAGAGTTATTTTTTGCAATCTTACTGTGGATGGATTTCAACCTATTTCCTTCAATTACATACTACTGGTCTAAAGAAGAAACTCACCAAAATGGTATTTGCAAGTTGAAACAGGTTTCAGTTACTGTTACGCACGTTACATTTCTGCGACAATGAGGAACTCCCAGAAGGAGTCGTCGATAAGCTTCGCAAAATAAGACCGATGCTAGATATGCTGACCGCAAGATATAAATATGCTGTAGTACCGCCCGAAAACGTACGTATTGACGAAACCTTGGTACCATTTCGAGGACAACTTGGCTTTCGTCAATATATCAAAAATAAAAGACAAAAGTTTGGTATGAAAGTCTATGAATTGTACATCAAAAATGGATACACTTACAATTTTACAGTATATTGTGGACAAACTGAGCTAAATAAACCGCCGCATTCCTCCTTGGAACAAGTGGTTTTGGACTTGATCGAACCACTCCTAAACTCTGGTAGAACATTATATGTTCATAATTACTACACCAGCGTGCATCTAGCAAATCTGCTGCTTGAGAAAAAAACTCATTTAGTTGGAACACTGAGGAACAGACGGAAACATAACAATTTGGAAGTATACAAATCAAAGCTAAAAAAAGGAGAATGTATTGCTCGATTTATCGATCCCGGGACCGTTATGGTATAGTGGAGAGATAAGAGAGATGTTTTGGCTCCCAGTACAAAGCATCTAGATGAAATGAAAGCTATGCCAAGTCGAACAGATTCTGACATAAGAAAACCGGCGCTAATCGTTGATTATAACAACTCCAAGGCATATATAGATCTCTCAGATCAACAGAAAGTCTATAACATCCCACTCAGGCGCGGTACACAATGGTACCGGAAACTGGCAGTCAAAATGATTTTGAGAACTCCCCTGGTAAACGCCGATGTGGTGTATTCAGAACTGACAAAAGAAAACAAAAGCATCACGGAATTCATAAAAGATATTTTGAAACATATTTTCGAAAAACACGTATCTATTCAGGAGCCCGAAGCTCAACCAAATTTGCAACCTGAGCAAACTAGAGCAAACTCAGAAGCGGTTGCGTTGCACAGTTTGTTACGAAAAATTTAGTGCAGAGTTGGACGAAAAGTGGCTCAAAATAAAACCTCAAGAACGACTTGGTCATGCCCTACTTACACGGATGCATATTATGTCGATTGCTTCTTTCACTCTCTTAAAAGTTATGTAGCATGATAACATGATTCTACTTTATACAGAATGTAAATTTTCGTTTAGACCTCGTTTTTGTGTGAACTAGGTTTATTTTCATGAATTCTTTTAGAATTTAATCTATTATTTCAGTAAATCACCTTATTTTATTACAAACTGTTCTTTTAGTTTATATTATAATCATAACACAATAATAAAGAGTCTGCGGCTTTGTGCAAAGAATTTAAACCCACGATACACAATTATGGCGAAAAACTCCAAACTAAAAATAATTTTCGAGGGCTTTTTCTCGCGTCTTGCCTACTATGCCGTGCCCAATTAGTTTTCATAGGAATTATAGGCTTTTGAGAGCCTCCCTAAATTAAAGGATATCAGTACTTGTGGAACCACATATGTATCTCAGTGCACAAACCTAACGTTTAGTCGATATACACACCCGGTGTCTAATGGCAGTCAACGTGTTAAAAATATATTGACAAGGAACTATTCCCTGCATCAAACTTCATCACTCGTATTTCAGAAGGAATGCATACCCTACGATAGTCATTATTTGTAGTTGAATTTTCACGTAATTTGTATAAATTTCAATATGAAAGGACATTACACCATTCACGCAATTAGTTAATGAATTGTTGAAGGGAGAATAAATATATATAAATTAATTATGTCATAATTTCATTATTTACCATCTTGTTTGTTTCCTAGCATTTCGTCCAATCCTTATTAATGCAGAAACTGTACCACAAGCTTTCGAGCATTTCACTCTGATAGGGCAAATTTGTATTTCAATGTGAAAGGTCGCCGTCGTCACCGGTTGTGTCTCGGGAGCTGCAATTATATTAAAATCGCCAACTCAATCTCAAAATGTTTACGGATAACTAAAATTGAGTTTGGACTACAACATAATTACAATCTGCATTCCTTTACACTGAGTAGATAGGACTTTCATGTTTCCACTTTGTACGTATTTCCGAAACAATTTGTTTAGTTTTAGAATGTAGTAAGTATTTTTGAATAATGATCAATAGAGTTGAAGTTATGTAAAAGGATTTATATCAGTTTGTCGGACATTATAAGGGCTCTTCCACAATGGGTTCCCATATCATGGTTTTTATCAATTTTAATTATTCGTTATAAAAAGTTTTGCATAATTCACAAACTAACTGATATTAATATTGGTACAAATATTAGATAGTAGTCTCCTTCTCTGTAATTTTCCTTTATAGTGTGTTACATCGCCTCTTCTGCAATTGCTTCTATCTTGTATTTATCTCTTGACATGGTCAATGGTCATGCGCCCACAAAGTAATTGTCAACTAGTAACCGAACAGTGAAGGCTCGAACAAACGGGTTACTCTATGGCGTCAGAACATGGCGTCATACAGTGGCCAATCTCGGCCACTTTAACGAAGTAACTTATTCTGTTATTCAAAAATATCCAGAAATAGTACTGTAGTTAATAAATTTATTTTTTAATGTTGAATCATTAATTATTCCTAATTAAGTTCGAAGTACATTTTAAACGCGGAAATTGTTCAGCATTCCGATTGTACAGTGTTATCAAATAACAATGCACGAGCATGTTTCCCCATCATGTCTGTAGTGGGGGGTTCGAGCTCACTTCGGAATGAGATGATTTTTGATAAGTAGTAGTGTAGTATATATATTTAAATAAATAAAAATCACTTTTTACAATAAATTCTTAAATACACGATGGAAAGTAAATAAATGATAGAAAGGTCGATGAGCAAAAGCTTGTTGCGACTTATTAAATTACATTACAAATTACGACAAATTGAATTAGCGTATACGGTCAAGTGGTGTAAAAACAAGACGATTTTTAAATCTTTAAATTTTTTCCTAGGAATGAGTACTCCAAACGGCTTGACCATATTATGTAATATTAAAGCTTACATGTAGAATTAATATCCGTCATCAATTTTGTTAAACCACTTTAAAATTTTCGTGAAAAGAATAAAATACGTGTCTTGTTTTTCACCCTGGTTAGGTGTAAAAACGAGACAGCTATGGCGACAAACAAAACACGCTAATTTTATACCTCAGAACCATTTCAGAAAGCTGGGTTAAATGCGAGACACAGAAGGTTAAATATACAACAAAGTTAACAATTTTTCAATTAGTGTTTTTGAATGAAACTCAAGGTCTCTAGTTAATTCCACAATATAATACAAGTTATTGAAAATTCTAAAAAATTGACAATTGTTTCGATAAATCAATATCATCGTCAGAATGACAGAAGTTACATTTCATTTTATGCCTACCTGATGTTTAGTAGTTATATTTTTGGCTAGACCAAGACCTTCTGGTCTTCTTATTTCAAATCTAGGTAATATATATTATCTTTTTATCTGGTTTCGCTCTGTACGATTGAGGTAATATGAGTATGCAAAATTTTGCTATTCTTTTATATTTCTTGTAACAAATTGTGATTGGCTTAATATATGTTTATAGAAAAAGAAGAAGATGTGATATTACAAATATTGAAGCTTAGATATTATTAGCCCTATAGTGATATCCTGGATATCATTTTTCCAATCAAGATCAGTATAACTGTGCAATGATATAGAAAACCAGGAAAACTATATCTGCTGATCTTTACAATTATCACTTAAGAAGACAGTTTATTAGTGGAGAATTCCCTAGATTTAATTGTTCATTGACAACTTCATATTGTGGGTCTCTTAAATGTCTTCTAATTTCTAGTTCTTCAAGGAAATCCAGTTCTTGTTCCTTTTCACAAATATGCAGCACTTCTAGTTCTGTGTTAGGTGTCAATGAATGATTGGTGTCAAGTAGATGTTTTGCGTAGTGGGATTTATCTGGTTGTTTTAATCTGTAAGCTCGTAAGTGCTCACTGTATCGTATTTCAAAATTCCTAAGGGTCTGACCCAAATAGACAGCATTACATTCTGGACATTTGAGTTTATATATACCTGACTTCTTTAATAGTGGTATTTTTGTTTTTACATTTAACAATTTTGTACTAACGTTACTTTCTGTTTTAAAAGAAATTGTTGCATTCGTTGCTGAAGATATTATCTTTGAAATATTATTAGAAATATTTCCTGCATATGTGATGGTTTTATAAGTTTTAATTTCATCAGCTTGCTTAGGATATATTAGTTGTAATGCCACTTTTTTCTCTTTTTTACTAATTAGTTTATTTATCATATCTAATGGATAACCGTTAATTAGTAAAAAAGAGAAAAAAGTGGCATTACAACTAATATATCCTAAGCAAGCTGATGAAATTAAAACTTATAAAACCATCACATATGCAGGAAATATTTCTAATAATATTTCAAAGATAATATCTTCAGCAACGAATGCAACAATTTCTTTTAAAACAGAAAGTAACGTTAGTACAAAATTGTTAAATGTAAAAACAAAAATACCACTATTAAAGAAGTCAGGTATATATAAACTCAAATGTCCAGAATGTAATGTTGTCTATTTGGAATTTTGAAATACGATACAGTGAGCACTTACGAGCTTACAGATTAAAACAACCAGATAAATCCCACTACGCAAAACATCTACTTGACACCAATCATTCATTGACACCTAAAACAGAACTAGAAGTGCTGCATATTTGTGAAAAGAAACAAGAACTGGATTTCCTTGAAGAACTAGAAATTAGAAGACATTTACGAAACCCACAATATGAAGTTGTCAATGAACAGTTAAATCTAGGGAATTCTCCACTAATAAACTGTCTTCTTAAGTGATAATTGTAAAGATCAGCAGATATAGTTTTCCTGGTTTTCTATATCATTGCACAGTTATACTGATCTTGATTGGAAAAATGATATCCAGGATATCACCATAGGGCTAATAATATCTAAGCTTCAATATTTGTAATATCACATCTTCTTCTTTTTCTATAAACATATATTAAGCCAATCACAAGTTAGGTTACTTCTTGGTCTAGCCAAAAATATAACTACTAAACATCAGGTAGGCATAAAATGAAATGTAACTTCTGTCATTCTGACGATGATATTGATTTATCGAAACAATTGTCAATTTTTCAGAATTTTCAATAACTTGTATTATATTGTGGAACTAACTAGAGACCTTGAGTTTCATTTAAAAACACTAATATGAGCATATTCCACGAAGTTAGGGTCGAGACAGTCAATTTAATTTTTCAATTTTTTATTTCGACAAAAAACAAAAATATGGCGCTCTGAATGACAACATAACAATTATGAAAATTAAAGTATTCATTATCCTTTGGCAAAGTAATTCATAATGCTGAAATACAAGTAGGTACCTGGGTATCTTACCGATTTATCACATCACTGAACATTATATTCAACAAAATCAATAGTAGGAAATATGAGCTGTTTAGCAGTACGCTCTGTTACTCCTTGGACAGTTGATGTAGGAAGTTGGCATTCTATATCAGTCTTCAGTACAGAGTGATTTCCTGCGATCACAGGTTCCAGGAACATGTTACCGTTGCGTCGAAAGTATATCAAATCAACGTCTTCATCTCCTACTTCCTCAATTTGTGCCACATAGAAAACTTTCTTGCATTTGGTTGCAAATCTCACTAGGACGTTGTTACCTTCTTTCAATGGTGATGGTTCATCTGCTTCGTTATTTTCGAAATCGAGCGAATTCTCTTCATTACTAAAAATGTCTTGTGAAGTAACATTTTCAATGTCGCTTTCATCGTCTAATTTAACGATCTCATCATTGTCACTATCAGACTCAGACTCACTTCGCTTCCTTGTCTTCTTTGGCTTTTTAGTTTTTCTCACACTTTTCTTCTCATTTTTCTTATTTTTTTTTCAATCTCACTTAAATATTTCTCTGAAGTCAAAACAGTGCCATCAATTTTCTTTCTTTTCTGAGATTATGGAACTATTCTTCGAAAACTTGACAGTAAGAGTGACTCGAATGAGAGGCGTTCGGTGCTTGGAGTTAAACACAATGATGTTGGCGTGTTGCTGTGAGATGCACACGATGATGTTGGTATATTACTGTGAGTGGAACACGGTGGTATTGGTGTTGTTGATGGATTTACATCACGGTTCCTCGTTGACGGTCTAGCAACAGCAACAGATGCAGATGGGATATTTCTTCCGCAAAGGGCAATGATTCCGTTTCCAATTGTTCATCCACAAAAACACTAGTCGGATTTGCACGATATCTCTTCATTTTTTCGGGGTCCAACCGATGTGCAGGATATTTATCTTTGTTGCAGGGGTAAATTCCGGTACTAGCAAACGCAGATTTTATTACATGTTCGGAAATGCCTTCTTCCCATATTTCACACAACAAATTACAGAATTCGCTCTTACATAACTTCCGCTGGTTGAGCCGTTGCCATTCGATTAAATAATTATGCCACTTCAATTTAAGAGGACCGAAGCAGCAGTTGTCCAACGTTTGCAAGAAATCAGTTGTATGTGCTGGCAGTCTTAATAACGTGATATTTTCCTTAACTGCTAGTCCGATTGTGACCTTATCTAAATGGGTAACGTGGCCGTCCATGATGATTATTTGAGGCCTCTTCGTAATCCAGGTACAAAACTTTTGGAACCATTCTTGGAAA
Source organism: Galeruca laticollis (assembly GCA_963921935.1). Taxonomy (NCBI): domain Eukaryota; kingdom Metazoa; phylum Arthropoda; class Insecta; order Coleoptera; family Chrysomelidae; genus Galeruca; species Galeruca laticollis. The sequence continues at coordinate 52,660,460 of OY998179.1, read as the reverse complement.
ATATTTGTCGTCATCCAGCCTTTTTCAGAACACGCGTAGAAGGTATTTTACAAATATTTCGTCCCTGTTATTAAAAGACAATTCAATCGTACAATTTTAAAAAGGCAGTAGGTATCTCTTACCTTTTCAGCTACTCCACAAATGAGCCCCTTGAAAAATTATTAGTGGTGGTAGCAACACACCAGCAGCAGAAATGCATGCCATCACTGCTGTATTTTCTTTTCCGGATCCTTCTATGTTTCTGTGCACTTTTTGTCCCATCTCAGCAACGCCCTTCACTCTGTTTGGATCTGACGATAAGCTTGTCTCATCACAATTCCATATTTGGCTTGAACAATCTTCCAAATTAAGCTGGCTGATGGTTTCTTCTAACTTTGCATAAAATCCGTATATAATAAAGGGATCGCTGGTTGCCATGCGTCGACTTTTCTCCAGTTGTTCAAGTTTTTTCTGGCTAAGTCTATTACGCTTACAGAATTGCCTGAACCAATCATTTCCGGGATTGCCATTTTTGAATGTGGTTCGGATGTCATTTTCTATGCAGTACGTCTGGACCGTCTGTAGAATTTCATTTTTTGTCAGGACAAAGCCCCACTTTACCATAATTTTTATTTTTTCGCTCAGGTCCTTTTCTGCTTCTTGTGATAAAGATTTCCTTCTTTCTGAGTACTTACAGCGTAAGCTCTTCGGCGTGTTAGCACAGACTTGTCGATTTTGAATTGTTCACTAGCCGCTCTGAATGTTAAAACACCTTTGTCATTTAACACCAACGCCTTCTTGATATCTTCTTCAGTGTACGGCCGCACTTTCTTAACGTAAACCTTCGGCATCTCTACTTCGCTTTGTCTGGTTTTTTTCCCGAACCGTGTCTCGAATTTCGACCTTCACAAGTCTCATTTTTCACCTTAATTTTGGTCGCACGTTATACGTGAACCCGGTGAGGTATCGCAACGCACTGGACGCATTAGAATGTAGCACAAAAGAACTCATCGAATGCGACTATCTCCGAGCGCTTCCGACTTCGTAAAAGCGCGCTACCAATAAAGGTTTAACTCGCGTCATAAAAGTTTTGAGCCTGCATTTTAACGCATATGGCGTTACATTTTTTAAAACATATTTTTCAATGTTTCTAAATACTTTTCAATATGGGACCACATAATAATTATATTAAACTCCAAGTTATCGATTTCTAAACTCGAACTAATGTAATTTAGCATGATTTGGTAAGAATGCCTCGTTTTTACCCAAAATTTTCCTAGTCTCGTGATAACACCACTTGACCCTATCAATAATATCGATAGCAATAGCTTATACAATAGAATACACAATACATCTTACATTATTTCAAGTTATCTTTTACAATGATAAAATTAATTAATTTAAAAGTTTTAAGTTCAAAAATCACAGACATCAAAAAATTATAAAATTCAAGATCAGATGAGAACCAAGAAATAAAACCAAAGCTATTATCAATTTGGTCATAGGTAACTTGTCTATCCTGCAGAAATACATATTGACCCAAACACTTCCCAAATACATGAGTTTTAGCTGTTTTCATTTCATCTGGTAATGAGTTGTACAATTTGGTCCTAAATATGTGTATGATCTTTGACCAATTGATATCAGTTTTGAATGTATATGATGGTATTGTTTTTCCTTTCGGCGAGTGTCATAATTATGTTGTGAATTAGGCAAGGTTTTACTTTTATGGTAAAGGCAATTTATTATCACAAAAAACAGTTGAAGAATAACCAAAATCTGTGCTTCAGAATAAAGGACATCACTGGGATATCTCCAATTTCATTTAGTTATTATTTTGAGGAAACTTCTTTGAATTACCTCCAGGGGGTGAATGTGAGTTTTTAGCGCACCACTCCAGACATTAATGCAATAGCGTAAATGACTTTCCACTAAAGCATAATAAAGAATTTTTAAATGAGCTAAATTCAGTAAATCAAATTAACTGTCTCGACCCTTACTCCGTGGAATCTGATCGAAACAATTGTCAATCTTTTAGAATCTTCAATAACTTTTATTATATTGTGGAATTAACTAGAAACAGTGAGTTTCATTTGAAAAACTAAATTCAGTAGTTTTATACAAATAAATTTAATATGTATGTCCCATTTAAGGTGGTTGTCCAGATTTACTCCGAGATATTTAATATTATCTGTATTTTTTATTGTGTATTCCTGGTTTTCAGTACATAAAGTTAGTGCATTGAACGAAGGGACAGTGATTGTATTGCAAAAAAATGCAGTGTAAAACGTTTTATTAGTGTTCAGTGTCATTAGTTTATGGGTTTATGATCAAGCCAATTTTGGATTTTCGGCAAATCTTTTTCTGCTTTTTGTTTGAGTTTTCTCCTGCCTATATCTTTATAAAATAATGCTGTATCATAAGCAAACTCTATTACTTCTTGTACAGGAGACTTATCTAGTGAGTCATTTATAAAGATATTGAAGAGGGTAGGGCCTAGGACACTCCCTTGGCGAACAGCTCAACGGATAGGCAATGCGTTGCTACATGTAGTACTTATTCTTACAATTTGATTACGGTTACTTAGGTAACTCTTGAGTAATTTGTGTGGTTTACCCCTTATTCCAATCTGGTAAAGATTGGTCAAGAGTTTTTCGTGACCGTCCGTGGCAAAAGTCTTCGACAAATCAAGAAAGGCACACAAGCAATGGATACTTTCATCAAAAGCCATATTTATTTTTTTAGTCAATGATAATTACTGCATCTCCAGTTGACATCTGCTTTCTAAAACCAAATTGATTGCCAGAGATAATATTAAATTTTGTAAGGTAGGAATTCAGAAACCTTGGACACAGTTTTCATAGGGATATGGGTCGGTAGTTCGTTGCAATTTTTTCGTCACCGTTTTTAAATATAGGAAGACACAGGTAGTTTCAAATTTTTGAGGCCAAATTCCAGTAGCAAAACATTTATTTATGATATATGTTGATGGCTCTACTATATTAAGATGTGTTTCAAAGTTTCAGATTGAATACCATCTACACCAGGTGACTTTTTAACTTTCAAATTTTCAATATTCCTTTCAACTTCTAAATTATCGGTAGGGTGCAAATAAACAATGTTGGGTATTGTTTTAATTTTTGGTGAGTAATTCATCGTTGGTGGTATTTTCTCAGGAAGCTTGGGACCAACTTCTGTAACTGTTTTGTTGAAATAAGTGGCTATTTCATTTATTTCTGTCAATAATTTACCATAGTCATTATTTAGAGAATCAATATGTTGATTTTTAGGTTTCGATTTGGTGATTTCATTAACTACTTGCCACATATGTTTCGATTGTGTACCATTTTTATCAATTAGTTTTTTGTAATATTCATATTTACATTACCTTATTAATTTGGTCAAGTTATTTCTATATTTATTATACTTTTCAGGGTAGTGTTTTCAGGTTTTTTTTACTTATTGAACAAATTATTCTTGGTATTATTAGAATTTAAAAGGCCCTGAGTCATCCACGGAGTTGAGGTTGAGGTTTTTCTACTAATTTTTTCTGAGTACGAAGATTTTTCAATATAACTTAACAATTTATCGATAAATTGATTAGTTGCTGTTTCTGGACTTTGAGCATGATATACCTTAAACCAATTTTAATCTTTAAGTGTTTGTTGAAGTTCACAGTAATTCAAATATTGGTTCTATTTTGAATTGTTTTTATTGACTATTTTACCATTATTGTGAACTACCTGTATTGCTACTGAATAATGGTCGGTAACAGAAGTTTCGATTATCATCGGGATCACAATATCATTAATAGATCTTTCTTTTGACTTTATGAAAATATGGTATAGACAAGACTTAGAATTTCCCTGAATCCTAGTTGGATTGGTTATTGCCGAAGTAAAACCATATTCGTTCATTATGCATAAATATTCGTTTGATAATTCATAATCTGCTAGTAAATTTGTGTTTATGTCACCAATGAAGAGAAGCTATTTCGAGTTGGTTGGTTAGAATCAAAATATTCCTGTATATTTAAGAGAAAATCTGCAGGATTTGACGGAGATGAACGGTAGCAAGCACAGATCATGAAGTTTATTTGAGGGGAGAGTAAAATATCGATTTCAAGTAATATACCATAATTTAGAGCAACTTGTGTTTATGAGTATTTCAAGTCAGATTTTATGTAGACAACTACATCATTTTGATTAAGTTTGCTAGAATTATGAATTAGGTCATATCCAAGTATCTCAAAAATATCTAGGTCATCAAGCAACCATGTTTCTGTGAAAACAATACAATCCATTACAGAATTAATCTTACTCAAAAATATTCTGTATTCATCTAAATTTTTAAAAAGACTTTTTATGTTATTATGTGAAATAGTGAAATTGCCATTTTCTCTGTTTACTTGTAGTACCAAATCAAATTGTCAGGGTTGTTGAGAGTATAGTCATCATTGTTTTTCAATTTTAAATTGTCCAATATAATGATCCATATTTAACCCAGCATCACCCAGGTGAAAATTTTGTGCATCATCACCCAGGTGGAGTCTAATGGACCTGACTTTCATTATAAAAAATAACAAGTTTTTTTTTAGTTTTTATTGATATTTTTGTGCAAAAGTGTGAATTTCATACTTATAACTAAAAGAAAAATACGCAAACTTCATAAGAATTATAAATGTATTATAATATTTTCAAAAAACAAAATATACCAAAATTTTGCATCATAAAAATCACACATGTACTAAAAATTAAGGAACTACAAAAATTATTTATAAAAATAAAAAGAAACCGTAAAAATTGTAACAGAAATGTTCACTCTAAAACAAATTAAATTGGTGTGGTAGACAGAAGAAAAATATTGAAAAGAGGCGTCATACAGTTTGGCTGCAATTTTGACACAAAAAATGCATGTGTTCTAAACACAAAAATGTTCCGCTCTGTTCACAGGAATATTTTGATTTTCTATCTTGGTTTCTGGGGCACTCCTGACATCTACCGCGTCCTGTTCTTTATATTTTACGTGGAGGTGATTGTGTTTCACCTAACATGTTAACTATTTTCGATCGAAGTTCTCTGGTCAGTCGGGGATTATTTTTTCTAAGTTGCATAGTTGGGTCTACCAAAGCCAGACCTAGCTCCTCCAAAAAAATTCGACGTGTCTTGAAATTGTCGTTAGTGTTAGCTCTATAAATGACTTGACTATTAATTCCTGCTGTATACATTAGAGAAAAAATATTCTCAATAGCCATCTTCTGCAATTTCGAGCTACACTATAACTTCCTCACAATTCATCGACAACATCTACGCCTCCCTTAGTAAAATCATAAAAGCTAATAATTTCTGGTTGATTTTTATCCCCTGTCGATTCATCGATCATGTCATCATGATAAAGAGAAGAAAGTAAAATCACATTTTCACCCTTTTTTTGGCACATATGATACCATTGTAGTATGTTTCTGGAATCCAAACATTGAACTTTTAGATTGTCTTTGCTTTACTTCTAAGAGCGTTTTAGGTATCTCCCGCTCGTTTTTCCTAAGGGTTCCCACCGACGTTAAATTATGACTTTCACGTAAAATAGTTACCAGCTCATAGGAAGTATACCAGTTGTCGAAGATGATGTTTCGATTTCTACCAGAAATCGGTGCTACTAATCTTTGCACAATATCTACTGGTTTGTTACTCAATTAATAAACCCCATCTGGCTGAGTTCCTGCATAAACTTTCATGTTCAGCACATAAAATGTACGAGAATCCACAATTGCCTGTATTTTTATTCCATATTTAGCTGGCTTATTGGGAATATACTGGCGGAAAGCGCAGCGACCTCGAAAATACTCTAACTTATCATCGATTGTTAAATAATCACCCGGAGTGTACGCTTGTTGGCGGTTTGGAACAAACTTCTCGAACACACCCCGGATAGCTGCAAGTTTATCTATTTTCAAGTGTTCTTGTCGATAGTCGACGTTGTCAAAGCGTAAACACTGAAGTAAAAACATAACTCTATTGAAAGCCATTACTGAACGAAATATATCAACGCCTGTTCCATTTTTCCTCCACAGGTCTTTTAGATTTCGATGGCTGTTTTTGTATACACCAGCAAGGTACAGGATACCAAATAAAGCCTTTATTTCAGTTATATTGGTATTTTCACAGTACTCTTTATCTTTATAGCCTACAGCTTTTTTGGCTATCATAATATTTGTGCAATGTGTGATGCCATCAAGAATTGTTGAGTCAAAAAACAATATCCAGCAATCCAAGGGAGTTTTCGCACCCTTAGCATAGGGTTTACATCCTGGTAATTTTGTAATTATGTTTTCTGCCCTAGTTCGTACTCTTTTATTGCTACAATGCTTGAGCCATTTTGTAATAGCGTCTTTACCCATATAATATTTACCTCTGTGATTAGTTACTCCTTCCTCGGCATTTTCGGTATCATTTTCTATCATTCCACTATCAGAATGATAACTGTTGACACTTACGTGATCTATTTCATCATCATCTTCAGAGTCTGGAAATTCCTCCTCATCATCCTTGCATTCCTTCCAAAGCGACATAAGTTGTAAATTAAATTACATTATTGTAAATGGTATATTTTCAACTTATATTAACACTCACCTTACTGTGTACACTTACAGTTTTGCATCGAAAATGTTTCAAATTCAAAATGTTAATACTATATACGTTACAACCCAGGTGAGGTCTGTCAAACCTCGACTCAATGTATCGCGATGTTTCTCTATTGCTGGCCAAGTCAACACTAAAAGCGCATATCGTCCGTCTTCATATCCGTATTTCAGGAAGCTATAGGCAACCATAATAACATGCCTGATAGAAAACAAAATTTACAACATAATTAAGTTTACGGGTGGCGCGGTAGACCCCACCTGGGTGATGCCGGGTTAAAAAGTAGACTACACAGATTATGATAACAAAAAAAAATAGAAATTCGAAAACAAACGAATCCACAATACCCAGAGTATCAATACGTGGGCACGCACCGATTTACTTTGGGTTGGAGAGGGAGGTACAGTCGATGTTGTTTTGGCTTGATCCAGAAGGAATTCTTCAGTTTCTTCATTGTCCTTGAGTAAATCTTCTATTGTATAAATTTCTCCTTTGATATCTAACCTGTTTCCTATTATTTTAGCCCGCTTTTTCTGTTTTCTTGCTTCTCTCATGAATTTCCTCTAAGTCGACAGGCTTAAAATCTTCAGATCATAGTTTTTTAATAATTTGGCTGCTTTTATTATCTCTAGTCGTTTTGTGTGACTGAAATATGACTAATATTGGTCCGGTGTGGTTTTAATCATTTCCTATACGATGTATTCAAATTATATCGAATTGTTCCATTTTAATTTGAAGATGTGTTGTAATTATCGAGTCGACAGTTGTTAATAACTTGGTTGTCATCTCTTGTGCGGATTATTGTATTCCGAAGAAAATTAAATTAAAACTTTTTAGTTTCCTCTCAACAGTATATATTTTATTTCGGTATTTTAACTTTCTAGAGTATCGATTATCTTTTGGTATTCAACAATTTCTTCATTTGCTGTTATGATAAAAGTTTTTAATTCGGAATTCAAATCATCAATTTTTGTAGTGATATTTTGATTTGATTTGTTTATTAGTTCATATAAATAATCTACTATTTCACCTTTATCCATTACAAATCAATTCCAAAGACCGGTCTATTTTATGATATTCAGCTATCTGTTAATTAGATTCTTATCAGTTTAGTTTTTGTGTATATTTGGGTTGTTAAAATTTTTTCAACTTCATTCATTGCAGAGTTTACATAATTCCCTCGAATGTCGTACTTACTTCATCTCTTTGGAAATAATTTCCTGATTCTCTTGATAACAATTTTGCAATTTTTGAACCATTTTAGATCACTCAAATTACTGTTTATTTACGAAGCTACATTCATGAACGTTAATTCGGAATTAGTTATCCAAAAAGTTATTAGAAAGTAATTTGTTCTTTTATTTTGCAAATATAGGAAGTGTACAAACAGTTATTTGTTTAATTTAGTTAACTAAAATTTATTTACAGGAACGAGAAGGTGCCCGAATAGTCTAGATCTACAGACTGAGTTCTAAATAGATTCTGATCGATCTTCTCCGCGGAATTTTTCATTAACCCTTCGCTACTCGCGCCTACATTTTTTACTTGAGTACTCGCGTGGGGTATTTTGATACCCCAATTTTATTTAATGGGAAACATTAAAAAAGAGTTCTTTGGGTTATTTATTATATGGCAAATTACGTAAAAACACCTACTTGTATGCTTTACAAAATAAACCAAACTTCATAATCACAAAAATTTATAATTATAAACATTTAGAAGCACAAGGTAAAAATTCAAAAAAATGGCAACAAAACATTAATTGAGTTTTCCGATTCAGAATCGTCATCCGCTCCATGTTTCAGGCAACTGTTGCAAACAATTTGTTGGTGGTTCTTACATATCCACTTGGTGCATTTGAGGCAACTTACTGGGGTTTTTCTGTCAAGACTTCTGGGACACAAATAACACCTTCCTTTACCCGTTCTTGGCCTCTTTGGCATATGTGTTTCAGGATCTTGAGCTCTTGCAGTTGTTGATGGTTCTTCGATATTTAGAAGAAGGAATCCCCGCTTCTTTATATTTCTTGGAATATTTTTGGCATATATCCTTTTCAGAATTTGTGGACGAACTAATCCTTCAGCGATACTCCTCAAAAAACATTCTCTAGTGGGTTTTTGGAATCCATTGTTCAGTGCATATAAACATATGGCATTAATTCCTGCAATATTGAGGATATTGAAAAAACCTGTAAGTGGCTAACGCTTGGTATTCCTAGCCACATCATAATGAGCGCACATCTTATCTACAACGTCCACTCCAGACTTTGTACGATTATATTCAAGTATAATCTCTGGTTTCAAAGAAGCTCCATCCACTTCATCATCGTGATGCATTGTGGAAATCAATAGGATATTCTTATATTTCTTTGGTACATAAGAAACCAATGTGCAATGGTCTTTAAACGCAAACATGCTGCTCTGTACAGGTCTAGAACGCGTATTGGTAAATTCGAGAGGAATTTCCTTTTTATTTTTGCGGATAGTTCCAATCATTGTCATCTTATTTCTGAGCAATTCGAAAGCCAGGGGGATACTGGAGAACCAGTTATCCATAAAAATATTGCGTCCGGTTCCTTTTAGATCCTCCACGAGGCGCATGACGACGTCGGCGGGCTTATTACTAAGGAAGTATGGGCCATCGGGTTGCACTCCAGCGTATATTTCTAACTTATACGTATACATGGTCTTTACATCCACGAGTGCATATACCTTTAGCCCGTATTTACTTGGTTTACTCGGTATATATTGTTTAAACGGGCATCTTCCTCTGAATGCCACAAGCTGCTCGTCTATTGTTAGATACGCACTTGGTGTGACTGAAGATTGACACTTTGAGACAAAACGTTCGAATATGTCTCTAATAGGTGCCAACTTGTCCAAATTGCGCCTCTCCTGCCTGGTAGAAATATCATCAAATCTGATACATCGACAAAGGAATCTAAAACGGTTATATGTCATTATAATAAATATATGTTCAATGCCTGTACCATTCGTGTTCCATAAAGATAAAACATTTTGTCTACCAGATTTCAAGACGCCGGCAAGATACAAAATCCCTACAATAGCTTTAATTTCATAAACATCAGTTTTCTGTGCGTCTCTTTCTCGAGCAAAATTTTGTTGAATGTGCGATATATATATGTTGCTACAATCCACAATTATAGCAAACATAGTGTCGTCAATGAAATTATAAAAACATTCAATATAAGACTTGGCATTTTTTGCATTGCCCACTGGACCAGGAACTTCCAAAACTATGTTATGAGATTTTGTTCTTGAAGGAGGTGGTTTCATTTTATTCCACTTACTCTGTTTATCCTTTCCTATGAAGTATGGACCCGTAGATTCACCAGAATCATCAGCCTGTGTAAGCGGATCTTCGAACGCACTCGCAGATTCGTCAGCAACATCTTGTGCTAGAGGATCTTCCATATAATCAGGATCTGCGTCTTGCTCACTATCTGTGCGTTCATCCTGTACTTCAATCGCGTCAACTTCGAACTCGTTGGGATCTTCTTCGCCATATACCTCCGGCTCCTCGTCAAGTTCCTCATACCATTTCAACCACTGTTCTGGATCCTTGGATTGATTTGTAATGTTTTAACCTATATATAATAACCTATGTTCAAGTAATAGCAGATTTATAGTATATAGTACACTTACCAAAAATATGACACGACCACTCACGTGGGGTATTTAAATACCCCAACGAGGTTCAATAGCGTATTTCGTAAAAGTTAGTGACTCGATAGCGACCACTCCCTAGCACAGATATCTACACACTATGCTTGAAGAATACACGAGGCGACGTGGAATTTCGCGATTCCCCCACCAAGATATTGACATAGGATATGCCCGTGGGGTACTAAAATACCCCGCGCGAGTAGCGGAGGGTTAAACAAATAGGGAATAAGATTTCTAAAGATTATGTTCAGAGCCTCAGAACTAGATAGATTTTGGAATCTTCCGGAAAATAGAAAAATGGGAACTGTGTTCAGAAATCTGTTTTTAATGCCTGAGTTCTAGTTATGATTTCTAGAATTTAGGAATGAGTTGCGGAAGCCATTTTTCGAAGTCCGACCGCTAGGTTTGTTTCAAACTGTCGTCCATTATTTTATTTTAAGATTTATATAATTTATTAACAATAGTTTTCGTTTAATTGGAGTCATCGACTGGTCTCTCAAACTTCCAATGATTACGAGAATGTGTGCAAGGTTTTATCATTCACCGTATTTCATTTTAAAATAAATCAAAAATCTAACTTATTAACCAAAAAGAAAAATTTTAATCCATTTAAAGGAAAATCCAAATTAAGATAGGAAAAACCCTTAATGTGTGTGTGTGTGTGTGTGTGTGTGTGTGTGTATCCGTTGAGATTGCTGAACAAACGTATCTGACACTAGAAAAGAGGGGTCAATCATGTTTTCGGCAGCCCTATTTTAGACTGTTACATATAGTTTCTCAGCTGCAGCAAATGGTTTTGAGCAATGTTTCCTTCGTTATCTGTCAATTATTTGGGCATAATGCCAGGTGGACGTCGCTTGCGGTCCCAACATGTTAGTCAGCTCGCTACTTACCCAAGTTTGAAACTGAAAATATGCCCTGTAACAGTGTTGTTCTGCTGCGTAGATTTGCCTATATAAACGATGAATTAATTCTTGACAATTGATATTTTCGAAATCTTAATTGATTCAGTGTTATATTTTCATTATCACATTAATAGATGGATTTGACTAATTGCGATCCATTTTTGGCAATATCTTCTTTGTTTGCATCTATTTTATAAAAAGAATTGGCCATTACACATTTTTATTTCCTAATGATGAATTTACGATGGTTTTCTTCCCCTTTCCGGCAAAACCAGAAAAACAATGCAGGAATTCGATATTATTGAAGGATTCATATTGGAAAACCATGGACGTAAAAATTAGACATTTCACATTCACAGAACCTGGCTTGAGAAAATAAATTTCATAAATATTCAAAAAAAGGACCCAAAGATCAATATTTTAACCGACAACTATGACAGTTTTATTAGTATCTTTGGTAATTTCTATCCAGGTCTAAATTATGTCAGCATCAGCATCTTCTGTTTGTTTACAGGGAAATCCTTGTAACTGTAATCTTTCCATGAACGTTTTAATTACTTTGTCCTTGTTTTTCTCGTTAGAAAAATATTCTCTTGCCAAATGGAGTTTATGTATGGTTTTTACAATTGAAGTCTGGAACATTGTCGTACGGTACATTTTCTGGAACGTCATTACTAAGACGGGATCGAGCAGACCCTTGTCCTTTAAAATATATAATAAAAAAAAATACATAAAGTGACAACATTATTATTTACAAGCAAACAATTATAAAGATTATATGAGATATAGGAAATACAATGTAACTAAAAGTATTATATAATTTTGGTTTAATTATTTTTGTCAAATCAATTTTTAAAAATTATGAAATAAAACGGATACTTTAACCTTTAACATTAAAAGACTTTTTAAAGTTGTATTAAAGATTTATTTGAGAACAACTTTTAGATCAGATTTTTTGTTTTTTCAATTTATTTGAATTTATTAAGAAAATCTCTAGAATCAAAATTATCTAATTAATATTTTCAGAAAACTTGTATTTCCTACATCTCACATAATTGTTACCAAATCACATTCGTTTGTTTGTGCATTGTAATGTAATTGGGTATTTTAAAGTACCTCTTACAGTTTTTAAGTTGTTATACGAACAATTACTGTTAAACCAACATGCATATTAATAAAAAAAATCTTAACTAAAGATGTTCTAAAGGTGACAGAAATAAACTGTCGAAACGTCGACATATTGTATAAATGAAAGCTTGCATTTTTTGTATTGGAGCTGTTTCTCACTAATCTCAACCATCAAATTAAAACTAGGTTAATTCATCGACAAAATTATAAAAAAATAATTGAAAGCACTATTAAAAATGAACCATTGAAGATTCGCGCAGCTGTCTTTTATCTGATAAAAATTATTAAAACGAAAATGTTTGATTTTGACTCCACTTTTCTTTGCGATTTTATGTGAATGACACCAATTATGCATCTGAAGCTTCACAAAAATGCAATATCAATTTGGATGACGTATGTAAAGCATTAGCAGAGACTAATTCGAAGATGAAAATTTATAGAAATAACTTCAAATCTAGTGAAACTGCAATAAAATGAGGTATATATTCCCAATTCGTAGATAAAAGGCTGCGAGATTTATCTCTAATATCATTCGAAAACTAAGCTGCATCAAAAACTAGATTTGGCTGAAGGCATTGGTTCTTGCGCAGAAAATAAGGCTAGAAATATGTTTCAAACATAACTGGTTTTTTTTTTAATACATAAATTAACCTTTGTACATGAGTAATATACTCGGTAATATATATTCATTGTTTCCAATGTTTTATTTTTATCCACAATTGAATATTTTATATAAATACATAAATAGACCTATCAATTCATTTTGTTTCATAACCTTATAACATTATTTATTCAAGTATATTCCTGAATTCCTCAACTGTAGAACTATGCTCAGGTAAGACACTCGCGTACATACTTACAGTAAGTAACCGTACAATTTATTAGGGGGCCCCACCTATTTTTCGCAACACGGCCTCTGAATGTCCAGCTACAACACTAATTACTGCAGCAATAGTGCTGGGGCAGTAATGGGTATTCTTGGGTCAGTAATGGGCATTGCTGGGTCAGTAGTGCGCGTTACTGGGTCAGTAGTGGGCATTACTAGTTAATGGTGTACAAAATTTTGCTAGAGAGTTACCTCTCGGGTATCACCTTATGATGAATGATCTGAAACAATTATTTTTAATTGATAAAATGGGTAGAGAGATAATGATAGTGTTTTTATTTTTCCAATACAAATATATATGAGTACTTTAACATTATCTCAGTAAAAAATATTTCACTGGTTTCTGTCTCAAGTAGGCACCTTTCCTCTGTGAAACTTGTTCTGATGTACTTGGTCCAAACTTATTATTTAGCACAGTAACATATGTAAAACTTTTGCAAAGAGACATTATAACAGCATCATTTTCATCAACGTTATGTTCAACTACAAATAAAAAATTTTGTTAGTTGCAGATTTGTTTTTCGGCTACCAATTTTTAAGCGGGTGCTACGCTTATAAAAACAATACATTTTTTAAATTTATTCAATATAACATAAGTTATCCAGTATTATTAGCATTGTTGTGTCATAATAACAAATTGTTTCACATACATAAAATTGTAATATAGGCCATTGATGACAATGTATTAAAAGAAAGCAAATATATTTAGCGAACAGATGCTTTGTTTTGATAAGTAGACAATAACATGTATGATAACATTATTAAGTGGAAAGATTAAAATGGTTAATATAATTTATTAGATTGTAATAGTAGTGATTGTTATCATATGTCATTCTAAAACAAAAGTAACTACTCTAACCTTACCTGCTAAATTGTGTATCGGTAATGAACCCAATTTTAAACTTCTTTTGCTGTTGAACTGAATACACCCTTCATGAAAATATTCCAAATGAATAAATGAATAAAAGGAAAATATCATCAATGACTCAAATGAGACTGACAGTAATTTTTCTGAATAAAACTCAAAGTCTATGTCAAAGCATTTATAATAGTTGACAACAATGAAGCTACTAGTTTCGGCCTATATACGGGCCATCCTCAGACTACAAATTACTATTTTGTTATAATTAAAGGAAACAATTAGAAAAATCTCCAACCTTACCTGATCTGAGAATTTTATTCTACTTCCGTGGGTAACACACGTCTATAATCATAAATGTTGGAGGAGAAAAGTGTGAAATTGGAAGAACTCATGATATCTTATAAAAAGGATGTGACAAATGAAATAATTTGATCATAATTGAAATTGAAATGGAGTAATAGAGTTGAGCTTAAAGGGAGCAATCAACCGCGAAAAGAAAAAAGGAATATCTTATGGGGGATGAAAGTTTAATTGCTTAAATCTTGTCTATATGACCGTTGATATCCTCAATTCTCAGAGGGAAGAGTGCAACCAGTTCCGGATCCACTCCTAAAAGGAAGAGTCTGGGCAAGTCAACCTAAATTCCCATAGGGAAGAATACATACTGGTAATATAGTTAGAGAAAAGAAATTAAAGGTGACAACCTCTGGAACGAAAGTACTTCTTTATGTAAGTAATTCTTATAAACAAAAATATGAGATGAGCACCATGTTGTGAACAGGATACCTTGTAATTCAGTTTCCTGTTCACAACATGATGCTCATCTCATATTTTTGTTTATGAGAAGTACTTACATAAAGAATTACTTTCGTTCCAGAGGTTGTTGCCTCCAACTCCATTACCAGTATGGACTCTTCCCTATGGGAATTGAGGTTGACTTGCCCAGACTCTTCCTTTTAGGAATCGATCCTGAACTGGCTGCAGTCTTTCCTCTGAGAATTGAGGATATCAACGGTCATATAGACAAGATTTCTCCTTCTCATATACACAAGTTTAAGCAGTTCAACTCTTACCCCCCATAAGATATTTTTTTTTCTTTTCATGGTTGATTGCTCGCTTTGAGCAGAATTCTATTACTCAATTCCAATTTCAATTATAATCAAATTTTTTCATTTGTCACACCCTTTTTATAAGATATTAGAGTTTGTAGCCTGAAGATGGCCCGTATGTAGGCCGAAACTAGTAGCTGCACTGTTGTCAACTATTAAAAATACTGTGACATTGACTCTGAGCTTTATTCAGAAAAAAAAATTTATATTATTAGTGTGCCTTTTCAATTTCAGTTTAATACTGATTGTAGAATTCATTTTTATAGAAGAAATTGATTAACATATTTGAATAGGCTCTTTACATTTGACATAACAAAATGATATTTGTATTGTGACGTCAACTAAGGAGTTCAGTCTAAGGTAAGTGTGACCAACAAAAAGTGGTTTATCTGACAGGAATGACAGTTAATGTCTACCATTCAAAACATCAGATTTTAGCTGAATACTCAATGCATCGGTGGCCGATAATTATAGGAACTTTTGGTATGTCAACATTTCATTTTTGTGACTATTTATGTCAGTTATCGGTTTTATTTGCTTTTGTTGATAGTCGATATTCTGTTTAATAGTTCATGTTTATCCGTTTATTAATTATCTATGATTTTAATTTTCCATTAGATTTTGTAGTTGTTTAGTTAATTGTAATCGTATCATTAAAACTAGTGGTTTAGTTATAGTGTATACAGTGCTAGGAAAATTCTGAGGGCACATATGTTTTATCGTCAATGTGCTAGAAAGAGACAAAATATATGTTAATTCAGCGTGTTATTCTTTTTCGCTAACCGGATAACATAAAGTGGAAAATGTCTCTCTCGAGAGACGTGCCGCTAAGTTACAAAGTCTATTTACATACGAACCAGTTAACAGAAACAGTGTTGCTAATCTTCATGGTATATTTATTTATAATAATTGTAAAATGCATTGTTCTAACATAAGAACAGTTTATAAGAAGCTATTAATTATGATAATTCAAGAGGTTGTAACAGATCAAGATATAATTAATCCCATCTATTCGTTGAACATTTTATTGTAATGCTGGAAATTGTTCTAGTTTTTAGTTTGAAAACGGTCAAAACATTTAATTTTTTTCAGATTTGGCAACGTGAATTTGTTTTCGACCATATGGGGTTGGAATGTATTAGTATAAAGTTTAAAAATAATAGCTGCTTTCTTTTGACCAAAATATTAAGTTATTACAATTAAAACGCATTGTAATTGGTTCTTACTAGACAATTAACTAAAACACTGCTACACTGAGAGAAAAGAAAAGTTGAGAGAATGTTTTGCAGTTATTTCAGCTTAACAAAAACTGTTGAACTGAAATAAAAATATTGTTTAAGGGTTCAAGGAATTTGTTTGGGTTGTTAATTCATTCATTCTATGTTCAGTTTTCAAAAAACTTGAACCATTTATATTATTTTTCGAATTAAAATGTAAATCGTTAAGTATGAACAAAAATAATTTAATTTTTCTCTTTTCTTGTTGTATCTATCACTCTCCAATTATTGCTATATCGAAGACAATTGAAATAGTAACAACAGAAAATCATTTAACAGTCGTTATATTTGACAGCGAATACTGCAGATTATCTGGTTAACTGCAATAGCAATGAAATTCTCACGTTGATCAAAGAAGAAAGTAGGAAAATATTGTTGACCACTGTATCTGTTGGCATAAGGAAATATGTATATTCAATGAAGCAAAAACAAACTACTCAAGACTATTGGATTCTCTTATAAATAATTATTATTTATTCATACATTTTTTGATGAGAAATTCAAAGCTATTTTTTCTACTTCTTCATGACAGGGCTTACAAACACGACTTTTTGATATTTTCTTCTTATTTTTAATAGCAGAACAACCTTATCTGAATATTTGTTCTTTTATTTTGTGGAACATTAATTTAGCAACAACAGGAAACTGATCGAGAAAAAAAAAAGTTTAATTTTTTTTCTTCCTACTTAACGATTTATATTTTAAATTGAAAAAGCAAATACAACTGTACAAGTTTTTTACAAACTGAACCTAGAATGAATAAGTTAACATCCCAATATAGTCATAGATTGGTATAGCTATCCTAGGAAGCCATGCAGTTCAGGAAGATATCTGAATTTCACTCTTATCACAAACACTCCATAAAGGTGAATCTGGTCAAACAGATGAAAAATAGAGTACTTAGAATTTCACACCCAAACTTTCATAATCAAAAATTTAAATATCTTACAAACCTTATTCTTGGATTCTTATCCCAGACCGTTACTCAATGAGTTATTATTTAGAACTTAGGCTACCATGAATGTACGAACTACTGATAGCCATCCTAACATCACTCCAATGCAGAGTTTCTGGTGAGGACCCAGTTCAACCAATTTTCACTACTCTACATTACCTAAGAGATCTCACACCTAGTCTCTCCAGGTTTTTTATAGATCTTAACAATTTCTAAATTGCAAATAAACTATAATGACAATTAGATAAATTAATTCAATGGTCAAGGATCAAAAACCTCCTACATCTTGTACAAATGTTATCTATAGTATTCCTTGTCGTGATTGTGATAAACACTAAATCCGTCAGACTATGAGATCGCTTTCTAACTGAATAGTCACAAATAGAAGTGATTGCAGGCTACATCCTGAAAGGTGCGCCCTCGCAAAACATGTTAACACTTTAGACCATCGAATGGACTATGAATGAGTGTTGGCTAGTGAGTCATATAAAACCAAGAGAACCTTCCTAGAGATGGCCTTCATCTCACAGTCAAGTAATTGCATAAATAAGAAAACAGATATCAATAATTTCAGTGAGATTTATTCTTTTTTACTGTCATTAGATAACAATCACAGTTCACATAACATAAACACTTTCCAAGGTACACAAAATAACAACACCTCTCTACTAACATTCAAATAATTATCAGGTTATTTGTGTGGTCAATACCACGTATTCAATGTATATTTTCATTATTGTTATTATTAATGTTAATATCATTATTGTTGTTACCTTAATAATGATATTTTACAATCAATTGTATACAACAATACATCAACAATCCAATTGTTTACATCTCAGCTGTCATTCAATTATTCTCTTTCGAATCTCATAGAGAGTGGACGTTTGAAGGGAATCTTCTTCTAGCCATATATAATACGGCCTGAACCCTCCCCCCTTTTCAGTTCTATTGGTGTTGGTAGATAGAACCATGGCGCTGCTCTCACGTCTCGAGAAATTGCTTTCGGACGACTACCGTGAACTGGTGGTATCAGTGGATGTTATTTACCCGTTTACATTTCCGTCTTAGAGGGAAAAGACTTCTACCTCTAACCTTGTAGCGTCGGTTTCGTTTGTGGTTATTTAAAATGATTTTACGATATCAATTTCGTGCTAGTTTAGTGTTTTTTTATTATTTTTATTATTATATTATCTTATAACAGCCTTAATGTAGTTAATATTATTGCTAATTTTGAATGTCAATTTTCCTTGACTGATGCCATGTGATGAGTTCTTCAATCTCATGTTCTATATTAAGGAAAATAATTTCACATTGAATGTAAGGACATTATTGTCTCTTTATTGATGGAGTTAAGAATAATTCCTTTTTTCCTCTATTTGTAGCTACCCTGATGATGAAAACGAAAGTTTTCGAAAGCTTGGATAAAAACCAATAAAGCATTCTTTTTTCTCCTGTTGCTGCGTTCCTATATATATATATATATATATATATATATATATATATATATATATATATATATATATATATATATATGAGTATATATATATATGTGTGTGTGAAAACGTACGTGCCAGGTAGTGATCGTTATGTAAACAAACTGTAAACAAAGTAGTTGGGATGCGGTCAATATAGGGCTAATTAAACAACTATTTTTTGACTAGTTTAGCTTTCTGTTCAGTTTGTTTACATAACGGTCACTACCTGGCACGTACGTTTTCACAGATATGGGTTTTTTCGAGGAAATGGGTGGACAATATGGTCAACATTCTGTTTTCCTATAAAAAAAATGGGCAAAACTTAACACCAGGTTGGCATCACTCAGGAACAGAAAGATTTTCCTTTTAAAATGTAGACAGAACAGATGTTTCCCTAGACATATAAGTGAAGGAATAAGGAGCATAGATGGATTATTGGGAACAAGATCTGGACATCTAGGATCTAAGATAAACAATTTCAATTTTAGGTTAAAGAAAAATTTGATTAATTTAGAGATAAGTGTTACATGTTCTGATTTGCTTGAGGTAGAAAGGTATCTGAGATCTATTAAGACAGAATTGCACAATGTTTTACCTAATGAAATTTCATTTGAATTTGAAAATAGACAATTGAAGAGATATAACAATATTTTTGTGAAGATTAGGGGAACTCAGACATCAAAGTTTGATAGAATTAAGACTAATCTATTTAATAACATTAAATATGACGAAAAATGGTTTAAAAATTTGACAGATATTGAGTTTCCATACAATATAAAAAAGTTTCTTTCGTTGGGTCCTAGGTTTTGCTTGGAGCCTTCAATGAATGATTTCAAAGTATCAAAAATTTTGGCTGATTTTGAAAATATCATTAAAAATTTGGATGATAATAGTAAAGATTTGGCGAGGTCTCGATTCACTAATATTCTTACTAATTTTTCACACAAACATAAGGATAACAGGCATTTCATGAAGAAGTATTTTTTTGATTGTAGAGAGTTCCTTAGAAATCATCCAAATTTATATATTGTTAGAAGTGATAAAGGTAATGTCACTGTTGCCATGTATAGAGACGATTACGTAACTCGGTCTAAACAACTTTTATCTGACATCAAATATTATAAAAACATTCCTAGAAATCTAGTTTGTACATTGCAGCAGAAGGCAAACAAGTTGATTATCTCATTTGAGAAATCAATATCGATACCTAAGGAGTTGGCTCAAAAACTTAGATTTTACAATTCAATAATTCCTAGATTTTATGCATTGCCTAAGATTCATAAGCACAATTTAGCTTTGAGACCTATAATATCTTCAATGGATTCTCCTAACGGACATATTGCACAATATTTAACTGACATTTTGACTAAATCTTATAATTTTGAAAATGATTATAACATCAAAGATTCTTTTGTGTTCAGTAGTTGTATAAACAATCTGTCTATTCCAGATGGCTTCGTTCTTGTTAGCTTTGATGTGGTCTCACTGTTCACAAATTTACCTTCAAGTGTCGTTTTGGATAGCATTTCAGCACATTGGGATGATATTCAACCGCATTGTACATTGACTTTGTCAGCTTTTAAAGAGGCACTTCAATTTATTTTTGACTCCAACGTTTTTGTTTCCAATGATAAATTTTATAAACAGATTTTTGGCACCCCACTGGGATCTACTGTATCGCCAATTTTGGTAAATTTTGTTTTGGACGACCTCATTAAGCATTCTATTGATTCTTTGAGCTTTCCAATTCCTTTCATCAAGAGATATGTGGATGATCTGGTTCTCGCTCTCCCTAATGATAGGGTGCAGATCACATTAAATTTGTTCAACTCTTATAACGAACACATACAGTTTACAGTTGAGAAGGAAGAAGATGGTGCGTTACCCTTTCTAGACATGAAGTTGCATAGAGGTGAGGACAACATTATAAGAACTTCTTGGTACAGAAAATCGATATGTAGTAATAGGTTTATAAGTTATTGGTCATATCATCCACCAAAAATGAAAACCAATTTAATTCTCGCTCTTAAGGATAGGGTGAGAAAGTTATCTCATCCAGATTTTCTTAACAATGACCTAATTTTATTGAAGGAGATTCTGATTCAGAACTCATATCCTAGAGGTATGGTGAACAAGTTTTTAAACAACACTCCGACAATTTTCAGGAAATTTGAAGATGTTGTATCGGATTCAGTCCATAGTGCAGTTTTGGGGTATGGTTCATTACCGTACATACCAGGTTTAACATCAGACCTCCTTGAAGTTTTGAAGGGTACCACTACTGTTAAGGTTGCAACTTATAATATACTTACAATCAACAACCTTAACACTAAAATCAAGTCAAGGTTGGGCAAGGGCGAGGTTTCGAACCTTATTTATAGCATTCCTTGTAGTGAATGCAATAAAATATATATATAGGCCAGACCTCTAGATGTTTATCTGGGAGATTGACCTCCCATAAAAGTGATTGCAATACTGCAAAGCTGTCTTCTGCTTTGGCATGTTATAGTTGATAAACATAGTATGATGTTTGATAATGTTAAAGTACTTGACAAAGAAAAAAATTATAATAAAAGACTTTTTCTCGAGATGTGTCATATACACAAAAATTTGGATAACTGTTTGAACAAAAAGTCTGATCTTGATGGACTTAGTAAAATTTACACCTATCTGTTGTCTTTGTAGAATGGCTGAGTTTCTTCAATCGTTTTTCATTTTTCGCATTTATGTTTTTACATCACTCTCATATTCTTTTATAATACCAATTTATATCCTTACTGTATAAATATAAATATAATTGATACTCCACTTGCTATTAAATTCATTAGATGATGAGGTCTTTTTTTTGTTTCTTGATAAAAAACCAATATGGACTTGAAATATATGCCTTTCTCATTGGGTAATGTATTGAACATTCATTTTAATTGTGTTTGGATTGTTGTGTTTGTTAATAATTGTTACTTTTCTGCTTGATATTGCAGTTTTGATGTTTTTAAATGTTTTTGACTTACAACGTGATATTTCGGTATTCGTTCAATGAATTTTTTTGCTCCTGTAAATCTTGATGTACTTGATGCATATATGTTAAACTTATTTTGGTGAGTAATTTTGTATTCTAAGCAGTTTTCCAGTTTTATTAATTCAAATTTTGTCCATTTGTAGATGTTCTGATAAAGGAAATACATTATTTCCGAAAGCTAAACTAGTCAAAATATATATATATATATATATATATATATATATATATATATATATATATATATATATATAGGAAATGAGCTACTGAATAGAGTGGTAACCGCAGACATGCAAGTTTCTGGCTCATTAGCCGTCCGCAGTACGGTACAACCAAGAAAGGGTGTGAAACCTGGGAGCAAAGGCGTTGAATGAAACGACAAAATATAACAGAATTCAACAGGATAGTCAAACACAACATTTGTGTCAGTAATATTAGAATATCTCGAATATTCGAGACAACAACCAACATAGACACGGAGGTGCATATAACACTCCCGTCTGACTCAGATTAATGGAATAACAACAAGATGTACGAATAGTGCGTGACATATAAACAACAAGCAATAAAGAGATTAGTGAGTGTTTTTAAATGAAACTCAAGGTCTCTAGTCAATTCCACAGTATAATACAAGTTATTGAAAATTCTAAAAAATTGACAATTGTTTCGATAAATCAATATCATCGTCAGAATGACAGAAGTTACATTTCATTTTATGCCTACCTGATGTTTAGTAGTTATTTTTGGCTAGACCAAGAAGTAACCTAACTTGTGACTGGCTTAATATATTTTTATAGAAAAAAGAAGAAGATGTGATATTACAAATATTGAAGCTTAGATATTATTAGCCCTATGGTGATATCCTGGATATCATTTTTCCAATTAAGATCAGTATAACTGTGCAATGATATAGAAAACCAGGAAAACTATATCTGCTGATCTTTACAATTATCACTTAAGAAGACAGTTTATTAGTGGAGAATTCCCTAGATTTAACTGTTCATTGACAACTTCATATTGTGGGTTTCTTAAATGTCTTCTAATTTCCAGTTCTTCAAGGAAATCCAGTTTTTATTTCTTTTCACAAATATGCAGTACTTCTAGTTCTGTGTTAGGTGTCAATGAATGATTGGTGTCAAGTAGATGTTTTGCGTAGTAGGATTTATCTGGTTGTTTTAATCTGTATGCTCGTAAGTGCTCACTGTATCGTATTTCAAAATTCCTAAGGGTCTGACCCAAATAGACAGCATTACATTCTGGACATTTGAGTGTATATATACCTGACTTCTTTAATAGTGGTATTTTTGTTTTTACATATGAGCATATTCCACGAAGTAAGGGTCGAGACAGTCAATTAGATTAGTGAGTATTGCACGCAAATAGAAAAAGGGGCTACTGAAAAGAGTGGTAACCGAAGACATGTATGTTTCTGGCTCATTAGCCGTCCTCAGTACGGTACAACCAAGAAAGGGTGTGTTTGACTATCCTGTTGAATTCTGTTATACTTTCTCATGCTAAACAGTTATTCTGAATTTTAAGATTTACGCGTTGTTGTTGTTTTAAAAAAGCAATATAGATGTTCGCAATGATAAAAAACCTGCAAAAATCTTATGTTCTGAATGGTAGACAAAAACTGTCATTCTTGTCGGAAAAACCACTTTTTGTTGGCCACACTGTACTCCTCTACTGCCGCTGTTGTGAGGACGATACAATTCGATGATTTTTGGAACGGTGCTATCATTTTTTGGAAGTATTCGCAAATAGAGCATTCACAGGCTTGCATATACATGACGTTGGGAACGATGTCAAGAATAGCGCCCCGGTTCGAGATTCAGGGCGGATGAAACTGAATCATCGACCACCATACCTGCAAGAAATGAATCACCGGTACCGACAGTGATTTTCTTACCGAAATATCGAAACTACACCTGCCAAACGTTCAACATTAGAAATATTTTTAAAAAAGTTTCAACTTTTATTTTCTAGAACTGGAATATCTTTTAAATAATTACATGGAAAATTATCATTGACGCTGCAAAAGGAAGATCATATACGAATTATATGGCAAATGTATGCCCACAGATAATATACTTTCTAATTAATTAAAAATATATAATTGCGGGGAGAGAAAGAAGACGAAATTTTCGGTATAAGAGTGTCTGCCGTCTAGCGCAAAAATATATAGAGGAGGGCGGAGTAGTGACGTGACATGGCGCGACTGACGGTCAGCCACTCTTGATGAGCTAAACATTAAATTCTGAATTGATAAATTTAAATTTCACTGCACATAAAATCGAGGTTCTCTAGTCTTTAACGCCTCAGAGTCCACTACGATTTTTTCATGGAAACAATATTATTTATCATTCCTAGATCATAGGAAACATTTAAAAATATCCACAATAGAAAAAATCAGGATTTTCTTTCCAAAGTGGCCAATTAATTATCTTAGAATCATAAATAGGTATATTGGTACCCTCATCCTTCAGTTAGAAAACAGTACTAAGTAATTTCACATTGAAATACCCTTGATATGTATAAGCTTTCAATCGTTTCATACAAATAATGAACAACTAAATGGATTTTCATGAGTAAATTACGATGCATATAACTTGTTCACGTACTGTATTTTTTATCAAATTAATTCGAATAATAACATTGGTCATTTATCATCTGAGCTATATATCTGTCACGTATACGCAATAAAAAAAGCAAACGGAAAAAAGGAAAACCATTAACAGTCCGACAGTTCTAGAAAAATAAAATGCATTTCATTGAGGTCGGGTACATGAAATATGTAGGATGCGGTAAAGAAGAAGAGAGCAAAGTTGGCTTGGCATCCCGCATACCTAGCATAATAGGGGCATCATGGTATTTACTCATTAGTACCACTACACTCACCTACACTTCACCAGATATTAAATCGGATTCCTTCCGTCTCCAACCCAGAGTCGGATCTCACATCGCGGAATGATAAATGGAGGAAATTGTGGAACATTAAGGAGAATATTCCGAATATCATTAAATAGTGGGAAGCTGTTAACACCCATGTTGATAAGAGGTATAAAATGTATGTGTTGATTCTGTAAAAGCTGAAATATATCGAATCAGTAGATTTTAATTTATATCTTACGCTTCTTATAATTTTTTTTCATACAAATATTCGACTAATCTTGGAAGTTAATTTTCCCGATTAAAAATTTTCTCATTTCCTTATAGTCATACCAACGTTAACTGAGTATCGAATACTTCATACGTGATAAGTTAGAAAACACTCAATATGTAACCCAATGTCATATTTATGACATCTGGTTGTTGTTCTCTGATGACATCCTGCACACCTGGTCTGTTTATCTTGCGGTATCACTGAATGTTCTAACCTACTATATCTTGATTCTACATTTTGATATTTTGACATATGCCATTTTGATATACAAACTTTTGTTTTGTTTTGTACGAATAATACATTAGCAATAGTTCGTCTAAACGAAAACTGGTCCATTGTTTCCCCATTATGTTTAAGAATTTGTCAAGCATTATTAACTGTCCAGGCAATCAGCTATAAGGAGAAATAGTATATTAAGTACCTAGTGTCGAAAAAGTTACTTTAGTCACGAGTTTTACCAGTGACTAAAGACGGTTTTAACACTAGGTGCTTACTATACTTTTTCTTCGACCGCAGGAAGGAAACAATTATATTATATTTTAATTATATTCATTACATGACGGACGATGGCTGACAACTGACTGTCAAATGACACAGAACAACAAAATTATCACGGAACATGAAATTGAACACACATAAGTTACACTTGATGTGACGTTTAAAAAACAAATGATAAACAAGATGTGACTTTTCGCATTTTAAACACTAGTGTTTAAAGAGTCGGTAAGTGCATGTCAAACCCGTGTTCAAAATGCGGTTTTAGTGACGGAAGTAGAAAAATACTATTATAGAGATGCGATACAGGCTTATATTTTGATCTGATCGGTCGACTCATTCCATACTCCTGTTATATAACTTCACAACATGCATTTATTCCACTTGAATGGATTTTTCTCCTTTTCTTTCTCCTGGCAGAATTTCATGGATTTACACCACTGGCATTTGAGCCAAAAGTAACAATATTGTTATCATTCCATTTTATAAATATAATATTGCTTTCCTTAGTTTTTATATAGTCATAGGATCTACGTTCTACGTTCGAACTTTTTCATGATTTTTGAACCTTGCAATGTATTACCAAGAATACTATTTTCACGCATGGTTCCAGTCCGGAACATTTTTTTGTCATTTAGATTTTAGAGCAGTGCAACAGAGGAAAAGAAATGGTCAAAAAATAAATGAAACTTTAAATCATTTCACCTTTATCTAAAAACATCAGCGTTTCCCAGAGCAACAGCTGTCTCAACACCAAGATCTTTATATTTGTGGAAGCTCCTTAGTAAGGCTCGAACCAATTTATATAACCTTGCCTGGTGGTGCTAACCTATAAATTATATCCAATGCTTATTGGTTGACCACGCATATATTTGTGGCGGTAATTGAACCGTAAGGTCACTAACAATTATAGGAAAATTTAGTTGGTAAGAAATAAATCACGAATCTGGTAAAAACTGGAATAACCTATGATACAGCAAGAAAGCTGTAAAAATTCTTTTGTTAAGATTAGAGATAGAACTTGTAGGTCATTTCAAGCGCTAAATTGTAGTATTAAAATACCTACATAAATATTTGAGGAGATTGATACTTCTGTATTAGACACAATAAACAAACAAGTGAAAATGGCGATGAATTTGAATGATTTCTTCCATTTAGCGAGTACGGTATTATCTACTGAATTCAATGGCGAAGCGGGTGAGTAACAATCATTCTTGGATTCATTACATTTATTACAAATAAACGCAACAGGGAATTAAGAAAATGCAGTTCTACTAATTGAAACCAGATTGTTCGAGAAAGCAAGAAGTCTGAGAACGACAATAAACTCAGTTGCAGAAATTAGGAACAAGCTTAAGTCCGGAATAAGGGGAGATAATCCAAGTCTTCTTATGACAAAGCAGAACAAAGTACCTGCGGCAGAATGAGAAAGATATAACAAACTACGCAACGGAAGTAGAAAAATTGGCGGAGACATTAAAAGCAGCATATGTGTCGGAAGGTATGCCAGGGAATTTAGCGGAAAAGTATACCAAAGAAGCGACAGTTGAGGCAGTAACGATGAGCGCCACAACGGATGCGACGAAAATAATCATAGCAGCGGGAAGTTTCGAAAATAAGCAAGAAGTGCTATCTAAATTGGTGTAAGTTGAAGGCATGTAAGCCAGCAACAAGTATTACACTTTAAAGACAACAGAAATTTGTTTAGAACACCAGACTTCCACTACAGGAGCAATCAGAGCAGAGGAAACAATAGCAAAATGTACAACGCCAACACTCAAGGAAGGACGTTCGGACAATACAACCAAGGAAACGGGTACAACAGATATGCAGATTACCGCAATAAAGACAAGAAATAAAACAGAAATAACAATAACAGCAACAATAACAACAATCACGTAAGAATGTGTGATATAGAACATGAAATTGAAGAAATAAGCAGACAAATATCACAGTTAAGACGGAAAACTACGAATTACGAATGGAAAATATTGACCTATAGGAAAAAACTGAATTATTGCAAGGAAACATGATACAGACCGAGAAAAATTTTAGAAAGGAAAATTTGGTAATACATGGTATAGAAGAAGACGATGAAGAAAATGAGAAACAACTAGAAAATGAATTAGCAGATGTAATGAAGAAGGTTAACAGCACAGTAGATGTAAAATCAGATATTTTGAAATGTTAAGGAATAGGCAATATAAACAGTAACAAAACTAGACCATTACTAATACAGATGAAAGACGTGAATAAGAAAGTAGAAACTTTGGAAGGAACGAATAAATTAAAAGAAACAACGATATATATTGATAAAGATTACCCAAAAGATATATTGGAACAGAGAAAACAGCTAATAAGATATATGAAACAGACGGGAGGAAGTGGAGCCAAAGCTAAGTTTATGGATAATACATTACTGATAAATGATAGACCAAGGGAAAAATCATTTAGAAATACAGACAGGATGGAATAAATCAATATTTAAGGAACATAACGAAACTAATCGGAAAACTTTGAATAAAACTTTTAGTGATAAAAGTTTTAAACAACTAAGAGGTGAATAAATTATCAATTTTACATTATGAAAATAACCGTATCTCGTTAAGGATCAGCGTAGGGTATCATTTAAATTAAAGAAAATGAAGATATACGTAAATGATGATATATTCAAAAAGAGCACGATAGAAGAATTTATAGAAGAAGGAAATTAAAGGTTAAAAATCGTACAAGTATGTATCTGCGAAGTACCATAGACGGTAGAGCGGTAAAAAAAGAGATTCAAGAGATCTTAGAAAGATATCACAATAATCCAATGTTTGGAGGACACGTAGGAAACCATAAATTGTTTGAG
Source organism: Galeruca laticollis (assembly GCA_963921935.1). Lineage (NCBI taxonomy): Eukaryota > Metazoa > Arthropoda > Insecta > Coleoptera > Chrysomelidae > Galeruca > Galeruca laticollis. The sequence continues at coordinate 52,632,029 of OY998179.1, read as the reverse complement.
AAATTGAAAGCGAACTTCAGATGGAGAACATGGAGAGAGGGAAATTTGCCATTACGGATACTTCAATCAAACCCTTTGATATTATATATAGAGACACAATAGGCCCTTTTGTAGAAAGTAACAATGTGAATCGTTATAGTATCACAATACTGTGTGAACTGATAATATACGCGGTCATGATACCGGTTAGTAACAAGGAAGCAACAATAATTGCGGTAGCGATATTTGACAACTTTATACTAGCCTATGGTCTAATGAAAGAAATAAGGTCAGATCAGGGAACGGGGTATAAAAACGAAATAATGAGAAATTTAGCAGACCTTTTAAAAATAAAACACAATTTTTCAACAGCATATCATCACGAATTGATAAGGAGTTGTGAAAAACTTCATCAAACATTCAACTAATACGTAAGAAAGTTTATCAATGACGCTCGAGATAATTGGTGTGAATTTGTGAAAATGTTTGCATATTGCTATAATACAACACCTAACACGTATCACGGATACACTCCATTTGAATTATTGTATGGTAGAAAACCTAACATTCTGGAATGTTTAGATTCAGAAATTGAACCATGTTATAATTTTTCTTTATTCAATTGACGTGCTCGGCAACTATGGCCGCTTGCATAGGTGCGATTACAAAAAACAGTAGTTATTACAGATAGTTAAGAAACATTGTTTGAAGTTTATGATATAGCGATATATCGTTTAAGAATTTCAGTGTAGACTCGATTTGGTTTGGGTCCCCCAGGATGTCTTGCAGCTGGGATTTAAGATCATGTTGTCGTCTTCTTGTGCTAAATTGGTGGCAATCAACCAGAATCTGTTCAACAGTAAGTGGGCACTGGCAGCTTTGGCAAGAAGGTCTGATGCGTCATTAAGTAGCTGTGTGTAAGTTTGGTATGACCTATTCGAAGTCTACGTAGTATTGATAATTCTTGTCTAGAGAGTCCAGTGGGGTCAGTATTCAGAGGTGTGTTGAGAACAGGCTGGATAGATAGTAGGGAAGTCTTGGTGGAGTTCCAGTGAGTTTGCCATGTATATCTGACGATTCTTTTTGCTTCTGCCTTAACATCCTTGCAAATTTGGATATGAGAAGTTATTGTGGCTGCAGTTGACGCTGTTTTGGCATGCTGATCGGCCAGTTCATTTCCAGGTATACCAATATGTGATGGTATCCATATAATGGTGACTGTGGTGTTTAGAGAATAAAGGTGATGATAAGAGTGATGGATATCTTGGACAATGGGATGTTCAGTGAATAATTCTTGGATAGATAGGATAGACGCTAGAGAGTCTGTACAAATGGCAACTTTTTTATTGGAACGGTTGATGTGCTTAAAAGCTTGTAGAATACTATACAATTCTCCAGTATGCACACTGCACAAAGGAGAGATTTGGGAAGTGCTGATGAGATTGTTTGCTGTGGTAACTGAGCAGCCAACGCCAGTATCACTTGTGGAAGCATCGGAGTATAATACAAAGTCGTAGTGATTGTTATGAATGATTTCATAAAAATATTTAATCATGAGCCTCTTAGGTGTTTCGTGTTTATTAAATTAATTAAACGATGCAGCCATAATATAATTTGGAGCGAATGAGTGCTTTATAAATTTCCAGAAGGGATCTCTCGTCCACACCCCAGTGATAATGAGATAGGGTTTTAATTATACTTCATCGTTTGTAACAGATACCTTTTGTTTCAAGAATATGGTGTTTCCAAGAGAGGCAAAAATCAAATGTCATACCTAGTATTTTGCAGTGATTAACCACTGGGAGGGGGGAAACATTAATAATATGTGGAAGATATGAGATTGAGGTCGCCTGTCAAATTTAATGATTTTTGATTTTGTTGAAGATAAGGTTAATCCTATAGAACGTGTCCGTGTAAGTAAGAGATTTACCGCGGTTTGTAGAATTTTGGAGCTAGTGGTTGCTGAATGACCATGACAGTATAGTATTAAATCGTCAGCATAAGCTACATATTTGGTGGGAGAAGGTAAGTTAGGGCACAGATCACTTATTGCTAAGTTGAATAGAGCTGGGCTTAAGACTGATCCTTGAGGAGCACCATCGGTCGGGAGTACAAAGACGAAAAATGGCCGTTTACAGACACCCTAAAGGACCTTTGAGTTAGAAAGTTTTGTATGAAATATAATATATTTCCGTTGATATGGTATTGATTTAGTTTAGTGATTATGATTTACTGAAAATGATCTTCACGACAGTAATCATTTTCCCATCCTTATAACTAACACCGATAATTCAAATGACCGAGCTCTACCAAAAAGTTACTGGCGTCTAAAATATGCTAATTGGCCTGAATATATTACTAAAACTGAACAATCCATACCCAATCTCTCTTTTACTAACAATATTGATGAGTCTGTTACCTTGTTCGCAAATACTATTCGACTTGCTGCGGAGACTCACATTGGGAAATCAGTCATCACCCCTTCACAAAAAACTGTTCCATGGTGGAACTCATCATGCATAAAAACTGCACTAAAGTTATTCCGCAGTAACAAAACTCAAGAAAACCTCATCAATCTCAAAAGAGCAAGAGCAAAAGCCAGATACACTATAAAACTGAGTAAAAAATCTTCCTGGAGGAATTTCGTCTATTTCGTAAATGAAAACACTAACCCCAATCAAGTGTCGAAAAAAATCGGACAAATCCAGGGTAAGAAAAGTAATATAAAAATCACCAGTCTATTTCACAACCAAACCAATGTCACTGATAGTCAAGATATTGCCAAGGTCCTAGCTGAAAACTATGCAGCGAAGTTTTGCGGTAAACCTAGTCCTATCGAAGCCGCCTCCCCAACCACCTTTGCCTTGCTCATCCTCTTCCATTGCAGATATTGATACGCTCAACTCTCCACTCACGTTTCCAGAATTAAAATTTGCTCTTAAATCCTGTAAAAACAATGCTTCTGGCCCAGATGATCTCCCCTATATATTTTTCAAAAAACTTTCTTTTCCAAGTCTTCAAAAACTGCTAGAAATGTATAATAATATTATCTGGCTATCCCAAAAATTCCCAAACGAATAGGATTAATAATACCATTAAAAAAACCTGATTAACCCGCTACTTCTCCTAATTCTTACAGACCTATATCGCTCACATGTACCTTGTGTAAAATACTAGAGAGAATAATTAACAAACGCCTCGTTTGGTTCCTTGACAAGTACAACATTATACCAAAAGAACAATCAGGCTTTCGATGTCATAGATCTACCCTCGATAATCTTGTTCTCAATAAATAAAAAATATGAAGTTATCGCCGCCATCTTTGATATCGAAGGAGCTTTTGACAGAATTAGTCGTCAAGCCATGTTAATGAGGGTGCTAGCTTGGGGTCACTAAAACTAAGATCGATTTTAGAAAAGGAGCCAGATGAAATGTTAAAGTGGGTGTTGGAACCGGTGTTCAAGATACAAATACCGGTGCAATTTATAACGTTTTCAACAATATTTCCTTTACCAAATGTATGACTGGAACCCCATATTGTATTGTGAGCATTGAAATCTCCTACGAGAATGTAGGGTTGCGGAAGTTCGAATATGAGATTAACAAGCTCTTCCTCTTTAAGAAGTTGATCTGGTGAAACGTAAAGACTACAAATAGTGAGTTTATCGGGACACCAACAGGTTATGGCTATGGCTTCTAATTCAGAGGAAAGCGGGAAGTGGACAGAAAAAAAGTCAGAGGAGACAGATATTGAGGTACCACCACTAGCTCTTAGGCAATTGGTTCTGATATTATGATATCCTTCAAAATTTTTCAATAGGGGAACTTTGTAGTTTTTCGCATTGGTTTCCTGAAGGCATACAATGGCTGGTGTAGATTCTGATATTGAATGTTGGATTTCCTATAATCGTGGAAAGAATCCATCACAGTTCCATTGTAATAATTTGAAAATGGAAGGGTTATAAAATATGTAGGGATTGAAGAGTTAGTATTCGTTCTGTGAACCGTGGTTAGATTCTGTATCTGTAAGGTTATCCGAAGAGATGATTAGGTTGTCGGGGAAATCAATTGGGTTATGCTTGTGTTTTAATTTGTTTAAAAGTCTTGTGAGACGATTTTTTAGTGCTCTTTCCTTTGTAGCAGCGTAAAGCTGTGTCCTTTTGTATACCATCTATATCAGAGGAGAATTTTTGTGCTTCCTGTAGCGGGTAAGGACATCCAAAAGAATTTTCGATAAAAGCGATTAGTTGGGTTGAGGTAAGAGTGAAGTTAGATGGGTTGTCTTTGTAGAGATTTTGGATAACAGCAACAAAGTTAGGTCCTAATGAATGAACTGAGGGATTATTAGCATTGGTTTTGGACTTTTTCTTTATTGTTTTGGGTGGTACAGTGAAAGAAGGAGGTAATGTGGAACTTAAGGCTGATAAAGACATGGAGGGAGACAGTATTGGAGGAGTGTCAAGAGGGCTGTCGGTAAAAGAGTGGCCTCTTTTTTGGCCTGTGGCTATTGGAGGGCAGGTAGCAGGAGATGTAGTTGGAATTTCAGAATTATTTGTAAGAGGTAGAGAGAAATCATCTAGAGAGGGCTCAGGTTCTATCGGTGTAGGGCTAATCAGTGTAGTTAAAGAGTCAACAGGGGAGGATGACGAGGGGGGAGAATTGGTTGAGAGTAAATTGGTATCAGGACCAGTAGGGACTTTAGGGCAGGAGTCTGCGGTATGTCCGGTGAGTTTACAGAGAAAACATTCAAGTCTGTCGGTGGATATGAATATTCTGAAGGATGTATTTTCGTGATAAATGAGTAAGGATGTTTGTAACTCAAAGTCATCCTTATCGGGGATGACGAAGGTTACCCTGCGAAAACTCATGATATGAGCATATTGATCGGCTATTGTTCCACATTTCACAAAAGTCATAGGGGCTGCAAGCTGCAAACCGAGATCTTTTAGAGATTTCTCAATTAGAGTATGTGGAATGGAAGGACATACGTTTGAGATTAGAATTCTCTTAGAAGGTGAGATTAGTCTCCGAATGTGAACGACAGTGGAGTTAACCGTGATATATGATGTACTGTTCAGAAGTTGATCAATTGAGTGCATAACAATAGCTTGGTCTCTTTTGGGAAAAGTAGGAGGAGGTGGTTTGATGAGTGCGGCAGCGACATATGATTTTGATTTGGTGATAGGGTTGTTGTTTGTTGAATGTAAGTTATTGTGGGTACTCATTGTTTGTGTGTGTGATCTTCGTTACCAAGAACACTACACAGAAGAGAAAAGAAAGGTAGTACAGACTCTCTTCCAGAGCGGAAGAGGTTAGGAAGGAACTCACCTAGTCTAGTAGAGTTTTCTAACGGTACACCACTGGAATTCACTAATAATTACTAGGATAATAAATATCCAATTAAAGTTGTAAAAATATTGCAACAGAATAAAAACTCGTTTACTTATCACATATTGGTGATAAAACTCGTAGTCTAATTAGCAAAAAATTTGTTGTTGGCTTTGACGATGTTAACTCGATGAAGCTCAACACGATAATCTGTTGTAAATTTGAAAGGAATGATAAGGAATTGAAATACAGATTACAATACGCGCTGGACAGTTTTTGATAGAAATTGAGTTGATAAGGGCGAATAACGGTGAAAAAGAATCATCACCCGTAAATTTTAAGATAGGAGATTATGTTATATTGGAAAATGAGGAAAGAACTAAGTTCGACCCCTATTATTCAGGTCCATGTAAAATAACAAAAATAATAGGCGTAAACTGTGAGATTTTATCTCAAAATAAAAAACAGCAGACCGTTCATAAGAATCGATTGTACTTGTATAATTACCATAATATTTGTAAACATAGTGTAGCGAAAGTGTAAATAAACAATGCAGTGTTTAAAAACGCACAAGAAACTTATTATAAACAAACAAACAAAGTGAGAACTATTAAGTGATTAATAACAGAACAGTATATTTAGTATAGAAAAACTACCAGAGATAATTTTCCTCCTCCAAGAGGGGATAATATTGCGGTTATTGAACCGTAAGGTCAATAATAATTATAGGAAGTTAGTCAGTAGAAATTAAACCACGAATCTTTGGAAATACGGTTAATTAAATATTAGTAATAAAACGTTTATAATTATACGCGTCAAATACACAAATATTGATTTAAAAAAGTGAGGTCAAGCAAGGCGACGACCAAGGTGTATTTATTTCAATATGTATATATAACGGAATTCCGTTCAGCAATTAATAATATTTCAGTGTTAGTAGTACGACGTAGTGTAAGTATGCTGTGTCATCGACTTGCTGTCTGTGGTCACGGCTTATTATTATTAGTTCTCTAAATATATTATCCAAGTGATTCTTGATACAAACATATGGTATTATTTATTTCTCGCCGACTGGAGGTAAGTGTTCTCCCTTATTAATGTTCTGGGTGACGAATGGCTTAGCAAGTGGAACGCCTACTTCTAATCACTACATATTGTTTACAGCCTTATCGCCCTGTATATGGAACCATGGCCTCATCTATACTATGCTCTTCCAGTGGGTGAGCATTATCCATGAACTTTGTATTTAGATATTTAAAAATTGGTCTCAGTTTTGCGAATTTATCAGATTCATTCTACTTATTATTATCATCCAAATGAATGATAAATTGAAGTTTTCTTCTGGATATCGTTTGATTGTGGCAGTCTTTGGAAATTTCCCAAAACATTTTTCTTCTTGGAAGTGGCACAACTCCACTCAGAAAAAGAACTATAACATATCTATTGGTTTCTTCTGCATTTATCCAAAGAATCATGGATCGAAAAATATAAAGAAAAACTCAGTGGAAGAATACTTTGTCCTGTCAATAACAGCATTGAAAGCCATCCAAATCCAGTCCATTTCCTTTAATCTCCAAATACAGCAACCGTTGCACCCAAACCGGATACTCTTCCAAATCCTGCAGGTCTAAACCTGTCCTTCCTGGGGCCAAACAGGCCACAGCGCAGAAAAATGCCAAAAGTCCTAAACCCCTAACCTGAACAAATTGCGGTGGTTCCCACCCCGTATTTCACCCTGGCTGCCCAAACGGGCTACTCCCCCTAAAAATCTGCAATAAACCGCTCCAGTTACCCTGCAAAAACCTCAAGTTTCCTACGACCTATCAACCGACACAAAAATTATCATAGAAATCCTTACGATAACCTCAATGAATAACATTCCTAATATTACCGAGATATCATAATCGATACTTTCCGTCATTTAATTCCGTCCTTTCATCGACACAACTGTTCCATAACAAACATAGGAAGGCGTGCTCACCACGCTTTCACTCCCATCAGAAGTGAACGTTAGGCCCACCGCATATTGAACCCAGCACACGCACAGCCTACAAACAACTCAAGCGTGTGTTATTCTGTGAACAATGGTTTAAAGTAGGGTACAGTACATTGATCCTAACCCACGCCGAGCAAACTCTCAACCCACGTTAGTTTGAGTCGGTTTGAATACGTCGCAAAGTTTTCGTGGGTCGTGGGTTATGTGTACAGCTCGATTTATTGAAAATTAAGAAGTTAATTGAGTAAGTTTCCTAGTTGTTTATGACACCAGTCATGAAGATTATATAAGATCTAAATTGTACAACTCTACCCTTCATTACCGAGTTGTTTCTTAACAAAAAAAAATCCGCTGTCACCCAATGTAATAAAGCAGCCGAGCGTGGAAAAAAAATAACGCCAGTCCGAATTAGGCGGGCACCTCCTGGACTTGAAGCGGTGGAATTACCTTTGCCAGGCCAGGGTTGATCTCTTTGTTCGGCCTCGTATCTTAATACACTGCACACTCTAGAGGGAAAATCGTGGTAGGGATTTGAATAAAGTTTCGGTAACCACAAATGTATAAGAAATATATTAAATCTTCCGCTGTATAAAATAGAACCAAGAACAAAAAAAAATATTAAGTCCTTCACAATAAAAAAATATTACCCACTTATCTACAAATTGTTCAAGGTGCGCATGGGCCGTATGATTTGACCCTTATTTCGTTATTTGACCTGCCTCACTGCGAGAAAAACTTACCTATATTGAAAAAAATACGGTACAAATCAACTGCCGCTAATTTTTATATTTGTCGAATGTCATTGTACTCTATGTGAACAGAAAGTGAAAGTAGAGGAATTAAGATCCTCTTGATTTTGAATATAAATCTTATAGGTAAACAGTTCAGTGTGTATTGCAAAATTTCCGAGTTGCAGTTTTGTTTCCTCCGAATAAACTATTATGTTTATTTATTTAGCTAGCTATGAGTAAATGATATAACCGCGTCTGAAAAACCAAAATTATTTAATCTTGGCGAAAATTTACTGATAACCTGATTTTACAAAGGCAAAACCATACGCTCCGGGCAACTGATACTAATTACAATTAATTTTGTTTCAACCATTACTTATGTCTATCTACGGGGCGGGTGAGAATTGGGTGACACCAAAAAAAATAGTACCTAAATCCTGTCAAGTTACATATACACTAAAGAAAAAAATGTCTCTACAATCTTGTGTAAAATCTTACTATACTATCTCACACGATAAAATTATATTGTATAGAACGAGCGGTGCCCAAATTATGAGCCAGGGCCTACAGCTTTAGCTGAACCTATGAACTTGTCCAAAAACAAAATGAAAAGAAGGAAAAAAAATAACTGTTATATATTCTACCTATGCAAATATTTATTTTAGCACCCAAAAAATAAATAAATCTTTCCCAACAAAAAATCTTAGCCTTGTTCAAAAACTTACTGCGTGGAAACTTCCCTTCTCCTGTCTCCGCTTACTGACTGTTTTCATTATTTATCTAGAAACTGCGAATGACGCTAAATTTCTAGCACCCGGTGTCGATCTATGCTGCATTACGGCCGGAGGCAGAGTTTTTCCCATTTTGTGTCAACTCAGGGGGACAGTGTTCACTGTCAAGGATATCTCAGTATCGCTTTGACGCCATGACACAACGAAGAGAAACTTCTCCTTCTCTCTCCTTCTCTCTCCTTACCGTGACAGAGAAGGACTTTGTCCCTTCGCGTTATTCGCCCGACTCTATGCTCTGTCTGCTCTGAACTATCTGAGTATCGCTTTGACGCCATGACACAACGGAGAGAAACTTCTCCTTCTCTCTCCTTCTCTCTCCTTCTCTCTCCTTACCGTGACAGAGAAGGACTTTGTCCCTTCGGATTATTCGCCCGACACTGTGCTCTGTCTGCTCTGAACTATTTTTTTATTATTCCCCCAAATTTTGTTCGGTTTTTTTTTTGTTGAATTGCAAAGGTTGCATTTTTTGTTTTAAAGTGGCCTCAATTTTCGTTAACAACTCGTTTGTATACAAAACAATAATTTAAATTTTACCTAGTAAATTGTTTTATTGTTGCAAGTTGTTATGGTCCTGTCCCATTTTTGTTAAACAAAAATTATGTCGAATTCTACTTTTATTATATTTTAAATAAAATATATATTTTATCATGTGTTCTGAAAGTTACAGATTCAAGCTTTTCTATTTGATATTCGCATTTATCACAAAATTTGAGGACGAGTTGTGGCCACAGATTTCCAAAAGAACATAAATTATAAAGATGGCAGGTTTATGTCGTACATTGTAAGTAGGTATGTATAAATAAGTAGGTATGTGTAATGTGGCCATTTAAGAGGTATCTTATGTTACGTATAAAACTTCTTTGTTTCAAGGTAAAGTATTATATATGGTGTCCCATTTCAATCCGACCCGCGAAATAAAATAAGAACATTACATTTTCGGAAAAGAGTTATAGAGAGGCAAATATTCAATGCCATCAATAGTTTTAGCCTTATGTAGAAGGTTTAAGGTCAAATTTGTCCCTTCGGACTCAAAATCCATGTCAATTAGTGTACGTTGATCGTTCGCAGTGATTGTGGAACTGGGTCTGGGTTGGGTATGGCGTGGGTTCAATACGCGGTAGAAAAGAGAAGCGTGGACGTGGGTTGCGCGTGTTTTGCGTGTGAGTTACGCGTGGGCTGTGCGTGTGCTGGGTTCAATATGCGGCAGAGCTAATTCTACTTGAATCCAGTGATCTCCGCTCTCCCTCTCTCTCTCTCTCTCTCCCTCTCTCTCTCTCTCTCTCTCTCTCTCAGAGAAAGGGAATATAGGTCTTCTTCTTCAATTCTATCCACTAAAATCGACTAATTAATTTACTCTAATTGAAGACTCACACGCTACAATCAGACATTGAAATATCAGAATGTCCATACAGTTTTCGACCGGTTTTTATAGATCCTGAATTATTTTTCTATTTGAAAGCTGCCCGCAATTGCATATAATGTTCGTCGAAATCTAACAGAAAATTATTTGTTCATCAGCGTACAATCTTAGCATTCCAAGATATTAATTAGCAATAACAATTGTGAGAATTATTAAATACAAATTAATTGATTGGAAGTGGCTACTTTATCTTTGAAAAATCCATAAAACTACCAAATATGTAGAAGATATATTTCAAAAGCAATATTTTTTATCACTGATATCACGGACAAAAACATCGTTTCATTTTCATCTAAGCCGTTTCTGAGTGAATTTTACATCGGAATGAGACTGAAAAGCATAGCATAAAACAATTAGTTGTCTGGAGAAGGTCACGAAGATAGCAGGAAGATATTTGAACGTTATTATCCACCACAGTCACGTTTCTCTGAACAATGACCAATGAAAATATTTTATTGGTATGCTGAAACGTTAAGGGAGGACATAAATTAGTTCAATTTATAGCATATTCAGATTTCATCCATTGAAAAAGAATTTCCAGTTCCTGGTGAATATATCTGGTTATCAATGTGGAATCACGGAATCGACGGACTGAGAGTTCGAAAAAAAAAAAGAAAAGCATCTTGTGAATAAAATTACTGAAAGTACTTTTTTAAATTATTCGAAGGATTTCTTTATAGATATTTATTGAGATTTATACAAACAAACGTTTGAAAATAATGAGCGTGAGATAAACAAAGGGAGTACAATGTTCGGGAAATGCTATGGAATCTTGAATTGAATGAAAACTGAATAAAAACTGAAAATCAAAGAAAAATGAAGTTTGTGTCCACATCTCGGGCACAAAATGAGCAAATTAAGAAGTCAACTTTTCAATATTCATGTTTGACGGACAAACAAGAAAGATATTATGGAATTTTCATTTCCAAATATAGAATAACGAGTAAAGTATTTACCCTTTGTATAGTTTCATTGAGATGAGTTTGATGAGGTGAGCATCAATAAAATGTAAGACTACCATTATGAGACTGAACATATCAACCTCGCAATTGGAGGACAGTGGGATTGAAAAAACCCAAATGATGATATAAGGAATGACATAATTCCTGGAATGAGGTTCCCGTTTGGTAATTTTTTTTATGAAGAATGTAATAATAACTCCTATAGCAGTATAAGAAGTAACACTATACAATATCCCTTTGATGATAACCATGAACGATAGCTTGAGAATCAAGTACAAACTGTAGAGCTTCACTAACTGCAGTAATCAATTCACATCATGCTTCATGAAAATTAAGGAATGAAATAAGTTTCGAAATAAGGTTCCAGATTGGTACATTTTTTGTATTTGAAGAGTTTAGTAATAGCTTTTAATAATAATGTACGATAGCTTAAGAATCAAGTATGAAACTGTAGAGTTACGCTATCATTCACACCAGACTCATAGAAAAAGAATTTGCTCGAGAACTTAATCATGGATATTCAACAATGAACAAGAACTCGACAAAGTTCAACACTTGGACTAGGTAATATTAATCAAAAAGGGTGTTTAAGAAAATGACAGAAATATTGAGTAAGGGATGAACTACATGTCTAATTGGTTTCGATATTTTATGTAATTTAACGGTTCCATATAATTGTTGAACATGAGGATTCTTATTTATGATGGACCTCTGTTTCACTAAAATTATTCCCAAAGAATGTCTAATACTTGTAAAAATTACCAGAAGATAAAAATATTAATCCAGGAATAATATCAGATATACTTAATTTATTTGATATATGTATTAATCAGAATTATTTTACCTTTGACAATAAGATATACATTCAAAATTAAGGTTTACCAACGAGAAGCACTATATCACCAATTGTGGTGAACATATTTATCGACAGTTTAGAAAGAAAAATCTTAGAAAGTAGTATTTCAAAAATCGTTTTATTTTGTTATAGATATTATTATGTAGATGACATATTAGCTTGTTTTATGGGTACTGAAGAACAGTTATATATATTTTTCAACCACATTTATAATTTACACCCAAAATTGAGTTACATTAGAAGTTGAAGTAAATAGCTCGATACATTTTCTTGATTTGAAAATTCTAAGAGTTAATAATGTACTTGATTATTCAATTTACCGAGAACCAATACACACTGATGTGACTATTCCATATAGTTCCAATCACCCCATGTCACATAAACTAGCGGCATATCATTCAGTGATACATAGAAGAGGATTTTCAGTTCCTATGAACAAAAGTAATTTTGATAGAGAAATTAATACAATTAAACGAATAGCAACATCCAACGGTTATCCATTACATATGATAAATAAAATTATTAATAAAAAAGAGGAAAATGTGGCATTACAAGTAATATTTCCTAAACAAACCAAAGAAATAAAAACTTATAAAACCGTCACATATACAGGAAATATTTCTAATAATATTTCAGAGATAACATATTTAGCAACGAATACAACAATTTCTTTTAAAACAGAAAGTAACGTATAGAATTGTTGCATATAAAAACGAAAATATCGCCATTGAAGGCATCAGGTATATATAAACCTAAATGTTCCGAAAAATCCCTCTACGCAAAACATCTACTTGACATCAATCATTCATTGGCACCTAACACAGAACTAGATGTAATACATATTTGTGATAAGAATCAAGAAATGGGTTTCCTTGAAGAATTGAAAATTATAAGACCCTTAAGAAACCCACAATATGAAGTCGTCAATGTACAGATAAATCTAGGGTGTTCTCTACTTTCAAACTGTCTTCTTAAGTGATAATTGTAAATATCTGCATATATACTTTTCCTGGTTTTCTATATCATTGCACTGTTATACTGATCTTATTTGGGAAAAATGATATCCAGGATATCCCCATAGGGATAATATTATCTAAGCTTTGATATTTGTAATATCATATCTTCTTCTTTGTTCTATCAACATATATTAAATCAATCACAAGGTAGGTCACTTCTTGGTCTAGCCAAAAATAACTATTAAACATCAGGTAGGCAACAAATGAAATGTAACTTTTGTCATTCTGACGATAATATTTAATATCGAAACCATTGTAAATTCTTTAGAATTTTCAACAGTTTTTCAATATATTGTGGAATTAGCTTGAAACAGTGAGTTTCATTTAAAACAATAATATGAGTAGATTCCACGAAGTAAGGGTCGAGACAGTTAATTTATTAAATAGTTCTCAACTATCACCTGCGTTTTATTTTATACCCTCTTCTCTCCAACCCTTATTTTGTGCGGAGTACATTTTTGTTACACCTGCATAAATACGATAATTTTTATTTTATATTCCGTGTGTAACATTTCTGTTATAGTTTCAGGTCCAGTAAATTGATGTAAACAATTTTTCGTCGGTACTTATGGGAGAAATAATAAGAAAAAGAAGTAAATAAAATCTTCGAGAACTCCCAGTATAATGATAAATTTTTGGACAGATATGATATGAGCGATGAAGACATCGATGCCGATGCCGATCCCCATTATGACCACAGCTCTGATGCGGAAAGTGAACACTCCAATATTTGTATAAGCGATAAGGATGCTCCTGGATCATCAACAAAACGTCGTCGAAAAGATCGTCAACAGAATCGTTCCCTAGGCACCAGTTCTCCAGTCAATAACCCTCCAGCCAAAAATACACCGAATAATATTTCTCCCAACAATATGCCACCGCTTAACAGTCGTCCAGCCAATAATCTTCCAGTCAATAATCCATAGTCCAATGTTGCTCCCCCAATAATCCTCGCGACTTATCAATCCTAATGTGGAGAGATCCGGTTGGATACCATCAGAAAATCACTTTTTCTGGACAAGCTAGGATAGATCCGACGGTTAAAGACTTATTGGCTATGACTGACCCTATAGACTACTTTCAGCTATTTCTAACATATGACATAATAAACCTTATATTTCATGAAACAAACTTATACCACGAAAACATTACTGGCGGTAGATGCTGGTGCACGCTCTCGGCTTCATATTTACCCTACAGACGCAAATAAAATGAAAGATTTATTGGCCTACTTGCTTAGATAGGAACGGTGTAGGTTCCAAGGTTAGCTGATTACTGGAGCAAACATAAGCTATTTTCTTTTCCTACACCAAAATCGGTAATGCCAAGAAACTGCTACGAGTTATTATTGCGTTTCTGGCATTTTGCGGACAGTGAGCAAGATGTACCAAGTAATCGCCTGTACAAAATTGAAAACGTTTTAAATAAATTTGTTCCAAATTTCCAATCCCTCTACGCAAAACATCCCAGAAAATACTTGAACGTCCTCGCCCGAAAGACATATCCCTGCCCGATATATCGGTCTTGATATCTTCTACTGTATCTCCTCACCTCCTTCATAGATAACTTGTGAATTTTCTTGATTACCGCCAATCAAGCCTGCCGGGATAAATATGGTAGATTTGCCACATGGAAACTGTCTTCGATTTATATAGTATTTCTTGCCAGCACCGCTATCTTCTACCTCAACTCTCAGCTTGAATACCGAGTTAGGCGGTAATTTCACATCTCCTGTCAATATAATATTCCACCTTTTAGGTTCCGAGTTAGAGTCGTGTTCTCGAAAAAAGTACGCCCTATTCTGTCATATCAGCATAGTCACACTGATACTATTGATTTCTGGTTAGATACTCAAAAGTTCCAATAATAATTAGCATATCACTCTCAATCCTGAAATATCAAAAATATAATGATACGCCTATGAGATATCAGTACACCACTAAAAAGCTCTCATAATAATCAGTACACCACTAAAATCCTGGAATATCAAAAAATATAATGATACATATATGAAGTACGCCACTGGTAATCTTGAGATATCAAAAATATATTGATACGCCTATGACCTATCACTACGCCACTGAAAAGCTCCCGCCTCGGAATCACTACCCTATCATACTTCAAGGCGTCGGTCCCTCCCACACTCTCTAATCACGCCGTAATCTTCTCCCTTCTATCACTCCCACCTCTTATGCCGTATCAAGCTCTTCCCTACCCCGAATCATGCTCTCCTGCACACTACTTACCTCCATCCATTTCTCCTCCCGCCTCAACATTATCTTGTCCACGTTCTCCCAAAGTTTCTTTGCTAATCTTTTCAAGACATCCTCATTCTTCCAACATCTCAACACATGCCCCACATCATCCTTCACCTCAAACCTCTCGCACAGTCCCGACTCCCATCTGTGGAGGTACCCTACTCTCGACACATGTCCTGTAAGTACCTCCCCAAACTTCTAGTCCATCCAATCTCTCCTACTCGCAATAGCTAGTTTAGAGCGCCCTCATACTCCTCCCATCTTCTCTCCATTTCCTCCTCCATCCATTCCTGTACTTCCTCCTTCGTCGCACCCCTCCAGTGTCTATTACTAGCCCTAGCCATCACGTCCAGTGGGTAGGACCTTGATAGCACCACTCCTGCCAGTCCCCACTGTCCTGTAGCCCTGCACCGTCCTAAGGAGTATCCATCTCTCCACTCGAAGGAATGGCCTAGCCCTCGCATTCACCTCCGCACTTTCACCCTACACTTCGGCAATATACAGCATACTCTGCTCTATTGTCCTACCGATTACCCTTCAATTCTATCCTCCCGGCCCTTTCACGTTACAGAGCAATCTTCCCAGCCATGCTGCCCTTGCTTTCGCCTTCTGTGCTGTCTTAGCCATATTTGTTTCCAACCATAGTTGGCTATCTAACCACATCACTAGGTATTTCAACGATTCCTTCATACGAATTCTCCTACCCTTCACCATTACCCCACTTTCCTCATATTGCTCCGTCCCTTCATTGGCAGCCACTTCCAGTCCGCACCAATCAATCTTCTCCACAATCTTCCTACACATCCTCTCCGCCTTTCTCTCTATCTCCGCCACCTCCTTTGCCGTACATACCGAACATACATCATCCGCGTACACCGTAATCTCACACCTCTCTTCACATACTATCCCACAAACCTCATCGAAGACAAACTTCCAGAGCGTCGGTCCCAGAACCGAGCCCTGAGGTACTCCCTCCTCTCATACATCCTCCCTCTCGAGTCTACTATCACTCGTCGCGTCGAATAATCCTCTACATGATTTTCAATTCATAAATCCGTGCTGTTTTCTCTATAACCCTCATTCCTACCAACATCCTCCTCAACCCTATCCTTTATTATCCCCTCCATCACTTCATCCATACCGCTCAGCAGGCTGATGGGCCTATAGTCCCCCGCTCGCTTCCCCTCTTTACCCGCCTCTCTCACCAGTATCACCCTTGCCACCTTCCATCTTTCCGGGAAATCTTCCTCTCTCAGCACCCTGTTAAATAATTCCCAGAAATACTCCCCATTGTCATTCAACAGCCCCTTCACCACTTCACCACTCAGGCCGTCTATCCCTGGTGCTTTCCTCATTTTAATGTTTCTCCCCCCTTCTTCTACTTCCCATTTATGTACCGACCTAATTCTCCTCCTTTTCCCTACCTAATTTCCTCAACTTCCCGCATCCTTCCCCCCACTCCCCCTTCTACTCTTGTGAACAGCATCCCTATAATCTCTTTCTCCCAATCTTCCTCCAGCTCCTCGTTCCTGTTTCTCCCATCCGCTTCACCGCTACCTCATACGCCTTTCCCCAGGGAGCTCCAGCTCTTTCTTCTTCTCCTTGTAACTCCTTTTTCCCTTTATCCACCCTCTTCCTCTTAATATCCGCCTTCGTTCTTTCTTACAGTCTCTCCACAGCTCCTCTATTTCCTCATTCCACCAGTAATTAGCCCTCCTCCCACGTACCTACATTACCCCTTGTTCCTTCTCTTTTACGGCTCTGTATCACCTCGTACAATTCATCTACCTCATATCCAAGTCCTCTTTCTATCTCCAATCCCTCTTTTTTCCTGATACTGTCTATCTGGGTCTTCGTCCACCTCCATCCCCTCTCTGCCGATGATTCCTTCCTCACTTTCCTATATATCTGTCTCTACATATCTATGTAAACTCAAGCTTTCCTCATTCTTCAGCACCCTCCAACTACTCATTCCTTCTCGAATCCATTCATCACATGCTGTTATATCCATATATGACGAACCCCGAGCACGGATGTTGATACGCCTGTAAGGTATCATTACACCACTAAAAAGATTTCATAATAATCAGTACACCACTGAAATATCAAAAATATAAAGTTACGCCTATGAGGTATCAGTAAACCACTGAAAAGCTCTCATAATAATTAGTATACCACTGGTAATCCTGAAATATGAAAAAAATAATGATACGCCTATGAGGTCAGTACCCACTGGAAAGCTCTCATAATAATCAGTACACCACTGAAATCCTGAAATATCAAAAATATAATGATAAGGCAATTTCATTGCAGGGCACGTCCACACTTTCAATCAAAATTTCTCCAATTTATGCAATTAACTACGAATTGCTATCAGAATTGCCTGTTCCATCTTGTATTGTCAAAAATATGTTATACCATGTTTAATTTACCAAACTATTTGCACCGTAATCATTCAATTAGTTCATCATCCAGCAAGGATAACAATTTTTTTGTTTTAGTTATTAAAACGACAAAAACGCCGTGAATGTTTCTCAAGCTAACCGTTTTTGTATTAACTTGCTATTTAATTGTACTCGAAACTCACCTTTAACTGCTTAGAAATTAAGAGTTGAATTCATGTATTCAAAAGTCGCCGTCATAATGTAATTTAAATAATGCTCCAATTATGTATTCAACACCGGCTGAGTATCGCTTACGTGTTAGATTTTTCAAATACTTATTCCTCTCAATATTTTTTTATCGCCAAATGAATGAGTACTTACAGTCTGTTTTCACCTCAGACACAAAACAATCACATTGCCGCCTCACGTAAACTCGCCTTTTTAAAACTTACACCACATTTCCTAATTAACCTTAGGCAGATGATATATACCAGTGGAACATCACACTAAGTGCAAAAATACTAAAATTAACTGTCTCGACCCTCAATTTGTGGAATCTACTCATATTAGTGTTTTAAGTGAAAATTAATGTTTCTAGTTAATTTCACAATATATTGAAAAGATTTTAAAAAGATAATTGACAATTGTTTCGATATTAAATATCATCCTCAGAAGGACAGACGTTACATTTCATTTGAAGCCTATCTGATGTTTAATCATTATTTTGGCTACAATATATTTTAATAGAAAAAAGAAGATTTGATGTTACAAATATTAAAGCTTAGATATTATTAGCCCCATTGAGATATCCTGGATATCTTTTTTCCAATTAAGATCAGTAAAACTGTGCAATAATACAGAAAAATCATAATATAATTAGTGTTTTTAAATGAAACTCACGGTCTCTAGTTAATTCCACAATATAATAAAAGTTATTGAAAATTCTAAAAAATTGACAATTGTTTCGATAAATCAATATCATCGTCAGAATGACAGAAGTTACATTTCATTTTATGCCTACCTGATGTTTAGTAGTTATTTTTGGCTAGACCAAGAAGTAACCTAACCTGTGATTGGCTTAATATATGTTTATAGAAAAAAGAAGAAGATGTGATATTACAAATATTGAAGCTAAAATATTATTAGCCCTATGATGATATCCTGGATATAATTTTTCCAATTAAGATCAGTATTACTGTGCAATGATATAGAAAACCGGGAAAACGATATCTGCTCTTCTTCACAATTATCACTTAAGAATTCAGTTTGAAAGTGGGGAGCTCCCTGAATATATCTGTTCATTGACAACTTGATATTGTGGGTAACTTCAGTGTCCTCTAATTTCTAACTGTTCAAGGAAACCCAGTTCTTGTTTCTTATCACAAATATGTAGTAATTCTAGATCTGTGTTAGGTGTCAATGAATATTTGGTGTCAAGTAGATGTTCTGCGTAGTGGGTTGCTTCAAACTATATGCTCGTATATGTTCACAGCATCTGATCTCAAAATTTCTAACGGTTTGACCCAAATACCCATTACATTCTGGACATTTAGGTTTATATATTCCAGACTCCTTTAATGTGGATAATTTTGTATATACATTTAAGAATGTTGTACTAACATTATCTTCTGTTTTAAAAGAAATTGTTGTATTTGTAACTGAAGATATTATGTTTGAAATATTATTAGAAATATTACCTGCATATGTGATGGTTTCATAATTTTCAATTTCGTTATTTTGTTCAGGAAATATGAGTTTTAATGCCGCTTTTCCCTCTTTTTTATTAATTAATTTATTTATCGTATGTAATGTCTTTGGGCTATATCGTGTCGAATGTCTTTTCGAAGTCAATGAAGGCTAGTGCTAGTGGTATCTCATATTCTTTTGTCCGACTGATAACTTCTCTCAATGTGGTTGAGGAGCATCTAGTGTGTTTTGTATCCCATTTCTAATGATTTTAGTGAATATTTTGTATACCACCGGTAGCAGACTTATTGGGCGGTATTTTCTTATGTCTTCTTTACTGCGTTTCTTGTGGATTAGGATGATGTTGGCGCTATTCCATTTTTGTGGTATGCTTCTTGTTCTTAGACAGTTTGTGTATATATTAGCCAGGATTTTCCAAGTGTGTCTGCCTGCGAATTTAAGTAGTTCGGCCATTATTCCGTCGTTTCCTGCTGCTTCTCCATTTTTCATTATTTTCAATGCTATTCTACTTCTTCAATGAGAACTTCTGGTATTCCATGCATTTCTCTAGGTGTCGACATTTTTCCTCCTAAGATTTCTGGGGCTTTGTATAGTCCGCTGTAGAATTTGGTGACTAGGTTTAACATGTCCTCTTTGTTTGTTATTCTAACATTTTCATTCGTTAGAGCGACCACCTGTTTTTTGCCTATGATCATCAACCTTTTGGCGCTCTCATAACTTTTCCTGTTCCCGATTGCCGTTTCGATCAATCTCTCGTCATAATTTTTGAAATCTTCGGCAATCTTCTTTCTTATGGTTTTACAGAGTTCTGTGTATTCTATTATCTGAATGTTGTTATTCATCCTGATGTCTCTGCGCTTCTTTAGGAGTGCTCTGGTCTCCTCAGACAGCTTCTTGTGTTGGTTAGGTTGTCTGGTGCCTCCTACTTCTTTGGCGCATATTAGGATAGTTTCCATCATTTATGTGTTGTCCTCCTGTTCTTGCAGCATATCGTGGAGCCGCGCCTGGTATTGATCGGAATTCTCTTCTAGCTTGTTGATATCTATTCCTGTTGCTGTTGGCTCACTTACTAGCTTTCTCCAGTTTTGTGTTGAGGACAACTTTAGATCTGATCATTCTGTGGTCACTTTCCGTCCTGAATTTGTTGAGGACATTTACATCTTTAATAGTGTTGATTTTATTAATAAGAACATGTCGATTTAATTTCTAGTAGTTCCATGTCCATTTTCGGTTGGCATTTTTCTTGAAGAATGTGTTAGCTGTTGACATGTCGTGTTGATGTGCGTATTGTATAAATCTCTCCCCTCTTTCATTTCTGTTCCCAATTCCAAAGTTCCCTATGGCTTGTTCTTGATTATTTATTTTTCCCACTTTGGCGTCGAAGTCGCCTATTATGTATTTGCAATGGCTGTTGTCATCATCTAGTTCTTGTGTGATTTCATTGTAGAATTCCTCTACTCCCTCTTCTGAGTGGCTTGTTCATGGTGCGTAGACCTGTATAATTTGTATGGTATATCTTTCAGATAGTCGTAATGTTATACTCGCTACCCGATCTGATATACTTGTCATATTTAGGATTCTGCCTTTCCATGCTTTCTTTATTAGAAATCCTACGCCACTTGTTCTACCGTTTGTTGTTCCTTGGTAGTAGAGGATGTTGCCTGACTCTAGCTCCAATAACTCTTCACCTTTTCGTCTTACCTCACTGATACCTATGATGTCCGACTTGATATTTTCTGTTTTTTTTCCAGTTCCACTATTTTGATCTGGTTAGAAAGTGTGCGGCAGTTATAGCTGGCTATGAATAGCGATGTAGTTTTACATGGGTAGAGGTTTAGACTGTGCGTATTCTTAGCACCCTCTGCTCTCCTGGTTGCGCCCCTGGAACTACTCATCCCAAGGCCATTCGAACCTACGGAGAATGAGGTCCGTGGTATATTTTGTCCTCTCATTCTTGGGTTTGTGAGGCTTTCTTGACCACGCTGCCTCAGTGCGAGTTGGTAAGGAGCGAGGGATGCCGTCTGCCAGTTTTCGCCTTTTACTGACGGACCTTGTGCCCCCAGATTTTTTAGTGTAACTTTCATATATGGAAAAAGCCCTTACTAGAGTGTGATTCGAACCTCCGTCCTTCAGGTTGAGAAACCCAAGTTTCGGCGCTCTAACCCACTCTGCCATCTGGGCCTCTCATATATTAAATTGGAAAATTTGTTGCAATTCGCTATATAGCGACAGCTCAGAAATGCTTTCTAGAACGAGTGATAAAATACTTTCGGATACCTTAGAACCGAGTAACAACCCGTCACGTGAATTCAAGAACCCAGTACTTGATCCAGGTTAGGTTTCCGTAAATACCTCTAGCGGTGGTCAGGGACGGCTTTCGACCGCCTTAACAATATATTGATTGCATATAGTTTGAATTTTTCAGGTTTTTGATTTCGTTTGTTTTCTGATCATTCCGTTTTTTAGGCCGCTCGTCCCTTGGATGTGTTTTCGTCCGAATTATGTAGCGCGAATGATTACAATGAAACTAATTGAAAGTCGTACACTACGTGCGAAACTATTCTAACGAAAACGTGCGATCGATCCGAATCAAATGAGATTTTTCGCAGTTTTTCGGACAATTCGGACGAAAGCTGATCCAAAGGAAGAGCGGCTTTATTCCATACATTTAACAGTCGTTACGATTCAAACAAGATAGTTTCTTGTATTCTGAACCAATACATTATGTTTATTTCCAAAACTATCATATACGTTTCACTCCGTTTGATCTCAAATTGATATTCACATTCCGAAAAAAAGTTTTAGTATGATTCAAACTACAGTACGTTGTTTTGAGATAAATTTGTTACGTTCCAAGATGAATTTATATGATCTTTCAATGTATTACTTTGTGCAAATAGGGAAAAGTTTTGTAGTTCGTTATGAGGAAGTAGCAAGATCTCAAGTAATAAAAAGTTGCCTGGATGCGTCCTAATTCAGGGTAAGCGTATAGTAAAAACCACAAAAACTCGGCAACTCGCATAAAAATGCAAATATTTACGATGCTCTTGTCTCAGCCCATAATAAAAAACAAACATTATCATTTTTCTCGAAGGCACGACAAAAAATAATGAGACATCAGCCAACTTTTAACGCCTTTTGTTACTTGTATATTACCCTCCTATTCAAGCTAGGAAATGTCGCACTGTATTAGCATTTCTAAATTAATGTTAGACTCTTTGGATGAGTAAACATTTCATTGTTGTTATAATGGATTATATTAAATAAAAGTACACTCTGAAAAAATAATTAATGCTCATAGGGTGTTTTTAGTGGACCGAAGATGTCGTGTTTACCATTTTGAGAATGAAATATACAATTATGGTATAAAAACAGGGAGGAAACCAACGTACTAATAACAGCAAATAGTTGACTCCAAATACAAAAAATCCTAATAATTGTCCGGATAGATTATTGAGACGGTTAGATTATTGAGAAAGATGATAACGAAGCAGGGCAAAAAACTAATAACTAGACGCTGATTTATAACTGGGAATACGGATGGGAACTAATTATCAATAGTTTCTGGTATAAAAATGTAGCAGCTGGTATAAATGAAATCAATAAATGGACAAAATTAGAAATCATAGGGTTATTGTCGAAAAGAGTCAAAATAGCCAATCACTCTAATGTGAGTCAATTATCAAGTACAGGCACCAGTGTACAAGAAATAATTAAAATTACGGGCCATACCACAGCAAATTCGATCCAACTATACTTTCTTCATCTGCACTGAGTACGACTGCAACACAATCTATACAATTTCTTACAATTTTCAATAGTTTTTTGAATATTTTGTGGAGTTATCTAGACACAGTAAGTTTCATTTAAAACAATAATATGAGTAGATTCTACGAAGTAGGGTCGAGACAGTTAATTTCAATAATCGTACACTTAATATAACTGATAGTTCAATCAATTTCCTGTTCGCTTTTTAATTTAATTTTTATTCATGATACAATCTACCTGTATACAACTCGACAATTGAAAATTATCAACGAGTTCGAAGAGTTGCCTTTAAAAAATACCAATCGCTCTTCGGTCTCGTGGTGTTTCCAGGCAACACGCCTCGTATAATCGAGCATTTTCAATCGTCTTGTTGTATAATATATGAAAACTATGTAAATGCTTGACGAGACAGTACTATTACACATATCCTCTCTGGTTCAGTAGGGATTCATTAAAAATTGTACGCGAAAAACAAAATGTCTATAGACGATGTAAAGAAAACATTCAACAATATTCTATAATAATAAATTTAAAGAATGAAGAACTGCTTTCAAGAAAAATATTGTAATTGCATACAACAATTTCATTGCAAATGCTGAGAATAATATTGTACAATATTATTCTCCTTTTTACGCTCATATGCATAGTGTAACTGGACAGTCTCGAATTCCAGGTGCGAAGAAAGATAATAATGGCGTAAGATAGTAGATACCCTTGCTATGTTATTTAGAAGTGTTTGATCATAGTAAATTATATATATTTGTTGATAGTTTAAGTTTAAGTTTGATTACCGGAAATGATATAATTGAAGCAACAAAAAAGCTAAAAGATAAATTGACTGCTGGTGTTGACCTCATTCGAAGCTTCTTTGTTAAGGATTGTTTTGGGGTATTATCTGAACCGTTATTATTCTTGTTTAATTCCGTTCAACAAACTTCTAGTTTTCCAACAAAATGGAAAACGGCAAGAGTATGTCCTATTCATAAAGAAGGTGACCGGTCTACAATTGAAAATTATCGTGCCGTTTCAATTATCTGCAATTTTTCAAAAATTTTAGAAATCACAATTTGGAATTTTGAATATAAAAACGTTTGAATATGGGTCTTGCAATACCAATTTGGCATGTCTCAATAAATTTATTTTCAGTATTTGAGCTAATCGTGGACAGGTGGATGGCTTTTATGTAAATATTAGGAAATCTTTCGATCAACTCAACCTGAAAACGGTCTATGGTATTAGACACTTTTTGCCTTTGCACGTTAAAAAATATTGTGTGGAACGTTAGTTTTGTTAGTTTTTAATTACAGTGACGCTCTGTATGGTCCATGTCCTTACAATGTGAAAAAAAAGATATAAAAAATGCGAAATTGTTGCTTACGTCTTATATTTGGTATTAGAAAACGTCAGAGAATAAGTTATAAAACAAAAGAAATAGGTTGGCTGAACATAGAGAATAGACGAACATTGCACTCCGCCTGTATTTATTACAAAATCTTACTTATTAAAAAACCTTCTAATTTATATCGAAAAATAACATTTAGAACTGATATATATATTAGAAATAGAGGAACATTAAATGTTCCACTATTTAAAAGTGAATTGTTTAGACGGTTTTTTGCTACCAGATTTGCTTTGTATATAATGAATACCCTCAAACGTTTAAAGCTCAAAATATTAATAAATTTAAAAAATCTATTCATAATTATCCATTCAATAGACAGCACGTGAGTGATGTTAAATTCAAATTTCCTTACTTTTTGTTCATTTTTTAAGTGATACTCAGCCTGTATACCAGACCAGTGTTCGGTAGGTATCTACCACAAGGTTAAGCCTGTCCTTACGAAGGTTGAACTTCGCCTTTTATTTTCAAATGTACCTACACTATGTTAAGTTATTTTTCCTCTTTAAATATGTTATTTGGAAATAATAAAGACATTATAATTATTATTATTATTTTTTCATTTTAGAGCGTCGACTGCTAAAGGTCATTGGCTCTGTCTGTGTGGCAGGGGGGAAAACTCATGTTCACTCGCGAGAGTAGTGTGTGACACCATTTTCATGACCTACCAACCAAAAACCCCCTGTTCAATTAGCTTACGTTATAGGTACACCTTATAATTATCAACAAACGTTATCTCTCATTTGTAATATAAATCATATTTTGGAATATAGCTCAATCAGTTTCAGATATTGAATGATCTTATCTGTTTGTTCCGCAGAAGATAAACATGTTGAGATGGTAATTGGTATGTCTACTTGTTGACGTATTTTCTTAATTTTGTGCAATCAAAAAAAATGTGTTTTATGGTAAGTTGGCACCTAAAGTCTTCGCATTCCGGAGGAATTCGTCCAAGAAGTAAGTAGGATGATGTTAAGTGAGTGTGACCCATTCTTATTCTGGAAATGACGACTTGATATTTCCTCCTAGTTAAGTTGTATGTATTTGGGTTTAAAGATGCTACTGGTTTCACTGATTTTAGGAAAGTATTGCTGAGTTGCCACTCATTCTGCCAAGCATTCACTATTTCATTACTCAAGTGGTTTTTAAAGTCTTGATAACAATATCTGTCAACATTTATGGTATCTGATAAAGTTGCTTCTTTTGCAGCCACGTCAGCCTTTTAATTTCCTGGCATGCCTATGTGACTTGGAACCCAAATGAAAATAATTTTCTCCCCATTCAGAGTTTGTTCATGAAGAATGATAGACATATTTTTGGTAAAGGGATCTTCGTTCTTTGAATTTTTTAATGATGTTAGGCAACTGAGAGAGTCAGAACATATTGCAGCATTTTGCATATGATTATTTTTTATATATAATTGTGCTCCAAAAACAGCATGCTGCTCTGCATAATAGACACTAGACTTTGGAAAATGTTTCGTTTTTGGTAAAACGAGCACTTCCTACTCCACAGTTAGTTTTAGAGCCATCAGTGTATATTTGTGTAGTAATTTATTGGGAATTTAAAATCCATTTCACTTAATCCATGAAGATTTCTATGGGGGTATTTTGTTTGTCAAATTTTTGGCAGTTTAGATAAACATTGGGTTTCCTCATTGTCCAGGGGGGAATATTTTTTGCCAACGTAGGGGTAACAGGTGGTACATCTTCTCTCATGTTTGCTATCAATTGGAGTGCTCTAACCGTAAACGGAAGGTTGTTCGTGCGACGTGTATGCGAATAGACTTCATGTGTTTCATTAGAGATAATATTATGCACTGGATGGTGGGGCGCAATGAGAATTCTACAAAAATAGCTAGACATCATATATTGTCTTCTATAACGGAGGGGCGGTATACCTGTTTCACAACATAGCGATTAATATGGGGTGGTTTTGAAAGCCCCCAATGCTAGCCTAAGTCCATTTGCTTGCACATGTTCACGAATTCTGAGATTGGAGTTACTAGCTGAGCTATATATTATACACCCATAGTCCATCTTCGACAAGGGATCCTTGAGGAACACCGTTTTCTAATACATGTGTATTAGAAACGCTCTGACCAATCTGTACTTTGAATGTCCTATTATTCAAAAACTCTTCTATAAACAGTGGAAGTGAACCACGCAAACCCCAGATATATAATTTTTTCAATATTCCGTGTCTCCAAGTTGTGTCAAAAGCTTTTTCAATATCAAAAAAGATTGCCACAGTGTGTGATATAAAATTTTCAATTAGGATGATTTGATCGATAGTAGAACTTCCTTTTCAAAAACCCATCTGATGTTTAGATAGAAAATCATTTTTTACAAGATACCACACTAACCTGGTGTTTGCCATGTTTTTCCTAGACAGCTTATGAGAGAAATTGGTCTTTAACTGGATGGATTTTGGATGTCCTTTCCAGGCTTAGGGATAGCAATTATTTTGGCTTCTTTCCATTTTGGGGGATACTTTCTTGTAAAAAAAATATTGTGGAAAATATTAATCAAACAGAATTTTTTCGACTCTGGTAGTTGTTTAAGGAGTTCCCAAGGAATCTGATCATTTCCTGGAGCTGTATTTTTTGTCGATGACAAGGCATGATCGAGCTACTGAAACGTGAAAGAAAGGTTGTGGTACAAATCCTTATTTGTGCTGAAAATTAGGTTTGTGTTCTCTTCTACTTCTTTTATTCCTCTGAAGGTGTCACTATAACTTGAGGTTGAACTGGTGGATTCAAAGAATATGGTCAGCTGTTCAGAGATGTTTTCGTCACCAGTGATTTCCTGTCCATTTACAATAAGTATAGGAGAGGGAATAGAAAACCCGTTTCCTTTTATTATTCTCAATTTTACCCATACCTCTTTCAGAGAGGTCTTTATAGTAATAATATTTATATATTCTCCAGGATTCTCTTTCGCTTTCAACCAAAAGAAGTCTTGCCTTAGCTCTCAGTTTTTTAGAAGCGATCATGTTCTCTGTGGTAGGAACTCTCTTAAAAGTATTGTAGGCTCTCTTTTTATTTTTTATGGCTGTTTCTAGTTCTGGGTTCCACCATGGAACCCTTTTTGCAACATGTGTACCTCTAGAATTAGGTATGGATAAATTAGCAGCTTCTTGAATTGCATCAGTAAATTGATCTACTTGTTCCAACACGGTCGATTCTATAACTTCAAACGAGTTTAAGGTATTTTTCGATAATTCCCAGTTGGCTTTAGTAAGAATCCACTTCTCCTGACCACTTGTTGTTTTGGGTTTCTTTGCTAGATCGATATAAATTGAAATATGATCCGCATTCCATTCATGTTTAACATTCCACTGGAAATGAATTGCAATTTGAGGGGAAGAAATACTGAGATCTATTGCGGATAAGACATTTGATCTGGTATTCAAAAAAGTTCCTTCTCCTGTATTTAAGATTATAAGATCACGTTAATTGTCGATGTCTTCAATAATCTGACCTCCAGCACATGTTCTTGTAGATCCCCATAAGACATTATGTACATTAAAGTCTCCTAGTATCAAGAAGGGTTCTGGTAGTTGCTGAAAACAGTTTCCAATTGCTTGTGAGCTCCAATTTCCATTGGGAAAATAAATGTTGCATATTGTCATTTTTATGAGATAGCTAATTGAAATATCTACGGCTTGTAAATTTGTTATTAAAGGAACCACAGAAAAAGGTATGTTATCTTTTATAAGAGTGATTACACCACATCTCGCTCTTTGATCAGGTATAACTTCTTTTCCAACTGATTTATAACCCCTCACGTTGAAACTTTCTTGCGGTTTTAAGTGTGATTCTTGTATACAGATGCAGAAAGGAGTTCTACTTAGAAGTTGAGCTTTCATTCCGGATAATGGAGTTTAATACCGTTACAATTCCATTGTATAATATTTTCGGATACTATCATTATGGTACGGAGAATAAATAAGTTACTTTTTGGAAAGTGAACTCCAGAATAAATAAATAAATATATAGATATAGACGATATAAAATAAGTGAAATAGTAATAAAAAGATTAAACATAGTAATATACAAAAACTGTATAAATAGGACAATAGACGAACAAGATAGGTAAATGGCAAAAATTACATATAAAAACTCGGATTATACATTTTCGGCACTATTCTCAGACTGTTCTTCTCTCTCTTTTGATGTTTTTCTGGGTTTGCCTATTGGCCAACCCTTGCGAATTTTTTTTCGGGTTTCACTCGCTACTGAGCTTGCCTCGGATTCACTGGTGAGTAATTCATGTAGACTTTAAGGTCGTTTTTCTGTGTTCACTTGCCTTTGGTTCGAGTGACGTGTAGGAGGAATTTTCATCTGATTGCTAGCTGGCGGAGGCATAATCTTGGTCGAAATTTTTTCATTATTTTTTTTTGGTAATTTCATCCACGGTTTTAGGAATGAGACTATGAATAATATCTTCAATTTTTGTAACTTGCGAGGAGGTAGCCTGTGAATAAGATATATTGGGTCTAGGGATTACTACTACAACTTTTTTTTTAGCTTTATAGTATGATAGATTTTCTCTAGTTCTAACCTCTTGTATAGCTGCTTCTACCTTGAAAACTGGACAATCCCTCGATTTAGATGAGTGTGATCCTTGACAATTCACACTTTCTAATGGGGGACTGCAAGGAAAGCCGGTGTGAATTTCCTTGCTACAGACGCAAACTTGTGGTTTATCACATTTAAACGATGTATGCCCAAAGCGCTGACAAGGGAAGCGTCTTAATGGGGCTGGAATGTATAGCCCTACACTCAGGAAGTAGAAAGCAACTCTAATTGTTTTGGGAAGATTCGGGTTATTGAAGGTAAGTATGTGGTTAGGAGTGTCTATCAATTCACCATTTCTTTTTGTTTTAATTCTGTGTACAGAAATACTACCTTGTTCCTTCAATTCACTCAAAATTTCGTCCGTTGAGCAAATAAATAGATCCGGGCAATATTTAATACCTTTTGAATAGTTCAATGTCTTATGCGGATAAACTTCTACTTCCATTTCACCAAACCTGTCCATTTTCAATAATCTGCCACTTTGAGCGGCTGACGATGTTTCGATCATCAAACCTTCTCAATATCCAGATAGAACTTTTTTATCACAAAAGGACTGACTTTGGAGAAGTCATCTTCTTTTCTTTTAATTACCAGGAAACGGGGATACGCCGCCTTTTCTTGGCTCGTTATATTGTCACTATTTTGAGAGGGCGACACCTTCATAGGGTTTTTTTCTTTGGTGAGTTGTCATGTAGATCCCACGAGTTGGTCAGAAATATTTATCTGCTGCAGTAAGGCTAAAATACAAGTGGGGGTCGCCAGGTACCCACAAGACATCGTTTGGGGCTCCACTAACAAGGTAAGCCATTCATTCCATCAGCACGATCGTTTCCACCTTGAGATTCCGGATTTTTATTGAGGTTCCTTTAGACCAGGAAAGGATCCGGAAAGGATAAAGGAATTGGAGAGTGCAGGGTACAGTTGGACTCTTCTGTCTGGGTTACCATACCATAGCCGAGGGTTCCGGTTTTCCGGCGCCGGAAACTCGCCGCCCGTCCCCCATGTCAGGTCAGGACTTGTCAGTGTGTTCAGGTGTAACTTGGGCATCTTTGATCTTCTACTGGTATTATTATTATTATTAATATTTTTTTTATTTAGCAGCTTTCGATTGCGAGGATTATTTAGCTGTAGATATACATTTGAATATTGTTATAGATATTCAAGAGGCCCAGGTATGAAAGAGCTTTTTTGATATTTTCTTCATTACTGAATATATTAGTTACTGCGTATTCTATTCCGATATTGTGTCTCAGCTGAGAACAAGTTGGGCATGAGAAGATATGATTAATAGTTAGTCTGGTATTGCAATGATCGCACTGGGGTCGATGGACTCCGGCTAAGAGATAGGCATGTGTGAGCCTCGAGCGTCCGATTCTCAGGCGGTAAGTGATAACTTGTTCTCTTCTATTCAAGGATATTGGATAAGTCCATTTTTTTATTTCTGGTTTAACGGGATTCAACTGGGTGTTTTGCTCCGACCATCGATCTTGCCATGATTTGTTAATCATTTCTTTAATAGCTGTAAGAATGTCCTGATATGGGACAGGGATGCCATCATCTACTGGGGAGAGAGTTGCATGTTTTGTTGCCATGTCTGCCTTATCATTGCCGCGAATGTTACAGTGACTGGGGGTCCATAAGAGAGTACATTTCTTTCCTACTGACGACAAGTGGGAAACTAGCTCCAATATTCTTAAGCTATAAGGGGATTTTGTAAATTTGTTTTCTAGTGATTGGATGGCACTCAAAGAGTCTGAACAAATAACACAGGATTTTGAGTAGGAAAAGGAGAAGAATATAAGAGCTTGCCATATAGCATACAATTCCGCGGTGAAAATTGAGCAGTAAGGGTTCAAGGTCCAACAATATTCATTTTCCTCTATTACCATTGCTGCACCTACTCCGTTTCTGGTTTTTGATCCATCCGTATAAATGGTGAGGCTGTTTTGGTAAAGGTCTCATTCGGTTCTGAACAGAGCTCTGAAGGATGAGGCTGATGTCTCATCCCTTTTCCACAAGGATAGGCTGATGTTTATCTGTGGATTGGTGAGTTGCCAAGGAGGAGCTGCAGGAATGTTTCCGCTCATTATTGTGTATAAATCAATTGAGTATTTCTCGCAGGCTTCATGGGAGCGAATTTTGCTGGTCTGGTTACTGTTGGTCTGTTGGAGAATTCATTATCGGCTAGAAAATTGCATGGTTAATATGTGTTGGACGGGATATAATTTGGGATGCGTAGGTGATAGTTTGGAAATCTCTTCTCAGATCTAAGGGCAGGATGGAAGTATCGCATATAACTGCAGTTATAGGGCTAGTTCGGAAAGCCCCTGTACTTAGTCTGAGAGCTGATAGTTGAAGACCATTTAATTGATTAAGTCTCGAAGGTCTACAGGAATTGTATGCGATCGCCCCGTAGTCTAGTCGACTCTGTATGAGTGACCTGTAGAGGTTCAACAGGATCTCCCTGTCTGCTCCCCATCTTATATTTGCCATACATCGGATAATGTTCAAGACTCTCTGGCATTTGCCACTAATTGACCGATATGTTCTTTCCAGTGGAGTTTCTTTTCAAAAACAATGCCCAGGAATTTGATACAGTCTTTGGCGTTGATTTGGTGTCCATATATGTTAAGTTCAGGTTCTGGCTGTTCTAATCTTAGCCTACAGAAGTGGACATAATTGGTTTTCTCCCTTGAGAATAGAAGACCCCGTTGTTTCGATGACTGGGCCAAAGAGTCGATTTCATTATTAAGATTTTCGTTTATAACGTCCATAGATTTGTGTCTGGAGAGGACAATCAGGTCGTCTACATAGAGGATTTTCTCAACATGGGTTTCTTTCTGATCAAGAAGGAAATTTATGGCAACTGCAAAAAGAGATACGCTGAGAACAGAGCCTTGTGGTATTCCATTTTCGAGTATTTTAATGGGTGACTCTATGGATCCTAAACGGTCAAGGAAAGACCGATCATCTAAAAAAATTTGTAGAAGTTTCGGCATTTTACCTCTCAGACCCCAGAGGTGTAGTTGTTTCATAATAGAATATCGCCATGTTCTGTCATATGCTTTCTGAAGGTCAAAACTAACTACTACCAAATGTTCTCTATTAAGGAAAGCGGTTTGAATTTCATTCTCTAGGTAAACTAGAGCGTCGGTTGTAGAGTGTTTGTTCCGACATCCGACTTGCGATTCTGATAAGAGGTAGTTAGATTCCATCCACCAGGTGAGTCTATTATTAACGATCTTCTCAAAAACTTTTCCCATGCAGCTTGTTAGTGAAATCGGGCGGAAGTTGTTTGGATCTAAAGAGGATTTACCTTGTTTTAACACTGGAATGACTGGCAATTTTCCATTGTTTCGGATATATTTATGATTACCATATAGCGTTGAACAACTTCAAGAGTTTATGTTTCTCTTGCACAGGTAAGTTTTGGAGCATGCAATTTAGTATATTGTCTTGGCCTGCCGCAGCGTCCGAGCTGTTTTCGAGGGCAAACTCTAGCTCGTCTATTGTTATATTGCAATTGTAGTTGAGACTGAGTTGCGTATTGAAATTAAGAGTACTATTTTCCTCATGTGTTCTTGTATTCAAAAATTGGGGGTCATAATTGCTTGATTTACTTATATGAGCGAAATGATCGGCGAATATTTCGCAGATCTCAACTGGGTCTGTTATCATTCTATCATCGCACGTGATAGCTTCTGGAATATCGAAAGTGTTTTTGCCGGCGATTATTCTGATCTTTCTCCAAATATCTTCAAGTCCGATGTCAGGTGTTATTGACGATATGCATTTTTCCCACAAGGCCTTTTTTGATTGGATGATGAGCCTTCTTGAGCCTTCTTGGAAAGGCTCTAGCTTTATTGAAAATAATCAGGTTGTCAAGAGTTGGATTTTTGTTGAATTTGTTGTACGCTTTTTTACTTTTTGATGTTGTCTCTTTGATGTCGTCGTTCCACCAAGGAACTGGTCGATGAGATTTGGTTGGCTTTTACATTGGAATGCTAGCTTTGGCAGCACTTATCACAGCATTGGTGAGAATATCTACAGCAATTTCATTATCATCTGGGAGGTTGGGGATATTTATTACTTTGGAATATTTTTCCCAGTTAGCTTTTTCTGGTAGCCATCTCTCTTTCATCGAGTATGTTCTCACGAGACTATCCGCGTGAATGATGATTGGGAAATGGTCGCTTGGATGGAGATCGTTCAAAGTATCCCATGTTAATCTCGGAGCAAGGTGAGGAGAGCATAAACTGAGATCGATCGCAGAGGTTTCGCCAGATCGTGTTTCAAAATGAGTAGCTTTACCGGAGTTCAAAAGTATCAAGGTGTTCTCATCTATCACAGATTCCATTCTTCGGCCCCTAATGTCCATTATGCGACTTCCCCAAGAAGGTGAGTGGGCGTTGAAATCTCCCAGGATCAAAAATGGGCGAGGAAGTTGATCGATGATACTCTGGATATCATGGGGGAGCCAATGTCCATCAGGTAAGTATATGTTACAGATAGTAACCTTGAATGGAAGCTGAATCTGGACTGCAATCACTTGATGACCTGTGGCTACTCTAACTTTTTTTGCAGGAATATTTTCACGGAAGAAGGTAGCAACACCTCCTCTGGTTCCATGGATGGCCTGAACATCTTTGCGGAAGCACTGATAATCTCTAGGGTGGAAGGGGGCATTGGGTTTCAGATGGGATTCTTGAAGCGCTGAAACGAGGGGGAGATTTGGTTTTTTATTATTTGTATTTCACTGAGCTTGTGGATGAGGCCGTTACAGTTCCATTGTAGGAATGAATTATATTTGTTGGGTGTGAATTTTAATAGGTTAAATAAGTTAATAAAATGTAATATTATTTGAATAAAATTGATATATATATATATATATATATATATATATATATATATATATATATATATATATACTTCTAGAAATATGATATGATTTATTATCTGGTGGTCTGTTTTAATTCAGATATCTGATCTGTATCTGTCTGGGAATTAGGAGGGTCGCGAATGGGAGTTTTTTTTCTAGGTTTGTTTTTCGGCCAACCTCTTTTTGACGTCTTTCTAGGTTTATCCTGTTGTTCAGAAAAAGTTTCACTCGTTATCGAGTCGAAGTCTGAACTATCAGATCTGTCCCGCTTAGATGCCTGAGACACGGGACGGCTGAAAGGGTATTCTAAAGAGTGGGAGAAGTTCTTTGACGATATTATGTGAGATGGGGTCTGAACGAGACGTGGCAGCTTGGGCATAAGACGTATTTGGTTTTGGGGTATGTACAATGACTTTTCTTCTAGCTTCACTATAGGGAATATTATCTTTGACTTTCATTTCTTGAATTGCAATCTCCTGGTTGTACACTAGACCATCTTTTGATCTAGCAGAATGAGGACCTTCGCAATTGACACATTTGATTGGCTGTGAGCATGGGGTTCCAGTGTGAAGAGCTTTTCCGCATACACAGACTTGGTCTTTTGTGCATCTTATAGCAGTGTGGCCAAAAACTTGGCATCTAAAGCATCTTAATGGAGATGGGATAAAAGGTCGAATCTTTGAACAGTAAAAGGCAACTTTGACTTCTTTTGGAAGCGTGGGGGAATTGAATGTCAGAATATGATTCGGTGTATCTATAAGGGTACCTTCTCTCTTACTTCTCATTCTCCTAACCTCATTAACACCTACATCTTTGAGTTCTTCTAATATTTCTTGTTCCGTACAGTTGAGTAGGTCTCTACAATTTACAACACCCTTAGAGAAATTGAGTCTCGCATGAAGGGAGACTTCTACGTCGTGGTCTAGGAATCTCGTCATTCTTGATATCTGTTTCGATTGAGCAGCAGATGCCGTTTCAATGAGTAAACCTTCTTTAATCTTCCTCAAATTTTCACTTGTCCAACTTGACCATAGAAATTTTTTTGAATTAAGAAGGGATTTGTTGAAGCAAAACCTCCCTCTTTCCTCTTCACGACCAAGAACCGATATTGTGGTATCGTCCCTTGGCTCGTGTCTTTGTTGCCTCTATTTTGAGAGGGGGGCACCTCTTTTGGGGGGATTTGGTTTGAATTCGCCATTTAATTCTCACGAGAAGGGAAGAAATACTAGGTCAACTGCGGCAGTGCTCCCTTACCGCAGTAAGGCTGGTGTACAGGTGAGGTTCGCCAGGTGCTCACAAGGAATCGTTAGCGGCTAACTACGTGTAGTCATTCATCTCTCGGCACGATATCTTCCACCTTAGATTACGAATTTTTACAGGTTTATTCCTGGTTTTTTTATCGCTTGTTTACTCCATCGGGACTCTTCTGTCTGGGTTACCATACCATAGCCGAGGGTTCCAGTTTTTCGGCGCCGGAAACTCGCCGCTCGTCCCCCATGTCTGGTCAGAACTTGCCAGTGTGTTCGGATGTAACTTGGGCATGTTGAATCTTCTACTGGCATTTGTTGGTGCTACCACATCGGCATAGATAGCCCCACCAGTGCCCCACTGACCATTTCTGAACTGTTTTTTGTTTCACTCCTCTCTTGCCGTCCATGTGGCTCGAGGAGGGAGGAAGTTACTGAGCCACTCCACCAACGACAAGGTCTCTCAGCTCCTAGGAGTTGTTTAATTTTTTTTCCTCGATTTAGGTGCATCGATTTCTGTGATCATTAGCACCATTTCCGTTTTATGAACAAATTAGATTTTACTGAATAGGTTTATTGCTTTCATATATTTAATTAAATTTCAAATTTTGTAAGTGGTCGCGAAATTGTCTGTGAGCTGTTCAGATATATTAAAAATCTGCCGCATATTATCGTACCCTGGACACACACATATGATATGTGATACTGTGATTAACTCGCCGCAATGGGAACAAATCGGAGGATCTTGCCCTTCTAGAAGGAACGCATGCGTTAATGTTGTATGTCCAAATCTCAATCTGTGGATCTTCACTCTGTCAGTCCTGGGTAATGCTCCTGGAGGTCTCCAAGGCCCACCAAATGGTTTAATTGACTTTAGTTTGTTGTTCACTTGATCCCATTCCTGTTGCCATATTCCTTTCAATAGTAATTTATATTCCCCTTTTATGTCATCTGCCCTCAAAACGTTAACTTCGACGGTCCTTTTCTCAGCAGCGTCACGAGCTGCTGTATCTGCGTTTTCATTGCCTCTTATTCCTACATGGCTTGGTACCCAAATTAATTTAACATTTTTGCCGATATTATGGAGGTGATGTATAGAAAATAATATCATTTTAATTAGTGGATCATCTGAAAAAGGATTCGAAATCGATTCAAGGGCGCTGAGAGAGTCACTGACGATTATGTTTTCTCGATTTATTGTTGCTATACCACAAAACTGGAGTGCCTGCCAAATAGCATAAAGTTCAGCTGAAAATATGGATGCATAAGGGGACAGGGACCAAGAGTATGTTTGATCGCCGATGGATAGAGCACTGCCGGTGCCGGTCGATGTTCTAGATCCGTCTGTATATAAAATTGTTGAATGTGGAAATTCGTGTAAGATGTCCAAAAAGTGCTGACGATAGACTAATGGGGCGGTGCGATGTTCAGGGAAGGCAGTCAGATCTAAACGGATAGATACTTTTGGCAGCTGCCATGGAGGAACTTCGAAATCATTCACGGAAAGAATGGACAAGTCATGCCAGTGGTTTATTATTATTATTATTATTATTATTATTATTATTATTATTATTATTATTATTATTGTTGTTGTTATTATTATTATTATTGTTGTTGTTGTTATTATTATTATTATTATTATTATTATTCCCTCGAAAACAAATTAAGTACAGATTACTATGGCTTAAATGCACAAATGATTAAGGCCTCCAGCACTTCTTTACTTGCACCCCTACCAGTTGCTCTAAACAAGTGCACTATCGAAGGCATTTGGCCGAACTCTTTAAAAATATCAAAAATTGTGCCCGTTCATAAGGGGGGAGATGTGGATGAACTGGATAATTACAGACCAATAGCGATCGTTCCCATATTATCTAAAATATTTGAGATCCTGATAAGGGATAGGTTTATATCTTATTTGGAAAAACAAAGTATTCTCTCGGCGTCACAGTTCGCATTCCAAAAGAACAAGTCCACTGTCTCTGCATTGGTTACAATTGTAGATGACATAGTGGACAGCCTCGATAGGGGACATGAAGTTCGTGCTACTTTATGTGATTTGTCTAAGGCGTTTGATTGCGTTAATACTCAAATTCTTCTGGATAAAATGAAATTTTACGGGTTCAGAGATAAGCAATATGACCTTATGTTTTCTTATCTCAATAATAGACGGCAATACGTTTACTTGAACAACGTACATTCACACGAACTTAAAATGAATAACGGAGTACCCCAGGGTTCCGTTCTGGGCCCTTTATTATTTTTAATTTACGTCAATGATTTACCCAATCTTTGGAACAGCAGAGCAGAGTGGTTCTATATGCTGATGATGCTACCTTAATTTCAAACGAGGGAGTTGCTGCGAGGAATGGAAGTCTTGATATGGCAAAAAATTGGTTTCAAGCAAATAAACTCAAACTAAATGAATCAAAAACTCAACATATTCTTTTCAGTGTTGACAAATTTGCAGAAAAGTCGGAGCCTGTTAAATTGTTGGGAATTGTATTCGATACTTCGTTGACTTGGTCGAGCCAGATTGATCGATTATGCTCAAAAATATCTTCTCAAATATTCGTATTGAGACAGTTAGGTAAAAATATTAGTGACAATAATGTAATGAAAGTCGCCTACTGTGCCTTGATTCACAGTCATCTGTCTTATGGCATATCGCTATGGGGTAACTCAAGCGGGCTCCATAAGGTTTTTTCGCTCCAAAAGGCAGCAATCCGAATTGTGGACGGATCAGCATACCGAGCGCATTGTATAGAAATTTTTAAGAAATATAAGATTCTGTGTCTACCCTGCCAATATATCTTTGACCAACTTCTAAGGATACATCGGGACCTAAATTCTATTTCGAGTCATAGCGATTTACACGGTTACAGTACTAGAAATGCAAATGATCTAGTAAATATCTTTTCACGTCTGTCAGCGGCTAAACGGAACCGACTTGATTTCAATCTGTTCAATAAATTAGATAAACTATACCCGGAGGAAAAAATAAAGGAAATGAGCGATGCGAAATTTTCTAAATTTGTCAGAATTTATCTGATAGAACACTGTTTTTACAGCATTGATGAGTACATGAGCTATTCCTTTGAGAGTGCATTATACTTGAATACCTGATGAAATATGGTTAACCTACGATAATTGTTTATTTTTTCTATACAGTTCTATACTTTTATATGTTTTTATATAGTTTTTCATCCTTTTATAATATGTCTTGGTGTACTTTTAGATTTTTATTCTATTGTAGATATTTTGTAACTATTTGTACTTTTTATTGTGTGATGGTTCTCTTTTTTTTGTTTTTTCTCATAATGTAATTAATTATCTATTAATCGTTTGTAATTATAATAATATTTTATATGAGATGACTATAAACGTGCCCTGTATGTAAAATGGTCAATAAACGAATATATATATATATATATCATCATTATCATTATCATTATCATTATCATTATCATTATCATTATTATCATCAATATCATTATCATTATCATTATCATTATCATTATCATTATCATTATCATTATCATTATCATTATCATTATCATTATCATTATCATTATCATTATCATTATCATTATCATTATCATTATCATTATCATTATCATTATCATTATCATTATCATTATCATTATCATTATCATTATCATTATCATTATCATTATCATTATCATTATCATTATCATTATCATTATCATTATCATTATCATTATCATTATCATTATCATTATCATTATCATTATCATTATCATTATCATTATCATTATCATTATCATTATCATTATCATTATCATTATCATTATCATTATCATTATCATTATCATTATCATTATCATTATCATTATCATTATCATTATCATTATCATTATCATTATCATTATCATTATCATTATCATTATCATTATCATTATCATTATCATTATCATTATCATTATCATTATCATTATTATCATCATTATCATTATGCCAAAAGTATTATAGCAGTGAGAAAGCTGCTACATCGCATTTTTACAATGCCTTTAATGCCAAACCTGCTAATCCTAAACGTAAACAAGCCACTATTCTGGTTGGCAACGGAGCTAAAAGTAATGGATATCCTTTTCAAGCAGCTAAGCCTAGGAATGATGATTCTAAACACTTTCATGCTACCAACCTGGAGCATAACCTGAATGAAGTTGACTTGAAGAATTACCTTATACAGTTTTCTCCTGGTGTAGAAGTTTTCAAGCTAAACCGTTCCGATTCTGCCTCTTACTCGTCTTTCAAGATATCAGTTCCCGCTAGTGAGTGCGATGCTATTCTAGTTAGTGATATTTGGCCCTCGGGGGTTTCAATCAATCATTTTTTTCCGCCAAGAAAATTTCATAGTAGAAACCAGTGATTGTGAAGTTCCTATTGTACCATATTTTAGTCAGGTATCCTCAGCATGCTCTGTTTTCCATATTAATGTTCAAAGTATTTCAAATAAAGCCGATGACTTACATGTTTTTCTTGAAGAAACATCAAAGTTTAAAATTTTATGTATATCGGAGCATTGGCTAAATGCTAATACTTTATCCTTTTTCAAGTTAAAAAACTATAATCTTGTATCTTCATTTTGCCGTGGAGATAAATCTCACGGAGGTGTAGCTATTTTTTCACGTTTTGATTTTTACCTTAAATCAGTTGATATTTCTGCATTTTGTCGACCTGTTCACGCAGAGTTTTGTTGTGCTTGCATTCCTGGTGCTAGTACTTGCATTGTTACGGTTTACCGGTCGTTGTGTACTGGTAATATTGATATTTTCAAAACCCAGATTAATGGTTTGATTGATTTTCTTAATCTTAAATTTAAAGTTCTTGTCTTTCTTGGCGATTTCAATATTGACCTAAATGGAGATACAGGGCATGCTCGTGACTTGAACAATATTTTTAATTTATACGGCCTGAGGCATTACATTGACGTACCAACACGTGTTACGTTCAACACTGGCTCATGTCTGGATAACATTGTTACAAATATTTGCCCTGAGTTGTTTGAAACAGGTGTGTGCGAA
Source organism: Galeruca laticollis (assembly GCA_963921935.1). Taxonomy (NCBI): domain Eukaryota; kingdom Metazoa; phylum Arthropoda; class Insecta; order Coleoptera; family Chrysomelidae; genus Galeruca; species Galeruca laticollis. Next base: position 52,591,678 of record OY998179.1, on the reverse strand, counting down.
CCATTGGTATCTGATCATTTGGGGATTTTCATATCTATTTTAAAGGTTCCCAACTTGGTCTCGGGGAATCAACGGGTGATTCAGGTGTTGAATGGTGTCACATTGAACAGTTTTGCCCAGGGTTTGGCTGCGGTCGACTGGACTAGTCTTAATGCTGCGTCTATGGATTCTAATCAAATCGCTCAAACATTGTTGGGCATTCTATGTGTACAAAAAGATATACATATACCTACCAAGTTACACTCTCGTAGGCAAACGCGAGCAAGGTGGTTTGGTCGTGAGCTTAAGATGCGCAGAACAGAAGTGTTTAGATGTAGACGCGCTTTCCAGTCGTCTGGAGGTCTGGAGGATTGGCGTTTGTACTGCAGCATCAGAAAAGTTCACAAGCAAGAGATTAGATCCGCCAAAAGGATTTCGTATTCTGAGGCTATTTTGACGTCAGATAATCAGAATAAAATGATCTGGAACATAGTAAACCAGGAGAGAGAGAACAATAAATGTCGTAATACAGTTTCTGCGTTAACATCTTCTGAATTTAACAGCTTTTTTGCTAACATTGCAGAAAAAATGTCTAGCTCTTTGCCGGCAGCAGTTTCTGATCCCCTTAACTTTGTCAGTGTTTTACCTAGCCCTTCTGCCTCTTTCTTCTTACCTCCTGTCGTTGAATGTGAGGTTCAAGCTGCTATACTACAGCTGAAAAACTCAACATGCACTGATTGTTATGGTCTGAATAGCCGTTTAATAAAGGCTGCTCTTGAACACGTTACTGGTCCTTTAACAGTTTTATTTAATGCTTGCTTGACCGAGGGTGACTGGCCTGGTGAGTTAAAGATTGCTAAGGTTTTGCCATTGCATAAAAAAGGCGACTTGAACTGTGCCAATAATTTTAGACCGATTTCCATTGTTCCCATTATATCCAAAATTTTTGAAATTATCATCAACCACCGGCTTCTAGAATTTCTTGAGCTTCATTCCATAATTTCCCCTCATCAATTTGGTTTTAGAAAGAATGTCTCACAATCGATGCTTTGCAAAGGTGATTGGGACCGTGGTCGATGGCCTTGACGAACGTCATGGTACTTCTGCTGTTCTGTGCGATCTCGCCAAGGCGTTTGACTGCGTGGACCATTCTCTTTTGCTTGCTAAAATGGAGCATTACGGCATTCGTGGTTTACCATTGGTGCTCATTGGCTCTTACCTTGCCGATAGAGCCCAGTATGTCAGCTTTGATGGGCATGAATCAGTTAATATGCCAATCCGATTTGGAGTTCCACAGGGTTCAGTCTTGGGACCCTTACTGTTTCTAATATTTATTAATGACTTGCCGTCAGCCGTTAACGGATGTACTTGTATTTTATATGCTGACGACACGACACTACTTTATGATGAAGATGAGTCTGATGAATCTGAACATCTTTCATTAGCAAAAAATTGGTTTGTGGCTAATAGACTTCAATTGAATGAAAGCAAGACCGTCAAAATCACTTCCACCTCGGACAAGCTTGCTCATAAGTCACAACCAGTTAAGCTTCTTGGGTTAACACTTGACTCGAGTCTTAACTGGTCTGCTCAAATTGAAGCCTTGTGCTCTGCGGTGTCTTCGCAATTTTATGCACTGCGGCAGCTTCGGCATTGCTTGCAAACCAAGGCCCTTCGTACTGTATATTTTGGCACCATTCACTCACTTCTCACTTACGGCATTAGATTTTGGGGAAACTCGAGTGGGGCTTATAAAGTTTTCGCTCTTCAGAAATCCGCCGTGAGGATTGTCGGGAATGCTCCTTATGGTTCGCACTGCCTTGCACTGTTTAGGGGGTGCAGGATTTTACCGGTTCCTTGTCTGTACATTTATGAAACATTAGTATTTATTCACAAAAATAGATCCAATTATAATTCGCACTATAATATTCATACCTACGGCACGAGGAATGCGGTGGATCTTGTCGCCCCTTTCTCTAGGCTAAGGACTACCCAGGCGAATAAACTAAATGTTGAGTATTACAATGTTTCTAATAGTAGGCAAGTACAATTTTTATGTTATAGGTACCTATATAAAGTATTTCGTTTTGTTGAAATCTGGTTATTTCCATCAAAACAATTTGTCACAGCACCTATTCCACCAGTGGTCAGATTTTTAACGAAACTTCTCTCTTTTATTCGATATTACTTGATTTGTTCGACATTTGCAACGGAATATGGACTCAATAAATAAGTGTAAAAGATGCAAAAAAGATGTTACATCAGGATTAAAATGTGTGACGTGTGGGGTTGTTTCCCATAAGAGTTGCTTGAAATCTGTCAAAAATGCAAAAATTATAGACAATTCTTCTTGCAACTGTTGTATAGACAGTGGAATTACTATGGAAACATCACCAATACCCACTTATAGTACCAGTGTTACATCAGAACTTCAACTTAAAGTGAAATATTTGGAAGAAATAATTAAAAACAAGGATAAGATTATTTTTAATCAAGAAATTGCGATCAGATCGCTTCAAGATCAGCTTAACATGATTAAAACAGTTAACTATAGAACACCTTTAGAACCATCAGATACTAAAGCACAAGTGGAACATGAAACTTTAAAACAGCCTTTTAGTAAAATGAGGCCAATGGTAAATTTCGAAGCTCCGGGTGTTTTCACATCATCTGAAGTTTCCAGTGCTATTGCCAATGCTCAGTCTTCCAACTTATGTCATTCTGTTATCAGTTTGGGAAACGATACCATACCTCATAAAAGTAACACCAGAGAAAGAGCAGCACCCAAAATTTTAATTACGGGCAACAAAGATGACGAATCATTTCATTTAAGATCGGCAAACAGACAGAGAATGAAACACCTCCATTCTACAAATTGGGATCCACACACATCAGAAGAGGATTTACTCAAGTATTTAGAAGAGTTTGTTTCCGATATTAGTGTTCAAAAGTTGAACTCTCGCCAACCACTTAAATATGCTTCATTCAAGATAACAGTGCCTGTTCTTGAACTAGGAAAAATTTTAATACCGGAAATATGGCCTACAGGAGTAATCATCAATCAGTTTTTTCAGCCAAGAAGAGTCACGTTCAATTCCGTGGAGCAGACGAATAAACAGTAAATATAGACAGCATCTTTCGGTTTTCCATATTAACGTAAATAGTCTTCAAAATAAGTTACATGAACTTTCAGTTTTCTTAACCGAACATCCATTTGATATCGTATGTTTTTCAGAACATTGGTTAGATAAGAATAACTTGGAATTAATCAAATTAAATGATTTTAACTTCATTTCCGATTTTACTCGTTCTAGAAAGCAACATGGGGGAGTGACAATATTTTCAAAATCGCATCTAATATGCAAGGCAGTTGATCTGAAGCAGTTTTCTGTTATCTACGATGCCCAGTTTTGTGGAGTAGAATTGAAAGACACCATAATAATTACTCTTTATAGATCGTCAAGTAGAGATAATTTTACCATATTTAAAGATCGAATTATTAAACTTCTTAAATATATTCATAGAAAATATAAAAACATTGTCTTGGTAGGGGACTTCAATTTAGACATTTCAAAGAACGACGATAAATCCAAAGATCTTAAAACAGTCTTCACAAGTTTCGGATTACGCCATACGATTGAGGAGCCCACTAGAATAGTCCTGAATAGTCAATCCTGTCTAGATAACATAGTTACAAACATAGACCCTAGTCTCACTAAAGTGGGAGTAGTAGATCCTCTAGTGTCTGATCACAACGGCCAATACATATATTTTAATCACCTATTGAATGAAAATGTCCCCATTATTAAACGTGTTATTAACGACGCAACAATAACGGCTTTTTCTGATAAACTTTCTGAAGTTTCTTGGAATGATTTGGATGTACATAGTATGGGTGTAGATAATTTGGCAGAAAACATATTGAATACGCTGAAACGTATCTGAAATAGAAATAGCAGAAATAAATAGCAAAATATTGAAACGTTGTATACACTCATTGACATATCCACTGACCATTTTATTTCATAAATGCTTTGAGGAAGGATCTTGGCCTGACTCCTTTAAAATAACAAAAGTTATTCCATTATATAAAAATGGTGAAATATATTCTCCAGAAAATTTTCGACCCATAGCAATTTTACCGACGATTAACAAAATATTTGAATTGATAGTCAAAGAACAATTAATCAATTATTTGGAAGATAAGTCACTTCTAACGGAATTTCAATTCGGCTATCGCAAAAATAAATCGTGCATACGTGCTCTTCTTCGACTCTTAGAGAAAGTTGTACAGAAACTAGAGGAAGGCGTCAACTCTGTTGCCACGTTATGCGACATAACGAAGGCTTTTGATTGTGTTCCAGCGGATTTACTCACTCCTAAGTAAACTGGAATTTTATGAGTATTTGGAGGAGTTGAATACCTGGGCTAAATGCTTATATGTTTGTTCGTTCTGTTCAGTTCAATTTTTACTTTCTATTATTTCTTACCTTATTTTACATTTTAAAATTGTTATATTTCATCAATATTTTAACTAAATGTATGTCTGTATTTATGTAAATTTTTTACTTTCTATTATTTTTATTATATTTTAAATTTGTTACAGTACAATTTTTAATATTTTTACTTTGTAAAATGTATTCATATGTACTACTCACTGACTTCTAATGTACTATGTATATGAATGGGGTCAATAAACCATCTATCTATCTATCTATCTATCTATCTATCTATATATCTATTATTATTATTATTATTATTATTTCATCTACCTCCAAGAGGCGTGCGGTTTTAATATGCTATGCTATTATTATTATTATTATTATTATTATATTATTATTATTATTATTATTATTATTACTATTATTATTATTATTATTATTATTATTTTATTAGCGAGCCAAGTTTTTGTAATTCGTCAATTAAAATCATGTATACCAACTCATTTGTTAAAATCCGTATATTATTCACTGTTTCATAGCAATTTAACTTATGGTATTATGCTATGGGGTAGCAGCACATCAGTGCACAAAGTATTTGTGCTGCAGAAATCTGAAGTTAGAATAATTTACAATGCACCAAGAAACGCTAATTGTAAAACAATATTCAAAAAACTTGAAATATTGCCGCTTCCGTGCTTGTATATTTTGGAAGTGTTAATTGAAACACATAAAGATCGATATGCTCTGACTAAACATGCAGATATTCATAATTATGACACTAGAAATAGTAAAGACATTGTCATTCTCAAATCTAGACTGACAACAACAAAAAACAATAAGTTGGATGTTACATTGTACAATTCATTTGTGAAATATTTTGAACATATAAATATGAGTGATATGACGAGAGTTCAATTTAAGCATTTTGCTAAGTCATTTCTGTTGAATTATTGTTTTTATACAGTTGATGAGTTTCTGGAGGAGTTGAATACCTGGGCTTAATGCTTATATATTTGTTCGTTTTGTTTAATTTCATTTTTACGTTCAATTATTTCTTACCTTATTTTATATTTCAAAATTGTTATATTTCGTCAATATTTTAACTTTATGAAATGTATGTCTGTATTTATGTCAACTTTTCACTTTCTATTATTTTTATTATATTTTAAATTTGTCACTGTACAATTTTTAATATTTTTACTTTGTAAAATGTGTTCATATGTACTACTCACTGACTTCTAATGTACTATGTATGTGAATGGGGTCAATAAACCATCTATCTATTATTATTATTATTATTATTAATATTATTATTATATGTAGCTACACCCCTCGTTATCGGCACCCGTCCAAGGCGGTGCCTTGTAATTTCCATACGACCGAAAAGTGCAGACATGGGTCCAGTTGCCGATATAAGCATCCAGTGCCGGCTACACACTCCATTTAAGAAGGGGTTAAGGTTACGAAATCGCACACTTGTGTGGTCCCTGAATCCGACTCTGTCTAAGCTATGTATGAAAGTTAAAATTTTGGCAAATGCGCAGGGATTTCTCCGCACTTTTTGCATTATTTTTTGTGACTATTCTTATCTAGACATTTTCAGTGAGGTCCATTGTTTTTGTGATCCGCAATCTAGGAGGCAATTAGTGAATAGTTAACTGAATGAATAAATTATGTGAGTTGACCTACCGTGTGTATGAATTTACCCCACCCATCGTAATAAAAACTTTTAAATAAATAAGAAAAACAATACGATATCCACCAACAGATGGGATCTCTTTATAACCTGGTAGTTTTTTTAATTATTTTAGATGGAAAAAAAAACAAAATAGGTATGCCTAGCTGGTAGACCCAACGAGGGACAACAGAAGCAATACTCTATCATGACAACCATAAGGGAACTAAAAGAGAGCAAAACATACATTCCGAACAGGTTACCTTAGGAATTCAATAAAAATCAAGGTAAATATAACCTAGAGCTAAATTTACTCGTTATATTAATGTTCACGAGTTAAAAAAATGTTTTTGACAAGTGAAAGATAGTCTTTCACTGCGTATTCCACAATCCTGTTTTTAGCATAATAATATACTATAAAAGATCAATGAACAAATATTTTATTTTAAATTAAAAATAACACAATTTTTGTAAATATTACTTATGATTTAAAAATTTGCTAATTGTTACAATTATTCAAAATTAAAGGAGTATTATAATCAAAATTTTCATGTATTGTTTAAATTTTAAATTTCAACAATTAACGAGGAACGTCAAACTAATGAAACCAGGCAACTAAATAAAAATTGTTTTCACGTCTCACGGTATTTTTACAATTCTACTTTGATTTTTATTTGAACAAACTTAAAAAAATGCATGCTAGTTTTAGAAATGATTCTCGTCTTTGTTTATTAATACTCTATATACGAGTGCATGATATGATTGTAAATATAAACTTATTCTGATTTTCAGAAGGCGTTTGATAAAGTTGATAATTTAATAGTACTATCCAAAATAAGAGCTATAGTTATTTCACCCTACTTCCTTTCAATTTTACAAAGCTATCTTATTCGACATACAACACAATTTATTTAGTATGGAAGTTTTAGATCTTATCAATTTGTAGCAACTTCAGGAATGCCACAGGGGTCCAATTTGGATCCATTACTGTTCCTAATCTTTATCAATAACTTCTCGCACAAATTGGAATTTATGCGTCTAACCCACGCTAAGGATTTAAAAGTATATGGTAAAATTTACCGCATTGGGGATTGTTACATTTTACAAGACACTTTCGAGAATCTCAACTGCTGGTGTTCAAGTAACTCTCTTCATTTGAATATATCCAAATGTAAAGTTGTATTATATTCTCGTCGTAATAATCCATATACTTTCGATTACTCTCTTAATAATCAACTTTTAAACAGGTGCAGTTCTATCAAAAATCTCGGTATTAAATTTGATAGTTCGTTTACTTTCAGTGAACACGTTTCTGGTATTACTAAAGCGGCAGGAGCAAATTAGAATACGCCTCAGTGGTTTGGTCCACCGTCTATCAAAATTCCCTCCATCCTACGTGAGTGGTAGAAGCGAGCGGTGCAGGTAACGCGATCGAGGCGTATTAATCAAAACACTATACTTAAATGAAACCGTCCTATGTTGGCGTCCTTGAGCGGAGCGTGCGACTTCAGAGGGTTTTGAGGCGGTAGGAAAGATGAAATTATTTGATTTTGCACACTTCCGTCAGTACTGACGAATTCTTGTATAGTAATTTTCAACTACTACGTATTTTCAAAACGTCTGAAAATTTCACAGAAGCATTAATTAGTGCTGTAAAACTTAGCAGAATTCTTTGGGATATGAGCCATGAACACTATCACAATCTGTTACTTGCACATACGGAATGGACACGGATTGCTTCGGATTTAGGAGAAACAAGTGAGTATTTTAGATATTTCATATACAGAGTGTTTCGCGAAAAGATGATAATCCTCTAGAGAGTGAATTCTTGAAGGATTTTAAGCAAAAAAGCTCATATTAGTGTTTCAAATGAAACTTGCTGTTTCTAGTTAACTCCACAATATATTAAAAAAACGTTAAAAACTCTAAAAAACTGACAATTGTTTCGATATTACCTGAATGTCATCGTCAGAATGACAGAAGTTACATTTCGTTTGATGCGTACCTGAGGTTTAATTATTTTTGGTTACTCCAAGAAGTGACCTACCTTGTAATTGACTTAATATATGTTAATAGAAAAAAGAATATGTGATATCACAAATATTCAAGCTTAGATATTATTAGCCCTATGGGGATATACTGGATATCATTTTTCTCAATTAAGACCAGTATAACTGTGCAATGATATAGAAAACCAGGAAAACCATATCTGCTGATCTTTACAATTATCACTTAAGAAGACATTTTAAAAGTGGAGAACTCCCTAGATTTATCTGTTCATTGACAACTTCATATTGTGGGTTTCTTAAGTGTCTTCTAATTTTCAATTCTGCAAGGAAATCCAGTTCTGGTTTCTTATCACATATATGTAGTATTTCTAGTTCTGTGTTAGGTGTCGATAAAAGATTGGTGTCAAGTAGATGTCTGGCGTGGTGGGATTTCTCTGGTTATTCTAATCTGTATACCCGTAAGTGTTCACTGTATCGGATTTCGGAATTTCTAATGGTCTGACCCAAATAGACAGTATTAGATTCTGCACATATATGTTTATATATACCAGATCTCTTCATTTGTTTTTACTTTTGACAATTTTGTACTTATGTTATTTTCTGTTTTAAAAGAGATCGTTGTATTTGTTGCCGAAGATATTGTCTTTGAAATATTATTAGAAATATTCCCTGCATATGTAATGGTTTCATAAGTTTTTATTTCTTCAGGTTCTTTTGGAAATATTAGTTGTAATGCTTCTTTTTTCTCTTTTTTAATAATTAGTTTATTTATCTTATGTAATGGGTAACCGTTGGATGTTGCTATTTGTTTAATTGTGTTAATCTCTCTATCAAAATTACATTTGTTCATAGGAACTGAAAATGCTTTATGTATCATTGAATTCTATGCTGCTAGTTTATGTGACATGGGATGATTGGAACTGCATGGAATAGTTACATCAGTGTGTGTTGGTTTTCGGTGAATCGAATAATCATGTACATTATTAACTCTTTGAATTTTCAAATCTCGAAAATTGATTGAACTATTTTCTTCAACTTCTAATGATAATTTAATTTTTGGGTGTAAATTATTGATATTGTTGGAAAATATATCTAATTGTCGTTCACTGCCCATAAAACAAGCTAATATGTCATCTACATATCTATACCAAAATAAAACATTTTTTGAAATATTACTTTCAAAGATTTTTCTTTCTAAACTGTCCATAAAATGTTTTGCCAAAATTGGCGATATAAGGCTTCTCATTGGTAAACCTTCATTTCGACTATTTACCTTATTGTCAAAAGTGATTTATGTATTAATCAAAATTATTTCACTTTTGACAATAAGATATATATTCAAAATGAAGGTTTTCCAATGGGAAGCCCTATATCATCAATTTTGGCAAATATTTTTATGGACAATTTAGAAAGATACATCTTTGACAGTAAATTTCAAAAAATGTCTTTTTTGGTATAGATACGTAGATTACATATTAGCTTGTTTTATGGGTAGTGAACGACAATTAGATCATTTTTTCAACCACATTAATAATTTACTCCCAAAAATTAAATTTACATCAGAAGTTGATGAAAATAGTTCAATCAATTTTCTTGATTTAAAAATTCAAAGAGTTAATAATGTACATGATTATTCGATTCACCGAAAACCAACAAACACTGATGTAACTATTCCATGCAGTTCCAATCATCCCATGTCACATAAACTAGCAGCATATAATTCAATGATACATAGAGCATTCTCAGTACCTAAGAACAAATGTAATTTTGATAGAGAGATTAACACAATTGAATAAGTAGCAATATCCAATAGTTACAATTACATAAGATAAATAAACTTAATAATAAAAATGAGGAAACAGTGGCATTACAGCTAATATCTCCTAAACAAACTAAAGAAATGGAAATTTATAAAACCATGACATATGCAGGAAATATTTCATATAATATTTCAAGGATAATATCTTTAGCAACATATACAACGATTTCTTTAAAAACAGAAAGTAGCATAAGTGCAAAATTGTTAAATGTAAAAACAAAAATAGCACCATTGAAGAGATCTGGTATATATAAACTTAAATGTCCAGAATGTAATGCTGTCTATTTGGGTCAGACCCTTAGAAATTTTGAATTCCAATACAGTGAACACTTACTAGCATACAGTTTCAAACAACCAGATAAATCCCACTACGCCAGACATCTACTTGATACCAATCATTCATTCACACCTAACACAGAACTAGGAGTACTACATATTTGTGATGAGAAACCAGAACTGGATTTCCTCGAAGAATTGGAAACTAGAAGACACTCAAGAAACCCACAATATGAAGTCGTCAATGAACAGATAAATCTAGGGAGTTCTCCACTTTTACACTGTCTCCTTAAGTGATAATTGTAAAGATCAGCATATACAGTTTTCCTGGTTTTCTATATCATTGCACATTGATCTTAATTGGGAAAAATGATATCCCGGATATCCCCATAGGGATACTAATATCTAAGCTCCAATATTTGTAATATCACATCTCCTTTTTCCTATTACCATATGTTAATCAGTCACTTGTGATGATCCAAAATAAATTATGTTCATCCCTTTATAACATCTGAAAACTTCTTCAGCTACACTTCATATTTTCTATTTATTTCTAAACTGTAAAGTTGAAATTAGTTGCATATTTTTGGGCTCACTACCAACTGATTATGTTTATTTTACATAAATATACAATTCTGGAAAGATGGTTCAAAACTCAATAAGAATAAGAAAATTATCTGATCCTCTGAAACGTTTTACCGCATTCCTTATTTTAACAAAACATTCATTATACCAGAGAGAAAATAATGGAGGGATCACGTCAATTTTTAGAGTATCCTGAGTTTCCCTTCCTTTCTCTTGGCTTTAATGTCACAAAGTAAAACTGGGAACGTTCAGGGAACAATCTGTAGCAGGTGGAGATTTCAAGCTGATGCCCCAGCAGAGTTTTGATTTCATATTTTATCAACGTTGTCAACTACATTTCAATCAATGTTCGATGCTCGACACAGTGCATTACTCCATGACTGGAATGCCTATTTTATCTTCGAAATATATGATTGATTTCGTCACAACGAATTCCATGAAGTTAAATTCACGTACATTTTTCATCATATCAAAAATGATTTGTTTTCAGCTGTAAAATATTAAGTTACTGGAACATTGGAGTTCATATTCTAACATAAAATGTATGTAACTGAGTTCTCATATTATGTCAATAGGTTTTCAGCTAATACAAATCTATAAATAATCTGTTTTGCAGGAATGTAGGTAACTTGATAAAAATGAAATTGGAATGAAAAACATTTATAATTTATTCCATGAATCATGACGAACTTGTTAATATTAATGATGTAATACTAGCTTATTTGATGATGAAATGATACTCCTCTGGATGCAAAAAGAGAAGTACGCTAACCGAAAAAGTACCATGAACTGAGCAGTCGAATTGTTATTCGTTCTTCTTAGCAATATTACTCCCTCTTTTTACCCTCTTAATTTCCCACTGAATATTTCTCTTTCCCACATATGTAATTATACATATTATATCGTGAGCTTACAACCAAAAGCCAAAAATTAGCTGAAATACGTTTCTATCGGATCTAGTATCCATTTTTGGTAATCTTTATACTGCTAAATCGCACTTAGTCTTCAGTTGATCCAAAATAGAGTTACAACAACATACAAAATGCTCTAACTCCAATTTAACTAGAGTGATACAAGCAAAATGTACGATATTCATCAACAACTGTTATCCACATAATTGTGAAAGTTGGTTCTCCTTTTCCAAATGAAACTCGTGTGAAAACTTAACACTTATATTAACTATTAACTGGATGTAATATTTCACATTACTTAATACAAAACTATATTTATTCAATAACACTTTGTTAGGATATTTAAAAACCGTTCACTTTATTTTAAATGATATTGAACTGTTTATAGAGAACCGTACAATAAGTTACCCGATGCTTACTAAGAGAATATCGCAATTACTTGAAATTATTGATCGTTCGTGGAGGAAAGGTGAAATCGAACACCTGGACCTCAAAATTATACTGAGAAGTTGACGATACTTCGTCTGACGAGGTTCTCGCTCTACTGCTGTCTATTAGACAAGCGGGGTGGCTAGGGGAGAAAAAAATGGCTTTTCATTTCCTATCGACTAATGACAAGTACCAGACAATCTTATCTTTTTTGAATTCTGTATGTAGCTCAAGGTTAAGGGAGTTGAATATCCTCTTAAAGTGATACTTCAAATACCTAACATATTCTGGTGCAGTCATAAGCGGCGCAGGAATTTTTTAAAAGGGGATTTATTCTGTAAAATAAACATTGTTCATTGAACACAAAACACACTAAGTGACTTAGTGTGTTTTGTTTGTATTCTAATCTCATATCTGTGATGGAAAACATACACTAAGTCATTTCGTGCGTTTTGCCTGTTTATATTTGGCAGGAATTTTCAAGTAAACAATGCAACCCACGACGCATGAGTTAGCGACATTCTTATTTTAGTTATTTACATGTTTATGTGAAGCATGTATGTCGATAACATTATTGTAACGATGTTCCGGTGAACAACGCTGATGATACGCCTATGGTTCGAATCAATCCAGTTTTTATCGACAGCTGATGGATATATAAACCGTCCAACAATTTCAATAAGACAGTCCGGTCGAGGCATTGACTCGAAAGGACTCCTCCTCCAGTCTGGCGAAGTATTGACTCGTTAGACTCTACCCTTCCGTCGGCAAGGTATTGACTTGCCGAGCATCCTTCCTTCCATTTGGTAGGGTATTGACCTACCAAACGGCGACCACCTGTGGGAGAGGTATTGACTTTCACACACTCCTGTACTTCCCGTCTCTAAGGTACTGACTTAGAAGTACTTCGTCTCGCCCGAGGTATTGACTCTGACGAGTATCCAAAACCCGTATCACCGCTTACACCCGTGTATCGAAATCTCAGCGTTCGCATCGTCCAAACCACTATTCCGTAGGTGTATCTCCCCGGTCGACAAGAAATATTTAGATACACAACCTTATACGGACCGATAGAATAAATATTTAATTTTAGGATAGGTATTGATCTTGTTGTACATATTTAAATAGCGCCTGTAAATATTTTTATAAGAATAAACTGATTTTATTTTGGAATCCTGTCTCTGACTGTACAACCCTACCCAGCAATCCGTAACCACCCCCTACGGAGGGTTACATTGTTAATGTTGATTTTTTCAACTAAAAATGTGTAGTTGGGGTGCAAAAATATTGGAATTGGGTGCTAAAAATGGAGTACAACAGAAAAAAATCATCAGATAAGTAGAAGTGTTTTTAAATGAAACTCACGGTCTCTAGTTAATTCCACAATATAATACAAGTTATTGAAAATTCTAAAAAATTGACAATTGTTTCGATAAATCAATATCATCGTCAGAATGACAGAAGTTACATTTCATTTTATGCCTACCTGATGTTTAGTAGTTATTTTTGGCTAGACCAAGAAGTAACCTAACTTGTGATTGGCTTAATATATGTTTATAGCAAAAAGAAGAAGATGTGATATTACAAATATTGGAGCTTAGATATTATTAGCCCTATGGTGATATCATGGATATCATTTTTCCAATTAAGATCAGTATAACTGTACAATGATATAGAAAACCAGGAAAACTATATCTTCTATATCATTGCACAGTTATACTAATCTTAATTGGAAAAATGATATCCAGGATATCACCATAGGGCTAATAATATCTAAGCTTCAATATTTGTAATATCACATCTTCTTCTTTTTTCTATAAACATATATTAAGCCAATCACAAGTTAGGTTGCTTCTTGGTCTAGCCAAAAATAACTACTAAACATAAGGTAGGCATAAAATGAAATGTAACTTCTGTCATTCTGACGATGATATTGATTTATCGAAACAATTGTCAATTTTTTAGAATTTTCAATAACTTGTATGATATTGTGGAATTAACTAGAGACCGTGAGTTTCATTTAAAAACACTAATATGAGTATATTCCACGACGTAAGGGTCGAGACAGTCAATTTTCAGATAAGTAGAAAACTATCATTAATTTAAGAATCTGATAATCAGGTCCTATTTTCACGTCAAATGAATTTATTCATTAGGAATAATTTTTGATTAATATGATTTTTAGAACTCCTTTAGCTTTCTTTTTAAAGTTTTTTTAAATCATTGATAAATTGAATGAATAGATTTTCGAATATATTATGGCTTGTTTTTGGCTTGTCTATTAAGCTACTTTCATTTTTAGATAATTCGGAATATTGTAATAAGTCCAGTGGCTCGACAGATCTTCACACAAACTGGCAAGTGAACAATCCGAGAATTTCTGTGTGTGATAGAAGTGTTCAATTTGTATCTGTGGAAAATAATCATGAGGTAATGGAGTTGCAAAGATCCGAAAAAAATACCACAGATGAAAGCTCTTCTATGAGAAAGCTATACGATTTCTGGTTTCTTTTCAGATCCACGTCACAGGCCATAATGTTCCCGTAATAACTGAGCTACATCCTGTGAATCCTCTTCCTAATGTGGTCGAGGACTTTGAAAAAGACAGTAATTGTGAACTCTTGGCCTTTGGTAGCAGTGATTGTCAATTTGAATGTGTGGACAAAAAAACACAGAATACCAACAATCTGGAGAGCAGGATATAGATGTAAGATGATTACTATTTATTACTTACGATTAGTATAGGAATTTTAAAATAAAATGGTATTTTTTGTGTATTTTAAGATTCATGTAACAAGCGATAAAAGCCCAGTAGTAACTGAGCTACTTCCTGTGGATACTGCGTGACAAACAATTAATGAAGACGCGAGCAACGTCGATGAGGATGACAAAAATACTTATTTCCCAAGTAATTGCGATGATTCTGTAGTCGACAAGGACTACGTACCAAATATAAGTGATGTATGTACTGAAAATTCAACGCATGCAATGAATCACCAAGAAACTGAAGAGGCCGAACCCGATAAAACTGAGGAAGCAGGGTCCAGTAAAATAAGTTAAAGAAGCAGATGGCGGGAGGCAAATTCTGAAACATGGATATAACAAAAGAATAGAAAATTCAAAGATGAATGCATTCCATATGAAAGTTACAAGGGCCCAGGCAAGTAGATTGTACTAAATGCAAATTTCGATGTATTCAAAAATTTTCGGAAGATAAAGGGAAAATGATTTTTCAGAAATATTGGATTTTGTCAACGTATGAAAGGAAAAAGATTTGATATTATACACTGTTTCAAGCTATGTGCCCTCTGTAAATTTTTTTATGAAGACACTTTCAATATCAAATCGAGTGATTCTGTCAGCAACTAAAGAAGAAGATTGATTGAGACACTTCTAAATAACTGATAAGAGAGAAAGAAGAATCGCCAGTAACGAAACACCCGAAAAATTAGCTGCTAAAGTAAGAGCGCACAAAGAAAGTTTTCCGTCCGTAGAAAGTCACTATACTAGAAAATGTACGCAAAGAAAAAATTTGGACAGCAATTTCTCAATAACCAAAATGTATAATCTGTATAAACAGGTCTGTCAAGAAAGAGGTGACATGGAAATTGTCAGCTTAATAACTTATCGCAGGATCTTCTGTCGTGAATATAACTTATCTTCCTTTCATCCCAAGAATGACCCGTGCCTCACTTGTGTCAACTACCATCAAGCTACTCCTGAGGGGAAAATTGGTTTAGAAGGGGATTTCCAAGAACATCTGCGACGAAAGGAGGAATCACAACAAGCGAAAGCAGATGATAAGGAAAAAGCAAATAGGCAGAGTACAAATTTTGGTTATTGGTCTGGCGATGCTTGAGTCAGATGTTCTGACTTTTACAGATCTCACCTTGTTATCTGAACCAAAGAATATTTCTAATGTTCGAGCACGAGACCACTTGAGTGGTGGAACATTATCTTCCTTAAGACGAACTAGTTAATCGATTTGTTTGTAAAAGGACTCAACCATTTTGGTCGGTTATGGAGCCTGTTCAAATATTCCTTATGCGAAAAAAATTGCTGGATTTTGGCACAGTTTTGCCAAAATGGAAGTCTATTTTCTGGAATGTCGGTCAGATTGACTTCAGGATAGGCAGTCAAACTGGTACCTATGAGAAAATGACCTGTGGTAAGACAGTTCATATCTAAAGGATCATTATACAAAGGACAGGGTGGCCTCAATTTGGGCAAGAATAGTGCTTAATTCTTCATATGTTAACTTAGAATCTCCAATCACACGTCGAAGATGGCCCTTTGTGCTTATTATAGCTGCCTCTCATAATCCTCCCAATGAGAGCTATGTGGAGGTACGAATTTCCACTGAATGCGAGTTAAAACAGCAAAGGAAGCAATGTTTTTCTCAATATCGGGCTTTTGAAAAAAATTATTAAATTCTTTTGAATGGTTGCTAGCCTCCATAAAATTAGATCCTTGGTCACTGTATATCACACAGGGATTGCCTCTTCTAACGATAAACTGTTCAAGGGTGAGAAGAAATGCCTCGTTCGACAAGGCAGAAACTAATTCAATGTGTACGGCTTCTGAAGCCATGCACACAAATAAAGCAATACAGCACTTTGTTGTTGGGGCTATTTTCCATCGGGAAGATTTATTTTTTAAGTACGGACCTCCGAAATTCATTCCTACCTTTTCGAAAGGTCGTGACTTAGAAACTCGGTCTCGTGGAAGGTTAGCCATTATCTGCTGTGCAGATTTGGCAATAAACGTGTGGCATATTATGCAATTGTGTAGGGTAACAGGTACAGTTGTTGGCCGGGGGACAGTCATTGGCCACTTCATTGAAATTAAAAAATCACAAGGTCCATCATCCTTTCCATAACCTCTTCATAGTTTCTTTCGATGCTAGGAACGTTCACCTACTGGTAAAATTTTTATTGTCGAGGAGGCAATCCTGGTAAATTGGTGCCAAATCATCAACGGTGTGTTAAGAGTGTTCTCATTGAGAAGTGAAAACTGAGGAAACTGGTAAGCTTTCGTGTTCGTCAGTTTTATATGAAATTGCTGTTTTGGTTAGTAATCGATGAGATATACATTTATTATGATACTTATAATAATTCTTTATGATTATCTGTTAACTTTAGAAAGTTTGGTTAGGTTTTTGTCGGTTATTTTGGAAGGCCAACAACTGGTACACATAATTGTACTCGTACTAGTCATTGGCCGGGGTGGCCAATAACTGATCCTGTTAGAGTTTACAATTTTTTCAGGTTAAGGCTTGTTTTAGTCTAACTTCGTTCGGCTCAGCATATTTACGTAGACATATTATATTCCAACATGCGGTTACAGTTGTTGGCCGAGTGGCCAATAATTATTGCTGAGGCGGCCAATCATTTTATAAGTATGTATCTTATCTTTCATATCAAATTGTATTTTTACCTAGGCACCTACCTAGGTCAACCAAAACAGGGTCATGACAATGTAAACTTTCTTTTATGAAATATTTTCGCAAAAATGCCTTAAGTGAAGACGGGGACAAAGTACAATAAAAAACATGATGAAGATTATATCGCCATGCAAAGGGCTTCCCAGTTCGAAACGAAGACGCTCAGACTTCAGTGAAAAAGTTTTTGGACAACCATCCCAGGCCAAACCCTTTCACAGGAAATCTTCCAAGGCGTGGCTGAATGAGAACGTTTTTGCGACGACATCCTAAAGTTTCGCTGAAAACATCCGAGGCAGTCACGACTGCTAGTGACAATATTTCTGAAACAGGCATAAGAAAATGGTTTATAGAAATCGAAACGTATTTGAAAAAAAAATTGTTCGATATTTTGGAAGACCCGAACCGTGTGTTTAATGGTGATGAGACGT
Organism: Galeruca laticollis; assembly: GCA_963921935.1. Classification (NCBI taxonomy): domain Eukaryota; kingdom Metazoa; phylum Arthropoda; class Insecta; order Coleoptera; family Chrysomelidae; genus Galeruca; species Galeruca laticollis. The sequence goes on along the minus strand of OY998179.1, from coordinate 52,573,682 downwards.
GCTTCCTGTTGTGCCCAAAAAACAAGATGGTTCTAGCCTCCAAAGGTAATAAAAATGTCTATGAGGTCGAAAATCATCGCAAAAAGAATTTGACAGTCATGTTTACGTTAGGAGCTTCTGGTTTACTCACACCTCCTATGATCATATATGCCCAATCATGACTAACATCGGCCATAACTAATTCAGTGCCTGATGATTGGGGTGTTGGGCTTAGGGATAATGGTTGGATGAAACAAGAGTCATTTTATGAATATTCCGGAAATGTCTTGCACCCTTTTTTAAGACGAATGGGTACAAAATTTTCAATTATACTATTCGTCGATGGTCATTCTACTCATCTAACCTACCAAGTTAGTCAACTGTGTACTGAACTCGAAATAATATCAATTGCTTTGTACCCCAACGCAACCCGAATTTTGCAAACAGCAGATGTTGCTGCTTTTAAACCCTTGAATAATGGTTGGAAGGCAGGGGTCCTCGAATTTAGACGAAAAAACCCGAACAAATTCCCACAAAAGAAAATTTTGCCCTTATTTTAAAAGATATAATCGACAAAACTTTCAAAATAGAAACAATAAAGAATGGCTTTAGAGCTACCGGATTGTGTCCATGGAATTCTTCAGCACTTGATTTCAGAAAATGCGTGGGGAAAAAACAAGTAATACAAGTACTAGTAGGGAAAATATAAAAGGATTCATTACTTTAGAAGATTTTAGAGGCATCATTGGTGAACAATTATTTGGTTAAAACAGGAAAATCAACTATGTCATTTAAATGCGAATTTATGATACTTAAATTATTGTCATATCTTTTCTGAACAATATGTTGTGCTAATTGAAAATTGTCATTGCTCAATGGTGTAGACTCTATTTACGTTAGAGAGTCAAACAGATGAACTTTTGGATATCAGTCAAATTCCTAATGTCCCTAATCAAAAAGTGAATCAGCTGTGAAAAAGAAATCAATTTTTCATATTCACCTGAAAAGGGTGGAATGGAGATTTGAGGAAGTTTACCTTCTGAACTCGGGAAATTTTCAAATCAACCAGATTGTTGTAGTGTATTGGCCTGAGGGGCCTGAAATGAATACATTTTTTCTCTCAACCGTCATATCATATTGCAAACATTTGGACTATCTTCAGTGTCCGAATTATCCGAATTGAAATTTTGAATTTTCTGTTGATGGTCAGAATATCTAACTAAATAGTCATCTAGGGAAGAAATTAGAAGAAGAAAATAAGGTAAATTATATTTTAAATGAAGAAAAAGAGGGGATTAAGAAATTAGATGAAGAAATAGGAGAAGGAGAAAATTTGATAGAAGATAGGAGTTTGATAGAACATGAAGATAGAATAAATAATTTTAATTGGAATGGCATTAATATAGCTTGTCTTAAGAAATATGAATGGGATATGAGGAAGTCAATGGAGAAGCATGAAGGATTGTTTTCAAAAGAGGCAAGAGTGGCTAAAGATTATGTACCTGAAGTAGAAGTAAAGAATCTGGAAACTTTCATAACAATGAATTATCTGATTCGATACAAATACAAGGAGGAAATGAGAGAAGCTGTGAAGAAACTATTAGATGGAATAATTGAGTACAGTACAGCCTCGTATATTAACCCAATTGTTATAGTAAAAAAGAGTTTAGGAGATTTACGTATTTGTCTTGATGCAAGAAATATGAATTCCTGACTATGAATTACCAGTTATGATAGAAGCAATTTTAGGAAGAATTTCATAGGCAACAGTTTTCACACAACTGGATCTGCAGCATTCATTTCAGTTGATTCATTTAGCAGAAAATAGCGGGGATGGTGTTGTATATCGATTTACATTAGTACCATTTGGTTTATAGTTAAGTACATCGGCACTGCATAAGATATTGAATCAATATGAAAATTTTACCTTACACTACATTGAAGATATATTGGATTTTCTCAAGAAATGAAGAGGAACATTTAAAACACGTACAAATAATTTTGAAGGATCTGGAAGAGGCGGGATTGGAACTAAATATAGAGAAGTGCCAATTTATTCAGCATGAGGTGATTTATTTATGTTATAAACTAGGTAAGACTGGAATTTCTCTAAGCGAAGAAAGGATAATGATCATTCAAAATTATGAAACACCAACAAATTTGAAAACTCTAAGATGTTTTTTAGGATTTTTGAATTATTTTAGGCCACTAATACCCAAATTAAGTGAAGAGGAAATACCACTATTAAAATTATTGAAGAAGAATGTTATGTGAAATTGGGTTGATAAAACAAAATATGCATTTTTTAAAATAAAATAAGGATTCACAGAACAAGTAAAAATATATCATCCTGACTACAATCAGACTTTCATATTAAAAACTGATGCATAATTAGTGTTTTAAATGAATCTCACGGTTTCTAGTTAATACCACAATATAATAAAAATTGTTGAAAATTCTAAAAGATTGACAATTGTTTCGATAAATCAATATCATCGTCAGAATGACAGAAGTTACATTTCATTTAATGCCTACCTGATGTTTAGTAGTTATTTTTCGCTAGACCAAGAAGTGACGTAGCTTGTGATTGACTTAATATATGTTAATAGAAAGAAGAAGATGTGATATTACAAATATTGAAGCTTAGATATTATTAGCACTATGGTGATATCCTGGATATCATTTTTTCAATTAAGATCAGTATAACTGTGCAATGATATAGAAAACCAGGAAAACTATATCTGCTGATCTTTACAATTATCACTTAAGAAGACAGTTTATTAGTGGAGATCTCCCTAGATTCAATTGTTCATTGACAACTCCATATTATGGGTTTTTTAAATGTCTTCTAATTTCCAATTCTTCATAAAATCCAGTTCTGGTTTCTTTTCGCAAATATGCAGCACTTCTAGTTTTGTGTTAGGTGTCAATAAATGATTGGTGTCAAGTAGATGTTTTGCGTGGTGGCATTTATCTGGTTGTTTTAATCTGTATGCTCGTAAGTGCTCACTGTATCGTATTTCAAAATTCCTAAGGGTCTGACCCAAATAGACAGCATTACATTCTGGACATTTGAGTTTATATGCCTTCTTTAATAGTGGTATTTTTGTTTTTACATTTAACAATTTTGTACTAACGTTATTTTCTGTTTTCAAAGAAATTGTTGTATTCGTTGCTGGAGATATTATCTTTGAAATATTATTAGAAATATTTCCTGCATATGTGATGGTTTTATAAGTTCTAATTTCATCAGCTTGTTTAGGATATATTAGTTGTAATGCCACTTTTTCTTCTTTTCTACTAATTAGCTTATTTATCATATCTAATGGATAACCGTTAGATGTTGCTATTTGACTAATTGTATTAATCTCTCTATCAAAATTGCATTTGTTCATAGGAACTAAAAAAGCTCTATGTATCATTGAATTATATGCTGCTAGTCTGTGTGACATAGGGTGGTTAGAATTGAATGGAATTGTCACATCAGTCTGTGTTGGTTTTCGGTAAATTGAATAATCAAGTACATTATTAACTTTTTGAATTTTTAAATTTTTAAACAAAGGGGTAGGCCTAGAAGGAAATGGTTAGACCAAATACAAGAGATAGGTTTAGAAAGAGGAAAGACCATAGCAGAAATGAATAATCTAGCAAGAGACAGAAAGGCATGGAAGAAATGGGTACAGGACACGGAATCCACATCCGACGCCTGAAAGGGCAAAAGGATTTAGAAAAGAAGAAGAAGAAGAATTTTTAAATCAAGAAAATTGATTGAGCTATTTTCTTCAATTTCTAATGTAAATTTAATTTTCGGGTGTAAATTATTGATGTGGTTCAAAAATACATCTAATTGTCGTTCACTACCCATAAAACAAGCTAATATGTCATCTACATATCTATACCAAAATAAAATATTTTTCGAAATATTACTTTCAAAGATCTCTCTTTCTAAATTGTCCATAAAAATGTTTTCTGAAATAGGTGATAAAGGGGTTTCCCATTCATTTGATGTATGCATTAATCAGAATTATTCCACTTTTGACAATAAGATATATATTCAAAATGAAGGTTTACCAATGGGAAGCCCTATATCACCTATTTTAGCAAACATTTTTATGGACAATTTAGAAAGAAAGATCTTTGAAAGTAATATTTCGAAAAATATTCTACTTTGGTATAGATATGTAGATGACATATTAGCTTGTTTCATGGGTAGTGATCGACAATTAGATGTATTTTTCAACCACATCAATAATTTACACCCGAAAATTGAATTTACATTAGAAATTGAAGAAAATAGTTCAATCAATTTTCTTGATTTGAAAATTCAAAGAGTTATTAATGTACGTGATTATTCAATTTACCGAAAACCAACACAGACTGATGTGACAATTCCATTCAATTCTAACCACCCTATGTCACACAGACTAGCAGCATATAATTCAATGATACATAGAGCTTTTTCAGTTCCTATCAAGAAATGCAATTTTGATAGAGAGACTAATACAATTAGACAAATAGCAGCATCTAACGGTAATCCATTAGAAATGATAAATAAGCTAATTAGTAAAAAAGAAGAAAAAGTGGCATTACAACCAATATATCCTAAAGAAGCTGATGAAATTAAAACTTATGAAACCGTCACATATGCAGGAAATATTTCTAATAATATTTCAAAGATAATATCTCTGCAACGAATACAACAATTTTTCATAAAACAGAAAGTAACGTTAGTACAAAATTGTTAAATGTAAAAACAAAAATACCACTATTGAAGAAGTCAGGTATATATAAACTCAAATGTCCAGAATGTAATGCTGTCTATTTGGGTCAGACCCTTAGGAATTTTGAAATACGATACAGAGAGCACTTACGAGCATACAGATTAAAACAACCAGATAAATCCCACTACGCAAAACATCTACTTGACACCAATCATTCATTGACACCTAACACAGAACTAGAAGTGCTGCATATTTGTGAAAACAAACAAGAACTGGATTTCCTTGAAGAACTGGGAATTAGAAGACATTCAAGAAACCCACAATATGAAGTTGTCAATGAACAGTTGAATCTAGGGAGTTCTCCACTAATGAACTGTCTTCTTAAGTGATAATTATAAAGATCAGCAGATATAGTTTTCCTGGTTTTCTATATCATTGCACAGTAATACTGATCTTAATTGGAAAAATTATATCCAGGATATCATCATAGGGCTAATAATATCTTAGCTTCAATATTTGTAATATCACATCTTCTTCTTTTTTCTATAAACATATATTAAGCCAATCACAGGTTAGGTTACTTCTTGGTCTAGCCAAAAATAACTACTAAACATCAGGTAGGCATAAAATGAAATGTAACTTCTGTCATTCTGACGATGATATTGATTTATCGAAACAATTGTCAATTTTTTAGAATTTTCAATAACTTATATTATATTGTAGAATTAACTAGAGACCGTGAGTTTCATTTAAAAACACTAATTATATTATGATTTTTCTGGAGCATTTCCATGATATATCTGCTTGAGATACTTATTCTTCCAGGAATGAGTACTGTTGAAAGCAGAAATCCGAGTTACTTAATCCTAAATAGCTATTTACAAAAATCGTTATATCTGACATGTATTATTATTGAGCATTATCACGCATACCATGATTTTGGATATAGCTTGGGAGTGGTAGTCAGATAGGGATATTCAAAGTCTTACAAAAACTTGATGTTTTCTAATTTATGTAAATTATAATTTTGAAACCGATTGAACCATTCATCCAGAAGAATTATCCTTACGATTGAACGGTAGCTATTATCACCTTCCCATACATTATTGGAGGAACACTATATACGTATATAAAACAGTCATTTACTTCAAACCTCTTTTACTTTTCTCCTCAACCGTCGCAAATTGTCAAGCCTAATTAGTATTTCTGAATTAATGTTAGTCACAGTGGATAAGCAAACGTATTTGTGTGCTTTTGTCCTTGATGAAGTTTCTGGGAACTTTGAGCTTTTAGTAGAAAATACATATTTGCTCTAAAGTATCTTCTTCTTTGAAATTTAAGTTCTGTAGATAACGATATTCTTAGTTAATTGAGATTAGTTAAATTCTGACGAGATGTGCTGTATATATATCAGAAGATTACGTAATATAATTCATATATCGTTAATATTTTTGATGCCATTTTCCTATTTTTGTTAATATTCATATAGGTAAGTGAAAAATAGTATATTGTATACCTAGGTTGAGAAGTGAGCTATTATTTACAGAGCACTTTTATTTCCTGAGGCGCTACGAGATAAATAATAGGCTTCTCAACCGAGGTATATATACATTTTCTTTTACTACTGACATTGATATATTAGCAATTTTAATTTTGACATCAGTAAGGTCCTAACACTTTGTTGAATATTTCGAAATGTTATGCATAGTGGGCGTATTTATAATCTGTGCGACTTTTTAATGTGAAAATTTGGAATTCGTCAAATTTTGAAATGTTTCTAGAAAATATACTGATTGCATTTCTTTCATATTATAGTTAGGAGAGAGAGAGAGAGAAAGAGAGAGAGAGAGAGAGAGAACTTGGAAAAAGTTTGTGTTGAAGGGGATTTTGTTTAAAAGTTGAAAATGTTCGTTATGTTTGGTTGCCCTGGTGTAGATTTGTTTCCTCTGCAGGGATGTGTTGGAGGTATTTGGGGGGTGGTAGTGCGCGTTCAAGGATTGAGTTCGATATATTTATTTTGTTGATTGAAATTTGGCCGGGTTAAAAATTGTCTAGAAAATTATTAAGAAAAGTAATTAGGGGGATTTTTAAAGGTGTGTAGAATTGATATTTTTGAGCGGGCTTTGCGCTAGAAGGTGTTCGGGGGAAAACTTATATCGATTGGTATCGGGAATTGATGTTTGGAAGCAGCGAAGCTCAAAAAGTATGGAATTGTGTGACAAAAATGATCTAGAATTGGGACGTTTTTGTGGAAGACGAACCATGCTACGCTGTCGATACATTTGATATGCAGTTGAGCTGGCTAGGTGTCGGAAATTTTAAGAAGTGAGATAGATAGTATTTTCTGAATTAGAGATGTCTCCGGAAAAATAAGAATTTGTAATTTATTTATATTTTTGGAGTTTTAGTCAGAAAAGTGTCTACGAGACCTTTTTCCAAAAAGTGTATGGAATTAGGTGTTTGATGATGAAAATGTTACAAATAAGATGCGGCTGTATTGCTTTCTTTTGTCGATACGTCGGTTCATTTGGCTCGTGGATACATTCACCATGCTACAAGGAAACCGCAGAACAACCTCTAACACCGACGCAGGGGGCGGGGGCGGGGGCGGTTGCAATATAGAGTTTGCCTAAAGTGTTGCATAAATAGAAAGTTGGAAATGTGTGAAAATTATTGAATATATCATTATTAGAGATAAGGGAATTGTATGGATCGGCTAGATAGTAGAAATATGTGTGAGAAAGACATACGTGTGAGAAAATTGTAACTGTCTGATTATCGGATTGAGATTGGGAAGTCGTCTGGGTAGTCAAGTTATACGTCGGGGAGGTCGTAGTAAGTCGGAGCTAGTAGTCGTACTAGAGGAAATGGGAGCTTCCTCTTGGGTTTTCTGCCGAGAGGTTATCTGCTAGCGATATACGATTGGCCACTTCAAAACTCACTTTTTAGAAACACTTTTTATCTACAACTGTCACAAAACTACATAATAAAACTGGTGAAAATAATATAACTAAAATCAGACTGGTTATAATAAAAATCGATCGTTCAATTTATACAAAAAATATTGCTTCGTCGGCATCGAATGTTCCGTCGAATGTTCTTTGGATTTTAGCAAACTCAGCGTCCAGGTGTAATGGTTTCGTATACAGGAAGTTAGCGTAATGAAGTTCAATGTACTGTAACTTCTCCATCCCCTGGGGAAGTTTTGTAAGGGACGAACAAAACATTGGTGTCCTCTTCGCCTTCCGTAGGTTTGAATTTTCTTTGCTCCTTTCTCTTGCATCGGCTGTTCTTTAGCCTATCATAAAGATAAATTAGCCTATATAGATAGGGGTCATCCAGACATGGTTGTGGATGTGGTTCCATTCGTCGGCTTCTATTGGTTTCAGTTGGTTTGCCTGCTTAGTGAGTTAATGGAGGTCATCTAAGGGAACTTAGTTTATCTTCAGTGGTTTAAATTTTGTGGGTTTTTGATTGTTGCTTGTTTTAATTTGTGGTTACGTTGATGGTTCGCCATCAATAGTGGTTTTGGAATTAATAAACCTTTGTTCTAGTGTTCTGAACTCACAGTTTAGTGGAAGTTCGATCTGGTACACTCCTTGCGAAACCATTGGTTTTGTTGTGGAACATTTAGTTGTTATTTTTGTGGGTCCCGTAAATATTGCTACGTAGTGGGCGTTGGATGATTGTGTTCTGTTTTTGCACTGAAATATAGTAGCAAGAGACTTCTGTATTTTTCAGTTGAAGAATCTGGTTGATGCAGTCTTCGGTTTCCATTGTTGTTTGCAGTGCTTTTTCGTTGCATAAGTATTCGGCAATGGTTCTTTTGCATTGAATTCCGGAGTATTGGAAGATATGTTCGTTAACCAAAAGGTACGGTTCAGGAGGAATAATTATGGTGGAATATTGTGTAGGTATTGGGGATAGGTGGTGGTATGTGAAGATCTTAGGATATAAAATGGGAAAGTGTAAGATAAATACGATAGTGTGGTTCGTGTAGTAAGCGTCTACGCTCATTATATCGTAATAATTGAGGATGAGACTGAGGTGCTCTAGCATTTTTGTCTCTAGCCATTCTAATTCATCTTTCCTCAAGACACTATTGAGAAGGGTGTTTAGTCTGGAGAATGTGATTGCCTCTTCTAGATCGTTCAGGAGTTGAAGGGATAGGTTTAATTCGTCCAGTACATTTCTGGCTTGAAGATAGTGGTTGAATTCAAATATAAATTTGTTTAGATTTTTAGTGATTTGATCAATTTCTTCGAAAATAGTTACTTGGTTGTATGTTAGACGGGTCACAGTTTCATTAATCTTTTCCAAGATCCTTAAGTTTGAGCTCATCTGATGATTTACGTTTTTTATGATATTCTCGTGATTTGTTTAAAGCGTTTGTATTGCTGTATTGTAAATTTCGGCGTCTTCCGGGTCTAGGTTTCCGGAGATAGACTTGATAGTACTTCCTAAGCCGTTAAGAATTCCTCGTTTTCTGTTTGAGGTTAGATAAATAGATATAATTTTCTCTTTGGCTGATTTTAGTTGAAATTGAAGGGCTTGATCGAAATTTTGTAGGCTGGTAAAATAAGGGTAGCTGAGGCCGTCTTCTATGGCTTTAGTCACTGTTTGGTATTGATTATCGATAGTTTTGATTTCTTCCATTATCGGTTGTAGTTCGAAAAAGTGTATAATGTCGTACGTGTTAGAACGTATCTTTGCTTGTCCCAGGTTGAGGGGAAGCACTTCTTAATTTTCTTGCAAATTTCTCATTTTGATTAGGCATGCGAATCTGTGAAAAATATTCATTAGTTTTCTTTTCGGATTTGTGTTTTTCTTATGTACAGTGGCTGTCGGAATGTCTATCGTTATATCATTATCTATGAGTACTGTCTTGGGTAGAAATCTTGGCAATAGTTTATTTCTTTTCAAAGTTTTTCTAATGTAGATTTTAGTAGAGGGTTTGTATGAGATAGGGGTTTGTCTCGTTTTATTTCTGTTTTCGGTAATGGCCTTTTTATTTTCGGAAAGGCGTTCGTTGATCTCCCTATATGTTTCTTTCGTTTTCTTACGATGTTGTTCTATGTAATCGTTTGGTAAGGTTATTTTTATATCTATGTTAAAAATATCTCTTGCATTAAGGTGTCCGTTTAGTACTTCGATGGGTTTTAGTTTCGTTGAGGAGTGGACGGAGTTGTTGTAGCCTAGTGAAGCATATAGCATTTGTTCTTTGATGGATAACGTTGTTTTTATGTTTGGGAGTATTCTTAGGTGTTCGATGAAAGTTGAGTGGAATCTTTCGATCATACTGTTGGACTGAGGACTGTCTAGGGTTGTGTAGTGGATGGATATTTTATGGGAATCGACAAATTCTTGTATGATTCCGTTTTTAAATTATGTTACGCTATTTGCAACTATCATAGAAGGTAATCCGTGGTGAGTTACAAATGTAAGGAAAGCGTTAATTACGTTTACTGCGTTTCCTCCTTCTATTGGGTAGGCTTGTTCATATTTGGAAAATGCATCTATTATAGTTAGGAACTTCTGTCCGTCGGCTTGGAATAAATCGATATGAACTATTTCCAATGGTTTGGTGGGTGTAGGTGTGACCATGATTTTTGGTTTAGCTGGAAGTCTGTCATATTTATTTTCTTGACAGATATCACAGAAATTAACGATGTCTTCGATAACCTTCTTCAAATTAGGCCAGAAATAAGGTTTTCTTATTTGAAGTTCTGTTTCAGTTATTACTTTATGATTAGTTATGCATTAATGGTATTTTTAGTCTTTTTGCGTTTCTTCTGAATTCATATCTTCCAGCTGTATGTTACATTTAATTAGGGCGTGAGCGTTGTTTTTGAATATTTCCCTGATGGTTTCGCAAATTTGCTTATACAATTCGTTGCTTTCGAAGATACATGCATATTTATTTTTCGGTTGGAGATGGTTCTTGAAAAAATTTATAATATCTGGGTTAAGGTCGTTTATCGAGGGTTGGACGTACATGCGTTGTTTGTTTGGAAATATGTGTAATGTTACTGCAGATAATGTTATTTTCAATTATTCCGCGTCATTTATTATCACTTTAGAATCCAGTGAATATTTTTATAATTAGTAAAGATAGATATTTAATATTTTGTAAGAGTCACATATTGACTTTCATAGCTTTGAGGAACGTACGCAGTATTTCATATATGAATTACATTCAGTTGCTTGCGCACTCCAAGCGTATCTAGTCCCAACCAATTAACTTAATTCTGTAATCTGACATTTAGCACGTGTTCTTGAAAATATTACTATAAAATAATATTTAGTGTTTTGTTAATTAAATTATTATGTTTGGTGTGTCATTAATTCGCTTGTTACAAATATTCATCTAGGTGGACATATTTTCATTTGAATCACAAATAAAAATTATTGAAAATTCTAAAATAACACTGTTGACCTGTACTCATTTCCAATTCTACCTTATATTTTACATACAGAATGAGAACCAAAATGACATAAGCTAGACATAACGCAGAAAAACGAAATTGAGAACGAAGCAAATTAACAAACCAAAAGAAGAGAAGAAATCCGTAGACAAAAGGAAATTGAAAAACAGAAAATCCAAACAACAAATATTAGATCCGTAGTTCATAAAAAAAGAGTCAGCCGAAAACAGGGAAAGAATTGAATTATATAGAAATAATTCAGAGTTTGCAGAAAAAGAAGAGAAAGGGAATAATCTAGAGTTTGCAGGAAAGAAAACTTGGAATAAAAACAGGTTTCAGCATGATATCAGTTCGAACATGTGTACACATGTACGTATGAACGCACGATAACTTCTTAACGAGTGAATGAAAAATAATGAAATTTTGATATAACCTCAATCTAAGCTAGTTTTGCTGCTGCTTTTGTATCGGAAGTAATTTACAGGAAATTATACGTTTCTTGACGCTTATACAGAATTTCCTCATTTTATGCACCTAGATGACATAATTGGAAAGTGTTGAATGTGAAAGTTGTAGATAACTAATTTTATTTGAAACTTTTTTCCTATTATCCTTCCATATACAAGATAGAAAAAAATAGCTACTAATCTGAGATCTATCTAAATATTTGAAAACAAATCAATAGTTTCTATTTAGTGTATGACATGACTGATCAAAACTTGACATGTATCGTGTGCGAGGACGTTTTGTACTGACCACAAGATATTTTTTATTATCACTATTTACCTAGTGTGAGAAATATAACTTATCGTAAGAGATTATATCAATAATGTCCTATATTGACTGTTTTCTGTTTCCAATTCAGAGTGGTACAAAAAATAAAATCTAATGTGTATAACGATGAACTGGCTATTTTCGCAACTACACTGTTTCCAGCGTGGCAACATGGCTCCGTGTTTACAAACATTATCCATATGATTTATTCGTTCGAATAATTTTGCCACAAGTATATAGTTATGGCTGGGTTTTCACTAGAAAGCAGCTGAAAAGCAGGGCATCGAAATTATATGTGGTAGTAGATTTCGAGAGAACAACATGGCTGACGTTAGTTTTGGTGTTATATAATTTATTAATTACTTAGAGTACTAGAGCGCAGATTATAATACTGTGCTGAATAGAGTTCTGCAGCGCAGATTGTAAGACTGTGCTGAAGTTACTACCTATGTGAAGAATGTGGGATTGGAGGTGAACAATCTAGTCATATAATTAACGATCCATGCAGAAGCCTTCACCCACTATCGCGGATGTCTAATGCAGCTTTGAGCTTAGAACGAGGAGCTTGTGGCTGATAGTACTTATAAAAGTTTGCTGAAATTTTGTACATGAAGTCTTTGATTGTGGGTTTATTGATTTTGGCATGTAACCCGGAGTTTTTCGGAAGTTTGGGGTGAATCTTATGTTTCATTACCATTCTGAGACTCGTGTTTTGTATCACCTGCAGGGAGTTGATGTTATATTTGGTGCCTATACAGTATATTGTCAGTATGGGTCCTATGATATACTTGTATATAAAAATTTCATTTTGACTTGTTAGGTTACTGTGTCTGCATATGAGTGGGTGTCTGCCCATTGCAATCTTGGCTTTTTGTGAAATTAACTGTCTCGACCCTTACTTTGTGGAATCTGCTCATAATAGTGTTTCAAATGAAACTCACGGCTTCTAGTTAAAATTGACAATTGTTTCGATGATATTGATTTATCCAAACAATTGTCAATTTTTTAGAATTTTCAATAACTTTTATTATATTGTGGAATTAACTAGAAATTGTGAGTTTCATTTGAAACACTATTGGCATCTTGTATTTATTGTGAGATACGTAAGTTTGCGTTGGTGTTACCTTGCATAGTGTATCTTGGATATTTTAACTTGGTAATTGGGATAAGGTAATGTCCGTCGACGCAAAGTCTGACAATTGGAATGGGTCAGTATTCCTAGCTGTTCTCCTGAGTAATAATCACTTTGTTTTGGAAGTATTACTGTGTGTGTGTACTGGGTCTAATGCATGTTCTGGTTCCTCTGATGTTGTTACAAAACACGTGTCATCGGTGTACATAGCGGTTAATATTTGTGGGGAGGTTGGGGAGTCATGGATGAATATGCAGTATAGCAAAGTTGATTGACAATACGAGACTTGCGGTACTCCAGCTTGGAATAAGAATGGTCCTGCTGTGTGGTCATATATTTTTGAGTAAAATTTCCTATTTGTGAGATAAAAGTTTGATATTTTCATTAGATAGTTAGGTACTTCTAATTTAATTAGCTTGTAAATTAATCTCTCGAGCCATACGGAGTCAAAATCCTTTTGAATATCTGTGGTAACCATAAAAGATTTATTTTTATTCTGGAGTCCTTCGCGAATATAATTCATAACTCGTATGATTTGAGCCATAGTACTGAGACTGCTCCTGAAACCGTATTGCTCAGGGAAAGTAACGTTATTTTTGTTTATAAAAGATTGCAATATTTTTAATACTATTTTCTCTTTTACCTTTGCTATGTTGTACCTTGGGGATATTTATCTGTTGCTATCATCATAACGTGGTGGTTAGTTAGATTTGATAATGGGTATAATGTTGGTGATTTTGAGCATATCGGGAGAGGGGGTCCAGTTTTGTTAATATAGTTTTTGATGTACGATAACTAAGCGATTGCTTTTTTTTGTTGGGTCAGCGCTAAGAATTTGTACATCACTAGATTCTATAAAGTTATTTATTTTTAACTTATAATCTTCGGATTGTAATATAACATTGGCATTCCCTTTGTCAGATATTGTAATTGTTAGGTTATTATTTTCTACTTCCTTTCTGAATTTAATACTGAAATGTCATTTTTTTATGTATAACCTTTGACGATTCAATATTTTTGATTGAATTGGCAATTTGTAATTTCTCATAACGAAACCTATTTGAATTAGAATTTAAAGCTATTTCAGATTTAGTAGCTAGTAGTTCTTTTATATTATTCGTAAATTTTTGTGGTATGCGATAGTTTAAACCTTTATTGAAAAAATCTATTTCACCATCTGTGAAAATATTGCCTGAAAGGTTTTCGAATCGTGGTGCAAAGTTTGTTGGTATGTAAGTTTCATTATGTTTAGAGTATTGAATTCTATATTTTGTGTTTTCAAGTTTTTTTAGGTCTCGTTGTTGTTCTTTAAATTTCTTGTTGTTTATAGTGCTGACACTTTCTCTGATTTTGTCATTTAAACAGTGAAATTCTACTGGATGTAGTTAGAACGTGAGTTCAGAATGTAGAATTGTTATGGTGTCTAAGGAATCTCTTATTTTAAACCATCCTCACATTCTTCTTTAAACCATACTCGTTGAGTGCGTTTTATAGCTTTTTGAGCTTGAGGTGATTTATTATGGCATTTTATATTCACATAATTTGGTCTTCCTTCTTTTCTAATGTATTCCTGGTTGAACCATATATAGTGTGATGTTGTGCAACATTTTTGTAGTAGCTTCTGGTACAATAGGGTCAAATGTTCTCTCGAAGATTTTCCAATGAAATCAAATTCAAAGCTTAAAAGCAAGAAACTCTTGAGAACAAGATGAACGTAACGGAAATGGAATATGCTAGGTAGAGTTGACGAGTTTCGCTGACAGAAACGCCGGAATAACATAGGTCAACGAAATGTTTCTCGAGAAATGAGCCCTTTTCTGCCATGATATAATAGGAGAAGGAGGAGAGTTAAAAAAAATATCTCGAACTTGAACAGCACGAATATAAAGTTACATAATATAGAGGAACTACGGTGGGATGGTATTACCCACTGGAATGGGCGGGGGATAAGTCATGATACTATATGCTAAACCAAAAGATGAGAAGTTAGATTAGAAGACCATATTATTGAACATCCAGGAGAGGGGGAATTCAGGAACAAATTAAAAGATATCTTAAGTGAATATCGGGATGTATACTCAAAATCAGTCAGGCGCATATGACGCACGGCCCTGGCGGTACACAAAATCGACGTCGGTGAAGCGGTGATGCCGCCTGTAGATGGGCTATGATATCCCAACAAATTAACGAAATGTTAGAGCTTGAGGGTATTCAGCTACGCCACTCACCCTGGTCGAGACCAGTGGTCCTTTACAAGAAACGGGATCAGACTTACCGTTTGTGCGTCGATTCTTCTTCTTTCAGTGCTATAACCGTGATCAGATCTAGGCGATGTCTTACTTCTACATGTACTGTGCTCTTCAATTACCACATATAGAAGGAACCTACAGTTTAACTACGGATTCCCAGCGTCTATGTTGATAGGCTGTTCTAGGCAGAATACTGTCGGTGGTTTGCAATTGCCTTCCGACAGGTGGCTCGCCAAATTTCTAATTATTTTGTATCTAGGTGCGGGTTTGATACCGGGTCCTCTCGGTTAGCAGAGAGAACATTATTACACTAAAATACGCAGACCACCTGCGTCAATTACAGGAAACTAAATGCAATAATAAACAAATCTAACTACCTTCTCCGCAATATTGATGATATTTTGACTTATATGGGAAGATCAAAATGCTTTTCTACCTCGGACATGTTTAGCGGATACTGGCAGGTATCAATAACGGAGAAATATAAGCAATATAAACGTTATGAAATTGACTGTCTCGACCCTTACAATATGATACAAGTTATTGAAAATTCTAAAAAATTGACAATTGTTTCGATAAATCAATATCATCGTCAGAATGACAGAAGTTACATTTCATTTTATGCCTACCTGATGTTTAGTAGTTATTTTTGGCTAGACCAAGAAGTAACCTAGCTTGTGATTGGCTTAATATATGTTTATAGAAAAAAGAAGAAGATGTGATATTACAAATATTGAAGCTTAGATATTATTAGCCCTGTGGTGATATCCTGGATATCATTTTTCCAATTAAGATCAGTATAACTGTGCAATGATATAGAAAACCAGGAAAACTATATCTGCTGATCTTTACAATTATCACTTAAGAAGACAGTTTATTAGTGGAGAATTCCCTAGATTCAACTGTTCATTGACAACTTCATATTGTGGGTTTCTTAAATGTCTTCTAATTTTCAGTTCTTCAAGGAAATCCAGTTCTTGTTTCTTTTCACAAATATGCAGTACTTCTAGTTCTGTGTTAGTTGTCAATGGATGATTGGTGTCAAGTAGATGTTTTGCGTAGTGGGATTTATCTGGTTGTTTTAATCTGTATGCTCGTAAGTGCTCACTGTATCGTATTTCAAAATTCCTAAGGGTCTGACCCAAATAGACAGCATTACATTCTGGACATTTGAGTTTATATATACCTGACTTCTTAAATAGTGGTATTTTTGTTTCTACATTTAACAATTTTGTACTAACGTTACTTTCTGTCTTGAAAGAAATTGTTGTATTCGTTGCTGAAGATATTATCTTTGAAATATTATTAGAATTATTTCCTGCATATGTGATGGTTTTATAAGTTTTAATTTCATCAGCTTGTTTAGGATATATTAGTTGTAATGCCACTTTTTCCTCTTTTTTACTGATTAGCTTATTTATCATATCTAATGGATAACCGTTAGATGTTGCTATTTGTCTAATTGTATTAATCTCTCTATCAAAATTACATTTGTTCATAGGAACTGAAAATGCTCTATGTATCATTGAATTATATGCTGCTAGTCTGTGTGACACAGGGTGGTTAGAATTGAATGGAATTGTTACATCAGTTTGTGTTGGTTTTCGGTAAATTGAATGATCAAGTACATTATTAACTCTTTGAATTTTTAAATCGAGAAAATTGATTGAGCTATTTTCTTCAATTTCTAATGTAAATGTAATTTTCGGGTGTAAATTATTGATGTGGTTGAAAAATACATCTAATTGTCGTTTACTGCCCATAAAACAAGTTAATATGTCATCTACATATATATACCAAAATAAAATATTTTTCGAAATATTACTTTCAAAGATCTTTCTTTCTAAATTGTCCATAAAAATGTTTGCTAAAATAGGTGATATAGGGCTTCCCATTGGTAAACCTTTATTTTGAATATATATCTTATTGTCAAAAGTGAAATAATTCTGATTAATGCATACATCAAATAAATTAAGTATATCTGATATTACTCCTGGATTAATTTTTTTATCTTCTAGTAATTTTCTCACAAGTATTAGACATTCTTTAGGAGGAATTTTAGTAAACATGTTAGTTACATCGAACGATATGAGTTTATAGTTATCTTGTAAGTGGATGGCTTTTAACTTTTTGATTAGTTCTATTGAATTTCTAATCGAGTACTGAGATTCATATCCGTAAGTATTGAATATATTGTTGAGCTTCTTTGCCAATATATTATTCGGAGCATTAACATAAGAGACTACCGGTCTAATTGGTTTCGTTATTTTATATAATTTAACTGTTCCATATAATTGTGGACAATGAGGATTCTTATGTATGATAGACCTCTTTTCGTAATCATTTGAAAGATAATTTGAATTATTAACAATATCCCTTACATTATTAGAAAACTTCTTTGTTGGGTCTGATTTAAGAACTTTTACATCGCTGGATTCTATAAAGTTATATACTTTGGAATTGTAATTTTCAGTCGTCAAAATGACAGTAGCGTTCCCCTTATCAGATTTTGTAACTGTTACGTTATTATTTTCAATCTTCTTTTTTATTGCGTTTAAAACTGAAATGTCTTTTTTTGTTTGACGTTTAACTTTTGAAGGTTCAATATTTTTGATTAAATTGGCAATTTTTAATTTCTCATAAAGAAAATTATTTGAATTAGACTTTAAAGCTATTTCTGACTCTGTAGCTATAATTTGTTTAATATTATTCGTAAATTTAGGTGGTATGCTGTACTTTAAACCAATTAGACCTGTAGTCTCTTATGTTAATGCTCCTAATAATATATTGGCAAAGAAGCTCAACAATATACTCAATACTTACGGATATGAATCTCAGTACTCGATTAGAAATTCAAGAGAACTAATCAAAAAGTTAAAAGCAATCCACTTACAAGATAACTATAAACTCATATCGTTCGTTGTAACTAACATGTTTACTAAAATTCCTCCTAAAGAATGTCTAATACTTGTAAGAAAATTACTAGAAGATAAAAATATTTATCCAGGAATAATATCAGATATACTTAATTTATTTGATGTATGCATTAATCAGAATTATTCCACTTTTGACAATAAGATATATATTCAAAATGAAGGTTTACCAATGGGAAGCCCTATATCACCTATTTTAGCAAACATTTTTATGGACAATTTAGAAAGAAAGATCTTTGAAAGTAATATTTCGAAAAATATTTTATTTTGGTATAGATATGTAGATGGAATATTAGCTTGTTTTATGGGTAGTGAACGACAATTAGATGTATTTTTGAACCACATCAATAATTTACACCCGAAAATTAAATTTACATTAGAAATTGAAGAAAATAGCTCAATCAATTTTCTTGATTTAAAAATTCAAAGAGTTAATAATGTACTTGATTATTCAATTTACCGAAAACCAACACAGACTGATGTAACAATTCCATTCAATTCTAACCACCCTATGTCACACAGACTAGCAGCATATAATTCAATGATACATAAAGCTTTTTTAGTTCCTATGAACAAATGCAATTTTGATAGAGAGATTAATACAATTAGTCAAATAGCAACATCTAACGGTTATCCATTAGATATGATAAATAAGCTAATTAGTAAAAAAGAAGAAAAAGTGGCATTACAACTAATATATCCTAAATAAGCTGATGAAATTAAAACTTATAAAACCATCACATATGCAGGAAATATTTCTAATAATATTTCAAAGATAATATCTTCAGCAACGAATACAACAATTTCTTTTAAAACAGAAAGTAACGTTAGTACAAAATTGTTAAATGTAAAAACAAAAATACCACTATTGAAGAAGTCAGGTATATATAAACTCAAATGTCCAGAATGTAATGCTGTCTATTTGGGTCAGACCCTTAGGAATTTTGAAATACGATACAGTGAGCACTTACGAGCATACAGATTAAACCAACCAGATAAATCCCACTACGCAAAACATCTACTTGACACCAATCATTCATTGACACCTAACACAGAACTAGAAGTACTGCATATTTGTGAAAAGGAACAAGAACTAGATTTCCTTGAAGAACTGGAAATTAGAAGACATTTAAGAAACCCACAATATGAAGTTGTCAATGAACAGTTAAATCTAGGGAATTCTCCACTGATAAACTGTCTTCTTAAGTGATAATTGTAAAGATCAGCAGATATATTTTTCCTGGTTTTCTATATCATTGCACAGTTATACTGATCTTAATTGGAAACATGATATCCAGTATATCACCATAGGGCTAATAATATTTAAGCTTCAATATTTGTAATATCACATCTTCTTCTTTTTTCTATAAACATATAATAAGCCAATCACAAGTTAGGTTACTTCTTGGTCTATCCAAAAATAACTACTAAACATCAGGTAGGCATAAAATGAAATGTAACTTCTGTCATTCTGACGATGATATTGATTTATCGAAACAATTTTTTAGAATTTTCAATAACTTGTATTATATTGTGGAATCAACTAGAGACCTTGAGTTTCATTTAAAAACACTAATATAAGCGTTTATAGCACAGGGCCATGGAACATACGAATTTATTGCTCTGTGCAATGTGCCAGCAACCTTCGATCATTTAGCGAATGAAGTGATCAAAGGGATGATATAAAATGATATACCTGGACGATATAGTAGTTCACTTAGTAATGGAAGAACAACACCTGACAGACTAAGACGGAAATTGCAAAGGCTAAGAGAAGCAGGACTAACACTCAAACCTAGTAAGTGCAACTACGTAGAACGTAAGGTGACAATTTTAGGGTCAATAGATCAACTCCCCGAAAAATTATAATCTCCGACCCAAGGAAGTGTTCTCTCTTCAAAAATGCTGTTTGTTGTTATTTGCTTTCTCGTCGTTTCACCTCTATTATGTTTATTCTACGCTATACATTGTGAATAATTAATAAAATATGTTTTAAAAAATTTACAAAATGGGAACTAAATGTGTTTGAACCACTGCATATGATCCAGAGGCTAACGGTATTATATAAATATTTCATCATACTCTTCAGTCGTCACTTACGGCTAGAAATAATGAGAATTGGAAATATGAACTCCAAATAATTTTGTTAGTAATTAGAGCACCGCTAAAAGAGGATCTTAAGTGTTCTTCAGGTGAGTTAGTCTATGGACAACCATTAAAACTCACTGGTGAATTCATTTTAGATTCTTGTGATGAGGTAGATTATTACCCAACCTTATGTTAATTACATGAAACATTTGCGAATTTAAAAATTTCTCAAGTTGTTCGTCACGATTCATATAAAACATTTGTATATCTGAAAAATTAAGCATTTGTTTTTGTAGAGCTCCGGGTTTCTATTGTTCTTTGACTTCACCTTATGAAAGTCCTCTCAACATTGTTGAATGAGATAATAAACTTCTTACGATTTTGCAGGATATGAATATTGATAAAGTTAAACCTAGTTTTTTGTTGAATGATGTTGAGGAGTCAACTTCTCTAAATAATTTGATGAAAGTTACGTTTATTTTGAATTGATCCCCCTTTCTTTTGGTAGGAAGGTATGTTATGCTTTTAATTTTGACAGGCACTCCGCTTGCTGAGACTAGTTTTGTCAATCATTGATTGTCAATTTTGATGTGACAGAAGTATTGTAAGGAAAATAAACTTCAATGTTTGTGGGCTTTGATCACAGAGCAACGACTGCGAAGTCAAGAGAAGCACATCTGGTAACCTCCCAGATATGGTTCCCATATTTTTTTATTTATTCACATGTTAAAAAAATTGAGTTGGATTTCCAAAAAGAATAAACATCAGCTCGTTTCAATCCGAGTCTTTATTATTCAGTTGAAATTATTTTATTTACAAAATTAAGTTGAGTGAAGATTGGAATAACAACCGACAAAATCTGACAACCTTGCTTTTTTTATGTCTTCACATTGACTTTAGATATACTATACTAGTATTTTCCTTCACGTACTACACCCAATTTGCATTTTATACACTCAGAAGCTTTCAATTACTTCTATTCTCTATCGCAACAAAAAAATG
The DNA here is from genome assembly GCA_963921935.1 of Galeruca laticollis. Taxonomy (NCBI): domain Eukaryota; kingdom Metazoa; phylum Arthropoda; class Insecta; order Coleoptera; family Chrysomelidae; genus Galeruca; species Galeruca laticollis. The sequence goes on along the minus strand of OY998179.1, from coordinate 52,552,379 downwards.
ATAACCCCAAGGCGACAATCCTCTATATTTTTAACGGTTCTACATGGAACAATAAAAGACAAAGCTCTGATAAAAAGCTCGTGAAACAAAGGCATTATTTTATCAATATAAAAGGCAATGCATTATTCACGTGTCCCTTGAATTGTTGAATGGTTACACCAATGTTTTTACGGTTTTCAACAACCATGTATCGGTCTCATAAACTCATAACAGTAAACGCGAAACGGTTCGGAGTGAGAACAATCGCAAGAGTTATTTGCTCTAAAATCTTTTTTATGGATGCTGTTACGAGCAGGATGCTATGACCTTATTTTTTCATAATCGAGCTTAAGTCTCATCCATTTATGGCTTTCACTTCAACTTTAAAATGAATATTATGTGTTACGTAGAAACCGAAGCTATTGAGAAGGAACTTTTTTTATATAATTCGAATCGGTTCCATTGATATTTATTAACACATTTGAGAGATTATTATAAAATTTCATTTCGTTATATTTGCGAGTATAAACATTTTTGAGGCAATGTCTCTACTATTTTCAAAATTAAAAATGTGTAATTGACGCGAAATATATGTGTTGTTACACGAACTTTGTTTTTAAAAACTTTTATTCACTTAAAATACAAAATAGCGACTGGCAATAATACAGTAAAAATATATAAATTATTCAAACAGGATAACTAGATTGAAAGCAAAAAGCAGACTAAATTAAATTATTTTCAATCGTATATATACATTGAATATGCTGAGGCTGCACCAACAGTCGTAGCAGTACCGGAAACCAGAGGGTTCGTCGACAATAAACAGGATGTAATTCCTTCATTCCCAGATAGATCCATACAGGGTCTGATTTGACTACTCCTCTTCTTTTACCTGGAAACTTCTCGGTTTTGGTTTTTGGATCAGTAATGACTTCACTGACTATTTTCAATGTGGGTTGGTGTTTACATCTCGTCTTCCATTTGAAAACACCAACAAAAAGTGCGATAACAATTACGTTGTAGAGGAGTCTAGAACAAGCATATGCGTAGTTGTGTGGAATGTTTGCCAAACTTACTTCTTCTATTCCATATTTCCAGGGTGGATCCTTACTTCGTTTCCAATCTTTATTTGAGGAAGTATTGAAGGTTCACCTTGGATGACATCTTCGTGGTTGAATAATACGTTTCTTGGAGTGTGGAAGCTACAGTGGCCTTTTGAAGTTATTTTTATGATAGGTGGTAGTAACTAATTTTTGTCTGTCATTACTATTATCATTATTTTGTAACTAATTTTATTATGGGTATCAGTTTTATGATATGCTAATGCGCCTGGGCCTGGGCATTATTGATTCGTGTCTGTTTTCGTTAGTTTTTTTTTCCAACCTCTATGATTGGCCCTGTTTTATAAATGTCAGCAGTAGTTTTTTATGTATAGTTATGTAATTGGGACAAATTTTTTGATAGGGTTGTTTGTATCTAAATGTACTGAAATAATTTTTATTGGACGTAATTTTGTTGCACTATGAATGGAGTTATTGTATTCTAAAATTGTATAAGGCATTTCGTCTAAGATATTGACATTTTCATAGGTGTCTTGTATAATTTTAATATGTGCAATTGTAGTCGAGTGAAGTAATTATGTTATTAGAATTTGGATTCAAAGATGTAGTGTAATGAAATTCAATTTTGTGAAATTTTGCGAAGTCGTCAATAAGATGATTCTTTAATTCGGTATCTCTATCAGTTACTAACATTTTAGGTGTACCATAAGAGTGAGAAGATTCATGAAAGCTTTAGCTTATACCTATATGTATTGCGGTTACACCTTCTTTCGCGTATTTACTAAATTTATCAATAACTGTAACAGGGTCAAGGCAGCTAGTAATACTATTAAGGACACAAATAGGTGCATAATAACTGACGTGGGGGGCAAACTTGAAAGGTGGAAAGCATACTTGTCGGAACTGTTCGACGATGGAAGACCTCCAAAACCGGTCTTAGAATCAAGCAATGTGCACTTAAAAATATCAAAATCAGAAATAATTTATGCCCTGAAAACTATGAAACCCTGTTTGGATACCCATAGAGCTTATCAAACTCTTTGACGATGATGTGGTTGATATTCTTCTGGACCTCTTTAATCGCGTTTACAATAAGGGAGAAATTCCTTAACAGTGGCTATCATCCACTTTTGTGCTCATTCGAAAGAAACCGAATCCAAAAGAACGCTCAGCTTACCTAACCATCGCACTTATGAGCCACACCTTGAAGTTGTTCTGAAATATTATTCACAAAAGAATTTACAGAAGAATAGAGGAAGACATAAGCAACACGGAATTTGGATTCCGCGAAGGACTTGGAACACGAGAGGCGCTTTTTGGGATTAACGTTCTTTTCCAGGGCTGTCTCGATTAAAAACCAAGAGATGTATGCATGTTATATCGATTTCGGGAAAGCCTTTGACAAGGTGATACATGACAACTTACATCAGCTGTTCGTCAGCAAATACAATGGTAGAAAACCAACCTACAGAAGAAATGGAGATTCGTCGTGGTGTTAGACAAGGTTGCATCCTATCACCGCTTCTGTTTAACCTCTATAGCGAACCTATTTTTAGGAAAACCCTAGAAGATGAGTCAGTGGGAATAGTTATAAATGGAGAAGTAAATAATAATATGAGGTATGCTAATGAAACCGTCTTGTTAACGAGCAACCTTGGAGACAGACAACAACATTTAGAACAAATAAATGATCGTTGTAATGAATACGGGCTGAAAATTATCTTTAAAAAAATCAAGTCAATCATAGTTACAAAATTCCCTCAAGATCTAAACCATGCGAACCTGATGGTGGCAAATACCACGATCGAGAATATGTCGACATATAAATATCTAGGAACCTGGATAGAACAATCGGGTGACCAGACAAGAGAAATAAGAACGAGGATAGAGACAGCCAGATCAACATCTGCAAAGATGAAGAAGTTATTTACAAGTCGAAATATTAACACGGGACTTAGGATGAAGATGCTGCGTTGTTACGTTTTTTCCACTCTCTTATATGGGGTTGAAGTATGGAACCTCAAGAAAAACCACATCGACAACTACAAGCATTCGAAATGTGGTGTTACCGTAGAATGTGGCGCATTTCTTGGACCGATAGAGTTACTAATGCCGAAGTGCTGAACCGGATGCAGAAGGAGTGTCAAATCAATAATACCGTGAAAAAAAGAAAGCTTCTATACCTGGGTCATATAATGAGAGGACAGAAATACACACTTCTCGAACTGATAGTTCAGGGAAAGATTGGAAGAAAGCGGAGCATCATTGGAAGGCGCCGTGTGTGCTGGCTTAAGAACCCGAGGAATTGGTTTAACTGTAGCAATGTTCAACTGTTCAAAGCTGCAGTAAACAAGGTCCGGATTGCTGTGATTATAGCAAACCTCTGATAGGAGATGCACTGTGAGACGAAGATCAATAACCATCAATAATTGTTGTTCTCTGATCGTGAAAAATCTGCGTGAACTATTTTGAAATATTTATTAGGTGTTGGTGTTAATTCCAATTATTGTTTTGAAGGATTTCTGTCATACTTCATCTTTTCATATAGCTCGCAATTATTTATATATTTAGTTACAGTAGTTATGATATTTGGATTGTTCTTACGTTCATGATGCAATTGTACTATTTCTATTTGTGAATTGTGGTCAATTACATCTTCTAAAACATTGTTACAAATAATAGCTATGAATGCAGAGTTTTCAAAACTTTCTTGCAATACTGTACATAGTTTTGGAATTAAATCTAGTAGATCAATATTTATGGCAAATAATTTTTTTTGAGGCAAATTCTTTGAATATTTCAATAATTTCTGATTCGAAATTTATATGGTGGTTTTAGATTTAGTATCATACAGTTTAGTAATATTTGGTGCTGCTGGGAAATGAAATATTATTTTAAGAAATATTTGATTCTGACAATCATTGATAGGTGTTTCTGAAATGGGAATTTCTAATATCGGGTTTTCGTAACTAGTGTGTATGGTTTGGTCGTCATTCTCTGGACTTAATTCAATAATTATATTTTCTATGTCATTGTCAGTAATCAGAGGAATTTCGTCAATATTCCATAGAATTAATTCATTATGGATTGATGTGTCTCGTTGATCATTTTGTTCATTGGTATTGTCAATTGAAATATTTTTGTTAGAATCGTCCATGTATTCATATATATCATTTGCATTAATTTCGTTTATTTAGATTCGAGAAAGAGCGTCTACATTTTTAATCAAGGTCACTTTTCTATAAACAATTTGGTAACCGATTTCTTCTAGTTTAAGTCTCCAAATCGCGAGATGAGCATTGGTTTTTTTATTGAGGAAAGCTAATGTAAAATTAACTGTCTCGATCCTTACTTCGTGGAATCTACTCATATTAGCGTTTTAAATAAAACGCTAATGTAAAAGTTTATGATCACAATATCTGGCGAATTTTCGATCGTATAAGGTCGGAAATATTTCGTAACTCATACAATCACGAGTAATTCTTTTTCGATTGTACCACAATTTTGTTCTGTTTAGCTTAACGTCCTTGAGGCACAAGCCACAGGTCGGTCTTGGCCTACAGGGCCTTGTGATAGTACAGTGCCTATTGCAAATCCGCTAGCAACAGTTGTTAAGATAAATTCCTGTGTAAAATCAGGATATATTGAAATGTGATCGTTGCCTAACATTTCTTTGCATGTTTCAAAACATTGAACATATTATTGACTTAGGATACATGACCCGTAAATTAATTGAATAATACGAAAAGGGGGGGCTGGAGGTAAATTTCCATGAAACGGAATATATGTGCATTGGTGGAGAACAACAGGACCTTATCTTGGAACAACAACATCAGATAAAACAATGTAAAAAATACTAATATCTTGTAATACACATCACTAATGACGGTAGTTTGGATGAAGAAAGCAAACATAGAAACAACCAAGGAAGACAAGCAATCGGAGAACTCAACAGTATTTTGTGGGATAAGGCAGTATCAAAACATAAAAAAAGCATATAATTTACAACAGCATAGTAAAAAGTGTCATCAGCTATGGTAGTGAAGTGTGGCCTCTAAAGGAAAAAACTCGTAAAGCCCTTGAAGCCACCGAGATGGATTATTGGAGACGCGCCGCCGGAAAATCAAAACTGGAAATAGTGAGAAATGAGAGAATTCGAAAAATTATGGATGTTTAACACAAAATTAAGACATACAAATTAACCAACTTAGATGGTATGGACACATTCAAAGAATGGCGGAAGACAGAATCCCAAAGAAAATACTAAATTGGACACCACAGGGGAGAAGAAAGAGAGGAAGACCAAGACTGAGTTGGAGAGAAGGAATAGATAGAGACATCAGAGAAAGAGGAGTAGATGAGAATCTCTGGACCGAGCGAGAACAATGGAGACTGGAAATCAGAAGACGGAGGGGAACGTTATAAACAGATTTGTATATATATATATATATATATATATATATATATACATATATATATATGGGGCTCGAATAGATTTATCATTATTAGCATAAATATAAAGAAATATTATAATTTGACGCAGCGAATTCAATGACTATATAAAAAATTAAGTATCGACCTAGGAAAGGAGAATGACATTAAGGGATGGTAAACAGGTAGGAGTTGAAAGTGGATCTGAGGAACAAAGAGAAGAAAGAAGATATAGTATGGGTGATTTTCAGGTGCAGTACTTACAGCAGGGAGGACAGCAATCAGAAGAAGATGCACCATTGTCAGAAGTAACAGGACAAGAAGACAAACAAGAATCAAAAGGAAAAAGGGAAATGGACATAATGAGTATGTTTCAAATGATGATAAAAAAATGAATAATATGGAAAAGAATATGAGGGGAGACTTGTATAACAAATTTGAAGAAAATAGGGGAGATATGAATAAAATGAGTGGATATTTAAATGACAAGATTGATACAATGAAGGAAGAGATTAAGTGGGATATTAACAATATCACTGGAAACATGGACAGACTGGAAAAGAAAATAGAAGAAGGAAAAATAGATATTAACAAGCAGGTGGTAGAAGAAGTCCAAGAACTAGGAAGATGCCTAGAAGAAAATTTATCTGGAGTAATTCAAGTAGAAGTAAAGAAACAAAATGAGAATATAATTGAAGAGATACAGGCTATTAAAGTACAAGGACAAACAAATGAAAAAGTAAACTGTAAATAGAGGTTAATCTTGAACGGAATGGAGGTGGAATGATGTAGACTGGAAATATTGACTTTGGGGTGAAATTTGATGGAAATATAAGTGTAATTCACCCAAAAGCATTTATTAAAATACTCAAAAGTAGGATGAGACGAATAAGGAACATTGTAGAGAAAAAAATCATTATTAGAGGAATGTTATTTGGACATGCTTTATTGTGGTTTTGCAATAGAGAGGAACAAATACCTGATGTCGAAGAATTTGAGAAACAATTTTTAAAATATTTTTGGGGGGAAATTCAACAGGCGAGTTCCAGAGAAAAACTATATTTTGGGAAAATTGATTATAATCAGAGCAAAAATTTCAATGCTTATGCAATGAAAATGTACAACAACAGTAGTTGTATGGGCTGGTTGAGCATGGGAACTTTTTGTGACGTCACATGACCACGCCCTCTGACCTTGACCTATTTTTGGGGGTTTGGCCCGGGCCGCCTAAATTTTTGGGGGTCGCTCTTATCATATAGGTAAGAAAACCACATTACTTTACTTTCAACGAAGCCGTTTCCACGACCCCCACCCCTTCTCCCCACACCTTTCTACGATGGTATGAATATAGGAGGTCAAATTTTGAGGCTTCAGTATTCGACAATCGTAGAAAGGTACGGGGAGAAGGGGTGGGGGTCGTGGAAACGGCTTCGTTGAAAGTAAAGTAATGTGGTTTTCTTACCTATATGAAAAAGGTTACACTCCCAATTTTACAACCGAACTATTCATAATTACGAAAGTCAAAATAACGAATCCTGTAACGTATTTGATAGAAGATATGACTAGATCGCCTATTAGAGGTTGTTTCTATGAAGAAGAATTACAAAAAACCAAAAATCCCCACATTTATCTCGTGGAAAAGGTGTTGAAGAGGAAACTTAACAAAATGTAAGTTAAATGGTTAGGATTAGATGAAAAACATAACAGTTGGATTAACACTGATGACGTAGTAGTATAGATCGCCAGCAACCAATCAACTTTAATTGAGTGGAGGACAGAGATAAACATATAAATTGATCCACATTAGTTTAGAAGTCATCATAATGAGTAGTCACGATTCTGGGTATTATAGTGTTACAATGTCATGTAGTGATAATAGTAGTTATGATGGAGAACCAAATTATGATCGTGATTTAGATCAAATTGTACTTCATTATGAAATTGCAATAAGAAAAGGAAGACATTATTTATTGCATACAGTTTTCAATGTTGGTCATCGATTTGAAGTTGGATGTTGCCTGAGTCCTGTCATATAGGTAAGAAAACCACATTACTTTACTTTCAACGAAGCCGTTTCCACGACCCCCACACCTTCTCCCCATACCTTTCTACGATTGTCGAATACTGAAGCCTTAAAATTTGACCTCCTATATTCATACCATCATAGAAAGGTGTGGGGAGAAGGGGTGGGGGTCGTGGAAACGGCTTCGTGGAAAGTAAAGTAATGTGGTTTTCTTACTTATATGAAGATTATGATCGTGATTTAGATCAAATTGTACGAAATTATGAAATTGCAATAAAAAAAGAAAAACATTATTTATTGCATACAGTTTCCAATGTTGGGCGATTTGAAGTTGGATGTATCCTGAGCCCTGCCAGAACTTTTGCACCTGCCATCATTTTATCATCATTTATCGAAACTATGGAACCTACCAAAATGTCCTTCAATACTATAGAATGGGATGAGATCATAGAGGTGCTTCGTAAACGTAACGAGTATTTCAATCCTCCAGATGGTGAGAAAAGTCCTATCGTCAGCCCCATCATGTTTTATCAAGATTTTTGTCAAATAACTAAAGTCATTTATGATAATCAGAAATTTGTGGAAGTTCGCCAACATGATGTTACATTTTTCCTCGATGAAGAAGAAGTTGTAGAAATTCTACGCCTTCATGAGAATTTGCTTCAACACCACATTTCAATTTTAAAAAATGTAAACTTTTGTGATTTTTATTATAATATTATTAATTTATTGAAGTCATTTATACCTAATCTAATGTGTGGCTTTTCTAATTGTATAGATTTAATGTATGCAGTTTGTGATATTTGTTATGAAAACAGTTTAGTAGGGAAAGCACTTAGAGAGTATCTGTATTATTACAAAATCAATGTAATCATTTATTTAACATTATAAAATTTTGAAAATATTCTCTGTTTCATTTAAATACCTAATCGATGGATTGTATATTACCATAACAACTTTCTGATGAAGAATCAGTATTAAAGCTAACGTCGAAAGTGAAGGATGATTCTCTTACTAATTCTACCTTTAGTTGCACACGAGAAAATTGAGCTGAATTATGCTGTGGAATATATTGAAAGATTTGGATATGTTAACAAGTCAGAACATGACATCATAGATATGGCATCGATTTTAGAAGACTTTCAAGAGATATTCAATTTACCTGTAGATGGCACTCTAGATCCTGCTACTATTCAACTATTAGAACGTCCTCGATGTACTGTAGGGGAAAATGACCATAGCGAGCATTCGTATCGTATAAAGACAAAATGGCAAAAAACTAACCTAACTTGGTATTTTCGTCAAGCAACACCGCCATATGTTGCGACCCCGTTCCTTGCCGGCCGCCGACATCACGGGCTTAATGAATTGACAAAGACCTGTGTTTTAAAAATAGATATTTTCAGTGTTAAATAAGGTGTGCAACTGACCAGTTGTTCCCTTAAAACGTGAGTAATAAATATTTTTTTTGTTGAAATATGACAAATTTCTTTAGATGTTTTTTCAGAAAAATATTAGTTAATGTAGGATGATAAGGCTGTATATATTGTTTTTCAGTAAAAATTTCATTAAAAAGTTCATACGTACGATGGATGGGGGTAGAGGATAATTTAATTTCGCGTCTAACGTATACGTGTGTTTGGGGTTGAAATATGTCTTTGAATCTAAAAAATATCAGTTGATGTATGAAGATAAGGCCGTATTTATTGTTTATCAGTAATAATTTCATTAAAAAGTTCATACGAACGATGGATGAATGTGGATGATAATTTAATTACGCTTCTAACGTATACATGAATTTGGGGTTAAAATATGTCTTTGAACCAAAAAATATCAGTTAATGTAGGAAGATAAGGCCATACATATTGTTTTTCAGTAAAAATTTCATTAAAAAGTTCATACGTACGATGGATGGGGGGTAGATTATAATTCAATTACGCTTCTAACGTATACGTGAGTTTGGGGTTAAAATATGTCTTTGAACCAAAAAATATCGGTTAATGTATGAAAATATGGTCGTATATATTGTTTTTAAGTAATAATTTCATTAAAAAATTCATACGTAGGATGGATGGGGGTAGATCTTGCTATGATAATGATTTAAAGATGATGTGTGAAAATACTATATATTTATCAAAATCATACCACTTGTTAGTTTTGATACTTGAATAAGAAATATTGGTTATGATAGAATAAGGTCTTATAGAAACCATTTTATCAATAAATATAGCGGATTGAGCTGATTCGAAAATATTATTATTTACCAAAAGATAAGACTTTTAAACGAAATTAAACTAAAATCTTGTCGAGACTTGCTATGACGTCACCACCTTAGAAAAGGCGCGTTTTCAATATCTCGGCTAGGAAGATATTGGAATAATACAATCTTTTGAACCTTTTCATTTAGAGTTGTATAAAAAAAATATTAGTTTATATTGAAATATAAGCCTATATATAATTGTTCTCACTAATAATTTTGCTACTGCGCAGCGATGTATTAGTTTTATGTTATGATCCTAAGTAATTGTTTGTTATAAAAAAGTGAGGGGATGTAGGTAGATTTATGCAAAAATGTTCAATTGACTTTGTAAAATTGGTTAAGAGAAAATTAATTGGGATGGAATTCGAAAATATTATTAATTACCAAAAGATAAGACTTTAAAACGAAATTAAACTTAAATCTTGTCGAGACTTGTATCAAACCTTGCTATGACGTCACCACCTTAGAAAAGGCGCGTTTTCAATATCTCGGCTAGGAAGATATTGGACTAATACAATCTTTTGAACATTTTCATTTGGAGTTGTATAAAAAAAAATATTAGTTTATATTGAAATATAAGCCTATATATAATTGTTTTCACTAATAATTTTGCTACTGCGCAGCGATGTATTAGTTTTATGTTATGATCCTAAGTAATTGTTTGTTATAAAAAAAAGTGAGGGGATGTAGGTAGATTTATGCAAAAATGTTTAATTGACTTTGTAAAATTGGTTAAGATAAAATCAATTGGGATGGAAAATTTTGTTTGGTGACTTTGAGATGATGATGCAATAAGAGATACATTTAAGAGGAAAGATGATTTCCTGTTTCAAGAAAATTTATCTAATATGACACATAAAACTTACCTAAATAACTATCAGTGAATTTGACTTCATAGCATGATTCAAGATGATGATGGGAAATAACGTTTTCTATTTTAAGAAAATTTATCAAATATGATACATAAAACCCAAATGTGAGATTTTAATACAATATAAAAAATTATTTCGCTGCAATCAATTTATTAAAACACAATGTCCTCAAAGAAGGTTTATTCTTTCGCAATATACTGTGTTGCTAAAATGTCTTCTGATGGCATACACTTTTTCTCACAATCCCAAATTATCGGAGAATGTGAGAATTAATACAATATAAAAAATCATTTCTAAAATGCCACGGTCATTGGATTTTGAATATCTCTTAAAAGAAGATTTATTCTTTCGCAATATAAATAATTTTAATATCTTGCACTTTCAGCACATGCGCATAAATAATATTTGGAAAAATTGGGTTTTATTGAAACACATTGTATACTCATGTATGATTATATTACAAGAAGAATTAATTTTTCTTTGTACAATTTTCAATATAAGTTTCAATATCAAAATAAATATTGTTGCTAAAATTACACATGTCATTGCAAAAACATTATTAATGTCATCCATGATGGCATCCTCCTTCATTGTGTTATTCATTTTGTAATCGGTTCAATTCTGTATAGTGGATATTGTGTAGACGGCAGCTGTCGATTTCTGAAGACGTTATCCCACAAGCACATTCGCTCCAATTGCTTTATCACTCTATTCTTATTTTCATAAAATGAAATATCTTTTTTCAATTCTCGAATACTTTTAGTAAATTCCTCCAATTCACGTCTACACTCTTCTGATGACATTGTAATACAATCATACATCTTCTCACAATCATTTATTATAAAAGAAGCACTTCTGCAACCATTGCGCATGTTCAAAATAATGTCTTTTCATACCATCGGCATAAAACTTACATAATTAGCAGTGGATCTGACTTCAATGATTATGATACATATTCAGAGGAAATAATGTTTCTATTTTAAGAAAATATATCAAATATGACACATAAAACCCAAATGTGAGATTTCAATACAATATAAATCATTTCTAAAATGCCACGGTCATTGGATTTTAAATATCTCTTAAAAGAAGATTTATTCTTTCGCAATATAAATAATTTTAATATCTTGCACTTTCAGCACATGCGCATGTCCTTTCGCAACCAGCCAAAATTCTGCAGGCAACGTGTTTGCATTCAATAAAAATACCGGAGATTATTATACCCAGATTTGACTATATTGGAAATAAACAAAGTACCCGTCCCAACTAACTCAAAAGTTGATGTTATTTTCCAAACAAATAGTGGTTTTTGTATTTTACGATAAAGCAACACAATACATTGAATTCAATGATGGATTTAAGAAAATTTTGAATAGATTCGTCGTTTATTCCACGGAGCTGAATTGGTTAAATTGCAATAAAAACGCTCTACCTATTACAATGGAGTTTTTGTTCGACTAAAAAAAATATCTTCCATTACGTCACGATATGTCACAATCCTGGCGTCACTTCTTTAGTCTCCAGGCCTCCAGAAGCCCCATTTCTTTGAGAGGCTCCTGGTGGGGCATCCTGTATATACGGTGACCTTAACTTTCGTTTTACAATATTCAATATAATTTTCAATATTAAAATAAATACTGATGTTAAAATTATACATGTCATTGCAAAAACATTAATAATTTCATCCTTGATGGCATCCTGTTGTTCCCGAATTGTATTATTCATCATATTGTAGTCGGTTTAACTCTGTGGATATTTTTTGTAGGCGGCGATTTTTGAAGACGTTATCCTCCAAGCACATTCGCTCCAATTGCTTTATCAGTTTAATCTTATTTTCATAAATTGAAATATCTTTACGCAATTCTCGAACGCTTTTAGAAAATTCCTCCAATTTGCGTCTATACTCTTCCGATGACATTGTGATACAAACACTCAATTCTCTCATTCATTTATTATAAAAGAAATCATGCGCATGCTTTCAAGACTTTCAAAATACCCCGTATAAGAAATAGACATCAGTTAAATATGATTTTAAAAAAAACTGCAACATAAAATCTATTTTTATTAATTTCATGGAAAACTAAATTCTGCTGTTTCATGAATAAACTCAGTTTAGATTTTATCGTAAATGACTAATACAATATCATGTTGATATCATATATTTTTTAAAAGATACTAAAGTAATATTCCGTAATATAAAGTAACTAACAATTATAAACCAGAAATCATGACATTTTAATCTAATCATATTTGAAACAAGTTCACTAATGTCTGAATAAATGATTTGGTCTGCACGTGCCTCCTAACTATAGAAATAACGCATAAATATTACCTACTAAGCGAATTTAATATAATGTGAGATTTCATTTATTACAATATAAAAAACCTTTTATAAAATGATATGAATTCACACACATATCCGTTAAAAAAAATGTTTGTAATCAATCTAATAACATTCCTTTGAGAATTTCAAAATATTGAACCATTAAAAAATCAGCTAACTGCATAGCCCCTCCCCCTCGTAAGCACTACCCCTCATCTCTTACACACACAATCCTCCATATATTTTCTTTCTTCTAATTACTTCTTGTATACACCCTTATTTACTTTTTACGCAACCCCCCCCCCCGTAGACGCTACCCTTAAAACCCTCTTCGCTTCTTCTAAATCACCCCCCCTACCTTATACACGTGAAAACATACACACTTATTTACTTTTTGCATAACCCCCGTCACACCCTTATTTACGTAATCCCCGTAGACGCTCCCCTCCCCCGTAGACGCTACCCTTAAAACCATCTTCGCTTCTTCTAAATCGCCCCCTAGATACCTTATACACGTAAAAACATACACATTTATTTACTTTTTGCATAACCCCCGTTCTTGTATACACCCTTACTTTTTGCGTAATCCCCGTAGACGCTACCCTTAAAAACCCCTTCGCTTCTTCTGGTATATCTTTAAGTAGCCTATCGAGTTTAACGGCCGTAAATTCTACTTTGTTGTTAGTTAGTGAGAGGAAAGACAGCTTAGCCTTAACACTGTGTTTTACAGAAGCCAATTCGCCAAACTTTTCACGTATATAACTATTTAAAGAACCACATACTTCTTTTTTTTAACAAGTTAAGAATTTCTATCGCAGTCCTCTAAGTCGCATAACTTTACAATCATTATGTTGTCACGAAATTGTTTCTGTTATTGGTATAAGTTCATCTTCCAGCGCGTTTGATCGACTTCAATCTGACCAATAATAGCAGAGATATGTGCTAGTGCCCTAATATCATCTCTTTTGCACATCCTGTATACGAAAATAATCTAACAAATATAATAACGTTTGATCGACTTCAATCTGACCAAAAATAGCAGAGATATGTGCTAGTGCCCTAATGGCATCTTTGCACATCCTGTATACGAAAATAATCTAACAAATATAATAACGTTTGATCGACTTCAATCTGACCAATAATAGCAGAGATATGTGCTAGTGCCCTATTGGCATCTCTTTTGCACATCCTGTATACGAAAATAATCTAACAAATATAATAACGTTTGATCGACTTCAATCTGACCAATAATAGCAGAGATATGTGCTAGTGCCCTATTGGCATCTTTGCACATCCTGTATACGATAATAATCTAACAAATATAATAAGGTTTATTTGACTTCAATCTGACCAATAATAGCAGAGATATGTGCTAGTGCCCTAATATCATCTCTTTTGCACATCCTGTATACGAAAATAATCTAACAAATATAATAACGTTTGATCGACTTCAATCTGACCAAAAATAGCAGAGATATGTGCTAGTGCCCTAATGGCATCTTTGCACATCCTGTATACGAAAATAATCTAACAAATATAATAACGTTTGATCGACTTCAATCTGACCAATAATAGCAGAGATATGTGCTAGTGCCCTATTGGCATCTCTTTTGCACATCCTGTATACGAAAATAATCTAACAAATATAATAACGTTTGATCGACTTCAATCTGACCAATAATAGCAGAGATATGTGCTAGTGCCCTATTGGCATCTTTGCACATCCTGTATACGATAATAATCTAACAAATATAATAAGGTTTATTTGACTTCAATCTGACCAATAATAGCAGAGATATGTGCTAGTGCCCTAATGGCATCTTTGTACATCCTGTATACGATAATATTCGAACAATCATATTGGCGTTTATTAGACTCCAATCCGACAAATAATAACAGAGATATGGAGAAATGCCCTTTAGCACGTGCGCAGATCGTCGAAATGTGTCTTTTTAGGCCTATATGTAACGGAAAACATGCGCAGTATACGGGAAAAGTAGCTTTGCTACCCCAGCTACCCACGGCCGTTTTGGCACTCTGGTGAATAACAAATAGTTGTTAGCGCCGTTATGGCAATGACTACGATGGCAAGGTGTATTACCGACACCTGGATAATGTAGGTTAATGACGACGATGATTTTGCATAACCCCCGTTCTTGTATACACCCTTCGTAATCCCCGTAGACGCTACCCTTAAAACCCTCTTCGCTTTACTTCTTGTATACACCCTTACTTTTTGCGTAATCCCCGTACACGCTATCCTCGCCCGTAGACGCGACCCCTAAAACCCTCTTCGCTTCTTCTAAATCACCCCCCCTAGATACAACATACACACTTACTTTTTGCATAACCCCCGTAGACGCAAACTGATAAGAGCGACCCCCAAAAATTTTGGCAATTGGCCCGGGCCAAACCCCCAAAAATACATAACCCCCGTAGCCGCAAACTGATAAGAGCGACCCCCAAAAATTTTGACAATTGGCCCGGGCCAAACCCCCAAAAATAGGTCAAGGTCAGAGGGCGTGGTCATGTGACGTCACAAAAAGTTCCCATGCTTAACCAGCCCATACAACTACTAACAACGCACAGTATTTGGAGCCAAGCATGCGAGAAGAAGAAATGGTTTTATATATTTCCAGACATTTCGACCAACAAGTATCTGAAACTATTGGGATACAAAATATCAAGACGATGGAAAGTTTATCAAATTATCTACTCAGACTTGAAAGAAGTCACAATGAAAAAAGGAATGAAATTAAAAATTCTAATGGAATAAGGGGGAATGAAGATGGAGATTACAGAAGAGATATGAGTAATACATATGAAAATAGAAACTATAGAAACAGGGATTTTGATGACCGAAGAAATAATAGATAGACAGACAGGAATTTTAGGAATGAAAATAGAAATTACAGAAATGAAGAACGAAGATATGGGAATGGCAATAGAAACAACGATAATAAGTACTTTGAAAATAAAAGTGGTCCTAGAAATTTGGACAGAAGGAATGGTAATGAAGACAGAGTTGAAAATTGGAGACAGGATAGATGGATATAAATAATTACCATGATCGAAGAAATGATGATAGAAGAAATGGTATCCAAGAAAGCCATGAAAGAAACTATGATATAAGACATCAATAAATAGAAGACAGAAGACAAGTAAACATAATACAAGAGCAAGAAAGAGATGATGAGCACAGTCAAACTGTAAACAAAAATTTTACATAAACCGCTTTCACGTACATAATATTATTTTTTCTAAGTACGAACATCAATCTGTAGGTAACTATTTTGAAAGTGAAAAACTAGCCAAGTTTAGTCAAAATCAAGAAATTAAGTTGAACTTTATTAGCATTAGGAAACCATTAGAGAGATAAACAAGTACTTACGAATTCTATGTAATCAGGATCACTGTCGATGGGAAAATAATTTCAATCACGTAGAGAGATTCCTTAACCAAATACCTCATGGTATTACAAATGAATGCCCAGAATATTTATTTACAGACAAAATACCCCAAAGACATTGGATAGTTAATCGAAAATTGGAAATGGAAGATGTTTTGAATAAGGTGAATGAAAGACTTCAGAAGCAAGCTAAAAAATATATTAAAAGGATGAACCTAAAAAATAAAAAGAAGACTGTTTTTGAAAAAGGTGGATTGGTGATTGTAAGATCATTGCAAGTTGGAAAAAGATCAGAGAATAGTTGCGCAAAATTATTGCTACCATTTGAGGGACCTTATGTGGTAGGTAACGAAGGAGCATAAAATAGTTACCAATTATGAGACCCCACTACCGGGAAGGAAAGAGGAGTTTTTAACATAGAACAGGTATATAAATATTATACATAACTTGGAACAAATTATATTATGTTAAGTGAAATTTTAATAGATATAGTAGATTTAATAAGTTTCTATGGGAATTAGGAATAATAGTTTAATTTGATTCAAGATAATTTTGAGATATGTTGATAATTATTTGAAAGACATGACTATGTTACTAAGATATTAGTATGATATTTGATAATTTGAAAGATAAATTATAATTATATACAAAATCGATTTATCATTCTTTTATTAAGGGGATTTAATACATATCCTCTATCTAAATTCTAAAGAAAATATTGAAATAAGGAAAAATGTGCATATTTGGATGTAATACTAGTGATACACACTGTATTATCAATAATTTTGACATTTCAATTTAGGATGACATTAATGCAGAATATACTTTATAACGATTTGAAAACAAGAATACAGATGTCTCTGTTAGCAAAATTGCAATTATATTAAAAGATTGAAAATCTCTCTTTGTTATAGGAAAACGTGAGTTTGTATTTTAAAAAAAAAAAGAATTAAGAGTTTTTTGGTAACCAAAGGAGAGGAGAATTATTTATATAGAAAGTTGATTTTGATATTCCCACGACGAAGCATCGAAATAAGAGTTGCCTCAAATTTATTTAAAAATATCATAGTAATTTATATGAATACTATCAGATCTTCAAATCCTGCATTGTAAAGCCAGTGCGTGTATAATTCGCAACAAATTGCATCGATAAAGTGCGGGTAATTTTCCGATTTCCTAATTATTAATTTAGAAAGTTGTTCCTGCATTCTGAACACGGTTTAGAATACGAACGAGTTAACCAGTACCTAGTTGGTGAGTCCTGTCCAGGTCATTTACATTATTTCTCGAGAATAAATAGGCCTTTATTAAAAATATTTCAAAATTAGATGCATCTCATGGTAATAAATTCGATTGAAATTACAGTAACGTTACTCAAATAAAATTCAACGTCAAGCGAAGATAATTTTGGAATAGACAATTTAAACGGAAATTTGCGTATTTTGACATTGATATACATCAAGTATATAATTAAACATTTTGAACTTTGATAAATTATTTAAAGAGTAGATTTATATTTATAGGTTGTTTTAATTTCAAGGTTGATAGAAAATTCTATCTTTGTTTCTGCGTTTATAATATTTTTGAAAAGTACTAATTTCTTGTAATTTGTTATTTGATAATATATCATATAAATTTGAATTCCAATCACTCTTTGGTACTTATTTCATATTCGTTTCTCATTGTATTTGATAATTTTTAGGCTATAGAAATTTTGATGTAATAAGTGACATTTGGTTAATTTCCTGACAGTGAGATCATATATGTCATAAGATAAATTAATTGTCTCGTAGTATATTGAACAAACAGTTACTCTAGATTTGGAATAGCGTAATAGGTAATTTGGAAAATTCTTTAAAAATTTATAAATTTGAATTATTATTTGAAATCTTTGATCCCTCCATGAGATAAGAGTGTGTAAGTCGATTGTGTATTGATTTATCTTTCACAATATAAAATTTAATATTCATCTGAGCCGGGCATATTAATTTGACAACTGCTGTCAACAATTTCAATAGGTTATATGCAGTGGTAAAGGCATATTCACAAGAGTGTAGTTACAATCATAAATTGTGACGTCTACAAATTAAAAATCCATATAGATGAAATCATAATATAATCATTAAAATATCGAAATATAATAATTTGTCACCGAAACGTGGGGCAAATATAATTAATAAAACATAGAATATATTATATATATATATATATATATATATATATATATATATATATATATATATATATATATATGTTATATTCACAAATTCACGTTAAACTTTTTAAAAACAATTTTTATTGAGTTACACAGTTTTATGTTATATAAAAAAGAAGTAATAGGTTGAAATTATAATTGTAACTAACTATTTTACATAAAGTCAAAGAATTTATAGAATTTGTTAAATCAACGTCAGCGTTTATTTTCATGGAGAATTCGATGTAGCGTCGCTCCCATGAAAGTGCAGAAATCATTATTTTTCTGTAACATAATATTTGTGTTACTTAATGTGTTTATTTTATAAAAACGCAACGTAGCATCGTTCTCATGAAAATACGGAAATCGTAATCTGATGTTTGACATTGCGTAACATTACTTAAACATAAGCGTTTTTTCGTATATAACAACTCCCCCCTTAATTAAAATTGTTGTTTAATAAACAACAATTTGGAGAATAAAAACCAAAATACATAAAATATAAAATAGACAATACAATATATACAGAGATTTCAAGATTAAAAGGAAAATACGCAAAATACAAAATAAAAATATAAAGGTATACATTAAACCATGAAATTGTCAATTTTCGATTTCCACTTCCTCAGAGGCTTCGGTGTCAAGTTTGGGTCTTCTTTTTGGCAGAATGTTATGAATTTTGATAAAAACATCATTTGGTTGGTCCGGAACAGGCTTTCCTGGCGATTTGTTGAATTTAATATTTCTACACTTATAACAGGTGTAGAGGACGATCAAGGCAACGATGAGTGAGATCGTAGTATATGTGAACCACGAAATATTTTTCTCAACAAACGGTTTGTTTATGAGTTCATCCAAACTTTTTGAGTATTGGTCCAGTTTGTGTTTTGTCACTTGCAGATCATTCAAGTTAATGTTATTAAGATCTAGTGGTTCTATTTTGGGTACTTCTACTTTGTTTGGAATGTCTAGGCAACAGTTGTAATCAACCATTACGGGATGAAGTACATGAGGAATGTTTATAGTTTTTCTGGTACTAGCTTGTATTTTAGTAATGCCAACAAAAGCGGAGCATCCTGAGTATAGCTGTAAAATAGAATTTTCATTTACGGTTAATGTTTTCGTTTTTGTGTCTGGAAGACTTATGGTCACGTGTACCGGTTCGGCAATCGACACTACCCACACGTTTTCTTCGAGTTTTTGCACATTATAACCTTGTCCGTTGACTACCGCACTTTTACAATTCGCAGGAAATGTCTTATATTGTCTTAACAAACGGGCTTCACATATCGCGTTATCGTCTATAGGGTACGCGTAAACATCGCGACACAACTTTTGATGCGTAGATAACTGTTTACACTTTTGTAAATCGTGGATTGGAATGTAGGATAAAGAATCATCATCTCGCGCTATATATTTTTGTGAAAATGATAAAATGTGGTGAAATCCAGTTCTATTATCATAAATTGGTATTGGGTATAGGTGGAATAAAGTAAATACTTGTGGTTCAATCAAAGGTATTTTAAGAACGAAAACAAGATCTGAATTTGTTTGATATGCTTCGAGATCGATTATTTCCAAATACTGTGAAATTTCAGAATATTTTATTGGTAGCGGTAAACCTTTTCTTACTGTATTTTCTGATATTTTCTTAAGAGCAGTGATCAAATTTCCTGGTTCAATAATAGAAGTATGAATTATTTGAAGCTGTGCAAAAGTGATAGAGTTTAGAATATCATTAATAGTATTTTCAAGATACGAATAACTCTCCATTAGTTGTTCACAAATTTCAAAGAAATTTAATTTGGCTTCGATAAGCGCAATTTCGTTTGTTGATTGTCGAATGGTGGTTTCAATTTTTTCTATATCTGAGTTAAATATTTTCTCATTTAATTTTAATTGTCCTATAGTACTGTTGAGATTTGTTATGACTGAGCTTGTGATTGACATTTGATTTTTTAATAAGTTTTCTATCTGGTTTTGATCAGTTTTTAATTTATTAATGCAGTCCATATAATATTCACCGTCAGACGCATCGAGATTTCCGGTTATTGATTTAAATATGGTGCCAATACCATTAATTAACCCTCGTTTTTGTCTTTTAACATCGAAAGATATTTCACTAAATTTATCGCCAATAGATTTTGTAATTTGTTGCAATAATGCCAAATGTGATTTCACTTCGGATCGGAAGGACTTCATACTGGAGTAGTTTGAAGTAAAGGTATTTTGAATTGTGTCAAGAATTCTATTATTTCTTTCAAAAGTTTGTTTAAAAGCTGATATATTTTTATGCACTAATAAAGTCCATTCGTCGTTCGAAACCATTATTTTGGTTTCGTCGTGGTAGTAGATTCCAATTGTATTGTTTATGGGTTCGATTTTATATTGACATGTTGCTGTTCCGATCAGCAGCAGAAACCTGAAAATAAGTTAATTTTCAACATAGGGTTTCATAAGATCAAAATTTATTTTTGATTTGTTATTTGTTTCTAAATTTAATACTGTTGCGGAATTTCTGTGTATCTCTAGTATTTCAAAAGGGCCATTAAACTTATTTTCTAACTTGTTTTTTATTTGAGTTTCTTTTACGTAAACTTTGTCACCTACTTCATAATTTGGTTTGTTTTCGGAGACATGTTTGTCAAATCGGTCTTTAGCTTTTTCTTTTTGCTTTATGGTTTTTTCTCTCGCTATTTTATAATAATAGGATATGCGGTTATTTAGATCTCTAATATATTTAGTAATTAATTCTTGTTCATTGTATAATTTTTCGGGAGGTCTACTGGACGTGTGTCCAAATACAAGTTCGGATGGTGTGAATCCGTGTGTTTTGTTTATAGAGTTATTATAAGCGATAATAGCAAATGGTAAAATACTGAAGGGGTGTTCATTGGGGTGGTCTGCTAAATTTATTCGAATCATTTCTAACAGAGTAGCATGTAATCTTTCTAGAGATCCGTTACTTTGCGGATGACCGACACTTGAATATGTTAACTTAATATCGAACATATTACAAAGGTCTTTCATTAACGCATTATTGAATTCGCGACCGGCATCGCATTGAATGCGAAGTGGTGCACCAAAATGCTGAAAATAAGCTAATAATGAAGTGACAACGGATTTGGCACTTTTATCTTCAAGCGGATATGCTTGAGAAAATTTTGTTAGTTCGTCTCTTATTGTAAGAGCGTAATTCTTTTGAGGTACCTCTAAAATATCAATATTAATACGTTCAAAAGGTGTTTTAGGCGTTTCAGTTATAACGAGGGGACTGTCCAAATTTTTGCGACATATTTTTGTCTCTTGGCATGCCCGGCATGACTTAATATAATTTTCGACATCTCGATTGAGGCCGGCCCAATTATATTTTTGTCGTAATCGCCTAATAGTTTCATTAATTCCGCGGTGAAGGTGGCTTTTGCCATTATGGAATTGATCTAAGATGATAGGTATTTGGTTTTGTTCTGGTTCTTTAGTAATATTTTGACAAATAGGGAATTTTACGTCAACTTCCGAAAGTAGAAATGATAGTGTTTCTAGTATTGGTAGGTCAGGATTATTTTCGATAAAATATTTTTCTGAAGGTTTAAATAAATCTCGATTTCTGTAAATTGCAGCAAATAAGTATTCACTAATACTGTCTGGATCCCATGGTATAGCAATAATAATGTATTTTCTATTTTTGACAGTTTTACTGCTAAGTACATTAATTTTTGCATAAGAAAAGTCGGGGTTTTCCTCAAATATATCCTCAATTATTTTTTCATGAAAATCTTGTAAATTGTTTTGTTGAAAAAAGGTTAAAATGTTTTTATTTTGTTTGTCTAGTAGATGATTATTGGAATATTCTATTTTAGAATAGTCAATCAGTGATTTTGTTTTATAAAGTTCCTCAAAAGACAAGAATTCTTCTGCAGCGGCATCCCAGTCAATTTCAGGTTTATTTTCAGTTTGTTGGGATAGCCCTGCATCTTCAAGAGCGGGATAAATTGGGTAAGGTAAATATTTAAAGTTTCCTAATTTTGAGCGAAATGAATCAAAGTCATTTATGTGGTTAATTTTTATTCGAGAAAGGGCATCGGCATTTTTATTGGATTTGCCAGATTTGAATTCAATTTGATAGTCGTATTCCTCTAATTTGAGGCGCCATCGTGCTAGACGACTTATGGGGTCTTTTATAGAGAATAACCAAGTAAGTGGACGGTGGTCAGTTATAAGGGTAAATTTTCGGCCATATAAATAGGGTCTAAAGTGTTTAACTGCCCACACAATTGCCAAAAGTTCTCTCTCTATCGTAGAGTATTTGGTTTCTGCTTTGCACAATGTCCTAGACGCATAGGCTATCGGTAAATCCTTACCTATTGGGCCTTGTGACAAAACCGCACCGATTGCGAATGCGCTAGCATCGGTAGTTAAAAGAAATCGTTATTCAAAGTTTGGGTATATCAATATCGGAGTAGAAGTAAGAGCATTTTTTAATTCTTGGAATGACTTTTGACATTCGGAGTCAAAATAAAATGGGACATCTTTTTGTAAAAGTTTTGTCATTGGTTTGGAAATTTTAGCGAAGTTCGGTATAAATCTTCTGTAGTAACCAGCGAGTCCCAAAAAGGATTTTATTTCCTTTTGGTTCGTAGGTTGAGGAAATTTTTGGACGCATTCAATTTTTGCCGGAAATGGCTTAACGCCATCTTCCGTGATTAAATGTCCAAGGTAGGCGACTTCTTTTCTCAAGAATTCGCACTTGTCTGGCTGAAGTTTTAAGTTAGCTTTTTGAAGTCTCTTGAATACTTCTGTTAAGCGGGTAATATGTTCTTGAATTGTCGGTGAATAGACGATGATGTCGTCCATATAGACAAGACATCGCTCGTTTTGAATTCCAGCAAGGACATTGTCCATGACCCTCTGGAATGTTGAAGGTGCATTTTTTAGACCGTACGGCATTCTGAGGAATTCGAAATGTCCGTTTTCAACGGTGAAGGCGGTCTTTGGAATATCTTCAGGCATTATTTCAATTTGATGAAAGCCTGATGCAAGATCTAGTGTCGTGAAATATTGACACTTACCAAGCTGGTCCAATAAATCTCCAATGTTTGGTAACGGGTATTTGTCATCTACAGTAACCTCGTTCAGTTTTCTGTAGTCTACGACAACACGCCATTTTTGTTTACCTGATGCGTCGAGCTTCTTGGGCACAACCACACGGGCAACGACCATGGAGAAATGCTGGGTTGTATAATGTTTTGTGAAAGCATTTTATTGATCTGATCTTTCACCTCTTGTTTATGAATTTGGGGATAGCGATATGATTTTACATAAGTGGGCTTAGAATTTTGCGTATCTATGGAAAGTTTTATTTCGTTGGTGAAAGTAAGTATGTCTCCTTCTAAATAAAAAATGTGAGAAAAATCATGACAAAGTTGGGAAATTAAGTCTCGTTCTTCTTCATTAAGATGATCAAGTCTTAGTTGATTTTTTAATTCCGATGTTCTATCGGTGCACATTTCTTGGGTGGTTAGTTGAATATTATTTACATTATTTATTTCATATGGTTCTAAGTTAAGTTTTGAATATGTTACAGTTTTAGGTATACAATTAACATTTAATACTGAAACAAAAAATTCTCGTTCTTCATTTATTTTAACTAATGCGTTTGGTAGTTTAACTTTCTCTACTTCTTGACCTACCAGTATAGCATCAGTATTAACTAAATCGCATTTTAGTTTAAATATTTGTTCAGTCCTAGGTTCAATGGAAATTGTATTTTTGTAAATTTGTGGAAATTGGTTTTCGATTGAAATATTGGTAGTTTCATTATCTGTTACTTTAAATAATGGTACAATTTTGAAATCAGTAATAAGTTGTTTATTTTTTAGATCAACTATACAATTATAATGTTCTAAAAAATCCATGCCTAATAATCCATCAAAATCAATATCTAAATTACAAATGAATACTCTGTGTGGATCGTTAGGTTTAAATGGGATAAGGGTTGATTCGTTAACTCTTATTTTTTGGTTTGTTATACCTTGAATAATTACATTTTCAGGGGATCGATTTCTATAATTTTCGCAAGTTTTGGGTTTGAAAATTGATAATCCAGCACCTGTATCAATTAGAATTTTATAAGTGTTTGTTCTGTCTTTAATATAGTATAAGTTTTTAGAATTTACCGGTAAGGTATTTTTTACATGAACATCTGTTCGAGGCAGTCCGATTCTGGACTGTTCAAACTCATGGTTTGAATTTGTGTACTGAGGTCTGGGATCGACAAATTTGAAGTTTGGTCGTTTAGCGGATCTGGGGGTTTCGTTTGTAAAGGGCCTTGTCGAAAATCCTGATAATAATCATGATTTGGATTTAGGAGGTTATCAGAATCAAAATTATAAACATTTTCATTATTATAATTAAAATTATCTTGTTCGATATGGCTATAATCGAAAGTTTCGTCTTCATTCGTATTGCAAACTGGTACACCATTATCAGAGTTAGGATCACTATCAGCAGTATAATAGTTTTCCTCTATTCCACTATTAACAGTATAATAGTCAGGAGCACTGGGGTTAATTTCTTGGTAATATTCTTGATAATCAAGTGAATTATCGGAGTATTGTTCTTGATTTCCATAATAATTTTGACTATCATCTGTATAATAGGCATAACTGTTATGAGAGTGTTTGTTAAAATCACGATTTCGATTGAAATGAAAAGTTCTTTGCTGATTAAAATTTGTGTTGGGTCGATTTCCCGGTGGTCCTTGAGGTCTAAAACTTGGATTTGGTCTAATTACAGATGGGCGATTTTGATTTTGTTGGTTATTTTGAAATTGTGACCTTTGTTGAAAATTTTGGCCTGTTTGGTTATGTGAATTACGAGTTTGATTTGGTCTAAAGGAACCATGAGCTGAATTTTGAGATTGTCTTTGACGCGTGAGACACTCATTTATAGTATGTCCTATTCTGTGACAAAAATTACATTGTTTTGGTGAATTTTGGCTAAATCTACGAGTAGGTATATTATTTGTATTACGATTAGTCTGAGGTTTGTGGTTTTCATAGTAAGTTAATTGAAGTTCTCTTCTGATTCGTGAAATAGCTGATAAAACACTTATTGGATTACTAGCTCTAACAATTTGACCGATTTTTGGATCTAGACCGGTTAATAAAGTATTTAAAGTTAATGATTCTATAAGACGTGTTTGTGCTACTTTTTGATCTATTGTTAAATGCTGTTGTTTACTTATAGCTGAATACATTTTTGCTTCCAGAGTTTGTAATCTCGAAACAAAAATTAAAGGCGATTCGTTTGGTAGTTGTTTCATTCTTTGAAGGTCTTGAATCAACGAATTTAGGTCGCGAGAATCTCCAAAGTGAGTGTTTAATAATGTTTTAATTTCTTCCCAATTTGAAGGGTCGCGTGAATTAACTAATTCAGCGGCTCTTCCTTTAAGTTTGTTTTTAATATGAAGAGTTAAAAGTACTTTTTGGTCGTTGCCGGCCATTCTGTAAGCTGTTTAACAAGCATTTATAAAAGTATTTAAGAAAATTTGATTACCGTCATATTCCGGAATTATTGAAAATATTTCGGATAATCTGTAAGGTTCAAGATTTGACGCTTGATCGGTTTGAGCAACTGGAGTATTAGCATTGGCATTAGCGTTTGTTGCACTACGTGTTTCAGGCATTTTGCTTTATATTAAAATGATTGTATTCAAAATAAAAGTAAATTATGACAATAGAACTTGGTAAAAATAAAAAATAAATTGCAAAATATTAAATAAAAATAAAACGAGATGATTCTTACGTAAATATTTTCATTCCTTCCTTGGCAGCTGAAATCCTTATCCGTGAGCTTTGCTACACCTGGTTAGCAGTTGGCGTGTTCCTGGTGCCGGAGAGACCGTCTGCTTCTTGAAGATCTGGAGCTGGTACTTGAAAATTCCTTAAAGGTTTAGGAACCACCACACTTAGTTAGGCAATCCTTGTTCTAAATGTGTTTAGGAATCCTACTGACTGCGCCACTGTTATATTCACAAATTCACGTTAAACTTTTTAAAAACAATTTTTATTGAGTTACACAGTTTTATGTTATATAAAAAAGAAGTAATAGGTTGAAATTATAATTGTAACTAACTATTTTACATAAAGTCAAAGAATTTATAGAATTTGTTAAATCAACGTCAGCGTTTATTTTCATGGAGAACTCGATGTAGCGTCGCTCCCATGAAAGTGCAGAAATCATTATTTTTCTGTAATATTTGTGTTACTTAATGTGTTTATTTTATAAAAACGCAACGTAGCATCGTTCTCATGAAAATACGGAAATCGTAATCTGATGTTTGACATTGCGTAACATTACTTAAACATAAGCGTTTTTTCGTATATAACATATATATATATATATATATATATATATATATATATATATATATATATATATATTTATACAACCAAAAACCAAAAGTTGGCAGTTAGTCACGGCTGACTAGTTAAAAAATAAAACTTCAAAGAGTGGTCTTTGTTAAAAAACCCTCAAAATCGTGGGGATAGCAGCCAAAAAAACTTTACAGGTTAGAGATAAAGTGAGTCAAATAGTACATTACCTAAGCTTTCGAAGAGCATTGTCTTCATTCTCAAAGGCTATAATAAACCAGAAAGAAAAAATCGGTTAACTTAATAAAGAAAACAACTTCTGAAATCATTACGACTTACTTGTAGTGTTGATTTAAAATTAAACTCACATTTCACAAATTGCAGGAAAACCTTCATCCACTAAAGATTAAAATGTCGACTAAATATAATTTCTCTCCTACATATAGTAATGAGAGCCAGGATTTTTTTCCTGTTTTTTAAAAACCAAAAGACGTACACAAGAAACGAACTGATATTGTTGAATATATATTTCGACATGAAATCGACTGCTGTCGAAAGGTAGAGATACGGGGGGCAATTACAAGGTTGAAGTAAAAACATTTAATAAAAATCTAAATTTCTCAGCAATACTGTTGTGTTTTTTTGGTTGCTTTGGTGAAAACTTCAAAGAAAAACAATAATAGATTAATGTCCACACCTAGGATCACGTCAAGATTGAAAAATTACACCTTTAAATTTAACCAGACTATGGTCTGACAGCTGCCACCTGTCTTTTGTAAAATGTAAAAAATTGGGATGACGAAATAGCAAACAGTCAGTGAACACTCAAACCTCTCACATTCGGTATTCCCCAACTGTCAACCCATTCCAGCATTACTATTATTAAATAAAAAAGCCAAACAAAACCCACCCGCAAATATTAACGATCTCCACTTTCGTCTGATGTTAATTTCCATGACAATCAGTATTGATAATTTAAAATACTCATAACAATAATAATGTCAGTTAGGAAAAGTGATGTAAGATCTGTAACTTTTAACACATGGAAAGGACCTAACCTCCCACGTTAAGGCCCGACTGTTTGGAAATCATTTGCATTCGCAACTGAGCTGTGATAGCCATAATGTATAAAAATTGTTTTGTTTTTAAATGAAATATTAAATATTGTTTGTATTGTCAACACTCGACTGACCTGTCACTTCAGCCAACCATTAACTCAAAACACTAATTTGGGAATCAATCTCCTCGCTACCGGAGTGAACATTATTAAAGTGCAACAAATATGTATAAATCTTACTAAGTGACTCAATGTCAGACCTTCTATTCATTGGTTCCTCAATGTTATTGATATGATACATTTCTAAAAATTTTCTTCTGTTATAGTTTCTTTCTACATCAAGAATCTTCACTTTATCAAAATCTATATGGTGGAACTCATCTATAACATGTTCTGATAATGCACATTTTCGCTTTTTTAACCTAGCATCGCTGTTATGTTGAGCACAACGTGATTTCAAATTCTGAGATGTCATTCCTAGATACTTTTTGTTACAATTCAGAATTTCAGAAATCACGTTGTGCTTAACATAAAAGCGATGCTAGGTTAAAAAAGCGAAAATGTGCATTATCAGAACATGTTATAATTGAGTTCCACCATATAGATTTTGATAAAGTAAAGATTCTTGATGTAGAAAGAAACTATAACAAGAGAAAATTTTTAGAAATGTATCATATTAATAACATTGAGGAACCAATGAATAGAAGGTCTGACATTGAGTCACTTAGTAAGATTTATACATATTTGTTGCACTTTAATAATGTTCACTCCGGTAGCGAGGAGATTGATTCCCAAATTAGTGTTTTGAGTTAATGGTTGGCTGAAGTGACAGGTCAGTCGAGTGTTGACAATACAAACATTATTTAATATTTCATTTAAAAACAAAACAATTTTTATACATTATGGCTATCACAGCTCAGTTGCGAATGCAAATGATTTCCAAACAGTCGGGCCTTAACGTGAGAGGTTAGGTCCTTTCCATGTGTTAAAAGTTACAGATCTTACATCACTTTTCCTAACTGACATTATTATTGTTATGAGTATTTTAAATTATCAATACTGATTGTCATGGAAATTAACATCAGACGAAAGTGGAGATCGTTAATATTTGCGGGTGGGTTTTGTTTGGCTTTTTTATTTAATAATAGTAATGCTGGAATGGGTTGATAGTTGGGGAATACCGAATGTGAGAGGTTTGAGTGTTCACTGACTGTTTGCTTATTTCGTCATCCCAATTTTTTACATTTTACAAAAGACAGGAGGCAGCTGTCAGACAATAGTCTGGTTAAATTCAAAGGTGTAATTTTTCAATCTTGACGTGATCCTAGGTGTGGACATTAATCTATTATTGTTTTTCTTTGAAGTTTTCACCAAAGCAACCAAAAAAACACAAAAGTATTGCTGAGAAATTTAGATTTTTATTAAATGTTTTTACTTCAACCTTGTAATTGCCCCCCGTATCTCTACCTTTCGACAGCAGTCGATTTCATGTCGAAATAGATATTCAACAATATCAGTTCGTTTCTTGTGTACGTCTTTTGGTTTTTAAAAAACAGGAAAAAAATCCTGGCTCCCATTACTATATGTAGGAGAGAAATTATATTTAGTCGACATTTTAATCTTT
The DNA here is from genome assembly GCA_963921935.1 of Galeruca laticollis. Taxonomy (NCBI): domain Eukaryota; kingdom Metazoa; phylum Arthropoda; class Insecta; order Coleoptera; family Chrysomelidae; genus Galeruca; species Galeruca laticollis. The sequence continues at coordinate 52,522,771 of OY998179.1, read as the reverse complement.
AGTGGATGAAGGTTTTCCTGCAATTTGTGAAATGTGAGTTTAATTTTAAATCAACACTACAAGTAAGTCGTAATGATTTCAGAAGTTGTTTTCTTTATTAAGTTAACCGATTTTTTCTTTCTGGTTTATTATAGCCTTTGAGAATGAAGACAATGCTCTTCGAAAGCTTAGGTAATGTACTATTTGATTCACTTTATCTCTAACCTGTAAAGTTTTTTTGGCTGCTATCCCCACGATTTTGAGGGTTTTTTAACAAAGACCACTCTTTGAAGTTTAATATATATATATATATATATATATATATATATATATATACATATATTCGTGGATGGATGGATGGTGTCGAGAATAAGATACCCAGAAATCAAGTGGTCCCAAATCAAGTTTAATCCCACAAACCAAAACTCAACGTGGTTACAATAACTTGATGTTGGCAATCATAGACTAGACACGAGATATCCTATAACAAATTGGACGCATGATTGTCCTCTTTTCCTACTTCGTTGGCCACAAGACTAGGATTTAACGGCGAATTCAACGAGGCATGGAAAATAAAATAAAAGAGTTGTTCACGACTCGACATTCATATCATCCCAAGATTAATAAAACATAAAATCAACAGCAGAATGACGCTGTCATTTAACCTTTCGGAAACCATAATCGAATAATCGATGGATGACTCGACTTCCTCTAACGTTTATTTCAAAATTCGAATTTTATACCAAATGGTGATGAAGGATTAGAAATGAATTGGAAGATTATGATTTAATTGAAATGAAAGAAATAATATTAGTTATCCCCTTGAAAAATCGATTATATCGAGTAATCCCTTGAGTTTATTAATAATCGAATTTACTGTCATAGATGGATGGTCAATCGGATGTGCGGACACAGAAGAATAATAGACAATTAGCTGATCAATAGTGAAATTGATAGTTTGATGAAGGCTAAAATTATGAATAATAATATTTGGATTGGTGAAGATTTGCAAAGATAAAATGTTCCCTTGTACCTATAAGAAAGATGAACATGTCTGAAGAATCAACTTTATTAGCAAGTAACATTCATGCTATCATTAAATCAAATATTATTAGCACACATTAACTTGTCTACAATGTTAGAGATTGAATTGTGAAAGTATATCTACTCTGTGATCATTTTCCGATCGTAACACTACACAACTGATTCATCTTTATGATGATGACTTCGAGAATAGAAAAATATTGGTTTTTATTGATTCACTCAAATTTTTTCTACATTCAAAAGCTGTCTATTTACTAATTTTTTGTCATGAAATACTATTTCACATACTTCAAATTGCAGTTTCGAATATTTTTGTGTACCTACATAGTGATTTCCGTCCTTAATCCTAGAGTGTTACTAATATTTTTATGAAACCAATTTGTTTCAACTTATTCACCTTAGATATTTATTTTCCATTCACCAAATTGCACGTTTTTCCAATGTAAGTACTTATTACGTGCTATTCATTATTTAACGTGATATTAAAAGCAATTTGAAGTGGTTCGATATCGAAAGGTAATATAACTATCTGCAATAAATTCTTTTCGACGAAATTACGAACGCGAAAACACTGAGGTATTTCGAAATTGTATAAAGATACACCGACAATATTCAGTGCTCCAGAATTTTTATATTGAAGCTTCAGAGTATATATTGATTCACATTGGCGTCCCGAAGAGAAGTCTTCGAAACCGGAAAATATTTTCTAATTAAACTTTTATTCTGAAAATTATTCGGTATCAATTAATTTTTGAATTTATTTGATATTTTACCTCAACTCAAAACTTAATGAATGTAAATTGAAAATAAATCATATTAATTCAAGAATATTCCAGTTGTAGGTATTTGATTCCAAATTTTGAAGACACGTCACATTTTGTTTCATGATTGAGTATATCGGACATTCGAACACGATTATGTGAAATTATATCGTTTCACTTGGAAGTAAGTACTATTTTACGTGAACTTAGTTCAGAGGCATCAACAAAAATAAATGTTATATCTTACAAATTCTCCGCATTTTAATTTATTTTTTATTAGTTTAGTGTAGGTATTATATAACTCTTTTCAATAATATCTTCATATTTCAAATGCTTAACAAAAAAGTATGTGACTTAATAGAAAAGGAAAACAACTACAATCGTGTCCATTACATTCAAATATTATACTCACTGTCATAGAAACACGAACACCCAGTGAATTTTATTTTATTTTAAAACTATTTCACCTACATGTTTATCATAAAAGTCTTTATACGAGAGTATAATTTAAGCGCTTTCAGTTCCTGTGGTTTCCACTGGTTCAAAACGTTGCTTTACAAGAATTCACAATAGATTATCATGCCAAGTGTACAAAGGAATGTAAACTATCGGCTGCTGAGTTCGAGAGAGGTCGAATTGTTGAACTTCTGGAAACTGGGCTATCGATCCAAGAAACTTAAAACAGGAGTGTCAATATTGTTATCATATGCTATCAGGCCTTGCACCAAGAAGCCAGAGGCACAGGGCGAGTGAGCAGGACAACAGAGGGCCAATATATTCGCCTAAGGTTATTAGCTTTAAGAGATCGTTTCTCTCATCTACAAGAGCAATGACAAATTAGTGGGTTGCAGAATATGTAAGGGGCATTTGAATGCGAAGCGTATATAGACGGATAAGAAGGTTTGGACCTCAGTTGGTGTTACCTGTAGCTCTGGAATATCGAAGAAATACCGGTGTGATGTTGGCAACCAAAAGTTAGCATCCGAATTGACGGAAATACCCGCAGGACCTTTGGCATACCTAGAAATTGTCAAAATAGTGAAGAGGCTTGTGAATATTTTAGAAAAATTGAAAATATTACTAGTAGCACAACCCATTCGAAAGGGTCTGAGGATATCAAAATGGACAAAAACTACCTTGAAAAAATGTAAATGTATGGAAAGCAGGAAGGAAACGTAGTATCACCTTGTGAGTAGTGTCAAAAAATCGGAAATGAATCAGTCTAACACATACTAGAAGCACAACCCTTCGAAAGTATCTGAGGGAAGAAAAATGGGCAAAAACTATCTCAGATAATTGAAAAAGCATGGAATGCATGGAGAAAACGGAGTATCAAATGGTGAATAGTCTCAAAAAGTTAAAAATACATAGCATACAGAAAGAACAACCCCCTCTAACGAGTCTAAGGGTATCAAATTGGCCATAAACTACCCCAAAAATTTGAAAACGTATAAGAATTATGACGGAAACGGTGTTAATAGTTCAGAAGAATTAAAAATAAATCACTCCAATGCAAACTAGAAGCACAACCCCTTCGGCTCTGAGGGTATTAATATGGCCAAAAACTACCCCAAAAAATTGAAAACATATAGAGAGCATGAGGGAAACGGGGTATCACCGTGTGAATAGTTTCAAAAAATCGAATATAAATTACTACAGCGCATACTGAACGCACAACCCGTGTAAGAGGGTCTTAGGTTATCAAATCAAAAATACCCCAAAAAAATTGAAAACGTATAGGAAACATGACAAAAATGGGGTATCACCTTGTGAATATTAAAAAAAATAAATCACTTCCTCAAAAACTAGGAGCACAACCTCTTCGTGTCTACGGGTTTTGAAATGGCAAACACTGCCCCAAAAAATTTAAAACGTATAGGAAGCATGATCGAAACGAGGTATCACCTCGTGAGTAATTTGAAAGAATCAGAAATAAATCACTTCAACACAAACTAGAACTACAACTCCTTCGGGGCTAACGTAATTGAAATGGGCAAAAACTACCCCAAAAAATTGAGAACGTATAGGAACTATGACGGAAACGGGTTATCACCCTGTGAATAGTTTCAAAATATGAAAAGTAAATCACTTTAACACATATTGAACGCATAACCGCTTCAGACGGGTTCAAGGGTATCAAAATGGCCAAAAACTAGCCCAAAAATATTGAAAACGTGTAGGAATCATGACGAAAATGAGGTCTCACATTGTGAATAGTTTCAAAAAATTTGAAATAAATCGGTCTATACATATTAAATGCACAATAGCTTCTAACGGGTGTGACGATATCAAAATGGCCAAAAACCACCTCAAAAAAAATGGGGAACGTATAGCAAGCATGACGGAAACGGGGTAAAACCCTGTGAATAGTTAGAAAAAATCGAAAATAAATCATTTAAACACAAAATAGAAGCACATCCCCTCCGGGTCTAAAGGTACTGATTTACCCCAAAAAATTGAAAACTTATATGACTGAAACCGGGTATTACCTTGTGAATAGTTCAAAAAATCAAGAATAAATCAATTCAACACATACTGAACGTACAACGCTTTCAGAAGGGTTTAAGGGTATCAAAATAGCCATAACTACCCCAAAAATATTGGAAACGTATAGAAAGCATGAGTCAGGGTATAATCTTGTGAGTACATTGAAAAATCAAAAATAAATCATTTCAATACAAAATAGAAGCACAACCCCTCCGGGTCTAAGGCTACTGATTTACCCCAAAAAATTGAAAACGTATAGAAACCATGAGTGAAACAGGGTATTACCTCGTGAATAATTTGAAAAATCAAGAATAAATCACTTCCACGCATACTGAACGCTTTCAAAAGGGTTTAAGAGTATCAAAATGGCCATAACTACCACAAAAATATTGAAAACGAATAGGAAGCATGACGGAAATGAGATATATATAACATTGTGAATCGTTTCAAAAAATGAGGAATAAATCACTCTAGCATATTCTGAACGCACAACTCCTTCGAAAGAGTATATGGGTTTCAATATAGCTAATAACTACCACAAAAAATTGAAAACGTATAGGAAACATGACGGAAACGCGGTATCACCTTCTGAGTAGTTTCAAAGAATTAAGAATAAATCACTCCAATACGTACGGCACACAATGAATTTATAAAGGTTAAGGGGTATAAAAATGGCCAAAAACTACCCCAAAAAATTGAAAACGTGAAGAAACCATAGCTGGAACCGGGATTTACCTTGTGATTATTATGATAATTTGAATTATTTACAATATCCCTTACATTATTAGAAAACTTTTCTGTTGGGTCTGCTCTAAGAACTTTTACATCGTTAGATTCTATAAAGTTATATATTTTTGGATTGTAATTTTCAGCTGATAATGTGGCACCCTGTAGGTACAACACCTACGCTATATCAAATCACAGCAAAACCTCTTACAGTGGTCACTACACGGCATACTGCCGACATACTGCCCTACACTGGACAGTGGCACGAATATAATTATTCAAGGGTGTCATCAATATCATCGAAATCTTCAGTCAGTGGGGAAGCGTACGTTCTCTTCTATGATCAAGAGGGCATGAAGTCCCACCTTTTAAGTCAGTAACTTTTTTTTTAAATCTAAATTCATATTTTCATGTATATTATGTTTTGTATTGTCCTTTTTAATTGTTCAGTTTAACTTACAATAATTGTAAATAGCATTCCTCATTTGTGAATATACTGTGTTTGTCAAAAGTGCTGCACACAAAGGTATAAATAATTTTGAGCTGCCAATATGATAGTTGTGTTCCCCTTATCAGATTTTGTAACTGTTAGGTTATTATCTCCTACTTTCTTTTTGATTGCATTTAAAACTGCAATATCATTTTTTGTTTGACGTTTAACTTTTGAAGGTTCAATATTTTTGATTAAATTGGCAATTTTTGATTTCTCATATGGAAAATTATGAGAATTAGATTTTCAAGCTATTTCTGACTCTGTAGCTATAATTCGTTTAATATTATTTTAAAATTTTGGTGGTATGCTGTACTTTAAACCTTTATTTGAAAATTCAATTTCACTATTTGTAAACTTAGTGTCTGAAAGGTTTTCAAATCGTGGTGCAATATGTGTTGGTATGTAGGTACTTACAGTTTCATGATGTTTTGAGTATGGAATTCTATGTTGTGTCTTCAAGTTTATGTAGCTTTTCTTCTTGTTTCTTGAATGTCTTGTGTTTCATCGTGCTGACACTTTCTCTGATTTTGTAATGTGAGCAGTTAAATCCTACTGGATGTAGTTTGAACGTGAGTTCTGAATGTACAGCTTTTATGTAGTTGTCTAAGGAGTCTCTTATTTCAAACCATTTTTCAAATTCTTCTTTTAGCCATACTCGTTAAGCACATTTTATTGCTATTTGTGCTAGCGGTGTTTTAGTATAGCATTTTATATTAACATAATTTGGTATTACCTTTTTTGTAAGGCATTCTTGGTTGAACCAAATGTTTCGTGATGATTTGTAACATTTTTGTAGTAACTTCTAGTACAGTCGGGTCAAATCTTCCCTCGAAGTTTTTTTTAATGAAATTAACTGTCTCGACACTAACTTCGTGGAATCTACTCATATTAGTGTTTTAAATGAAACTCAATGTTTCTAGCTAATTCCACAACATAATGAAAAATGTTGAAAATTCTTATTAATTGACAATTGTTCCGATAACTGAATATCATCATCAGAATGACAGATGTTACATTTCATTTGATGATGATATTCAGTTATCGAAAAAATTGTCAATTTTTTAGAATGTTCAACATATTTCATTATATTGTGGAATTAGCTGGAAAGATTGAGTTTCATTTAAAACACTAATATGAGTAGATTCCACGAAGTTAGTGTCGAGACAGTTAATTACCTTGTGAATAGTTTATAAAATCAAGTCGAAAATGAATCACTCCAATACATACTGATCGTACAACCCCTTCGAAAGGGTTTAAGGGTTTTAAAATAGCTAAAAAAATACCACAAAAAATTGAAAACTTAAAGGAAACATGACGGAGAGTGGTTTCAAAATATCAGGAATAAATCAATTTCACACTAACAAGAAGCACAACTCATTCGAAAGGGTCTATGGTATCTAAATGGCCAAAAACTACCCCAACCGATTTAAAAATGTTAGAAGCCTGACGGAAATAGAGTACCACCACCTTGTGAATAGTCTCAAAAAGTCGAGAATGAATCACTCCAATACATTCTGAAAGCACAACCCCTTCTGACATTCATTTCCGAACGCCCAACTTTCGAGTTTATATACCTAGCCTGCGCCAACCTTCATTTTGGAATTATGCTTCTATTATAGCTTCAAATTTGGTTGATTTTGCTAAAACCTATAAAATCCAGACCCCAGTGGACAAAAAGCTGTGCAAAAATATAGCTGAATCTCTGAAGGAAAAAGTAGGGATATTGTATCAATTTTTTTTACGTTTACAATGAATGTTGCTCCCTCAGTAAGTATTTTCCCGAAAGTTTTGCGAATTCTCGAGTTAACGGAAATAAAAAACTAACGGAGCAAATTTTGAAAATACTTATGATGGAATTGGAATTGGGCATATTTAATTATTTTAAATCATATGGAAACCACTGTTCACCTTGTACAACTTATAGGATAATGTGCGCCAAATTCAAAAACAATAATAACTTCAAAAATATAAATTGGATTAGCAAAACCTTGGGAAATTTGGTTTTATTGTTAACTAATAATAAAAGCATGCCTTTCGATCCAATAACGGAAGTAATCGAGGAATAAGGGGGTGAGAAGGAGACGAGGCGAAAGTCGTAACCCTCAACTTTTTTGTTGAACGGCATGTACATTGGACAGTTGGAGTTATGATATGGGGTGAATCTGCTTATGTCTCATGGTCACCTTTAGAGTTTTCATCAGGAGGAACATGAATGCACATCGATACATTCAAGGAATATCGGTACCTCTTCTAATTACTTACTTCAGAACATTTCAAAATTCAACTTTTCAGCAAGATAACGTTCGGCTACATACAGCCAGACACACCCTGGACTACTCCAACCAGGCTCAAATTCACCCCTACCATGGCTACCAAAATCCTCCGATTTGTCCTCAACTGAATATTTGTCGGACATAATCAGTAGAAGTTTAAGAGATTTACAGCGTCCACCTCAACGTCTGATATGAGATAGAGGTGGCATGGAATGACACACTCCAGGAGGATATTGATCACCTGATTATGAGTATGACTAGATGCATTGGGAATGTGTAAGAAATCGCTTCAACCAATTTTTAAAGTTACAATATTTCATGATAACATTACATTATTCTCAGCCGATTGGAGTGAAATTTCAATCATTTACATATTACGAACTCCCAATCCAGTACTGCAATAAGATAACTTTCACTGGTTGTTCGGGTTTCTATGCCACTGAGTATATATCAAGCTTCAAATCATCATTATGATCAATTGAATTTTCATGTCAGGAACTAAAAAAACCTAAATAACAATACATAAAAGAGCGCCTATGGTTGCAGCTTTTTTGGAATTGATCGAAAGGGTTTGCAATAGCTCAGCAGTTTTCTCGATATTATGAATAATTGTGAAAAACTTTCTTGAATACAAAATTACTTTTACGGTCTTTCAATCTTATTCCTGAAGTTATATCCATTTTATGACGTAATGATAATGAATTCTCTCGTCTTCCGAAGTAAATAAATCCAGATTTTTATTTTAACTGTGAGGGCAAAAGCGTCTTTAAAACATCTCATTCAGCAGAATTTATTCTTCGTTTTATATTTATACCGCTGTTAACTGCCGAGTGATTAGCATATATGTTTATTTATACCTTTTTAAGTACCAATTAGTTGTTTTTCTCCCAAAAATTGCCTCTTTTTGGATTATACTTGGTTATTCCAGAAATAAGAGTATATTTATTTGTTTTATTTCCTCTATAAATTCTATGACATTGAAGCAGAACAAAGACACAATGTCATTTATAGAAGTTGTTTACAATTATCTAAGAAGCATACATATAACACTGGTAGACAAATATGAAAATGGCCATAAAATAGCAGGTAACACGCAAGGTTTTTTTGTTACATTGAAAAAACCACATAAAGAACAGTTACGTTAAAAATGATATATTCCCTTTTCTAAAATCAGCAGTAATCACCCATCATGAATGAATCCCATCGCACTTGGTACCGAATTTCAATTGTTCTGATATCTTGGTGGAACTTTCAACCTACTCGTCGCTAACAGCTTCCTAATTATCAGGAAAAAATGATAAATGGGATTGGAGAAAATGAATTTTCAATCAAATTCGGCGATTTGAGGAAATCTAACAGTTGATTAACTAGCTGTTCGTAGTTTGCTAAGCTCTAAGTTCTTGCGTGGTAAGATTTTTTATTAAATTAATATCGTCCAGTAACTCTAATTTGTGGCCCAATAAAAATACCCTTCTTCAACTTGGCATCAGTCAACTGGGGAAAGTCTTGTCTTAGGTATTTAAATTCTTCACTATTTTTATTCATATCCTTCACAAGGTTTTTCATTAGTCCAAGCTTAACATGAAGCGGGAGCATATGCAAATTTTTTGGGTCTACTAGAGACATAACCTTAACATTTAGAGATACCGGTTGAAATTCGGAACTTTCCGTCCAAATTTGCTTCACATAGTGTTCATTCACTACACGACTATCCCACAAACAAAGAAAACAGAAGTATTCCGTAAACCCTCTCCGAAGTCCCACTAAGTTGGCGATCACTTTTAAATCGCCACACACAAAAAACATTTACTTAAAACAAGTAAATGAGCAGTTATTCAGTAAATTAATGGTATTTTTTTAAGTGCATCAACTACTAGGGTTATTAGCGCTTTAACGGTACTGTTATTTATAGAAATGCTTGCAATTCAAATTAGATTGTGAAGATTGTTCTTCTTTAAGAAGTGAACATTCCACAAGGTGTTATTCAACATACTTTTTCAATCGGTCGGTAGTCCGTGCGCTTGACTATTTTGTTTATACTTTGAGCATTCTACAAGACAGTGTTCAACAGTAACATTAACTCTATATAAATCACACACTGGCGGATCAGATTTTGTGATTAAATGTTGGTGAGTAAACCGAGTGTGTCCAATTCTGAGGCGTGTTAACACAATTTGACATTTTATATTCATTACGTTGTTAATTTTAGGTTTGATGGTTGGTATAATTGGTCTCAGTTTATCTTTAGATTGACACCACTCGGCTTGCCACTTGTTATAAATTAATGTTTTTATGCGACATTTGTAGTCTGACGCAAGCACTCTGTTTTCGCGCACTACACTATCACTTGTAATTGCTTCTTGTGATTTTGAACTTTGATTCGGCAGGGTCTGTTTTTCAGAAAAATGGAGATAATTGGAAGCATATGACCTTGTATCCCCCACTCTGTTAATTGTTTTAATATTTTGTAGTGCCAGGCAGTATCAAATGCACGTGGGATGTCAAAAATATTGTGAAGCATGATTGATTGGTGACAAAATCATCATATACTTCAGATTCTAGTTCGATTATGTTGTCTTGCGCAGACCTTTGCTGCATTGCTATATAGTTGTGATACTCCAGTTACCACATCAACCGCTGGTTTATAATTTTTCCCAATAATTTACACATCAATCATGTTAGAGATATTGGCCGATAAGATTCTTGATCAGTTTTTGTTTTGTTTTGTTTTAATGTTGTTGTATGTTGTTTTAAGATAGTAGCTTTGCTCCATTTTCCGGGAATTTGTTTTCAGTCCAAATAACATTGTAGATGTCCAATAAAATTCTTTTGGCACAGCTAGGCAAATTTTTCATAAATATTGCAGGGATTTCGTCTGGTCCTGGACTCGTGTTTTTAATTTTTTGTAATGTTTCTTCAAGTTCAGTTTCAGAGATTTCATCATTTAATGAATCTTCATTTGGATCTATAGTTATGGGGAAGTCTTTTTCTTGTTGTTGCTTCAAGTCGAGAAATTGTGCACAAAAATTTTAGTTCCTAGAGTGTTTTCTGTAAGTTTCAGCTGAAACATTGGCAATCAGTTTATTTTCAGATGTGAGCTTGTTCTGATATTGAAGAGCTCGTATTCCTGTGATGGTGCGTTTCCCTGATACTCGTCGAATCTTGTTCCAAATTTCTGTGGGTGGAGTGTTGTCATTAATGCTGGCTACGAATTCATGCCACGATTCTTTTTTGCGTTTTTTTGTTATGTATTTACATCTTGCTTTTTGTTTTTTAAATCCGATCAAGTTTTCTTGATTTTTGTGCTTTTTCCATACATTATAAGCATGTTTACTCGCTCTAACCGCTTCTTGGCAGTTTTTGTTCCACCATGGTACGGGTTGACGATTTTTAATCAGTGATGTGTTTTTATACTGATTCCTTTGCTGCTTCTAACATGATATTTGCAAAAGCATCAATTGTTTCGTCTATATCCGATTTTATTTCAAAGTTTGTTATATTTTCTTCGATTGTTTGCTGATACAGTGCCCAATTTGCGGTTTTATATTGCCATTTTATACTAATGTTTGTATTGGTTATATTCCTGTGATTGGAATTATTAATAATTATTGGAGCATGATTACTATTATAAATGAAAGGTGAAATTTCTCAAGTTAGAATGGTTAGTAAATTTGGGCTACAAAAGGTAAGGTCTAGAGCTGCCGTCTCTCCAGTGCAGGGCTTGAGCCTAGTGCCTTCCCCACCGTTCAGTAGGCAAAAACCGCAGAGATCTGTAGTTGATGATAGCAGTTTGCCTATGTTGGAAGTCGTTTTGCATCCCCATTCGGTATTGTGGCAGTTGAAATCTCCAATAATGATACGTGGAGATGTTATTTGACAGAAGAGATCTGTTAGTTCTTGACTTGAAATTTCTTTATTGGGGAGTATGTACATATTGCAAATAGAAATTTTCCATTAAAGATTGATAGAGACTGCAACAGCTTCTAAATTTGTTTTTAGAAATATTTCGTTGACATCACCGTCCTTTTTTATGTAAATTATAACTCCTCCACTAGCTATCTTTGATTTTACCCTGTTTTTATGGAAAGCTGAATAATTGTTTAATCTAGTTATTTCCTTTCCAGTGAAATTTGTTTCCGTAGTCCTACAATGAATGGATTATATTGACTTATTAAATGTTGTAGCATAGGTAACTGCGAGTAAAACCCGTTCAGGTTCCACTGAAGGAAGAATTAGGTTGATGTAGTAGATAAATTCATAAGTTTGTTTATTAGTACAAATCCTGGGATGATGATGCGTCACTTTCTTTCTCCGTAGATCTAGTACCAATGTGCTTCATGATTCTTGTCCTAAGTCGTGTACAGCGAGATTTAATGTTTCTTTCTGTGAGATAAAGGTCGGATTTGGTAAAGTTGCAAAGCCAAGTTGTCAAGATTATCGGTGAATTCCAGTATGGTTTTCACTGGGTCAGGGTCTTCCATGGTATTATCGAGCAAGAGCACCAGTTGATCAAAATCGAGTGAGCTGGGAGGGTTTTGACTGTTTATAAATAATTGTGCTGGTAGTAGTGACTCTCTGCAGCTTTTGGGTTCATCAGTTTTTCGGTGCTCCTTTCTTTTGTTTGGGTTTTATGAATTTTGAGTCCTTATTTTCTTTGGCGTAGAGATAATCTGTTCTATGCGTCTTTTACTTTCACTATGCGCGGTATTTGTGTCGATTGGGGCAAGTTGTGGTGCAGGTATTGGTGGAGGTTTTGCAGCTTGAATCCATTGTAATTGATCTGCATTTTCTCTGAGAGGTTGTGTTTCAATGTCACTATTTGTATTTTGAATATTTGATTCCGGATTATGATTTGTAATTGTACTTTGAGTAACAGCTGGTGAAACAGTGGGGCACTGGGAGGCGATATGACCATCTTTTTTGCATTTGTAACAGGAATGACCGTCTTGTGATATGTGGAAAGGATCAACCCAAAAAACAAATGTCGTAACACTTTTTTGTTTTCGAATCGATATCAATGTTTTTGGCGTCATTTAAAAGAGTTTTCCTCTTCAATGAGATATGCTTAACAAAAATAACAAAATTGGATAATTTTTTCAACGCTATGTGAAAAAGTCGAAAATTTTCCCATTTTTCTCGGAAATTTCAAATGTAATGAGCCATTTATTAAACTCTGATGAAGAGGGGTTAAAAAAATAGGAATCTATTCCAAGATATGATATTTACGATATCAGATATAAAAATTGAAAAATGCTCCATTTTACATTTGAAATTTTCGAGTGAATACAAAATTATCTAATTTTGTTATCAATCTTATTAAACAGAAAAACTCTATTGAATGCTCTAAAATCATTAACATCGGTTAAAAAACGAATAAGTTATACATTTGTTCATAAGTTTGAACCTTTTTTCATTATATTGTGGAGTTAACTAGAAACAGTAAGTTTCATTTAAAACACTAATTTGCACCATTTGCCTAAGGCTCAGTCAGCAAAACTTAATACTCGTGAGAAATGACTATCATTCCTTGCTTGTTAAACAAAATACTATTTTTCCTGTTTTCTATAAATGTGTATTTTGTTAATACTCAATTGTGGTGAAAATATTTACCAATAAAATCTAAAGAAGGTTGAACTAAGTGGACTTTTATCACTCATCACAGTTTTATAGAATTTATGGTACACTAGATTTGGATTAGAGAAATGATAAAACAAATAATACTTTCCTTTTAATGTAATAAAACAGCAGGATCAGCTTCCTTTATGAAGGATATTATGAAATATACTTCATAAAAAGATGTACATTAAGATTTGTTGGAAAATTATTATGAGCGGGCTTAGAAAATATTCCAAATCTTTTATAGCTGGGTTCCACATTATTCTTTCCGAGTTATTATCATAAATTCCAACCTAGTGAAGTGCCGCAAATTATAATCTTCATAATGGCTGTTTTCAATGGTAGCATCATCACCCTTCAAGTCGTATTTTTAACCGTATCAGATACATCTCGAGAATATTGCCACCCACAGTAATTGAATCATTAATCTAGAGACCTTTTTCAGGAATAATCGGACATGCAGTTTGAAATTAATTTTTTCGAGCTTGAAATTAGTTTATTGTTCGCACGTATTTGGAGAGTAGTATCAATATTTTGAAGTGGGGATGATAAAGAAGCTATTTAGTGAGGTTTGATCATGCAATGATAATTTGACGTGTTCAAGCATCTCTAGAATGTGGCTTAAGTTCACAGGGGATAAAAAGGTACTGTAATCACATGTAAGTTTTGCTAATTATGTTCAACAAACGAATAGCCCAAAATCAAAACCTTATTTAAAATTTACTGTTTCGATCATTAATCTGTCGAATATACTCATATTACTTTTTTAAATGAAATTTGCTATTTATAATTATCTCCAACAAGTGATCTACTTTACGATTGACTTAATACAAATGAATAGAAAAATGAAGGTATATTAGAAATAATAAAGCTTGGATATTATTAGCCCTATGAGGATATCTTGGGTATATTTTTCCCATTTAAGATCAGTATAACTGTGCAATGATATAGGAAACCAGGAAAACTGTAACTGCTGACCTTAACAGTTATTACTTAAGAGACAGTTTGAAAGTGGAGAACTCTCATAAGTGTTTTTTTTAATTCTAACCCTTCAAGGAAATTCAGTTCTAGTTTTTCATCACAAATATGTAGTACTTCTAGTTCTGTATTAGATGTTCATGAATGTTTCGTGTCAAGTAGATGATTTGCGTAGTGATATTTCTCTTGCAATTATTGTTTAAGCCTAAGATGAATATTGGTTTAGTAACTGCACAGTGCAATTGTTAGGCAGATTTAATTGTTGCATAGTTTCCTTCGACAGATAGATTTTCACCTGGAATGCCATTTTTAAAATTATTTTTTATGCTGTTGCTTTCGATGAACCGACCAACTAGTTCAATTACTTCTTTCGGGAAAATCCATACCCAAATTTTTCAGCTATTTTTAAACAATTTACTAGCCTTGTTTCATCCTCGATTAGAATTGTAACTGGCCGGCTTTTTTCTCCTTTTATTGCTCCACGTACACTTTTGATTCGGGAATGCAATGAAACGTACGGAATTCCATACATCTTATCAGCTCTGTAAATTGCTGTTCTCTTGGCTTCATTAATAGCCAGTTCTAGATCTGCCTTCGTGTATTTCTCATTATCCGAGGACTTTTTCTTGTAATTACGTACCATAGCCACACTAAAACAATAAAGGGGCAAATGTGATATAATAACACAACTTTCCCGCCACTGTATAACACATTTGCCTCGTGAGGCTCATTTCCTGAGGCAAATGTGATATAGCCTCAAAAGACAGTGAAACGTTGAAATTCTGACGAAATAAACATACTACATTGTAGACTAAAGTGAATGAACCCACTCCTAGTAATAAAACCTAACTTACCAGTTGAGATCACAATTTTACGCAAATAATAATAAATAATATGCTACTCGTCATAATAATAAAAAACGTGCGTTCTGGAAGCTTTGCAACTACTGGCGATACATTAGCCGCGCAAACAATTCGAAGTGGTGGGAAGGTAAACAGTGGTGGTGTATTACTCCTAACACGGATGGCGCTTACTGATTGATGCTTTTCAAATTTTGGGAGAATACTAACACATTTACCCCATCAACACATTTACCCCACTTCACCTTATATATAAACTCTAAGGTCCAGAATATAATGCTGTCTATTTGGGTCAGACCCTTAGAAATTTTGAAATCCGATACAGTGAACACTTACGAGCATACAGATTAAAACAACCAGATAAATCCCATTACGCAAAATATCTACTTGACACCAATCATTCATTGACACCTAACAGAGGACTAGAAGTACTACATATTTATGATAAGAAACAAGAACTGGATTTCCTTGAAGAGTTGGAAATTAGAAGACACTTTAGAACCCCACAATATGAAGTCGTCAATGAACAGATAAATCTAGGGAGTTCTCCACTTTTAAACTGTCTTCTTGAGTGATAACTGTTAAGATTAGCAGATATAGGTTTCTTGGTTTTCTATATCATTGCATAGTTATACTAATCGTAATTGGAGAAATGATATCCAGGATATCACCATAGGGCTAATAATATCTTAGCTTCAATATTTGTAATATCACATCTTCTTCTTTTTTCTATTAACATATATTAAGTCAATCACCAGGTAGGTCACTTCTTGGTCTATCCAAAAATAACTACTAAACATCAGGTAGGCATCAAATTAAATGTAACTTCTGTCATTCTGACGACGATATTCAGTTATCGAAACAATTGTCAATTTTTTAGAATTTTCAACATTTTTCATTATATTGTGGAATTAGCTAGAAACATTGAATACTATTTAAAATATTAAAATTCTTTATTTGTATTTTGATTCTACCAGGGATTCGTTTATTTC
This sequence comes from Galeruca laticollis, assembly GCA_963921935.1. Classification (NCBI taxonomy): domain Eukaryota; kingdom Metazoa; phylum Arthropoda; class Insecta; order Coleoptera; family Chrysomelidae; genus Galeruca; species Galeruca laticollis. The sequence goes on along the minus strand of OY998179.1, from coordinate 52,506,562 downwards.
GGTTTTAGTTGAAAGTGATTTAGTGGGTTTTGACTCGAACCGCGTTACGTACCGTATTATAATGTACTTATGAGTGCTAACGAATTTTGATGTCACATAAAAAATACATTCTTAAAAAAGATTGGAAAACCGGAAGAAAAAACGTCGTTAAGCACTACCGTGGTGGAATCTAAGGTGCCTCAATTGTCAAAAATTAATCGACCCTAATTTTCCGGTGAGGTCCACCAGAGGGAAACTTTCCATTCTTCATTTAAAAGTATGCTTCATAAAAATGCTAGTTTAACTCATTTGGACGAAATTATTATTTAGTTGGATGTTTGCGTGGTCCAGCTTCAGAGGTTTGTGCATGTGTTCTTATTACCGGTGATAATTACGATATCATTCACAAAGCATTGATAGATAAATATGAAAAGAAGCGATACTTACTTGCAGCAAATATTGGATTTTAAACCTATTGCCGGTGAGTCTAAAAAAGGTTTGAATATATTTTTGGAGCGATTTGTGATCCTTATTTCATTACTTTGATTGTTTATTAAATGAAACGTCTATTCATTCTAGAGTTTAACTGACATCCATATATGCCAGTTTTGGTAGAATATCATTCTACAACAATATTTAAAAGATGCATACGATCAATATCTCTATTTAAATCGAAATTATTATATCAGTAATACTTTTGATTCTACTACCATTTGCACTGAACTATGAACAAAAGCCATCGAACTACATACTGTATAACTTCAGTTTTATTTTCTGTTCAATCTATAGCCGAAGTTTAAAATGGAACTGTCCCCTATTCGTGTCGTAGAAACTATCACAATACAACGAAGCTTATTCGAACAACCTTCATTAGAGGATAATTTTTATATATCATGAAAATCGATACGCACAATTGATGGTCCTCATTATCTTTGAGAATATGTGGGGTTGAGGGCATCAGAACTATTGCTGTTGCCGACAGGGAGACAGAAGGATCAGACAGATAGTCACTTGCGTCTTCCGTTTCCTCTTCGTCTTCGCCTTCCTGGCAATTATATGGTTTTCTTTTGTCTTTTGTGCGATTTTGCTCCGTAGACTCACTGGTAATGGCTGGCTGTTTCGTATAGTTGAACAAATAATGAGGAGAGGACAAATCGAGTGCTATAAAGTGTATCTATACATTAGTAAGTATATAAAAGCACGAGCATTATTTATATACAAGCTATTCGAGTCAATAGGGATATTTTATTCGAGCAATAAATTTCTTCGAGTCAGCAGAACCCAATGTGTATTTTTAGGGTCGAATTGGTTTGTTTCCAAACGGAGAATCCAAGTTTAACAAAAATGTCAACAGATATTTTATTCATCATGTTTTTAAGTTTATTCAATTTACGCAAACATTGACGCACGTAATCAAATTGAAAAAAAAATACTTTTAAGATAGTGGAATCAAATTATCTTTTTAATTCGATGTATGCATAACGCATCACTACAAATTTTATAACTCAACTAATTACAACTAGGTATAGAACTGTAATAGTCTGCTTGCAAATGTGCAAAAACCATGTCCCGTGGGGTTTTTGATGATATAGCGTGAGAGTCGTATAAACACTTTCCTTGCAACGTATAGATATAGTATTCGGTTTGTGGACAGCTTCCACTAGTGGTAAATTGATCTTATACTCTAAAAACAAAATGGCCGCTGTTCTTTCGTTTATGGTACTAATTTTCCATGTTTATCTCGTAAAATGCAATATTTATGACAGAGTGGCCTGTTACCAAAAGTGTTCAGTATTAAATTCTGCAAAAAATAACTTCTCGAAGTATTTTGTCATTTTTGCTGTTCTTATTTTGTTCTCCAAAAAGTGCAAAGAATTGGAATTTTATTTTTTCATTAGTTAAAATAGGAATACTAAGTTCACAATGGAATTACTTCATACATGACATTAATAGGCTTCAAAATAATCAAAAACATCAAACATATGTCTACTGTATTCCACTATAGAACAATTTATCAATTATAATCTCCATCATAATTCTCATCTTCACTTTCTATAACTGATTCATTGCATTCGTCTATGTCATATGTATCCTTATAGTTTTCACATAAATCCGGGTCACCTTCACATCTCTACATTTCTGTGCACTTCAATCCATACATGAGACAGTTACTAAGTGGACAACAGCGACGTTGGAAGCACTTGCCAACTACAAGCTTTGCCATGAGGTCTGGAAGACCAGGCAAAATGCACGCGATTGGTTCAACCGTTCCTCCAACGTTCGTCCGTCGTAACTGAGTGATAAGGGTATGACTGAGTTTGATACAATATCTTGATTCCAGTCTAATGCCTGAATATGAGCTCTCAACAGTATATGAGTGAAATCAGCTATTGTTGGCATTGTTTTTTATGTAAAGCCACCATTGTACATTTACAATATCAATCATTGTAGTTTCTGGAATATAGAATTGACACAAATTACTCCAAAGAATTTCTGAATACGTCTGAAAGAATGGGTGTTGTACCAGGCTTTTCTAAAACCTCTAGTAGGTCATCATTGACGGAATTGAACTTACTTTTTTTGCGAATGACCCAGTAACTTCTGAAACACACATGGAGTTCAGGGAGCGCAGCATTCCCCGCCTAAGGAAAATTTCAAAGTGTTATATCATTTGAGGAAATCGCCTTCAGGCTAAAACCAGAACATCGATGTTTGGCGAATACACGTGCATTGTTCTGTATCTTTGTTGCGATAAGTATACTCCGTGAAGTATGATTTTTGCATCAGCTTCTTCCTTTGTGGTTCGAAGGCTTGACACGTTTGTTACATCTGATAGTTTAGCTTGATCCTTCCAATTAACTATATATTTCTTGTTATTGCTCACTTCGCATTGAAATAGGTGGCTAGATATGAACTTCATAAGCACGTCTTTGTTTTTATTATGAGCAAGTAAATTTTGCATTGAAGTTTGGCTATTATTTCAGATTTCATTCTGTAATGGATTTTACCACTGCTCACTAACCGAATACGTCTAATTCCATTTTTAATGAATCATTCTCATACGTGTCAAACACAATATGTGCTGAATTGTGTGCATTGAATTTATCACCGAACCACTTACTGAAATGTATTCCTAGATTATTATGATACGTTTTTACTGCAATGGGTTTATTGTAAGTATGCAGTAAAGCATGTGAGGCTTCTGTTGGATGGAAAAGTGAGGAGCTGATATCAATCTGCTCTTCATTTGATGGCAATGACTACAAAATCGCTGCTGGTTTGTATTTGTTGGAACAATGATGCATTTTTTATCATCAGCAAACAACGATTTTGGTAGGGCGGAAAATTAAAGTTGCTTAGATAAAGCTTCATGCTAATATTATCTATGTTTTGAGATGTTGTCAATAGCCCGAAAAATGTGAAAGATCTGTTTCCATGGATATAATTTGGTCTTCAAGGACACCTTTAAATTTTTGCTAAATATCTCTTGATTCGAGACCAAAATTGCCATTTACACGCTCTGCCATAAAAGAGTCCTTCAATGTTCCCCCCACTTCCTCTATATTATTAACAAAATCTTGCACATCCTCTGAGAACACTCTTTAAGTAAGAATGTGGGTCAGATGTTCATTCCTACTCTAAAAATGGTTCGTAGAATTTTGGAATGCATTTTTGAGTTTCAGGATATTCTGTTCAGTTCAGGATTCACAAGGGAGTAACGATTTCTAACCGTTATCATTTTGTGTAGTACCTTTCTTGCACTTTCAATTTTCGGATTTTGTGCTTCAAGGCTTTATCTACACCTAGTACACGAAGGTACGACATAACGATTGACAACCTATTTTCCCTCTCTGAAGTTTTGCCAAATATCTGAAACTGTTAATTGTGATACATACATCTCATTAAGATACAGTGAAATCATACATGCATGGTTTAGTCTATTAAGGATAAACAAATATTTCAAAATCATGAAGAGAAGCCAGGCTAAGATTCCAATCAAATGATCTATAAGATCTGATAAAGCACATTACAGAGTGTCTTGAAGATTGGTTCCACTGAATTATTATAACTTAAAAAAAATTCGATTCCGTCCAGTATATTATTCTCTTCAATGGAGGAGCTTACTGCAATAAGTTTTTTACAATGTTGGCTCCATTATTAGATTGGAGCCTCGATGCCAGTTTCTCCAGCAGAGGCTGTAACAAGATAATTTTTCCCGGTTGTTCTTTGTCGAATTTTTCTAGAAGAAGAACATTCAATGTAGTTGTACTTTTTAAATGGGGTTCAATAGATCTGCTCATGTGTCTTCCCTCTAGTATTTGCTTTGTAGTCACCGATGGGAACAAATCGCATTCCATCTAGAGCTCTGGAATACCACTTCCACATATTAACTCACCGATTGTTCTAAGCTGAGCTATTTTTATATGAAGCTCTCCAGGCTTCAATATCCATTTGCGTTTGCAATCTTCTTTTGCCATTTCAAGCTGCTTCAAAGGTTTATAAATTGCCATTTCTAGAGTAACAACGACTTTGTTTGTCGTTATATTCACTGATTCGTTCAGTTTTTCCAGTTGACTCATAACTGTTAACTGAACAGAAATATTATATGGGGAATCCGGAATTACTGGCAGCAGGGAAACTCTGGAAGCACATTTCGAGTCTCCTAAATATCTATTATATCCAATCCATGTGGAAAAGGATGAAGATACTCAGATAGCATCAGATATCCATGGGATGTTCTGAGAGTTTTCGATTTGGAAGATATATATCCAAATATTATAGGGTTATTCTGGGGATATCTAGAATATCTGTGGGTATACCTAAATCGAATATTCATTGTAAGTCCAGGTGGAATATCCTCAGATTATTCTTCTCAGAATATTCGAATCAAATATTTCTAAGAATATTCTATGATTATTGATTTTTGTTCAATCGCTCTTTCTGTTCCATCGGCATGCGTCAGTAGTTGTTAGTGGTCTGTTAGTAGTTGCAGTTGACAGTAACGACCCGTGAAAAATGGTGGTTCTACCATCTTATATAGGTTATTGTCATTGGAGAAATAGTATGATTACTTATTTTACTTTTCCGCCCAACCTTTCAATATGCGAGAAAAGTATTTGTTTACCCCAAAAAAAGTTGGAATTTTGAAATCTTTTTTCAGTTATTTTTACGTTTTCCATCAACAACAACACGAAAAAACGGTTTTTAGAAAAAAAATCCTGTGTGTATGTCGTCGTCGTCGTTGTCGTCGGCCACTTTTCCTTACATGTCTTGTTATCACGATACAACCTCCGGAGGGCAATAAGTCAGCAATTTTATGATTGAATATTGTTAAGGACATGTCTAAGATGAACCCTAATGATTTTCAGTGCACCAGAGCCAGTACAACGGGTGCTATGGTACTTATTGGAGAAATAGTATGATTACTTATTTTTGAACGTGAATTAATCAATCAATTTTTTGCCAGTGAGAAGTTGTTCAAATTTGTTTCTACGGTGTGCCCTATGCTACGGGTGGAACTAATACATACGACCTCACGAATCAAAACAGGTACGTTTTATTGTATGTTTTTATTGCCTGTTGATTTATCAATGCATTTTTTAGAAAATTATCGAGTTGCTGCTTAAACTTCCGATAAATGATGATGAGGCAAAGTTTGAAGAAGTTGAGTCGGCTTTGCGGAACAAAGAACCCTATGAATTGTTTGTACGTTGAACATTCAATATTATATCCCAATTAAAATGAAACAGCCTCGAAATATTGGAGTATTTATGTGTTACTTTTCATATTTTAGTGCAAGAAAATATTCAAATAATTGTTGATTTTCTGAATTTTTGCAACAAAATTGATGGATAAATGTTTTCAACTGCAATTTATCCTTTTATCATATTAATTATAGGAAAAGAATGCTTGTTACTGGGTAGAAATTGACCTCGTTGCTATAGGTACCACAGAATTTTATTTTCTCAGGTAGTTTCACGTGATTATGTTACCGAGATGTATGCTATGGGTTTTTCAATCAAATTGCCTATAGTTACCTCTATTCATTTTATTAATTGGGATTTACTTGAAATCTCTACACAACTGGTAATCTCATAATTCAAAGTTAAAGTAGTTCTGACATTTGGTAAATAAAAGCAATTTCTGATCAGCTGTTTCATGCGTATGCATACTGTTCACACAAATGCAAGCGGTCTTATAAACCGTAATTGTTCAATTTTTGAAACTTATGACATTAACTTCCAAATTAATACAATTTTAGGTTGTACCTATGGCAAGACCGGGAGGTACTTATTTGTAACAATGTATTAAAAGATTCTTGCAAAAAATCCTGACAGAGTATTTAATGAAGGGCTACAGTATGCATGCATATGAAGGGAAAAATGCTTTGGAAGAACAAAGCTCTTTGAATCAGTAGTAGGTATAATCATGTTATTTTATGTTGGAATTTACATGTAAATTAATTTGATATAGCATTACAAGAAACAAATAACTTCTAATCACTATTTTGTTTGGAATATTTCGCTTTTTACTTCTCTCCTACAAGACTTTTTTGGCATTACTTGTTTGTTTAATTTCATCTTTTAAGTTTCAGTTTTTGAGATTACATTTTTAATTGTTATACATACACAAAAATCACAGTAGAATCGAAATTAAATTACTTCCTAGCAAAAAATAACTATTTTATTGTTTCAGATGCCGTCCAAAAGTTGGACAAGAACATTACAAACAAAGAAGTTGAATTGAAAACAGGAAATTTTCTTAGCCAAATGTGAGGGACGGCAGAAATCGGTTTCAAAAAGTGTCGTTGAGTATGGAGGAAGTCATTGAATTTTGTAATCTCGTAGTTGAAAATTATGTTAGTTTCAGTTATGTATGAATAAATTAAATTGAACTATATGTTCCCTGTGATATAATTTTTCATTAAATTTGTTTTTCCTATATGTACAATTCGAAATTTCGTGAGATTGCTCAGATATTTGTGAAATATATACCATGGAACTCAGGATCATTATACACCCCCTTGACTCCTTTAGTTTCAAAGAATATTTATTCAAATTTAGGACATCCTGTATGCTCACTAAACGACAATTATGTGCATATCAGTGTTTTTAAATGAAACTCACGGTCTCTAGTTAATTCCACAATATAATACAAGTTATTGAAATTTCTAAAAAATTGACAATTGTTTCGATAAATCAATATCATCGTCAGAATGACAGAAGCTACATTTCATTTTAAGCCTACCTGATGTTTTGTAGTTATTTTTGGCTAGACCAAGAAGTAACCCAACTTGTGATTGGCTTAATATATGTTTATAGAAAAAAGAAGAAGATGTGATATTACAAATATTGAAGCTTAGATATTATTAGCCCTATGGTGATATCCTGGATATCATTTTCCCAATTAAGATCAGTATAAATGTGCAATGATATAGAAAACCAGGAAAACTATATCTGCTGATCTTTACAATTATCACTTAAGAAGACAGTTTATTAGTGGAGAATTCCCTAGATTTAACTGTTCATTGACAACTTCATATTGTGGGTTTCTTAAATGTCTTCTAATTTCCAGTTCTTCAAGGAAATCCAGTTCTTGCTTCTTTTCACAAATATGCATATTTGTGAAAAGAAACAAGAACTGGATTTCCTTGAAGAACTGGAAATTAGAAGACATTTAAGAAACCCACAATATGAAATTGTCAATGAACAGTTAAATCTAGGGAACTCTCCACTAATAAACTGTCTTCTTAAGTGATAATTGTAAAAATCAGCAGATATAGTTTTCCTGGTTTTCTATATCATTGCACAGTTATACTAATCCTTATTGGAAAAATGATATCCAGGATATCACCATAGGGCTAATAAAATCTAAGCTTCACTAAGCTTCAATATTTATAATATCACATCTTCTTCTTTTTTCTATAAACATATATTAAGCCAATCACAAGTTAGGTTACTTCTTGGTCTAGCCAATAATAACTACTAAACATCAGGTAGGCATTAAATGAAATGTAACTTCTGTCATTCTGACAATGATATTGATTTATCGAAACAATTGTCAATTTTTTAGAATTTTCAATAACTTGTGTTATATTGTGGAATTAACTAGAGACCGTGAGTTTCATTTAAAAACACTAATATGAGCATATTCCACGAAGTAAGGGTCGAGACAGTCAATTTCATGTACATATCAATTAATATTTTTTGGTTCTACCGGGAGTGATATCAACTTCCGATTTTCGAATGGAACAACCTGTATATTAACACATGGTCGGTTAGGGATGATCCTAAGGAATCCAAGTATACCAGGTTTGATGGTGATGTCTCCAAAGACTACGGAAAGATATCGCCAATTAGTTTTCCCACAATCTCGATAAGTGCAAGAGAGATGGTTTCCCTGGCGGGTAGTTCAATTCTATCTCACACTAATGGAGGTTATGGATAAAATGATTGGCGATATCGAACGAAATTTGGTATCCCTCCCGGTGGAACAAGAAGTTGAAAAAGAATAGATATATACAATACTTTCGTTCATTAAGTACACAGAATCTCCCAAATTTCAATCAATTATCATTGAAACTAAAGATGAAAAGGGAGGTGTACTATGATTCAGTGTCACCCACTCACCAGGTATCATCCATTTTTCTATATATGTTCCATAGATATCCTTATAATATTCCTAATATTACTTGAATATTTGTGGAATATGCATATTGGAATGTTCTATGAATATTTTGGATTATATTGCTATATACATTCAACGGATATCCTAAGAATATTCTTGAATATTCCTTGGAAACCTTTGAAGAATATTCATAGAAGATTTGAGAAATTTCCCATTTCGTAGTCCATAGAATATTCGAGAAATGATATAAATATTTAAAGTGGGTCCATAGAATATTACAATATCCAAAAACGAATATTTTTAGTACGTCCATTGAATATCTAGTGCTATCTGGGTATATATATCACCATTTAATATGAATCGTCGTAACAGATACCAAACACTGTCGTAGCATATTGATTTTTGGAGTAATTCACCATATTGTTGTACAATGTTGGGAACGACAGATTCTGGACAAGATGTCCTCCAGTTCGTAGGTTAGATACCAGAAAGTATTTCTGGTGAGGCATATTTAAGAGACGGTGAGGCATCTTCAGGAGATGGTGAGGCATCTTCAGGAGATGGTTAGGCATCTTCAAGGGATGGTAATGGTGAATTATTTGATGAGGTCAATGATAATGGAGTATGTGGATCTGACTCATTTACATCTTAATACACAGGTACTGCCGCCCAATGAAATATCCTTCTTTCATCGATGGTGTCCTCATAAAAGTAAATATTGTTCACAGTACATTGTATGAACCTGACAGTAACCAAATCCGGTGGTATGTACACGCCATCATTGATTATAATCCTATCAACCACACTTCTTGCTATATCTGTTTCAATTCTTAGAACTATTGAGTACATAATCCATACTTCACCCAACGTTATACATGATGTTCGTCACAGAATTACTTCGTGTTGTATTATGAATGGTTGAGCCACAAGCCACCTGAAGAGGCAGGTCGTGCCTGTGATGGAGACTTGAAGATGCTTTGTTTTCTACTTGTCCCCGAGAGAGACAGTTTGACATATTCCTTGCTCGTCTCTGTACATTTTTGTTATTTGTTATTGCATTTCATTAATGGATTTTTTTTCTCAGATACACCATTTAAAGAAAATATCAATTTCATGTTGAACAGTTTCTGTAATAACACGATCAAACATCCATGATTTTGTTTAAAAATGTGATTTCTTATGATGATTGCAGATTCAAGCAATACATTCAATTTTCTCACCATTTTATCGCCACAACTTTCCGCTTCAGCAATCAGTTTGTCTCTAGTACATTTCATTGAAACTATTTGCAGCTTGTTTCTGGTTTGGAGGAGAAAAGTCAATGTTTTTGTCTGATAGTTCTGTTTCAATGGAAACTTTAAGCGGTTTGTGTATCATAGCATGCTGTACATTAGTTCAAGAACAAATATTTGAATACGTTTCTTCCAGGACATGTCAAATATTTTTCCTGGAGGCAGTTCCTGCTCCAAGATATTTATAAATTCAATACATGCTGTCATTGAAGCAATATCCTTATTTCGTGAATTTTTGTCCGTATTCTTTGATCGGAGGACGTTAGTTACATTTTTACCCAACATTTCGGATGGTCCATCACAATAATTGCATGAGCGTCATTTGAGTCCACTGCTTCGCTAAGCCGTACTCGTATATCATCATTATTTAGTTCAATAGCATGACGCAGGTTTTTTCCACCATCATTTGTGGCAACTTTTCTTAATTTGGCTCTTCTGGAACCCGGGTTGTCCTAAAAAAAACAGTGTTCTTTTATATAGTTTCTTGGTTGAGATCTTGTTAATTTGATGAAATAACTTTCAGATGTTAACGCACATTCCTCGTCCAATGGTTTGTTTAATCTCCTCTCGTGTTTCTTTCTCAACAGTTTGATATGCTTTTTATGGATTATTTATTGATAACACGACCAATGTAATGCAATATTCATGGATTTGACACTAAAATCATCATCAAACTGGTTCACAATATTTTTGCATTTTTCGTCACCATAACGCTGTTTTTGAGCTATGCCATAAGTTTATTTGAAGTATCACTATATAGATGAGATACAGAACATTCAGACAATAACGAGGTACTACGGACACAACTAGAATTATTGATTGACTTCCTCTTCTTCGCCAAACTACATTGATATGCAGCATCCAATAATATGTTTTTTCTGGTTACTTCTCCAAATTACCTGTAACATAAAACATAAGCATTATTTTGAATGATTGAAAATTTTCAATTAATATGTTACATCTACAATATTACAAGAAGCTAATATTGCGGTAATATTCGAACTCGAGTGAACTGTTTATTAAAATGCCGATTTTCTATAGTAACGGTCATCCGTGCATAGAATAAGCCTAGTACGTATTTGTTGTAGAATTTAATACTGAACACTTTTGGTAATAGGCCATTGTGACGTTAATGCTGTATTTTACTTGATAATCGTAAAAAAACCATTACCATGTTCGGCAAAGCGGTGGCCATTTTGTATTTTTGCTTATAAGTTCAATTTGCCTCCAGTGGACGTTGTCTACCATCCAATTTCTAATTCCCCATCTCATAACGGAGACAATAGTTATTTGTAAAACAAGTGCCACAATGACTCGTTTTGTAGTACGAGTGAAGTTTGCGCAACGAACTGCTTCGCGGTTCGTTGCGCAAATCACGAGTTCTACAGAAAGTCATTGTGGCATAAGTTTTACACAATATTTTTTATAATTCACATTTATTTAATTTTTTAAATAAAATAGAATTACATATAATCCCTGTTTTTTAACTAGGATGAGTAGTAGTTTGAATTTAAGTTGGCAATTCTGTAGATTCCTGATTGGTCTGATCACAGATGGTTTTATTCAGCACTTCTGACTTTTGACATATTATAACCGAATAATTATGTGAATTGTAAACAAACTTTCATTCAAGCAAAAAGAGGATGATTATGTTTAAAAAAGAGCTTCTTCGTATATGCTCTTGCGATCTATTTATATTATATCATGAACAGAATTATTTCTGTAATACATCTTCACATAGATATCTGGTAATTTATCTCAAAAATCGAACGTTTTGTATACCTATATATTGTCGTGGGTTACTATTTATAAGAGTCTGATAAATATGATGTTACTATTTTTAACTTGTGATCTGTGAGGTATTTTAAATTTCCCGCTGGACGCCAGTCTTTGTCCTTGTGACAACAATAAATGTATCAAGCAACAAAGACAATATTCATTTAATTATTGTTAAAAATTACTTACCTTATTATAATTAAGAAAGAATAAAGAAAACCCAATTACAACAATCTTAAAATCTCATTTGGGTCGTGCTTCAGTTTTGTCACCCTGTAGCATGAGTTATTTGTAAAGATTTAACCTTCACCGTATTTTGTAATCAGCTGTTCAGTTGTGTTTATTGAGACAAGTTATTTAAAAAGAAGAAGAAGTCGTTTGGTGTTATAGAAATTATTTATTAAATATTATATGATTTTATACGCTGTTGGAATATAGGAGAGAGGACAAAGAATATGTAGTTGTGTTTATAAAAATTGTTCAACAAATTTAAGTGATATGTGTCACCTACGCAAATTGAATTTGATGTGTGACTTTATTTCTAAACATCAGGTAAGTACATTAGATATTGTAATGTAATTTTGTTTCAAAATATTTCAGAATATTAAACCAAAACCAACTTATGAGTGTTAAATAAACGTGGATCTTGAAATTCGTGTTGTGTTTCCGAACTTTTTGTGAGGTTATGTAGGTTAATAATTTTAGTAAATTGTAAGATAAAAGTTTGCAGCAAAACGTATTTCAAGCTCAAATTATTCGTACTAACTAATAATCTAAATTAATTCATTAATTTAATAATTGTCTTGCAATTAAAGTTATGAAAATATTAATTCGAACCTAGGTATGTAATTCAAAGTCTTTTCTGTTCTAATTTCACACAATTTTCACTTAAATGTTCATTTATATATCATGTTGCCAAGATAACGGAATTGTATGTACATATGTGCGAATATTTTGCAAAATATTATAAATAGTTTATACCTGGTGATCTTATATAGGTGTTTCTTCCAGGTATACCTTCTGTCGTCGAATATCGGGATTCAGCTACTGGCAGTGTTAACCATTTTATTATGTTGGTTAAGTTTTGGACTCATAAACTTTCATATGTTTAGTGAAGTATATCTAAACGTAATCAATTTTCTCTATTTCGAGACTCTACATTCAAAAATCTGCTACCACTCCAAAAAAAATATGGCTGCCCTCTTCTCTGCAAAAAACATCACTGTCGCCTAGCAACAATGTAGTCTATTTTTTCTATGTTCATCCTACAAGGCTAAAAAGACTACTCTGGACTACTTGGAGTAATTCCTGTTCCTCTTTATAAGTAAGTTAAGGTTCTTTTTGGTTTGACATTTGTCAAATTCTTAAAATATTCATAAGTTTTCTATAGTATTTTAGATTTTGATTGGTAAAGTTCACTTTAAAATATCATTATTATGTTCAGAAATTGACAATAATCATTTTATCATTACTTACACCCCTTCGAGCTAGTTAAAAACAATATGATCTAATAAATATATCACTCATATTCTGGTTTTAATTGTATATTTTTCATTTCTTGCAACTAGAAATATCTTAAACGATTCATTTGAATTTTAACTTCTTATAATGACTAGATTTGGTTATGATTTGAAAATTTATTGTTATTTTTGGCATGACGATGCCATTTTAGTTTAGTTTTTTTTTGCCTTTTACAAATAAACGATAAGACTTTCATATCAAATAACTTCTTCTGCTAAATATTTTGTCACATGCTACTATTACAGCCATATATTACATTATAATATTGATCCTATACAATATAAAAATAAACAATTGACAAATCATTGATAAATAAACGTTAGCTTACTTTATTCACTAATATTTTTAATATATGAATCATTCTAATTTACCTTTAATATAATAATTTGCTAGCTAGAACAACGCTGGACCATTTTATTTATAATTTGTGTTAAGGTTAAAGTCAAATCTCAAATAGAAATATAACTAAATACAATAACCAATTGTACACTAAAAATTACTATAACAGTGTTCAAAGAGCTTCATTGTGACACTGTAAGCAATGTTTTAATGAAGTCTCTTTTATACGCGAATTATAAAATAGCTATTTATGTAACCAGTTATGAAATGCACCATTTTGTGTAACGAGTGAAATTTTTGCGGGACGAGCGAGCTCCGCGTAGCGGGGCGAGCGAGGTCCCGCAAAATGACACGAGTTACACAAACAAGCATTTCATAACGTGTTTCATACAAGATTTTATCTAATTTTGACAAGAAGAAAGTTCAGTTTACCTATCAATAAAGCATTTCATAACGTTTTATACAAGATTTTATCTAATTTCGACAAAAAGAAAATTTAATTTATTTTATGTGTTATCTAATAATTTTTAATTATCTTTTCAGATTTGAAAACAGCACTTTTGATTCCTAAAAGTTATGCAACCAATATTACACAAGAAAATACTTTTATTTCTTATATTTTCATGGGTTTCGGTCAGAAATAAAATCACTTGCTTATAATGGTAACGTTTCGGTCAATTTTATTTAAACCATTTTCAAACTTTTTTATTAAGTTTGCCTCCGTAGAGGCTTGTCTACTACTATAGTAGTACTACAGTAGTATACAAGCCTCTACGGAGGCAAAATCAATAACAGGGTTTGAAAATGGTTTAAATAAAATAGACCGAAACGTTACCATTATAAGCAAGTGATTTTATTTCTGACCGAAACCCATGAAAATATAAGAAATATTGAGTATTAACGGTCATTAAAAATATATTTGTTGAAAATACTTTTATTTTCTACATTAATTTCAGACTTTCCTTTATTATTTTACCATTAATATTAAATTAAAATCGAAAATAGCTATTTAACATTTTTTTAAATTAATTTTTAAGTACAAAAATGAAATAAAATCTTCTCTAGTTTAGGCTCGAACTCTCAACCCTACCATTGGTCACGGCTATCTTGTTGTGCGTTAGCCAATTGCGTCATTGCGGATATGCAACAAGTTTATTTATTTGCTTGACAGTTCGTCTATTCGAATTGTAGTTGCTTGAAGTATTGATAATTCCCAGTTATTTTCGTAAATATTTAATTAAGATTCTACGTTAGCGTAACATTCTACGATTAAAAATGGCTGATTCAGACTCAGATGTACCAAACGAAATAGAAGAGGCCACACAATGTGCATTATTGGCAGTGATTCCAGAAAAATTAAATCTGTGTATGATCTGGCTTATGAAAACAAACTGTTCAAATTGTGTCATAAATATTTATAATGCATAAAATGAAAAGTGAATTGTTATAGTTGTTCTTATTATTAGTAGTTCTCTTCAGTTCTAGTTGTTGTTATTTTTCTATAATATGACGTTAAACTTTCTTCTTTTCTCTCTTGTTTTTATTAACTGGTGATAAAATTAATTTTTCATCACCAGTTACATAATATTTCCATTATGTAACTGGTTACGAAAAATGTGACGTTTGCTAACGGAAGTCAGTTTTGAAAAATGTCACTTCATATGTCAAAATCAGATAAAGACATTTGTACCACTCCCTTCCTTGTATCACCAAAAATTCCGCACATGTACACTTGCAAGCTGATTAAAAGGTTGGGACGGAATCTATTGTGGTTAATGATCATGTAACATGTGATTGATTTTGAACTGAAATATAAACAGTTATTATTAAAGAGAGGAAAATATTTATGTTCATTAATGTCTCAGATTAACGTTGGTTTCAAATCATGATAGATCTACGAGCAATTCGAATTTTTTATAGCCAAATGAAACTATTGGAAATTTCAATAAATAAGTATAGTTATAAACGGCAATGATATTATTCAATATATATTTCATGACAAAAACATTATAAAAAAGGAATTTGTCACAATTTTGTAAATGATAAACTCAGGTAAAACAAGAGTCATATTTGCAATAATAGTATATGTGGATACCGAATAAACTTCTGGGTGTGAATTGAAGAAACTAGAAATGTTATTAAGAGATTTTAAAACACTAACTTCAATACCTCCACCATAACTATTACAAAAATCTAAACTTGGGGATCTTGAAATAGCTTCCTAATTTAAGGGGAATACAGTGGATGTTCTAAACAATAGTATGTTTCATCTCAGCCTGATCACAAATGAAGAGAGTTGAGATATTCCCAGGAGTGATTATTGCTCAACTTATCAAACATATATCCCAATATAAATAGCGATAACTATAATTGTAAAATTTTGAGACATACTGAGCTCCTTCCTTTGATTTTACAAACTTGCCAAAGATAAACAAATATAAAAAATAAGTCAATAAATGAAAATAATTAATGTCATAAAATTAAAATTTATGTTTAAAATGTTTAATTTGGGGAAAAATATGGTTATATATTTTAAGTGAGACCAAAAGCAAATAATTAAAAATCGTCAACTAGGCCAACACCTCCTACCGTGATAGGTTTGATCGATTTTCCTGCTCTTGCAATCACTACTTAAGTCCCCTTTCTTCTCGGTTTCTGTGAACTGTAAGTTGCTGGTAACTATAGAAGTTCGAAGGTTTGAAACAGCAAAACATTACGAAAGAATATATCAGTTTTGACTTTTAGTTCAACCGTACCGAATGTCAGTCAGAAATCATTAGCAAAATTGACTGTGCACGCATATTTCCAAAATCTACATATTTTGGCCATGAGCGTACCGATTTGAAAAATAAATGGAAATAGTTAATAAATAGGAAATAACTTAATAAAATTTAACGTGAAATATTAACCATAGGATTATTGATTACATTTTGCAGATAATATATATGTTTGTTGTGATAAAATATTTATTATATACAATTTGTTAAAAATATCGACTTTTTCATTGACACGTATTTTTAATTGAACAAATACCACTTGTCACAGTTTTTTCATTGATATATAATCGAAGACAACAAAAGAAGATAGAACAAACTTCAAATAAGTTGGGAAGGGTCACAGTGGGACGTTTACCAAGACTAATTTTAATTTACTGAACAATTAAATTACCTAATTCGTATAATAATTAATGCTATAATAAAAAAAAAGGAAACTCAAACACTCTCTATCCAACAAACATTTTGACTGAATATACCAGTGACACGATTTACAAATATAAATAGTAGTGCATCTTGGACAGGCAGCCAGTAGCGCCAGTCCATCGCCTGAGGAAAGTGAGACAGCAAGAATTGGTCACTGATTCAAACCGATTCACCGCGACTCCGCTGGCACCGTGAACGCCTCCACCGAAGAAACCCCGCCAAACCACATGTTCTGTCGAACTTACCAGTTCGACAGTTCATTCAAATACACTTGGAAGTGTAAACTGTTTCTCTTGAAACAAATTCTATTTATGAAAATAATAAACAGTGTTTAATCTTGTTTTATTTTCAGCCAACATATAAGCAAGCCACATCATCCGAAGATTAAAGGACATTTAGCATCCAGGTAATATAAAACTCCCTGAAAGCTAATGAGTCAGGAAACCTTTAATTGGGGAGGCAACTCCCTCTGGCAGTGCGTCCGCTATCGGTATTAGCTTTCGATCCCAATCCTACCACACTCAATCCATAAATGTCCTCCAGACAACGCCGCAGCAGCAGAGCTGCAAAAACACCCTCCAGCCAAACCGACCTCGAATACAAACGAATCCTACGCGACAACCAACAATTCAGACTCGAAACCAGACAACTCCTTGAACGTTCTCAAGGAGTCCTTGATATCCTCAATACAATCGACCCTCAACACACGCTGTTTCCCCGAGATACACACACAGGTTCCGACGCTACTCCCCCCCCAAAACCAATAACATCAAACCTCTGTGAGAAAGAATTCCCTCTTCTCTCACCCGTCACATCCAGCACAAACTCCACACACACTTCCAAAAAAAACCACCACTCCTCAACACCTTCCCAGAATCCATCAAAAGGAACCTCTCCTAAATACACACTTGAACGACAACACACACACAACTCATACACATCCCCAACTAGATCTTACGCTTCCTCTGTAAGATCTCTATCCCCTACACACTCAGTTATCCAAAAACTCCATGTTCCCGACGAGGATGGATTCACCCTCGTCGGAAAAAGCAAACCTCGTACCACAACACCGACACCCATCAACATTCCTAACCCACACCAACAACACACCAATACAAACCCTCAACCTCCGAAACCTCCCAACCCAATACTCCACACAAAAATCCCTCTCCCTTCTTCTTAACACTTTCGAACTCCTACACGGCCATATCCTCTATTTGAAAGTAAATTTCAATCGCACCGCCTTACTCAAAACGTCCTCCCCAAAGTCAGTCTCAACTATTCTGAGACAAATCCTTAACTCCACTGGTGATAACAACACCATCATCAACGTTCTCAGCTCCACTGAACGTCCACCCCGCCCGGCCAACAAAACCCTCATTCCCACCTACACTCTCGTTTGCAGAAACGTAGACGCCTCGGTCAGCCTCGAAGAATTCGAAGAAATTCTTCACGACCAACAAATCCCATTCCTCAAAACTTGGCGAATCATCGCCAAGGCCACCAACAAACCTACATCGATGTTTCGCATCGTCACCACATCCGAAAGCCACTATCAACAGTTCCTCACATCCGGCCTCATATTTCATGGTCTCCCACATGGGTGCGAGCCATCCAACACCAACCCTCTATCCCCAGTCCCCAAATATTGCAGTCGTTGCACGCAAACCGGACATTCCGCTGATTCTTTTCGGTCTAAACCGATATGCCCTTCCTGCTGCCAAACTGGCCACCGAACCGAAAATTGCCTCAAGTTCGGCACTCCCAAATGTACTAAATGCGGTGGCCCACACCCTGCCTTTCACCCTCGCTGCCCCCACAGGCTAGCGACTCCCAAAACTCCTCAAGAGACCGCTCCAGTCACTCTTGAAAAGCCACCAGCTCCCTACGACCTTTCAACCGACACCAAAATCCTTATCGAAATCTTCATCATCACGCTCATGAACGCCATCCCAAACTCAAGGGACGTCATATCCGATACACTTCGCCATCTTATGCCTTCCTTTTATCGACACAACTGCTCTATAACAAATATAGGCAGGCGTGCTCACTTTGCTTTCACTCCCATCAGGAGCGAAAGCGATTCAATTTGATCCGCGAGCCCCATCCACCCCGTCGGTGCTGCAGGTTTTTCACGTTTTTTCCCGTAGCAAAGTGAATTTATTCGCTAGCCAAATGGGCCGACGTACGACGAAGTTTTTAGATTTATTATTGTTTTTCGGCGCCAGCCTACTCATTACAATATCTTAAACAGTCATATTAATCTTCAATCTCAACATTTTAATAAGTAAATACAGAATTTAACTCAATAATCGAGAACATTTTTCAAACTTTCACATTCAAAATACCACACCGCAGATGAACACACCTTTCAACAAATTCCTCACCTCGAATTTGAAAAAAGCCAGTCGCCACCATCCGACATCATCCACACATCTTTCAATGTCTCCTAGTCACTTTTCCAACAAATTTCAAATTAAACTCAAAAATTTCAAAAACCATTCCCAACGCTTCTTATTAATCTCTCATGACATAGGAGACACCCTATCCCAAAAACATTTTCATTTTCCAACAATTTCAATCATCCACCTCTATTAATTATACGCAACGCAACGTGGTTCGTCTTATTCATTTTCTACCTTTACCAGACACTTCTAAAAAATTTCCCATTCTATACACCTTTAAAAACCACGTTCGCACAAAAATCATCCAATCCGACGCTGATTGTTTCTGCCTCTCCCTCCGGTTGATTTCTAGAAAAAAAACACAATTCACCCACAAAACCAGACAAATCTTCAATTTTCTATACACTTTTTTTCTCTACCTCCCATACACTTCTCTAAAAACCTGAATTTTCAGCCCCACCCAAAACTCAAGCCAAGTCAATACGCGCACACAAACCACCCACAAAAACACCCCCAACCAGCCCTGAAGAGGAAATAAATCCTATAACAGGGCCAATCTCCAAACAAAAAACAAACCCAATAAAAAACTACAAGCCCCAACTTAAAAAAATCCACGAACTTTTCTCTCTCTCTCTCTCTCTCTCTCTCTCTCTCTCTTCGGACAGGCAGCAAAAGTCGCGCAGATTTGACTGCGCAGACTAGACGCCACGTTCTAAGGATACAATATTTAAACCAATCAAGAAGAAAGAGTGTATCGATATTCGAGTAACTTGACAGTTTGTCGTCTGACATTACTCAGCACGATGAACAGAGGAACAAGAAAACGTCACTAACGACATTTTCATCTGTGATTTTCATTATTTCGTTTTATGTTAATTGTCTCTTGTGTGGACAAGTGTTATGTAAATTGTCTTTATAAGTATAGACTTAAATAAGGCACAATATATCAACATTTAATGAACGGAAATTAAGAAAATATCCTCATTTGTCGATTTGTCACTATAAAGAAATTTTTAAGTACGATTCTGCCGTTCCCATAAAGCTGTCTTATGACCTGACATTTAACCAGGAAACATGGCCTACAGTTACTTTAAACTTCAAAGGTACCGCCTTGAAGTTGCACTACTGTTTGTTAGGTATACTGTGTCAGTGCCAAGATTTTTTAAAATGTCGGCTGTCAGAGGAGAAATAAATCCTTATGTATTGGAAATTAAAATTAAGGGATACTGCCTCTGGTGTCGATGTTTGATACTAGATATATGTACATTGTCGATTTGGAAAAACATTGAAGGATTTGGCCATGGTTTCGATAAAAATCAAAATTATTGTAATTCTGAAGTGCTTGGTAAAGATTTTCTTATCTAATACATATTATATATTGAAAAATGAATAGTTCTAGTAGTCCAAACCATTATTGTTTTGTCCCGCAATGTGATTCTTGACCAAAATGATCTCATTTTGAAGACATATGCAGACAGTGCTTTCCACGAAAACATGAAGCAAAAGTTCTGGTTCAGACTAATCTAGAATTGAGAGAGTGTTTAGACAGATGACAGGCTTGAATAAATGCTCTTAAAATAGGAAACCCTGTGTCTAAATATATGGAAGTATGTATTAGTAGAAAGGCGCATTTACATTCCTGTGTTACTCCATTTTTACAAAAAATATTTCAAACTTTTGTCTTAAATTTGGCTAGTAGTGGCAGAAATTGCATATATACCACGGTGGTGAAGATATTTATAGGCCTTGCACCTTATTCCGCTCGGGGCAAAGCCCCTCGCAAAATAATCTTGGTGCTCGGTCAATAATAACAGTCTCCACCACGTTGGTGTATAATATATTATTATTTTGTACTATATAATTGAAATTATCTATAAATGAACGAAATTCCTTATAGGCTCCTTTGAACTTTTTCATCTGAATTTTGGGCAAACGAATATGCGAAATTTTATTTTGTAACATTGTTGCCTTCAATTAATTTGTTGTGACATTCACGGCATCATTGTTAAACAAATCTGAATACCTAGCTTTCAATTTATAAAATTATGTAAGAAATGATTACTTCGCATCATCTTCACTTTCTGGCACCGCATCAGAAGTAGTAAACAATTAATAAATCGTTATAATGTTTTTAGAAAATCTCTTTCAATTCATAATATCTGGACACCTGACCTTAAATAATGATATAAGGTATTTATCAACTCTAGCCCTATCAGCAATGCCACTGACTACACTAATTTCATCCATGCACGAATTCCGTAGCGTCTTATGATTGTTAATTTTATCCTCATTACTCATGTTAAATAGTTTCAAATGTGTTTGGGAAACAAAAATAGCTCACACACGTGACAGATCACATATGACTAATGATGCATGACGTCACTCGCGCAGCTTTGATTTCGAAAACAAGGTGGCCGACTTCCGCTCTAGAAGGGGTCTAGCTCATCCAATAATTGAATATAGCGATAATGGATATCTACACCTATCAAGTTGCCGAAAATACGACGTGAATAAACTCTGCGCTATTGCGCGCGCCGTACGAATCAACGGAGAACACAAAAGAAGCACAAGTGGTGTTAGCAAGAAACAGACGACGGTAGCGATACTTTTCGAATTACAAACTAGGCGATAATAACATTGGTTTTCAGTGTTTATTCTTTACCCTCTTTCACTTTCTCTTAGTATTTTATGCTGAAGAATCTATGCAAAAGAATCAAAAATAACATTTATATAAAAACTCCAGTTGTTCACTTTGAGTAACAAAAAACCCGAAAAAAAATTAGATCAAATACCCTTAAAAATAAACCCTTATATACCCTTTTTGTGCTCGAAGGACCAAATATGTTCCGTTGTGGTCAAAGATCAAAAAAATGAACTAATTATATGCTGAAACTGACTCACCTAATGTGACTCGTAGTCCAAAACTTGATCGGGTTGCACCCACAAAATCAGCCGAAGAAATATTCACGTTTATCGTTACGGTAGGATACGTATACTCTTATCGTTCGATTAATACTCACTATCGCCGTTTCGACAAATACGATGTGACCATAAATTTAACACAGAGCCGGTTCGAGCAACTTTGCGTGTTTCAACTAAAGTAATTCAAAAGGCCATTTATTCCGCAACACGTTTCTTATCACTTATGAGTAAACATTATTTATTTTCATGTAATAAACTATTATTCAAATAGTCAAATAAATTACGATAAAAACGTATTGCAGCTTCTCTGCTAAAGCCAAATATTTCGAAAACTATTGATTATAGCATAATGAAAGTTAATAAGTTTTTGTGACATAATTGAATGCAGATTCAAATAAAATTGATTCAGTCAGTGTCGTAGTTAAAAGGAGGGATGCTCCCACTTACAGTACGCTACTAGATAAAGTATTTGAGGAATAACTTTTGGTATACTCTTGGATCTCTAATGAGATAATTATGCACAGAATTTGGAACAAAAATTTCGAGATATTGCGAGATTATTATTTTATTTTTCCAACATCAACACGCTGTAGATAATTTACTAAGCATTTGACGGGTCTATGTTGCTACCTCAATTTTCATCATTTGTCAAGGGCTATTACCTGTAAAGCGTTGTCGGTGGAATATCGAAACACTCTATATTTGATATCTCCGTAATTAATTACTTAGTTAATCCTGTCAAATGGAAAAACAGTTTGGTTTTCTTGAAACTTTGAGCTTTATTTTTTTATTGGTTGAATTCAATTTCCTTTTAAAAGCATTTAGATGTATCGACACAAAATCGTCACTTTTGTGTCACTTAAAATTTATGAACCCGAAATAAGGAAGACGTATTTTCAATAGTATATCGGCACATTCCAACATTTCCCTATCTGTCGATATTTTCGAACACATACCGTTATATTCGTTTCACTAAACTTTAGCATTCCTGCTTTGTTGATAGGCATATCTGCCACAACAAAGACAAAACAGTATACGGATTCGATATGCACTTCCCCTTTCTTTATTATGGATAAACGCCATTCACTGAGAAGCCGCGTAAGCTTATAGATGTATATACAGGGTATTTAAAATGAACATTACGCATAATACAAGGTATGGCTATCAAATAATGAGACTGACTGTGCTACATAAAAAGTGCCCATACGCCAAAATACCCCGCAATTCTCTTATGAAAACGGGAGCACCATCAAATTGTCTGAATTTTTGATATGTACTAGTGTTTGATGTCCTGATCAAAAGTCTCCATGGGCCCAACCTTATCCTATGGTTCCATTTTGAGATACAGAGCGTTGAACTTCAGAGAGAGAGAAAGAGAGAGAGAGAGAGAGAGAGAGAGAGAGAGAGAAGTTCGTAAATGAATTTTGTTGGATTGGAGTTTTGATGGGAGAAGTTGTTTTTTTCTTGTGATGCCCTGGTGTAGGATAGGTTTCCTCTTCAGGGCTAAGCTGGATGGTTTAGTGCGCGTTGACTGACAAACTGAGTTGGAGGTAGAAAAGGTGTCTAGTAAAAAAATTTTTTTTTAAAGTGACTAGGAAAGTTTGTTTTAAAAAGTCTATGGAATTGAGAGTAATTGGATGGGCTTTTCGCTAGAAGGTAACCGGAGGGTTGTATTGTATTGGGGTGTATCGGAGGTGTTGAACTTCAAAATCTCGACTTTTTTAATACGGTCCCCAAAAAGTTCCTCTTAATTATTTTTTGGTGGTACTGCCATATATATCAATACAAATAACGTACAAATTAGCGAAAATAAAATATCTGATGTTTACAGGGTGATTCGTGCTTTCACAGACCAGTTTATGTTTTTAATTACGTACTTTTTCCATGGAGAAAAGCATCAAATAAGTATTATTTAAAAATAATCACCGTCAAAGTTTCTGAATATGGGATATAGTATAGTCCCTTTAGATCTCAATGTCCACGTTAAAAGGTCTTATTGGTAGAATTAGATCGTATGGCTACGTTTCGAATTATTTAACGCTTAGTCTGTAAAATATAATTTTTTGGTAATACAACAGAAATGCAAAATAAAAAAAATATTCTAAACTAAATAATTTTACACACTGTATTAGATTATATTGCAACGTTGTTTTTTTGGGTGGTGAGCTAGAAAAATTAATACTAACAGTGTGATATGACTTGAGCTTGTAAGATGACAAAATCATCAAGTACAAAAGAGCCGCCAAACAATAGAAACAATTTTGCTGTTATTTTTTTGGGTTTTGAATTTAAATTAAGTGTGATAGGATTAAGTTCTTAAGCTCGTTCTCACACCCGTTAGGTAGAGCCTAAGGCGCATTTGGTTTTCAGTGGTTCTGCGTGTATAGGCCTATTCTACTTATATTTTTGTATAATCATTAGATGCTTATTGAAATCGCAAATATTTTGAGAAAAACTTATGACGTTGTTAAAAATTCATGCTTAGAGGGTGATCTCATTCTAAGTTGAATAAGTCAACAAATCCTAGATCAATAGAACAGTCCAAACTATTCACCTATTATTTATTAGATCCAACATTTAGACTAGAGTTCTGAGATTTTTATAATAATAATAATAATAATAATAATAATAATAATAATAATAATAATAATAATAATAATAATAATAATAATAATAATAATAATAATAATAATAATACCCTCCTAGGAGTTGTAAGACCTTGTCGTTGGTGGAGTGGCTGAGTAACTTCCTCCCTCCTCGAGCCGCAAGGACGAGAAGGGAGGAATGAAACTAAAGAACAGCTCAGAAATGGTCAATGGGACTATCTATGCCGATGTGATAGCACCAACAAATGCCAGTAGAAGATCCAACATGCCCAAGTTACATCCGAACACACTGGCAAGTCCTGACCAGACATGGGGGACGAGCGGCGAGTTTCCGGCGCCGAAAAACTGGAACCCTCGGCTATGGTATGGTAACCCAGACAGAAGATTCCCGATGGAGTCAACCAGCGATAAAAAAATCCGAAATCTAAGGTGGAAGAGACCGTGCCGATAGATGAATGATCATGCGTAGTTGATCGCTAACTGTTTCCTCCGGATACCAGGCGACCTTCGGTTGTACTAAGCCTCTCTGTGGCAAGGGTGCACTACCAAAGTTATACCCAGTACATCCCAACTCGTGGGAATCATATGAATACCTCAAATAAATTAGAAAATACGGAGAATCCTAACTACAACGAAATATGAAATGCTATGAATACAGAGACGATGGGACCTGTCCCTCGGTTCTTACTCATTAAGAGATTGGATGGGGAGGATTTTTTGAGTCAGCCCTTTTTTAATCAGTCAAGTTATGTATGGTTTGATTGGTACTACGAAAAATACAAGAGAAGTGAGAGATGGCATTCCAGTGTTTTCCTCTTCACGAGCACAGTCATTACGATTAATGAAAGTTAACAAACTCTCAGACTTCAATGTACAAGTAAACCCTCATGGTACGTTGAACAATGTCAAAGGTGTCGTGTATTGTAGAGATTTTCTAAACTGCACTACCGAAGAAATATTAGAAGGCCTTAAAGATAAAGGTGTCATTGAAGTGAAACGCATGAAAACAAAGAGAGGAGGAATTATTACCGAAACCCCCAATCATATTCTCACATTTGATACACCAGTTCTGCCTAATAATATTCGAGCAGCTTTCTACAACCTGAAAATTCGACCATATTTTCCTGCCCCAATGAGGTGTTTGAAATGCCAACTTTTTGGTCACATGTCGTCTTGGTGTAAGAAAGATCTAATCTGTGTATGCGGGAAGCCAACTCCTACAGAGACAGACTGCGAAAAACCAGAGGTATGCGTGAACTGTAAAGGTCCACACCCAGCTAACTCAAGACGATGCCCGCAACTAAAAATCGAGCAAGCTATCCAGGAAGTTGAAATTCAAGAACGAATTCCTTATCGCGAAGCGAAGAAAAGGGTCCAAATCACAACACCCACGGCAGGTGTAACGTATGCCCAGTCTGTTCAAACTAGTAACACCAACGTTAACGATATACTGGCCAGAATAATACCCCTACTATCGAAGGTGGTTGAAGATCTATTGGAATCATCCTCCCTCCCTCAACCTATCATTCCCCAACCCATAGCCTCCATGAATCAGCCCCCTCCTCCACGAAATGAACCTTGTTCTCTTGAATAATGGTGAGGGTACTTATATAAACCTAAGATTCAACTCATTATCAGCTA
This sequence comes from Galeruca laticollis, assembly GCA_963921935.1. Classification (NCBI taxonomy): domain Eukaryota; kingdom Metazoa; phylum Arthropoda; class Insecta; order Coleoptera; family Chrysomelidae; genus Galeruca; species Galeruca laticollis. The sequence goes on along the minus strand of OY998179.1, from coordinate 52,480,253 downwards.
TCGATTTAGCATTATGCTCACCAGTTATATCTACATTGCTACAATGGAACTGTTTGGGAGATCATCTTACAGATCATTTCCCAATTTCAATTGAATTTGCTGGCCGATTCATCCCACGAGCACTGCCCGGACGATGGAGATTGAAAAATGCTAACTGGGATCGGTATAGACAACAATTAGGAAACTTACAGCTGCCTGATATCGATATCAATGGAGGCACAGAACTGATCAGTAGTGAGATTTTATCAGCAGCGGAAGTATCGGTTCCACGATCAAGTGGACGTAAAGGTACTAAATCAACTCCCTGGTGGAATGACATTGTTGCCAAACATGTGGCAGATAAAAACCACGCCTTGACTACTCTAAAACGTTCACCCACATTGGAAAATACTATATCGTTCGAAAGAGCACGTGCAAGAGCAAGGCGTGCCATACGTGACAGTAAAAGAGCTACGTGGGAAACATATGTCTCTACTATCACAGCTAGAACACCCGCATCAGAAGTATGGACAGAAATTCGCGCTATTCTACGAAAGACATTTACGGATGCATCACAGGTTTTATAAATTAATGGCCAACTTATAATCGGTGAGAAAGAGATTGCTGAGCACTTAGCTAATTAATTCGAATATATCAGTAGCTCGGAACACTATGATCCCGAGTTCCAGATCCATAGACAGGCAGAAATTGACTTTCAGGAAGAAAATATATCCAACTATAATCACCTTCTCACCCTAGAGGAACTAGATAATACACTTTATGAAATGAAAGACTCCGCACCAGGAAGAGACAACATTGTATATGAATTCATCAGACAGCTACCAAATTTATCAAAAAAATACTATTAGATTTGTATAATAGAATATGGATCGACGGCACCTATCCAGAGAAATGGCGTGAGGCCGTAGTTATTCCTGTTCTTAAAATAGGGAAAGACCCAAAAGTCACTTGTAGTTATCGACCCATCTCACTCACAAGCTGCCTTAGCAAACTTATGAAGAAGATGATTAGCATCAGACTTATGTGGTATCTGGAATCCAATCATCTCTTGTCATATGCTCAGTCTGGTTTTAGGAGCCACAGGTCTACAATTGACAATCTTTTTCTGCTAGAGAAAGAAATCCAGGATAGTTTTTCCCACAGAAACTACACAGTAGAAGTGTTTTTTGACCTAGAAAAGCCATGTGATACAACCTGGCGCTTCAACATTCTCGACCAACTCCGAAAGTGGGACATGAAGGGAAGACTACGAAATTTTATCGCAAGTCTTCTCAAACAACGTAAATTCCGTGTCAGGAAAGCATCGACTCCCTCAGAGCTACATATATTAGAGAACGGAGTACCACAAGGATCTACTCTGAGCGTAGTACTATTTGCTATTGCAGTGAACGGACTTCTAGATAATCTCAATCCAACAGTGGGACGATGTTTATACGTTGATGATTTAACGATCTCCTACTCTGCAACATCTATGGACGACATAGAGCGAACTCTTCAGGAAGCCATAAATAGCCTCTGTAACCGAGCGAAGACTTTAGGGTTCACTTTCTCTGCTGCGAAAACCAAATGTGTTCAATTCTGTCGCCTTAGAACAGGTCATAATGATCCAAAATTGAAACTGTCTGAACATGCACTAGTATGCATCGACTCTGTCAAATTTCTAGGAATGATATTCTATAGAAAATTGAGATGGGACTTACATATAAACGATCTAATACTGAGATGCAAGAAAGCGTTCAATCCACTAAAAGCATTAGCTAGTATTAATTGGAGATGTGACAGAGAAATACTTCTGAGATTATACAAATCATTTATATTGTCCAAGATTGACTATGGCTGCTTTGTTCATGACTCAGCACGTGAATCAATATTAAAAAAGTTGGACAGTATACAGTGTCAGGCTTTGAGGATCGCACTAGGAGCATTTCGCACAAGCCCATATCTATCACTCTGCTGTGAAGCTGGAATTCCCCCATTGAAATACAGGAGACTGCAACTACTCACGAGCTATAGCTAAAAATTGGGTGCATTACCAACCCACTCCAACCACCTACAGATGCTTACAGAAGAGGAGTATGACTACTATGAACGACGGCCAACTATCACTCGTCCTGCTGGAGTTAGATTTGTAGAATCAATAAGATTGACTATTCCATTCCAAGGAGCTATACGATAAGACCGTCCGAGGTGCCTCCCTGGGACATTGCCCCCCTTGATATATGTCTCGACCTCCAGAAATATAAAAAAGGTGAATTCAACAGAATCACTATTCTTATGGAATTCCACAGGATAATTGATAGTTTCTCTGATTGTCATATTATCTATACAGACGGATCCAAGACCGACAACGGAGCTGGATGCGCCATATCTAGTTTGGGAATTTCTCATTCATGGACATTGCCATGTGAAGCCAGTGTTTATACAACCGAACTCTATGGTATTTTACAAAGTACAGGATATATAGAATTCAACACATATAATTAGTTCGTTGTTTGTACCGACTCTCTGAGTTCTATACAAGCCCTGAAGAATCCATTCAGTAGACATCCACTGGTACGAATAATACTTGCACGAATACATTGGCTGAGAACTCAAAATAAATCAATAACGTTTCTATGGATTCCTAGTCACTATGGAATAGCTGGTAATGAACTTGCTGACAAAGAAGCTGCTCAAAAGCTTGTTGCTGAGGACATATATATTAGAGTTGATGATATAAGAACCCATTTAAAACAAGCTATCTTAGGACAATGGCAGATGGAGTGGGATAGTACGGAGTCAAAATTGAAGGAGATTGAGCAGAATGTTCATCCTTATACACCTCTCCCATACTCATGCAGAAGAGATCAAGTAGTTATCACCCGAGCACGGATAGGACATACTAATTTGACCAACACATTTATGCTGGCAGGAGAGCGGCAGCCCAGATGCCATCACTGTAATAGGAGACTTACTGCCAAACACATACTCACACAATGCCCAGAACATCAAGCAATCAAGCAACGAATTGGAATAACGAACACCTTACAAGCATGCCTGGAGATGGAGATTGAGAAATGCTAACTGGAACTCCCAATATCGTCCAATCACATGCCTCCAAACCGGATATAAGATTATCACCTCTTGCATCACAAGAATCCTTAGTGCACATTTAGAAGATCAAGGAATAATGACTGAAGAACAGAAAGGATGCCGAAAAGGGACGAAGGGCTGCAAAGAACAACTTGTAACAGATTCAACAGAAGTCAAGAAGAAGAACCGCAAATTGTCCTGCTGCTATATCGACTACCAGAAAGCATACGACTCGGTGCCGCACCCTTGGTTGATCAAAGTGCTGGAACTCTACAGAATCCACCCAACACTCATTGCATTCCTAAAGAGCACCATGGATAATTGGAGAACTGAGATACAGATAATGGCCAGTCCAACACCCACAACCATTCCCGAAATACACATCACCCGCGGAATCTATCAAGGAGATGCGTTGAGCCCTTTGCTGCTCTGTATGGCACTAAACCCGCTCTCCAAACAGTTGAACCGAACAGGAATAGGATACACACTGAAAAATAAAAAAAGAAAACCCATCATCTCGCACCAACTATACATGGACGACCTGAAACTCTACGCATCATCACAAGACAAACTCAAAGAACTGATTATAATAGTGGAAAAGTTCTCCAATGACATATGTATGAGATTTGGGTTAGATGAATGTAGAACTATACATATGGAAAAGGGTAAGATATAGACAGGGCATGTGCAACTTGCACATGGAGGTATAATAGAATCAATGGATCAGCAAGAGCTTTAAAAATATCTAGGATATCAATCAACAAGCAAGAACAATCGAGTAAAAAAGGATCAAGGAAAACCTAACAAGAGAATATATGACTAGAGTAAACAAATTGTGTAAAACCGAACTGGACAGCCGAAACATATTCAAAGCTCTCAACACCCTATACCAATTTTAACGTACTTATTTGGGGTAATAAACTGGACAGTAACAGACCTAGATAATATTATGCGAAAAACAAGAACAACACTAACAGAGCACAGAAAACATCACCCCAAATCCAGTACAATAGAAATGACACTTCCAAGGAAAGAAGGAGGCCGAGGTTTAATAGACATCAAAAACCTGCATAACAGACAGATAAAAATGATGAGATCATACTTCCACAAAAAAAGAAACATCATCGTTACACCAACTTGCATGCATGACAGATAGAGGATATACACCACTAAACCTACCCAATGAAGAAGTACAAGGCAATGAACCCATGATTAGTATAAAGGAGAAGAGGAATGATTGGAAAGGCAAGGCCCTTCATGGGCGACACCCGCATGACCTCGACCTATCCCATGTCGACAAGCAAGCGTCGAACGAATGGTTGAGGACATGCGAACTAATCCCAGAAACTGAGGGCTTCCTTATAGCCATACAGGATCAGGTAATACACACAAAGAATTACCAGAAATACATTGCCAAAGAACCAAGTGTGACAGATGACAGATGTAGGAAATGCAAGTAGAAGCCAGAAACCATCCAACACATCACGGCAGCATACAGCATGTTATCACAGAATGATTACTCACATCGCCATAATCAAGTCACTGCTATCATCCACCAAGAAATATGCCACTATTCGGGAATAATAGAAAGCAGCAATAAAACACCATATTACGAATATCAACCAGCTGCAGTAGTACAGAAAGACCATATCACAGTTTACTACGATCGATCCATCTTAACAGACCGGAGGATCCCCTGCAATAAACCAGGCATAGTTGTTAGAGAAAACAGACAGAAGGAGGCATACATCATAGACATAGCGGTCCCTAACACCCACAATATTATAACCAGTATCGAAGAAAAGAAAAAAAAATACACTGACCTCGCCGATAAAATCAAATACCTGTGGAATCTCAACAAAGTGACCATTGTACCCGTTGTCTTGTCCGCCACTGGTGTGATCGCAAAGGAACTACATAGAAGCCTCAAAACACTGGCATTAAATACCAATTTGTACAGGCCCATGCAGAAAGCAGTTGTACTGAATACAAAAAGAATTGTTCGAAAATTCAAGTCAAGAATAGACGAGAGTGCTTGGTAACCCACCCGTACCTCGCTAAATGCAAACACCAGGAATGGAGCCTGAGAAGATTGAAATAATAATAATAATAATAATAATAATAATAATAACAAACATTGTTAGGTCATTTCTAGAATAGTGACACCCAACGAAAGTCTTGCTGTTGAGGCCGACTGTCGTTGAAACACGCCGGGTGTAAATCCGGTGACACAAAAAGGAAAATAATAATAATAATAATAATAATAATAATAAAGTCCCCGACGATAACGATGTCTGCAGAAAGTGTAAAGCAGTGGGAGAAACTATCGAACATGTCACTGGGCTGCCCTGCTTTGGCTACGGGAATGTATTTGGAAAGACACAACAAAGTGGCGAAGATCATCCACAGAGAACTAGCACTTGACCTAGGACTTGTTACAAACCCACCACCCTTCTATACATATGCACCTCAAGCTGCTTTAGAAAACGAAGAAACAGTGCTGTACTGGGATAGACGAATCCACTCCGATAGGACTTTAGATCACAACCGCCCTGATATCCTGGTGATCAAAAAGAAAGATAAGAAGGCCACCATTATTGATATAGGATGCCCCCTAACAAGCAACCTGCAGAAAACGGAGATTGGAATGAGAAATAAATACCAAAACTTGGTTATTGAACTTAAACACGTATGGAGATTAGAAGATGTGAGAACAATCCCAGTCATAATATCGGCTACAGGCGTGGTGACGAAGAGGTTCTTGAAATATTTGGAGCAACTCAACCTACCTAAAGGCCTCGCAAAAATTATCCAGAGGACGGTGATTCTCCAGACATGTCATATCACCAGAAAATTTTTGAACGACGAAGGATAGACCATCGAAACATCCACCGGACTAATGGGACATGATGAACTTCATCCCCATTAACCGTGCCGAGCCCTACCAGCGATGGTCTCGGGCCCTAACACCATCTAATCCAACTTAGAAAACACTAACCCATTTGGCCCGAGCTGCCACAGAGCCAAACCCCAATGGCGCGCGCGAGGGGTCGGTGAATGTTTTCCGGCTACGGTCGAGAAAGTGAGTCGCTTAAGTCATAATAATAATAATAATTATAATAATAATAATTCCCGTAATCTTTCCAAAGCCATAAACACATATGCAATTCCAATACTAACATACTCGTTTGGCATAATCAAATGGACCCAAACAGATCTGGAAAGCATCCATACCCTTACTAGATCAGAGCTCACCAGACACAGAACACACCATACCAACTCATGTGAAAAAAGAATAAAAATTGGCAGAAAGGATGGAGGAAGAGGTATGATAAATATTCAAGAATTACATACAGGACAGATAGAACAGCTCCGAAAATTCTTTTTAAATAAACAAACATCCCTTCACCAAGCAGTTTGCAAAGCTGACAATAACTATACACCACTTGATATATCAATATCCCATCTCTCATTGGATACTTACACTCCATCACAGAATATAGCAGAAAAACTTATTTCGTTGGAAACGTAACAGCTACATGGAAAACGAAGATACAACATAGAACATGATCACATATCCAAAAAATCTCTCTTATAAATGGGTTACAGAAGGAAGACTTTTCCCTCAATCAGAAAGCTTTCACATCGCAATACAATATCAGGTCATGATAACACGTAATTATCAAAAATATATAATAAGAGACTCAAACATACAGACCGATAAATGCAGAAAATGTCACCATTTTAACGAAACCATAGACCATGTAACCAGTGGATTCAAAGTCTTGGCAGGCACTGAATATATCGAACGACACAACATGGCAGGAAAAATTATTCACCAAGCCCTTGCAAAGACATATGGACTCATAACAGAGGAAATACCCTACTACAAATACACCCCAACCACAATTATAGACACCAACGAATACAAACTATTCTGGGATGTAGAAATCCGTACTGACAAAACCATAAAATGCAACAGATCGGACATCGTTCTCCAAAATAAAAAAGAACAAATCACCTATCTCATAGACATATCAATTCCTAACGACGCCAACATCCGAGTTAAATACAAAGAAAAAATAGCAAAATATACTGAATTAGCCATAGAAGTTCAGAGACTTTGGAAACAGAAAAAAGTAGAAACCATACCGTTCATCATTTCAACCGCAGGCATCACCCCACACGCCTTTAATTCACACCTAGAACGACTAGGTCTTCACCCAAACACCCATACAAACATACAAAAGTCTATCATCCCAAAAACATGTAATATTGTGCGATCTTTCCTCAATTCAAGCAATAGACTCCGAGACGACCTGGTACAACCTGTCATCCCAGAAAGGAAACACCACTTAATCAAGTGAGAAGAAAGGAAATAATAATAATATTAATAATAATAAAAGGTGAAAAGGTGTTAACCAATCAAAAAGTACAAGGTATAGAGAACTATGAAGACCTGTGCCACTGATTATACAGCACAGCAGTTGCAATAGTAATATGTAATGGGGGGAAGATTAGAGAGGACCAGAGTACGGAGACAAACAAACCAAACATAGAAAGAACCCTGGCATGGCAAACTAGATTATAAAAGAAGATAGAGGAACTCCGGAGGAACATTGCTGTCCTGACTGCCTTCACTATCGGAAGCAGAAGCAAAAGTATGAAGAAGAATGGTGGAAAGATTGAGAAAGTGTACAGGACACACACACAATGTGACCCTTCTAATAAAAATATTGCGAAAGTGCTGGAGACAATGAAACAAAAGCTCAGTGTATACGCACAAAGATTACGAAGATATAAGGAAAGTAAGAGACGCAGAGACCACAATGTGCAATTTGGGAGGAACCAGAAAATATTTTACAAAAAAATCTAAGAGCAGATGCCTGAGAACAACCAAACCATACCCCCAAACGAAGAAGAGATGCGAACATTCTGGGCAAACATATGGTCAAAAGAGGAACACTTCAACAGATATGCACTCTGGTTGAAAAAAAAATGAAGACAAAGCAAACAGGATACAACCAATGGCGGAGACAGTAATAACAGCTGAGATGCTGAAACTTGTGATTGATAAATTCAAAAATTGAAAAAGCCCGGGAATGGATACTATTCAGAACTTTTGCATGGAAAGATGCTGGAACTGATAAACCGATTCTTGGAAGATGAAGACTCAGTACCAGAGCTATTGTGTGAGGGAAATACACTGCTGATACCAAAAAAAAGATGTCATATAATCCAGCTGATTATAGGCCAATTACATGCCTCAATACGTTTTACAAAGTGATAACAGCCTGCATTTCCGAAAATATTATCAAACATTGTGACTTCAACAATATCATCCTGAGTGAAGAACAGGAAGGCTCTAAGAAAGGGTCATTGGCGTGTGAGGAGCAGTTAACCATAGACCAGATCTCAATGTCAGAAGTCATTACGAAGCAGAGAAACTTATTAACAACCTTTATAGATTACCGCAAGGCGAATGACTCCTGCCCCACGATTGGCTTCTGAAAGTCTGGGAAATTTATAAAATAGATAATAAATTTATCACCTTACTGGAAAAGATAATTAAGAAGTGGCGCATGACCTTAAACCTGGAAACACCTCAAATATCTTACACCACAGAGAAAATTCTGACAAGAAATGGTATATATCAAGGAGATACACTAAGTCCACTGTGATTTTGTGTGGTCCTAAACTCGCTAACGGACCTGTTGAATGACACGATGAAAGGATTTGAGATGAAAGATGAAAACGAACAGAGGCACAAGATCAGCAATCTACTATACATGGACGATCTCAAACAGTATGCAGCAACAAAGACATGGCTTCAGTACCAACTAAAAGTAACCGAAACTTTCTCTGAAGATATAAAGATGAGATTTGGGGTGGATGAGTGTAAAATCCAAAATATAAATGAACGAAAACTCAACCAAAATCTAACATGTGAAACCGTCCAGTAGGACTTGGGGATGAACCAAAGCAAAATGATCGAGCATACGCTGATTAAACAACAACTGAGGAGCGAGTTTCAGAAAAGAGTGAAAAGGGTATTGAAAACATCTTTGAATTCCAAAAACACTACTATCGCTATCAACACATACGCCATAGCAGTCATCACTTATTCTATGGGAGTTGTGAAATGGAGCAACACAGACCTGGATGATATGGACGGATGGATCAGAGTTCAACTGACCAAGTTTAGAAGTCGTCACCCGAACAGTGATGTAGAAAGAGTTTATATACCCCGCAAAGAAGGTGGATTGGGCATAGTAAACCTCCATGACATGAACATTCGTCAAATTAAATAAATGAGAAGCTATTTCCATAGAAAAGCAAGAACCTCCGTGCTTCATAATATTGTATGCTCTCAAGATGATAAATACACCCCATTGAACCTAACTAATAAGTGTGACATTCACCCAGCATCTGTACAACAAAGACGAGAAGCATGGCAGAGGAAAGCACTGCATGGAAGACATCCTACTATCCTAGCCGCAGAGGGTATAGATAAAATGTAGTCAAATCACTACTTACGAAGAGGATACCTTTTCCCTGAGATTAAGGGTTTATGATCGCCATACAGGATCAGGTTGTGCCAACTAGGAGTTATCTCAAATATATAATTAAACATCCAACCGTGATAAACGACACTTGTAGAATGTGTCGCAGGATGGGGGAAACCATCCAACATATTACTGAAGGATGCAGCTCTCTCGCCGCATCTGAGTACAAGAAAGGCCACGGTCAAACAGGAAGGATAGTACACCATGCTGTGGATTCCAAATATAACTTGATACCCGAAACAAAAAAACTCACTTATAGGTATACACCAGCAAGCATGCTACAAAACGCCCACTACAAATTATACTGGGATAGAACAATATTTACTGATCGGACAAATGACGCAAACCGGCCGGATGTGGTTCTGTGCAGCCTGAGAGAAAAACAGGTATGGATTATCGACTTCGCCGTTGTGAATGATAATAACATGTAAAACACAATCAATCTAAAGCTTCGGAAATATGATGACCTCGCTCAGTATATCAAAGAGCAGTGGAAAGTGGACCAAGTTACTATCCCAGTCATGATCCTATCTACAACAGGCATTGTATGTACCACGGCAGCTTGGTAAGGCTGTGGATACTCTCAAAATCAGTCCATCTGCAATTGGAAATATGCAGAAAACAGATATTCTTGGCATTTGCACCATTGTAAGGAAAGTACTGGGAAAATAGCGCTAAAAAGTGGAACGTCAAATATGCTTTGATAAATTTATATCTGTATATTTGAATAAACGACACTCAGACCAAAAAGCCTGAGTTTATGTAAAATGCCTTAAGAAGAGAACTAGTCAAAATAATAATAATAATAATAATGTGTTTCTGTAGGACTAAAAAAAGGGCAATTTAATAGACGGTGAAGGAGGGTCTAAAAAGTCAAAATCTGTCAAATAGGTCAAAATATAATCATTTACACTAATATCTCTAGCAACTTTTATCTTAACGACACGATATATTTTAGCAGGTTTATCAAGAAATTTAAAAATAAAAATTAGCATGTTTTAGGATTTTCATCACAATGTATGTACAGTAGGGTGGAGCGAAAATGGCCTATTTTCTTTGTTTGGATGATATGGAGATGCCTATATTCGGAAAAGGTGCCATTTCAAACCGCTGAATAATACGCAAAATCTGGGTTTGTTGTGACTTTATCTTTGGCTGCCCAACGAGCTATGAATATAAAAAAATATATCAACATTTTTTCTGAATTCCATGCAGGTCTTCGCTTATTTTCTTTTATAATTTTATTGAGGCTATATTTTTAAAAGAAAATAACCCGGAACTCACTACATGGAGGTGGCTGCACATCGAGTTCCCCCCGCCCGCCCGCACGCATGCCACTATATATGCCCATAATTTTCCTATTTCTCCAAAACTTTATAATATTGACTATTTGTGTCAAATATTGGCAATTCGGCTCTAGAAGCTATTTTAGACCTTATATAACCATCACGTGCGTCAAAGCCACATACTGCAGTTGATGCTTCAGTTACCAATTTGACGCAGCGTTCTACTGCTTGTGAATGGCATGGAAACTTTGAAATTTCAATTTCACTTGGAACTTCTGAGATCATTTCTATGACACTACTATATTAGAAATCGACACTTTAAGGAGAGGCTCGGTAATTGTTACTGACTACCAATCAATAAGTCAATGTAGTCTGTGGCATTGAAATTTAATAAAGGTACTCTGAATTCACGTACTTTTGGACCTACGTTGTCCACGTTTTAGCAGTCTTCTCAAAGCTAATCCTCTTACTATTTTTCTACTATCAGCGAGCATAGCTAATAACACGTTTTCTGGGTGAGCAAAGTACCCGTTTCTTTGAATCACAGGATCAATAATATTTTTAATTTTTGCTGTCAAGAATCTGGATTTTTGAATAATTCCAAAAAGATGCTTGCTACCATGCCTACAGGAAGGTTTAGAGTTTATTTCAAATCATGAAATAGCATATACTTTCATGATAGATTGTGTTACAATTTTAAGATTTGTTAATGGATTTTCGGTTGCAATATATAATCTCAAAATCCGATTGACTATAGTTAACCACCTGGAATGATTCAATTTCCCTAGTCCTCTCTTCGAGAAACAAACAGATATTTCCTGTGGAAATTGCAGTTCAGATTTCATGAAGGTATTGCTGGTCCGCTTGAAGTAATTGCAGGCAAAGTAGTTGTGATTTTTTCAAACTATTTAACAGGCATTTGTTCACAGTTTTCCAAGTGTTTTCCCATTTCGCCGCTATATCCTTTAGGCCCAGTAGTACTGCCGTCCAAATTTTGCAGTATATGACGCAAAGGAAGTTCGTTTGCATGTGACAAACAAATGAACCATTGTGGAGAACGTACGAGAGATACCTCAATTTGTCTCAATATTACATTTTTCACACCAGTATTGGTTATTGTATCATCACATCCACCAGCCTGAAGTTTAGAAAGATCCATGTTTTTCTGTAGGAATTCTAAAATGCTTTTTTTAATATTTGTCGAATGACCAAAACTTGGAGTCACATGACCTAAATACATGGATCCTGGTTCCAATACCAGTACAATATGATCTTCTGTTATGGTTTTTCATGGAAATATATTTTCGTCTTTGACTTGTATTGTTGTTTGGTCTTTCCGTCCGTCAAAATATAAACCATATAATGGAAATGATATTTCCTCATCTTTTCTTTTCAGATTAATACGCGTTTTTGTTCTCTCTCTTCTTATTTTGCTTCGATCGACGACCTTGGATGGGTCTTTGGTTAAAATTCCTATATCTGTTAGAGCTGCATTTACAATAATTGCGGCAGATCTATCGGATACGACAGTTCTACCGCAAGCTTGTGCTAAACTTGGAAGTTTTAGTCTCATTTGAGAAGTTGAGGAGAAGCTTTCTTCTATAGAACGTTTACTACTTGTCTGGGAATATTATTTATTTATAATGTCACTATTTTTACTGGAAGAAGACGATACATAAGACAGATAATTTTTTCGGTTTCTTGCAAGAGATGTCGTTTTTTTCTTTCATCCTCCTTAGTTTTACGCTCTAATTTCTTTTGGAGTATTTTACTAACCTTGGCGTCAATATTGCCAATTACCATTTTTCGAATGAATCGTTGATCCAAAAGAAAATATCGTTCAGCTACAGGCACTTTGATTATGCAGGCACATTTTTTATAATCTTTAGATTTATATAGTGAAATATCAAATAGTTTTTTTCTGCTAAATTTCTAAACAAAACAACTCTTGCTTTATTACTAAGTTTACCGTCCCTTTTAAGAGGTTTTTAAATATTACAATACTCGTTGTAGTATTGTGTTTACAACGTGAATTTCGTTCACCACTCATAATATTTCTCGTCGATGAAAGAGTAACGTAAATTTCGTTTACCCCTCGTAACATCGAATAATACTTCTGGTCGACGCTTGCCGAGTTTTAAAGTTTTCGGAAGAGTTCGTTTCATTTGGATATTCAAACCAATGCGCGTGGACATTCGACCCTTTATTCATCTAGTTATTGTCGAGTTCAACATTCTATCGTATCGAAGTGCATTTCTTTGAAATGGTAAGTTTTCGCTTAAAATGTATAATATTTCTCCGCCAATTCTTTATCACATGATACTTAGTAGTTTCAAATTAATTTTTCTTTAAAACATTCAGTACTAGAGATATTATGTCGATTTCGTTTTTGTTATATATATTTTGTTCTGGTTTTTTTATATTGCTTATACTAATGGAATTCTACGTTGAAGGGCATTGAAGCAAAATTTAGTGAATTTGTAACTTTCTTACGATTTTTTATTATGCTTTATATCTAAAATCTGGATTAAAATATTGATACAGGAAACATGAACCACGTGTTCTGGTTTTTTATATTTTTTTATATCAATGGAATTCTACGTTGGAAAGCCATTAAAATAAAGTTAAACCAATTAGTAACTTTTTTATGATTTTTTATTGTGCTTTTTATTTATGAAATGAATGAATTTTCTTAAAATATTGTAAAATACAGGATATATGAACCACGTTGTTTGATATTATTTCATAATTTTTGTACACATGTTACTTGTACCTACGGCAATTTCAATCTCCAGGTATCCTGCAGTTTACTGAATTCAAGAACTATATCTGATTCAAGTGTATTTTCTAGCACTTTTCCTTGCCGGCATAAACTTTGCCTTACCAGCCTAAACTTTCCGTACCGGCCTAAAGACATTTCACGAGACTAAGCCTTCGTAGCGACAGAAGCAATTTTCCCCTCATGAATTCTACCTACTGGGACCACAGCTCTATGCAGAACCGAAGGGGTTGAGCGTGGTACAGCCAGATGATTGGTTCCAGATCTACTTTTCAAGTCGTCCAGATCATCATTGGAAAAAAAACCAAGGAAAGTACTAACGTCCATAATCTTTGACAACTTAGATTATTTCCAACAAATGTTTAGATAATATCAAATTAATAGTTTGTACTAATGTAAATTATAACTTTGCAAAATATTTAATTTTCAGCTAAACTTTAGTTTCATTCAGAATCTGAATTTTTTCATTTTTTTTGTATTTTAAATTACTTTCAATTCCAGTTGGTTTTTCTAAACTCATAAATTGAATTGTAAAATTTGATAACCTTTTCTTTCTTAAAATCTTCATTCAAATTATAATTTTTTTATAAATAAAACCATTTGTAAATAAATTTTCAATTCTCATGTTACTCAATAAAACTACTCGTAAAATTTAAACAACTTTGTTCATATTTTTTTTATATAACCTTCCAACTTCTTGCGTTGCTGACTGAGATTAAATGATGTTAGGTAACTTATAGACTAGTAGAACTCAGGGTGGCGCCCACTTATCTTTCCGTCTCCTTACGTAAAAATAAGTAGGATTACCCGAGAACCGGTAAGACCTACTCCTTGGGTCTCTATTAGTATATAACCCACGACTGAGTAGCTCTCAGACGAGGTGGCCGTAGCATGTTATTTGATGCAATATCTGTTGGTCCGATACCACAGAAATAGAACTTTTTCCCCATAAAGATTTTAAGTCTTGTATTAACGACACACAGACAACACTCAAACTAGGTTCTTGTTGACTAGTTTCTAATAGTTTTTTTTGAATAAATAAGTAATATTTCATTACATCAAAATATGTGAGAAACACATTCTCACTAAATGGTTTTAGTGTATCAAACACAGGACAAAACAAATCATATCGCGTGCGAGGCATTTTAACAATAAATACTACAACCGGCACGTATAAAACCACAGCAGCAACTAAAAAGAATTACACATAACATGATCGCAATTGCAAAATGACCTTGATCCCATTGTCTGCAAGCGTAATGCCATTAAAAATGAACACTTACCAAGTGGGACAGCCGATTTTATATAAAGACTGCTACGGGCCCGCGTGATACAAAAAGACAATTTTCAAGGTCAGTTGGGCAGCCAGAGATGACATCGTAGAAATCTGAAATTCTGCACACTGATTTGCTATAACAAAAGGCAAATTTTCCGCATATAGACATTTAGAATTTTTGAAAAACAAAAATTCGCTCCACTCTAATGTACAGCTGCGGCCAAAAAAATGGGACAGTTCTTGTTGCCTAGTGTGACTGTGACTGTTCCGTTTCCGGGGAAAATGGGATAGTTTTGTCGTATATTTGAATGATAATAACACTAACGTGTGAATAATATTGTTTTTCATTATTAAATATGAAAGGCAACTAAACAATTTTTTATTTTCAATAAAAAACAACAATTAATATATAGTAATCCCCCCATTCTGCTCTATGACTTCTCTTAATCTACTGGTCATCGATCTATATAATGTGGAACAATATTCTTCAGTTATTTCCTTCCTATTATTTGGCAACACTGGGACCTTGATCGATTATTACTAGGTAGATTTGAATTTCTTTAAGAATCGGTGTGTTCTGTATATTGTGTATAGATCGCGTTCGAAGTGACTTCCAGTAATTTTGAATATGTATCCATTTTTCTTTTGAGAGAGGAGAATGAAACATATATTCTAGTAATAGGGATGTTGACGGTTGGTACAAATCCATGTGAAGCTTTATTTTACACATAAAAGATAGTTTTTAGAAACCTAAAATAACATTCTAAAAAACTTATTATTCGTTTTAAATTAAACTCATTTCTCATAACTCAGTTATGAATATGAACTATTTTTCTCAATAATTTGTTGGAACAACGATAATATTCTACGATTTTTATGACAATGGAGACTGGATCCATCAAAAGAAATAGCTGCAACTTACCGAAGATTGATTCTATAATGGTGCGTACATTGACATACTTCATTACACATGAGAGAGACACATTACCCATTTCATATACTCTTTTATCATATTTAGAGCTACTCAACATCTATATCAACGAAATAAAACTTGAAATCAGGTCTGTAAACAAAGAAACTACTAATGAATAATTGACTTTTTATTTTTACCACAACCAAAAATATCTAAAATGATTTTCAATTTGTATTTGTAGTTTATCAGAGATTATAACTTACATTAATGTTAATGAAAAAGACTATCCATATCAAATATATTATGTAAGGAAACAGCAGTAAGTAAAACACAAAATACGTACTACTGCATATATTATTACAAGTTAAAGGGGCAACTAGTTTCAGCTCACTGGGCTATCATCAGGGCGTAAATGTATATATCATTCACATGAAAAGTATTATAAAAGGAAAGTTATCACATGCCCGTGGCGTCCAGCAAAATCCAAGATGTGTCAGTACATAATTATGCAAACGTCAAACAAAATTAAAATTAGATACCGTTAAGAGAACCAATCAAAATTAAATTAATGTATAATTGAAAGAAAAAGAAAGAAAATATGGACTTAGTCTTACGGCAGAATCTGTCTGAAGCAAGAAGTCCAGTAATTGAATAGTCGTATTAGGAAAATGAGCAATAGGGAGGAAAGAATGCGGACTAACGAAAAACAAATTTTCCGTTCTGTTACTCCGCATGATAGTAATTATATACTCAGAATTCATATCTTGATACTCACCATTCACACCATTTGTATATTCACGGTCGTAGCGAAAATAGAGTACATAACTCATTAGAAATTGAATTTCCTGCACGCGTCCGGAATATGTCACTTTCCACACTTCTTATACAATTCATAAGACGATATTTATCTGTATTTCTGACTTGAGAGTAACGTCTAAATGGAATTGTGTTGGAGTAAAGGAATATTAAATGTTGAGAAGAATGATATATTTCGTTATACGGTTTGGGCGGAATATGTGTTATACAGGGGAAGTTGAAAATAAAAATCACAGGAGAATTTGGCAGTTAAATCAAATTCGTACAATGCAGTACAGTTTTAACCTCTTTTAATATTCCATAACAGCTGTAATTGAAAAATATAAGTGAATTAGAAGTGGTTCAATGCCAAGTTGATCATACAACAAGATTTAATTATTGTAGATTTGAAATTTCACCGGTAATTGTTCAATATTTCAAAAACAGTCTGCAGTTCAGATGTAAATACTACGCCGTTATGAAACATGACTCTTGGCATTTGAATCAATGGAATTAAAAAGAAAGATTTGTATTTGAAAATAAAAACTTGAGGGTGGCATAATTTTAACGCTTTCAATCTGTAACATACAGAATAATCCACGTTACACATCCAAAGAAATTATTTTTCACTTTCTACCGCATTTGAATAAAAGTTGGTCATTAAAAAGTTTTTTCATGATTTTATTTTATGCTTTTAGTCTTCTCGTTAATCAATGCATTTCTGATACAGCTTCATTATTTTAAGGTAATTTTTCCGTGAGTTCTGAGTTATTATGATTAACTGGTTTGCCATCGTGGAGCCACGACATTGAATTTTGACAATGTCCGGCTAAATTCGTAGCCTCAACCCACAATTCGACAATAATCACAAATCTCGTCCGCCATTTTGGAGCCGCCATGTTGAATTTATGAATTTTGACATAAAGATTGATATTTCAGGTATTCAAACATTTGACTATAATTTAGGGTTCGAATGGAAATTCAATGAAGTTTGTTTTATTTCAAATAGAATAACCTAAATATTTTTCAATATTTGGATTCTTGAAAACTTGAATCATGCATCATACTTCATACTCTATCTTTAGCTATGACGGTTCCAAGACATGTCAAATGAGTCGCCCATTTTATCAGTTTAAAATAAAATGAACTATTATACCCAAAATCCTAAATATATTTATTGCATTGTAATCCCGGCGGCCTTGTATGTTCCAGTACTAAAAACATTCCTTCCGATTCTAATGCTGTAAGATTTGATATTCAGATGCTGATTTTAAAAATAACTCAAGTCCCATATTCGGAAAATTTCAACGTTCTAAATGACTTTCATGTAGCCATTAATTCTCATCATCATATCAATCATAATCCCAACATTGAAAATGTCATCATGATACCTCTGAAAATCGGAACTTCAGACCCAGAACACTCTGGAAGATTGAGAATATGGGGTTTAATAGTTGGCTTCCACTTGAAATAAATATTTGACGTCATCAACATCTGACTGTCAGATTTAACACCACCTCTTGTAGAATCGGGAGTAATGTTATTATTCTTATCATACCTATATATGTATGGATTGACATTGGAAAATAATATCGGACTTCTCGCACACACTTTCACTTTTTGTTAGAAAGGATGAAATGTACGACTCAAAAATCGTCAAAGATGAGTCCAGGATATGATAAAAGTGTAACATACTTTTTCTTAAAATCCAAATTTGAAAAACATTTAGGGAGCTCCTTTCGTAATGACGAGGCTTTTTTTGAAATTTCGTGTTCACACTCTTCTTTTTAAAATCCTGTTTCAAATTTTTTCTTCAAAATTCAGAGCCTAATTTTTCACGGGTTCCGAATTATTCGAAAGTATAAAAAAAACCTTCATCAAACTCACACGGCTCAGTGGAGCATATAAAGGAAAGTCGATTTCAATCGCCCTATTTTGAGCTCTAGTTCACTTTGTAGGATTAATTGTATGTTGGTCTGGGCCACCCTGTATACAGACATCACACCAGTAGAACCATAAGCACACAGCCAGGATGCCACTATGCAAGAAAAATACATATACAGACCCCAAACTATACCGTTCTTCGATATGTATACTGACGAATGCCACTTTGTGCGTCAGATGTATAATAAATATATAAGTGTGCTCTACCGCCGCGTACGGAGAGCCTGCGAACCTTGGTGTATAGGTTTATACAAAAAACGACCAAAGTGACGTCCTGCTGATGTCATCAACAATAGATTCCCAAGCATTCACTGAACCGTTTGCGATATTTTGGAGCTCGATGCACTGTGACGTCCGTATATCGAATATCATAGTGCCACGGACGCCACAGCTACGGCGATTTTAACATGGGCAGATGCCACTCCACGCCGTGAATGATGCATATATATATGTATATATATATATATATATATATATATATATATATATATATATATATATATATATATATTGTGAAAAAATAATGCTACACCCTGTATATCAAATAATGAAGAATTAAGATTATGTATTGTGATCTAAAAGAATTTTTTTTAAGTCAAAAATCTTTTTTTAAACATTTGAATGGAGAAAATCTGTACGATCCACTATTCGATAGAGAAGACATACACAAAGGACAGACTGTATAATGTAGGGATAATTGCGAATAGGTGTGATAAACAATTTATATGAAATAAATTACCTAACGAAACTTTTATCAAAGAGATCAAGTATCAAAATTTGTTCATAATAAGAAACTAATAATGCTTTATTCTGTAAAGTCAAGCTAATCTCGTAATATTTGTTGATTAAGACATTAAAATGAGATAGTGTAGATGTTTAGACATAACAGAGCAGGAAAATATAAAATAATGTGAATTTCAGAGAACATGACTTATAAAGAAAACGAATTTTCATTTTGCATACATATTTAAAGGTAACAGCTGTCATCTATTAAAACATTATGAATATTCATTTGACATACATACTTAGAGGTTAGGAAATGTCATTTTAACAATACTAAGAAATATTTTTGAATGAAAATAATATAGGAAGTCTAAGCAATTAAAAACCTTAGAATATAATATCATGATATAATGGATGAACATTCCACTGGTTGAAATGAAGAATTTGAGTTATAAAATAAATAGTCAAATTTGATTGGTTAATAAACATTTAAAAAAGATCACATCGGCGACAACTGTGTTGCTAACGAAAAAAAAAATCAGAATGTGAGAAAGTTGTTGATTATGGGGGCTATTGACTAATAGGTTTTTTCTTTTTGGGAAGAGATTTTTGGAGCAGCAAAATTTTTTGGGTAAAGTAAATTGAAATCATTTGGAAGACAAAATTTGAATATAGAATTTAAAACAAATACATTATACTTACAAGAGATATATCAGTGTAAGTAGTTTAGTTTATATAAATAATAAAAAAAGGAATTGTTGAATGTTGTAAAACACTAATCATGAATTTTATTTTATAAAATGGTGTCTTGTGTCTGGTGGAAGTAAAATAGCCAAATTAGTTTTCGAAGAACATTGAATAGTGGAATTTGTGTGAGCTGTTTGGACTTTGAAAGAAATACAGCATCGATTCCTGTTTTGGTAGAAGCAGAATGCCAACAGGGAGGTTTTCCAGGAGGAGAATCTGGAACAAACAGAAATCGTGAAGTAAATAAGGTAGTACAAGTTAGTTTATTAATGTATTAAGAGGTCAAGCGTACTTACTAATTTGTAAAAAAAAAACTAAAATTTTGTGATGCATAGACGCTGTTAAGAGTGTATTTCGCCGTTTTCTGAAAGTCAAATGTTTATGAAATTATATAACTGTATTTTAATATTATAATAATATCTCACCAGAGTGCGTGTGATTTGTATGAAAGAGTCATCCTTTTAGATAGTTGATTTTCTTAAAAAAAAAAACACTTGTAAAAGTGTAGTGTATTTATTTTCATTAAATTAAATATTGTTTTTCCTTTTGAAGAACGTTTTTTTAAATTACTTGAGTTAATCATTTCATCTGGTGATTTGTGCACCATCTACTTACCACAGGAAGAAGCTCTGAATGAAATCGATTGAACTATGCAGATATTTTTTAAGTAGGACAGGACCGTATTTAATTTGAAATCATTAAAAAAGTAACATATTCTGATTAACAAATTTATTTTTAAAAATATAAAGCATTTATTAACTTTGGCGCAAACATATATAAAATTATAAAATCATTTTATTTAAAATACTTGAACTCTACCCTGAGATGAGAAGTTTTCATGTTGGTTAAATAAACTGTTTATCATACATATTAAATCCTCAACATACCGGGCAAATTAAACTATTTTCTCACCCAATTCTATTCATAATAATATGTCGGCCCAACGTAGGGCAAATTAAATTCCCATATAAAATAAACTATAATAAAATGTCACCGCAACGTGGGGCTAATATAGAAATTTAGTAAATAATAATAAAAAGCATTGAAATAAGTTTTTTTTACTGTATTAAAAGATTTTAAATACATAAAATGGAAAGGAAAATGACATTAAGGGACGGAAAGCAGGTAGGAGTCGAAAGTAGGTCTGATGAAGAAAGAGAAGAAAGGAGTAATGGTAGAGGAGATTTTCAGGTACAATATTTGGAGCAAGGAAGAGAATGTTCACAGGAAGATAATGCAGAACAAGAACAGGAAGAAGAAGATGCACCATTGTCAGAAGAAACAGGACAAGGGGTCAAACAAAAATCAAAAGAGAAAGAGGATATGGACGTGATGAGTATGCTTCAAATGATGATGAAAAGGATGGATCAAAACAATGAAGATATGAGGAGAGATATAAAACAGGATTTGAATACAAAATTGGACCAAAATAGGGAAGAAATGAAACAGGAAATGAAGAAATTCCATGAAGAAATGATGGGTAAAATGGACCAATTTCATGAAGAATTCATTAGAAAATTGGACCAAGATAAGGAAGAAATGAAACAAGAAATAAGAGGAAAGGGGATTGAAAAAACCACAGAAATAGACAATTCACAGATCAACAGAATCAAGGAAATAGAGGAGAAAGAAAAGGATTTTAAAGAAGAGATTCAAATGGATGTAAAGATACAAAATGAAAATATAAATGATGATACTATAGAACAAAAATTAAGTAATAAAATGGAAATTGACGAAGTGAAAATACAAAGTGTGATGGAGTTTGAAAAAGTTGAGAAGGAAACAGAAGAAATACAATTTATTAAAATACAAAGACAAATAAATGAGGAGATGATAAATATCAATTTACAGAATCTAGGAAGTGAGGAAGTCATGAAAATTTATGAAAAAGAGATTTATTGGAAAATAACAGACCCAGATGTTAATATATTAAAACGAATAGTGACATATGGTAAAGAAAATAATAATAATAGGGGGATACATTTTAATTGGCAGTTAGAGAAAATAAATAAGATACTACAAGAGACTAAGGAAGAAATAGAAGAAACCATAAGACAGAATATAGAAACAATAATTTATGCAGAAAATTTCGAAATGAGATTAAAACTTGGCAGAAATATAAAGATAATTTATCCAAGAAATTTTAATAGGATAATTAAAAATGAAATGATAGGAAGTGAGAGTATTATGGGAAATGAAATAATAAAAAGAAGAAACAATAATATGAAGAAATTGGAAACACAAATTTTCATGAATCCATTGGGAGAAATTGATGAGATAGGGGACAACAAAATTGAAAAAGACACAGTGGAAAATTTTAGGAAACTTAGGAAGCAGATAGAAGAGAATCAAACAATAAGAGAAGAGGATAAAACGAAATTTAGGAAAAGAAAATTAAATTGAATAATAAGGCTGTATTATAGGACCGGAATCTAGAAGACGAATAAGGAATTGTAAAAGGTCGATAAGGAATATAAAAAACAACATGTAAATAAGAAGTTTATAATTAACAAATAATGTTAAAAAAAACATATGTAAATATAATGTTGTACATAGATAGAAATTAGGATATATAAAGATAATGATGAAAAACAGAAATAATTACATTAACAGATATAATACAAATGGATATTATAACAAAAAAACAACAATTATAACAACAATTTAGGAAATAACAATAACTATAATAAGAACGATAGCAAACAAAAACAACTATAACAGAAACTTCAAATAAAATAACAACAAAAATAACAATTACAGAGAACAGTATTCAAAGGAGAGAAGAGAGAGTGATAACATATAAACATCCAAGGAAATATATAAAATTTGGGGAAGATTTAGAATTAAAAGAAATAATGGGATTGATAAATATTAAAGAAAAATTAAATGGAAAAGAAATAAAATTATTAATAGATACAGGTTCGGAAGCGTCCATAATTAAAACAAAACTAATAGAAGAAAACATTGAAAATTATGAAAACAAATTAATTAAAATACCAAAAACTACATTGATAGGAGCAAATGGAAAGAAGCTATGTGAAGTAAATAAGTCTATAATACAAAAGATTGAATTGAAGGATGGGAAAGAAGTTGAAATGCAATTACTGTTAGTGAATAATTTGGAATCAGACATAGTTATAGGAATAGATGAATTAACGAAATATAAAGCAAGAATTGATTTTGAAAAGATGGAGATTGAATTAAATGGTAATAGAATTGAATTTGAAGAAGAAAATATAGAAGAATTGGAAGTTGAAGAGGATAATAAGAAGTTATGGGAATATAGAAAGGATTGGAAATATGGAAGTATTGGCAATTGGAGAGGATAATAAGAAGTTATGGAATATAAAGAGGAGTGGAAATATGGAAGAATTGGAATTTGAAGAGGATAATAGGAAGTTATGGAATATGGAGAGGGATGAAATAATGGAAGAATTGGAATTAGTATGTGGAAATAAGGAATATGCTGAGAAAGTGAAGAATTTAATAATTAAGTATAAAGGATTAGTTAAAAAAGAGATGAGAATAGCAAATAACTATGTACATAAGATAGAAGTTAAGGGAATCGAAAATTTCAGAATAAGAACATATCCCATACCTTATAAATATAGGAAAGAAGTTGATTCAGAGATACAAAATATGCTAAAGGATGGTATTATAGAGAGATGTAACACAAGAAATATAAATTAATAAATTGTACCGATATAAGAGACTCTGAGAAATGTAGAAGTAATAAGTCGCATAACGAACATTAAAGAATTTTCAAAAATGGATTTATAACATGATTTTTTTTAAACTAATTCCTTTGGATGAAACTTGTAAATGAAATATGTACCTAAGAATAAAATAAGAATTTGTATACATATTTAATTATGGTATTGTAAATAGAATTAAAACTAACTGAAGAGGATACTGCAACACAGGATTCCAAAATCATCTTTGTAACAGCAACCGGAAATAAAAAGAAATGTATTATTAGTAAAATAGAAAGACAATCCTAGAATATAGTACTTGAAGTAAAATTTGCGTTCATAAAATTTTTCTTAGAATAAAAAATTTGATAAACGCAAAATTTAGGGGATGTTATTGTGAAAAAATAATGCTACACCCTGTATATCAAATAATGAAGAATTAAGATTATGTATTGTGATCTAAAAGAATTTTTTTTAAGTCAAAAATCTTTTTTTAAACATTTGAATGGAGAAAATCTGTACGATCCACTATTCGATAGAGAAGACATACACAAAGGACAGACTGTATAATGTAGGGATAATTGCGAATAGGTGTGATAAACAATTTATATGAAATAAATTACCTAACGAAACTTTTATCAAAGAGATCAAGTATCAAAATTTGTTCATAATAAGAAACTAATAATGCTTTATTCTGTAAAGTCAAGCTAATCTCGTAATATTTGTTGATTAAGACATTAAAATGAGATAGTGTAGATGTTTAGACATAACAGAGCAGGAAAATATAAAATAATGTGAATTTCAGAGAACATGACTTATAAAGAAAACGAATTTTCATTTTGCATACATATTTAAAGGTAACAGCTGTCATCTATTAAAACATTATGAATATTCATTTGACATACATACTTAGAGGTTAGGAAATGTCATTTTAACAATACTAAGAAATATTTTTGAATGAAAATAATATAGGAAGTCTAAGCAATTAAAAACCTTAGAATATAATATCATGATATAATGGATGAACATTCCACTGGTTGAAATGAAGAATTTGAGTTATAAAATAAATAGTCAAATTTGATTGGTTAATAAACATTTAAAAAAGATCACATCGGCGACAACTGTGTTGCTAACGAAAAAAAAAATCAGAATGTGAGAAAGTTGTTGATTATGGGGGCTATTGACTAGTAGGTTTTTTCTTTTTGGGAAGAGATTTTTGGAGCAGCAAAATTTTTTGGGTAAAGTAAATTGAAATCATTTGGAAGACAAAATTTGAATATAGAATTTAAAACAAATACATTATACTTACAAGAGATATATCAGTGTAAGTAGTTTAGTTTATATAAATAATAAAAAAAGGAATTGTTGAATGTTGTAAAACACTAATCATGAATTTTATTTTATAAAATGGTGTCTTGTGTCTGGTGGAAGTAAAATAGCCAAATTAGTTTTCGAAGAACATTGAATAGTGGAATTTGTGTGAGCTGTTTGGACTTTGAAAGAAATACAGCATCGATTCCTGTTTTGGTAGAAGCAGAATGCCAACAGGGAGGTTTTCCAGGAGGAGAATCTGGAACAAACAGAAATCGTGAAGTAAATAAGGTAGTACAAGTTAGTTTATTAATGTATTAAGAGGTCAAGCGTACTTACTAATTTGTAAAAAAAAAAACTAAAATTTTGTGATGCATAGACGCTGTTAAGAGTGTATTTCGCCGTTTTCTGAAAGTCAAATGTTTATGAAATTATATAACTGTATTTTAATATTATAATAATATCTCACCAGAGTGCGTGTGATTTGTATGAAAGAGTCATCCTTTTAGATAGTTGATTTTCTTAAAAAAAAAAACACTTGTAAAAGTGTAGTGTATTTATTTTCATTAAATTAAATATTGTTTTTCCTTTTGAAGAACGTTTTTTTAAATTACTTGAGTTAATCATTTCATCTGGTGATTTGTGCACCATCTACTTACCACAGGAAGAAGCTCTGAATGAAATCGATTGAACTATGCAGATATTTTTTAAGTAGGACAGGACCGTATTTAATTTGAAATCATTAAAAAAGTAACATATTCTGATTAACAAATTTATTTTTAAAAATATAAAGCATTTATTAACTTTGGCGCAAACATATATAAAATTATAAAATCATTTTATTTAAAATACTTGAACTCTACCCTGAGATGAGAAGTTTTCATGTTGGTTAAATAAACTGTTTATCATACATATTAAATCCTCAACATACCGGGCAAATTAAACTATTTTCTCACCCAATTCTATTCATAATAATATGTCGGCCCAACGTAGGGCAAATTAAATTCCCATATAAAATAAACTATAATAATATATATATATATATTATACTATATATGATATTAAATACTTATTTACTTATTTTTGTAATTTAAATGTAGATGTTCATTATTTAGAATTTTTGTTTAGTTTGGCTAGCTCAGTTGGTTATTGTTATTTTGTTTAGTAATTTATTTTAATTTGATTATTCGGGAGCATGAAATCCTTTTTCTCTTTGAGTCCTCGCATTTTATATTGTTGTAATAGTTTAAATAAAAAGAAAACACATTATTTTGAAATCAATTTAATTTTAAATTTAATATTTTATATATTTGATAAAAATAATATGAGACGCCACTGGTTGTATTGTATCTACTTATTTATTTTAATCATTTTATCAATGCGCATGCGTGAAAAACTAGTCATGCGCTTTAGCATAAAAAGAACAATTCTCACACTAAAGAAGCATCTATATTTATACAAACATAGTTTGTTTGACGATGCAGACAAGTAAATGGTTCAAACACATAAAAGAATTTATACATAAATCATACATATATATGATACAAATTGCTGTGGGAAGAAAATAGTTATATACATAGATAGAAATATAGGAATTATATACAGATGGACATAGTTATTACATTGATAAATTTTCAATCAATAGATTTATGCGATTACAAGATGGCGTAAGTACGTATTTTAATTTATTTAAAATTCGGCCTTTTATTAATTTTAACGATTTATGCAATGAATTCACTATATAAAGTCTGTTTCTTTCTTTTTTAGTTCGATAATATGTGCAAAAGTTTATCAATTTATGAAATTAAGTACTTATTTGAGTATTTTGAGTTTTTACTCTGATTATTGGCCAATAATGATTTAAAAACACTGACCTGTTGCTCTTGAATTGCGATGAAAGTCTCTGGATACCAGGAACACTCCGCTGAAGCTCCAAAAAACCAAAATTGATGAAAATTCCGCAGATTCTTGCCGAAAAACTTGATACAATTGACTGTGAGTATTACTGAGATTGTATTTAATAGTACTTTATAGGTTTAAATGTCTTAAACCGGCAATTTCTTGAAATTTTAGGAACACCATCACACACACTCCTCGCTTCTTGACACCAGCTTCCTTTATTTCTTTCAAGCGTCCCCTCGATTCTCTACTTTTTTCAACAAACAGTCTTTTGTTCTTTTTCAGGTCACTATTTCAAAGTTTATTTGTTGATTCACAATTTGTTCTGTCATATTTTATAACCAATAAAATATTGTCTTTTGCAATCAGATTAATTGAAACTTCTTTTACTTATTAAAAAATTTCATACATACACTCTTTTACATTATTAGTTCATTTATAGAGTTCCTATGAGTTTTTTCATCATACAAATAAATTAAAATTGGTTATACATAGATACATTTACATGGTACAACATTCAATATTATTATTGATAATATATCACTGTTACACTCTTATTATTCATAAATATAAATTCTCCTATGTTATTTGTCTAAACTCTTTGCATTATATTATTTATAATAAACTTTAACAAATTACTATTTATTGATTCAATGTTTATTTTATTTACCATATATCATTTGTCTATATGTCATTATTTGTTTATCTAGGAAAATCTATTGAATTCTATTCTATTCAATATTTGTATTTGTTTTTATTCTTAAATTAATGATTATAATGAATTATCTATAATAATATTTGTATTCTAATGTAACTACTTATATCTAAAATTCTCTTGACTTGACTATATAATTATTTCTTTTTAGGTGAACAGCTGGTTATGGTATGGAAATTATTCTTCGTCTTAGGCAACTTTATTTACATCATTACATTGGTTAGGCAATCTCTATATTTTGTATTATTATTGAGGTAATTCCTTATTTATTATATTGTTATAAGCTATTATTTAATATATCTTCATTTGATATGTTGTTTAAATTAAGAAAAGTGCTTCCTTTTTACCTGTTTTCTTAAATTATATTATTTTCATATATTTTAATACTAGCAACATATTTTTATAATACTAATCCTCTTATTATCTATGATATCTGGTTCAATTCCCCTCAAATTTAAATTTAAATGATATCCATACCCTGGATATTTATTTAAATTTCAATTTACTTATTATAAATGATTGATTTTATTTTATTCAAAAAAAAATTTAACAATTTTATGGCATAATCTTACTTTCTTCAACTTTGTTTCTCAAATATTTGTTCACATATTTCCTACTACAAAATCTATTTCTTTCAATAACTGTCTCCTAATTCATTCCTTAAAATACACTTGATTAAGATCAATGTCAATTTATATTTTTAATATTACTTCATATAATACTTCTTTATTATCATTTCTTCCTAACATCCACTTATATATCAACTTATTTCTTTGTAATTACATTATACTTCTATATACTCCTCATATCATATTTCTTTTCAATATTCATTATTCAATATAATTAATTATTTCTTAAATTCATATATATATCAATATCAACTTCCTTATTCCTTCCTGTATTTTCAAGTAATCTATAAAATTCTAATTGACATTAAACATTACCTCCTATATTTTTAATCAATATCATTCATTATTATCCTTTCCTATCCTTTATTACTTACATCCTATTTCCTTATTTAAAAAATGTGAACTTCTATTTGATACTTGAGTTATCCTTATTTTATCCCCTCTATCCTATATTCTTTAATAGTTTCATTCTATGTAAAACCAGTATCTCTTATAAATTGTTTCCTTTATTTACTATATATATTTATTTGCCATACTCACAAATTTTTAAAATGTTTTAATTATAAGTTTTACCTAATAAATTTTTTTATATTATATTATATTTAATTTTTTTAGGTTCTGAAGAAACAAACGAGATGAATTTAATTGGATCACCAGCTGCCAAATAGAAAACAAAACTCTGTCTAATATCTACTTTATCTTTGTACACTACTTAATATTAAATGTTAAATCTATCCTTATGACTATCATTTCCTTTTTTCAAGTATTATTCGTAACATAACATCATATATAAATAATTTATATACATGACTTATAATTGGATTACTCATTATTGCTAAATTTCATGTACATTATTTATTTCGACTTCATTTCTGTATCCTTTCCCTTTTTCATTGAATTGCATTTTCGTCTCCATATTTCATTCCTATTCTCTTGTTCTATTATTTGATTTGCTTTTTTTTTCTAACCTTTTTCTTGCTTTCTTCTCTTGTTGTTTGATGCTCGATAAATTTCTTAAGCGTCTGTCTATTCTTTACTGTATCCTTTTAACTCTGTTGTCCCATATCTCATAAATTTCTTCGCATGAATCCATTATACTATGTATTATTTTAAAGAAAGCTTTTGTATGAATCATAGTCATCATGTTGTCCCATTTTATTCCTGTTACTACATTTTTATAAATATTTCCTGAACATCCTATACCTCCTTCATTTCTTCTTATACTATCTTCCATTTCTTCTACTGTGTCTGTTAATCTTCGATTCATCTCTTGTATTTCCTTGTTAATTTGTCTACCTAATATTTGACTCCTTTTTTCATATATTCCTGTCGGTTTTTTTACCTTTGTATCCAAATCCTTAAATTTCTGCTCCGCATTCTGTTGGTAATTCTGCATTATCTCTTCTATTATTTGTTCCTTGAATTTTATATTTTCCACTTCTTTAGTTATATCTTCTGTTTGTTTTATAACTTCCGCTTGGATCGTTCCCGGTAATTTTTCTTCTATACCTCTCTCTATTTCTTGAATATGTTCAACTACTTGATTTTCTATCTGCTCTCTAATTTTCATACCGTTTTCTTGAATTTCAATCCGTATATGTTTGTTTTGCTCCACCATATCTTCTTTCACCTTATTTATCTGCTGCCTACATTCTTCATTTTCTTCCCTAAGTTTTCTGAATTCCTGGATGCTTTCAGTTTTCACCTCTTCTATCTTCTTTTCCAATTTATTCATATTTCCATTAATTTTATCCATCTTCCCGTTTAAGCTCCCCTCTATTCTATTTATATTTTCATTCAAGTCATCCTTCATATTATCCATTTTTCCATCCATTTTGTTCATATCTCCCCTCATATTGTTCATATCTCCCCTCA
This sequence comes from Galeruca laticollis, assembly GCA_963921935.1. Classification (NCBI taxonomy): domain Eukaryota; kingdom Metazoa; phylum Arthropoda; class Insecta; order Coleoptera; family Chrysomelidae; genus Galeruca; species Galeruca laticollis. The sequence continues at coordinate 52,450,031 of OY998179.1, read as the reverse complement.
TTGTGTCCATATTTCCATTCACAGTATCTATTTTTCCATTTAAATTTTGCTCCATTCTAATTAGAAATTGCATCAATTGATCATTGGTATTTGTTTCCACTTGTGGTTCCCTTCTCTCTTGCCTCCTATCTTCTTGTTCTATAGCTTCTGCATATGTCAGACATTCTTCCTGTGCATCACCTTCCAATTGTTGTCCTTGCTCCAAATAGACTGCTTGATAATCTCCCATACCATGACTTCGTTCTTCCCTTTCCTCTTCCGAACCACTGTCTGCTCCTACCTGCCTTCCATCTCTCAACATCATTCGTTTTGCCATTTTAATTAAGTATTAAATTTTACAAATATAACCAAAATTTTTACAACGCCCCACGTTTTGGGTGACAATTATTAACTAACACTGTATTATTTACTTACTTTTGATTATGAAATTTAAAAGTAGATGTTTATTATTTAGAATTTTTGTTTAGTTTGGCTAGCTCAGTTGGTTATTGTTATTTTGTTTAGTAATTTATTTTAATTTGATTATTCGGGAGCATGAAATCCTTTTTCACTTTGAGTCCTGGCATTTTATATTGTTGTAATAGTTTAAATAAAAAGAAAACACATTATTTTGAAATCAATTTAATTTTAAATTTAATATTTTATATATTTGATAATAATAATATGAGACGCCACTGGTTGTATTGTATCTACTTATTTATTTTAATCATTTTATCAATGCGCATGCGTGAAAAACTAGTCATGCGCTTTAGCATAAAAAGAACAATTCTTACACTAAAGAAGCATCTATATTTATACAAACATAGTTTGTTTGACGATGCAGACAAGTAAATGGTTCAAACACATAAAAGAATTTATATATAAATCATACATATATATGATACAAATTGCTGTGGGAAGAAAATAGTTATATACATAGATAGAAATATAGGAATTATATACAGATGGACATAGTTATTACATTGATAAATTTTCAATCAATAGATTTATGCGATTACAAGATGGCGTAAGTACGTATTTTAATTTATTTGAAATTCGGCCTTTTATTAATTTTAACGATTTATGCAATGAATTCACTATATAAAGTCTGTTTCTTTCTTTTTTAGATCGATCATATGTGCAAAAGTTTATCAATTTATGAAATTAAGTACTTATTTGAGTATTTTGAGTTTTTACTCTGATTATTGGCCAATAATGATTTAAAAACACTGACCTGTTGCTCTTGAATTGGGATGAAAGTCTCTGGATCCCAGGAACACTCCGCTGAAGCTCCAAAAATCCAAAATTAATGAAAATTTCGCAGATTCTTGCCGAAAAACTTGATACAATTGACTGTGAGTATTACTAAGATTGTATTTAATAGTACTTTATAGATTTAAATGTCTTAAACCGGGAATTTCTTGAAATTTCAGGAACACAATCACACACAATCCTCGCTTCTTGACACCAGCTTCCTTTATTTCTTTCAAGCGTCCCCTCGATTCTCTACTTTTTTCAACAAACAGTCTTTTGTTCTTTTTCAGGTCACTATTTCAAAGTTTATTTGTTGATTCACAATTTGTTCTGTCATATTTTATAACCAATAAAATATTGTCTTTTGCAATCAGATTAATTGAAACTTCTTTCACTTATTAAAAAATTTCATACATACATTCTTTTACATTATTAGTTCATTTATAGAGTTCCTATGAGTTTTTTCATCATACAAATAAATTAAAATTGGTTATACATAGATACATTTACATGGTACAACATTTAATATTATTATTGATAATATATCACTGTTACACTCTTATTATTCATAAATATAAATTCTCTTATGTTATTTGTCTAAACTCTTTGCATTATATTATTTATAATAAACTTTAACAAATTACTATTTATTGATTCAATGTTTATTTTATTTACCATATATCATTTGTCTATATGTCATTATTTGTTTATCTATGAAAATCTATTGAATTCTATTCTATTCAATATTTGTATTTGTTTTTATTCTTAAATTAATGATTATAATGAATTATCTATAATAATATTTGTATTCTAATGTAACTACTTATATCTAAAATTCTCTAGACTTGACTATATAATTATTTCTTTTTAGGTGAACAGCTGGTTATGGTATGGAAATTATTCTTCGTCTTAGGCAACTTTATTTACATCATTACATTGGTTAGGCAATCTCTATATTTTGTATTATTATTGGGGTAATTCCTTATTTATTATATTGTTATATTAATATATCTTCATTTGATATGTTGTTTAAATTAAGAAAAGTGTTTCCTTTTTACCTGTTTTCTTAAATTATATTATTTTCATATATTTTAATACAAGCAACATATTTTTATAATACTAATCCTCTTATTATCTATGATATCTGGTTCAATATATATTTATATATATGTATATATATATATATATATATATATATATATTATATATATATATATATACATATATATATATATATATATATATATATATATATATATATATATATATAGAACGAGTAGAAGGTAGTCGGCTTGAACTAGTTATAACCAGAATAGTTATGAAGTTATCGTTAAATTTTGAGTAAAACTAAGGATAGAGTGCACAGAGATTGGAAGTCCAACACAGTATATCAAATTGATTGTGGAAATTGTGATCAGGTTTATATTGGTCGAAGTTCAGGACCACTTAAAGATCGCATAATATCCCACAAAAGCGACTTAAAATTATAAAAGGGATCTTGTACTTTGGCTACGCATCACCTAGATACGGGACACAATTTCAAATTTGACGCCGCCAAAGTTTTGACTTGTGAAAGTAATTCTTTTGAAAGAAATTTCTAAGTGATGGTATATATCAACAATGAACCTTCGGCCATGAACAAACGTTCAGACATAAAAAATCTGAGTATTATTCATTCAAACATCCTCAATTTTGATTTCAACAAAAATTGAAAAACAACTAGCAGAGCCGACTCCTTTTTGCTTATCATTATCTTCACTGCTCGTGGTTTAAACATATTTCCCCTTCCCCTGCATGCTAGTGACATTGGTTTCCAGGATGTGAGGGAGAATAACATGAAATTAATCTACCTATTCATGTCCTGGGTTGTATAATTCCCTCATCAGACGGTCATAGCAATTGATAGTGAGATGATTAACCAAGTATGTTCTGTACTGATGTTTTTTTACCATGCAACACAGTTGTTTTTCATCACTTTCTGTTTCGTTGTAAACTAATTTTGAGTTAAGAGTCATTAACTAACTTTTTCGTTCACAAGGCTGTCTTCTTTTTGTTTTTCAAAAAGTTTCAGACGGGAGTGTTATATGCACATCCGTGTCTATGTTGGTTGTTGTCTCGAATATTCGAGATCTTCTAATATTACTGACACAAATGTTATGTTTGATTATCCTGCTTAATTCTGTTATATTTTCTTATGTTTCATTCAACACCTTTGCTCCCATGTTTCACATCTTTTCTTGGTTGTACCGTACCGATGACGGCTAATGAGACAGAAACATGCATGTCTGCGGTTACCACTCTTTTCAGTAGCCCCTTGTTCTATTTGCGTGCAATACCCACAAATCTATTCGTTGCTTATTATATATATATATATATATATATATATATATATATATATATATATATATAATAACAAAATGTACGAATAGTGCGTGACATATGAACAATAAGCTTCGAATAGATTAGTATGTATTGCACGCAAATAGAAGAAGGGGCTACTGAAAAGAGTGGTAACCGCAAACATGCATGTTTCTGGCTCATTAGCCGTCATCGGTATGGTACAATCAAGAAATGATGTGAGACATGGGAGCAAAGGTGTTGAATGGAACATGAGAAAATTCAGCAGGATAGTCAAACACAACACTTGTGTCAGTAATATTAGAAATTCTCGAATATTTCGAGACAACAACCAAGATAGACACGGAGGTGCATATAACACTCAGTAGCCCCTTCTTCTATTTGCGTGCAATACCCACTAATCCATTCGTTGCTTATTGTTCATATGTCACGCACTATTCGTACATCTTGTTATTATTTCATTAATCTAGGTCTGAAGTTTCAGACGGAAGTGTTATATGCACCTCCGTGTCTATGTTGGTTGTTGTCTCGAATATTCGAGATCTTCTAATATTACTGACACAAGTGTTGTGTTTGACTATCCTGCTGAATTGTGTTATATTTTCTCATGTTTCATTCACATCATTTCTTGGTTGTACCGTACCGATGACGGCTAATGAGCCAGAAACATGCATGTTTGCGGTTACCACTCTTTTCAGTAGCCCCTTCTTTTATTTGCGTGCAATACTCACCAATCTATTCGTTGCTTATATATATATATATATATATATATATATACACACATATTATTGTGATTTTTATTGGGAGAGAGAATAATAAAATTATTGTTTAGTTTAGTTTAGTTGATATTTAGTTTTTGTTTGCCCGGTATATTGTAAAATTTAAAATTAATTTGTAAGATAATTATACTTTTTTCATGAGAAACTCCATAATCTCAGAGTAGGGTTCAAATGTAGAAAAACAAAACAAATTTAATTTCTAATATGAGCGCCAAAGTTTATATAAAGTCCCTATATTTCAATAAAGGAATTTAGTTAATCAAAAATATAATTGCTTTATTATTTCCAATTAAACTCTGAAGACGGTCCTGTCGGTTTAATGTTGAACCTCTCCACGATTCACAGATGTCAGTTCAAAGCTACTAACTGTTGAAACTAGATGGAGTAATCACCATAAAGGAATGAAAAATCTCAAGAATATAATTTTAAAATGTTTTTCAAATGGAAAAACGTTATTTAATGTTGTAGAAATACATCATTCTTTCACAAGACATGAATTTGTGAAAACCTACTATCTAGTATGATCACTCATTCAAATAAAATCATACACTCTGGTGAAATATTATTTCTATACATGATTTAAAATAGGCAACATTTTATACCAATTTTATAACACGAAATCCGTTATATCAAAGTCTATGACAGAAAATGGTGAATAATAAAGCTTACGAGCGTCTATGCAATATCAAAGTTCAATTCTTTGTACAAAATCGGTAAGTTTACTCTACCTTATTTATATATAATTAAAATAGTTTTAAATACCTTTGTTCACTGTATTGTTCAATTAATTCACATCAATGATTGGTTTTAATTTTGTTTCAGGTTACCTCTTGGAAGACACCATACAATTTGTCCAGCTTGCATAATATCAAGAATCAATGCTATATTTCGTCCACATCAATAGATTTTAGACAAATCCCATAATCCAAAGCTTTCTGAAAAGTATTGTGGAGACACCGTTTCCACAATACAACATTTTACTTAATTACGTCGATAAATTTCATGGGTTGTATTCAATTATAATTACCAATTTTCTTCTTATAATGTGTATATCTACTTGATTAATTATATTACTGATTAGCTTTAAAGTATATTGTATTCCTTTCTCTAATTTTCATACCAAATTGTTGTTCCTCCGAAAGTTTTAATAATTTTTCTCAAAAACTTTGCTTCTTAATATTTTTCTGCTACCAAAAAGAAAAGTACCTAGTGAATAGTCTACATTATCAACAAAACTGTCCCCATTCAATTTTTTTTTATTATTAGCAATCTGCTTGTCGCTGATGAGAATATTTTAAACGTATTCCACCAATCAAAATTGGTTATCAAAATTCTTATTGAAAATCTTCATTTCAAATAGTAGATTGTCCATCCATCATTTTAGAACATTCTGTTTTGAGTTTCTTAAATGATTATAACCCATATATCACTCCCTTAAATTGTATTTCAATAAATTTTTGAAATGACAGTTCTTATTTTCTAAAATATTTATTCGGAATGACAAATCGTTTAACTAGTGTCATGTTCCATAAAATTAATATTTTCATTTGACTTCCTACCTTGACACATTTTAAATAGTTACATAATCTTATCGTAAACTTCTTTCAATCTCTAATATTTACTTCTTTAAAACAAATCATATTATTATTTTACTTTGACAATGAGAACAATGGATTATTATTTTTATTTATATGGAACAAACGTTCTAAAATTCTCTCTCTTAAATATGGAAATTTTGTTATTTCATTTCACCTATATTCTTATGAAGCTTATTTAAAATCTTCTCCATAGTTATACATTTAGATTCTTGTATACTTTCTCTATTGAATAGTGAATAGTACAGATTGTTTCCTTTTAAATAATTTAAAAAAAAAATTCAAATTCCAAAATTTTTGATTACTCACAGTGTGTAGTCTATTATTCCATAATTCAGTATACAGAGTGTTGCAGGTTCCACTCTATGTTAACGTCCCCTAAATTTTGCGTTTATCAAATTTTAATATTAGGAAAATTTTATGGACGCAAATTTTACTTCAAATATTTATAAAATTCCTTTTTTTTAACTTCTCCATTAACTATTGTATTTGAATAAATCTTTTATATTGAAAACACCTCTTATTTCATCACTTTTTAATATCTTAGAAGATAGCTATTTACTCCATTCTCATTTTCTATCACATATGGTCCCTCGAAAGGTGGTTTCAATTTTGCACATACATGTTTACTTTTGTCTGATACCCTTAGAGCACGGACGATTACTAAGTCTCCTTTATCAAATGTTGTCTTAACTTTTCCCATTTTTTTCATTCTTCGTAGATATTTGTTTGCATTGTTTTGCAAATTTTTATTTACTCTTTCCAATACCTTTTCAAATTCTTCTGTAGTATTTATTTCCCATTTCCTTTGTGGTCTCAATTGTTTCATCAAATAAATTGGACTTTCCATTGTTACTGTGTTTGGTAAATTGTTTAGATAATTTTGAGTTTCTTCTAGGTGATTTTCCCAATTATTATGATTTTGATTCCACAAAGTTATTCTCAGAAACTTTATCACTTCTCTTATGTACCTTTCAGATGGATTTGAAGATGGATGTCGAATACTAATTGTTCTTACATTTATTTGATTTTTACCACAGAATTTTTCAAATCTTTCATTTGTGAAATAGGTAGCATTATCTACTATACAATTTTCAGGTTTTATAATTTCTTTCATGTACTCTGATAGTTTTTCCATAATGACTTTACTTCTCGTTGTTTTTGTAGGGTATAATTTTACAAATTTTGAAAATAAATCAACCACTATTAAAATATGGCAATTTCCTTGTTTACTGGGTATCAAATTGCTCAGAAAATCAATAGCAATTATTTCCCCACATCTCGTGGTTAATATAGATTTTGCTATGTTCTCATTTCTCCTATGTTTGCTTTTACCTAATTGACAAATATGGCATGTACTGGTAATCAATTTTGAGATACTTTGGTCCCCTTTACTAATATAATTCTCTCTGAATAGTAACCATAATTTCCTAGCTCCTATATGTCCATTTCTCCTGTGTAAATTTTCCAAAATTTTCCTAGCTAAATTGTCTGTTATTATAAATAAATCTGTTTCCCCATTTTTCTTTATCCATATATCTTCTTTCAATTGTCCTCTTCGTTTCTGTTTTTCAGTTAATCCCATTTGGTCTTCAATGATGCTATTTAAAGAAAATATCCCATCTAAATCTTTCATGATATTCACCCCAATTTTTACAATTCTTTTATTTTTATTATTATCCCCCTTACTTTCTCTGCTTAACGCATCTGCCACTACATTTGTCTTTCATGGAATGAATTTAATTTCAGAGTCATATTCCTGTAATATTTAACCCCATCTATGAACTCTACTGTTGCCAAATCTGTTTTTTAAAATTGTTGTTAGTGAAGAATGATCGGTTTCTATTGTAAATTTTGCTCCTAATAAATAAAATCTAAATTTTGTCACACACAAAATTATACTTGCCAATTCTAGTTCTGATACCCCATAATTCCTCTCATAATTTTTCGTTACCCTTGATACAAAGCCACTTCCATGCCATTTTGTATCTGTAATAGCACTCCTGCAAACCTTTCTTTGGATGCGTCCGTTCGTAATATGAATGGTAGATCATAATTAGGATGATAAACCTTCAATTGTTTAGTAAATGCTTCCTTCAAGTCATTAGAAGCCATTTCTGTTTCCTAAGTCCACTTCCATTTATTTTCCTTCTCTAAAAGCTCTATTAAAGGTATTTGTTTCATGCTCAAATCAGGTATCAGACGTTTGAAATAGTTCATCATTCCTAGAAATCTTCTAAGAGATTTCAAGTTTGATGGTCTCTTATATTCTATTATTGCTTGTATCCTCTCTTCATCCATGGACATTCCATTTTGGTCTATTTTATAACCTAGGAAGAATATCTCTTCCTGATAAAATTTGCATTTATTTTGATTTATTTTTAAACCTGCCCTATCTAATTCTTTTAAAATAATTTCAATATGTTTTAGGTGTTCTTCTTCATCATTCGAGAAGATTAATATATCGTCGATATAATGAAGTGCAAAGTCTTCAAATTTATTTAGTATTTGGTGTAATGCTCTAACCAAGGCCGAACAAGCACTTTGTATACCATATGGAGCTACACAAAATCTGTACAACACACCATCAATAGAGAAGCCTGTGTAATCTCTACTATCTTCATCCAAAGGAATCAGCCAAAAACTGTGTTTTAAATCAATTTTAGAAAATATTTTCGTATTCGCAATGCGCCCAAAAATTGCTTCCACATTCATCGGAGCCTCGTATTGTGGTACAGTGTATTGATTGATATTTCTTGCATCTAGGCATAATCTTGATTCACCATTTGCCTTCTTTACGACCACAATAGGGTTTACATATGTTGTGTTACATCTCTCTATAATACCGTCTTTTAACATATTTTGTATCTCTGAATCAACTTCTTCCCTATATTTATAAGGTATGGGATAAGTTCTTATTCTAAAATTTTCTATTCTTCTAACTTCTATCTTATGTACATAATTATTTGCCATTCTCATCTCCTTTTTAATCAATCCTTCATACTTCATAATCAAATTCTTCACTTTCTCTTCATATTCCTTATTTCCACACACTAATTCCAATTCCTCCATAATTACATTCCTCTCTATATTCCATAACTGCCTATTATCCTCTTCGATTTCCAATTCTTCCATATTTCCACTCCTTTTTATATTTCATAACTTCCTATTATCCTCTTCAATCAATCCTTCATACTTCATTATCAAATTCTTCACTTTCTCTTCATATTCCTTATTTCCACACACTAATTCCAATTCTTCCATAATTACATTCCTCTCCATATTCCATAACTGCCTATTATCCTCTTCGATTTCCAATTCTTCCATATTTCCACTCCTTTTTATATTTCATAACTTCCTATTATCCTCTTCAATTGCCAATACTTCCATATTTCCATTCCTTTCTATATTCCATAATTTCCTATTATCCTCTTCAATATCCAATTCTCCCATATTTTCTTCCTCAAATTCAATCTTATTACCATTCAATTCTATCTCCATCTGTTCCTAAATTATCCACTAGCAATAATTGCATCTCAACTTCTTTCCCATCCATTAATTCAAGGCTTTGTATTATAGATCTGCTAACTTCACACAATTTCTTTCCATTTGCTCCTATTAATGTAGTTTTCGGTATTTTGACTAGCTTATTTTCATAATTTCTAATATTTTCTTCTATTAATTTTGCTTTTATTATGGACGCTTCCGAACCTGTATCTATTAATATTTTTACTTGTTTTCCATTTAATTTCCTTTAATTTTTAATAATCCCGTTATTTCTTTTAATTCCAAATCTTCCCCAAATTTAATATATTGCCTTGGATGTTCGTATGTTATCACTCTCTTCTCCCCTTTGAATACTGTTCTCTGTAATTGTTATTTTTGTTGTTATTATATTTGAAGTTTCTGTTATAGTTGTTTTGGTTGCTATCGTTCTTATTATAGTTATTGTTATTTCCTGAATTGTTGTTATAATAATTGTTATTGTTATAATCTCCATTGTTATTATATCTGTTAATGTAAGTATTTCTGTATTTCATCATTATATCTTTACATATCCTAATTGCTATCTATGTACAAAATTATATTTACATATGTTTTTTTTTAAATTATTATTTGTTAATTATAAACTTTTTATTTACATCTGGTTTTTATATCCCTTATTGACCTTTCACAATTCCTTATTCGTCTTTTAGTTTCCGGTCTTATAATACAGCCTTATTATTCAATTTTATTTTCATTTCCTAAATTTCGTCTTATCCTCTTCTCTTATTGTTCGATACTCTTGTATCCTAAGTTTCTTTAAATTTTCCACTGTGTCTTTTTTTATTTTGTTATCCCCTATCTCATCAATTTCTCCCAATAGATTCATCAAAATTTGCGTTTCCAATTTCTTAATATTATTGTTTCTTCTTTTTATTATTTCATTTCCCATAATACTCTCACTTCCTATCATTTCATTTTTAATTATCCTCACTCTATGTTAATATATATATGAAGTTCAAAATTTTATCTGGAATATTTACCATTTGAAGTTGGTGTCAGAATGACGATGATATTGTATGATATCGAAACAATTGACAATTTTTCAGAGTTTTAATATATCTACTTTCAAATTTACTATCGAGATAGATATTTTGCACGTCTTGACTCTTTCCTTCGCCGAGAATTCCTGAAGATCGCATTATAATACGCATCGAATCTCGGGTTCTGAATAGAACTTCGTCAAGCTCTATAACTATAACATTTATCATGGATGAAAGAGTTTCACAATAATACAGTAGTTGATTGTCGAAACTTCGAAACCGCAGAAAAATTTCCAAAATAATTTTCCTTCCCAATAACAAACTGTGTGTATTTTGATACAATAACAAAAGTTTTGTATAGTTCCTTGTCACTTGCTTTGTTTATAACGAACTTATGATACATTCAAATTTTGACTGAACCTAGCTTTATTCTATCCTCAAAGTATTCTCTATTTCTCGTTAACTAAAGCTTTTTCCTACGCCCATGTCTGTGAACGTCAAAAATCGCACTGTCAACATTCCTTGTAAATGACATTTAACAATAACATGCACATAATGAAATATCATAACATACACTTGCGTTTTGAGAAGAAAACTTAAACTTCTCCGTATAATTGAATTACAGTCAAATTTTTATTATCGTAAGACTTTATTTGGTCTATTTACACAAATTTAGTCAATTAAAAAACATAAAAACTTTTAGCATTAGCGAGATATATTTAGGATTGGAAGAGTGATTCCCCTAAATGTAGGCAGTACATTATGCAATTTCCTCAAAAATAGGACATGTTTTCTTAAGTAGCATGCTATGATAATAAATAGTATGTCATTTATATTGTTAATTTCTTGAACAAAATATAATACAATTATACATAACCGTTCATCGCCATTAAATAATAAGGCAGAATCGATTTAAAATAATTGTTCAATTGTTATTAACAACTATAATAAAAAAGTTTCAATGATGGCGATGTTTTTTATTTAGTAGAAGAAAATGATCGATCGTAGAAAAAGTATAGTTCGTTACACGAGTTGTGAGCGCATTACGCACTCATGAAATTTATGCATTCACCGCTGTGCGGCTTCGTGCATAAACTTTTTCATTTCGTGCGTAAAGGGTTACTTACAACTCTTGTTACGTAATATACTATTCTCAGTTTACTTCCTAATTTTTTCTATATTTAATATCTTTTGACACTTTGAACTTCAATATTCTTGCTATCAAAATTCTAGACGACGTAATTGTTGAATATAATGAAAATATTAAGTTCGCATTTCTCCTCTCTTTTACTCCATTGGAAATGAAGCATTCTGTATTTTCATCATCATAAAATATGTTCGAATGTAAAGTAAAGATGAATTCCTTGTAAATACGATCATACTTATGCAATTACGTTGATATTAGTACAAAGTGTGCAGATGTGCGAGTACATCTTCAGAATATCAAGTTTGCTTGACTGTCCAAATGAGACGCTTGTCTGCTATATTATTTCATCATCACCATTTCCATATTTCTATCTCAGAGGCGTCTATGAGCGTCATCTTATGTTGTAGCTACCGAATTAATGACGAATTGTTCCCTTATTACGTATTATTAGGTTATCCAAGGGAGGAATCCGATTATACTGAAGGCAGTTCGTCTTCCAGGCAGGATTCATTAGAATTTCAAAACGTTGTATACACTGAGATATCAATTTTATACAGATTGAATATTCTTTAGAGAAGAAAATTTAATAAATGTTGGATGGGAGCTCTCAGGAAATTACATTGTAGATTATTATTCTCGTAATGCATTCTTTCTATCATAGTTTCACAAAAAATGTATATACCCCACGTCTCACGACGATTAAAACAAGTAATATATCAGAATTGGGCAGTAGTAGATAACTATAATTTTGGGGGTGTAAATAAGAGCAAATGTTGCATCTTTTCTTGTTATTGTGTTACCCAATGAGGTATTTCTTTTTGGTCACGTGACGTCGCATTCGAAATTATTAATGGGACAACCTGTATATTTGTGCTTTTCTGTGTTTCTACCGATAAAACAATGCCAAGTTTTTAGCACACTTGTGGTGTAAAGTGATCAATTCAAGAGCTACAGGTACTTAAAGGATTGTAAGTTCCAAAATTCATAAGTAATTGAATCCCCTGTAATTTTCGGCAATCTTACATTCGTACGTAATGATTAAGACAAACCAATATTATAATTTTTAATAATAATTCAAATTGACTGTCACAAAAAAGCTCACAATCTTAAAGTAGATGTTCAAATTGATGCCCACCTTCGCAAATGCATTTCTCAAAATAATAGATTTCGGCTACATGCTGCCCTAATCTTTTCCGGTGTCACAGTTCTACAAGCATCTTTTCAAATCGTCTAGATCTGTAGACGGAGTTGCATGAACGATACCTTCAAGATATCCCTAAAGGAAGAAACTAACGGTGTCAGGTCTGGCGATCTTGGAGGCCAGTAAATAGTACCGTTTCGTCCAATCCCCAGCGTTCTGGAAATATCATGTCCAGATAATTTCTCACTTCACGATCAAAATGTGTATTTGCACCATCTTGCTGCCACCACATTGTATTTCTTTCATTCAATGGAATGTCTTCCAGTAGGTCTGGAAGTATATTTTGTAAAAAATGTAGGTATCTCTCTCCCGTTAGTATACCATCATAAAAGTACGGGCCAATCAAACGCCCATTGAATAGGCTACACCAAACTTTTACACCCCAAATTCTCTGGAATCGGGTTTCCATCACCCATTTTGAATTTTCTGCGGACCAGTAATGGCAATTATGTCGATTGACGATTCCGTTATTATGAAATCTCGATTCGTCGCACCACATAATTTTCTCCAAAAAAGATAACTCATCGTCTAACCGTACATGTATATCTGCAATAAATATACATCGTAAATCAAAATCTTGAGGATTCAGACCTTGCACCAAATGTATCTTAAAGGGGTGATTTTTTAATATCCTGTGGATAGTTGATTTGCTGATACCAAGTTCAGATTCCAAATGTATGTATGAGGATATGCTTGTAAATATGCTAAAGTATTAATTACATTGTCTTCAGTTTGTACAGACTTTGTCCTAGATGTTTCTACTTTGGCTTTCCCACTGAGAAAAGAACTATTGCGTAATTCTTGTTCCACATACCTAAATAAATCTTAACCAGATATTCGGCGATTGGGATAACGAGCTCTGTATAAATCTCTAGCTCATCTACAATTTCTTTCTCATTCACCATAAATAAAAAGCATATCAATATATTCACTAGCCGTATAAAGAACAGGAATGTTGACTTACCGTTTCACAACTTGAAAATAACTATTCTGACAGTTATTGACTTTTTTGTCATTATCATGGCAAACTTGACAATAGGCAGTCTTTTTTATAAGATTTGCTATGCTACTTTTTAATCGATATTTAATAGGTAAACAATTCTATGTAATTTTACTCCATTATATACAGGTCGTTTCATTATTAACTTTCAAGTATTATCAAAAATTATCATATTGGTTTGTCTTAATCATTACGTACGAATGTAAAATTGCCGAAAATTACAGGGGATTCAATTATGAACTTTTAAACTTACAATCCTTTAAGTACCTGTAGCTCTAGAATTAATCACTTTAGACCCCAAGTGTGCTAGTTAGTTGGAATTGTTTTATCGGGAGGAATACAGAAAGGCACAAATATACAGGTTATCCCATTAATAATTTTGAATGCGACGTCACGTGACCAAAAACAAATACCTCATTGGGTAACACAATAACAAGAAAAGATGCAACATTTGATCTAATTTACACCCCCAAAATTATAATTATCTACTACTGCCCAATTCTGATATATTACTTGTCTTAATCGTCGTGGGACGTCCTAGAAGGATAATATATAGGGTGTTTTCAAATGACACTCACAACAGTTGCATGTAGATACCTCTCGTAAAATTGGACAAGATGATATAGGGATTGAGGGGTCCAACCCATTTACTATTCGAAATACAGGGTGTTAAAATTATGAAAAATATAAGGTTTTAATTTGATAATTTCAAAATGGATGAATACATTGATCTGACATTTGGCAGGTTGTTTTTAAATGTAAAAGGGCATATTTTGATGGAAAAAAATGTTTCAATTCTTGATCCAGTGGGGTAAATTTGGAAGAATATGTCACCTTTCACCTCCCATTTTTTACGCCACTGTCATTTGAAGCTATTTTTATTTGATTTTGTATTCCTCAATCGTTTTCACGTGAAAAGCTCATAACCTTTACATATCAAATTCAAGATATTTATTGTTTTTATGAAGTCTGCAAAATCACTTTTTAATAAAAAATTGGAAAAAGTGATCTTGAATGTTTTTTAATAACTACCAAATTACTAATGGTTAGAATATGTAACAGGAACTAATTTGCGAAACAGCAAGGCATATAAAACATTGACAGAGGATTGTTGACAATAATTTTCCAAACTTGTGATTTTATTAACAAAAGAATTAACGACAATAAAAAATTACAAAGTTAAATAATATCCCATTCAAATATAATTTTTAACTAAGCAGCCAACAAATTACAAAAGATTTTAAAAATTTTGTCCATTTACATTTACACATAATCTGCAACGTTTTCTCATTGAAAATCGCATACCTTGGAAATACTGGCGATTGCCGGAAATAATTTCTGTAGCTGCATGGATTCGTGCTCTCAGTTCCTCCTCCGTCTCTACTATTGTATCGTAGACTAGGGACTCCATGTAACCCCCCAGAAAGAAATCGATTGGATTTAAATCCGGTGTCCTCGCAGGCCACATATTGGGTCCTCCTCGGCCTATCCAGTCGTTTCCGTATTGTTGGGTTATAATTTGTCTGGACGCTAGAGAATACTGATCAGATACCCCATCGTGCTGAAACAATACATTATTCATATTCGCCCTAAAATTTGATGGTACAACGTCGTTTAATAAATCAGGCAGGGTTTCTCTAAAAAAATTACAATAAATATTACCATTGAGTTTATTAGGTAATAAATATGGACCCACTATACAATCTCCAAGAGTACCTGCCCACACGTAAGGGAGAATTTTTCCTGAAATCCACGTTGTCGAATAACATATGGATTTTCGTCAGCCCACACGTGGCTATTCCTTGAATTGAGAATTTCTTCGCCTGTGAATTTGACTTCATCAGTAAATAGAACAAATTCGGTTTAATTCCTATTTTCTAAACATTTTTCGGTGTACCAAACTCCACTCTTTGAGAACAATTTGTTGATTTTAGTGCCTGAACTTGGGTATACTTATAAAGATACAACTGCTGTTCATTTAAAATACTCTACAAAGTTGAGTTACTCACATTTAAAGATTTGCCAATGGTGCGACTGCTAAAATCGGGTCTATTTTCAATTCGGTCTAGAACAGCCTCCTCTAATTGCACAGTTCGTACAGTTCGTTTTCTACCGCTACCTCGTAATTTTGAATTGAATTGTCCAGATTCTCGCAATCTCCTGTCAATTCGAGAAAATGTTGTGTGACATGGAAATCGAGGTCCATTTGGATATCTTTCTCTATACAAGCGCTCGGAACGTCTACCATTCCCCAGATAGCACCAGATATCCATGGGATGTTCTGGCAGTCTTCGATTTGGAAGATATATATTCAAATATTAAACGGTTATTCTGGGGATATCCAGAATATCTGTGGACACACCTAAATCAAATATTCAATGTAAGTCCAGTTGGAATATATTCAGATTATTCTTTTTAGAATATTCGAATCAAATGTTCTAAGAATATTCTATGATTATTGATATTTGTTCAAACGCTCTTTCTGTTCCATGTGCATGCGTCAGTAGTTGCAGTTGACAGTTGACGGTAACGACCAGTGAAAAATGGCGGTTCGACCATCTTAGGTTATTGTTATTGGTGATATGTAGTAGTATGAATAATTATTTTTGATCGTTAATTAATAAATCAATTTTTTGCCACTGTGAAGTTGTTTAAATATGTTTCTACGGTGTATCCTATGCTGCGGGTGGAACTAATACATACGACCTCACGCATCAAAACAGGTACGTTTCATTGTATTTTTTTAATGCCTGTTGATTTATCAATGCATTCTTTAGGAAATTATCGATTTGCTGCCAAAACTTCCAATAAATGATGAGGCAAAGTTTGAAGAAGTTGAGTCAACTTTGCTGAAGAACCCTATGAATATTTTGTAAGTTGGACATTCAATATTATATCCAAATCTAAATAAAACTGCCTCCAAATATTGGAGTATTTATGTGTTACTTTTTATATTTTAGTGCATGAAAATATTGAAATAATTGTTGATTTCATGAATTTTTGCATCAAAATTAATGGATAAATGTTTTCAATTGTAAGTAGAGTAGAAATTCACTTCGTTGCTAAAGGTATAACAAACATTTACTTTCTCAGATCGTTTCACGTAATTATGTTACCGAGATGTATGATATGAGTTCCTTAATCAAATTGCCTATAGTTACCTCTATTCCTTTTATTAATTGGGATTGACTAGAAAGCTCTACACAACTAGTGATCTGATAATTGAAAGTTAAATTAGTTCTGACATTTGGTAAATAAAAGTTATTGCTTGTCAATTGTACAAGTATCTAGTTTCAGGCATATTTATACTGTTCAAACAGATGAAGGCGGTTTTATATTTTTGTTCCTTTGTTATAACTTAATGTATTAAAATATTCTTGCAAAAAATCCTGATATAGTATTTAATAGAGGGCTACAGTATGCATGGATAAAAAGGGAAAAATGCTTTGGAAAAACAAAGCTCTTTGAAGCAGTAGGAGGTATAATCATGTTATTTTATTTTGGAATGTACATGTTAATTAATTTTATATATCATGTACAAGAAACAAATAACTTCTAATCACTTTTTTGTTTGGGATATTTTGCTTTTTACTTGTCTCCTACAAGACTAATTTTTTAAATTACATATTTGATGTTTTACTTCATCTTTTAAGTTTCAGTTTTTGGGATTATATTTTGATTGTTATACAAACATACATACATAAAAATCACAGTAGAATAGAAATTGCTTATTACCAAAAAATATAATTATTTTATAGTTTCAGATGCTGTCCAAAAGTTGGACAAGAACATAACAAACAAAGAAGTTGAATTGAAAACAGGAATTTTCTTAGCCAAATGTAAGGAATGGCAGAAATCGGTTTCAAAAAGTTCGTTGAGTATGGAGGAAGTCAGTGAATTTTGTAATATCGGATTTGAAAATTATGTTAGTTTCAGTTATGTTATGATGTACATCTTATATTTATGTATAAATAAATGAAATTTAACTCAATGTTTCCCGTGCTTCAATTTTCTCAATTAAAAATATACAATTCGAAATTTTGAAAGATTCCATAGATATTTGTAAGAAGGGAACACTGGATCATTGTACTTCCCATTTTCTCCTTTAGTTTCAGAGAATATTTTTATTTTGTAGTAATAGCTGTTTAGCTCGCACCTGCTTTTCACTATTGCGGGGCAACTCAACTTCCACTCGGCAGATACATAGTTGAAGATCGCAGTGGTTAGCACATGGTGGTCGAGATAAGAAATCTGCTACTATGTTGGTTCTACCGGGAGAATAAATTATAAGGTTGAAGTTGTAGTGCCCATCGTGCAAGGCGTCCCGTAGGTGTTTTCAATCCTAATAATCACTTCAACGGCTGGTGGTCAGTAATGACAATTGTTTCGGAATTTTCGATATATCCTCGAAATTTCGAGATAGCCCAAACAATTGCTAAGGCTTCTCGCTCCGTAGTCGTATAGTTCCTCTCTGCACTCGTTAATAAGCGACTCGCATACTCAATAGGGTGTTCGGTTGCTCCCTCCCCCTGGACCAAAGCTGCACCGATGGCATAGCTACTGGCGTCGGATTTAATAGTGAAGGGTTCACTCTCATCTGCTTGTTTGAGGATTGGAGCAGTTATCAGACAGTTCTTTAATTTGTTATACGCATATTGCTCAGTTGTTCCACATTTCCACGGAGTATTCTTCCGAGTCAAATTTGTAAGAGGTTTTGCAATGCTGGCAAAATTTGCAATAAATCGGCGATACCATGAACATGTTTGGATAAATCTTAGGAGATCCTTTACATGGGTAGGCACAGGTAAATCCACAATTGCTTGAATTTTGTTGGGATCCAGCGTGATCCCATCTGGTGTCAGCACGTGACCTAAGAATCCAATGGTCGAACAAGCAAAACGGCATTTAGTTCTATTAATACGGAGTTGGAAATCGTGTAAACGTCGAAAAACTTGTTCCAAGTCCCTCAAGTGGTCTTCAAACGTTGATGAACGAATAATCAAGTCATCTAAATATACCAGAAGTGTTATATGACTGAGACTAATTTTAAACCTGTCCATTAATCTCTGAAATGTTGCCGGAGAGAAAGCGGCACGGATTAATCGAATAGCATTATTCCAGTCTGTTGCTTCTCCTTTTATGCCTTGCCACCAAGTAGCTGCAGTGTCAGTAAGTAGTAGTGGCAAGCCTTTAATTGCGTCTTGGTCTGTGATTTGTTCCATATCCTTATGGACTGCTATGGTGTTTAGGAAATTGTCGACTGTCTCATGACAACGTGTTCCGTCGAATCGGGCCGTGCATTTGCTCAAACTTCCTTTCTTCCGATTATCTGGTTCTGTCCTTATGCCGGCTACGGCTTGTAGAAGCTGTTGGAATTGCTCTGGAGACATCGCCATGGTTGTTTGGCTTGCAGCAATGCGTTGACTTCGACGCGGAATGTTTGGTGAAATCGGATTGGATAAAGTCAACAGCGAATATTCCTGTCGTTATAACTGGAAAAAAGCCGGACTGACGAAATTCCAATCTGTCAAATGTGACAGTTTCGATTCTACAAGACAAAAAAATGTCGAAGTATTCACGAAACTCTCACTTGCATTCAGGAATCCTTAATTCGAGCTCCACGTCAGGGCGCCAGTGTAGTAATAATTTTATTTAACAACAAACAAAATATTACTAAATGAAAATAACATGAACTATTTAAAATATATAATAATACGTAATCCGTGTCCGCTTCTAGCCTTCACCATGCTACTATGTATAGGACTAGGTTACATCACTATCGGTGTGGTGTAAGGCGATTCGAGTGGCGCCATCTTACCATTTATAACAGAGTCTCAGACGTTGTGCGGGGCCTATCTACATGAAGGTGGTACTGTAGATAGAGCTGTATAGCCTGGTAGGGATCGTTCTGCTATAATTTAAATTTGGGACATACTGTTTGCTTACTGAATAAGTGCGAGAGAGAAGCTTTCCCTGGCGAATTGATATGTACATTATTGTCGTTCATCAAGTATACAGGATCTTCCAAATTTCAATCAATTACCTTTGAAACTAAATATGAAAAGAGAGGAGTACTATGATTCAGTGTCACCCGCTCAACAGGTATCATCCATATTGGGATATTCTACAAATATTTGAAATTCTGCTATATACGTTCCACAGATATCCTTATAATATTCCTAATATTACTTGGATATTTGTAGAATATGCCTATTGGAATGTTCTATGAATATTCTGGATTATCTTGCTATATACATTCAGCAGATATCCTCAGAATATTCTTGAATATTCCTTGGAAATATTTATAGAATATTCATGGAATATTCAAAAAATTTCCCATTTCATGGTCCATAGAATATTCGAGAGAGGACATATATATTTGAAGTGGGTCTATAGAATAATACAATATCCGAAAACGAATATTTTTAGTACGTCCATTGAATATCTGGGTCTTTCTGGCTTCCCCGTATATTAGTTGCATATCAGCCATTTGTTCAAAAGTATATATACTCCATCATAACAAAAAGAGTGAAACTTGCACAAAACAATTCAATTATAAATTATTCATTTTCGTTTGGTTGTTAAACAAAATGACATTTACCATTTCATTATTGACATCCATAGCTTACTATATGGAGGAGGCACTGATAGCAAGAATCCATGCAGTTACAGTCCAAGGTATCCAATTTTCAATGAGAAAATGTTGCAGAGTATCTGTAAATGAAAATGGATAAAATTTTGAACGTCCTTTCTAATTTGTTGGCTGCTCAGTTAAAAATTATGTTTGAATGGGATATAATTTAACTTTGTAAATATCTTCTTATTTATTGTCATTCATTCTTTCGTTAATGAAATCACAAGTTTGGAAAAGTATTTTCAACAATCCTCTCTCAATGTTTTAAATGCATCGCTGTTTCACAAATTAGTTTGTGTTACATATTCTAACCATTAGTAGTTTGGTAGTTATTGAAAAACATTCAAGAAAAATATTTTTTTTATCAAAAAGTGATCTTGCAGACTTCATAAAAACATCAAATATCTTGAAAACTACAAATTTTTTGATATGTAAAGGTTATGCTTTTTCACGAGAAAACTATTGAAGAATACAATATCAAATAAATATAGCTTCAACTGACAGTGGCGTAAAAATGGGAGAGGAAAGGTGACATATTCTTCCAAATGTACACCACTGGATCAAGAATTGAAACATGTTTTCCCATCAAAATGTGCCCTTCTGCATTTAAAAACAACCTGCCAAATGTCAGATCCAAATATTCATCCATTTGAAAGTTATCAAATTAAAACATCAGTAGATAGAGCTATGAGAGTTCTAATTCACTACTTCAAAAATCTCCGCTTGGTGGCGCTGAGAGTGGCGGCGCGCGCGTTTTTAATTTTAGACCGCCATTTTTAGTCCTGTTTTAAAAATCTGAAAAAAAACTTCAGTGAGATTCGATCGCACAACCTTCGCGTCTATAGCAAGACGTTCAACACATGCCGCCATAAGCTCTCATGCATATTATTAGCGAAGGAAGGTAGTATTGCTGCAATGTTCGCGCACCGTACGCTTCTTGCTGTAAAATGTGACGTAGTCGAGAAAGATCCGTTAGGATGATAAGGCGGCGCGCTACCGGGGGGCTTAAAGTAACTTATGTTGAAATATTACTAAGAATTTCGTACCGGGTGGCTTGAAAGTAACATATAATATTTTATGCGTGACACGCAGTAATTGAATCTTTGGGGGTGGGGGTTTTTTTAAAAAATGTTGTTAATAATGTGCTTGAGGATTAGTTTCTTGAGGATAACAGAAGGGTGAAGATCATGTTAATAATTATATTAGCTGCAGCGCTATGTCCAGCACTTTGTGTTGTCGACCAGCAGTATGCTATGGATTATTTACAACGCTTCGGATACGCAAATGAAAATGATTTGACTAAACTTGAGGATTATTTGTTGAGTTTTCAAGAAAAATATAATATTCCTGCAACGGGAGAATTAGATGAAGATACAATACAACTTATGAATAGGCCAAGATGTTCTGTAAGTGAAACAGCTTCCGACGATGATCATTCTTTTAGAGTTAGATCAAAATGGACCAAATTTGATTTGAAATGGTTCTTCCCTCAGGCAAATCAAGCATATCTTGATGTAATCGAAAAGGCTTTTGAAGTGTGGAGTAACAGTTCAAAGTTCAAATTTGAATTAATACACAAAACAAGACCTTATGCTCCCGATATATCTATCACTGTTGTACATGGAAAACACTATTTTCGTGCAGATTGCCAAGGTAGAGATGAATGCCCCAGCGCATTTGATGGTCCTGGAAAGGTGTTGGCACATGGTTATTTCCCAAATGGCAACAGCTGTATAGAACTTCATATTGATGCTGATGAAAAGTGGGATTTAAGTTTAGATGGATCAAGTTCAGATGATAGGACCAGTCTACTCATGGTAATAATTCATGAAATTGGACATATCTTAGGTATATCCCATAGTGATAATAAACAAGCAATAATGTATCCATGGTATCAACGAAACGCGACCCCAAAATTGGATGAAGATGATAAAATGGCTCTTGAAGCTCTTTATGGACCCACCAATAAATATGCAAATAATCCTTTCAAACCTACGCCACCGACTACAGGTCATCATAGACCTCATCCACCAAATAAAAATTTATGCGACATAACGCCGGAGTATATGTTTACTGCGATGGCTGGTACATTTGAAAATTATCACTTATATATTATTTATAAAGATTTTCTATGGAAAATGGATTTGAATTCGAAACTTATTCCCTCAGAACCAGAAATGCTCGATGATTATCTACCCGAAGAAGTGGGCTCCATAATTCAGATTTTTCAAAGTTCTACCGGTAATTTAATAGCAGTCAATAAAGATGTTCGTAAATACTATATAGCAGATTTCCCAGGTTTGCGAATACTTGAGCAAGGTAATTTACTTATACCAAAAAATTCTCAAATAAACACAATGTTTCAAAGCAACCACGGAAAAATTTATGTATTTTATAATAACAATAATTATATTGAATATGATAAGAACTTAAAAAATGTCTTAAATAGAGGACAAATTAAAGATATTTTCCCGGGGCTACCCACAGATGTTACAGGAGCATTCCAGTACATTGACGGACACATGTACTTTTTCAAAAACACCACATACTACAAATATAATGAGTTTACCAAAAAACTTGTTGCAGCCGGACCCTTCAATTGGAACCTATTTGATATCCCATGTCCTAATGGAGACCTTTTAAATCATCTCAAGACTTTATTAACAAAAATAATTTCTCTTTATCAATAATATTTTTAAAATAAACTTTTGCAATTAACTAAATTGTTTTTCTGATATTCCGTAATCACAACAGGAAATGATAAATATGAAAATAAAATTAACTCACCACGGAAATTTTGTAAAATTGATATGACTCAATCCACAATCAGAAAATATCAACACCACAACAGGAAATGCGATATATCAAACGCCTGCAAAAATAATAGTTTATCACAATTTCACGAAAGTGATATGAAATCCTTGAAAAAAGGTATAAATACATTTTTTGGTATTACGACAACTACAGTTCCATATTGACGATCAACGAGTATAGTTCGAGTTTTAAAAAACAAAGTAAGTTTTATCTTTATATTTTTTATTTGCTCTTTACATTTAGTTTCCAAAAATATTTTGAAAAAGTTTTATTTGCTATAAATTTATTGGGGTAAACTCTTTGCATACTGGTACAACAATTACCCTGTTTATTTCAGATGAGTTTTATCAATGAACTAAACACCTTCTCTACTTCCACAGAGGTAGAGAACAAACCCATTAGGAAGCTGAAAGAAATTCCGGAGAACGTCCCCCAGAAAATTGTAAAAGTTAAAGTTGTTCAATCAAAATTTGGAGAAGCTATATTAGTAGAATTAGAAGATACTGTAACTTTTCTCCCCCAAAGGGTAGTGGGAAAATACAAGAAATATATCGCAGATATAAACAAGGGGAGCTATAGTTTGGTGTTTTTGGGGCTACAGAATATTTCTAGTGGATGCCATCCCAGGACACTATTTAAAATAGAAGAAAACAATTAAACGGTAAGATTTTTGATTTTTAAAATCTTGTTAATTATTTAGCGAGGTCCTGAGGTCCACTCACATTTAACCTAACCTAGCATGTGTGATTCTGTTTTAAAAATTATTTTTTGTTTCAGCAACACATCACAAAATTAAAAAGCAACCGGCTGAGGTCAACTTAAAAAATTCATAAGTACACATCCGCAGTCACAATATAACCCATTGCACAAAATTTGGAAGCGATCTGCTGAGGACAACTTTAAAATTAAGGAAATTCACATCCGTAGTCGAAGACAACTTTAGAAAGCTGGTGAGTACATTTTTTATTCATATACTCAAGAATGTCGAACTTCAGTGTTACTCTACAGCAAATTGATGAAATTTTAAATTCTGTAAACAAAATTCAAACCTTTTCAAATAGAAACAAATGGATTTTACTGATTAATAAACACCTCAGAAAATGTAATCTTGCTTTAAAATCTTTCAAGTTTTCGACCGGAGTAAAACATAAAATTCATACAAAAATAGCACATTTGAAGCGCATGCGATGTTTACTAAAAGTGACGCATGTGGGTGGAGGACTTGAGAAATCTAGTAAAAGGGTTAAGTGGGAAAACATTAATGCTGCATTTGAAAGTAGATTAAAAACAGGAGTTATTATAAACTTGTCACATAAAGATATGAATGCATTCTTTACAGATGCTTTCAAAATTTTCAAAAACAAGATTTTATTAGTTCTCAAGAAAACACAAATTTCAAAAGTTAACACCACCTTTTGTGGGGATTTTATTAAGCAATCAAAAGACGTGGAGTTAGTAGACCGCAAATATTTCAGTACTCCCAATGTTGTATTAGACATTGGAGATGGTTTACATGATTGGTTTAGAATAAATATTATTGATCCTATTTTGAACAGTTTATCAGAATTTGCTGAAAAAGAAAGCGGATGGGCATTATCTCGAATAATTTTTTTGGAAGTTGCAATAAACAAATATGAAATGGGGGTCGGCTCGTCTTTCGTTCCACTACCAGAACAAATTTCTCGAAGGAAAGCAATTGTAAACGTTTGTAATATGGATCGAGCATGTTTTTACTGGGCAGTAAACAGTTTTTTAAATCCTGCTACTAATCCTCATCGTACTTCATCGTATCCACATTACTCTGAAGTTCTAAATACAAAAGGCTTAGATATTGAAATGCCCCTGTCCCAAATTACAAAATTTGAAAAATTAAATAATATATCAGTAAACGTATACTCTTTAGAACTAAATCAATCGAATAAATCTACATTTTATACAGTAGTTCCTACAAGATTAACTAAAAATAAACTTGAAAGACATGTTAATCTATTGCTGGTCCAATCCAAGTATTATCCCAAGTTAAATGATTATGATGCACCTCCTGTAGACGATACAAATGAAAACATTAAGTACCACTATTGTTGGATAAAAAATTTATCTAGATTAATTTCAACTCAATTTAATAAACATAATGGTAAAAAATTCATTTGCGATAGGTGTTTGAACTATTTTCATAGTAAACAAATTTTGGATAAGCATGAAAGTGTTTGTAAAAATATGAATGAGTCAAAAATTTCTTTTCCCCATCATACTCATATTGAATTTAAAAATTTTATTTATAAACAGAAATGTCCCTTTGTTATTTATAGTGATTTAGAATCCATACTAAAGGCTTATACAGATCAACAAAAAACAGATAAAACTAAAAAATATCAACAACACGTAGCTTTTTCTGCAGGATATTATTTAAAATGCGCTTACGATGATCGGCTTTCATATTATAAATATCATCAGGGTGAAGACTGTATAGATTGGTTTACCAATCAGTTAACTGATGTAGCAAAATTTGTGGAGTCCAAAATTTTAGATATAATACCCCTTGGTGTTACACCCAACTTGGTAAATGCACTAAATTGCCACATTTGTGAGCATAAATTTACTGATAAAGATATAGTCGTTAGGGATCATGATCATTTCACTGGAAAATTTCGTGGATATGCTCATCAAGCATGCAATTTGAATTTTAAAAAAGTTTTTGTTGTTCCAGTGGTTTTTCATAACTTAAGCGGCTATGACTCACATTTTGTTATTAAGGAAATTGCAAAACGTGGTGAGGTTTCCATACTACCAATAAATAAGGAAAAATATATTAGTTTTACCCTACATGACTCTGAAACTAGCATCAAGTTTAGGTTCATAGACTCCTTTAGATTCATGGGGGCAAGTCTAGACGAACTGGTATCTACACTGAAGGAGGATGATTTTAAAAATTTAAAACATGAGTTTCATGATTTAGATAACCAAAAACTGAAACTTTTGATGAAAAAAGGGGTTTTTCCATACGATTACATCGATTGTATAGAAAAGCTCAACGATGTAGAATTACCGTCCATTGAAAATTTTTACAATAAACTTTATGATTCGAATATTTCCATGGAACAATATAACCATGCAAAAAATGTTTGGAAGTATTTTGATACTGCTAACCTGGGAGAGTATAGTCAGCTATATATGAAAACAGACATACTGTTATTAGCAGACGTTTTTGAGCAGTTACGAAGTAATTGTTTGCAAACGTATCAGCTAGATCCTGCGTGGTACTATACTCTTCCTGGGTATACGTGGGATTCAATGTTAAAGTATACCCAAATAAAATTAGAATTACTTAAAGATATTGATATGATTATGTTTATTGAGAGGGGTATTCGGGGGGGTATATCTGTTTGCTCAAATAGATATTCCGAAGCCAACAATAAATACATGGAGGAGGAGTATGACCCTCAAAAACCCTCTAAGTACCTTTTGTACCTAGATGTGAACAACCTTTATGGGTGGGCAATGTCAGAATTCCTCCCTTATGCAGACTTCAAATGGGAAGATAACTTGAACATTGATATCAATCAAATTGCAGACGACTCTTCAGAGGGGTATATTCTTGAGGTAGACCTGGAGTACCCTAAGGAGCTACACGATCTACACCAAGATTTTCCTTTTTGTCCTGAACACAAAACGCCTCCCAATTCCAAATTAAAAAAACTCATGGCTACCCTACACAATAAACATAATTATATCTTACACTATCGAAATTTAAAACAAGCTTTAGCAAATGGTTTAATTCTAACAAAAATACATAGAATTTTAAAATTTAAGCAAGCTGCATGACTAAAACCCTACATCGCTTTAAATACTAAACTAAGAACGGAAGCTACTACAGCTTTTGCCAAAAATTTGTATAAATTGATGAATAACGCGGTGTTTGGTAAAACCATGGAAAATATACGGAATCATAGGATTGTGAAATTATCAAGATCATATTTGGGACGTTATGGAGCTAAAAACTTGATTGCTAGTCCTTGGTTTCATTCTAGAACAATTTTTGAAGAAAATTTAGTTGCAATAGAATTAAAAAAGAGTAATCTTGTTTTCAATAAGCCCCTGTACATTGGGATGGCAATTTTAGACATTTCAAAAACTTGTATGTATGACTTTCATTATTCATATATCATCCCTAAATTGGGAAAAAAAAATGTGAATTAATGTATACAGATACAGATAGTTTCACGTATGAACTTCATTGTAATGACGTATACGAAGAAGTGATAAAGGATGATATTCACATGTTTGATACCAGTGATTATGCAGAGGGTAATTACTTTAACATTCCGTTAGCAAACAAAAAGGTGTTAGGTTTGATGAAAGACGAATGTAATGGTTCTATTATGACACATTTCATAGGACTACGTTCAAAAATGTATGCTTTTAAAGTAAGAGGTGGAAAAACAGTGAAAAAATCTAAGGGGGTAAAGAAAAATATTGTAAGAAATAAAATTACTTTCGAAGATTACTTGAACTGTTTAAGAAACTGGAAGTCGAAGTACATTTTCCAAAACACAATTCAGTCCTATGCACATAACGTTTTCAGCATTGAACAAAAGAAAGTGGGTCTTTCTCCTGAAGATGATAAGCGGTCACTAATTCCAGAGTCGTTTGATACGCTTCCCTGGGGCCATTACAAACTAAGTAACACTGAGTAATATTTTAATTTTTCGTTGAGTATATGTATATAAAAATGTACTCTCATTGTTTCAGATATGAATACATTAAGCGAAAACTGTATAAAAATAATTTGCGAAAATATAGAATGTCTAGCAGATTTTTTCGAATCGTCAAAATTACCATGGACTCTTACCAAACAAATCGCAAAAAAATTTGCAGAATACAAATGGAGATTTTTAAATAAGACTGCTCAAAATGATCAGTCACGGTTTTGTAGAAATCTCGATTTTGTTCATTGTTCACGATACATTCTGTACAAAGACCAAAATGCTGTACTTGCTAGATCTGACTGGGACTACATATTTGAAGACGAGTCTGAATATTGCATATGGGTTAACTATCATAGGATTGATACATATAACATATATGTTTGTAAAGAATGTTTTGATAGCATTAAAGGATGTCATAAAAGATTGAGGAAACATTTGATTGTAATCAATGATCATCACCATGATCTTTGCGCGTCAGAAGATATAATTCGTGACTTGTATCACAATAAAGATTGGTGGTGCCAAAGTTGCTATAGAACAGTACTTTTTGAAACAAATGATAAAGATTCTTGTATTACGAAACTACATAATTCTCCTAGAACTCTCAGATTTAGGGGAACATATGATAGTGATAGCGATATTGACCATTTTGACGGATTCTAGTATTTTTAATTTATTCTTTTGGTTTTTATTTCATTTTTATAATTTAATCTTTGTCAGTTGAATCAAATTTTGTGATTTAGACTTTTAAGATTAGGGGAACATATGATAGTGATAGCGATATTGACCATTTTGACGGATTCTAGTATTTTTAACTTATTCTTTTGTTTTTTATTTCATTTTTATAATTTAATCTTTGTCAGTTGAATCAAATTTTGTGATTTAGACTTTTAAGATGTATAAGTTTTATAGTTATTGTTTATCATAAATATATATATATATATATATATATATATATAATTCATTTTTATAATTTAATCTTTGTTGGTTGAATCAAAATTTGTGATTTAGACTTTTAAGATGTATAAGTTTTATAGCTATTGTTTATCCGAACTCGAACTAGACTCGTTGATTGTCAATATGGAACTGTCGTTGTCGTAATACCAAATTATCATAAATATATATATTATATAATTCATTTTTATAATTTAATCTTTGCCGGTTGAAATCAAAATTTTGTGATTTTAGACTTTTTAAGATGTATAAGTTTTATAGTTATTGTTTATCATAAATATATATATTATATAATTCAGTTTTTATTTCTTTTCCCTACACTAGGATGGTTCTTATGATGTGTGGGAGTAGTGGTTGTGGTTGTTGTTATCAAAAAGGTTTGGTAGATGACTTAAACACAAACACATCTATATAACTATTTATTCAAATCATTGATGGCTTTGAGTTTATAAAAGTATACAAATTCTCTAAGAGCATTGTTTAACATATCGTTTGGTGTTATGGAACAAAATGCATATAAAATTTGTAGAGAACTTAAATTTTCGGAGGTGATATTTTTACAGAAATCCAAAACATTATAATAATATTGACAAAAATACAAATTTTCCAACACCGATATACGTTGTATAATCAAATTATTTACTTCTAAAATTGAGGATACTTCTTCTTCATCCATGTAATACTCGACACCATGTTTCTTGACTAAAATTACCTTACAATCATCGTAATTTAATGGGGTAATGGTGCAGTAGTCTCCACATGGAATCGAATCAGGTTTGAACTCGTCTCCGGTATGAAAGAAATTCATCTGTTGCGTCATTATTGAAATAAAGTTCTGCCATTCGTAAGTGCTGAAAGATATTTTGCTGAACTTGAACTGCTGAGATAGAATAACAGCAGGCGTAAATGACCTTGCTGGACTAATACCACATTTTACTTCATAACCGGAAATTGAATATTGTGTTGAAAGCAGGTACACACTTTCAGACTTTGCAGCAAACTCATAGTTTTCCAAAATGTTATCCACCTCTGCAGTATAGTTATTATCACTACTACTACTGCCATAACCACTACTGACACTTCCTTGAGAACTCATGTTGCTAACTGTGTTTTAGATTTGAAGTTACTCCAATTTATAGCATGTGTGTGTGTGTGTGTGTGTGTGTGTGTGTGTGTGTGGCCTTCTACATCATAAAACATCAACTCCATTAATCCAGGTGTTATGTTCTTTGTCTAAGCCCAACCATTTCACAAACAGTTTCTTGCCTTTACGCCTAAGAACTTTTTCCACCAAGTAAACGTTCGGATTCGATGTTTTCTGTAGTTCTTCGTCATAGAAGCAGCCGCTGATTGGTGTCCCTTGCATGTCTTCAAGTAAATACGTAGCAGGATTGGTAATTTTAACTTTGATGATTTTGAATAGTTCTGTAGTCCAATTGGGTGTATATCCTTTTTCAAAGACATGTTTTGCCTTCGATATGCGCACAATGTCGCCAACTTTAAATTTTCGTGGACCGGCTATCTTTAAATGACTATAGGTGTTATTCAAAATAGATTTTTCGTTGGATTTGTTGACTTGAGAAGGCTTATATTTTGTCGTGGAATGTTTTGTATTGTTATAGTTTTGAGTAATTTCAGGCAGAATGTCTATCCATTTGTGGGTACCATTTAAACTGAAATACTTGTAGAGTTTCGATTTCAAAGTTCTTATAACACGCTCTGCCATAGAAGCTTTCATCGTACTAAATACGCTATAATGATTTATACCATGTTTTTTCATTAAGTTTTTAAATTTGCTGTTGTAAAATTCCTTTCCCTGATCAGATTGCAGATTTTTTGGTACTCGTTTAGTGTGAGCGAGAATGTCCGAGAATGCTCGAGTGATTTCCTCTCCGGTCTTCGTCTTTAGTGGGCGTGTCCACACAAACTTTGAAAAACAATCAATAACGACTAGTATCATTTTATGATTCCTATTTTGTGGGGCAAAATTTCTCAACTCCGCAAGATCCATATGCCAGAGATCGTCAAGACCCTTAATGATAGTACGTCTCCGAGGAAATTTTTTCCGTATCGGTTTGTGGAGCTCGTTTACAAGCTGAATTTTTTCTTTAGAATGCATATTATTGCTCAGCTAGCTTCAGCTTCAGACTGTTAATGCGGCTGTCGGTATTCATATTCATAACATTGATATTGTCTACAATGCCTAAAACGTTAGTTTTCATATCAGAGACGGACCCGCAATTCTGCAATTTCTTTTTGTAAGTCAATTAGGTTTTCAACACACATGTCAATAGCAGCAGTTAACTCTTTTCGATTTAATACATTGGCTGTGTTAATTGAATCATCAACATATTTCTTCGTAGCCATATCCCTACCTGCTACAGGGGGATCTCGCGAAATAAATTCATCCATTTCGTTAGTTTTATTTTGTAAGTTGGCAATATGTGTCTGTAATATGGGGATTTTCGTCTTATGTTCGTTCATTCCTATTGCTAAATCCTTTATATTGCTATCATGTTGCTGCAACATCACACCATGTGTTTGAATTAATGGCGAGTTTATAGTAAGTAGGTCATTCAAATGCACATCAACATATTTTTTTGTTGCAGCATCACTATTTGTTGTCGGGTCTTTAACATTACAAATTTTCACATTTTCAATATCAATATCACCGTCCGGTGTATGAGGGAACGTGATTTTCGCCGGTAAACGCGCATAAGGCGTTTGATGTCTATGTCCGAATTTATCGATAGACATAATTGAAATGAGCAAGATCCATCCTGTATTATTCTATTATATCAGCCTCCTTGAGCTCATTGATAATTGCTACTATTTCGTTGTCGTGTGACGTATTGCCTGCCTCTTTCGACGCAATCAACAACTTCAAACGATCCACTAATTCATTAACATCATCCCAATAAATATACTCCATAGGCTTATCATTATATGTTAAACGATCGATACCTTTTCCTTTTGCTAAAGGAGTCGATTGTAGACGAGATTTTGTTTTGAATAAAGGTTTTATGATGTAGTGATATTTTTCAGTACTTGAACCCTTAAGACGATCTAACGTGTCTAAATGAACTTCAGTTGTTGTCAAAAGATTTTTATAGTTCTGTAAATCTTGATCGTTGTAACTGGGGTCTCGGTAAAATAGAAGCTCATACAGACCTGGTGTTCCAATTACATATCTTCCTTCTTTGTTTTTCTCAGGTAGTATGTTTATATTACCGGTTTTTCCATCAAACGCAATTCGACGTTTGCCTAATGACCAACCGATTTCATCATTGTATATCGGTCCATAATTTTTATCAATTTTATCATCTTTTTGGAAGTAATCTTCAATGAACTGATGACTGATGGCAGGATATTGGTCCAAATAGTCTGCAAAAGCTTCCTGAGAAATTTCGGGACGCATCTGTTCTGGAGATTCAAAACGTGTAATATTGCCGGATTCATCGGTCTCGGCCACCGGTTCCGTTTCGAGAAAAGGTGTAAACACATCATCTGTCAAAGGTTCTTCTTCCTTCTTTATTTCCTCTTTTTTAATTGGATTTAAATTTGTAATCGTTTTTTGTAATGTCTTTGAGGATTGCACAATTTCTTCGAGTGGTTTGGATATCGGCTTGAATAGTTTATTGATAGACTCATCTTGCTCTGATTTACCCAATTTCAACGCCAAGTATTTTTTGCGAATCGATCTGGCAAGTTCAGTCACTTTTTTCTTGCGCAATGCAGTAGCAACCTTATCATCAGACATATTGGTATAGACTAAAGGCGCAGCTTACATCTTTATATATTTATCGAATCCTTTGCGATACCTGCCATCATTGAAGGGGAAATCCTTCACAATTACCAAAGTACCATAACGGTCACACCAGCACGTTGAACACATATTTTTAAATGTGTCGAATGTCATGTCTGGCGATACGTGTTCGTCGAATATATGTTTCAAGTTCACCTCATCTTGCTTGAATAACACAATTACATTACAATTATCGCGTATAAGCTGTTTCGGTATTTTTGAGTATGTTTGACAAAGATATGCAGCATCTATATCTTTATGCCGGCACATGGAGTAGTATTCACGAATTTTCTGTTGACCATCACATGCAACGTCATCGAATAAAAAGACAGAATTAGACTGAGCTTTATCTGGACTTATTATTGCCTCATTGTCTTTAAATGGAAAATATCCAACGCCCTTGACTTTTGCTATAACTTCTTGCAGCAATTGGTACTTTGGTTGGAATAACGATTTTGAATAAACATAAACGTTTTTGAATTTCGCGCCATTTGGATTAAATAAGAGCGCCAGCATGACATTCGTCTTTCCACACCCGCTGGGACCGCATATAATGGCACGGAAAGAGTTTGGCAACAATTTACCATGTTTGCCGATCAATGGCGTTGAGGTGAAATCTAGATTTTCAATGGGTATCGTCTGCTCTTGTTGAATGATCTTCATAGTGTGTGTCGATTTTCTTAGTGCTACTCTATAAAAATAGGTGTCGCTCCACTTACGTGTATCAGTCTTAATGTTGGTGTTTGAAGGAGAAGGTCTCTTAAATTCTCTCATCAATAAACTACCTATTGAACTGCACTTACCTAGCTATCAGTACTGTGGACGTAAGTACTCCCCCCACCCTTTTCATAAAAATTAATTGTTTTTTTTTTGGTAGCCGGTACAAAATTGGAAAAACGTCTTGATCGTGGAGATCCTGGCATTAACCCCTTGGACGCTGCTTGTAAACAACACGATATTTCTTACTGGAAGAATAAGTCTCTCGAAGAACGACACAAAGCCGATCAGATACTTGAAGATAAAGCTTGGGCTCGCGTTAAATCAAAAGACGCTTCTTTGGCAGAGAAAACTGCTGCATTACTTGTGACGGGCGGAATGAAGGTGAAAAGAAAGCTGGGGATGGGATGTCGCCGCCGCAAACGCCGTTCCTTGCATCGAGATGTTATTCTAAAGGTGGGAAAGTCCATGAAAAAAGGGGCATCTTTGAAAGACACTGCAACGTTTGCCCTACGAGCAGCCAAAGCACTTATTAAAGAATTTGGGGGGAAAAAAGAAGTCGAGGTTCCTCGAGTAATACCTGTAGCGAAATCCGGAGGTTTCCTACCACTTATCCCTTTGTTTGCCGGCCTTTCAGCACTTGGAGCTTTGTCAGGTGGTGCTGCTGGGATTGCTAAAACTGTCATTGACGCAAAGCATGCGCAAAAGAAATTGGAAGAAGATGTACGTCATAATAAGGCTATGGAACGTGTAGGATCTGGCATGTATCTGAAAAAGTATCCAAAAGGTGGTTTTGGATTGTATTTAAAAAAAAAAAAAACTAATAAAGCTACCCAATCACGCACTATCCGACTTTGACATAACGCATTACGCAAAATCGCTTAAAATACCACATTTTCGAGGAGTGTTCATGCGAGACACTCTGCCCAAAGCCGGCCCCCGAAAACAAGAATGCGCAGTTGTTAATTTGGATACCTCTAAGAATAGCGGAAGTCATTGGGTAGCTTACAGAAAGATAAACAACAATGTAGAGTATTTCGATTCATTTGGTAACTTGAAGCCGCCGAAAGAAGTTGTTACATATCTGGGAAAGAGTGCGAGAATTTTCTACAACAATACCCAATATCAAAACTACGATCAAATCAATTGCGGTCATTTGTGTTTGAAATTTCTACAACAATGACGGAACTATTACTACAACATATCTACCATGGAAAAACATTGAGTAGTTTCACTGCCGAAGAACTAAAGCACTTTCCCATTGAACATCTAATAGAGTGTGTAAGACCTTCTGAATTGCTTGATATGTGGCATAAACTTCCCAATGAATATCGAGCAAATTCTGAACTACAAATACGACTACCTTGTTTCATCCATTACAACCGACCTGATTGGACGACGCATTGTGACGGCCCTCCGAGTTCTCAAGCCACATGTTTTCTTTGTAAAAATAAATAATTGAACATGTCATGTGTGTTATTTAAATTCATACATCCCCCGAATTTCATTAGTCATCATGTCGCAGTTGCTGAGAGTTAACAGCACCAATCACGTGTTCACCTTTCAACCTCCTACCCCTATTGTCCTCGATCCAAAGAATGATTACGAAATAGCTCTACGATCTTTTCATTCTTATCACAGTATACCAAACATTGAAAATTGTACGTTTTACTACTACGATACCAAAGACGAGCTTCAAAGTTTTGATTTTCCCACAGGATGTTATGAAATTGCTGACCTTGAACAATTTATCTGTGATAAGTTGGGTGCGAGCAATTCAACTAGACCGGTATTTTCACTAAAACCCAATCACAATACGTTGAAATGCGAAATTTCAAGTAAATACAAAATTTCCTTTATGGAAACTGATAGTCTTGGGAGAATATTAGGATTTTCACCGAAAATACTTGACGCTAACAAAACGCACTCTTCAGATCTCCCCGTCAAAATCATTAAAGTATCCAGTATCCGCTTCGATTGTAACATTACCACTGGAGCCTTCGATGCAAACAGACCTGCTCATACTATCTACGAATTCGTCATACAAGTAGATCCAGGATATTCCATCGACGAAATTCCTCATAATTTGCTCTACTTACCCGTTATACCACAACGTGAAATAACCAATATCACCGTCATCGCCTTAGACCAAGACGGTCAGCCCGTAAACTTCCGTGGAGAACTTAGTACTTTGGTGTTGGAGCTTAGAGTGCGAAGCAGATGGGACTAATAATCAATCATAAAATACAGTCTGCAGATCTTTCAACTTCATTAGCTAAGCAGTCGCCAAAGCTAAAACAGCTCACGTTCGCAAACAAATTGGTTCTGCAATCGCTGGGGTTTAAATTGAAAAATGACAACTACGTATGGAAAACGTCTTCGTCAAAACGACAACATGCCTTCGATGTTTGATATCTATCGTAAGCCGATGTTTGACGATTCAATTAGAAAGGCTGAATATAGAACCTATGCTCCATTTATAAAATCATTCAATTGTAGTGACATTGTGGAGTTTAGCATTAATCAAGTTGATTCGTTTTTTGCAATGAGCGATACTTTGTTGTGCATTAAAGGGTCGCTTGAAACACATGGAGCTGGTGACGTAAAATTAGCAAACAATGTTGGAGCCTTCCTATTCGATTCATGTACGTACAGTGAAAGTGCCAGGGAAATGGAAACAGTTCGAGATCCTGGAATAATAAGTGCCGTACGTGCCATGACTTGTTATAACCAAGAAGATTCCAATCATATGGCTATAGCAGGCTGGAATTACCCGAAAGATCCCATTCTCAATGCCAGCGACAAGTCCTTCAACCTTCAAATACCTCTCAAACATATTTTTAACATTTTCAACGATTATCCCATGATTACATGTGGACGTCAAACAATACGATTAGTTCGAGCACGAAACGATAATGATTGCATATATATCACGGAAAAGAATGTCTCTGGTACGCTCACTAGTACAACTGCTAAAATTAACATTACAAGTGTTGAACTAAAAGTTAAACATATCTTTCCTAATGACGATATCAAATTGAATCTAATGAAATCCATTCAAAAAGATCAACCTATAGTTATTCCATTTAGGAAGTGGGAGTTACACGAATTGCCTGCAATTACTAAGGGTGCAAGACGTGAAGTTTGGGCTGTTAAAACATCCACTTCAGTTGAAAGACCTCGTTTTGTTATTGTTTTCTTTCAAACCAATAAACGTAACGTGGGTACAGCTGACCCGACTTTATATGACAATGCTGACGTGCAAAGTATAAGACTATCACTTAACGGTGAATATTGGCCTAATGAAAGAATGCAATTGGACTTTGGTAAAACTGACTACAATGAGGCATATTTTAACTATACTGAATTCTATCCCAACTACGCAAACTCCACACAGAAGCGTCCCCTGCTGGATTATTCTTCTTTCAAACGACATGCATTGTTTGTTATCGATTGTTCAAAGCAGGAGGAAAGCATGAAGGCGTCCACAGTTGATGTGAAACTCGACATTGAAGCAAACATAGGCTTCCCCGAAAATACCAAAGTCTATTGCATCATAATTCACGATTGCGTCATGGAATACTTCCCCCTCACCGAAATTGTTAAAAGCCTAAACTAGATGTTGATTAGAGTTAGTATTCGAGTAGACGTCAACATGAGGGTAGCATTTGTAGACATTCAAGGCTTTGTCGTAGATGGGATTTTCGTTGCCAAAGAACTCACCATAGAAATTGGCTTCAAAAGTTCACATTACATATTTTTGCCACCGCAACCATTCTCCACATTAAGTAACGATGATAAAAAGACTACATCATACTTGGAAAGGAAGGTACATGGCATTCGATACTCTTCTGGAGATGTAGAATATTCCAAAGTAAACGAAATATTGGAAAGCAAGCTATTGTATGCTGCAGACTATATTTACATTCGAGGACAGCAAAAAGCGGAATTTCTGCTGAAGAAATGTCACGTATTTGGTGTTTTTCCGCACATTATTGACGTCTGCAAATTTGATGGTACGCCGTGTGCAACAGGAAACTTTGTTCGTGATCCAAATCCCTGCCACGCCTCTGGACCATATTCGTGTACCGAAAGAAATGTCCAACGCCTCCGCCACTGGTTTTCTAATGTTGTATTACCATTATAAATAAAGTTTTTTTAAAAAACATGGGTTTTATTGAAACACTCTGTATATTCATCAACTTTTATATTACATGAAGATTGGAATTTTCGTTTTACAATTTTTAAAATAATTTTTAAAATTAAAACAAATACAGCCACTAATATTACACATAACATGGCGAAAACATTATTAATTTCATTTTTTATATCCTTTTCTGTGCTGTTGAACATGGCTGAATACGTCTTAACGGATAAGTAATTTGCGGTAATTGTCTGCATGCTAGCTCTTTAGGTAACCAGTTTATACTAAGACCGCTCCACGTCTGTCGTACTTCTTCCCCACCAGATAAACTGAGATTCTCTATTTGCCTCATAACCACACTTTTATCCTCATAAAAAGTAATTTCTTCATTTAATTTACCAATTTTCTTAATAATCTCTTCAATTCGATGACTGTACTTTTCCGAAGCCATATTACAAATGAGCTGTTTGACGTAGCTTGTGACACGTGACGTTTGGTGTAGTACGATTAGCTGTTTCACGTGACTTTTGACGTGACACGTGACGTTTGACGTTGTACGTCAAACGTGACGTTTGACGTGACGTTTGACGTTGTACGTAACGTTCACCACGTGACATTTGACGTGACACGTTGCGTTTGACGTAGCACGCGACGCTACACGTGACGTTTGACGTGACGTTTGACGTTGTACGTAACGTTCACCACGTGACATTTGACGTGACACGTTGCGTTTGACGTAGCACGCGACGTGTCACGCATAAAATATTATATGTTACTTTCAAGCCACCCGGTACGAAATTCTTAGTAATATTTCAACATATGGACACGTGACGTTACACGTGACGTTTGACGTGACACGTGACGTTTGGCGTTGTACGTATAAAATATTATAAAATATTATATGTTACTTTCAAGCCACCCGGTACGAAATTATTAGTAATATTTCAACATAAGTTACTTTTATGCCACCCCGGTAGCGCGCCGCCTTATCATCCTAACGGATCTTTCTCGACTACGTCACATTTTACAGCAAGAAGCGTACGGTGCGCGAACATTGCAGCAATACTACCTTCCTTCGCTAATAATATGCATGAGAGCTTATGGCGGCATGTGTTGAACGTCTTGCTATAGACGCGAAGGTTGTGCGATCGAATCTCACTGAAGTTTTTTTTCAGATTTTTAAAACAGGACTAAAAATGGCGGTCTAAAATTAAAAACGCGCGCGCCGCCACTCTCAGCGCCACCAAGCGGAGATTTTTGAAGTAGTGAATTAGAACTCTCATAGCTCTATCTACTAACATCATATTTTTCATAACTTCAAGACCCTGTATTTCGAAAAGTGAATGGGTTGGACCTCTCAATTCCTATATCATCTTGTCCAATTTAACGAGAGGTATCTACATGCAAAAGTTGTAAGTGTCGTTTGAAAACACCCTGTATAATAAGTAAGTTTTATAAAAGTCGCTCCTTGATGCCCAGCCAAGCATCTAAGAAGTTCACCCTCGATGCCCAGCCATGTTTCGTAAAAGTCCGTCCTGAGTAGTATTTATTTTTATTGAAAATGTATGTAGAATTACCGGAATTGCATAAAATAGCGTATACACCTCTCGACTAAAGTGACATTAATCCCTTAGGTGGATTACTTCCCTATTTTCCTCGGGAATCAAACACCACCCATGGGATTAAATGGGCCACTTTAGTCGCTTGGTGTATAATATACTATTGTTTGCTACTATGAGATACATTCAGACAGCTAAAAGATGTAGATTGAATGAAACGGAACCAATTATCATATAATTCCAAATAACTCTTAGTATTAAATGCAATCTCATATCTAATAAATGCCATCTACCATTTATATATAGAATAAAATTCAACGTCAAATATCTAAGTAATACATTTTTTAGTAAAATGGCTACGTCTATCGACAGTTGCTAAGTGGTTGTTATGGAAGCCGTGCGATTTACTTTACAGCCGTGCGTTTTGTTTTACCGTGCGTGATAAACGTCTTACATTGATTGCCGACTGTGTGTTTTTGACTACTTACTGGGGTGGTCGTAGGTAAAAGTAAAAATAGTATATTCCAGTGCCGTAGTGAGTACATTGTTCGAATTTTGTATTTAACGTTATTCCAGTGGTGTAATAACTAATATATGTTGATATGTTTTATTCATTTCAATACAAAAACATATATTTTACGAGTAAAAATTTTTGTTTATTGAAATAAAAAGCTTATTTATAGCTACTGAATATCCGTTATCGTTTGCTAGCGTTTGTCTCAAAGGTTATGTCTACCGAATTATTATCATTTATACGTAGGATAATTACGGACGTCTAAAGCTGAACGATCTTCAATTTTCAAATAATATAGTGATTATGCTGAAGATGGGTTCAAATGAGGGACAAAGGTTCAAACAACTGAATTTTAATGATCAACCGAAAAAAAAATGAATAATAAAAATGAGGTTCGAGAAAGCAAAATATACGTGTATCTGGTATTATTCGCTCGTAGCGCGTAATTGCGACCAGTGGCCGTAATTTATATGCAAAAATCACAAATAAACTGCTTCCTCGTGGAGTCTGTGCAAAGTGTATGGGCCCAACGATCGCACAAGTTACATTTTTGCCACACTTCATTGTTTTTCCCGAACTCTCTACATACCAAGCAAATATCTTCATCAATTTCATCCTGAGAATCATCAGAAGACAAGTTTTCTTGTTCATCGTTTTCTTGTAAATCATTTTCTTCCGCGTAATCAATTGTATTTATTGTTTTTCTACTAGACCTTGCTCTGGGACTTGTTAATTTTTTTATGTTTGCAATCTTCTTTTTTATCATTTTCTCTCGCATCTCTCCGCTTTTGTTTTTCTTCTAATACGCCTTTCTGGGGCGTGAACGGAAAAATTATTAAGTGTTGTTTTCTTGGATTATTCTTTTTTTTATATTTACCTTGAAACAGTCAGAATCCGATCCTGCTTTATATCATATTTGTAATCGTTTGAAATCATTTTTGTCAGCCCATAGTTTTAGGGATAACTCTGCTATCATCCTTCCGGCGAAGTAGTGCAGGCTGTTACCAAACATGTCTTCACATCATGACTACAATTTTATATTGGTCGCTAAGTAAGTGTGAAGAGTATAAAGTTTTGTTATCGTATGAAACAAAATGAGCGCCTACCTTTTAATGTTCTGTAATTAGTTTTCTTGTCAGTTTTTGTTGTTGTATATTTCATGGCTGTCAAGGGTTCATTCTCTCTCTCTTGTGGCTTTTATTGTAGATATAAGTGACCGTGGGACCACTGATTTTTACTTTGGTTACAGCATATTGGGGTGTTAGCCTCAGTAGTCTGGAAAACTGCCCGCTTTAGCTGATAATTGCTATAACTTATCAGGGTTTGATTATAGTCGACTCCTTGACCTTGTCTAAAACATTTTAGTAGTGTTAGGTTGAAACAAATTTGCTGATTAGTTTATACATACTTGTCTCTCGAGATAGTTGTATATTTGATGATCATTTATATACCATGTCATGGCCTCAGTAAGTATTTCCATATCGTTCAGAAACTTCTGTTTAAGACTTTGTTGTTATTAGAATATATTGTAAACATTTACCCATAAGACGTTAATTGTTTGACTACATCTGATTAGTGTGATAATTCCGGGTATTTTGGCTTTGTACCTTAATATCGGCGGGGGTACTACTACGGAATCACTGTATTTGTTATCTGTTGAGAAGTCTGGTTATGTTGGAATTGACAATTTACTTTATGACAGATATGTATTGGATAGCTGCGTTCGTTTGTCGTTTCGCACTGGGAGTAGTCGAGATCTCTGTCTAACATTTGTGGTTTGACTTCACTAGTCATAGACAACTCATTATGCTTTCAGTCTTCCTCTCCGATGTGCTCGTAGATGCCATGCGAACTTTTATTATTAATTTTTTTGGGTTTACTCGACTTTTGTTAGATGTCTTAAGCGGATGGTGGTTCTATGATCTGTGGTTAAGACGAATTCCTGTCAGCTGGATTGTTATTAGTTGGAAAACTCAATCGAGTTGCGTTGTAGGGAGAAGTTAAGTGACATGTGTTATTGGCACATCCTTGACTTTCTTTTCTAATCTGAACTCCGAGATGTCTACATGATTTTCAGTAAGATCTTGATTTATATATGGTATTTGAAACCATCCCAGTTGGGGATAATAATCAATACGGTGAAAATTGATTCGGGAAGCTGTTGGTGGCTGTATTTTTTGGAAATTTGGTGGATATTCGCCGTTTTTGGAAACCACGCTGCCTGACCTTTTTTTGAAGGGATTTTTAACTGGAATCATAGCGTCGTTGGGATTTGGATAGCTTTTTTTCATCCCCGTTTTTGATGAGATGATTGTAGGAGTTTCGAGGAAGTTTAGGTATATAAAAGAGATCTATATATATATATATATATATATATATATATATATATATATATATATATATATAAAGAAGATGTAGCAATATCGCGTGATATGTTAACAACAACAACAAAGAGATTCATGAGTAATTCACGCAAAATAAAGGGCTATTGAAACAGAGTGGTAACCGCGGACATGCATGTTTCTGGCTCATTTGCCTCTTCAGCACGGTATAACCAAACAAGGATGTGAAATTTGGGAGCAAAGATGTTAATCGGAACATGGGAAAACACAAAACAACGGATTTCAGCATGGAAACCAAACGCTCATTTGTGCCTTCAATTGGAAGATCCCGAGTTTTCAGAACAACAACCAAGATCGACACGGAGGCGCATATAGCCCGTCGCCATGAATCTTCCGACCCATAGTAATAACAAAGAAGATGTAGGAATATCACGTGATATGTTAACAACAACAAAGAGATTCATGGGTAATTCACGCAAAATAAAGGGCTACTGAAACAGAGTGGTAATCGCGGACATGCTTGTTTCTGGCTCATTTGCCTCTTCAGCACGGTATAACCAAACAAGGATGTGAAATTTGGGAGCAAAGATGTCAATCAAAACATGGGAAGACAAAAAACAACGGATTTCAGCAGGGAAACCAAACGCTCATTTGTGCCTTCAATTAAAATATACGTAGAGGATCCAACACATTCCTTGCTTCGAAGGTGGGACCTGGCATTATGTGGACAACATTTATCGCAGGTGTTTTTACCGTTTTCTTAGATTCAGTAGTCCATTTATAACCATTTTTGCTATCCAGAGTTTTACCTTCTGAGACAATAATATAATCGACGTCCTCTTCAGTTGCTTCTGGAGAAC
Organism: Galeruca laticollis; assembly: GCA_963921935.1. NCBI lineage: Eukaryota > Metazoa > Arthropoda > Insecta > Coleoptera > Chrysomelidae > Galeruca > Galeruca laticollis. The sequence continues at coordinate 52,407,143 of OY998179.1, read as the reverse complement.
GCTAAGAAATTATTGGTGAGAAGAAATGTGATATCCCAATAAATATAGGTACTACTTACCACATCTTGAAGTACTGAACCAGATGGCCTTGTTGACTCCGATGTAGTTTTGAAAAAGCCCTGAAAATAATGTATGTAGTTATGTAAATCTAACAATATGGACCTGTAACGTCAGATGGTTCTACTCTTGACTTTTTAGTAGGTGGACCAGAATTACCGGCATTTGGCTCTCTCCAAATTTTATCAAATCTGCATCTAAGACCTCTTGATCGTCTTCTGTGTAATCAGAATCGCATACACAGTCGTCAGACTTATTGTCAATGTTGTTATATTTTTCAAACTCAATTTCATTGTCTACCTCACTATCGCTACTCTCGTTTATCAGTTTTTCAAGTTCTGCCTCACTCAACCCTTTTCTGCAAATTTTCAAAATATATAATACCTGCACAATACTGTTGACATGCTTAGTTGACGTACAAATACTTCTCTGTATTACTGTTGACACGTAAATTTGACGTGTTGAACTTCACAATAAGATGCCTTATGACCATACGAACGCGCGACGACCAACTAAGTCATACTAGAGATGATAAGTATATTTCCAATCCAATCCATGGATCGAAACGTAATGTAACAATGGAAAATTGGTTCAATAATGTCCCTTTGGCTGATAGATTGCTTTCCAGACCATACAAACTGACAATAGTCGGAACTATTCGAAAAAATTAGCCGCAAATTCCACCAGCAATCATATAAAATAATGAACACCGTCAATTTTGATATTAGACAACTCTATTGCCAAAATATGTTACAAGGGATTCACAATAATAAAATTGAAATATTGCACCCAGATCATCTCTATAATACAACAAGGCGAAACTACAGCGTCGTGGTACCGAAATATATTAAAACAGCGGGTCAGAGGCACTGCAGCTTTCTAGGTCCAAAAATTTGGGAATTGTTACCCGAAACAATAGAAATCAGCCGAAGCAACGAAATTTTTAAAATAAAAGTTAAAAATTGGCTTCATAGCTATGATAGACAGATATTCCAAAAAATAATTCAAACCCACAACAAATTATTCATCAAACTGTAATGTAATGTACTGTATGTGTATGTGACCCTAAACCCCGATTATGCCACTCACATTATGTGAAACCTACCTTGATGTTACCCTTTTACCAATTGTGATAATAAATCTTATGTGATACTCACATGGGATCAAAATCGTATGACTGTAATATATATGTATATGAGACTCTGAACCCGATTATGATAAACACTTTATGTGTAACTTACCTGAAAATGATACTTTTACCAATTGTGATATTTTATTTTATGTGATGCAATTTGTACCCATATGTTTTATACTTATACTTTATCTTATTTTTAATTTATATTTGTATTATATTTAGAGGCTATATCACGCACAAGGAGTAATTTTCTATGATTGCTCCTTCAGTGCTTCAGTGATGCCATTGCTTATTTCACTCAGCTCACAAGTACTACTCACTTGACATTGTTTTATCAAAATTATACTTGATTGTACATTTATGATGAATAAACATTATTATAAATAGACACCTCAATATTCGCCTTTATCAAAAACAGTACTTTGGTTTCATGCAAACCAAGAAAGAATAAAATTATTACACTTTTGTCCACCATGTACACTTCTGGAATAATCAATAATGATACACATAATCCAGAAATAAAACACACTTATAATTCCATGAAAGGTGCAGTTGATACTTTCGACCAGATGTGTCAAAATATGTGCGAAAACAGAAAAACAAAAAGGTGGCCAATGTGTTTTTTTACAATATGATGAACATGGCCATCATAAACTCCTATGTGATTTATTGTCACAATGTTATTGCATATGGAGGAAAGCCCATAAAAAGAGATCTGTTCATGATGGACCTGCATAAAAAACTATTAAAGACCCAGCAAACTTTTCGTATGGAAAATACACCTAACATGAAACGTGACCTGAGGAAAATTATTTCTGAAGTATTGGACGAAGAAGACGAGGAGAAAGAAGATCACGGCGAGGCAGTAGCAAGAAACCAAAAAGACCCAAGAAAAGACTGCCACATGTGTCCAACAGAAAAAAAAAGGATGGCCTCAACATATTGTCCGAAGTGCAATAAACCAGTTTGTGGAGAGCACACAATTAAAATGTGTCCCAAGTGTTTTGATATTAAAAACTAATAATATTTGATTTCTATGTATCGTTACCATTATGTTATGTCATATTACTTTATTTTTCAAATAAAAAATGGTTTTAGTGGCTTTTCTAATACTTTTATTAAAATATTACGATATTTCCATATGTCATTTTCGAGGTACGTAAATTTTACATGTATTATGCGAAACAAAATAGCAACAGTGTTCTAGGGTTAACCTTATTATAGTTGGTTTTTATATCATTTTCTCATTAAAAATGCATGAATAATGGATACCCTGTACATAACTATTTAAAACGTTACGGAACTATAATAAAATATATTACTTACCTTTGAAAACGCTGAATTGGTAGATCAGTTGGATACAAGAATAAATTCTCGACGTAAAACCGTTTATATCACTACTTTCCTCACCAAAGTTCAGTGAGCGACTATAGAAGCCAACCTTGTGGGTATGACGTTGCATATCACGCGCAAAGGGAATAAATAAGGACAACAGAGAGTGTCCGGTATTACCCGAGGGGCCGCAATTTCCCGCCTTTATCCTAAACGCGCACCTATGTTTAGGTTAACGAATTTTATTGCTTTTATGGAAACTATTAAATAAACTGCTGAGTTACGGCAAGAAATAGGTCAGAACATTTTAATGGATTTGCACACTCGTGTTGATCGTATTAATACAGTAATGTGAGTTCAATTAAATACAAAACAAAATTGAATTGGAAATAATGGAAAACGAACTTGAAGCACAGCATGAAGAAAGAGATTTGAAAATTCATTTAGTTCAAATGTGACTACAGCTAAATTAATTTTACGAAGATGCTTGAACAACGAAGATTCTGTTAGCATACGTTCTGACAATACAAGTAATGCAAATTTAACTACCCAAAATATGAAGCTATCAATCATTCAATTACCAAAATTTAACGCTAATTTCAAGAAATAGCTGGATTTTGAAGATACTTGCCTGTCAATCCAGATGTTTTTGATGGAGAAGATTTTACGCCCGCTGAAAATCTAAACCCTACAAAAGCAAATGAACCAATTGTTTCAAGATAACGAACAGCTGAAAATAAAACAGTTGAGAAAGGGGAAGTTGAAAAAGCAGAAGGAACAGAGATAACAAAACAAAATATTTCATTTGGAAAAATAATACCCCTTTCAAAATGCTCTGGAACTAATACTGCTAAGAATGAAGGGAAGAAGCAGCAATCTCAGATATTTACCTCTACCCCAATGAAAGATATTTTGCAGGCAAAAGAAACTGCAAAGCAGACAAAAAAGCGAACGAAATGTGAGATTGAGGAAGATTCAAAAGCTAAGAGAGTGAAGAAACGAGTTATTGATACATTTGAGGACACCGGGACACATGTAAAAGAGAAACCAAACATTAGAAATGGTACTGCGATAGCCTACCATGACTGTCAGGATGAAGAAAATGGATCAGATTCCGATATTTCTCCGGAAATTTGTATCATTTGCAGAGAGTTTTGTGAGAATCGGGAGCTATGGTTAAGATGTGTGTACTGCACTGAATGGGCTCACAAAGCTTGTATGGACGGAGAAACAAAGAAGACAATTGTTTGTAATTTCTGCCAGTGATTCCTACCAATTTCGAGTAACAGCGGTTCAGGCTGCCATTACATCCAAACTTCAGGGTAATGCCGGCCAACCCTATGGTGGTTTGAACTTTTTTATCCATGTAAAAATATTTTGTTACAATTTTACTTAACATGTCTTTGGTTCCTAATCGTCTTGTCTTTCATTTGGACCTCCTACCTCTTCTTTCTAACAAAACAGAACTGAGTTATAGAAGTTTTTTCTTATAAGGCTGCCATTCATCCTTTAAATAAAAGTGCAGTGAAGTGATGTATGGCCTGTTTCGGCTCTTGAAACGCACAATTGATAATTATAAAAATTTCCTTAATCGTTTACCATCAAAATTGTTTATAAAATGTATAAAATAATTTAGCTAATACTGTTCAATACTGTAATTAATACATGACACATTTAGTGTTTTGTACGAGTAACTATACTTATGTATTTTACTTTGACGTTCTTTCAAAGTACGTTGATGTTAAATATTAGATTTAATGCTAGATATATAATTTGATTAGATAGTCAATTGATTCTCGCAGTCAAAAGAGTAGAGATGGCAAGATGGCGATTTGAAGTTTGAATTGACTTAATGTACTGTCAAAAGACTCCATTGCAAGAAACAGTTTTAAATTATAATAAAAATTATTAATAGCATACAGTCCATACTATTTACAAAACCAAAACAAAACAATGACTACATAGAAACTGACATATTGTGAATGATTGTGTTTGGAAGTTGAGACCTATAAATAATTTTTGTTAGGCCCTGATATAACATCAAGCTATATGGCCTTACCACTATCTACCACTGGGAAGATGAATTTATTCGAATTCATTGATAATAAATAATAATTAATGAATTTGTTTTACTGTATTTCTACCCCATGGAAACATGATGACCTCTGATACAAATATATTAGAATTTGCATTGAACGATGGATATCTCCTTCTTGTCATCAATAAACAAATTCGCTTTTTTCTGCGAATATATATATATATATATATATATATATATATATATCTATGGAAATTTTCGAGGTACAGTCAAATCGAAACTCTCCTTATTTTTACTTAAAATAATAATTTTCCGAAAATAAATTTTTCACTGTCACTGTTTGAATATAATATGAAAATGATTTCCAAACCTTGGACAATATGAATGCATTTGCATTACGTCGGAGACTGTTCGATGTTGATAAAAAGCAATGTAGAAATGAAAACAGAAGGGTTTCTGACGCTAAGAAGAATGTAATTTGTGCACTTTTGTTATGCTAATCTCAAGGAAAATAGTGCTTCTGTCCCCTAAATTCTCAATTCAATAGGGAACCTCTCATGGATATGTAAATCCTTACAAACCCTCATTTATTGCAAAATCAACATTTTTTTCGATCTTTATTAAATTTTGTAGAGTTTACAATGGAAATCTAATTTAAGAGTTCTTTTGTATTGGGTGAGGTTCATTTTAACTTTTTTGAGATTAGTTTGAAATAAATTCGTAATTTTCCTTATTGATTTTTAGATACCCACAAGTTGAAAGTGAATAGTTGTGGAAAAATATGAAGCTGTATATAACTCAAATTCAGAATTATTGACTGAATATTTGTTGGAATAATGTAGTTAGAAGCGACCGAGCCAGTTCAGCTTTGCGGCCTGTTTACATTGCCTGTCAACTGACATTTTCTAGAAATTAAATGACGCAATGTCGATGATTGGTCTAGAAGATTCGGAAAAATCTAGATTGTTTGAACCAAGTCAGAATGCCAGTATAAATAGCGAAACGTTATAGACAGTTCAATTCAGTAGAGTAGCACAGTAGTGTTTTTTAGTACAGGAACAAGACAAATGGATTTTTAAGTGATGTAGTTCTAATTGAAGACAAAAAAAAAAGAAAAGAAAATAAAATTAACCGTCTCGACCCTTACTTTGTAGAATCTACTCATATTAGTGTTTAAATGAATTTTACTGTTTCTATCTAACTCCACAATATATTGAAAAAATGTTAAAAGTTCTAAAAAAATGACAATTGTTTCGATATTACCTAAATATCATCGTCAGAATGACAGAAGTTACATTTCATTTAATGCCTACCTGATGTTTAATTATTTTTGGCTAGTTCAAGAAGTGACCTACCTTGTGATTGACTTAATATATGTTAATAGAAAAAGAAGGTATGATATTACAAATATTAAAGCTTAGATATTATTAGCCCTATGGATATATCCCGGATTTCATTTTTCCCAATTATGATCAGTATAACTGTGCAATAATATAAAGAACCAGGAAAACTATATCTGCTGATCTTCACAATTATCACTAATAAAGACAGTTTAAAAGTGGAGAACTCCCTAGATTTATCTGTTCATTGACGACTTAATATTGTGGGTTTCTTAAGTGTCTTCTTATTTCCAATCCTTCAGGGAAATCCAGTTCTTGTTCCTTATCAAAAATATGTAGTACTTCCAGTTCTATGTTATGTGTCAATAAATGACTGGTGTCAAGTAGACATCTGGCGTAGTGGGATTTATCTGGTTGTTTTAATCTGTATGCTCGTATCGGATTTAAGAATTTCTAAGAGTCTGGCCCAAATAGACAGCATCACGTTCTGAACATTTATGTTTATATATACCAGATTTCTTTAATTGTGATATTTTTGTTTTCACATTTAACAAGTTTGTACTTATGTTACTTTCTGTTTTAAATGAAATTGTAGTATTTGTTGCTAAAGATACTATCTAAGAAATATTATTAGAAATATTTCGTGCAGATGTAATGGTTTTATAAGTTTTTATTTCTTTAGTTTGTTTAGGAAATATTAGTTGTAATGCCACTTTTTCCTCTATTTTATAAATTAGTTTATTTATCATATGTAATGGGTAACCGTTGGATGTTGCTATTTGTTTAATGATGGTAATTTTTCTATTACAATTACCTTTGTTCGTGGAACTGAAAATGCTTTATGTATCATTGAATTATATGCCGCTAGTTTATGTGACATGTGCTGATTGGAACTATATGGAATAGTCACATCAGTGTGTGTTGTTTACGGTGAATCGAATAATCAAGTACATTATTAACTCTTAGAATTTTTAAATCAAAAAAATTGATCGAACTATTTTCTTCAACTTATAATGTAAATTTAATTTTGAGTGTGAATTATAATTGTGGTTTTGAAAATATATCTAATTGTCGTTCGCTACCTATAAAACAAGCTAATATGTCATCTACATATCTATACCCAATTAAACAATTTCTCGATAATTTTTCTTTCTAAACTGTCCATAGAAATGTTTTCCAAAATTGGCGATATAGGGCTTCCCATTAGTAAACCTTCATTTTGAATATATATGTTATTGTCAAAAGTGAAATGATTCTGAATAATACATACATCAAATAATATTTTTATCTCCTAGTAACTTTCTTACAAATATTAGACATTCTTTAGGAGGAATTTTAGTGAACATATTGGTAACATCAAATGAAATAAGCTTAGAGTTATCTTGCAAATTGAATGCTTTTAATTTTTTGATTAGTTCTACTGAATTTATAATTGAATATTCAGATGTATATCCGTAACTATATTGTTAAGTTTCTTTGCCAATATATTATTAGTAGTATTACCATAGGAAACTACGGGTCTAATTAGTTTCGTTATTTTATGTAATTTAACGGTTCCATATAATTGTGGAGAATGAGGATTCTTACTTATGATGGACCTCTTTTCATAATCACTGGAGAGATAATTTTAATTATCAACAATATCTCTAACAATATTAGAAAACTTTTTTGTTGGGTCTACTCTAAGAATTTTTACATTATAATCATTAGTTGAATTAAAAACTGTAATGTCGTTTTTTGTTTGGCGATTAACTTTTGAAGGTTCAATATTTTTGATTAAATTGGCAATTTCTAGTTTCTCATAAAGAAGATTATGCGAATTAGATTTTAAAGCTATTTCTGACTCTGTAACCATCATCTGTTTAATATTATCCATAAATTTTCGTGGTATGCTGTACTTTAAACCTTTATTTAATAATTCTATTTCACTATTTGTAAAATTAATGTCTGATAGGTTTTCAAATCGTGTTGCAAAGTGTGTTGATATGTAAGTAATTACAGTTTCATGATGTTTAAAGTATTGAATTCTATGTTGTGTGTGTTCAAGTTTCGGTAGCTGTTGTTCTTGTTTCTAGAATTTCTTGTGCTTTATCGTACTGACACTTCCTCTTATTTTGTCATCTAAACAGTCAAATTCTACTGGATGTAGTTGGAACGTGAGTTCAGAATGTACAACTTTTATGTAGTTGTCTAAGGAGTCCCTCATTGTAAACCTTTTTTCACATTCTTCTTTAAGCTATAATCGTTGAGCACATTTTATAGCTTTTTGTGATTGAGGTGTTTTAGAATGGCATTTTATATTCACATAATTTGGTATTACCTCTTTCCTAAGGCATTCTTGGTTAAACCAAATGTTTTGTAATGTTTTGGAACGTTTTTGTAGTAACTTCTGGTACAGTCGGGTAAAATCTTCTCTCGAAGATTTTTTAATGAAATTAACTGTATCGACCCTTACTTTGTGGAATCTACTCATAACATTGTTTTGAATGAAACTTACTGTTTTCAGGTAACTCCACAATATATTGAGAAAATGTTAAAGATTCTAATAAAATTACAATTGTTTCGATATTACCTAAATATCATCGTCAGAATGACAAATGTTACATTTCATTTTATGCCTACCTGATGTTTAATTATTTTTAGCTAGTTCAAGAAGTGACCTAACTTGTGATTGATTTAATATATGTTAATAAAGGGAAGAAGATATGATATTGCAAATAGTAAAGCTAAGATATCAGTAGAGAATAATTAAATGTTACAATAACAACATAATTAATATAATTTACTACCATCCAGCTAAGATCGGAAGGGCGGACCTGTCATCTGTTAATTGCCCAGATAAACTGCGTTTTATGTAAGCAAGTGCCTGCAATTATAACTAAATGATTGCAGGCAGCTTTGGTTCGTTATTTCAAAATACCCTTTGAAACAAAATAAAATTTCAGTTCCCGCGACTTCATAGCACAGCCGGTGCTAAGTAGTGCGAACTGTCATCACGGATGTCTTTTATCAGTTGGCAGTATTTTTCAATTTAGACGTCTGACTTAACGTATTACTGCATTTTATGTAGTAACCGTTGTCAATCTATCGTTCTTGTTAATTTTGTATTTTACTTGAGACTTATTAAATTCCTTTACAGTGCATCGGTGGAATATTACTTGCGATTTAAGCAAAAAGTGATAGTGCGGTAGTGTTTAATAATGGATGAATGAAGGCGTAGCCGCAGCAGTATTAGTGACAATTCAGTTTGCAGCTGAAATTCAGATGCAGGCCGCTACAAGCGGCAATTCCTGAGTTTAACCCGGTAAGTTTATTATGAATTGTAGAAAATGGTTGGCAAAAATTGAGCAGTTAGCTTCTATTAATAAATGAGACGAAGCAACCATGGAAACTAGACTAAAAGTGTGAGCTCAGTCATGGTATCATAATTTAGAGTCCTATGAATATAATTGAGTACAGTGGAAAGATAATTTAATAAATACTTTCCCTGATCATCAAGATTTTCCATCTCCGATTAAATCAATGTTAAAACCTCATAAATTATTTAACGAATATTGAACTGAATATTTTTTGGGAAAAATGCAACTTTTACGACAGTGGGAAATAACTGGCAAGAATGCAGTTGCTATGTTAATTGACAGCATTGGTGATGAAGCAATACAAGTAGGAGCGAAGGCAGCACGGTACTGTACCCCAGAGAACTTTTTAACCATAAATGAGCTTGGTTTGCAAGAACGCCCTTCACAAATCTGAAACTTGGATGAGAGTAGCTTTTGTACGGATCCGTCAAAAACAAAAATTGTCGGTCAACGGGGAGCGCCATCGACAAGAACCATAAGTGGAACTAGCAAGCAAAATACAACTGTTCTAATGTGAAAAAGCTCCTCCGCTTATAATCTTTAAAGGTAAGCATGTTTGGGAACAGTGGACTGCTCCACCGGGTACAGAATTTCCAAATACTACCTACGCTACTACATCTTAAGAGTGGATGGAGACAACTGTTTTCAAAAACTATTTTAAAAACAGTTTTCTGAAGAGCATTGTTCAGAACGACCTGTGTTAGTCATTTATGACGGGCACGCTACTCATCTTGGAGCGGATGTCATACATAAATTTGGCGGTGGAATACGATATAACCATACTTAAGCTTCCACCTCATACCAGCCACATTCTGCAGCCACTAGACTTGTGTGAAATTGAATCACTCAACACTCGTTGGGATGCCAAACTCGTTGAATGGCAGAGAAAGAACGTAGAAGCTGCCATATCAAAAAGTATGTTCTCCAAGATGATAGGAGGGATATGGACCGAAACCAAACCTAAAATTTTAGTGAGTGGCTTCACTATAGCGGGGATATCCCCGTTAAATCGGAATGTTCTAAAGCAAGACTCATTTGATTCAGTAGTTTTTCATCGTTGGCAAAAAAACAGAATGTGGCTTGCAGCGATGAACCTGTCGAGTTGACTCAGAGCACATCAGCAAACAATAATGCAGTACCAGAGCCGATCGAAACAACGCCAAGCTCAAGCCCGCAAGAGAATATTGATTTTCCACCACAAGAACCAGAGATTCCAGTTGTGTCATTCGATGAGCTTTTGTTGAAATCCACCAAACGTCAAAATAACCCTGATTTGAGAAAAAGAAAGCATGTGTATTTAGGAGCAGAGTTAACCACAAGAGCTGCAGTTGATACAATATTGAATGAAAAAACAATGGGAAAGAGTAAACCACAAAATAAGACCAGAAAAAATAAGAACATTACTAAACAAAAGGTATCTGAGAGCAGCTCCGACGATATCATGTCTTGGCAAAGCGATTCAAGCGAAGACAGAATAGGTGAGTTTGATAATCTCAGTAAAAGTGATTTGGAAGAGCTCAAAAATACGAAGCTTCTACTGAGTTACCTGGTTTCTCCAAAATTCAAATGGGTGATTTTGCATTGGCAAACTTTGATGGTAAAAAGAAAGTCTACAAATATGTTTGTTCAGAGAAACAACTTATTAATGATGAAGAAGCAGAAGTGAAACGCCTAAAAAGACTCACAAATAAGTGCCACTCCATTTTAACCCTTTCGCTACCGAATTTTTAATTTGCAAGTTAAAATTTTGCTATTTGGTACATATACTTTTCAATTTTTTTACTTTTTTTTAGAATGGGTACCAATTTAAAAAAATAATTTTCATTTTTACACCTCGATGCGAAGTTCTTGTCGTCTAGCTCAGGTAGGTGATTTATTACGTCAAAACGAATATCGACAATAGGCCTTATTTCAGAACTAGGTCTGGGTGAAGATTTAGGCATTTGGGGTCCCTCATCAGATACAGCAGATGGCCGTCCCCGTTTCTTAAGTCCTGATGTTGATGATAAAATCAATGCTTCTCCCACATAATCTGTGAAGTGTAGTATGGCTAAAATTTGTTTTTTCGGCACATCTAATGCAATAGCCTGGGTCCTATATTCTAACCATGCGTTCACACAGGATAAATCAATTCCGTGCGTGAACATCCTCAGGGTCCACTTCTTAGATCGTATAAATGACCCATAAATAGTTACCAGGAAATCAAGCTTATCAACACCTCCCATATTCAAATTATACTGCTGAGTTACTTGTGGTCGTGATACATGCACATGCTTTTTGTTTCTTGTCCCACCTTTTGCACATATCTGCTTCGCCGATTCCCATATAATTGGAAGCCATAGTTACATCTTTGTTGTCGAACCATTTGGTGAGAATAACTTCTCCGTCATTACCAATGAGTTTTTCGGATGTCCCATGACCTTTTGTTTGCAACACTTTATCTGATGAAAACGGAGGTGCTTTGAAACGGTCTAACCGTGCTGTTCCGGATGCCCGAATTTGCTTCTGTCTCAAAAATTGAAGAAGTTGATAATTTGAGAAATAGTTGTCATAATATAGTTGCACATTTTGCTCCGAAATTCTTTCTGCCCACTTCCACATCACTGCAGCACGTAATCCCAAATGCTTCTTGAAAGTTTCGTCTAACTCGGTTGTAGACCCTTGATATAATGAAAAGTCGCACAGCAGGCCGCTGGCGTCACAAAGTGCAAAGATCTTGATGCCCCAAGGACACGGCTTCCCTTTTGCGTATTGTTTCACATCAATCTTACCTTTGAAAGGCACCATCTGTTCATCTACACACAGACACTTTTCTAAAGGAAGTTTCGAATATTCTCTCCGAATAGAATTGAAAAGGGGCCGGACTTTCCAAAAACGGTCGTTATTATCAGATTTTTCCATCGTATTTACAAAATGTAGATGTTGCCTCAGTTTATAGAAATTATTACGGGACATACTATTGGCTATGATGGGAAGCTGTAACCTAGCCTTCTAATAATTCTGTACCCTTGGGTAGCGGATACTACCCATCAATATGTGTATACCTATGAATACCTTCATCTCTGCTGCATTTGTCGTCTGAAATCGATATCCTTGCTGAACGGCATACATGTTTGTGTTGTCAACCGTGCAATCAATTAGTTCACTTGTAAAATACTGATAAAAATTGTGTAGGGCTTTCCAAATCTACAACTTCTGGAATGGTATGCGGAAACCATGTAATTGGTGGTGTTTGATATGTGACATTTTTCATCCATTTTATATCTGCTTTTCTTGTCAAATTATTTGAAGAGAAGAACTCTTCCCACATTACATCTTCCACTGTAGCAGTACATGACTTACGGGTACCAGCTTTCACCGTGTCCAATGTAGGAAGTATAGATGTAGCTTCAATTTCATCAGGATTCGAAATATCAATCTGCTCTGTTTCTTCATGATTCTCGTCCTCCGAAAGTGGAATATCACTAGCATTCTCATTATTTTGGCTTTCATCTTCCTCAACCGGCGCTGGCAAAATCTTCGATATCTGACAATGCATCTATATACTCCAACAGTTGCGCTCCCGTAAGAGGTTTATTTCATGCCATACTAGAGTCTAAATCTGATGTAAAAATAAATAAATCAAGCAAAATAATATTTTGAGGCTAGGCATACCTTACAGTACTTTACTACTGCAGTGCACAATTGTGTACACAACTTCAAAGTAACCAATATCAAAGTCTATTAATCAAACTGTGTTTATCTCACTCTGTACGTGAAAAACCAGCTCTCATAAACGAAATATAAAATTGACAACTAAAGAGACCACTCTGATAAGTAAAATGGAATATATTTATCGACCTCTGCATACGTCTTCACTAGCAACCAGTTACTACTCCATTTCATTCCAATTCACATTTATCGTTTGCCGGTTCAGATGACACTGTACGTCCTTGAGTGATCCCTAGCTCCTACACGAATGTGGACGTTGGGAGCAAATGTACAAAATTATTGTAGTTTACTGCTACAAATGCATTGAAAGCGCTGTACACAAATGTGTACGTAGGTAGCTAAAGGATTAAAGGAGACCGATGTCTGCAGCATACGGTTGTCCGACATAGAAAAAAAACTACCTGTACCAAAAATGTCGATAACCGCTGATTACGAGAAGTATATTTTTGAAACTGCTATTTGAGGCTTGAAAATCTCACTTTTTCAAGTATTACTCTTAAATTTGGATAGATTTTTGTTGTTTCAGTTCTTAAACTTACGTTTTGGCCTTTGAATAAACAATTTTCCAGTGAAATAAAATTATCTTCATTCGACTTCCTCCAAAAATAAATTTGGTATCTTTTTTTTTTCACGATAATAACTCAAAGTTGAACATGCCGAAAAAATGTGCAAACATATAGCCACGCGTTAAACTCCAGGCATGATCAGCAAATATAATGGCGTATTATGCTCTTGCCCCGGACCAGTGGGGCAAGTGCATAATATGCACGTCAAAAAAAATTTGCTGAGAAAAATAAATCGCAAATATTGTATACGCAAAAACTCATATATTAAGTAAGAGCGATTTTCATGGTTAGTTAAAATTAAACTATGGAAATTCCCTTACGCACTTACCCCACCTTACCTTAGTTACGGAGATACAGAGATCACGTGATCGATAGGTCAGGGGTCAAATTCCGTAAAGCGGGAGAGGTTTTGGACCAAGCTGAATCGAATAGCGTTGTCCGTTTGTTTCTATCTATTACCGTTTGGCCGCTGAAACTCGCGACGAACGGACACTCAAAGCCAGATCATAAGACATCGTTTTTCAAAAAAAATTGTTCAGAAGTCTAATAACCGAAAATTTGGAAAAAACGTTTGCTACTATTGTAATGATTCTGGCCACTACCAACGCGACTGTCCGAAGCCAAGAAAAGAATGCTCAATTTGTAAAAAACTTTGGAATGTTATGACAGAGTGCCGCGAAACTAAACCAGGCCGTTCACGGTCAACGTTGTTATGTCGAACAGAAAACAATCGACAGTCAAATTCTCAAACTCAAAAACTAGATGTTAATGGTTTTGTCAACGGTCACCCATTACATGGTTTTATTGACACAATGTACGAAGTAGTGACAATTCGAGGAAAAGGTGCTTGCCAAATTGGAATAGTATAGCAGCCATGCAATATAGTTGTTAACATATTTTTCGTATTTTTTCATGGGTTTCGGTCAGAAATAAAATCACTTGCTTGTAACATGTCGCTGAGACATGTTTCTATTTTCATCAATTATTTTGGAGCGTTACTCATTCGTCGCCTACTCCCAACTCTATTTCCAGATCATTTTATTTCAAATATTAGGAACATATCGGTGATCGTTTTTGCCATCGTTAAATTGCTATTTGAAACTACGATTCAAGAAATCGTCGCTTGTTCATTCTTCGATGATAATCAAATTCAGTTTCTAAGTAATTTTGTGTGATATTAATTCTTCTGGCTGGTAAGTTATCTATATATTTCCAAATTGTATCTGTGTGCTTGCAAATCAGTCTATTTTGATTTTTCTATCTAGTTGAAATATTTCGTTTTTAAAAAACCAATGTTTTTGTTATGGCGCTTCCAGTTTTTTCTTCGCCGTTCCCTTTGAAAAAAATCTGGTGGCTTCCAAAGTTATTTTATGAAGCAAATTTATGACATATTCTCTGTATGGTTATTTTCCACCGATTTAAATTTGCTTTTTCTGATTATTTTTGGAGGAGGACGAATAAGAATGAACAGATTTCTGTGGTTTTATTTTTAAAAATTAAATTCAATTTTTGTATGCATTGGAGTATAAGCTCATACCTGTTCATTTTACTCCTCCGTTCCAATTTTCAATTTTATATTGTTTCTCCTTTTTTATTTCCCTACAACTCCGCAGCCTTTACAGACCGTTCTCTCCAAGCCTTACGGGCAGTCCTCTCCAAGTTTTACTGACAGTTCTCTCCAAGCCTTGAGGACCGTTCACTCCTAGAGCCCTTCCGGACCCTACCAACAATCCAACTCTTCCATATCAGACGGCTCAATAACCCGTGAATACAGCTGCGAGCTGTACGTCCCGAGTCTTCCCAAGATAAGTCCCTAACTTACTTTTGATAGATATAAAATATTGAGTTGGACGTTTTTATTATAATAACTGATTGTTATTCGTATTATATTGAGAATAAACGGCTTATGTAAATTTATTTTTTTGTCAAATAAAGCTTTTTGTCCCGAAATTTAGTTTGTTGATTCACCTTATCCCAATAGAGGTTATTAAAAATAATGTAACTACGGCCGAATTCACCATCTGAGCAGAGTCCCTAGGCCGGGTAACTCAGGATTGTGACATGCTTATAGTGGTGACGTTTAGGTTTATTTAAACCACTTTCATACCTTTCTAAAAATTTTTTATTATGCCTTCGTAGAGGCTTGTCTACGTCATTTAATAGATGTGGTGGAGGCCAGAATATGGTAGTGGGAAAGGTTACCGCACAACCTAATATGGATTTACTTACATCCGACGTACCTATTATAGTAGTACCAAATTATTTGAAATATATGGCCGTTTTGATTGGCCAGTCGTATTTAAACCAAACCAGGGCCATACTTGTGATGAGAGATGAAATGAGGATGTTTAGTTCTGAAATGGCGTCCTTACCTGAAATGGACAAATTACCTACTAAGACTGTAGAGTTAGTTTGCAAAACAGCTATTGAAATACCACCATACTACATTGGTATACATAACTCTCATCCAGGCGGAGACTATTAGGGTGACATTCTTGTGAACTTCGGATAGTGCTGGAAGCCACATGGTGAATATATTATTCCTGGATTAGTGTTTTAAATGAAACTCACGGTTTCTAGTTAATTCCACAATATAATAAAAGTTATTGAAAATTCTAAAAAATTGACAATTGTTTCGATAAATCAGTATCATCGTCAGAATGACAGAAGTTACATTTCATTTGATGCCTACCTGATGTTTAGTAGTTAGTTTTGGCTAGACCAAGAAGTGACCTAACTTGTGATTGACTTAATATATGTTTATAGAAAAAAGAAGAAGATGTGATATTACAAATTTAATATTAAAGCTTAGATAACATTAGCCCTATGGTGATATCCTGGATATCATTTTTCCAATCAAGATCAGTATAACTGTGCAATGATATAGAAAACCAGGAAAACTATATCTGCTGATCTTTACAATTATCACTTAAAAAGATAGTTTATTAGTTTATTAATTTTATTCCTGGATGTCTGACGTCCACTCATTCAGAGCTAGTGCCGATTTTGAATTCATCAGACCAGATATCACGGTTTACGGATAAGCAAATAGTTACCAGAGTAAGTCCTTGTGTACCAGATGAGGTATTAGGTAACAGTGATTGCCAGGTAAGCATACAAATCTAGTTTAGAATTGTTTATGTTGAATGACATTCAAGACCAAATAAATCACGATATTGGCGAGCACACTACGAAATTATTACTCGACTTGCTTAATCAATATCGTGATTATCATGCTCAGAATATGAAAGAATTAGGGTGCACAAAAGGCATTGAAATGAATATCTTATTGAAAAATGATAAGCCTGTAACGTACAGAACTTATCGACTTTAATTCTCAGAAAATCAAAATGCTAAAGAAATAGTTAGCAATTTGCTTGATACTGGTATTATTCATGAATCAAATTCTCCATATTCACGTCCAGTTGTTCTTGTTAAAAAGAAGAACAGTGAAATACGCGTGTGCGTTGACTACAGAAGCATAAACTCTAAATGTATTAAATATTTTTATCCCATCAGAAAACCTGATGATCATCTACTCCACTACTCTTCATATGACTAGCGGGTACCATCAAGTTACCATATCTGAAAAGTCACGACATAAAACAGCGTTTGTCACTCCAGATGGGCAAAATGAATACTTACGTAGGCAATTTGGATTGGTAATCGCGCTTGCTGTGTTTAAAAGAACCGTTAATCAGATTCTAAGAATTATTAATCACAGGATTAGCTTATCTTGATGATATTCTTGTGACAAATAAATATTTAAATTGTGGCTTAATCGCATTATAACAAAGTTTTGAGGCTTTTAAAAAATTTGGTGAAGTTTTAAGTTGAGTGAATGTATTTTTTTTAAACGGACCGATTACTTGGGTCATGAAATTAGTTCAGTAGGATTCCGTCCAGGATTAGAAAAAACAAAAGCAGTGGGAAATTTTCCGACCCCGAGTTATGTGCACGAAGTACGACAGTTAATAGGGCTTGCCAGTTATTTTAGGAAGGATGTGAAAGGCTTTGCCCAAATTTTACACCCGTTAACTACTGTTATAACTTTCATAACTTTATTCAATACTTGGTAAAATACAAAACTACTTTTCAACTATTCAACGTATTAACACATCAAACTATTGACTGACTGACTATGCCACAACTGATCTCTATTTATATATCGATCCAATTTATCGAAATGAACGACCTTAGGTTTACTTTTTGGTGTCAGACGAATGCGATAAATTAGGTCGTTGATTTTCTTAACCACCAGGTAGGGACCTTCCCAATATAGTCGAAGTTTCGGAGTTAACCGTTTCTTTCTTCTGGGCTGGTACAACCAAACTGCATCACCGGGCTTAAATATCCCATCTTTAAGTTTTTTATCCAATCGTCTCTTCATCTTTTCGCTGGTTAATTTCAGTCGCGTCCTTGCAAACTCGTGAGTATTCTCTAACTTTTATTGAAGGTCTTCAACATATTGCGGCAGGCTTTGGTCTTCTTCTCGGGACGAAGGATGAGGTTTTCTGAAGAGAATACCGCTAGGAAGCTCAATTTCTCGACCAATGACCAACATTGTCTAGCCAGTGGATTTATGCGATAGATATTGGCAAATTGTTCTAATATGACGTTCCACTAAACTGTGGACGCATTGGTGTAGTTCGAGTTTTCTTAATCCCGAGGATTTTCATTAATTCTGTCCACAATTCTGATTCAAAATTTCTTCCTTGATCGGAATGTACTTCCAATAGCACTCCGTGTCTTGCGATGACATTATCCATAAATGATTCAGCGACGGCTGCAGCCTCATGGTTAGGAATTGGTACTATTTCTGGCCACTTGGAAAAGTAATCCATAGCTATCATTAAGTACTTGTTACCTTTTCTATTTTTGGTAGTGGCCCGAGTATGCCTACAACTACTATCTGAAATGGTCACCGTATAGATATTGAGCCATTTTTCCACGATTTCTAGTTTTTGGTCCCTTCTTCCCGCTGCATAAGTCACATTTCTTACACCATTCTGTAACATCTTGACGACTTTTGACCCAGTAGAATCATTCACGAACCCTGGCTTAGACTTTCTCAACTGCATAATGTCTCATGAACGACTACTATGAAGTTCTTACAGCACTTTACGAACGAGTTATTTAGGCAAGACAATATGGTGGTTCGTAGATACACCATCAGAGCTCTACCACGTCCGATGGTGTACACCATCGCGAAGGGTAAGGGAATACCATTGAGCCCAGTATTTTTTGATCATTCAGCTATACTTGGACACTTTTTGCCAAAAGTCTTCATATTTTTTTTTAAATTTCCTTAGGATTTCTACAGACCACATGTTTTCGTCCGAGTGGCTTCTTATTGTTGTTGCATGCAGCAATTCTATCTTTCCATCTTTGTTTATTTGGTTATTATTACTCTCTTTTTCCACAATTCTTTGGCAACGTCTGCATTGTTGTTAAGTACATGGCCTTCTGGATAGGGTATCCGCATTTCCGTGATAGCGAGCCTTTCTATAAACTATTCCAAAATTGTACTGCAGAATTCTTTGTAACCATCTAGCAATTTGTCCTTCCGCATTTTTAAAATTCATCAGCCACTGTAGTGCTGTATGGTCGCTTCTGATGATGAAGGTTCTACCATAAATGTATGTGTGAAAGTGTTCAATAACCTTTACAATTGCCAACAGTTCTTTTCTTGGCACACAGTAATTTTTTTCTTCGCCTTTCCCAGGGTCTTACTGAAATAAGCAATAACTTTTTCTTTGCCATCTTGTTGCTGTGAAAGGATTGCTCCTATGCCATGTTGTGAAGCGTCGCAGTAGAGAATAAATTGACCTTCTTCTTCAGGGTACGTCAAAACCGGTGCAGTGGATAACCCCTTTTTCAGTTCAGTAAAGGCATTTTGACATTCTCGATCCCAATTGAATGATGTGTAGTTTTCAGTAAGTCTGTGTAAAGGTTTGACTATGTTTCCAAAATTTTGAAAAACTTTCCGGTAATATGTACAAAGACCCAAAAATTGACGAACCTCATGTTTACCTCTTGGTTTTGGCCAGTCTTGAATCGCTGAAATTTTTACCTGATCAGTTTTTATTTCCTCTGCCGACACAACGTAAACCGAATATGAAAATTCACGTTGAAATAAAGAGCAATTCTTGGAATTCGATTTTAAGTTTGCATTTTTCAGTCGGCAATGAGCGTCTAGATTGTGCAGATGATCGTCGAATATTTTTCTCATTATAATGATGTCATCTAAATAACACAGACAGGCTTTCCACGTCAGTCCTTTTAACGCCGTTTCCATAAGTCTTTCAAAAGTGACTGGAGCATTGCATAGACCAAATGGAAGTACATGGAATCGATGAAGGCCATTTCCAGCAGAGAAGGATGTTTTATCTCTATCATCGGGATGAACTTCAACTTGCCAGTATCCGCTCTTTAAGTCTAATGTAGTAAACCACTGAAAGCCGGATAGGGAGTCCAGTGAATCATCTATACGTGGAAGGGGATTGCTGTCTTTTACTTTAACTTGATTTAATTTGCGATAGTCAACGCAAAATCTTGTACTTCCATCTTTTTTAGTTACTAAAACAATTGGGAAGCTCCACGGTCTAGATGAACCTTCAATAATATTCTCATCAAACAAGTCTTGTATCATATTCGCTACATCTTTCTGTTTAGCGAATGAAAGTCTTTTTGGGTTTTGACGTATCTGTGTGTGGTGCATCTCTTGTATTTATTCTATGGTGGACCAAATTAGTTCGCCCTGTAGATTTTCCGGTTTCGAAAAGGCTAAGGTGACTCAAAACAAATTTCTTTGCCTTTCTCGCTTCTTAGGGTGTTAGTTAGTCAAAGTCTTTGATGAGTGACTCTACAAGTTGGTTGTCGACTTTATTTTGTGGCTCCTTTTCGGGTTTGGGATTATCTCGTAAATTCAGTATGCTCTTCACTGATTCACAATAACCCAACTAGTAATTTTTCATTAGTTCAACTGGTCTCCTAAATCTATTGGCAACGAAACCGGGAATTTACTGTTATATTTTTACCAGAAATTTGGCTACCATTACTCCATCTTCTGTCGGTTCACGTTGTTCAATAAACCCAATAGGCACATCCTCAGATTTTTCTTTAAGATGAGCCATGAATTTGCCGGAATTCTTATATCTTTAGCAACTATAACTTTCATTTTGTGCTACTGATCATTTTCACCACTGAGGATTACTTCTTTGTTGTCGATGGATAAACTTTTGTTTTTAAAATCTATTACAAATTTGTCTTGCATAATGTCTAAACCCAAAACACATTCATTCATAATGTTTGCTACCAAAAATATGAGTGAACTATGGCCGTGTTTCCAATTCAAATGGATGCTGTTACTTGTCCCAAAATCGGAATAGTATGACCTTGCGGTTTCCATGACAAGGCCTTTAGGTATTCGTGCGTATTTCTGTATGATCAAGATGTCCCAGTATCGACAATAAAGTTGCAATCGTGATTTTCTAGTTGTCCCCTAACAGTTAGGTATCGGCCATTTTTAAACAAATACTATGTGCGAATCATGGAGCTTTGAATGGTTTTAGTCGACGATATAATATACTAAGATAAAATCTATATATAAATATATAAGAAATCCTACAACTTCCTAATCACAAGACGAATGCATTTCGCGTTAATTTAACAAATACGAAAATCATAAAATTTAATGCAACTATTTTAGCCTCTAGAATATAACTGTCAGTTGAAGGTATCCCGTGCCAGCAGACTAGTACTCCAGTGGGGACGGGGGGATTCGAGAATAAATTAAACTATTAAAAGTAGCAGTTACAAAAAAAAGATGTTAGTGCGGGCGCCAGGTAAATACTTCTGTCCAAAGAATTCAGTTTCAGTTCCTGAAGATTAACTAAGGAAGGACTGAAAAACAAAGACGAGTTGACTCCGTTACTAAAATTTATTGCTAATTATCGGAAATTTACTTAATTTACAAATTGATAACCTAACAATAATTTCATAAAAGAGAATATAAAAAGAACAAAACCCGGTTCCTGTGCATAAAAAAAATCACTTCAATGTCTGAAACATATAGGTCAGGTGACTACTTCGATTAATAATAGGAAATGTTCACAAAAATTTAACTTAACTTAATTTGTTACAAGAAATATAAAAGAATAGCAAAATTTTGCATACTTATATTACCTCAATCGTACAGAGCGAAACCAGATAAAAACATAATATATATTACCTAGATTTGAAATAAGAAGACCAGAAGGTATAGGAGAATTCGTATTAACTCAGAATTATCATGAGTACAGTGATGATTATTACACTTATTACACAAGGTTCAAATGAGAAGTGTAACTCTTAGGATCAATAAAAAGTTAGAACATAACAATATTCAACCATCACTCAATAAGGTATTGATAAACCAACGTTGGAAAATATGTTACGGTTACAACAAAATAAATATGTAAATATGTAGTTAATTAAAAAGAAACAAATTAATTTGTAGCAATAATAATAATGTACCCGTTTTTCCTACGTCCTTCCATATCATCCCTTCAGTAGTCTTCTAGTGATCCCAGCGTCCCATTTCCATATTTCCCAGGGTATACACCACAGTAGGTGTAAGCCTCCTATAGGCCAAAAGCAAGTGGTACACAAGACCAAAATCAAAACCCCCAAAAACAAAGGTATAAGTACCCAGACCATACTTCTATTGAGCACCACCTCAGAAAACTAACTTACTAATACAACTATCAATGTACATCAAACCTGAACTAACCAAATTGACTATCTACACGAAAAGTATAAATGTAGAATTATATTTACTATTGAAAAACCCTATATGTTTGTTGCTATACATTTATGACCAATTGAGAGACAACAATTATGACCAATTATCCGATCATTATGTTACTTTTACCCATTTCAAAATAGATATTATCACATCAATCTATTAACTAACACAAAAAAAGAAAAAAATAGCACGGGGTGAATACATTTATAATTCATAAGATGTCCTAAAGACAATTTCTATCGTTTAACGTGAAATACTAATACTTAATTACGAATACAAAGATAGCAAAGCCTCGAATCTAAATTGAAACGTACGCCTATTCCCAGAAGAAATGATTATTAATGATACAAATTTATCCTAACATTGAAAATATAATTACAAACCTGCTTTCTTTAGCAAGGTGGTACCAAAAAAACAACTAACAATAAAAACTTGCCGTATGGCTAAGGTGAAAGAAATTTACTTTGAAACGATATAATTATGTATTTGAATAATAATTATCATAATTCACAAACTGGCGACAAATGAAAAGATTATAATATTTCAACTACCTACTAATTAACGACGAGGGTCTCTTCTTTTATTTCAGTTCCTAATATATACTATCTCCTAGTTATCGGGAATAAATCCAACGGTTCGGTTTTTGAATTGACTTCAGTTCCTCGGGAATATCCAATGAAGACAGGAATATAAAATTTCAAAAGAGAACGCTAAACTTCTCAAAAAAAACTGCAATAATGGCGGTTCACTCGACCTCAAAATTTCCTATCCTCGCTTAACGAGACACGAAAGGCACACACCCAAAATATCAACTTCATAGGCCTAATTTCGTGATTTAAAATGCATGGAGCTGAATACGAACCCTAAACTAGGCAGTACAAAAGACTTTTTCCACAATTTCAAACTCCACACAGCCTGCACAACTGTGTCGGTCACATTTGCCGTTCTCTCCTCCTCGACGAACTCAAAATTTTCTCGTACCTCCTCGAGTTCCCTTCGGCCTTCTGTCGTAAAAACAACTCAACAACCGACGTTCAACATCTAAAAATAAATTCGTCCTCTCCCTTCAATCAGATTTAATAACTAATGATAAAGCAAGAAAAGTAGTGATTGAATATTTTGGAATCGTAAATAAATAATTATCTAGCGAATTTTTAATTCTCTCAACATCAAAGTCCGAAAACTTTGCCAGTGGCGGATCCGCTTGCTGGTAACAAAAATTATAATATAAAAATTATATGAAATTTCATTTAAAAAATATAACGGTACAACGACCGCCCTGAATAGTCGACTTTTAGTAGTTTTCCTAGTTGCTAGTATTAGAGCGCCGACCAGGTGTTGGTGATCGTCTTTGGTATGGAAATGATCTTCTAGGGTTATGTCTTGTGGGGCTATGAGCTCTGTTTCTAACTGGGCTCTGCGATGATGTACGTTGCCTTGATGTTGTCTGCTTATCCGAGTTCCTAACTTGGCTTCGCGATATTAATGGAACTCTACATGTTCTCTGCAGATGTCCAATTCTTCCGCAGTTGGAACATTTCCCGCATTCTTGAATTGGTGTACGACTTTATAGCGTGTTTTTTAGTAGGTTTTCGATTCTAGCCATAACATCGGTTAAATTTTCCTCATCGAAGTGTATTGCTCGTAATTTTGGACGTCCGGTTTTGGAAATGGTTTTAGCAGCTTCAAATTCTTGGGCAAAAGTTAATACTTCTTGTAGTGTCAGATGGTGACGCAATCGAGAGGTTTGTTGCAATTCTGTATCTCATAAACCATCAATGAATGTTTGAACGCCAAATTGTCCTGAAAATTCTTTAGGTGCCTGTGAACAGGCTAAACTCAATAGTCTTTCTATGTCACTACCATTTTCTTGGAGGCTCTCGTCTAACTTTTGCATGCGCATCTTCAATTGACTTTGGAAAACTTGTTTTAAATGTTGCTGTCCATACCTGTTCTCCAAAGCTTGGATAATTACGTCATAGCTAGGGTTGTCTTGGGGTAATAACTACAAGAGCAATCATAAGGGAGGTGGTTTTTTCTTGATCATTCCACCCATTGCCACTAGCCGCTGCTTCAAATTGGCGTCGATATGTCTCACAAGATGATTGGTCATCATTAGTACGTGGCTTGATAACCTGGTTGTGTCTCAAATTTACTATTTCAGTTCTGGCACTATGACTAATGAAACTGCTATTATTGCGATTAGCTTCTATTTTCTTTACCAATGCATCTAATTTTTGTCCTAGGTCAAGCTGGTCTGTTTTTAAGTCGTTCTCTGTCGTTTTTAAAATTTTCTCTACTGATTGCCAAATCTTACTTAACTATTTTTACGGCTGTTTTTTGACCTTCTTCCATTGTATCTATTTTGTTATCTGAGGCCGCTATTTAACTTTTAAAGGTAGTACTAAAATCGGAGAGTACTTCCAATATTTGTTTCTTTTTCTCCTTCTCCACGTTCTTCCTGTGTTCCTCTTTTTCCTTTACTTGTTTTCGACGGTTTTCCTCTTCCTCCTTCTCTTGCTTTATTTTCCGTTCTTCTTCCCCATTTCCTTGTTTTTCCTGCTCCATCATCTGAAGAGTCCATGCTGGTGCTCCACTATTAACTTCCATATCGGTGTCATAATTTGTATTCCTAGTATTGATCATAAATTACTGTTACCGCTGTCACCACTGTTATAATTTTCACAACTTTATTCAATACTTGGCAATATAGAATACTACTTTATAACATTTCAACTTATTAACACATCAAACGATTGACTGACGGACTCTGCCACAACTAGTCTCTATTTTTATATTAAAAGAACTTTCCAGGAAATACTAGAAGATTATATAACCTACTAGTACCTCTATATGGAACACAATAGAAAAGTCTTGAAAATTCTAGACTGTCACCTTGAGTGGCGACTGTGACTACTTCGCCTATTCAGCCCCCTTCTTATTCTCAGTCCAAGCTGTCACTCTGACATTCATAGAACATGTGTAACACTACGTCTACCAGTAAAGATATAACTTTTTCATAGTAAAAAAACCAGATAAGTATTTCAAGCTTCTGAAGGATCATATAACTAAAAGTCCTATTCTTGCCATATACAATCCACAGGTAAGAACTGAACTTCATACAGATGCTTCAACTCGAGTTCTTGTAGGTATTTCGCTACAATGGCAAGATGATGGAAATTTGTAACCAGTTACATATTATAGTACGGGAACAACAAAACAAATACATAGTAACAAGTCATAGGAATTAGAAACCCTAGCAGTCATATGCTGCTGGTAACCGACTATAAATCACTAGGCACTTCCATGACTAAACGAGACCTTGTACCTCGAATAGCACATTGGTGGTTGATATCTCAGAAATTTGATTTCATTGTAGAAGATCGTCCCCAAACAAAGATGGCTCATGTAGATGCTTTAAGCCGGAATCCAATTCAAACGTAATGTGAAAGCTTAACCAACCAAGTGTTGGACGTTAATATAAGAGCACACAATTTGATTTGACTGCTTAACTACAGGATGTACGTTGCAAATATCAAGAAGAGATTTTACCGAAAAAACCTACAGATACAGACGAAAAGTGCATATATATATATATATATATATATATATATATATATATAGAGAGAGAGAGAGAGAGAATACGTCATGAAAAATCCACGTATTTATAAAGAAACTGAATACGAGTTGAAATGGTACGTGCCTAAACGAGCAAGACGAACTATATTATTACATTACCATGTCAAAAAGCATCACTTAGCTACACAAAAGACTTTGAAAGCAATAAGTGAATATTATTGGTTTCCAAGGGTACGAAAATACGTACGTGTGCAACTTGGTGTTTGGAATGTTTATACAATCAGACTCTCTCAGGAAAGCAAGAAAGTTTTTTACATCCGATTAGAAGAGAGCCAGACCATATGGGCACAATTCTTTTTGATGGGTTTACAAAGTACGTTTGGATATAATCTATCGCAAATACTAAGGCAAGGCCTTTAGCTAAGTTTTGCGAAGAAATTTTTAAAACGTTTGGAATGCCAAGACGTATAATATGCGATTATGGAACGTGTTACACCAGCAAGATGTTTCAACAGTTCATGAAAAGCCTTGCAATTAAAGTGGTATTTAAGGCAACGGTAAGGCCATGTTCTAAAAGACAGGCTGAACGATACAACCTCACGATTCTGGCTTTCCTGTCAGCGACGGCTGATAACGAGTGGAAGCTCGGTATCGATTCTACAGTACAGAGCCCTACGGGTGACAGGCCGCGTGAGCTTCTTTTTGAGGCAAACCTAGAGGTATGGACGACACATTTCGTACTAACGAATTTTGGCAAAACGATTATAATGACCAAATGGTAAGCAAGATGTGAGAAGAAGCTCAAAAGCAAATAGAGGCTGCACAAACGAGGTAGAAGGCATTTCACGATGCCAAACGAAGGACACCTATCCTATACGAAGAAGGCAGTCAGGTGCTTCAACGAAGAAGTGCGGTTGCCAACGAGGGCAGAAGCAAAAAGCTGTTTTCCAAGTCCAATGGTCCTTACGTTGTACCTAAGATACTTGACCACGACAGGTATCTTGTAGGGGATCTTCAAGGCTCAACGCGTTCTCAAAAAATTATCGAAGCGTGTGCTCTGTAGACACGTCAAAACCGTACACTCCGCGTACGATTGTAGCAGTGATACGGATACAACTGAATATCAGATAGATGAATCAGATGTTGCCTAAGAAGCTGATTAAAAAAATTAAATTGGGTGCATTGCGACGTGTAATGTACACAACCTAAAAAAATAATTTTGTACAGCATAACTTCTAATGTTTTTATTGTTGTATTTTTTTAGAATTGACTATAATATTTCCGACTGAATCAAAATAAAATCAAACCATGTGGTTCTTGACGACTTTATAGCGCAACCGGTACTAAGGAGTCCGAACTGTCTTGTATTAATTAGCCGTATCTTTCAATTTGGACGTCTGTCATTACGTATTAATGCTTTTTATATATTCACCGTTGTCAATATATCGTTCTTGTTAATTTTGTATTTCACTTAAGACTTCTAAAAATGCCTTACACATTTATATTTTGAAAGTAACTGTTTCAGTTTTTAATGAAATTAACTGTCTCGACCTTTACTCCGTGGAATCTACTCCTATTAGTGTTTCAAATGAAACTCACTGTTTCTAGCTAATTCCACAATATAATAAAAATTATTGAAAATTACAAAAAATTGACAATTGTTTCGATAAATCAATATCAGGTGATATTGATTTATCGAAACAATTGTAAATTTTTTAAAATTTTCAATAATTTTTAATTTATTGTGGAATTAGCTAGAAACAGTGAGTTTAATTTGAAACACTAATTTCAGTTTTTCTTTACTGTTATTGTAACATTTATATCAATTAACAACTTTTTTTCTGTTATCAACGTTTAGTCGTTGGGTACAATATTTAGGTTATTTCCGACTTCAAAAAAATACAGAAAACAAAATATCTTCCATTCTCTTATTGAGAGGCAAATGCCGATCAATATTATACTATACATTTCACTAAACAAGAAACAACAAGTTTTTTTTATAATGTTCTTTTCAGAGACTTCTTGTGATGTATATTTAAAACGTTAATAAGATATCTCCTAGATGTCTAAATTTTATAACCAACTCTGTTAACATCCATGTCATGTAGTTTTAGCATATTTTTGATATTCACAATAATACTTGAATTCGCAGTTACGTACACGTCCTATGAACTTCTTTTTAGCAACTTCCTATAGGAAACATTCATACGATGTTAATTTGTATACTTCTCACTAATATCACATACAGAACATTACTGTAATGTTACAAATTAACATGTTTCTAAGACGAACTAATTTCTAGAAATTCCCTACGACTACGTTTATACGATGTCGGTTTATAAAACTCTCAGTAATATATCATATTAATCATCACAGAAACATAATTGGGTGAACAGTTTGATTGATGCATTCATAAAATTACAAAAGTAAAACAGAAAATAATAAGCATGACATGGAGGATTGTGGCGTGGTTTTCAGTTTCGTGTTATATTTTATTTACAAGTAGCAATTTGTTTGCAAAAAGTACTTAAATAAAGTTGTCTTCGTTTTCGTTAGTTCCTACTTAGCTACAGTTTCTATACTTAGTGATAGTTCTTGTTATAATGGACGAACAACAGTTATCGGTAAGTACCTATTCCAAAATCATAATTAATAAAACTTAATATGCATTCAATACTTTAATTGGCTATTGCACATTGAAATTCCGGGTGGCGGGATTATATCCTAAAATTATATAATATAGTTTACAAAATAAGGTTTTTTCAACTCTTAAAATATTTTAGATAGTAGGTATAATTTAAAAACGATTCAGAATATTTCAAATCATAGATATGCATAATACCTACAAAAAAATTAATATTGTAATAGGGTAGATATTAATATTATTAAATCATGCTCATATGTTTACAGAGATTTGGATCTAGAAGGAAATATGTTCAATGTTTAAGACATTCCATAAATTACTTACATAGATAAAATAAAAAAACAATAGTTGGAAATTATGTGAAAGATGGGGAGTAAATATTTCAGCTGATACAGACATTCTATTGAATAGTACAGAAAATATTGAATCAAGTATCTCTAGCTCTAGTTTTTGTGGTAGTTGCCATCAATATAGTTTTACAGATTTAGAAAGTTTTAACATTATCACTAAAAAATTTGTGGACAATTAGGGACTGTTGAAACTTTAAAAATAGAAATTTCTGCTAAAAAGCTTATTTCATTTGAAAATACACTGTATATATATCCCTTAATCTAGACGAAGAATATGTAACTTATGACACTGAATGCTCCAATCAACCAACATAATTCAATTATTTGTTATTGCATCATATTGCCTTGGAGAAGATTAATTATATATTTGACGATAGTTATTTTTACATTGCAGAGGAAATGTAGTAAACATTTTCGAACTAAATAGAAAGTGTCATATTAGGTTTGAAAAATACTCCAAATTAACTCCACTTTTTTTAACCATGTTCATCTGATAAAATTTATTGTGACAAAGAGATTGGAAGTAATATTGTAGAACACAACTATTGGATACAATTAATTATAAACTCATTTAACTTAATAATGTGTTCAT
Source organism: Galeruca laticollis (assembly GCA_963921935.1). Taxonomy (NCBI): domain Eukaryota; kingdom Metazoa; phylum Arthropoda; class Insecta; order Coleoptera; family Chrysomelidae; genus Galeruca; species Galeruca laticollis. Next base: position 52,377,652 of record OY998179.1, on the reverse strand, counting down.
ATCTCTTCTTCATAAGTAGTTTTTTTGTATATAGTGTATTAATAATGATAAGTTTTCATTAAGTTACAATTCCACAATGTTAAAATACAATATGTTCCAGGATGGGAACAACAAAATGAGAATAGTATATTGATTTATACAGAAGAGAAGTATGAATTTTCATGGCACACCTGAATTTACCTGCCAAACGCCAAACAGAGTGAAGCAGGTAATATAAGGTAAGCCATGAAAGGCCATAAAAAGTCACTTCTCGAAATAGAATATGTTATTATTTCTTTGAAGAACCCCGCATGTTTCTTATGAAATATGTATCCTAGTCGATTGGCTGAAAATCTAGTTTGATATTGTGTATGATGTTCTGATCAAAGGTCTCCATGGGCACAATTTGATCTAAAGCAGTTATTTTTTAGCTGCTCTTCACAACACATTTAAAGGTATCACAGATAAGCATTCTGAAGTGTACGTTATAGAAGGGTTGAGCCACTCGGAACAGCGTAAAAAGTAACCGTAAGTATACGATAGAATTTTCTTTAAACATATTGGATTTCTATTGATTCACCGTTATGTTCCTTAAAATGTTTATGGTGTAAAATATTTATTAGTTTTGATATTATTAAATAACTATTCTTATAAATTTTCTGTGAAATAGCTGTAATGTATGTGTATCAGTTGAACTTTATCAATTCAGTTTCAAAGTATGTTACATTATAGCAACTAAAGATTAATATACCTTTTTTAATTTTTTGCTTTCACTGAATGCGTGCAACAGTTTCACACGAATTCAATTTTTGTTAAGATGTGTAATATATCACTTTCCACACTTGTCATATAATATGCTTACACAATTTTATTTTTCCGAAGCTTGGATTCCTGGACAAGATATATTTTTCTAATTTTGTACCAGTTTTTTCAAATTTACTGTACTGTTTAGTAATAGTGAATTTACTTTTTTTATTTAAGATGTACGGGGTGAACAACTAAGAACGGCTGTAGGCCATATCTCAAAGAAGTAACTTGGTTCAACTTTAAAAAAAATCAAAAAATACCTTTAGGAATGTGACCCCGGAAAATCGCTGGAAAATATTTTTGAGACTCTAAAATATCCGCTAGGGATGGAATGAACACTCGAAAACAGAATACTGTGATTATCTACAAAAAAAACATACTAAAAGTGTCCTAAAAATACAAATTTTTGAAATCTTGAAGAGGCCCCAAGGAAGAATGCGATAACTACCGCGGAATAGCACTTTTAGATGTAACATACAAAGTTCTGGCAAAAATACTTCAAAATCGATTAGACAAATACCACAATGAAAATGTAGGAGAATACCAAGGAGGTTTTAAAGCAGGTAGATCGACAATAGCCAAATTTTCATTATGAAACAACTTCAGGAGAATGCTTACGAACAAAATCTAAGTCTGCATATGCTATTCATCGATTACAGACAGGCCTATGATACTATTTAAAGAAAAAAAATATATGAGGCAATGAGAAAGTTAAAAATACCAGGTAAATTGAGAAGACTAGTGGAAATGACCATACGAAAAACCGAGAGCAAAGTAATTTTGGAGGGCAGTACTTCTAACGAATTCAAGATAGAGAAAGGTCTGAGACAAGGAGACCCATTATCCACAACCCTCTTTAACCTAGTTCAGGAAATTATACTGAGAGAAAGTGGTATAAAAACCCGAGGTTTAATTTATGGGAATAAACATCAGTGTCTAGCATATGCGGACGACATAGTACTTATGGCAAGATCCAGGAAAGAACTGCTAAGCGTATTTAAGCTACTAGAAGAGAAGGCAAGAAAATATGGTCTAGTGATGAACGAGAAAAAAACCAAATACATGGTAATGAAGGATAATGAGAAAACCGATATTATTATAAATTGTTATGGAAACAAAAGCTACAAAATAGAAAAAGTGGAACAAATCGAATATTTAGGAGTCACTATCACAAATGAAGGAGACGAAGAAAGGGAAATAGAAAAAATGTTAACAAAAGGCAGTAAAGCAGCAGGAATGGTATCACAGATGCTCAACTCAAAAGACATATCACGAACAGCTAAAATAAGAATGTACCAAACAATAATAAGTCCGTCAGTTACCTACGCTTGTGAAACATGGACAATGAACAAAAAAGAGCAGAATAAACTAGAGATATGGGAATGCTCAGAAAGATTTATGGTGGAATAAAAGAAAATGGAATATACAGAAGAAGAACAAACAGAGAATTATCAGATTTGTATAATCACCCAAGTATAACCCATATAATTAAAGCACAGAGAGCGAGATAGTTAGGACATATAGGTAGAATGGCAGAAGATAGATGGGTAAAACGAGTGCTGATTGGGGGAGAAGGTGGTTAAAAGAGAAGAGGAAGACCAAAGAAGGAATGGTTGGAGGAGGTTAGGAGAGACCTGAGATCAGTTGGAGTAAGGGACTGGCAGAACGAGGCGAGGAATAGAAAAAAATGGAGAGAGAGAGTGAAAGATCTCGAAGCTGAGGGCCAGATAGGCCTGTAGTGCTGATATATATATACATATATATATATATATATATATATATATATATATATATATATATATATAAACATTTTTTCAGCGATTTCTGGGTCATTTTCCTGAAGAAATTTTTTGTGGTACCATGACTATTTTTTGAAATATGGTCGTCAGCCGGCGTTCTTAAATGTTCACCCTGTATTCACTGATTAGGCACATAAACATCTATAGGATGTCATCTAGAATCTTTGAGTTGTATTATTTAGATGTTTAAGTAATTTCCATACAATATCTAAAATAATATACTGTATTGATTTTGAAATGTTGTATTTAGTTCATTGGTAAGATGTAGTTCTATAGATATTGCATTAACATCTACAATATGTTAAAAGACATTTCTGAATGTAACAGTTCATTATAAAGACTTCCGTTTGAGGAAGTTCTAGTAACATGTCAGTAATGTGAAAAGGCGGCGCTTTTATATTACTGAGAACTTAATTTGTAACATCACAAAAGTTAACAGCCACAAGTTGGGAATAAGCGGTTGTATAGATGTGCATGTGATGAAAACAAGAGGAAAAAAGGAAGAAAATGATCACAATGTGATATTGAATTAACGTGACTGTAACGTTTATTTGCATGGTGGGATATTTACTAGACACAATAAAATTGTTAGATACGGTTAAATCGAAAAATGCCACCCTTGACAAAATGTTGCTAGAGCAATAATTAATAAATACTAAATTACATTTGTTTTTTACACGAGTTTGTATCGATTCGTTCGATTGAAAAATGTTGATACAGTACATTGTGAAATGGCAAATTATTTTTTATATCCTTCGGTTTGTTCGATTGGTAGGTGTGCTATTTTCTGCACACTGCGATCACACTCTTCCTAGGGTGTTTTAACTCTGACGACACGTATGATGTCATCATTACCCGGATAGGTTTATATTATTCCGCCCAATATCCATTGTAAGGGCGGAAAATTATCTTCCTTCAATGAAACAATTGTCCCTATCCCAACATCGACACGGAGGCGCATATTGCCGTCCTGTCTGAAATTTCCGAACTAGAGTGAACGATAAACAAGATGTACGAATTTTGCTTGATATGTGAACAACAAAGACATTCTTGTATAAATCACGCATAAAAAAGGGCCACTTAAACGGAGTGGTAACCGCAGACATGCATGTTTCTGGCTCATTAGCCGTCTTCAGTACAGTATAAACAAGTAAGGTTGTAAAACTTGGAAGCAAAGCTGTTCATCGAAACATGGGAACACACAAAACAACGGATTTCAACAGGAAAACCAAACGCAAAATTTGTGCCTTCAATTAGAAGATCCCGATATTTCGAGACAACAACCAACACCGACAAGGAGGCGCATATAGTCCATCTATCTGGAACTTTCGACCTAGAGTAAACAACAAACAATATGCATGAATATCGCGTGATGTGTAAACCACAAACAACAAAGTGATTCTCTGGTAATTCACGCAGAAAGAATCAGGGCTACTGAAACGGAGTGGTAACCACAGACATGCATATTTATGGCTCATTTGCCATCCTCAGGACGGTATAACCAAGTAAAGTTGTAAAATTTGGAAGCAAAGATGTTGATCGGAACATGGGGGTGAAGTTGACCAAAAGCACTTTTTTTAATTTTTTTTGGTGATTTTTAATGTACTCTAATTAAAGCGGACTCAAATACCCATAGTATACGTGTAAAGACAAAAATATAGCAAAATTTTAAACATGTCTTTTATAGGGACACATTACAAAATGGGTCAAAGTCACCCCATTTTACGGTATTCTACTAGAAGACTCATGACGACAAAAATCTGGAAAAATACCCTTATCTTTTAAACGGCAGACACCTAAGAACAGAAATTAAATCAATGCAGATAATGAAATACATTATTTGTGCTATTTCTCACGAAGTACATAATAATCACTACATGCGATATCATCGTCGAGTATGCATCGACGGATACTTGTGTGAGTTATTCAAAATACTACGTAACAAATAATCCAGAATAAATATATTTATTGATCCCTTATATAGTTATATTCTTCAATATTCTTATTTTTGAATAAGTTTATTTAGTGTACCGTCGTTGTATCTGAATTTGCTTCCTTCAGTATTCTGATTTGCAAAAAAAACTGCTTGAATAACAAACAAACTAATAACGGTTTATGTGGTCATAATATACGTTGACCGAAAAAAGGGATAATACCAAATCGATAGTTCTTTCTTAACAAAATAAATCGTTGTTATTATTTTACTGGGATGCGAATCAAACAATGCAATAAACCTGAATGCCTTTAAAGCAGCGCTGAAAAACAGGACAGTAGTAAGCGCCGTTTTGATACTGAATTAAAATAGAATGGAAAAAGGATAATTCCATTTTATTGACTGATTTTCATCGTAGATTGTTGATGGCTTTGATACTCGAATAGCTCTAATTATAAATTTGATACGTGAGAAACTGGAAATTATCAATGTAATAACAGAAAATGTCATGATAGAAGATTATAAATATTCCTTGGAGGCTAAGCTCTGATTCAGTCGAAAATTTCCTTACGATAATAGTATTAGAAGAACAATTTGTTTGAGATAACACAACACGGAGTGAGTACAGCTTCGCTCGAATATGTATGTATGTATTTTTGTATGTATATGTATATGTTTTTTAACAAATGACTACAACTGCTTATTACACAAAGACATACTTTATTAGGATTACATATCTAATAAAATTGATGTATAAATAGCGAGAAAAAAAACATTGCAATAAATTGACACATATAGAAACTGTGGAATCTATTTTTTCACAAAAATGTGTATAAAAAGGAGAGGCTAATTACCTAATGTGACTTATTTTGGATCATAAAAGCCAGTCTTTGTTTCCCTTGACATAATGCTTATGTTAACTTTTCCTATACACATATATATCTTTCCATATAAATAAACACTTCGTTCATTCATATCTTCAGTTTCTAGGGATTTTGCATATTTTTTAAATATGTTTTTAGCCAACTTCTTATATAAGTCTAATACATTTTTGGAAGAGAGTTAAATAAACGTGGTACTATGAATTCGAAGTACCAAGTTCCTATTGTTTTTTTCGCTGTATTGGGTTGGACACAATCTTTTGTTTCATTTCTAGTATGACAGGGGTGATCAGGTGATTGTAAGTAAGAGCGATTTTTAAATAAATAAACAATTAAATCCAATATATATATATATATATAGATATATATATATATATATATATATATATATATATATATATATATATCGTGTCGGGTTACTGCAAGAACAAGATAACTACACTTTTTAATTTTTCTTAGTTAAGTGCATCTCTCGGTCTAAAAATTGCACCTACTGATACTGCGAGAACAAGATACATTTCTGACAATCATTAAAAATGTTACGAGTTTGCAAAAATAATATAAATTCATTTTGGTCAAAATTTCGCCAGCACAAAGCAGATATGTGCACTTATGTCGTATGGGACTTCATTTTGTTCCATATTAATTAATATCTTTAACTGCACAAAGAAGTTATATGGCACTTATCTGCTTTAAGCAGTTTAATTCTGTTCTTATCAAGGTCTTAGGTTTGCAGTGGCATCTTAAAAATGACATTTTTTCATATCCATGTCAAATGAAGGACAAACCTCCGACAAAACGACCTATCTTGTCTATCATCGGAACTATTTTCCTTTGTCCCTTATTGTTGCAATCGAAGTATTTGTTGCAACAACTGTGGCTCTGCAATACCGGTTGGGACGAAAAACCCAACCTAAACATCGTCGAATCTTGGACAAATCTACATTCTGAATCCCCACTTTTATCTAACTTCAAAATACTCAGACAAATAAAACTCAATCTTGTCAAATCATAGTATTTTCGCGTAAAGAGGAAGGAAACATATATATCTCTCTCATCTGCGCAAAATATAGAACCGCACCAATAAATAGACAAAAGTTAGAACTCTTAGGTGCTGTTCTCCTAAATGACTTAATTCAGTATGTTTTGTCTACCTGCGAAGGTAAAATAACTTTCACAAATATCTATACATTTTGCGATTCTAAAGTAGTTTTTCATTGGCGTTCCTCACCTCCGAATCGTTGGAAAACTTTTGTCGCGAATCGAGTCAACCACATACAAGAAATCCTTCCATCCACTTTTTGACATTATAACGCAGCAGATATAACTTCTAGGGGGGTATACCCTTCGCAACTTATTTCCAACGAAATGTGGTCGAATGGTTCTTCGTTTTTGTGGCCACCAGAAAACGATTGGCCCGACTTCAAAACTACAAAATTTCAAATTGACGATATCGATGTCAGTTTGGAAGAAATGCCACATGTTTGTTTAAAAGCTAATATCATTCTTAACCCTCTAGATAGCCTTATGGAAAAAATTTCACATCTTTCTAAAATTCAGCAAGTCTGTTGTTATGTGACCATCTAGATTCCCGATATCTAAAGTTTATCAAAAAAACTAGTACCTCCTAGTCCCGAGGAAATGAAAATCGCACTTTTCGTTCTTATAAAACGAGTTCAAGAAACTTGACTTTTGGAGCTTTTTTCTACCCTATCTGAAAAAAAATGCCTAAGCCTTTCAGAAAACTTTCACCATTTCTTGACAAAATGGGGCTCATGAGAGTGATAGGTAAACTTCAAAATTCACATCTTTTATCCTATTCTGCCAAACACCCCCTGTTACTGCCAAACAGACATCGATTAACAACCATCACTATTGAATCTACGCATTGTCAATATTTGCATCCAGGACCTGAAACCTTACATCATCTAATTTTACAACAGTTTTGTCCTTAACTCACGCCCTCTTTCCCCCTCTTCATCAGATTCAAATGATCGACAACCCCTCACTCCTGGGCATTTTTTAACCTTAGAACCCCTCAACTCAGAACAAGATTCATGGGAAGTTTCTCTGAATCGACTCGTCAGATGGCAGCTTATTCAGAGACTCCACGCGGATTTTTGGAAAAAATACTCGCGCGAATACTTGCACACGTTGCAACAACGGTATAAATAGAATAATCCGTCCTCGGAGGTTAAAATTAATGATCTAGTCGTTATTTCGAATGACAGTAATAAAAAACCTTTAAATTGGCCACTCGGGAGGATAGTCGATGTACACCCTGGCACGGACGGTCAAGTGAGAGTTGCTACAGTTCGTATGGCTGCCGGTATTTACAAAAGGCCAGTCATCAAACTGTGTCCTTTACTTATAGAAGTTCAATTTGTTCATCTTCTACCTATTAAATGTGAATGTTTTTTTTTCTTTTCATTTATTCGTCTGTAAATTTAATTCAGTCGTCAGTTAATCTTTTCTTTTTCTTTAATCATGTCAAATCAGCTCAAATTCGTGTGTTTTGGAGGCCGGTATATTTGTTCACAAACTGTTTTTCGCGGTTATATTAATTCAAAACACACACCATGGCTTGAAGAAAGGGTTACGAAATGCGCGCAGGTGCGACATGCAACATGCATGGTGAAATGGCTAACGAACTAAGCTTTTTGGTGTGTACTAAAAGAAAAATTAGAATGTGTGAAGTTAGCCAAGGAAAACAATTGTGTATTCAGAAAAATTAAACGCCTTCAGCCGACTTTGTGAACCCGAAACTGAAACTCCAGGAACAAATTCGGTGAGTACCCCTTTCTTCATCAAGTATATGTTGAGAAAATCGTTTAGAATCTTATCAATAGCAATTATTCAATAACGAATTCAAAATCTTCGCGGTTCAGAATAAGATATAGTCCACGTTCTAATTGTCTTTCTATCGTCAGCTAGTACCGTGAACGAACAACAAATATTAAAGCTTAGGTATTATTGGATCTATGGAGATATCCTGAATATATTTCTCCAAATTTACATCAGTATAACTGTGCAATGATATAGAAAACCAGGAAAACTATATCTGTTGATATTTACAATTATCACTTAAGAAAACCGTTTAAAAATGGAGAACTCCCTAGATTTATTCGTTCATCGACAACTTGATATTGTGGGTTTCTTAAGTGTCTTCTAATATCTAATTCTTCAAGGAAATCCAGTTCTTGTTTTTTATCACAAATATGTAGTACTTCTAGTTCTGTGTTAGATATCAATGAATGTTTGGTGTCAAGTAGATGTTTTGCGTAGTGGGATTTATCTGGTTGTTGTAATCTGCATGCTCGTAAGTGTTCACTGTATCTGATTTCAATATTTTTAAGGGTTTGACCCTAATGGACCGAATTACATTATGGAGATTGAAGTTTATATATACCAGACTCCTTTAATGGGGATATAATATATACAAAAATATCCCCATTAAAAAAGGCTGGTATATATTAACCTAAATGTCCAGAATGTAATGCTGTATATTTGGAGCAAAATCTCAGAAATTTTGAAATCAGATACAGTGAACACTTACAAGCATACATACTAAAATGATCAAATAAACCCCAGTATGTAAAACATCTACTTGACACCAAACATTCATTGACACCTAACACAGAACTAGAAGTAATACATATTTGTGATAAGAAACAAGAACTGGATTTCCTTGAAAAATTGTAAGGCACTTAAGAAACCCACAATATTTAGTTGTCAATGGAAAGATAAATCTAGACAGTTGTCCACTTTTAAACTGTCTTCCTAAGTGATAATTGCAAAGATCAGCAGATACAGTTTTCCTAGTTTTATATATCATTGCACAGTTATACTGATCTTAATTGGGATAAAGATATCCAGGATAGCCCCATAGAGCTAATAATGTCTTAGCTTTAATATTTGTAATATCCTATCTTCTTCTTTTTTCGATTAACATAAATATATTATTATAGCTTTTTTAAAACCTACGTTGGTAACGCCAATTTGTTATAATTTATTTTATTTGATATGCTTATTTATTTTAGTTTAAACTGTATATTTATGATATAATTAAGTGTTTTTATTTGCTATTAAAACCTTTTATTTAATTGTTATTTCCCCAATTGTTAAAACGCCAATTTATTTTGTTATTTATTATGAATATTTCATTGTTTAGATGTTCTACTGATATGAATAAATTAATTTATTTTCTCACATTTTTTTCTCAATTTCCTTCCCTTCAAGTATTTGTGAAAACATCAACTTATCCCAGGGCGAATAGTTTCAAAAGAGAAATTAGATAATGCAATGAAACCAAATTATGATTACTAAATAAATATTAGATGAAATTCATATTTACAAATGTTTACAAAATGTTAGACTATACGACGCCTATAAAAACTAATTAGCATTAATCTCCATATCGTTTCAACCTTGAATACTTAAAAACATCTGCATATAGCAGACATTCTAACATAATTTCTTCATGTGGAAAAAGAAATATTGTATTTAGATAACTTTTGAAATATGTATTTTTAAACAAAATGCATTGTGGTGAATCGGTTGTAAAATTTGTACAATAATTTTACAATAGTGATATTTTTAATATTGATATGATATATGTGTGTGAAATAGTAAAAATTTATGAATTATTGAAAGGTTAGTTTCTTATCAACTAGAGACATGCAAGTTATATGTATACAATAAAATATCAGGTGAGTTCATAATTCTTATACCACTATCATTTAAATCTTTCAGTTATATAGTTTATTCTTTACTCTTCATTCATTTTATTTTTTATTTTTAATTTGGCCTTATGTTTTTTTGATTGTTTGTGAACTTATAATGATCATTTTCTTTATTATTAGTAGTGTTGTTCTATTATTTTGTATACAAAATATTTAAATATCACCAACCTTTATGAGAAATTGTTTTTCGCAACTTGTCCGCAGTTAGACGCTTCACTGATACATTGGCAGCAACTCATTACTTCTGGATAACTCGATAAATTTTTCGTCTCTTTCAGGAAAATCAATTTACACATATTACGGAGTGTGCACTTTATAACATTTACTTTATAGCGTACTTATTTAATGATATTTATCACTTTTTTAATAATATTTTTCACTTAGCCTTTCACAGAGATGTTATCCTCTCGCTCCGCTTCTTTTCTCCTCCCAGTCTCCTTTTTTATCAACAACCCTCTGCTGTTGACCGGAAGTTCACGCTTTTCTAGAAATTCTATTCATAGCGTCTTATTGTGACTATTATATTTCTTAGAATTCACTATATTTCTGACTTAAAATTATGATAGTTTATTGTTTTCCACGTGTTATATTAATAAATGTTCCTAAATTATTTATTATTATTTTTTGTAATTGTCTTTTTCATTATTTAATATTATCAAAGTCTTCTGATTGGCCAGCCCAAATTTAGTTATATCTCAATTTTTACAACACAACTAATCGTACAAAGCATATGTATACAATTCATTTTATATTTGCTTTCCATTCGCCACATTTTTAAACTTAACATTTCAATAGGTATTTTTTTATATTTTATTCTCATCATTTGTTATTAATCATAGCATTGTTAGTTGGTATTCCTGTCGTCATATCTCAATTTCCTTTTTATTGACATTGCATACAAATTACAGATTTCTATAAATTTATGTAAGTTGTATAATTAAAATCATTGAGTATTGTTTTATTACGTTTTATATAATTTTCTACATTTCAATTTTAAATGTTTGTAAATCTCATCATAGTCTTGTTGGTATCCTAGTTTACATTCTGTCTTATTTCTCTAACAAATAAATCTCTTACGTGTCTAATATTACAGCTTGCGTCAAGTTAATTAGTTGAGCTAGGTTTCTTGTTAAAGTTCTGTTTGAGGTTACATATAGCGTTGAATTATTTTATTGACGATTTGCAATGATTATTAATATGACTTATTTTGACTGTATATTTATCTTTATGATTATATTATTATGAAATTAATTTGATATCTTTATAAAATTTACAAAAAATGATTATTTTTTCTAGTATATAATGAATTCAATATTATTTATATGCTTGTTTATTCTACAAGGTTGGTCACTTCTCGGTCTAGCCAATAATAATTATTAAACATCACGTAGGTATCAAATGGAATGTAGCTTCTGTCATTCTGACCATAACATTCGATGTTACAATTGCCAGATTTATTAGAATTTTTAACTTTTTTGAAAATATAGTGGAATTATCTAGAAACAGGAAGTTTCATTGAAAACAATAATATGAGTAGATTGCACGAAGTAGGGGCCGAGACAGTTGATTTCGTAATAACAGAAATTAACTTGATTTTGCAACGCATAAAATCAAATGAATAATCAAAGAATCATATATTTTGAGTAAATATTAAGCTTAATATTGACAGTGTAGTTTTAATGCAACTATCAGCATTCATACCATCATTATGAGAATTACCAATATTCTATTTGCATAATTAATTAATTATTCACTTATGTTGACAAAAACGACTTTATCCGCTTACCGGATGGAATATTTATTTTATCAACAGTCAGTCAGCAAAATAACATATAGAGATACATAAAGAGAAATAATTAATAGTGTTAATTGGACATTTTACACTCCTCACGATAAATTTGTTTTTAAAATAGGGAAATTGTTATGTATCAATATTTTTAGCATTCAAATAGCATTCCATGTACAATAATAATTTGGACTAAATCAAATTTTCTGCAATTCATGAATAAATGAAATGGAGAAAATGGGATTATTTATTATCAATGCATGTTAAAGTTCAACTCAATTGAACTGAATTTTATCATAATATATCAAGTTTTGTTATTTTTGAACAGATGTCAACAATAAAATGAATATTTCTTTAACAAAAGTACAACAACTGATATCAATTCAGATACCTCTTATATCCCAGCAAGGAATTGTTTATAACCCGGCCAGACTCAGTAATTTTCCTAATTTGGTAGTAAATTTCAGAAATAAGGATGGGTAAAGGAACTTTAATGGTGCTCGTGCACGCGCGACCAAATAATGGCAAAGAAGGGAAAAGATATTATTGTCCAGCGACGGATGTGGAGTTGACTTTGAAAGGGGGAAGCAGGATGAACATGTCAAAAAATATTTATCATACTAGCGATTACAATATCCTGTTGTTTGAGAACATGATGGGAATAAATCAATTTTTGAGTAGTAACTCTCTATTCTGCCTCAACTACGATCATACACACGGATTTTTGGATATGATTAATATAATTGCGGTATGTATTACTATATTTCTAACTAATTCCATTTCTAGTAATTATATTTGAGTTCCATGTTACTTCTATACAACATGATATTTCAGCGAACACTTAACAAAAAATTTTGCAGTATTGACAGTCCATTACCTGAGGAAGGTGATACAAGCTCGAATTCGTCACTGATTTAAACCAATTCACCGCCACATGGCTGGCCAACCCACATGTTCTGCCGAACTGTTCAGTTCGACACTAGGAAGTGTAAATTCAATTGTTTCTTTGGAGACAAAATACTATTTATGAAAATAAAAATTGTGTTATAATTTTGTTTTATTTATAAATCGAAACAAGCAAGTCACACCAACCAGAAGAAGGAAGGACATTTAGCACCTAGGTAAATATAAAACTCCTGAAAGCTGATAAGTCAGGAACCCTCTGATTAGGAAGGCAACTACCCCCGGCAGGGAGCCCGCGGTCGGTGTTAGCTTTCACCCACTATCCTACACCATATTCACAACTCAAAAATGTCCTCCAGACACAGCCAAAGCTGAAGAGCTGCGAAAACCCCCTCAAGAAACGACGCGGAATTCTCCTTCCCACCTGAACTCCAAAAAATCTCTGTAAGTATCTACCCCACCGGCACCAAATTCTCCAAAGACTTCTATAGAACCTATCACGCACACCTTATGTCCGACGACGAAGAAACCCCAACCCTCTCCGAGAAAGAATTCCCTCTTCTCACATCAACAAAACACAAACACAACACACCCTCATCTCACACTTCCAAACAAAACCACTCTTCCTCAACACCATCCCCTCAAGCTACATCAAAACCAACCTCCTTAAAACGTACACCCGAACAACAACACACACTCACTTCATACACATCCCCAACCATGTCTTATGCTTCCTCCGTAAGATCGCTATCCCCTACAGCCTCAGCCATCCGACAACCCCACGTCCCCGACGAGGAGGGATCCACCCTTGTCGGTAAGACCAAATCCTGACCAATAACACTAAAACCTACCAACAATCCCATAACAACCGCCAACAAGAACAACACTACACAAACCCTTAACCTCCGAAACCTACCAACACAATATTCTACACAAAAATCCCTATTCAAACTTCTCAACACTCTAGACCTCCTAAATAGCCACATCCTATATTTGAAAGTTAATTTCAATAGCACCGCTCTACTCAAAACATCCTCCCTAAAGTCAGTCTCAACTATTCTGAGACCAATCTACAATTCCACTGGTGATTCTAACATCATCATCAATGTCCTCAACTCCACCGAACGTTCAACCCGTCCAGCAAACAAAACCCTCATACCCACCTACTCTTTCGTCTGCAGGAATGTAGACGCTTCGATCAGTCCCTAAGAATTAGAATAAATTCTTCACGATGTACAAATTCCATTCCTCAAAACTTGGTGAATCATCTCTAAGTCCACTAGCAAGCCCACTTCGATGTTTCGCATCGTCACCACCTCCGAAGCCCATTACCACCAGGCCCTCACCTCCGGCTATCGACACCCAAAACCCCTCAAGAAACCGCTCCAGTCACTCTTGAAAAGCCACCAGTTCCTTACGACCTTTCAACTGACACTTGATAGAAATTCTCACTGTGACTTTAATGAACGCCATACCCAACTCAAGGGACGTCATAGCCGCCACTCTTCGTCATTTAATTCCATCCATATATGGACACCACTACTCTATCACAAACATAGGCAGGCGTGCCCATTTTGCTTTCACTCCCATCAGGGGCAGAAGCGATTCAACTTGATCCGCGACCCCATCCACCCCGTCGTTGCTGCAGGTTTTTCACGTTTTTTTCTGTAGTATAGTTAATTTATTCACTAGCCAAATGGGCCGACATACGACGAGATTTTTGGATTTAATTGATGATGATACCAGCAATCCACTGAATTCAACATTTTAACTAGTTATTCACAAAATTTCATATTTCATCATTTTAACCACCTCACCTAGACAACAAACACCTAACTATCTAAATTCCTTCACTCGAACTCGAAGAATGCCAGTCGCTACCACCAGTCATCTTCCACGCATCTTTCTATGTCTCCTAATCGTTTTTCAAACAATTTTGAAATACAAATCCTCAAAATCATTCCCAACTTTTCTTATTAACTCTCAAGACATCGGAGACACCCAATGCAAATTTTTTTCCAATAATTCCAAATCTGCAACAACTTCAAACACCCACCTCTTCTACTCTTAATCCTTAGTCAGTCGCGTGAAAGAAAAGCACGTAGCTGGTCGTGTGGGGTCATTATGACCCCGGTGATTTTTTAGGCATTAACAAGTCTAATCATTTTCAATTAAAACACTACGCCTGCGTAAAAACAAATAAAACACATCCATAGAATACAAAATTATTATATTTATAACAAGTTAATCACTGTCAACACAGTCAGTACATAAAATTGACATGATGTGAGTTTTGCAAATAAAATTAGACCAGTTATTGCATTTAACTAAATGTTTGTTGTCATTTTTTCTTGGACATTTCATATATAACCAGAGCATTGTTAGCAGCAACATTTAAAAAAATACTGTCATTGTCCACCTGTTTTTTCACCTTCCTACATTATATGCTAGGCAAAGTTGATCTCAAACATCCACCCCCGCCGTTGTACAGTTATGAAATGTGATTAGTTCTGGTTTACGCAAATCTCCAGTGGTGTCATCAATTTTATCATCATGGTGCATGCTTGACACTAAAATGACACTCTTTGATTTTTTAGGCACCCAAGAAACTATTGTCATATCTTCCGTAAAACCAAAAAGACTACTTTTTTCTGGCCTAGTTCTGTTAGAAAGAAACTCTTTCGGAATCTCCTTTTTATTTTCACGCAAGGTACCCACCATCGTCAACTTATAATCTGTGAGTAATGACCTCACAACAGGTATGCTTGTATACCAATTATTGGTAGTCACAATACGATTGGTTTTTTTATTGGTTGAACCAGACGTTTGACAATGTCCGACGGCGAATTACTGGTTCTATACGGACCTTCTGGATGAGTCCCTGACTATATTTCGAAGTTTTTCAAATAAAATGTCCTGGCATCTAACATACCACTTTATTGCCATATTTGCCTGGTTTGTTTGGCATATCGAGGGCTAAAACGCAGGACCTCGTAACTAACACTTTTTTAGAAAATAGGATTTTGATGCCTCAGACTTCAATTTTATAAGCGCCATCTATGTGTGAAAGGAACTAACTATCAACCTGTCAAAATCAAACAAAACAGAAGTGCTATTCAACACTTCGACCTTGATTCCGATTTTGTTTATAATCGAAATCGAAAGCGGATTGATGTTTGTTGAACGACCAAAAAAATTGTCATTTGTCATGTCATTTTACAAATCAAATAAATCGATAGTGACATAACCTCATCATTATTTTCGTTCATTTCACGTGTATTTCATACTTTTCACTAGTTTATTTAGTTTAATCATGTTTCATTTTATAGAAGGTGTACTGATAACTGAAAATGTAATATACAATTGCAAAATATAACTCACATCACATAGCCCATACACAAACGGTAGTTTATTTAAATTTTTCGACCAATCACATGCTTCCGATTTACGATTGTTTTCAATAGCATCATAATTTTAGACCAATTATAATCAGAGTGATCGATTGATATCGAAAATGTATTGTTGAACATGTTGTTTTTTAAATGACAGGAAATGATTGTAATCGATTGTTGCGTTGAATAGCACTACAGTGTTCAGCTTCACGCCACTGAAGCAAACTGTCAAGGTAAGTGATCTGGAAAATCGCTTGTAAATATGAAAGAAGTAAAGTGGAGGGTTAAAGTTTGTGATTAGATTCCTAATTAAGCATTCGTTTCAAAAATTTCATAACGATTGCTTTGAGTTGTTAATAATTTTATGTGAAAAAACTATTATTTTATTGCAGGTCCTAGATACGAGGTCCTGCTTCACATGCTTTAGAGTAGATACGAGCTACTGCTGTCTAGTCGAACGAGTAAAATCATGGAAATGGCCATTATAGCGCGAAGTAGTAACACCAATGAAGACAATCAACGTTTTGCTCTTCAAGAAATCACTGAAATGGATTTATCAAACAATATTCTTCTAAATGAAGCCTTATCACCCCAAGATATTTCTGATATTATCAGAGAAGCCGAGGTAGTCTTCGGTCCTAACGAAACTCGCAATACAACTGGTGTATTGTCGCAAATGAAAAACCTAATTTCTTTCCAAAATAAAAAAGACACACATAATAAAAGCTACATTCCAAGAGGTAATGATAATAAAACAATAGAAGAACTAATGGAACAGGTAAATGAAGAGAAGACACGGCCACATGAAGACGGCGCTATGTTATCTGAAAAATCCAGTGAGGAAGCTATGTTTGAAAACGAAAACGTTTTGGATGATTTAGCAAGTATGGCGCATTTTATGCCAGAAGAGAATAATAACGTTCACGACAAAGACTACATTCCCGAAGCCGGAAGTGAATCAGAAAGCGAAGAAAGCGTGGAAGAGGTTGGTGCAGATGCAATGCAGCTAAAGGAACTTAAACAGGTAGATGAAATTGTTATGGAAAAGGAAAATGAGTATCAAGATACCAAAAGAAAGACACTTAAGAAAAAGCAAAATAAGAGGTTAATCAATAAGAATTTATGAATGAGGGGAGAACAATTTGTAGGGATAGAAAGCCACGGGATCAACGCAATACATTTCATGATGAAGAATCAAAAATAAAATGTTTCAAAGTAACAGAATAAATGCGTAGAACATCTTTGAACAATTCTGGACTAACATGAGATGGGATCAACGGAAAGTGTACGTTAGTAATACTGCTATAGTCACTGAAAAAGCGAGACCAAAAGTAACTGAAAATTCCCGACGAAATATAACCCTGAAATATTTTTTGATTTGTGGAAATGATGAAATACCTGTGTGCAAAACCATGTATTCGCATACTCTTTATTTGGGAGAATGGTCCATAAGATCATGGTCAACTGGAAGTACCGAAAAAGAATTAAGTCAACTAAATCAAAAAATTGATTTATTTAAAGAAGATCGAAGCTTTCTAAGACAGTTTTAAGATAATCTAAACAAACTCCCCTCGCATTACTGCAGGAGAGACACTGATAAGCTATATTTCGAGCAACAGTTTCAATCATTAGCTCAACTTCACAGGGTATACAAAACAGAATGCCAAGAAAACAACAAGACACCTTCTTTGTCTGTTGTAACGTTGACAAAAATGGCTGGAGAAATGAAATTATCCTTATTTCGTCCTAGAAAAGATCAGTGTGATACGTGTTTAGATATAAAAACAACAATTTAACTGAACCGGAATACAGCGAACACATAAACAGAAAAAATCGGGCACGGAAGGAGAAAGAAGAAGATACGGAAAAGGCCATAGGCGTTCAGTGCCACGTTATTGCGATGGATGTACAATCTGTGAAGTTAGCACCGCAACTACAAGCTAACGCTTTATATTATAGTACAAAGTTGTATTGTCATAACTTTACCATCTATAATTTAAGAAATAAACAAGGTACTTGTTACTGTTTCGACGAGACAAACGCCGACGGTCAAGCTTCTACCTATGCTTCGCTTCTTGTAGACTACTTAGAAGAAATTCTTTTGGATTTTTCTAACCCAATTATTCCTATTATTATCTACTCAGATGGGTGCTTCGCGTTTCAGAAAAGTACAGAGTTTGTATTACACAAAAATATTTAGAAAAAGGTCACACTCATATGGAGTGTGACTCTGTTCACAGTGCCATAGAGTCATCCCTCAAAAATAAGGAGATCTACTTGCCCAGTGATTATCATCGTATAACTAAGGAATCTCGCAATAAAAATCCTTATTTGGTCGAAAGCATGGACTTCAGCTTCTATAAAAGATATGCCCATAAAGACTACCTTAAATACAGTTCAATACGGCCTAGCAGAACGGGTAGTGGCAATAATGTTGTTGACATACGCGCGTTGCAGTACCATGAAGGTAAAATTAGATACAAACTAAAGTTTGAAGATGATTTTAAGGATCTACCAATCAGACCTTAAAACATAGCATTAGGGAATGTCATATTTCCTCAACTATTTAAGGAGAAACTGCCTATTTCTAAAATGAAATACTCACACCTTCAAGCGATTAAACAAGTTATTCCGAAAGACTGCTGGAGTTTTTACGACTCCTTTCCACACAAGTAGATTTTTCTAGAGATTTATTCTATTTTCGTTTTATTATTTGCCAAAGAAAATGCCATTATTGTTTATAAGTACCTAAATTAATGATTATTTTATGTTATGTTATAATATTTTGTGTATTAAATGTGTTGTGTGTATTAAATGATGTTTAAAAGTATAATTTAATTTGCTTATGTATTAATAAGTTTGCTCATTCGTTTTTTATTTTATTACACAAATTACTAATGAAAAACAATAATGGTTTCCTGCTTTGCAGTTAATTAAAGAAGTCTATTATTAACCTACAAGGTGACATTACCATGTAACTGACATACCCTGATAAGACATTACCACGTAAGTGACCGTATGTTGAAAAAAAAATGAATTGGTGTATTTTTCATATTATAGAAAATATTTAATTGTAATTTTTAAGCGAATAAATACTGCAAGTCCAAAAACTAGCGGCTATTTATAACTCAAAATAGTTTTTCTCGTTTCCTGAACATTTTACGTTTTACGGGTTACGAGGTCCTGCGTTTTAGTCCTCGATATATTGTCTGAAGCTGCAGCGACCACGAAAGGGAATCAGTTGTTCGTCGATTGTAACATATGCTCCTGTTGAATAAGAAGAAGAGAAATTTTCTGCCAAAATATCAATAAACTCTCTAAAAGCAGCGAGCTTATCTGTCCGTTTTGTTTCATCTCGAGTGGCGAGGTCGTCAAATCTTAGACATCTCAATAGGAAAAGGCCATCAGATGCCATTGTCACAATGGGTACATAATCTGATTTCAAACTAGCTTGTTTTAGTTGGCAGCATTGCTCTGTCAACTAATCCATCCGATTTCGAGGCTAGTCGGCTTTCAACAAAAAAGCTTTTTAGTCAGTTTTAATGTGAAGTTTCTTAACTTTAGTGCAATTTCTTTTCTCCAATATTTGGCCAGTGTTATATCTGTCAAAATGTTTATTTCCACTTCTCTTCTTGTAATATATCTCTTCTATTATCATGAATACTGCTACTATTTGTGAAATCACAATTGGTCGGAACAGCATTCCAGTCAGTTTTTGAAAATCTCTCTGGTGGTGTATTGATTTCATCGTCAGTCTCAAGATCACATATTTCTCTATCCTTAAGTTGCTCAGGGGAACTCTTTTCTTGGTTAATTATAGCTTCTTTATCTAGGCCTGTAGTTTCAGAGGAGTTGTTGTCGGCAATTTTGGAAGACTTCCCATCTGAGTATGTATTTTGTCATCCATCTTTAAATTAGGTGTAATAATTTGTGTACTATTTCTGACAATGATTTTAGGAATATTGTATTTAGTCTCTATATAATTTTGTTGTTCAATTGGATTTTCTGTTGTGCTAATGAACACGCTATTTACGTCTTCCAATCTAAAAATAACATTATATACTGTATCTACCAAATTGTACTTCATAGGACTATTTTATTTATGGAAAACTGCTCTTTCCAGAGCAAATTATTTATGAAAATTGCATTTTTTATAACAACAACGCTGTGAAGGAGCTGCAACAAGAATCTACCTCCATACATCTAAAGGCGGAAGGACTTTTTTCAGGTGAATATAAAAACTAACCTGCGGGCAAAAGTGCCAGGAAACCTTTAACCGGGGAGGAAACTCCTTCCGGCAGTGATTCCGCTGTCCGGAATTTGTCCGCTACCCCCTATACTAACAACCACCCACAAAACGAAACAATCTTCTTTTTCGTCCCCTTCCGCACCACAACCAATAGCAATGTCTTCTGTACAATGGTCCCCTTACAACACCCGCAGCCAGAACGGCCAAACCATACCCTCCATTTCATCTCACGATTAATTTCCATCCATGGGCTCACGCCGAAACTCCAACCGCTCAACCCCAATCGAGGACTCAACGCGCGAAATGATTTCCCTAGAATCCGATTTAGCCAAGCTTGAACAGGTCGTTAAGAACCAACAACTCGCCTCACAACAACTCACCTTACATAACCAACAACTCACCTCACAACTCTCACAACTCACCTCCCGCAGCTCGTCACCAATTATACACTCCACCAAATTTCACGCTTCTCGTTCCAGTTCACACATTTCTGTGAACGAGGCTCCCATAACAATCCGTCAATATCCAGAGGAAAACGACACTCTCTTGGGAGCTATATCCAAGAGACCCCTAATACCCCGTACCCCAACCCCACTAACCACTCAACAACAATAAACTCAACCAACTCACAAACCAACTCAATAATCAACTCAATTATCAACTCCACAACCAACCCATCTACCAACTCAACAACCAACACAACAACAAGACAACCCCGCTCCACTCAACAACCACGAACAGTCCAGCAAACCCTAACTTCCCAACTGACAACCCCACTTCAAACACTAAATATCCGAAACCTACCTTCCAAATAAACCTCCCAGAGGAAGTTATTCAACCTGCTCAACACAAGGCTTACAGGAACTAGTGGACAAGATTTTGAAATCAGGTGACCAACACGTCCTGAAAATAAATACAGCAAAAACCAAAACGATGGTCGTCAGCAGAAATCAAAATCCACAAGCCAATATACGAATATATGGTGCTCCAATAGAAGAGGTGCAAAAATTCAAGTATCTCGGGTGCTGGGTGACCCAAAACCTGGAACCAGAGACCGAAATTCGAGCTCGAATTGAAAACGCAAGAGTCACGTTCGTGAGAATGAAGACATTTCTAACGAATGCCCCCATGTCACTCGATACTCGATACCGTTTCGTGAAGTCATACATTTATTCTGTCCTCTTATATGGCTGGGAATCCCGGACAATGGGAAGGAGGATAATGCAGCGACTGGAAGCATTTGAAATGTGGATTTTCCGCAGACTTTTGAACATACCATGGACCCGAAGAATGACAAATGAAAATGTTATAAGAATGATGGGAATAGACAGGGAACTTTTACAACGTGTGAAACAGCGCAGATCTGGTTATCTGGGACATGTATACAGAGGAGAAAAATATCAACTTTTGAGACTGCTTATGGAGGGAAAGATAGAGGGCCGAAGAGGACCCGGAAGACGAAAATGCTCATGGCTTAAGAATATAAGAGACATGATTAGACACATGCTTCCTAGTGAGAGCAGCAAGAAATAGAGATGAGTTTGCTGGTATTGTCGCCAAACTTCAGTACTGAAGAGGGCACTTGAAGAAGAACACATATGAGCTGTTGAGGGAAGATATCTCCTTCTCGAAGGCTAACCTGAACTAAACAGCACTCCTGGAAATTCTCGCCAATTTTCCACAAGAAGCCCTCGCCAACAGACTCCGAAACGCCATCGGTGACCCCCAGGTCACCATCGTCCGCCTAAATTCCCTCCCTAAACTCCCCGAGCTCGCTCGCAATCGAGAAACCGCAAGCCCACCTTCTCCCTTGTCTGCAGAAATATAGACACGTCCCTATCCGAGGAAGAATTCGTGGAAATCCTCTGCAATGAAGTTAAGTTAAACTTCACCAGATCCTGTCGCATTATCTCCCGTCGTCTAAACAAGGCCACTCTATGTTTCGAATCCTTAAGGATTCCGAAGTAGCCTACCATCAAGCCCTCTCATACGGCATCAAATTTCACGGTCTCTCACTCCAGTGTGAGGCCTTAAACCCTTCCAACCCACTTCCTGCATTATCCAGTATACTGCAACAGGTGCTTCACCACAGGCCACCTTGCTGAAACATGCAAGACCAAACCAATCTGCCCCTCCTGTGGAGCATCGGACCACCAATCCAACAATTTCTCTAAAGCAAACGACCCCATCTGCAAAAATTGCGGTGGCTCACACCCCGCCTACCATCCTCGATGTCCAAAGCGGTTGGAAACACCACAAAACCCCCAATATATAGCACCCATCGCCCTCGAAAAACCCCAGACCCCTTACGATCCTTCTACAGACACCAAAATCTTGATCGAGATTCTGGTAGTCCCGACTGCCCGTGCCCTAGTGGCCGACACCCTCACACACATCGTCCCCTCTTTTTACGGATACAACTGTACCGTCACCAGTGGCGTGGGCAACCGCGTTCACTTTGCCTTTACCCAGAAACGTCACAATTGAGTCATGGACTTTAAAATCAGGACTGTGAATTGCCAAGGTATAGCCAGAAAGCGACATCTTCTTAAACACCTTCTACACTCCCAGAATATACAAATACTATCTATAACGATTACTCTATCAAAAAATTCCCCTCGTTTGCCCAGAAACGCCACAATTAAGTCATGGACTTTAAAATCGGGACTGTGAATTGCCGAGGTATAGCCAGAAAGCGACATCTTCTTAAACACCTTCTTCACTCCCAAGATATACAAATACTATCTATCACGAACACTCAAAAAAAATCCCCTCGCTTTTCTGGCTACACCGCATTCCGCTTAGACAGGAACGTCTGCTGTCACGGCAACGGAAGTCTTGTCCGAAGCGGACTCCCCGCTTCCCCACACCCACTCCCAGCTTATCTGTGTCAACAGAACCTGGATTGCATAGACATTGAAATATCGTGGAATAATACCGCGACCACCTTCTTTTCTTACTATAAACATCCCAACCAAGTATTATCAATCGACCTCCTCGAATATGCATCCAACCTACCGCGAGCTGTCATAAAGGACGACTTAAACTCACGAAATATTCTCTTTGGTGATACACACACCAACCCAAGCGGCATATCACTCGCCAACCAATTAGTCTCCCTTCCCATCTCTCGGGTTAAAAACAATAATCCAACCCTAATAAGTCACCTCGGCTCCTCCAATGTCGACCACATAATCTGCACTGACAGATTAATCACCCGCTTTGAAGACGAATACTCTATAGTCGACCCCATCACATCTGACCACGTTCCACTACTGGTCAACACCTCTTTACATAATCCGATACCATCACCGTCAACAACTTTCACATATCGCGATTTGAAAATAGCCGATTAGGATTCCTTCGCAAACCACGTCTCTCCTAACTAACCACAATCCATAATTCATCAGACGACTAATGACATAGATAATCACGCAGAGGAATTCCAGTCTTTCCTAATCGATGCACAAGACATCGCCGTTCCTCTCACCACCATAAATTACAACTACTATGCACTTCCACAACGAATTCCTCTTAAAATCCGTCAGAAAAGACAGTTATACAGGTTATACGTCCGCACTCGAGATCCCGTTGTCAAGACACAATGGAACCGTCTGAACGCCCAGGTTCGGTACGAAATCAATTCTGAAAAGCCGAGAAAATGGAAGGCCGATACGGCCGGACTGGACTTCAGACAAGGGCGCGTGTTTTGGAAAAAATTTCACCGCCTCGTCGGCCTCAAGGGGAAGGAGGAATCACATCTCGAAGTGCAAGGGCAGAAGATCTACACTCTTGAAGACAAAGCCACCGCCTTCAAAAATAACCTGCAAATTGCCTTTACATCACCTGACAATCCAAGATTCCTCAGGGGCTTGCCATCGAAAAAGACCTCCTCACCCGCAACATAACTCGAAACCCACACGTCCATAATCCACTAAATGAGAACTCTCCGCTTCTTACACCCCTAACAATCCAAGGAATTCAGCAAGCGTGCCGAGCGGGGAAAAATAGTGACCCCGGGTACGATTTAATCTCGAGACAGGCACTCAAAAACCTGCCAGAAGAGATTTTCCCCTGCGCTCTGCACCTTGTTGAACGCGTGCTTGGCAAACTCTTACTTCCCTCGTTGTTGGAAATCAGCCAACGTATTTCTCATCCCCAAACCCGCAAATACCCCACAAAGCCTGAATCCTACCGCCCAATTTTGTAATTCAGCGTCCTAGGTAAAATATTTGAACGTTTGTTAAAAGAAAGAATCTGGGACTTCTGTACCGAAAATAGTATCATTCCGGCATTTCAATTCGGATTCAGGCCAGGCCACTCTAGTCAGAACGCCGCCACTCGCATTTCTACAATAAGTAAAATTTTGAAAAAAGTCTTAATATGTAGGCTAATTAAATTCTTCAATGAGCATAACATTATTTCAGAAAATCAGTATGGCTTCAGAGATGAAAAATCCCACGGAGGATGGAGGATGCAATGTGCTCATTAGTAGAAACGCTATACAATTCCCTAGATAAAAAAATCCATGCAGCTTGCATGGATGCATTAACCATAAATAATTATTAAAATTCTACGGTGTGCGTGGATTAACGTATAAGCTATTAGAGAGTTATTTGAGTGAGCGGAAACAATATGTAACCATCGACAGTTGCATAAGCGAGGCTAGAAATCTTACCTATGGCGTTCCACAAGGCTCTGTACTGGGCCCGCTGCTATTCAATATCTATTTAAATAGCTTACTCTTCCTGGACATAAGGGGCAACATTATTAGCTTTCCCGATGATACTGTCATCCTTTTTGCCGCTCCCACTTGGGCTCAATTGAAAACACAAGCTGAAATCGCTTTAAAAAAAATAAAAATCCAGTTTCAATTCAATAAACTAACACTAAATGTAGATAAAACAAAATATATGCCTTTCACATCATACCAGACAGGTCTACCAAATCTCGGCTATTTGGATATTGACATAACTACTAAAATTCCAGAAGTAGATAGGATTGAATATCTTGGAATTATTATTGATCGTCATCTCAATTGGGATCCGCAAACAAAAAATATTGCTAACAAACTAAGAGGATTACTAGCAAGGTTTGAATACATGAGAGACATCTTGGATATACACCACTTGAAAATGTTGTACTTTTTGTTTGTGCAGTCACAGTTGAGCTATGGCTTATCTGGTTGGGGTGGAGTATATGATGGCCACATTGAAAATGTGAATGAACTACAAAGGTGGATATTACGAATTATTTACCAAAAGAGTATCAGGTTTCCGAGTGATGAGCTATATGTGATGAGCCAAGTTATGGATCTAAGGCAAATATTCTGCTCTACCTAAAACGAAATGAAAATTTATCAGAACGTCTTGAACACACTCATTATACTAGACATAAACAGAACACATACAACTTACCTAGAAGAGAAAAAAACTATTGGATACACTGCTTTGATTACTTGGGCCCAAAAATTCTAAGCCTAGTACCTGTAGAACTACAAAACATTAAAAGATATAAGAACGTTAAATGTGAAATAAAAAAATGAATACTATGAAAAAATAGAGACTTTTCCAAAATATAATAAACAAGATATAAAAAGAAAAATATGTGCATGTATGTCTTCTTCTTCCTGCTATGTATAGGCATCATTGCCTGTTTTTCTTCACATCATTGCCTCTGCTCAGTCACCTGGGCGGTTGTCACACCATCTTTTCCTAGGTCTTCCAAGGCTTCTTTGTCCTGCTGGTGATTTGTCCCTTGATATTTTCACAATTCGTTCTTCCGTCATGCGGTCAATGTGCTCATTCCATTTTATCGTTCTATCCAGTACCCAGTCATTGATGTTATCTATCCCGCATGTTCGTCTTATGTTTTCAGTTCTTTCTCTATCCATTAGTGCTCGTCCCGCTACTCTTCGAACTATTTTCATTTCTGTAGTCTCCAGTATCCTTTTCGTTTTAGAGGTCTCAGGTCGGGTCTCTGCTGCATAGGATAATATAGGTCTGATTGCGGTCTTGTATATGCGGGCTTTGGCTTCAGTTCGAATGTATTTATTTCGCCAGATTGTGTCATTTAGGTATGCTGCTGCTCTTGAGGCTCTTGTAGCTTGGTTTCTTACTTCCGTCGCCACGTCCCCGTGTCCAGATATCTCGATTCCCAGATATTTAAATTTCATTTCCTGGTGTAATATTTTGTTATCCACCACAAGCTTACATCTGATCGGCGTCTTGGAAGTAACCATTGATTTTGTCTTTGCCGCTGATATCATCATATTGAACTTTTTTGCTGTTTTGTTAAATTGGTACAGTAGCCTTTGCAGATTGTCCTCGTTCTCCGCCAACAGTACCGTACAGTGCATGTATGTGTGTGCGTATATATGTGTATGTGTATGATGTCTACCTACCAGACTCACTATATCTGCTGAACTTGTCAATATTACTGAATTTGTCAATACTATACCGAATTGATCATTATTATTATACTGACAATGTCAATATTCACTTAATTGTATCTTTATAATTTAATTTCACTGTATTTATTTATTATATCACAAACAAGTTGTTGGTAACCTAGTTACCCTCAGCTTGAGTGATTAATTGTTCACTTCTACATCAATGATGTTAGTTAAATTTTGTAGTTTGTATATTTCTGTTTTGTTGTGAAATAAATATATATTTATTCCTCCCTGTTTACTTGATAATACTTGAGTACCTATTATATTATCATTATCACTTGTTGCTGTCAATTTCAACAAACATTTTTACTTCAATTATTCAAAACGTATGAAGCTTCTTGACGTTTTATACTCATCAATTTGATGGATATCAAAACTTTGTGTAAAACAAGTTGATTCAACTTTATGAAAGTGAATTTGTAATTTATAATTACACCAGGTCTGAGTTACCCAGAACTGTGGAAAAATATCTCCACGCCTCTGGAAAGACGGAAGGGAATATTGTCTCCCAGCACTATTAAGAAATTTGGAACAATTAGCAGAGTACAATCATATTTTTTGGTGTTCATCGAGTTGTCGCAGTCTAATTATCTCAGCTTCTTTCGTCAGATGTTCTAAGTCTTATTAATGATATTCAGAATTTCATATTTCTGACTGTAGAGTTTTCTCAATCGAGTCGAGTTTGTTAATTATTGTTATCAACTGAATTAGTTGGTGGCAGAATCACTGAAAACCTACTGTTATATTATATGGAATAATTGTTCATTTTATAATGGCAGCACTGAGGAGTGACGACACACGTCATCTGCCAAATGTCTTAAGGACATTAATTCACCATTATGTGCGTATATATCAACAAATGTTGATTTTCGAATAAGAAATAAAATTTATTCAAATTAAACTATTTTTTATAACATGGTGTCAGGTGTAGATGGCACCATTTAGTCAAGTATAGTTGTACCAGGTGGTCAGATAAGAACGCAAATTGCGGAGACTATTCATCGTAGAGATTTGAAGGAAAAATTATATCATTGAAGGGGCCAAAAAAAGACTGTGGATATATTTTCGAGATTGTCGCCAGGGGGGCGTAACCGCTATATTAAACAATTTAAGTAATTTTTCATTGAAATCCACCCAGTAAATGTATCAAAAAAACATGTATTCGTGAAAGCTAAGCTCCATTCGAGTACTTTTTTGTTCACTTTTTGACTTATCTATTAAATTAATGTGGTGAGGGGTGATTTATTGATTTTGTAAATAACCAGATGTAACTCCTAAACGACTAAACGGATTTTAATAAACTTGGTCTCGTTGGAAAAAGCATTTATCGTTTAATCTAAACAATTTTCCATTTGATATGTCTAATTCTAAGTGATTTCGCTAGAGCGCGTTTTTAGATATGATAGCAGAAAATTGCAAAATTTTCTAAAAAATTAAATGCAATATGACTTTTTTTCATAAAAATGTAATGAAATGACAACTAAATAGGCTAGTGACAACCGTATTGAGAAAGACTTCATCAAACAGGTATTTATTTTTATTTATACGTCTTTTTTCAAGATTTAAAGATAGGATTTCATCACTTTATAACTTATTGATAATTAACACTAGAGGTGGATTGGACATGGAAGTCTATTTCCGTGGCTACCTCGATCCCCAGACGTCACCTGTTTGGACTTCTATCTATTGGGTCGGTTAAAATATTTTGTTCACCTACTTCTTCCAACACCGAGAGACGACATGAAAGAATAAATACAATAGGCCATTCATAGCCTGTCGAAAGCAGAAATTGAAGTAGGTGAAATGTCTACGCATGAGCGGCTTCAACAATGCATTTAGTAAATGAAAAAGACTATCCATCTCGAATGTAGTCTGTAGGTAAATAGCAGTAAGTAAAACTCAAAATCAGTACTACAGCATATATTAGTAAATGGTGAAGAAGTGCAACTAGTTTCGGCTCACTGAGCCATCATCAGGCCTTAATAAATTGATATTTTGTCAGTTCTCCGGCCATCTTGTCTATTTGGGATTTACCGAGTCATTGTGCTTAGTGCTCTTACACACTACAATACTGGGCTTAGCTTCGTACATATTCTGTCATACGACGATGTCCAGTTTTGTTTTCTTTCATACTTTGACCAAAAATTTTTATGACTTTTCTTAATTTTGTCCTGTTTTGTTTTGTTTAATTTTATTTTACTGTGTTCGACGTTTTACATAATAATGAAGATTTTTTCATTATTATTTTTATTGATGATTTCCCTCACAGTGAATCCCCATATGTCGGAGTCTGCTGGATGCCACAGACATGTGACGGCTTTCTCTTTCAATTTATTAAGGCCTGATGATGGCTCAGTGAGCCGAAACTAGTTGCTCTTCTTCACTTTTCACTAATATATGCTGTAGTACTGATTTTAAGTTTTACTTACTGCTAATGCATTGAGTGTAATGGAAGAGTTCGAGTTCGAGTATTTCTGAGGCATTAGTTTTATATCAGACATCGGTAATAATAGCAGAATTGGTCACTGGTTCAAACCAATTCACAGTCGATTTCATCGGTAACGTGGACGCCGCCAATGCGAACCCCAGCCAACCCACGTGTTCTGTCGAACTTTTCAGATAACAGTCAATTGTAATCACTCTTGGAAGTGAATACAATTGTTTCTATTGGAACAGCATTATATTTATGAAAACCTGGAGTAATCTCTCACCGAATCCAATTGAAACCACACTAGACGTAAGAAGGACTTTTAATCTCTGGCAACTATTAAACACCCCGAAAAGCTAATAAGTCAGGAAACCTTTAACTGGTGAGGCAACTGCCTCCGGCAGGGAGCCCGTTGTCGGTATCATCTTTCACCCCTTATATTCCACAGTCATTCCTAAAAAAAACACCCAAATATGTGCTCCAGACGCACCTGCAGCACTTTAATTGCACCCAATTTCACCACTTCTAACATAGAATATCCTGATCTAATTGGTATATACACCCAACAATTCCAAGCTCTTGGATTTGATAGAAATCAACGGAGTGGAAACAGAAGAGACAATAAAGAACAACCCTGAAAAGATAACCAGATAAGTACAGGAAAGAAGTACAACAACTAGACGAGCAATGAGAAAATCCAGAGATCCTGCTAGGTTTCAGGAATACCAGCTTTTTTGTTAAAGAAGGGAGGATGTTATATAATATGGAATAATTGTTTATTTTATAATGGCAGCACTGACGAGTGACGACAAAAGTCATCTGCCAAGTGCCAAATTAATTCATTCACCGCCACCGGTAATATCGGAACTCAACGACAACTTTGTTATTTTAAATATAATACCCTGTATATCATTAACTTTTCGGATTCTACATTAAATTTTAAAGTCACTTTATGTAGAATTTCCTGAATCTAACATTTATACTTATCGAGACATTAATTTTTTTAGAAACAAATTGACAGGTGCACTGAAAATTCTGTGTGAATATCCCCAATACCAAGTGAAAAACAACTTGTCTGGTTGATTGGTAGGGCGATAAAGGTAAATTGTGACATGCCGAAAACTTCTTTTTTCTGTACAGGGTTGTTAAAAGAATTATAAAAAGTTCCAAAATATCAAATATCTTTATTTTCTTAAATGAAACAACCATATTTTTGAGATATTATCATGTATTTCAAAGTAATAATTATTTCAGCCTTATTATTGCAGGCTGTGTATTTATCTGTCATAATTAAGTAATGTTAATTATCATTATTTGAAGTCAATCGCATCTGTAATAAACCGCTGTCACCACTCTTATAATCGCTAGCACCAATGGTAATAATATCATGACGAATCTGTCAAATGCGCCCGGTTTCTCTCTCAGGAATTGGACACCGCTGTCACCAGTGCCATCAGGCACGCAGGAGAACGAGGAATTATCCCCAAAGGAAACTGAGAGAGGGGGCTTTCCGGGTTTGAGCGGAAGGGCTTCCGTGGGATTCGCCTGGGCTTAATCATCCGCCAGGGCCAGGTTAGTTTGGTCGGCGACGTGCGTGAAACATCAACAGGAATACCTGTAGGGATGAGTCTGGATGTGGGAGCAAATAAAACAGATTCAACTTGACCAAATGAATGCCTCTATATTACCAACAGTGACATAGAATATGACCCTTAATTAGGATAGGATAAACAATCTGTCCCTCCTACGTTTACCTAATGAACAGTAAAAATGGCGGATACATTCCTGTGGATATGTAAGATGCACGATATATCGTCACCTTAGTACTACAACTAGGTAACTTAAAAACCTGTGTTTTGGAATAAACTGCTTTGAAAATTTGCATAAAAAATTGAAGTTTCATAGCCAATAAACTATTTATTCAAGTTTTAGTGTGTCTTGCTAGCTTTATCACAAGTGGTGTATATTTTGAGACGTATTTATAAAAAAATTGGCATAATGTAAATAATTCGAAAAAAACGAGATATCTACTTGTTACATCCACATGAAAGTCGGATTGAACGGAGTTAACCACATTTGCATTTGAGAAGAAATAGTACCAGAAGCCACTCTAAAGCGCTTTTATTGTCATCAAAATTTATATAATAAACAATGAATACGCTATTCATTCTCAGAATCCATGTCACTACTTCCTGAAAAGTCCAGTTGACCTTGGTACGGCAAATTTTGGTATAACGATCGGTATTCTTGTCCCAGCGCTGAAGGGGTTAACAAAAATAAGGAATTCAAATTATCATATTTTTCTTTTGGAATCGGTATAACGGAGTTGTATAACGGTTTCATTGTATGTGACATGTTGTATTACTATTCCTCGTCCTTTTCTTGCAGTCAAGAGCTCTAAACTTTTCATTGTAATTTTCTTTGAAGCGGATGATGAATGGTCTCGTGTTCGTAAAATTCAACCAGCTTATCTTCCGCCAGCCGACTGGTTTACGATTTTCATCCTCTCTTCTCATAACCATGTGCTGCTCAAGGTGATATTTCCAATCTAGTATGTCTTTATGGGTAATCTCATGCACAATGTACGGCTTGTCACCCTTTCGTCGGGCACTACGGGCAATGGTTGTCCAATCGGCAGGCCAGTTCACTCTTCCGACTCTTTTTTGTTTAGTAGTTATGGCCAAATGCTTTAAATCACATTCCAATTCACTCTGGCCCACAACTAGAAATTTTAGATCAATGGTTTCTACGTTAGGTCGTTCCTGAACTGCGGTCAAACACATAGCAGCAACAAACTTGTTCAAGTTCTGTCCCCACATCTATCACTAAAACAGGAAATGTGCTTCACGGATGGAGTAAGAGATTTCAAATATTGATATAGACAGCTAGCAATCTCACAACTGCCTCTCTTTCCTTGTATCTGGGTCCACATAAAACAGTCATCTCGTTTTGTGGTAACGTTGTATACAGTAAAATTAGAAGATTTAACCCGTTGCTTATAGAATAGAGCATTGTTGGTTGGATCGGTTGGAGCCAACATAACTTGCTGAAGATCAAAATTACAGCTCACAAAGGTCCCGTCTAAGTTTTCGGCTTGCTGTTTGTCCTTTCTTTTTCAGCTCGAGCCCTGTCTTTTGCTGAAAGATGGGTGTCATAATTGTCTTTACCTTCATTGTTCTCATTTCCAGGAGTATTGTACACCATGCATATGCGACATTGGTCTTTATTTGGGCGGTAGAAACCTAGATTGTAGTCCTCTGTGAAAATATTTCTATAAGTAGCTATCTTAGCTGTTTCTTGGTTATTTTCGGCGCATATCGACTTATACATAGAATACATTATTGTGATATTGAGCGATGGATCTAAATATTTTCTCTTAGTTCCCGAGCGGCAATAATGGAGATCAACAACCGCGAAGCTTTCAATGTGGTTTCTCACCCCGTTCAAGAGTTCATCTGAAGTAGTTTTTTTTCACATGCTGGCCTCTTCAGTCTTTTTCACTTGTATTTTCTGCCGTTCTCTTTGTCATAGCGATATCTACTACACCTTTGCGAATTCCAATTGTATTCAAAAACATGGTCTTACAAACTTTGATTCTTTCGTTGTTTTGTGGTAAATAAAAAACAACAGTAAAATGCCTTTTTGAATCAGTTGTTTTCGTGCTTTTCTTTACAATTTTATCTGTGTTGCAATGAATAAAATCGCGTTTTCTTTCGAAAATCTCTAATTTATAATACCTTCGAAAAATTTCGAGTCTTTCTTCCAATAAAAATTTCTTATTACACCGCTGTCTGCAATTGTCTCCACATACATTGATCTCTCGTGACAACATCAGGTACATGGTTTCCTCTAGACGAAACGTTGCTTTCTCCACAGTGCTGCCTTTTTTTGCAACATTTCTTCTCCATGCCTTCTAATTCATGTTCTTCAATTAACCGCTCTAAATATTCAGTAGTTATTTCATTCTCGATTTCGTCCGACGACGGGTGATATTCAGTCACATCTGGAGAGAAAGGTTCCGCTTCTGATTCTTTATCAGAATTTTTAATGCCAACAGCCGCATTTGATGTTGAAGGCACTGGGTTATTTCCACGAGGGCGGTTCCTCAGGACATGATTAAACTCTGCAATAAGTTTTTATTTGCTCATTCGTCACGTTTATTCAAGGATGAAGAACACAATCCGCAATCCCTCTTCCATCAAACGACGATTACAGAAAGAGTAAAGTAGATTATGTCTATGTTAAAGTAATGCACAATTGTTTGAACCCATCATTATTACCACTCATAAACAATAAGTATTGCTAAGTTCACGTCTTGACAGTAAATGAGTGGAACAAATAGATAACTCCTATTATTTAGAAATTTTTACGTGCACAACTAGACAATCCAAGTTATATAGTTGTAGCAATAAGCGACAGCCTACTGAGACACATACCTACTTGATGCATTGACCAACTGCGTCACAAAAGAGCCAGTAGAGAGTTATAGCATACAGTAGAGCATCTCAAGTAGAGGATTTCAAAGTTGATAACTCAAAATCGAAAAATTCCAAGTTACCTACTTGTAGTACTAAGGTTACGATATATCTATTAAAATATTCAAAGAACGAGATATTCCTATGGAACTGTTTAATGATCACTGGAATATTTTATGATCAATGTATTCCTATTGAAAATATTTAGTAAACACTGTATTTCTGTTGAAATTTCAAATTAACCATGTATTCCTACTAGAACATTCGATGGTCAATGTATTCCCTTTGAAAATATTTTGTAAACAATGTGTTCCTATAAAAAATATTTCAATGAACCCCAAGGGTACCGCGCGATGGTCCAATGTTAGGAAGGGGTTTAGACTCTTTTGGTTAAAGAAGTTCGTATCGTACTCTCTGTAAACTAGGGAGTGACCTACCTCAATATTTATTCAGTTAGCTTTCTCAGACGTAAAATTTATTTGAAAATAAATCCTCAATTGCACTGGCGTTGTGACGTTCTCCTACATCCTCTAAAATATAACGGACGTCACTATGATACCCGCGGCTTTACTATCTACCAGATTTTCTCGGGCGCCAGATTTTTGGGATGGTTTACTCCACCGAACTCTCGAAAATGGTAGCGTCAAGAGTTACCAGGGTAGCAACAGATGAAGGTTAAGTAATTCCAGGGGTCTGATGTTCTTGACCTCTATGCCGTGCGAAGTGGGAAACAGGCTTTAATTGTTTACCACTATCGGGAAATGAAACTACCGGTGGTTGATAAACTTTATTTCGACTTCGAAATAATTTGGGAAAATGAAAATACAACGATCCAGGGAGCTATATATTTGAAATAACTAAATGTTGATTAAAACCCTTCAGTATTCACGATATATACTTAGATTATTACTCAGACCAAAGCACTTTACCACATAATGAATTTTTTACAATCATAAACCTAACGTGCAAAGCTTTAATAGTTTCGGCGATTGCCGATGAAAATCATTGGAAATTCACTAGCAGTACGGTGAAAATTACACAGAGAAAGCGTTATTAAGGCACTAGCGGTGTTTTACGGAAGCGTTTCTTAGTATTTGTGTACGGCTTAGAATAGGGCGGCGGTAACTAATAAATCGCCCTCGGTTTTTGTATGGATATTACCCCGGCCGTTGGTGCTAAATCAATCGCTTAAAGAACAGTTAGCCGGATGAAACCGAAACCTCTCCCTGGCGAACCTGCTATGGCAGCGAACGCTCACGAGATTATTCCGTTTCACGTCTTGGAAAACCCTCGAAGGATGCACCTGCTAGGGCAGCGAACACAGACGAGGCTCCTCCAAGTTGCTTATTATCAAACAGTTAGAGTCACGCTACCAAGGTCTATGGTACTAGATTGAACGATTCCTGAAATACTTTGAAAATCCCCCAAGAATCTACCTGCTATGGCAGTGAGGATGCTTGAAGGTTTCCCAACGGTATTTCATTTCCCAAATTTTGTATACCGGAATCGGGATTTCCGAAATACTTTAAAAATCTCCCCAAGAATCTACCTGCTATGGCAGCGAGGATGCTTGGGAGTTTCCCAACTGTATTTCTTTTCCCTTAAATGAAGCCAACAAATCAAATTTTTACTTCGGAATTGTGCACAAATACGCGGAAAATCAAACAAGCAGCAAGCAAAATAAAATTTATTATTATAACTACAAAAGACGCTAGGAGCAAAGTGAATTTAACACAGAAAGAATGACTTATAAGATAATTTTTAAATTCGCTTACCTCGTTGGCAAAAATAAGTTATAATTTCGGAGACAGCGGAAAACGGCAGAAACAGCGGAGAGCACAGAAAACATATGTCAAAGCACAGAGAAAAGGGAAAAACCCAAATAGAGCTATTTTGTCTCGTTTTCCGGTTTAATTCATTCTTATCTCGACCCTACTCAGGAGGTCCCCTACTTAACAACCTTAAGATGGGCGCGGACTGATTTGCGCGAACGGTAAAGTAAGCAATACATATTCAATATACCGGATGTATCAAAATTAATACACACATTTTAAACTTATTGATAGTAAATAAATTTACAGCTTGTCATCAAAGAGGGGTGTATAACTTCATAATAATACTGTAATACGAGTGAGGGTTAAAGCAATTTATTTACAAACAATTCAACGAACTAAACATCAACTAAAAAGGATATTCACATGGACAAACTCTTTTCTTTGAAATCTTTTCAAACGTCACCTTTTTTTGACTTCCTAAAAATTCCCCAGCCGTCCTCTCTCTATTTCTTATCAGTCCTCCTCTTTCTGTCAGCATTTGTCAGCTTCTCTATTCTAGGTTATGTCGCTGTCATATGTCCGAGGCCTGTTACTATGTAGCTATTCCGTTACACTGCCCCCTTCCTTAGATGCATTACTCCTGGAATGCCTTTACCATCTTCGGATTTGTGGCTGTAACGGCAGTCGGTTCCGTTCCGTAGACCTTCATGACGTCTTCGATCTTAGAATGCTCTTTGCCCAGTAGTTGTTGTACTTGCACACCTTCATCGTGGTCCCCGACATATGATGCTAGCCGATCAGAATGGACTACAATCGGCTTTTCTCTAGGAGTTTTAAAGATTCGATAAATAACATCGTTGATCTTCTTCTGGATGATATATGGACCCACCCAGTTCTTTTGTAATTTTGGACATAACCCTCGTCTTCTTCGTGGATTGTAAAGCCAGACGAGATCACCTTCTTTGTTGCACGACTCTTCGGCTCGGCTGTCGTAGTACTTCTTCATTCGGTTGCTGGCTAATTGCAGGTTAGTACGAACCAGTTTATGGGTGTCTTCCATCTTCCTCCGGAGATTGGATACATAATCATCTCCGGCGATATCTTCACCAGGCTTGCGACCAAACACCAGGTCACATGGAAGTTTTATATCTTGACCGAAAAGGACTTTCGTCGGTGTCTGCCCTGAAGACTCATTCACAGCTGATCGATATGCCATCAAGAAGAAAGGAATATGTTCGTCCCAGTCCCGCTGATGATCAGAGACGACCTTCGACAAATGCTTGACTAGAGTCCGGTTCATGCGTTCCACCAGTTCATCGGACTGTGGACGTAGCGCCGTTGTTCTAGTCTTTCGGATCCCCAACTTCTGGCAAACCTCTTGGAATAACTTGCTTCCAAAGTTTCTTCCCTGATCCGAATGTAGTTCCAAGGGCACTCCGAACCGACTGATGAATTTCTTCACCAAGACGTCGGCTATGGTAGCGGCTTCTTGATTGGCAACTGCATATACTTCTACCCACTTGGTGATGTAGTCCATGATGATGACGATGTACTTCATACCCGCTTCGCTTTCTGGTAGCCGTCCCATCACATCTATGACGACTCTCTCGAATGGGCTCCTCACGATGTACTGCTGCATACCAGCCCTCTGCTTACGGTGTGGTCCGCTGCTTGCAGCACAGGTGGTACATTTTCGGCACCAATCTCTTACATCCTCGTAACAGTTTACCCAGTAGAATCGTTCCCGTACCTTCTGCAAGGTCTTCTTCACACCCAGGTGTCCTCCGGACGGTCAATCATGAAGATTTCGTAATACTTCAGAGACACAAGTCCTAGGAACCAATAGTTGTTTCTAGGAATCGGTGCCCCCGTCATTCTCGATGATTCTTTCCAGCAAGCCGTCCTCAATAATCAGGGAATTCCACTGTGCCCAGTATGACTTCCAATCAATTATTTTTCAAAGGTCCGCGTCGTTCATTTGATGCTGTTGAATTTTGTCTTGAGGCCATTCTTCACTGACGACTTTGATCTGGTGCAAGTTGGCATCCTTCTCTTCCTTGCAGCTGCAATGGGAGCAAGTCCGTTGGCATGGTCTTCTGGAGAGTGCGTCGGCATTACGGTGCCTTGTGCCGGGTCG
Organism: Galeruca laticollis; assembly: GCA_963921935.1. Lineage (NCBI taxonomy): Eukaryota > Metazoa > Arthropoda > Insecta > Coleoptera > Chrysomelidae > Galeruca > Galeruca laticollis. The sequence goes on along the minus strand of OY998179.1, from coordinate 52,339,912 downwards.
GTGCTCGATCTGGAAGTCATATTCTTGAAATTTTTCCAACCATCTTGCGACTTGGCCCTCAGGATTCTTGAAATTGAGTAGCCACTTCAAGCTGGCATGGTCGGTTCGGATCGAGAACTTCCTTCCATACAAGCACTTGTAGAGATGCTCAACAGATTTCACCACTGCCAGGAGCTCTCGCCTGGTAACGCAGTAGTTACGCTCAGGTTTAGATAAAGTCTTGCTGAAGTACCCAACGACCCTTTCTCGGCCATCCTGGAGCTGGGTAAGATCGGCACCAATTCCGACGTTGCTGGCGTCTGTATCGAGAATAAACTTTCCCTCAGGAAGTGGATAGCCCAGAATCGGAGTTGATGTCAGCTGTTTCTTCAAACTTTCAAAGGCAACCTGGCACTCTTCATCCCAGCTGAATCTTCTACCTTCCTCAGTCATTCGGGTTAGCGGTTTGACGATGTCCCCAAACATCTTCACGTAGCGTCGATAATAGGAGCAAAGTCCCAGGAAGCTTCGAAGTTGATGTTTGTCGGAAGGGGTTGGCCATTGCTGGACTACGTGTATCTTGTCTGGATCTACAGCTTTACCTTCTCCGTTAACTACATGCCCTAGATAGTTGACTTTAGTCTGGGAAAGGTGGCACTTCTTCACGTTTAATGTCATATTGGCTGCTTGAAGTCTCTTGAAAACCTCTTCAAGATTCGTCAAATGCGTGTCAAATGTTCCCCCCCAGAATGATTACGTCATCCAAATACACTAGGCAGGTCTCTCAAGACAAACCCCTGAGGATATTCTCCATCAGTCTTTCGAAGGTGGCTGGGGCATTGCAAAGACCGAACGGAAGTACTGTAAACTGCCACAGGCCTGTTCAGCTTGTGAAAGTCGTCTTCTCTTTGTCGGCAGGATCCATTTCCACCTGCCAGTAACCACTCTTCAAATCCAAAGTGGAAAACAATTTGGAACCTGCTAGTGCGTTAAGTGCGTCGTCGATTCTAGGCAGCCGGTAACTGTCCTTCTTGGTGACTTCGTTGAGCTTGCGATAGTCAACGCAGAATCTTGTCGAACTATCTTTCGTTTTCAGAAGATCTACTGGAGAGAACCAAGGGCTGTTTGAAGGTTCTACTACTCCGTCTTTTATCATCCCTTGAAGAGTACTTTCTGCTTCTGCCTTCTTCGTCTGGGGAAGTCGCCGAGCAGCTTGACGGATAGGACGAGCATCACCAGTGTCGATATTATGTTTTACCACACTGGTTCTCCCTAGTTTGCCATCGGATGAACCGAGAATGAAATGATAACGGTTAACTAGATCTCTCACCTTCTTCTTTTGTTGCCGGGACAGGGATTGATGGACCGTGGCTAGGATCTGACTGAGCTTGTCCGAGTGCTGTACTTTCTTAGGGGTCCCCCGGTGGATAACTTCAACTTCGGTTATTGGCTCGAGGGTTCCTACTTGAGTGCCTTTCTTGAGGGTAACTGGATTATCGTTTAGATTGATCAGACGAACGGGCACCCTTGAAGCGGATTGGATCAGTGACTTACCAACAAGAATGCCTTGTCCCACTTCCTGGTCGTGATTTCTGGGCTCTACTATGGCTGTAGTTGCGTCTTCCATGGCCCTATTCAGACGAGCTACGACTATGGACTCACACCTTGCTGGTAGTTCGACATCCTCAGATAGCATCACCTCCGCGATGGCTGTTTCTCGCTGATGTAGAATTAATTCCTCGGTACCGACGTGGATGACTCGATGTTTAAGGTCTAGTTGGAAGCCAAAGGAATCCATGATGTCCATCCCCATGATGACGTCCTCTTCAATTTCGGCTACTAAAGCTGAATGCGAAACCTGGGTAGAGCCAAACATAATTCTTACGTCTACCTCGCCGTGGACCTGGGCGGCTTCCCCTGTAGCTGTTCGTAGTCGCCATCTGAAGGGCGACAATTTCTTTTTCTCGACGACCCTTCGGCGAATGATGGTCTTCGATGCTCTTGTATCCCCCAACATTGAATATTTCTTGCCGTCTACTGTACCATCTACGTAGATGCTGTTGGGTCGATGTCTTACTGAAGTCAGGACGTGTAGAGGGTCTTGCAGGCTGCTTGCGGTCGATTTCGCCCTCTTGGATTCGACCCGTTCTTGTTTTCCTGCTGCTTGGTGTCATCTTGAGTTGTCTTTCCGCGACGTTGGCATGCGCTTCTGACGTGACCAAGTTCACCGCAGTTCCAACATCGTACGGGTCTCCTCTTCCTCGACGCCATTGTCTTCATCAGACTCACCAGTTCTTGTAGGATCTCTTGGCTCGGCTCCCCTTGGTGCATCTCTTCTCTGGACTGGCTGGTCACGGATCTAACTCTAGCAAAGGATCGAGACTCTTCAGTGGCTGCTTCAAACTCCAATGCCGTTGACAGGGTATCCACTAGAGCTTTGGGACGGCCCCAGCGCAGCGCTCTTTGCAACTCCTGATCTCTTAAGCCGTCTATGAATACCTGGACAGCTAGGCATTCCAAAATGCTTTGATTGGCCGAAGAATATGCAAAGCGGGCCATTCTTGCAACCTCCGCTCCAAACTCCTGGATAGATTCACCAGATTTCTGCCTTCTGTTTTTGAGCCGGTACTGGTAGACTTGCGCTTAGCCATACCTCATCTCCAGGCGCTTCACCAGTTGGTTGAAGTCTTCAGACTCGTCGGCATGGAGGGTTTGCAGGACATCGAGAGCTTCACCTCGTAGGACAACTGTCAGAGCTACCGCCTTTTCTCTGGAGCACCATCCATTGGCGCTGGCCGCTGCGTAGAATCGACGACGCACTTGAGGCACTAGCAGGTTCCAAGTTGTTTTCCACTCTGGATTTGAAGAGTGGTTACTGGCAGGTGGAAATGGATAAATAAAATGAGAAAATAAAATATATACAGTGGGATGTCGGGAACGAAAAATAGTAACATCGTTACAGCGTCATCCAAAAAAAGGAATTGAAATTACTACTCGCGAAACACGATTCCAGTGACTTGCGACCTTCGGTTTATTATGATTATCCTGTATGTAACCTGTTACCAGTGGGTACGAAATAACGTATGACAATTAATATTATTTTTACAACAATCGTTCAATATGATGAATAAAACTAACAATTCAATCGAAGGAAATAAACAAGAATCTGTTCCGATGGCCTACATAAGTTTATTACGATTTGTACGAGTAAAATGTTCTCATTCTACTCAGAAAAAATTGATAGTTATTTCTTAAGTATCATATTATCCTTAATAATAAATTCAAATGAACTAAATAGCCGGGAGTTTTTCTCTCCCAGAGATGGGTATTCCCTGTAAACTAACACGGCGAATAGATCTTCATTAATATAATTTCTTATAGCACCTAACTTATATTAATTTTCAAGTGAAGACAGCAAAAAAACTAGTTTCCCTCTAATAGAAAAAATTACAAAACTTATAGAGCGTCTGCTTCGTCAGGTTTTGGCAATAGGGCCGCGAGACTGGATTACTGGTGCTTGAGGGCCCAAAGGACGCGACGCAAACGGCGAATCGGGAGTTTCCAGCACTCGCGCCGCAGTTACGATAATTCACTTTCTGAAATATTTCCCGGGGTCTTCTCTGTGGGGCAGTCCGTACTGACTATGATTTCTAAATATCACCTCGAACACTCAGATCACGACGCAAGGAAAGAAATTCCAGAATAATACACCAAAACAGGAATAAGATACTAGGACTGATAAACTTACTCACCTAGGGTGATAGGGGAACGCTATCTTACCTTTACGGTTAGGGTCGAACGACCCGATACCTTTCGCTAACGAACCACTTCTGTATTTTCGGACGAACACATCTCCCTTTTTAGTATTAATGTCCCTCTTACATTTTTGGGTTTCTTTTTCTGTGTAAGCAACTACGTATATTTTAACGTTTTTTTATTGATTTGTAATTTGGATCTAGGTGTTTAATATTTTTACGATTCGTTTCGACATTTTGCAATATGTTTAAAATAGCTGTGTTATATTTCGAATTATTTTACTGAAATTGTTTTGACTAATACGCGATCTTGTAAGCAAAATGTAGGTCAAGCCATCGCATAATTTTGATAGGACTTCGAAATATATATTCCTCGGGTGTTTCTGTATTTATTAATACAGAAGATTATTTTATTTTAATTTCTCCATAGTCGTACTTATTACACATCCTATAGTGATAGAAATAGCACGTTTGGAATAAAAGAATGAAGATTATCTAAATTTACTTCTAATACATGGTGAATGTGATAGGGTTGTTGATATAACATTTGCTTTATTCACAACACGATATCCAGATCGACAACGACCTACTCGTGAGACAGCGAAGATAATATTAAACAATTTAGCACAATTTAGTTGTTTTCAAGCAAAAGTTAAGAGAGTAAAAGCTAATATTGATAATGGAATCAATATTCCTTGACACTGTGCTGCTTATTCCGAAGCGTTATTACGTTGTGGTGCGGGAGATGTAGGTATACCCATGGTATAAATTCAACGAATTTGAAAAAATAAAGTTTCTTCCCTAATCTTTTAACCCAGTTTAGAGAAAACATACTATAATAAATGAATAGAATTTGCACAATTTGTGTTGGTAAACTGACAAGAGGGTAATGTATATTTGAAGAATCTTATACAGTATCGCAATATTATATTATATACCATGTGTTGAAAATGAATTATTTCACACGAGTTTTCAGAATTCAGCAACGAGCCGTATAATATATTGTTATAGGACTCGCAGATGAGTCAATAAATCTGTCCGACCCCAAATTCAGACAGAATGCAATAATAAAAGCTAAAGATGCCCTTAAACTCAACAACCATCCTACAAATTTGATAAATGAGATATTTAAAAAACGTTTACATTTATTTTATAACCATAATAATACAAAAATCAAAATAGACAATAAAACAAACCAATCTCACTTTGCCATACATACCAAATTTATCAGAAATCCCCACAAAGACATTTTCACACCACAACATACATGTTGATCATAAAGGGTACAACCTACTGAAAACCAATTACACCTATCTAAAAAGTTCAATCTCAAAGGAAAAAAAAGAGTAATATAATCTATGAAATACCATGTAAAAACTGTGAAGTGGTCTACATCGGAAAAACAAGTCAGTATTTGAAGAACCGAATTAATATTCAGAGATATATGATAAACTAAACAAAACGGCACTCACTATCCATGTTTTGGAAAATCAACACCAATTTGATTTCGGAAATACAAAAATTCTTCGAAGTGAAAATCACACTAAAAAACGCGAAGTTCTATAAATGATAGAAATCCAAAGAAAAACCAGTTCCGTAAATTTAAAGACTGACACAAAAAATCTTAGTGAAATTTATAATGATATTATAAAAACTTAGAAATATAGAGAAACACGTGACACAGTCACAAATTTAATAAATTTATTACCAATCCCTATGAAAATATAAAATCCATTCCAATACCAGTCAAGACAAAGTAAAACCTCGTTATGCCTGCTTTCATTATATAGAACAAATACTCGTATATTTAAATACAAATTTTCATCGATGGCTGTCATGTTTTTAAAATGCTCGTTTTGTTTACGTGTGAGTTATATTCTGTTATGTGATACGTCCTAAAAATCTATGTCGAATAATCAAATGAACGTTATATCGAAGGTAAGATTTATTTGTTTTGCTTTTAAAATTCGTTTTGTAACTCGCACCATTTCTTTTAGTTTTAATAAAAATTTTGTTTCTGATGAAGGTCATGGAAAGACCGAAACGTTAAATAAAAATGTATTAACTATTAGTTAAATGTCTTTAGAAATGATCCCAAGAATACAAAATAAACAATATATGATTAAATAAAAGAACCAAGAACCAAAAAAAAACGAACCAATATATATGTTTATATTTTTCAACCATGTTAATAATTTACACCCAATAATTAAATTTACATCAGAAGTTGAAGAAAATGACTCAATCAATTTCCTTGATTTAAGAATTCACAAAATTAAGAATGTACTTGGATATTAAATTTACAGAAAACCAACACACAATGATGTGACTATTACATATAGTTCCAGTAATCCCATTTCACTAAATTAGCAGCATATAATTCAATGATACATAAAGCATTTTCAGTTCCAATGAACGAATGTAATTTTGATAGAGAAAATAGGTAATAGACAAATAGCAAAATCCAACGGTTATTCATTACATACTATAAATGAACTAATTAATAAAAAAAGGCAGTACAACTAATATTTCCTAAACAAACTAAAGATATAAAAAGTTATAAGACCATTACATATGCAGGAAGTATTTCTAATAATATTTCAAAGATAATATCTTTAGCAACAAATACAACGATTTCTTTTAAAACAGATAGTAACGTGAGTACAAAATTGTTCAATGTAAAAACAAAGATATCACCATTGCAGAAATCTGCTGTATATAAACGTAAATGTCCAGAATGTAATGCTGTCTATTTGGGTCGAACTCTTAGAAATTTTGAAATCCGATACAGTGAACACTTACGAGCATACAGATTGAAACAACCAGATAAATCCCACTAGGCAAAACATCTACTTGACACCAATCATTCATTCACATCTAACGCAGAACTGAAAGTACTACACATTTGTGATAAGAAACAAGAACTGAATTTTCTTGAAGAATTGGAAATTAGAAGATACTGAAGAAACCCACAATATGCAGTCGTCAATGAACAGATGAATCTAGGGAGTTCTCCACTATTAAACTGCGTTCTAAGTGATAATTAAAGATCAGCCGATATATTGTTCCTGGTTTTCTGTATCATTGCACAGTTATACTGATATTAATTGGGAAAAAGATATCCAGGATATCCCCATAGGGCTAATAATATCTTCTTCTTCTTCTTATTCGTATTTAAGATCTTGCGATCTGTTAGTTTTGAAGGTTCCTCTTTATCGTTTCCTGGGAGGTGGACTGCCAACTGTCCTTCCATCTCTTAGGTGGTCTACCGGGTGCTCTTTTCCCTGTTGGTTTCCCTTCAAGTGCGATGCGTGGCAGTCTGCTCTCCTCCATTCTTCTCACATGAGCGTACCAATGTCTTCTTCTTTATCTCCCCCATCTTACGATGTCTTGTACTCCACATTGTTCCCTGATGTCATTGTTTCTAACTCGGTCCCTTCTTGTTTTTCCCACTATAGTCCTGAGCGTTTTCATTTCGGCTACTCTAAGCATGCTTTTCGTTTTGTTGGTTTCTTCTCTGGTTTCTATTCCGTATGTCATGATTGGCCTGATACAAGTCTTATAGATCCTAACCTTGCTATCCTTTCGCATGTATTCGTTTGCCCATATTGTTTGCTCTAAGCAGCCCGATATGGCAGTCGCTTTGTTAATCTGTCTTCCTAGGTCCTTCACTGGGTCGTGATAACTCGACAGATCCATACCCAGATATTTGAATTGTGAGACTTGCTCGATGATTTTTCCCTGGACTTCCAGCTTACATCTTACACAGGCTCTTTAGCAAAGGTTATGCTTTTCGATTTTTCTATGGATATGGTCATGTTCATCGCTTGGCTGACCTGGTAGAATTTGTGCAGTTGTCTCTGTAGATCGTCCTGCGTTTCCGCAATAATAGCTGCATTCGGTATCCCATATTTAGTGATGATATTTCCTCTATAATTCTGTCCATTAAGAGATTGAACAGAAATGGGCTAAGGCTATCGCCTTGTCTGATGCCTCCTGGTGTTGGTATCTCTTCCGTATAAGTGTCTCCTGCCTTTACTTTGGTCATGTTGCTTGTATTGAGACTGCGGACTGCTCTTACGATGGTGTCTGGCATTTCTTTCGCTATCAGTATGTTTATGATGTCGGAGAGACGAACCCTATCAAATGCCTTGGTCAAATCGATGAAACAGACATACGCTGGTGTATTAAATTCTATTGATTTTTCTTTGATTTGTTTGATAATGAATATGGCGTCGGTAGTGGATCTGTTTCGTCTGAAACCTTGTTGTTCTTCCCTGTTTGTTATTTGTGCCTCGAGTCTTTCTTTCAAAATGCTAGTAAAGAGTTTCATGCTTGTGTTCAGCAGCGTTATGCCCCTGCAGTTGTCTGGGTGTGTCTTCTGTCCTTTCTTGAATATAGGGATAGTTATACTTTTGTGCCATTCCGTAGGTATTTCCGATGTTTCTAAAATTTTGTTGTAGATAATTTTCAGATGTTTTCCTAGCTTGGGTCCAGCATATTTCAGAAGTTCGTTTGGGATAAGGTCTGTTCCGGGAGCTTTTCTGTTTTTCAATTTTTTTATTTTTGCTGTTACCTCTTCTTCGTTCAGTGATATCTGATGATTTGACTCGTAGTTTTCGATCCTTATGGCCTCTTCGGTGTTGTAAAGTTCCCTAAAGTATTTTTCCCATACATCTTTGGTGACTCCTTTTGTTTGCACGAACTCGTTTATTGGCTTCTTCCTATTCTTGAGCATCTTCCAGACTTTCTTCTGTGCTCCATATAGGTCGTAATCTATATCGCTTGTAAATTTTGCCCAGTAATCCCGTTTTATGGCTTTGATTCTGGCATTGATTCTGTTTCTCACTTCTGTATATTCGGAGTGTTTCTCTGGTGTTGGTGAGCTTCTGTATATCAGGTAGGATTTCTTTTTCTGCTGCGATAGTTCTTTAACTTCTTGACAGAACCAGGGTTTTTTGCTATTATTGGTTCCATTTATGTTGACTTCTCTTTTACCAATAGATTCTTCGGCTGCTTCTACGATACATGATTTGATTTTGTTCCAACAGCTTTCCACATCACACTCCAGCATATTAAGTCCTTCCAGTTTATTTGTTAATCGGTTCTCATACAGGTTTCTCGTGCTATCATCTGTCAGTGATTCGATATTGAACTTTTCGAGGAGTACTGGAGGTTTTTTGGCTCTGTGGGGTGTTTCCATAATCATTTTACACAGTAACAGGTTTTGATCTGTGCCGATGTTTGCAGAGGTAAGTGCTCTTACATCTATTACTTGTGATGGTGTGATTGTCCTGTTACTTATTATATAATCAATTACTGACTTTTGATGTCTGGAGTTACTAAATGTATATTTATGTTGCTCTTTGTAAGGGAAATACGTGTTGTTTATCCGTAGCTCGTTTCTCGCACAGAAGTCTATCAGGAGTTCTCCATTTTCGTTGGTTATCTCTTCATTATATTTTTGTTGTATGCCTGGTATTACTTCCCTGCCTATTCTGGCGTTCAAATCTCCGAGTATAATGATTTTATCCGTGTTGCTTAGTTTGTCTATAGTATTTTGTAGGTGTTGGTAAAATGTTTCGCTCTCCTCTGTGGGTTTACTTATATCCGGGGCGTATGTGCTTATTAAGTGTGTTTGCATGTGGTTGACTTTTAGCGATATTTTCAGGATTCTGTCGTTAACGTAGTCTATGTTTTCTATACATTGTTCGTATTTCTGGTGGAGTAGAATTCCCACTCCCGATTTTGCTCGTTCTTGCTTAGCTTTTCCGCTATAGACTAAGATGTAATCATCGTATCTTGATGTGCCCTGTCCTTTCCTCTTCGTTTCTGATAAAGCGCATATGTCAATCTTATGTTGTTTCATTTCGTTAACAATATCCTGGTCTCTGCCGTTCCACGATGTTATATTCCAGCAGGCAAGTCTTGTTATGGCACGTTTACGTCTTCCAAGTCGTTTATTCCATTTCGTAGCGTGTGTCGTCATAGTATGATTCCGATCGGTTTCCGAGGCTGTCCCTTCAGTTCTGTGAGCAGTATGTTTCTTTTACCCCAGGCAGGGTGCTAGCCTAGCCTGAGAACCCTCCTCCTTTTACCTGGGCTTGGGACCAGGCTGCATGACCGTTGTGCTACTCAATCCACCCAACAGCCATACAGCTTTAATATTTGAAATATCATATCTTTATCTTTTTTCTATTAGCATATATTAAGTCAATCACAAGGTTAGGTATTATTAAACATCAAATATAACCTCTGTCATTCTGACGACGATATTTAATATCGATAAATTAACTCCAATGTTAAAATGTCATATACCTGGAAATGTTATTGTCACTTTGCCATCGATAAAAAAGGTGCATCCTTTTTTATCGCGATAAAAACTTCTCTTCCTCAATATCTAGTAAGCGGACGTCACTTTTACACAATGACAATGAGTCGCAATTATTGTTGTTGTTCATCCATATATTCTGTCGTTAATTTATCTTGCCAAAAAACACTCGAGCTTTTCTTTTATTAGATAAATTCCTCTTTGACTCAAAGTTTTGCCAATCACTAAATTTGCTCGAAAAACTGACATTAGATAAAATCGCTCCACCTTCGGTGTCGCGATTTTATCATGTCAGTTTTTCTCGTAAAATTAGTGATTGGCAAAACTGTTTCGTTGCAAAGAGAAATTTATCCGATAAAAAAAAAGCTCTTGTGTTTTTACTGTTGAAACAATTGTCAAATTTCTTAGAATTTTTACCATTTTTTTCAATATATTGTGGACTTATCTAGAAACAGTAAGTTCCATTTAAAACAGTAGAATATTATTTTAAATTTCGTTTATCAAGACAGTTAGCTTAAGGAATATGGCTGTACACACAAATACGTCTTCTTCAAGTACTTAGAGGATACTTAAAGATCAGCAGCTACATCCTTATAATTACAAAAACTCCTAGAGCTCTTGCTAGACGATCTACCGGCCAGAGTGAATTTTTGTCAAACATTACAAAAAAGGATAGTCCTCAATCCAATTTTTTTAAATTTATTCTTTTTCACTGGAGAGTCCACCTTTACGCGACAAGGTATGTTTAACTCCCATAATGCACACTACTGGTGTTATAAGAATCCAAAAGTCAAAAGGGTATCACATAACCAACACTTATTCAAAGTTAATGTTTGGGCAGCAACTTTAGTTAACAAATTAATAGGTTATCACATTCTACCTGAAGATTCAACTGGTGATATTTACCTCGAGATATCAGAAGATTTAAAGCTTAACGAGCACGATGGAGCTCCAAGGCACTTTGATAGAATGTGTCGAAATTAGTTGAGTAACAATTTTCCGAATCGATGGATTGGTAGATGCAGAAGCTCCGATGCGTTGGCCTCCTCGGCAATGCGATTTTAATCCTTTAGACGACATAGTTTGGTGATATCTTGAGGAAAAAGTCTATGCTACAGAGGTATACTCACGTCAAGAAATGGAATGCAGAATTCAACGTTACTTCACTGACCTCATAGCTGATCCTCAACCGTTAAGAAACTTAATGGATTATTTAGAAAAAGGATAGACTTGTGTATTCGTGAAAACGAATGACATTTCAAACACTTACTCCAATTGACTTTTATTTTATATCCTTAGTCTTTATTTCACTTCTCTTATTGCGATGTTTTGTTTAATTATTAACTTTATCATTACTTTATACCAGCATCGGTTATTACTCATAATTTTCAAATCGAAATATTCCGAAAATGGTACACGGTATCGAATTTCAACGGGATTACCTTTTCAGTGTGAAATTGAATGATGTTTAAGTTCACTTCTAATTTTGAATAATAAATCTTACTTTGAAAAAGTTATGTTCAATACTACTTGATATGAACCGTGTAACTAGCGCGTGTATATATTTTTTTCCTTCAACGTCCTTTATCTTGAATACGCATGGTGTTACGGAAATTTTTTACTAAGCTAACCCCAATTATTTTTCAGTTTTCTACCTATCCTACAGATGGGATCATCTTTTTTTGGAACACTTTCTATAATTAGACAACCTTTTTCCAGTTCCTAATTCATTATTTCCTTCTGACAACAAGTTCTCTACCCCCAATTTTGGGTTTCCACGAAAACTTTAAAATTTCCGGCTACTGAAAAACTGTGAAAGCTTAGTTCAGGATTTCTTTGCCCAGGAAAAGCACTGAGCAACAAAACAGAAATAAATATTCATATTCAAAATTATTCAAACTGGAAAATAATTCATTCCACATCCTCAATTTTACACCCACAAGTTACCCAAAGCACAACAATTTGAATCAACTTAGTTACACCAAAACTCGTCAGAGGAAGTATCGCTTATGAAGTTTTTTCTATTGCTGTTAGGACACAGTACTCAAGAAAATTAAACATGTGGACTGGAATGTTAGGCTGTTCACTTCGACGACTTATTATTCTCTCTCCGTTGCTTGAGAGCTCGGTTGTGAATTGCACAAAATGTATGTATACCGTATGTCCTCTAGGTGTAAAAATACCACCGATGATTTGTATAAGGATTTCACATTCAAATTTTATTATTAAATAAGCTTACATATTAAATATAGATAAAATAATAATTATAACCTATTAAAATTAAATGAATGAATACTTAACATACCCCCAACCATAAAAATATTATTTTAACTAACTTACTTAGAAAATGTTGGTAAAGGACATAATTTTACCGTTGGTCTTTGAAGAAGACCCTGAGTGGTTCTGACATTAGCAACTCGTGCAATACCATCAGAGCCCGGAAATAACTAGGTCGTTAAGTTTGAGTGGAATTTGTTGATTTGGCCATTTATTTTGTTGTTGGAGTGTATTTAAATCTTGCTGTAGTCTATGTATAAGCTGCCATCGATCCAACTGATTCATATTTAAATGGGAAAGATCCTGATCGGCAATTGTCGTTGGCGGCTCTAACAGAAGAAAATGTCTTGGGGTTAACACGGATGAATCATTGGGGTCTGAACTGGAAGAAAAGTGCGGCATGGAATTGGGAATAGCTTCAATATGAGCTAACAGACTGTAAAACTCGCCAAATATTGCCAACAAGTCCAAAAAAATGAGTTTAAACCAACTTTTATACCCGCCTCACTGATACCGTTAAAATGTGGACCGGGCGGAGGAAAAAACGAAAATTTAATTTTTTCTAATCCACAAGTTTTTTGTCTACATTCATGGAAAATTTGAGAAGCCCCTACAAAGTTGCTTGCATTATCACAAAAAATATGGATGCATCTGCCTTGACGTGCAACAAACTGACGCAAAGCAGCATCCGAAAAGAGACTGGATACTACTTCTAATTGTAAGGCTTTTGTGGCTAAACACACAAAGATACAAGTATAGGCCTTTTGTGACTTAATTTCACGTCATTTGAGGGGAGTGACCAAAAAGAGACCTCCATAATCAGTACCTACACAAGAAAATGATTTGATTTGGTTGATGTGGGTAGGAGGTAAGTTTTCCATAAAATGTTCGTGAGCCACAGCTTTCAGTTTAAAGCATCGAATACAGCGGCGCAACACACTCCGAATTGCGCGTTTGGAAGAGAGAATCCAAAATTTCGGAGAAATTAGGAAATGTAAATGCTGTAAACCTGGATGAGAATATTTTTTTTGAACGGACTCTATTATTAAATCTGTCAAACGATGTTGACGGGACGGGGTAGAATTTCTGGAAATTTTGTATCATAAGACAATCCCGAGAACTTCAAGCGTCCCATCACCGTCAAAACACCCTCGCTATCCAGGAAACGGCTCAACTTTCTGATAAAAGGTTTTGATAAGGTGGTGCCTGCTTCCAAATTTCCAATTTCTTGTGCGAAGCAAATATGTTCCACTCTTTTAGTAAGAACCATCAATGCTTTATGAAGTTCTGAGTCAGTGAAAGAATCCAATAGTTTATTCTCAGGATTCCTTAAATTGGCTACAAAGCGTAGCGTATACCCAATAATTCGTTGAATTTTACTCAGGGATGAGTATTTGTCCAATAGAAGATCTATTGTGTCCAAAGACATAAGTGGTACAAGAAGGGTTTTTTCTTCCGTACAGGAAATTGGAGAACATTTAAGATTGGGCCATAGGGGGTTTGGAGACACACACCAATGAGGCCCCTGGGCAGAAGACCACGCGAGGCACAATAGGCTGGATTTTCTGAGCTTTCAACGAAATGCCAACCGTCAGAGGGAACCTTTTCTTGTATGTGAGCTACACGATGACCGACGAAAGTTTTCCAGCGGGAAGTGGGTGATTTAATCCATGATAAAGTTACCCTTGAATCACACCAAGCAGAAATTTAACTAATTTCGAGGTTATTTCGGAATGCGTTAAGTATAGTCGGGGAATTGAAAGAGTTTTTAGTGGGGCAACTCTAGATTTAGCAGCGATTAGGCAAAATTTGGAGGCCGTATTCTCTGTAGTAAATTTAAAATATATTGAACTGGAATACACTCTCTCTCAACTATCTGCAAAGCCATGCTGTTTACAAGAAATATGTTTATTAGGTTAACAGCGAGGAATATTAATATGTGAGAAAACCGGAATTTCAGTTCTATACTGATTTCATTGTCGACTATAACCGAAGGGGGTATTTTATCGCAATCCAAACCCAAATTCCGAGTCGTTGTTAGCTAGGAAAGAGAGTGGAGCTAAAAACCCAAGGGGGTCGTACATTAGAGCATCTTCTGAGATTATTATGCATTCAGGACAGAATCTGTCAAGGGTTAAATATCATAAGAGAAAACATCTAAGGAGTTATTCCACCGCAATCTCAAAAGGAGTGTTGGCAAACCTCAGCAGGGATACTCCGCATTAACTGTGGATTATTACATGTCCACTTTCCAAAAAGAAAACCTCCTCTTTCCAGCATGGAAATTAGTTCTGATAGAAGAAGTTTAGCTTCCTGTAGAGTTGAGGCACTTTTATCAGAGGATAAACACTTTTGCAGTTCGAGTAAAATTTTCCTTTTCCTCTTGTACTAACTGCTGCATTCTGCGAAGAGCCAGGAAAGGAGCGGACGATACTCCATAAGTAACAGTGGTAAGCTTGAAATCTTGAACGGGATCTTCCGGAGCGAAGCGCCAAAGAATTATTTGGCAATTCTGATGCTATTCCGATATTTATATTTGCCTATAAATTTGCTTAATATCAGCAATACAAGGGATGAAGTCTGAATCGCAATAAAACTCCAATTATATCCTTTTGCAACTTTTGCCCTATGGAAACAGTGTTCGTTCGGCGAGAAACCTGCAGGAGATTTGCAGGAAGCATCAAATACAACCCTGACCTTGATTATAGCACTATTAGGATTTATTGCGTAATGATGTGGGATATAATAGATTTTGTCGAATGAAGAAGTAGGAGATGTGACCATTGGAAAGATAATATTTCATAAAGATGTTATATTTATTGTAAAGCTGGTAATTTTTCGAAAGACGTTTATTCATGTTTTTCAATCTCTTTGGAGCAGATATTCTGGCATCTCCAAAAAATGAATCCACGGTTTTGAAAGTAAGAGCAACACTGAAACGACCCGTAGATATTCTTTTTTATGAGTTTTATGGAATATCATTTCCCATTTTCTATCATCATCAGAAATAGGTAAAGACGGAGAAATATTTCCAAGTTCCCAAAATTTTTGAAGGATATTATCGAGGGACGTAAGACAGGATGAAAGAAAAGTGTGCGAGACTAATGGTTTATTAGCGGTATTTATTTTCCCCAATAAAATCCAATCCAATTGAGTGTTAATAGCAATATGTTCTCTTTTTGCTGTTTAAACTTTGTCATGTTCAAAGATTTTTGCAAACATATCTGATTCCAGTAACATTTCTATCGGAGACGAAATGTTGAACATCTTATCAGTCAATTTCAACTTAGGAATACAAGAAATGTATGGACTGAAAATGAGTGGACAGGCATATTATTACAGATTGTTGACACTATTTGAGCATCCAAATTGAATAAGGGAAAAGGTTTTAAAATACAACTTAGACACTTGTTAGAGCAAGTTCAAATATCTTCGACTCCTCCTATTTGCATAGGGGTGTTACATCTGGGCAGACTCATTCTGCAGGCATATTTTTCAGTGATTAAAGAAACTTGACTACAACTATTAATTAAAACTCTAACCTTTTGAAACTTTCCACGGTAATCAAGTACCTCAACCTGGGCAGTAGGGAGTAAATTAGTAGCACGTATTGACTTGTGCAAGAAAGAGGCGATTTTAGGATCAATAGAATCTAAATTAGAAATTTTAGTTGAAATAGAAGAAGAGGGAGCATCTATAGCAGTCATTTTGATATATACTAATGGTTGATGATCGAAATGTAAAAGAGTGTAATGTCTTCCATTGCAAAGTCTATAACCACCATTAGAAGTACAATTCTTTGAAGTATTATTGGTTCCTAAACAATTAGTACACTCCTTGTATCGTTTGGATATCTCCTATCTTTCCTTTGGGTGCTTGGCACAAAAATCAGGAAACTTATAAACCGAGTGATTATTTTTAAAATTACACATTTAGTTAAATCTGTAACATTAGCAAGACATGCAGAATTGTACTGTTTAACATTTTTCATTTGATATTTACTTGAGTTATTTCTCTTAGGAGGTTGAATTAAAACATTTTAATCGCATTGCTTTTCAAGAAATTTATATAAATCATCGTATTTAGGAATTTCGGACGCAAAAGTGGCATTTTCTTATTCGAATCGCTGTAATGTTTCCGAATTAAATTTTTGTTGAAATAGTACAAAACCCCACTCTCGGACCGGTACCCCCAAATTTTTTAGAGCTTCCAAGTTATTAAAAAACAGTCCCAAAACTGTCTAAAATATTTTGGGTTCTCTGAAATCATTTTCTAAGAATAATAAACCTGTTCTTAATAAAATATGGCTAACGCACGCGTATTTTGATAATGTTTAATCAATTTACTAAAAGCTTAGTCATAATTAGCCTCTGTAAGTTTGATATTATTAATGATAATTAAAGCGTCATCAGACAGAGACGACATTGAATATCTAAATTGTTCAGTTTTTGAAATAGATTCTTCAAAATCTATAAGAGACTTAAAAGGATCGAAAAATTTTGGCCATAATTTTAAATCTCCCGAAAAAAACCAGTATATTCAATTTTCGAAGCTTTATATTTGAACCATTATTCTTGGAATGCAAGGTACAGTCAGTATCAAACAAATCAGAATAAACACTCACTATATGAAAATATTTATTATCTACTTCATGTCTGAGCAATGTTTTAGTATTTAGGTCTGCCTCCTAATTTGCAGCCAGAGCAGTAATAATTCTAGAATGCTGAAGGTTAAAGTCACTGTAAAATGTTTTTAATTCGGCATATCAAGCTTTGAAATAAATTGTTATGAGCCCATTGATCCCCCTCTGCCTGTACGGCATGCAGTATCAAAATTCTATCAGAGGCTGAGTCTCTAAGAGCTTTTGCTTGACGTAATCTAGCCGCCATTGTGATAAGATAAGAAAAAGATTGATTAGAGATAACTTTCAATGCCAAACATTTTACCTATATAAAAAATATGAACACAGAAATAATGAGTTTCAATTGATAAATATATTATATAGGAAAATACCGATTAAAGTTATGCAACTCAAGCTAAAATACCTGATTTGAGAAATTAAAATTAACGTGTGTCTAATGAATATTCCACTCAATATTTATACTACATAATAATCTGAGACAACTAAATTATCAGACCAATACACAACAGGGTAATAAGTATCTAATGATAATAATAAGTAGATAGGGAGGGAAGATTCGATCTTGAATTCAATACTTATTTTTATTGAGTAACTAGAGTTGAATTCAATAAATCATAAATATTTAGTACACTAGATAATGGAGCTATTCAAAGAGCGTAAATGGGGCAAACTGTTCTAGTAAAGTGAACCTATTTTGATTTAAACTAATTATATTATATTTAAATAATCAAATATCGGAGAAAGTAAAAACTACTCACAATTATCGAAAATGCTAATGCCAGTTAACCTATAAAATTTCATATACTTTAAAATTCCACCATAGTTTGAAAATTAACATCCCGGAAAAAGTGACCAAAAAATGTTTCCGGAGAATGAAAATGTTTCGTTAAGTTATGAAAAGTTACAAATTATATATAAAAAAATATTATGCAAACAAATCGCCCAAGATGCTTTTCTTACCTGCAGGTCTCGGATGATCTTCTGCGGGGTTGCAACCCTTCTTGAAAGCGATATTGTGGACTGTATCAGAGGGTTCAATGGGGTTTTATCAAAGTTCCTGGCACTTGCGCGTTAAATATTATTTACTATCTGTTCACTCCAACTACTGTTATTATTCTCTATCCGTTGCTTGGAGAGTTCGGTTTTAAATTGCACATAATGTATGTATACCATATGTCCGCTAGGTGTAAAAATACCACCAACGATTTGCATGAGAATTTCACATTCAAATTTCATTATTAAAAAGCTTACATATTAAATATACATGAAACAATTATCAGAACATATTAAAATAAAATGAATGAATACCTAACAGGGAGTTCAATGTATTTTGTGCAATCAGAGACATCCAGGTTGTACCTTTTCACTTTTATGATGAAAACTTAAATAGTCGGAAATTGTAGTCAAATTATTTTCTATTTCCTAAAAAATACATTTTTAGGTCAAAGTTATCTTGACATAATGAGATTATCAAAAACAAATTATTTAAATCGTTTACTACCGCATGCATTTAGAAAGATATTTTTCCTTTAGGATGGAGCTCCTCCTCACTGTTCCAGAATGATGAACCAAATTTTAGAAGAGACGCTTGAAGATTGGTGGTTAGCTAACAATGGTCCTTTTCGGTGGCCTCCTCGATCACCTTGAGATTTTTTATATGCGGCTACATAAAGTGTATTCTCATCTCCTATCAACAAAAGAAACTTGTGAACATAGAGTTCTCAATGCAACGCAAGGGTTACTAGATGCTTGGGAGTTGAAGGACGAAATTTTTACACTTGTGATAAGTTCTTGTAATTTACGTATGTGGAATTACATTACAAAAAAGGGCCTACTTAGATTAAGCAGCAATACGTCAAAAATAACCAACATTTCAATTTTATTATGAGTTTTCGACATCTCACCAATTACCTTGATCGTCCTACCAATCAAGATGTTTTTTATTTGGTATTGGGGATGCACCTGTCAATTTTTTATTAAAAAAACTAATATTAATTTCAGATATAGGGTATTCTACACAAAGTGGTATTAATATGTAATGTAGAATCCCACAAGTTAATAATATACAGGGTGTTACATTTAAAATAAAAAAGTTGTCGTTCACTTCCGGTGTAACCTAAAGTGGCATACGTTCAGAACACGTCCGAACCATTATTTTATTCAAATTTATATAGGCCGAACCTATCCCTCAACAACCTAATTCTAGCTTAGAATAGAATAGAAATGTCACAGTCAGTGTCAATTAATTTTTTACACATACGCAGAGCGTTACTTTCCCTGATAAAATTTATAATTTCATTCTTAGCGCGGATAATTACAGTAGATAACTATTAATAAATGAGTGTTTTGAAGTGAAAAAACCAATCGTAAGTAATCATTCAAGTTATATTGGTATCTTCGAGCTGATCTACCTAATTTTATAAACTAAAACAGCGTAGTAATTTGTAAATAATTATAATATTTTGTCAGCTTTGAATAAATAAATCAAACATCTTTGTCAAAAGTTGATCTTTTACGATTTAGCGTTTTATTTGGAGAGAGAATTTGAGAAATTACAGAAAGTGTCAAAGTCAGACTGATCAAAAGGCCGGCTTTATCAGCATATGTATCAAACTATTTTCAATAAATTTGCCGTAACATGTAATGCATCTGTACCATTCTTTATCAAAATCGTGTGAGTAGTTTCTAATATATAGACATTGTAAACCCGTCGTGAAGCCTATATATCAACACATGTTAGTTTCAGTTTTAGAAATGAAATTCACTTATATAAATTTCTTTTATTTTACACCAACATTGATAAAATATAGAGAATTCATATGAAACTAAGCAATAAAAGAATTAACTGTAGGCATTTGGGGTTTTAGCTTGATAGACATCACTGAAGGATCAATTTTGTTCTCGTTTGTTAACCCTGTATTGTACATGCAATATTAAAAAGTTGAACCTTTCACTATTTCTTAGATAATTCCTATATACTGTATCTACCCAAGACAAGTTCTAAGTTTTTGGGAAATGAATAACTCAATTTAAACGATCGACTTAAATTATTTCTTTCTGCGTATTGAGCTGCTAAAATGCAGCGAAATGCTTTTAAATGGCATTCGGTATTTAATTTAGGAAATTCTTCAGTATATAGGTCAGTTTTGTAATGCCGATAAATAAGCTGTCAATAGGTCGAACGTGACTTTAACCCAAAGTCTCATCCAACAACCAGAGTGGAAATAATTTAATCCGGCATGACTGCATAGTTACCATATTGAAATCGTGATTTGATTCGATTAATCTAGTATAATTCGGTTTCGAGAGAAATATGACGATCCGTATACACTCCCACAGTGGGTGTAGGAGCAGTTCTGTTACAGACGTCGCTGTTAGAGACAAATTGATTTGGTTAATTTGAAACGACTAACCACAATTTCGAGAGTTCACGCAGTTTGGATTCAATATATTACAAATAATATTCAAGAATTATTAATTTCAAATAAATGCGTATTTTTTAATAGAAGCACAATATGACTAGTTATTAGAGTAATTTAATACAAATAAAAATGCAAATATTGCAAACTTGCATGCATCTACGAATTTTTCATATATCGTTAGGACTCTTAAGTTTACTTTATGCCCAATTTTGCAGCCCCAAAAACTCTGTGCTACTCCTTTGGTACTCAATAAACCTCAAAATGTTTGCTATTATTTCAAATTTTTTGGAAAAAATAAATTGGAATTATTTTTCGGATATTTTTGTTCCTCAATTCATGAAACCAACTAGATTTTCCATAATTTAACCCTAACCAAAACTATGTCGGTCAATTTGTTGTGGAGATACAGCCAATTGAAATTCGTCAATTATTTCTCATAAAACAATAAATATTCTTGGACAACGCTAATGTCAACACCTTGCACGGAGCGTGGAAAAATAAATCTCTCTTGTATAGACCTACATCTCCGCCGAAACTGTCAGATCTTTTGGAACCATTCCAATCAATCCCAGCACAGCTGGATTGTTGACAGTACCAATTATTGCTTCACAAGTTGCCATATAGATTTCTAGTGGCATACTATCCTTGGCGCCAGATCTATTGTGGTTGTATGGGAAATGGTCGAACACTCCATGTGAAGAATAGTACCCTAACTAACTTTTTCAAATGCAGATTGATGAATGCTTGGATCGAAAATATGAGAATAAAGAACAAACATCTAATGTTCGCATGTCTATGCACAATGAACCAACTGCAGCTGAATATGGTACCGGATCTACACAAATTATTGATCAGTTACCTTTTAATGATACATTTAATTATAACACATTGACTCCGCAACAATATGCCGCCAGAAAAACTACTCCAAATGAGCTCCCAATCTTCAACGGTAATCCTTCTGATTGGCCGTTATTCATAAGTTGTTATAACAGATCAACAATAACTTGTGGTTTTGATAACAATGAAAACTTACTCAAACTACAGAAAAGCATCAGAGGATTTGCAAGGACAGCTGTTGCCAGTTTTCTTATACAACCTGAATGCGTACCGCAGATAATATCTACGATTCCTTATGGTAGACCGGATCAAATCATAGATACACATATTAATGCGATTCGGCGTCAACCACCACCAAGAATGGAAAAACTTGAAACACTGGTTGAATATTCTCTAGCAGTAAAAAACCTATGCGTTTCCTTAGAAGCAGCTAAATTTAACGATTAATTGAACAACCCAATTATAATGCATAAATTGATAGAAAAGCTTCCATCGCAAATGAAAGTAAATTGGGCCTTGCACCGCAGTTCGTTGAAAAAGTTTTAGGGTCTTACCGAATTTGCTGATTGGATGTACAATACTGCTACGAATCTATGCACCGCTCTACCTACCCTTGTTATACCAGATCGAAAGGAACAATTTAATCAAAGTGAACGTACTTATGTTCATAATACTAATAGTGGATCGTATGATAAGGACTTTGGTTGCAAAATATGCAAAGGAAAGTGTATGCAGGTTGCAGTATGCAAACAATTCCGAAATTATCCAGTATCTGAAATATGGAAAGTGATGAAGTCAATGAAATTATGTAGGCTATGCTTGGGAAGACACAGATTACCATGCAAGTATCCAGTTAAGTGCAACATAAACCAATGCCAGAGCAAACATCATCCCCTTCTCCATAACAACGCAGATACTAATCCAGAAACTCAAACTGCGCAAGAATCTACCAGTCCCGAGCCATACCAAATCTCGGTGTCTTCAGAGATTACTATGACTCTGCATTCCTAGATGAAGGATCTTCGGTCACCTTGTTGAATGAATATATAGCCAAGGAAGTGAATTTGCAGGGGAACCAAGAAAAATTATGCCTCCGATGGACAGAAGATCAAAAGCGTTTGGAGAATAATTCAAAGAGAGTTTGTTTGTCTATTGCAGGAGATTCTAAAGGGTCAAAACAATTTGAATTTCGTCCAGCACGCACGGTTACTGCCTTAAGCCTTCCTCAACAATCACTTGATAGCGAGGAACTTAAGCAGAACTATTCTTATTTGAAAGATTTACCGTATTTGTCCTATAAGAATACAACTCCGCAAATACTTATTGGACTCGATAACTGGGAACTGGAACTGGGAACTGGCATTAGCAATTCGTGTAAAAGAAGGTCATGAAGGACAGCTTATAGCTGCAAAATGTAGATTAGGATGGACAGTTCTTGCTCTACTGCCCACAAACTTATCAAAAAGCACAGCAGCATTTAATTATCATGTTTGTGACTGTTGTGAGGAAAGAATAAGTAATGAAAAATCACACGATGCCGTGAAAGAGTATTTTTCAGTGGAAGCTTTAGGAGTACAGTCATCAAATATTTTCTCCAAAGAACAACAGAGAGCTAAGAACATACAAGAAGCTACACCCAGTAAGGATGGAAATACATATAATATTGGTTTGTTATGGAAATATGAAGAAGTTAACTTACCTGATAGTGGAGTCATGGCAATAAGTGGATTGGAATGTATAGAGAAACGTATAAAATACAATCCAGAATTAGCTATTAGAATGAATAAGCGATTAGAAGAGTTTGTTGAGAAAAAATACATGAAGAAACTTTCTAAAACAGATCTATTCGAGCCTTGCCGTACAATATGGTATCTAGGATCGTTTGGGACGCATCTGCTTCAGTTCAACGTATATCTCTAAATTCAATGCTACTGAAGGGAGATTATCAACTAGCATCTCTGTTAGGTGTTCTTTTACGTTTCCGAGAAAGGAAAATTGGATTTTGTGCTGATATCCAAGAAATATTCCTACGAGTTGGGATAATAGAAGAATACCAACAAGCACAACGATTTTTGTGGCGGAATGGCAATCCTAAAAATCCTATCGAAACCTACGTTATGACGGTTATGACCTTTGGAGCCTCATGTCTACCAAGTTGTGCTCAGTATGTGAAAAATATAAATGCCAATAAACACTAATCAGAATATCCAAGAGCAGTGGAATATATAACAAAGAATCATTACTTAGATGATCTATTGGATTCAGTAAATACCGAAAACGAAGCGATAACAATCTCCAAACAAGTTTATTTTATACATTCCCAAGCAAATTTTTAAATAAGAAACTGGCGATCAAATTCTAGAAAGGTTTCAGAAACTATGAATGCATCTTCAGAAAATCCCGTAGAAATTAACATGACTATTGGAAGTGAGAAAGACACCGAAAAAGTCCTGAGCATGTGGTGGGACTTAAAAACAGATTGTTTCATTTATTCCCTACGATTTATTAAAGGAAATAAACAGATCCTGAATGGTGACAGAAAACCTACAAAGAGAGAAATTTTGCGTATTCTTATGTCAGTGTATGATCCATTGGGACTCCTTTCCAACTTCCTCATTTAAATAAAAATTCTTCTTCAATAAATATGGAGAAGCAATATTAATTGGGATCAAACCATAACAGAGACACAATTTAAAAAATGGCTTATTTGTTTAAAACTACTTCCAAAAATAGAAAATATATCAATAACTCGATGTTCTCTGACGAATCTAACAAATTGGGATGGAGTTACTGTACAAATGCATATATTCGTAGATGCTAGTGAACATGCTAGTGCTGTTGTCGCATATCTGAGAATTGCGATAGAAAACTTTTTGGAATGTGTTCTGTTGGGAGCAAAAACTCATGTGGCGCCAATTAAACTACAAACTATTCCTCGACTTGAACTCAATGGAGCAGTAATGGGAGCTAGATTCGCAAAAAGTCTTCATGAACACTTGTCAATAAACGTTCAACAAACGTTCTACTGGTCCGACTCTTTGATCGTACTAAGTTGGTTACGAACAGATGAACCAAGGAGTTTGAATAAATACGTTGCATACCGAGTTGCGGAGATACAGGAAAATACTATGATTGCTAATTGGCGATATGTACCATCCAAATTAAATATAGCAGATAAAGCTACAAAATGGAGTAATCAACCTTCCATGCAGTACTCAGATAAATGGTTCAGAGGTCCAGATTTCTTATATGGAGACGAAGAATTTTGGTCAAAAGATTCAACTCTACCTAGAGATGAGGAGGAAAACTTAACGAAAAATTAAAACGTAACTATAATAGACATGGATTTCCAGCTTGTAAAAGTGATATTATATCTACCAATCGTTCATGCTCTACCAACATATTACGACGCTATATTCACAGCGTTTGTAGAAGCAAGCAAGAAAACGGCAGCTGATTGTCAACACCCTTGCTTCGTGACATTCGACCAACCTCTATTCTTGAAAGCTCTTGATGTTGTTGCTAGTGACCAGTACTCTGAATTGCAAAATGTAGTGGTGAGGCTCGGTGAATTCCACCTCTTTATGTCTTTCTTTGGATGCATTGGTGAAGTCATGATAACAGTTTGAAGGAGCTGTTGCCAACAATTTACGCTGAAAACAGTGTTGAGAAAATTCGTGCCATGCTTAGTGTGATTATTTGAATTCCGCTGGTGATTGGCTATTTAACTAGAAGGAATGAAAAACTGAGAAAAAATAAGTATATTCCGTTGGTAAGTTTTGTTCATAATTTACTTACCCTAGATTTAACAATTTAAACTGACTAGAACAAAAGCGACAGTGTGGTGCGCGGTTACGTATAATAAATGACTCAAAAGAAAACCAGTTACTAGCATACAGAGGCTGATGTCGATTAGAGTGGCTAGTGCGTATAGGACAATATCTGCTGAGGCATTGGGAGTGATAGCTTGTATCCCCCCATCGACCTATTGATTGAAGAAAGAAAGGCGATTTACGGGGGAGTGGACCGAAACCTTACACGTACATCCTTAAATACATGTTGGAGAGCACTGGAAAACTAGTACGAAGGGACGATGAACTCACAAAATAATTCAGATATCGAAGAGTGACGCAAGCACTCTCAGGGCACGGCTGCTTTAAGGCATTTCTTTACAAGAGGAAGAAATCGGACACTGATCGCTGTCAGTACTGTGAGAACGTGGACGACGTAGAGCACGCGTTGTTCCTTTGTCATAGATGGGAAGAGATTAGAGCAGGGTACATAGAAGAGAGAAATGACTTGTTTGCCATTGAAAATTTTTTAAGTGACTTAGTTAACGTTGAAAATGCATGGAAAAATTCGCATAAAGTTGTAAGAACAATTATCGAGACCAAGGAACAACAGATGTACTCAGTGAGCTGAACAGCATACCTGCCACTACATCGAAGTAATGTGAGAGCGGATCCAATGTGGTGTGTGAGATAAAATGAGGAGAGGTTTTTAGTGAGTAAGAATCCAACACTATTAACAACAACATCACTGGAGTCTTCTGTAAGATTTTCCTCTTCATGGAGAAAATATATATATACATATATATATATATATATATATATATATATATATTTAATTAATATTTTTATTATTCTGTGTATTTAATAATTATATTTAATGAGTTTTTTATCATATGCTAATTGGATTTACCTCGTATATTACTCTGGATCTTGCTTTAGTACTTACCTCGGCTATAGCTCAATAGATGGCATGGACTGTTATACTCAATTGAAAATGATAATTCTTTTTATTATTAATTTGTAAACAGACAGGGTTTTGAGTAAGGCCTTTGTTTTTCCGCAGAATATTTTAAGGACAATTTAAATAAGCGTCGAACTCAAATTAGTGAACAGTTTAATAATTTTCACATATAAAAAATATAATGAAAGGACATAAAACGGGTGAATTTACATATGATCAATTTGAATCCTGATTTGGCTTGAAAATACCAGAATATTTGTGACTGTGCAAAGATAACAATTAATTGTTGTTGTAATGCAAATTTAGGTTATGTTATTTTATTTTAAAATCTGAAGAAGTTATGTAATTTCCAAGCCAATTATGGATGAGTAAATCAAGCTGATTTAAAAATAGTAATGAATAAACAGTTAACAAACATGTAAGTAATCCTTAAATCTAAATAAACACTTGAATACTATCTAATTTACAAAGAAGTAGTGTCTCACCACAGTTCAATAATTTTCTTCACTGTTTCAGCAAAGAATAAATAATGTTCGGGGTTGAAACTGATGTAGTCAGGTCAGGACTGCAATATAGTCGTTAAGAGATTTAAACCTTAAAACTCCAACAAGGTTTATTTATTAATAAAAAAAACTGCTACACACAGGATACAGGAAACACTGTTGATATTATGATTGTTAACTGCAGGATGTAATTAAGTAGTTACAGATTCGAGAACCAGAACAAAGTTTTATGATGTAGTTAATTCAAAATATGTTTTGTTGTGAACAAGCAAAATATACAAATGGATAATTTACATTCGGAGGGTATGTTTATCTTCAGTTTTAAATTATATTATTCAGGATTTTGTCAATAATTCATAAAATCTCTCACCAAATTCAATATGGAGATCTCTTCCATTCAGCTCTGAACAACCAACTATTTCTTTTTTTCTAAATTTATTGATAGTTCTCTCTCTTAGCAACCAAAATCTGACTTCCTGGATACCAGAGATTTTTTCTTCTCTGATTGGTTTAAATCTTAAACAGGATCTACTCAAACAATTCATTTCGATTGCTGAATTGGTGTCATCAATCAATATGACATTTCATTGGTTGGTTTCTATAAAACTTTGTACATAAGTAAAAATGATGAAAATAACTGTTACAATATAAATAATAAATTTAAATTTTGGTATATTCGTAAATGATTGTACATAACTATAAAAGAATTTTTATTCGCAACAATATTAACAAATCCCTGAACTGTCATAGGATATTCTTCTATTTTGACTGATATAATTTCTATTTTGACATACAGGGTGTTCTTCTTATAAACGCATGCTTATAACAAGTGTATGCTTATTATGAATTAGAAAAATTTACTATAATATATATATATATATATATATATATATATATATATATATATATTGAACTAAAATTTTAATTCTCAAATTAATCTAATTCTATACTTATTATTAGTCCATTAATTTGTTATAACGATTTTAATTTTAATCTATTGTAAAACTATTAGATAAGAAACATCGAAGTGTGAAGTGAAGTGTGCTAGGTCATTTAGTCAAAAGAAAAAAATCAAAAGTTTCATCTAGGATGAAGATAAAAAAATGTTGATGGTTGCTAAGCGGGAATCAACGGAGTGTTGTTGATTGATTTTTGATTGAAAAGAAGGGAAGAAAATTGAGAGAGATTTCTAGAGAGATTATTAAAATAGAGACATTCAGAAGAATCAAATAAGATTATAATAAGAAAACTAAAGAAAGAAGATACATGTTGAAATATGAGAAAAGCTGTAGAAGAAATTATTCTCAAACATAAGTAAAATCAATCAAGTATTACTTCAGAGTACAATAACACTAGTGGAGAATATTGTAGATTAAATAAAGAGGAGAAAATGTATTTGATCACAACATAAGTAAATATAATAAAACATTACTTACTGGAACTACGGAGAAGCAGTCTTCGGTATCCAGCAAGGACATAGAACTGAATTTTGGTTCAGTTCATTACTACACCTAATTAAATTAAGAAACATCGAAGAAGAATCCAGTGCATAATTACAAACTGTAAGGTAAATTTACGAAAACTAAATTCATATCATTTCTATTTTCCACAAAGGAACTGTCAAAACTTAGTACATAACCTTTTTATCTGATCGGACTTGTGTCAATTCAAATGACAATTTTTTTGATATGTTTCACATAAAATTCAACGACCAGATAAAAAGTTACTCAACAAATTTTAGATAAAAATATTATAACAAATTTTACTGAATAGATTTATAACTAATATAGAAAAAAAGGAGGAACTTTCCGATAATTTCAATATAATTTCTCATAACCTTTAAATATTATTCAGTAAGATAGTTAAAACCATTGGCCAAGGTATTTATTAGTAGTTGAGAAACGTATTGAGTACTATTTAGATCTATTTAAAAATTATTGGAAAATAATAAGTAACAGTTAGTGTAAATATTTCTTCTCCTTATAAATCATATAACATCTTAAATATTTTGAAGTTTAAATTTAAATACAAATGTATCCTTACTCACGATAATTCCCTACAAATAATTAAGAGTTTCATCTTGAGGACTGAAGTTAGCTGGCCTTTTATTTTTTAAACTAAACAGACATTCATTTATTATTTCATTAATTTCATCTGGCGCTCAACAACAAAACTATAATAAATAATATAAACCTAATATGAATAATATAAAAAAATATGAACAATTAAATAAATAAAAGATACTATCATCTCAATATATATATACATGTATTGGATTATTTTTATTAAAAACTAGAATTAGAAATCAAAAGTTTTGGTTACAATTTGAAAATAAATATTATATATAAAATACTTACATAACTAAATGAGGTTGTAGGTAAAGTAGTGAAATAAATGTATATAATAAATCATTCTAAATATTAACCAAAAATTATCAAACTTCAAAAAACAATATAAAGACATCAAATAACGTTGCCAAGCCAATACGAATTTTGTTAATTTGTATTACTTTGATGGTAGGATCAATCTTATTGTGGTTTTTTTCATAATTGGTACTTAATTTTCTGAATGTTGTTTGCACTGTTGGTGTGTATGCCCCATAGCATAAAGTGGCTTGATTGCACTTGTTACGGATATTCCTCTGTAATTTTCACATCGTTTTCTATCGCCTTTTTTTATAGATTGGTGTTATATATGCAGTTTTCCATTCTTCTGGAACGGGATGTCCATTAATGCACAATTTGAATATGTACGCTAGACCCCAGAACAATGTATCTGTTCCATTCTTCAGAAGTTCAGCGCACACACCCTCAGAGCCACAAGCTTTTCCATTTCTCAAACCTTTTATTGCTTTTTTGATTATATCCCCAGTGATTTCAACGTTTTCGCCTTGTATATATATTTCTTCCGTAATTGATTCATTCAAATATTCTTGTCTGTCCTCAGTAAGTAATTCTTCATAGTAGTCTATCCATTTTTTTGTTTCTATTATCTGTATGTGATGTTCGAACTGAATTAATGAATCTCCAAGCTTCTGTGTTTTTCCGTCCTCCAATGTAGGTATTGATATCGTGACATTTCTTATCCCAAAGTTCATTTTTTTCTTTCTGAATCAATTTACTTGTTTCACGTTTAATTATTTTGTAGTGTTCGAGATCATCTGGATTTTTTGTGTTTAACCATTTTAGGTATAAGTCTTTCTTTTGTTATACTAAAACTTCTATATCTTCATTCCACCACAAATTATCACTTATATATTGCTTATGTGTTCCTAATGATTCTTTAGCCGCTTCGTGATGTTATTATAGGTTTCTTGAAATGTGAGGTCTTGAAAATTTGGTATCAGCTTATTGTCTAGTCTTTCTTGATATAATTGTATTGTACTGTCATGTATCAGACTATCAAGATTATATTTTGTATGTGGCACTTCTTGTAAGTCAATCGTTTGGTTGTCTTTATTTTGTAATTTATATTTTAGCGAAAAGAATATTTTGGCTCGTACCAGAAAATGATCTGATCCACCACCAAAAGCTCCTCTTAGTACTCTGACATCATTTATCTGTATGCTTGATTTTTGTCTAAGGATGGAGTAATCTATTACTGATTTCAGATTACGTGTTGGTTGTGTCCAGGTGTATCTATGTATATCTTTATGATTGAAGAAGCCATTCGTGATTGTTAAGTTGTTGGTTTCACATAATTGTATGAGTCTGTTGCCATTATCATTCATTTGCTCCTCTCCAAATGGGCCTACAATATTACTGTTGGTAATTTTTCCTGTTCGGCTGCTGAAGTCACCCATCATCACGATCTCTCTAGAGTTCCCAATCTTATTAACAACTTAATTGAGGATCTCGAAGAAGGATTCTTTATTAGCGATTGATTCATCGTCTTAAGGGCTATATACTGCTATTAACGTGACATTATGTTGGTGGAGTTTGATATTCACTGTTAAGATATTTTCATTGATAATTTCGTAATTTGTAATTTTGTTTTTTAACGTTGCCTTTATTAAGATGGACATTCCTCTTTTTGCTCGCTCTTCCTTTGGTACCCTGCTATATATATGGAGATATTTACCAATTCATTCAGTACCAGAGCCTTTTTCCTTTGTTTCGGTAAGGGTCACCACATCCATTTCAAGTTTTTCTATTTCTGATACAATGATGTTGACTTTGTGTTTTACTTCCTGTATATTCCATGTTCCCATTTTCATTAACCGTGGTCGTTGCTTTTGTCGTTTATCAGTATATCCGTCCGTGCTTCCGAGGCGATGTTTAGGCTTTTTAGCAAGTTGGATTTTTACGTATAGCAGGGAGCTAGCCTGCTGCTACAACCCTCCTCCTTTATCCGGGCTTGGGACCGGCAGCAGTATAATCGAGCTACTCAATCCACCCGACAATACTACTGGCGGAGTTGGGAATTCTATAATTACTCTTCATTATTTTATGTGATGTGAATAATAAATGGATTCCAAGAGACATAAACTTCCACCTTTACTTCAAATTTATGTCCTTTGAGTTGGCTCTTCATAATAGTAGTCATTGAGGTTTATTTGTATATTAAATTGGAAGTCAGGTAGATTTTGTAGATAAAGCGTAAAATATGATGAGGATTGTTAAACGACTTTCTAAATTCAACAGTGGCCAACAATTTTTCCTATCTGTTCGTAGTAATAGTTAATGACAGACCTACCTGTTGAGCTTTCCAAAATTGTTATTCTTAATAATATGTAGTGAATAATGATGTAAAAATTTGGGTTTATACATAAACGTTGAGAAACAAATTGGGGAAATCGCCTGTAGAGATAGTCTAATAAGTATACTAATAATATAAATACATTATTAAAGCTATTTGTGGTAGATATTTCTACTTTCATATGTAAATTTTTGGGTTTTTTGCAATTATTTACTATGAAATTATAACATCCTTTCACAATTTTTACAGAGTTAGGACTGGCAAAACAAAAAAATCTTGGTTCTGGGTGCCGTCAATTATTGTTTATTTAGAACTATGTACAGATGTGCTAAGTATATTATATTAGTGTCAGCATTACTTCCTACCAGAGCTTCTTTTTTAATACGGGAAAGCGTTATTTGGCTAACTTTCGTATCAGTAGAAACTCGTTCATTGACCTGCCAATAAAATAAGTCGATATAAATGTTGTATTAAAAGTTTTACTCTTTTATATTTTTATGCAAATAGAATGAGGAAATAGTTAAATTAGTTTTCAGTGACCGTTCTTTGAAATAAAAACTTGTGTCGTGGTTTTCGGCCATTTAAAAGAAGTATTAAATTCAAAAATACGATATTACGTTTTAGTTCATTAGTTGTTTTGAACGATTTTGAGATTTTAGTTCAAACATATTTTAATATGATCCAACCGCAATTGTAACTGAAATCGAAAGATGGTTCAAAATAAATAATAAAACCAAAACGTCATAGATACAGGTATGAAATGAGTATATTAATTATATTTATAAGCTACAAAACCTATTACGTTTAAATATGTATCTCACACAAAATAAACATGAGCCTTTTATATACTCCTGTAGACAGAAACAGAATAGTTATTCATGCAACGAGTTCATAAAGTTCATAAATGGACTAAAAATGGCGTCAATTTGTTTGCAATGATGATTTATTGGTGCATAAAATTGACACATGAGTGCATAAAATACTTTGACTCACCCTAATGTCACTTTTTTAAATCGTTCAACAAATAAATATTTTATGTACGAAAATGATTTGAAAAATTTACTATCGAGTGTAAATTTGTTAAATAATTACTTTGGTTTTAAAATTATATTGCAATAATTAAAACTTTTTTAAATGGAATTGTTGACTTTCCATTGTTTGCCTCTTCGGTCATGACATTTAAAACGTTCATAATTATTTCACGACACTGCCCACTCAACTTTTTATGAACAACTTTACTTTCTGGAGTCGCCATAACAAGTTAGCATTGAACAACCCCGGTAATCACACTTTTCTTTGAACTGTACTGTCGAAACGAAACTTGTATGTGTATCTAGTTACGTAATTTATTAATACACTTAACTATTCACTAATTTATAGTAGATACACTGTATATTCACTAACACTAACTTATATAAATACGTCACTAACATTTTCTTATGTTCACGTCTATTCACTACGACAATAAATTGCAAACTAAAACCTGCCGCTGGTAGGTAGTCTCTTATATATTGAACATTTCACTAGTCCCTCCTATTCCGAAAACTTCATGATTGCGGTTCCCAACAATCGACCTTCCTGGAAATATCTATAAAAACAATCGCAAAAAATGATAAATATTGATTTGCATTTGCATTTGCCACAATATTAAGTTTCATATATAGCATTAGACAGAGTCGGATTCAGGGATTACACCAGTATACGATTTCGTAATATTACTCTCTTTTTAGAAGGAAGTTCCTCATGGAACTTCTGTGTAGTCCGGACTGGATGTTTGAATCGGCAACTGGACCCATGTGTGCACTTTCCGGTGGTATGGAAATAACGGGGCACTATTTTCAACGGGTACCGATAACGAGAGGGTATAGCTGCAAATTAATATTGGTATCTTGGAAGATCACCTCTATCATGCTCCTGATGACTCGCCAATCCAACCGGTTGCTCTCTATCCTGGGCATTGCTAGTTTCTCCACGTGGGAATCCAGTATATGATCTCAGAGGCTGCGAAGCGCTTCCCACACATTTCAGTACGTGGATCAATCTGGAAATTCGTTTCTAGTTACCAGGTGAGAGACGTACCGCGAATTGAGTTTGAGTCTCAGTGTCTTGCCAGGGGTTGGCATCTGATCTTAAAGTTTTTCCAATTGCCCAAACTTCTTTCGAAAGACGGTTGCCAACCCTCGTGCGTGTTTGTTACTGGTGGAGTTGTTATATGCCAGCTAATATTTTTCCGAGCGCGGGAAAAAATCATGTCTTCGTTCTAAGGTGACTCCGTATCTAGCTTTCCCGGTTCCTCCTTATGCGCCCATAAATCCTTCGAATGAGGTAAGATTCTTGTTGTATATGGTTCACTCCTTCCTCTTTGTCATGGTCTCCTTCGAATGGCGCTAGTCGGTTTTGGACTACTCTCGTTTTTCCATTGGAGATCATGCTTATGCGGTAGATGACGTCGTTGATCATGTTCTTGATTAAGTACGGACCTTCATTCATGATTTCTGTAGTTTTGGAGAAAATCCTGTTCTCCTTGTTGGATTGTGTAACCATACTTTATCCCCTCCTTTGAAACTGCCTTCTGTGGCCTGCGTGTCATACCGTTCTACCGTTTTTTTCATTCTGTCGCAACCAAATTGAAGATTCGTTCCAACCAATTCAAGCACATCATCCATCCTTCTACTCAACTGCATCGCGTAATCTCCTTCGAGATTTTCGCCAGGTAGCCAAATTTCAGGTCACAAGGAAGACTTATTTCACGTCCAGACAGGATTCTTGCAGGTGTTTGACCCGTGAACTCATTTATGGCAGATCTAGAAGCCAACGCAAATAGAGAAAGATACTGGTACCAATTTGTCTGGTGGCTGGAAACAACATTGGACATGTATTTGCCAATGGTTCTGTTCACTTTTTCGACCATTCTATCTGACTGTGGATGCAACGCTGTTGTCCTGGTATTCTTCATGCCCAGCTTGTCACAAATTTCCTGGAATATCTGGCTCTCGAAATGACTTCCTTGATCGCTGAGGACTTCCAAGGGCACTTCATACCGGCTGATAAATTCTTTCACCAGTACATCCGCGACAGTTGTGGCCTCCTGATTCGGGATCGCGTACATTCTCACCCACTTTGTGAAATAATACATTACTACCTGAATGTATTTACCCTCATTTTCTATCGTCGGAAATGGTCCAGCGATGTCTAAAGCAATCCATTAGATAGGGCTTCCAACATTATATTGGTTCATGGGTTCCTTTCTTTTGCGATGTGGTCTATTACTCGTTGCACAAGTCGTACATTTCTTACAAAAATCCTTTACATGGTCGGAGCTGTTCATCCAATAAAACCTTTCACTGACTCGCTGAAGGATTCTCTTCACTCCCAGATGACCTCCCGATGGACTGTCGTGTAACTTTCTCAGTGCCTCTGCTACTCTCGTTCTCGGGATAACTATGTCTCATCTTCTCGGAACTATCATCGTTCTCAAGGATTCTTTTCAACGGGCCAGCTCCCAGGGAGTCCCACTGAGCTAAGTATACCATGAGTGTCGGTGAAAATCTTGACACTTCTTGCCAAGTAGGTCGCCAATTTTCTTTCTTCCATTGCCGAACCTTCTTTAGGTGAGGATGATTCTCGTGATCTTCTTTATCCTGGTGGGTGACCATTCATGGAACTGCAGCTTCCGTAGATTTCGCCTTGTTTCAGTGGGAACAGTTTGTTGGGCACAGCCGTCTGGACAGGGAGTCGGCATTTCAGTGACTCACACCATCTCGATGTTCGATGTTGAAATCGTACTCTTGAAGTCGTTCAATCCATCTAGCTATATGATCCTCGGGATTCTTGAACTGCATTTACCACTTAAGTGCTGGATGATCGGTGCGGATTATGAACTTTCTTACATAGAGATACTGGTAAAAGTATTCCACGGACTTCACTACCGCCAAAAGTTCTCTTCTTGTGACGCAGTAGTTTCGTCCTGGTTTGGAGAGAACTTTACTGAAATATCCCAGCACTCTTTCTTGCCCTCCTTGGATCTGTGAGAGCACTCCACCAATTCCTTCGTTACTGGCGTCTGTGTCAAGAATAAAGTCTCCCTCTAGTAATGCATATTCCAATATCGGCGCCGTGGTTTAAAGTCTCTTCAAGGTTTCAAAAGCCGTTTGACAGACTTCATTCCAATGGAAAGCTCTTGTTTCTTCTGTGTGTCGAGTAACTGGCCTTCTCAATATCTCCAGACATCCTGAATAATCTTCTATAGTATGTCAAGAGTCCAAGGAAACTCCTAATTTGGTGTTTGTCGATTGGTTGCGGCCATTGCTGAAAGGCAGCAATTTTCTCTTGATCCACTGCCACTCCTTCATTGCTCACTTTATGACCTAAATAGTTGACTAGATTTTGGAATAGCTGACATTTCTTCGGGTTTAACATGAGCTGAGCAGATTGAAGTCATTTGAATACATCTTCTAAATTCTTCAGCTGTTCGTCAAATGTCTTCCCATTACTACGATATCGTCCAAACAGACCAGGCATGTCTCCCAAGACAACCCTCTCAAGATATTTCACATTAGTCATCCAAATGTCGTGGGCGCATTACAGAGCCCGAATGGCATGACGTTGAATTCTCGTAATCCACTCCTTCATTGCTCACTATATGACCTAGCTAGGTGACTCGGTTTCTAAATAGCTGAAATTTCTTCGGGTTTAACTTAAGCTGGGCAGCTTGAGTCGTTATACTATATTCTGGTTCAATTTTGTACTGTTTATCAAAGGTGTTTAAAGATAAGTTTAGTAACATTTTTGGTATCTGAATTCAAATCTAGATTCGTGTTTTTTAAGACTACTTATCGCATTTAGAAGTTGATAATTTATTTTCCTCGGCTTGTTCTTCAAAAACGCAACGAGGGTTAAAATCGATCATTTGTTCCAGTAAGTGCACTATTAAAGATTCAAACAGTGTTTCCTTATTAGGTTCAACAAAATCCAAAGCATCTAGTATAGTCTTGGAGTTAGCATAAAACTGTCGCCTATTTGAGAATTACACTTTTTTATTAGTGTTTTAAATGAACCTTACTGTTTCTAGTTAACCCCACAGTATATCGAAAAATGTTAAAAATTCTAATAAATTTACAATTGTTTTGATATTATCGAAATATCATCATGAGAATGACAGAAGTTACATTTCATTTGATGCCTACCTGATGTTTAATTATTTTTGGCTAGACCAAGAAGATATTACAGAAATTGAAGCTTCGATATTATTAGGCCTATGGGGATATCCTGGATATATTTTTTCCCAATTAAGATCAGTATAACTGTGCAATGATATAGAAAACCCGGAAAACTATATCTGCTGATCTTTACAATTATCAGTTAAGAAGACAGTTTAAAAAAGGAGAACTTCCTAGATTTATCTGTTCATTGACGACTTCATATTTCGGGTTTCTTAAGTGTCTTCTAGTTTCCAATTCTTCAAGGAAATCCTAAATAGACAGCATTACATTCTGGACATTTAAGTTTATATATACCAGATTCCTTTAATGGTGATATTTTTGTATTTACATTTAACAATTTTGTACTTATGTTACTTCCTGTTTTAAAAGAAATCGTTGTAATTGTTGCTAAAGATATCATCTTTGAAATATCATTAGAAATATTTCCTGCATATGTAATGGTTTTATAAGTTTTTATTTTTTCAGTTGGTTTAGGAAATTGTTGTAATGCCACTTTTCACTCTTTTTCACTAATTAGTTTATTTATCATATGTAATGGGTAACTGTTGGATGTTGCTATTAGTTTAATTGTGTTAATCCCTCTATCAAAATTACATTTGCTCATAGGAACCGAAAATGCTCTATGTATCATTGAATTGTATGCCGCTATGTACATATATCGAACTCGTAGTCCAGTGAACAGGTGGAAAATATAAATATGAACCAACTAACTAATCAAGATTTGCTAGTAAAATTGGAAGAACTAATAAAGAACAATTCCGCTGAAATAAGGAAAGATATACAACATCTGAACAATAATATAAATAAACAAATAGAAGATATTGAAGAGCGCTGTCAAAAAATTGAAAATAGAATTACATATATTGAAAGATCAAATAAACGAAATAATATTGTAATTTTCGGAATAAATGCTAACAAAAACAATTTGATTGTAGTAACGATTGAGAAATTGAATCAAATTTTCGGATGCGACTTGGAAGAAAGAGATATAAATAACTTATTTACTATTGGGCAAAAAGGTACTGTAATCCTTGAGTTTGTATCTTATCTGACCAAACAGAGAATTCTCCAAAATTTGGTAAAGCTTAAAGGTAGTGGAATATCTATTTCAAGTGACCTGCGACCAGAAGATCAAGCATCTAATAGAATACTGGTTGAACATCTTGAAAAGGCCAGGAGTAAACAACATACGGCATACATAAAAAATTTCAAACTGTACGTAGATGGAGTACCTTACACCGCTGAAGAGTTAGAAAGTACACATAACGAAGAACCAATAGCTGAGCTTGAATACGACCTTCCACAAAAATATAATTCTGCCCCACCTACACCAACAACCAAACCTGACGAAATAGATGAAGAGCAACACGGAAACGAAACTAAAGCTGAAATAAAAACAAGTGTTCTATCTCAAACTACAGCCGCTCAAATCAAAAAATTCAAAGGATCAGCTATAACCCAAGGTCAAAGCATAAAAAATATCAACATTTCTGCAACACTCACTGAAAACACCCCCCCCCTACTGGCAGAAAAAATATACAACAAGCTGAAACCCGTGTAACCCGGAAAAACTCTACGAAGTAGACCAAGAAAATTAAGTATTAAACTTTTTTAAGCCTCACTGCCTGGACTACTAATATCATTAAAAGTTGTCCATCTAGTTTTAGTTATTTTTTAAATAATAATTTAATCACCAGTGTTTTTACATTGTCTTTTAACTGTTTTGTCAATTAGGATATAAGAAAAACCCTTTACATTTGATTCAGAATAGAAATTGTTTATTTTAATCGCAAATATATAGGATGGATCAATATATTAGAGATTTCTCTATTAAAACAATTGAAAATTTTCATCTTAACACTGAAGAAGCCAAAAGTGTTCTAGAAGTTAACTATTCATCTAAAACCTTCAGCATAATTCATAACAACATAAGTAGCATTAATCGCAATTTTAACGAATTCACATTGCTACTGGAAGACATAGATATCACTTTTGATTGTATAGTTTTCACAGAGACCTGGCGTGTCCCTGATGTCACCATTCCAGGATATAAGACAATTTATAACCACGGAGATCTAAATCAAAATGACGGTGTTGTTGTATTTGTAAAATCCAATATTTATGACTCTCATGAAACAATTCGTTTTAATAACAGTTTTCTTTTACAAGTGAAAATACATTTACACGATAAAGTTTTTATCATAAATGCTTTATATAGGTCGCCATCTACTTAAGTGGATGAGTTTGTTGATGAATTACATTCTTTCCTAAGTCAAAAAAACAAACCGGGTGACTACAGTATAATTATAGGGGATATTAACTTAGATCTATTATCAAATACTAAAGAATCACAAAACTATCTCGATATTATCAGTGAACATGGATATATTTCTACAATCAATGCGCCAACTAGAGTAAAAAATCGGTCCGCAACATGTATTGATCACATTTTCATCAAAAATAAAAACCTAAACTATGACACTATACTACCACTGACTTTGGAAACCGATATAACAGACCATTATCCAATATTAGTTCAACTTGTACTTGCTTCCACAAATAAAAAACAAAATATTACAAATAACAATTCTATAAAAATAATAGATGAAAATAAATTAAAAAATGAAATTCATCAAGTTAATTGGGATTTAGTCTTTAACTCCGATGTTGACATCGAAACTGAAATAAATCATTTTATTGATATAATTCAAAAATGTATAGATGTTTCTACAAAATATAAAAGAGTTACTAACAAGAAAAAAAAACGGAAACCTTGGATAACCCATGAACTTATCAACATACTTAATAAAAAAAATAATATGTTTCAAAAACTTAAAAAATCTCAAGATAATGAAATTTCAAGACGAACTTATAATGAAAATAAAATGGAAATAAATAAATCAATAAAATAAATAAAAAGTGAATATTACAGAAACCGCATTGAACACGATAATAAATCAACAAATCTATGGAAAACTATTAATGAGTTCCTGACGGTCCCAGAAACCGATACAATAAATTCGATTAAAAATGATAAAAATAAATCAATTACTGAACCTTCAGAAATAGCAGATATCTTTAACAATTACTTCATATCAGTAGGTAAAAAATTGGCTGGTAATATTAACAAAAATATAAATTACACTGAAAAAAATAAAACTTGCAACCATTCCATTTTTATGTATCCATCGGACGAAGTCGAAATTAAAGACGTTATAACACAACTAAAAAATGAAAAAGCACCTGGTTATGACAACATAAAGGCAGAAACAATAAAAATCATGAAAGATGATATTGCTAAACCACTTACATATTTAATAAATAAATCTCTACAAACGGGACACTTCCCCTCTGCTTTTAAACTTTCAATCGTAACCCCAATCTTTAAGAATGGAACAAAATAAGAAACAGCCAATTACAGACCAATCTCCTCAATTAGTAGTCTGGCTAAAATATTTGAAAAAATAATACAAAAAAGGTTAAATAAATTTTTGGAACAACACAAGTTGCTGTCTTCAGCGCAGTACGGGTTTAGGCAAAATAAATGCACACAAGATGCCATTAGATATCTAACAGAAAATATCTATAATGCACTAGATAAATCCAGGCCTTCAATTTGAGTCTTCTTAGATTTATCGAAGGCGTTTGACACGGTCGACCATGGGATGTTGCTAAGCACTTTAGAAGACTTGGGTATTAGGGGTATTGCACATGACCTATTCAGAACTTATTTAACCAATCGAATACAAAAAGTCAAAATAAAAGATACTTATAGTAGTGGAAAAGTCATTTCATGTGGCGTACCTCAGGGGACGGTGTTAGGACCTATTCTCTTCAATGTATATCTGAATAATCTGTTTATGTTGGAAACACATAGCAAAATAGTAAGTTTTGCAGACGACACAGTATTGTTTTGCGATTACGGCAACTGGTTTGACCTCAAACATAATTTAGAGAAAGATCTACAACAAGTTAAGATGTGGTTTGACAGTAGACTTCTATCATTGAATATTAATAAAACTGTATACTTACCATTCAGTTCCCACGTTGATGCTCTGCCAAATTATGACTTAACTATTGGAAATCTTACAATTTCACCAGTTAACAAAGTAAAGTATCTTGGTAGCATTATAGATCATAATTTGAGATGGGATCAGCATATACAATATCTACTAAAGAAGCTACGTTGCATTCTATTCAAATTCAAGGAAATATGTAGAATACTAAACTTAAAACAAAGAAAAATAGTTTGAAGAAGTCTAGTGGAACCACACATTAATTATGGAATGATGGGATGGGGCGGAGTTTCTAAGACGTACCTACTACCATTAGAAATCCTTCAAAAACGTTTTCTTAGGACAATTCTTCACCGAGGTTATGATTGTCCAAGTAACATATTATATAAGGGAAGCGAAATATTTGGTCCTAGGCAAATATTTTTTATAAATGTATGTATTATTCAACATACACATAAGACGGAACTGAGAACTCCAGGCCACCAATACGAAACGCGAAATAAAACAACATTTATTACACCACATACGCAAAAAACGGTTGGTCAAAAAAACTTTACCTATTTAGGCCCTAAATTATATAATTCACTTTCGAGTGAAGTTAGGGAAGTCACCATACTATCATCATACAAAAGAAAATTAAGAGATTTTGTCAGCAGTACGCCGAGAGATTTTATAAACAACTTGATTGATTGAAGTGAAGAAAAGGCTATATATAGAAAAGAGAAATAGTTATAATGTAAATAGCATCCATCCTATATCTTCAGTGTTTTTATTTTTATATCTTTTACAATGTTAAAGTTCTTGTAAATTCCATATTGTTTATAATTTTCAGTTCTGGTTAGATTTAAGATATTAATGAGTCATATTACATTGTATTATATACAGTTTAATTGTTTAATGTGTTTTTGCCACATACAAGTAAACATAGTTTACTTCGTGGTTAACAGTTCATTTGTACTTTTTTTATTTAAAATTTTCTATCTGTAGATGTATAGTACAAATGAACATTATTAGTTCATGGGACATGGAATGATTGGATCTGTAAGAGATAGTCACATCAGTGTGTGTTGGTTTTAGGTGAATCGAATGATCAAGTACATTATTAACTCTTTGAATTTTCAAATCAAGAAAATTGATTGAAATATTTTCTTCAACTTCTAATGTGAATCTAATTCTTGAGTGTAAAATATTAATGTGGTTGAAAGATATATCTAATTGTCGTTGTAGCTTCTGGTACAGTCGGGTTAAAAAACATTACAAAGCATCACAAAACATTTGGTTTTACCAAGATTGCCTTAGAAAAGAGGTAATACCAAATTATGTGAATATAAAATGCCATATTAAAACACCTCAAGCTCAAATAGCTATAAAATGTGCTCAACGAGTTTGGCTTAAGGGAGAATGTAAGAAATGGTTTAGAATGAGGGACTCCTTAGACAACTTGTCTTGTGAGAAAATTTATTTTTGTTCAAAAATGTTTCAAATCACCAATAAGTATTCAGTTTTAGGTTGTTTTTATGTGCTATCTCAAAGAATATGCGTTATTTGAAAATGTTATATGTTTTGAATAAAAATTATTTTTTTTTGTTTTAATCTCTTTATTTTTTCTGACCTAGCCCAATTCTCTATTACCTCCCTCCCCCGAGTGACTGCCACGCGTCGCCACTATTTATGTTATAATCATGAGAAGGAAAAGGATCGACTTTTGGAGTCACTACAGTAACGGATTCTTTTATTCGTTTGAAGTTACTAATTAGATTAAGACAGCTATTGTCAAAATCTTCCCGATTTTCATTTTCATCTTTGTAATCTTCGTGATTTTCTTTCTAATCTTGGGTATCAATATAAGTATCTAGAGTTCGAATGAGCATGTCAACTAGAACCTTCAATTCGAATTTATCGTGACAATCCTTGTAGGCTGCGTACCAATTTACTATGCGTTCGAGTTGATATGTGCAATTGTGCCTTTTCTTTTAGAGAGATTCCATTCATTTTTTCGATTTGTATTAGTGAATAAAAAATTTATAACATCAACAGATAAAGTTATAAGAGTGAAAGTAGTAAGTGAAATTTTGAGTGTAAGCTTCCTAACTATATGAGCAATACAGTGAAGAACAAACTAATAATAACGGTGAGATATAAGTTTATTGGAGTAAAGTGAAAGTTCGCGTGTGAGCTATCGAAATATAAGAGCTATAGAGTAGAACTAACAAGTTATTGCGTAAGCCCCTGAACTATAGGGGCGTCAAAAAACAAATCACAAACTATTAATAACCCCTAAATATAAGATTATCAGAGCAAAATTAAAGTTCGTGTTTAACCTCCCGAACTGTAAGTGTTGGAGAAGTCAATAATCTAACCTCACTTGAATATTGTTTTTGGCATCTGCCAAATTATCAATGAAAATTTTTATTGGTATTGTAATGCCAGTTTACCCCTCGATAAAGTTATTGAAAGTATTAATGGAAATTCAGTGATAGAATAGGGTGTAAAAGAAGCAATAGGTATATTGATAAATAACTGACAAAAAGGAAACCTTTGACCAGAGCACCAGAAAAAATTGGTTTATTTGATGTTCGAAAAATTGTTACAGAGGTGCTAACGATTTTAAAAGATAAGTGAATTTATAATTTTGTTACTTGTGTCAACACCAACAGATAGGACTTCATAGTTTTTCCCCATTTCGATCTCTTTGTATATTTCTGGTGAATGTAAAATAATTCAATCGTTGTAGTTTTTAATAAAGGGTGAATGACAGGCCTGTGGATGAATGTGTTTTAGCATAAAGTAGCAGTTATTGTGTATGTAATTAAAAGGTAATTTAGGAAGTTTTTAGTAAAGTATATTTGATATTAAAATCAGTTGGGTTCAATTTTAAAAACCAAGGATAATTTTAACCGGCACCAATGAGTTATAGTCAACTAACTTTCGACAATTGCAAGGTCGACCCTACTTTATTGTTGGAATCAGAGAGTGATTGCAACATTAAAATTGGTCCTCCTACGACGGATACTTGGTTTTGAATTTTTGTACGCTCTCACCATATTTTTTGCATTTTTGTAGATATTTGATTTGTTCATGGCTAAAAGTTAGTCATACATTGCTCTAGTGTTTCCCACCATTTATATGCATTTGTTATTGTGAATATTATATGACTCGTACATTGTAGAATTTCTGTTTTTTACTCGCTACAGGTACATTTAGTCTTGAAAGTGTAAATCCGTGTGGCAGTTCATTGTTTAGAAACAATGAATATCAATGAAGTTAAAGGGAACAGGACAATAGCTAAAGCTGCTATTACGCGAGTAGAAAACTGGATTAATGTT
Source organism: Galeruca laticollis (assembly GCA_963921935.1). Taxonomy (NCBI): domain Eukaryota; kingdom Metazoa; phylum Arthropoda; class Insecta; order Coleoptera; family Chrysomelidae; genus Galeruca; species Galeruca laticollis. The sequence continues at coordinate 52,296,152 of OY998179.1, read as the reverse complement.
AACATTGATACCACAGACAATGTGTTTAGTTTAAAAGGTCGAGAAGAACAGTTAAGAAGTGCATTTGAAGAATATTGTCGGGAATAAGATTTGTCAGATATATATTTAACTGTAGAGGAAAACACAGAAAATAGAGATTGATTTGAAGATAGATATTATGATCTTTTGTCTAAAATTCCGCAATTAGAGGATGTAAAAACTCCCACCCCACCAGGTTCATCCTCACTTTTCTCTCCTGTCGCTATCCCCCCATTAGTAAAGTTACCGGAAATCAGAATACAACAGTTTTTAGGTACTGGAATAGAATGGGTTCCATTTTTTCAAATTTTTTCAGCTCTAATAATTGAAAATAAATATCTGACGGATATTTGGCAGGTGAACCTTTGAAATTGATTGAGAATTTGCAAGTTACTAATGACAACTTTCACACCGCAATTGAAATTTTGCAAAATAGATATGAAAACAAAACTCTTGTGATAAACAGTCTTTTGGCTGGAATTTTAGACATTAAACCTATACAGAAAGGTACATCTATTAAGCTTTGTGAATTTCACACCGGAATAAGTAAAAACTATGAAGCATTGAAAAAAGAAAAGTTTTGAGTTTGATAGAGATTCAAATGAATTGCCAACACTTAGTGAATTTTTAACATTTTTAGATGAAAGATCAAAGTGTTCAGAAAATTTGAAATCAGTAGATAATAATGAAGGTTTTTCAAAAAGGCAGATGCCAAAAACAATATTCAAGTGAGGTTAGATTATTGACGTCTCCAACAGTAAGACCAATAGAGTTAAACTAACAAATTTTTGCGTAAGCCCCCGAAATATAAGGGCGTTAGAGAACAAATCACAAACTATTAATAACCCCTAGATATAAGGTTATCAGAGCAATGTGAAAATTCGGGTGCAAGCTCCCGAATTATAAGAGCAATATAATTAAACTAACAAACTTTTTGTGTTCCTAGCTTCTAGATCCCAGAAACCACCATTTGTAGTATTATTTCTAAGCAGAATTGATGTGGCCTAACTCATGCGAACAATAGGATTAAACAGTGTAAGTCAATAATAAATTCAAACAGTGAAATATATCAGAAAAAAGTGAATCAATAGTCATGCAAATTAAAGCAGAGCAAAAACAAAATATACTATTTTGGCCACAGCTGGTTTCCTAAACAGACTTATCCACTTTTTCGCTAATCTAAGCACTTATTCAACTTTATTCTTGAGAATTACAGAATTCACTAGCGGCAAATACTTTCATTATTAAAAGATACTACCTTTAGGTTTCAATATGATGTCCAGTAGAGAAGGGACCTGACTGGCATCACGGGAAGAATTGCCATAACTGGCATGCGGTCTCGAATTGGACCATAAAATGGAGGATTGGTTTTTACTTACTTCTCTCTTCCATTTGGGAAATTTGATAAGAGAAATGGACTGTACATGTTTATATGCTGGTTCAGTTTTGTAGTGTTTATCAAAGGTGTTTGAGGATGAGTATATTTCTCTTCAAGCGCTGTGTGGAGGGATTCGATATTCTGAAGTCTTGTGATAGTTGACAATCTCTGTTTATGTAATTCAATACCTTGTAACGACTTATTTTTTCAAGCATTTCCGATGGTATTTTAATTTTAATAAGTGGATATAACTCGTTACTTACTTTGCAACTTTGATTTCTGGTACCGTTTCAGTCACGTAACATCAATTTAATTATTCATTTCATTAGTAATTAGGAAGCCATGAATTACCATCTAAAGAAATATGTAAAATTTATTAAATTCCGCTTTTCAAATTTTAAATGATCGAGGACGCCCGGTATAGAAACTATTTTTATTAAAACCAAAGCCGTCCAGTATAGTAAAAATATTTCTTGTTGTAAGTAAATCGACTCAAGTTAATTCCCTCACCACCGCTATCGCCAAAAATTTTAGGTAGGAATTAAATTATAAATTCCAAAAACCGAGCGGTTTTGAGAGAGGAATTCAGATATCTCTCGCTGTTATCAGTTATCAAATTTATAGTTTTGAAGTCTAGTGCCCGACCGTCCCTTATTTTCTGAGTAAGTGAAAATTTATTTTTGAAAACGAAATACAATATTTCGCCCAGTTTTAAAAGTTTTATATTTGATTTCAGTAAATGATTTAGTAGTTTGGCTATTTAAGAATATAATATCGTATGTTGGTAAGCCCTTTTTTTTTTAACGATAAAAACAAAATTTATTTACAGTTTTTATGATTGCGTTCTCTTTATTTTTCTTTGGATTTTGTGTCTGAACTTTCAATACATTGAAATAGCATTTTTATTTTAAGTTTTACGATTTAGATTGCTCTGTTTCAAATTACCTAAATACATATTAGATTTTTTTTTCTTTTTCTCTTCGATAATTCGATTCTATTTCGACTGTTATCTTTTGTTTTTTTTATTTAGAAATAAATTTATCTGCTGTACAATATTAGTTAAGCGGCAAATTGGAAAATTGAAAACCGACTGTGGGACGGATCAGAGGCTGTTGCCACCAGCCGTCTCCCTGTCGGAACGGGTATCGTTTCCTCAAAATTACCTTTGATTTATTTTAGTTCTAAATTATGTATAGTTTCAACTAACCGGCAATTTGAAAAATTGAAAACCGACTGTGGTACGGATCAGAGGCTGTTGCCACCAGCTGTTCCACTTTCGGAACGGGCACAATTTTCTCTAAATTACCTTAAATTATCTTAGTTCTAAAATTATATATAGTTTTAACTGACCGGCAATTTGAAAAATTTAAAGCAGACTGTGGGACGGATCAGAGGCTGTTGCCACCAGTCTCGTCGCCCTTTCGGAACGGGCATCGTTTTCGCTAAATTACCTTTGATTTATCTTAGTTCTAAATTGTATATAGTTTTGTCTGACCGACAATTTGGAAAATTTAAAACTGAGTGTGGGGAGGATCAGAGGCTGTTGCCACCAGCTGTTCCACTCTCAGCCGGTATTTTGCTTGTATTTGGATAAGCGCTGTCCTATCTTCCGACCAAAATTTCAGAATAATTTTAGCCGAAAATTTGAAAATTTCAAAACTGATTGCGGGGCAGAACAGAGGCCGTTGCCACCAGCTGCCCAACTGCCAGCTGGGAGTCACTTATTTTATTTTCACTCATTTTGTTTAGAAAAGTGGATTTTCTCCTACAATAATAAGATTCTTAACCAAGTCTGAGGCTGTTGCCACGGGTTGATTGATAATCTAGTTTACGTTCATTAGTTTTAGTTCTTTTGTTATAGACTATTCTGGTCGCAATTGCATTTGCTTGCTTACACCTGGTTTATTGTGTCATTGCTCACACTCCTTAATACCAGCAAATTTCGCATGGTGCATAATAACATAAGGCTTGAACACATTTGCATACTGTATATATTATAGCATACAGTTCTAACTCCTGTTCATTTACCAGTTATTTAAGCTATTTTTAGGAATCTGTATATTGTTAAAGGATATCATGATTATGTTAAATATTAATGTGATTGAAAGTTTCTTCCATCTTGCATTAATAGTACAATACTATCTATCTAGCTTAATGCAAGATAGAAAGGTTTTATATTTAGTTTTAGGTTGTTTTGGTTGATTTTTTTTGTTCTGATGGTTTTTTTAAATATTAATATGTAAAAAATATTCAAAATAAACAAACCTTAACCCTGTACATCATAATTGTTAGTGACAGATGGAGTTTTGACAACTAAAAATTAATAATTCACATTTGGAAAGAGGGCTTTATGAAAAATTTCAGGTTGTTAAGGGTTGTCAGATTTTGAAGGATGAATGACACTTCATTAGAAAATCTCGGAAGAGTGTAGTTTAAAATCTTTTCTCAGGGAAGATTGGAAGATTTAGTATAAAATTTACGATAGAGGTTACTGATAGGTTTTGTAAAACATATGTTGTACGTTGATGAAGAGATCAAATAAAAAATTGAACCGAAAAGGTATTGTTGAAATTTGTAAAATACTTTTATTGAAAATTTGGGGTGCAGGTGTGCGATTGTAACATTGTAGTTACTTTATGTTGAGTTTGCAAGATATTTCTCCGAGAGAGGATTGAAGACTATAGAAAGCTTTGGCATATGATTTTTATTTATATTAGAAGCAGTTTGGTATGGATGAGCTGTAGAAGAGAAAATGCATTTTCGCTGTACTCACGTCCCATGATATTTGTGAATTTGTGGTAACTACTAATTATACTTTCTTTATAATTACTACAATATTTAACTGATTCGGTACCGCTTGAAAATACTCAGAAATTGTAGAGTGTTATTTTGTAGATATATTTTAAATAGGACTTGTAATATACAAATAAATACAATCAGTGTTTTCTTCATATCCCGTAGCATCGCCGTCTAGGGTTTATAGTTCTGTAGACGAGTTAAATTTAACAAGACCCCTGGAATTTTCCGTAACCTCCATCTGACGCTACCTGGAACTCTTGACGCTAAGGGTCAAGGGGCCGTGAAGTAAACCACGAAAAATCATCTGGTGCCCGAGCATTTGTTTCAAAACTTTGCATCGAGGGTGTCCAAAGTGACGCGTCAGTTGTTAAGAACCTGTGTGAGGTGAAGAACCCAGCGCGTCAGAAGCTTCAGTTCTCTCGTCGGAATAAATGCAGTTTACGGGCATTCGCCTTTTTTCGATTTCTTTTGTTTTGCGTAACTAAATAAGTCTCCTGAATATAGAAAAGGAAAAAAAACCCGGTGGTCTCATCCCCCCCCCTTTAATTTTTTTTTCCTGAAAATCGACTTTTTTATATTTTTTCATTTCGTTATTAAATAGCCTGTATAAACATGGAAAAGAACAAATTACCCCCCTCCAAACAAAAAATAATTTTACGACTAATCGGCGTTTTTTTTTAATTTTTAAGTAAATAGACGTTGGATATAAAAGAGTAGAAAAATAACTGAAAAAAACCAAAATCCCCCTCTTCTTTATTGGCTTCATCATCGCTCCTTTCAATGTTTGTGGCATTTTCTAATATTTCCGGATCATACAAATCTCGAGCCAACATAGAAAAAATCACCAACGGATCTTGCTTAAGATCCATACATTTTTTTTTGGAACATGTAACGGGCTAAGTAACCCCCAAGAGACTCTTTTTTACGATTTCCATATGGACCGGCCGCTTTCACATGTCTCCTAAAATATAAATGTATGGAAAATTATCTTTTTTTTTTATTAAAATCAAAAATAACATACCACGAGCTTTCAATCGAATTTGTGCATACACCTGTCTCTGGATCTTTGAAGTTCAAGGAATGGTTGACTTGCAAATTTTGATATTTCCGACTCTCTTTCAGGTTGTAGTAACTCTTCCAACAATCAGAATATATCATAGTACCATCATCTATAAATTTTTCAATAGAAGCTAAGAGGGTTTCTTGGCTTTTGTCTGGCACTACTGTCATAAAAACTCTTCCGGTGCCTCGTTAGTAACCTCCAAAGACCCAGGAACCTTCCACATAGTATCCTCGATGGTATTTTCTTTTTCCAAACTTTGACTCGTCAATCTCCACACTGAAAATTTAATAAAACAATAAGCATAACAAAAATGAGGAGTATGTATCTCTTTTACATTTGACCCTGTCTCCAATTTTCGTTGCCTTGGTTAATAGTGCGTCGAAGACTACTTCTCTGCAAAAATTGGCCCAATCTACTAAAGTATGTTGCGCGAGTCTTAGCTCGTTTTGAATTCGCAAAAGTTTATCATTATTGACCCACATATGAATAAATCCTAAAATTTTCCGAATGGGTAAGTGAGATTTAAAAAAAAACTCCTATTACGTAAAGATGCCCTAAAAAATTTAAAGTGGTAGATTTTTCTATATAACGTATATTTTGATTATCATGGTAAGTAATTTGGGTTTCGCATAGTTTCCACATAAATTGCAATTTGGCAACATCAATAATTATCGGAAACGTGAAAAAGAGCGGAGACGTCAAAAAGAGATTTGAATAATATACTTGAATTTTATGCTTACCTTTTATTACAAAATATACGTTTCTTTTTATTTTTTTGATATGTCCATTACATTTCCAACGGAAACCATCTATGGAATCTGGCCGTGATGAAATCATGGAATGTCCGTCTCAAAAATCAACCGGACACTCAATTTCATCATTTGCGGGAGTTAAATTTATTAAGTAAAAAATATACTTTTTAAAAAGATTTTATTAAACTTAGTGATCAGTTACGTTTAAAGTTACAATTATGACTATCTTGTTTTTTAGTTTACAAAAATGAGGAAATGTATTATAATGCTGAATAGAAGAAAAATATATGATAACAAAATTATAATAATTGTAAACAGGATGTCTCCACGTGTTTGCTGATTAAGATTAAAATTATAAATTCAATAAAGTGGGAAACGTCCTAATGGCAATTTAACAAAAATATTACCAGGATGTCTCCATATGACTCCTCCCCTCTTCGTTAAAGGCACGACCTCGTGGCTTTGGCTCCAATAGGAATTGGGGTAGATCCATTGGTTCACCCTGGGATTGTTCTGGATTTTTGATTTTTCTAAAATATTTTCTATACAGATACAAAAATAGTAGAATTAATTAAATGGAAATTATTATTTTTGTTATTCCTAAATGGCTTTGATGAAGTTCTATAGGTAACAAATTTGGTTCTTGAAACTGGTAGTAGCTTAGTTGGATCGTCCAGATGTAAATTGTTGATGCTGATTTTGTGATGAATTTCTGTGGGTTCTTTGAGGCTGGGCCATTCTTGAATAAATGTTTTATTGGATCCCATCCAAGTATGTTTTTGGAAAGAATAAATACAATCATTGTTTCCTAGTACGATGTAACATTTTGATATTTTCAATGATTTAAAATTTTATTTGCAGTCTTCATTGATAATAGTTATCTTCTTTGAGCAAATTATTGTATTTCCATTAGTTAATTGTGTGAAAAGTGAAAAGTCTCTTTTACTTGAGCGTAGTTGCAGAGTGAAAGGTCTTCCAAGTTACAAGGGTTTTCGTGTGGTTCCTTTTCGCAATACCATTCTTCGTTTGTCCATTTTGTTGATCCTTTGGAATTTAATGTGAAGGCGTATGGGGGTAGAAGGATATTATTTTCTTTACTGGGGATAGGGATAATTTTGGAAATATAAAGTAATTCATCGGCTAATATGGGTATTTTAAGAGTAATATATAAAGTTTTTGAAGTAAACATAAGATTGACTTTGATTGTTTCTAATAAAGTAGGAATATCGAAAGCGATTTCATTGTGGGAATGAATAATATGTAAATAATTAAGAATTTGTTCTAATTCCTTTTGTTTGATTGATTTCACATTTAAAATTTCTTGGTTACTAAATGATATTGTTCTTAGTAAAATTAGAATATAATTTCTTAGGTCTCTAATTTGTTCTAGTTGAATATGAATAATAATTCCGTTATTCAATTTATCATTTAAAGTATTTAATTCTCTTAGAACGTTTTCAGCATAATTTTGTATTTTGCGTAGGTCTGTTTGCCAGCGTTGAGTAATCTGTCCTGCAAATGAATGCAACTTCGAAATTTCAGTCATTAGTTTCTTTTCATTTAAATTGATTTTTTCTACGACCGTGCGTTTTTACCAACTTTCCCGCACTCATTTTAGTTTAGAAAGTGTCAGTTTCCCGCACTAGTGCGGGGAAGTAAAATATGTCAATTTATCGTTATCAAATGTACATTTCATTGATTTTACCTGTATATTACTATTAAAACTAATATAAGTTTCAATATTGAATCTAACCCAGACTATTGTTCATTCATTGGAATGGAGAAATTTCGATACTTTCATATATCTACCCTAGACATTTCTCAAAGTCAAGTGGTTTGGAGTGGTAACCAAAGATTTGTTATGACAACCAAGTTGTCATCAAGATGTCAAAGTTTCAAGTCGAAGTGTCCGATTCTGGCATTTTTCAAATTATTTTCAATAAAAGCAATATTTTAATGGATTTGTCAGACGAAGAGTTCCCAGAAGCAATATTAAAGGCCGTAGATGAGGTAAATTCAGACCTGTTACCAAGTAAATCACGAGAAGGTTACGAACAGCAATACATCCAATTTTTACACTGGTGTAAGGAAAAGGAAGTGAATAGCTTCAGAAAAGAGGTTTGTGGCGTATTTTTCCAAGTTGAGTAAGGTACTGAAATCCAATACCCTATGGTCGCGTTACTCGATGGTGAAATGTTCAATAAAAATATAACAAAACCTGGACATAAGCAACTTTCATAAATTGGCATCGTTCCTAAAAAAGCAAAATATTGGTTTTCGACCACATAAAGCGCAGATTCTTACCAAAGAAGACATATCCAAGTTTATGTTAGCCTCTGATAAGATATATCTTATGATTAAAGTAGGTACCATTTTTGCTTTAGCCGGTGCTCTTCGCAGAGCGGAGCGTATGAAAATCACGCCTGACGATATTCAAGATAAAGGGAACCTAATTATTGTGAAAATTTCCGATTCTAAAAAACCATACCTCAAGATCCTTTGTTATATGTGAATACATAAATAATGGAACCTTTTTGAAGCTCTATAGAAAGTATGCAAATTTACGGCCTCCTACCACCATGCACCGTCGTTTTGTTATCAATTACAAAAAAGGCAGATGTTCTGTTCAGTGCGTAGGCGTAAACACATTTGGTAAAATTCCGGCTGAGATCGCTACCTACCTAGGCCTACCTAACCCAAAACGTTACACAGGTCACAGTTTTAGACGATCCTCGGCAACGTTTCTAGCAGATTCAGGCGAAGGGATGACCAACAAAAAACGTCTTGGAGGCTGGAAGTCAACTGCTGTAGCTGAGAGTTATTCGGAAGACTCCGTAGAACAGAAGAAAACCATCTCGAATAATAATAATTTCATATACTGGCAACTTGCAACCGATGCCGTCTTCGTCATCTTCATGCACTTTGCAATCTACGAGGGCTACTCTTAACTTCCAGTTACCACCAACTAACTACTCTGGACCGGCTATTCTGACGTATTTGCAGATTGCAACAAATTGTGTTTTCAACATTAATATTAATAATAATTAGTGGATTTTCATGGAATGTTTTGTATGTTGAAATAAAATATATATTTTGAATGTGCTTTTCGAATCTTTATGCGGTCGTAGAAAAAATAATGTTCCTAATTCATGCGTAAAGTGTCTTTCCCGCCTTTGACTGCTTGTCCAAACTCCGCTTCGCGTCGTTCGGGTCAACGGCAGTCGCGTCCGGGAAAGTATCACTTTCCGCACTTGTTAGGAAAATAACTATTTTCAAATTTATTTTGAATTTTGATTAGGTCGTTTTGATCAAGATTTTCTGAAATATATTTTACTACTGTGCCTAAGCCGTCTATTAAACCTCTCTTAATTACTTTATTTGATCGAGCATACATTCTAAGTTTATTTATATCTTCTGAGAGTAAGTCGATCTCTCTGTTATAAATTTTTGGTAAAGTTATTGTTGATTCGTCAAGTCTACTAGCTAAATGAGCTTTATTTAATACCAATTTACTATATGACTTTTCAATTTCTCCAATACTCATACTAGAATAAATCTTATGATAATTGGTCTTATATTTAGCTAATCCTAAACTATTTAATATGTAACCTGTTTTGACTTGAAGTGCCTGGGTGGCTATCTTCATAGTTAACCTGGAAAGATTTAGTATTTTTAATCATGTGTTTGCTAACCTTTTTAGATTTTTGGGAAACTAACTTATCGTTGGATTGATTTGTGTCTACTAATATTTTCTTATATTTGAGTTTGATTTTATTTCGTGGTTCCATATCTAAATATACGACATCTGTTTTTGGGATATCGTCTGTTCGTTTATTATTAATTTTATTCAATTGTTCGGTTTTTTTGTTAATTGTTTTTGATAAAGATCGTCGAAAAATGGCATAATTTCTGTTTTTCGATATTCGTTGTAATTTTGGAATACTTGTTTATGGGGATCTATTTCATGAAGATTTAGATTTTCGTATGGTCCATGAAGAAGTGAAAATGGAGTAAAATTTGTTACTGAATGGATTGATTGATTATATATAATTATAGCAGTTGTAACTAAGTCGGTAATATTTTCTTTCGATTTTTGTCTTAGGATTCTTAATTTTTCGATTAAAGTTGAATGTGTTCTTTCTATCGGAGAATTGCCGGTATGAGATTGGGGTGTTGTGTAATGAATTTTTATATGGAAGAGAGACATGAATTCTTCAAAGGTTTCGCTAGTGAATTCTCTGGCATTGTCGCAAGTTATTTGCGAAGGGTAGTTATGATGAGAGAAATAATGATGGAGTTTACTAACTATAGTGATAGAATTTGAGTCACTAATTTCGTAAGCTTGAAGGTATCTAGAGAATAAATCGAGTATTGTAAAAAATTGTTCATTTTCTATAGAGAATACGTCTATGTGAATATTTTCGGAAGGTCTTCTAAAAATGAGTGGGCCGGAAAATGGAATTTTTCGAGGGTTTCTATCATATTTTGAGGTGAGACATAATTCGCAATTATTAACGTGATTCGTTACTAATTCTTGTATTTTCGGAAAATACTACAGGGACTTTATATGTTTCGTAGTTTCTGTGATACCGTTAAGAGTTTCTGAAATTAATCGGACTTGTTCTTCCTTATTAATTATGTCTTTCAGAAAAGTATTTGTTTTAATGATTTCTACGTTTGGTTCCAAGATTTTTGAACATTCTGTAGAAGCAATATTAAGTAATGAATCATTGAGGCAGTATATATAGTATGTTTTTGTTGGATCAACTATTTCTAAAAACATATTACTTATAACATTATGGTCGGCTACTTTCCTAAAAGTAAGAATATAGCGATTTTTGCCAAATGGCTTAGAATAATTCATTTCGTTTTTGTCTCCGTATTTTAGGACTATTTGAAAATGGGCGGAATTCAAAGTTTTTTCTGAAATTGGGAAACCAAATATTGAATTTTCTTGTGCGGAGTGTCTAGTGTCGCCTGAAGCGTTACTTTTGGTATCGTCGGATATTTTACTTAAAATTTCGTTAGCATCACTTAATGCTAGATTTGGATCGGAATTTGCTCTTGCCATAGTTGAAATGGCATGGATATCATCAGAGTTTTGTTTGGATTCTTTAGTATTTGTTTTTGAGTTTGGGGCAGTAATAACTATATCACGAATTATATTAATTTTTAGATCAAGTTTAGGAAGTTTTTTATCGATTGCATTGAGTTCAATTCTCGATAATGCATCAGCGACATAATATTCTTTGCCTTTTTCATAATTAATTTCAAAATCGAATTCTTCCAACTTCAGTTTCCATCTTATTAGACGTTGATTGGGTTCTTTAAGAGAACGAGTGGCTTATGATCAGTTTCAATATTAAACTTTTTAGAATATAAATATGGTCGGAAATACTTACAGCTATCGATTATAGTTAATACGAGTAGTTCTTTTTCGATAGTGCCATAATTTCTTTCAGCTGAATTAAGTGTTCGAGAGTAAAAAGCTTTTGGATGGGAATCTTGAGAAAGTACGCTGCTTACTATAGCGATGTTTGAAGCAACGGTCGTTAAAGTAAATGTTTTTGTGAAATCGGGGTATGCTAAAATAGGAGAATTACAAAGAAGTTGTTTGCATTTTTGGAAAGCATTGAGGTATTCTGGGTCGTTTAAATCTAATTTAGTTCCTTTTTTAAGATATTTATTTATTAGGTAGTTTATTTTGGAGAAATTTTGAATGAATTTACGATAATAGGAGAGCATGCCGAGAAATGATTTTATTCGTTTTCGATTTTTGGGCAAAGGAAACTTTTGGATGGACTTGATTTTATCTGGATTTGGTTTAATACCATCAGGGGTTATGACATGGCCTAAGAAGCTAACTTCTTTTCTGAGGAATTCTTATTTGTCTATTTGGACTTTCAAATTATATTTTTCTAATTCACTGAATATTTGTTTAATATGAAGAATATGGTCTTGAAGGGACTTCGAAAATATTACTATGTCATCCATGTATACGAAACATTGTTTATAGAGAAAAGGACGGAGAATTGTGTCCATGACACGTTGAAAAGTGGCAGGAGCGTTTTTTAGGCCAAATGGCATACGAGTATATTCGTAGTGGCCATTATCTACGGTAAATGCAGTTTTTTCTGCCGAATCTGGGTGTATTTCAATTTGGTGAAAACCTTATGCCAAATCTAAAGTGGAAAAGTAAGTACTTCGACCCAGATTGTCGAGAATTTCATCGATACGCGGAAGGGGATATTTATCTTCGATATTTTTTTCATTTAGTTTTCGGTAATCGATAACTAATCGGAATTTTGTCTTTCCACTGGCGTCCATTCGTTTGGGGACGAGAAAGGTAGGGAAACTGTACGGAGATACACTTGGTTTAATTATTTTATTGTCTAGGAGCTTTTGTATCTGATCTTGAATTTCTTGTTTTAAATGGTAAGGGTATCTATATGATTTTTGATAAATTGGTACATCGTCGACTGTTCTAATGTGATGTTTAACTACATGAGTAAAAGTTAAATCGGAGTTTTCGTTATAAAATATATTTTTAAATTTTTTACAAAGAGAAATTATTGCATCTTTTTCTCCGGGATTCAGATGATCTGTTCGAAGAAGTTTGGTAATATCAATATTATTATTATAAGATGATGAAGAAATTGTTTCATCAAATTTCGATAAGGGTTGGACTTGGAGAGGTTCATGAAAATTTATAGAAATATTATTTAAATAGATTTCTTGTTCTATAGGTATTTTACAGTAACCGTCTCTCGTTAGAGCTATACATTCAGGTATTATTATGTTGTTTTATTTTAATTCTGGAAGAACTACTTGTCCATTATCAATACTCACAGGAATATTTAAAATTCTTTTATCTAGAGATTCAGAATAAGGGGTAAATAAGTAGGGATCGACTTCCAAATAGAATGGTGGTATTTTAATAGAATTAATGTGTAATAAATGATTTTCGAAATTAATAAGTGCCTTTAATTTATCAAAGTCCTGACTACCTATTAATGTATCGAATCTATCGTGCCAAGGTACGATAAACATATGGAACATGAATTTAATGCCATATTCTTTCAAAAGAGGGTATTTGCAGCTAAAATTGCCATTGTAAGTTGTTTCAATTGATTTAACGGAAAATTTTGATTCATAAATGGAATCTGAAAATAATCTATAGGCTGGTTCTGGGTTTATAATGGAATTTCTTGCACCAGAGTCAATCAATATTTTCAAGTCTAGATTGGAGAGGTATATAAATGGAAGTTTAGGGGCTGAATTTGTATTATTTATATCAATTTCGAGGCTCGTAATTAGAAATTTTGACTTTCATCATATTGTTCGTTTTTTGTGTTAGCATATGATGATTCATCAGAATTTTCGTCAGTATCTTCAATGTTGAACAATTCTTCGACAACTACGTTCGGAGGTCCTGTTTGTCTACAAGAATTTTGTTGTGGAGGTCTATAAGTATTTGCTGTAGATATACTCATTGGGGTTGGTTTGTAATTACTTGTGGAGGGTTGAGAGGGACGATTAAAATTTTGATTATTAGGAGATTGTGTTTGTCTATTATTTGATTGATTATTCGGTCTTTGATAGTTATTTTGGTAATGGAATCTTTGATTGTTATCATTATATCTATTAAATGGTCTATGATTAGGGTTTTGAGGAACTAGTGGTCTTTGAGACAAATTATAATTATTAAATGAAGGTTGGTTTCTTGGTGATTGTTTATATGAAGTATTATGTTTCGGAGGTGGGCCATTTCTTTGACCTTTTCGAGATCTAAGAAAGTAAGCAAATTCAATTTGGGATCTTTTGTTGTCTAATGTTTTACATTCGTACAATGCTTGTTCTAGAGATAAAATTGATATATGAAGTACATGATCTCTGTAGGGATTTAAGAGACCTGCTTTAAATACCATAAGGGCTTGGTCAGTATACATAGTTTCCTGACAAATTCTAACTTCTCTGTTATCAGAATTTATAGCTAGGTGTTCTTTATGAACTTGTAATTTTCGAGAAATTTCGTCATGAAAGTCGGAGAATGATTGAGAATGAGTTTGAATAGAAGTATTTAAATCGTGTGCTAATATTTCTTCAGATCTAGGATCGCCAAAACGAGTGATAAGAGCTGTTTTTAAATCGGACCATTTATTTAAAGATCTATTTATGATTACGTCTCTAGCTGGACCTAATAATTTAGATTGGACTTGCTCTAACAGAAGATTGTTGAATAAATCAATATTTTCGGTTTTTAAAAGATTTAAATATTTTTCAGATTGTCTTAAATAATATGCTGAATCTTTAGAACCACCGTTATATGTTGGAACAATATTGCTTGCTAAAGATAATTCGATTTGTGAAATTGCAGTAGACATCTCGGTATTAGTATTTAAGTTGCGACTTAGAGGTAATGGAGATCTGGATCGACGTACAGATAATGGAGATCTGGATCGATCACGATTTTGTGACATTAAGAGATTGACTTGCAATACAAATAACACTAATATTGTAGTAAAAAAATATTATAATATTCAAAACAATTATTAGCCGATAAATAATAAAATTAAAGGAAAAACTTACAGGAGCATGCACTGAAGGATCATCTGCGAGCTTGTTCCTTGTCTCTAATTCTCTGAAGGAACTTGAGCCGTCTTCTTGAACAACCGTCTTTTTCACTGGAGGAATTGTCGGGTTGGAGTCAGTCTTTTCACACACCGTAACTTGTTTCACACAGTTTATTGGTTGGGATACTATCTTAATTTATTGATAGTAAACGTAGACGTTTTACCAGACAGAAAGGGTATTTTCTACTGACAGTATCCTGTTCGCAGCGCCAGTTAAATTTATTAAGTAAAAAATATACTTTTTAAAAAGATTTTATTAGACTTAGTGATCAGTTACGTTTGAAGTTACAATTATGACTATCTTGTTCTTTAGTTTACAAAAATGAGTAAATGATATATATGATAACAAAATTATAATAATTGTAAACAGGATGTCTCCACGTGTTTGCTGATTAAGTTTAAAATTGTAAATTCAATAATGTGGTAAAAGTCCTGTCAGCAATTTAACAATAATATTAACAGGATGTCTCCATTTTACTCGGGTATTAAACCCAAACGATGCGTTTGCGATATAATCTCATTATTATTTCGCCAAGTATAAATATCATCTAGATTAATAAAATTCATTTTTGGCGGGAATGAAGAGAATCCTAAATATAGAAGCACAAGAAGAATAAACAGACCCACAATAATAACCGCAACAAATAATAATGACAATTTTATGACAATTAGAAATAAATTTTTTGTAATTGCTATAGTTGTGTAACTTTTAAAAGTGAATATTTTCATTGAAATAAGAGACTGCTAAGATTTTATTCTATTTTCAGGCTTCTAGAAACATAATCTACATAATAAACTAAAATTTTTAGTAATACAAGAAAAGCCCGTACTCCTTCCTCTACAATACTTTTCATAATTCAATTTAATATCGCTTCCCGACCAACTGACACAGATCAAAGTGTAACTTAAATTTCATTGAACATGAAACAAAAAATAGAATAATATATTCTTTAACGAGTGTAGAATGACTATTATTATTAAAATTAACATACAATTCTAAGGATCGCAAAGTGCACCGAAACCAATTTTTTTTACCATAGACTCAACATGGAAAACAAAAAGTGGCGTATCTTTTGCCCTGGGCATTTCCTAAAGTTGAAACCAATGTCACTCAACTCAAAGATATAATTGTGGAATTAAAAATAGAATTTACAAAAGATTTATATCAATATCACTGTTTTTTCAATGTGCGTATGAGGGGAATATCGTAAAAAGCAACTATAGTGTATCATCATTGTCTAGCAGTTATAACAGATCATTATAAAGCATTTGGAATGAATGGCGAGTTGACTTTATTGAGGAAAATGCAAAATATTTACAAGTACAATTGTTACAAGTTACAAATAAATGGAAAGCATATAAAGATTGTTTATGAAAATCTGAAAATAACGGTAAAATTGTATAACAGTAGTAGACAATATAGGTACAGAAAAATAGCGAAAAGTTGCTAAAATTCGTTTGCGTAAACGAAAAAATATGCTTGTTTAATTACATGTATTCGTGTAGAAATGTGTGAAAACGATTGTAATACGAGGTATAATGTACAATAGTTAAGATATTATGAAATTGAGAAATTTTAAAAAAAATCTTAAAATTTACGCACGTTTCCTGAAGTATCTTTTGTATTTGTGACAGAATGAAAGTTTGGTTTGCAAGTCGTGTGTTTGTGTAGGAAATGTATGAAAATGGTTAAATATGCAAAGTACAATGTAAGATTGATAAAATATTGAAAATTGAGAAATTGCGGAAATATATAAAATTTACGCACGTTTCATGTGACTTCTTTTGTAGTTGTAGCAATTTTGAAATTTTGGTTTGTAAGTCGTGTTTTTGTGTAGAAAACATGTGAAAATGATCAAGTATGCAAGATACAATATGAAATAGTTAAGATATTGTAAAAATTGAGAGAATGTGAAGTGTATAAAATAATATATAAAAATTTCACGCACGTTTCATGTTGTATCTTTTGTAGTTATGACGAAGTAAAAAAAAATGGTTCATGTTCATTAAGTATCTACAATGTACTATACATATGATGATATGATATAGTACAAGTAGGAAACGTAAAATACATATATACAAATGTTCAGAAAAACATAAAATTATATGCAAATGCTGGAAAAAATGTAAAAATTATGTAAAATTGATTCGAACAAATAAAATTGGGCTGAATAAGTCCCAAGTAAAATAAATGCACTGTTAATGTTTTTGAAAGAGTTTATAAGTTTAAATTTGCAACGCTTACGTGTGCTGTGGCTTGCCGGTCTATTCTCCGGCGATGCTGGAGGGTCGGTCCCACTAGCGTAGTTCGACTGCGCTAGAATTGTGGGGACGGCATCATCGGACAAGATGCCGGCTGTGGAGCTGTCGTCTATGGGGCTGCCGTCTGTGGGGATGTCGTCAGGAACGTCTGGGGTGGCTTCGAAGATCTCGGTGGCTTGCATCTTTGGGGCGGTGTCTGCTATTTCCAGGATTCGGGGTGTCTCGGGAACTTCATGCACCTTGACGGTTTTCGCTTCGTCGGCGGATGTTAAGGATCCTCTTGGTACATGAAGTGTGGCCGCTTGTGACGTCTCGTCCTCCTGGATAGCTGCTGATGCCCTTTGGAATTCGGCCGTCTCGGGTACTTCGAAGGTCGGTAATGGGTCGTGTAACTGCAGTGTCGCAGTAAATTGTGTTGCGGTGTGAGTTCGTCGCATTGGCTTGTACGTCTCCCTGGAGTGGCTTGGCAGCGTTGGTCTGTACGTCTCTCGTTGTCGGTAGTTTGTTGCGTTTTGATGTGGGGTCCGGCTACTGCACTGAGTAGCTTCGTTTCTCCTCTGAGTGACGTCGTGTTTGGCTACGGCGTCGTCTTCCCGGAGGTAGAAGCGTTGATCAGAGCGTCGGTCGGTGTGTCTCGTCATGGGTGTACCGCATCGGTCAGTGTTGATGTTGAAGTGGTGTGGGGTTCGGTCATCCCTCTGGAAGATCTCGATTGCCCCACGTTGGGCGCCATGTCTCATTATGGGCGTGTTATTATTGTTGGAATAATAATAACCCCCTTGAGATCTAAAGTAATTATTTGTTGATGATTCGTTGTGTTTAAAATCATCGTAAGGGTTGCTTCTGTCGCGTCGTTGATAGTAGGAGTCGTTGTGCATTTTCTCTTTGTTTGTTTCATAAATATAAATAGGTTGTTACTTAGTTTGAGTTCACTTTTGTTATTGTGTTTGTTTAGCATTGCTGAAGCTCCGGTGGTTCCCACTGCCCACCTTAAGGAACTGGGCATAATTAAATAAGAGACTTGTGTAGTAGTAATGACTTGTCCAGTTCGATCTTGGTGGAGGCGCAGCGGGACCAGAGCGTGAAAGCTTGAAAGTTAAAGTAGGTGATAAGACCTCATGACTTCGGTGTGAAGAAACGGAACTCTTGAATTTCGAGAGAGAGAGAGATGTTCGTGGATTTTTGAGTTTGGACTTGTAGTGTTTTTATTTGGGTGTATTTTTGTTTGGGGGTAGGCCCTGTTATAGGATTCGTTTCCTCTTCAGGGCTGGTTGGGGGTGTTTTTGTGGGTGGTTTGTGTGCGCGTATTGACTTGGCTTGGATTTTGGGTAGGGCTGAAAATTCAGTTTTAGAAAAAGTGTCTAGGAAGTTTGAGAAAAAAGGTGTATAGAAAATTGAAGTAGTGTTTGTTTTTGTGGGTGGGTTGTGTGTGTTTGCCAGAAATCAACCGGAGGGAGAAGCGGAAACAATCAGCGTCGAAATTGGGTGATTTTTTGGCGAACGTGGTTTTGAGATGAGGGAACGGGGAGTTTAATAGTGTCTGGAAAAGGTCGAAAATGAATAAGACGAACCACGTTGCGTTGCGGATAGTTAATAGAAGCGGGCTGAATGATGGTGTTGTTGGAAAGTGAAAATATAATTTTTGGGGATTTTGTGTCTCCTGCGTCATGAAAGTTACTAGAAGCGTGGGGAGATATTGGAATTATGAGAATTTTTGGGATTTGAGTTTGTTGGAAAAGTGACTAGGAGACGTTGAAAGATGTGTGGATGATGTCGGGCGGTGGCGACTGGCTTTTCTCGAGTTCGAGGTGAGGAATTGTTAAAAGGTGTGTTTATGTGTGGTGTGGAACCTTGAATATGAAATTCTGAGAAAATCAAAAGTTTTTGTATATCGAGTAAATTTTCTATTTGTTTATTAAAATATTGAAATTTGATATTTAGAGATGGTTGTTTAATATTGTAATGAGTGAGCTGGTATGAATAACAATCTTTAAATCCAAAAACTGCGTCGTACGTCGGCCCATTTGGCTAGCGAATAAATTCACTATGCTACAGGAAAAAACGTGAAAAACCTGCAGCACCGACGGGGTGGTTGGGGCTCGCGGATCAAGTTGAATCGCTTTCGCTCCTGATGGGAGTGAAAGCAAAGTGAGCACGCCTGCCTATATTTGTTATAGAGCAGTTGTGTCGATAAAAGGAAGGTATTAAGTGACGAAGAGTTTCGGCTATGACGTCCCTGGAGTTGGGGATGGCGTTCATGAGCGTGACGGTGATAATTTCTATGAGAATTTTGGTGTCAGTTGGTAGATCGTAGGGGGCTGGTGGTTTTTCAAGAGTGACTGGGGCGGTCTCTTGAGGGGTTTTGGGAGTCGATAGCCGGTGGGGGCAGCGAGGGCTGAAGGCGGGGTGAGGACCACCGCAGTTTGTGCATTTCGGAGTGTCGGACTTGGGACAATTTTCGTTTTTGTGGCCTGTTTGGCCGCAAGAGGGGCATATCGGTTTAGACCGACAAGATTCGGAGGAGTGTCCGGTTTGGGTGCATCGACTGCAATACTTGGGCACTGGGGGAAGTGGATTGATGTTTGATGGCTCGCATCGGTGTGGAAGGCCGTGAAATGAGAGGCCGGAGGTTAGGGCTTGGTGGTAGTGAGTTTCGGAGGTGGTAACGATGCGAAACATCGAAGTGGGTTTGTTAGTGGCTTTGGCCACGATTCGCCAAGTTTTGAGGAACGGAACTTGCTTGTTGCGAAAAATTTCTTCAAATTCTTCTGGGCTGATGGTGGTGTCTACATTCCTGCAGACGAAAGAGTAGGTGGGTATTAGGGTTCTATTAACTTGGCGTGGTGGGCGTTCTGTGGAATTTAGAATGTTGATGGTGATGTTGTTGTCCCCAGTGGAGTTATGGATTCGTCTCAGAAGTGTTGAGACTGACATGGTGGAGGTGGTTTTCAGAAGCGCGGTTCTGTTGAAGTTGACTTTTAGGTAGGTGATGTGACCGTTGAGGAGCTCGAGGGTGTTTAGGAGTGTGTAGAGGGCTTTTTGTGTGGAATATTGGAGAGGAAGATTTCGGAGGTTAAGTGTTTGTGTCGGAGTATTATTGATGGTGTGGGTTGATGTGGGATTGTTGATAGGTGTTGGTGTTGTAGGACGGGATTTGGTATTACCGACGAGGGTGAAGCCATCCTCGTCGGGGACAGGTGGTTGTCGTGTGAGCGTTGGTGTAGGGGATGGGATCTTACGGAGGAAGCGTAAGACCTTCTTGAGGGTGTGTGTGCGGATTGTGTGTGTTGTGGGGATGTGTATGGGGTATGTGTGTATTGTAGGGTGTTATCGTGTGTTATGTTTTGTAAGTGGGGTGGTGTTGCTTGATGGGAGGGTGTTGAGGAGTGGTGTGTTTTGTTGGAAGTGTGTGTAGAGGAGGTGCTGGATGTGACTGGTGAGAGAAGAGGGGGGAATTGTTTGTCAGGGGTCAGAGATTTATTAATGAGTTGTTTGGTTTCTTCTATGAATTGTTCAAGTGCTTCGAATCTGGTTGGTGGGAAATCTGTTTTTGCAGCTCTGCTGCTGCGACGATGTCTGGAGGACATTTTAGGATAAGTATGTTAGGAAGTGGGGTTGAAAGCTAATACCGACAGCGGACTCACTGCCGGAGGGAGTTTCCTCCCCAGTTAAAGGTTTCCTGACTTATTAGCTTTCAGGAGTTTTATATTTACCTGCAAGCTGAATGTCCTTCCCTCTTTGGTTGGTATGGCTTAGTTGTGTGTTGGCTGAAAATAAAACAAGGTTAAACAGTGTTTATTATTTTCATAAATAGAGTTGTTTCAAAAGAAACAATTTGCACTTCCAAGTGTGTTGAATGAACTGTCGAACTAAAAAGTTCGGCAGAACATGGGGTTGGTTGTCTTCTGATGGAGGCGTCCACGTTGCCGGCGAAATCGCGGTGAACAGGTTTGAATCAGTGACCCGCTCTTGCTGTATCACCTTCCTCAGGCGATGGACTGGCGCTACGACGACACACGAGAGGCTTGAATTTCGGTTTCCGCCGTCTACTTATACATGTCTCTGCCGGGATATGCACGGTTTCGAGACATGCCATTGGTAGGGGCGGAGCCTATAAGATTGTGTGCTTCCAGCTCTGGTGTCAGAACCTTTTAAAAGTAAACATTTTCATTAAAATATGAGACCGCCAGGATTTTTTTGTATTTTTAGGCCTATAGAGACATAATCTACCTAATAAACTAAAAAATTCAGTACTACAAGAAAAGCCCGTAAACTGCATTTATACCATTTCGTCTTCCCAGGAGAGGATTAATTAGCACTTTTCAGCAATGTCCCTTTCTGAAGCTATATGTACTTGTTTCTCAACGGCTTTCGATAATAACTGGAGAATTGTGTTTTCGGATGATTTTCTGATTACTATGGGTTTTAGTGGAATACAAGTCTATTCTTTTTTATCAAAAATAGTAGGGAACTTATGAGATTTTTTATTTGTTAAAATTGACTGACAACTAACATCTTTTTTTCTCTCCATGACGACGGTTAAGTTGTAGTGAGTTGATAAGATAATTGCTCACCTACTGAAACAATAGGTTTGTTCGAACTAACAGTTCACAGACGATTTCCGAATCAGTTAGGAAAATATGTTTCGAACATGAGAGAAGAAAATAAGGTGAAGGCATGCAAGTTCGTGAACAAATGGTTTGTTTTCGAACAGTAAGCTAAATCGGCGTCTGAAATTGATGGGGTTGACAGAGGATTCCTTACGTTGATTCTGTCGATCTGAGGAAGAAACTGCGGAGCACATTCTATGTTACTGCAACAGATCAACAAGCGTGTGATTCTCGGCACTAAGCATGCTAAAGCTACTAGCAAGTAACTATAAAAAATATTCAGTCTCTAATCTAACAGACTTCATAAGAAGAATACGGCTAGAAAAGGTAATCTAGATTTAGAGGACCATAATAGATCTGAGAAGATAGCAGTGGAATGGGGCATAAGCCACCTCAGTGAAATCTATATCTATCTACCCATTCATAAAAAAACATATACGCACTTTCATATGAATAATGCCTGTTTCTCAAAAAATTAAAGTGAAATATTGAAGCTTAAAATATGCGAAGAATTATTCTGGTAACGTGATAACAATCTTAACATTCTCTTACAATGAACCTGTTATTATCAAAGTATCACGGAACTTCCAGTTTAAAAGTCTCCCAAGTAATCCGCAATCCTCCGTGGCTTATCATCAATCTCAGCTTTATATCGGCCTTTCAATTCCATTCATGAGATTTGTCGTGGATTTATCTGCAAAAAAGTATGTAAATGATGTTTATTCATTAGAAGATTGTAGCAAAAACAACCTGCCATCCTCACAGAATATCAATAAACTTCAATGAATTGAAAAATCTGACTTACTTCATAACTCATTCAGAATTTGGTTGCATGCATATGAAATATAAATCGTGTTGTATATTAATCTTTACAGAATAGTTAACGCCGTTTCTGAAAGCGGATTAAGTTCATTTTAGCCCTAATTACCATAACCGTTTATCAAATACCATTTTATTTTGAACATGTAAGTACAAATTAGAATGAAGTGGGGACTCATTATAATGTATATAACATAAAACTGTAAACCGTCTTTATTTGCATCCTAAACTGCGATAAGGCCTTATAAGCGCAGCGTAATCTCCTACAAAGTGGAAAAGCTCACTCCTACACGTATTCTTCCATACATAGCTAATAGAGAACTTGCAGGCTTTACTCACGTCCATTTCTAGTTAATTCTCTGAAACGTGTTTTCAGTCTGCTTGTAAAATATTTAATTGTCTATTATCATACACATTTGTAGCTTATCAGTAGTAATAACCCAAGGACATTGATAATTGTTCGGAAGCTTGTTGCCAATAAGCAACAAGCTAGAGGAAGTTGTTAAAATGATTTGAGCATTCATCAATTTTCAAGGGTTATTCGGATATTTTTTTTCCTAATTATAGAAAGAAATGTAGAGCAAAAACAATTTACTCAAAGGTGCAATTAACAAACGAACAACAGATATTAGTTTCTATGAATTATGAATATTTGTTTCACACTACGCATGTTATTAATAAATTGATTAGGAACATCTTCATCAATATTTAAGAACAGTTCTATTTAGTTGGCATTGAAATAATACGCGATTTTTATGAACTCTTGTACACCCGTTTTGGCAATTAGTAAACGCGGTCGATCTATTGGAGTGATTAGTGGTTTTTTCTTGGCATTTAAACCAATCGCTTCGGCAGACGACTTTGTCCAGTTTTGAATCATATTTCTCCATATGGGCACAATAGCGTACCACTTTTGTCTCCTTCCAGTCCTCCGATCGAGGAAGGTGATTATCGCAAAATTAGTCACTGATTCAACCAATTCACAGTCAACATCACCGGTAACGTGGACGCCGCCAACAAAAATCACCAGCCAACCAACATGTTCTGTCAAACCCATCAGTTCGACAGTACATAGTAATTACACTGGGAAGTGTATATTACAAAGTTATCTAAAGAAAAAAATTATCATTTATGAAAATTGATTAAATCTAAGACTCCAAATACAATTCAACTACAGCCACCAGACGAAAGCTAAGAAGTCAGGAAACCACTAACTGGGCAGGCAACTCCCTCCGGCAGTGAGTCCGCTCTCGTTGTTAGCTTTTACCCCCAAATCCCTCACTCAACATAATAAACTCTTTAAAACTGTCCTCCTGACGTACCCGCAGCAGTAAAACTGCATCTACATCTCCCACCTCGAATGAGAAATTTCCTGATCTAATCAACATGCCCAGCCAACAACTCAAAGAACTTGGATTTTAAGAATCCCCTATAAAAATCCTGAAAAAATCATTTGTAGACACTAAAGTTCTCAACGAACAACAAACGCCAACAAAATGACCACTCACTCAAAATCCCAAACATCTTCAAAACCTCCATACTCCTCAAAATCCTCAACCTCTTCAAAACATCCAACCTCCTAAATCCTGACATCAAAACACACTTCCTTCCTATTTCCCACTAGGTCTTATGCATCCTCCGTAAGATCTGAATCTCTTACTCCCTTAATTGCCCGACAACCCTCCATTGTCGACGAGGATCTCACCCTCGTCGGGAGAAGGAAACCTCGACCTACTAAAACATCAACCTCCATAAACAATCCTACACCATCCCAAACTTTGAACCTCCGAAATCTACCTCCACAATATTCTACCCAAAAATCCTTATACAATCTCCTAAATACTCATGAACGGACACATTCTCTACCTCAAAGTTAAGTTCATCCAAACCGCTCTCCTTAAAACCTCCTCCCAATGGCACCCGCTACACTCCTCAAAATATATCCAAAATTCCTCCAGCGATCCCAACATTACCATAAAGACCCTTCATTCCACACAACGTTGTTACTTGTATACACTTCGGGGGACGTATCGTGCTAACAAACCCAAATTTCTCCAAAAATAACCAAAAATTTAGTACATCTGGATTTATCGTTACTCTAGTCAACTTAAAATCGATAGGGTACATCTGTGAGACACCTTGAACAAGATTCAATCATGAAATTGATCAATCGTATACTCTCTGGAGGCTGTATCTTGCTAACAATCTGAGAATTCTCCAAAAATGACAAAAGTTTGATACTTCAAGTACCATAGCACCCGTTATACTGGCTTTAGTGAGCTGAATATCAATAGGGTTCATCTTTAAGACGCTTTGAATAATATCCAATCATAAAATTGATCACTCGTATATACTCCGGAGGCTCTATCGTGCTAACACACTGAAACTTCTCCAAAAATGACAAAAATATCGTACTTAAAGTACTGTAGCACATATTTTATTGGGTCTGGTGAGCTGACAATAGGGTTTATCAGTGAGATGTCCTGAATATTATTCAATCATAAAATTGATGACATGTTGAACTCCGGAGGCTGTATCGTGCTAACAAACTGAAATTTCTCAAAAAATGACAAAATGTCGTACTTCAAGTACCATTGCACCCGTTGTACTGGCTCTGGTGGGCTGAAAATCAATAGAGTTCATCTGTGACATGTCCTTAACAATATTCCATCATAAAATTGGTATCTTACTTCACTCCGAAAGCTGTATCGTGCTAACAAGACATATAAGGAAAAGTGGCCGACGACAACGACGATGATGATGACGATGACGACGACTACGATGACGACGACGACGACGACAATGACGATGACGACGACGACGACGACGACGACGACGACGACGACGACGACGACGACGACGACGACGACGACGACGACGACGATGACGACGACGACATACACACAGGATTTTTTTTCTAAAAATCATTTTTTCGTATTGTTGTTGATGGAAAACGTGAAAATAACTCGAAAGAAAATTTCAAAATTCCCACTTTTTTGGGGTGAACGAATACTTTACTCGCATATTAGATAGGTTGGGCGGAAAAGTAATATACCACCCCACAATCAGCCGGTTTATTCAAAATGTCAAATTTTACCCCACAATCTTCTTTTTGATCACAGAACGTGAATAATTACATTGTTGTCAATTTTGAAATTAGAAATTTATCTTATGGCGATAACAATATTGTTACGAACGTACTTGATAACCAATATTGATATTGTAGTCTAAGCCAAATACGATCTCAGATTACCATATTGTTATTCGTTATAAGAGGAAACAAAATGGTTACTGTACAAGATTTATAGCAATGTTAATCAGAATTTATCCGATCGTATATTTTTATCTTTCCAACACATTGTCGCGTATGGCCCATATTAAATTATATGTGCTCTACAAGCATTCCTTGAACTGTATATCTTTCATAGAAACGAAACAGTTGCTTGGATTCCAAATATATCCATGGACAAAAGAGGATCTGAAAACGTTCTTTAGCAATTATCCTAAGTAATAAATAACAAAATTGATCAAACCAAATAATACCTGAGCTATTCTAAGTAAATATACCATCACTTACTGCCCTTGGTATATTCTCGTGTAACAAAAAGATCTCTTTCAAATAAATTGAGCCACAATGTGGAGTCGTTTCCATTATTTATTTTCTTGACAATAATGAATAGTGGAACTGTGGACTTGAAATTGATAGCTGCTGAAAGAAAAATAAGTAGGTTTCAGACCAATACAGTTTTTCTGCTTACATAGTGCTTCCGATGTGCATACAGAGACGGGTGTGACAGACAATACATTTTCTCCGTATCAATTTTTCACTCACTATTCCGGTTATCTCCGTCCGGTCCAGGTGTATGGAGAGTTGAGAACTGCTTTGTCCATAGGGAAATTGAGTAACCGGATTAAATGATCTACTTATGATTGAAAACGTCATATGTATATAAATGGTTCCTATCTGTGTATAAGAAAATATACGAAGCTGAATTATATTCTCAAATTACCGACACGACGATAATACTTTTGGTATATATTGAAAAATTGAAAATTACTTACTTTGTTTTTCTTGTTAAACAATATGAAAACGAACAGTAAGCAGAACGTAAACAAAAATGGTCACCGCGGATCGCGCGCCTACCTACGTATCATCAACTACACTGTTATACGTTCGCACATATGTCAAAATTAAAAACGCATGGCAGCCGTGTATAAAACAAAGATAAATACTACACGAGATTGCATTCGGAAGTGGTGGTGAACAGTAGCTTCTCTATTGAGATT
The DNA here is from genome assembly GCA_963921935.1 of Galeruca laticollis. Lineage (NCBI taxonomy): Eukaryota > Metazoa > Arthropoda > Insecta > Coleoptera > Chrysomelidae > Galeruca > Galeruca laticollis. The sequence goes on along the minus strand of OY998179.1, from coordinate 52,269,531 downwards.
ATTGAGAGGCAAATTTAAACATCAGAATGAAAGTTTAACATGAGCTTATGACATTTCATGAGTATATGAGTAAGTGGTTATGCAGAACATTACGAAATATGTAATGTTATAATCTATAATGTTCAATGAACTTTATATTACATACCTTTGCCTTCAAATATTTGTCTCCTCACCAATTCCACTAGTCCAGTCGTGTGGCTTGTTTAGTAAACGTCCAAATCATGTATATATGGATATATATATATATAGATATATATATATATATATATATATATATATATATATATATATATATATATATATATATATATATATATACTTGGATATTAGCGTACCTTAAATGGACGTCCACTGGATGTATTTAAACGTACCTTTCAAAATATACGTACAATGGACGTCCAAAAAAAATCCGTGGACGTCTGGACATTAGACAACCGTTAAATGGACGTCCATAGAACATTGTGTGCTATCTGGGTAATCTCAATACAAAATTCTCTGCAGAATTAGTCTTCCTGTACAGCCCTTCAGGCTGTGTACCGCAATAAATTTTCATATTGTATGTGTGAAACAACTTGGCGTTAAACAGTGAAAAAAAATTTATTCCGTATTTATTGGGTTTGTAGGGGATGTATTGACGAAATCCACAGCGCCCACGAAATGCTGGAACCATTTCATCAACTGTAACATATGATAATGAGATTTACAGTTTTCTAAAAAAACGCAAAAATTTCTCTTATCGGGGCTAATTTATCGACCGCCTTCCTTTGAGGCCGTGTAAATAAATCATCAAACCGAACACATCTAATAAGAAACCTGAATCTTTTTTCCGACAATGTCATTCGGAATATATCAATTCCAAGACCGTCAGATGAAAAAAAATCGGAAAGTCTTTGGTGGTTGCCTCGAAATACTCCTGCCAAATATAGAAGAGCTAAGAAAGCTTCTATTTCTATTTGATCTGTTTCTGTGCAGTCTCTTCATCGCGCAAATTTTTCTCTAATGCTGCTCACATAATTGTTTGTGTTTTCTACTAGCAAAGAGAAAATACGATTGTCAAAGAATAATCGCCAACAGTCCGTTCCTTTTTCAGCATTCTTAGCCGCCCGGCCCATAACACCAGGAAGTCTGCATAAAATATTATGTGGAGGAGTTTGTGTAATTCGCCATGAAAATTTTCGCCATTGTGCACCGTCTCAGGCTGCAATCAGAAAAAGAAATAATGTAGACAAAATATCTATATTTTAAGTTTTTATTTTTACTTCCAGAACACAAATATGGGCATACGAATAAGTTATATTACAACAAACAAAAATATTTATTTTTTGGTTTACTTACCACTGTAAAAACCTATACTAGCATTTTCTACTTCTTCAAAGTTTTCTTCAATTTCGTGATATGTATCCGAATAATTTGTTCTAGTTTCCAGATTATCTTCAGTTTGAGATTCACCTGATTCTTCAAAATCATCTTCAGGAATGTAATTAACTTCAAAATTAATTTCTTCATCTATGATACCATACTTTCAGTTGTCCGATCAAAACACCCTCGATCAATTTCCTTCTCGAATTCTCTGGATTCGCAGCCATCAAACGATTTTTCAGGATTAACGGTGTTCCAGTTTTCAGAACATGAAGTTTTGGAGACAATAAAATCTTTTCGTTCTGGTTCTGCTTGTGGTTTAGATTCTTTTCGCCCTAGCTACATTAGCCATAGTTCTGGAAATTCAGGACAGAAACTTCTTTCTTCTGTTACAAAATTATGTAACTTTATTTTAACAGGTAGGGTTTGTCCAGAAATTTGTCCTATACTTTTTAGTGCTTCACTGTGTGTTCTTCAGAAAAAAGATGGAGGAGTAAGACCACCGATTGCTGTTGGTACCTTTTATCGTCGTTTGGTAGCTAAACTTTGTTGTATGAGGATCAAAGACGAACTAGGATCGATGTTACGCCCTCTACAGTTTGTTTTCGGTACTGCAGGTGGATGTGAAGCTGTTGCTCATGCTGCTCGTAGATATATTAATTTTCATCCAAATCCTGATTCAAAAATTTTCCTCAAAATAGATTTCAAAAATGCCTTCAACACCATTGATAGGAACATTATGCTTCGTGAAGTTAAAGATTCGTTTCCAGGATTGTTTCCCTTCTTGAGTCAGTGTTGTAAATCAGCTTCCTATTTGAGTTTTGGAGAACATCTGATTCTGTCAGAAAGAGGGGTTCAACAAGGTGATCCCTTAGATCCTGCTCTTTTTTGTCTGACCATTGACGAACTCACTAGAATTTTATCTTCAGAATTTAATTGTTGGTATTTGGACGATGGCTCAATCGCTGGCGATGAAAACATTGTTTCAAAGGATTTAGAAAAAATAATTAATTATTCAAAAATCTTGGACTTGTGCTAAATTTTGTTAAATGCGAGCTGATTTCTCTTTCAAATTCGAATAATATTTCCGAATTCATTATTTTGAAAATGGCTCCTGATATAAGAATTTTGGATAAGTCTAAATGGAGTCTCCTAGGTACGCCTCTTTCTAAAGATTTCAAATTATCTTCGAGAAAAACGTGAATCACTCCAATTGTTGACCACTGAATTAAACGAACACGTAGATCAATTGAGAGAGACAGTAATAGAATCCGAGATTATTCGGATATTGATAGTGGTTGCGAAAGAGCTGTTAACAATTACTCCACGATTATGTCCTTGGAGGGTGTTTCCCAAAAATCTCTGGGTCCTAATGACCTCAAAAATATCGATAACACATGTTTCATGAATAGCGTTATCCAATACCTGTCGAACACAAGGTGGCTATTAGAATATTTAAGTAAAGATACATACATGAGAGATATTAACACATACATATCCAGCATGAAGGGAGCTCTAATTAAAGCATTTGCTGAAGTGATCAAAGAGCTTTGGTCTGAAGACGGTTCGGACAGGGTGGTTAACACCGTATCATTGAAAAGTCAGATTCAGCGATTCGCTCCAAGGTTCATGGGATATGCTCAACAAGTTGCGCAGGAGTTCCTTCGTTACCTATTAGAAGGACTTCACGAAGATATGAACAGGGTACATGAAAAACCTAAACCCATATTAACAGAAATTGATGAAAATCTCAGTGACAATGAAAAAGCACAAGAATCTTGGTTAAGACATCTGCAAATGGTCCACTCCAAGATCGTAGATAACTTCGTTGGTCAATTAAAATCTACACTCAAGTGTATATATTGTGGTCACTGTTCTGTTACCTTTGATCCCTTTTGGGATTTATCCCTTCTCATACCCCCAAGAACAGGTCAATTACGTCTTTCACAATGTTTGGATTCGTTCACAAGAGAGGAATCGCTCGACTGTGTTGAGAAACCGACATGTTCCAAATGTAAGGAACGAAGACTATGCACTAAATCATTTTCCATTCATAAATTTCAGAAAATCCTGGTTATTCATTAGTATTGTCACAAGCGTCTGGATTTGATTTTCCCAGATTATATAATTTTTATTTTGAAAGAAAAACAGCAGAAACTACATTCAATTAGCTATTGTGTTGGCTTAGAAAGTATTGTCATAGTTTCTTCACTATCCTAATGAGGTTTTCCCATTGGGAATACCTCGTACACCTCACTTGAGGTTTACTGGCCATTTTCTCTTCAATTTTCGAGAAATGTTTTCCTGTGTAAGTGGGTTGTTGTGATCGTTGTGAACGGGGTTGTTATGATCTTATAACTTCGTATGATGTTTTTGACTTCTTTCTTGGATTGTTTCGTGAATGGTTCGCACACGAAGGTCTTGATGGAGCATTTGGTTTGTGATGTACCACGGAGCATCAGTCATTGCTCGAAGAATTTTTGACTGAGCTCTTTGTATGATGAACTTTCTGGCACATCCCCACAGTTCTATACCATACGTCCATATATGCACTATAATTGGATTGTATATACGGATTTGGTTTTCAAGTGACATTTTTTATTTTCGCCATAGTAACCAATATAGTTCTCTCATTTTCGAATCAATCTGCTTCCGTTTCTTCATTATATGTTCCCTCCAAATTAGTTTACAGTATAGGTGAATCCCTAGGTACTCGCAGCTTGTTGATCTAGAAACTTCAATATTGTTGATGTATACTGGTGGGCACAGTTCTTTTTTAAGGTGATGTTCATATGTTGGGAATTAGCGGTGTTTATTTTAATCTTCCATTTTCGAAACCAGCTTTCCAATTTGAACAGATGTTTTTGTAGGTTTGACCTTGCTACTACGGGTTCTTCATGTATAGCCATAAGAGCTGTATCGTCTGCAAAGTTCCAACTATAGTGTGGTCAGTATTTGGAAGATCAGAAGTATACACTAAATAGAGGATTGGTCCTCGAACGCTACCTCGTGGGATTCCAGATTTATTGATTTATAGTTCAAGGGTTCAAAGGTGCATAGTACGGTGCAGGAAGGAATATTTTAATTTTGTGAATAAGTTCATCATGCCAGACCTTGTCAAAGGCCTGGCTCACATCTAGAAAAACTGCTGAGTAATATTTTTTGTATTTATCTACTAGGCAATGGCATTGCTGGATAGTAGAGTGCTCAGGGCGAAATCCAAACTGGTGCTCTGGTATTATATGAAGTTCATTTTTGGTGCTTAGAAGTATCAACTTTTCCAATCATTTGGATATCCTTGACAGTAAGCTTACTGGTCTGTATGAAGCAACGTTAATCAACTTTTTTCCAGGCTTTGGAATGAGAAAAATTTTAGACTTTTTCAGTTCTTCAGGCCAGAAGTGAAGTCTTATTATGGCATTGAAGATATATGTTAGCATAACTACTCCTTTTTTTGGTAGCTCTTTAAGCATTTTAGAAGTTATGTGATCTATTCCAGGTGATTTTCTGTTATTGAGCAGTGAGATATTATGCTTAATTTCCTTAAGAGTGAACAGTGGTATTTTTATTGCTGGCGTGTTATCTGGGTTGTTATTTTGTAGGTCATCTAAAATTTCTTGATCGGGAATATTATCCACAGGAGTAAAAACACTGGCAAAACACTGGCTAGGTATTCGGCGGAAAGTTCCGCTTTTTGTTTGTTATCTTTGGCCTATGGTCCTATATTTGGTGTTTCAATACATAACGGAAAAGTTGAGGGTATTTGTTTCTGGGAAGATCTTATTGGTCGCCATATTGAGTGGTCATAACGATTTAAATGTGTGATATAGTCAGAGAAACTCTTATCACTGCTTCCTTTCAATTTTAATTTTAGTCTTACTCAATCTATTGTATATAATCTTGTCACCTGGTGCAGGTGTTCGCTGCCATTTGGTTCTGGCTTTCCTTCTCTCCACAATAAGTCTTTTTCACTCCAATGGTATGCTTATTTTGTTGTTACCAGTTTATTTGTTGGCCGTGGATTCTTTTTCAGCCTCTTGTAGGATCTTTGTAAACATTGCTGTTGCCGCTTCTATATCGTTTGGACTTTTTAAACTGATGTTCAAGTTTATATCAGAGTTAATTTTATTGCTGTACGCATTCTAGCTTGTTTTTCCATTACACAGTCTTTTAGGCTTTTTTATGTATATTACAGACGTACTAATAGTTGCCATTATTAGTGTGTGGTCTGATTATAGGTAGTAATTTGCTATTACGTCTGTGTATGTCGAATTGATACCATTAGTGATATAAAAGTATAGTAGATCTGGCACTCTACTAATATCGCTAGGCCAGTACGTTGGTGTACATGTTGTAAGAACTTGAGACTTCTTTTCATCTATGAGCTTAACGAGCCTCCCACGTTCAGTTACGGTCAATCTAGAACCCCGCAGTGTGTTTTTACTATTGAAGTCTCCTCCAGAAATAAATTTGGGTCCAAGGCTCTGAAAATAGTCTTGATAATCTTCTTTATTCAAGGTGGGTCGAGGTGGGCAATATAGACCTGAAACTGTTCATATGGAACTTTAATACTGTATTGGGATAAGTGATACGTCAAATCACCCAGTTCCTCATGAGTTAGGGACTTGATTTTCAGATTTTCTAATGGTTTTTTATCTGAATATACTACAAATTATCTTCCCATACGCCAGTCCTGCCAATATTTTATGACTTCTTTAAATACCAGACATTCTAGATATATTGCCTCCTTTTTCATTTAAGTTTCTGTAAGTTTTCTTGAGAAGTGAGATATAGGATTACTGACTCCGTTTTCATCTTTTTGTGTTAACACGGTTCCCGCTCCTTTAATACTAGCACCTGTGTAAGTTTTTATAGGTTGTTCAGGATCAAATATTTTTAGAACTCGATGCGAACGTAGCAACTCTTTCATTTTATCAAATGATTCCTGTCATTCTGTGGACCATATAAATTTTACATCTTTTCATAATAAATTTTGAAGGATGGTTGCAATGTTTGGTACAAAATTATGATGAAAATTTACTATTCTGAGAAACGGGCGTATGCTTTTTTTATTTCTGGAAGTTTTTGACAGCGGTTAAATAATATTTGAGAGGTCTAATTGAATTATTATCTATTATGTGATCTACGTATGTGGTACAATTATTTGCAAACGTATATTTCGAAAATTTAATTCTAAATACTTCTGTTTGTATAGCTTTAAGTAGCCTTGATATATGTAGTGTGTGTTATTTGGAAGTTTTATCAAAAATTGAGATGTCATTAGTTTATAAAATTTACTGCAAAATAGGAGAGTTTGTATTTCCTTACTATGATACACAATATTCTTTGATAAGTAGCTGGAGCTCTCTTTAAACCAAATGGGGCGCACTTTCAGTGGAAATGACATTCTTATGTGACAAATCCAGTTATGTATCTGTACTGAATTTTTAAAGTAATTGACCAAAATGCTAAATTTATGTCAAAAGTAGAAAAATATTTACAGTTCACAGTTTTCACCATTGAATCCTAAATATAGGGAATAGGTGGTGATTGTGGAACGACAAATCAGGAAGAAAGAGTTGTGCTTGATCTTGTAAGTTCATTAGGGACACGATACGGTCTTACAACGGAAAACTTCTTCACAAGTTTGCCATTGGCATATAACTTGCTGGAGACAGGAATAACTCTCTGCGGTACTTTTCGAGCAAATAAGACCTATATTCCCAAAAAATTGCTACCCCAACGCTCAACGCCAGTTTTTTCTAGCATGTGTAACATGTCGCTGAGACATGTCACTATTTTCATCAATTATTTTGGAGCGTTACTTATTCGTCGGTTACCTCTAATTCCAAATCCTATTATTTCAATTATTAGGAACACATCGGTGATAGCTTTTGCCATCGTTAAAATACCTACTCAAACAACGATTGACGTGGATCTCGGTCTCTTTTGTTCATTCTTCGCTGATAAGTAAATTAGCATTCTATTTTAACCCTTCGCTACTCGCGCCTACATTTTTTACTTGAGTACTCGCGTGGGGTATTTTGATACCCCAATTTTATTTTGATGGGAAACATTGAAAAAGAGTTCTTTGGGTTATTTATTATATGGCAAATTACGTAAAAACACCTACTTGTATGCTTTACAAAATAACCCAAACTTCATAATCACAAAAATTTATAATTATAAACATTTAGAAGCACAAGGTAAAAATTCAAAAAAATGGCAACAAAACATTAATTGACTGAGTTTTCCGATTCAGAATCGTCATCCGCTCCATGTTTCAGGCAACTGTTGCAAACAATTTGTTGTTGGTTCTTACATATCCACTTGGTGCATTTGAGGCAACTTACTGGGGTTTTTCTGTCAAGACTTCTGGGACACAAATAACACCTTCCTTCACCTGTTCTTGGCATATGTGTTTCAGGATCTTGAGCTCTTGCAGTTGTTGATGGTTCTTCGATATTTAGAAGAAGGAATCCCCGCTTCTTTATATTTCTTGGAATATTTTTGGCATATATTCTTTTCAGAATTTGTGGACGAACTAATCCTTCAGCGATACTCCTCAAAAAACATTCTCTAGTGGGTTTTTGGAATCCATTGTTCAGTGCATATGGCATTAATTCCTGCAATATTGAGGATATTGAAAAAACCTGTAAGTGGCCAACGCTTGGTATTCCTAGCCACATCATAATGAGCACATCTTATCTACAACGTCCACTCCAGACTTTGTACGATTATATTAAAGTATAATCTCTGGTTTCAAAGAAGCTTCATCCACTTCATCATCGTGATGCATTGTGGAAATCAATAGGATATTCTTATATTTCTTTGGTACATAAGAAACCAATGTGCAATGGTCTTTAAACGCAAACATGCTGCTCTGTACAGGTCTAGAACGCGTATTGGTAAATTCGAGAGGAATTTCCTTTTTATTTTTGCGGATAGTTCCAATCATTGTCAGCTTATTTCTGAGCAATTCGAAAGCCAGGGGGATACTGGAGAACCAGTTATCCATAGTAATATTGCGTCCGGTTCCTTTTAGATCCTCCACGAGGCGCATGACGACGTCGGCGGGCTTATTACTAAGGAAGTATGGGCCATCGGGTTGCACTCCAGCGTACATTTCTAACTTATACGTATACATGGTCTTTACATCCACGAGTGCATATACCTTTAGCCCGTATTTACTTGGTTTACTCGGTATATATTGTTTAAACGGGCATCTTCCTCTGAATGCCACAAGCTGCTCGTCTATTGTTAGATACGCACTTGGTGTGACTGAAGATTGACACTTTGAGACAAAACGTTCGAATATGTCTCTAATAGGTGCCAACTTGTCCAAATTGCGCCTCTCCTGCCTGGTAGAAATATCATCAAATCTGATACATCGACAAAGAAATCTAAAACGGTTATATGTCATTGTAATAAATATATGTTCAATGCCTGTACCATTCGTGTTCCATAAAGATAAAACATTTTGTCTACCAGATTTCAAGACGCCGGCAAGATACAAAATCCCTACAAAAGCTTTAATTTCACAAACATCAGTTTTCTGTGCGTCTCTTTCTCGAGCAAAATTTTGTTGAATGTGCGATATATATATATATATATATATATATATATATATATATATATATATATATATATATATATATATGTTGGTACAATCCACAATTATAGCAAACATAGTGTCGTCAATGAAATTATAAAAACATTCCATATAAGACTTGGCATTTTTTGCATTGCCCACTGGACCAGGAACTTTCAAAACTATGTTATGAGATTTTGTTCTTGAAGAAGGTGGTTTCATTTTATTCCAATTACTCTGTTTATCCTTTCCTATGAAGTATGGACCCGTAGATTCACCAGAATCATCAGCCTGTGTAAGCGGATTTTCGAACGCACTCGCAGATTCGTCAGCAACATCTTGTGCTAGAGGATCTTCCATATAATCAGGATCTGCGTCTTGCTCACTATCTGTGCGTTCATCCTGTACTTCAATCGCGTCAACTTCGAACTCGTTGGGATCTTCTTCGCCATATACCTCCGGCTCCTCGTCAAGTTCCTCATACCATTTCAACCACTGTTCTGGATCCTTGGATTGATTTGTCATGTTTTAACCTATATATAATAACCTATGTTCAAGTAATAGCAGATTCATAGTATATAGTACACTTACCAAAAATATGACACGACCACTCACGTGGGGTATTTAAATACCCCAACGAGGTTCAATAGCGTATTTCGTAAAAGTTAGTGACTCGATAGCGACCACTCCCTAGCACAGATATCTACACACTATGCTTAAAGAATACACGAGGCGACGTGGAATTTCGCGATTCCCCCACCAAGATATTGACATAGGATATGCCCGTGGGGTACTAAAATACCCCGCGCGAGTAGCGGAGGGTTAAAATAACACATTGTGTGTGATTTTTTATTTTCCTCGCTGGTAAGTTATCTATATATTTTCAAATTGTTATTGTGTGCTTACAATTTATTCTATTTCGATTTTTTTATTTAGTTGGAATATTTCGTTTTTAAAAAAAACAATGTATTTGTGATGGCGTTTTCCATTTTTTACCCGCAGGTATTATCTTTCTTTATTAAAAAAAATATGGTGGCGTCCAAGGATATTTTATGAAGCGAATTTATAACAGATTCTTTATATGGTTATTCTCGACCGATTTAAATTTGCTCTTTCTGATTATTTTGGGAACCGGACGGATAAAAATGAACAGTTTTCGGTGGTTTTATTTTGAAAATTAAATTCAAATGAAATTGACTGTCTCGACCCTTACTTCGTGGAATATGCTCATATTAGTGTTTTTAAATGAAACTCAAGGTCTCTAGTTAATTCCACAATATAATACAAGTTATTGAAAATTCTAAAAAATTGACAATTGTTTCGATAAATCAATATCATCGTCAGAATGACAGAAGTTACATTTCATTTTATGCCTACCTGATGTTTAGTAGTTATATTTTTGGCTAGACCAAGAAGTAACCTAACTTGTGATTGGCTTAATATATGTTTATAGAAAAAGAAGAAGATGTGATATTACAAATATTGAAGCTTAGATATTATTAGCCCTATGGTGATATCCTGGATATCATTTTTCCAATTAAGATCAGTATAACTGTGCAATGATATAGAAAACCAGGAAAACTATATCTGCTGATCTTTACAATTATCACTTAAGAAGACAGTTTATTAGTGGAGAATTCCCTAGATTTAACTGTTCATTGACAACTTCATATTGTGGGTTTCTTAAATGTCTTCTAATTTCCAGTTCTTCAAGGAAATCCAGTTCTTGTTTCTTTTCACAAATATGCAGCACTTCTAGTTCTGTGTTAGGTGTCAATGAATGATTGGTGTCAAGTAGATGTTTTGCGTAGTGGGATTTATCTGGTTGTTATAATCTGTAAGCTCGTAAGTGCTCACTGGATCGTATTTCAAAATTCCTAAGGGTCTGACCCAAATAGACAGCATTACATTCTGGACATTTGAGTTTATATATACCTGACTTCTTTAATAGTGGTATTTTTGTTTTTACATTTAACAATTTTGTACTAACGTTACTTTCTGTTTTAAAAGAAATTGTTGCATTCGTTGCTGAAGATATTATCTGGCATTACAACTAATATATCCTAAGCAAGCTGATGAAATTAAAACTTATAAAACCATCGCATATGCAGGAAATATTTCTAATAATATTTCAAAGATAATATCTTCAGCAACGAATGCAACAATTTCTTTTAAAACAGAAAGTAACGTTAGTACAAAATTGTTAAATGTAAAAACAAAAATACCACTATTAAAGAAGTCAGGTATATATAAACTCAAATGTCCAGAATGTAATGCTGTCTATTTGGGTCGGACCCTTAGGAATTTTGAAATACGATACAGGGAGCACTTACAAGCTTACAGATTAAAACAACCAGATAAATCCCACTACGCAAAACATCTACTTGACACCAATCATTCATTGACACCTAACACAGAACTAGAAGTGCTGCATATTTGTGAAAAGAAACAAGAACTGGATTTCCTTGAAGAACTGGAAATTATAAGACATTTAAGAAACCCACAATATGAAGTTGTCAATGAATAGTTAAATCTAGTGAATTCTCCACTAATAAACTGTCTTCTTAAGTGATAATTGTAAAGATCAGCAGATATAGTTTTCCTGGTTTTCTATATCATTGCACAGTTATACTGATCTTAATTGGAAAAATGATATCCAGGATATCACCATAGGGCTTATAATATCTAAGCTTCAATATTTGTAATATCACATCTTCTTCTTTTTCTATAAACATATATTAAGCCAATCACAAGTTAGGTTACTTCTTGGTCTAGCCAAAAATTGAACTACTAAACATCAGGTAGGCATAAAATGAAATGTAACTTCTGTCATTCTGACGATGATATTGATTTATCGAAACAATTGTCAATTTTTTAGAATTTTCAATAACTTGTATTATATTATGAAATTAACTAGAGACCTTGAGTTTCATTTAAAAACACTTAAATTCAAATGTTTGTATGTATTGGAGTATAAGCTCCTACCTGATCATTTTATTCCTCCTTTTCAATTTCAATTTTCTACTGTTTCTCTTGTTTTTTTATTTCTTTCCCTACAGCTCTGCAGCCTCAGAGTTTACTATAATGACCTCTACAGACCGTCTACAGGATCCACTCATCGGACCTCATCGTCCAAGTCCATACAACCACGGCTCAAGAACCCTCGACTACTGCTGCGAGCTGTACGTCCCGAGTCTTTCCAAGATAAATCCCTAACTTATTTTTGGTATATATTAAATATTGAGTTGGACATTTTTACTATATAACTGATATTTATTCGTATTAGTATTGAGAATATACGGTTTTTGTAAATTTATTATTGTGTGTCCATTTGTCCCGAAATTTTGTTTGTTGATTCACCTTATCCCAATTGAGGTAACAAAAAATAGTGTAACTAAGGCCGAATTCACTACCTGAACAGAGTCCCAACACGCGAAGTCATACAATGTCTCCTATATGCGAAGCATAGGAAAAGCAGTTATATCGCTATGTACAGAACATTATGATGATGCTGTTCCAGAAGAAGCTTCCAAACACAAATTTGATGTCATATTGCACTATAATAAAACAAAAGGTGCCGTAGATACCATTGATCAAATGGTAAAACAATATTCAGCCCGCCGAATCAGCAACCGTTATCCAATGGCAATATTTGGTCAATTGTTGGATATCGACGGAATAAATTCGTTTATTTTATGGAAAACTAAGTTTCTTGGAACGAAAACAAAAAGCAGGGATGATAGAAGAAAATATTTGCTTCGGTTTGGCGAGGCACTCGTCAAACCAAATATTGTTAGAAGATTTGAAACTCAAAAAGGTTTACACAAAACTATTGGGAACTTCATGCTTGATGTTATTCCAGAACTAGCACGTAACGAAGCACCAATGACAGTTATGGATAACCTCCCATCAACCGCTGGACGGTGCCACTTGTGTGACAGAAAAAGAGACCAAAAATCCAGAAAGTTTTACATCTAATATAATATATTTGTGTACTTTGAACATTGTACAACGAAAATAATATGCAGAAGATACAAAGTAACCGAGATGGAGTGAAGAGCATTAAGAATGTTATTTTTTAAGTGGTGAAGAATATTAGAATATTTACTTTTGTACTCACTTTAGAAATAAAAATAATATTGTCCTTCTCTCTTTCTTTAGATAAAGATTAACTATAACTGCTGCACTGTATGCTTAATGAATACCGTATATAATTTTTACGCGGGGTACAAATGTACCTCGTACAGTACCACGTGTAATTTTTTAGCACGGCACCACGAGGGTTAATAATCATTTCAGATGGGATACTAATATTTCCATTCCCGCAAAAAAACTCCGTTACCACTTAAGTAAGTTTAAATATTTTAAATATTTTTGTGTCATCCACCATTTTCGAATAATGTATCATGCACTTGTTGAAACCCACATTTTTTATGGTATCATTGCATGGGGTGGAGTAACAAACAACTACTTGAAAAGTCTCGAAACAATGAAGAAATGGATCATAAAAATCATACTTGAAAAAAAATGGATTATCCCAGTGATTATCTTTACAGTCAATCTGGGTTGTTTGATATACGTCAATATTTTCTCCTCACTTTTAATTTATCAACGGAAATATATATCATGGACCAAGCAAGGAAACCATGTTCATAACACCTGATATAGAGGAAAATCCCAGAGGTACCTAAAACGTCCAAAACTATTGGACAGCGAAGTTATACATTTCTTGCTCCCAAAATGTACAATAAAATTCCGATTGACATGAGAAAACCTAACTCATTATTTATATTCTAGCGAGAAGCTAATAATGGATTCATAATAGAACAAGAATGGAAATACACAATATGATAGACCTAAAAAACGTATAATGAAAGTTTTTCCACATTCCAAACTCAGTTGCGCTTAATGAAATGACTGCTGATCGGATTTTATGGGGATATTATTATGATTGTTCCATTATTACGCTATCTTACCAATATGTTGTCTGATATTTCATTTTGTTCGGCGCTATTTTGCGTTTCACTTTATGTGTTATTGTGTTAATTATTATTACTATCAGGACTGTGAAATTTACTATTGTGATAGTTTAACTGTGTATTATTCATGTTTATTTCCTTTTCTCACATTGTTCAGCTTTATGATATTACTTTTATAATTGTATTATACTACAGTTATTCAAATTCCAAAAATTAATTGAACTTATCAATTTAATCTAAGTAGGGACCCCAGCAATTCACACGCAGGTTAGCCTTTGTGGATTTTCTTCGTGTTTATTTGCTTACTTATTATTCATGTATATTGAATCCTTGCAATGTTCTTGAGCTGAATAAACTTGCAATATTATTATTATCATGAATCTCAACGTATGTTATGTTAGAAAGAAATATTCAGTATCGCCAGATTTGTAGATGTGATCTTTCTGGGTGATATTTTTGCTTTTAAGTTGTCATTGTTATCTGTCAAGTTTTGACAATAAACTTAATTTTGCAGTTTACGTTTCCGAATAGTATTTCTTTAGTCAAATTAGGCTGTTCTTTCATTTAAAAACCATCGGGTTATGGGCCCAGGAATTGTTTAAGACAGACTGTGTGAAAAGTGAAGCGGAAACATAAGGCTGCAGTAAAACCATACAGTAAAGGAATCGTCCTCTGACAATTCAAGATTTGGAATTGCGAAATTGAATAACAGTGATTATCAACCATGGAAATTCAAAATGAAAATGATGTTGATTAGAGAGGGAACATGGAAGGTTGTCGACAAACCAAAACCAGAGACTTCAGATAAAAATTGGTCAAGTTTGGATGAGAAAGCACAGAGTTCTATATCCTTATAAGTAGAAAATAACCATAAAATCCACATCTGTAATTGTACTGTAACCTTACCTTGTTGTTGTTACTCCAAGAAGTGAGGTTACATAGCCAAAGGTTCGCTTTTCGCCGAAGAGCATAAGGTCATGAGTTAGTGAAGAATATTTGAAAGCTTGTCCTTTATTATTTTTCAAGGCGCCACTTGATTAGTAGGACATCCAAGAAATTCACTGATTAACCAAGAAACCAATAATGAACAAAAAATTAGCTATTGTAACTTTTCAAATATGTTATTTATGTCGTTTCACTTTTACGTTTGTGAATCAAATAAAACACTTTGTTGCCAATGAAACAGTTTAATTAAATGGATGGTACCTTGAACATATGTTGTAATAACCTGTCTCAAATATATGAGGTGATCAACTCTATTTATGAAATGATAATCAGTTATCAATGATTGGTTAATTTAAAATGTTTAACAATTTCTAATGTTATCAACTAACTGAGATCAAAATATACAATACACTAAATCATTCGCAACCCGTAAATGGTATACCAGTTACCGCTTTACAACAGTAATAATTAACCATATACATACAAGTAGGTCAAAAGTATCTCTAATATATTAAGATTAAACTGAAATATAATTTCAGGGCAGTATACATTAACAAAGTTGATATTTCAACTCTAAAGAATTGAAAGAATGTAATGTTAAAATTGTGAATTTGATAGACGTCTTAATAAAAATGTGAAGTTACTAATAGTAGAATATAAAAGTTAATGTGTGATTCAACGTTAAAAAAATGAAGTTATAAAATGAATAAATTGCTCAAAGTTCAGATAAAAACAAATAAAACTTTAAATGTTACTTGCGGTTAGTGTCCAAACTATTAGACGTCAATTGGCTCAATTGACAAGCAACATCTGACTTATGGAACTAGATTCAGCCATGCGGTTAATAATCGTTGTTCATGATCACAGATTATATGTCACCCACAAACAAAGTCCAGCTTCGTCCTTTGAACTGAAAACGCCGTTAGAAGCTCTTGTCGCTCTATAACGTTAATCGCAATCCGATGTACGAAACGTCTACAACCCTGGACGGAGAACTTAGCCTGTCAGCTATCCCTACGAGAATATATACCATACAGGTATCATCCGAAATTGAAGCTTCTTAAAATCTGTTCTTGATCATCCTATCATTGATAACCATCACCCATAAAAACTATCAAACCATCAATTGGCAAAAAAATATTGTAAAAACTGCTTGTAAAAAAAACTATGCAGTATAAAAAAACCCTAAAAAGAAATTGGGGGTTATAGCCGTGGAAATATATACGAGATGGAAGCTCACCTTGTTACCAAGGGTTTTTCACCACTTTAGTTCCCAAAATATATGGATTAAACCATGTGCCACCGGCCATTTTATATACTTACGACTTTTCCTCATCGATACCCCAACTTAATCATTCGACAAGTATCGGACAAGTGCTTTCAACAGCTTCCCTTTACTTTACAATTGACATCAGCAAACAGTGTTACCAATGACAGTCAAATAAAATCCCCACATTAAATAATAAAATACTCATGGATTGGTTAGATCACATGAAGAATATTAATAAAAATATTACTCTAAACACCCATTTAATTATTTACATCCTGTTATTCCAGGATATGCTTAAATAATTTTCAAACCCATAGTTAATTCCGTTATGCAACCAACTATACAGAAATGTGTATAAAGTTGCATACTCAGTGGGTGGCTTAATTGAATTAATGTACCTCAGTGAGTTACTCATAATACAATACAAAAAAAGCATTGTATTTTTATCATGCTACAGTACATCAGCTGAGGATATGTGGTATATTCTACAAAAGGTTCACGGAAGAGTGAATTTATCCAATAAGCTCTAATTACTGAGAAAATTATACTAAGCCAAACTTGAACCTGGACAAAATATGTCGGAATACATAAGAACTACTTTGGATATGGTCGAAATGTTAAGAGATATCGGTGAAGAGATAAAAGACTTTCACGTACCAGCACTTTTATTGGGTGGTCTCCCAGAAAAACTTCAGTTGCAGCACTAGATGCTAGACACGACAATAAAATCACTCTAAAATATGTCAAAGCAAAATTAATGGAAGAGTTCAATGGAAAGCAAGGAAACGACAGTTAAAAAGGTAGAGAAACTGCATTGAAGACATATAACAAGCAGAAGAAACAGACAGCAAGTAGATTCGATATAGTAGATAATATAACGAACGTCCATAAATTGGGAGTAATTTCAGGATATGTTAGATATAATAATTGAAGATCTCATTAAGCAAAGTAGAACGATTTTGAAAAAGGATGTACCTAAAAATCCGAATAATCATATAGACATAATTATTAATCTAGTGATTTTTTATAATAATGTTATTAAGTTAGTTACTAAGAATTGGAGAAATTTAGATAAAACTAAGCGAAGTGTTAGTCATTCGAAGCGTTGAATTGTCATATTCAAACACATACATTAATTTTTCAAGAGATTAGCTCTGAGTTATAAAACACAATAATCATAAGAGAGTAATTTTCGTTAAGTAAGAGTGAATTTTTAATTTCGCGAGCAAGGTGCTACCGAATGAGTTCAATGTTGAAGCGAGTAAGTTGCAATCATTTTTAGATGCATTAGGTGTACTACAATTGAATTCGAAAGGTAACCAGGTTAATCCAATATTATTCGCTGAAAAAGATTTACAGGTAAGGCCAGGAGTCTGATCACGTCAGGAAATACCGTATTATAAATCATAAATACACTAAAAAAAGGAATCCAAGAGGAAGCTATGGAAAACTTCACAGAGCATTTAACGAGTATGTATGGAATTTTATAAATGAAACAAGGGATGATTGGTGTTCATATGCGAGGATGTTTGCTTATTGGTATAAAACAACACCAAACTCATACCATGGATACACACCATGTGAGTTAGTGTACGGGAGAAAATCGAAAATACCAGAACATCGAATAAATACGGGAGTAGAGCCACGGTATGACAACGAACGCAAGACGGAACTTCAATACGCACACGAGCGATCTAGGAAGTCTTTAATAAATCACAAAGTAGCTATGAAAAATAAGAGTGAATAAGATTCATCTCCTGTAGAGTTTAAGGTAGGAGAATTGGTCTTATTAAAAATAGAAGAAAGAACAAAATTTGATTCTCAATATTTAGGCACATTTCAAATTACTAAAATAGAAGGCGTCAATTGCGAAATTAAATGAAATCCAAATAAAAGTTAGATAGTTCATATAAACATACTCTACAAACAAAACAATTGAACAATAGTTGTGAAAAGTGTAGGTCACGAACGCTAAAAAGTGTAAGAAATAAACATAAACTTTGACGGAGAATAATCTAAATAAGACAGTGTAATGAGTATTATCGTTTTTTTCGGTACATTACGTAGGTAATTTTCCTTTCCCAAGAAAGAGTGATGTGGTGGATATTAAGCCTATCAGAAACATTTCCTGCGAGCTGATAAGAACTTAGACCATATCTATGTTGATACAACTCGAACTATTTATCTTCTTCTTCTTCTGCGCTCCCAATACCCTTTTAGGTGTCGGAGTGTGATTCCGGTTTATCGTTTATTCAATTCTTTCAATTTCTTGTATTACCTGCTATTTCTTTCATCTCCCTCACGGATTTACCTTTTTTCCTTCCATATTCCTCAACTTGATCCAGCCACTTTCTTCTTGGTGTTCCCCTTATTCGTTTTGTCGACTTTCACATCTCCACTATTCTTTTGACCATTCTCACCACGTGACCAAACCAATTCATTGGTTTCTTTATCACCTTTGCTAGTATCGGTTCGAGGCTAATGCTCTTTTGTAATTCTTCACTATTCATTATGTCTCATTTAGTCTTTATTCCCCTAATATGTTTCATTTCCATTGCGTTGATCTTTGCTTCCTGTTTCTTACTTAGTATCCAATTTTTATTTCTACTTCTATATCTCTATGTCCTAGTATTGTTTTGTTTAGTGTATAATATATTTTAGTTGCTTTGTTTCCTCTACTTGCTATTTCCGCATCTATTTTTCCGTCTTTTGTATTCACTGTACCCAAGTATTCAAATGCGGTTACTGTTTTTAAATTCCTTCGCATGCATTTTATTTGATTCATGTCTGGATCCACGGTTTGTTTCTCGATCACTATCATCATGTTTACTCCCATTTTTACTTTTTCTTTTTCCTCTGTCCATATGTTAATCAACATTTTCAGTTCGTTTTCTGAATTTGCTTTAAGAACCACGTCGTCTGCGTAGAGAAGATCGCATACTTTTTTCGGTTGTAGGTTCCTATATCCTATAATTGTATCTAGATTGGCTGCCCTTTCCATTTTCCTTCTGACTATTTTGTTCATTATTATTATGAATAAGAGCGGAGTCAGACTATCTCCCTGTTTTATTACTTTTCTTAGCTCAAATTACTCCGATCTCTTGCACGCTATCTGTACCTGCGCTTTTAAAATGTTGCAGGTGGATTTAGTTACTGTTTTTAGTTTTCCTGGAATATGTATTTCATCTAACTAACTCCAGACTTCATGCCTATTTACCGTATCAAAAGCTGCTCTTAAATCTTCAAATGTTAAAAAGAGTTCTTCTCCCTCCTCTGATCTTCTTCCGATCACCCTTCTTACTACGAAAATATTGTCATTCATTTGTCTTCCTGGTCTAAATACTGCCTGCGTATCTTCTACTATTTCCTCAACGTAATTTCGTATTCTCTTCTCTAAGCTTGTTTGGACGAGGCATATTGCTCTGTAGTTTCCACATTGAGTTTGATCCCTTTTTATGTATCGGTATTATGAAATTATTTTCCCATATTTTCTCCACGCTTCTTTAAGTATAGTCTAGCCTATCCATTTTATCATTTCTGGAGCTAAATCTTCATCTTCTCCACAAGCTTTTCCTTTTTTAATACTTCGTATAACGTCCTTCATTTCCTCCTGTCTCATTTCTAGATTGTCGCTTGCTGCTTCTTCATGGATATTCTCTGCTTTATTTTGTTTCGCATTGAATTGTTCTTGGTAGTGGTCCTTCCATGTTCTTAGTACTTCCTCTACCTCCTACCCTTAGCCGGTTCTGGCTGTCTCTCATGGCTCTTATTTCTTCCTTTTTATCTCCTCTTAGTCTTTTAATTCTTATCCAGAATAATCTGTTATCTACTCTATAATCTTCTCTAACTTCCTTTTCAAATTATTTCCGGCTCCCTTTTTTTGCATTCTTTACTACCTGTTTCACTTTCTTTCTTATAGTTATTTATTCATTCTCGCCTCCTTGATATGCAGTCTGGGTGAATGTTTTCCACGCATGCATATTTTTCTTCACGAATTCTTTAATGTAAATTTGCCGTGGTATTTTCTGTTCTCTGCCTTTTCTAGTTGTACTTCTCTAAATTCTCCCCATCTTCCTTCTAGAGTTTAAACTCCTCTGTGCTTGTCTAGTCCTGTAAACTCCTCATCTGTTTCTTTCTGGTATTTATTTCTAAGTTCGCTGTCTTTTAGCATGTGAATTACAATTTTACTATATTCGTTTTCTTCAACTGTCTTTGTAATATTATCCCGTAGCTTTACTGTTACTGGTCTATGATTTGGCCCTATTTCTGATTCCTTGTCTGTCATCACTTGTTTCAATTTTTGCCTCAACTCTTGTCTATGTACGATATAATCAATCAGTATCCTCGCGTTTCTTTCCATTGCTACAAATGTATATTTATCTTGTATATTTTGTTCCCAGGAAGTGTTTCCTATTGCCATCTCAAATCATTTTTATTCCATTCCCATTTGCTATTTGTTCACCATATTTTCCCATGCACCACATGCCTCTGTTAATATCGCTGCCCACTTTTGCATTCCGATCTCCCATGATTATTATGTTTTCTGTTTCCTCTCTTTCGCCATCAAGTTTATTTTGTAGACATATGTAAAATTCCAATATGTCTTCTTCTGTTGTTCCCTCTACGGGGGCGTAGATTTGTACTAATGTTATTATCCCTTTCATTTGTAAAGTTATTGTATTATCCTAGAGTTAACTGATTTGTAATCGATTACTTTTTGGTCCATTTCTTTTGTTATTTTTATTCCTACTCCCTCTTTTCCTCTTTGATCAGCATTCACTTCCGAAAAATTTAGTACATGGTTATTCTCTAATTTAATCTTACCTTCGCCTTTTTCTTTGTTTCGCTTAGTCCCAGTATTTGTATTTGATTTCTTTCTATTTCCTCGACTATCTCTATCTCCTTTCCTGTTATTTGAATATTTATATTATTATAATAAACATAACACATGTCAATTAGATATATATTAAACTAATTGTAAAACGCATTCAAAAACATTATACAAATATTTAGTATAAAAATAAGAATTGTGAACAACTAGGAATCAATGAATATTATATTCTGTATATCGTTACTAATGAATCACAATGTATGTTATTGGTTCGAATTGAACTTGGCCGTTCTTAGTAGATTACAGATCAAGTATTAATATAAGTGTTATTTAGTGTGTAGATGAAAACCAGTGATATTGGTGGAGATGGTTTATATTAAACCTATAATCCAGTTTGGTGTAAGTACGCCACTATAGATATAACACATATGGTATCGGTTTTACTATTTTAGTACTGAAAGCAATCAAAAAATTATATGCTTGCCTCTGCTATTTTCTTCCTCAACATATGAAAGTGCAAGATTTACAAGTATTTTCCCACGACTAATCAAAAACAACAACCAAGGGTCTATAAAAACTGTTCCAATAATATTAAACGCTTTGAAGCGCAATTAGAGGAAATCTCACACGATGTGCAACCGCCTCTACTAAGTTCTGTAGAATACTTATGCGACTCGATTGGCTTATACCATATATGCCAGAACTAGGAGTGAGAGTAGTCAGGCCTAATAGGACAGGGATCAGTAATTTATTGAGAACGATTTATACCAATTTTAATTAAAAGTGAGATAAAAACTCATATGGCGACAAATGCCGGGTTAATATATCCCAATTTTCGTTAAATGAATATACAGATCTACATTTAATGTACATTGTGGCTTCTCACTCGTCCAAGGTTACTTTACACTTTTCTTATACAATTTTACCCTTTCGGAGTAGATCCTAGCTTATGAGAGACAGATATTTACATTAGCAAAATATATTAGTTTTTGTTCCTCTACAAATTCGAAGAAGTATATGGTTCATGCACGATGTGTATCCTCTCATGAGAAAAATGTAGTTCAACATGTTAAACATCTTTAAGCAGTGTACTAGTATGAAGAAGTAATGTAGATTTACGTAATTTTTATTTGACCAGGTCAACCATTGCTGAAGGTTAGTTTCTGTTGTTCAAATAATGTAGAAGCATGGATGTGACTTCACTCGAGTATTTTTTAGTTTGGATTCCATTATAAGTATACATGGTAGCCTTATTTAATGCCAGATCATGAATGCCAAATATATGATGCCACAATTGCCGAGAAAAGAATCCTGGATGGGTTGGAATGTGAGGTAGCAAGTTGTATGAAATATAAAGTGAAACAGTAAACTTCTTTAGCTTGATCTTTAGCTTTGTAGTTGCTCCTTATGTTCCTAAATGCTTCAGTCTTCCTTAAATGTAGCTCCATTTGCATCAAGAGCCTGCCCTTGTGTTAATCTATTGTCTTTTTACAGTTAAGTATATGCAACAACTACTCACATTCAGCACGCGTATCAGATCTGGGATATCCAAATTTTATATCAAACTTCTAGAAACATGCCAGTATGCTAGATATTGAATGTTCAATCTATATTCTACTATGAACATTCTATACGTATCTCTGCTTGTCAGATATTCCCCCAAATACGTACGCTCTGGGTTCTTTGATCTTGTATAATGCGATTGTCTTGCTGTTAATATGTTTTTTGATTTGGTTAAGCAATTTAGTCGGATATTCAGTTGGTCGATTTTTATGAGACCCTCTTAAATATTTTGGCGATGCACCAATAGTGAGCGGACTATTCTGGATTCTTCGCAATCTAGTTGACGTTGTACCATGTAGATTGATTCATGCAGCTGTGCAAATCATGAATTCGTTCCTTCCACGTCTAATTTCAAATAAATAGGACGCTGCGTGAAATGTCTGCCTTTGCTGTCAAGTATGTCTTGTCTGTGCTAAAAAGTGATAACTCTGCTAAATGGGAATCCCCGTCAATTTTTGAATCCAAAATATTGAACTGTTGCAAGATGATTTGTCTAGTATAAATAGCGACATTCTCATTCCACTTGAACATTTCACATCTACAAAGGTAAGTTAACATTTAGTCATACCCACTTATTGGTAGGTTATAAACCTTTTACTTTCGCATCCTCTATTTGCACCGCTTTTTACTTTCTGTTCGTTCCTTCTAAGCCTGTTGGTATGGTTATTGGCATCCTAATTGTTAACGGCGACCATTCTGTAGTTGTAACTAGTTTATAATGTTAAAACACAGGTGGCACGTGGTAGCAATAAACTTTTTTTTGACTGGGAGGACGCTCATGCTCGCGCAGGTACTCGTTCTTCCTTTCCCTGTCAGTGTAGGACTCTAGGAAAGTTGTTTCTAGCCTACCCACTAAACCTCCCTCTTCGCCTCATCAAAACATGGTATTGCTCTTCGCCTCATCAAAACCTGGTATTGCTCTTCGCATAACGTCAGTTTGATGAGTGGTCTAATACATAGTATCCTCTATCCTGTTGTCTTTCTTCTATTTCCTTCTGTTTAAGTATCGTGGCTATGAAATGTTGAATTGCTTTCCATTTCTTGCTGTCTGCCATCATAGTTTGCGCCAAGTTAACTGCCTTAAGGTGTGTGCCTATGCTTACATACAGTTGTTTTCTTTCTGTAAGCCATTTTTCGCAATCAAATATAGTATGGTCCACGGTGTCCACGATTTTGCAGTACGGACATTCGTCGTGTAGTGGATTATGTATATTATCTGAGGCATAATTTTCACCATGAATTAAAATAAACATTTCTACAAAATACGTTAAAAGTTTTTTAGCATAAGTGTATTTTAAAAACTGTGGGTATTATAATATTGTTATTGCATAATAAAAAACAATGACATGTTCAAAATTTTCCTTTGATAATGATTAACTAAAACAACTGGCCCTGTATAGTGCATAAATTGCCTGAATTATGCTGCTTTCCACCTTTTTTACTTTCACTGACACTACGGGGTTTTCAATTGAATTCTGTTGGAATGTTACAAGACTGTTCAATTAAACATTTTGATATTGTTTCTATTTAACTATATGGAATTTCGGCTGAAGGCTTTTCAGTTAACCACAAACATACTAGTAACTTTTTTACAACCCCTAAACAACCAAGATGCATGTAATCAAGAGGGAAAGATTTGACCATATCTATACTTAAAGTAAATACCTGGATGTTGATGTTTTGGAGTCTTTGCTCTGAAATCAATATCAGTATGTAAATGAAGGTTTGACATATCAGGAAAATAAACTCATTTATCATTAGATCCCTCTGCATGACACTTAGACCGTGTCATATAACCTAAGCAACCTTTAGCATATGTAATATAAGCTTTTGCTATTTTAACAGCATAAAATTGGAGCCTTTGCACTGAATCCGATTATTTTTAATATTAGTGGCATCTTCAACAAAATCTGACAAAAACAATTTAGGTTCATTGGGTTTTGCACAGCCATAATATACACCCACAATCTCAACAAATCCCCGATTTCGATATATACTTCATTAAATTGGATATAATTGACTAGTAGAGCTTTTAGTTAGTGGAAGTCCATCAATGTTAATTAAAATTTCAATAACACTATCGTCTCTTAATTTAGGATGATGTGGAAGTACCTTTTGCAAATATTTATCTAATCCAAAATGAATATAGTGTTGCTTTTTTGTAATGTTTACTAACTTTATAAGATATCTTACTAGTAGATTAATGTAATAATAAATAATAGGTGGGTATACTTGTATTTATAAACTGCAAATAGACAGGTTGTAACCAAAATACTGCTTACAAAAGGTCCCAACACTACAAACTATGATAAAACAACTATGGAAAGTACCTAATAATACTTTATACTAGTTTAACTGTTACTTTAAAAAATATAAATTAAAATAATAGAGACTGAATAAAATTAAAAGTTGATGTTATAGAACTTAGTTAATAGCTTACCAATTAATCATGGGTATACACAAAACAAAAGTAAAAAGCACAATCGGTATGTGTGGAATATACCACCAAATATTTCTCTATTGCACTCTCTAAACTAAATAAAAACACCAATGCTACAGATACCCCTAGAATTTATATATAATTTCTATTCAGATACCCTAGACATCTGGTTAACATAACATCAAACACATGATTAAAAATTATAAAGAGATGGTTGATTTGTTTGTTTCTTTACATACAACTGACACAGCTACAAAAGACATTTCTGACAATTCACGAAGTTGAGTAACACTTATACGCGCGAATTTTAAATTTTATTTATCCGGCTGCTGTATATTCTTGAATCTCGATCGATTATCCTCGATGCGAGATGACAAAAATATTTCATAGGAAATCTAAGCATTGTCAAAAAATTGAAATTAGTAACAGGAAAACAATCTTCTTACAGAATGCGTCTTAGAATAGAATATTGAAAATTTACAATTCCCGCCTAACAAGTCAATCTTCCTTCTGCAAGTGTGGTAAATGAACGCAATATGGCCGAAGACCCTTACCCCTTACCACAAATCTATTTACTTACCACTTCCAAAATATTTGTGTACATCCAGAGGAAGACAGAATTATTCGACTTTCGGTTATTTGACAAGGACAGGATGAGAAACAAAATTCTTACCTTTGTTTTCATTTTAACGAATGAAACTTTGTGAAAAACTCCATATGCACAGTATCAATCAATTATTGTGTAATACTATAAATTTTAGTCAAATTATTATGATTATTGTTTAGAATGTGGTAAAAATTTTAAGTGCACACATCCAGTCACAGTCTAAACTTACTAATAATCTATTTTCCCAACAAATTTAACTTAACCTGAGAAAAAATTTGGAATGTTTTTATATAGATGTAGGCACAAATCACCCACCTGATGTAGGTTTAAAGTGAAAAATACGTGTCTCTAGAATTTTGTGCTAATTTTGCGACAAAATGTATACCTGTTCAAAAACATTATTGATGAACAAACCATCGCTAACAACAAATAGATAAGTTATTTTTAAAATGAATATACCTCTGTATAAAATATAATATAAAAATGTGTACCTACACAATTTTTTCGTATAACAAATTACGTACAGCTGATACGTATTAAGTACGTACATAATACATATCAGAAAATACGTACATACGATACGTATTAAGTACGTACATACGATACGTATTAAGTTCGTACATACGATACGTATTAAGTACGTACATTATACGTATCAGAAAATACGTACAGCCGATACGTATTGAGTACGTACATGGTACGTGCCTAAAAGTACGTACCGTTTAGGAATCATAATGTACGTATTAAATACGTACATTTTAGGTACTGTACGTACAGGACGTATATAAGACCTAATATGTACGTATTTAATACGTACAGTGCTGTTTGGGTTAATATTCCATATACCTATATTTATATGTTCTTGGTCTGCACTATTTATATATTATCTACGATTATTTTTTCCCCAGTGACTAGTCTTATCATTTTTTTTATCTTCTCCTCTACCATAATTATTTTTGTGTTTAAATTTCCTATTACTTTCTTCTTTATCCCTGTTGCTAAAACTACTTCTATTCTTACTGCTATACTTATTACTATTCTTAATACTATTATTTTTATTTAATTTATCTCCGTGTATGTCTTCTAGTTCTTTGGGTACCCTGTTTGTATCATTTTTCGAGTTGGTGGTGAATCTTCATCGTCTTCCATGCTGGGTGACCACTGGCTAGCCGTTCTTCCTTTTTTCTTGTTTGCATTTGTTTTTGTTTCTTCTTCTCGATTGCATTCCAGCTGATATAAGGTATATATTGTGTCCTCCACTCTTTATTCATCATATATTATACTTGCTCTACATCCTTTTTCTCTAGCCGATTTGAGATAGGGGATGAGTGCTTTCCATTTATCTTGTATTGCTTTTGGTAGATCCTCTGATATCCATATTTTTGTCCCTTTCAAGTTTTTGGCTTCTCTTATTATTTCTATTTTTTCATCTTCTCTTGATAGCTCTAGCCATAGTGGTCTATTTCTGTTATTAGCTGTCCCTTTCTTACCGATTTTTCTTATTTGTATTATATCTGCTTCCATGTTTATTTTAACCTTTATTCTATCTAAAATTTGTTTAATTCTGTTGTTTCTTATTTCGCACGTTTCGTTCTCAGTTTCTTCTATTCCATATACTACAAGGTTCTTTCTTTCTTTTTCTAATTGTTGTATTCTCTCATCCTGAATTTCGATTTTTTGTTCCATTTGGCTGACTTCGTTCTTTAATTCCGTATTTTCGTTAGTTATTTTCTTTATTTGTTCTTGATAATTGTCCATCTTTTTATCCATTTTGTTTAGTTTTTCGATTATTTCCTTTATCATATGCTCCATCGTATCTGACATTGTGTCTCCCTGCAGGTTAAATACCAGAACCCTACTATATTCAGATCCCAGCCCTACCTGAAGCTGACAATTATCAGTATAGGAGTAATTTATTCTATTTATATTTATAATTTCTATTCGCTAATTTATAACGTTCAATCTAGTCAGTTCGCCTCTGTTCTTTTTAATAGCAAGTTTAATGAAGACAGGTTCTTATTGTTTTGCTGATAACTCTAATAGCTAGTTTTCATGATAATGTTTTATATGTTTATTAGGTTAGAAATATTCATTCATTATGTATACGAAAACTGATCTTACCTGTATTTGCAGTGTTTATTTCCACTTATTTGCAATTTGTGCACTTTTTAAATCACTTATATGTAAACTAACTGAATTATTTTGAAGTATTTCGTCTAAATTTATAATTATTTATGACACTAACTCTTAACGCACTTTTCAGTAACCCAGCCAGGACCGTTTCAGTTTTCAATATTTTATATTCCATACAACTTTAATAATTTTTTATAAAAAAAATTGAAAATAATACAGCATATCAAAAAGTTTTTTTTTCGTTTTTTCGAATTTTGAGGGGTTTAATGCAAAATCCGACCCCAACATAGATAGGCCATATTAAAGTAGACGTTCCAACGAACGAAATCCCCGGGTGCAGAATTCGAAAATTTGACTGGAAGAATTTGCTTTTTATCGAAAAATCTCAAATATCTCGAGAAATATTTTTTTTTGGTTGTGCAAAAAAATTCTGTGTATGTAGCATAAAAAAAATATACTTTCAATAAGTTTTATGCGAATTGCATTTTTTTTGCCAGAGAAAGAAGTTAAAAAAAGAAAAAGGTTTTTTTGCGATTTTCACCTTGAATTTGAGGCTATGTTGAAAAATCTTTCATAAAAAAGTTTTTCATTTTTTAATTATCTACAGTTTTTCTATAGAACATTTGGCGCTGAAAAGTCATTTTATGCCTTAAAATTGCAAAAGTAACATTTCAACCCTTACAAACCCACACCATTTTCACATTTCCACTCAAACTTTGTTTAAAGTATTTTTCCTGTATTATTTATACCCCAAAATATACTTTTCCAAGGGTCTCTGGGTGTTGCTAATTTTTCCGATTTTAGCCCATTTTTTTCGTAATTGCACTGGACTATTCGGAAGGCAATACAATAACTTTGGACAATTAATTTCATACTTTGTGTGCCATTGACTAATTTATTTCCGGTAACTAGAAACATGTAGTATATCATTTAATGTCTTAAACTACACTCCCATTCATTGAATAAATATTTACTTCGTGTGTAAGCTTCAACCTTAATTCTATACTTCTTATACATAGGTGAATACGTACTCTGTATGCAAAGTCACCTTATCCCATGGGCTCTTGGAAACATCAAATATAACGAGACGTTTATTTAGATTTTGTGTACTTAGGGGCTGTTGGGCCAATTTGGGAAGCCGTATCTTTATATACATACCGCTACTATTGTGTGTACTCTGGTTTGAATACTCCACTAAGCCATTTTAACTCAATGAAACTTGCAAAAAACAGCAGCAAAAACAGGGATTCCTGATATTTTTCAATTGCAAATCGCGGGATCTAGAATATATGAAAAACGTAATTTGTTTGTTTAACGTATATACAGGTGAGTTCACACCATGTTAATAAGAATAAAATATTTTTCCAAATGTTGTTTGTGTTTTCCTTCCCCAATAAACCAAAAAGATGAATGATCAACATGATATATTAAAACTGTTGAATTGGTGTTTGTATCAAATTACAATGAACATCATCACAAATTGATCCAATTTCGAATTGAAATGGAATTAAAACTCACGATTGTCTTGTAGCCAAAGTTCACTCCGGCTGGATTTTAGAAATAGAAGAATTATATGAATTGGTCTATTGACAACTAAGTTGCTACGAATTTCTCGTCTCGCTGTTTTCCAATTTCCCTTTATTTATTGACAATTAATACAGATTATGAATATAGAAAGTGCTGTTTATCCAAATTATTTCATTTGTTTGACTATAAACACACAAAAGGAACGTGAAAATTTGTAGTGTTATTCTATACAATGTTCAACAATTTCATTCGTCCTCTGTTTCTAATTCGTCTCTTACATATATTCCCCAGCAAAATGTGATACAGTAATATTTTCTTCCAAGGTGATTAGATTTTAATTTGAATTGACGCAGAGAACGTGAGAGTGGTAGACTCATTAGTTGATTTTTACCGCCTCTCATACAACTTGTGATTGTAGTCTTAACAAGGATGCATCAGGTATTGTCCGGTTTCGGCCTTCTCATGTATCGTCAATATATCATATATGCTTCCTTGTTCAGAGTCTCTAATTTGAACAGATCGTGCTTAGTTACTATTCTTACAATAGCAGGCTAAGAAGCTGTTAACCACTTTCAACCGTGAAATAATATTCCTTCCATGACACAGTGTTTATACATTATCTCTTGAACATATGGTAGAACTTTAATAGGCATACGTGTGATGTGAGCCTGTACGAAATCGGATTATAAAAATTTGTGAATTGGTTTAGACTAGCAGTCGGCATCTACGCCAGCAGCGACCTTTTGATGCGCCTTTCAAGGAAACACAAAGACATCCTTGAATAAGCCGACTTCCGGTTCTCAGCACAAGAAAGAGGATTTTTTTATTGAGCATAGACAGTGTAGCAATGCTTCAAAAGCTAACGTTAAAAACGTTACATTAAAAGAAATTCGAATACTCTGCATGCGTCGTTGTTAGCTCAGTTAAGTTGCACCGCTCCCCCCCTCGAATCGAAATTTCCAACAAAAACCTATATGGTCGTCATGCACTTCTAATACACCAATATGCAATAACTATTTGTTTATGAGGGGGGAAGAATAAACGCTAGTTAAACCTCATTATTTAAAGTGAAGTTGCCTCTCCCCAAAGCGTAGTGGAGTCCACTTCTTATGCACACTTATGCACCAACAACAAAAACATAATCTTCCCTTCCTCCAAATATAAAAAGTATATGCCTTCCTCAAGCCAAAAAATTGGAAATTTGCCAAAATTATGGCAAACCTTAGTGAAAACGAGCCCGGAAAGTTATGGAGAGGGACGTTTGAAAAAAATCCTTTTTTTTTAAAGTGAGTAGTTTTCGTATGCTAGCAGGAAGTATGTTGTAAATCTAATAATTGGATGAAAAAAAGGTTTGTATTTCGTGCAGAATTTTAATTTATGAAATCATAGCAAAGCTCTTTCAACTATAACGTCACCCTCAGTGCGTACCTGTAAGTAAGTAACATTGTATTGAATTTAAGAAATTCTGATAAGGAGAACTTTGAAAATTGAAAAAACTACTTACTCGTCAGGTGTACAAGAGTCAGACCATAAAAATACTATGTGTCCAGAGGACCATGTAAATATTTAAAAAAGGGACATCATATGAACAACATTTTAAAATATCTTTTCTCCACGATTAACCTGGATAAAAGTTTCAAAAGGCGCAACACATGTCTGCTGAAACGTATTCCACTCTATAACTAAATAAATAAATGAAAATTGACATTGTGTCAAAAGCTGACAATTAAGTTTGGCATAGAACATGACATAGAAATATAATGATCTTTGTTTTGAAAATTAATAATAGACAAATCAGTCAAATTGATCTTTATATTTTAACCGTCTATGAAGGGGAATGTACGCTCTGTTTAAATTAACTTGAGTGTTGAGACAAAGGTCATTATTCAGTAATTCCCTGATAATATGTAAATCTTCAAAAAAATCTAAGCTATTGTAAGTTTTGGAACTCGCCTTCTGTAAAATTTTTGAATTCCTATTTGGACTAAAGTTGTGGTTACTAAACCTTGAATTCTGACCAAAATCTGGAATTTTGTTGGGATTTAAATATTCGGTTATACGGACTATCAAAGGTCTGCAAGTTATTCCAATGTAGGCCGCATCACAATTTAACCTGTATATGCCACCCTTTGAAAGTTTATCAATTTTATCTTTTGTGTTGACCAGGCATCTGTTGAGGCTGTGGCTGGTTTTAAAAGAAATTTTAATGTTATTTATGTTGCTTTTAATGCAACCAGCTATTTTATTAGAAACTAATTAAGAAAGGGTGTGAAACAAAATGTGCTTTTGAATCTACTTTAGGGTAGGCTGCATTAAGTTCTTTTTTGTTTTTGATTTTTGGGATCAAACTATTATTAATATTCGGGTTATTATTATTATTTGAAGCTATTTGTTTAATTATATTCAATTCATTCTGATAACTAACTGCAGAAATGGGCACATTCAAAAGTCTATGAATGTAACAATTGAAGGCTGCCGTTTTGTGTTGATAAGGATGATTGGATAAGCTGAGTATAACGTGATCGGTTTGTGGGGGTTTTGTAAATATGCTAAACTTTAAAAAATTGTTAGTTTTGTTGACTGTAAAGTCTAAGAAATATAATTTATTATTTGATTCCAATTAAAGTGTGAATTTGATACTTGGATTCACTCAAATAGCTTCAAATAATAATTTTAATCCGAATATTATTAATAGTTTGATCCAAAAAATCAAAAACCATAAAGAACTTAATGCAGCCTACCCTAAAGTAGATTCAATAGCACATTTTGTTCCACTTCATTTCTTAAACTAAAATATTTCTAATAAAATAGCTGGTTGCATTAAAAGCAACATAGATAACATCAAAATTTCTTTTAAAACCAACCACAGACTCAACAGATACCTGGTCAACACAAAAGATAAAATTGATTAACTTTCAAAGAGTTGCATATCCAGGTTAAATTGTGATGATTGTGATGCGGCCTACATTGGAAGAACTTGCAGACCTTTGAAAGTACGTATAACCGAACATTTAAATCCCAACAAAATTTCAATTTTTGTTCAGCATTTAAGGTTTAATAACCACAACTTTAGTCCAAATAGGAATTCAGAAATTTTACAGAAGGTGAGTTCCAAAAATTAGAATAGATTAGATTTTCTTGAAAATTTACCTATTAACAGGGAATTACTGTCTTAACACACAAGTTAATTTTACCAGAGCGTACATTCCCCTTCATAGACGTTTAAAATAGAAAGATCAATTTGTCTATTATCAATTTTCAAAACACAGATCATTATTTTTCTATGTCATGTTCTATGCCAAACTTCATTGTCAGCTTCTGTCACAATGTCAATTTACATTTATTCATTCAGTTATAGAGTGGACTACGTTTTCGGCAGACATTTGTTGCGCCTCTTGAAACTTTTATCCAGTTTAATCATGGAATAAGGATATTTTAAAATGTTGTTCAAATGATGTCCCTTTTTTAAATATTAACATGGTCCTCTGGACACATGGTATTTCTCTGTTCTGGCTCTTGTACACCTGACGAATGAGTAATTTTTTCAATTTTCAAAGTTCTCTTTATCAAATTTTTTTAAATTCAATTCAATGTTACTTACTTACAGGTACGCACTTAGGATGACGTTATAGTCGAAAGCGCTTTGCTATGATTTTATAAATTAATTTTTTTTTCATCCAATTACATTGGAACGTGCACACAGCTTGACAATTTTCACGTAAATCTGATATGCGCGTAACGTGCCCGTTTGCACTGCCTTGATGAAGTACTATAAAATGGCGGAAGTCACAATTTCAACTGAAACCAAACGGCTCATTTTATAAAATTCCAACAGAAGTACCTTTTCGTTAGCTTAGAGTGAGGGGAACTCATTTTCGATATTTTCATGCATGCAAAAATTTTGGAATGCTAGCCACTACGAGTAGTCCGTCCCTGGCTTGAAGGCACTACTGTAAATTTGTTTACCTTACCAAAATAAACGAAAGAAGAAAAATCTCAACTGTTTTACGAGGAAATGAGAAAGTTTGTAATTTGAAATAGATCGTCAACTATACTAGCTCTAACCTACCACTCTCCCATTATCTACACTTATTTAAGTAGCTTGGAGACGAGCATATGTGAATAATTAATAACTGCTGCCATCTAGAGTAAATTGTCTGAACTAACAATTGTTTCATTAAAAAGGAGAAAATATTGACAGTTTCACGAGGAAATGAGAAAGTTTGTAATTTGGAATAGATCATCGTCTATACTAGCCCCACCCTACCACTCTACTATTATCTAGACACATACTTAAGTAGCTTGGAGCAGAGCATGCGTGAAAAATTTATAACTGCTGCCATGTAGTGAAAATTCTCTGATCTTATGATTTTTTTCATTATACAGAAGAAAAATCTGCACTGTTTTACGAGGAAATGAGGAAGTTTGTAATTTGAAAAAGATCATCAGCGATACTACATATACATTATAAATATGCTGAAAAGTGTAATTACATGATATTTTTTGAAATGTCACTTATTTTTGGAGAATGTATTTCAATAAAAAGCTATAACTACTTTTATATAGCAAGTGGTTTGTTGATTCCTCTCATTGGCTACTTCAGGTACGGCATCATTGAAAACTGCGAGAACAATATATAAGAACATACAACATTTTTTTTCAAACGCCCGATGAACAGACACCTTCTGCCCTCTCCATAAATTTCCGGGCTTTTTTTCACTAATGTTTGCCACAATTCCTGCAATTTTCCAATTTTTTTGGTTAAGGGAACGCATATACTTTTTATATTTTTAGGAAGGGAAGATTTTGTTTTTGTTGGTGTTGCATAAGCGTGCATTAGAAGTGCACTACCCTAATTTTTTTTCGGAATTTTTCTTTGGAGATGGGCAACTTCACTTTAACTAAGGTTCAACCAACTCGGGGTAGGGGAGCTTGGGTTTTTGTTAGTGGTACATATGAGTGCATTAGAGCTGGATTACGATGCCGATGTTGTTTCTTTTGAAAATTATAATTGGTGGGGCCAATTTCACTTTATATATTGAGGTTTAAGTAAGTAAGGGGAGGGGGGATGACTCGGAATTAATTTTGTGAGTTCAGCTGTTCGTCGTGTATTAACACATGAATTATTCTGGACATAGTTCCAGAAATCACATTCCGGATTTATTTTTTGTCATTATATGCCTGTATATATTTGTACATATTCATCTTTATTGCTCATTTTGAACAATAAAACATTATTGGGATATTCGACTATTATTTCATAATACTCTGTCACAAATAATTCAAAGGTTTCAAGATTCCTTGCCAACAAAAATTTAGTGGCACTCAAAGTATTTAATGTAACTATCAATTTCGCAAATTTTTCAATCATTCGAACCACGACCTAGTACCGCCAGACGAAGGACTGCCGTTCGCTGTTTGGCAAAGTAAAATTATGGCCATACCATGAAGAATATCCTGAGCTTAAAATCATATATGAGGGACAACAACTTTCGGAATATTGATGATAAAAATGAATATCGCATTTTAAGAGCATTATGTCTTAAAATACACGCGTATAGTACATCAATGTACGATTACGAATCGAGATTTTCAACCGTGAAGCACTTGGAATCAAAATATAAAAGCAGAATGACAAATGCAAATTTGTACCATAGTATGAGAACATGTAGTTCTATTCATGGCACAGTTTTTATTAATTTTTCTGAAGAAATGCAAGGACCAGGATCACATTAATAATTATTGACTAATTGTTGTAATAACTTATATATTTCACTGTACATGCATGCTTCCGCCCGGTAATGCGGACGGTGAGTCGAATTTAACGCCCGCGTTTCCTTTTTGGGAACACTTTAAAAACCACAATAAATAAATTTTTGTTGTTAGAAAATAAAACAAGTAATAGTTATTCATGTATTAGGAGCGAAAAATGATACATTATTGCTTGAGAGTAACTGTTGCGATGCGAAACGGAGCACGCTAATTACTCGAAAGGAATAATGTCACTTTTTGCTCGTAATGCATACAACATTTATTCTACAATCACTTAAGAAAATGAAACTATTTTTAAGTCATTAACTTTATTAAAACTGTTTAAAAAATGTATAAACTAGGAATTCACTTTGTAATTTGGAAACGTTAAATCTGTCAGTTTAAATATGTCAATTCGAACGTGTTAGGTACCTACTTACTGGCTGCTCCTTTCTTATTTCAAATGCAACTATTTCAAAAATCAATAACTTTATTATGACTGTTTGAACAAATATAAATAATAATTCACTTTGTAATTTGCAAATTGAAAGTGCAGTTTGTATAGTCATTAATTATAATTCCAAACCCCAAAGGAATATTTGGTCTATATTCTGATTCAGTATATTCTAGATAATTATGATTGACATAATCCCCTATTTGTTGTTTCAATGGCCCAGGCAAAAGTTTCTTTGATACGCAATTTTTTTTATTTATATCATGATCTATATAGCCTTCGGCTACTTTGGAACTCTACGAATCCCCGTGTCGCTTCAATTGTGTGATATAAACTTCCGCTTATCAGTAAAGCATCCAATTATCAGCGGAAACAGTGTCCTGTGTATAAATGGCAGTCTTGTAGATTTAGATATTATGCAATTTCGCTCGGTAGTTTGGCAATAGTGCTCATTCCCACAACTAAATTTTAATATAAAAGTTTGTTCGTATTGTATGTACTCACTGGTAGCTACGGACGACGCGCGCTAATCAAACTTCAACGCGCTAGAGCAATAAATTGACGGTACTCAGTAAACGTCAACTTTTCGTTGTCAGTGACAAGTCAAAAAAGCGTTCTTTATCCAGCGACTGTAGAAAAAGATATTTTTTGTGATTACTCAACAACTATACCAAAAAATAAAGTCAAGATTTGATTACTTTTCCGCCAAACCTATCTAGATTAGATTCGATTTTAACGGGGTTACACTGCACTGAAACCTAAGGTTTATTGTGTCCACTCTATCAGAGCTGTTCTCGCTACTACTACAGCTCGCCTTCCAGTTCCAGGGTTCTAATGAACTATAGTATTTGGAACAGCTTCAACGATGTTATATCCTCACTATTACAAGTTTCTTGCCCGAAGCATTTCTTGCGTTGGCTTGCAATGGCGAGGCATTCCAGAACTAGGTGATCCGGAGTTTCATCCATCTCCCCACAGCATCTACACTCGTCAGTTTCTGCTAGACCTATCATCATTAAGTGCTTCCTAAGGCGGCAGTGTCCTGTAAGAAAGCATGTGAGGAGATGTAGCTTATTTTTACTGAGGTCCAAATATTTGTTGGATCTAGCAGTGTCAGGTTCCTCAGTAAATTTTTGGAATGTTCCAACCCGGGAAGGCACCTCCAGAGTGCTTCTCTTTCGGTTTCATCCTTCTTCCGAAACTCTTTCTTATAGGGGAATTTTCCTACACCACAGAAAGGCTCTGCCAATATAGTGCTTTTGTGCTCCTTTCTTGGCAAGTGTATTGGCCTCTTCATTTTCTGTGATTCTCAAGTGGTCAGAAACCCAGACTTAATAGACCCTGTTATTCTTGCCTAATTCATCAAGTTCTCTTCGGCACTCCCATGCCAACTTTGAGTCAATGACATGAGAGCACAATGCTTTGATAGCTACTTGACTATCAGAATGCCTCGATATATCACATTGCTGATAGTGTACTCCTAGGTTCATTTCCACGCGTCCTTCAATTGCAAGTATTTCTGCCTCAAAGACGCTCGGGAAGGAGCCGAACGATAATGAGTATCTAGTTCCAGGCCCAAATACTCCAGCGCCTGCTCCAGTGGTCGTTTTTGAACCATCCGTATACCATCTAATGGTGTTTTCTTTGGGAGTTTGGGTGGTGTATTCCCTTTCCTAGTCTGTCCCCGTATTTAGCATCATAGTGAAATTCTTTTCAATACGTACTTGGTCATTTCGTCACTGAGCAAATTCGCTGATGAGATGTATTTTGTTAGATAGGACCAGGCTCCCTGATTTTTAATACTCTCATTGCCTGAACCTTCCTTAGATGTTCTAAGAATTGCCTCTTGGGCAGATCTTTCTATCACCAGATGTAGAAGTGTGAGATCTGTAATGATCTCAAGTGCCCTAGTTGGGCACGTTCTCATAGCTCCAATGATGCACACACAGGCAAGTCTTTGAACTTTGTCGAGGGTCTTTCCCGTTTTTGCTTTTATATGCCAAACGATTGCCCCATACGTAATTGCCGGTCTCACAACCATGACGTACATCCATCGCAGTATTTTTGAGTTACAGCCCCCCTCTTACCAGCTAGATTTCTGCACGCCATCAAAGCTCTTATTGTTTCACTAGCAGTTATTTCAACATGCTTATTCCACAGAAGCTTACTGTCTAGGGTCATTCCTAGATATTCAACTTCTGATTTCCATTCTATGATTTCCCCGTTTAAGGATATGGGTTTCATGCCTGGAAGTGTTCTTTTCCGGGTGAATGGAATTACTATGGTCTTATTTAGGTTAATGTTTTGCCCCACTGACAAGCACCATTTCTCAATGATTCTGAGGCCCTTTTGTAATAAATCTTACAAGGTGCTCTCGAACTTGCCTCTGACTATTAGAACTATGTCATCAGCATAGCTCATACATTCAAAGCCAAGCTCCGTTAGCCTGTAGAGCAACTCAACTCATTTACTACGAAGCTTTTGTAGAATATATTAAACACTTCGCGAAATTCAAACCGGAAGGCAAAATACTGCTCATATCTGATGGTGCTTCATCTTATTTAGATTGTGTCATCGTTGAAGAAGCAGATAAACACGATATAGTTTTCTACTGTCTACCTAGCAACACAACACACTGGCTTTAACAAATGGACAAATCTGTTTTCAGTCCATTTGAGACATATTGGGATGAAGAAATTTTGAATTTTTGGGTCAACAAACCTAATCGCCGCATTGATAAAGCTACATTTGGGAAAAAATTTACTGCCGTTTGGCCAAAAGCCGCCTCAAAAGCAAACGTAATGGCGGGATTAAGAAGTACTGGAATATTTTCCTTCGATCGAAATATAATTCCTGAGACAGCCTTTGCGCCATCAGAGCTGAGCAGAAGAGAAGCAAACAACGACGAAAATACACCTCCAGAAAATATGATCCTAGCTTTTTTACAACTATAAATTGTGTTACAACGTCAGGTCACGGAATTAATCGCGAATAAGCCAGGAACTTCTGGTCTACAGAACAATACATACAAAAAGGAAAGATCTAGGAGCTCCAGAACTGAAGATAGTTTGAACAATGAATATATTTCAATCCATGACACTTCTTCAGACGACCAAAATAAAGAAGAAGAAAACAAAGTTGTTGAGTTGGAAGGCACCTTTAAAGATCTGCTTCCAACAACTGAAATAGAACTAAAAAATTACACCTTGTAAGAAATCTCCAAATTATAGAGGTCAGCAAGTAGCCAAACAACTTTTTGCTAAAAATGAAGATCCTGAGAAAGAATCATAATAGGAAATCTCTAAAAATGAAATTAAAAAGAAATCTATTAAGGAAGTAGAAGAAAAATGGTATTGCCATTTATGCAACGAGGACAGGATTATCGTTGCGCCTGTGCAACATGTTCATGCGATATGTACATGAAGAATGTGTGGGTCTGACCAGAAAAGATAAAATGGATTCCTTCATTTGTCCCACGTGCTCCGATTAAAAAGGAAAAAACTATATCATTATTTTTGAAACTAGCTCTCTTTGTGAATTAGTTTAATGACTTGTTTTTTAGTTTTTATTGGTTACAACAATCTTGATTTGTTCGTTCAAGTATTCAGTATAAAATATATTTTCAAAATACTTTGAGCATCTTTCTATAGGACTAAGGGAGGGCCTTATTAGTCTCCATATGTGGGACTTATTGAGAACTATTGTTCCTAACAAGGCTCAATGTCACCTTGAATTGAAAAAATTGTCAACATTAAAGTGAATTTAAAAATTGTAAATACTTGACAAAAACAAATAAATAAAAGTTAATTCAAATTAACCCCAAATTATTGAACACATATATTACCTTTTTTCAAATTTTTCAGGCCCCCTAAGTTAAGTGGGCCTTATTTATTACACCCCCCTTATTTGGAGCTAGAACATATAAGAAGAAGTCCAGAGCAATGAAGAAGAACATGGTTATTGGGTATAAAGCGGCAGCAAGTAAGAGAAACATTAAATGGGAAGAAATAAAAATGCTAGTTCAGGACAGAAATGCGTGGCGAGAGAGCTGGAGAACATCTTTACTAAACAATCCGCACCAGTTAGGATACAGGATATAAGGATTAAGTAAGTAATAACACTCACAGATCACTTTATTCACAAATAATAACGGCATCTGACATTTGTGCAAATTCTTTACTTGTTGCTAAGTAAGGTTTTCGACAATGCACTCTAGACAAAATATTTTTAACTTTACTCAATAAATAATAAGCAGCACCTGTAATGTTATTGGCAGAATATTACTAATATGAAGAACTTTCAAATTTGCTGCACGATCAAAGATAAAATTTTCTAGGGCACACGTGTAGAAAGCTTCTTTATTGCACTCCGGTCTTTCAAAACACTCGATCGTTCCTCGCTCGCGTTTTCAAACACCAGTTCCTGCAATGAAGAATCGCTTTTTACACTTGTTTTTTAAATAACTACTTAATATACCCTGTAGTGTTGCACTACGGATTTATTGATGATCCGTTAAGGTGTATTCAAACTCATTGCCAAAACACAAATAACATGAATATCCGATGGTTTTGTTTATCCTCCTGAAAGGAGTTTCTAATGAGGATAGAAAAGTGGGAATTATTCCCGACTAACGATAGTAAGAATGCAACAGAGGATAATGAAGCAGTCTATATATTTTACTCAAGGGAATTGTTCCGTCGACTGTGTCAGATTAGACGAGAGAATCGGGAGAACTTTTTGCTTCTCTACTAACATTTCTATTTACATAAAAAAGTATTTCACGGGATAAGGTAGTTCATTCTAATTTGATGTTTGGGTATTTGGGATAGATAACTGTTGAATTACCTTCAAAATACATTTTTTATTGAATATTATTTTTATAAGTTTTCTTCACCCCTTTTACCAATCATTTCATATACACTCACAAAAAGTATCGCATAATTACATTATGAGAAATAATAGTCACAGTTATTTCTCAATTTTTGCAAATGACAAGTAACAGAGTATGGAGGTTTTTTACTATAGCTTAATCGATATGATTAAGAAGTTACCAAAAATCAATACAAATAAAAAATATGGAGAAATCAAAATAAAAGAATCTCAGAGAATAAGAGCGGTTTAGTATATAGTATTGCCTCCTCTTGCTCTGATGACATCTCTCATACATTGTGGAAGTGTGGTGTTTATGTAGCAAGTGCCCCTCGTATATAATTCTTAAGCCATTAAACCATTAATCTTCGGGAAACACTTACCATTTATTCATTGGGGTTGAATAATACCATTGTTACCAAAATAACTGGGGTAATATATTTAACACTAAGTAAACAAATTACTGACCATGGAAAACTTACACTATAAACATTGATACCATTAATAATATAGAGAAAATGAACTCTCCCCTTTATAAGAGAAATTCTATATATACATTGTTAAACCAAACATCAACAGTCGATGATCTTTCGTCGACCTTGTCGTACTCATATTATTTTTTGTTAAAACGCGTCATTAATATATTTTACAGAACAGTCGTGATTCCTCAATTTGTTGATAACCTTGTCAGTGACCTTCAAGTTCACTAGCCGCTAGCCATATTTGCAATTGATATCTAATTACATCCAGTTAAATCTAATAGTGTCCTTTGGGATCGTCACAGAAGGCTTCCTATCAGACGTATGAGGTATTCCAAATCTAAATTTTCCCATTCTAATATCAAAGTATTCTCCAGCTCATCAAGATTATCTGGAGGGATATTGTGAGCTATAATTCATCTCTTAACATGATCCCAGACTGGTTTTATTGAATTCAGATCAGAAATAACTACAGGCCAATCTAAGACTTGAATACCAGTCTCTTTTGAAGGTATAAAATAGTTATTCTGGCAAAGTGCGAGCGTGCGTTGTCTTGTATATGAATAAAATTATCTCCAGTAACTGGAGCAAACGTTTCAACATTATCTTCAAGAACCTCCCTTGAATACTGATCAGCTGCCGAAGATCCCCTTCGAATGACAGTTGATCCAGTGTGGCCTTCAAAGCAGATATCTCCCCAAATCATGATAGACCCACTACCGAAATTTTTTGCTGCGCTTATCTTGCACTCAGCAAATCGCTCACCCTCACGTCTGTAAACTGGAATTCGTCAATCGGTGTCATGAAGTGCGAATCTCGATGCATCCGTTAACAAAACATTAGCCCAATCATTGATGCCCCTATCAACATGTTCTTAACAAAATTTTAATCGTGTCACGTTGTGTGCCCTTGTTAGCATGGGGCACTAACTGCTATTCTGGCTCTGATTCCGACTTCCCGTAAACGGTTTTTAACTGAATTGAAGGAAATTCGACAATTGCGAACTCTAAGAAGATCATTTTGTAGCTGCCTGACTGTTACATGACGTATTGTCAGAGACGGCAAACGTAAATAATGGTTATTTACAGGGTTTGCGCATCTGGGACGACCTGGAACCGAACTTCTGTTTCTCTGAATCTTCTAATCACTATGGATCCGGGATATATTGATGCCTATAGCTTCAGCAACATATTGCTAAAATCGACCATCTTTGATAGAAGCCGCTTGTTCCGGCGTTAAATTACTCATTTTTGAGACCACTACTCAATACAGCCTTTAGATGGAAAATCAAACAAACGTACTGCATTAAACTAATTTCAAAACACAAATGGTAAGAATAAATTATACCTGTCATATCTTATCGT
The DNA here is from genome assembly GCA_963921935.1 of Galeruca laticollis. Taxonomy (NCBI): domain Eukaryota; kingdom Metazoa; phylum Arthropoda; class Insecta; order Coleoptera; family Chrysomelidae; genus Galeruca; species Galeruca laticollis. The sequence goes on along the minus strand of OY998179.1, from coordinate 52,227,369 downwards.
CTAATTTCTGCTAAAGGAACCTTTATCTCAGTAATTTTATATATTTAAAGGAGATCATACGCGCATATTTAGAAGTTCTGATAAAAGTTAATACAATTTTAAAAAATTTTCTGGTACGTTACGAATTACGGGATACTATTTGTGACGATTACATATCATATGTTTTTTCGAAAAAGAAATCCTCGTATTTTGACATTCTTTGTATAAAATGATGATGTTCGAGGGTAACACGTTAGAAAAGTTTGAAGTGAAAATATGATAGAAACAAAATGACCTCTATCACTGTATTATAAGGACGAGATAAAATCTATGACAACAAAAGCCAGATATTGGCATATGCAGTAATGTAATGCTCATAGCAAGATCAAATAAGGAGATGATAAGGATCTTTCCTGTATTTGAAAGTGGAGCAAAAATGTATGAATTGCACATTTACGAGCAGAATACCAAGCATACGGAAATGAGACCTGAAGCGAGAACACATCCAACTATAAAAATCAAAACCAAGCAAGGCAGAGAGTACAGAATCGATAAGGTTGAGGAAGTCAAATATCTAGGAGTCACTATAACGACAACAGGCTAGCGAAATTGACTCGAGCAATGGGAGCCATGCAGAAAATACGGAAATCGAAGGATATATCAAGAGCTGCTAAGCTCAGTCTAATACAGAACAATAATTCAGCCTACTGTAGTGTATGGATGCGAATGTTTGAAATTAAATAGAAAGAAACAAGACAAACTTATCAGATGAAAAATTGGAGTGCTCAGGAAAATCTTTGGAAGTCAGAAAAAGGAAGCTGGAGGAGAAAAGTGAATTTTGAGACAAAAATTCCGCCAATCCAAGCAAAACTGTAATTCACATTAATATCTTTAAGCATACGTTGCTGAGATTCCTTGCGTATCTGACTACTTCAAGTCAGATTCATTAGATTGGCTGAACAGAAAAGCAAATTCTACCGAAAATATGGAAAACTGTACTGAATCTGTTGTTGAAAAAAAAAACAGCAAAAACAGACTAAGACTACACAAGGAATCGAAACAATGAAAGAGGGAAGGGAAGATGAAGCATAAGACAGTAATATTGCATGAGTTTTTAAAACAAGTAGGTGGCGCCACTTCTTTGGAGGAGTTTCATACCATGCTGATTCCGGATCCATCTCTACCTCATCTGTGGGACTTACCGTTCGGCTTGCCATCTATGTGATTTAGTTTCAGTGTTAATAGTTTTACTTCGATATTTGGCTGTGCTTCATAATGTTCCTTTTATTATTTGTTTATAGGGTGGATCGGATAAAACATAATTAGTCAAGTATTTTTTATTTAGTGAAGTTCATACATAACCTAGACTTTTGTGGCGTGGACAATATAAAGAAGAGCAGGTACATAAACTGTGTACCTCAGAACCAGACTGACTTAAGTCACACTAGGCTAAATTTTCAGGAGAGCATAAAAACCTTAAAATATTCAGTCTATTTCTGGATACCGAGCTAACACTTGAATAAGCCCTCAGAAAAGTATTGACATGATTAATTTTGTATATACTTAACCCATTTATAATTATTTTATTTGGAATCAATATATTATTAGGTGAAGACTGGACCTATGTGTTTTTGCCTGTACTTATAAAATCCGTTTTGGACTTAAGACTGGACTTGAATCATATTGGCTGTACTTATAGAACCAGGTGTAGAACTAACAACTGAGCACTATGACAAGGTAGCCAATGAACAATACACATAAATCATTGTAACAATATTTTTAATATTCAAAGAATTCTGCACAAAAGATTATCAAAATTTTGTGTTATGGTTTTAATGCTAAAAAAATATAGAGATTATAATCAAAATTACTAATCTAGAGCGGTTGAGTCAACCTTAGAAAAATTCCCTTCATTTTCCTCATGGAGAATGTTTTTAAAGAAGGATCTGTACTCTACAGAAACCCATTTCAATAAATTCATGAGGTCTCTGTATTTTTCATTACTTATTTTTCTTTTGGTTTATCTGATTGGTGGGATTGCCGCTGGCAAATCAATCCCTTTTTCTCTCCGCTTTCTTTTGAGATCGACAGTTTTGAAACCATCATCAGTGAAACTGGTCTTGTAGTACAACTTGGTATCCACTTTACGAAACTGTAACCAAACTGCATGTGATATCAAAAACGGTTCATTATCCGTGTTCTTCTTCTTTGAAACAAATGAGCTCTTTACTCCTCAGGTGAAGAAAATCTACAAAGTTTTCAAGACGCATCCTTCTCACAACAAAGGGGTTCTTTTGAGAGCATAAAGGAACAAAATTCGTCCAGTCATTTATGGTAAAAATAGTATGGTCTTTTATTTGCTTTTTTGCCCTTTCAATCACACTATGCTTGCCGTCAACTTCCACGTGAGTATGTCCAGCAAGCAGGAATTTATGGTTGACTTCTTTGAGTGTGGGAACTTTTTCCAGCAGCCATAAGTACATAAAAATCATGTTAATATTCCTGTTCTGGCCACTGCTGTCCATATTGTTAAGTTTTCAATAGCTTTCTTAGGATTCCAAGCTCTTCATATGCCCAAGTGAAAAAACATGATGTAATTTCATTCCCCCCTCGACCGGCTGTAATTTCATCCCAGATCAAACACCAAGTTTTGTTGACGGTGGCGTCATAAATTGTACTATTTAATGCCCAGAGTTCTCTTCAGTTAAAGCTTTGGGAATTCTTCAAATTTGGAATTGAAAGATACTTTTGGAGATCATACATAACAACTCTGAAACCCTGAGAGGTACAACATTTTACCCTGTCTTTACTCTTTAGTTCAGACCTAAATGAAGCTTCTTTTAGGTGATTCCCTTCTTGTAGTTTTAGTTCATTAAGTTTTGCCCCATTTTTCTCACTTTTAATTTGACAGTCTAGTTCATCACAAACATTACAGGTGTCATTCTCTGGCAAGTGGAAAGACAAGTTAAAGTATTCATTAAAAACTACTCAGGTTTAATATTCGAGTGCCTCGTGTGCATCGAGTGCATCGAGTGCATCGAGTGCATCGAGTGCATCGAGTGCATTATAAAAATATTTGAATGTTGACATAAATATTTGCGTTTTAATCTTTCTCTGCTGTAGTGGCTTTCGTAGACAGGAAACTAAGAAATGTGATTTTCAATCCCATCCAAGCTATCATTTGGCAACTTATTTGCTGGAATATGCTTCCCTCTAAGATCTGGTGGCACCAAACCAGACTCACTAAATTTCTGTAAGGCAACTCTCACAAACATTTCAAAAATTGAAAGGGTATTAAGGAAAAATGTTTTGCATACAAATTCCTCTATATGATTCAAGTTTAAAAAAAATGTACAGCTCTCGGTTTTGCCCTTTCATGCGAGATCTCGAATTCGCTGCCTAACAACAGGTTTTGTATTTATAGAAGATACTACGAATTGTCTTTTCGAGTCCCAGCTTCTCTCAGCATTCCAATAGACAAAGTGTATTTTCAAACGTTCCTCCTTTGAAAACTTCGGACTGCATTTTAAACGACAATCAGCATGGCAGGGAGGCTTCATAGATTTCTCATTGGTGACAACATTTTTTGTATTAACATATTCTTTTTCGCCTAGTCTCTTCTTTCTCCTCATTTTTTTTTAATTTTTTACCCTTTTCTTACCTTTTTTGTTATTTTGCGCTTCAATGCTTTCTGAATCGGAGTCACTGTAAGAGACTGAAGGAACTGGATTCAACACCGTTTCTCAGAATCAGGTCAGAATCTACTGCAAAAGAATAATTTGAAGAATAATATCTGATGCTGTGCCGGGAACGAAAGTAGGATCATCTATATCATTGTCTTGAAATAACTCATTCTCAGTTAACTCTTCTTGATTAACAATAACAAAACTCGAACATTTACCAACAATAAAATTAAACTATTCAACTAACCTTCTGCTGGTATCAGCGAGATCTGATTCTCAGCTTGTGGTTCAAAATGAACATCTGCATGATCTTCAAAGTTGTCCTCCACCTAAACTTTAAAGAGGTTTTCATTATATTGGTTTAAATTATTATATCTCGCAGTTTGTTGAAACTTCTCAGGTAGGGTGTTGTTTAAAAACTCAGGACCCAATGGCTGTAAGAAAAATTGTATCAATAACTCCTTAATGTTGTCAAACATTGTGTTTGTAATACCAGATCAAGTTGGCCTATTAATAAACGAAAAGAGTTTGTATTTTTGTTGAGTCAACATTTCGCACATAAATTGGCCTACAAAGATTTTGTTCTTGAAAAGGTTACAAACTGAGAAAGGGTATAACAATATTGTGGTGTGTAGGTAAATAATTATCAAAGCTTGCCTCCTAAACTTTATTTATAATTATCAACACTGGTTAATAAATTGTCGAAATGTAGTGAAACATCATGATAAATGAATACTTAGCATTAGTTCTGTAAATGATGGTTCTGTACTCGATTCTTTAGGAACACTTGAAACTGGACCTTCCTCGTGATTATTGTTTTCTTGTAAAGATAAAATAAACTTGCCTCTCCTATATTTATTCATTTTAAATAATTTCTCTCCAACTACACTTAAAAACAATCAAAACCAACAGTTTATCAGAACAACTAGCTGCAATAAACAAGAATGTCATTACAAAACTGTTTTCTACTGAAAAAGTGTACCAATGAGTTTTGTGTTAATGTGTTGCTATAAACATCAAGCGCCAAAATAACGTAAATGGAGTTACGTTTGTCCGGCTCAACCATAGATTAGGACTTACGTTCTTACAACCATTAGAAAATACAAAAGGCGAATTTTTAACGGACTTAAGTTGTTATGGCTTAATGTAAAATCCAATTCTACATTTAATGATCGTATAACCTGAAAATTGTAATATTTGGACTTGTGTTCGTCTGGTTCTGAGGTATAGAACTGAGCCATTGATATGCCTGTGGTTTGGCTTACATGGTATACAAAAGTGCTTACATCCATCTCAAAGTTTTAAGTACATGCATAGGTCCATAATATGATGAAAATAAACGATTCCAAAGATTGGAACTTACTTTTCTGCATCTGTGAGAAGCCCTGAACAATATTCTATTATAAAATTGTCACTTGTATACACTTTGGGGGATTAATCGTGCTAACAAACCAAAATTTCTCCAAAAATAACGAAAAATGTAGTATATCTGGATTTATAGGAACCGCTGTACTCGCTCTAGTCAGCTGAAAATCAATAGAATGTATCTGTGAGACACCTTGGAAAATATTCAATTATAAAATTGGTGACATGTATAGAGATCGAGACCGAACTATAGAGGCAGCACTTTTGTCGAAAGTAGAGCGCCCTGGTGTTAAATAAGAAAAACATTGTGATGTAAACAGTATAATAAACAACCTAAAAAATGCAAAAAATGAATAAATATTTTTATTTCCTTTGTCAGGAAAAATTGTGGGTATGTGAGATGGGTGTAGGGGATTATCTGATTATTGATTATTGATAAAATGAGCACTGCAAATTCTAGTATTTTTATTTGGTTCCCAATCCTCCAGATATTTTCTGAAATGTAATTGAAAAACTTGGACTGATTCGTTTTGTATAAATGTTTACTTTCTTCACCTTAATAGTATTTAATTATTTGAACTTATTATATAATATTAAAGTCAGCAAACACTTAACTAGTTTTTTATTTTATATAATCATTCAAATCGTACAGAAAACAACAGTTTATTCTCTCGATAATAATCTTTTATTGATGTTAAAAAATATTTAGAACTTTTCTTATAGCTGCCAATTGTAGTATCATACTGATTATACACAAAATAATAGTTAACAAAATGTTTTAATTAGAGCATTTTAATTACATATGGGTTATTACTGCATTTATCCATTTTTGACTATTTAAGGTTATCCACGCAGTGTTCAATGAATTTTCGGGTAAACTATAAAATTTCAACTGCGTAGTATTTTTATACAGCATATTTGATCAGCCATGAATACAGAAAGATACTTTTGATGACGACAAACATTTAATATAAGTTTTCAAAAATGAACATTTAAAAACAATGATTATACAAAACTACTAATACTACTAATAGTGTTTATATCACATTGTTTGTGCTTTTTCACGGCAGATGGCATGAACGTCACCTTTCTCGGTCCCTATACACTCCGGAGGCTGTATCGTGCAAACAATCCGAAATTTCTCCAAAAAGGACCAAAAATGTGACACTTCAGGTACAATAGCACCCGTTGTACTATCTCTGATGAGCTAAAAGTCAATAAGGTTCATCTATTAGATGCCCTAAACAATATTCTATCATAAAATTGGTCACTTGCATACACTCTGGAGGCTGTATTGTGCTAAAAAACTGGAAATTCTCCAAAAATGTGGTACAGCAAGTACCATAGCTCCCGTTGTACTGGCTTTAGTGTACTGAATATCAATAGGGTTCAACGTTGTGGCGCCTTTAATAACATCCAATCATAAAATTGCACACTTGTACATACTCTGGAGGCTGTATCGTGGTAACAAACTTAAATTTCTCCTAAAAAGTCGTACTTAAAGAACTATAGCACCAGTTGTTCCGGATCTGGTGAGCTAAAAATCCATAGAGTTAATCCGTGAGATGTCTTGAATAATATTCGATCCTAAAATTGGTGACTTGTTGGACTCCGGAGACTGTATCGTGCTAAAAAACAGAAATTTATCAAAAAATTACAAAAATGTCGTACTTCAAGTACCATATCACCCGTTGTACTGGCTATGGTGAGCTGAAAATCAATAAGGTCCATCTGCGAGATGTTCTGAACAATATTCAATAACAAAGTTGGTGACTTGTTGCACTCCGGAGGCTGTATCGTGCTAAAAAGACATGTAACGAAAAGTGGCCGACGACAACGACGACGACATACACACAGGATTTTTTTCCTAAAAAACGTTTTTTCCTGTTATTCTTGATGAAAAGCGTAGAAATAAATGAAACAAATTTCAAAATTCCAACTCTTTTTGGTTTAAACCAATACTTTTCTCGCATACATATATACCATTTACTTTTATGGATATCATTGAGTACTGAGCTTCATCTTGACTTTTGGAACTTCAATTTTCACTTTATAGAAATGCAGCTGCCCTTATCTAGATATAGACATCAGTAGAAGTACTGGCTCTCGTTGGATGGCATGCTAACTTTATAGGTAAACAATGTCTCATCCTTATTAGATATACTAAACCTATAGACCTTTTAATAGTTTGCTCAAAGAACGCGTGTCCGCCATGTTCACAAGGCGGCAATATGACTGTTTCGAGCACATTTTATAATTATGGCCGGGAGACAAGCATTTTCACGTCTCTCACCAGTAAAATTAAATGAAAAATTGATTGATTTTGCATCATTTGTTCGTTGTAGTGAATCTATCAATTCTAGTATCTAATGATAGAGAAAAATTATGATGTCTATATAGACAATGAGACGTGGACGTGACCTCAGGTTGTGCGTACGCTTTTCTAGGGGATTATGGGCGCCAAGAATTCTTTTTATTCTGTGCCAGGTGATTTGCTTTGAGACTGGCTTATGTTAAATTTATAATTTGAATATCTAATCAAATATTATTAATTTCAAAATAAGTTATAGATGAAGAGGATACCACAGCACCTTGAAATTAGCCAAAATAATATTAAATCGATTTATTATAAAGTAATATAATTAAGCCAAAAAAAATATTCATCTCACAATAACGTTACCGCTATAGTAGCGAATTACAAAAAAGCACTTAGACGAAATTCTATCCCAGAATAAATAGACGGTTTTGAAGATTAAAACTAACTTTTCCGCATCTGTGACCCTAAACAATATTCTATCATAAAATTGTTACTTGTATACACATCGGCGGATGTATTGTGCTGACAAACCGAAATTTCTCCAGAACTAACCAAAAATTTAGTATATCTGGATTTATAGGACCCGCTGTACTCGCTCTAGTCAACTGAAAATCAATATGGTACATCTGTGAAACACCTTGAACAATATTCAATCATAAAATTGATCAATAGTAAACTCTCTGGAAGCGGTATCGTGCTAACAAACGGAAAATTCTCCAAAAATGATAAGAGTTTGGTACCTCAAGTACCATAGCACCCGTTGTACTGGCTTTAGTGAGCTGAATATCAATAGGGTTCATCTTTGAGACCCTCTGAATAATATCCAATCATAAATTTGCTCACTTTGATATACTGCGTAGGCTGTATCGTGCTAACAAACTGAAACTTCTCTAAAAATGACAAAAATATACGATATTTAAAGTACTGTAGCACCTGTTGTATTGGGTCAGGTGAGCTAAAAATCACAAGGTTCTATCAGTAAGATGCCCTGAACAATATTCTATCATGAAATTGTTACTTGTATACACTTCGGGTGATGTATCGTGTTAACAAATCGTAATTTCTCCAAAAATAACCAAAAATTTAGTATATCTGGATTTATATCAACCGCTGTATTCGCTCTCGTTGACTGAAAATCAATAGGGTACATCTGTGAATCACCTTAAACAATAATCAATCATAAAATTGATCAATCGTATACTCTCTGGAGGCTGTATCGTGCTAACAAACTGAAACTTCTCCAAAAATTACAAAAATTTGGTACCTCAAGTACCAAAGCACCCGTTGTACTGGCTTTAGTGAGCTGAATATCAACAGCGTTCATATTTGAGACCCTCTGAATAATATCCAATCATAAAATTTGTCACTTGTATATACTCCGGAGGCTGTATCGTGCTGAATCTGAAACTTATCGAAAAATGACAGAAATATCGTACTGAAAGTACTGTAGCACCTGTTGTATTGGCTCTGGTGAGCTAAAAATCAATAGCGTTCATCAGTGAGATGTCCTGAATAATATTCAATTATAAAATTGGTGACTTGTTGAACTCCGGAGGCTGTATCGTGTTAACAAACTGAAATTTCTCAAAAAATGACAAAATGTACTTCAAGTAGCATAGCACCCGTTGTACTGGCTCTGATGAGCTGAAAATCAATAAAATTTATCTGTTACATGTCCTTAACAATATTCAATCATCAAATTGGTGACCTATTGCACTCCGGAGGCTGTATCGTGCTAACAACACATGTAAGGAAAAGTGGCCGACGACTACGACGACGACGACATACACACAGGATTTTTTTTCTAAAAACCGTTTTTTCGTGTTGTTGATGGAAAACGTAGAAATAACTCAAAAATTTTTTTCAAAATTCCAACTTTTTTTTGGGTAAACCAATACTTTTCTCGCATATAGATAGGTTGGGAGGAAAAGTAGAAATACTATCCTACGTAGATATTAATAATTTGTTAAGTAGAAAGAAAATGAACCAATGTTCTCATTCCATCTTTATAAAAGTAAGGAGCTATCGAAGGACCCAGTCTAGAAAAATTGGTTCTGTCCTTGAATTATAAAGCAGGATTAATATTGCCAATTAATCTTTAACGATAAAACTTGGTGAGTTAGTTTTCGACGATGTTTGAGAGAAACCTGTGTGTATATTCCAATTCAATGGATTACACAGATAACTTCTAGTCTCGGTGTAGGTATTAATTCATTTAACGAAAAAGATAGAAAATCAATCGAATTGAAATGTCTGCGAATTAGGATAAACCAACTACACTATTGGTGCTGTACACCATCAAAAATTATGATTGATCGCTACTATTCGAATTTACAAATACATCTTTCGTTAGTATACCAATCAATAGATGACACTATAGATACTAGTTATTTATTTGAAAATTGAAAAAGAAATAATTAAAATTATTAACAAACATGTTACAACATCCTACGGTAGATGCCTATAATTGTATTCCATTACGACAATGGTTGAAGTGTCATGGACGTCCTCAATGGGAAAATAAAGCTGAATTAGATAACAGATTAGGATGAAATTCTAATGTCGAGTAAACCTGAATTTTTAGATCAGTTAATTCAATCCATTAACGTTATTATTGACAATGAGCTTACCTAATTTGTTTCCTAATTTTTTTGATTCAGCGAGGTCCTTGTGATTTTTATATGAAAGAGAATGTATTATTTGAGGTTATAATAATACCTGGTACGTTAATAACTAAATGTATTTTAATTACCTTATTACAAGATTTGTTTTCAACATACTAATAGGGTTTGGATATTCTGCTGTTGAGGCCACTCCTTCTTCAAAATAAAGTGCACAAATGAATGTGTCTTTATTAACATTATTCATCCCTCGAAATGACCATCACCTCGTCCACATCGTTTAACCTACAAATGACATCTGGCCATGCTATGTTCACTCCCACTATAAATTTTGTCTTGTTTATTTAGTTATACCACCCGTCACCGGTAGCGCTACATAATCCAGGAACTGTCAGATTTTTAAAATCTCGCCATTTCTATAACCTCCATCTCATTTTAATACTTTGATCGCCATTATCAGCCATTGCTTTCGTTTGTATATTATACGAGTATTATTATATTAATTTGTATAAACAGACATTTTTGTGCTTTTCAAGTGATTGTGTATATTAAACATTAACAATATGGTTCAATACTGTATTGTTCCCACTTGTAAAAATACAAGTAAAGTCATTAAAATGCATCTCCTTCCTAAAGATCCCGAGGTAAGTTTGTAAACTAATTTGTGTTTGATTTACCTAATGTTTTTTTTCTACTAAAACTTATTGTTCCACTTATTGCTGGAATATGGCGAATAAATAAAGAATAATAATAATTTGTGGATCAATTTGATTACTACATTATTATCCCATGATATACTATTACTGATAGTATATGTTAAATCATAGAATAAAAATATATTAGTGAGTTAAATCACTCTCAACTAATCAGGTCATTGTATTTTAACGATTGCAAGTCAAGAGTAATGTTGATTATAGTTTCTATAATTTTTTTCTCTTAGCTCTTTAGGCAATGGATTCGAATCATTCAAAGAGATGATATCCCGATAACAAGGAGAAAAAATTCTCGAGTATGTGCTATACACTTTTCCCAAGAAATGATGTTTGTTGCACATCATAATAGAACAAACTTAAAAGCAAATGCAGTTCCAAACCTATATATACCAACACCAACAAGAAGTATGGAGGAATTACCTGAGAAGAACCAGGATATTGTTGAATCTAAAGATAATGTACAATACTATTGTGGAAATTGACCCATATCATAAGTAGTCGTAGGAGAAACTGGTTTTAGGAAATGTATTTTAATCTGACAGCGAAAAACACAAAAAAGTAATTAGTTGTAGTTTGATCAGCTTGCGTGATAATTATGAGGAGCAGCCCAGTAAATATGAAAATTTAGATTTGCAACACTATAATTGAAGTTCTCACTAGGAATCGTTTTTAGTGTGTGCTATTGAATATGTCAAAAATAGACAAAGCCACAAACTTTGTTGTATATTACAAACGTTAAAAGCGGTTTGGCCTATTTATTTTTGTTTTGCTAAAAAAATTTTTCTGATGATGCTTTAAAAAAGTTTCATTCTGACTTAGCAAATATAACTAAAATTTTTCCATTACAGGTTCAGAGTCATATCCTGCCATCGCCACCTACAGCACTCCAACTACCTCGAACACCATTCTTACTATATTAAAGAAACCCAGCAAACGTAAAGGTAAATTTTTAGAGTATGTAAAAAGTTTACTGTTTTGACCCTTACTTTGTTGAAACTCACTGTTTCTAAATAATTCCAGACTATATTTAAAAAAGTGATATGTAAAAAGTGAATCGCAATAATAAATGTAAGTAAAAAAAGTACATATAATATTTTTTTAGATATTAAACAAAGATTGAATTTACTAAGCCATGGAGATTCAAGTAGAACCATTCAGCTAACGCCCAAAGCTAAAAAATTTTATGGAATTGCCAAAAACATGGTTTCACTAGCCAGAAAAATTGACAGACACAAAAAACAGGGAATTATGGTGTGCCAATAAATTAATACTAATCTGTTACTATTTACAGAAGTTACTTATCAGGTTTTTAAAGAACAACAGTAGTTATGTGTCATACAGACAGTGTTTGATAAAGTAAATCACGATATATTGTTATAAAAACTTAATAACTATGAATTGTTTTTTTTTATATTTTGTTATCTATATTTTATATTTATTCCTTCAACTTGAACTTGAAATATAGTTGTCAAATTGTTAAATGACCTACTGCCCTTATAATTAGGGTGTAAGATCTGTTAGAACTATTATAAATAAATCTAAATTTGGAATAAGCAAATTGATTTGTTTGCTGTTTCTTATTTTTTTATGACTAAAAATAATGTGTTTAAGCAGTCTTTTATTTTGGAATATTAATTCCACTTTTCATAAAATTCCTTATTAATAGCGTTGTCGATTGATAAAATTGGTGTAAGCTAATGTATTCTCGAGCCCTTCAAAAAAGTACATGAAAATACATTGGAGCTCACTATTTCTATCTGTTGAAAATAAAAAGCAAAAATAGTTATTTCCATATATGCAGAGCTAGAGCGGCGGGTTGAATAAGTAAAATAACATTGATTAATTATTCAGTAGAGTCGCCCATCTATTTTTATTTAATTTTATCTATTCATCTGGCAGACTTGTGACAAGCTTTTAGATGTTTTCTATTGTTCTTTTAATAGGCTTTTGACGATATTCCAAGCAAGGCCTCGGGAAACTAACTCCCCAAAACGGATTTACAGCGCGTATCACTAGGACATACTGCATAACAACGTTTATTTACCGATATTACTATAATAATAATAATAATAATAATAAGTTTATTCATCATCATAAACAATTACAAAATAATTATAGAAACAGGATTACAAAGACAAAATAAAATAATTTTATGAAAATATATCTGGCTGACAAACAAACCGATTTACCCACTAAGGCAATGCCTGAGTGTGGGGAAACTAAGGCATGGTTAGCTCGGTGTTCGTAACAGTAAGTACATACAATGAGTAAAACAAACAGTGTCAAATAAAAAACAAAACAGACAAGAAAAGTGACAGATACAATTTGAAAATGTAAAAATCCCAGAGATTATGATTAGAAAACATTGAACAAAAGGACTAAAACTAAAATATGACGAAAATAAATACATTTAATAATTTTACATTACAATATTTTCAACTCATATTAGGTTCAATTAAATCTTTAATTGCAGATCTTTCTTTTAACCAAAGGTAATTTTTAACTCTCTTTTTAAAAGAAAAAACACTTTTTACATCCTTTATTTCTTTTGGGAGGTAGTTGTAGACTTTATTGGCCAAGTATTCAAGAGATCTCATTGTAGCAGTTTTTAGAGTAAATACTGTTTCTAGGGGTGTCTCTTTTTTGTATCTGGTATTATGTGCATGATCTACATAAACCAGAAATCCCCTTCTCTTGAACTGCTGTACTGCAATGTTAAAAAAATATAGCTGCCGCATATCCATTACTTTATTATCTTTATATAATACATCAGATGGAAATAATCTTGGTTTTTTAAAAACTATTTTTAAAAACTGTTTTTGTAGGACTTCTACTTTCTTAAGGTGAGTATTTGCAATACCTCCCCAAGCCAATATCCCATATCTCAGACGAGATTCTATAAGCGCAAAGTATAGTTTTCTTAACTGATGAGTGTCTAAAATATTCGCTAAGTTTTTAAATTTAAACAACATACTGCGTAGTGTTTTTTGTATTTGATTACTATGAAAATTCCATCGTAAATGACTGTCAATTGTTACTCCCAAATATTTAATGTTATTTGATGAATGCAATACAATATTTTCATTGTGACCTTGTATAGTTAAAAAGTTATACGGAGGTAAAAAAGAAGCTAGGCATGTAAAAGGTAAGTAACAAGTTTTATCGTAGTTTATGGATAACTTTTTTTGTTTAAAGCAATCAAAAATTTTTACAAGATCACTTTCTGCTTTTTCTTTTAGTTGCATCCAAGTATCTGCACTATACACTATTGCAGTATCATCAGCAAAGGAGATCATCTCACCACTAGATTGAAATGTCAGTAAATTGTTTAAATATATTATAAACAAAATTGGTCCCAACACTGTCCCTTGCGGAACTCCACATTCTACCAATTTCTTTTTACTAATAGAGTTGTTGATTTTAACATATTGATAACGGTCAGTCAGATAGCTTTTTATTAAGTTGTAGGTATTTCCTCTGAATCCTAGATCTTCCAAAGTTTCCAAAAGATTTGTGTGATCCACAGAATCAAAAGCTTTAGCTAGATCAAGAAATACACATAAAGCTGGTTTGGTTTGGTCTATATATTTATATAATTTAGAGGTTAGAGCACAAATTGCATCCTGCGTAGATGTACCTTCTCTAAAGCCATATTGATTGCAAGAAATTAGTGTATTTTTATTTATGTACTGAATAATTCTTTTTTTAAGGATTTTTTCAAAAATTTTGGCTATATTTGAGATTAACGATATGGGTCTGTAGTTAATTACCTCAGATTTAGAACCCTTTTTAAATAGAGGCTTTATTAAACCAATTTTGAAATTAGTGGGACAGTATCCGGACTCTATTATTTTATTTATTAAGTGAGAAAGTGGTTGAGCTATTTCGTTTCTTATTTCTTTCAAAGTTTCAGCTTTTATTCCGTCAATACCTGGCGCTTTTTTGGATTTTAATGAGTCTATAATTTCTAGTACTTCATATTTGGTTGTAGGTGCAAGGAACAGGGACGACTGATACGGCTTTCTTTGTAGATGATAAACAGATGGTGTTGGGATATTACTTGCCATATTTTTACCTATTGAAGCATAGTGATTATTAAAACAGTTCGCGATTTCTTCGTCTTCTTTTATAAGTTGTCCGTTTTCATTTCTAATTTGTTTGATCATTGTTTCTTGTTTGCTCGGAAATATTTCATTTACCACCTGCCAAAGAGCTTTTGAGTCATTACCTAAATTATTAATTTTGTCCTTATAGAAATTTGTTTTCACTTGTTTTATTAAGTTATTTAGTGTATTTCTGTATTTAGTATATTCCTGTTTTAGAAGAAAATTCATTGGATTTGCTCTTAATTGATGGAATAGTTTATTTCTGTGGTTTATCGACTGAACAAGTCCATCTGTAATCCATTCTTTACGTTTTATTTTATTGTGAGAAATTTTCACCATTTTACTATTTTTGTCAATGACTGACTTTAACAGGTTAGTGAAGAAAGTAGAACTTTCTTCTATATCATCTATAGCCATAAAATGTGCCCAGTTATATTTTTGTAAACAGTTTTTTAATGAAGTAAAATTAATATGTTGTTTGAATCTGTTTTTTGTGCTGAAATCGCCACATACTGTGTATATCGGTAGTTTAGCAATTGTCATGTAGTGATCAGTTATATCGCTCTGCAAAACAATAGACATGAATTCAGTATTTTTTGTTCTATTTTTCATAAAAATATGATCTACGCATGTTTTGCTTTGAGGTCTTGTTATGTTATTAACCAAAGATTTATAATTTAACTCGTATAAATTGTTGAGGTACTCATCTACGGATTCATTGTTTTCCTCCAATATATTGATATTAATATCACCAACAATTAAATGATAATCTGAGTGATTCTTGGTTACGTTAGAAATAAAAACTTGTAGCTCACTATTGAAAACGTCAACGCTTGTCGACGGGGATCGATAAATGCTTGTTAAATTAATTACTTTATTATTTACATTAATAAATATGTCGATGATTTTAAACAGTCCAATATTCCCTATCTCAAAGGTATAATCTAGCTCCTGTTTTATGAAAACTACTACTCCGTCACAGATGTTTATATTTCCCTCGTTGTAGAGAGTATTATAACCATCCAAATGAAAAGCATCCAGATCTGTGAGATTTCTAGTTTCTGTCAAAATGATGCAATCAAAAGTATCTTGTAGTTGACAAAAGTAAGTTAAAAAGGCATCAAAATTTTTTGCAATACTTCTTATATTTTGGTGTAAAACATTGAAATTATAATTTTTTTTATCTGCTAGGGTGGTAGTTTTATTGTAATCTCTAATATTACCAATTTCGATTGCCTTATGTGGCACATATTCATTATCTCGTATATAAGGATCCATAATCTTACCAAAACACAAAATAAACGACAACAAAAACAAACAACTAACGCTGATTATATTATACCTTAAAGAAAAAATGAAGTTAGAGAATTACTTATTGTATTTATTTTTTACCAGTAGAGTTATTTCTTTGTTTCTGTATTTGAGACCTAGTGTTAACAGTTATTGATGTTACAGTTCCTTTTTTTTGTGGCGCATCTGAATTATTTTTATTAAAAGCAAGTTCCTGGGAGATGTTTGACGGATTCGCTTGAATCTTGGTGTTACTATTTAGGTTCTGTTTCAACACAAGTTCTTGGGCGCTGCTTGGCTGGTTTGTTTGAACTGTAGGAGTGGAAGGAGTACTATTTGACTTTGGTTGTTCGTTAGTTTTTTCAATTTCCAATAGTTCTTCGTAATCGTATGAATCCCCATCGACGAATAATTTACCGTTTTTTATGAAGCAGTTATTTTTCCCATCGTTTTTTGCCAATATTCTATGTTTCCATAATAACTGGTGTTCTTTTCTTTGTTGTGGTGTTAGGTCGTCCGCAATGCTGATTTTCTGTCCTTTCAATAGATTTCTATTCTTAATGACAAGCTGTTTTGAAATAAATCGTTTAAATTCAATTTTTAGAGGGCTGTTTGTGTTATTACCCAGAAAGTAAAAATTGTTTATTTCTTCCTCAGGAATGTTAATATTTAGAAGATTTTTGAGCTCTTCGCAAATTTCTTTGCAGGTTAATAGTGGGCTTCGTTTCCCAATTCCGAAGATTATAATATTATTTTTCTTTTCGGCTCTTTTTGAGTTTTCTATTTCTGTTTTTAGTTCTTGATTTTCCTTCTCTAGTAGCTCTACCCTTCTCTTTAATTCTTCAGTTTTGACTTGTTGCCTAACTTCTAAGGCATCTATATAGCTTTTCACTTCATTTCGGTTTTTTATAATTTCTTCTAGTAATTGTTTTGCTGTAACCTCTTCTTCGCTCATTTTATAATTCAATGGATTTTAATCAGAAGACGTGTATGGTCTGCTTTAATATTTAGGTATTTTATTAATGACTGACTGATAAGATAAGGTTTTTTTGCCTTTCAACGATAGCGTTGATGATTCTAAACGGCCCAAATATCTTAATTTTTACTGCACTTCTCAAAATATCTCCTTTTGTATTTACATCACTATGGTATAAAGTAATTTTTGTACAAAATTCAAAATTCTTTGTTAAGTACGTACCAGTAGAATTTTATTCCGGCCAACCTATCTCATATGCGAGAAAGGTATTGGTTTACCCCAAAAAAAGTTGGGATTTTGAATTTTTTTTTTACTTAATTTCACGTTTTCCATCAACAACAACTCGAAAAAACGGTTTTTAGAAAAAAATCCTTGTGTATGACGTCGACGTCGTCGTCGTCGTCGTCATCGTCGTCGTCGTCATCGTCGTCGTCGTCGTTGTCGTCGGCCACTTTTCGTTACATGTCTTGTTAGCACGATACAGCCTCCGGAGTGCAACGAATCACCAATTTTATGATTGAATATTGTGAAGGACATGTCACAGATGAACTCAATTGATTTTCAGCTCACCGGAGGCAGTACAACGGGTGCTATGGTACGATATTTTTGTCATTTTTTGAGAAACTTCAGCTTGTTAGCACTATACATCCTCCGGAGTTCAAAAATCCACCAATTTTGTGATGGAATGATATTGAGGATATCTCACAGGGGAACTCAATTGATTTTCAGCTCTCTAACGCAAGTACAACAGGTGCTATAGTACTTTATGTACGACATTTTTCTCATTTTTGGAGAAATTTCACTTTGTTAACACGATACAGCCTCCGGAGTATATACAAGGGATCAATTTTATGATTGGATATTAGTCAGAGCATCTCAAAGATGAACCCTATCAATGCTCATTTCACTAAAGCTAGTAGAACGCGTGCTATGGTACTTGAAGTACCAAACTTTTGTCATTTTTGGAGAATTTTCAGTGTGTTAGTACAATACAGCCCCCAGTGACCAATTTTTTAATTGAATATTGTTCAAGGTGTTCCGCAGATTTATCTTATTGTTTTTCAGCAGACGCGATCGAGTACAGCGGGACCTATGAATCCAGATATACTATATTTTTGGTTATTTTTGGAGAAATTGCGGTTTGTTAGCAAGATACATCCCTCGAAGTGTATACAAGTGACAATTTTATGATAGAGTATTGTTCAGGGCCACAGATGCGGAAAAGTTAGTTTTAATCTTTAAAATAGTTCATTTTTCATTTGAAATAGAATACTTGTTTATTATTTTGGTTATTAGTGTGTATTAATTAAAACTTCATTACTTATAGCAGAAAGGTGATTAAAATTACTCTTTTTTCAGCGAATTACGTTGATAACGTGATATTTACTGCTGATTTACTTGTAGTGCTTGAAAAACATGACAGAAGTCGGGGATGCGCACAAAAAAATTCCAAATAATGAAACCCTGGAACTGCACTGCTGGGTCTCAGAATGCCAGAGCTACCTTCATTGCAGTATGACATGCGCATGAGTGGTTTATTTGTGCCGCCAATTTCTGTAAATTCAGTCTTCAGTTAGGTGAGTTAGAATACAGGTCGTTTACGGAATTTTAGCGAAACAACGCGGTAAGATATTCCAAATAATAGAAAAATGGGCACCACACACCCAAGTGTGCAGTTTATGGTAATTATTTTGTTTCAACCTATGTTTATTTATTTTAGAAAAATGGCTTCAACTAGCAGAGAAAATTGTTGTCCGTTAACTGAGGCAGAATTGCAGAGAGAGGCAGATAATCTATGGGAGAATGAAAGTGAAAACGACATCAACGAAGATATGTTTGGAGGGGACGATTCTGATGAAGATTATGTTGAAGATCAATTCTCGGACAGCAACAGTGAACAAAGCGGAGATGAAGTAGTTGATGAATATTCCTAGTTTACTATGGAAAAATGGTCATCAGTGGCCACATAAGCACCAGCAAGGCAGAGTCGTACAAGACGAGAAAACATTGTATTACATTTACCTGGCTTCAAAGGAGAAGTTAGAACAGTTCAGTCTCCTGAACAAGCCCAATATTATACATTCGTATAATTGAACAAAATGAGAAACAGATACATTCAATCAGCTCTGCAATTCGTAGACTACCTCACGGAAGACCATACGTTGGGCCTTACAATTTTTTTTCAATATACTTGATGCTAGTGGAATAAATGCAATGGTCTTGTTTTTCCTCTCAAATCCACGGTGGAGAGAAAAGAGAACCAATAATCGAGAATTTTCTCTAAAACAGTTAGGAATGAGTGTAATTGAACCATGAACCAAAAACGTTTGACGGTTCCTACTTCACAAAAAACTTAGCGACAAAGAATTTCTGAAATTGTCGAAATTGAAGTCACTCCACCACAGCATCACGTTGTTCATTTACCAGAAAAAGTTAGATGCTCCTAGTGTGCGAAAGGGCGTGACAGAAAAACCAGTTCTGTGTGTTCTGCTTGTCGCAAACCATACTGCATGGAGCATAGATACCAGTTATGCTGTAGTGCGAACGCCAGGATCCAGGAAACTCAAGACTTGGCTAAGAATGAGATAGACGGATAATGCCAAAAAAAATTATTTTTTTGTTAAAATGATACTTATAGAGAAATAATATGGAAATGAACATGTTAATTGTTTGTTATTTTGTTTTAAGGAACATGATTTATGTATGAATGTATTTTTTACTTTAAATAAATATATCTCTGTTTTGGAATAAACACTATGATTGTGTTTTTTTCACGCATCTTATATAGATTAAATAACCTCCCAAAATTATAAAATATCAACATTTTTGTTTTTTTTTTGCTAAAAACGAGCTTTGGGTTTATGAGACCCGAGTGTGCAGTTCATGTCTTGAAAAATAAGTGTGATGTTTCAGGGTTAAAGAGGCTGTTGTAGATATTCACATACGGCGTGACAATTGAAATTTTACAATGGGCTATATCTCATAAACGAAAGATGATATCAAAAAATTCATAAAATGATTTCTAGGATAGGAAGAGCGACTAACATGGCATAAAAGAGAGCTCACCCCTATAAACCCTACAGACCCCACTTACCCTAACTAAAAAAAAAATTAAATAGCTCACCCCTACTTGTGATACTTCATCAAATAGATTACAAGGAATGCTATCCAATAGTATAAATAATAATTTCACATGGTGTATCAATAATTAACAATTCAATATCCAACAATTTTAAAAACAAACAAACCCTACTTGTGTTACAATATTAAAAAGTTCCAAAGCCAAGTAAAACCCAATTTTTAATGAAAAGTGTCAGAAGATACTTTTTTTGTTAAGTAAAAACTTTAATTTGCCGTTTCTGCATTATTATTGTTTATTGTAGTTTCCACGACTGCTCTGCAATTATTCTCCATAAAGTAACACCTGCGAACAATGAACGATATATTGTAAACCAAATAAAATTGAATTGTGCCACGCGCAAACAAGCAAAATCTAAAATTAACAGTATTCATTGTTATTCATATTATTTAATTACGTCAACGTTCATACAATTATGAAATATTTAGGTGTTGTAATTGAAATCAATGGATGATTTATAATTACCTTTTTATGTTCGTTGCGGTTGGGTATTGTTCTTGTTTTCTAATTTATTACATGTTTAATGATGTTTGCTGTTATTTCCTGTTCAATTTTGCTGCACTACGATGTTAAACACAACTTTATTGATGCTATTTTTATACGTGAGTAATTACAATGTTTTATATTAATAAAAAAAGTGCTGTGGCATATATTTTGGTGCAACGATGTTTACAAATATGAGAAATTGATGCCGACGCCTAGTCTTTGCTGACCAGTTAGGAATAAAACTCAGAAATTTTGGGGAACGCGACAACAGGGAAAAAGAGAATTCCTTATTGGTTTTATCCAAGCTTTCGAAAACGTTCGTTTTCATCATCAGAGATGCTACAAATAGCGGAAAAAAGGGAAGTATTCTCAACTCCATCAATAAAGAGACAATACCGTACTTACATCCAATGTGAAATTGTTTTCCTCTACGTAAAACATAACATTGAAGAAATCATCACATGGCGTCAGTTAGGGAAAATCGACATTGAAAATTAGCATTAATAATAACCACATTAAGGCTGTTATAATGTAATATAATAAAAAAAATGATAAAAACTCAAAACTTGCATGAGATTATTATCGTAGAATCATTTAAAACAACCACAAACGCACTCGACGCTACAAGGTTAGAGGTAGAAGTATTTTCCCTCTAAGACGAAAATAAAAACTGGTAAATGACATCCACTGATACCAACAGTTCACGGTAGTCATCATTAATCAATTTCTCGAGACGTGAGAGCAGTCTGGTTCTATCAACCAACAACAATAGAACTGGAAAAGGAGAAGGTTCAGGCCGTATTGTATATGGCTAGAAGAAGATTCCCTTTAAACTTCCACTCTCTATGAGATTCGAAAAAGATTAATTGAATGACAGCCGAGATGTAAACAATTGGATTGTTGATGTATTGTTGTATACGTTTTGATTGCAAAATAGCATTATTAAGGTAACAATAATAATAATATTTACATTATTAATAACAATAATAATATGTACATTGAGTACAGTGGTATTAACCACACAACTACCCTGATAATTAATTGAATCTTAGTAGCGAAGTGTTATTTTGTGTACCTTGAAGAGTGTTTATGTTGTGTAAATCTCACTCAAATGATTGATAACCGTTTTTTTATCCATGCAATTGCTTGACTGTGTGATAAAGGCCATCTCTAAAAAGGTTCTCTTGGTTTTGTGTGATTTAGTAGCCAGCACTCTCACTGGTTCAAAGTCCATCCGATGGTGTAAAGTGTTAACATGTTCTGCAAGGGCGCACCTTTCAAGATGTAACCTGCAGTCACTCTTATGTGAGACTATACGGTTAGAAAGCGATCTCATAGTCTGACCGATATAGTGTTTATCACAATCACGACAAGGAATACTATAGATCTCATTTGTACAAGTTGTAAGATGGATTTTTTATCTTTGGCCTTTGAATAAATTGATCTTATTGTCAATATAGTTCCATTTGCAATTTTAATATTGTTAACATCCATAAAAAAACTGAAAAGCCTAGGTGTGATGTCTCTTATTTAAGGTAGAGTAGTGGAAATTGGTTGAATTGGGTCCTCATAAGAAACTGTCTCCATTCGCGTGATGTTAGGATAGCTATCGTACATATATGGTAGCCGAAGTGCTAAATAATAACTTATTAAGTAACGGTTATTCAAGGTTTGTAAAATATTTAAATTTTTATTATGAAAGTTTAGGTGTGAAATTCAAAGTACTCTATTTTTCATCTGTTCGACCAAATTCACCTTTATGGAGTGTTTGTGATAAGAGTACGCTATCACTGATTCTTCACAAAGAAATATCACTATAGCTAGAGCTACTAACATTATCACCAATTGTATACACAAACCACAACAAAATTTGGTATTTCGCAATCTTGTTTCAAAATAGAAAAAGTATCATAAAGACAATCCCAACTTAATTTTTACCCAATCTGATAAGGGCAATGTAACAGTTTTCATGGATAGGGTACAGTACCTTAACTTTTCGAATTATATCATTTTTAATAACTCTTCATATCTTGAATTACCAAGAGATCCCACATCAGTTTAAAGGGAGAAAAATTCTTAATAAAGAATCTTTTTGACACGAGACAAATCGATTTAACGATAAAAAGGAAACTCGCTAGTAATAACGGTGTTTCACCAAAATTGTATGCACTCCCCAAAGTACGTAAACCTGTTACAGCAGTAAAACCGATTGTCGCTTCAATAGGAGCACCCACTGAAAATTCAGCACAGTTTCTGACTGGAATATTAACAGATGCATATGATGTTGATAATGAATATTTTATCAAGGATTCATTTGAAGTGTCTGAGAAATTCAATAACCTCAGACTTCCTGATAATTTCGTACTTGCAAGTCTGGATGTTGTCTCACTTTTTGGTAATTGTATTTAGATGCTCGTTTAAGAGCAATTGATAAGAATTGAGACCGTATCGGAAACAAATGTTCCATTCATAAGGAGACATTTTTGAATTTACCATCCTTCCTGTTTGATAGTACATATTTTTCTTTGAATAATAAAATGTATAAACAATCTTTTGGTACACCAATGGGTGCATCAATTTCACCTATCCTAGCGACCTACATCATGGACGATGAGCTGGATACTGTCATCCCGGTGTTAACTTCTACACCTTTTTTTGTTAAGAAGTATGGTGATGATATGATATTAGCTAGAATTCCGTACCATTACTCGATACTTAGTTTATTCGTACGACGGATAATACGATAGTCATAGATTGGTAAAGGAAGCCATGCAGTTCAGGAAGATATTTGAATTTTCACTCTTATCACAAACACTCCATAAAGGTGAATCGGGTCAACCAGATGAGAAATAGACTACTTATAATTTCACACCCAAACTATCATAACAAAAATTTAAATATTTTACAAACCTTATTCTTGGATAACTCTTATCCCAGACCGTTACTTAATAACCAATAAAGAATTATCTTTTTCCCTGTTGCTGCATTCCCCAATATATCATTTGATATTGGGGTTTATAATATAATGTTCCTCATATTTTGCATTTGTTCAATAAAGAATTGAAATTGGATGAGCTTTAAATACAAATTGATTTTTGAATTGGACTCTATGGCGCGCTTTACGTAGTTCAATATATTGTCTACTGGTAGGTATAGTTTCATGCTGTTCATGATTGTCATTCAAGATTTAACAAATAACACACCTTAGAATTGATTTGTTTCTACCAGGAGAAAACACAAGTCTTAGTTAGTGATGTTAAAAACTTTAGTTGCAGAAGGAATTAAATTCGAAATGTAATGGAAAAGTGGTTGATAAGTTATGCAAATAAAGAAGTCATACTAATGCATGCATTAAAGTCGCTGGTCTTGGAATTATTCAGAAATACTTGAATTTTATTTAACCTTCCGTGACTGGCGCTTTGTTTCTGAGCATAGATAGTGGCGGCGGACTGAGAGTCCCCGAAATGGTGAAATATAGTATTCTTTTTTTCCATAAAAAAAACATTTTAAATGATTATATTCCATTTTACATTCATTCTTCCATTCATTTCATCATTACAAAGCATCGACATCGACCAAAATATAATTATCATATCCTAACAAACATATAAAATTATTTAAGTCATGTTATCAGAATAACATTCTGTACAAACACAAGTTAAATGTTCAAGGCACATAAGCTTGATACATTTTTTACAGGAAAACCGCGTTGGTCGATTTTTCTTTCGGTCGCAGTAACTGCATCGACCTCTAGAATTCTCGAGCTGGGAAGTGAGAGAAGGATCTTGTATCTCAAACATTTCTTTGATTCGTAGTGTTATCGTTTTTGGAATATTCTTCTGCGTAGCATGGAAATGAATATGGTTTTCGGTTAACGCAGGTGATAGTTTATGCAAAAATAACCTCCTAGCTATTTTATGAGAATTTTGCATATAAAACATCACCAAGGAATTCACTCCAGCCATATTTAGCATAGAGTAAAAAATAACCATAGGACATCTGGATGTGTTTCGGGCGCAGTCATAAGCAGCACACATTTTGTCCAAAGTGTCAACTCCGCCTTTACTGTTGTTGTAATCAACAATCATCTAAGGTTTCCCTGTAATTTTATCGATCTCACCATCATGATGAAGGCTTGAAACTAGAATTACATTTTTCTTCCTTTTGGGAATATATGACACCAATGTTATATCTTTATCGTAGGCAAACATGCTCGATCCTATAGGTCGACTTTGTGGATTAGATAGTTCAATCGGTAATTCAGGTTTATTTTTACGAATGTTTCCTGAGTACGTAAGATTAAAATCTCTCAATAGGGTACGTATCAATGGAATGCTCGAAAACCAATTATCGCATGTTACGTTTCATTTGGTATTCCTAATAGGCTCAACCATTCTTTGGACAAGTGCTAAACCTGAATTATCCAAAGCATATGGCCCAGTGGGTTGTTTACCAGTATACTTTTCTGAATTGGTAGTATAAACTGTCTTCGAATCAACTAGAGCATATATTTTTAGCCCGTATTTATCAGGTTTGCTCGAAATATATTGGCGGAAGCCGCATCTACCCCGAAACGCTTCTAACTTTTCGTCAATTGTAACATTTTGATATGGAGTGTACGCAGATTTGAAGTTGGCAACAAATGCGTCAAAAATTTCTCGAGTCGGGCATAATTTATCAATTTTCCTTTTTCTGATCGAGAATTGAGATCATTAAATCTAATATAATGAAGTAGAAACTTAAAACGGATCTTCGACATTGTCAGACGGAATTGCTCAACACCTGTCCCGCTATTGTTCCACAATTCATCAGCATTCAGGCGGCTGGATTTGATTACTCCCGCCAAATAGAGTAGTCCAATTATAGCCTGCATTTCATTTACGTCGGTTCCCTTGGTATTTCTTTCACGGGTATAATTATCCTTTTTACTTCGAATATGCATATTGGTATACTCTACTATTGTACTTAGAATTTCGTTATTGAAAAAGTATTTGCAAATATTAAGAGGTGTCTTCAAATTGTGTACAGCTGCTTAGGACCTGGCATACGAGTGATCAGGTTCACAGCCCTGGTCCGTGATGTGGGAGGAGCGTGTTTCACCCACTTTGTTTCCCGATCTTTTCCGATGAAGTACGGTACTACTGAGGGCATTGTTTCAACGTCACCATCCTCAATCTCTTCCTCCGAATTAGAATCTATTTCATGCGTTTCTAAAATATCTTCTTCACTGTCTTCGTCGAGTCGTTTGGGTCGTCTTCAGTAACTATATCTTCATTGAGACACTCTAACAGTAGTCGCTGTAATCGTTCTTGCTCTTTTTCATATGACGCTGACTAGTAAAGTAATAATTATTCAGTAAAAGTAACAATTTTCAGAATAATATTTCTTACCTTTCATGGAATACGAAGAAAAAACTACAAAACTTGCAAATTTTAATCTATAGAATATCTAAATGACTGCACTTCTATGCTGCTCACTATACACTGATGACCACTACAGTAAGCTCAAGGAATACAGAGTGCAGCGGAATGGTGGCGCAGAGGAAATAAAAATGACGTACGAAAATATTTGGTTGCGGAATGTGAGTCCGCGCGCCAGTCACGGAAGGTTGATAAAGGCATATTCTTTTAAAAATTTTGAACAAGTATCTGTTGTAATTAAAACTGACAACATTGCTAAACATTTTAGTACCTGTCTTATGTATCTAGGACAAATTATTTATTAATTCACCTATCATATAAAGATAGATGCAAATATCGTAAGAGTGTGCCCGAGGATAACTTCGAATGGTCTATAGTTTCGTATTAAATAAATAATGTCAGACATGTTTTGTTTCTACCAGCGCCATTACAAGTTTCGCTCTTGCTTAGTCAGACTTCTACTCAAGTAAATGGTAACTCTGTCACCATCAGGATGTGGTTGTAATAGTACCGCACTTAACCCATACCTTGGAGCATCACATTGTACGACAAATGGTAAATCATAATCTGGACCAACTAATACAGGAGCTCTTACTGAACATTCTTTTATACATTGAAACGACTCCTCACAACTTGAAGACCAATCAAACTTCTTCCCTTAGCGCAATAAAGCAAATATAGGAGATATAGGAGATGAAAAATCACGGATAAAACGTCGGTACCAAGAAAAGGTTCCAATTATACCACGAACGTCCTTACCACACTTAGGAGCACGTAACATTAGCATTGCTTTGACCTTATATCCGGATCAACATGAAGACCATTTTCACCCACGACAAATTCTAAATAGTTAATACCCGGCCTACAAAAACCACATTCATCCTAACTAACAGTCAAACCAGCTTCACGAAGTCTCCTAAATACTACTTCCAAAATAGACATGTGTTCTTCAAAAGTTTTACTGACAATATTTATATCAACTGAATTCGTGAGAAAGTCATGATCTAATTCTGGACCTGCAACTTGATCTATGAGACGTTGCCACGTCGCAGGAGCATTGTGAAAACCGAATGGCATACGAACAAATTCAAAAAGCCCACGACCTGGTACAGTAAATGCGGTAAATTTCCTAGAAGGCTCCTCAATACCAACTTGCCAATACGACGACTTAATATCCAATGTGGACAAGTAATGTGCATTACGAAGTTTGTCCAATGTATGTGAAATGTACGGAAGAGGATAACTGTCTCTTTCTGTTACAGCATTTAACTTGCGATAATCGACGAAAAATGGATATGACCCATCCTTCTTCCTAACCAATAAGATTGGTGAACCCCACGGACTGTTCGACTTCTGTACACTTTTATCACCTCTCAGATGATCAACTGCAGATAACGTAACTAGAACATCCAAAAAATGTTACTCATTGAGCCTAAGGTCGGGTACTATACCCATAATCCTCCAAAAATCAGCCTCTAAAATTAACGCATGGGAACCTCTAACACTACTGGCACTGGAATAAATCGTAATTGACCCCTAAGAGAGAAAGGAATTGAACACTCTCACAAATCTGACCATTGGCTAAACGACAGGTCGTCCTCTTAGAAGAATCTACTGCAAAACCTAATCTCCGCAAATGTTTCCAACCGACCCTACCAACAATCGTCTTTGAAGCATCTGAATCCAATAACCCTGATAATTCTTACCCCAAAACCGTTACTTTCAAATACGGTCTCTCGTCGTTAACCGCGTGTTCAAGAATAAAATCGAGAGCGTGTTGAATCTGGGTGAAGTATCTTCCAGCGTCTCCTGTTCGACCAGTTAGGAGCGCTCCGCTTCGTTTCCCGGATTACACTTAGGACAAGTCCTGACTGTAAATCCGTCTTTTTTACACCTAAAGCAGTATTTGTATTTAGGAGACGTACACTCAACAGCACGATGTCCTGATTGCTAATATCAGAAACATACAATGGGTTTATTTCTTCTGACTTCTGATGAAGTACTAGCTACCTCCAGACGATCTAATCGCTCAGTGATTCCCGAATCAACAAAAGCTAAGTCTCGTTCTAACACATTACACCTATTGACACCAGGCTCGACATGAGAATTGATAACATCTCGCCTATCTTCCATCCTACGACAAACTGTTCGCAACTCTTTCATAGTAGATGGCAGAGGATTTCTCAACCTATCCTGGTAAAATGGGTGCATTTTTTTCATTATAATGGCCTCCTCGGGATCATAACAACCCAGTCTGTTAAAATAACTGGACATTACCGCCATATAAACACCAATGGATTATGAAGTAGCTTGTGTCCTTCGTCTCAATTCATCAAAAAGTATATCCGTATGATTCGCTGACAAATATTCCTTCTTAAATTCGTCGCATAGTTCATCCCAAGATGTAACCCTAAGCCATACATCCTTATAAAACTGATAGGCTTCATCCGAAAATAAATCTTCGCCAGATTCTAATAGAATATCAGTGGAAACGTCACGTGCGATCCTCAACTCTTCTACTCGTTCAAAGAAAGCATACACTGACAATGATTTCGAAGTACCTGAAAATTTCTCTAAACCCCATTTATGAGGTAGAATCGTCTTAACGGAAGATGAACGCGATAAGTTACTGGCAACAGCACTCACCTGAGGAGAAGATGTAGGACATCTCTGAACTCCATCACAAAATTGATCAGCCATGACAACACTTAAAGCAGCAGGTGCACGAACACTCGTAGAAACAATCGGAGACGATTTGTTGTGAAGCTCATCAAACAACCCTAACAACTTAGACAACAATTCAGATTTACTGATCTCATTTTCTTCAACTCCGTCAGTTGACATCTTATTCACCCAATTCATAGCATGGGGGGACAACTTAGTTTGTAATTTATGAGTTTCACCTACATTCGCTACACCAAAATAAGTACTTAACAACGTCTCAATCTCTACACACTTTCGAACTAAAGTTTGTTCATCTTCCTGAAATGAAAAAGGTTAGTTGAGATCACGGAAACTATTTCCAGATTTTTCCAAACGAATAACCATAGCAAGTCTAGCACGCATCTCATCTACAGAAACAATATTGACAACTCTAAACTTCAATTCCCTTTCTAGTTCATCTTTCTCGAGTCTATTGACAATCATTTTACGAGCCATATTGTTAACCTAATATTTCCAAAATATATTACACAAAAAATGTCAAATTCAAATACTGTCTAACGCAATATGTTTAAAAAATATACCAGAATGAAATTATTACCAAGTATAATCAATACGGAAATTGTCCTAAATATTAAAAAAAGGAAGCTGTTCTACCTGGGTCACGTTATGAGGGGGGACAAATATTAACTGCTCCAGCTCGTTGTGCAAGGACAAATGAGTGGAAGAAGATCAATAGGACGGAGAAGACATTCCTGGTTAAAAAATCTTCACGAATGGTTCAACGCCACCAATAGTCACCTTTTTAGAGCAGCGGTATCCAAAATACGAATAGCCTTGATGATTGCCAACCTTCGGAACGAAGACGGCACTTGAAGAAGAAGATAATCAATACTCAAAATTTAACAAAATATTAACAATTGTTAACAAGTTGTAAGCACACGCATAAAACGCAAGTTACAATATCAAAAATGCATCTGTATCCGTTAAAATGTTCTATTCAAAATTATAAAAATTTCAATAAATCACGCTTTTGGGCGCCAAAAACTATAACCACCCAAATTGGTCGCGTGCTTCGCTAGTATCGACCCTATGGGCTACAAGTAAGTCCAGCTGTTCCCGGTGACAACCTTTTGGGCCTTCAGCTTACTTAGTCGGTGAGTGGGAGTGGTGACGCTATGATTCCAGTCAAAAACCCCTTCAAAAAAAGGTCAAGCAGCGTGGTTTCCAAAAACGGCCAATATCCACCAAATATTCAAAAAAAACATCCACCAACAGCTTCCCGAGAAAATTTACACAGTCCTGATTATTAACCCCAACTGGGATGGTCTCAAATACCATATATAAATCAAGATCTTACTGAAAATCATATAGCTATCCCGGAGTTCATATCAGAAAAGGAAGTCAAGGATGCGCCAATAACACATGTAACTCAACTTCTCTCTACAACGCAACTCAAGTAAGTTCTCCAACCAATAGCAATCCAGATGAGAGGAATTCGTCTTAACCATAGATCATAGAACCACAATCCGCTTAAGACATGGAAGAAAAGTCGAGTAAACCCAAAAATTTTAATAAAAAAAGTTCGCATGTCATCTACGAGCACATCGGACTGGACATCTGTAAGCAGAATGAGTTTTCTATGACTCGTAAAGTCAAACTACAAATGCTAGACAAAGATCTCGACTAATCCCAGCGTGAAACGACAAACGAACGCAGCTATCCAAGACGTACCTGTCACCGAGAAAATTGTCAATTCCAACATAACCAGACTTCTCAACAGATAACAAATACAGTCATTCTTAATTATTAGGAATTATTCAAACGATTTTAAACAATCGTAGTATCGTAGTACCCCTGCAGATGTTAATGTACAAAGCCAAAATACCCGGATTTCTCACACAAATCAGATGTAAACAAACAGTTAACGTCTTATGGGTGAATGTTTACAATATATTCTAATGAAAACCAAGTCTCAAACTGAAGTTTCTAAACCATATGGAAATACTCACTGAAGCCATGACGTGGTATATAAATGATCAACAAGTATACAACTATCTCGAGAGACAAGTATGTACAGACTCATCAGAAAATTTGTTTCAACCTAACACTAGTGAAAGGTTTTAGACAAAGTCAAGGAGTCGACTACAATCGAACCCTGATAAGTTATAGCACTTATCAGCTAAATCGGGCAGTTGTTAGGACTACTGAGGCTAACTCCCCAATATGATCTAACCAAAGCAAAAATCAGTAGTCCCACGGTCACTTATATCTACAATAAAAACCACAAGAGGAAGAAAATAAACCCTTAATAACCATGAAATATACAGCGTAAAAGCTAACTAGAAAACTAATTACAGGAGTTTTCAAAAGGTAGGCACACGATTTGTATCAAAAAATAATAAAAAAACGTTTTATTCGAAACTTACCCAGCGACAGTAGTGATAAATATATAATCACTGTCAAGATGTAACGACATATGTGTTACAACCTGCATAAATTCGCCGGTGAGATCATGGCAGAGTGATCACTAAAACTGTGGGCTGACAGAAATGATATCAAACGACTACAAATATGATGATATGAAGCAAGGTCGGACTCTGACTATTTCAATATAAACGATTCCATTAATTCTCTAGCATATTCTTTGGCGCAAAAATGTCTTCAGACATGTGTGAGATCTTGGACTAGCCAATCACGTTCTTAAAAAATATACTTGTTCTATTTTCTAAATAAAATAACGGATTATTCCATTGGTATTCGTAAGCTTACAGGTGGGATGACACGCAGTGGCAGGCAATACCTGGCATGAATATCGTCGGTAATTGGGAATACAGAAGTCGTGAAAATTGTTAACTGCTCCTACTTCTGTAAACAACCACAAAATAAAATGAAATTCTGTACCTACTATAATTATTATAACCTTATATTTGTAATGAATGCTCAATATGCTAAAAAAGTACAAGCTACATTTAATTATTAGAATAATGAATCCACTTTGTTCTAAGCAGTATATAAAATGAAACCAAAGTTCTTTACTCTTTTTTCAGATCACAACTTCATGGGAATCCAAGGAAAATATAAATTGTTTTGTTAAGTCAAGAATCTCATGGGATGATACCAGCACCGCTGATGTGGTTGTGATGCAAATACGTACTGATCTAATTCCTATCGAAGAATATTGTTTTGGCATATGCCAAAAATATAAATCTGGCTTGGACATATCTGAAATTGACAAAAAAAAATGTTACTTCACTTTGAACTGAAAATCATCTATTTTTCATCTAAAAACATAACTAATGTGTTCAGCAATATGGTATAAAACAAATTATATGTGAAAACAATCACACTTTATTAATTCCTAACAAAAACGTTAAACTAAAGATAGACGAACCAAGTCATTCATAAATCAATAGTTATAATAATAATAATAATGTTTATTTGTACAATACAAAAAAAATATAATTACTTAGATAATCGGACAAGTGAACAAAAAGAAACCGCAAAGTCTAATTGGCTGTCTGCGGATAGTGTATACAATAAAAACGTGTTTAGACTAATTCTCATAATATTATTCTAAAACATATCAAGAATGTTTAGCACAAAATTCGCAAAACCGCAAAGTCAAGGGGCTGTCTGCGTTGGACTCTAGGCTGTCCGCTAAAAAACTGTTAAGAGTACGGATTCCACTAGGGTAATATGAACATCAAGTTCCAATTTTCAATTTCAATACCAATGAAGACGGGACTTCTAAACATAAGCAGAAAGTCAAATGTGAAATTGTAAGTGCTACTCTATACATTCAGTTATTTCTCTAAAATATGGTGTATTTTTCTTCTATCTTTTATCAAAATAGACTGCTTAAGCTTCGATTTGAATAAATTATAATTAACTATACTTTTCAATTGCTGCGGAAGGTAGTTGAATACTCTAGGGACAAGAAAGGTGTAACATTTTTGACCAACAGTTTAATTTGAAGTTGATAGGACAAATGTTTTATTAGTATTATTTTTGGTCTCATGAAAATGGGAAACAAGCAAAAACTTATTCTTGTTTTTTTGACAACACAATGCTATTTTATGAAGATAAATCTGACGTGGGTCATGTATTCTGCTTTCTTCATAGAGAGCATCACTTGAATAGATACGGTCCATTTTCAAAATAATTTTCAGTACTTTTGCAGTACTTTAATCCTCTCCAGATTTGATGCAGCGAGTCCTCCCCATCCTAATATACTATAACTTATCCTAGAGTAAACAAAAGCAAAATAGACCATTTCAAATTGAGGTACTTTCATTACTTTGACATCATTGTCCGAAGCGTATTACTGACTTTTTCAATGTGAATGTTCCATCTCAAACGACACCTAAATATTTCATTTTATCTGTCAGATTAATTTCAATAATTTGGTGGTCATACGGAATATCTAGTGTATCGAAATCAGGTATTCTATTCACGTAGCTTCAAAGTGGAAGTGCCAAGGTTTTTTTGAAATTGATCATCAACAACTTGTGATTGAACCAGTCTTCGAATTTAGTGAAATCATTCTCAGCATTCCGTTTGAGATCATTCCATGTGTTGGCGGTATACAGCACTGCAGTATCATTAGCAAAACTGAAGATTTTTCCACTGGTACAAATATTAAGTAAGCTATTTATCTAGATTATAAATAATAGTGGACCTAAAACGGTACCCTGTGGTACTCCACATCACACTTCCTTATCATTACTGATATTGTTATTGATTTTGACAATTTGTTGGCGGTTCGAAATATAACTTTTTAAAACCTCGTGAACCGGCCCTCTAAAACCCATATTTTGCAAGGCCCCCAATATTTTTGCATGGTCTACGGTGTCAAATGCCTTAGCCATGTCACGAAAAATACATAATTCTGGTTTGGTGTTATCGAGGGCTTCATACATTCTAGACGTAAAGGCTAAAATTGCATCTTCCGTTGATCGATTCTTTTGAAATCCAAATTGATTTTCGTCATCAATCCGAATTTCATCATCAATCCGAATTTCCTCATAAATGACTCCAGGCGTCTTATGATTTTTTAGAGTGTTTTTTATATCAAATATTCCTTCTTCCGTGGTAGGTGTCAAGAACATGGAGTTGAGATCAATTTTTACGGATAGAGGTGGTGATAATGGGGTTTTTATGTTTTTTGTAAGATTTTGTCCAACTTTGGTTAAAAAGATTGCAAATGTTGCTGCCATTCCAAAATCTGTTTCGGTGAGGGTATTATCCTCTTTCAACACACTATTTATAACAGTATTTTTATTTTTGTGCCCTGTTATACATTTGATAACTTTCCATAGCTGGTTGGGATTATTTCTACTTTTCTCTATTTCAGCACTATGATCATTTTGTTTGGTAATTTTTATTTATGTATTGAGTTTATTCCTGTGAGTAATGAATCTCTGTTTCAGTTCCAAATTGCTTTTGTTCTTTTGATATTCTTTGAATAAGCGGTGTCTACTGATAATTGAATTCATCATTTCTTTTGTAATCCAATCTATTTTTTGTTTAATTCGCTTTTCTTGAATGTCACTGTGCCGACTTTTATAATTTCAGAGATTTTTGTTGAGAAAAATTAATTAGCAAGTACGGGGTCATTCATTTCGTACAAAGTATTCCAATTTAATTCTGTTAAGTTTCTTTTTAATTTCTTATAATTAATAAGTTTTGAGATGATGGCCTGATGATGATTTTCAGTTTAAACATTTTCATTTGTTGGTTTTAGAGACATTATAGTGGCTTTATGGTCGGATATGTAACTATCTAAATTAAACGCAGAACATTTGTTTTCTAAATCGCCATCTTGAGCCCTAACAAATATATGGTCGATGCAGGTACTCGATTCATCTTGTGTCCTTGTACTGATATTTACAGTCGATGTGAAACTGAATTCACTAAGGATATCAGGTAATCATTAGTTAGGCTATTGTCTGAAAAGAGATTTATATTTATCTCTCCTAATATTGCGAAGTAATGTTCATTGTACAGTTGTTGACCCAAGTAGTTTTAGAGTTCCAAAACGAATTCATTTTCGTTAGTGGATGGATGCCTGTAGTTACAGGCAATTTTCATAAATTCGCCCATATCGATCAAAACTTCAATTAATTTGCACGGACTTAACTGAACGATGTTTTGTTTTATATTTCCTAGTGTTCCTTATATGAACTATAATGCCATCATTTTGGTTTATTGTTCCCTGATTATAGACTGACTCATATCCGTCTAAATCGAAAAAATGTTTGGTCTGAATTTTCCACGTTTCTGTTAAAATAATATAGTCGAATGTTTCTTTGAATTGACTTAAAAAAAATGTTTCGAAGTTTTTAGATATGGTTCGTACATTTTGTTGACAGACTTTCGAGTAATCATTTCCAAACCTCAAAGTGTTGAAATTATTTGCTCTATCCTGACTTGTGAACTCTTTATAACTGTAATCTCTAATGAACTGATCCATTCCTCGTTTGGGAAAAAGACAAAGCTGGATTGAATTATCATATATTATATAAATTAGATCATGAATGAAAGATTTTGCTACAAGTGTGAGGTAGGTACGTGATCACTGCAAATATTTCTTCTTTTCTTGTAATCTGGCACTGGAAGATATTTGCTGGTTGCTTGTAATAGAAGGCTTCCTTATTTTCTGCTGTTATCTGGTTTCTGGCTGTCTTTCAGAAGTTGGAGTCGATGGAGTACTAATTGATCTCGGTTCTTCTACAATTTTATTTTCAAGGGCTAGTAGATTTGAGACTCGGTATACTTCTGTATTCACATGTTGTTTTTGATTATATTTCTAGCTGAACTTCGTCAACTGGCGTAGACATTCAACTAGATAAAAGATCTTAATTTGACCAAATTAATAATTTATTATATATAAATTTACGAAATGGTACAAAGTTGAGAATGCTGAACTTCGGTGGTTTCCGATCGGAACACACTTTATGTTTCGATTTAATGAATATTAAAAACTAATTTTGTTATTGAGTGTTGAACTCGTTTCGATTAGTATAAGAACTTTGTTATTGAGCGTTGAGCTCGATTCGATGAATGTGTAAAACTCGCGTCGATGAGTGTAAAACTTTGTTATCGAGAGTTGAGCTCGATTCGATGAGTGTGTAAAACTCGCGTCGATGAGTTTAAAACTTTGTTATCGAGAGTATTGAATTCGCTTCGATGAGTGTAGAACTAATTTTGTTGTTGAGCGTTGAGCTCGATTCGATGAGTGTAAAACTCGCGTCGATAAGTAGTAAAACTGATGAGTGAGAAACTGATTTCTTCACGTTGTGTAGAAATCTGCGAGGGGCGTGTTCACACGTGGATGGGGTTGACCAAACGAAAATAAATATTTCCTATTGGCCAGTATCATTTGACTTGTCGGGTTCCTAGACAAGAATCAACTATGGGTGCCGCCAATAGATAGTTAAATTTCTATGGAATACTCCAATAGCAATTGTAACCTCTTTACCAGAAAGGTAATTCAAAAATGTCTTTCATATCTTTCGACCATCGACCATAAAATTCATGCAGAAGTGACACTAAATTTACGGTTTTTACAATACAATATATAATAGGGTGAACCGTAACCTTTTCCTAACTTCTTAACTATAGGACAATGCGACAAGATGTCGACTTCCAAAATGTGCTGTTTCTATGCCCATACTCAACAATTTACAATTATTGATGCAAAACGTGGTATTTCAAAGGTATCTAACAAAAATTGAAAATAAAATGAAACTATCCTTTGAACTTACAACAATATAAAGTTTTTATCAATTCTGCAACATATTTTCACAACTCTATTAACTGAAATGAATTTACGCCTTGAATATATACAATAAAAAAAGGACGCATACAAATATTTTCTATATTTTGAATGTATCGTGAACAATAAAATTCAATATTTTACAATCTTGAACATACTCCTCCCGTTGAGAGAATACGATCAATTATAAAGTCTATAAATGCTCATTTTCAGCATTAGTCGGTAGAATCGGAAGTAACTCAACCTTCTTCACATTTCGGACAACTGAAAATTTCGCGGTTTTCACTAAAACAGTACGTACCACACCGTCCCTACCGGGATAGCACTTCATGATTCTTCCCAGGGCCCACTGTGAGGGTGGAATGTTGTGTTCTCGTAGTAAGGCCACGGCCCCTTCGTGGATTTCAGGACCGCCCTTTTTCCATTTGGTGCGAACCGTCAACTAGTTCGGGTATTCCTTGCTCCACCGCGTCCAGAACTGCGATTTAACCTTAAGTATGTGCTGCTCGTGAGACATATGTTTACTGGTAGTCGGGGGGTAATCACGACTTTGCAATTTGGTCAATAAATTACCAGGAATAAGGGTGATAGGATCGGTAGGGTCAGAAGAAATATTAGTTTCGTTCTCGATGATTAACATATTAAATCGTCCATACGTAAATAACCAGTCGCTACCGGCGACTTTGTACAAATGCCTTCAAAACCTTTCAATGTTGCTTCACCTAATTTCCCAACACGTGGTGGCTGCGGAAACTTTGCCTTGAAGCAGGTACAACACAGTTTTATATGTGTATACATTCGATTACGTCCGTCAATAATCACATATCTACGGCGTATCGAGTATAAATCTTGCTGAATTACAGCTTGCAAATATTTTTTCTGAAAATACATCATAACTAAAATGATCACATGTCTAATTTCAAACAAGATAACGGAGTGTTCAGCGTCAAATGTTGAATTAGACACAATCAAACGGTAGCCTGCCCTCATTATCCCTTCTTTGTCCCGAAAAGGATTTATCAATCGGCGAGGAAAAGCTTGAGGCCAACGTAATGCAATTTCATAATCGGACCAATGAAAAGTTTGTATTTCTTTTCGGAGGCCCGTATTTACAATTTCCATGCATGTAGATAAGAGGTGTACCCCTTAGAGCTCTAATTACGGTATTGTTATCTATCGATAGGTACATCACGAGATTTAACTCATGATAATTGCACTTTGATTTTTCTTAAGAGATAAAGTGTGCGTAAGTAAACGCGTGCGTCGGATACCATTTCAGTTGCATCGGGAAGTCCATGTGATTGGACGCCTTTAACATCGGCGTTAGTTACGGTGCGTCGAAATAATAACAGATCATTTGACGGTGATGGCTGGCAATATGTTTGCCATTCAATATATAATTTGATAAGTAACGATTCGTTCCAATCGAGCTTATAATTCCACAAGTGTTGTAAGATTATTTTTCTGAGTACAATAACGGAAGCCAATAATCCTAACGGTTCGAATAGTTTGGAAACTCCAAATAGTGTTATCCGTTTGGAAACCTTGATCTGAATAGGATTCAGTATATACATATTCGTGTCGTTGCGCACGGTGTATATATTGCATTCATCTAGACTCAATTGAGGTAAACATTGAATTGCTAGATACAAAGCACATGTAATATCGAATATGACGATATTTAATTCAAAAATTTGTAAGTTTTTCACTTGATATCTCCAAATGAGACATAGAAACTCACAGTATTCGTTTCTAACTAAATATGGTTGACACATTCGCTTTAAATCACCTGCAATCACGATAGGGTTTTCGCGAACTCGACTAGAAGTAGTTATTAAACTAGGTTGACTATTATGACCGGTATACAGGGCGTCACTCGACGGTACGCCTGTATAGGTCTCTAAAGAACCGTCGTATACCACACTTACTTTCTTAGTTGAACTCATTTCCTTACTGATTACGTGATGAGATAAACAATAACCTTCTGATATCAGTGGATTGTCCACGATAGGGGACATGTGACGTTTATTTGATTCTTGATAATCAGGAGCTGCTAATTTGCTTTGTTCTACGGACCGAGTAGTCACTGCTTCTAATAATTTGTCGACCGGTGTAGGTCGGTGGATATCTGCGTCCGTTAATTTGCTTTGCTTTACAGGCAGTGTATTGCCTGTTCCTATTAATCTGCCGACCGGTGCAGGTCGATGAAACTCTTGTTCTACTACCTTGGTTCGTTTTACAGGCAGTTGAGTGTCTGTTCCTACTAATATGTTTTGTTCTACAGGCAGTGTAGTACCTGTTCCTACTAAGATGTCGACCAGTTCATGTCGATGAAACTCTGTTTCCACTACTTTGATTTGTTCTACAAGCAGTGTTGTGCCTGTTTCTACTAAGATGTCAACCGATTCCAGTTGATGGAACTTTGATTCTGCTAATTTGATGTTAGCAGGTAACTTTATCTGCTCACGTTGGATCGATTCATATGACATAACGTGAGAGATTACTGGTACGTTTACAACGGTGGATGTCTTTTTATCAGCGTTTCAACGTGTTCTGTTGGCCGTTTGCACGGTATCTACTCGTTGCACTGCACGGTATCTACTGCATGGTAGAGCTGCGAATTTATCGAGAAACCTTTTAGCACGCGACGTTTCCCACATAAAGCTCTCTTCGTAGTAGCTACGTTGATCAATTTCCTCTTGATCTAACTCCTCTATCCTATCTTGAAGTTAATCAAATTTTGTATACGTTTTAGTTGCGTCATCTAACGTCGCTTGAATCAAATGTTCATGGAATTCCGTAGGCTCATCGTTTGCTTGGTCGATGAGTTTTCCGAATTTCGTAATAGTAGTTTCTATATAACTGCGTTGCCGTTTTAGTTTAGTAAGCTCAGCCAAACGTGATTTATTGGTTGCCGTTTGCACGGGATCTACTGGTTGTACCCTAAATGTACTGCATGTTAAAGCTGTAAATTTATAGAGAAACCTTTTCGCACGCCACGTTTCCACATAAAGCTCTCTTCGTAGTAGTTACGTTGATCAATTTCCTCTTGATCTATTTCCTCTATACTATCTTGAATTGAATCAAATTTTTATACGTTTTAATTGCGTCATCTAATGTCGCTTGAATCAAATGTTTATGGAATCCCGTAGGCTCATCGTTTGCTTGGTCGATAAGTTTTTCTAATTTCGTAATGGTTGTTAGTATATAATCGCGTTGTCGTCTTAATTTTTTAAGTTCAGCCATTTTAAATACAGTTTATGCGTGAGTATGGTAAGGTATTTCAACAATGTTTATACGATACTAATACGGAAACAGGATGGATAATTGGCACATTTAAATAGCTAACTGACCAACTTACCTTGATTATCCTGGCTGCTGATGTGATGAATCCTTGGAACTGCGATTTGAACTGCTAATTGAACTGCTAATTGGATTGCTAATTGGACTGCTAATTGAACTGCGAATTGGACTGCTAATTGAACTGCTAATTGGACTGCTAATTGAACTGCTAATTGAACTGTTAATTGAACTGCTAATTGAACTGCTGATTGGACTGCCAATTGAACTGCTATACTTGCACTACGATTTGAACTGCTACACTTGCACTATGATTAGAACAGCTATACTTTGATTTGAACTGCTCTCTTTATACTGGCACTTTACAATGTTATATATCCGGTTGACGAAGGACCAATGTTTATAACAATACTTGTTATATTCGGCTATCGAAGGACCAATGCTTTTAATTATATTTCTAGCTGAACTTCGTCAACTGGCGTAGACATTCAACTGGATAAATAATCTTAATTTGACAAAATGAATGTCGAAATTAATAATTTATTATATACAAATTTACAAAATGATACAAAGTTGAGAATGCGGTGGTTTCAGGTCGGAAGACACTTTATGTTTCGATTTGATGAATATTTAAAATTAACTTTGTTATTGAGTGTTGAACTTGATTCGATGAGTATAAGAACTTTGTTATTCAGCGTTGAGCTCGATTCGATGAGTGTGTACAACTCGCGTCGATGAGTGTAAAACTTTGTTACCGAGAGTATTGAACTCGCTTCGATGAGTGTAGAACTAACTTTGTCGTTGAGCGTTGAGCTCGATTCGATGAGTGTAAAACTCGCGTCGATAAGTAGTAGAACTGATGAGTGTGAAACTGATTTCTTCACGTTGTGTGACGTGTTAAATAGAAATCTGCGAGGGGCGTGTTTACACGTGAATTAGGTTGACCAAACGAAAATAAATATTTCCCATTGGCCAGTATCATTTGACTTGTCGGGTTCCTAGACAAGAATCAACTATGGGTGCCGCCAATAGATAGTTAAATTTCTATGGAATACTCCAATAGCAATTGTAACCTCTTTACTCAGAAAGGTAATTCAAAAATGTCTTTCATATCTTTCGACCATCGACCATAAAATTCATGCAGAAGTGACACTAAATTTAGGGTTTTTACAATACCATATATAATAGGGTGAAACGTGACCTTTTCCTAACTTCTTAACTATAGGACAATGCGACAAGATGTCGACTTTCAAAATGTGCTATTTCTATGCCCATACAAAACAATTTACAATTATTGTTGCAAAACGTGATATTTCAAAGGTATCTAACAAAAGTTGAAAATAAAATGAAACTATCCCTTGAATTTCCAACGATATAAAGATTTTATCAATTCTGCAACATAATTTTACAACTCTATTAACTGAAATGAATTTACGCCTTGAATATATACAATAAAAAAAGGACGCATACAAATATCTTACATATTTTAAACGTATCGTAAGCAATAAAATTCAATATTTTACAATCTTGAACACATGGAGTTTGTTGTTTTTTATATAGCAAGTATTGTTTGTTTCTTGCCTAGCCTTTAGGAGGTACTTTCGGAGTAACTTACTTTCCTCTCCCTGTTTCTGTGTTTGATCCTGCACAATGCTAATATTTGCGCCTTTCAGGTATTGTCTTTTTTGTAGTACTTCCTGTTTTATTAGGAATGTTTTGAATTCGACTTTCAGGGGGCTGGTATCGTTGTTCCCGAGAAAATGAAAATCGTTGACATCTCCGTAAGTGAGAGAAGTGGGGAATGATGAATTTCTTTTTTGACATATAATATCACAAGACGGGGTTTCGCTCTTTTCAGTCAGCCCAAAAATAATCACGTCACTTTTCTTTCTCGATTTCTTCTTTCAGGTCTTGATTTCCTCTTTCAAGATGTACCACTCTATTTTTGATTTTTTCAAAATTCAGTAATAGTCTAGCCTCACTTGCTTCGACTCCTGTTTTTGATAATTTCTGCCATAAGTTACTTAACTCTGATATTAGACATCGTATGGAAACGAATTTCAAACGTGTGTAACGTGTGTGACCTCCTTTATAGTTGCTATTTCTGATATTGACAAGAGAGTTTAACTGCACCTTTTTATACTATCAGTTTAATGAATGAATTCCTACAAATTGTGGATTTGATACGTGAATCCTTGAAATAGATCAATTATTTTCTGCTAAATGTTCATGACTGGATTTTACTTCATGATTGTATGGAAACGAAATTTTTATAGATGGTACGTACCACTTCGATTTGCAATAACGTTGGAGTGATTAACTACTAGCCTGTTAACACTAAAGCCACACAAACACGATCAATGGTTAGGTTTGGGGAGAAAGTCATTTATACTTACTTGGCAACGCTGCACTAGGCTCCACCTCAATATTTCCCCGCTTGCTCCACATTGAATATTTGGTTGCATTGGGCGGCTCCTTATGAATATGCAAACGTGAATTAATAGCAGGAATTTGGAGTATAACGTATAGAGAAGTATATTGATCATCAGGTGAAACATTATATATATGAGGAATATATATGAAGAAATTAGCTAGGTTCACAGGTTGAACCGCGTTGTAAATTTGTGATTTTTCGACGTTTCTGCTTCTACTTTGAAGTTATTATTAAGACAGGGGTGTTAGGTTAATCGTTCATTATTCTAGGAAGTGATCCGATTCCGTAGTCGCAATCTTACTACTCCCCGCAACGAATCACCCCCTTCAGTTGATTCCAAGGCCTCAATCTGCCTACTCCTTGGAATTTCACCGAAAAAAGACATAACAATAAAATAAAAATAATGAATTAAAATGCCTACCAGTTAATATACCGTAAGCCAGTAACACTACTGGCTTGAAGCCGAATGACCGATAATTTGTCTGGACCGTATATTTATGGGGGACCTATTGGCGGGTATGGTATTTTCGGCGTACGCGGTTGTTGTGGTGCAGGCGGGAGTGGTAAACAGATATAGGATGTGTATTTTTCCTCGATATTTTAGGAGGGAAAGTGTTATTCTTGGCGCTGGTTACGGTGGAAGGCGGTGGTTGGTATCGGAATAGGGCAGGTGGAGATGTTTCCAGGTTGATGGCAATATTTAGCTACAGTCTTGGCTATTTAAACAGCTTGGACGTTTTTCTATCTCGACAGCTTCTCGAATTATTCTGGACATAAAAGGAGCGAGTTGGGGCGATATTTATGGTTTTATCGAAATTGATTGTGTGCCCTGTTTGGACACGATGTTGGGCCAATGTGGAACAACGATAGGAATTTCTGACAGACAATAAGTGTTCTTTTGCTCTTACGGAGATACGTCGGTTAGTCTGACCTATGTATGAGCGGAGAAAATCTAAGCAAGGGATTTCACATACTCCATGCTGTTCATTGGGAATTTTATCATTGACAGATCTGATTAGGTGGGAGATTTTCTGTTAGGGTTTGAAGATTGTTCCAATATCGTGGGGTTTGAAGATTTTACAAATTCTGTTTGTCAGGAATATTTTTAATTGACTATCTAAGTCAATGGTGGAAGATGATGCAGTTGAAAATTTCTGAATTCTCTTGTTGATTTGGGATTCTTTGTAATCTTCTTCAATCAGAGTTTGTAACATGTTATGAAGTTATTTCGAAGCGTTACTTACTCTTCAGTTACCCTCACCTCTAATTCGTAATTATCGATTTCGATATTTGAAAAACAACTGCAATAATTGATTGTTTTTACATTCACAAATATCACAATCCTAAGTTACCCGGCCCTGGCACTCTTATCAGGTGATGAATTCGGTCTTAGTTA
Source organism: Galeruca laticollis (assembly GCA_963921935.1). Classification (NCBI taxonomy): domain Eukaryota; kingdom Metazoa; phylum Arthropoda; class Insecta; order Coleoptera; family Chrysomelidae; genus Galeruca; species Galeruca laticollis. The sequence continues at coordinate 52,183,703 of OY998179.1, read as the reverse complement.
GACTATTTTTTATTACCTCAATTGGGATAAGGTAAATCAACAAACAAAATTTCGGGACAAATAGATTTATTTGACAAAAATAAATTTACATAAGCCGTATATTCTCATTACAATACGAACAAGGATCAGTTATTACAATAAAAATGTCCAACTCAATATTTTATATCTACCAAAGTTAGGGACTTATCTTGGGAAGACTCGGGACGCACAGCTCGCAGCAGTATTCACGGGTTCTTGAACCATCGGTGTCTGGACTCTGGAGCGGTATGGTCCGGTGAGTGGATTGTTGGAGGGTTTGTCAGATCCGTAGGGTTCGTACAGGTCCGTAGAGGTGCGTACAGTTCGTGAAGTCCGTTAAGGCTGCAGAGCATCGAGGAAAATTAAAATCACACACAACGTAATAAGAAACTGAATGCTGAATTTGCTTCTCAGTCATGAATCGTGAAAGAGAGCGAATTCGACTTGAATCGTCGTTTAAATAGCCATACGGAGCGTTCCTAACAAATTGAAATTGAATGAATTTGAATAAGAGGTGGGAGTAGCTAACGAATAAGGCACGCTCCAAAATATTTATTGAAAACAGAAACTTGTCTCAGCGACATGTCACAAGTTGGTTTTAGAAAATTGATTTGTGATGATCGATTGGATTCGTCAGACCGAGAGATGGATCAGAATACGAGACTGTAGATGACGGAATTAATTTGGGATGGATGGGAATTGGCATTGAAAAACCGGTTGGTGTGAGTGGTTTTGTGATAGGTGGGAATGTGAGAAACCATCTGGTGAAAATCTTTAAATCATGATATCAATAAATGGTAGCGATGAGTTATCTTCCACTTCCATCGTAAATTGGATACAGTGATGTAAGCTGTTCAGATGAAGTAGGGGATGTTCGCGGTGTAGATGTTGTAGAGTAGCGGAGAAAGGAATGCACCTTGTGGTAGTCCTGGCTCCATCCATTCCAGTTCGGATGTGGTCTTGTTGATCTTCAGTTCTTCATATAGATGCGCAGGGTGGAAGAAAACAACTGACTAGTGAACTGTTTACCATTGTCTACAGCTACTATTTGAGGAACCCCAAAAATTAGAAATTCATTATGTTTATTAAATTTCACAATCGCAGAAGATGTAGCTTGTTTTAAAGGTTGAATTAAAACAAATTTAGAGAAGAAATCAAAAATGATCTGGCGAGATCTAGGATATGGACCTATTAAATCACAGGAAATTAACTGGACAGGAAACTCTATACTACCATATTTACCCATGAGACCAGCCTGTGGCAAATTTGTGGGCTTACAGACAGCACAAACTTTACCACGCCTCAAATATTTTTGTACACTCTGTCTCATTTTGAGCCAATAATATAGCTCTGAGATTCTCTCTAATGTTTTAAAAACTCCGAAATGAGCTGCAGTAGGATCACCATGAAATTAAGACAACAATTTAGATCTGTTTTTCGTTGGAACTACAATTTTCCAGCCAGTTAAATTACAAATATTGGCATACTTGTTAGAGACATGCTTATATAGAATATTATTTTCCACCTTGAAATTAGGATAACTATCCGGATCGGATTGAACCTTATTAATCATACTTTTATACCAAATATTAGGTTTTAGTAAAGAGAAATTTAATACATTTATTTCCGGCACCCTAGATAGAAAATCTGCAGGTACAATACCCGTTGCTCTACGATGGACTATCGAAAAATTGTATTGTGACAGTTGTAGGATCCACCTAGCTAATCGTGGTGATGATTTTTTCATATTATTTTAACAAATAAGAGAAGAGTGATCCGTGATAAAAGTAAATTGTCGTCCCAGAAGATAATAACGAAAATTATCAATAAATAGGCAAGAGCCTCTTTCTCAGTAGTGTATTTCTTTTGACATTTACTCAATTTTTTACTATAATGAGCTACTGGATATTCCAACCCATCTTCTAACTGAAAAAGCACACTTCCATTACCTACATCACTTGCATCACATATTAGGTAAAATGATTTGTTAAAACAGGACTACAAAGTACAGGAGCGGTAGTTAAAACAGTTTTTATATCTTCGAAAGCTTTTTGAGCTTCCGGTGTCCAACTTATTGGTTGATTTTTCTTTCTATTAGATAAAAGATCAGAAATGGGAACAGATAAAGTAGAAAAATTATTTAATAAACGACAATAATATGAAACAACCCCTAAAAATCTACGTACCTCTGTAGTTGTCCTCGGTGCAGGATAGTTAGTAATAGCTTTAGTTTCTTCATCGTCAATACTTAACCCGTTTTCAACCAAGGTATAACCTAAATAGCAAAGAGAAGGACGACAAAAATGACATTTATCAATATTTATCGATAAATTAGCATCTTTCAATTTCTCATAAACTTTAGATAAAATTTCTAGATGTTTATCAAACTATGATTTACAAACAATTATATCATCAAGATAATAAGTACAATATGGTTCTAAAGAGGGACCTATTACCATATCCATTAATCGTGACATGGTAACTGGACTTGAAATTAAACCAAATGGTGTACTTGTAAATTGAAATAGTCCTCTAGAACAAATTGCAAAAGCTGTTTTTGGACGATACGACTTTTCTAAAGGTATTTGATAGAAAGCATGTTTTAAATCGGTAGTAAATATATATCGCGTATCCCTAGGTTGACTAAGAATTACCTCCATTATTGGAATCATATACGAATCTGCTTTAGTTTGCTTGTTTGAAAATCTGGCATCAAGAAGTACCCTTATACTGCCATCAGGCTTATGAGTTAAACAGATATTCAGATGAATAGCTGAATCCCCAATAAGCTCTCACAGCACAATCATTACATGTAAGACCATACTATTTGGTGATAATACTACAGCATACTTCTTCAGTCAGGTTTTTTGTAAAATTTACTCGCAAATGTAGTTGAGTCCTGGAGTTTCCGCTATAATAACACCAAGTGTGCTACAAAAAGACTTTTCTATATACAACATATTTAGATACCTGTCCTGATAAATACATAAAACTTTTCTGATATTTTTTTACAATTATACAATCTAGCAAGGATTCGTACTGGACAAACATATTTATCAGTTCAAGTACATACCAGTAATCCCAGCGAATTTGTTCTTAGAAACAAGGTTTATTTTAGATCAAACTAAATCTTTAAACTTTTATCGGAATTTCTGCCTCAACCATTCTCTCGAAAAATGTATCGTAATTGCGCATTCCGACTTCCTATTAAGGATTTTTTGAACGAGTTAACTTCAACGTTTATTCCACAAAAACTCAATTAGTTGTATTTAACATATAAACTAGGAAGACGTGTGGTCTATTTCACCAATAAATTTAACGTTCGTTGCAAAATTATTTATTTGAATTAATATTCGAATTGTTGACTGCTAAAATAACGTTTCAATGGCTCTGAAGTATCCGGCTTCTATCATCTTGTATATCAGGCTTTTATATCAGACACGACCGAAGGGTTTACTGGCAGCCAAAAATATGCTTGGTTTCTCTTGAATCCTTGGCTCGCGTATTCTACTATTTTCAGGACTTCGGTTCATCGTAGTACCCTAAACACGAACTCCTCTTCTGGCAGGATCCCGATGGCTTCTGCTTCCTCTTGAAGTTTGTTCAGAATAACCCTCTTGACTATCTTGCTCATCGTGGTGAGGAGATGGATAGGACTGTAGTTTTGGGAAACATCCTGTCCTTTTCGTTCTTCCTCAGCATGATGGTCACCGCTTGTTTCCATTAGTCTGGGAAATCATCTCTGGTGCTTTCCTCTTGTGTTTAGTCCGGATGATGTAGGCTACTTCCTGAGGGGGGTGTAGTCTAGGATTCCCTAGTCATCGTCTTCATCGTCTTGGTATTATATTTCTTCTTTGACTTGGTCTGAGAACTCGATATCCTCGTCTGGGTGCTCGTTCAGGGTAAACTGGCATTACACGGTTCTTCTGGAGGCTTCTGCTTTTTTTCCTCATCCGTGAGGTATAGTACGTTGACTCCGTGTAATGTTGAGGTCTCTCTTTTATCTTGTCTCAGGATTTTGGCGAGTTTCCATAGTCCTGATGTGTCTGGGTCCAGTTCTTCTAGTCTGTTCTCCCAGAACTTCTTTGGTTGGTGTTGCTTCAGTTGCCTCGCTGTTCGCTCATCTCTTTTCTTTTGGGTTTCTTTTCCTGTTGTTTCTTCTTATTACTCTGTTTTCACCCCGATGAGCTCTCGTAGTTCGTCACTGACATTGGAGAACCTTTTGTATTCGTCTATCCGTCTTGTTGTCGTGCTATCTTCCAGTGCTTTTTGGATGGATTCTTATTGCTACCTCATTTGATCTTCCAGTTTCGCTACATTGGCGATGAACGGTACTAGTCCAATCAGCTGATCAGTTCTGCAATTGAATTTCTTCCAGTCGATCTTTACTTCTCTTCCTGTTGTCCTCTTGGCTTCTACCAGCAAGCGGATGACTGGCTCGTGGTCGGTACCTCCTTCTCCGTTGGTGATATCCCATACCTCTGAGATATCTTGTAGTATGGCGATGTCCATTACGTCTGCTTCTACTCTGACAGGTGTGTGTGTGTGTGTGTGTGTGTGTGAGTATGTTGGTGCTGGTGGTAATATGACGTGCAGCTCTGGTCGTCTATCAGCGAAGTCTGTCAGCTTTCCTCCTGCTGTGTTCAGGTTTCTGCTGTTCCAGGCTCTGGATTTGGCGTTGAAGTCTCCCATCAGAACTCCTTGGTTGCCGTCTGGAAGGAGTACTTCTACATCTTCTTCGTGTAGGTCGTCTGCAGGTCTTTTTTAGGCTGATACGATCCGTATTTCGCCGAAACGGCACTGCAATGATGGTGACTTCCATCGTCAAGAGGCCCGGTGTGGTTATTCTATAGTGGTCCAGTTCGGTCTTCACTAGGATGGTAGTTCCTCTGCTTCTGGCGTTGTTGTCGGCTCTGTAGATCCTGTAGTCTGACCATCTGATCTCGTAGTTATCTCCGGCTAGCTTCGTTTCTTGTAGGGCGACTAAGTCTAGGTCTTCTTCATCTAATATGGTCCACATCATGTTGATGTTGGCACGTAGTCCTCCGCTGCTCTAGTTTCCTATCTTTAACTGGTTTGGTCCGGGATGGTATGGATCTATAAAGGTTTCATTGGGCTGACGAAGAGGTCCTGCAACTGTTGCATGTGCTTCGAGAACATTTTCATTGCTTCAAAGACGTCTGGTTGTTGTTGGGTGGGGGATTCCGTCTCCTTGGTAACACTGGAGTAGCTTGACCCTGCTGTTCTGGTGGCGATTTGTTGGCTTCTCGCTATTTCCTAATAGGTGATCGTCTTGGTTATTATTGGGGGTTCTGCCGTATTTTTCTAGGGTACTTTGGGACACCCTCTGTGGTTGACTAGATGTTTTTCGCAGTTAGCGCATGTTGCAGGGCTGTTCGTCGTCTTTTCGTAGTCTTCGGATCGGTGGCTTCCTCCGCATCTGACTCATTTTGTATCCATGTGGTAGGTCGACTGTCCGTGATGGCTGCCTTGGCAGTTGTTGCACTGCGTTGGCCCGTTGCTTCTTCTGGGTCTTCTTGTCTCATCTTGGCGCTGAGAATGACCTCAACTTTCTTAATTTTTTTAAGCCTCCTTTGTTGAGATCCACCATGAAGATTGGAAGTCTTCTTTTCTCTCTGTACCTGGAGTGAGGTTGTGTGATTCTCTTGACGTGTATTCCTTGTCACTGGAGGTTCTCTTTGACACCATCGATGTCTCCGTCTGGGTGCAGTCCATTGATGACGTTTTTCACCACCCTGTCTTCTGGGTCGGTTAAAGTGTACTGGTTTACACCTTGACCTTGTAGTTCTTCTACATACTTACATAGTTTCCTGTAGTGATCGGGTTTTTCTAGAGTTATCTTGATCCGTAATCTTTCACTGTAGGTGATCTTTTTCTCTGCCTAGGTTGGAGCTTGGGCTTATTCTATTTTTTCTTTTCTGCTCACTGCTGACGTTGGATTTCTCGCAGTGGCAGAGAGAAATCGCCTACATCTTGTATGGTCGTTACCATCGCCTCTTCTTCATGTTGTTTCGTCGTCATCATTGTCGTTGCTGATTGACTGATCTCGGTTGGTCCGGTGGATCTCTTTCTCCTTGGGCTTGTACTTCTTTCTTTCCGCAGTTGACTTGTCAACTTGTTCATCAATTGTGCCTGGGACGCCCTAATGTCTTCTTGGAACTGGCAGTTTTTCTTCCTGGATTTTTACAAGACTCGCCAAATTGCGTTACGTAATACGCGAACGCCCCCCAAGTGATAGACGGTGATAAATCAACAAACTGCATTTGACATTTGTTATTCAACAAAATTATTTACCAAACATGCATTACACAGAAGCTGAAAAATTTGAACTATTTTCACGTTGTGTGAATGACCCTAAAAACAGGAAAGCTGCTAGGAGGAAATATATGGCTGTATGGGCGGGAAATAAATGGACTGTAACATTTTTCTTTATATTTGGTTCAATGCATAGATTGATACCGGCAATAAAAATTATGCAAAAAAATAGAAGAATCATTTAAAAAAATAGGAAGCAGATAACAATTACCCTGGTTATGACAGTAGGTCTTCTTGTCAGTACCGACTGAGTATGAAGATAGGACCACCACGTGAATTCTAAAATCTGGAGGTATACACTTAACTTGAAGATAAACATAATTTTTACCACGATCGACAACATGTACTCTGCACCGTTCATACGCTACTCTTAGGTTTCCGCCTAGAATCTAGTTGGCCCGCGCCGAACTATGTTTTAACTTGGGGGCAATGCTAAATTCTTCCAAAAATCAATTAAATAATTGCCGTGGGGTTTGAACATGCCGCTAACCAAAATGAAATATTTTAGCACTAAATAGAGGTTAATAATAATAGTTAGATTAATCGGCGTTCAATGATATAACAGAAGAGGGAAAAAGAAAAATTTACATTTGAATTGAATTCAATGAGTGAAACGGCTAACTAAAACTTACATATAATGAGAAAAAATGAATAAGAAAAAATTGAGAAAAAAAGAAGAAAGTAATTGTGTGGCGAAGGACACACCTTTGAAACAGGTCGTGTAAATTCACCTTTAGCGGTGCGCAATGTGTTAACCCGAATGACTTTATCCGCGCCGCGGTGAACTTCTGTGACACGAGCCAGTGACCATTTCAAAGGAGACAAATTATCATCTTTTATAAGAACTAAGGTATCGTTTTCAACAGGAGTACCCAGCAGTGTCCATTTGCTACTCTGATGAAGCGTATGGATATATTCTCGATGCCGCCTGGTCCAGATATCCTGCTGAATTCGCTGAACCAGCTGCCAACGAGAGAGAAGCCCTAGCTTTTTATCTTATAGGTCAGTATTTATAAGGGTACCTACAGGTGTGAAAGTTAAAAATGGGCTGGAGTGAGTGGAAGGAGATCATGAGGATCAGAGCTAATTAGACAGAGGGGTCTAGAGTTTAGAATGGCCTCTATTTGCACCAGAACCGTACATAATTCCTCGTGAGTGAGGATCTGATCGCCAATAATCCTAGAGAGGTGAGTTTTCACTGATTCAATACCTGCCTCCCACAGACCTTCGAAATTGGGTGCTGAGGGGGGAATTAAAATTCCACTTAATGGGCTCCCTTTCAGTAGCACCATGCTTGATCCAGTTGCTTACGAGTCCCAACGGAATTTGTTCCGCAATCGCTGTATATATTATTAACCGAACCCCTACGCGCAATCAAGCGACGAAGCGTGGCAACAAACGTATCTGTGGATAGTTCTGAAGCCAATTCTAGGTGAACAGCTTTTGTGGCCATACAAACAAACAGAGCGAGATAAGCCTTATGAATTTTGGCTCCACGAGATCGTCCAAGCGTTATACGAAAAGGTCCCCCGTAATCCACACCAACACTGGAGAATGGTTTCACTTGAGATAAACGAACAGAGGGTAAATTGCCCATTAAGGGCTGAGATGAAGTAGGGTTAGCTCTAAAACATTTTATACAATGGGAAATTACTCTACGTTCGACCGTTTTGGGGCGAGGATCCAGAACTTCTGGAGAAGTAAGAAGCGGAGAGTTTGCAGTCCAGGATGAAGATATTTCCGATGATAGTATTCTATGAGTTGATACGTGAAGGTATGACTACTGGGTAAAATAATAGGGTGCTTTTTATGAAAGGACAAACTAGAGTGAGCAAGTCTACCGCCCACCCTGACCAGTCCTTGCTCATCTAAGAAAGGGCAGAAGATTTGTCTGTACGAAATGCATTAATTGAGACTACAATAGGGCCCCACATAATTCGAGTCTAGGTAGAGAAATTTTTTTGAGAGGAGCTTTTTCTTAGGCATCACAAAAGCTATGAAGATCATAGTTAAAATTATGAGGAGAAGTCATTTGTCGAGGAATATGAAGTAAGGATAGAGAAGGCAAATTTGTCCTAAAACTACGCCAGAAATCAACAATATTGTCTGGTGGAGATGGGTCCCAGGGAATTCCAAGAGCCCAAAGTGATTGGACTAGTATTTTGAGAGAAACCGTTACAGGCGAGAGAAATACTAATGGATCATAGATTTTTGCGAGTTCAGGAAGTATAAGCGCTTAGTACAGCACTCATTGTTACTTAAGACATTATAACACAAGAAATCTTGAGAAGAGTTCCAACAAAATCATAAAATTTTAAGAATAGTTTGACTATCGAAGTCAAACGAGGGCAGATCAAATTGTACATCAGCAGCCGGCAAGGATGAGAGAAATTGAGTATTATTACTGGCCCATTTACGCAGATGACAGCCACCGCTAGATAAAAGGGCAATAAGCTCCTGTTGAACAGCAAATGCTTCTTCTAAAGAACTACAACCAAAAACAATATCATCAACAAATATATCCGTACCTACGTAAAATTTAAGAAGCAAAATGGTATAAATGTTTATACATATCAGCCAAATGGAGAATAGCTCGAATGGCTAAAGAAGGCAAAGAAGTGATACCATAAGTGACTGTTTTGAGACGATAATCTTGAATATTGGCAAAAGGATTAAAACGCCACAAGATGCGTTGATAGTCACGATGAATCTGCTCTATAAGGACCTGGCGAAACATCTGCTTTATGTCCGTGGTGAAACATACATTGTACGTACGGAATCTAAGAAGAATTGATTGGATATCTTGCTGAAGCTTGAGGCCTGAAAGCAGGATATCGTTCAAAGAAAGATCACTGGAGCCTTTCGCGGATGCATCAAACACGTCCCTAAATTTAGACATATCTGACTTAGCAATACAATGATGAAGGATATAATGGCTAGAAGAGTTAAGTTCACGGCAGTGTGAACGGGTTCCATATGATCGGAAATTAAATAATCTTCCATAAAATCTTTATATTGAGTATATAATTGAGGATTTTTCACCAAACGACGTTCCAAAGATAAAAAATCTTCCTAGAGCGATGTCCCGAGAATCGGAGAAATTATATGGAGTATTACGTAAGGGGAGAGATACTACAAAACGTCCAGTAGAGTCCTGACGTATGGAGTCTTAAAACAATCTTTCGGCTAAGAGATCATTGGATGATGAATGAGAGCGAGAGGGTATGAAATGAATTTCCCAAAATCTTTTAACTTCACTTTCCAGAGATAATTCAGCAAAGTGGAGAACGAATGAGCTATCTGATTTGGGGTATGATTCACTTTTCCCGCGATTATCAAATCAAAAATCGTATTTAAAGCAACGGGTACATCGTTTGAAGACTCATTAAAACCACCTTGGAGAATATTAGCAAACACGTCAACACCTAGAAGCATGTCCACACGAAGGGAATGTATGAATTGAGTATCTGCAAGTCGTAAGTTTGCGAATTCCTGAAAATGATGCTTAGATATAGAGACACTGGGCATATCAGAGCAAATTTGTGGCAAAATAACAAAGTCTAGAATAAAAAGAGGTTCCGGAGCATCTCGTGGTTTAATAGGACAAGTGACTCCTTGTGAAGCCTGAGAAGAGATCTGACCCACACCCCTTATCTCCAAAGAGAGAGGGAAGTTCCTCAAGCCCAGTTTATTACAACATTTAGAAGAAATGAAGTGACTCTGACTGGAACTATCTAGAAGAACTCTAATAGAATTATAACGGCTGTAGCGGTAGACAACAATACTGTACTATTCACACGAGAGGTTAGGTTGACTGAAGTTTGATTATTAGAACGAGCAGCCAAATGGAAAGCACTAGTTGATGCAACTGGAGTAATGGGAGCATTGTTTGGGAGAGCTTGTGGGGTAGGAATTACATCAAAGTGTAAAAGAGTGTGGTGCCTGCCTAAACATTTTCTACAACGCAGTTGAGAAGGACAATTAAAATTGTTATGTTTGTAACCAAGACAATTTGTACACCAATTCATGGATTTTACAAAGTGATATCTTTCGTTAGGAGATTTAGCTGAAAAACCTTGACAATTGTATATTAAATGTTGCTGATGGCATAATTGACAATTTATTTTAGAGTCAGACTGGGTGCTAAATGCACTACTAATTCGCTGTTTTGGAGGGGTAAGTTTCGGAGTACTTTTTATTTTGGGTAAAGAGAACCTTTTAGGAGAAGGAACAATAGTTTCATTCCCATTATTTGCGAGTGCGCAAGCATGCCAATGGGAGCGAATAATTAACAACTTTTTATCAAAGCGCTTTCTGAGTCTATTGTATGCTACAACATAAGTATTACCTCCTAAAGGTACACTAGAAATGAGATCATAAGCAACTGAAGAAGTGGATGTCAATAAATAATTGAACTTATCTATATTCGTTGAAGAATCATTATTATGTACCATTGAATTAAACATATCAATAAACGTTTGCCAATGTTGATAATCTCCGTCAAAAACAGGAACAGTGAGTTTGGGTAATCTAACATAACAATTAGCTCTAAAAGAAGTCACATTTTGAGTAGAGTTTTGATTAATATTATTATCACTAACATCATCTTAGAATAGTTGAGTATAAACTGCTTGAACCTGATAATAGTTATTATCAAAATATGTACGAGTGATATTCTGTGGCTCTAAGTCCGTACCTTCCTGTATACACACAATACAAATTATGCGATTATGAGCTTTAAGAAAATCATCACGAATATTTTCGATATGTTTATACCTACATTTAAAATTATTTTGTAAGCCTGTATTTGTGAGAGCGTCATTAGCAATTGTTAACAGAGAATTTAAGTTTAGAATTTCACTTTAACGTTGAGCAATTGATAATTCAAGTTCCTTAGCTTCAGATATTACGAGTATTCATAGAAGGTAATCACTTGACACTGAGAATAATTAATGAAATATTATTTAAATCAAAATCATATAAAGAAGAGATAGAGAGCGAACGTTACTGCTTTCGCAAATAAGAGAAAAATTATTTATATCGAGCGAAAGGAGATTTGTGTAAGAGGAGAATATAATTACGAGTACAATAAATGTAGAACGATATAGAGAATTGAGCAGTGCACTTTATTATTGAAATAAAATATATTCGATAAGAGAATGTTCATAAAAATATGTAAATATATTATCGACTTCTCCCAGCTGATTTACTATATCGGTCACTGGCCAGGTCAAGAATGAAATTCACAGGTGCGTCAATTAATATGCGCGTTCGGTACCTACGGTCTACCGAAAAAGATAATAAATAAAAATGTCGGCCACAAAAGGGCTTCAATTTTATCAACAGATGTTTAAAAATTGAAAAATCATAAATTATGGCATTTTAAGGACTGAAAATATCCTGAAAAATCCGGCTCGAAGGGCCAGTTCTATGGGCGGGAAATAAATGGACTGTATTATTTTTCTTTATATTTGGTTCAATGCATAGATTGATACCGGCAATGAAATGGTGCAAAAAAATAAAAAAATCATATAAAAAAATTGGAAGCAGATAACAGTCTCCCTGGTTATGACAGTAGGTCATCTTGTCGGTACCGACTGAGTATGAAGATAGGACCACAACGTGAATTCTAAAATGTAGAGTTACACACTTAATTTGAAGGTAAAAATAATTTTTACCACGATCGACAACATGTACTGTGCACCGTTCAAACGCTACTCGCCTAAAATCTAGTTGGCACGTGCCGAACTATGTTTTAACTTGGGGGCAATGCTAAATGAATCCAAAAATTAATTAAATAATTGCCGTGGGGATTGAACAACGGCATTGCATCCAGATTATTCATTTCCAAATAAAAATACAGTTTAAAATATTAACAAAAGTGTGAGAGTCTCTAAAAGTTATGAGAAAGAAGCGTAGCGTCTTAGAGAATGAGAATCTAGAACTCGACATATTGCTTTATTTTGAAGGTAATGTTACTATAATTAAATGTTGAGAGTTGAACTTTATTTCGTTTGAATACAACCACACAACTTAACAAAAATAGTTTCAGAAAATATGCTAATTGGGTTCAAGGAAGCATCACGTGAATTTGAAGTAAGTTGATCAAAGATTCATAGAGTATTGAGAAAGAACCGTATAGGCCACACAGATTACAACCAGCACATCTCACTGGAGTTAAAAATCCGAAACGATTAGAATTTTGACAGCAAATTGTGCTGCAAAAACTTGAGGTAGACCTTAATTCATTCAATGTTATAATGTAGACGGATTAATCATCGTTTTCCACAGCAAGAGTATTCAACAGAAAAAAAATAGACATTGTTAGGTGTCAAAAATTGAACACAACGAAAATCATTCATATTAAAAATTCCGGAAGAAAGTCGGTTAACGTTTGTTGTGACATAGTGTATAATAAAATTGTGGGGCCTATATTTTTTGATAAAAATGTTTGGAAAATATGATGCCAGATGTAGCTAAGCTTTTGGAGCAACTGTATTCTGCTGAAAAATTGGAGCAAATGATTTCACGACAGAACAGTCCATCCGCGCACGAATTTTAGTAAGTTCGAGAGCATTTGGTATTTGGATTGGTTATGGTGCACCTATTTCAAGGCCATCAAATAGTCTGGATTCAACACTGTTGAACTCGTTTTTGTGGTCGTTGTTGAATGAAAAAATTTATTAAAATATAATGAAAGTGATGGGTTTTTAAAACAAAGTTGAAGCATTCTTTATGAACTAAATCAGAACCATAATAATGCTATCTCACATAGTTTAACCAATTTGAGGAAACTATATGAACTCAGTATATTAAATAATAGTGCCCATTATGAGCAATTTTTTCAGTTGATACTGTTTATTTCATACCACTTCACTTACTTAATGGTATCTGTTTTTCATTATGTTAATAATAAATGCACCCAAAAATATCTTTACTAAAGTGTCTACTGCCCATCCCCCATACCTTTAGAAACTCAAAATGCATTACGATAAATTGTGAATATAACTATCTCAGACAGTCGTCGACTACAAAATAAATGTTCAAATATTCAGAATTTCTTTCTCTCTCTTATCCTCATAATCGTAAAACTGTTTCCAGATATCCGGAATAGTACCGCTTTAAAGAGAAAGGACTGAATTTTCTATTTCCTTCCGCACTATTGGAATTCTTTAATAAAATGCCTTTGAGGCTGAATATTTGCATTATAGAAATAGCGTATCTTTTGTACGACTACTTTTTATATCTTACATCCGTTTTAAGATTATCGTCAATTTATTTTTAGGGACATTGACAGGGGAGCATCAGCCTAAATTAAAATAAACATGAAAATTTTCATATACTACATTTAACGTTCCATTTCGTTGAATTTTTCCAATATTTTTATTCTAATTATTATTATCAACCCAACTGATGATAGAGAGAGTTGAATATTACATGTTGTTATCTACTTAAAGTAGCATGAAAATCGTATTACACAAGTGAAAAATAAATATAACCAAATTTCAACATTAGAGAGATTCATTGAGGTCTCATCACTTACGAACCTAATATAAAATGTTATATGAACAACAGAAAGTGTCGTTAATGAAGCTAGATCTCGTCAAGCATGTCTTCCTCCTTATTTGCACACTTTCTGGCGTGTTCTGATTGACGTAATTTTGCACAAAAGCATTGCACAGCATTTGCTAGACGAGACGGTATGGAGCGTTTTCACGGGAATTTTTACACCCATTTTTCTTTATATATTTTTTTATTGAAATTTGTCTTATTTTATTATGAAATTATCATTTTCTTGTTTACATAGGGTATATCTTAAAAATAAAAGCAACTCCAAAAATAAGTTAACATTCTATTAGCAGCAGAGAATGCCAATATCCTCAAGTAATACACTAATTGATTATTTGAGTTATAAGCTGGCGTATTTTCATCTTAGTTTAATAGAAAATGGGCCAATCTCCTGACATTAGACCTTAGAATAATTTTAAAATGTTGCTTAAACATTAAGAGCCTTAACAGCCGCTTGTTTTAAAATCTCTGTAAGGATACGGATTACAACTACATAACTTCATTGTTACATGCAGAAGTAAGATGGTTGTCAAGAGGTCAAAGTTTGAGAAGACTATTGTTATTAAAGGACGAAATCGAAATATTTTCAACCGAACGAAAATGTGAACTTGGCGCTTTTTTTCAAAATGACTTATGGTTATCTAAGCTGTGTTATTTGTCAGATATCTTTGCGAAATTAAACGATCTCAACTTATCTCTTCAAGGAAAAAATTGGGATATATTACCTTCGAATGATAAAATTGAAAATTTTATTAAAAGGATCAACATTTGGAAAAGTAGGGTAGGAAAAATTTCGTTCGAAATGATTTCCAGTGTCGACAATTTTATAATCGAGAAAAATCATTGTAAAACTTTTATTGCAAACATTATTGTAGATCACTTAAAAGCACTAGAAACACAGTTCCGTACATATTTTATAATAAATATTGATTTCAAAAAGGTAGCTTGGATTCAAAAAACCGTTTAGGATTGATTTAAGTGAGATTGATCACCTGCCACTTAAAGCTCAAGAGGAATTTGCTGAGCTTTCGAGTGACTCAAACTTAAAACTACAATTTCTGAAAAAGCCCTTGACTGAATTCTGGATCGGAGCTAGAACTGAATTTCCCACAATCTCTGATATGTCGTTAAATGTTCTTCTGCCATTCAACACCACATTTTTATGTGAAGTTACTTTCTCAGCTTTAACACATATCAAAACCCAATATCGTTCATCGCTAAAAAATGTTGAAGAGGTCTTACGTCCAGCAGTGTCAAACATTCCAGCAAGATTTAATTTGTTATGCAATAAAAAACAGGCACATCCATCTCATTAAATGTTTTCCTTCAATTTTAATTTAATACTTACCACTGAACGACTGCGTTCGAATATATTCGAGCGATCTAAGACGGTCAGAATTCTCTTTTATTTATGTTATTGCAAAAAATGCAATTTTGATGAAAAATAGGGCATATAATTTTTGTAACTGTAATAAATACAATTTTAGAACTTTTTGTGCAATTTTTAATTTTTCTATGTTTCTAAACGAATTCTAAAACTATATATTTTCATATGTATATGTTACCTAATAAATAAATCGTCAAAAAATATTTATTCATTTTATGAGAGGTCGCCAGGAAACTCGCAATCATAAATGGGGTCGGGAATGGAAAAAGTTCAAGAAGCCCTGATTTAGATTATCACAGCCGTTATGAAGGTGACCAATAAATGTTGATATTTTTTCTTCGCAATTTTTTTATATAAAAAATTAAAATTAAATAATCTTAGCGTAAAGTCACTGTGAGTCGTTCTGTAGCTCCAACAGCCCTTGTGAATGTTGTATTGTTTCTAGTTAATTGAGGCCTTAGAATACCAAGAAGAACTTCGTCCTCAACCAGATCGGGAAATAATGCGTAAAATTCGCCAAACATCAAACGTTTCTTGCATATATTGTGTACCCATACTTCTATTTTTTTATTACTTTTTCGTCTTCTGCTAATAAGCAGCTGACAACTATGAATTCTTCTTCACTGTCACTCATTCTGCTCAAAACTAAACTGCTCGTGACCTATGTACAAATATGACTGATTCAAATTCCTGTAGCTCGGCTCGTTCGGTGCGCATCAGTAGGCGCTTACCTTTACTATTCTCGACAAATGGACCTGTTTGTCTATATACACAATGTCGAACGATTTTATAGCTGTGTCCGTTATGACAAAATTTTCTGTGTCACCTGGTTTAGCTTTGTTGACTTGACAATCGTGACACTTTTTTACGTAATTTTTCACATATTTTTCCATGTTTCTCCATCTCAAATTCGCTATTATTTTCTTGAGCAATCTGTTATTTTCTACGTGATCTCCAAACGTAGGATCATTGTGATATATTTCTAGAATCATCTGCATTTCGTCTTTTTGCTCTACTATTCTTGGTACTTCGCAAATGCATATTTGTATATTTCTTAAAACTTTGTTACCTGCATTTATACATTCTTCTACTGCACATCTCTTGAGAATGTGTTAATTTTTATATAATTTCATTCATTTTATCTTGTTTTTAACCGATAGCTCATCAAGTTTCTTCAACGTTCGGCAAATGTCGACGTTCTCTTCAAAATGTCAGTTATTATGAGGTCGTCCTCTCCATTTAATAATTATTATATAACAATTTGAGGTCATCTTATTTCTTCAGATATAACAACAGTTTGATGAGAAATAGGAGAAAATCAGTTTGAATTTCAGGTGTGTAAATTAAATTTCAATCAAATTGACATTTAATCGATTGATTTATTAAGACTGTCTAACATTTTCTATGCAAAATCCTACAAAAATAGTTTTTCACTTGGTCCAGATCTGCGTGATATAAATCTCAACAATTAGTTCTCTTTTTTCTCATCTGAACGAAAGGCATTCTGCGGGTACTTGATTTGATTTCCTTTAAAAATAAAGGCGGATCAGAAACCGCTGACCAGCCGGACTGCCTTTTAACAAAGTATAAAATTCGATTAATCCAAACAACATTTTACGAACAACGGCAGAACGGCAATCGTTGCATAAAAGCTCTGATCTCGACCAATAACCCTCTTTGCCGCGGGCAACCCCCGTATTCTCCACTTCTCTTTGCCAGCTTCGAGCCACCTTTCAGACCTTCACTTAACCCAATTAAATTAATGAATGTTCAAAATCTCCATCCACCTTTATAGATTCCAGAAACATGGCGATACGGTTTTCAACTCGCTTTGAGAGTATTTTACATTTTGTACTATCGGGATCTCTTTTATTTTTTAATGACTTTTCCAAACATTAGAGTTACGAAAATCAAAAAGTTTAGCACTTAG
Organism: Galeruca laticollis; assembly: GCA_963921935.1. Classification (NCBI taxonomy): domain Eukaryota; kingdom Metazoa; phylum Arthropoda; class Insecta; order Coleoptera; family Chrysomelidae; genus Galeruca; species Galeruca laticollis. The sequence goes on along the minus strand of OY998179.1, from coordinate 52,166,463 downwards.
TGAATAACAAGTATACTTGAATTTAAAATTGAAATTGTAATTTCTTCTATAACACAAATTGAAAGTAGACAATTATCTATGTTTCTAAAGTTATCTGAAAGTCAATAAATGGATTTCTCCACGACCATTAGTGAATGTAATACTTCCGGATCAATTTCAATAATCGAATCTGAACATTCTCGGTCTAGAGCTACAATATTTATTCTGACACACTTAGTAACCGGAAGTACATTCATGGTAACAAAATAAATAAACAATTTCCAATCAATCTTTTATAACAGTCGTATCATCAATAATGTCCCTGCATTTGATTATTTTCTCCCTCGATTCCTAGATCCTAAATTTTCGCGATTGTCGAATTTTGATATTTATATATTATTGAATTCTTATCACTCCCTGGTCGAAGAAACCTATTTATTAATAGTTCTAGTTAAGTTTTATATCTGTTTACCTCACCGTAGTGAATTACAATTTATTTTTATTAATGTGATCTATTTGTCATGAAATTGTAAATTTTCTTATAGTGCCTTTTTATCATATGGATAGCTGAAGAGCTCATTATCAATTCAAAACCGTTGTAACGAGAAAATTAACCTCTAGGTTATATTTTCCCTGATTTTTATTAAATTCCTTAGGTTACCTGTTCGGAATGTATGTTTGCTTTTTTTTGGTTTCCTTATAGTTGTCCTGATAGATTATTATTAGTCCTGTTGTCTCTCGTTTGGTCTACCAGCTAGGCTTACCTATTTTGTACTTTTTTTTCACCTAAAATTGATAAAAAACTACCATATTACAGAGATATTTTCTGTTGGTAGATGTCTTTGAAAACATTATTACCTTTTCTCCGTTTTCTTTATATCTTTCCAAAAAGTGAAGTGCAGTGGTCCTTTCAGATTGATATGGGTAGTATAACTGTACTTGATAGAGATTTCACTTGGAAGTACAGTGGTCTCTTCTACTAGGTATAGGTAGTATAATTGCACTAAATATACATTTCGTGTTCTCTTAATTCCTTCGTGAAATATATGTCTCTCATTGCTTAGTTTTTCCCATAATTTATTATTGAACTCAACAAGTGTTTGTTCTGATAGCCGATCTGTTAAATTAATGAAGACTTGGATGAGATGCTTCGATTAGCTGTCGTTGAGAGGTCTAGGAGCCCTTGGAGTTTACCGATTCTATTGGTCAAGAAGGAGGATGACGCTTTACGTTTCTGCGTGGATTATCGCAAGTCGAACGCTGTCACTGAGAGAGATAGTTACCCCCTCCCCTATATTTCCAATACATTGGACAAACTCCGGAATGCTCATTATGAATCCACTTTGGATATAAAATCTGTTTATTGGCAGGTAAGGGTGGCGAAGTCTTCAAGGGCGTTCACTTCATTTACTGTACATGTACGTGGTCTGTTCCAATTTAAACGGATGACTTTTGGGCTCCATGATGCCTCAGATACGTAGCAACGTGTAATCGATAAGTTCTTGGACCCGAGTTAGAACCTAATGTTTTCACGTATTTAGACGACGTAGTGGTTGTTACCCAGAACTTTGAGGAGCATCTTGCCGATCTGAAGGAAGTATTCGGACATATTACGGAAGGCTTGACTGTCAGTTGGGAAAAGTGTTTTTTTGTCGTTCCCAGTTAAAGTATGTTGTGGATGGTACTGGACAACATGTGGACCCTGATAAAGTCAAGGATATGTTAATGTTGCCTACTCCAAAATGTGTGAAAGATGTACGCGGGGTGATAGGAGATCTCGTGATACCGTAGATTTATCCCTGACTTCTCGACTTTGATCTCCCCCGCACTATTACGTAAGGGTAGGAAGTTTATTTGGACACCGAAGTGCGAGGCTTCGTTTAGTATGATTAAGGAATGTTTGGTTAACCCCCTGTGTTGAGTTGTCAGACTACAATCCGCCATTTGAGGTTCATTGTGATGCAAGTGGATATTGGCTTGAAGCCGTGCTTGTCCAAAATCACTCTGATGGAGACCAAGTAGTAAGCTATTCAAGTCGATCGTTGAGTAAGCGGGAGAGAGTATATTCCACTACGGAAGGCGAATGTCTGGCTGATTTATAGGCGGTGGAAAAACTGAGACCATATCTCGAAGGCATTCCTTTTACCCTCGTGACTGACCATTACTCATTGGTATGGCTGCAGAATCTTAAGGACGCTACCGGGCGCCTGGCCAGATGGAGCATCAAGTTACAGCAACACGACTACAAGATTGATCACCGTAAGGGCAAGGAACATGTTGTACCCGACGCCTTGTCCAGAGCAATTCCTGACGTTGAGGTTAACGAGGTTTCTGTTGTTAGGGATCGTTGGTATTTGAAGATGTTAGAAAAGGTACAGAAACATCTCATTAAGTTTTCACAGTGGAGAGTAGTGGATCGTAAACTTTTCAAGCACGTACGTACTAATTATAGGGCTTTATGTGATGTTGTGGATGATTGGAAGGAGGTCGTGCTCAAGGTTGACAGGAGGGGAATTATTCAGCAGTTTCGCGATCAACCTTTTGCTAATCACATGGGAGTTCTTAAAACGTTCAAACGTATAATTCAAAGCTTTTAATGGCCTAAGCTTAGATCAGATGTGACTTCATTTGTCAGAAATTGTTTGGTATGTGCGGCACACAAAGTCGACCAGAGTGGTCCCAACGGTCAGATGACACTTCAGCCGAGAGCCACTCGACCTTGGTAAATTATATGTGGCCATTCCCTCGAACCACGTCCGGACACAGGTTTATATAGGTTGTGGTCGATTTGTTTACTAAGTTCATTCTTACCTTTCCTTTAAGATCCTCCACCGCACAAGTAGTGGCCAAAAAGACGGAAGAGGGGGCATTTTTATTGTTTGGCAAGCCTCGTTTGTTGCTCCGCGACAACGGCCCTCAATTTACTTCATGCACGAATTTGATGAAGGAATATGAGATCTCTGTATGTTATAATGCTCATTATCACCCACAATCGAACCATACCGAGCGCTACAATAAGACCATGTTGGCCATGTACGTCTTCGATAACCATCGTAAATGGGATGTCCCGTTATCTAAGGTCACTTGTGCTATTCGCACTGCATATAATGATTCGACGAATCATCCCCCTTATTTTTTGAAATTTGGTAGGAATAAGGTCCTTAATGGCGTCGATTTTCTTGTGAACGACAGACTTAGGGATTGTTCCTCAGAATTGGGTAATTCCAGTACCGACGTTGAAACTGGTAGAACATTTGGTGCATTATTTAAGGAAGTACGGGTACGTCTTGATGGGGCTTCTAGACGGAATGAGAGAGTTTACAGTCTTCGGCGACGTCGAGAGCAGCTGTTACCCCACCAAGTAGTTTGGCGTAAGAATTTTATCTATTTGTCTATTTCTTCGCTTACTACTATCCCTACTCCTTCTTTTGCTTTAGTGTCCTGACCCAGTCCTGAATAGTACATGCTGTAATTTGTATTCAACTTAAAACATCCGTTTTCATGTTTTCTTCATTTCACTTAAACCTATTATTAGAATTACCCATTTTTCCATTTCTTCGATCAGTTCCATTTCCTTGCCTCCTAACGATGTTGAATTCCACGTCCCCAGCTTTATTTGTTGAATTTCTTCCTGGTTCCTGTTTCCTTCATTATTTTGTGTTATAATTTCACTTTCCTGTTTACCATGTTCCTTGTAATTCTGTTCTATATTTTTTCCACTCTTCGTTTGTTCCTTTAGTAATGATGGAGAATCGTGTAAAGAAGAAGAACGCCGTATCGTATTTATTTTATTCTCATCATTACTAGCCACCCCAATTCTAATGAGAATTTTACTTATATTTATATAATTGTATTCCTTATTGCTCCTTTTTCACTATTTTTAGCTGGATACCTAAACTTAATTTTATTATGATTGTTACCGATATTTTGTAAATCCTTATATCTATAGCTATTTTTTACATTTTTTACCCTATCATTAGACTTATTGAATACCCTAAATATATTATTAAAACTATCGTTATAACTAAGTTTACATAAATTGTCGTTATTTTGGTCCTATATAATTTTTCTTTTTCACTAATTTATTAACTTGATGGATATTTCTTGCTTTCTCTATTAGTGTTTCGATACTGTATATTCAACGATTTTATTTTCGTTTTTGTCCTATCTCCATTCGATCCCATCTACTGTGGTTTTGTTATTTCCTATTTTCACTACATTTATTTACTTTCTTTGATGTATCTCTTATTTGCTTATGTTTGTATCTTTCGGCTCTAGTTTGATCTTCACTTATGGAAATCATTTGATTCTGTACATTTTTAAACTTGTACCTTTTTCAACACATTTAATTTTTCTTTTCCATTTTCCAGTTTAATTAGACAGGTATTATCTCCTATTTTGGATGTTTTCTTCATTATAACGCTAATGCCTAGGTGTTCTTCTATAAGTTTTTTTATGGATTGACTTAAGGTATTGCTATCAACTGTGTCCAGCGGGATTCCTGTTACAACTATATAATTTCTCTTTTTTTTTCAATTATTTCTATTGTTTCTTTTATTGCCCTCAGTTCTTTTTGGTTTGCATGTTTTCTTCTTTTATTTCTTCATTTTCCTCCTTATGTCCTTTATTTGCTCGTTGAAGTCTTAGAACTTCCTCATTGAATTGTATCTGTTCGGTGTGTATCTTTTTTATCTCTTCCTTCATATCCCCTTGCTCTGTTTTCATTCTCAGTTTTCTCCCTCCTTATTGGCGTTCTCTCAGTTCTTTTGCTTTTGTTAAATGGGTGGATTAGTTCTTCAAGCGTCTTTCTTTTCCTCTCCTCTGTCGAGTAGTCATCATCCGAATTCATACTTGCTCATTAATTAATAATTATTATTCTTGGTTTTATTTAAATTTAAATTTTTTCACCCCGACCCTGACTAATTATGTTCGATTTATACCAAAACGAGTTATCTCATCTCTATTAATTTTAATTTTTTGATACTTAAATGTTCTTCTGTGATTATGTTGTTTCGAACAGCCTCTGTTTTATATACTTTCACGATATATTTTGATGGATTTAAAGTACTCATCAGTAAGCTGGTTTTAGTATCACTAAGCTGTGGTTGTTTCAATATTTAACTTTAACTACGAGGGCAATTCAGAAACTAACCTCCGGTTGATTGAAAAAAATACACCAAGTTAAGTAAAAATATTTTAATATATACATCTTACAACTACATCTTTGCACTATTTTTCGACATAGTCTCCATAACGATTGAGGCACTTATCGTATCTCTTCACAAGCTTTGAAATTCCTTCTGCATAAAAATCACCCGCTTGTGCCTTGAGCCAGCCTGTGACCGCATCTTTGAGCTCTTCGTCGTCATCAAACCGCTGGGACCCATGCCATTTCTTCATATGCATGAAGAGGTGATAATCGCTGGGCGCCAGATCTGGGCTGTAAGGTGGATGGTTGAAAACGTCCCACTTGAAGGACTCAAGAAGGGCTGTTGTTCTGCGAGCAGAGTGAGGACGGGCGTTATCGTGCAAAAAAACGATACCGGAAGTCAGCATACCACGGCGTTTGTTCTGTATAGCCCGTCGTAATGTTTTTAGTGTTTCACAGTACACGTCTTGATTAATGGTCGTCCCACGTTCCATGAATTCAACCAACAACACCCCTTTGGCATCCCAAAACACCGTTGCCATCAGTTTTCTGGCAGAAAAATCTTGCCGGGCTTTTTTTGGTTTGGTAGGCGAATCTGAATGTGCCCACATCTTTGATTGTTCTTTTGTCTCAGGGTTCACGTACTTAATCCAGGTTTCGTCACCGGTCACGATTCTGTTTAACAATGGTTCTCCTTCGTCCTCATAACGTGACAGAAAGTCTAATGCAGAGGCCATTCTTTGACTTTTGTGGTGGTCGGTAAGAATTTTGGGCACCCATCGTGCACAGAACTTACGGTAACCCAATCTTGCTGTCACTATCACGTACAAAAGAGTCTTAGAAATCTGTGGAAAATCAGTAGACAACTCCGCCATTGTGAAACGTCGATTTTCACGAACTTTTGCATCAACTGTCTGAACGAGTTCGTCAGTCACCAAGGATGGTCTACCACTCCTCTCTTCATCATGAACGTTTTCTCGTCCACTTTTAAATAAACGTACCCATTCACGGACAACTCCTTCACTCATAACTTTTGGTCCGTACACGGCACAAAGCTCACGATGAATAGCTGCTGCAGAGTATCCTTTGGCTGTAAAAAACCTTATAACAGCACGCACTTCACATTTGGCGGGATTTTCTATTGCAGCACACATTTCAAACTGCCACAAAAACTAAACTAGCGCAGGTACGATGTTCACTCGACTACGGCTTGATGCCGACTGACCTGCTGAGCGTGTGAATGCACAGATGGCGCGCTACTCCCCCCACTACCCGCACTGTGACCAATCGGAGGTTAGTTTCTGAATTGCCCTCGTATTAACTGCACTTTTCTTCCGACACAAAACTTAATAATCTATCATGGATAAAACCGTTTTTATTTCCGATATGGGTTATAATAACTCTTCGTCCTTTTCCGATGGGAATATTATTTAACCCGGTTGATACACCTTCACAGTCGTATCTACCCATACTTTTGATACGGTATGTTCTTCGTTTAGCCAATTCTCGTCCATATGATCAATATTCCAACCTTTCTCCCTCCCTCTACCTTTTAATGGCTCTGAGATAATCCCTTCTCCAACATACAATGTCTTCTCTATCAATTAACAGTGACTTCCGACTATGCTTCTCCCAGTGAAATCCAATCTCTCGTAATTGTTTCCATAATTTACCACTTCATCTAATGATCTTGTTGATATTCATTTTATTATTCAGTTGAAGGACTTAGGTAGGGAATTAGAAGCTAGGAAGGAGGCAATGCAAGTTTACGTACCATCAACTAGGAATACCAGCTCCTTTTGGAACCTGACTTAGCATATATTGAAGCAAATGGGAATGCAGTAAGTGCTATCGAAGGTGGTCATGTTTCGAGTTCTGCTACAAGTAATCTGACAAAGGAGGTGAATAGAGAAGTTATTTGTTTCCGTTGTGGCACTTCCGGACATTGAGCTATATTCTTTGGGGTAATCCGTTAAAACCTGCTTGCACTGCAAGGATAAGGGAAAGAGCAAGAGACATGCTTAAGGAATCGGGGCAGGCATGTCGGTACTAATATCTCGATCAATATGACTTAGGTAATTTTAGGCTACGTCCTAGAGCATACAGATAGTGATGATTGGCCCTACGTTGAAGTTACCGTTTTAGGCAAACTGATATTAAGTTTTTTAGAATCGTTAGCTTCCCGTACCATTATAGGTAGGAAAGGTTTACATATTCTTCACCTGTTGGGTCTTCAGGTCGATAAAACTCAAAATATTCCTTGTAGAGTTGAAAAAAATTGAAGATTTAAAAAAATAAGGGTTTTTTCAAAAATGCAGTTTAGATAATATTTATCTTTATTATCCAAAACTAATATTTTTTAAAAAACTTTTAATTTTTAAATGAAGTTCAAAAATTCAAATCATAAACTAGGATTAGATACCCCATTATTTTAAATTTAATTAAAAATATGAAATTTGTACTAATAGTTATGTTCTTAAAAATTGAAAATTTTGTCGATATTTTAGTCCTTTTAGAGGAACCTGTTCTGTAAATGATAATCCACGATTTAATTGATTTATATTATTAATTTGTAAACCATCGTTAACAAGTATTTTATTAAAATTAATAATATTTAAGATTTTAAATTCAAAAATTAATCAGCTCAAGGTGCAATTTATATATAAGAAGAAATGAGTCATAATAAACATATTTTTAAATATTTTTTTAATAAAGATTTGAATTTAAATTTCATAGTAATTTTAATGAATTATTTAATTTGATTTTGGCTCGTTACGAATGGTAGTATGTGTGAAAGTGTTGGTTAGTTCCACTTCTAATTTCCCTTGTAGGCCAATTCCGTTTGTTTGTCATCTCCGATGTTCCACATTTACTCATCTTAGAAATAGATTTTTGGTACCCTATGGGTATAGTCTCTGATCTGAAACAGAACGAGTGGTTCTGTTCCATCGAACCTGTGATTGTTATTACCATGAAGCATGTTAATGGTCAGTCAGTTTTAAACAGATTAGAGAACTCCCAGTTCTTGATATAAATTTGTCTTCTTTGGATCCCACATTAGGTTATACCATAAAGGCCGATCACGAACAGTCCTCAAGTTAAACAAAGGGTCTATAGGGTAAATCCTGTCATCCAGCAACAAACGAAAGTAGAGCTCGACGGAATGCTTAAACTGTGCGAAGTGGATCCTTCGAATAGTCCTATATCGCCCCATTATTCTAGTCAAGAAGAAAGATGGGTATTTTCGCTTCTGCGTTGATTTTAGAAAGCTGAGTCCAGTAACGATCAGAGATAATTTTTCCCTACCTTTGGTGTCTTACACCCTTGACAAGTTGCGTGATGCCAAAATACGTGTACAGTATAGATGTTGAGTTAGCCTATTGGCAAGTCTCGATGGCGTAAGATTCGAAGAAATACACTGCATTTTCTGTCCCGAATCAAGGGTAATTCCAATTTCGAAGAATTCTCCTCGTCTCCATAATGACCCTACCACATCGCAGAGGCTAATCGATAATGTTTTGGGCCATGACCTAGAATAATATGTTTTCGTCACTTTGGACGATATCGTCATAATGACAGATATTTGAGCAATAACTCGCCATACTTGAAGAAGTTTTTCGTCGTCTTAAACAGGTCAACAATTACGGGTAGTTTCGATAAATGTCAGTTCTGCAGGGCGGAGATAAAATATCTCGGTTATGTGATAGACAAAAATGGTCTCCATGTAGATGTTGATGAAGATAAGGCCATGTTAGAACTCCCTATCCCCACTAGTGTGTCTGAAGTTCGTCGTGTTATGGGTAGATTCCCTTGGTATCGTCGTGTTGTCCCTGAATTTTCTTCTATCGTTGCCCCTATTATCGCTCTTCTTAATAAAAATTCTTTTAAATATTTGAAAAAATGATTGGTTAGAGCTCTAAGTTTGAGTCGACCATATTATTCTCTCACGTTTGCAGTTCAAAAAGACGCCTCGGACTATGGAATTAGTGCTTGTCTCTATCAACCGTATCCTGAAGGCGATAAAGTCATCTGCTATCTATGTTACTCACTCGCCAAAAAAGAAACTTTTCCACTACTTAAAGATAATGTTTGGCTGTCCTCTGGGCAGAGGAAAAGCTTCGCAGGTCCGTCAAGCTGGCCCCCCCCCCGGTTGGAATTTTTCTACCAAAATGCTAGCACACATAAAGGGCACCTAGCACAACCTAGCACAACCATTTTTATAGCTAGCACACCAACAGGTCACAATAAAAATGCATTAGAATTCGGGTGGGGCCAGGTTGACGCTAGCCCCCCCCCCGGTTGGAATTTTTTTGCCAAAATGCTAGCACAGATAAAGGACGCCTAGCACAACCTAGCTCAACCATTTTTATAGCTAGCACACCAACAGGTCGCAATAAAAATGCTTTTGAACTCGGGTGGGGCCAGGTTAACGCTAGCCCCCTCCGGTTGGAATTTTTTCGCCAAAATGCTAGCACAGATAAAGGACACCTAGCACAACCTAGCACAACCATTTTTATAGCTAGCACACCAACAGGTCACAATAAAAATGCTTTTGAACTCGGGTGGGGCCAGGTTAACGCTAGCCCCCTCTGGTTGGTTTTTTTCCGCCAAAATGATAGCTCAAATAAAAGACACCTAGCACAAATTTTTTTATAGCTAGTACATCAACAATGCTTTTGAATTCAGGGGATGGTGGGTGTCTGCAAAATAACGCTATGGTTACACGAATGAATGAAAATGTTAGATGTATTTGTCCCTAAACATCATATTCCTATAAAAAATGGCCCCTAAGCAGCATTATTGTTATCAGCTGTTGCCGGATTGTGCTTGATATCTATATTTTCCCATCTCGCAGGGTATTTAATTAATTAATAATTAACTATTATTTAATTAATAATTATCTATTTATTTTCAATTAATGCTAAAAATAATTTTGTTGAAATCATAGTAATTTTAATAAAACCAATTAATTAAATTGAACCATTTAGTTACGAAATCAGAAACAATCCGTGCACAAATAGGTTGCAAATTACGTCACACTTTAAAAAAGGCAACGGCAAACGTTTGCGTACAGACATGTTGGATAAATAAATATCCAAAAAAGCGAAGCCGTTGGATATGTCCTTTGGACAAAGTTGTGCAATCTGGGAAGGGGCGGCTGAGATCCCTAAAAATGTTCCAATATATTGAGAATACATGTTTTAGATTGATCGTGGTTCACTGTAGTCCTTATTTAAAAGAAACACTCAAACTCTATTTTTAAATTTGCCAGAATATTTATTGCCGAAGTTGATGGTTAATTAACCACTGTAATGATAACATAAATATTGCATTTCACTATCAGATTTTTTTTAAACTCCTAAGTTAACTTAGAACGTGCAGCTTTTAATTCTTAGAGCCGGTTAATCAGAGCTTCAAATATTTCTGTGGCATATCATAAGACACCAACACTACTATGTATTTTTCAAAGTTTTTAGTATGTAACTGGCAATGTATGTTTTTTCGGTTGCAATCTTGCAACTCAGTATTGAAGCAGATATCTTCAACCGATTGATTTGAAATTCTGTATATACGTCTAGTTTGCATGCCAATCCATAATTAGGTATGTGACGTCATTTTAAATACAACATGGCGGATCACCAAAGTTGGCGGAATAAAGAAAGTGGACTAATTTTTTTATGCTTCCTTACAATATGTGTATGAAATGGAAGGCAGCAAAATTGATGAAATAGGTATTTTTATTTTTCGAAAAAATAGGTATAATCCATCTCAAGCTTTCATCGGACTTTTTAAAAGGGTCGTTAAACCAAGTCTATTGTTAAAATTTGAATTATTTTTATAATGCCGTTTTTATTGGTCTTAAGAGTAAATAAAATTCTTGCAGGTACATTCAAACTGGCCTATTCAGATGCTTGGGTTAAGAAAGGGTTTCCCCGAAGGGCTGATGGTTGTAATAATATGTATTCATTCTAATAATATTACAAGCAACATGGACTATATAAGTAAAATTAATGATCTAACTATTTTCACGAGTGTAATTCGATAGAGTATTTCTCGATTAGACGACATAAAACTGTATTAATGCGAAATTTATATTGCGTATTTAAACAACATTACATGTTTCATTTTCAATCAGTTATTTTTGGATTAAACTTGAAGAATCGTTTTCAAACCGTGACATTTATATGTGTTCGAATTTGGTTTTTAATTACCAAATTCTCCCGTGATTTTATTTCAACTTCCCCTGTATACTACCTTTCGAATATTATGCTCAAAACATATAACTAAATATATCCCGATAAAGTCATCTGCTATCTATGTTACTCACTCGCCAAAAAAGAAACTTTTCCACTACTTAAAGATAATGTTTGGCTGTCCTCTGGGCAGAGGAAAAGCTTCGCAGGTCCGTCAAGCTGGCCCCCCCCCCGGTTGGAATTTTTCTACCAAAATGCTAGCACACATAAAGGGCACCTAGCACAACCTAGCACAACCATTTTTATAGCTAGCACACCAACAGGTCACAATAAAAATGCATTAGAATTCGGGTGGGGCCAGGTTGACGCTAGCCCCCCCCCCGGTTGGAATTTTTTTGCCAAAATGCTAGCACAGATAAAGGACGCCTAGCACAACCTAGCTCAACCATTTTTATAGCTAGCACACCAACAGGTCGCAATAAAAATGCTTTTGAACTCGGGTGGGGCCAGGTTAACGCTAGCCCCCTCCGGTTGGAATTTTTTCGCCAAAATGCTAGCACAGATAAAGGACACCTAGCACAACCTAGCACAACCATTTTTATAGCTAGCACACCAACAGGTCACAATAAAAATGCTTTTGAACTCGGGTGGGGCCAGGTTAACGCTAGCCCCCTCTGGTTGGTTTTTTTCCGCCAAAATGATAGCTCAAATAAAAGACACCTAGCACAAATTTTTTTATAGCTAGTACATCAACAATGCTTTTGAATTCAGGGGATGGTGGGTGTCTGCAAAATAACGCTATGGTTACACGAATGAATGAAAATGTTAGATGTATTTGTCCCTAAACATCATATTCCTATAAAAAATGGCCCCTAAGCAGCATTATTGTTATCAGCTGTTGCCGGATTGTGCTTGATATCTATATTTTCCCATCTCGCAGGGTATTTAATTAATTAATAATTAACTATTATTTAATTAATAATTATCTATTTATTTTCAATTAATGCTAAAAATAATTTTGTTGAAATCATAGTAATTTTAATAAAACCAATTAATTAAATTGAACCATTTAGTTACGAAATCAGAAACAATCCGTGCACAAATAGGTTGCAAATTACGTCACACTTTAAAAAAGGCAACGGCAAACGTTTGCGTACAGACATGTTGGATAAATAAATATCCAAAAAAGCGAAGCCGTTGGATATGTCCTTTGGACAAAGTTGTGCAATCTGGGAAGGGGCGGCTGAGATCCCTAAAAATGTTCCAATATATTGAGAATACATGTTTTAGATTGATCGTGGTTCACTGTAGTCCTTATTTAAAAGAAACACTCAAACTCTATTTTTAAATTTGCCAGAATATTTATTGCCGAAGTTGATGGTTAATTAACCACTGTAATGATAACATAAATATTGCATTTCACTATCAGATTTTTTTTAAACTCCTAAGTTAACTTAGAACGTGCAGCTTTTAATTCTTAGAGCCGGTTAATCAGAGCTTCAAATATTTCTGTGGCATATCATAAGACACCAACACTACTATGTATTTTTCAAAGTTTTTAGTATGTAACTGGCAATGTATGTTTTTTCGGTTGCAATCTTGCAACTCAGTATTGAAGCAGATATCTTCAACCGATTGATTTGAAATTCTGTATATACGTCTAGTTTGCATGCCAATCCATAATTAGGTATGTGACGTCATTTTAAATACAACATGGCGGATCACCAAAGTTGGCGGAATAAAGAAAGTGGACTAATTTTTTTATGCTTCCTTACAATATGTGTATGAAATGGAAGGCAGCAAAATTGATGAAATAGGTATTTTTATTTTTCGAAAAAATAGGTATAATCCATCTCAAGCTTTCATCGGACTTTTTAAAAGGGTCGTTAAACCAAGTCTATTGTTAAAATTTGAATTATTTTTATAATGCCGTTTTTATTGGTCTTAAGAGTAAATAAAATTCTTGCAGGTACATTCAAACTGGCCTATTCAGATGCTTGGGTTAAGAAAGGGTTTCCCCGAAGGGCTGATGGTTGTAATAATATGTATTCATTCTAATAATATTACAAGCAACATGGACTATATAAGTAAAACTAATGATCTAACTATTTTCACGAGTGTAATTCGATAGAGTATTTCTCGATTAGACGACATAAAACTGTATTAATGCGAAATTTATATTGCGTATTTAAACAACATTACATGTTTCATTTTCAATCAGTTATTTTTGGATTAAACTTGAAGAATCGTTTTCAAACCGTGACATTTATATGTGTTCGAATTTGGTTTTTAATTACCAAATTCTCCCGTGATTTTATTTCAACTTCCCCTGTATACTACCTTTCGAATATTATGCTCAAAACATATAACTAAATATATCCCGATAAAGTCATCTGCTATCTATGTTACTCACTCGCCAAAAAAGAAACTTTTCCACTACTTAAAGATAATGTTTGGCTGTCCTCTGGGCAGAGGAAAAGCTTCGCAGGTCCGTCAAGCTGCCCCCCCCCCGGTTGGAATTTTTCTACCAAAATGCTAGCACACATAAAGGGCACCTAGCACAACCTAGCACAACCATTTTTATAGCTAGCACACCAACAGGTCACAATAAAAATGCATTAGAATTCGGGTGGGGCCAGGTTGACGCTAGCCCCCCCCCCGGTTGGAATTTTTTTGCCAAAATGCTAGCACAGATAAAGGACGCCTAGCACAACCTAGCTCAACCATTTTTATAGCTAGCACACCAACAGGTCGCAATAAAAATGCTTTTGAACTCGGGTGGGGCCAGGTTAACGCTAGCCCCCTCCGGTTGGAATTTTTTCGCCAAAATGCTAGCACAGATAAAGGACACCTAGCACAACCTAGCACAACCATTTTTATAGCTAGCACACCAACAGGTCACAATAAAAATGCTTTTGAACTCGGGTGGGGCCAGGTTAACGCTAGCCCCCTCTGGTTGGTTTTTTTCCGCCAAAATGATAGCTCAAATAAAAGACACCTAGCACAAATTTTTTTATAGCTAGTACATCAACAATGCTTTTGAATTCAGGGGATGGTGGGTGTCTGCAAAATAACGCTATGGTTACACGAATGAATGAAAATGTTAGATGTATTTGTCCCTAAACATCATATTCCTATAAAAAATGGCCCCTAAGCAGCATTATTGTTATCAGCTGTTGCCGGATTGTGCTTGATATCTATATTTTCCCATCTCGCAGGGTATTTAATTAATTAATAATTAACTATTATTTAATTAATAATTATCTATTTATTTTCAATTAATGCTAAAAATAATTTTGTTGAAATCATAGTAATTTTAATAAAACCAATTAATTAAATTGAACCATTTAGTTACGAAATCAGAAACAATCCGTGCACAAATAGGTTGCAAATTACGTCACACTTTAAAAAAGGCAACGGCAAACGTTTGCGTACAGACATGTTGGATAAATAAATATCCAAAAAAGCGAAGCCGTTGGATATGTCCTTTGGACAAAGTTGTGCAATCTGGGAAGGGGCGGCTGAGATCCCTAAAAATGTTCCAATATATTGAGAATACATGTTTTAGATTGATCGTGGTTCACTGTAGTCCTTATTTAAAAGAAACACTCAAACTCTATTTTTAAATTTGCCAGAATATTTATTGCCGAAGTTGATGGTTAATTAACCACTGTAATGATAACATAAATATTGCATTTCACTATCAGATTTTTTTTAAACTCCTAAGTTAACTTAGAACGTGCAGCTTTTAATTCTTAGAGCCGGTTAATCAGAGCTTCAAATATTTCTGTGGCATATCATAAGACACCAACACTACTATGTATTTTTCAAAGTTTTTAGTATGTAACTGGCAATGTATGTTTTTTCGGTTGCAATCTTGCAACTCAGTATTGAAGCAGATATCTTCAACCGATTGATTTGAAATTCTGTATATACGTCTAGTTTGCATGCCAATCCATAATTAGGTATGTGACGTCATTTTAAATACAACATGGCGGATCACCAAAGTTGGCGGAATAAAGAAAGTGGACTAATTTTTTTATGCTTCCTTACAATATGTGTATGAAATGGAAGGCAGCAAAATTGATGAAATAGGTATTTTTATTTTTCGAAAAAATAGGTATAATCCATCTCAAGCTTTCATCGGACTTTTTAAAAGGGTCGTTAAACCAAGTCTATTGTTAAAATTTGAATTATTTTTATAATGCCGTTTTTATTGGTCTTAAGAGTAAATAAAATTCTTGCAGGTACATTCAAACTGGCCTATTCAGATGCTTGGGTTAAGAAAGGGTTTCCCCGAAGGGCTGATGGTTGTAATAATATGTATTCATTCTAATAATATTACAAGCAACATGGACTATATAAGTAAAACTAATGATCTAACTATTTTCACGAGTGTAATTCGATAGAGTATTTCTCGATTAGACGACATAAAACTGTATTAATGCGAAATTTATATTGCGTATTTAAACAACATTACATGTTTCATTTTCAATCAGTTATTTTTGGATTAAACTTGAAGAATCGTTTTCAAACCGTGACATTTATATGTGTTCGAATTTGGTTTTTAATTACCAAATTCTCCCGTGATTTTATTTCAACTTCCCCTGTATACTACCTTTCGAATATTATGCTCAAAACATATAACTAAATATATCCTTATTTTCAACAGTTTATATTTCTTTACTCCACTAAAAAAAGTCATTTTAAATTTACTAACACCTAAGAATAACAGATAAATATCGTTTTCTGAAATTCTACTGAATATATCAAAGTCCCCGACATCTTATCTCTTCATAAAAACTCTCTTCCAAACTCTGTTATCTGTATCTACGAAACCATTGCAAACCCCCAAAAAAACATCTTCATAACTGCCAAATTCACTTGTTGTTCGAACGTTACGTTTAAAATACTCGTATCCCATTGGTTAGACCCGACCAAGTGGACCCTACGTCACCAAAGATATAAATACGACATATAACCTACATCCAACCTCTTTTCATCATCAAACGGGGCACACAAAGGTACTCATTTTAGAAGAGCACCCGGCATGTTCATAGCGGAAACAAACATGTGTTCTTAAACCGTAATCATCTCATAAATCTTAATAATATGTGCAAACTACCTTCATTCACCGCGTAAAAGTCAAGTGAATTCTTAATTGTTCAAGCAAATAAAAGAAAAATGTACTTTTCGTCAATATACAAGTGAAAGTGACATAATAGTTTGATTTAAAAAAAAACCGCCATAAGCCTACGAATACTACAGTGAACTACATATAACTACACGGTCCTTCGAGCTAAGTAAACTACAACCTTCCGTTCCATTTATTATCCCAAGTGCAAAAAAGGGTTAATAAAACAATATGATATTTTAAATTAAAATTATGATAATAACAACAATTGTTACTTAGACGTTACTTAGATACGGACTTAAAAGGGAAATTATCGGCCCTGCTGGAGAGTCATCTCCGAAAAGATCCTGCTTAATTTGGAATTTTTATCATATGAAAATTTTTCGTAACTACAGTAAGAAACAATTAAACCAGCCGTTTTACATATATATTCAACCTATTCATTTATCCATTCATTTATTCATCTAGTAAGTATAGCGTTATTTCACTGACCTCCGTCCCACTCCCCAGCATCAAGAGTGTAGTTAGTGTGCTTGCTATAAAAATGGTTGTGCTAGGTTGTGCTAGGTGTCCTTCATCTGTGCTAGCATTTTGGCGAAAAAATTCCAACCCGGGGGGGGGGCTAGCGTTAACCTGGCCCCACCCGAATTCAAAAGCATTTTTATTGTGACCTGTTGGTGTGCTAGCTATAAAAATGGTTGTGCTAGGTTGTGCTAGGTGTCCTTTATCTGTGGTAGCATTTTGGCGAAAAAATTCCAACCGGGGGGGGCTAGCGTTAACCTGGCCCCACCCGAATTCAAAAGCATTTTTATTGTGACATGTTGGTGTGCTAGCTATAAAAATGGTTGTGCTAGGTTGTGCTAGGTGCCCTTTATGTGTGCTAGCATTTTGGTAGAAAAATTCCAACCGGGGGGGGGCAGCTTGACGGACCTAAGCTTCGCCCGTATTTGGAGGGGGTATCATTCACGGTTGTAACATATCACTATAGTCTTCTCTGGCTGCACCACAAGGCGACTCAGTCGATGGTCATTACGCCTACAACAGTTTTATTTTGAAATAGTGCTCAGAAAAGGCGAGTATAATGCTGTTCCTAATACGTTATCCAGGGCAGTGCCAGTTCTTGACATTATACAGGTGGGCAATGAAACCACAGAGGCGGTAAAATATTGAGTGGTACCAATCCATGCTAGACAGGGTTAGGTCCATTCCGCAGAATTTCAGCAAATGGCGGTAACATAATGGTAAATTATGGAAACATATCATTTCTGACTTCCCTTAATTATATTCATCAGCTGAGTCTTGGAACCTAGTCATTTCTAATAGTAACCGCCGAGAAATTGTTGCAGCTGCCCGTGAACCGGCGACTGCTGGTGTCTTTAAGTGCTAGAGTAACCGAGAAATATTACTGGCCCAATTTTAGATTCATTTTGTTTCCACCCAATTCCATGCACCTTCTACAACCACTAGACGTGTTGCATTTTTCGCTTATGTGAAGAAAAATTGGCGAATAAATTTAACACAATGAAAAACAAACAATAAGGGAGTTATTTCAAAGTCAGAGTTTCCCAGAATTGTAGAAAAAACTTTAGATAAGATGGCGCTAATAATGCAGCAGACAATCAAGTCAAAACTTCAAACTCGTTGGATTTTCCCGCTGAATCTAGAGGTTCTATTAAGACGAATTCCAATATCAAGAGATGAGGCTGAAGTTGCTGGTGAATTGTCTCATACGTTTTTCGGCATACCGAAGAGCCCACGCGTAGAAGGGGCAGGAATCTCAATGTTGCTCCGGGGAAAGCTGTAAAATGTCCCAATAGGCAGAACTCCGCATTGCCATCTGAGTTAGATATCTCAATTGATGAGCATGAAGCAACAACAGATGAGAAAATTGAGAATCACGACGACAAAGAAGAAATAGAGAATCACGACGAAGAAGAATGTGAGGTTGACGGTGCAGGTATCATCCAAAACGAAAATAATGAGAAAGTCGATTCATTAGAGAGCCCAAAAAACGCAGTTATACCACCTGAATTACATCCTGTATATTGCCGACATACCCTCTGGTTTCCGGTACTGCAACGACCGTTGGTGCAAACTCGGCACATTCAACATATAAATACGATTGTAAATATATTTAATTCAGTCTGCCTATTATTTTTTATCTACATATCCTACTTGTACAATTTATATATTTTACTGTTATTTTTGAAAGTCGATATTTTGTATTTTTAACTGAATAAAAGTTTTTAAAAACAAAGTTCGTGTAACAACACATATATTAGGCGCAGTCAGTAGGATAGTCACGAAAGGCATCCAACGCGGAAAATTTCAATAGTGAAGTGACAATCAAAGCAAGAAAAGTATCCAGTTCCATCCTAAGAAGTCCAGGACCAAAGGCAAATTAATACCGTACTGTAAGTCGACTTACTTTGATTCATTGTATATGTCAGACTCCTCTAGTGCTTTCTCTTCCTTCAGTGATAGCGAGAACGACCTAGAGTTAAATTTAACTAACGACACATCTAATAATAATTTAGAAATAGAAATACTTGCTCAAACTTTGAAAACATTTTCATTAGACGAAAATAACAGAAATGGCGAATATTCCCAATTTTAGTAAAGTTCATGCCGAAACCATTCCAGATTTCGATGGTAACGAGATTATACTACAATTTTTCTTAGAATGTATCGATTGGATTGTAAATCATTTTTACGATATTACAAATGCCGATAATTACCAAAACATTATAATTTTCAGAACTATAATAAGTAAATTGAAAGGAAATGCAAGTAAGGTCATTATTATTAGTGGGTGTACCACAATAAATCAAATTAAACAAAAATTAATCAGAAATTTTAGTGATCCTACAGATGAAACATGCTCATTTCTTGATTTGAATAACTTAAGGCAACGGCATAACGAATTCCCGTACCAATTTTATGATAAAATTGCATACTATGTCGAACTATTTAGCTTCATATGAAAACGATAGAAACGCACGTGCATTCAAGCAAAATATGTATAATAATCAAGCTTTAGAAGTATTTTTAGCAGGTTTGAGAAACCGTATCATGGTTCGTACAAAAGAACCTCAGACTTGGCTAGACGCCATAAATTTCATAAAAAAAGAAAATAATATTAGATATCTCCAAAATAATTCTAATTTTCCACCAAACTCTAAAAATTTTAATAATCAAATTAGGCCAACATTTAATCAAGTACAAAACAATTCCAAATCACTCTCGTTACTTCAATAGAAATGACAATTTCAATTTTAATCAAAGAATTCCTCAACCACAACAATATATTTTTCAAAATAATTATCCTCAACCTAATAATAATTTCCCACGAGGCCCAATTCCTGTTCAACCCAGACCAATCAATAATAATCAAACAAATTTTTCTAATGCACAAGTATTCGGCAGGACCGAGCCTAAAAATGTTTGGAAACCAAATCCAAACTATAATCCAAATAACGGGCCCAGACCTGTACCTATGACAACTACAACTAGACAAAATAATAATAATTGTCAAGAACAATCACCTTAGGTGGGTGTCCGAAGAATTATATAATGTAGAACATGTTGATAATGAAAACAATGTAGATAACGTTATACAAGAAAATAATTATGATAACTACTGTGAACTTCAATATAATAATGACAATTTTGAAAATTTTCACGAAGATTCGCCTCTCGACGTGAAATCTTGATGGAATATAACAATTCATCCGATAAAACAGAACTACCTTATATTACTATAAAAAATTCTACCATTACAGAATCCTCCTAACGCTGATAGTAGCAAGGCAAATTGTTAGTTTGGAGTCCAATCCAGGCATACTCCCGTACAAATAAGGAAATTCTAGATTACAATCTACCCATCATTCTTTTATCCATCACTTTGATCTAAACACTATAGAAACCGAATTACTTCATATAACAAATCAGTTCGAAAATGTTTTGCAGGTAATTAATATCAAAAATCAAGTTTTTGCAAATGAACTTAAATTCTTGATTATTTTAATAAAATATCAAACGAAGCAGTGCAAAGAGATATTAAATTTTGTACACGACAGCAAAAGAATTAGGAGATGAATTTTAAATGGTTTAGGAACAATATTCAAAAGCGTATCTGGTAACTTAGATGCAGAAGATGGCAAACGTTACGATGATGCCATTGATTTATTAAGTTCAAATCAAAAAGATATAGCAAATACTTTGAACGAACAAATATCATTAACCAGTAAAACTATAGATGATTATAACAGTAGTATCTCACTCATAAAACAAAATGAAGAAGAGATAACAGGAAAACTAAATGAGCTAAGTTCTGATTTTGCAAAATTTGTTAATGATTTTTCCTCGTATTTCCTAGCAAAACATACTTTTGATCAAATACAAGCAGCACTTAATAACTTAATAGAGATACTAAATAATATTGAAAATTCTATCGCATTTACAAAATTGAAAACGTTGCATTATAGTGTTCTAAAGTTCGAACATCTAGAATTTATAGTTAAAACATTACTCAAATATTATCCAATTAATACCCTAATCTTTGGCAGTGATTCTCAAAATTTATTTTAATACTATAACATTTTAACCGTTGATTCTTATTACTCTGAAGACATAATTGTTTTCGTTATTCCCTTTCCCTTAGTTAAACCCGAAACTCCCTTATTTTCACCTGTATTCTATTCCCAAAAAAAAATAACACGGTCCTTATCCCACCTAAGCCTTTTCTGGCAATGCAAGGCAATCAGTACGAGTACGAAGATCAACAATGTGAAAATATCCACCAACTGTATTTTCCCCCCAACGAAAAACCCATGGTAGATGCCCAATCCGAAGAATGCATCCACCAACTGTTGCAACTAAGAACTGAAGATCAACCGAAACCAGTGCCAATTTTCGTAGAAAACGAAATTATCGAAAGTATAAATTCAGAGCATTACATCGTAGTATTCCCAGAAGAAACAAAAATCAAAACCCCTTGTACAAAAACCGATTTCATATTTCTAAAGGGCACCTATTTTATAGAACTACCACCGAGCTGTAGCTTCCAAACTCCAAGAAACGTATTCATCAACCACGAACATGTCATCCCGGGGCAACCTTTACTACTTCCTGAAATAAAGATCTAAAACGAAGGAAGAATTTACTCTGAAAAAATGAAAATTGATGACATTTCCTTAGACAAAGTTCACCAACTCATAAAACAAGAAAATCGGAGGGAAGAAGTTAGTTTGAGAAACATTCCACGCAACTACGCCTATGCTTGGTCTACACCCCTCTACATCGTAAATGCCATCGCACTTCTTGTTGGTGTTTTCAAATGGAAGTCGAGATGTAAACGCCAACCCACAACAAAAATGGTCAATGAAGTCACAGCTAATCCAAAACGAAAACCGAGAATTTTCCAAGAAGAAGAAGATGAGTAATAAATCCACACCCTGTATAGATCTATCTGGGGATGGTGGAATTCCATCCTGTATATTACCGACGTACCCTCTGGTTTCCGGAACTGCAACGACCGTTGGTGCAACCTCAGCACATTCCACATATAAATAGGATTGTGAATATATTTAATTCAGTCTGCATATTATTTTTTATCTACATATCCTATTTGTAAAATTTATATATTTTACTGTTATTTTTGAAAGTCGATATTTTGTATTTTTAAGTGAATAAAAGTTTTTAAAAACAAAGTTCGTGTAACAAACAACACACATATTTCCTGACACCTTTGTTATAGTGAAGTCAACCTACAAAAAGTTAACAAAAAACGATGTCGCCTGTGTCATTTCCTAAGAAAGCACGATTCTCCCAGGGCGGGATATTATTATTCTTACCGCTAAATTAAAGATGAAAGTCATCAATTAATCCATCTTCTCCGATCTGTGAAAGTTGCAAGGGGCCGATATCTGTTTATATTTCCAGATAACATAGACACTTATTAGTTTATAGAAAATATGCAATGTTCCTATTCACACCCTAAGATTTGTTCCGTTTTTTTATATTTTTACTAATGAATGTGTTTTTACCTTTGTTCTTTCAATTTATTATTTTTAAGTAGGGAGAAAATGAATTTTGTGTATTGTTAGTGAATAAAATGTCTAACGATTCTCAAATATTGTGTTTTTCTAATAACGCAAGACCAAAATTTCATCCTCTGGTTTTACAGATGTTTCAGGATATATTTTTTTCATTTTTTGTGTCCGAATACACATCAGTTCATTCTAAAATTCGATTTTAAGCTACAAACAATGAGTGTCCAAAATCACTCCAGACATAGGGGTGAATTAGGACACTATATATGAGAAAAAAATTGAGATGTGGACGTATTTTTACATAGAATGACAAGATAAAAGAAACAAGTATCTAATTAAATCTTTTCAGATTTTCTAAATAAAAACAGCAGACGCTATTTGCAAATATACTCCAAAAACGTCCGATTTTATCACGAACGACGATATGTCTCGAAATTTGAACTACTATAAATGTTACAATTTTTATAACTATGAACATAATTGCAGTTGTCAAAATTTTCAATCAGGCAATCTGTGCTTGACAAGTATTGACTGTTGTATTATTTCCTTGGTTCCGAGAATTTGTTTGTCCTCTGGACAGAGACGGTGTGGCTTTCCATTCACTCATAAATTAAGAAATAAGTAAACCTTGCTAATTTCATGATTTTTTTGAGAAAGTAGTTTTATCTGATTCGCATTGTAGATATTATTTTGAATTATTTCGAAGTTATAAGTTGTTAGTTTATATTAATTATTATTTATTATTCAATTAATACCATTAGCAGTATTGCTGAGACAGCTGTATTAGGCTGCGATGGAACATGTCTCAATTATATGGGCCACCTTGCGACAAAATCATTAGTTAAAAGAAACGTCAAAAGATGAAATTACAGTGGATGTATTGGAATTCCATTGCTCGATATTGGTTTATAACTAATTTGGAAACCTAATATATGATTGGAGTTTTGTGATAATTGTAAAGATCAGCAGATATAGTTTTTTAGGTTTTCTATATCATTGCACAGTTATACTGATCTTAATTGGAAAAATTATATCCAGAATATCACCATAGGGCGATCAATTTCTAAGCTTCAATATTTGTAATATCACATCTTCTTCTTTTTTCTATTAACAAATATTAAGTCAATCACAAGGTAGGTCACTTCTTGGTCTAGCTAAAAATAACTACTAAACATCAGGTAGTCATAAAATGAAATGTAACTTCTGTCATTCTGACGATGATATTCAGTTATCGTAACAATTGTCATTTTTTTAGAATTTTTAATATTTTTCATTATATTGTGATATTAGCTAGAAACGTTGAGTTTCATTTAGAACACTATTGAAAGGTTCATGCTTTCTTGATGTCACAAAGTGCCACAAGTGACTTTTGTCGTTGCCAATGGACAAACCTATGATAGTATAGGAGAAGTTTTATTACCCATTTGCCTCCGAGAGCTAGTGCACATAGTGAATGTTTTGGTTATGTCTTCAGTTCAGCTTAGGCTGATACTTGGAGTTGATTTCTGGTCCCTGATGGAAATTATTCCAAACTTGCATGCTGGTGAGTGGAGATTTCGTCGAAATGATCATATTAATACTGTTGATACCGCAGGAATACGCGATATGGAGTTTTTAACTGAAGACCAACGCTTGACTTTAAACAAAATAGTAGATGACGATTTTGTACCCATGGGTAGTAACTTAGGATGTACTCATTTTGTTGAGTACATTATTACAACCACTTTACCACCCATAAAACAAAGATACTATCCCATTTCTCCTGCCTTACATAAAACAGTGAATGCTGAACTTGACGATATGTTAAGAAAGGATATCGTTGAGAAATCCGAAGGAGGTTGGCGATTTTGTGCAAACGCTTGAATGTGGTGAGTACCCCTGAAGCATACTCGATTCCGTATGCCAGCTCGATACTGGATAAACTTCGGGATGCTCGATACTTAAGAACGCTGGATATAAAATCGGCGTATTGGCAGATTCCTGTTTCAGTTGAGTCACTTCCTCTTACAGCCTTCACTGTTCCAAATTGCGGTATTTTCCAATTTAAATGTATGCCATTCGGACCTCATTCTGCACCTGCAACTTAGCAGCGACCTATAGACCAGGTTTTTGGGAATGATTTAGAAAGTTTCACATTCGTCTATCTAGACGATATAATTATATGTACACCAGATTTTAATAAACACCTCGAAGTGTTACAGACTGTCCTACAACGTATAATGGACGTCGGTCTTACACTTAATAAGGAGAAAAGTAAGTTTTGTCGATCAGAACTACATTATCTTGGGTATGTTATCAACGAATCTGGATTATTAGTTAATCGTCACAAAGTGGATGCGATTCTATGTACTCCTATGCCTCGTACTGTTGCAGAGGTTAGTCGCATCGTTGGTATTGCCTCGTGGTATCGGCGTTCTATTGCGTCTTTTTCAACTTTGGTTTCACCTTCAACTCGACTTACTCAAAAAATCGAACTTTCGCTTGGGATAGCTCCTGTGACTCTGCTTTCTATCAAATCAAACAAACATTTATCTCCGCACCTATTTTGACATGCCCGGATTTCACCAAGCCCTTTACAGTTGAGATTGATGCGAGTGATTATGGCGTGGGAGCTACGTTGTCTCAAAATGACCCAGAAGGGGACCGAGTTATTTATTTTCGAAGTCGTTTACTCACAAAAGCAGAACGGAAATTTTCAACTATAAAAAAAGAGTGCCTGAATGTGATATATGCTGTAGAAAAGCTCCGACCGTATCTTGAGGGTAGTAAGTTCGTGGTGATCACAGACTATCAATCACTGAACTGACTCTTCAGCATGACAGTCACGGTTGGGAGAATTGCTCGGTGGGCATTGAGATTGCAGGCATATGACTTTGAGATAATATATCGGAAACGCAAAGAGCATCTTGTACCAGATGTCTTTTCCAGAGCTGTTTCTTGCATATAAGTCCTCAGATGTCCTGATCCATATAACATTGAATCACCTTCGAGACATAAGTAGTACCTAGGCATGATGCAAAGAGTTCAGGAATCACCAACCAAGTACCCAACATGGTTGATTAAAGAGAGTAAACTCTATCGGCATTGCTAAAATTATTACGCGGATTTGGCATATACTGAGTGGTTATTGGTAGTACCAAGAGAAGATACGGCAAATATTATTAAAAATGATTACGATCCTCCCACTTAAGGTGTGTCGAAAACGGTAGCTCGGATAAGCCAACTATTTTATTGGCCCAAGATACGACACGATGTAGCACGGTATATTAGAAAATGTCATATATGCTTAAGTACGAAACTGGAACCAAAAGCTCCCATAGTGCAAATCTTGACTCCTCAAGTTACAGCCTCAAAGCCGTTCGAATTATTGAGTGCTACCTTGTTGGGGAATTACCTAAATCGACATTGTGATTTTCTTTTATTTTTACAGTTATAGATTGTTTTAGTAAGTTTTTGTTAACTTTTCCTCTATGAACTGCTAGCGCAGCAAACGTAGTAAAGGAATCAAGTGGTCTTAGTTTTTGTGGCTCCCAAAACTATCATTGTGGATAACGGAAAATATTTTAGTAGGACGTTATTTAGAGAGTTAATGACAAGATGCCAAGTGAAAATTGAATTTGCTGCTTTGTTTCATCCACAAAGTAACCCAATAGAGAGACCCAATCGTGTGCTGAAGACCATGCTTACGACATATGTTTCTGAAAATCAACGCCAGTGGGAAAACATTCTACCGAACGTTACTTTCGCAATTAGATCCGCGAAACACGACGTATCGTAGCAATTGCGCAAATGGGAACTTCACACCTGATACCCCAGACAAAACCACATTAGGTCGCTCTACGGACTTATCTAGGTTATTCTATGATGTTTAAAAGAGAATAAAATTGGTATACGTAAAAGCCAAGAGAACGTATAAGTTACGGCATAGAAATGAGAGGTACATTCTTGGACAATCTGTATGGAAACGTAATTATGTATTGTCAGATGCGACGAAACATATTAATGCTAAATTAGCTCCAAAATTTATTGGACCCTTTTTAATTAGTAAAATTGCTTCATCTTGGACCTAGTAGCTTTCGACTCAGGATAATTAGTCGATTGGAATCTGAAGTGCAAAGGATCCACCGGATAATGGTACTAATTAAGTTACTTTAACTCGAATGGTAATCGTGTTACTGATGTATTGTTAAACTGTATGCTGTAGATAGAATATTTTCATTCTCTGTATATCCTACACCAGCAGGGAATAGTTTTAATAAAACTTTTTTTGGGGAAGAGTTGTGGTGTTACGGGTTAAAAGGAGTAGCTCACCTTAGTATGATGTGTCATGCAATATATAGTAAGATATCTAAGTGAAACAAATGAATTTATAATAACACTTCTTTCATAGAATTTTGTTCACAAACTAACTCTTGTATGGTATCGAATTTAGTCTTCTCAAACTTTACTTTTCATCACTGAATGTAGCTCCTACAAAAGGAAAAATATTATTTTGAATAATAACTTTCAAAAATTGTAAACAAAACAGTTATTTCACGTCAAAAATCTAAGGTTAGATTTCTTCTTCTTTTCTTCTTGATTTTATTATTAATTTGGCTCCAAAGTTTGTGAACAAACATTTTATAAATGATCTCCCAATGTAAAAATCGCTAAATGGTCTGCCAAAAATAGTGTAACTTTTTTTGGTTTGGTTTCTTTTAGAATAACGTGACACTTGCTACGTTAATCACATTTTGTGGATTGAACTATAAAATTTGAGAGATATTTAAGATTTTTTTATGTACTAGTGTACCACCTAATATGTACCATATATGTGGATATTATATACATCTTTAATATCATCTAAAATTTATTTATTGACTTAAACTTTGGTTAAGCCAAAGCCATATGTCAACTTAGGTAAGTGTAAAAATAAATGACATATTCTTCACTTTATACTTTTCGAACACCGTATGATATATTAAATTAAATGTTTGTCTTTCAGGCCTTTTTTTCGTTGCTGTTTTTGCCATTTTCCAATATTTCTAGCTTCACATCTGTTTCCATTATATGACGTGGGATATTTCTTGACCATTGGATCTACAGTCTACGCATTGGGACAACACCTCTTTCCTGTTCCTCCGTACGCCTTCTGGTTGGTGACACTGTCTGAGAAAAAGAAGTAAACCTGGATTCCTGACATGTGACTCGGTTGCTGATAATTTCGATAATAATATACAGTACTCCCCTTATTGGATCGCAACAACACATTCCATAAGATGAGTGGTAGATATAGGATCTCCATTTAACCAGTTATCATAATAACCATAGTTCTTTTATCTTCTTCTGATTTAAAATATATTTTCAAACATCTTCAAGGTATAATCGAGTAATCTAAGAGAAAATAAGATGTAAATAACAAATAATAAAGTACCAAACTTCATATTAATAAGTTTTATATGGGTAATTCATACCCAATTGATAGAACTTACTTGTAAGCTGACAGCAAGAACTTGTGAACATTAATCATATATACGTATATATTTTCAAAGGGGCTCACGAACCTTAATAATCTGGTATGACTATTTTTTAAGGCATTTAATTGTATCATCATTTGATTTATAGGACATCGTAATAACGAGATATATTTCAGAAGGAACCTGCACTGATTGCTTTCAGAAAGCACTCCGAACCTACTAATATTTTCCTTTTCCTACTACCTCAGGATCAGGGGACGGAAGGATATCTTATAATAAGAAGCTTGTCTCTTGCATATGGTCGAAGAAACCAATGCATTTCCCATATTTTGATATGTCTGATATATTTGTTTTATTTCAGATCAAATGATTTGTAGTGCAATAGAGAAGTGATCACTTAGGTATGTTTGCTTCTACGACGAATAAATTGTATTTGAAGTTATTCAAGGAATCTTTCATGGAACAGTCATATATACAAGTACCAGAGTTGATACCTGTTACAGAATTTCTATGAGATACGAATGCATGAGCACCAAGTATATTAAAATAGTTATTTGTGATGTCATTATTTTCCATTATGTTAATATCTATACCTCCTATCAGAATATGATTCCTAGTATCGTTGTTTTCACAACAATCTAGAAATTCTGATAAACTTTCAATGAAATTATTAGTAGATGTAGATGCATAATGCATAATTAGAAATATATATATATATATATATATATATATATACATATATATATATATGTATATATATAATATATATGTATATATATATATATATATATATATATACATATATATATATATATATATATATATATATATATAATATATATGTATGTATATATATATATATATATATATATATATATATATATATATATATATATATAGGGTAACGTGACTGTTGTTATGTTAAAGGAGGATTACCTCAAGTTATCTCAAGATATAATCGACAATGATTCTTCCTATGTTCCCCTCTCGAGAGATCCCAGTAGGACGATTCAATCCAAATCCAACACTCTTGTTAAGAGATTATATAATAAGAGACAGATTGATGAGATCACAAAGAAAAAATTAACTTCTTATAACTCTGTCATAGCAAAATTTTACACTCTTCCTAAAATTCATAAGCCTACCTTGACAATGAGACCTATTGTCGCTTCTATCAACCCCCCTACTGAATTTATTGCCTCTTTCCTCACAGATATCTTGACTAAGGCATACAGTAATGAGAATGAGTATTTCATTAAGGACTCCTTCCAGGTTTTTGAGTTATTTAACAGAAGAACTCTTCCACAAAACTATGTTTTGGTCAGTCTGGATGTGGTTTCACTTCTTAGCAATGTTTATTTACAAGCAGTTATACGTTCAGTTCACAAACACTGGCCATCCATTTGTGCGGTGTGTAATATTGATATTGATATGTTCATTGAGTTGATTGAATTCCTGTTCAGTTCTACCTGCTTTTCTTTTAATAATAAATTTTACAAACAGACTTTTGGTACTCCTATGTGAGCTAGTATTTCTCCGATATTAGCGTGCTATGTAATGGATGATCTGTTGGACGTGGTTTTTCCGGTACTTCCTTTCAATGTACCTTCCATCAAGAAATAAGTAGATGATATAATCCTGGCTTGCCCTGTGGACTCCACCCAAGATCTCCTTTTCACCTTTAATAGTTATGATCCTTACATTCAGTTTACTCTCGAAACAGAAAACTCTAACATGGCTGTCCCCTTTTTAGATACTTTATAGACTAGGTTTCCCGATAATTTGATTATAATTGATTGGTATAGAAAACAAAGTAGCTCTGGGAGATATCTCAACTACAACTCTTACCATAAATTTAGCATAAAGGTTAACTTGGTTAAACAAATGACAGCTAGAGTTATGAACCTCTCTGACCCTGTGTTTAGAAATAACAATCGTGATATTCTCTTCAATTTGTTCCTAGACAATTCCTATCCAAAACAGTTACTAAGAAAGATCATCTTCAACACGTCTTCCGTTTTATCACATACTTCAATACAATCAATTGACACAGCAGGTGCAGCTGAGTTGGATCCTCTCTCGGCCTCTAGAACGATTCCTTCCGTTTTAACGGCTTCTCTGCCTTATATAAAGGAAATTACGCCCAGACTTACTAGGATTTTTTCACAATACTTACAGAATGTTAGGTTTGCCTGCAGGAGTTCCTTGATTGTTAAGTCAATTTATAGTCCTTTGAAAGACAAGATACCTGTCGTGGATTGTAGTAATGTTGTTTATAAGCTGTGTTGTAACAGTTGTGACCTCTCATATATTGGTCAAACCTCCCAAAATATTTCTAGCCGTGTATCCCTCCATAAAAGTGCTATAAGGTTACATCCTGAAAGATGTTCTCTGGCTAATCATGTCTCCTCGTTGGATCATGTCATTGATGTTGAAGGAGTTAAAATCCTTTCTCGTGAGAGAAGTTATAACAAAAGATTGTTTTTGGAAATGGCTTTCATCTTCCAAGAAGAAGGTTGTATGAATGTAATCTCTACTCCCTCCTCCTAACGCTTGATAAGCACAATTGTCTTCATATTAATAACAATAATAATAATAATAATAATAATAATAATAATAATGATAATATTAATAGTTTTCACTACTTTCCTACTTGTGTCATCATGGTAGGTGTTCCCCCTTGATTAAGAGATCCATAATAATATTAATAATAATAATAAATAACATCAATAATCACATATTAATTCTCGTTAATGTGAATTTCATTGGAATGATATTTCACAACAGTTCCATAATTTTGGTACCACCCCGGTATTCTCTTGAAAGTTTCATTTCGATTGTTTCAATGTCTCGCGTCATTGCAAAGATCGATTCTTTTCATTCATTTAGTAATGATGAATGCTGTACTTAACCTGACATTTTCAGTTTCCGCCATTATTCTCACAAGTCCGCGTGGGTGTGTGGATTTTCGATTTTTAATGTTTTTCCTTTCTACTTTTTAATAATGTTTTAAATTTGAACCAGTAGTAGGCAAATGTATTGCCGACTGGACCTATTTCTTAAATGACTTGCTGTTGTACACTTTTCCTGTATTCAAGATCTATGATGCAATCTCGATCAATGTAAGTTGTAGAAATGTTTGTAAGAACACTTTTTATAATTTATGTTTTTTTTTCCTTATTGTAGTTCCCTGATGATGTAAATAAAGATTTACGAAAGCTTGGAGAATTGAATAGAGTGTATTTTTCTTCTTTTGCTGCAATCCCCAAAAAGATATTTTTCAATTTGTATATATATATATATATATATATATATGTATGTATCGATCTTAAAATGTTATCAATATAGCTAGAAGTGGAGTCAACATAGAGGAAAAAAGTGTTCATTAGGGATTAATTAGGAAAGTCATGGATTTGAATAAAATCTACTGAATTTCCTCTAAATATACTTGTATTTAAAATTTCGCAGGTCAAAAAACTGCGTTTTTTTAACTGAAAAAAATAATTTCTCATCGAAATTTTTCAAAAACTGTCTACAATTAATTGTGGTCATTGTTTTCAAATGAAAATGTATATTTTCATATTTTTGTGCTGATTACAAATATAAAAAAAAATTCAAACAAAATGACGCCTAGTAAAAATGAAGTTGAATGCAAGAATTATTAAAGAGCTTTTTATCCAAATGCCGATAAACACAAGCGGAAATTATGTGAACAAAATCTTTCGCGTAGGAAATCGGGAGTTTGAAACGTGCACTTCCACATAAGATTGATCTGATTACTGTAAAAAACCTCCTTCTACGTGCCTTTTCGGTTAGAGAATAAGAAAAATTGAGTTGTACTTTTCGGGAAATTAATTATAACGCGATTTACTGCAAAATAGAAGAGAAAAAAAATAATGAATGCAAAAAACTCATGCTATCAACAATTATATATATTAAGCTTCAAAAGAGTCTCATATTGAGTTTCAATATCTAATTTTATAAGAATATTATGAGCGTTTGGAATAATTATTTATTATATGATAACAAGAATTTATAAAAAATATTTATGTTACAAGTGAAAAAAATTATAAATGAGATTTGATATCGTAATCTTACATTAGTCTTTCGAAAGTAAAGACATTTGTTAGAAACGTTCTGTAATATCTCTCAAAGATATGGCAAATTGATCCTGTAATGTCAATTATTGTGAAAATGCATAATATTTTGATCGATGTCAATGTTACGATAGTATGACAGGCGTATCTCGTCACGAACATTGAAACTACAAGATTTTTTCAAGTGCTTTAGGATGTCACTTTTCAAGTAACTTTGTTGCATATCTATTAGTTGTGTGTATCAAACGTTTGTCTCACACTCTACACGCCCTCGTAAAATTTTTGCTGTCTAGTGGAAACAAGGAAGCATGAAAACGTATAATCTTGCATGACCGACGTCACGAACGTGGGTTGTGCGCCTATATTAGCTATTTCCAACCCTTCACCAATTATAGATTCATGCAAGTACTCCATTGGTGTTGGTGCTTCCCCAGATTGTGTGATGGGCGTTTATATCGCCTCCGATAATAATTTGTTATCTTCCCCCCTGCGATAAGCCACAGCATCCTCCATTAGCCGTGGGGAACAGATCCTCTCTTCTTCGGGGAAGTAGACAAACCAGTCAATCCAGGACACGATCCCTTTTCCTGCTGTTGTTACCGTTGATTGCACTGTAACAAACTCTCCGGAGTAGAAGTCTGGGAACAGCCTACAGCCAATTTTATTGCAGGCTCTGGGATTGTTAGCCTCTGTGTGATACAGTAACTTACCTCCGGACATGCTCTCGTCAGCCGTCGAGATTGCAGCTTCCAACCTCTCAGTCGTCACTGACGACCGCCACTTTCTCGCCGCGTCTTTGTACGATTTGCTAGTCGTAGTAGTCGGTTTTTGGATTTGCACACCCCTTGGCTTATGTGTCTTCGCTGAAGTATGCTGTCCTACGACTTTGTTCTTCTTTGGGGTTTACTAGCTTCTAAGTTCTTAGTTGAGTCGTTTGTCTTACCCCTACTGTCTATATGGTAAATTAAATTCTGTCTAATTACAGAGCGCTTAGCTTCAATGTAGCTTTCGCCCTATTTGATCAGTCTGTTCATGCGAGACCTGGATGCCCCCGACAGAGTGGCCTTCTGGACCTCTTCCTCTGCCAGGATATCAATCTTCACCCACAATAATCTAGGGAAGCGAATAGTTCACCCATATGGAAACCTGCATGGCTGGGTAGGGCATGATATACAGGAGCTGCTGCCTGATACCCCCGTACAACCATTTAATATCACATATATCCCTATGATCATCCAGCTCTCGGCATGTTACCTTCCACCTTGACTTGGAAGTCTGTTAATTATGTGCAGTGCGGGTGTAGGTATGTGTGTGTTGAGTATGCTTGTGTATGTCCGTTCCTTTCTCGTTACTCCGGGTTTGGGACCGTTCCCTTTGCCAGCGTGAACTGGCCCTCCACGACAATTGTTAGTTTGTCGAGGAACGCCCCAACCGTCCAAGAGAGCAGAGTTGGAAAGATGATACATTCCTGACGGACTCCCTCGCAGAAAGACGAGTGTCGGTTCTCTAATCTAACTTTGGCCATGCGGTTATCAAAAAAAGTTTCATATGAATGCAATTAAGTGATCAGGGACTTCCATCTCACGAAGAACCTTCCACGGCTTTTTCCAGCTAACATTTTCATAGGCCTTCTGCTAGTCCAATAATAAGATGACCACCTGCTTGTTCGTGGGGAATCTAGCGATTCAAATGAGTCTCTAAACGCCGCTTGATAATTCTAAGTAGAATTTTACTCGGATGCGATAACAACGATATGGTACAGTAGCAACTACCCTTCGTGGTTGCATCCTTTTTATGTATTGGAATGAATATAGAGGAGGGCCATCGGCGGTGCATAGATCAGATAAGATTTTGGTACCGTGTTGATCCAGATTCTGTATTAGTTCTCCCGTGATTTCGTCATACCCAGAATATTATCCCTTTTTTAAACATACTATTGCCTTCTATACCTCTGCATTGTGATGTCTGGTTCGTGCGCTATCTCATTTATATTAAGAATTCTGTCCTCTTCATAAAAAATATATTTTTCCTTGAACAGTTCAGTGCAATATTTTTGCCGAATTTTCAATATTGCTTCTATGTTCCGATCGACAATTGCGTTGTTTGAATTATTTTTTCTTAATACAAATAATAGAATAAACACAAACATTTTACATGACCTCCATTACTTTTAGTCCAATGTCCCAACTTTGGAAACGGATTCCTGTTATACGAAATTGAATTTTATATTTATTTTTTGTGGTTTCGTATATAAATCGACGGCATAAGGGTTTACGAAAACGTCTTTCGAGCTTTTTCAACTTCCAAATGCCGGTCACGCTCACCAACGTCACGTGGCCAAAACACATGACTAATGCCATTTTACATCGCCGATGTAAATCATGTGATATCGTTGATCGAATTTACTTTCGGATGTCGGGTATTTATGTTCGGTACATGTTCCGATTAATCCATAATTCCTAACGAGCTGTGAGGTAGAATGTTGATATACCCACTTCATATCTATTCATGATTTTATATCCCCAATTCATATTGCGAAGGGTTACGCAAGTTGAATCATTATTACGGAAAATCAATTCCTCCCAATTCTCTTCTGATATTATTGAGAGATGAGGCAAACAAACTATAAAAGAATAGTTTTTCTGAAGGACATTAGTTAAAAGATGGAAATTTACTCAGAAACTAACAAAAATATACATTTTAAAATAATACTCGCCAAAATATTAGCAAATTTTTTATATTCTAAATCCTAAATACTTTTTCAGGCAAAAAAAAGATGTTTTTTGTTGCTTTGATAATAGTCCAGTTCACAAGTTGAAAACGG
The DNA here is from genome assembly GCA_963921935.1 of Galeruca laticollis. Classification (NCBI taxonomy): domain Eukaryota; kingdom Metazoa; phylum Arthropoda; class Insecta; order Coleoptera; family Chrysomelidae; genus Galeruca; species Galeruca laticollis. The sequence continues at coordinate 52,131,577 of OY998179.1, read as the reverse complement.
TCAAAAATAGAGAGAAGAGTTTGGAAAAATACGCGTGAGTGATATCTAGAAAATTGTATTGAAAGCGTCTTTCTATACAAACAATTACAAAAGTTATAATACTGAAGATGAAAGAAAAGAGCTATTTAGTTTTTCCAAAAATTATGAATTACTGAGGAATTTTAAAAAGATCCTAAAGAGGAGGAAATTTTGAATGAAACCGTCCTGAAACGTCGTCTCCATTATTTATAATTTCAATTTAACACTGAAAATAGACATCCACACGTCAATTTCGGGATACATTGCAATTGGTGTTTTGTATAGTACTTTTCCTTCACATTTTTTTACTAAATATCAATTTATTGAGAACGGTTTATAAATATTCTTTAACAATTAGTATTTATACTTAATGTGGAATTTTGACAATTTCAAATATCAATAAGGTGTCCAGATTTTTTTACAACCATTAAAGTTGACACAGAAATGTTATTCGAATCTTATGTCACAGGATTTATTGGTTGTGATGCAATGATACAATTTCTGAAATATCATTTCTATTGAAATTTACTGTTTTTAAACTTATTGTGTCGAAACTACACATATTATTTGTTTGAATTAATTCCACAATAAGATGAAATAATGATAGAAATTCGAAAAAAATACGATATTACTAATTTTATCATTGTCAGAATGACAGAAGTCACAGTCACAGAAAGATACAATAATACAATTATTAAAGCTTAGATATTATAAGCCATATGGGGATCTCCTGGATCTCTTTCTCCATTTGAGTTCAGTATAACTGTGGATTGATATAGGAAACCAGGAAAACTATATTCGCTGATCTCAACAATTATTACTTAAGAAGAGTTTAAGAGTATGTGTGGTTTTTACATCTAATTTATACCATAAAAAATAGAAATAAATACATTTTATAATAAAATACCATAAGTTCACTTAAATCTTCTTTTTTTATTTTTTTTCCTATGGGATTGCACAGGGATACTTTTCACGCTAAGGTGCCTTTCATAGCGAGTTTACAATAGACAAAACGGGCAACGGATAGAAGGTAAATTATATGACATGAGGATAGCTAAAATTATCTATGCTAAATCAGGTATTATTTTCTTCCGTCTTGATTTAGTTTATATATGAGATACACTAAGATTCTTAAATTCTTGAACCCAAATTGTGAATATGTTGATAAATCAATTTATAAATTTTGTTTGAGGTTACTACTCATATAAATTTATTGATTGTTCTAAAGATTTATATGTACTAATCTTATTCTTAAGCTCATCAATAATTCTCCGATTCAGTTCACATCTTAATATTTTGTGTTCTACTGTGCCATGTTTACCACATTTGCAACTTGGGGAATCTATGATATAAATCTTGCCTAAATGGAATGGAACCAAGGAGTGGTTAAATCTAATTCAAGATATAGTTCTTATCAAATCTTTCGACAAGTTTAGCCCACTAAACTATGGTGATGAAGTTAAAGTTGGTTTTATTTCCTTATAAAATAAACCTTTGTTGGATTCTCTATATTTCACCATCCATTTAGCTATACCTTCATTTTTTAATATCAGGAAAAGATCTTCTTTGGCTAATATGTCCACTTTTCCATTATGAATTACTCCGCGGTGAGCTTTAACCCAAACAAATTTAACTTGTTTATCTACCTGTTCTAAATCTATAAAGGTATATATTATGTCTTCAAGTATATAATTTAATTTATCTTTACTAGAGAGATGTTTAAGTTTTAGTACTACACTTTTACAATATAAGATTATTAGAATATGTTTTTTATTAGTCAATTTAGTTTTTAGATAGGTTAGGGCTTTTCGTATTGCTAATTGTCCTACAAAGTACATTGAAAAATTTGTTGGAAATTTCATTGATTCGGAATAATTTTCGATTGGATCCCAGAAAGCACAGAAAGCATAATTTCCTTTTTTTGGTGCATCGGTAAATATTAAGTGATAATTGGGATATTAGTATTTTATATCGGTAGTAGGTAGTAAAAAGTAGGTTTCTGGAGGCAGAGGGGGGTATAGAGAATAATGTCTCAAATAATCTACCTTGATTTCAGTTATTATCGTTAAATTTGTTTGGTATAAGGGAATTACATAATTTTTATACATATGTTCTGTGAGTTCAAGACATTCTGCACGTGATTCATGAATTAATAGGGATTTTTTTCCTCCAATATTCACAGGTTCAATCGTATACATATAGTTTGTGTCTATTATTAACTAGACTACTGTCGGGACAATATTTTCGTTAAGAACTTACTACATAAAACTCTCTCCTGAGGTTGAGTGACATCTCACAGCATTCGACATATGAGTTAGAGATAGGCGTACTCTTTAAGGACCCTATTGCTAGTCTTAAACATTTATTTGTCACAATATCTAACTTCTTTAGATGGGTTGCAACTGCTTACGAATACAGGATAAATCCTTAGTCAAATATGGATCTTATTTATTACCTGTAGTAGTAGATATATTTCTGGATCTGCTCTCCAGTTGTAGAAACGTACAGCCCTTAAAATACTCAAACCTTTTTCACATTTCCTGGATATGTTCTCTATATGTTCTTTCCAAATAAGTTTTCGGTTCATCGTCACACCTAAGTAAGTTACACTTTGACATGCTGTGAATCCAGTATTCTGTAACATGATTTCATTTGGAATTGTTCTTTTTTACTAAAAATACATGCCTAGGTTTTTTCCAATTATATAGTCAATCCCTTTCGAAAACATCAATCTTTAAGTATTCCAAAAAAATTACTCAAGTAATTGCATCAATCCTCTATATCACAGTTGTTAACATAAGAGCAGGTATCATCTGAAAACTCCAGTACTGTGACTTCATTACACCGGTTCACCAAATTTTCCAAATCATAGGTAAATATAACATACAGAAGAGGACTTATATTTTTATTAATATATAGTTTGATAATTCTCTGAGAAAATGTGTGGCTAGATCCTATTTGTATCATTTGCTGGTATAAAATTCGTAGGTTCACATTATTATAAGCTCCTTTTATATCTAAAAAACAGCAATCATTGACTTGTTTTTTGATATTGATCGATTTGCATCTATTATAAGATGAGATATATTTTCTATCGGGCAGTGGGGTTTTATAAAACCAAACTAATATTTTGGTAACTTCTTCTCCGTTTCAAGCCACTGTTCCATTCTTGTCTTAACCATGCGTTCAAATATTTTCAGTATACAGGAGGCTGATGCTATTCCCCTATATGATTTTGCTACTTCTGGATTTTTGTGCGGTTTTTGGATAGGAATACCGATGTACTTTTTCCAATCTTCTGGATAGGATCTACTTTCCCAAATATTATTTCCAACAAAATAATTTTACAGGACGTAGATATAATTATATATTGCATATTATCTACTCCAAGAGCTGTATTTTTGTGTGATCTGAGACTGCGCTTATAGAAAATTTTATGCATAATTGATCTCCTGTATCATCGACAATATCTTCCTTTACTTGTAGTATGGTATCCATATCTTCTTCTGCCCACTGTGATGTTAACTTATTTATAAAATCGGTTGACCATTTTCCGGGGCTTAGTCTACTTATTGATTCGATATATATGTTTTTAAGTTTTCTAACTTCTGTCCAGATTTCTTTAAATTTGCTCAAAATAATGCCCAAGATTCCCTCTTGCGTTTTTTTATAACTTTTTACGTTCTAGCCATCATTTTTTTTATTTGAATGTAATTTTCCAAATTTGATATTTGGGTAAATCGTAGAAAAGCTTCTTTTTGATTTTATAATGAAATATCACATTCTTGATTCCACCATTGTTTATTAAATTTTGGGATGACCACTTTTTTCTTTTCGGGTATGCAATATTCTGCTGCTTGATTTAGTTCATTTATAACTTCATCGTTATATGTAATATTTTTTCTAGAGGTGCCATAGTCCATACGTTCAGAGAAAAGTGGACAATTGGCTTTATTGAGGTTCCATCTTTTGGAATATGTAATTTAAGTAGGTAGTTCCAACTGTACGTCTATAAGTATAGGGAAGTGTTCTGAGCCTAATGTCATTTGTTGCGCACGCCAATTGCATAACGTAGCTATGTCTATGTCATGATTCTGTATGATTATCTAACAATTCTTTTATAGTATTTACTATGGAATCACATAATTTTATTACCTCTATTATTGGTTGCGTATTAGAGATATCGGACAACAGATAATTTGAAAACTTCCCATAAACTTGTTGAGATCGGACCTTAGGCATTTCTAGTACAGCCCTATGTTCTTCCGAATAGCCGGACGTCGAAGCCTGAGAGCTGAACGTATGATCGTTATCACGTTGTTTCTTAATATACGCTGTATAATAATTACTTGCGTTGGAATTATTATTTTTAATTACATTGGAATAGCTCTTTCCTGGTTTATTTTTTGCATCGATATATGATATGTTTTCAGTTACCATAATGTTTTCAATAGTTTTTGATTATGAAACTTCGTGCACTTTTTTCTATTCGTGGCTGCATGACCACCCCGCATAGAATGCAAAAAGAATCACTAGTTTTCTGACAATTTTCTGTGTTATGCTAATCCCCACAATGTCTACAACGTATTTTTACCCTATATTGAGTAGATAAATGTTCATATCTCATACATTTCAAACATTGCACTACTTCTTCTGACATTAACGATCTCTAATGTATTTCCATACCTAGGTTTAATAATATTTGTTAATTCTTCATTCTTCAAGTAGAGATCTATATGCTTAATCACGCCTATTTTCTGTATGTAAAATACTGGAATAGACGCTCCTTACATTTTTTCCTCTAAGATTTCAGATTATAGTAATTTATATGAACTGTCAAACGAGTTTAGTTCTACTTTAATTTTATCTAATCCGCTTAACGTCATATTGACAATAATATTTTGTATCTCTAATAGTGCATTTAAAATTAATCGTGCGGTACCAATTTTAGGAAGTCTGCCAATATTGTCTCTTTTATTTTGAATTATAACATAGTAAGGACCCTGAGTAAATTTAGAATACATATTTTTATTGTTTACATTCAGTTGGTTTTGTACAATACTTACATTAGTTTCCGTAATTATATTGTCTGATCATTTTACCTCATTTTCCCTATTTCTTTTGGCCTCTGATTCCGTCTCCTTGTTAATTTCCACATATTGAATATTATTTCTTCCTCTATTAGGTGGGACTTTTTCCGTTGTTAACATCGCTTATCTTCTACCTACAAAAGTTAATACCTTTACCGAACTGAGTTTAAGAGTGAATTTCATAGATTCATCTGTTCATTGATGACTTCGTATTGTGGGTCTCTTAAGTATCTTCTAATTTCTAATTGTTTAAGAATACCTAGATCTTGTTTCATATCAGAAATATGTAGTACTATAGTTCTTCTTTAGGTGTTAATGAATTTGGAGTCAGGTAGATGTTTTACGTATTGATATTTCTCTGCAACAATTCTATATTATTAATGTAAACACAGAGTGAATTTAATTTCACATTCCCTGTACAACAGTTACTTCCTTAGTCGTTGAAAAGTTGTACATTTACCCTGATTTATCAAACCTCCATTTTCTTAGCAACATAATATGGTAAATATAAAATTGACATTGTCTTACATTACATTTCATATTTTGAATAAGTTAAATCAGGTAATTAAATTTTTATTAATACACTTACTAAACTTTTAGGAGGATATATAATAAAAGTAATGCATATATTTTATATTACTGAATCCTGGCACATATGAATTCTTTTTATGGGACTATTCTGCAATACACTCTACCAACTACGTTTAACAAAACACACTATGTGAGAAGATAATATATCAAATTGATTCTCATATACAGCCATTTTCAAAAAGATTGTCGCATTATAGGCGCAATAAAAATGGAAGTTAGTTTTATTTGTTTGGACTAAATATGTGAAAAATGCGTAGGCTTTATATTGAAAAGTACGAACTCGATATATGAAAACTAAAGTCTCAAGTTACGTACTACTATTTTTTTCAGCAATTTGTTCAAAAGTATATCTACTCATTTGGAAAGGCACGATCGGACTCTTGCCAGACTTGTAACAAACCTGGCAACCTCATATCAGCGTCGAAAGATGAAGAACAAAGGTGGGATGGAGCTGTTAGCATTTGATTAATAACATAATTTCCTATCCCATGTACCTATTGGAGATGTTTTTTTAAATGGCCACTGTGGGAATACAATTTTGGTCTTTGCAGCCAGTTCTGTGAAATCCTACTTTTTTATTTGGCTCGTGTGGTATTTTACATGTTTTGGCAACACCTTACCATCCTAAGACAAATGAGTTAGCGAATTGAGCAATTAAGACTTTTAAATATCTTCAAGTAGATCTCGAGTGAAAAGTCTGGATGAACGCGTTAAAAGTTTTTTAATCTCTTATCGCAATTCCATATAGCGTTCTCCCGGTAGAAGCCTGAGTGAAATAATGTTAGGTCGACCTTTAAGAACAATTTTCGATTAATTAAAATTGAATGTTTCAGGAAATATACATTAAGATCAACAAAACCAAAAGAAAATCCATGATAAAAAAACTAAAGATAAAGTTTTTACAGAAAAACAAACCGTATGGCTTATTAGAACTATTGAGAAAAGATCAGTTACGAGAACTGTAGTAAAATAAACAGCTCCATATTCTTACATATCATAAACCTACGGAGACAGGAAGAGTAAGCATTCGGATTAACTAATGAACTCCCAATGGAAGAAAATTTGGAGGAACGTTTATAAGAAAAATTACCGGAACGCGTTGAAAGTCAATCATCTATGACATCGGCTCAATTAACTATTTTCATTACTAGTTTGGAAATATATCATCCTGCGACATCTAGTTCTGAGCCTTTGCCAAGTTATTCTCAAAGTCCTTCCTTCCTAGGAATAGAAGACCTCCCGATAGATTTGAAGATGAAATATTTTAATTGTATTCGTTGGGGAGAAATGTAGCTACATAAATCAACTGAACATAATTTATTCAGGTTTTGACATAACTTTCTGGCGGCAACATACTTCAAAAATATTTGTATTGAAATCTGTATCCACCATTTATACTTAACATTATTATATGCGGGGCATTCTCGTTTTTCCTCAACGTTGGTTCGTTGTGACACATTGTATCTACTTTTTTATTGTTTCTAACTTTGAAATGGTGGTTTTCTGTAGTTTCTTGGTTTCTTTCATGCAATTATGTGGCTTTATACGTTGTTTCCCCTCTCAAATTTCCTTGACTACTTGCGTGCAGACTAACTGTGGTCCTTACTAGTTTAAAAAATTTTTTCTTCATTTGTTACTTGCGTACCGTTTTTCTGTAGAGTGCCCTCTCCTCTTTTCGTCTGCTTGCCTTCTCTCGCCTTTATTGTTCCCAAAATTATTCTGTTGGGGCCTCCTCGGTGCCTATCGATTCCAATTCTACTCTCTTTGATTCCGTTGTTCGCTATATTCTCCGTAATTTTTTTGTTGTGCTTCGAATTTCTGGTCTAGATACCATGTTTTATCGTTCTTTTGTGTGTTTGCTTCTCCGCCGTTGTTTCTATCGTATTTCTTAGTCGTTCTATTCCACTTGTTTGTTCTGTCGAACATTTTATTTCTGCATTCTTTGGCTGAGTCCTTGTTTTCCGTAATAATAACATACATTTGTAGAATCATTATTTCTTTATCTCAGCAATATGCTGCCCAATGTCCTTGCTTTTTACAAAATTGGCATTTCTGTCTCTCTCATCTTCTTCTGCTTCTCTTGTCCTGTAGTTAGCCATGCAATGACCTTGTCTACTACATTATCAGCATTTTGTGTTCTGCTTGCATTCCTCTGATGTGTGGTTCGGCTTTCCGCATGTTGTGCTCCTCAGTTGTTCACTCACAAATGCGACTGTATGACCGCTGCTTCTGCCACTGATCATTATGACCGCCGTTTCCTGACAACTGACTATTTTTTCCGCTCCTTCCAGTGTGAGATCGTCTTTATGTAAAATGTTAAAACCTACCTTTCTTAATAAATGTTTTCTCAAACCCAATTTTAATTGATTTACTAGGACCGCGTTAGGATTCCTTTGTACGTTTGGTATTTGTTCCCTGCTTGCGCCCCTGACGTCTTCTTCTATCATTTGATTTCCAGTTAGCCTCAATCTGGTGCAAAACGATGCTACGTCCTCATCGTGCATCTGGTATCATTGAACGGACTGCATCCACCAATCTGCTATTGACTTTTTTGGAACCAATTTTTGTCATAATTTTTCTATAAATTCAGAATATGTTAGTGCTCAACCTTGGGTCGGCTTTAAAAAAATCATGAGCTGCGCCGCTAGTTTAAATTTTCCAATTATGACCAAACGTCTAATTTAGTCCGTAAATCCATTTTCTCTATGTATCTCGATAGATCTCTACCTATGAAATCGGATAAAGTGAAGCAATAACCCCTAGTGGTCATGCCTGTGGTACCCCCAGTGTGGGCGGCACGCTGCTCGCCTCTCCCATAGTTTAACCGCTTAGGTTACTTGCACCTATTTTATTGTGAAAATCCAATTGAATTTTGCTGTATAGCTTGATCAATCATTTTAAAAAGATTTTCTTGAATGTAATTAAACTTATTTATCTACTCCTTTCTTTATTTGTCCTCTACGATGCGTCAAATGGATAGACTTTAACTGTAGGGAGTGGGGTGAAGAGGTTATTTTGTGTAGGGTGAACGTCCTCCTTTGTAAATCTATCAATTACTTCCTTAGCTTCATATTTATTTTGTAGAGAAAATAAAAAACAATAGTATAGAGGAACAAACGAACGGAAGAGAACAAAGATACAGCTGTCTGGGTATTGTGGAACCTGATAATTGAAGACTGGGGCGAAACCTACCTATGAATTACACTGAGATGAAGGTGGAGGAGTACCAGCTATCTCCTGATTTTATATAGCCTGTGGTACCCTCCTCTATGTTGTTTTACTGTCCTCAGCAGTCTCTGGTAACAGACCATACAGCTTCACCGTTTTCCCTGTATCCTTTTTGCTGTAGCAGCAAGATTTGGCATATACTCTTGGCCTAACAGGAATTTAGTGTCTGATGAATAATCGTTCGTGCCGACCTGCATCCCAGTATCTGGAAACCGCATTCGCCAGTCTAACCAAAGCTGTCACCACTCTAATAAATCTCATAAATACTCGATGATGACATTCATCACATTTTTATTTTCCCAAACATTCTGTATGACAATCAGGAAATTTTAATGTTGATGGAATTGTAGGTTATAAGTGGAATATATGAGAAATTTTCTTTTCTTTTCGGTGGCTATGAAACCACTGCTTTACACAACAACTTAAGTTAGGATACTTGGAACATAATATATTTTTTTCATCAAAGTATTCTCAGAAGGTTAAATCCACACGAGAAATAAATGAGAAACAGTATCAAATTAAACTCGAAAATCTACTACATCTAATACGAAGGAAGTAAACGCAACATACAATAACTCGAAATAGACGTTTCATTCCTTGTGCATTCCTTTTTATATCTACAAATTTAATTGTGCGGTCCATTTGGTTCAAGTGTTATTCTCAATTCTTAGGATGCCAGTTTAAAAATATGACGGTGATACTATAAACAATTGGCAAAGCTAAACATATTTATACTATTGTCATCGTTTCAATTACAATTCAGAGGACATAATTATATGTTTATTTGTAATATTACATTTACATAACAAATTATTACATAAGATATATGTATATTGAGATAATTTATTTATTTATTTATGTATGAATATTATAATTATTCAATTTTATTTGCCTCAAGTTGGTTCGTCGATTGATATGATATTTTATTTTTATTAATTTATTTATAATTTTAATTATTTATTAGGTTTATATTATTATAATTTTAGTTGTTGAGCGCCAGATGAAATTAATGAAGTGATAAATGAATACCTGTTTAATTTAAAAAGTAAAAGGAAAGCTAACTTCAGTCCTCAAGATGAAACTCATAATTATTTGTAGGGAATTATCGTGAGTGAGGATACGTTTATATTTGAATTTGAACTATTCAAGATAATATATAATTTATAATAAAACGAAATATTCACACTAACTATTACTTATTATTTTCCAATAATTTTTAAGAAGATCTTAATAGCACTCAATATGTCTCTGTACTACTAGTCAATACCTTGGCCAATGGGTTTAACTATCTCAATGAATAATATTTCGAAGTTATGAGAAATTATATTATTTAAATTATAGAAAAGTGCTTTCCTTTTATTTTTTTTATATTAGTTATAAATCTATTCAGTAAAATTTGTTAAAATATTCTTATATAAAATTTGTTAAGTAACTTATTATCCGGTCGTTGGATTTTATGTGAAATATAACAAAAAATTACCATTTGAATTGAGACAAGTCCGATCAGATAAAAAGGTTATGTATGTTAATTTGACAGTTCCTTTTGTGAAAAATAGAAATGATATAAATTTACCTTACAGTTTGTAATTATGCACTGGATTTTTCTTCGATATTTCTTAATTTACTTATGGGTAGTAAATTCAGTTGAGTGTCGTTGCTGGATACCGAAGACTGCTTTTCCGTAGTTTTAGTAAGTAATGTTTTATTATATTTACTTGTATTGTGAACAAATACTTTTTCTCCTCTTTATTTAATCGATATTCTCCACTACTGTCATTGTACTCTAAAGTAATACTTAGTTAATTTTACTTATATTTGAGAATGATTTCTTCTACAGCTTTTCTTATATTTCAATATGTATCTTGTTTTTTTAGTTTTATTATTATAATCTTATTTGATTCTTCTGAATGTCTCAATTTTAATAACCTCTTTGGAAATCTCTCTCAATTTTCTTCCCTCCTTTTCAACCATCAACATTTTTTTTATATTCATCCTAGATGAAACTTTTGATTTTCTATTTCGATTAAATGACCTTGCAAACTTCACTTGCACACTTCAAAGTTTCTTATCCAATAGTTTTACATTATATTAAAATCGAAATCGTCATAACAAATTATTTGAATAATAATAAGTATAGAATTAGATTAATTTGAGAATTAAAATTTTAGTTCAATATATATATATATATATATATATATATATATAAAACCACGAATATTGGGGTAACCCCAATATTCGTGGTTTTATACCTAATTAGTCGGTAAAGACTATCTCCTATATATATATATATATATATATATATATATATATATATATATATATATATATTTTGCGTGAATTACCCATGAATTTCTTTGTTCTTGTTGTTAACATATCACGCGATATTCCTACATATTCTTTTATATATATATATATATATATATATATATATATATATATTATAATATATTCTATGTTCTTTAATAATATTTGCCCAAATTATTATATTATGATTTTATCTATAATTATTTAATAGTTTAATTTATGAATTTATACGACATGAATTTTATTTGTTGATGTCACAATTTATGATTGTAACTACACTCTTGTGAATATGCCTTTACCACTGAATATAACCTATTGAAATTTTTGACAGCAGTTGTCAAATTAATATACCCGGCTCAGATGAATATTAAATTTTATATTGTGAAAGATAAATCAATACACAATCGACTTACTCACTATTATCTCATGGAAGGATCAAAGATTTCAAATAATAATTCAAATTTGTAAATTTTTAAAGAATTTTCCAAATTACGTATTACGTTATTCCAAATCTAGAGTAACTGTTTGTTCAATATACTATAAGACAATTAAATTATCTTATGTCAGGAAATTAACCAAATGTCACTTATTATATCGAAATTTCTATAGCCTGAAAATTATCAAATACAATGAGAAATGAATTTGAAATGAGTACCAAAGAGTGATTGGAATTGAAATTCATATAATATATTATCAAATAACAAATTACAAAAAAATAGAACTTTTCAAAAATATTATAAACGCAGAAACAAAGATAGAATTTTGTATCAACCTTAAAATTAAGACAACCTATAATTATAAATCTACTCGCTAAATAATTTATCAAAGTTCAAAATGTTTGATTATATACTTGATGTATATCAATGTCAAAATACGCAAATTTCCATTTAAATTGTCTACTCCAAAATTATCTTCGCTAGACGTTGAATTTTATTTGAGTAACGTTACTGTAATTTCAATCGAATTTATTAACATAAGATGCATCTAATTTTGGAATATTTTCAATAAAGGCCTATTAATTCTCGAGAAATAATGTGAATAAACTGGACAGGACTCACCAACTAGGTACTGGTTAACTCGTTCGTATTCCAAACCGTTTTTAAAATTCAGCAACAACATTCTAAATTAATAATTTAGAAATCGAAAAATCACCCGCACTTTATCGATGCAATTCGTTGCGAATTATACACGCACTGGCTTTACAATGCAGGATTTGATGATCTGATAATATTCATATAAATTACTATGATGTTTCTAAATAAATTTGAGGCAACTAATATTTCGATGTTGCCTCGTTGGAATATCCAAATCAACTCACTCAACTTTTTATATAAATAATTCTCCTATCCTTTGGTTACCTAAAAATTCTATTTTTTTTCAAAAAAATATAAATTTACGTTTTCCTATAACAATAAGAGATTTTCATTCTTTTAATATAATTGCAATTTCGCTAACAGAGACATCTGTATTCTTGTTTTCAAATCGTTATTCTATTCTGCATTAATGTCATTCGAAATTGAAATGTCAAAATTTATTTGTATATTGAAACTTTAAAATTATTGATAATACAGTGTGTATCACTAGTATTACATCCAAATATGCACATTTTTCCTTAGGTAACCAAAGGATAGGAGAATTATTTATATAAAAAGTTGAGTGAGTTGATTTGGATATCCCAAAGAGGCAACATCGAAATATTAGTTGCCTCAAATTTATTTAGAAACATCAAAGTAATTTATATGAATTTTATCAGATCATCAAATCCTGCATTGTAAATCCAGTGCGTGTATAATTCGCAACGAGTTGCATCGGTAAAGTGCGGGTGATTTTCCGATTTCTAAATTATGAATTTAGAAAGTTGTTCCTGAATTCTAAAAACGGATTGGAATACGAACGAGTTAACCAGTACCTAGTTGGTGAGTCCTGTCCAGATTATTTACATTATTTCTCGAGAGTTAATAGGCCTTTATTGGAAATATTCCAAAATTAGATGCATCTTATGTTAATAAATTCGATTGAAATTACAGTAACGTTACTCAAATAAAATTCAACGTCTAGCGAAGATAATTTTGGAGTAGACAATTCAAATGGAAATTTGCGTATTTTGACATTGATATACATCAAGTATATAATCAAACATTTGAACTTTGATAAATTATTTAGCGAGTAGATTTATAATTATAGGTTGTCTTAATTTTAAGGTTGATAGAAAATTCTATCTTTGTTTCTGCGTTTATAATATTTTTGAAAAGTTCTAATTTTTTGTAATTTGTTATTTGATAATATATTATATAAATTTTAATTCCAATCACTCTTTGGTACTCATTTCAAATTCATTTCTCATTGTATTTGATAATTTTCAGGCTATAGAAATTTCGATATAATAAGTGACATTTGGTTAATTTCCTGACATAAGATAATTTAATTGTCTTATAGTATATTGAACAAACAGTTACTCTAGATTTGGAATAACGTAATACGTAATTTGGAAAATTCTTTAAAAATTTACAAATTTGAATTATTATTTGAAATCTTTGATCCTTCCCTGAGATAATAGTGAGTAAGTCGATTGTGTATTGATTTATCTTTCACAATATAAAATTTAATATTCATCTGAGCCGGGTATATTAATTTGACAACTGCTGTCAAAAATTTCAATAGGTTATATTCAGTGGTAAAGGCATATTCACAAGAGTGTAGTTACAATCATAAATTGTGACATCAACAAATAAAATTCATGTCGTATAAATTCATAAATTAAACTATTAAATAATTATAGATAAAATCATAATATGATAATTTGTCACCCAAACATGGGGCAAATATTAATAAAGAACATAGAATATATTATAATATATATATATATATATATATATATATATATATAAATATATATATAAAAGAATATGTAGGTATATCGCGTGATATGTTAACAACAAGAACAAAGAAATTCATGGGTAATTCACGCAAAATATATATATATATATATATATACAGTGTGACCCATTTTTAATGGAAACACCCCCCTAAAATTTGAAGTTGTAAACCGATTTTAATAATTTTTTTTTTGAAATGTCAAGTACTAAAAGGTCTACCTTGGGACGAAATTTGAAATGTTTATTCCAATTTTCAGGGCGTACTACGATATTTTTTATTAGTCGAAAATCAGGATTTTTTATTAGCAATTTTTTTATTGAAAAAATCACTACGCCACTGGATTCGGAGTGCCTCTAAACAGGTGTAACCAAAATTTCATGAAAAGATATCTATCAATAACAAAGTTATGGCAACTCAAAAATTCGAAAACTCTCACAGCTAACAGTCACAAAAACACCCTATAAATATAGCAATCAGAATATTTTTTTTATGATTTCAACAATAAAGTGCCACCAGATGAAAAAAAACAAATAGCGTAAATATTTTTAATGAAAATAACGGAATTACATTCATTCAAATTTTCACGCAAATTAACTAAAACTAAGACCTAATAGAATTTTCAATTTAAATCTTAGTTGCCATGGAAATGATATTACAGTTTGACACTTGTGAAAGATTTAAGTGTACTATTGTCAACAATATTCACATTACAATTCTTCGGATTATTTTTTGTCATGGCTGCAAGATTGAGCGTAAGAGAGAAAATTGAAATTGTACGCCTTTCGGGAGATGACGTTAGAAGTGCTAGAGAGGTTTGTAGAGTATTTAATGAAAGACATCCAGATCGTCCTCGTATTAGCTGCGGTACGGTAAATAAAATAAATAAAATATTCAATGAAACTGGTGCAGTATCAAAAATGATGTTAAAGAGTAATCCTGTACAAAGACGAAACAGGAATGACAGCAATGATCAAATCATTTTAGATTATTTCGGAAATAATCCTAATGCCAGTATAAGGAATGCCACTTTAGATTTGAATATTCCACGAGAAACTATTCGGAGATGTCTCAAGGCGAAGAATATTAAACCTTTCAAGCCAACATTTTTACACACACTGCAAGAAGGCGACGAAGCAAGACGTATGGAATATTGTTTATGGGCCCAAGGGGAATATTTAAACAATAGAAATTTCCTACAAAATATTTTATATACCGACGAAGCCAGTTTCACTACAAATGGAGTAGTGTCATCACAGAATTGTCGCTATTGGGCAGCGGATAATCCTAGCTGGGTAATAAATTGTAAAAGCCAGTATTCCCAAAAAATCAACGTCTGGTGTGGGATATTGAACGAACGAATTATTGGTCCTTTCTTTTTTGAGGAAAACATCAATGCGCAGAGGCTGCTAGAATTTTTAAACACAGAGTTTTGGGATGCTATTCACGAGCTGCCAATCAATGAACGATTAAATTTAATTGTTCAGTTAGATGGGTGTTCAGTTCATTATGCCAGAGCTGTGAGGCAATGGCTTAACGAGCATTTTCCAAACCGATGGATAGGCCGTGGTAGTCCGTTTCTAGATTGGCCCCCCAGATCTCCAGACCTCACAGTTTTGGACTTTTTTCTCTGGGGACTTATCACACAAAATGCTTACAAACACCGCTCAAGAGATAGAAATGAACTTTGTGCAAGAATTCGACAGGTATGTGCAGATATTACCCCTCAAGAACTAAGGAACGTGATCAGAAACATTCGTAAGCGCTACAAGTGTATCGAAATAGATGGTGGGTTAGTAGAGGCTACTAGAATATGAGTTAGAATTAATTGTTGCACTGACTCGAAACATTTCAATGATTAGTTATCATAGTTACGTTTATAAAATTTTTTTGCTTCATAATTAGTTGAATTGTGTGAATGTAATCCCGTTATTTTCATTAAAAAATTTTTCTCATCTGGTGGCACTTTATTGTTGAAATCATAAAAAAGTATTCTCATGGCTATATCTGTAGATATAGGGTGTTTTTGTGACTATTAGCTGTGAGAGTTTTCGAATTTTTGAGTTGCCATAACTTTGTTATTGATAGATATCTTTTCATGAAATTTTGGTTACACCTGTTTAGAGGCACTCCGAATCCAGTGGCGTAGTGATTTTTTCAATAAAAAAATTGCTAATAAAAAATCCCGATTTTCGACTAATAAAAAATATCGTAGTATGCCCTGAAAATTGGAATAAATATTTCAAATTTTGTCCCAAGGTAGACCTTTTAGTACTTGACATTTCAAAAAAAAATTATTAAAATCGGTTTACAACTTCAAATTTTAGGGGGGTGTTTCCATTAAAAATGGGTCACACTGTATATATATAGGAGATAGTCTTTGCCGACTAATTAGGTATAAAACCACGAATATTGGAGTTACCCCAATATTCGTGGTTTTATATATATATATATATATATATATATATATATATTGAACTAAAATTTTAATTCTCAAATTAATCTAATCCTATACTTATTATTATTCAAATAATTTGTTATGACGATTTTGACTTTAATATAATGTAAAACTATTGGATAAGAAACTTTGAAGTGTGCAAGTGAAGTGTGCTAGGTCATTTAATCGAAATAGAAAATCAAAAGTTTCATCTAGGATGAATATAAAAAAAATGTTTATGGTTGAAAAGGAGGGAAGAAAATTGAGAGAGATTTCCAAAGAGGTTATTAAAATTGAGACATTCAGAAGAATCAAATGAGATTATAATAATAAAACTAAAAAAACAAGATACATATTGAAATATAAGAAAAGCTGTAGAAGAAATCATTCTCAAATATAAGTAAAATTAACTAAGTATTACTTTAGAGTACAATGACAGTAGTGGAGAATATCGATTAAATAAAGAGGAGAAAAAGTATTTGTTCACAATACAAGTAAATATAATAAAACATTACTTACTAAAACTACGGAAAAGCAGTCTGCGGTATCCAGCAACGACACTCAACTGAATTTACTACCCATAAGTAAATTAAGAAATATCGAAGAAAAATCCAGTGCATAATTACTAACTGTAAGGTAAATTTATATCATTTCTATTTTTCACAAAAGAAACTGTCAAATTAACATACATAACCTTTTTATCTGATCGGACTTGTCTCAATTCAAATGGTAATTTTTTGATATATTTCACATAAAATCCAACGACCGGATAATAAGTTACTTAACAAATTTTATATAAGAATATTTTAACAAATTTTACTGAATAGATTTATAACTAATATAAAAAAAATAAACGAAAGCACTTTTCTATAATTTAAATAATATAATTTCTCATAACTTCGAAATATTATTCATTGAGATAGTTAAACCCATTGGCCAAGGTATTGACTAGTAGTACAGAGACATATTGAGTGCTATTAAGATCTTCTTGAAAATTATTGGAAAATAATAAGTAATAGTTAGTGTGAATATTTCGTTTTATTATAAATTATATATTATCTTGAATAGTTCAAATTCAAATATAAACGTATCCTCACTCACGATAATTCCCTACAAATAATTAAGAGTTTCATCTTGAGGACTGAAGTTAGCTTTCCTTCTACTTTTTAAACCAAACAGGTATTCATTTATCACTTCATTAATTTCATCTGGCGCTCAACAACTAAAATTAAAATAATATAAACCTAATAAATAATTAAAATTATAAATAAATTAATAAAAATAAAATATCATATCAATCGACGAACCAACTTGAGGCAAATAAAATTGAATAATTATAATATTCATACATAAATAAACAAATAAATTATCTGAATATACATATATCTTATGTAATAATTTGTTATGTAAATGTAATATTACAAATAAACATATAATTATGTCCTCTGAATTGTTATTGAAACGATGACAATAGTATAAATATGTTTAGCTTTGCCAATTGTTTATAGTATCACCGTCATATTTTTAAACTGGCATTCTAAGAATTGAGAATAACACTTGAACCAAATGGACCGCACAATTAAATTTGTAGATATGAAAAGGAATGCACAAGGAATGAAACGTCTATTTCGAGTTATTGAATGTTGCGTTTACTTCCTTCGTATTAGATGTAGTAGATTTTCGAGTTTAATTTGATACTGTTTCTCATTTATTTCTCGTGTGGATTTAACCCTCTGAGAATACTTTGATGAAAAAAATATATTATGTTCCAAGTATCCTAACTTAAGTTGTTGTGTAAAGCAGTGGTTTCATAGCCACCGAAAAGAAAAGAAAATTTCTCATATATTCCACTTATAACCTACAATTCCATCAACATTAGAATTTCCTGATTGTCATACAGATTGTTTGTAAAATAAAAATGTGATGAATGTCATCATCGAGTATTTATGAGATTTATTAGAGTGGTGACAGCTTTGGTTAGACTGGCGACTGCGGTTTCCAGATACTGGGATGCAGGTCGGCACGAACGATTATTCATCAGACACTAAATTCCTGTTAGGCCAAGAGTATATGCCAAATCTTGCTGCTACAGCAAAAAGGATACAGGGAAAACGGTGAAGCTGTATGGTCTGTTACCAGAGTCTGCTAGGGACAGTAAAACAACATAGAGGAGGGTACCACAGACTATATAAAATCAGAAGATAGCTGGTACTCCTCCACCTTCATCTCAGTGTAATTCATAGGTAGGTTCCGCCCCAGTCTTCAATTATCAGGTTTCACAATACCCAGACAGCGGTATCTTTGTCATATATTGGTCAAACCTCCCAAAAAATTCCCAGCCGCGTATCCCTCCATAAAATTGATATAAGGTTACATCCTGAAAGATGTTCTCTGGCTAATCATGTCTCCTCGTTGGATCATGTCATTGATTTTGAAGGAGTTAAAATCCTGTCTCGTGAGAGGAGTTATAACAGAAGATTGTTTTTGGAAATGGCCTTAATCTTCCAAGAAGAAGGTTGTATGAATAAGAAGACTGACATTCAGAATTTGAGTAATCTCTACTACCTCCTCCTAACACTTGATAAGCACAATTGTCTTCATATTAATAACAATAATGATAATAATAATGATAATATTATTAATTCTCACTAGTTTCCTGCTTGTGTCATCATAGTAGGTGTTCCCCCTTTATTAAAAGATCCATAATAATATTAATAAATAACATCAATAATCACATATAAATTCTCGTTAATGAGAATTTCCTTGGAGTGATATGTCACGACAGTTCCATAATTTTGGTACCACCCTGGTATTCTTTTGAAATTTTCAATTCGATTGTTCCAGTGTCTCGCCTCATTGCAAAGATCGATTCTTTTCATTCATTTAGTAATAATGTTGTACTTACCTGACATTTTCAGTTTCCACCATTATTCTCACAAGTTCGCGTGGGTGTGTGGATTCTCGTTTTTTAATGTTTTAACTTTTACTTTTTAATAATGTTTTAAACTTGAACCAGTAGTAGGCAAATGTATTGCCGCCTGGACCTATTTCTCTAATGACTTGCTGTTTCACGCATTTCCTGTATTCAAGATCTATTATGCAATCTCGACCAATGTAAGTTGTAGAAATGTTTGTAAAAACACTTTTTATAATTTATGTTTTTCTTTCCTTATTGTAGTTCCCTGATGATGTAAATAAAGATTCACGAAAGCTTGGAGAATTGAATAGAGTGTATTTCTCCTTTTTTGCTGCAATCCCCAAAAAAGATATTTTTCAATTTGTGTTCTAATTGATCAGCAACGATCACGGCGTTTTTCGTTTTTCAGCTGTATATATATATACATATATATATATATATATATATATATATATATATATATATATATATATATGTATATATATATATATATTATATATATATATATATATATATATATATATATATATATATATATATATATATTATTGTGGGAAAATAATGCTACACACTGTACATATATCTAACACGAGTTAATTACAATTTGAGATATTAACCAGTATAAAATTATCGAAGGAAAAACTATTCGAGAGTCAAATTTAAACTAAATTAAACTAATGAAATTTCTTTAAACTTCATAATGTATCTTGTACACATATACATGACACCAATATAATAAGGATTCAAACTATTTGAGAGAAAAATTTGGAAAAACATTACCTGTTATGAAGTGAATGAGTCCACTCTTCAATTGAAATCGTTAAATGTTTATGGATTATCTTAAATTCCCATTAGATACCATTAAACTATTTAGAAGCCCTAGAAATATTTCTTGTATTATATCCAAAGGTGAAATTCCAAATAAAAAATTGGGGTTATAAAATCTTTGACTTCTGGAAGTATGAGTCATCTCGGTAGAGCAAAATCCATGACAGCTAAAAAATTTTAAGAATCAATAAAATGCAAAAGATAAATAGATGAATTGTTAGTTTAGAATTGGTAAAAAGTATCTTTTATAATTAAAAAAGTCAATATCTTAAATAATAAAATGAAATCTATTGACTGAACTACTATGAGTTATTTTGATTGGTTACAAATATTTTTATGATTTCAATAAACAGAGGGCTAATGAAAAATGAGGTTTCTTGTTTAGAAAAGAGTGGTTGCTTAGGGAGAACAGAAAAAGTGTTGACGAGTAGTATTGAAAAATCAAAAAGAAGTACATTGTTCTTTAGAAATAATATAAGAATTGTTAAAATTAAAGTAAAATAAGTGTGAAAACAGTGATACTAATCTCCAAAAAGCATTCCTGAAGAGAGGTAATACTATATGCAAAGAATATTGGCTTTAACCATCATGAAAAGTCTATATATATATATCCCGTATCGTGGGAACAATAATTTCCACGATCTTTGAAGAGAATCTATGCATGGAAAAACTTCGAAATTAAATTGATTTGAATAGATTCTTGAATCAATCCGGACATTTTCGAAGCAGCCTGCAAAGAAGAGAGAGTAGAATAAATTGACAAATCTATTGATAATCAGTGGATGATAAAAGGTATTTAAAAACTGTTTCATTTTAAATAAAACTTACCGTGTGTATATTGAACATTAGATATTAAACTGTACTGATAACGTGTGTTGTATGAGTTTCCTCCATTTTCTTTTATGAATATAGAGTTGTGTTTTTTTGTATATAACGTATAATATAAAGTTGTGTTCTTTTGTATATAATGTATAATAAGTTGCATACTTGCAAGTATTCAAACTAAATTCATTTGTGCGAATGTGTATCGTGTGAAAGATCATTGTAGATAAGTTCATTTTTTTAATTGATGATAAAAAAGAATAATGTATTTTTAATATATAAATTAACAAGTCTTCCCATTTGGAAGAACAAATTATATTGCCTGTAGACTGCATTTCTTAGTGTTTGATTTATCAGTAATCAGTTGGCAGGATTGATGGAGCGTATTGTAACTCGAGAGGGGGTTTGGAACAGAATTTGCAGGGCCGGTTTGTGAAAATTTATACAATATAAATATTTAGATCATAAATTTTTTTTATCAAAATTCAATATTGAAATTTGGTGCTTATTACTAAGAGAAAAATCATATGAATATTTAACCTTATGAACCCAAGATTCTGAGAAGCTGAGTTCTCATATAAAAATTAATAATAAGAAGAGATAAAGGTAAGTGCACTGTGTGGCATTATTGAACAAAATAATTTCTTAAATATACCGGGCGAATTGAATTAAAATTTTATTGATTTTAAAACACAAATAGTAAACCACAATAATATATATATATATATATATATATATATATATATATATATATATATATATATATTATATATATACATATATATACATTCACGGCGTGAAGTGGCATCCGCCCATGTTAAAATCGCGGTAGCTGTGGCGTCTATACATTCACGGCGTGAAGTGGCATCCGCCCATTTTAAAATCGCGGTAGCTGTGGCGTCCGCAGCACTATGACATCCGATATACGGACGTCACAGTGCATCGAGCTCCAAAATATTGCAATCGGTTCAATGAATGCTTGGGAATCTATTGCTGATGAAATCAGCAGGACGCCAGTTTGGTCGTTTTTTGTATAAACCTATACACCAAGGTTCACAGGTTCTCCGTACGCGGCGTTATAGTAGCACACTTATATATTTATTATACATATGACGCACAAAGTAGCATCCGTCAGTATACATATCGAAGAACGGTATAGTGTGGCGTCTGTTTATGTATTTTTCTTGCATAGTGGAATCCTGGCAGTGTTGCCGTTCTCACTTTTGGATATAGAAAGCTTTTACCATTGAATGTGATGATTTACATCTGTTTTAATTTTTTGATACCGTTGTTGACAGTGCGGAGGATGCTAGTTATTGTAGAATATCTACCGTTATTAATAGAAAAATCATATTTTCGTTCTACAATTCACTCAAATCTGATTTTGAGGCAAAATAAAACACTACTGGCGATAAAAATGAATAATTCTGGCGATAAAACAAACTAAAGAATTCTGAATTTCCGTAAATAAGGGGGAAATGAATTGAATTTTCCAACGTAAACCACGAGATGAAGTAAAATTACTACTCAATTTTCAGGTTAATTTTCGAATGGGTATATTTCTCTACTTCACTATAGCAGAAGTCAAGTTTTTTTTGTGAAAACTCCGAAAACCTAAATGCAATCAGATTACTAGGTGGATTGTTAGTAGTTGACCTAGAATATTGAATTTCACAAAAATTTTGGAGACGTTGAAACTCTCTCTGGCATATACAGGGTATATCAATGATAACTATTTGGACGATAACTGCATCCCCTTATTTGATCTAAGGCAAAAAATGTCTCAAATAAAAGTTGTAGAGAGCCATAAAAGCCATCTACACACTAGAGTTTCATTCCCAACGCCATAGCTGTTTGGTCTATTCATTACTTCACCACCGGTTTCAAACAGTGCAGAGCAAAAATGAAAGCTATGTTCCAATATATAGGGAATCTTATAAATGCAAAACCTAAACATGTGCTAATGGTTCTACTGGTGTGATGTCTGTATACAGGGTGTTCCAGACCAACATACAATTACTCCTACAGAGTGAACTAGAGCTCAAAATAGGGCGATTGAAATCAACTTTCCTTTATAAGCTCCATTGAGCCGTTTGAGTTTGATGAACGTTTTTTTTCATACTCTTGAATAATTCGAAGCCCGTGAAAAGTAAAGCTCTAAATTTTGACGAAAAACTTTGAAACAGACGTTCAAAAAGAAAAGTGTAAACACGAAATGTTTAATAAAGTCTTGAATTCACTAGAATCGCTAGACTTAGGTGTAACGCTAATGAAGATCATCTCAAAAGAATAAGGAATGTAAAGAGATAATGAAGTAGTGAGAAATCCATCATGACTGTGTACAAGTTTTCTGATCAGTATCATAATTAAAGCTCTTTCTGTTGTGCGTTTTTGATAGAATAGACATGAAAAAATATTTAATGAAACTTATACAAATGTTCGTACAAAAAAGAAACAGTATATATTCCAAATAACACATTTTCTCTTTATATATAGTTTGCAAACGAAATTACTAGCCTGCCCGCTATTTTGTTATTAACTGAGCGGTCGATTTGAAATTTAGCTGATTTGTATAGGTACCTAGAATGATTATTTCAGGTATTTAAGCATCTGACTGTCATTTCCGGTTCAATCGGAAACTTAACAAACTTCATCATTAAGAAAGGAACTCCCTAAATGTTGATGACGTCAAATATTTATTTCAAGTGGAAGCCTATCTATTAAATCCCATATTCAAAACCTTCCGAAGTGTTCTGGGTCAAAAGTTGCTATTTTCAGAGGTATCATGATGACATTTTCAATGTAAGGATTTAGATTAATATGATGATGAGAATTAGTGTCTGCATGAGAATCATTCATAACGTTGAATGTTTCTGAATATGATACGTAAGCCATTTTCGAAATCATCGTCTGAATATCAAATTTTACAGCATTAGAATCGGATGGAATGTTTTCAGTACTGGAACATACAAGGCCACCGAAATAACAATGCAATATATTTAGGATTTCCGTTGTATTAGTTTGTTTTATTTCAAATTGATAAAATGTGCGACTAACTTGACATTTCTTGGAACCGTCATAGCTAAAAATAAAGTATGAAGAGTATACATGTTTGAAGTTTTCAAGAATCCAAATATTGAAAAATATTTAGTTTATTCTATTTGAAAAAAAAACGAACTTCATTGAATTTCCATTTGAACCGTAAATTATAGTCAGACGTTTGAATACATAAAATCTGAATCTTCATGTCAAAATTCATAAATTCTACATGGTGGCTCAAAAATGGCGGACGAGATTTGTGATTATTGTCCAATTGTGGGTTGAGGTTCGAATTTAGCCGGAGATTGCCGAAATTCAATATCGCGGTTCCACGATGGCAAACCAGTTAATCATAATAATAGCTCAGATCTCACGGAAAAATGACCTTATAATAATGAAGCTCTATCAGAATGCATATATTAACGAGTAGACTGAAGAGCATAAAATAGAATCATAAAAAACATTTTAAAGACAAACTTTTATTCAAATGCGCTAGAAAGTAAAAAATAATTTCCTTGGATGTATAACGTGGATTCTTCTGTAGGTTACAGATTGGAAAGCTTTTGTATTCGAACTAAAAAATCTTGGGGCATGCTCTATGTGAAAAAAATTATATACAAAGTATCGTAAAAATTGTGCCACCCTCAAGTTTTTATTTTCAAATACGAATCTATATTTTTAATTGCATTATTCAAATGCTAAGAGTCATGTTTCATATCGGCGTAGTATTTACATCTGAACTACAGAGTGTTTTGGAAATATTGAAATTGAATCAAATAAATGACCTCTGAAATACACAACTTTGTCCTCATTAAACTATCCCTATATCTCTCACCGTTACCATGATCTCGATGCATAGACTCGAATTTGAATAGGATTGTATATGAAGTGTGGAGAGTGACATATTCCGTACGAGTGCAGGAAATACAATTTATAACGAGTTATGTACTCTATTTTTCCTAAGATCATAAATATACTAATTGTGTGAAATACGAGTGTTAAAATATGAATTCTGAATATATAATTATTATCATGCGAACTAACAGAACGCAAAAGTTGTTTTTCGTTAGTCCGCATTCGGTCCTCTCTATTACTCTTTTTCTATTACGCCTTCTTGCTTCAGACGGATTCTGCCGAAAGCTGTAGTCCATATTTTCTTTCTTTTTCTACTAATTATACAATAATTTAATTTTAATGACTTCTCTTAACGTTGTCTAATTTTAATTTTGTTTGACGTTTGCATATAATTATGTATATTTTCCTGATTTTAATAAAATTTCCATACAGTATATTTCTCATATTACCTACTGACTCATCTTGGATTCTGCTGGATGCCACGGGCATCTGACAGCTTTCCTATTATAATAGATTTCATGTGAATGATATTTACATTTAGGACCAGAAGATAGCTCAGTGTGCCGAAACTAGTTGCCCCTGTAACTTGTCATAATATATGCTGTAGTACGTATTTTGCGTTTTACATACTGCTATTTGCCTACATAATACATTTGAGATGGATAGTCTTTTTCATTAACTCAATTGTAAGTTATAATCTCTGATAAACTACAAATAAAAATTGAAAATCCTTTTACATATTTTTGGTTGGGGTAAAAATAAGAAGTCAATTATTCATTAGTAGTTTGTTTGTTTACAGAGCTGATTACAAGTTTTATTTCGTTGCTATAGATGTTAAGTAGCTCTAAATATGATAAAAGAGTATATAAAATGAGTAAGGTATCTCTCTCACTTGTAATACAGTATGTGAATGTACAATTGTAGGTACTTACAAGAACATTTTCACGTCCTTC
The DNA here is from genome assembly GCA_963921935.1 of Galeruca laticollis. Taxonomy (NCBI): domain Eukaryota; kingdom Metazoa; phylum Arthropoda; class Insecta; order Coleoptera; family Chrysomelidae; genus Galeruca; species Galeruca laticollis. Next base: position 52,105,621 of record OY998179.1, on the reverse strand, counting down.
TCCACTGAACAAAAACCATGTTTCTAGCAAAGAAACTCGCACCATTATAGAATCAATCTTCGGTAAGTTACAACTATTTCTTTTGATGGGTCCAGTCTCCATCGTGATAAAAATCGTAAAATATTATCGTTGTTCTAACAAATTATCAAGAAAAATAGTTCATATTTAAAACCGGGTTATGAGAAATACGTTTAAGTTGAAACGAATAATAAGGTTTTTAAAATGTTATCTTAGGTTTCTAAACACTGTCTTTTATGTATAAAATATAGCTTCACATGGATTTGTATCAACAGTCAACATCCCTATTAATAGAATATATATTTCATTCCCCTCTCTCAAAAGAAAAAGAAATACATATTTAAAATTACTGGAAGTCACTTTGAACGTGATCTATACACAATATACAGAACGCACCGATTCTTAAAGAAATTCAAATCTACCTACTAATAATCTATCAAGGTCCCACTGTTGCCAAATACTAGGAAGCCACTCTGTGCGTGATATCGATGCATTGGAGCTGTTCTATATACATATTGTGTATATCAGGGGATGCCACAGCGCTACAAATCTATACGGATGCCACTTCAACCGCTATCGCGATATATATATATATATATATATATATATATATATCATAACGTATAAAATAAAGATAGAAACACTGGTGTAAAACAGATTAGAAATTAAAACATTAGTCTATATTTTATTAGAATCATAAATACGAGACATTAAAATTGCTCATATTAACTAAAAAAGTAATACAACTTATGTATATAACTAATAATTTGAGAAGACTCACATAGAATTGACAAAAGAAACATTACCTTGATCATATATCCAAAAGCCATAGAGTGGATATCGTCCATCGTGTTGAGTGCCTCATGTCAGAAGGGGCGATGAACATATAATCTAGAGGGGAGGCATGAATTAATAAATGTTCGAAATAGAAAGGATGTTGTCCAGTATTATAACGCATTTTTGCTGGAAACATGTGGGTTGGAATGTTTAACGCTGTAATACCAATACGCTTGGCGACGTGCGCTGGCGACAGGATATAGATGTCAGTATGTGTCAGCGACGGGCGTTGAAAGTGGAGTGATTTCATAGATGAAATGAATAGAAATTAATTGGTGTGTTTGGTCGAATATGATGAGCATAAATAATTAGATTGGGGAATATTGATGAATGTTTTAAAGGAATTTATGTTGATGGCTAGACACAGTTGCTAATTATGGTAAGAAGCTTGAGCTGAGAATTGATATTAAAGACTGTTGTATATCGCCTAAGAAGAGCTATTCGTCCCATAGTGACGGGATGAGCTTCAGTGTTGAATGAGCAATTTTTGGTGAGACTAGTTTTTTGTATGTAGGTAAAGATATTGGAGTGTAAGGTGAAATCATGGTTTTGAGTGCGTTAAAAAAGAAAACGGTGATTGGTTTATGTGACATGACAGAAGGAACTTTCAAACAACAACAAGTGTAACAAACATTTTTGAATATGGTGAGCGGAATTAAACACAAGACTGATTGTTGATTGTTGAAGGGAGTTGAAGAAAAAGAGTCGGTGGCTTGGCTCCGTTTCTAGAAGGTTGGGTTTTGAAGTGCTCCAGAAATTTTAAGAAATTATCCTCAAAATGAGGATAAAAACATAGCAAACTATTGATAAAACATGCACATGTACTTACCCAATGATTGTAGCTGATTTTCCAGAGTGAAAATCATATTTTCACATATTCATTCAACTTTAAACTTCGGAAGCTGCTTTCCAGAGTCCCGAGAGACAGATCCTGGTTCCTGAACACAAGGTCAGTGTATTGTTGTACAACAAGAGTTATAAAAAACTCGGTAACGTCAATCAAATGTTTTCTTTAAAATCTCATGAGTAAAATAAACTTTAAAATAATGATCGATCTGAAAAAGAATTAAAATTAGAGACTCAATATAGCTATATTATTAAATAATTCTAAATGATAAATGGCCAATCTAAAGAAATAAAATTTAATACCTACGCATTTCTCAAATAAGAAACTTAAGAAAGATACATCCAACTCTTTTATGTAACATTTAAACTCTATGTATATAAATTTCATAACTATTTCTTGTACCATATTATTTGTATTTCTGTATGTATAAATCTCCCAGCATAAATTCTTTTAACTTGTATATAATTTGAAACATGTTCTATGACACAGCATAGAAGCTCGCTGTGAAACTGAACAGACCCGACGCGACTATCAAATGTTTACTCTAGCTCATCGTTACCTCATGTTCTTGAGCATGCGCACAGAACGCCACACATAAGAATAAAATCAATAATTTCATTTGACCCATACATGGGCGTCGCATAAAATTTTTATAAATAAAATTAAAATATTGTTTTCAAGTAAAATGTTTCTTTATTTATTTATCAACTGAATCTATTCACAACCGTAAGAACCCAGATAACAGAAAGAATCTCATACTCTATACATACATAAAAATTCATTACAATAATTTCGTCCCAACGTAGTGGGCTTTCCAAATATCCTATTAATTATATCATTATTTTAACATAAATAATATTTAATGTTATAATATATATATATATATATATATATATATATATATATGATCATTTGAGACACCCTATATACACATAAAAATTATTGTGACAGATAACCTACAAAGGAATTGAAAAGTCAAAAATGACATTTTAGGAAATCATGAGAGAATGTATAAATACAATTATTTTTGGAAGTAACTGATTCTACGTATTAGATTATTATAATAGATATAAGTAAAAAAATTGAGAGTTTATAAATAATTAACATGTAATAATTATAAGAGGGTAGTGAAGTTCGCGTTTCAAGTGCGCCAATAGAGATAGAGATGAAAAAAACCATTTGAAGCCGGATTTTAAAAAAAAATTAGATGGATTGAGAAGTAGCGGTAGGAAGGCAAAAGAAAAATTTTGGCAGATAGAAGTCAATAGGAAGATACTCGTATATAAGAATAGAAAATTATCAAGAAGAATTAATATCGAGAAATTGAAAATTACAATATATACCTTATTACAAACAGAATTCTGGTAAGACAATTAAATTAAAATTTATTGACACAGAATACAAATTATCAAGAAGAAATAAATTACAACATATAATTTGCAAACAAAATTTCGGCAACAGAATTAAATTAAAATTTATTGAGACAGAATACAATATTAATTTAACTGCCAAAGAAGTGTAGGGACTTTATGGTTATATGGATATAGTGTATCATATTGTTGAGCTCATATTTATAGACATTCTCGTATTTATAGACATTTAATTTAATTATAGCTAATAGGTTAGTAGTATTATATATCGTTTTCAAATTAAAAAAAAAGAAAATTGTTAAAATTGAATGGATTAAATATTGTTGAAAAATTATTCATTATTTAAAATTATATTTTCTAAATTTATTCAATGAGGGCACGAACCGCAACCTATTTACGAGTCTTATGATTAATCATATTTACAGCTAGCCGATATAAAAAAAAAGAGAAAATCAATTTATACCCTAATGTCATTATAATTAACCCAGAAATAGTAGTATATAACAATAGGTCGCAAGCCAACGTGGGGCAATTGCTGCTATAATTGCAATTAGCCTATTTAATTATTTGTATTTCTTTGATAAAATATAAATACAATTATAAAAAACATAGACTACTGAACAACTTGACAATAATGAAATAATATGCCAAACACAAGAGCGAAGAAGGATAACATGGACACAGAAAAAGAACAATCTTAAGCAACTACAGAAGATAATGGGATGCAGACACCAACACAACAGCAAAACCAATCGTTAATAGAAAGAGTTAAGGAAATGGAGAATCTGCAAGGATCAATGAAAACTCTTATAGAGAGTGTGAATGATTTAAGAAAGGGGAACCAGGAAATTAAGAAGGGGGTGGAAGAAGGAAATAAGGAGTTAAATAGAAAATTAGATGAAGGAAATGAAGAAGTCAAAAGGAATATAGAAGAAGTACGTAATGGAATGGAGGAATTGGAAAGAAATTTAAAAATTAATTTCGAAAACAAATTTGAACAATTAAAACAAGAAATGATACAAGATAGAGATGAATATAGAAAACAAATGGAGGACCGAATCTGTGAGAAGATAGGACAAATGGGAGAAGTCATAGGAGGAATAGAAGACGAAATTAGAAATGAGGTTGACAGAATACAAACTAACACGGAACAGACGTTCCAAGATTGTAAAGAAATGATAAATAGAAATGAGGAAGAAATAAAAACAATTAAGGACAAAATGATCCAAGAAATACAAAGGGAAGACAGTCGTAACAATGAAAGGGAAGAATACAAATTGAAACTAGAAGAAATGGAGGTGAATTTGAAAAAAATGGAAGAAGATCAGGAAGAAAAAGAAAGGAGAATAAGAAGAGATATAACAAGAATACAAGGAGAAAATAGGATAGTTAATATTGGAAATAATAATATAAGATTTGATGGGGATTTTAAAAAGATACATCCTATAACATTTATCAAAATGTTAAGAAACAAGATAAGGGGAGAATACGGAGCAGAAGAATTAAGAGAACTTATAACGGAACATCTTGAACACTATGCCTTAATATGGTTTACGAGTAAAGAAGAGGAAATAGAAAATTTAAATCAATTTGAAAGAAAATGTATAGAACATTTCTGGGAAAACAATGTCTAATCAAAAATTAGAGAGAGGTTATATTTTGGAAAATATGATGAAAATAGAGGCAATTCGTTTAATTCCTACGTACTTCAAATGTATGCTATGGTAATACATTTAAATCCAAGATTAAACGAGGAAGAAATTGTTTTATATTTATCAAGACATTTTAAGGATCAGATAACAGAGACAATTGCCATACAAAATATTGCAACAATAGACAATTTATGCAAATATCTGCAGAGATTAGAAAGGAGCAGAGGAGATCCAGTGCCTAGAAAAAATAATAATATAAATCAGCAGAGATAAGTTAGACAAAATAATAATTATGGAAATTTTACGAATTATAGAAGGAACAGAAATTATAACGATAATGATAATAATAGAATGGACAATAATAACAATGATAATCATAACTCAAGGCAACAAAATAATGGAGGAAATTGGAGGAACGATAAAATAAAACAATATAGTTTGTTTAAATCTTCATATATTTGAACTAATGTTCAATTTAAACTTGTTGACGCGTTTCACTAACGCGTCAACAAGTTTAAATTGAACATTAGTTCAAATATATGAAGATTTAAACAAACTATATTGTTTTATTTCATCGTTCAGTATGGATCTTCATCAAGTAAAAGCCTCATCTATTCAAAATTGGAGGAATTTTAACTATGAGAATAACCAAGAGGGAATTAACTATAATAATAATTACAGGTATGACAATAGAGGTAAATATATAAGGTATCATTCAAATAATAATACGGAAAATAGACAAAATAATTCCAATGACAATAGACATAACTATAACAGGAAACAAGTAAATTACGCAAGATTTGATAATGATCGAAACAGAGCGAGAAGTTTAGAAGGAGATGACGGGAGATCAACGTACAATAATAACGAAAATGACACTAGAGGAAGTAGTGCAGAGAGAAATAGTCAGGATAGACAGGAAATAAGAGTTGAAGAATTCAGGTACCCTGAAAACAACAAGCAGAGGCAGGATGAACACAGTAACGCTAGACAGGATTTCTAAAATGTTGCTTGCTATATCAAAGTTTTGCTTTATGTCACCCTAATGAGTTTATTGATTTAAATGAGAAATTAGATCAAGAGCAGATATATGGTTTATTGTACATACAGGGAAAAAATCATAGCAAAACATTACAAATTTTAATTGATACAGAAATACAGGAAGCGAAGCGTCTTTAATTGATTTAATGTTAATAGATAAAAATAAGAATTTTATTAATAAAGAATTGAAAATTCCTAAGGTAACTTTAACCGGTGTTAATAATCATGAATTATGTGAAGTAAATAAAGTATATATAACATAGATTTACAATTGGAAGAAACCATATTAAATTGTCATGTACTAGGTATTCCAAATTTAAATGTATATATTATACTAGGAAATGATGTATTAGAACAATCTGAAGCAGTCATCAATTATGAAGAAAAGAAAATACGGTTAAATGGAAAATGGATGCAATTAAAAGTAATAGAGGAAGAAGAGGAATCGAAAAAAATAAGTTATTGTAAAAATAACAATTTAAAAGATACAAATGAAAAATTTAAACATGAAAGAGAAGAAGAAATGGAAGATGTGAAAATGAATGGTAATATGATAGATTGTAATGAAGAATATTATGAATTTATAAATGAATTATTAATGAGTTATGAGAGATTAATTTCGAAAGAACCGAGAGTGGCTAAAAAATATGAACATAAGATGAATGTGAAGAATATTGAGAATTTTAAAGCAAAATCATATCCAGTACCGTATAAATTGAAAGATAGAATGAGAAAAGAGTTGGAGATACTACAAAAGGATTGGATAATAGAAAAAAACAATAAACCTTATATAAATTATCGAGTAGTTGTAAGGAGAGAGAAAAATAAATAAAATAGGCAAAATTGAAACTGCCATTCGATGGACCTTTTATTGTCATGAAGGCGTATGAGAATAGCTATTCATTAAAGAATCCATATAACAATTAAGTGAGTGGAACAATAAATATGCAAAACTTATATCAATTCGAGAGAGAGGCAACAATTTAAAAATGCAAGGAAATACAAATAATTAAAAAAAATAATGAAAAAAATATTCTAAAAATCTCAACAGAAAAGATATTATAAATAAAATGGGTTTAATGATACATTCATTATTTTATTCCAAGTAATTATTCATTTTAGTTAGTTTTATGTATGTATGTAAGGAAGAGAATGAGTTCATACATTATAAAATTTTATTCAGATATTTTAGATGATCAAAATTTTAAAAAAGGAAATTTGGGGAAATTATAACATATTGATTATTTAAAATATAATCCACTAAACTTTAAAAAAATATATTATTATTATTTCTAAATCAGGTTTATTAGAATCATTTATTTGGGACACACTGTAAACATGATCATTTGAGACACCCTATATACACATCAAAATTATTGTGACAGATAACCTACAAAGGAATTGAAAAGTCAAAAATGACATTTTAGGAAATCATGAAAGAATGTATAAATACAATTATTTTTGAGAGTAACTGATTCTACGTACTAGATTATCATAATAGATATAAGTAAAAAATTTAAGAGATAATAAATAATTAACATGTAATGGTTATAAGAGGGTAGTGAAGTTCGCGTTTCAAGTGCGCCAATAGAGATAGAGATGAAAAAAACCACTTGAAGCCGGATTTAAAAAAAAAAGATGGATTGAGAAGTAGCGGTAGGAAGGCAAAAGAAAAATTTTGGCAGATAGAAGTCAATAGGAAGATACTCGTATATAAGAATAGAAAATTATTAAGAAGAATTAAAATCTAAAAATTGAAAATTACAATATATACCTTATTACAAACAGAATTCTGGTAAGACAATTAAATTAAAATTTATTGACACAGAATACAAATTATCAAGAAGAAATAAATTACAACATATAATTTGCAAACAAAATTTCGGCAACAGAATTAAATTAAAATTTATTGAGACAGAATACAATGTTAATTTAACTGCCAAAGAAGTGTAGGGACTTTATGGTTATATGGATATTGTGAATCATATTGTTGAGCTCATATTTATAGACATTCTCGTATTTATAAACATTTAATTTAGTTATAGCTAATAGGTTAGTAGTATTATATATCGTATTCAAATTAAAAAAAAAGAAAATTGTTAAAATTGAATAGATTAAATGTTGTTGAAAAATTATTCGTTATTAAAAATCATATTTTCTAAATTTATTCAATAAGGGCACGAACAGCAACCTAATTACGAGTCTTATGATTAATCATATTTACAGCTAGCCGATATAAAAAAAGGAATAAAATCAATTTATAACCTAATGTCATTATAATTAACCCAGAAATTGTAGTATATAACAATATATATATATATATATATATATATATATATATATATATTGTTGTGGTTAATTCCTTTTCTATTATGTATATATTTACTAAAATAACGGTTTTACAAATTTTGAAATGTTCCTAACCAAAGTAACAGTATTAAAAAAATCTTACCGAAAGATCTTTGGTTAAACACTTTTTGATAATTTTATAAAAATAAATTTTCAAATCCCCTACGACTACGTTCTCAAATTATTTATTTATTTGACCCCTTATGGTTTGACTTATGTTCAACCTGCTGCTACCAGCTCCTGAATTCTCTCAACTTTTAAATCTGTCTAACAATTTTCAATTTTATCTTTCCAATTTAATATATAAAAATGCTTGAACTTATTATTTTCCTTCTCATTTGAATCTAACTGTTTCACTTGCTGCTCCCGGCTCCTACCTTATGAATACGTTTTCACTTCTCAAATATTGATCTATCTAACTGATTTCACTTTTATTTCGAATTTAATATATTCAAATGCTGTTTCTTATGTTATTATCACCTTCCAATATCCTTATAAAGTGTTTAAAATTTCTAAATTGATCATTCTTGACTTTTATTGAAAGTATCTGTCATCAATCTCCTCATTTTCCTTAGAGCATCTGCCAACGATATAATTCCAAAAATTTTTATAGATTAACTACCTCTCAATATTTTTTTTAAAATATCCATGAAAATTCCTCAAAATTATTTTATTTTAAAATTTGAACATAATTATTTTCAAAATAAAATAAATTTTCAATATTCTGATTTAAACCATTAATCTATATATTTACATTAACTAAAATAAAATTATTATTAATTATTTTTCATAATAAAACTTGTATAAATGTTCAATATTAAAAATACCTCTAATTTTGTTTGAATCTAATTCCTTCAAGACATAACTATTCTCTTCATTCTCATTATCTATTCTAAAAGGTCCCTCATAAGGCAATTCTAATTTAACATATTTTTTTTTCTCTATCTGCTACCTTTTTTCTCTTAACTAAACTCGTATCTCCTTTTTTAAATTTCAACTTCTATTTTATATTTTTCTGACATTTTTCTTTGATATTTCTCAGCAGCTTCTTGCAATTTTCTATTTACCTTTTCTAAACATTCTTCATAATTTTTGATTTCCTGGAATTCCCATTTTCTATTTGGATATCTTCCTGTCATTAAATACATAGATGATTCTTCTGTTACACCATGTGGAACACAATTTAAATATTCTTCAACCTTCATCAAATTATTTTCCCATTCATCCTGATCTGTTTTAATGACTATTCTTAAATATTTAATTACTTCTTCTATATATCTTTCTGCAGGATTCGCAGCTGGATATCTTATACTAATATTTCTCTTGTTAATATTATTTATTTTTTGAAAAATATCCATTCTGTTATTTTGGAAATATGTGGTATTATCCATGATACAATTAATGGGTTACCCTATTTCTTCGAAGTACCGATTAAACTTCTTTATTACTTCTTTGGTATTAGTTTTCCTACATAAATATAATTTAACAAATTTTGAAAAAATATCTACTATTACTAGAATATGACAGATTTCACAATTTCTTGTTATTTCCTTACTAATTCTAATATCTCCTTTCATAATATAATTTTCCCTAAATAGTAACCATGTTTTTCTACTCTCTATGTGACCATATTCTTTATGTAATTATTTTAAAACTAAAATTCCCAATGCTTCTGTTATACCATATAACTCCTTTTTATTAACTTCTTTTAAAAATACTTGTTCTTTAAATTTACATATTTCTCCATCCTTTTCAGACAAACGCTCTTGATTCTTTTTCATTGCGTCAAATGAAAATATTCCTTCACTTTGCTTCATAATATTCTAAAACTTCTTGTCTTGTAAATGTATCGGCTATAATATTTTTTTCTGAGATATGAACAATTTCAAAACTATATTCTTGTAACAATAGATTCCAACGATAAATCCTATTATTCCCAAAGTTTTTATTCAAAATCCCTTTCAAAGCTGCATGATCAGTTTCAATATAAAATTTATCCCCTAATAAATAATACCTCCACTTTTTAACACAAAATATCACACTTGCCAATTCTAATTCTGTTGCACTATAATTTCTTCCATAACCCTTCGTCACTTTAGAAATAAACTTATTGGAACCTCTCCTTCCTCATTTCTTTGTAACAATATTCCTGCAAATCTGTCCATTGACGCATCTGTGCTAACTATGAGGTTCTGGTCATATCGTGAATGATAAACCATAAGATTTTTTTCAAATTCTTCTTTTAATCGTTGAAAATCATTCTCTCTTTCTTCAGTCCATTTCCATTTTACACCTTTTTTTTAAAGTTCTGTGAGGCTTTTTTCCTTTTTACTCAAGTCTGGTATCAAACTTTTAAAATAATTCAATGTTCCTTAAAATTTTCTCAAAGTTTTTGAATTTCTTGGTCTCCTATATTCAATAATAGATTTCGCTTTTTCTGGGTCCATTTTCAAATCAATTTCATTAATGATATATCCTAAATATGTTATTTCTTTTTGGAAAAACTGACATTTTCTTTCATCTATTTTTAATCCCTCAGTATCCAATTCCTTCAATACCATCTCCAAATGTTTCGAATGTTCTTCAATTGCTTTAGAAAAAATCAAAATATCGTTAATATAGTGTTATACAAAATCTTCATATTTCTCCAAAATTCCATGTAGCACTCTAACTAATGCTGAACATGCACTCTGTAGACCAAAAGGTACTACGCAGAATCTATATAAAACAAAATCAATCGAAAAGCCAGTATAATCCCTACTATTTCTTTCTAATGGTATTAACCTAAAACTATGTTTTAAATCAATTTTTGAAAATATTACTGAGGTAGTTATTCTTCCAAATATTGCATCAACATTCATTGGTGCTTCATATTGTGGCACTGTATATTTATTAATATGTCTTGCATCTGAACACAATCTTATCTCACCATTTGATTTTCTGACTACTACTAATGGATTAACAAATCTAGTTGTACATTTCTCTATTATACTTTCTTTCAACATATTCTCAAATTCCCTTCTTACCTCTCTTTGATTATGATATGGAATAGGATACGTTTTAATTTAAAAATTCTCTATTCCTTCAACTGCCAATTTGTGTTTATAGTTTCTTGATATTCTTAAACCCTTCTTCATCAAATCTTCATACTTCCCTAATAAATCCAAAACATATTTTTTAAATATATATCTGGGCATTTTATTTCATACTTTTCTAATTCTATATTCATGGTCTCCTTCGTATGTTCAATATCGTCTATAATTTTTTGTTTGTTTATTATAATTGTTATATCATTTATTTCTAACTTCTTGTCTTTAAACCAAATTATTACCCCATGTTTTTCCATTTCATCTATCCCCATTACTACATCTGCTCCCATATTTTTCATAACTAACATATTCATATCGATTGAAACTCCCTCTATCTCTATTTCTACTGTTACCGTCATATTTACTTCAGTTAATTTCTTTCCATTAGCTCCAATTGAATTTATTCTTGGAATCTTTGTTTTGTTTTCTCTCAATTTTTTTAATTTCATTCACTACATCTTCTTTAATTAATGATGCTTCTGACCCACAATCAATTAAAATCCTAACAATACTCCCATACAAATTTCCCCATAAATACAATAATTTAGATTCATTTTCCAATTCAATTTTATCTTCTCCTAAATTTACGAATTCACTTGGATGTTCATAATTACATTTACTAAGAATTTTGTTACTACCCTGATTATTTATAGAAAATGTTCGTTATTTTCATTTTTTGTATCTTATTACATCTACTATCATTTATCCTTTCACTGCCCTCATTTCTTTCTTGTCTTCTATTCTCTATTCCTCTATTCATTTGTCTTGTATTGTTATAGTTTTCCTCACTTCTAACTTGTCGATTATTCTCATTTTCTCTCCAATTTCTTCCCACTCCATGATTTTGGTCTCTATAATATTCTCTTCTCTCTCTATTGGTCCTATTTTCTGACATTGTTCCGTAATTACGATTCCCATTTTCCTGATAACAATTTTGTTGTCTATCTCTTTACATATTTCCATTCATATTTCTTCTTCTGAATTCTCATTTAGCCTTCTAAATCTGAATTCACCTAAATTGAAACTTCTTTCAATCCTTAATAAATAATTTGAAAATTTTTCCAATTTTTTGTCATGTATTGCAATATTTTCTATAACATCTCTATCAAAATGCCTGGAAATGTACAATATAATCTCTTCTTCCTTCATTTTGGGATTTAAATATTGTGCAAAATTATATAATTTCATGGCATAATAATTCAACTTTGTATTTTTACTATAATCAAATTTTCCAAAATATAATTTTTCTCTGAATAAATTTTGTGATGTTTTTCCCCAGAAATATCCCATGAACATATCTTATCAAAATCTTCCTCATTTTTAATTTCCTTTTCTCTTGTAGTGAACCAAACTAATGCATTTCCCTGCAAATTCATTCTTACTATTTCTTTATAATCTTCAAATTGCCGAATATTCCGAGTTCGGTTTTTTAAAATATTTCCGGATGTATCTTATTAATATACCCATTAAATTTACAATAAATATCATGTCCTAGTTGGACTACATGTGGCGGACAATTTCCACTATTATTCTGAAAATTTTGCCTCAACTTTTCAAATTTTTCCTCCATATCTACTTGCACCTTTCTCGTTCCTTCTATATATTGTTATCTAGAATTACTTGTCCTTTCTTTTATTTGTTGCATTAATGTTTCTTCTGTCTTATTTATTTTCTTCTCGGTTTCAACAATCTTATTGTCAAATTTATAAAAAAATTCTTCGTTTCTTCAATATGTTCTTTTTGATTTTTATTAATTGTTTCCAATTCCTTTTCTAATTCTTTTTGTTGAATATCATTTTTTTCTGTCATAGCTGTTAATCTAATTTTAATGTACACATTATCCTTTTTAATGCCATTCATCTCTTCTTTAATTTCTTCTTTGAATTTTTCATTCTCTTTAATAATCTCTCGTTTCATAATATCAAATTTCTTTTTTATATTCTCTTCCATATTTCTCATATCCTCTTTACTATTTTCTTCCATATTTCTCATATCCTCTTTTCTATTTTCTTCCATACTTCTCATATCCTCTTTTCTATTTTCTTCCATATTTCTTATATTTTCTTCCATACTTCTCATATCCTGTTTTCTATTTTCTTTCATACTTCTTATATCCTCTTTCATATTTTTATCTATACTTCTCATATCCTCTTTTCTATTTTCTTCCATACTTCTCATGTATTTCATCATTTTTTCAAACTGTTTATTTATATTCAAACATTCTGTTACACTGCTACTATCTCCAATACTTCTGTTTTCTTGTTGTCCATCACTATCTCCTTGACTTCTTCCTTCTAATATAGTCCCTTGTCTGGTCATCATTTTCAATATTTTATATATAAATTTATAGATTCAACCAAAATTATATAGGAAATATTTTCTAAATTTCTATTTAAATGCCAAAGATAAAATAATTATGTCAATTTTTTTTTAAATTTTATATATCTTTGAGGTCCCCTTAATTTCTGGACCCACACGTTGTTGCGCCAATTGTTGTGGTTAATTCCTTTTCTATTATGTATATATTTACTAAAATAACGATTTATTATATTCAAATAGTTACCAATTTTGAAATATTTCTAACCAAAATAACAGTAATAGAAAAACCTACCAAAAACCTTTGGTTTAACACTTTTTTATAATTTGATAAAAATAAATTTTCAAATCCCCTCCTGCGACTACGCTCTCGAATTATTTATTTATTTGACCCCTTATGGTTTGACTTATGTTCCACTTGCTGCTCCCTGCTCCTGAATTCTTTCAACTTTTAAATCTCTCTAACAATGTTCAATTTTATCTTTCCAATTTCATATATAAAAATGCTTAAACTTATTATTTTGCTTCTCGTTTGGATCTAACTATTTGACTTGCTGCTCCCGGCTCCTACCTTACGAATTCGTTTTCACTTCTCAAATATCGATCTCTCTAACTGATTCTACTTTTCTTCCGAATTTAGTATATTCAAATGCTGCTCCCTATGTTATTATTACCTTCCAATATTCTTATAAAGTGTTTCAAATTTCCAAATTAATCATTCTTGACTTCTATTGAAAGTATCTGTCATCAATCTTCTCATTTTTCATAGAGCATCTGCCAATGATATTATTCCAAAATTTTTTATAGATCAACTATCTCTCGATATTATTTTTTTTAAATATAAACATATATATATATATATATATATATATATATATATATATGTAAGTGTTAATTTTATTGTTTGATTTTAAATTTTGACTATTTTTATCAATTGTAGTGTCCCTGAGGATGGAAATAAACATTTTGGAAAGCTCGGACTAATTAAACAGAGTATTCTTTGTCTCAGATGCCAAATCCCCCACTAATATTTGTTTCTAACTAGTTATTGGCAAAATAACTACTTTCTATATATATATATATATATATATATATATATATATATATATATATATATATATATATATATATCAATGTGGAAAAATAGTGCTATACACTGTATATATATCTAACACGAGTCAATTACAATTTAAGATATTAACGAGTATAAGATTATTGAAAGGAAAACTATTCGAGAGTCAAATTTAAACTAAATCAATCTAAAGAAATTCATTTAAACTTTATAATGTACCTTGTACATATATACATGACAACGATATAATAAGAATTCAAATTATTGAGGAGAAAAATTTAAAACCTATTGAATACAAATATTTTAGATCAAAATTTTTTTTATCAAAATTCAATATTAAGATCTGGCGCTTATTGTTAAAAGAATCATATGAATATTTAATCTTATGAACTCAACATCGCGAGAAGCTGAGTGCGCATTTAAAAAAATTTAATAATTGAAAGAGATATAAAGATAAGTGCACTGTGTGACATTATTGAACCTAAATAATTTTTTATATATACTGGGGCAAATTAAAAAAAAACCTTATTAAAAATAAAGATATAACATATAATGAAATTCATATAAAATAAACTACAATAAAATTTAATACAGTACTCCTATTTCAAATTTTAAAGAATTCACTTAATATATTTTTATGCAATACTTTTGGAAAACCCTGTTTTGTCTATGTACTAAATATAATTGAAAAGCCCTGTATACATAAAATTTGACACTATTTAATTTCTGATGACATTCCGATGACAATTCAAAAGATATTCAAGGTAAGAGAAATAAATAGTCATTTTAAGGTATTTAGTTAAAAAAGAGATCCAAATCTATTTATAGTAAGGAGATAAAAAATTATTTTTCTTTTGAAAAAAGAGGAAGTTTGGTAACCACAATATGATTTGGGTTGTTTATTGATAAAAAATATTCAGTAACGTTGAATCCTCCGAAGAGAGAACTTCTAAGTAGGAGCTCTCCAAAGAGTAACATATAATTTTAGATCTATTCAAAAATTTTGTATTATAATAATTTCGACAGTGATTAATAATAGAGAGCATTATTCGGTTACCTATTTAAATTATGTGCGTGAGTGATTGAAAGAAACTTAGTCAAGATTGAAGCAGAGGTGTAACATCTGGAATTCTAAAGTTTTTACAATTGTACAAGCTGACTGTTATCATCGAATACTGGTGAGTCCACTTCAGAATTATTATTTAATTGAAAGATTCAGGCCTTAAAAACAAAATAAATTATAGATGCATCTAAACTTTTCATAGAATAGAATATTAAATAATTTGAAGATACAATAAAATAAAGATATTTCGGATATTTGACAAGTCAAGTGAAATTTCAAAAATTCTTCATATATCTTTTGGTATTAGAGATAAGGCGTTATAGTTTGTAGGTTGTTCATTTAGTTTATTTCTGGGAAGATACGAGTTTGTTCTTTGTTGTTGTAAAAAAAAGAAAACTAAATTTTAAAATTCATTTGATTCATAATTGTACATACTTGTTTATTTGTTACTCCCATTTATAACATTCAAACCATCCAAGAAGGTTGATAAAAATTAAACATATTTATCAAATTTTATTTCAAAAAGTGACAATTGTGTATTATTGGTGACATACCAGTCATTGATACATTGTAAATGTCAAAAAAGGAAATTGAATAGCCTTTATAGTCTTGAACAAACAGTCACATTATAATATTAGATAGATCAAACAGAACAAAGAAATTCATATAAAATTTTTATTTTCGATAGCGCATTGAACCCACCCTGAGGTGAGAGTGATTCGAGTATTTTATGTTAAATTTATCTTTCAATTAATTACAATTTGATAGCCGGGAAAATTTTGACAACTACTGTCAACCTTTGAGAAACATAATATATGCCGTTTAAGCATTGTTTGCAATATTATAAAAATACATAATATTAGACCATATCATATATATATATATATATATATATATATATATATATATATATATATATACAGCTCTCTCATTTCAAATTTTGAAGAATTTCATTTAATTTTTTTTTCAATACTTTTGGCAAAACCTGTAATGTCTATAATATCAATATGGTTGAAAAACTCTGTATATGTTAGATTTTGCCCATTATTTAATTTCCGATGACATTAACCTGTCACAATTGAAAAACACATTAAAGGTTAGAGAAAAACGTAAGAGCTGCCATATCAAAAAGTATGTTCTTCAAGATGATAAGAGAGATATGGACGGAGACCAAACCCCAAATTTTTGGTATTTCACTAAAGCGGGGATATTCCCTTTAAATCGGAATGCTGTGAAGCAAGACTCATTTGATCCAGTAGTTTTTCAAAATTGGCAAAAAAAGCAGAATGTGGCTTGCAGCGATGAACCTGTCGAGTCGACGCAGAGCACATCAGCAAACAATAATGCAGTACCAGAGCCCATCGAACCAACGCCAAGCTCAAGCAAGAGTGAAAACAACCCTGATTTTAGAAAAAGGAAGGGTGTGTGTTTAGGAGCGGAGGTAATCACAAGAGCTGAAGTTGATACAATATTGAATGAAAAAGCAATGGAAAAGAGTAAACCAGAAAATAAGACCAGAAAAAATGAGAACGTTACTAAACAAAAAGTATCTGAGAGCGGGTTCGACGATGACAGGTCTTGGCACAGCGATTCAAGCGAAGACAGAATAAGTGAGTTTGATAATCTCAGTGGAAGTGATTTGGAAGAGCTCGAGAAAAACGAAGCTTCTACTGAGGAACCTGGTTTTTCCAGAATTCAAGTGGGTGATTTTGTATTGGAAAAAGAAAGTCTACAAATATGTTTGTTTAGTGAAACAACTTATTAACGACAAAGAAGCAGACGTGACAGGCCTAAAAAGGCTCACAAATAAGTGCCACTTCATTTTAAAGCAGAACGATGTATACTGTTGTCCGACATAGAATAAAACTACCTGTACCAAAAATGTGGATAACCGATGATTACGAAAAATATATTTTCGTGACTGCTCCTGAAGTATTTGAGGCTTGAAAATCTCACTTTTTCAACGATTACTTTCAAGTTTGGATAGAATTTTGTTGTTTTAGTTCCGCAACTCACATTTTGCCCTTTGAATAAACAATTTTCCAGTAAAAAAAATTCATATTTATTCGACTTCCTCCAAAAATATATTTCGTATCTTTTTGTTCACGATAGTAACTCAAAGTTAAACATGCCGAAAAAATGTGCGAGCGTATAGGAATTATGACCTAGCCACGCGTTAAACAACAGGCATTATCAGCAAATATAATGGCGTATTATGCTCTTGCCCCGAACCAGTGGGACAAGTGCGTAATATGCACGTCAAAAAAAATTTGGCTTAGAAAAATCGCAAATATTGTTCTTTTGTTGAACATACCTTATCTGTTAATAATTGAATGATCACAATGATACTACAAACACGCAAAAACTCATAAATTTAGTAAGAGCGATTTTCATAGTTAGTTAAAATTCAACTATGAAATTCCCTTACGCACTTGCCCCACCTTACCTTAAAGAGTTTAGTGTAATTCGCGACCAGTTTGCGAAAACTATAGTGTTTGATCCTAAAATAACTACTGAACATTATTCAAATTATTGAAATATCTATTCACTACTACTACTACTATTAACTCTGAAATCATCCCAAAGCAGGTAAAAGCTCATACACGTAACACAGAAGTGAGTTGAACAGTTTCTGATACAACATAAATAAAATTTGAGCGAATCGTTGGATCATATTCTCATTCGTATTCTTTTTTATCAGTTTCATTTTGACGTGAGTTGGTGAACCTACGAATTTAAATCGACTTGATATTATTTCTTCTTAGATAAAATATTTCATATGCTCATAATTTCGACGGAAAATCATTAGAGCACGAATTTCACAACTTCTGCAAGCCGCTTGAATGTTATAATGAACGAATTCCGATTCGATTGAATTTTTTCTGGAACAATGAAAAAGTCTGATCGTAAATGTAATGATGTCTGTTTGACTGCAGCGCTCCAAAAAGAGCTAACGATACGAAGTAATGGTTTTTTCATGGAAATGGTTTCGATACCTTTCTAATTGAGTTTGGTAAGTGCCGATTAATATTCATCGAAGCAGCCACCCTTTAACCTCTCCTCACAAGTAAAAAGACTGAGGGCTTTATTTGCAAATTATGATTTAGGAAACATTTTAAAGCCGCTAAGTAGAATCATTTGAAACAAATTTCATATTAACAAATTATTTTCATTAACTGTGTGCACAATTTTGAGGCTAGAATCCGGAAAAAAATTTAATAGTTTAATAATAATAAACAGAGCGTTTTTCACTATAATAATCATCAGTGCTTCTCTGGAAAAGTATGAAGAATGAAATTTTAAAATATCAAACTATTTGCCTCGTCTCAATTTCCACCAATCGCAAACCTACAATTTTGAATTAAAAATGGTTTTTCGATGGAAAAACTGTATGACAACACCCTTAGAGTAATAATAAACATAGAGAGGGCTATACATTCATAAACACGTTTATTTTTGCGGCCATCAATTCTAAACGCCAGTAGTGAAATAATGAATGAATTACAAAAAGTGGGGATGGTATTGTAGATACATGGCCTTGGTAATGTCGGCTGTTTTTCTGACAAACTTGACACCGACGAACCATGATAATCCAAAAACATTAAATTCAATAATTCCAAAGTATATGCTGTCACTAAAAGTCTTGAAAGTCACATCAAAACGAAAGAACTACATGTTTACTCTCTAGTCGTAATGGCGCTCGTATAAACAAACCACGTTTGATATTATTTACTACAATACTACGGCGATTCGGAATTATCGTCGATTACACTCTAACGATATTTTGCATCTCTCTTTATATGGTAATTAAACAAGGACAAAACTACTAAATACATAACTAATGACACATTAAACAGGTACTGAAATTTTGAGCAATGTTGCCACTTCTAGTTATAACCATAAAGGTACGTAAGGATACAACAAATATTTGTTTAAAATTTATATAAGAATATGCATTAATTAAATAAAATTCAAGCATTATTAATTCATTTTAAAAGCAGTGACTACATCCATACATTAGTATGACTTTTTTTATTTGATAACTTTTTAACACATTTTCACTTAAACTTCTAATTTCATTTTTCCTGCAACTAAAGAGACTTTGTATATATCGCAAAGCAGTGGAAGTATCCGCAAGTGAGCTTAGAATGTGACTCGATGTTTGGGGCTAGAAAAATCAAAACATTATCTATTTTATTTGTTAATCTGAGACAGCACCTATTAGCAGTTTTTGCGAGTATACCCGCGGCAAAACTTGACAGCTGTTGTCGTCATAAATTACATTTCCTTTTATAACAAGTAATTATTATACTATGAAGTTCGTAGTACTTTGTGATCAGCTGATGTTTTTCAGTTTTCAATTTATACCTACATATTTATTACGTATGCACGTAAGGTATTATGTTTTGTAAGTTATGTGTATGCCGAATAATCTGTAATAGTTTATTTACGATAAAAAGACGATGATGTCATTTTTAGTCACTTGCCGGCTTATCAGAATAAATATTAATTTACCGTGAATACAATTTATCCTCAATAGCCAGGGAAATTTACAGCTTACGGGTTGGCAAAACTACAAGACGTTGTCAAATCAACTGGTGAAATTCCCCAGTTTGTTTTGACGTTTATCGACATTCGATCATCGTCTAATATATACAAGTTTATTTGGTGCTTTTAAATTCATTGCTTCGTTAAGATTGAAAAAACAGCTATTTTCATAACTAATTATTAAGGCAAATATGCAGTGTGTGGTTAATAAAATGCCGAAGCAGCTGAACAGAGAATGTCAAGAGATGGTAACATCTTTGTTGAGCTATTTTGAACGAGAATGCCGAAATGGGGGCCCGCTTCTTCCGCTTACTGCTGTGAGAGAAGTAAGTAATAGTATTCGCTATTTGTAATCATCATTATTAATAGCATTGTTACATATTTAAATGTAAGTGATTAAATGTTTTTAATATTGGGTTAGGTTAATTAAAGTTGATAATATATTATTCTTTCATAAATTGAAGTAATTATATTGTAGAGACTTGCAGAAGCTTTACAACTTAGCGTTACCACAGTTAACCTTATTGCCGCCAAGCATAATATAGGTGAACAGCCTAAAAGCCCACCTAAATAGAGACCACGCATAAACAACCTAATATTGAAATTGATAACTTTGATCAAAATGATTTCCGAAATGTTATATACGAAATGTATGGAAACGGTGAGTATATTGAATTTACTGTTCCATTTTATTCACAATTAACTAACACAATATTCTTTCAGAGGAACACAAAACCTTGAAAACTTCAAGAGACAAACTCCAGGAGCGTGAACTCTTTATTGGTTGTTCACCATCACTCTGGAAGATAGTGGGAAATATTGGATTCAAATACCAAAAAGATGATCCTCGTCGTGGTTTAATGGAGCTGCCACATATTGCATTAAAACGTGTATATTTTGTACATGAATATGGGAAGGTTTATATCAATTTGTGTTTTTGGATGAGACCTTGATATTTGAAGACGGTAATGTTGGACGTTCTTGGCAAGATTCTAATCATAGAAGCGTGAAAAAAACAAAATTGGTGGTCCAAGGTAATTGAATCATAAAATTTAGCAATTAATTTATGATGTATTAACATTTCTGCCATTTTAAGACCTATTCAAATATTTTCTAGTAACACTATTTTATTTAAATCTATATAATTATTAATATTTGTTTTGAGCTATGCAGTCTATCTAGGAAACCTATAAGTAGTTTGTTATTTCCTTATTGTAGGTACATATTATTGCATGCTGGTTCCTCTTCTGGATTAATTCCTGGAGCAGGGCTGGTTTTTACTTCTTAAAAGCAATATGGTGATTACCACGGTAAAATGAACCGAGTAATTTTTTTGCATTGGTTTGAATACCAGCTTTTAGTGAACTTGGAAGAACCTGCCACAATTGTGATGGATAATGCAAGTTATCACAGTCCAGTGACCAATAAAGTACCAACAACAGCTACCAAAAAGGCTGATATACAGAACTGGTTGATAGAAAATGATATTCCTTTTTAAAATACTTTCCTCAAAACCCAATTATTGAATTAAGTACAACGGTAAGTTGATATAAACATTTTCCAATATATAACGGTAATACTAAGATAACTTATTTTGTTTAAATATATGCATTTTTGTAGGAATAAACCACCAACAGTATATGAAGCTGACATATTATCTGAAAAATATGGTCACAAAGTGCATCAACTTCCCCCTTACCACTGTATGTTCAAGCCAATTGAACATATTTGGGGCATATAGAGATCATGTGGGAACTGATGGTTCTTCAACAGAACAAGCAAAAGGTGTATGGAAAAAGTCTTTAGAAAAAGTGACTCCTGATATTTGGTCAAAGACAGTAGAGCACACTGAAAAAATTATACAAGATGGGTGCGATAGAGAAGTAGTATTTGATAGACAGGATGTACCTCCACTTATTAATAATTTTGACAGTGACGATGAAGATAGTGATGATTTTGTAGTGGAGTATTGGAAATCTTGTGTTTTATTTTTTGTTTATTTTTATCCAGTTTGCTATTTCCATCTTTTCAAAATCGCTAATAACTATTATTCAATTAATTAGTTACAGTGATTATATAATACACAAATTAAAACAACGACCACAGTATCTCTACATAAATAATACTGATAAAAGGGGAGATTTTTTATTTTTATATCTTGTAACAAAATTTTATTTTGTGTATCTATATTTTTTTCCCATTCCATTTTTAATATAATAAATATAATAGATATTGTATAAAGAAACAATATTTACATTTGCATGAAGATGATTACAGCTTGTATTGATTCCTTTTAGCGTAAACCCTTGCAGTGCTCTTGAAGATGGTTCTAAAGAGCATATAATAAGGTGGTCCTGCTATCGTGATGAGTGACTTTCTATTTGCTTCAGGAGGATGGGGTAAGAGTGACTTCAAGTTTAAAAATTCACAAGTTTGAATGAAATTATAATCACAAATGTAAGTGAGTGCTACTACGAGTGCGAGTACAATTGGAATGAGGTTGTGAATTCAAGTGAGAGTGTAAGTTAAATGGGAATTCATTGTGAATGTATTGAGTACGATTTATCTAAAAATACATATGCGAGTAACAGAGTGTGCTCATGAGATTAGAGCAAGTACAATTGCGTGCAACAACAAGTGAGTAAGAGTAAGTACGAATAAATGTAAATGCAAATGTAAGTACGAGTATAAGTGTGAATACGGTGCAATTGTATGCGAGTGCAAGTAATGATGTAAGTGTGAGTTAGCATAAAAGTAAATTTAAGGTAGTGGCCACGAGTGTATAAGTATGATGAGAGAGTTTTCTCTAACTCTTTTGAGATGGTTTAAGTATATCTTTTTCTGATTATAGACGTTTATCTTAAGGGGGCCCGGCTCTTTTACGGGCAAGAATGAGTTTAAAAATGTTTCAATTAGGTGAAATAAAGTTATTTTCTGTTCTCGTCAAGAAAAATGAGGGTAAGATGAATTAGTATTTATATTTTTTGTGTTTTTCAAGTCTTTTTAAATTCAAAGTGTCGTCAATGTAATTTTTTTTAAGGAACATATGAGGAGGGGCATGACGTTTGCATCTAAAACATCACCCAAGTGTTCCTATTATTAAAGTATCTTTCAAGTTTCTTCTTCATCCAAGTATCTTCATCTTATTCAACCAAGAATCTTCTTCTTCTTCTCAATCAAGTATCATCTCCTTCAAACATGTATCATTTTCTTCAACTATGTATCTGTTATTTATCCAAGTATCTTCTTCTTCCAATACCTTTATCCAGGTATTCTTCTTCAATCAAGTATCATCCAAGTATTTTCCTTCTTCAACCATGTATTTTTATCCAAGTATTTTTTTAACCAAGTATTTTTCTTTTCCAATACCCTTATCCAGGTATTCACATCTAAGTATTTTTTTTTCAATAACACCATTATCCAGGTGTTCACAAGTATTTTTTTTCCAATACCTCCATTCAGGTATTAACATCCAAGAAGTTTTCCAATACTTTTGTCCAGGTATTCACATTCAAGTATTTTTTTTTCAATACCTTTATCCAGGTATTCACGTCCAAGTATATTTTTTTTCATGTTTTTGTCAAGTGTCAAGTATATAAGTTACACTGTCCTCTTCTAGAGGACTAAATGTTTTGTTTTCTTGACGAGAAAGAGTTAAGTAATGAATGAGTGCTATTCTGCAATGAAAGAGCGTTGAATAGGAAAGTAAATCGTTTATTAGAGTGTAAGTGTTGGTTTGAAAATGATTTATGAGTTAAGAGTGTTTTAATTTTAGAGTAAACTTTTATTTTATAAGTGTTTTGTGATTTAAAAATGTATGTGAGGGTATGTTTTGATTCAAAGTGGTTTGGTCACACCAGAAGAACGAGTAGAATGAGTATGAGAGTAATGATCATTAAGGTATTGTGGGAATAAGTTCTGTTCAGAACAATACATTTCTTTTTGAATGACTAAAGAATTGAGAGAGATTAAGTTTTGATTAAAACAATGACAGAGATTGGATTTAGACAATGAGTGAGACTATGTTTTCATTAGATAGATAGAATAAAAATATGGGCCTGCATCTTTCGGCCAGTAAGTAGCGTATCATTCATAGAATGCCCTTGAGGAGAAGACGCGAAACTATCGAAAGCTCACATTCCTTTCTAACATTCAAAGTGCTTGATTGAATTTGACGTCTAGGAAAATTATTAGTATTAAACTTCATGGTTATCTATAAATTGAAAGATTTTGTTCTCAAGAAATCTATAGAGTCAGTGCTCATAGATTTCTTCCCGGGATCATCACCCCCAATTACGGGCACCCCGTATATTACAAAATATACGCGTCGACTACGCGATAAAATTCAAAAACTGAACACTCAAAATCCAGAATTTTTCACGTCGGAAAACTAAAACAGTGATAAAAACATTAGTGTTAAACCCAAAAATAAATATATAGTTAAAGTGAAAACATCTCCTAAAAAGAAGTTAAAAAAAGGTACGTTTAAACTCAAATCTGTAACTTAACATAAAAAACTGCCTAACACATTAAGTTCAACTTATAAAAAAAGTGAACGGAAACTTCCACAAAAATTAATTTCACCAAATGTTTACGACGACCACGCTCCATAGCAGACACTCCAAATTCTCTGAGGAGCTGAAGAGAATTAGAGACAAAACTCAAGAATTAAAATTGAAAAATTCAAACTATTTCAAAGTGGTATACATAGACGACGACCCTGAAATAATTAAAATTGAAGCTAACTCAAATATATCTCCAAATAGTATAAAAATTAATAAAAAGTGCCTAGAACCCGTGGACACCGAAACATTAAACAAGTGTCTAGAATACTCCAAAACAATAATACCAGAAAACAAGAGTATTGAAATCATTGAAAATACTTCAGTTACAAATACAATCGCCGAAGATCAAGTCACCAACGAAAATAACACTTTCACTAATAACAAGTGTCTAGGAAACAATACCAAAAAGTGTATCGAAAGCGTTCAAGAAAACTTTCTAGGATTAATCATAGACAAGTGTCTAATAAACTCGAAAAAGAAGTGTATAGAAACAAATACACACTTAGACTTTACGATTCCTACTAGCCGTGCTAATGATACCAATAGAACGTCCACGCCAGAAAGGATCGAATTGAACAGTAACGTAAATATTTACGAAAATATGGAAGAAGATACTACAGGGTATCAATCGAGCGAAGGCAATTCAGAAGATTCCCAGCGCATTCTTGAGAAACAAAATCCTACTACCGTTCAGGCCCAGGTCCATATAGCCCCAGATCTCTCCTGGCCACAGCAAGTTGACAACGAAAAAGGCACTCGAGATAACCAGGGGGACAACTTTACTTCGCAATATGCAAAAATTTTGAAAAATGCGAAACAAATAACCGCAAGGAAATTTGATATGACCAAGAAAGTTGATGAGGATTTAGATGCTATCATGACAATTCCGGAAAGCAACCAAATGGATGTGGCTGATGTCACAACCCCGGGCTTCATCAAACCGAATAAACATACAAAATTCACCACTTTGATCAAGCAAACCAGAAAAATGCAACAAACGACTACTACTGAAAATACATTCGACTCCTTATCGGAATCATCAGATGAAGAAGCTCAAAAAACTGCACCATTACAAAAAAAAAGGAAAAAACTAAATTTGAAAAACTGGATATCCTATCTGATACATCATATGACGATGTTAATAAACATCAGACAAAAAAGCCGAAAGCTAAAGAACCAACGAACAGCAACAAAAAATCAAATCCAGCATGTCCCCCGATTGTGATTGACGGAAATGTCTCTGCACATCGGTAGATGGTTAAGAGATTGAAAATGGAAATCAAGAATAACTTCGAGATGAAGTACACGTCAAATTCGACAATCATATTCACTGAAGAAGCTACTGATTTCGAAAATCTTAAACTAGCCCTTCGTTCTGAAAAAATGGCCTTTCATACCTGTCCAAGAAGGGAAGACAAAAACCACGCTTTTTTACTAAGAGGGCTTACAGAAGAGATACAGCTAGACGAACTGAAAGACGAACTAACATCAGCATATGAACTTACCATAAAGGATATATACAGGATGACGACGGAAGGTAGACCCTTATACCTTGTGACTACAAGGTATAAGGGTCTACCTAAAATTACTCTAGATTATTTAAAAAAAAATGTCAAGATAATTGAATACACAAGAGTACAATAGGAGTTCAGAAGGCAGTCGAAGCTCATTATACAATGCCACATTTGTCAGTTGTGGGGCCACGCAACGTCAAATTGTGGCAGGGCCCCACGGTGCTTGAAATGTGCTGCACCTCACCTTACCCCAGAATGCCCCAAGGACAGATCTAAACCGGCTAAGTGTGCCGATCTTAACGGAAAACACCCCGCTAACGCCGAGATCTGTTCGGAGTACACAAAGAGACGCCAGTGGCAACAACCAACCCGTGGAATGATAACAAAAACTGGCATGTTGATATATATGAATACCCGAGCCTCCCACCAAAGCCGACAACCCGATCGTCGCGACAAGAAAACATACCTCACACACAGAAAAGATTTGAATCCAACCCTCAATCAGACGACATCAGCAAGTTTTCCAATCTAAATAACTTATTTAGTGATCCGAACACCATTGTCAACCTGGATGAACTCACCATCAATTGAGCATATCTCACTGTTAATCGACAATAAAATTAAACTAGTTGGGGCTTACAGCCACCCCCACACTAAACTAACAGAATTAGATTTTTTTAATATCGTTAAAACAAATAATGGGTTCTCATAGTGGGCGATTTAAATTGCAAACATCCATTATGGGATTCTTATGCCAAATACCCAAACACAAATGGAAATACTCTGCAAAGGTTCTGCTATAATTCAGAATGTAATATTTTCTCTAAACTAAAAACCATCCCAGACCTCAATTCCAACCATGATCCTATTCTCCTTGAACTAAAAATGACACACACAATCCACCCCAATCCTACAATAAGACACGATTACACAACAACCAATTGGACACAATATAGAAAGTATATAAATGATCACATTACAATTACAGACAAAATCGAAGATACAGAACACTTAACAAATATAGTACAAAACTTACAAGATATTATAAATACTGCCAGAAACAGAACCACCACCTTGAAACCTAAACCCCAAATTCTCAACAACCTTCCCGAGTATATATTAAATATAATAAAAGACAAAAACAAAAATTCGCCGTAGATGGCAAGATACCAGAGATGACAGTGACAGACAAATATTAAAATACTACCATTACACCATAAATATCTTAATAAAAGAATATAGAAATTTCACATGGAAAACGTTTTTAGAAAAATTCTCTCTATGGCGTGTTACCAGAAATTTGCGAGGAAATAGGCAGGAATTTTCAAAAATAATTGCTAACGATAAGGCACCGACACAAAAATCAGATATCGCAGAAGCCTTTGGAGAGTATTTTTAAAACAACTTTACAAACAACACAACAAATACAGTTCATCATACTAATATTATTCATTCAGTTGAAAATCATTTACATAACACACACATCTTACACACAAAAAATTAAGCCACAACTCAGGAAATATACAACACTATCATTACGCTTAAAAATAAAACAGCGCCGGGGAAGGATGGCATACCTAACATCCTACTCAAGAATCTCCCTAAAAAGCTATAGTACAACTTACGTACATAGCAAATTTCATTATTAAGACCGGAAATTATCCAGATATGCTCAAAATAGCTAATGTCATTCCCATCGTCAAATCTAATAAACAGCATTGCTATGTGGTTAGTTACAGACCCATTTCCTTGTTAAATAATATAGCAAAGGTGATGGACAAAATCATTCTGAATAGAATACAAACATTTGTAGACAAAAATAATATGATACCTCTCGAGCAGTATGGATTCAGAGGTGGACACAGTACGGTAGCACAAATTATTCGTGTGTTCAACTTTATTAGAGAAGGCTTTTTTGCAAAAGAAAAAGCTGTTATGGTCACTGTTGTTATACAGAAAGCTTTTGATTCCGTAGGACACGAGGGGTTGTTGTATAAACTTATTAAGTTAAAAGTTCCTGATTATTTAATAAAAATTATGAATTCGTACATCTCAAATAGACAATTCTATTCTAAAGTGAATGATGGCCTGGCGGGCCCATTCCGGATTCAAGCCGGTGTGCCCCAAGGATCAGTCTTATCGCCTTTGTTATATTCTTTATTCACCCACGATCTTCCCACCTCCCCTCAAATCCTAACAGCCATATATGCGGACGATACCTATTTCGTATCATCAGCTACAACATCAGAAACTACACTACACAATGTCCAAACACATATTAACTCACACATACTACCTTACATGAGTGACAACAAACTTATAATTAACACCGCCAAAACAGAGTACTTGTTACTCAGGAGGAGATCAAGGAAAAACTCGTTGTAACTTCAGCTGTGTATTGATGGGCAGTACAATACTACCAGTAATACACTGAAATACCTGGGCTATACTGTGCATGGCACTACCAATGCTAATGCGCATATTGCACAACAGGTTTCTAAGGCGAAAGTTGCAATGAGCAAACTTTATCCGTCAATTTGTAAGAATAGTTGTCTATCTTCCATAAACAAAATCACAATATACAAATACATATTACGACCAATTCTCACATATGCTGCACCTGTATATTATACAGCAACAAAACACAACTGCCACACACTGCAGGTGGTACAGAATAAGTGTCTCCGCATGACAATTAAACATACAACAGTTTACTAAAGACTTCCCTGAACTTCTTGGTTACATGAACAAGCAGACTTGCCTAATATCAAGAACTTCATATCTAAAATATCCTCAAACTTTTACAAATACAGTGTCCCTGAAATTCTTCGTAACACTCTCAGAGCCTCCAGTCACGCAGAAGACACTCTTGATAGTGGGTGTAGGCTTCTGCATTGTATATGATACACATAGTAAGTTGTTTAATTCCCAATAACCAATTACTTCGAAATAAGGGAGTACTTTACCCCTTATTCAAAACATAAATTATCCTCTGTGAAAACATATAATAAACTATAAACAACGTCTGCCATGTTGCTATTCCGCATAAACTAACTTTCAGTTCACTTTTGAAACCCTGTTTTCGAGTCGCTTTTCAGGGACAAGACAGTCGAAACATCTGGGGCGTCATACTTGTGTATGCGGGGCAAAGTGAGTTATAACAAATAAATAAATGGGTAATGCAAACAGCAAGGAACCATATACCTACCAACATGGATACACAAGGATAGTAAGGAATGCCAGAACATCGGCCTCACTGTATTGTTTTCATACTATCGTTGTAAATTTTACTGGAAGATTATTGTATATAAAGACATTTTGAAATTGAATTAACTATCGAAAACCATTCTAAATTTAGTAGTTGAGCTATTAGGGTTAAAACTAGCGTGGTGCGGAATATAATAAATATTATCAGAAGAGAAAGGAGAAACAACTGGTTCCATATGACCAGCTAAGAGATAATCTTTCATAAATTGAGAATATTCAAATAATAAGGAAGGATTCTTTTCTGAAAGTCGTTCTAACAGATGAAGGCACCGAAGTGCTTGAGTTCGATTGTTACCATAATAAGGATATGGCTCCTTAAACGGAATTGAAACAGTTTATCTACCTGAGGTAGTACGGGAATGAGTTTGTTTCTTCTCCTAATTGCCAGAAACTCCGGAGGTTATTGTCTACACATGATTGAACACTGGTAAACATTGATGTTATAGAGTTACTGCTTTTTCCCATAATAATGCAACCAAATATGGTATCAATCGCATCAACTTCATCGTTGTTACCTGAAATCTTACTTATTCATACTCGATTCATTGTGCTCAGGCGTTGCGACTGAAGTGGGGAAGTAGGCAAGTGGAGTGGGATAAGAGCCATTATCGTGCAAGCGCATAGCATTTGACGACGTATATACGGTTGCACCGTTGGGTTGTCATCCTCTTCCAGACCTCTACTACCAATATAAGAGCATGAAATATAAGATGATAAGCTCTAATACGACCGCAAATATGTTTTCTCACTCACACACATTTTTTTTGTTCACTATGTAGGAAAATTTAACTGAAAAATTCGTATCAATATAATTTTTATTGGAGCTGGATACTGCTAAACATATTCTATCTAAATTTATAAAAAGGACACTGAAAAACTGAGAATTATCATTTGAACATTAACAGAGCGCCAATTTATGTCGAAGAAACTTTCTGAAATGGGATAGTTACACGTTAAGAAAAGTTTATTCCGGAAAAACTTAACTTCAACTACTTCCGCAACAAAGATTTTATAGCAAATAGCAAAGTATTGAAACTATTTACATGGAGACAAGCATTTTCACTTCAACAGGCAGAAGCTGTTACTATTCCCACGCCACGTTTCTATTTCCTGTTTGCAGTTTCTAATAGAGGGCGGCAAAGCAATAAACGCTTTTAAAACGTTGCATTCTTATTTATAGTACTAACTTATTTTTTCATTTCCAATATCTCAGATGTTAGACAAAATAGTTATATCTAGGTTAAGGAAACCAGTATGAACATAATATTAAATGCTTAATAAACTCAAAATTTATATATTTTTTAATTCCGGCTGGTCTAACATGTTCGTTTCAGTGTTGAGTTGGTGATATCTTCTGTCATATTCTGAAATTCCATTTGTTCCATTGTTTTCTTACGCACTCTTTACTCAGTAGCTAATTAACGTTTCGAATACGTACGAAAAGTTTTTAAAAACCTTATTTGAATTATAACATGTATATTTACAACTATTTGACAAATATAAGAATGTATTCATTATTGTTAAAATTTCGTTCTTATAGTCTTTTTATAAATTGCTGACACTGCAGAAAGGCTTATGTAATAGTGCTCTACTATTGTGCAGTGCAGTGGTTTTATACAATAACTCCACCCCTCATTAGAGAAAGACTTCGGGTTCCAAGGGACAAGTCTGTTCTCCATCTTGTAATTTCGACTTCTTGTTGGAATATGCTCTATGTTGGCGGGTCAATGATGAATACACTGCTGCTGTTAAAACTGAAATTATTATGAAAGTCTATTGGAACCAATCAACTGTACCAGTCCGGGTACCAGGCGACACCCAGGTTTCAATAGCCTCCTTCCGATATACGGGGCTCTGCCGGAAGCGACCAACCATTCCCTAGCTACTCGTGGGACAAAAAATGGACCAACTTAAAAATAATAACAAAAACCCAGAGGATAAAGAGCCTCACTCATCCAGAGGGAATGGAACTGGACCATGTTCCATGGACCAACTTAAAAATAATAACAAAAACCCAGAGGATAAAGATAGCCTCACTCATCCAGAGGGAATGGAACTGGATCATGTTCCAGATCGAAAAACCGAGGATGAGCTCCAAAAAAGCGGGGAAGAGGATCAAATAGAGCCTCAATAAAAAAAAAAGGCTCGTGTAAACCTTAGCGGTGCTGCTCGAAAAAGATTCAAGTACCTGTTGAAGCACGACCTCAGCCATGAAGAGGCACGACAACAGGCACTGAAACTTATCATCAAGGTGAAGGAGGATGCACCCAAGAATAAGGGCTCCAAAAGGGTCCGGGAGTTCTCATCGTAGGTAAAACTACCGATGAGGAAAACAAACCATCCTACGGACCAACGCTATCAGCAATAAGGGTAGGACCAAGGCCCTCCAATTATCCAGAGTTATCTCTTTCAGTGTAACAGTTAGCAGCCATAAGAGAGAAAATTTTGGACAAAATCTTACTGCTGGATCCAAAGGCAAATAGCAGGCCTATATTCAGCAACTTGCAATTCAGACCTGGCTGGTTGCTGCTGTCCTGTGCTGACGGAGCCACAGTTGAGTGGCTTAAAAGCATAGTTCAGGAGCTGCGGCCACAGGAGGATGTGTCATTGAGAGTCGCAGAGGAAGGTAACATTCCTCACTCAGAGATCTTCGTGACGTATCTTCCTGATAGTCTGAAACACAAAAACGATCAAATACTTCGATTTTTAGAGGTCCAAAATGAAGACCTCAACACACAAAACTGGGGGATTGTAAGAAGGGCTGAAGAAGGCCCCACAGTAGAACTCCCCCTATCAGTACACCCCATATCCGCAGAAAGGGTCAAAAATAATGGCTAAATGGCCAATCATAAATTTGGTAAGGTATGAATATTACCACAAAAAAGCCATGCTGGGCAACCTAGTGGTCCAGTTGCAGCCTCAACCAGTCGAGGTTGCAAAAAAGAACACAAAAAGGGACCGACAAAAACGGGTCCCAGAAAGGGCAATAAGGGATCTAATAAAGATCCCAACAGACAGTAAAATGGCTCTCTCCAAATCCGTTAGGTTTCTGCAACTAAACCTCCATCATGCTAAAGCTGCAACTAGCGTGCTTAGCAGGAATTTTAGCAGGAACCTATCTGACATCGGGCTCATTCAAGAACCCTGGGCTCATGAAGGACATATCAAAGGCCAATTCATATAAGTTGATATATTCACAAATACATGACAAACCAAGAGCAGCATTACTCATCTCTAAAAAACAACTTTATTTCTGTTCCAGAGTTTTTCACTAGAGACCTTGCAACCGCTGAAGTGGAGTTCCTCGCCGAAAGGGGTAAAAGGCACATTATAATTTCCTCTGCTTACTTTCCTGGAGAGGAAGACAAACCTCCACCAGAGGAAGTCAAAAGTCTTATCATATGGTGCAATAGAAAGAACAGACATCGTATTCTTGGATGTGATGCAAACTCCCACAATATAGTATGGGGCAGCACGGACACGAACAAACGAGGTGAGTTTCTCATAGAGTACTTGGCCAAATCTAATATAGACATTATTAACAGAGGTAACACACCCATTTTTATCACTGCAACTAGAAAATATGTGTTTGACATTACCCTAGCTAGTTACTTTACAACAAATTTTGTACAAAACTGACATGTTTCCGATGATGTTTCGATGTCGGATCACAGGATGATACGATTCGAGGACGGGGATACGCGGGGGCAGATCCAGTGTTGTTTAATACCTCAACAAACGGACTGATGTTCATATAAGGACAAATTGGAGTCGGATATTAAAGGCGCATTGAAACTGTGGAGGAACTTGAAGTAGCCTCTCAATGGTTGAATC
This sequence comes from Galeruca laticollis, assembly GCA_963921935.1. NCBI lineage: Eukaryota > Metazoa > Arthropoda > Insecta > Coleoptera > Chrysomelidae > Galeruca > Galeruca laticollis. The sequence continues at coordinate 52,072,239 of OY998179.1, read as the reverse complement.
GCACGATAATTAATTGCTTCGAGAAGTCTTGTCCCATCAGAGCAAAGGCTGTCAATAGGTATGTGCCTTGGTGGAAGAAGGAACTCAGCAAACTAAAGGTCTTAGCACGCAAAGCATTCAACAGAGCCAAGAGAACAGGAAACTGGGAAGACTACAAAAAAGTTTTAACTGGATATAAGAAAGAACTCAGAAGGTCAAAGAGAAAAACTTGGAGGCAGTTCTGCGAAGGGATTTATAACGTAGCCCCAGCAGTGCGCCCTCAAAATATCATCGCTAAGAACCACTCTAACGGTATTAGACAGCTTAAAAAGCCAAACGGAGAGTTCGCCGAAACCATAGAGGGAAGCATGAGATGTTTATTAGACGCTCATTTTCCTGGTGCTGTAATCATTGAAGATAACGCAAAGGCAAATCTTGATGAAGCTATCATCAAAACATCTAGATCAGCAAAAAGCCTAGTGGGTGAAGATTTCACTAAGAATAGAATTGAATGGGCGATTAACAGCTTCAAGCCCTACAAATCACCTGGATAGGATGGCATCTTTCCAGCACTTCTACAACAGGGATCCGATATCTTAATTCCTCACTTATGTAAGATATTCAAGATGAAGTTCCTCTTGGGATACATTCCAAAAGGGTGGAGACAGGTCAGGGTCTGCTTTATTCCTAAGAGTGACAAACGTCCTCCAGAGGAACCAAAGTCATATAGACCTATAAGCCTCACCTCTTTCTCACCCAGAAGTATGGAAAAAATACTCGACACATACATGAGAAGTGAATATTTATCAAATGCACCGCTTCACGAGGAACAATTTACCTACCAACCTGGCAAATCTACCTTAGATGTCTTACATTGTCTCGTAAGAGACCTAGAAAAGGCAATAGCTGCAAAAGAAGTATCACTATGTGTCTTCGTAGAAATAGAGGGAGCTTTTGATAACACCTCATATGAATCAATTAGCGCTGCTGCAACTGCAAAGGGTATTCCACCTTCCATAATCAAATGGATTCAGTCCATGCTAAATACTAGGAAAATAATCACCTACCTCGGAGACCAGTCGACTACTATAAAAGCGGTGAAAGGTTGTCCTTAAGGAGTGCTATCACCTCTACTGTGGTCACTAGTGGTAGACGACCTCCTAACAAGGCTAAAAATAGAAGGAATCATTGCCGATCGCATGCAATGTGCCTTGAACTTCATAACTACCTGGTGTTCGGAAGAAGGACTTTCAGTCAATCCTAATATAACGACACTTGTTCCCTTCACTAACAGGAGGAAGTTAAGTATACAGGTTCAAAGCTTAAATGGTACAACCCTGTTTTTTTCGGAAGAGGTTAAGTACCTTGCAGTCATTCTTGATAGGAAACTTACGTGGAACTCACATCTCGCACACATCACCTCAAAAGCAACAAGGGCTCTTTGGACGTGTCGTAAGCTCTTTGGGAAAACTTGGAGACTTAAACTAAAAATGATCTACTGCTCATATATAACGGTTGTCAGACCTATCATCACCTATGCTGCGTTTGTATGGTGGAAGAAAACAACGCAACAGAGAGCTACAATAGAGTTGCAAAAGCTGCACAGACTCGCATGTTTAGGAATAAAATGAGATCATGCCCTGGCGCGGCCTTGGAGGTAATGCTAGATCTCCCTCCATTACATTTATATGTAAGGAGGATTGCTCTGGAAAATGCATATAGGTTACCACAGGTTAAATCTCTAGAACCCGGTGATTCGTCAGGACATCTCGAGATACTAAGGGTTGGATCAACCCAATCTCTGATGATGCCTAGGGACATAATGTCTGGTAAACAATATTTCGAAGTTACTCTAGATGTTATTATTAACGATCGTGGGTTAACACACAACGAAATCTCAGAAATAACAAGGGGTGCCCTCACATTTCATACTGATTGGTCAAAAACAAACGAAGGAGTAGGAATAGGGGCTACAGGACCCAATCTTAGGTTATCAGTAGCCCTACATAACACTCCCACAATATTCCAAGCGAAAATACTAGCAATAGACATCTGTGCTCAAGAGTGCCTTAAAAGGCGCCTCAACGCAGCCAGAATATTTATTGCCTCCGACAACCAGGCTGCTTTGAAAGCTCTAAAGTCTATAACTTATGAGTCCAAAACAGCCTGGAGCTGCAAACAATATCTTAAGCTACTGGCTAGACATAACAAACTATCTCTCTTATGGGTGCCCGGGCACAAGGGAATTGCTGGAAATGACACTGACGATGGTCTTGCAAAGGATGGAGCTAGCACTCCTTCCATCGGACCCGAACCGTTTTGTGGCATTACTCAAAGTCACATTGTGAAAGAAGTATGGTAATGGGAAAAGGAACTTAGTGCAGCCTATTGGAAAAATGTTTCAGGCCAAAGACACGCAAAAAGGTTTCTACAACCTTCTGCTCGCTATGCTAAATCGCTCTTTGAGCTTCAGAAGTCTGATCTCAGAGCAATCACAGGACTCCTTACGGGACACTGCCCACTTAGATATCACCTCTGCAAGATGGGAAAAGTGGACAGAGGAGCATGTCGATTCTGCGATAATACAGATGAAACGGCTGAACATATAATTTGCCATTGCGGAGTACTTGTTCGCCAACGCCATAGGTACCTGGAACGGTTGTTCTTGAGACCTGACCAGGTAACAAAAATAGCTCCCATTCGGATAATAGGCTTCCTTGGAAGCCTTGATCTTTGGGACAAAAAAATATATGGAGGGTATACACAAAAGTCCAGCTATAGGCCAATCGACCACTTTGTAATCTACAATCAATTGATTTGAGGTTGTTAATATCTTCTATTGATAATGGATTAGTTACTCTCAACTAATTTTGAAGTATCTGGATATCTTCTAATGGAATGTTTTGGATATTTAAAGGTTTCAGTGCGACATTCTTATTGGTTGTAAATTTGTCGCTTCCGATAACAGAATGAATTAAAGGTTGGCCAAGTCTTCTGGTTTCAATATTTCTGAATCTGTACATCTGATACTCGATGCTGCAATTCTTTGGAATCTGGACTACGGAGTTTTCGTTAATGGTGATGAAATACTCATCTGAACAAAAGGCTTCCAATTTTAACACTTCACTTGTTATGATTTTTAGATATTCATAATTGAGTTTATTGAATATTTGCGAACGATGATTGACAGGTACGTGCACGTGCGTTTCAATGCCTCGAATGAGGTCTTTGATACAGTCTTTAGTTTTCAGGTTCATTTCTGTTTATGGACAGATGTAATTTTTACCCATGCGAATGCAAGGATCATCCATGTACTGGTGAATTCATTCATTCAGAGCCAGAAAGGGTTTTCTGAGTATAATAATTGTATCAAGAATACTGGAATATATAGTGAATTTGTAAAGTTCATTTGTGAGATTATCTAGATATGTCTCTATTATTCGCTTAACCACTAATGTTTGATTATTTAGAATAGAATCAAAAGTTGTTTATGTTTTAGACCATGAGATTTGTGCATTTACCTCCCAGACTATTATTGGTATAGTAAATAGTTAATTTAGAGCATTTTCAATTATTTCTCCATCATTTGCGTCTAGTGTTCCAAATAAATATTTAGATATGCAATTGCCTGCATATAGTAAACCACGCTTCTGTTTTCTAGTATTGCAAAATTTAATGTTATCGAATTTTTTTGCTAACTCGTCAATTAAAGAACTCAATTGATCGAGCTTTGTTGTTAAGTTTTAATTATCCGAAGCTTTTTCGGGATGAATGGAATTATTTACATTATGAAATGTTATAATTAATTTTTCGATTTCTTTTTCAAGTGTTCTTAATTCTATATGTTGCAAGAAAATATGTTTACTAGTGATTAGAATTGCAAGGCCAAGTTGAAAGGGTATGCCAGGAGTGTGACTGATGTCAGCAACCTTAATTTCATGGGCGGTAACTGTTGTCAACTTCACTATTAGTTTCCACATTATTTTGAGCTTCTACATTCTCCGGATTCTGAAAACAATGAGGTCTTCTTAATTCTTTGATATGAACTTGGGATTTTTTGTGTTTTTTATCAACAATATCTACCTTATTATTATTATCCAACAACTTAGTTATAGCATAAGGAACTATAAACTTATTATTTTTCTTATTCCTATAATATGGGTTTTTCTTATAAACTACTTGATAAATCTTAAATTCTAAATTTTTATCGCCACCTGTGTTAAGTTTCGTTATTACTTTTTGTTTTGTTCACAATACTTTACTGACATTTGTGTATACATGTTTCAATTTTTCTCTGTGATTTTCTACATAACTCGAGAAAAGTTCTTTAGTTTGATATACTTCGTCAGGGTTACCTGAATTAGTCTGTCCGAATACTAATTCAAATGGCGTTCATCCCGTTGAGGTATGAATTGAAATACTAGGCAATGACAGCATAAATAATTTTTTTTCTTTATTTAACGTGCTCGGTTACAATGGCCATTCACACAGTTACAGTTAATTGATAATAGGAGTACATACTAATATTAATATATAAATATATAGTACATTGTGTTAAATTTTGTGGTAAAGTTGTACATATTTTGGAACCGCAGTACTGTAATTACTTCGGTAGGGTTGCTCAATATTTCTTCTATGTTGGAATTAAGGTGGAGCTGCTGTCTTTCTGTTAGGTATTGTTGACATTCAGTGAGAATGTGTTTGATTGTGATGCTACATTGACATTTTTGACAATATAGAGAGTTGCTACGGGACATCAGGTGACCGTGGGTAAGTTTGGTGTGTCCAATTCGTAGTCTTCTCATCACTACTAAGTTTTGTCTCGAAAGTTTAGAAGGTTCGGTGAGGTATATTGTGTAGGCTTGAATTGATGGAATCCCAGTGTTGTTGCTACAGACTTTTGAATTTGTGTTTGATGAACTGCTTAAGATCTTTTGCCGTTTGTATAGTGTTATCGGTGTTGTGGTGTTTTTAGCTAGCTGATCGGCCAGTTCATTACCCGCAATACCAATATGGGATGGTATCCATATAATGGTGACTGTTATGTTTTTTATTTCAAGGATGTGTTGTTGCCATGAGAGACGGGTATCGAATACCACACCCAGGATTTTGCAATGGTTGACTACTGGGAGAGGGATGTTGTTGATTGAAATGTTGGGTACTGGGGGTGATGAATGTTTACTAAATCTGATGATTTTGGATTTTGTCGGGGATAATATTAATCCCAGTTGGCTTGTTTTGTCTTGTAGAGTATTTACTGCAGTTTGAATAAGGGAAGAAGTAGTGATCATTGATTGCCCGTGACAATAAATCACTAGGTCGTCGGCGTACATTGCATGTTTGATGGGAGCAGTGAAGTAGTAGCAGAGGTCATTTGTTACAAGGTTAAATAAGGTGGGGCTTAGCACAGAGCCTTGAGGTACTCCATCTGTTTGGGTGTACGTTGTTGGAAGAATACCGTTAAGACTTACTCTAAAGAACCTAAGAAATAGGAAGTTTTCAATGAATTCAAACATGTTTCCATGGATTTGTTTGAGCTGCGATTCTGTAATAGTGGGAGGATTAAGTGTTATAGATGAGGATGGTTGAGATTGTGTTTCAGTTTAATCCATTTTTGTAAGAGGTCCTGGATACCAAAACCTCTACAGAGTAAAAGGACAGGAGTCCTAGGTGGACTCTTGGGAATGAAAGGAAATAACAGTTACCTGCATTGATGGTCCGCCAAGGTTCTTCAGTTGATGAAGTTATCTATTAATAAATTTATTTTTGTAAGCTCATTCACAAAATATCTAGAATCTCACATTTATAATAGTCATTAACTTTTTCACAACACAAGGAATAAAAACTCGTAATTAGTAAATGTATTGTTTAGATGACCGATAATCGATGTTTACTCGTAGGCTGTCTAAATATGAATAAATCGCATAAATATTTAAATCGTTATCGTTTGGATATACTTCCTTCAAAATGCGTAAATGTTTGATGAGAGTCGAATGGAATCTCTATTATTCTAATAGATTCATGATGTCCCGGTGTCGTAAAATGTATTTTAATTTTATGTAAATTGAGCAGTTCTCGAACGGTATCGTTTTTGAACTCTGTCTGTATCGCTGTCTAACACAATTTTTGAGGAATGCCAAAACTACAAAAGTGTTTATTTAATGCATCACAAATGTTTATCGTAAGTATACGGGAATTTTTGGGCACCGCACACGAGGCATGAACGTATATAATTTCGCACGTCGCGGCACCTTTTTGGGCCAACAGAAATGTTCTTGAACACGGGCTAGAGTTTTAAAGAAACCTAAGTGGGCACACACAGGGGGTTCGTGGAAGGACCTCATAATATCGAGTCTCCAGGACTTAGGGACGAGATATTTCAATTCAACTTCATTGGTCGAGAAGGAGAGAGTGGACGGAACGGATTGAAGACCATGTCATTTTCTAATTTCCATTGGAGGTAACCACTAGGGGAATTCTATGCCGACTTTCAAGAAATGGATCTCATTTTCCCTAGCATTGGGGCCGGTGACGGGGTCTCAGACGGCATCGATAGCGGAAACTGGAACGGTTTCTTCGGAATACATCCTGCTTAAGGCGTCAGGTACTAAATGGGTTGGTCCTTTTCGATGAACTAACTCGAAATTATGCTGTGTGAGATGCATCGACCAACGGGCTAATTTACCGAAGGGGTTTAGGAGATTGCTGAGCCAAAGAAGAGAATGGAGATCGGCGATCACCATAAAATGAACACCATCTACATATGGTCGAAATTTCTTAATTGCGAAGATCACTGCCAGACACAACGTTACACTCCCATTATTGCTATCCTTGAACCTGTTGTCTTTGTATAATTTATTTAGTCTGATAACTTTTCAACTTTCGAAATGTGTTTACTGTTATATATTAATGTTGCTATTTGTTCTACTTTTGACATTTTAACCCTTTTCTTTTTTTAAAAAAATTGTACTGATGTTGACATTTGCAATTATTATATTTATCTATTAACGGTAAACCCTCATTCGATTGTGTATGGCCTTTCTATAAACATTTAATTTCAACTTATGTTTCAACTACTTCCATTTAACTATTTTGATTATATTGTTAATTCCTATTTCGTTTGGTGAATATGTATTAAAGTTAGTCATATACAATTTCTTTATCTGTGGGCCTCACATGTTACTCTGATTGTGCATTATTGATTTTTAACCATTCAATTCCTTTAATTAAATTTAAATTATGGTTATTTTATCACTTCAAGGAAGAAAATTGAAATATCTTCCAATTTGACTATTGTTTTAATTCTGTCTCTTGTCATTTTGAAGTATGACAGCTCGCCGATGAACAGTTTCGGTTTTGATATACCCTCCATATTGCTCTTTACCTACGATACTGACCGTCACATTGTGTGGGTTAAGTGTTTTCCGATTTGTGCTAATTTCATTGTGATAGTGGAAGGGACAATTTATCTACACATAATGAAATCATTGGTGTTCTTCTGTTACACTTTTGTTATCATGATCCTAATAATGATCTTTTATTGTAAAACATTGGTTCATAGAGAACAAATTCTGTTCTTATGGTTATCCCTTCCTTATGCTTCCCCCCAAGTTGATGTTTATTGAGGACTCTTACCTCTGGGATTGGAGGATGACAATTTTGGACTCTTCCTTTCGAAAATTAAGGCTCATAATGTTTCTATAATTAAGAAATTTCCTCCCCTTTACTCGAGTTTGTTTTCTCGTTCACAACCGTGGGTTGTGTTTGATGCTTATCCCCTCTTCAAAATACTATCTTTCGTGATCGTTGGTGAATCACTTTTAGTTCAATTAATTATAACCTATTTGTCTTAACTTCTTAGTAACATATTACGTATCATATATGTCACAACCAATTTTTTTTTAATTTAATTTTTGACTTCAAATTTTTCATCAATTTCAAGTTTCAATCTTCCATCCTCTCACATCTATTTCTCCTAACTTACAAACTTAATATTCCTGAGGATTCATGCGTGTTGCAAATTGAAAATCTATTTATCAGGCAATTGGGTCTTACTACTTAGTTCTAAGATTTCAATAGAATAAAATTTCGTGTAAGTACAAGTAAGAGTAACTAATTGAGATTCAACTTGTGAAATAAATTATAACAAATAGAAGAACTACAAACGTCTGCAGGATGAATCCTTGTTATCCCGAGGTATTTCTATATAACTTTCACAGATGGTCCAAACTCGAATTGGGGAATTGGTTTTGTAGCATATAGAATCGTAAGTAGTGTAAGAAAAGTCCGTAAAAATATGGAAATACTCGACATGAAAGAATTGGTGTTAATGTTAACGTCTAAAGACAATTCGGAAGAGTTTTTTCCATCCGCCATCTATCACGTCGCGACGTCTGTCAAATGTGATGCAAATAACCCATGGAGTAGTTATTTCTCATGGCTGGAATATAACCATATGTATCATCAATAAGTATGTGTAGATTTTGATCGTCATATCTATCACTACGTTATTTATTGACAATAATTAACTATTGAGCATATCTAATCGAGTTCACCCAAAATGAGTTTACATATTTCCATGTATGTCAATTTTAATTTAAACTAATATTTTACCAATTGAAAATACAATAAACTACTCTCCAGTTTGAGAGATATTTTTAAAACTCCAATACGAGAGAAAGAGGAGAGAAGAGAGAGAAACAGAATTTTCATATGGAGATGTTTCCATGGGATAAGGATTTTTTTATTGATCATTGGGTGGTTCTTATGATATATCGGGTCCTGATATAGGATTTGTTCTGTTCGCAGGGCTTTGGTTGGGATAGTTTTAAGAGGAATCCTTTCGTGTGTAGTTGTGTGTCTCGTCTGATTGAGTGCCCGATTTTATCGGAAGTGACGATTCAGTAAGGAGAAAGGCGGGTACAGCTGCGTCTGAATTGTTAACTGCCGTCGGCCATTTGGCTGGTGAATGGGTTCACCAGGTTTCAGGAAAAAGGCAGTAAACCTGTAACACTGAAGGTTTGTTCTGGAAATTGAGGGTTGAAAAGATTTATTAGGGCTTCAAATTAGGAGTAAATTATGTAAGCTGTAGTTGTATAGGCTGATTATATGATAGAGAGGGGAGAGTTATTAAGGTAGTCGAAGAAGTTTTTCGAAAGGTCTTCATAATTCGCTGCTAGTAGACGAAGGAGGGGAAGGGACTTTTCTCTTGGGTTTAGAGGAGACGGTTCGTTGTTGGATTAGGGAGTTAGGAGGGTGTTTTTGTTGGTGTGGTTTCCTGACTCGATTTTTCTGGTTGCGTATTGGGATTGTAGATTGTTTAGATGGATAGAGATGAGGGTTATGTCTATATCAATGAAAACTGTCTTGGAGTAAGAGAAGCGGGCAGTATCTGAGGTTTGATAGTTCGTAAGACAAGATCCTTTTTAAAAGATGTGGGGGTAGTCTTTGCTCTATAGTCGATTATGGGTCGAATGTATTTTTGGTATGAAGTAGGTTGGAGAGGTGGGATCGTCAGAAACTTTCGCCGAGTATTTGACTAGACTGAATTTCCAACACCTCATATCTCGATTTATACATGCTCAATTTTTTCTTTCGAATTCGAATTTTGAAATAGTATTATTTAATTACTATCACTATTTGAGGAAAAAAACTAATTTCCCGATCCATTTAATATGAAATTAGTTTGGCAATTCATGAATATTATTTATTTGAACGCCTAAGTATCTACAACTTCGGATTTATTGTGGTTTCTCCTATCTGACCTCAAAGTGTGATGTCCAGGCCCGTTCGTTTGATCAAACTTCACAGCCGTGATACTGACCAACCCAAATAGTTTGCCGGTTTGAGCTTTTCTTCTCCCAGCCTTGCAAGCCTACTTCCTCTAGGGCGTTTATACAGTCCCTGGCCAGTTTGGAACTAATCTTCTGGGAGTTTATTGCCTTTAGGGCCTCTTGGCTGTCCGAATAAATAACAACGTTTTTACTCTTGACTTCTTTTTATTTTATCATCACGGCACATTGCATTATTGCGGCAATTTCCGCCTGAAACACCGTGGCGTTCTATTCGGGGCTTATGAATACCCTCACGCTCGATCTGTTTCCGTAGATTCCCGCTCCAATCCCATTGTTAGTCTTGGAGCCATCAATATACCAAATTTGGTCTACTTTGATAGAAAGCCCTTCGTTATATATTTAGAATCGGGTATGGCAATCCAAATGTGCCTACTGAAGATGAAGACCGGAGTTGATTTTTCTGAGGGCACCTCAAACAAGGAGCTTACCTACTGATCCTCCTCTTTTTTTCAGCTCATGGCCCTTTGATGTTCTGTAATTGAACCTTGGCCTTGTTTGACTCTGAACAATACCGTCTTTACTTCACCTTGTATTTTGATATGTAAAAGCGGCATATTTAGCAGCACTTCTAGTGCTGCAGTTAGGGTTATTTTCATAGCCCCATTATGCATACGCATGCCATCCTTTGTACACTCTGAAGTTGTCTGATTTCTACAATCTGCATAACCTCTGCCCCCAGGCAACGTAACCATAGGTTATCATAGGTGTTATTAGTATTTCATAAAGTCATAAGGTCATCTTTGGGTTGAATCCTCAGCTTTTCCCACAAAGCCTCTTGCATCTCCAAAGGGCAATTTTTTAATCACCTTATTGAGGTGTGGGCCCTAGGTCAGATTTTGGTCAAAAGTGATTCCCAAGTACTTGACTCCTTTTGAGAAAGGGATTTCCACTTTGTTGAGTTTGGGGCGGATGAGCCCTCTCAGTCTTCGTATTCTTGTGAAGGAAAAATAACGGTTTTCTGCAGATTAACCAATGCACCATTTGTCTAATATGTTCAGTGCATTGTACGTTCTGTCTAAAAACATTCCAGGTTCCTGCCTTTGATTACTAGCACTATTTCATCCGCATACCCAAGACAGTGGAATATATAAGTTAGTTCGACATGTACGAATGAACATCGTTTGAAATGAGCTCGTGGATATTTTTACGTTTTGAGTGTGTTTTTGCCATAAAATATTATGTTCCTTGAATCAAGTGTGTAGTTATCGAGAAGTTTGGGATGCAACTTTTTTCGTGATAAATTAACTCCAATGTTAAAATGTCATATACCTGGAAATGTTATTGTCACTTTGCCATCGATAAAAAAGGTGCATCCTTTTTTATCGCGATAAAAACTTCTCTTCCTCAATATCTAGTAAGCGGACGTCACTTTTACACAATGACAATGAGTCGCAATTATTGTTGTTGTTCATCCATATATTCTGTCGTTAATTTATCTTGCCAAAAAACACTCGAGCTTTTCTTTTATTAGATAAATTCCTCTTTGACTCAAAGTTTTGCCAATCACTAAATTTGCTCGAAAAACTGACATTAGATAAAATCGCTCCACCTTCGGTGTCGCGATTTTATCATGTCAGTTTTTCTCGTAAAATTAGTGATTGGCAAAACTGTTTCGTTGCAAAGAGAAATTTATCCGATAAAAAAAAAGCTCTTGTGTTTTTACTGTTGACAAAAACTTATACTAAGGATATTTTTGAATTTTTAATCAACATTCGAAGCTAAATATCGCATACTTTTAACCAAAGTTGCCAGTTTACTTTTGAAAACTAAGAATCATGAGCAAAACTAGAGGTGCGGCGGTATCTGATGAAAGTATGTTCGAATATGCAATCAACAAATTACTGCCTAAATTAACTGCCAAAATTGGTAAAAGCACTGAAAAACTTGTTAAAAAAACTTAGTTAAATAATGCAATTGTGCAATTTTCAACATTAGAGCTTATGGTACAATCTAATAAGAGTGAAGTGGATTCAGTCAGAAGTAAACTGAAGAAAATGGATGAGAAATATAAAGGGAAGTCTTTAGGTATAATGGGAATTAAAGAATCAAGTGAAGGAAACCTGCTGTCCAACATACTGTCAGTGTATAATGATGCTATGAAAATCAGGTGTTCACACTGGGAAATCTACAATGTATTTAGAATTGGGAAATTCAATAAAGATGCGCCAAAACCAAGAACAGTGATTGTGGAATTTGTAACATTAATTAAAAGAAATGAAATATTGCTGGCACGAAAAATTATCAACGACTCATGTATTTACTTGAATGAAAATTTAACTAATAAGACTTATCAGCTTTTGCGAGCTGCTAAACAAAAATATGGTAATCAATCTGCTTGGTCGAAGAACGGAAAAATCTTCATGAAATATGACAACAATATATTGGCGATTAAAGACACAAGCGATTAAAAATGATCTGTTTAGCAGAGACTACCCATGTTTAAATACAAAACCTGACAAAATGTGTGTACTTACTTTTTATATGTTTACTGTAATTCCTATTATTATTTTATTAGGATCTGTTCACACTTAAGGAATATTGGAGTTTCGTTTATTATATTTATTGAGTTCATTTATATTATGGTTTCTTCCTTAATTTTTAAGTTTTGAATCTCACTCTTCCGCATTAGTTGGAACTGGCAAAATGGATTATTATAATGTTAGAAATAGCTTTTTAGACTCATTTCAGAATGAAGTAGGGCTATTGTAGAGTGTTGCATGGGGCGACTTCGGAAAAATTCCAATGCAGTTTTTCGTTTTGGCGTTCCTAGATGCCAAAATCACCCTCCGTTCCAAAGGTTATATATATATATATATATATATATATATATATATAGATAGTTGTTGTTAATGTGGCACCAAATTCCTATAAACATTGTATATGCAGCACCCAATATTACAAAGTGGCACCCGACTTTGGGTGCTACAATGTTATCACCTGTATATTTTCTTCCTGGCATGCGATAGAATGACTAAAAGTGGTACACCAAATATAGGGGGGGAGCCACATTGCTGATGATTTTCCTCACTTTATACATTTTTGTTCATCGATTTTTATATAGAGGGCGTACCAGTATATACAGATGTATAAAATTGGTGAAGAAGCGTCATTATGGAACTCAACATTGAATGTTGTTCTAGCACCCTATACATGGCAACAGTGTGAAGCCTTTATCGCTTCTTTATTTTTGCATAATTTGCATTTCCTAATTGAGATTTATAATCATAATATGAATCAGCGTGAAGTCTTTATGGCTTCTTCGAAAATGACGGAGAGGTAATAAATTATTATTTTTGCAGAATTTGCATTTACTGGTTTCTATATTCGTAATATGAATTTTGTGTTGTGCCTAATATACGTGTATGTGAAATCTAGTGCGTGTGGCTCCCATAGTGAACAGTGTAATAAGTGGCTCCCAGTGCTTAATTATTTTGTTACTATAATGCGCCCAAGAACAGAACGAATTTTTGCAAATCTTCACGGAAAACAAGAAAACGGTAAGAATTATACATACATAATATATTTTTGGGGTAATTCTTTAAACAATGACAATTTTATTGCTAGAACACATTTTTTTTGTAATCTTTTAAAACACAGGTACAGGGTGGACAACCACTTAATGGGAAAATTAATTTTTAAAGAATTACAAAAATCCAATTTATATTACGAACACCGAGTACGGTTTTTGCCACCTCTTATTTGGAAAATGTAATTTAATTTCGTATTGTTTAGATGATATTTACGAATTTAATGAAGGTTCAGAAGAACCAGATCCCTATACCACGGACGAAACTGACTCATACAAACCTTCAAATTCTGTAACGAGTGATTCCAGTAACCATTCGGTAAGTCACATTTAATTTTGTTTATACCTTGTTTCTGCTATAAACATATTATTGTTTCATCGACTCAGATAGCCGAGTTGTCAGAAAAAGGTGAATCTGATAGGAAAAGAGGAAAAAACCGTACCCCAAAGATTAACGTGATCCAGGAAATAATAATTCCAGCAAAGGTTTGTCATTTTTATTAAATTTAGCGTCTAGATATCATTTATAATTATTTGGGGTGGGGGGAAGGGGTGTAGGTTTTGCCACCCGTTAAAAATTACAATATTCCTAATCAAACTCTATAAAATAAGGTAAATATTAAACAACAACCTTGCAAGGTTGTTACGAAAAATCATTACGTTAATCTATAGTGAAAAGTTACTAAAATTCTGTTATCGGTAGTTTTTCGTATTTTTAAAAGTTAAAAAATAAAAGTCATTAGTTCCTGATTATACAAAATTAGAGGAGCTCAAATTTAAGAAACTACTTAGTTAATCAATTCAAATGGTGTAAAGTACAAAATACTAAGAGTCTTTTTGCATGAGATTTAATTTGGAGGTTGTCATAGAAATATACGTTTATACTTATTTTATATGGGTCATCACAAAATCACAAAAATCAATGTAGGTTGATAGTTATGAAATTCGGTAAACATACATACATACTTTGTGTGAAAGAGACGCTTTACCTACAAAAAAATAAAAAGACCTGATTTTATACTTCAAATCAAAAATTTTCATTCACATCACAGATTCACTTATGCAGGCAATACTGCGTTACGCTTCCTTGCCTTATATACTGTATATAAAAGTGTATTCCACGTAAAATAATTTTGCATATATAAGGGGTCCTAAAAGTATGGCTTGTGCACCTACTTTTTTTTTAAATATTGTTTGTTTTTAGGGTTTCGTACCCAATGGGCAAGAACGGGACCTTATTGGCTCCGCTGTCTGTCTGTTCGCCCGTCCGTCCGTCTGTCATTAGGCTGTATCTTATGAACTGTGATAATTAGACAGTTTTCATTTTCACAGATGATGTATTTCTGTTGCCGCTATAACAACAAATATGTACTAAAAAACTAAATTAAAAATTTTTTACGGTGGACCCGTACAACAAACGTGATTTTTTGCCGTTTTTGCAAACAGACAGGAAAGTAAAAATAATAAAAAAATTCATCGGTGAAAGATATTGCGAAACGGTTTGCACTTTCTTATTTTAGTTAGTCAACTTTCGGTTTGATGGGATTTTACTAAATTCCGGCCAAACCGGAAGTTTACCCGATTTTAGTAAATGATAGATTATGCAAAACAAAGATAGGAAAGTGCAAACCGTTTCGCACACGATCTTATACCGGTTCGATTTTACAGCCTATCAAAGTGACCAAACCGTCAATTTTTAAATGTAAATATCTCCAAAATAATTGAATTTAAAAATATGATATGTTATATCAATCAATATGCCATTAAAAAAGTTATTTGAACGAGTCAGATGTTTTCGGACCACCCAGTATATGCAAAATTATTTTTCTGAAATATACGCACTATAGCTGAACCCTGTAAATTATCTTATGCTGGGACACAGTGTAGATATAGATATATTGCAGGATCTTGTAGATTCGATTACCTGGGACACACTGTGGATATAGATGTTATGTAAGTTTATTAAAATAATTTTACTTTTTTATGTAGCAGGCGCAGTCAAATATTACACGTGGTGCTTCAAACTTACTGAACTTAGAATCTGATATATGTTTTGAGGAGCAGATATTTGAGTATGATAATAGTTTCAAAGTAAGTTTTTTATTTATAATCTTTGGTCTTGAAGTTACAATTTTAGTCACAGGCCTTCAAAGCGGTTCTACACTGAAGCAACTATAGCAACTTAGTTGACGACGGGATGGATGGACCTCCTCCAGGTCCATCGTCAGGACCACCCTCTCTATCAAATTGCCCATTGATCTCTTTACTTATAATTATAGTGCTAAGATTTTGTTTTAAATATAGACATATCATGAAGGCTACGAGTTAAATAATTCAAGTTATATTAAAAAAATATGTTTTCCTGGGTCAATACCTATGTATTGAGAAAACCCCTCCCAGAGGAAACTTGTCGGTGCGCCACTGTCCTGAAAATACATTGATTCGCGTTATGGCCTGTTGCCATGGCTGCTTAAATGTTTACCCAATTTTAATACTAAACTAAACGGTTTAATTTCTGACTGATCTATAATGGTTAATCATATTTTAGGGCGATTTTTTAATCCAGGACGATCTTATTGACAGGACATTGGAATTTTTTGAAGGGGTCCTGGAAATAGCTTCTCAGAAAAAGGAAATTGAGAAAAAGGTACACACTGATTTTTTGACACAATAGACAGTATGAACATAATGACACTTTAAATAATTATTTGAATTAAAAATAATGTTCAATATACCACGTGTTTAAGACGGACTAATTTCTCCTAGCCCTATAAAGATTCCTAACCTCAAACAGATAGTCCTGAGAATTTCTGATTGTAAAGTTTTAATACCTATGGAAATACTTAGAAGGTTTTAAATGAAAAAAATGGGGCGCATGGAATAGATAACTCGCTTACAATTCCATTGCACTACAAATAATATGGTGAGAGTTTTTTCAATGACAGCTACTCTCTACACTCCTTACTATTATTGTAAGCGCCCAACGTTTTTCATTTAAAATATTACAAGTATATTCATAGGTATTCAAAAGTTATAATCACAAATTCCCAGTACTATCTGTATGAGATTAGGAATCTGTATGGAGCTAGAAAAAATTGTATTATACTTTATAGCTCGTCTTAAAAACTGCTATATTCAAAATTATATTTTATTCAAATAATTATTTTGCGCTTTTTTCAGGGCTACTAATATATTGATTATTTACGTTTCAGAGAGCTGCAGTTTACGAATCACCATACCTTATTAAAAATAAATATAAAAAAACAACATGTAAATATTGCGAATCCTTAGTTGTGTCCAGACACTTTTCTAGACATCTAGAACGACACCATAGCAATGAACGAGAAGTTAAAGAGCTTGCTAACTTTAAAGCAGGTAGTCGCGAAAAGAAACGATTACTTGAAATGTTGCGAAACGAAGGAAATTTAGAAAATGCTATTAGAGGACAAATAATTCCAAAAAAGCGCCATTTCGATCAAACAGAAATTAAAGAGAAGGATTTTGCAGTTTGTCCAAATTGTAAAGGATTCTACCGAAGATTGACTTTAAGTCGGCATATGAAAAAGTCATGTGTGGCGAAGAACATTAATGACGAAAATGAGGCCCGTCCCCTAGCTCATTCCTTAATATTTTCTGCGTGTACAAAAAAATTTGGTGAA
This sequence comes from Galeruca laticollis, assembly GCA_963921935.1. Classification (NCBI taxonomy): domain Eukaryota; kingdom Metazoa; phylum Arthropoda; class Insecta; order Coleoptera; family Chrysomelidae; genus Galeruca; species Galeruca laticollis. The sequence continues at coordinate 52,055,221 of OY998179.1, read as the reverse complement.
TTTCTAAGCAAATCTGCTGTGAAAAAAGAAATATTCAGTAAAATGCAACCAGACGAAGTAACATCTGAAGCTATTCAAGATGTGTTGGTGGTAAATTTCGGAGAAGATCTGTTAAAGAAGACAAAACTAAAACGCAAAAGATACCATATCTCCAATAAGTTGAGAGAATGTGGAAGATTTTTATTAGAAATGAAAAAATTTCAGTGTCACCAAGGAATGATTTCCATATTGAGACCAGAAAATTTTGATGACTCTCTTGCTGCCGTAAAATCAATGTCCAAATTTGATCCTTCTGCTAGAACGTTTGGTGCTGCTTCTCTAGCATTGCATTTTAGAACAACGTTAACAGCTCTATGCGATTTGGCCACGAAACTAATATTAAGAAAAAAAATAATACCACCTCAAGAAAATATTGATAAAAGCCTAAAAGATTTGGAAAGGTTTAGGAATTTAGTGGACACTCAGTGGGCTACAGAAATTGGAAGCTTGGCGCTAAAGGACCTAAACGAGAAGGGATCAGCGAAACCCAAGATTCTTCCCGTTACCGAAGATATAATTAAATTAATAAATCTTATAAATAAAAAAGCTGAAGAGGCCTACGAAAAACTTGAGTCATCAAAAGATATTGATGCCTACAAAATTTTATCAGAAACTGCTCTAGTAGCAACAATACTTCACAACAGGAAACGCGTGGGAGATGTGCAGTACTTGGAATGGAAATCCTGTGAAGAGCAAATCGAGAGATCCCACGAAATGACTCAAACCGAATTTACTGCCTCACTTACAGAGAATGAAAAAATGTTGACTCAAAATTATTGCAAAATTACAGCGATTGGCAAAGGAAGTCGCCCAGTAACAATTTTATTACCGAGACACATTCGAAAGTATTTTTCAATGATATGTAAATTGAGGAAGGAAAAATGGTTTCCTGAAGAAAATATTTATTTTTTCACCTATCCAAAGTCTAAGTTCTGGATTGACGGCTGCTCAGTAATGAGAAAATATGCTGCAATATGTGGGGCAAAACATCCTGAATTACTAACATCAAATAGATTACGAAAGCATATTGCTACTGTTACACAGTTGTTGAGCTTAAAGGGCAATGAAATTGATCAGCTTGCCAAGTTCATGGGGCACACAACGAGAACTCACGAGACATTCTATAAGTAAGTTGATTTTAGAAACATTTTATAGCTGTCTTAATAATATACTCTCGTATTACTAATTTTTTATTTTTAGGCTACCCGAGGACGTATATCAGGTCGCAAAAGTTTCTAAAATATTACAGATAACAGAAAAAGGAAATGCTGACAGGTTCAAAAATAAATCCTTGGAAGAAATTGATATTGATATGGAAGAAATATGTTCGGATCCAGATGAGAGTCAAGAAGAGATATCAGTTGACAGTAATAAAACAATTTTTTGGCATAAGTATTTTTTAATCAATCTGTTATGATTTGTAGGTCAAAACGAAATGTTAAATACAGAAAGTCCCCAATCTCCTCGTCTCATGCCTTCCACTCCAATGAAAAAATCGGGTATGTATTTAGAGTATCGTCAATGAAAAATATTTTCACAGTTAAATATATAGACTTGTTTCCAAATCTTTTTATTATATTATAATTACATTTTTTTTTATTTATTTAACGAAATTATATATTTTTAGGTTCAAGAGTAAGATGGACATCAGAACAAAAAACTGTGATGAAAGTTTATTTCGAAAAATATATTGGATCCAAAAAAGCACTCCGGAAGGATGAATGCGAAACTTTTATAAATAAACATAACAATATGTTTTCTACAGTTAATTGGCTAAAAATCAAAACATTTGTTTACAATGAATATAGACAAAGATGAACGTTTCGTTCATTTTGTCTGTATTCTTTGAGTCAAGTAGATCCAATTTCGAATTTACGTAGTGTCGCCAATAAACCGTGCATCTAAAGGTCTTAAGAATTTTAGATTTTTTTTATTTAGTCTCATAAATTTATAAAAACGAAAAGAAAATAGTAATAATGAAATTAATTAATAATAATAATAATTAATAATATTACTAATAATAAGTACAATCTTTTATTTGAATAAGCTGTGTTTCAAAGCTAAAGAATAACTCATTAACAAATGCGTAAAGTACTCACTTTACGCACGCTAAACAGTGGGTAACGCTTAATTTTTAGCACTAGTGCGTAAAGTAGACTTTGTTTACTATTTTTGACATTTACCTGATATATTGCCACTAAAGAGTTATGCCAACTGTATAAGCGTAAGTTAATGGTTTTTTTGCAGTAGATAGTATAATTATACCTTTTCTATTTTCAGATTTGTGTTTATTTGATTTATTTTTTAATAATTGAAAAACCATATAAAATGGTTTAGGTCTAAGTAAAAAAATATGCATTTTCTATTTTTACTGTAACATTATTATAAGATTTTTTAACAGGCTTCTAGATAAGTACCTACCTAAGTTTTCATGTACCCTAAAATTAGTTTTTATATTTTTTTAATCTGAAATGCATTAAATGATGCTAAACTATTTTTTTATACCAAGAATTACATAAACTGCTCATTACAGTAATTTTTCTATATTGGATATTCCTATAAAAGTAATTCTTTGGCTTGGTAAGCTCATGATTCATCTTAACTTTGTTTTTGTTATAAACAATATTGTATATTATTAAAAAATACACAGAATTTTCTCAAACTTAAGTAATTTATTTTACCACTAAAAATAACAAAAAACTAGTAAAACGGTCACTAGAAATATTCAAAAAATATATTTCTTAGTAACCTTGATATTATACAAGGGTGATTTAAATTTGATTCGGCAATCCTGAACAGTAAGACTCTGATACATATCTTTTTCTTCTTCTCCTCGGAATTTTTCTGCATCCACAGTTTACTAAAAACTGAACGATAATACAGGATCTGTTGGGGTTATCCACTACACCTATTTGGCTTATTGCTGACCCGGCAGGACAAATTCGTATGAAGTCAGTTCGCACAGAAGTGAGGAAGTCACAATTATGATTATAGACGTTATCTATTCGTTCAAAACGTCCAATCCACCGATGTGGATTCCTGCCTGTAAAAAAATTTTTCATGATTAAAAATGGGGTGGTAAAGGGGGGGTTGAAGGGGTTAAATAAAAAAAATCATAATCAAAAACGATTTCAACTTGAAATTTTCAGGAAAAATCAAGCTCTATAAGAGGTCAAAGTCTATTGATTAAAGATAAAGTGGTTAAGAGGGTTAAAATAAAAAAATCATAAATTAAAAACGAAGAATGATATCAACTTGAAATTTTCAGAAAAAATCAAACACTATAATGGGATAAAGCCTATAGATTCTGAAACAAAGCTCTGAATAAAATGGGGTTTAAGGGAGGGTTGAAATATTAAAAAATCTAAATTTAGGAACAAAAAAGATTTGATATCTTCAGGAAAAATCAGGTTCTATAAGTGGATAAATCCTATTGATACTGAAAAATATCTTATTAAAATTGGCGTTACGGACGGGTATGTGAAACTGTGAAGACTCCAAGACAAGGGAAAATTTCTATCAACAAAAACATGAGTGAAACCGAGAAAAAAATTAAATTATCGGGAATTAATTTTGCTGCGTGGGATATTCGCTAAGAAAATTTCAAAAATTGTATTTTTTTATTGTAATTTTTTTGCTAAAATGCATACTTCCGGCGGCTTTAGTTAATTGAAAGTAATTAGGATTTTTAAGATGAAGTTTATTTTAGCCGTTAGCTCGTTTTATTACTAAAATGTGAGAAACATTAAATAACAAGGTTGTTATCTGAAATCCAATGTCTTTATAGTTTAAAATTCAAGTAAAACTTTAAGAAAGAAATTTCCGATGAGTTTAGTTTAATATGATGCACTCTGTACTTTCACACTAGAAGTTGATTTTACCTGTTAGTAATTAAGTTTTATTACTAAAATTTCAGGAACATTAAAAACATTAATTCGTTTTACCATAACATTTGATATTACATGTTTACATAGTTTCAAATACAACTTAAAAAACCATATTTCCGATGAGTTTAATTAAAAATGACGAACTATATTTTCACAATATTTTCACAATAGAATTTGATTTTACTTGTTAGTACCTAAAGTTTATTACTAAAATTTCCGGAACGGAATGAACGAGTGTCAAAATATTACATATATTTGTTGAAACACAGACAATTTTTAATGACAGAATCACCAGGTGTTTTGCTCGTTAAAAAAGATACAGGGCAAGAATTTCTTAATATTTTAAATATTTTCAAAATGTTTGTGCCTCTTTTAGCCCCGGTGTTCGATATGTAAAGCAAATTGGTTAGTATCAATAAAAATTATAAGCAACGTAAACAAAAAGGAGCCTCCTCATTGGTTAAAAATAAATTTATCAAATTTTCAGGTATAATTTGACCTTGCAATAGCTCATTGATGCCAAGCTAAATTGCTAAGATAATAATAATTTTTGACAACTTTGACAATATCTGTTTTTTATACATACCTGTCTGACTTATTGGCTCAGCTTCAATTAACCGGTAGCCAGGCGGTGTTGAATTCTCTAGTATTCGTTGCGCTAAGGCCATACCCGCTGCATTAACACCTTCTGTGCATGGCAACACATCAATTATTCCCGCACTTTGTTCAAAAAGTATAAACATAACAAAAAACAAAAAAACAAAACCCATTTTTTAACTTGTGCGAAACGTTCAATACATGTACCCGCTAATATGCGATTCTCTAAATATATGATTCATTGAGTCATGAGATGATATGATTACTAAACAGCTTCTGTTGACAAAAACAATGTATAATATTAGATATTTACTTTTAAAGTGGCACCATAAATCTGACAACCTCGCGGGGTGCTTCTTTTTGAAGTATTAAAAATTAAATATACATATAGGGTGCCACAAAGAAATTATTTTTTTGAGTGCCAGAACTTCAATATATCAAACATAAAATATACGCTGGGTGCTGCATACACATTGATCTTAAAGGGTGCCAGTAAATACAAAACATATGTATATATATATATATATACACTGTGTCCGTAAAGTATGGAACAAATTCATTTTTAGCTAAACAGACCATTTTATGAAATAATCCTGAAACACGTCGATTTTTGATTTTAATTTACCGTATTTTAAAATAATAATCTAATATACAGGGTGAATTACTTTCGAGTAATGACGTCACCGTCATTTTCTTTAAATGGAACACCCCCATTTTGTCTCAATTTTCGGATTACTCTAGCTGAGCTGATTCCAAAAATGTATCACATGTTGATTCTAATTGGTACAGGGTGGACAAAAATGCAATAGTTTTGTGTGTGCTCATAAAGTAACGCCTAACATTCTTTATTAGTTAAATTAACAATATTATCAAAAATTCACAAGTTTTTCAATTTTTTGTTTTTGATTTGATGCCAGAGTGTTACTTTGGTTTTTTGTGCATCTCAAAACATTCTATTACTTTTGTATCTAATTTTTTATTTTGGGTTTTATGCAAACATGTTACTGAAATAAGCCTGTCCAATTGGTCCTGTGCCATAACAAACACGTCCGTTTTATAAATATTGTGTCGCCAAGGTTGACTAGGTCGAGAAACGGATCATTGACTGTGTCAGTTGCATATTGTGTACGGATTGTTCCTACGCGACAAGACGTTCATTAGGGAGGTTATTGAAACCTAATTGAACGCCCTTCAATGTCCAGTAACGCGCCTAGTAGTGCCACATCTTTGTCATCAACTGACTATGACAGGAGTCTGTAAAGAATATCCAGTGCAGAGTCTGTAGACAATTCTGGTTTATAGGCGGATTGGCGTGCACTCAGAGGATAGAGTGACAATGTGTGGTCCCTGACATGTCTATCCACAATTTTCTCCAGTGCCTAATGCATTAATGAGGACATGCGTATAGGTCTAAACGACTTAGGCGTTTGGTCCGGAATCGTGCCGATCCTTGGCAGATAGAAAACGCTCGTATTTTGTCATACTACTGATATATGACCCCAAGGGATGCATGCTCTGAAAATTTTGCATAGGTGTGGCAGTAATATGTTCTGACCTTTATGGAGCTGTGCAAGGTAAATTTCATCAGGGCCTGTGGATTTGACGGGCTGGATGGCCTATTTGATTTTCTCATACCTATTCATTTGCCATGTTCCAGTCCACCTTAACCCTCTAGACTTATTCTATCGCCCTTGATTAATCAATTATGGATGATCCTGAAAAGTGTTGTGTACTAATTAGCAGTCCTAAGTTTTGCTTATTTGTGTGCGTATATTCCCCGTCCGAACATTTTAGGGGGGCGAGAGCGCTCGCAGTTTTTTCCCTTGCAATAACTCTATGCACTCTGACGTTTATGTGAGTTCCTCACAGAAACGCTCCCATGATTTTCTCTTTGGCTTGCAGATCTCCTTGTTATACTGCGTAAGTTCAGCCTTATATGTATGCCAGTCCTGGTTGATTTTGGCTTCATTGAATAGCTTTCTTACCTCGGATCTGAGACCCTACAAGATATTGTTCCACCAGACAGAAAATAATACAAATCGATCGATTAATCCATACAAAAAATATTGCTACGTCTACATCGGATGTTGCAACGAATGTTCTTTGGATTTTAATAAAGTCAGAGTCTGGGTGTAATGTCTTCATATACAGAAAGTAAGCGTAACGAAGTTCAATGTACTGTTACTCGTTAGAGGACACTTTCCACACCGTATAAGAAAATTCTATATCCCCGTGAGATATATGTATAGCCAATAAATACTTGGCAATTAAAAAATATACCCTCCTATCACAATTATTGCGAAAATTTAAAACTACCAAATTTAATATACATACTATTAATAGAAACTTACACGCCACTGAACTCAGTAGCTCGTATTACACTATACCACCGAATCAACAAATGAGTCAATGATATCCAGTTCAGTGGTGTATTGAAATAGGTATTTATAGAAAATGTACAGAATGTTGAAAACGCTCTTCAAAATTCACATAATGACTTTCAATTATTCTCCATTTGCAGTATTTTATCATTATGTCAGGATTATTATTGTGGTAAATTAGTTACTGGTTGTTATTCTATTAGGTAAATTCGGCCGTAAATATCTAACAATTCGAATTTATCTCCCCGCTATTCAATTAGATGTTATTAATTTGTAAATCCCAATATAGCTGCGAACCTCCTCTAATTGGGATTATAACACGCGACATTGAATTTACGAAAAGGTATACCGTTAGTATCTGGTTTTAGTATTTTGAGAAGGTAAATTGCCGGCAAGATTTTAGTACTCACTTGGATACGTTTAATTAGAGTGCTTTTAATTGTACCAAATAACTTTCTATTTATATTTGAATTATTCGTTTATTAACCCGAAATTGAGTATTTTTTTGGCAAAACTGGAGTCGTTTATACACAGGTTTAATTAACGTATCAGGCAATAAAGGATATTTATCATGAAATGATTATTTCTGGGCCAAATTAGAATGGATCTTAACGCAAATTGTGGAAATCGAGCCGACACATTTTTTTTTCTTAACGATTTATCATCTCAATACCGGACTATTTTGATTCAACTGAAGTTAAAAATCACTTTATATTTGCGCTATTTTTATTATATTTGGGAAAAATATCGGTACGGATTGATAACAGCGCCCAAGCATTCAATTAAATATTACCGCAAAGGATAGTAGTAGTATAACTACCGACTATGCAAATAAATATTAGAGTTATGTTAATTCAACATCACATTGTGATAATGTTCTTCCTTTTTTTCCTCTTGCTTCCATCACATGCACATCTATACAACCGCTTATGCCCAGCTTGTGGCTGTTAACTTCTGTGATGTTTCAACTTAACTTCTCAGCGATGTTAAAGCGCTGCCTTTTTACATTATTGTGATGTTACTAGAACTTCCTCGAAAGGAAGTCTTTATAACGAACTAAAAACAACATTTCTGTTACATTTTAAAATGCCTTCCAACTTCTCGTCAATGTGAATGCAATGTCTAAAAAATAACATCTTATCAATGATCTATATGCGACATATCAAAAACAATACAGTGTATTCTCTTAGATGTTGTATGGACATTACTTAAACATCTAAATAACATACCTCAAACATTCTAGATGACATTTTATAGATGTTTCTGTGCCTAATCAGCAAATACAGGGTGAACAACTAACAACGCCGGCTGTCTGCCATATTTCGAAGAATAATCATGGTACAACTTAAAAAAAATATCTTCAGGAAAATGACCCTGAAAAATCGCTGGAAAATATTTTTTAATTCCTGAAATATCTGCTATGGGGTGGAATGAACACTTAAAAACATAATACTGTGATTATCTCCAAAAAAGACATACTAAAGGTATCCTAGAAATACAATTTTTGATATATTGATGAGATTATGAAAAAATGTAGTTAGGGTCTTTTTGTCCTTATTCTTCAAATAAGAGGTGGGGAAAGGTTCAACCTAAAAAACAAATGTAACACTTTTTTGTTTTTTAATTGATATCAATGTTTTTGGCGTCATTTGAGAGTTTTTCCTCTTTAATAAGATATAAGCTTAACAAATATAAAAAAAATAGAACAATTTTGTCAACGCTATGTGAAAAAGTCGACAATTTTCCCATTTTCTGAGAAATTTTAAATGTAATGAGACATTTTTTAAATTCTGATGAAAAGGGATTCACGTTACCAGATATAAAAATTTATAGATTACTTCAATTTTCCGAGTGAATACAAAATTATCTAATTTTGTTATCCATCTTATTATACAGAAAAACTCTTAAATGCGGCTAAAATCATTAATTACGGGTTAAAAACGAAAAAGGTATACATTTGTTCATAAGTTTGAACCTTTTCCACCCATTATTAGGAGAATAATGGCAAACAATCTCCTTAATTAAATTTTTTCATAATCTCTTCAAGATTTCAAATATTGTATTTTTGGGACACCTTTTGAGTGTTCATTTCACCCCTAGCGGATATTTTAGAGACTGCAAAATATTTTCCAGCAATTTTTCAGTATCACTTACCAAAAGGTAATTTTTTTGAAAGTTGTACCATGATTATTTTTTGAGATGTGGCCCACAGTCGTTCTTAGTTGTTCACCCTGTACATTTAAAATAAAATAGCAAAAAAGCAATAAAGGATTTAAAACGTTTATTCACTTTAAATGTACAGTACAGTAAATTTGAAAAAACAGGTACAAAATTAGAAAAAAAATATCGTGTCCAGGAATCCAACCTAAAAAAAATAAAATTATGTAAGCATATTACATAACAAGTGTGAAAATTGGAAACTATTGAACGCATTCAGTGAAAGCAGGGAATGAAAAGGGTATATTAATCTGTAGTTGCCATAATGTGACATACTTTGAAACTGAATTAATAAAGTATAACGGATACACATACAATACAGCTAGTTTCCAGAAAATTTATCAGAATAGTTCTTTATTGATATTAAAACTAATAAAAATTTTACACCATAAAGATTTTATGAAACATTACGATAAATCAACAGAAATCCAATCTGATTTCGCCGGAAAGTTGCTTTTCGACCGTGAATGTGAATATAACTTTGATAAAGTAACGGGTCTCCGGATAGAACTCACATGAAAGTCGAAGACAAGTTTTTTGGTTCTGGGCTTAGAGTTTTTGTGAGTCTCTCTTGAGTCTTACTTTTATGGTTAAAAAATGGAATGCTACGAGTTCTTGAACCGCAGATATGGATTTTCCAAACAAATTGTAAATATACTAATATGGTAAGGAAGTCAATATATCCTTCTACGGAATCGGGAATCGTTTGGATGTTCCAGTAAGTCCTATTTTGCACCTTACAGTACAACTTGGATTTAGCGTTGGAGCCGTATCTACCGGGATTTGGGATATTTAATTATCCTATGATGTAATGCTGTTGTTGCTAGGAGTACTGTAATACAAAGTTGAGTAATTCTCTTCACCTTTCATTAAATGTCTTATAAGCATTAGCAGAGTCCATTCAATTTTTTATCTCCACGCTAGTAAATGGTTTAAAGTGGCTTTCAAAGTTAACACTTTACAGTGAACTTTTATATAGGAATATCAACTTAATTATAAATTTTGTTGTCAAACCAACCTCCTAGAATCTTCATAGATGTAAATAATATTTTCATATTTTGATGTATGAAGTGTCTTATCTGACTATAACCAGTAATTTTAAGTCATTTTGGCGTAATGCCGGTTTTTGTAATATAGTATAGTCTTCATAACTACCTTTATTGGAAATAGTATCGAATTGTTTGGTTGGACTTAATAAGTAGAAATTATTTTGTAGATGCATAAATTTGTAAATACTGAAATTATGTTAGGTTTCTTGTTTGCTGATTTGTTTAATTCGAGGTACTGATCACTTTAGACTTTAAGTATTATGACCACTTGTTTCTATAGGGGACAGTTGTTTATTTAATTCTATACTTTTACCTTAATTTCAGCATCATATGGTAAGGTTGTCTACATATTTACCCACTTTACCTAAATTTCGATTAAAACAAAATACATGATTGAGACGTTCTTACTAATGATAATTCAAAATTAACTTTTTTGTACCAATCATTAATTACTAGGATTTTATTTTAATTGGAAGTTGTCTACTTATTTCTTGTTTGAAATTTTAAGTACCAATTGTTGGAGCAGTGGTAAATCAGTATTCGTATTCACAGAATGAAGTATTTTTTTGATTTAAAATTTTCTTCATTCAGATACCACTTTCACCCAAGTATCAATGACTTGAAAATTTTTTCGTTTGATTTGTTGAAATTATCGGTTTTATTTTTTAATTTCGGAATAAAATGAAAATTGGTAGTTCGTTAACTGAAATCATTGAGCATAACCTGATGTAAGACCATCAAAATTAACTCCAGTTTCATTAAGTATGCAATTATTCTTGACCTTAAGTAATGTTACTTACTTAATAGGTTTCACCGAGCTATAAAAGTTATCTTCACCCAAATAGTGATATACGCTTAAGAATCAGATCATCTTGTGTCTGATTCCATTTGTTGATTATTTCTGATTAATTATAAAGACTCCAACTTAATTACTTAAAAGTAAATCAAAACTTTTTACTTGTCACTTCAACTACCTTTTAATGAACGTACGATCATTGAATGTATTATTGAAGATTTTTATCAGTCCTCTCTGGTTTTGATCAATTATACTTAAATAATTAATATTATTCAATATTTGCACAAATAAGTAATTGGCTCCTTACTTAGTGATAACTATTGTTATTGGTTTAGAGCAGCTTTATGGATTATTTCCTTGGAATAATTTTGGTTGGGTAGCGTCAATTTTTTTGCTTAGGTCACTTCCTTATAGGAAATAAGTATTGTATTTCAGTTAATATCACTTTGGGGTCAGGTTTATTTCACTATCAGGTTTTGCTTGTATCGCCTTCTTATCTTTAATAAGTTTTTATATATATTCGGTCATTTATGAAAAATTGTATATTTTTTATATAGACTCGTATTGTTAATTCGAATCATTAATATATATATATATATATATATATATATATATATATATATATATATATATATATATATATATATATATATATTATATCTGTATATTTCGATTATCTAGTTTTCTTGGTTCCAATTTTGGGATCTGGCGCCTTCTATTACCCACGATCCTAGCCACCGGAAAAGCTGTATTACAGTCTGAGTTGGCAGGGCAGAACAACATTCAAAAGATAAAAAAACTTGCACAAAACAACGCTATATTGCAAGAGTCGCTGTTTCGAGTGCCTCAACTATTCCATAACATACACTTCAGAATCCTTATCTGTGAAACATTCGAAGGCTTCTGAACAACAGCTAATAAAACAATTACCTTAGATCAAATTGTGCTCATCAAGACCTTTGATCGATCGTCATAAATTACAACAAACTTGATTTTCAGCCAATTGACTGGGGCCCATTTTCGAAAAGATACATGCGGGGATCTTCAAAGGAATAACGACATATTTTATTTCGAGAAGTGACATGTCATGATTTACCTTCTATTACATGCCTCACTCGGTTTCGCATGTAAATTCATGTGTCCCATCTTGTTATTTTCATCCTGGAACATATTGTACATTAACATCGTGAAATTGTAACTAAATGAAAACTAAGCATTACTAATACACTGTATACAAAAAAAACTACTTTATGAAAAAGAGATATGGACACATTAACAAGTTTGATGAATTTATAATTAATTGTATCCAATAGCTGTGTTTCTACAATAATAAATAATTGAATTCTGTTTGTAGACTGGAGCATCCAGTGCCATAAGTTACATACTCTTCAACTAGATTAATATAGGTACCATTGTAAGGGACAACTACAGATTTTTTATTGTATTCAGTGTATTTTCAAATGGAAATGAGCTTTTTAACCGAAATTTCTGTTTTTAAAGTCTTAAACAGTCTCTAATTGTTCACAAGAATTGTTAGTATTAATGTTGAAATTTTCTAAACCTGCAATACTATATTGATGGCTATGACTGCTACTACAAAAACTAGAACTAGCGATACTCAATTCAATATTTTTTGTACTGTTTAATACAATGTCTGTATCAGACTATCTGAAATAGTTATTCCCCCTTCTGTAGATAATTACCAACTATTTGTTTTTTATTTTATTTATGTAAGTAGTTTCTGAAACATCTTGAACATTGAAAATATTTTCTTCTAGATTCAAATCTCTGCCAACATATGAGCATGTTTTATTATTAATAATAATATCTACCCTATTGCAATATTAAGTTTTTTGTAGGGTATAATGCATATCTAGGATTAAAAATATTATGAATCGTTTTTAAAATATACTTACTAACTAAAATATTTTGAAAGTTTAAAAAACCCTTATTTTGTAAACTCTATTATATAATGTTAGTGTATAATTCCGCCACCTGAAATTTCAATGTACAATAGCCGATTAAAGTCTTGAATGAGTATTAAGTTTTGATAATTATGATTTTGGAATATGTACTTACCGATAACAGCTATTATTCGTCCATTATAACAAGAGTTATAACTAAGCATAGAAACTGAATCTAAGTAGGAACTAACGAAAATGCAGACCACTTTATTCAAGTACTTGCAAAAAATGTGCTTCCTGCAAATAAAATATAACACAAAACTGAAAACTATCCGCCATTTCATGCATGCTTGTCATTTGTTTCCACAGATAATGTTCGGTCGTCAGTTCCTCTTCTGTTTTCTTCTTTTTTCTATGTTACTGTGATGTTTAATATGATATATTACTGAGAGTTTTATGAACTAACATCGTAAAGACGTAATCACACGAACTCACTAAAAATTATTTCGAAAGATGTGAAAGTAACTGCAACATGTGATCATCTTAGAAACATGTTAATTTGTAATATTACAGTAACGTTCTGTATGTGCTATAAGTATACAAATTAACATCGTATGAATTTTTCCTATAGGAAGTTGCTAGAAAGAAGTTCATAGGATGTGTATGTAACTGCGAATTCAAGTATTATTGTGTACATCAAAAATATGTTTTACTTACATGACATGGATGTTAATAGAGTTGGTAATAAAATTAAGACATATAGGAGATATCTTATTAACGTTTTAAATAAACAACACGAAAAGTATCTAAAAATAACATCACAAAAACGACTTGTTATGTTTCTTGTTTAGTGGGTAGTATCGATCGGCTCAAAAATAGACCAAAAAGTTATACATTTTAGGTCACGGCTTAAGTGGCAAAATCCTGTCGGAATCGGTTACCTACGGAAATTTATCAAATAACCAACATAAATTGAATAAAATGGACAGTTAATTGTGAGTGGTTGTATTTCCCTTCTGCCCTTTATTTGTAGTAAGTGCTTTCTTGCAAGAAGAAGCTACCACATCATTTATTGGTAACCAAATATACAGTTCACCTCTATTTAACTGAGTTACGTTGGAACAGTTGACCGTTCAAGGCGGATATAAGAATATATTTCTAACAAGAATAAAGTGAGCACATATTCATTGGGCGCAGATTGATATCATACCAATATTCATTTGTTAGGTATCTATTATTATTTTTTTATATACTTTGTTTTGTGATTCCTAGTATAAATAAAATGACTATGGTGCAAAAGTAGCTTACAATTATTGTCTTGAAAAAGAGTCACTTTTTGAAGTTCGTTTTATTTACTTTTCTGTAGGATGCTTCTGAACACTTCATGGAATGCCAGGGTTGATTCAAAATCCATTTGAATGAATTCATTTTCGATGGTTTTCTAGTATTTATTTTCTTTATGGTTCGTGAAAAATGTTATTCCGACGTTACGGGATATGTAATTTCTTCTGGGATCGTGAAAATTGTTATTTCCACTATATAGGATATTTACTCTCTTCAGGAATGTTTTTGAGAGGTTAGTTTAACTATTCACATGTTATTTTACTAATGCTATTTTTTACAATTCTTATTAATTTCATCAAAGAATTATGTACTTTTTTTTTTAATTCTCTGATACTCACTTCCACCCATTCTTTTCTTTCAATCAACAAACTTCTTTCTAACAAACTTTGATTTTTTTATTATTTAAGAATCAGACCTCTGCTTATTGAAATCTTATAAACATTATTAACCAATCAGAGTAACTTATAGTTGTTCATTTGATAGTTTTCATTACATTCTTCAAAATATTTGCTTTTTTAATTATGAAATATCATCTTTTACAATTCTAAATAAACAATTCATATATTTATTTTCCTTTTTATTAATTCTTAAAATTTTTTAGCTGTCAACGACCTTTTTTACCCTGCTCTATACCAGATGACAAGTACTTCCACAAATGTCAAAGATGTTATAACCCTAATGTTTTTTTATTTTGAATTCCATCCTTGGATATATTACAAGAAAAATGTCTAGGGCTTCTAAATCATTTTGATGGTACCTAATAGAAATTTAAGATAATTCATAAACATTTATTTATTCCATTTGAATAGTGGATTCTTTCATTTTATAACAGGTGATGTTTTTAAGTTTCTCTCTTAAATAGTTGGAATTTCTTTAGTTCGATTTAGTTTAATTTTAACCTTCGAATGATTTTCCTTTCAATATTCTTATCGTCATTAATATTTTAAATTGTAATTGACTCGTGCTAGATATATACAATGTGTAGCATCATTTTTCCATAATAATATATATATATATATATATATATATATATATATATATATATATATAAATATATATATAGATAAATATATATATATATATATATATATATATATATATATATATATATATATATATATATATATATTAATATGTATTACTACGTTGGGATGTCAGTTTTATCATTATTATTATTTATCTTCGTTATAATTTATGTTTATTTTATTCTCAGATTAACTTTCTCTCTATGATATAACTAATTATTTTTAATAGCTATAAATGTGACGCCTATGAAACTCATTTCCATAATCTTCATATTGTCTAACCTTGAAAGCTTAAAAAAAACTGCTGATACAAAACTTTTTTTGGTTACCACAACTTTTATGAGGAAAGGAATTTATATTTTAAGCTTTGAAACAGTATGTTTAAAATCATTTCATGTGGTGGATCGTTTTAAATTATTACAAATATTTTAGCAAAGTGAAGTTTGATATTTATATAATATATGTGTATGTAAAATGATAAATTTTGTGACTCATCAAAACTATAATTTCTTATGAACTATAAACATGCAATTTACATTTTTCAACAAAATATCAGGTAAGTTGTAACTCTCATACAATTACCATTTAATATTTCACGTACATAGTTATTTTTAATGTTACATTCAATTTCTTTATTAATTTCGGCCTTTTAAAATTTTAAGTAAGTTCATAATGATCATTTGTTTATTTCAGTAAGTTTGTTATATTATTTTGGACCAAAATATATTCAAGTATCACCAACCTTGTGAGAACTAGCTCCCCCAATATGTCCGCGTTTAAACACTTCACACATCTCTTGGCAGCGACTCATCATTTCTGGATAACTCGTTCAAATCTCACTCTCCTACGAAAAACTTGTTTATCCGTATTAGGGATTGTTAACTCAATCACAGTATCTTTTTAATTAGACTCAATTAATGATATTTATCACTCTTAATTTGAAATTTTTACTCCGCTATTCACAGATGTTACCTCACGCATCTCTTCTTCACTTCCCCCGTTTCACTCAGTTTTCTTTTTTATCAACAACCCTTTGTTGTTGACCGGAAGTTTTACACTCTACAGAATGTTCTATTCATCGTCCTATTGTCTGATTGGTCAGCTCTTATTTTGATATATCGCAATTTTACAACAGAAATATTCAAAAGCATATGTATACAATTTATTTCATATTTGTTTTCTGTTCACCACATTTTAAACATAACATTTCATTAGTTTTTCCTTTTTTTTATAAAATTTTATCCTCATCATTTGTCAATAATCATAGTATTATCAGTTGGTATTCCTCTCATGTTTTAATTCCTTTTTTATCGACATTGCATACAAATTACAGATTTCATTAAAATTTATGTCGCTTACAAATGAATCTTTTTGTGTCTAATGTTTTGGCTTCCGTCAAGTTGATTAGTTGGGCTTGGTTTCTTTTAAAAGTCTATCTTATGTTACTTATAACGTAAAATTACCATATTGATAATTTGCAATGATTTTGATCTGGCTTATTTATTTATCCTTGATCACACTACAATGAAATCAAATTTGATATTGTGATAAATACTTAGGATTGATAAATTTAGAGAAATGTTATTGACAAATGATTATTTATTTTATATTATGTTATCAATATTATTTACATACTTGTTCATTCTACATGCGCTATATATAAATTTTATAATTCTTTCCCATATATAATATTCCTTTCATTATTTCTAAATTTAAATTGAGTGATCTCATTTAATTTTGAATTTTCCTTCCAAACTAGAAACTATATTATGAAGATATTTATATGTCACGTTTCAAATTGCATCAGATTTTACTAAACTAAATATCTTTGTCTAAAACATTCTAAATAGATGTTTTAACCAACAGTTTTACATCTATCCTCAAATTAATAAGTTGACTATCTAATTTCCTGACAAATATATGGACATGAATCATGACTCCCGTGAGTTTTGTGTGTTTGATAAAATATTATTATCAAAGTTTCATTTCCTTCAATTTTATGATCTATTTAATAAATTTATTCTACGTTTGGGAGATAAATTGTATATGAAATTTATATATATGAGAATTATTATTTGAGTTGTGAATTTAACTTGAATATTTAATGTATTAATGTTTTGTTACCATTGAAATATTACACTCTTGCGCTAGCTAATATATATATATATATATATATATATATATATATATATATATATTTTATCTTTAATTCCTTATATTCATTATGCTATTTATTAGCATGTGGTTTCATTTAATTCCTAAAATTGTATTACCTCGGCTGCTCTTATTCATACACTACTCTATAACTCAGTAGGGTTCTGGGCCTATCATAATAAAATCAACATTACTCATCAATGGATTTTATTTTATGTTATTTGTGAAGATAAAAAAATTGGAAAACTTTGAAATATTACTAATGTATAAAATAAAGTTGGCGCTTTATTTTATTGTTGGTGTCATATACCTATTATGTATGAAAATAAATGATTATCCTTTCTTACTTATTAAAATTCTTATGCTATAAAATAAAATAATGGATTTTTCTATATACATCCAAATTTCCACATCAAAATAAACTTTCTCTATAATATAAAAAACAATTCACCTTTTTTGAGATGGTTTTTGCAGACTCATTTGCATAAACTTGAGTAAACGTTTGTAAACATTACATTTCTTTGAAAAAAATATGAACACCTGCGTTCTAACGTTGTTCGACTATTTGTAACTTTTTTTCTACTTGTTCTCATAAATAGGATTATTGAAAATATTTTAAACACTACCTTAGTTTTATTCGGTTCGTGAAATGGAAAAGATATCTGAAATATTTATGTACTAAATTTCGATCTTTTTTTAAAAATTATTTCAACGTATTGTGCATATGATAAAAACTGAAATTAGTTGTGGTTTGTTGTTTTGTGGAAAGTTTAATATATATATATGATCGGATAAAATTCAACATGACAGAAATTTATACATCTATCTACAAATTTGATAATGGTAAGTTTTTTTATTACGTTTCCTGGTACATTATATTCATTTTAAAACTTTTACTACCAGGTGTTTATGATTTAAAATTTCACTTTTTATTATTTGGTACCAGATATTACTAATTAAAACACACCACAGACCTTGTTCTTTCCGCCAAAAACGACGCCTTCAGTTGGATCCATCCATGACGCTTTCCCGCTTCAGGTGGCAATCTTCCTTCTTATAACTATTGGATGATAATTATTATTTGGCTTGACAAATATAGCATTTTTATATTTCCTACAACCTAAATATTCACATAATATACATGAATACTGTTCATTTTTTATATTGTTTTATATTATCACATTTATACACATAAATTAGGTCGGTAATCATTTATTTTTATTCTTATATTTCATATTCAAATATATTTTATGTTGGTATACTTGTCGTCAACTGTTAGATTTCCTATAGGTTTTGACATTTCCTGTAATTACAGTTTTCTACTTATATTATTATAATTCCTATATACTTATATGATTAGATATTAACTAACATATCTTATATATGTTTTTACTAATTCTAAATATCATTTATTGGTCAATCATCGTAGCATTGTTGATTTTATTATTGCCATCCTATTTATTCTTCAAATATAAGCAGATGCTTTGGGTGTCTAAAATTCCGTGTAGCGTTACATTATTTGATTGATCTTCGTTACTTGTTAGGTTCTGCCTAAGGTTGTTTTTTCTAAAATATAAAATTATTTTAAAACTGTTTTACGAATAATTGTTTATGAATTCTTTTTATATTTATTTATTTTTCTTCTATTAATTTTGGTACTTTATTTAGAAATTATTTTTATTGATAGATATTATAATTTTATCCTTTATCGGGATTCTATGAATGTTATATGCTCGTTCTATCTACAACAACATTCCCAAAATTTGTTTTCTTGATTTTTTTTATATGTAAAAGAAATAAGAAAACCAAATTTTACTCATTTAATTATTTTATCATAGCATGTCATTCTTTATTATTATTATTTTAATTATCAACAAATTTTTCGTATTAATTTGTCAAATGTCTTTCAAATTGTCAGTTAATGTCTGTTAGTATATCTATAATTTAATTACAAAATCTATATAAATTACTGATATGAAATACTCCTCTAGTTCTATTACTGATAGGATCTTTCAAAACATAGCTATTCACTCCATTTTCATTGTCAATCACATAAGGACCTTCGAATGGTAATTGCAATTTCGCACATTTGTTTTCTTTTCTATTAGATACTTTTAATACTTTTACTATTACTAAATCTCCTTTTTTGAATGTAATTCCTTTCTTGATACCCTTCAATTTTCTCTGTACAAATTTTTCTCCTGTTTTCCTTAATCTTATATTAACCTTCTCAATCAATTTATCATAATCTTCAATATTTTTAGGTATCCATGGACGATTTGGTAATATTTGTTTCATCAAATACATGGGTGAAACTTCTGTGACTGTGTTAGGTATCCCGTTCATATATTCTTCTATCATTGGAAGCTGTTGTTCCCATTGTTCATGATGGCTACTCGTTAGAATCCTTAGGTATTTTATCACCTCTCTAATGTATCGTTCCGATGGATTGGCACACGGATGTCTTACACTAGTATAAATTGGATTTACATTAGATTTTCTTAACCAATTTTGAATTCTTTGGTTATTCAAATATGTGGCATTATCCATTATGCAATTTCCCGGTATTCCTATCTCTAAGAAGTAATTTGTTAAACATTTTTGTACGATTTTTGTATTTGTTTTCTTGGTTGGATATAATTTTATGCATTTAGAGAAATTATCTAGAATTACTGAAATATGTACATTACCATTTATTTGGCTAGGAACTAGATTTGACATGAAACCAATTGATAAAATATCCGAAGGTTTCGTTACTTTGATGGATTTTGGTATATTTTGATTTTGTATGTTTTTCTCCTTCGCCATCTGACAGATTTCACATGTTCTTGTGATATTTCTCGCAATAGCTAGATCTCCTTTTGCTATATAGTTCTCTCTGAAAATAAGCCAAATTTTCCTACTCCCTGTATGTCCATATTTCTGATGTATTTCTTGTGAAATTTTCTTCGCCAATTCCTCTGTGATTAGATATAGTTCTACTTCATTGACTATTTTATAATAAATGTCCTCTTCATATTGAGCTCTTTCCTTTTCTTTTTGATTTAATTTCTTTTGGTCCTCTATAATATTATTAATGGGAAATACACCTTCTATTCCTTTTAGTCTGTTCACACCTATTTTAATTTGTCTATTTTCATTTCTTGACTTTTCTTCCATTCTAGTGATGGCATATGTTACTACATTCAATTTTCCTGGTACATACCTCATTGTGAAATCACATTCTTGCATAAGCAATGCCCATCGATGTAATCTGTTTTTGCCATATTCATTGCTCAGAATTGATGTTAATGCTTGATTATCACTTTCTAGTGTGAAATGATTTCCTAGCAAATAGAAGGCAAGTTCCAGCTCACTCACACTATAGTTTTTCTCGCTATTTTCCGTTGTTCTTGATACAAAACAAATAGGCACTTCTCCTTCTTCTTGTTCCTGTACCAGTACTCCCGCTAGTCTGTTCACTGAAGCGTCCGTTCTCAGAATAAATGGAATTTCATAAATAGGGTGATAAATTTTCAAATTTTCCACAAATTTTGCTTCAATTTCCTGGTAAGCCGTTTCTTTCTCTTCATTCCATTGCCATTTGACATTCTTCCTTAATAATTCTATTAAGGGAATTTCTTTATTGCTTAAATCAGGAATCATCCGCTATAATAATTCAGCATCCCCAAGAAAACTCGTAAATTCTTTAAATTCTTCGGTCTTGCATATTCTTGAATTATTTCGATTCTTTGTGGATCTAATTGTATAATATTTTGATTAATTTTATATCCCAAATATATTATCTCTTTTTTATAAAATTCACATTTTTCTTTATTTAGTTTTAGTCCTGCAGAATCCAGAGCTTTTAAAATTGTCTCAAGATGCAAATTATGTTCTTGTATATTTTTAGAAAGAATTAATGTCATCTACATAATGCAATACAAATGATTCATATTTATTTAATATTTTATTCAGTGCCCTTACTAATGAACTTGTGCATGTGATAAAAACTAAAATTAGTTGTGGTTTGTTGTTTTGTGGAAAGTTTTATATATATGTGATCGTATAAAATTCAACATGACAGAAATGTATACATCTATCTACAAATTTGATAATGGTAAGTTTTTTTATTACGTTTCCTGGTACATAATATTCATTTAAAAACTTTTACTTCCAGGTTTTTATGATTTTAAATTTCACTTTTTATCATTTGGTACCAAATATTACTAATTAAAACACACCACAGACCTTGTTCTTTTCGCCAAAAACGACGCCTTCAGTTGGATCCATCCATAACGCTTTCCCGCTTCAGGTGGCAATCTTCCTTCTTATAACTATTGGATGATAATTATTATTTGGCTTGACTTTGTTTTCAACAGATTTGTCTTTGCACTTATTTTAATTATTAGTTACTTTTTATATTTCTGATTTATACATATTCACACTTATTACTTGAAATTTTATAACAAATTACTGGGTCACATTCAATTTACTTCCTGCTTCTTCAGTTACCAACGCCTAACTGACTATCGCGGGTCTTTTATCCGCCAAAACCCTTTCTATCGTTTATAACCGGAAGCTGGCAATGTTCTAAAAAGATCTTTGATTATTGTTCATCTGTCACTTTGCTTATTAATGTTTTTATTGTTTTTCTGACTTAAACTTGTTATAAAATATTGTTTTTCATTCACTTTAACCTTATCGTCATTGATTTAATTCACTAACATCTTATTATTATTGATTTTTTTATGTTATTGATTATTCGAAATCTTCCGATTGGTCAATGCAAATATATCATTTTTATATTTCCTACAACCCAAATATTTACATAATATACAATGATACAGTTTATTTTTTATATTGTTTTATATTATTACATTTATACACATAAATAGGTCGGTAATCATTTATTTTTATTCTTATATTTCATATTCAAATACATTTTATGTTGGAATACTTGTCGTCAACTGTTATATTTCGTATGGGTTTTGACATTTCCTGTAATTACAGTTTTCTACTTATATTATTATAATTCCTATATACTAGTATGATCAAATATTAACATATCTTATATATGTTTTTACTAATTCTAAATGTCATTTATTGGTCAATAATCGTAGCATTGTTGATTTTATCATTGCCATCCTATTTATTCTTTAAATATAAGCAGATGCATTGGGTGTCTAAAATTCCGTGTAGCGTTACGTTATTTTATTGATCATCGTTGCTTGTTAGGTTCTGTCTAAGATTGTTTTTTTTTAAAATACAGAATTATTTTAAAACTGTTTTACGAATAATTCTTTTTATATTTATTTATTTTTCTTTATGATTATGCCCATTGATTGTAATTGATTATGTCGTTATATAGATATTTTATTAATTTTGGTACTTTATTTATTTAGAAATTATTTTTATTGATAGATATTATTATTTTATCCTTTATCGAGATTCTATGAATGTTATATGCTCGTTCTATCTACAATAATATATATATATATATATATATATATATATATATATATATATATATATATATTATATATATATATATATAAATAATAAGCAACGAATAGATTCGTGGGTATTGCACGCGAATAGAAGAAGGGGCTACTGAAAAGAGTGGTAACCGCAGACATGCATGTTTCTGGCTCATTAGCCGTCATCGGTATAGTACAACCAAGAAAAGATGTGTTATATTTTCTCATGTTTCATTCAACAGCGTTGCTCCCATGTTTCACATCTTTTCTTGGTTTTACTGTACCGATGACGGCTAATGAGCTAGAAACATGCATGTCTGCGGTTACCACTCTTTTCAGTAGCCCCTTCTTCTATTTGCGTGCAATACCCACTAACCTATTCGCTGCTTATTGTTCATATGTCACGCACTATTCGTACATCTTATATACACACACACACACACACACACACACACACACACATATATATATATATATATATATATATATATATATATATATATATATATTATATATATATATATATATATATAGGATTATTTTTGGGTTTGTGGCAATGATTTTTAAGTTGGAAAATAATTAATTTAAAATTATATATATATATATATATATATATATATATATAAATAGTGCGTGTTACATAAACAATGAGTAACGAATATATTAGTGGGTATTGCACGCAAATAGAAGAAAGGGCTACTGAAAAAAGTGGTAACCGCAGACATGCATGTTTCTGGCTCATTAGCCGTCATCGGTACGGTACAACCAAGAAAAGATGTGAAACATGGGAGCAAAGTTGGTGAATGAAACATGAGAAAATATAACAGAATTCAGCAGGATAGTCAAACACAACATTTGCGTCAGTAATATTAGAAGATCTCGAATTTTCGAGACAACAACCAACATAGACACGGAGGTGCATATAACACTTCCGTCTGAAACTTCCGACCCAGATCAATGAAATAACATTAAGATGTACGAATAGTGCGTGACACATAAACAATGAGTAACGAATATATTAGTGGGTATTGCACGCAAATAGAAGAAAGGGCTACTGAAAAAAGTGGTAACCGCAGACATGCATGTTTCTGGCTCATTAGCCGTCATCGGTACGGTACAACCAAGAAAAGATGTGAAACATGGGAGCTGAATTCTGTTATATTTTCTCATGTTTCATTCACCAACTTTGCTCCCATGTTTCACATCTTTTCTTATATATATATATATATATATATATATATATATATAGAAAAAATAAACTTTTCTACTGCCCCTACGTTTTAGTCAAGATTTGAATAATCTCGACATATTAGCCTGACCGTTCCTCGAAGAGAAAAACAACTACTTTCCTGGCAAATACCACGTAGAGTATTGAATTACGTCCCATTACGTCAAATTTGACATTTTTGATTTCCGATGACATTTATATAGAATGTATTCAATGACTAATAGATTATGTTACCATTTGAAAAAAATATTCAAAATTTTTAAAAACAGAGGTCACTGCTAGCATACTTAGAGTTATAATGAAAGAATTTAAAATCTCTCTTTGTTATTGGGAAACAAATTTAGTATTTAGAAAAAAACAAAAAGTTCGTAACCACATGAGGAGAGAATTATTTATTTGAAGAAAATTTAGTCAGTTGAATTTGAGACCCCCACGAGACTACATCGTATTTGAGATTTGTCTCACATTTTGTGAAAATAGTAGAATCAGTTAATTAGTATAATTAATAATCATAAATCTTCCCATTCTACATTCAGTGCGTGTGTGTTTTTGAAGAAAATTTGATCGTATTCAATTCAAGTGAAAGTTCCAGAATTCTAAATTATATTTAGAATAGTACGAGCCTTTTCCTGTTCCTTAGTATTGGTGAGTCCGCTCCAGTTTATTATTATTTATCGAAAATATCAGGCCTTTTAACAAAATTAAATAGATGCATCTAAGCTTTAAAGAAATACCAGTTTGAATTCAAACGAAATACCCAATACGTATGGAAAACTAAATAATTCGAAGAATTTATGTAATGAAAATTTTGGTCTGTGATCGTGGTATTTGACATTTATCTGCGTCAATTGAAAATTCCAAATTTTGAACTTTTGTTAAAAAAATTTATAAACATTGAAATTATTGAGTAGTTGTTTCTAGTATATAGGTTGTTCATAATTTTAATTTCTGTAGGAAGATACGATTTTGTTATCAACTGAATTATTGGGGAAAACCAAATTTTGAATTTTTTGATTTAATAATAGAATAAAAATTTTCAATCTAACTTACTGTGATATTCGTTTATAACATATTTTTTTTTTAGATATTGAAAATATCGTACTCAATAAAAATTTTAATTTTGGCAGTGACATTTGGATTATCATTGGTGACAGATGATTCATTTAAAAATCGTAAATGCCTTTATGATAGAGAATAAACAGTCACACAAGACTCTTGTGTAAATAATTAGGAATAGTGGAGTTAATATTTAATTTGGACAATACTTTGAAATTATAAAAATTTACTAATTGTTTTAATAACGATTTGAACCCACCCTGAGATAAGAGTGATAAAAATTCATTATAAATAAATTCATCTTTTGAACTACTTAAATTTTTTTATTATAGGCGGGAATTATTTGACAACAACTTTCAGATTAAAATACATTTCATACGCTGCTAAAGCTGTGTGTACAATATTGTCGCTGCAATCAGGCATTGTACAAGTTGGTTTTTCAATCGTGGACAAATAAAAATTTATTTGTTAAATTTAATTGAGAAGTAGATATAGTAAAGTATACCAATTTGTCGGCCCAACGTGAGGCGAATTAAAAAATTTATTGATAGGATGGTTTAAAAACATTAAAATTAAACAATTAAAATTCCTCGCATAAAATAGTATACCAATATATATATACATTATAAATATTTTACAGTTATTATTTCATTTTAATTAGATATATTTATTTAGATAATTTTTTTATTTTTGTTTGTTATTCGAATTTGTTGTGTGGCTAGCTCAGTTATTTATTTATTATTATTATATTCGGGAGCATGAGACTCGTTCTACTCTTCGAGTTCTGGCATTGATTCATTTATTCTGCTTACGTGAATAAAAAGAAACACATTACTTCCAATGATTCAATTTAAAAAAAAAACATTTTATTTAAATATATATAAAACAGATACGCCTATGACATTACCAAACCACAGTAACAAATGAGAACATACACCATCCAATGCGCATGCTCAAATAAATGCGATTGGATGCGAGAGAAACCGAACGTTTCTTAGAGACGCTTAGCAGTTGCGTGAATATCATATACATGAAATCGTTTACTTTATGATGCTGGTGATGGAGATTGCATAAAAGAATTTATGTGTGGAAATTATATACATACAGATGATTGGAATGTTCAAAAGAAATTAGTTACAAATTATACATACATTTGAAAATATTATATCAATTGATTCAAATGCACATTTCTTATACGATTCGAAATGAAGTAAGTACCACCATTATTTTATTACAGAATTACAAACATGTATGTAGGCCTTTTTAAATAATCTTGAAATTTTATCTAATGAATAAACTACATAAAGTATTTTTTTCTATTTTAGTTAGATCGATCATATAGACGCAAGGATTATTATACACATGGAAATAGTCACTGAATTGAAACTAGTTAGTTATTATTGGCCAATAATATTTAAAGAAACAATGACCTGAAGTCTGGAATCTGGATTCTAACTCATCTGGTAACAGGAATACGCCTACCGAAGTCCAATCTGCATAATTTCTAGAGAACTTGTGATATTCTCACGGAAAAACCGGATATACACACATGTGTGTGTTTGTAGTTTTATATATACAAGGAATCTTCAGCTTTGATAATTATTTTTTGTGATTGAACTTGAAATTAGTTGTAAAATTGTTCATCACCTCCTCTCTGCCTCGACGCCAAAACCAATCTACCCACGCTCCTCTCGATTGTCAATTTTTTAATCAATAAATGAACTATTGTTTCTCAGCTCACTAATTTTCAACAAAGTTTGGTTTCTTTTTAATTTATCAAAATTTGTCTTGTCATTTTACACCAATCATATTCTTTCTGGAGCTGTCGAGTTCTATTCACAATTACAACACTCTATGAAAGTTTTGAAAACACATATGAATGTGAATTTCACTTGAAAATTATCTGTTTTCTTTTATAATTCGAACGAATTTCAATACAACAAGTCTTTTACAAATAGTGAAGTTCATGGTTATATTTCGATATTACAATGTCAAGTCTTGTTTTGATACTTGTGACAATTTGGAAATAACATTTACATTCATAAACATAAATTCTTTTATTTGTCATATATATATATATATATATATATATATATATATATATATATATATATATATATATATATATCAAATATTTACTAATATCTATCACCAATTAATCATTCATTTCCTCCATAAAATTTATATCTAATTTTTTCATATAATTACATTTATGTCATTTATATTTATATTTTCTAAACTTGTCTAAATCTTTATACTAAATATGAATATTATTTCTATTATTTTTCTTCAAATAATAGTTATATTTAATTAGATCTCTAGAACTTGTTTATTTTCAGATAATCAGCTGATTCCTTCATGACAAACAAACATCCATATTGGGCAGATTTAATGTTCTCTTCTATACTGGTTAAGCGTTTTCAAAATTTAGACAATTATAAAGGTAATTTCTTTATATTTATTGTTACTCTTTTTAATTATTGTATGAATTTTTACTTATGACTGTGGTTTTTTTAATGTGTTTTCAATTAACATAGTTTCAATCCATTTTAAATACTAAGCAAAATATTCTCAAACAGCTGATGTTCTTTAATATATAAGATATGTGGTTCAATATATATATGTATATATATATATATATATATATATATATATATATATATATATATATATATATATATATATTAAACTAAGTATAATTAAAACTTATTTACTTTTGATTATGCAATTTAAATGTAGATGTTTATTATTTAGAATTTTTATTTAGTTTGGCTAGCTCAGTTATTGTTTTTTATATATTTGTTATATTTATTATATATTTATTAATTCGGGAGCATGAAATCCTTTTTCTCTTTGAGTCCTGGCTTATTATATTGTTGTAATTGTTTGAATAAAAAGAAAACACATTATTTGAAATAGATTTAATTTTCAATGCAATATTTTATATTTGATAAAAATAATGTGCGACGCCAATGGTTATATTGTATCTACTTATTTATTTTAATAATTTCATCAATGCGCATGCGTGAAAAAACTAGTCATGCGCTTTAACATAAAACGAACAATTCTGATACGTAAGAAGCATCTATTCATATTATACAAAGTTTGTTGAAGATGCAAACAAATGAATGGTTCAAACACATAAAATAATTTATATATAAATCATAGTTATATATGATACAAATTGCTGTGAAAATAAAATTGTTATATACATAGATAGAAAAATAGAAATTATATACAGATGGAAATAGTTATTACATTATGAAATTTCAATCACCAGATTTATGCGATTACAAGATGGCGTAAGTACATATCTTAATTTATTGAAAATTCGGCCTTTTATTAAATTTAACGATTTATGCAATGAATTCACTATAGAAAGTCTGTTTCTTTCTTTTTCAGATCGATCATATTTGCAAAAGTTTATCAATTTATGAAATTAAGTACTTAATTGAGTATTTTGAGTTTTTACACTGATTATTGGCCAATAATGATTTAAAAACACTGACCTGTTGCTCTTGAATTGGGATGAAAGTCTCTGGATCCCAGGAACACTCCTCTGAAGCTGCAAAAAAAAACCAAAATTGATGAAAATTTCGCAGATTATTGCCGAAAAACTTGATACAATTGACTGTGAGTATTTCTAATATTGTATTTAATAGTACTTTATAGATTTAAATGTCTCAAACCGGGAATATCTTGAAATTTCAGGAACACCATCACACACTCCTTGCTTCTTGAGACCAGCTTCCCTTCTTTCTTTTAAGCGTCCCCTCGATTCTCTACTTTTTTCAACAAACAGTCTTTTGTTCTTTTTCAGGTCACTATTTCAAAGTTTATTTGTTGATTCACAATTTGTTCTGTCATATTTTATAACCAATAAAATATTGTCTTTTGCAATCAGATTAATTGAAACTTCTATCACTTATTAAAAAATTTCATACATACACTCTTTTACATTATTAGTTCATTTATAGAGTTCCTATGAGTTTTTTCATCATACAAATAAATTAAAATTGGTTATACATAGATACATTTACATGGTACAACATTCAATATTATTATTGACAATATATCCTTGTTACACTCATATTAATTATAAATATAAATTCTCTTATGTAATTTGTCTAAACTCTTTGCATTATATTATTTATAATAAACTTTAACAAATTACTATTTATTGATTCAATGTTTATTTTATTTACCATATATCATTTGTCTATATGTCATTATTTGTTTATCTATGAAAATCTATTGAATTCTATTCTATCCAATATTTATATTTGTTTTTATTCTTAAATTAATGATTATAATGAATTATCTATAATAATATTTGTATTCTAATGTAACTACTTATATCTAAAATTCTCTTGACTTGACTATATAATTATTTCTTTTTAGGTGAATAGCTGTTTATGGTATGGAAAATATTCTTCGTCTTAGGCAACTTTATTTACATCATTACATTGGTTAGGCAATCTCTATATTTTGTATTATTATTGAGGTAATTCCTTTTTTATTATATTGTTATAGGCTATTATTTAATATATCTTTATTTGATATGTTGTTTAAATTAAGAAAAGTGTTTCCTTTTTACTTGTTTTCTTAAATTATATTATTTTCATATATTTTAATACTAGCAACATATTTTTATAATACTAATTCTCTTATTATCTATGATATCTGGTTCAATTCCCCTCAAATTTAAATTTAAATGATATCCATACCCTGGATATTTATTTAAGTTTCAATTTTCTTATTATAAATGAATGATTTTATTTTATTCAAAAAAAAATTTAACAATTTTATGGCATAATCTTACTTTCTTTAACTTTGTTTCTCAAATATTTGTTCACATATTTCCTACTACAAAATCTATTTCTTTCAATAACTGTCTCCTAATTCTTTCCTTAAAATACACTTGATTAAGATCAATGTCAATTTATATTTTTAATATTACTTCATATAATACTTCTCTATTATCATTTCTTCCTAACATCCACTTATTTCTTTGTAATTACATTATACTTCTATATACTCCTCATATCATATTTCTTTTCAATATTCATTATTCAATATAATTAATTATTTCTTAAATTCATATATATATATATCAATATCAACTTCCTTATTCCTTTCTGTATTTTCAAGTAATCTATAAGATTCTAATTGACATTAAACATTACCTCCTATATTTTTAATCAATATCATTCATTATTATCCTTTCCTATCCTTTATTACTTACATCTTATTTCCTTATTTAAAAAAATGTGAACTTCTATTTGATACTTGAGTTATTCTTATTTTATCCCCTCTATATTATATTCTTTAATAGTTTCATTCTATGTAAAACCAGTATCTCTTATAAATTGTTTCCTTTATTTGCTATATATATATTGATTTGCCATACTCACAAATTTTTAAAATGTTTTAATTATAAGTTTTTCCTAATAAATTTTTCTTTATATTATATTATATTTGATTTTTTAGGTTCTGAAGAAACAAACGAGATGAATTTAATTGGATCACCAGCTGCCAAATGGAAAACAAAACTCTGTCTAATATCTATTTTATCTTTGTACACTACTTGATATTAAATTTTAAATCTATCCTTATGACTATCATTTCCTTTTTTCAAGTATTATTCGTAACATAACATATATACATTCTTCAGAATTGGGTTACTCATTAATAATAAATTCTATGTACATTATTTATACTTGTGTTACTCATTAATAATAAATTTTAATTTCAACTTCATTTCTGTATCCTTTCCCTTTTCCATAGAATTGCATTTACGTCTCCATATTTCATTCCTATTCTCTTGTTCTATTATTTAGTTTGCTTTTCTTTTTCTAACCTTTTTCTTGCTTTCTTCTCTTGTTGTTTGATGCTCGATAAGTTTCTGAAGCGTCTGTCTATTCTCTACTGTATCCTTTTTAACTTTGTTGCCCCATATCTCATAAATTTCTTCCCATGAATCTATTAAAATTTGCGTTTCCAATTCTTCCATATTATTCATTTTACTACTTATTATTTTAACAAAAGCATGTGTGTAAATTATATTCATTTTGTTATCATATTTTATTCTTATTACTACATTATTATTATAAAATTTTCCTGAGCATCCTATACCTCTTTCAGTTCTTCTTATAATATCTCCTATTTCTTCCACTGTATCTGTTAATCTTCGATTCATCTCTTGTATTTCCCTAATAAATTGTCTTCCCATGACTCCACTTCTTCTAGTACAAATGCCTGTTGTTTTTTTTATTCTGCCATCCAAATCTTTGATTACATTTTCTTGACAATGTTGATTTACTTCTTCAATTACTTGTTCCTGTAATTTTCTGTTCATTTCTTCCAGTTCTTTATGAAATATTTGTCCAATGTGCTCGTTCCTCTCCTCACATGTTCCTGTTTGTTTTTGTACCTTTGTATCCAAATCCTTAAATTTCTGCTCCGCATTCTGTTGGTAATTCTGCATTATCTCTTCTATTATTTGTTCCTTGACTTTTATATTTTCCACTTCTTTAGTTATGTCTTTATTCTGTCTCATTACTTCTGCTTGGATTGTTCCCGGTAAATTTTCTTCTATACCTCTCTCTAATTCTTGAATGTGTTCTACCATTTGATTTTCTATCTGCTCTCTAATTTTAATACCATTTTCTTGAATTTCATTTCGTATATGTTTGTTTTGATCCTCCATATCTTCTCTCACCTTGTTTATCTGCTGTCTACATTCTTCATTTTCTTCCCTAAGTTTCCTGAATTCTTGAATACTTTCGGTTTTCACCTCTTCTATCTTCTTTTCCAATTTATTCATGTTTCCATTCAAATCTTCCCTAATATTCTCCTCCATTTTGTTCATATCTCCCCTCATTGTATTCATATTTCCATTCAAATTTTGCTCCATTTTGTTCATATCTCCTCTTAATTCACCCTTCATTCTGATCAAAAATTGCATCATGTCCATCTGATCATGTCTACTTCTTCTATTTTGCATCTCCTGTGTCCTATCTTCTTGTCCTACAGCTTCCTCATCTCCTGTCATATCTTCTTCCTGTACATCACCTTCCGCTTGTTGTCCCTGTTCCAGATATACCGCTTGGTAATCTCCCATACCATGACTTCTTTCTTCCCTTTCCTCTTCCGAACCACTGTCTGCTCCTACCTGCCTTCCATCTCTCAACATCATTCGTTTTGCCATTTTAATTAAGTATTAAATTTTACAAATATAACCAAAATTTTTACAACGCCCCACGTTGGGCGCCATTTAAACTATATATGATAATATTAAATACTTATTTACTTTTGATTTGAATATTTTAAGATGTAAATGTTTATTATTTAGAATTTTTATTTAGTTTGGCTAGCTCAGTTATTGTTTTTTATATATTTGTTATATTTATTATATATTTATTAATTCGGGAGCATGAAATCCTTTTTCTCTTTGAGTCCTGGCTTATTATATTGTTGTAATTGTTTAAATAAAAAGAAAACACATTATTTGAAATAGATTTAATTTTCAATGCAATATTTTATATTTGATAAAAATAATGTGCGACGCCAATGGTTATATTGTATCTACTTATTTATTTTAATAATTTCATCAATGCGCATGCGTGAAAAACTAGTCATGCGCTTTAACATAAAACGAACAATTCTGATACGTAAGAAGCATCTATTCATATTATACAAAGTTTGTTGAAGATGCAAACAAATGAATGGTTCAAACACATAAAAGAATTTATATATAAATCATAGTTATATATGATACAAATTGCTGTGGAAAGAAAATTGTTATATACATAGATAGAAAAATAGAAATTATATACAGATGGAAATAGTTATTACATTATGAAATTTCAATCACCAGATTTATGCGATTACAAGATGGCGTAAGTACATATTTTAATTTATTGAAAATTCGGCCTTTTATTAAATTAAACGATTTATGCAATGAATTCACTATACAAAGTCTGTTTCTTTCTTTTTCAGATCGATCATATTTGCAAAAGTTTATCAATTTATGAAATTAAGTACTTAATTGAGTATTTTTAGTTTTTACACTGATTATTGGCCAATAATGATTTAAAAACACTGACCTGTTGCTCTTGAATTAGGATGAAAGTCTCTGGATCCCAGGAACACTCCTCTGAAGCTCCAAAAAAAACCAAAATTGATGAAAATTTCGCAGATTCTTGCCGAAAAACTTGATACAATTGACTGTGAGTATTACTAATATTGTATTTAATAGTACTTTATAGATTTAAATGTCTTAAACCGGGAATATCTTGAAATTTCAGGAACACCATCACACACACTCCTTGCTTCTTGAGACCAGCTTCCCTTCTTTCTTTTAAGCGTCCCCTCGATTCTCTACTTTTTTCAACAAACAGTCTTTTGTTCCTTTTCAGGTCATTATTTCAAAGTTTATTTGTTGATTCACAATTTGTTCTGTCATATTTTATAACCAATAAAATATTGTCTTTTGCAATCAGATTAATTGAAACTTCTATCACTTATTAAAAAATTTCATACATACACTCTTTTACATTATTAAATCATTTATAGAGTTCCTATGAGTTTGTTCATCATACAAATAAATTAAAATTGGTTATACATAGAAAAAATTACATGGTACAACATTCAATATTATTATTGACAATATATCCTTGTTACACTCATATTAATTATAAATATAAATTCTCTTATGTTATTTGTCTAAACTCTTTGCATTATATTATTTATAATAAACTTTAACAAATTACTATTTATTGATTCAATGTTTATTTTATTTACCATATATCATTTGTCTATATGTCATTATTTGTTTATCTATGAAAATCTATTGAATTCTATTCTATTCAATATTTATATTTGTTTTTATTCTTAAATTAATGATTATAATGAATTATCTATAATAATATTTGTATTCTAATGTAACTACTTATATCTAAAATTCTCTTGACTTGACTATATAATTATTTCTTTTTAGGTGAACAGCTGTTTATGGTATGGAAAATATTCTTCGTCTTAGGCAACTTTATTTACATCATTACATTGGTTAGGTAATCTCTATATTTTGTATTATTATTGAGGAAATTCCTTTTTTATTATATTGTTATAGGCTATTATTTAATATATCTTTATTTGATATGTTGTTTAAATTAAAAAAAGTGTTTCCTTTTTACTTGTTTTCTTAAATTATATTATTTTCATTTATTTTAATACTAGCAACATATTTTTATAATACTAATTCTCTTATTATCTATGATATCTGGTTCAATATATATATATATATATATATATATATATATATATATATATATATATATATATATAAATATATATATATATATATATATATATATATATATATAAATATATATTGAAACAGTATAAACTGTCCATAAGTAAGACAAACCGTATTACTCCTTAACAATATTATTTAATGACACATTCAAATAAACCTCAATTCTGTTATAGTTTAAAAACAATGTTCTTAATATTAGATCTCACATAGAGGAAGATAAATTATTGTCAATAATATTCAAGTTTATAATGTATTCTTTCAGAATGATAAAATATTAGAGTCTAAATTGTTATAAGTAATCCATAGGGATAAAATGCATCGTACTAGGTAGTTATATAATAACGTGTGTATTATAATTAATCTATTCACTAACAAGATGGGTTAAATTATGTATGGACTATCCTAATTACTCTTGTTAGGAAATATTAAAGCAAAAATGACTGAAACTTTCATTTAATATTGAAACAACGTAATTTATTGTAAATCGAAGAGGTTAAATGAGCTAGGAAATATTTCTTTGAAATATTTGTATTCAACACAAAGTATGTGACACCAGAAGGAAGCAGTACTAAACAGTGGTCAAGTGTTTCACTATAAACAGTAATATAGGGTGAAAAAGTGTATCTAATAAGAAAAACTAAAATTTGAAATTCAATATCAAGAATTGTCAAACTCAAATTTATTTATAAAATTTTGGACTTAATAACAATTTTGGGGGAAAAGGACGTAGTTTGGGTAATACAGTAGATCGTAACCTTTAATTTTAATATGTTTAAAATTAGTTTTTAGAAGAATTCATATTCTTTATATGTAATAAGTGGGGTTATGTTAATCAAATTTGTTCTGGCAGTCGGTATTTGAACGTGGTAGACGGAGCTGTGTATCATTTTTGCTCCACAGTCATTTGTTTCCATGACGTAGATTAACAGAGGCAACTATAATAAAAAAAGTATCGTCAAGATTGTTTACCTGTCGAGAAGTGACAGCAAAAGTTTATGTTGACGTAGAAAATAGATAATTTGAACATTATACGACATAAATCATTATCAGAAATCTATATGGAAGAGTATTTTTTAATAATATAATTTCGTTTGTAACCTGTTATCCGGAAGAAGAGTTTCCTAGCAGATGAATTCGCATATCCACTGCGAATTGCCTAACGCCATAGTGGTTTACATTGTCAATTGCTGATGGACAACTAAAATAAAAACAATAAACATATTATCTCTTGGTAAGTTTATCCATAATTTACTTACCCTAAATTCAATCCATAATATTAATCCGAACAACAACAAAGGACAGTCAAGATAAATCTAAATACAATTGCAAGGTTAAGTTTGACGTAACGAACTCTCACTAGATAAATGTTTCATAATGGGAAAATTCCCACTTATTAAGATTGTTTTGGATTATTTTTTATACGCTCATCATCTCTATTTTAAATATCTATGTAAATAAATGTATTTGTTTTTCTACATTGATGTTTTAATGAACAGTTTGTTTTGTTTTTAATTGGACAGTTATACAGTACAATTGAGGGCATAGAGTAAACTTATTTGTCTATGTTCGAAAGTTTTACTAATCTCCATAACCCGTACGCCTTGAGAGGAATCACATGCTCAAATATAATACCTACAGGGGTAGAATGAAAAGTATCAACGTCTCAGTCATCAAGAAATATAAACAATTATTTTTCTAAATTTATATAGGCGCCCAAAAGGACGAAGACGTAGTAAAATTAACGCCACAAATTTGGCGAACCCAACGTTTCGGCTCGATGAGATTCGTAAAAAAAAATTAAAAAAAAAATAGTAAATTAACATTACAAAAATAAATGCAAAGACTTGATTGTACTTCCAATGTCGTAAAACCAAACTGTTTATTAAAAATATTCGGGAAAGGTAAGGAGTAATAAATACTGTCTAAATTTTATTTATTAATTACAAGCTTAAACTAAATAATAAAATAAAAAAGAATCCTAAAAAAAACGAATCTCTTGATTGTGACAACTGTCGTGTTTAGGAGAACGGTTACTAAATAAATACACCTCTATTATTGTTATAAAAATTATAATAATAAAAAAACACGTAATCAAATCATCATGTCGGAAAAATTGGAAGTATGTGAAAAGATGAAAATTTCTGAGTTAAAAGAAGCTCTCAGAATCAGGGGAATGGATGATAGTGGAGACAAACCTACATTATTGGTACGTTTAAAGAAAATAATGGAGAAAGAAATTGCAGATAGAGAGTGTACACAACAAAGCTTGATACATAATAATTTAGAAGATCGACAAGAAGAAAATATACCAAAAGTTTACCAATATCTACCACAACAAACAACACAAACTAATCCAGGTGTGAACGTAGAAATGGTACAAATAATGGAATTTATGAAAACAATAGCAGAAAATTTAAAAATGGACATACAAACAAGTTCTGAAAAATTAAAAACGGACATAAAAACAAACTCCGAAAAATTAAAAACAGACATACAAACAAAAATACAAGACAGTGTAGAAAACTTGGACAAAAAACTAGAGCAGATATCTGCTAAATTAACCAAACAATTTGAGACACACCAAACAAAATTAACAGAAATGGAAACGAGGGTAGACGTCACGGAAACAAAAATCCGAGAATTAGAAGGAAATCTTGGTTAGGTTAGGTAAGTTTATCCATAATTTACTTACCCTAAATTCAATCCATAATATTAATCCGAACAACAACAAAGGACAGTCAAGATAAATCTAAATACAATTGCAAGGTTAAGTTTGACGTAACGAACTCTCACTAGATAAATGTTTCATAATGGGAAAATTCCCATTTATTAAAATTGTTTTGGATTATTTTTTATACGCTCATCATCTCTATTTTAAATATCTATGTAAATAAATGTATTTGTTTTTCTATATTGATGTTTTAATGAACAGTTTGTTTTGTTTTTAATTGGACAGTTATACAGTACAATTGAGGGCATAGAGTAAACTTATTTGTCTATGTTCGAAAGTCTTACTAATCTCCATAACCCGTACGCCTTGAGAGGAATCACATGCTCAAATATAATACCTACAGGGGTAGAATGAAAAGTATCAACGTCTCAGTCATCAAGAAATATAAACAATTATTTTTCTAAATTTATATAGGCGCCCAAAAGGACGAAGACGTAGTAAAATTAACGCCACAAATTTGGCGAACCCAACGTTTCGGCTCGATGAGATTCGTAAAAAAAAATTGAAAAAAAATAGTAAATTAACATTACAAAAATAAATGCAAAGACTTGATTGTACTTCCAATGTCGTAAAACCAAACTGTTTATTAAAAATATTCGGGAAAGGTAAGTAGTAATAAATACTGTCTAAATTTTATTTATTAATTACAAGCTTAAACTAAATAATAAAATAAAAAAGAATCCTAAAAACAACGAATCTCTTGATTGTGACAACTGTCGTGTTTAGGAGAACGGTTACTAAATAAATACACCTCTATTATAGTTATAAAAATTATAATAATAAAAAAAAACGTAATCAAATCATCATGTCGGAAAAATTGGAAGTATGTGAAAAGATGAAAATTTCTGAGTTAAAAGAAGCTCTCAGAATCAGGGGAATGGATGATAGTGGAGACAAACCTACATTATTGGTACGTTTAAAGAAAATAATAGAGGAAGAAATTGCAGATAGAGAGTGTACACAACAAAGCTTGATACAAGATAATTTAGAAGATCGACAAGAAGAAAATATACCAAAAGTTTACCAATATCTACCACAACAAACAACACAAACTAATCCAGGTGTGAACGTAGAAATGGTACAAATAATGGAGTTTATGAAAACAATAGCAGAAAATTTAAAAATGGAGATACAAACAAGTTCTGAAAAATTAAAAACGGACATAAAAACAAACTCCGAAAAATTAAAAACAGACATACAAACAAAAATACAAGACAGTGTAGAAAACTTGGACAAAAAACTAGAGCAGATATCTGCTAAATTTAACAAACAATTTGAGACACACCAAACAAAATTAACAGAAGTGGAAACGAGGGTAGACGTCACGGAAACAAAAATCCGAGAAATAGAAGGAAATCTTGGTGAGAAAACAGAATCTCTCCATAATCAGATATATTTACAGGCAACTAACTTTACAAAGGAGTTAAAGAGGATAGATAACAAGCATTTAGAGAATGAAATCAAGGTGGGTGGAAGAGTTACAGATTTAGAACAAACTGTACAAAAGGGAATACAACTAAATCTAAATATAGCTGAAGAAGAAAACAAGAAAACTGAAGCTAAATTTAGGAAGGAATTTCATGAAAAACTATTAGAAAACCAACTCAGCGGTAATCACAATACTATAGAACGTTTAAAGGAAGGGTTAGAAAGAAGATTACAAAATATGGATCAAAGTATTCAGAATTTAGCCGAAAATAAGATGGTAGGTAATACGGGTATTACATACATTACTTGTCCTAATAATAGCGACGATTCTACAAAATTTTGCGGTGATTTTAATAAAATTCATCCAATAAATTTTATTGAAACAATCAAAAATAATTTAACAGGTACAGCATTACTTTGGTTAAATTGTAAAGAAGATCATATAAATTATTTTGATGATTTTATAAGATTATTTGTAAATAATTTCTGGGGTGAATTACAACAAGGCAAAGTACGCGAAAAATTGTATTTTGGAAAATTTGATTCACAAAGAAATAATTTATCTAACTATGCTTTGCAGCTTTAATCCCAGGTTCAATATCTAGAACCTAGTATATCCGAGACTGAAATTATCATGTTCTTATCTAGACATTACAAACCAGAGATTTGTGAAACGATAGCGTTACAAAATATTTGTAAATTTGATCAATTGCTAGCATATTTGTCGAGAGTTGAAAGAAATTTAGATAGAAATTCTAATAATAGTAATTTTAACAAAAATTCCAATGGACAAACAGCTAATCAGAATGTAGGAGATAATAATAACTTAACTAATAATCAAAATAGAGTTAGAAATAATTACAACAATAATAATATGAGAAGGAATTACGACAATAATCATTATGAAAATTATAATAGAGGGACAGAGAATAGGAACTTTAACAGGTTTGAAAACCAAGGA
This sequence comes from Galeruca laticollis, assembly GCA_963921935.1. NCBI lineage: Eukaryota > Metazoa > Arthropoda > Insecta > Coleoptera > Chrysomelidae > Galeruca > Galeruca laticollis. The sequence goes on along the minus strand of OY998179.1, from coordinate 52,015,646 downwards.
AATAATAGGGGGAATGGGAATAGGAATTTTAATAGATTTGGAAACCAAGGAAATAATAGGGAGTATTATAATAATAATAACGATTTTCCAAGATACAATGATTACAATCGTGGTAATTATAGTGCAGAAAATAGAAATAATTTTAACCAAAGAAATCAGCACAGTTCTAATAATAGAAATGATGAAAGAGGTGAAAATACTCGAAACATAGGTGACTCTAATAGACGTATTAATCTCATAAACACGACACTTACCAATTCCCGATCCACAAGTGAGAACAGGGAAGTTTCACAACCTGTTCAGTCATGTCAGGATAACGATACATCAGGTAGGTCTCGTTCTTCTGAGACTGTCAGGGGTAATCATACTCCTAATCCACATTTTTAAAGTGGGTGTATGAAGATGTAGCTAGGTGTAATGTCATGCACCCTCGTGAATTTTTTGATTTCGATATAAGCAACCAACACCTAGAACAAAAGGAAGAAGGTTGATTAATTATAACAGGAAAAATTTGTGATCATAGTATACAAATTATATTAGATACGGGTTCTACAGCCTCTTTAGTTTCTGAAAAATGTATTGCAAAGTTTTGTGCTTTGAAAAGTAATATTATTAAAATACCAAAAATTGATTTAATTGGGATTAATGACAAAAATCTAGGTTATACAAATAAGTCTATAGTAGTAAAAATTAAGATAGGTTCGATAGAATTACAAATGAATTTACTGATAGTTCATCATTTAGAATGGTAACGACGAGATGAGTAAGAATAAATTCATTATTGATTACAAAAATAAAATGTTAACAATAGGTGATGAATATAAAATTGATTTCTTTTTGAGAAAAGGTGGTAATTATTTAAGTGATAAAAATATTATTAGTATTATAGAAGGGATTAGTAATGAGCGTGACTATGATGATTGGAATAAATTGAATAATGATACTGACAATAGAGTAGCTCGAAATAGAGAATTTCCATCTGAGTGGGGGAATATTTATGAAAAAGATGAAATAATTAAGATTAAAGAGAAGCTTAATGTAGGAAATATGGGGAAATGTAATTATATTGAGATAGGTTATATAGAGAGAGATTGTACAGATGTAGGAATTAAAGCCAAATATGCTAAATATGGAGTGAAATTAAAGAGTTTCGAATTTGATTGTGATAAAAGATGGAAAATTAAGGTAGAACTGTTAGTAGGAAAGTTTATAGGTCTGATAAATGAGGAAGCTAGAGTTGCAGAAAATCACGTTCATGAAATAAAAGCTAAGGGTATGAAATCATTTAAACCAAAAAGGTACCCAATACCATATAAATATTTACATGATGTTAACGAAGCTCTACAGACTTTACTCAGAGATAACATTATTAGTTATAGTACTACACCATACATTAATCCGGTAGTTATCGTAAAACAGGCCGATAATACAGTAAGAATTTATTTAGATTCTAGAGTATTGAATAAGTGCACGTATCCAGAATTCGAGGCACCTTTAGGTGTACAGGCTATTCTAGGAAGAATTACCCATGCTAAGGTATTCTCAAAGTTGGATCTCAAACATAGCTTTTGGCTCATACCTTTACATCCCAATAGTCGTCATCTAGTTGGCTTTAAAATAAATGGAAGGATGTATCATTTTAATGTTGTTCCATTTGGGGTACAGAGTGAAAGCAGTGCATTGCTTAAGGCACTTAACAAAATTCTTGACAAACATGAAATGTATTCAATTCACTATGTAGACGATATTCTCATATTTTCAGAAAATGAAAAAGAACATTACCAACATCTTGAATTAGTTTTGAGGGATCTGGATTCAGCAGGTTTGAAACTCAATATTTCCAAGTGTTCTTTCTTTAAGACTGAAGTCATTTATTTAGGTTTTAAGTTAACTTCATCCGGAATTGAAATGGACCCAGAAAGAATTAAATCAATTAGAGAATATAAGCGTCCTAGAAATTTGAAAACTTTGCGTGGTTTCTTAGGTACTCTCAATTATTTTAAACGGATGGTTCCAAATCTATCTGAGAAAGAAATACCTCTAGTTCAATTGTTAAAAAAGAATGTTCCATGGAAATGGTCAACTAATCAAGAAGATGCATTTAACTCTATTAAGAAACTTTTCTGCGAAAAAGTTAAAATTTATCATCCCGACTTTACCAGACCGTTTAAATTGAAAACAGATGCTTCAATTCAAAGGATAACTGGAGTATTAATACAGGAGCAGAACGGAATAGAAGTACCAATTTCCTTTGTGTCAAGAATGACACGACAAGCAGAAAGGAACTATGGTATTAGTGAATTGGAACTGTTAAGTATCATTTTCTGTGTAAATAAACTTCGATATTTCTTTTTGGGTGGACATTTTGAAATTGAAACGGATAACCAAGCTTTGGTAACAATTTTGGAAAACAAATATAACAACTCCAGAATTTATCGTTGGGGTCTTCTACTCCAAGAGTATTCTTTCACAATTAAACACGTGCCTGGACGAGATAATATAGTATCAGATGCGCTAACAAGGATGGATGGAGAAGATTTAAAACTAGGTCAACAACATAGAATTGGGTTAAACAATTTAAAACATAATAATGGGTTATTTTCATTAGATTTTATTCAAGAAAATCAAGTACATCTTACAGAGAAAGAAAAAAAAAAGAGTATTGAGTACAGACAACATTTATTACAAAATTATAAATGGGGTAGAATTGTATTTAATTACTCAAAATTTAGCAACAAAACTCATAGATAACCTACATGTAACTTTTAATCATCCTGGTGTTCGAAGAACACACTTGTTATTTAGAGAAAATTATTATGCGAAAATGACCTATCTTTAATTAAATCACAAATTAGAGTCTGCAAAGCATGTCAATTTAACAAAGAAAGGAATTTTCATAATGTAAACTTACCTAAAACAATTTTAACAAAAAAACCACTAGAAATTATCGCAGTAGATTTCATATCTAATTTAATTCCAAGTTTCCATGGCAATCTGCACATGTTTGTAATTGTGGACGTTTTTTCAAAATTTGTTTCAATACATCCCTGTGCCAAAACAAACAAAACAGTTGTTAAAAATTTATTAGAAGCTTTTAAACAAAATCATGGCCATTTTGAGAATTGTATCTTAGACAATGCTACTTATTTTCGCAGTGTACAGTTACAAAATTGGTTTAAGAAAAATAATATTAATTTTACGTATACTATTATTAGACATCCTCAAAGTAATTTAGCTGAACGTAGTATTAAAGAAGTCATGAAACACCTAAGGTTATTAATTGGGTATGATCACAGAGAATGGGAAAATAAATTACCAGAGGTAGAAGAATTTATGAATAATCTACCTAATTAAAATACAGGAATTAGTCCTATAAGTTTATTTAAAGGGGAAAATCCCACTAGACCATGGAATTCAAATACAAATTATGAGGAAATCATTAAAGTAGCCATAATAAAGGAGCAACAAAAGGCTGAACGATACAAGAAAAAAATGTTGAAAAAACATCGGTGTAAAAAGATTTTTAATAAAGGAGATTTAGTTTTACTCAAAGCATTGAATGTTGCAAATTACAAGTCTAATAAGTGTAAAAAGCTAGAATGCTTATATGAGGGACCTTATGTTATTGATACCGAAAATGGAATCAATAGCTACGTGTTGAAACATCCAAAAACAGGAAAGACACGAGGAGTGTTCAATATTAATCAATTACACCAGTATTACTAGCTACATCTATAAACTATCATTATATGATAAGTATTTATATTCAAATTGTTATTGTTATTTGACAAAATAGTTAGACAGATGAAGTCTAGGAATAAAATAAATTATATAATAGGGATGTCAATCCTTTGAAAAAATCCTTAAATTCATAAAATTTTGACGAAGGATTGAGGGGGAATTTGGAACAGTATAAACTGTCCATAAGTAAGACAAACCGTATTACTCCTTAACAATATTATTTAATCACACATTCAAATAAACCTCAATTCTGTTATAGTTTAAAAACAATGTTCTTAATATTAGATCTCACATAGAGAAAGATAAATTATTGTCAATAATATTCAAGTTTATAATGTATTCTTTCAGAATGATAAAATATTAGAGTCTAAATTGTTATAAGTAATCCATAGGGATGAAATGCATCGTACTAGGTAGTTATATAATACCGTGTGTATTATAATTAATCTATTAACTAACAAGATGGGTTAAATTATGTATGGACTATCCTAATTACTCTTGTTAGGAAATATTAAAGCAAAAATGACTGAAACTTTCATTTAATATGGAAACAATGTAATTTATTGTAAATCGAAGAGGTTAAATGAGCTAGGAAATATTTCTTTGAAATATTTGTATTCATCACAAAGTATGTGACACCAGAAGGAAGCAGTACTAAACAGTGGTCAAGTGTTTCACTATAAACAGTAATATAGGATGAAAAAGTGTATCTAATAAGAAAAACTAAAATTTGGAATTAAATATCAAGAATTGTCAAACTCAAATTTATTTATAAAATTTCGGACTTAATAACAACTTTGGGGGAAAAGGACGTACTTTGGGTAATATAGTAGATCGTAACCTTTAATTTTAATATGTTTAAAATTAGTTTTTAGAAAAATTCATATATTTTATATGTAATAAGTGAGGTTATGTTAATCAAATTTGTTCTGGCAGTCGGTATTTGAACGTGGTAGACGGAGCTGTGTATCATTTTTGCTCCACAGTCATTTGTTTCCATGACGTAGATTAACAGAGGCAACTATAATAAAAAAAGAATCGTCAAGATGTTTACCTGTCGAGAAGTGACAGCAAAAGTTTATGTTGACGTAGAAAATAGATAATTTGAACATTATACGACATAAATCATTATCAGAAATCTATATGGAAGAGTATTTTTTAATAATATAATTTCGTTTGTAACCTGTTATCCGGAAGAAGAGTTTCCTAGCAGATGAATTCGCATATCCACTGCGAATTCCCTAACGCCATAGTGGTTTACATTGTCAATTGCTGATGAACAACTAAAATAAAAACAATAAAGATATTATCTCTTGGTAAGTTTATCCATAATTTACTTACCCTAAATTCAATCCATAATATTAATCCGAACAACAACAAAGGACAGTCAAGATAAATCTAAATACAATTGCAAGGTTAAGTTTGACGTAACGAACTCTCACTAGATAAATGTTTCATAATGGGAAAATTCCCATTTATTAAAATTGTTTTGGATTATTTTTTATACGCTCATCATCTCTATTTGAAATATCTATGTAAATAAATGTATTTGTTTTTCTATATTGATGTTTTAATGAACAGTTTGTTTTGTTTTTAATTGGACAGTTATACAGTACAATTGAGGGCATAGAGTAAACTTATTTGTCTATGTTCTAAAGTTTTACTAATCTGCATAACCCGTACGCCTTGAGAGGAATCACATGCTCAAATATAATGCCTACAGGGGTAGAATGAAAAGTATCAACGTCTCAGTCATCAAGAAATATAAACAATTATTTTTCTAAATTTATATAGGCGCCCAAAAGGACGAAGACGTAGTAAAATTAACGCCACAATATATATATATATATATATATATATATATATATATATATATATATATATATATATATATGTTTCGCTTTTTTTGGTTCTTGGTCTTTTTTATTTAATTATATATTGTTTATTTTGTATTTTTGGGATTAAAGACCATTTTTAAAGACATTTAACTGGTAGTTCATACATTTTTATTTAACGTTTCGGTCTTTCCATGACCTTCATCAGAATTAAAATTTTTGTTGAAACTGAATGAAATGGTACAAGTTAAAAAATAATCTTAATAGCAAAACAAATAAATCTTACCTTCGACAGAACGTTCATTTAATTATTCAATATATTTTATAGCTGTTTAGGACGTATCACATAACAGAATATAACTCACACACAAACAAAACGAACATTTTAAAAATATGACAGTCATTGATGAAAATTTGTATTGGAATACGAGTATTTGTTCTATACAATAAAAGAAGGCGTAACGAGGTTTTAATTCGTTCGTTTTTGTGTTGACTGGTATTGCAAAGGATTTTATATTTATATAGGGTGTGGTAATAAATTTATTATATTTGGAATGTGCCACGTGTTTCTCAATATTTCTAAGATTTTATAATGTTATTATAAATTTTACTAAGGTTTTTTGTGTCAGTCTTTAAATTTACGGAACTGGTTTTTCTTTGTATTTATATCATTCCTAGAACTTCGCGTTTTTTTGTGTGGCTTTCACTTCGAAGAATTTTTGTATTTTCGAAATCAAATTCGTGTTGGTTCTCTGAAACATGGATAGTGAGTGCCGTTTTGTTTCGTTTATCATATTTGTGATCATTTACTCTGTTTTTCAAATACTGACTTGTTTGTCCGATGTAGACCCCTCCACAGTTTTTACATGGTATTTCATAGACTATGTGGCTCTTTTTTTCTTTTTAGATTGAACTTTTTAGATAGGTGTAATTGGTTTTCAGTAGGTTGTACCCTTTATGAGCAACATGTATGTTGTGGTGCGAAAATGACTTTTTTAGGTTTTCTGATAAATTTGGTATATATGGCAAAGTGAGGAATTGGTTTGTTTTATTGTCTATTTTAGTTTTTGTATTATTATGGTTATAAAATATATGTAAACGTTTTTTAAATATCTCATTTATCAAATTAGTGGGATAGTTGTTGAGTACAAGGGCATCTTTAGCTTTTATGATTGAAATCTCTCTGAATTCGGGGTCGGACAGATTTATTGATCGATCTGCAAGTCCTATAATAACAGATTTTTTTTGTGTTAGAGGGTTTTGTGATTTGAAGTTTAAATATCGGGAAGACCAGGTATTTTTTGTGTGCCATTCCGTTTTTATGGTGTTAGTTGTATGATGGAGGGTAAGGTCCAAAAAGCTAATTTGATTACTTTTTTCTAGTTCAATGGTAAACTGTAGTCTGTCATGGTAACTGTTGAAATCTTGTAAGACCAAATGTTCTGTATTTTTTGGAATTGCTAATATGCAATCGTCAACATACCTGTAAAAAAATAGTGTTTGAATTGAGTTTTTGGTCAGATCGAAACATACACTGATATACCGATGAGTGACTTCTTAGAAGCTATAGAACTCACTTTGAATTCCACCTATTTTTTGTATGAAGAGACATTTTACCAACAAATTGGAGGGTGTGTCATGGGGACCTCGATTTCCAGCGTCATTGCCCAATTAGTTATGGAAGATCTTGAAGAAACAATACTGAAGAAAACAAGAGAAATTATATATCACATTATATATAAGGTTGAAAAAAACAAATAATTGAATAATTTATATACATATATATATATATATATATATATATATATATATATATATATATATATATATATTAGATAATTTCAATTAATTTAATTTAATGCACCAGCGTTGGGATGCCATTTATTATATATTTATAATTACGTTTAATTTTATTTAATTATTATTTATTTATTATGTTTATGTTTAATTGTTTATGGGCGCCAGAATTGGTTCGCTTACCACGAACTCCAATTCCAAAATATTATATAAGTTAAAAAATATTGTAGATTTGTTTTATCTTGTCGTTACTATATCTCAGGAATGGGATTCGGCACTTGACGCTTGTCAGTAACAGGAAACTATAGGTAAGATATCCAAGAAACGCAAGGCGAACATAGACAAACGATTTAAATTAAATATAGATAGTGAAATAACGATATTTTTATCAATTAATGAATTAGTAATACATATTTATAGATTCAATGAATATTATTAGCGAAAATCTTCGCATAAACGATTTTCATTAGTTGTAAATATTATTTACCTAAAACGCAGTAAGTAAATTTGGCTCAATTATCATTATTCTATGTGTTCTGAATGTACATTCATAACGCTTCAATCCCAACTCTCGCTATTGCTAATACGATCGTCGTGTGGTGTGTTATTCTGTGGTGGATATAATTCAGTTTACAAGATGAAGAGAAACGTGACGTGTTTGGGATATATTATTATGATTTATTGTATGAATTTTGGTAAGTACTTGTTTAATATGAGTTTAGTGTTTCGTGTCCGATATATTAGTGGAGATTGAATGTTTAAGACTAATATTTGACTAATAAATTGATACCAAAAATAATATAACCTAACATATAAATATATCTGTGAATGTTTTTATAGGAGAAGTTCAATATATACACGAGGAATAGTGTTCATAGTTGTTCTTCTTGCCCCTGAATGTGATGCGTTTGGAGAAAACGATCGCCTATGATCGAATAAGCGAAACTTAGGATGTGGAAATGATGAAATGTGAATTATTTCACCAGTAGAAATATCTTATCAAAAGCAAGATATATGGATAGTCATCGAAATTATATTATTAAGGTAATTGTTCAATCTTACCAAATCTAGACGATATCACTATTCTCTCACTTATTTATTAATATACGAATGATATTTTTAGTTAGTTTACGTTTCAAGATTCTGCTAAACACTTTAGTTAACGTTTCTTTATAATTTTGTTTAAATTATATTAGTTTCTTAAAATATTGGAGAAGAAAAATTTAACACGTCCTCCATCGATTTAATTCACACGGCGTCTCCAAGCTCAGAATCAACAACATTCAAATGTTTTTCCTTTTTGTTTTTCAATGTTCATTTGTTGATAAATAAACATTGTTTTTATTAAATCAAAATATTTATTTCTGCGTATTGTAGATACATTCACTGTGTTTCTATGCACTTTTATAGTCACTCCGAATCACTCTACCCGAACTATTAACAGAACGTTGGTTTCCGCGTTGATATTTTGATTTTGACGTTTCATACAAATAATTGAAACGTTTATGCAATATACAGGGTTTCTGAAAGTGTTTCCAAAATATAAAATTATAATAGTTGAGTTTTGTTTCAAAATTCATGTGATCCTACATACAGTGATCATTATAATTATGTACAAAATTATGTTTGACGTAATTTACTTGTCGTTGTTATATTTTCTGTACTTTGAAATATACTTTAAAGAAAAATAGTTACTAAATTAATTAGTAATCTCTTAAATGATTCTATCAGTTGTATACTTATTCGTAAATATTTCTTAACATGTCCAAAATTATATCTTTATGGATTATTTCCTTTTATTGAATATTTACTACTACTACTAAGATTCACATTATCTGAATGATGCTAATGATTTAATTCAACCTGGTAGATATGTTTCACTTTAACATTCCCTAAAATTCGATGGAATTATTCTTGATTTGACAAGAATATTCTATAGAAGTTTACCTCGATTTTCTTCTCATAATTTCATAATTATATATTACTCATTCAGTTAATTCCCCAGTTTAATCCTATCTTAATTTCATGAAGAAGTCTTTAAACTTATACCTAGTTTATCAATCAATTTCTAATCCCACTATTTCTACTTCTTAGTTAAGATTGACTAGATTAAATTAATTTATACTTAATTACTTGAATAATATTTCTTATTCTTTTGTTTCTTAAATTTTAGTCACGATTGGTTGGTGTTAAATTGATGCAGCTGGTTTATGTGAAAAAGTCCACGTTCTCGATGAGTGTCAGGATGTATCAACTTGTAACTATTTATTCCATGACTAGTTTCTACCAAGTAAGGACCTTCATTAGGTAACTGTAACTTAGAACATATTCCTTTCTTATGGTTAGGTACTCCTAATGCTTTTATTATTATCAAGTCACCTTTTTTAAATGTTTTCCTATTTCTAAGTCTAGCTAGTTTCCGTTTAATGTATTTGTCAGCTTGTCTTGCTTGTCTTTCTCTGGCTACTTTAATCAGTTTGCTATAGATAATTTCACTGGACCATGGTCTATTTAGTTCTGTTCCTGTGAATAAAGTAATGTGTGCTATTTCCGTGACGATATATGGTATATTGTTTATAAAATCTGTGGTCTCCTTTAGACGTTCTTCCCACATACGGTTTTCGTAGTATGTAAGTATCCTCAGATGCTTGATCACTTCCTTAATTCCTCGTTCTGCAGGATTGCTACTAGGATGTCTGATACTTGTAAAGACTTGTTGGATTTCCAGGTCTCTCAACCATTTTAATATCTTTTTGTTCCGGAAGTTTGTTGCATTGTCCATTATGCATTTCTTTGGTTTCCCATATTTCTCGAAGTAAATTCCTAGCGATTCTTTAATAGAGTTTTTATTTGTTTTATTACATGGATATGTGCTAATAAATTTAGAAAAAATGTCTACGAATTATAAAATGTGTTTGTTACCATTATAACTTGGTATAAGGTTTGATATGAAGTCTATTGCCACTATATCTAATGGATTTTCCGCTATGATGGATTTAGGTACGTTTTCATAGTGTATGTTCTTCTCCTTAGATAGTTGACATAGTTCGCACTATTTAATAATATCCTTTATGATAGTAATATCATTTTTCGATATATAATTCTCCCGAAATATCATGTGAGTTTTCCTAATTCCTAAATGATTAAAATCCAAATGTATTCTTTGTACAATCAATTTTGTTAAATTTTCGGATATTACATACAATTCCTTGTCATTTACTAATTTATACAGTACTTCATCCTTTTCAGAACATCTTCTTTTGTATTTCTCATCTAATGATAGTTGTTCCTGCTTTATTTGTTCTAGCGAAAACATGCCACTACTTCGTTTCATGATATTAATTCCCACTCTAGCTTCGTTCGTATCTCTTCTTTTCTCTCCGTCCATTCTACTGATCGAGTCTGGTACTACGTTTTCAATTCCTGGAATATGTTTTATCACGAAGTCATATTCCTGTAGGAGTAATGCCCATCGATGGATTCTGGCATTGTTCATCTTGTTGGTTAGTATCGTCAGCATCTCTGCTCTTTTTTTTATTCTAGAGAAACATGATATGGGTACATACATGTCATTATATTCTTGCATTAAAACTCCAGTTAGTCTGTTTTTAGATGCATCCGTGGTTAAAATGAAAGTTTTCTCATAGTTCGGATGATATAATTTGATGTTTCTGATGGACTGATCCTTGATTTTATTGAAAGCATCTTCCTGTTTACTGGTCCAATTCCATTTCACTCCCTTTCTCAGTTGTTCCATTAAAGGTAATTCTAAATCGGTTAAATTTCCCAGCATCCTTTTGAAATAGTTTAGCATGCCAAGGAAACCTCGAAGAGTTTTCAAATTTTTCGGTCTTATGTATTCTCTAATGGTTCTTACTCTCTCTGGATCCATCTCGATTCCTGTCTCTGTGATCTTATAACCCAAATATATTACTTCTTTCTTCAAAAATAGGCATTTCTGTATGTTCAGTTTTAATCCGTTTTCGTCAAGTTCTGTTATAATTGTTCTGAGGTGTTGTAAATGTTCTTCTACACTATTCGAAAAAATGAGTATATGATCCACATAGTGTATTGTAAATTGGTCTTATTTGTTTAAAATTTTATTTAGCGCTTCTAACGGTGCTGATGTAGCGCTTTGTATACCAAATGGCGTTACTCGGAATTGATATACTTCCCCATTAATCTTAAATCCTACATACTTCCTGCTTTCCGGATGTAGTGGTATCAGCCAGAATCTGTGCTTCAAATATAGCTTAGGAAAAACTTTGACTTTACTAATCTTTCCTAGTATCGATTCGATAGTTAAAGGAGATTCATACTCGGGCATTGTACATTTATTCAAATTTCGCGCATCAAGGCATATCCTTATATCTCCGTCCTTCTTCTTTACTATTACAACTGGATTGATATACGAGGTGGTACTATGTTCTATTATTCTATCTTCTAATAATTTATTTACAGTTTTCTTTACATCTTCTTGATGTTTGTAGGGTATCGGATAACTTCTCTGTTGGAATTGTTGATCTTTTTTCATTTCAATTTTATGTACATAATTTCTTGCAATTCGGGATTCCTCATTAATTAAGCTCCTATGTCCTCTCAATATCTTCATTACTTCATTTTTCCATTCTATTTTCCCATCTTTATCCAAATTCCATTCCGGCATATTATTATTATTCAAATTCATTTCTCCATTGCCATCCAACATCATATATCCACTCATTTTTCCTTTCTGCCTATAATCATATTTCTGCTCCATATCATCTTCAATTTTCTTATTATAATTAATACATTTATCTACTTCTTCTACTAACTCTTCATTCTTCCTCGAATTATCATTTTTCTCTTTATAATTAAAATCAACTTTTTCTTTATTGAAGATTATGTACATTTCTTCATAATTAATAATTGCTTTATTTTCATATAAAATATCCGATCCTAGCAATAGTTCGCATTCAATATCTTCCACTACTAACAGTTGTACCATAGTTTCTCGGTCCTTAAATTTCAATGCTACGGTTATCGTAGTACTTGAAATAGTTAGTTGCCTTCGATTCATTCCTATCAAACTTATTTTTGGTACCTTGACGAAATAATTTACAGGATGTTTATTTTGAATTAATTCTAGTGCAATAATACCTGTTTCAGCCTATGCTGATTTCTGATTTGCATTAAGTTTATTTTAAAACCTACCACCCCTGTAACTCAAAACCCCCAATACATTGCATTATTCGCAGGGACAGGTGGTTTTAATATGTTCATCCCTGTAACCACTAGCAACCCCAAGTTTAAAATCTCAAATTAAATACCCCCTTTTGTTATACATAGTTTAAAAGCTCCTTTCATTTTCAATACAGCAATGCATTCGTTTTAAAAATTGGGTGAGATTTGATAAAATTATGGGTCAAAACCACTCAGTTGAAATAAATGATTTGTCTATAATGGCATTTTATATTCACATAATTTGGAATTACCTCTTTTCTAAGGCATACTAAAACACCTCGAGCACAAAAAGCTATGAAATGTGCTCAACGAGTTTGATTTAAAGAAGAATGTGATAAACGGTTTAGAATAAGGGACTCCTTAGACAACTAGATAAAAGTGGTACATTCTAAACTCACGTGCCACTATATCCAGTAGATTTTGACTGTTTAGATGACAAAATCAGTGTCAGCACGATAAAGCACAAGGAATTTAAGAAACAAGAACAAAAGCTACAGAAACTTGAACACACACAACATTGAGTTCAATACTATGAACATCATGAAACTGAAAGTAATTACATACCAACACACTTTGCACCACGATATGAAAACCTTTCAGACACTAATTTTACAGATAGTGAAATAGAATTATTAAACAAAGGTTTAAAGTACAGCATACCAATAAAGTTTATTAAACAGATAATGGCCACAGAGTCAGAAATTGCTCTAAAATCTAATTCAAATAATTTTCTTTATAAGAAACTAAAAATTGCCAATTTAATCAAAAATATTGAACCTTTAAAACATTAAACATACAGGCCGGCACCAAACAATCAGTACCTATTACTGAATTCAAAATGTTGCAATAAATGTTACTTAGTTGATTCATGTCAGTCTTAAAATTAATTGATTGCTGATTATCAAAAATATGACACATCTCTAAAAACAAACGTTTTTTGTAATTCGTTTCTTGTTCCAAAATTCTCACACTATTAAAATCAAAATTATGATCTAAATTTTGGAAATGCAACGATAAGGCACACGAATTCTTCCCGATGCGACTATCACTTTTATGTTGAGTGATTCTATTTTTCAATAACTGTGCAGTCTGACCAATGTAACATCCCTGAAAATCCCGGCAAGGCACAGTATAAACAACGTCACTTCGGTCCATAGTCAACGTCCTATCTTTGGTATGAGAAAAAACGCTCCCTACAGTGACAGTGTTGTATTTTACTATTTTTAAATTATTGTAGTTCTTGAAATGAGAGACAACGTTGTCAGTAAGACCCTTGACAAAAGGTATCTTTCTATAAGTGGAAGGATTTATCACAACATTGTCAACCGGCCCGTCAAAGAAATTATAATTGTAAATTAACTTCTTGTGAATGTGTCTAGGGAAGCCGTTATTAGAAAACAAGAGGACGAGCTTTTTTAAATTATCTCGTGAGAATCTGTCATCACTGATATGTATAACACGATTTTTCATAGCGATGACAGTGTTCAACTTCTGATTATTGGGGTGGTTAGAGAAATAGTTGATGTATCTACCAGAGGACGTTGGCTTCTGATACCAATTAAGAATGATGCTATTATTATCACATATTATCAATTCATTGTCTAAAAAAGGCAACATGTTTTCTTTCTCATTCTCAACCAAGTTATATTGCTTACCTAAGATACACAAACAGAACAAACCTCTAAGACCTATTGTCAGTTCAGTTAAAGATAAAACATGCACATGTACTTACCCAATGATTGTAGCAGATTTTCCAGAGTGAAAATCATATTTTCACATATTTATTCAACTGTAAACTTCGGAAGCTGCTTTCCAGAAGTTTCGAGAGGCAGATCCTGGTTCCTGAACACAAGGTCAGTGTATTGTTGTACAACAAGAGTTATAAAAAAATTATTAACGTCAATCAAATGTTTTCTTTAAAATCTCATGAGTAAAATAAACTTTGAAATAATGATCGATCTGAAAAAGAATTAAAATTAAAGACTCAATATAGCTATATTATTAAATAATTCTAAATGATAAATGGCCAATCTAAAGAAATAAAATTTAATACTTACGCATTTCTCAATTAAGAAACTTAAGAAAGATACATCCAACTCTTTTATGTAACATTTAAACTCTATGTATATAAATTTCATAATTATTTCTTGTACCATATTATTTGTATTTCTGTATGTATAAATCTCAGCATAAATTCTTTTAACTTGTATATAATTTGAAACATATTCAATGACACAGCATAGAAGCTCGCTGTGAAACTGAACTGACCCGACGCGTCTATCAAATGTTTACTCTAGCGTATCGTCACCTCATGTTCTTGAGCATGCGCACAGAACGCCACACATAATAATAAAATCAATAATTTCATTTGACTCATACATGGGCGTCGCATAAAATTTTTATAAATAAAATTAAAATATTGTTTTCAAGTAAAATGTTTCTTTATTTATTTATCAACTGAATTTATTCACAACCGTAAGAACCCAGATAACAGAAGAATCTCATACTCTATACATACATAAAAATTCATCATAATAATTTCGTCCCAACGTAGTGGGCTATTCAAATATCCTATTAATTATATCATTATTGTAACATTTATAATATTAAGTATTATAAATAAATGGCGACCCAACGTAGGTGCGTTGAATAAATTCAGTAAATAATTAATTGTTCATAAAATAAAAATAAATTTGACCAATTTTTGTGACGATTTAACTTTAAAATCAGTAATAATTTCGGGGAAAATTTGTTTGGAGTTTTGTACTGTTTTGTCTATTACAAATAAAAATTCTGAACAATGGAGTCAAACAAAACAATAAAAGAATTAAAAACAACGGAGTTGAAGGAAATTTTGGAAAACAGAGGATGGGACAAAACGGGAACCAAACAGGCGCTCTTTAGAAGGCTACAGGAGGCTGTAATTAAAGAGGGAAAGGATCCAGAAACATACTGTTTCAATCAAGAAGAAACAGATAAAAATGAGGAAACAGAAATAACTGGAGATACAGAGAATACAACAGAATCAAGAGAAAATTTTCAAATAACAGAATATAGAACAACAGAAGTTGGAGAAAGATCAGAAGTTCGTGAACAAGGGAATATACAGGGAAGAGAAACAAGTAGCAGTGATAGAGATGATCAACTACTACGATATCTACAACTTTTAATTGACGAGCAAAAGAAAATGAGAGAAGAACAGAAGCAAGATAGTAAAATAATAAGAGAAGAAAAACAAGAAGACAGTAAGAAAATAAGGGAAAAGATAGAAAATCAACAAGAAAATAGCAAGAAAATGATGGAAAAGATAGAAAATCAACAAGAAAATAGCAAGAAAATGATGGAAAAGATAGAAAATCAACAAGAAAATAACAAGAAAATGGTGGAAGAACAGAAAGAATATTTGAAAGAAATAATTAAAGAGAAGATGGACGAACAAAATCAAAAAATTGAAAGAATGAATAACTCATTGGAACTAAAACTACGGAAACAAGACGAAAAGGTAGAGGAGATCAAAAGAAAACAAGACGAGATAGAAAAAAGTTTAGAGAACCAAGAAGAAAAATTCGAAAACTTGGAACAAAATTTAATAGAAAAAACGAAGAAGATCACGGAAGTAAACATTACCAGAGCCGTTGAAATAATAGAAAAATCAGGAAAAAAGGATATAGAAGATGTGAAAAGGAGCATTATCAAACATGGAAGGGATATCGAATCCATCAGAAGTGATGTAAAAAAAGAAATACATGAAGTAAGAGAAGAAACCGAAAAGGACATAGTGAAAACAAAGAATGACATTAAAAGAGATATGAAGAATGATTTGGAACAGATTAGAATGCAACTAGAAGGCGAACAAGGAATGATTACTTATGCATATCAAGGTGGGAACGAGGAGAATATCAAATTTGATGGTAACATCAGGAAGATACATCCAAAAATATTTTTGAGAATATTAACAAATAAGATAAAACATATAAGGAATTTCGAAGATACAAGGGAAATATTGAGAAAACACCTTACTGGACAAGCTCTATTGTGGTTCACAAGTAATGAGATAGACTTCAACAAATATAAGGAATTTGAAACAGCGTTTCTCAAATTATATTGGGGTGAAATCACACAAGGAGAGGTTAGAGAGAGACTATATTTTGGACGATATGATGAGAATAGAGGGAATACCATGTATCTCTACTCGTTGCTACTCTATTCTCAAGCGCAACACTTAGAACCTGTAATTAAAGAAGAAGAAATAATCATGTTCCTATCCAGGCATTTCAAGTCACAGATAGCTGAAACAATAGCTATACAAAACATCAGGACGTTTGAACAACTATCCAAATACCTGATGAGGACAGAAAGAAACCTAACGAGTAATAGAAACAAACAAAACGAGTATAGAAATAATACAAATTACAACCGAAACATAGAACATGCTAACAGAGGAAATACTGGAAATAATTCAAACAATACCCACTACGAATACAATAACGATAATAATAGAAGTTTAAATAGTAATACAAATAATAGAACGACGAATACTACAAGATACAGGAATTATCCAGCAAATAATTACAATCATAACAATCAAGGAAGGGAAAGAAATAATTTTAACAATGTAAACAATAATTATAATAATAGAAGATACAATAACTACAATAATAATAATAATAATTTAAATAACAATAACAATGGTTATAACAATA
Source organism: Galeruca laticollis (assembly GCA_963921935.1). Lineage (NCBI taxonomy): Eukaryota > Metazoa > Arthropoda > Insecta > Coleoptera > Chrysomelidae > Galeruca > Galeruca laticollis. The sequence goes on along the minus strand of OY998179.1, from coordinate 51,998,347 downwards.
ATAGGGATTCAAACAATAATAATCATCAGAGCAACAACTTTACAAGGAGGAACTCTGATGGCAATTTAAATCGAAGGAATGATGACGGCCAAAATAGACGGGTCAACTTCCAGAGGAGAGCAAGCAGTCAGGACAGGGCAAACTCTCCAAACAATCGAGTTGAACTACATGAGTCGTCAAACAATATTCATTCTCCCATAACAACGACTGCTGATGGTGGTGTACAAAATGCCACTAATCAGAATTTTTATTGAAGGATGGTGTAGCACGCAATCGGTATAGTTATGTCCATCCTAGAGAATTCCTCAAAGACATAGATTGCCTAGAAAATATAGAAAACAATTTATTAGTATCTATTACGGGAAAATTGTCACATTTAAATGTAAATATTTTAATTGATACAGGTTCAGAAACATCATTAATCACAGAAAGTATTGTAAATAAATTAAACTTGCAAAAATATATTATGAAAGTGCCAAAGGTAAATTTAATAGGTCTAAATGCAAAAAGGTTTCGCGAGGTTAACAAATCTATTATTGTAAAACTACAATTACAAAATATTCATTTAGAAGTACAATCACTGGTTATACAAGGTATGGAGTACGATATATTATTGGGTTCAGACGAATTACTAAAACATAAGATAGATATCAATTATGAAACAAGAACGATAGGCGTCAATGGAATTGGAATAAAATTTAATGAAAACAGAGAACAAATAACGAACAAGAAAATTATGAAGATTGCAGAAGAAAAAGTTAGCAGGCTAGAAGTAGGAGAAATGGAAATGAATAATGATTGTTATGATAAGAAAAATGAATTTGAAGAAAGAAGAGATGAAGAAATAGTTTTAGATGATGAAAAGAATATTGATAATTGTATTGAAAATAATATGAAATATAATAATTGTGAAGATGGAATATGGAATGGAGGATATTAAGAAAATGATATTAATAATTATTTAAAATATAATATGGGATGTGATAATTATGAAGATGGGATATGGAATGAAGTACATTTGGATTGTAGAAGAGGAAGAAAGGAAGAAGTACGGAAATTGTTGAGAAAATATGAAGGTTTATTCAATGGAGAGGCAAGAGTTGCTAAAAATTTTATACACAGTTTAAAGGTGAAGGATATGGAAACGTTCAGAGCAAAAAGTTACCCAATTCCATACAAATTTAAGGATAAAATGCAAGATGCGATAAAAAAACTGATGGAAGACGAAATTATAGAATATAGCAATACTTCATATATAAACCCCATTGTTATTGTACAAAAAAAGGATGGAGACATGAGAATCTGTCTAGATGCAAGAAACTTAAATAAACATTGTATACCAGAATTTGAGGCACCATTAAATATTGAAGCGATACTTGGCCGAATTTCGAAGAGAATTAAGAAGAGAACTACTTTTAAGGAAGGAGAATTAGTAATAATTAAAGCACTTAGAACTCCTAATCATAAGCGTAATATTTGTGCAAAATTACAATTACCTTACGAAGGTCCATATAAAGTAGTAACATCTAACGGCATAAATAGTTACAAACTCGTATATCCTGTAACTGGCAATGTTAGAGGAATTTTCAATGGGGACCAATTGTATCGATTTCATCCTGAATTCAATGATATTCAATAAGTTTAATCTGCAAAGAATTAGTTATAATTAGAATGAAATATTTTTAAGTTGAAACAGGGAATTAATTACTTGTAGGAATAAGGTGTAAGATAGGTAAAGAATTAGAAATAGATTAATTAGGTATAATAAAAAATTAATGATTGATTTTCACGAAGATATAATATAATGAAGTAGATTAAATGATAATAGATTATTACAAAATAAGAAAAAGTTAAGTACTATTGAATGAATTTTATAATAAAACATTCTAGATCATTGTAAACAATAATTAGAATGATTTTATAAAAATTCAGGGAATGTTATAACGTATAAATAAAGATAGAAACACTGGTGTAAAACAGATTAGTTGGAAACTGATTAGAAATTAAAACATTAGACTATATTTTATTAGAATCATAAATACGAGACATTAAAATTGCTCATATTAACTAAAAAAGTAATACAACTTATGTATATAATTATTAATCTGAGAAGACTCACATAGAATTGACAAAAGAAACATTACCTTGATCATATGTCCAAAAGCCATAGAGTAAATATCGTCCATCGTATTAAATACCTCATGTCAGAAAAAACGATGAACATATAATCTAGAAAAGAAACATGAATTAATAAATATTCGAAATAAAAAGGATATTGTCCAATATTATAACGCATTTTTACTAGAAACATATGGGTTAGAATATTTAACGCTGTAATACCAATACGCTTAGCGACATACGCTAGCGACAAAATATAGTCAATATGTATCAGCGACAAACGTTGAAAGTAGAGTGATTTCATAGATGAAATGAATAGAAATTAATTAATGTGTTTAATCGAATATAATGAACATAAATAATTAGATTAAGGGATATTAATAAATGTTTTAAAAGAATTTATGTTGATGGCTAAACACAATTGCTAATTATAATAAGAGAATTGAACTGAATATTGATATTAAAGACTACTGTATATCGCCTAAGAAAAACTATTCGTCCCATAATAACAAGATGAACTTCAATATTGAATAAACAATTTTTAGTGAGACTAATTTTTTGTATGTAGGTAAAGATATTAGAATGTAAAGTGAAATCATAATTTTGAGTGCGTTAAAAAAGAAAACGGTGATTGGTTTATGTGACATGACAGAAGGAACTTTCAAACAACAACAAGTGTAACAAACATTTTTGAATATAGTGAGCTGAATTAAACAAAAGACTGATTGTTGATTGTTGAAAAAGTTGAAGAAAAAGAGTCGGTGGCTTAGTTTTCGTTTCTAGAAGGCTGGGTTTTGAAGTTCTCCAGAAATTTAATAAATTATTCTCAAAATGAGGATAAAAACATAGCAAACTATCGATAAAACATGCACATGTACTTACCCAATGATTGTAGCAGATTTTCCAGAGTGAAAATCATATTTTCACATATTTATTCAACTGTAAACTTCGGAAGCTGCTTTCCAGAAGTTTCGAGAGGCAGATCCTGGTTCCTGAACACAAGTTCAGTGTATTGTTGTACAACAAGAGTTATAAAAAAATTATTAACGTCAATCAAATGTTTTCTTTAAAATCTCATGAGTAAAATAAACTTTGAAATAATGATCGATCTGAAAAAGAATTAAAATTAAAGACTCAATATAGCTATATTATTAAATAATTCTAAATGATAAATGGCCAATCTAAAGAAATAAAATTTAATACTTACGCATTTCTCAATTAAGAAACTTAAGAAAGATACATCCAACTCTTTTATGTAACATTTAAACTCTATGTATATAAATTTCATAATTATTTCTTGTACCATATTATTTGTATTTCTGTATGTATAAATCTCAGCATAAATTCTTTCAACTTGTATATAATTTGAAACATATTCTATGACACAGCATAGAAGCTCGCTGTGAAACTGAACAGACCCGACGCGTCTATCAAATGTTTACTCTAGCGCATCGTCACCTCATGTTCTTGAGCATGCGCACAGAACGCCACACATAATAATAAAATCAATAATTTCATTTGACTCATACATGGGCGTCGCATAAAATTTTTATAAATAAAATTGAAATATTGTTTTCAAGTAAAATGTTTCTTTATTTATTTATCAACTGAATTTATTCACAACCGTAAGAACCCAGATAACAGAAGAATCTCATACTCTATACATACATAAAAATTCATCATAATAATTTCGTCCCAACGTAGTGGGCTATTCAAAATCCTATTAATTATATCATTATTGTAACATTTATAATATTAAGTATTATAAATAAATGGCGACCCAACGTAGGTGCGTTGAATAAATTCAGTAAATAAATAATTGTTCATAAAATAAAAATAAATTTGACCAATTTTTGTGACGATTTAACTTTAAAATCAGTTATAATTTCGGGGAAAATTTGTTTGGAGTTTTGTACTGTTTTGTCTATTACAAATAAAAATTCTGAACAATGGAGTCAAACAAAACAATAAAAGAATTAAAAACAACGGAGTTGAAGGAAATTTTGGAAAACAGAGGATTGGACAAAACGGGAACCAAACAGGCGCTCGTTAGAAGGCTACAGGAGGCTGTAATTAAAGAGGGAAAGGATCCAGAAACATACTGTTTCAATCAAGAAGAAACAGATAAAAATGAGGAAACAAAAATAACTGGAAATACAGAGAATACAACAGAATCAAGAGAAAATTTTCAAATAACAGAATATAGAACAACAGAAGTTGGAGAAAGATCAGAAGTTCGTGAACAAGGAAATATACAGGGAAGAGAAACAAGTAGCAGTGATAGAGATGATCAACTACTACGATATCTACAACTTTTAATTGACGAGCAAATAAAATGAGAGAAGAACAGAAGCAAGATAGTAAAATAATAAGAGAAGAACAACAAGAAGACAGTAAGAAAATAAGGGAAAAGATAGAAAATCAACAAGAAAATAGCAAGAAAATGATGGAAAAGATAGAAAATCAACAAGAAAATAGCAAGAAAATGATGGAAAAGATAGAAAATCAACAAGAAAATAACAAGAAAATGGTGGAAGAACAGAAAGAATATTTGAAAGAAATAATTAAAGAGAAGATGGACGAACAAAATCAAAAAATTGAAAGAATGAATAACTCATTGGAACTAAAACTACGGAAACAAGACGAAAAGGTAGAGGAGATCAAAAGAAAACAAGACGAGATAGAAAAAAGTTTAGAGAACCAAGAAGAAAAATTCGAAAACTTGGAACAAAATTTAATAGAAAAAACGAAGAAGATCACAGAAGTAAACATTACCAGAGCCGTTGAAATAATAGAAAAATCAGGAAAAAAGGATATAGAAGATGTGAAAAGGAGCATTATCAAACATGGAAGGGATATCGAATCCATCAGAAGTGATGTAAAAAAAGAAATACATGAAGTAAGAGAAGAAACCGAAAAGGACATAGTGAAAACAAAGAATGACATTAAAAGAGATATGAAGAATGATTTGGAACAGATTAGAATGCAACTAGAAGGCGAACAAGGAATGATTACTTATGCATATCAAGGTGGGAACGAGGAGAATATCAAATTTGATGGTAACATCAGGAAGATACATCCAAAAATATTTTTGAGAATATTAACAAATAAGATAAAACATATAAGGAATTTCGAAGATACAAGGGAAATATTGAGAAAACACCTTACTGGACAAGCTCTATTGTGGTTCACAAGTAATGAGATAGACTTCAACAACTATAAGGAATTTGAAACAGCGTTTCTCAAATTATATTGGGGTGAAATCACACAAGGAGAGGTTAGAGAGAGACTATATTTTGGACGATATGATGAGAATAGAGGGAATACCATGTATCTCTACTCGTTGCTACTCTATTCTCAAGCGCAACACTTAGAACCTGTAATTAAAGAAGAAGAAATAATCATGTTCCTATCCAGGCATTTCAAGTCACAGATAGCTGAAACAATAGCTATACAAAACATCAGGACGTTTGAACAACTATCCAAATACCTGATGAGGACAGAAAGAAACCTAACGAGTAATAGAAACAAACAAAACGAGTATAGAAATAATACAAATTACAACCGAAACATAGAACATGCTAACAGAGGAAATACTGGAAATAATTCAAACAATACCCACTACGAATACAATAACGATAATAATAGAAGTTTAAATAGTAATACAAATAATAGAACGACGAATACTACAAGATACAGGAATTATCCAGCAAATAATTACAATCATAACAATCAAGGAAGGGAAAGAAATAATTTTAACAATGTAAACAATAATTATAATAATAGAAGATACAATAACTACAATAATAATAATAATAATTTAAATAACAATAACAATGGTTATAACAATAATAGGGATTCAAACAATAATAATCATCAGAGCAACAACTTTACAAGGAGGAACTCTGATGGCAATTTAAATCGAAGGAATGATGACGGCCAAAATAGACGGGTCAACTTCCAGAGGAGAGCAAGCAGTCAGGACAGGGCAAACTCTCCAAACAATCGAGTTGAACTACATGAGTCGTCAAACAATATTCATTCTCCCATAACAACGACTGCTGATGGTGGTGTACAAAATGCCACTAATCAGAATTTTCAATGAAGGATGGTGTAGCACGCAATCGGTATAGTTATGTCCATCCTAGAGAATTCCTCAAAGACAAAGATTGCCTAGAAAATATAGAAAACAATTTATTAGTATCTATTACGGAAAAATTGTCACATTTAAATGTAAATATTTTAATTGATACAGGTTCAGAAACATCATTAATCACAGAAAGTATTGTAATTAAATTGAACTTGCAAAAATATATTATGAAAGTGCCAAAGGTAAATTTAATAGGTCTAAATGCAAAAAGGTTTAGCGAGGTTAACAAATCTATTATTGTAAAACTACAATTACAAAATATTCATTTAGAAGTACAATTACTGGTTATACAAGGTATGGAGTACGATATATTATTGGGTTCAGACGAATTACTAAAACATAAGATAGATATCAATTATGAAACAAGAACGATAGGCGTCAATGGAATTGGAATAAAATTTAATGAAAACAGAGAACAAATAACGAACAAGAAAATTATGAAGATTGCAGAAGAAAAAGTTAGCAGGCTAGAAGTAGGAGAAATGGAAATGAATAATGATTGTTATGATAAGAAAAATGAATTTGAAGAAAGAAGAGATGAAGAAATAGTTTTAGATGATGAAAAGAATATTGATAATTGTATTGAAAATAATATGAAATATAATAATTGTGAAGATGGAATATGGAATGGAGAATATGAAGAAAATGAGATTAATAATTATTTAAAACATAATATGGGATGTGATAATTATGAAGATGGGATATGGAATGAAGTACATTTGGATTGTGGAAGAGGAAGAAAGGAAGAAGTACGGAAATTGTTGAGAAAATATGAAGGTTTATTCAATGGAGAGACAAGAGTTGCTAAAAATTTTATACACAGTTTGAAGGTGAAGGATATGGAAACGTTCAGAGCAAAAAGTTACTCAATTCCATACAAATATAAGGATAAAATGCAAGATGCGATAAAAAAACTGATGGAAGACGAAATTATAGAATATAGCAATACTTCATATATAAACCCCATTGTTATTGTACAAAACAAGGATGGAGACATGAGAATCTGTCTAGATGCAAGAAACTTAAATAAACATTGTATACCAGAATTTGAGGCACCATTGAATATTGAAGCGATACTTGGCCGAATTTCGAAGAGAATTAAGAAGAGAACTACTTTTAAGGAAGGAGAATTAGTAATAATTAAAGCACTTAGAATTCCTAATCATAAGCGTAATATTTGTGCAAAATTACAATTACCTTACGAAAGTCCATATAAAGTAGTAACATCTAACGGCATAAATAGTTACAAACTCGTACATCCTGTAACTGGCAATGTTAGAGGAATTTTCAATGGGGACCAATTGTATCGATTTCATCCTGAATTCAATGATATTCAATAAGTTTAATCTGCAAAGAATTAGTTATAATTAGAATGAAATATTTTTAAGTTGAAACAGGGAATTAATTACTTGTAGGAATAAGGTGTAAGATAGGTAAAGAATTAGAAATAGATTAATTAGGTATAATAAAAAATTATTGATTGATTTTCACAAAGATAGAATATAATGAAGTAGATTAAATGATAATAGATTATTACAAAATAAGAAAAAGTTAAGTACTATTGAATAAATTTTATAATAAAACATTCTAGATCATTGTAAACAATAATTAGAATGATTTTATAAAAATTCAGGGAATGTTATAACGTATAAATAAAGATAGAAACACTGGTGTAAAACAGATTAGTTGGAAACTGATTAGAAATTAAAACATTAGACTATATTTTATTAGAATCATAAATACGAGACATTAAAATTGCTCATATTAACTAAAAAAGTAATACAACTTATGTATATAATCAATAATCTGAGAAGACTCACATAGAATTGACAAAAGAAACATTACCTTGATCATATGTCCAAAAGCCATAGAGTAAATATCGTCCATCGTATTAAATACCTCATGTCAGAAAAAACGATGAACATATAATCTAGAAAAGAAACATGAATTAATAAATATTCGAAATAAAAAGGATATTGTCCAATATTATAACGCATTTTTACTAGAAACATATGGGTTAGAATATTTAACGCTGTAATACCAATACGCTTAGCGACATACGCTAGCGACAAAATATAGATGTCAATATGTATCAGCGACAAACGTTGAAAGTAGAGTGATTTCATAGATGAAATGAATAGAAATTAATTAATGTGTTTAATCGAATATAATGAACATAAATAATTAGATTAAGGGATATTAATAAATGTTTTAAAAGAATTTATGTTGATGGCTAAACACAATTGCTAATTATAATAAGAAAATTGAACTGAACATTGATATTAAAGACTACTGTATATCGCCTAAGAAAAACTATTCGTCCCATAATAACAAGATGAACTTCAATATTGAATAAACAATTTTTAGTGAGACTAATTTTTTGTATGTAGGTAAAGATATTAGAATGTAAAGTGAAATCATAATTTTGAGTGCGTTTAAAAAGAAAACGGTGATTGGTTTATGTGACATGACAGAAGGAACTTTCAAACAACAACAAGTGTAACAAACATTTTTGAATATAGTGAGCTGAATTAAACAAAAGACTGATTGTTGATTGTTGAAAAAGTTGAAGAAAAAGAGTCGGTGGCTTAGTTTTCGTTTCTAGAAGGTTGGGTTTTAAAGTTCTCCAGAAATTTAATAAATTATTCTCAAAATGAGGATAAAAACATAGCAAACTATCGATAAAACATGCACATGTACTTACCCAATGATTGTAGCAGATTTTCCAGAGTGAAAATCATATTTTCACATATTTATTCAACTGTAAACTTCGGAAGCTGCTTTCCAGAAGTTTCGAGAGGCAGATCCTGGTTCCTGAACACAAGGTCAGTGTATTGTTGTACAACAAGAGTTAAAAAAAAAATTATTAACATTAATCAAATGTTTTCTTCAAAATCTCATGAGTAAAATAAACTTTGAAATAATGATCGATCTGAAAAAGAATTAAAATTAAAGACTCAATATATCTATATTATTAAATAATTCTAAATGATAAATGGCCAATCTAAAGAAATAAAATTTAATACTTACGCATTTCTCAATTAAGAAACTTAAGAAAGATACATCCAACTCTTTTATGTAACATTTAAACTCTATGTATATAAATTTCATAATTATTTCTTGTACCATATTATTTGTATTTCTGTATGTATAAATCTCAGCATAAATTCTTTTAACTTGTATATAATTTGAAACATATTCTATGACACAGCATAGAAGCTCGCTGTGAAACTGAACAGACCCGACGCGTCTATCAAATGTTTACTCTAGCGCATCGTCACCTCATGTTCTTGAGCATGCGCACAGAACGCCACGCATAATAATAAAATCAATAATTTCCTTTGACTCATACATGGGCGTCGCATAAAATTTTTATAAATAAAATTAAAATATTGTTTTCAAGTAAAATGTTTCTTTATTTATTTATCAACTGAATTTATTCACAACCGTAAGAACCCAGATAACAGAAGAATCTCATACTCTATACATACATAAAAATTCATCATAATAATTTCGTCCCAACGTAGTGGGCTATTCAAATATCCTATTAATTATATCATTATTGTAACATAAAAAATATTAAATATTATAATATATATATATATATATATATATATATATATATATATATATATTCAAAATGAAGGTTTACCAATGGGAAGCTCTATATCACCAATTTTGGCAAACATGTTTATGGACAGTTTAGAAAGAAAAATCTTTGAAAGTAATATTTCAAAAAAAATATTTTAGTTTAGTATAGATATGTAGGTGACATATTAGCATGTTTAATAGGTAGTGAACGACAATTAGATATATTTTTCAACCATATCAATAATTTACACCTAAAAATTAAATTCATATTAGAAGTCGAAGAGAATAACTCAATCAATTTTCTTGATTTAAACAATCAAAGAGTTTATAATGTACTTGATGTGTTATGTCACTAATACTATATCATCTGCATATGCAAGTAGTTGACTTCCTTTTGTTCTTAGATTTCTTTTTCGAATTTTTCTTAAAACGAATTCTGAATCCAGACTGAATAACGTAATGTAATATTGATATAAGATTAAGTTTCAGAATATGTCCAGTTCACCATTTTCAAACTTAGTTTTTGATGCTTCTCATAAGCTTGGCGAAAACTAAAACATAGGAATCATGTTTCTTTCGTTGGTTTTGAAAAACTTTTTTGAATTCTAATGTCTTTATTCTTTTATGGCAAAAGGAATATATCATTGGAAACCTACACATTTGCTCTAGTAAGAATGAAATTTTATGAAAAAGCTTCCAGCGGACCATAATATAACTATTTTAAACATCTTAATACAATAATAATACTTTCAGAAATGTTCAAAAATCAGAAGTAAGCAATTCAATACGTTTATTTGAATAAATTTCAATATAAGAATATGGATTACCGAGCAATCAAATCTTTATTCACAAAAAAAATTGAACTTAAACAAAAAAAAGCATCGAAACATTAAATGTAAGTCTTGTTGCAAAAGATTTTTGAAACATTGTATATTGTACATACCGGTATGTTTCTCCTTTAAATTTTATCTAAATTGGACTTCGGCTCTTTGTCCTAACAGCGTTACAAAAATAACTTTGAACCTTTGGCTGGAAATTTATATTTCTATGAAATGTTGTTTATATCCTTGAGGCAGATTTTTTTTGCCCACATTGAGACTATTTGTTATGTTCAGAGCGACGAAGACATTTTTCCAATTTTTTTGTCAAAGAAAATAATAAAACGTATTATTTGTTAGCGTATATGGCTTAAGGACAGGAATCGGTGGGAATTAAATATAGGTGCGGCAAAGGAAGGAACCGGCAAGAATAGAAGTCGGTACATATCGCGAATTCAATTTCGATCACTGCCTCTGGCAAGTAGTTAGCTGAAACGTCTGTTCCATGCTCTAGAAGACGATCAACGATATTGGTATTAGATTTTGTTTTATTTCTATGGATTTGTATTGAGGCATTACTTCAGGGTGTAATCCAAATATCTCAAAAGGAGATGTATATATGCAATTTAAATGCAATTATTTTCTTTTGAAATCTACTTTAGTTAGCGAAGCGTATAAGTGTATTGAAGAAACACTTGACTTTTTGGTAAATACAAATTCATGAAATCTTGTTTGAGAAATAATTTTCGATTCATGATACAGTTAAACTAGAATATGAAATAAATATTATTCGTTACTTGGTTAAATAAACAAATCAATTATCCTAGTTCAAAAATGTGTGGAGAAGACTAAGAGAGGATCCGCAGAGTTAAAATATGCAGGTTAACTTATTTATTTATTTTATTGAAGTGTGATTGTTCATGTGAAACGTATTTTAAGTAGGTAGAATTTTTTTCTCATTATTTTCTCGAATTATTCTTTTCAATAGAAGTGTGAAATTTGTGGTGTGTGGACCTTCTGTCGCGCCTAACTACTTTTGAAATAACTTCGAACGCAATGCATCTCTTAGAAACGCTTTTCAATAGAAGAAATATTTAAGCCTTTGATAAGAATACAATGTATATATAAATATATGAATAAATTTTGCAGAAAAAACCAAATAAGACATTGGTTCACAATGAAAATATACTATTTGAAAGCTAATAAAAAAATATTAATCCTAAAGGTGCGATTTTGTGTCATATTGTTCATAGAAGAGAACATATGCTTTCCACTGACTAAATATCTTCACGATATTATTAGCACTGTCCCGTGTAGGGATGTCGGCAAAATGCTATGTAGTGACCATTCTAAGTGGTTCCACAGTGATTGGAAGCACCAAATGAATTGTATAGTGTAGATAGGTACCTAGTTACTTCCTTTTAGTTCATATGAAATATCTTACTCTTTTCTGAATAAAATTTTCATTATCAATTTTTGTCAAAATTAATTTGGCACACAACTACATCGGGAGTTGAATCTGGCAGAACAGAGAGTGAGTTTATTTGGATGTATCTACTCATCTATCTCAAGTTGAGATAAGTGACCATTGATTAGTGAAAATCCACCATCTACCAAAAATGAAAGGAATTCTGGATATCTATCCAATGAGGGTGGCGATCTCTAATATTGAAATGTAACACATTATTGAGAACTAAAATTTGATAATTGAATGTGATTTAAAAAAAATTGATAAATGAATTAAGTTGAGGTTTATCAAGGTGCGTGTTCGTTATTCTGATAGGCTGGAAATCTTCCATCCACCAAAAATAATGAATCTGGAGATATATTTTCTGCTGTTAATATTTTTAGGAGGTGTTGGGTTGGTTTTAAGATCGAATTGATAGTTATATATAATTTTATTTCACCGCTTGATTTTCTTACTACTACTAATGGATTACCAAATCTTGTTGTACATTTCTCTATTATACCTTATTCCAACATATTCTCAATTTCTTCTCTTACCTCTTTTTGATAATGATATGGAATAGGATGCGATTCTCTATTCCGTTAACTTCTAATTTGTGTTTATAGTTTTTTGATATTCTTGAACCCTTCTTTATCAAATCTTCTTAGTTCCCTAAAAAATCCAAAACATATTTTTTATATTTATCTGGGCATTCTATTTCATACTCTTCTAACTCTCTATTCATGGTCTTCTTCTTGCATTCAATATCGTCTTTCCTTTCTTCTTTTTTTATTATAATTGCCATTTTATTGATTTCTAACTTCATTTCTTCAAACCAAATTATCATTGCATGTTTTTCCATTTCATCTATCCCCATTATCACAGCTGCTCCCATATTTTTCATAACTAACATATTTATATCTATTGAAACTTTCTCTATTTCTCCTGTTACTGTCATATTTACTACAATTAATTTCTTTCCATTAGCGCCAATTAAATACCCTATTTCTAATATATCCAACTCCTATATAACAGAGAAACCCAAAACAAGGAAAACTCTCGAACTTCTCTCTGTCTCTCTCTCTCTCTTTCTCTATCTCTCTCTGGCATAAGTTAACCACTGAAATAATATATTTAACATGTTATTTTTTCATTTAAATTTACGTATTTTGTAGAACGCAAGGTGTAAAAAGAAAAAGAACCAAAAATACGTCTCCAAAGCAATTGGAGTGATACTTACAATTCATGGAAAATGATTACATTTCTCGCAGTAATACTACAAACCCTACTTTAGATCTAAATTATTTAATAAAAATGTGGAAAGAATGTAATGCGCTTGAAAAAGGCCCCTCTCTTTCTGTCGAAGAGTGGAAGAAGGTAAGAAAATTATATATACTTACATTGCTTTTTGTATTAACTTTGGTTAATTTTTAGAGATTTTTGGATTGGAAGTATGCCACAAAATCAAGATATAGAAAAATGAAAGCCCTGTCAATTGGAACAGGTAGAGAACCTCAGAGCAACATTACTCAAAATGATTTAGAGGAAAGAGGCCTTTCAGTTTGGGGAAAGGTTGCAGTAGCGGGGACAAGTAATGTAACCATCGATGAAAGCATTGAAAATCACGAATGTTAATAGAACACAATTTGTGAAACAGACATAATTTGTGAACCGAGCATAAGTGATCAAGTAAACCGAAGTTATGAAATCATTCATACAGAACCATCAAATTGAAAAGAAAATAGCAATGAACACACAAAGGGCAACAACAACCAACAACAACCAACAACAAAAACAGGAGAATATTAAAAGGTATAAAACCTAACCATTAGGTATTCTCTCAGAAAATTTAATCAAAAATACTGCAAATATCAGGGAAACAAATGAGAAGCTCGTTAAAATTTTTGACAATTTGTCAAATAATTATGTGGAATTAAGAAAAGAGAAAATTGAATTGCTCAAACAAAATTTGCAATTTAAAATAGAAAAATTTTAATTTCAACATCCTGAATTTCATTTTGATATAGAATAATGTTTTTTCACTCGAAATACTGCTGGGATTTACATACCGTATCGCAAATCAATTCGTAGTCAATATAATGTTAAGTGTGTGATATATTTATTACTTCTATGTTCAGTAGTTTAGTACCAAAGTTTTTGACCAAAATATTCTTATAAAAGTTAAGTAATATTAAGAGTCAGCGTTTTTTATTTTATATTTGAAGTTTGTTATAGAAAGTTGATTTATTTATTTGTTAGAATGTTTCTTGTTTTGTTTGAAAATGTTTTGTGTTTTATTTGTTTATTTGAATAAAAAGACTGGCATATTTTTTTTAATTATTTATAGGTTCAAATTTTTTTCACTAATATAATTTTCTCTAGCAATTCTACCAGAATTTGAGTATTCTTGATGTGCCTCCTGGTCTACAATATTAACTTAAAAATAAATATCAATTTTTTTATCGATTCATAGATATATTTTGGTATACTATTGTCTTCAGGGTACTCTATATTATCTTCTACAATTTCCAAATTTGCATCTATTGTTGTCGTTCAATGGTGGAGCCAAGATTCCCACATGAGTACCATCAATAGCACCCACAATTCCACGGAAATTATATTTTTCATGAAACCTGAAAAAAAAGATTACACATTTTGGTCACTACTTGCTACTTATAAAATTTATCTTTGTTTTACGGAATTTTTTTGTTCCCCATTTACAGGAAAGTCCTCATTAATATTTAAACAATCAATTCACATACTTGCGAAATGACTCTACTCATAGATGTCTGGCTAATTGCTATCCAAACATTGAAAGTTTAGAGTAGCAAAAACCTTAAAAAATTATCTAAATGCATTGTAAAAAGACTGTGAATTACTTTTTGTTACTTTCAGTACAAAGGGAATTCCTAAATCATTCTCCATAACATGAGGTCTTAAATTGTGAATTAAGAATTGAACACTATTTTTGTCCAACCGAAACATTTGTCTAAAATGCCTGCCTCGCATATCAAACGGATTTAATTGATTCCTTAAATCTCTTCGTTGGATTCTCATAGGATTTCTGGAAAAATGGAAAGTGTATTTTATAATATCACAATGAAAAATATGTACAAACCGATTCTCATCCTCTTCCAAGAGAATTCCGGCGAAAATATTTCCTTTTCCGTTCATATTAATGTCAATGAAGTTCACATAAAAACTTAATAATCACTTAAAAATCCCAAAAAGCTGAAAACTCTTCAACTTTTTATCTAATAATACACGAAAAATGATAATAATACAACGCTCTGTACCACACCCTGTACTGCTTACAGTGACAAATGTCTAGCCCGTAAATATTTACGTATCTGTAAGGAATTTGTAAGTAACAGGTAAGGTTAGAATCGCATTTCCTGTAACTCTCACAGATTTCGGCTATAAGATCTTACAGATATTGTCAGAATTCCACTATTAAACTAATTTTTTCCGCATCTGTGAGACTCCCTGAACAATATTCTATCAAAAATTGTCACTTGTATACACTTCGTAGGGTGTATCGTGCTAACAAACCGAAAATTCTCCAAAAAGAACCAAAAATTGAGTATATCTGCATTTATAGGACCCGTTGAACTGTCTCTGGTGAGCAAAAAACCAATGGAGTTCATCTGTGAGACACCCTGAAAAATATCCAATTATGAAATTGGTCACTTGTATCCACTCCCGAGGCTAACAACCCGAACTTTCTTCAAAAATTGCCAAAAATGAGGCAAATTAGGTACCATAACACCCGTTGTATTAGATCTAGTGAGCTGAAAATTGATAAATCTTATATATATATAGGACGCCCTGAACAATATCATAACATGAAACTGGTCACCTGTATACACTCCATAGACTGTATCGTGCTTACCAGCTGAAAATTCTAAAACAATTACAAAAATGTCGTACTACAAGTACCCTAGCACTTATTGACTAAAATTTGTTACTTCAAGTACCATAGCACCCATTGTACTGGTTCCACTGAGCTGTAAATCGATATTGTTCATCTGTGAGACGCCTTAAACTATATCCAATCATCGAATTGGTCATTTGTATACACTCCGGAGGCTGTATCGTTCTAACAAACTGAAATTTCTCAAAAAATTACAAAAATGTTGTACTACAAGTACCGTAACACTCATTGTAATGGCTCTGGTGAACCAAATATCAATAAGGTTCATCTGTGACAGTTCTTGAACAATACTCCATCATAAAATTTCCGAGTTCTTGCACTCCGGAGGCTGTATCGTGCTAACAACCTGATATTTCTCCAAAAATGACAAAAATGTCGTTCTTCAAGTACCTTCGCATTCGTTGTACGGGCTCTGGTGGGCTGAAATTCAATAGGATTCATCTGTGAGATGAGGTACTATGGTACGTAAAATACCACATATTTGTCATTTTTGGAAAGAAAATGGATTGTTAGCACGATACAGCCTCCGGAGTGTACACAAGTAATCAATTTTATGATTGGATATTGTTCAGAGCGTCTCATAGATTAACTCTATTGATTTTCAGTTTACCAGACCCAGTACAACGGGTCCATATATCCAGATATATTGAATTTTTCCTCATTTTTGGAGACATTTCGGTTCGTTTGCACGATACAGCCACCGTAGTGTACTTCATCATCATCATCAAGCCGTTCAATCCTTGCAGATTATGGTGGATCATTCTTTTTATCGTCTATCAGACGCAACGATAGTTAACGAGTGAAGCAAGTACACCTCCACAAAAACTACGACACGGAACAATCCTAATACAAACTGTCTACGGCATGTAAATCACACCCTAAAAACTCTAAATACTGTAAATTTTTTTTCGTACAAAATGTCAGTTTTCAAAAGGCTGAAATAATAAGAATGCATTCACCGATCACGATGGATCTCTGTCAGTTGATTTGGGGCGCTGAGGTGCTACCGTAAAAGTCTCCTAGCTCTACTCAAAGCTGAGATACTGATACTTCGTTTTAGGTATTTTGTCGGTATATATATTTGTGGCAACTTTATATAATTATTAAAAAATTTTATTCAACTATTTCTATTATATATTATTTGATTTTAAATTCGGCTAGCTCAGGGTATTGTTATTTTTTCAATTATATTTATATTTTTAGGTGAAGCATTGAAAAATATTATTCAGTTCAACTCTTTAGTCAATTATGGGTTCAAATTAATTTTATTTTTAACTAGAAATTTACTATCGTCTATATACTATCAATAACTATTTCTAATAATAAATACCTAACTCTCCTTCTACAGTCCATTTCTAGCTTCACAAAAGTCTATCCACAATGCAAAATTTTCAGTAATCTCTTAACACCTCCAGTCCGTTTAAATATGTCCACAACTTACTTTTCTTTCTTCCAGGTATATTCATTTATTTGCCTTCGAGTTTATTTGAATATTTGCTGTCTATTACTCTTTCTCACCAACATCTATTATTTTCAATACCGAATTTTACAATTTTTGCTGTTTCGCAATTAATTTTACGGAGCAAAAACCTTTAACCTCCTTTCCATCAGATCATACTTTTCGTACTCTCTATTCATTGTTTTCAACAACCTTCTTCCCATTTACTCATTGCCAAGGGAAAAGCTTGTTGATCCGGTCTTATTTTATTATTTATTTTATTTGCATTATTCATACTATATTGTCATATTAATTACAATCGTTATTTTAATTATAAATTTGGAATTCTCTATGTTATTTCTCCAATGTGACGGTTCCTATCCATCTGATATTACCTATAATAGAATTATCAACTTAGATGTCATTAATGTATACTTTTAGTTATGGAAACTGTCAGACTATAAATCATGATGATGTGGATTATTTATTGAAGTATTCTGGTTGTATGTCTCGGTAAATTTATTTATTTACTGCTGAGCTTTACCTAATATCGTCTATATTCCAGTTTAAATACATAATTATAATAGATCATCATTCCATATTAATATTACAGGTTGGTATATCTTTTATAATATGAATATTTTTTATTATCGCAACCCACAATTATATTAAAGCTGTTTATCATATTTGCTGGATGGTTTATATCATAATAACTTTCCCAAAACTTGTTTTCTTATTTATTTGATTTTGAAAGAAATGAGGAAGCCAAATTTTGCCGACTTATTACTTATGATTACCTAGTACTTGTGTCACCCTATAAATCGTATGATCTGATGTCACATCTTGTATAAGGGATGTACTTGCAGCGTCACATATTTTTACCTCATCAAGAGATTTTTGGATTGAGTGTTATTATAATTGGCTATGGCTCCTGGCTATTCTTGTCATCTTTTACAACTCTACTTACTCTGTTTTCACATTTTAAATTGCAATTAATTTTTTATGTCTTCTCCTATTGCAGCTTCCTATATTTTTCTAGGTCTTCCTTTTTATCTGGGCCAAATGAGAATCCACTCTGTAAGTTTTCTGAGCATTCTCGAAAGTTTTCTTTTCGTTATATGTTCTGCACATTGAAATATTTATACATTTATGAATCTTATAATGTTTTCGCCTTCCAGTTAATCTTCTATTTCTTTATCACTTTTGCGTCTCACTGTTCCATCTCTTGTAGTGTCTAGTCCCATAATTGTTATGATTATTTTTCCCTCCCATGTTTCTAGATCATTTTCATATTTTTTTGTTATAGTGATTGTTTCCATTGCGTAGGTCAGAACTGGTCTTGCAATCGTCTTATAAATATTTATTTTTATTTTTTCTAGTTAATATAATTTTTGACATTGCTCTATTCCGACCACATACTCGATTTTCCCTTAATACCCTGTTTCCCATTCGTTCTTTTATATCTTTTCCAATTGTCATTAGTAGATAATTGAGACAAGTGACAACCTCAAATCTGTGTTTTTCTGTTCCAATACAGTTTTGTGCGTTCTTATACGTTGACCTCATACAACGAATAATCAGTTACCCAAATCTATGAATAACAGATCCAGGATAAATTACTCTTCAAATTGTAAAGATCAGGATGTTGAGAAACCAACAACAACCTATGAAAAGCCGCTTGTCTCCGAAACTGAATATCTAATTAGATCTCATTTTATAAGAATGGGGGGAATTTTTGCAATTCATCATTACATTACACATTTTTGCTCCTCTAAAGGGCAATTAGGGAGAATTATATTAATAAATCATTTTAAAAATGTGTTAAAAACGACAAATTATAATATTTGTTGGATTAAAGTGGCTGCAATCGTGGAGGGTTTTCTAACTGCTTTATGAAGGCAATGAAAACATTAAGGCACGATCTTTGCATTTCATTAGCGCGTTCCGAGTTTTAGCGAGATATTTTTTACATTGCTAACGAGCAAACAGATTTTTTAATAAGGAACTTCAGAGATGAAAATGCTGAAAAACTACAACAGTATACATATTTGCACAAGGAAATTTCCGCAAGCTCGCTGCTCGTTTATTTTTCGCAAATTATTGTTTCAATTCATTCATCAGGGAATATAATCAAGGATTAAAACATTTTTAATACAAAGTTTCAACTAAATCTGTTACATTTTGTGAAAAAGGTAGGTTTGAGCAACGTTATTCATAAAAGTGACTTCTGAATAAACTTGGTATTATTATGATTTAGTTTCCATAATTACAGAACGCTGGAGTAATATTATGTATATTTGTCTCTTTTCATACCTAGTACTTTTTTCGTTTTTATTCTTTCCTTCTCTCTATTCTATATTTTTAAAATATTGAGAAATTTATGAATATTATTGAACAAACTGTGCAGTATAGATACGTAACAGTGTAGGAAAACTAGTGTTTCACAAATCCTTTTGTTGCGACCGGTATTTTTACAAAAAAGGATTGAGAGAATCCTTGAACAATATGGACCCTGCTACCAGTTTAACCATTAAATGGTTATGAAAATTGAAACTAACCTACACATAGCAGGACGAATTTATGCTCGTGCGAGATATATAAATCCCAATTCCTTCACTATTCATAAATTTGTGTAAACAGTATCGTGTGAAGAACGAAAAGCAGGTTGCGAAAAAAGACAGGTCTATTTTCTAAAAGATGTTAAATATGCCTATAAATATGTTATAAATTTATTTATGAATTATGCGCCTCTAGATGGAACAAATTTTATAACGCGAACAATTTCATGGAAGTAAAAACCTCCTCGATCATTTTCATATTAATTTGAGTTCAGTGTGTTATACTTCGTTTCCTTCTTATAGGCAACTCTGAATACGAATCGACAATACTAGGTAAACAACCCTGCATAAGCTCCTGTTTCACTCTAAATTGATCGCCATGGGATTGTTGGATAGTGTGGCATCGAAAACTATTGTAGGTACGTATGTTGGAAATTTTTACACAGCTTAGGACTTGAGTTAGATACTTCGAAAATATCCACTTGTAGAGCAGCCAATGGACAAATGTGTGAAGTTTCAGGTAAATGCTTAGTGCCTTTCTTGGTCTGAAAACGAGTGCAAATTTCACCTGTATTAGTTGTATTAGTTATAGGGGAGAACTGGCAACAGTGACCACCTTTTGACATAAATAACTCTAAGTCAGTGGTTAATTGATATTAATCCTTCCAACTTTGTATAATCAAACTAAGGCTTGAGAGCGACAATATAACCTATAAAAATATTGGAAACATGAAAAAAATGTTTCTCCTCATTGATTTTTATTTTGAACAAAAAAGTGACCACTCTACCCTCTATATAGGATAGAGTGGCCACCAATGGGGTATACAGCGTACACCACCTTTTTATTGCAAAAACTACACTTTTTATGCAGTATTTCTTTTATTAAACACAAAAAGAGCAAATATTACATCAAGTTTCAGTTACTTTCTACTGACAAATCATAATAAACAATAAATCTGAACACAACTAAAACTTAATTTTAATGAAAAATTAGGAATAAAAAACTAAAGAACGTTATATAAAGATGAATCAACACATAATTGATACGAATGAGACATTCTTATTGTTCCACCCCTATTTGGTGGCTTAGGTGACTATGTCACTTCTTCGTATGCAGGATATATCAGGTACAACGGGAAAACAGAATCTTGAATTATTGTTCCTTAAATAAGAAACACTGAATTCTTCATCTGGGTGAATTTCCCTTACGTGTCCAATATAATATTTATACGATTTTTTAGTAGCAAATTTTACTAAAATAAAACTATTAATCTCAATATCTTTGGTCTCAAAGCTAATATCGTTACCATCAAAGTCCTTTATCAACGTAGAGGAAGCATATGAAACCTTGCCATCTTCGTCTGACGATTCTTCTTGATATATTTAATTTTTTTTTCTTGGGAATCTTTGCATTATTGTCCTTATCCGGCAATACTTGTCTTTTCACAGTAGATAATTTTTTTAGCCTGCTTTAAAGACATTTCTTCTTGAAGCCTCTGGAACACTGGCGTATCTGTTAGAACCTCTGTGATCTTTCAATTTCTGGCATTTCTCCAAGTGGTGTGCGTAGTTGATTTAGGATAAGGAATAACAGCTTCTGGTGAAAATATATAGTGTTGCTGGACTAGAGCTTCTTATTTAGGAATGACCTGCTATCTGTGGTTCAAATTGATCTTGAATTGATTCGGATGCATCTGCTCTCCGTAGGGTTGATTGATCTTAAGTAGAAGTCTCCGGTCTTGTCATATCTGGAACATCTGTTACACTTGCTGGTAGAAATATAGAGTCGTCGAATATTTCATCATTGAATGGATATATGCCTGTACTTTAGAAAGCTGAGTTGCAGTTTTTTGGAAAAAATGATTATGGATATGCTTTGAACATAATCTCAAATATGACGTAAATTGTAATTCGATGCCCGGGATGATTTAGAAGCCATTTTTGGCACTCGTTATTGTAATTCCTCTTCAGTGGAACATAAACACATTTATGGAGTGGTTGCAACCGATTACTAGTGTGTGGGGGAAAAGTTAATAATATAACATTATTGTCTTTTGCACGTCTAATAACATCAAGGCTGAAATGGGACTCGTGGTTGTCCATTATCCACAAGACTGGTGTATCACTTTTTGGTTTGGCATGAAATATGAAATGCTTCATCCAATTCTTAAATAGGTCACTTGTTATCCAACCGTGGTTTGCGAGGCCACGCCTCTGGTGCCCGGAGGAGCATTATTGGTCATGTGATGTTTAAAGTTTTTTCGAAGGAAAATTAGCATAGGGGAACACTATTTACAAGAGCGTTGATAGCTCCCACCATAGTTAATAGTGTTCCTCCTTCAGCAGATGTTAACTGTCCCACCTGTTTCTGCCCTTACGTGGCTATAATTTTATTAGATACCTTGGTCTGTTGTCAGGGCCGTTTCATCTACATTATAGACTTGACTTGGGTTAAAATTATGTTTTTCTTATGAAGTTTTTAAATTGGTAAAGGATCTTTGAACAATGGGTTTGTTGAAACTCATAGCGCGACCAAGAGACGTAGCCTCGGCAATGCGTATTGATATAGTTCTGTTACAATACATTAATATTGTTATTTGTCCGGCACTCAAATAGAACTCACGAGGGTTCCTAAATACAATCGCCCTCTTTTTCAGTTAACGTCCAGTAAGGACAACGGAGATCATTCGTCAGAGAAAGTGGCCAGGGTTTTATTAAGCAAGGAAAACGATCTAGCGTCTCGTTACTAACTTATAACGCCTTGACCTAGCTAACAGTTACTACAGTGGCCTCCATAACCTTTGAAATTACGTAATACAAAAATTAGTTGATTTTGTATACCGGCCTTTCTGCTTATCGAGTGAAAAAACTCCGTTGCCTGATAAAGTTCGAATAAGTAATGAAATCTTATTGTTTAGCGAATATCATGTATGTACAATTAAATATATTTCATGGAATGAGACTGAAAATATTTCCTCCCTGGTTATAGTGTAAACAAACGATTAGCGTAAATAAATATCTCGGAATAAAACATTACATTACCTGTCTCCGGCAAAAATCCCTTGAATGACGTTTTATAGTAATAAGAGAAAGAACAATTTATGAAACATACTCTCACTGATTATGGTAGTATATGGTTCAAGCTTCAGTAGTACACGTACATGGCCAGGATGAATCGTCAGACACACAAAACAAAACAAAAATCAATACCAATATGATTTTCCCAAAAAAAACAAGCTCTAATGGCTATCTCTATTTCCAATACTTCGCGGCAATCACTAGAAATCACTGTCAACGCGCGGGCCGTCGTAAATAGGAGTACTAAGAGGCACGGTTGCTGCCCGTCGACTCCCTCATCGTCCAAATTTCCTTCTATTTATTTGCAATATTTTGTTATTCATAACATCAAATGTAGCTGTGTTTTTGTGCGTAATTCATTTTCCCTTGCTTAATATTTTTTGTTTTCGTAATTGAAGGTTGACTTTAATGAAATTTCTCTATGCTGAGTTGCATAATTCGTCTGTATTTTTTATGATAATCAAAACATCTATATTTTTTCCATTTCCACTTATTTGCGTGACGACTTTGTTGTACGTGTTGTTTTCTTGGTAATTGTTTGATTAACTTTTTCTAGTTCTGTTAGCGAAACTAGGTCGTTCTATTTGTTCTATATTAAATTCAACTTATATTTGATTCAAAGAAAATTATTTCTATATAGGGTGTCGCTAAATTTCCTTGTCATATTTGTGCTTATTACAGTATTTTATTTTTGTGTTAAAACGCTAATTCATATGCTATGGTTTTGACATGTTTGGGTGTAAGACCATGGTGAAGCTTTGCCATCGTTTGCAGATAGGTAGTTAAAGTTTGCTCCTCATCCCTGTCAAATACCCGGTTAACTTCATAATTGGGTGTAAGTCTTGGTACTCCTTCTAAGAATCGGTCACCAAAGTCCATTTTCTCCGAGATTGAGTTTGCAATTATCTCTGCAGCGCCTCAATGTTGTGCGTGGAATTTTATATTTCTCTGACACACTTTTGGGGGACAAACCTATCTCTATTACCTCATAAAGTGCGTTCTTCATGTCAATTTCTGGTGTATTAACACACGAACGGGCTCTCGCTATTTTTATGTCTGAAAAAATTAAAGAATTATTGTAGGAAACAATGACCACTCTTAGTTTGGTAAAACAAGTGGCTGCCAGTGTTCCCTCACAAACAGGTGGCCACTGTCGCCGAAAGCACATGTTTCAATATTAATTTGAAAATCCGTTTTTTCAATTATTGTTATAAACTTTAATAGTGAAAAACTATTCCTTGAATATACATAGTTTACTTCATAGAACAAGATTTTCAGAATTTTGAATCGTTAAATATTAATTTAAAACTAAAGCTACTGTTGCCGGTCCTCCCCTACCGCATACTCTAATATTGGGATTCGATTTTTGGCGGATTATGGGTATCGTTCCACATCTTAGGCATAATAAATGGTATTTTTCGGACACTCAAGTGGTAATAAGTACTATAGATGAGCTTCGTCAGACCATCCTATGAGAGGTGCAGAAGGAACGTTTTGACGCTGTCGTGATTCGGAATCGTAGTCTTATGGGTACTCACCTGGGTGGTACAGATGAAGCTGAACATGTTATTTGTTTGCATGGCTGTCCCTATTGAGCAGAGATATCATTCGGTGTTTTCTGTTATCCAGGCTCAGATTACTAGCGAATTGGAAGATATGTTAGAACAAGGAGTGGTATAGAGATCGCCTATTATTGTGGTTAAGAAAAAAGTTCCGGAAAGAGAGCCAGTAAAGTATAGGTTTTGTGTCGATTTTCTTAAGCTTAAGGCACAAATGGGCCCATTAAGCATCCTTCTGAGGTTCAGACTTTCTTCTAGCTCGCCATCTATCCTACTTGTTTGAAGTAGGCGATAACGTCGCCTGAAAGAAGTTCCCTCATACTGGCGTATGTTAGCCTGTGCTCACCGAATATAGAAAACCTAAATTGAGAGAGTGTCGGACATTCGCAAGAAGGTGTTCGACAGTCTCATCTTCTTGTTCACATCCTATACAAAGTGGGGTGTCAGAAAAAACCCAGTCTACGGAGGTGTTTGTTTTCGTAGTTGGCAGTGACCAGTCAGAATACCCGTGGTAGTTTGTAGGTTCTGCCTGTTCTTAGTCACGTATTTTTTGGCCATTTTGCTGTCCTGATACTGTAACAGTTCCTTGGCGAGCCTGTAGCCTTCTGCGTCGCCCAGTCTACCCTTTAGCTAATTAAGGGAATGTTCCTTCAATGGGTCAGCCGTCGCTGACGCCGATGGACCAATGAAAATGCCGGGTCTCAAGAGTTTATGAGAGGCTGCTTTCTTGGCTAGCGAGTCTGCGATATGGTTTTCATTTGATTTGTCGTGGCCCTGGATCCAGCCTAAAGTGACAGTGTCTTTGTTACAGGCTTCGATTAAGGTCGTGTGACATTCTAGTACTAGGCCTCATGTAATGCGTGGTCTGTTCAGGGCTAGAAGTGTTTGTCTACTATCCGTAAAGATATAAATATTATTACCTGTGATGTTCCTTTTGCGCCTTTTTCCAATTGGTCTTGTGCATTATTTTTAAATATTACCTTATACGGCCTGTGAAAGGCATATCGCGATGGAATCGAGTCCGTATTGGTCTGCATCAGTGGGACGTCTCTGAGGGCCTCATGCCACAAGTTTTATCTCAGTTCAACGGATCCTACACCAGGTTGTATACCGGTAGAGCGTAGACGTGTCAACAAAAGAACCTCCTTGATGTGTATGTTAAGGAGAGTGAGACCAAGGATTACCTCCATAGCTCTTGTTGGTATGGTTTTCATGCCTCCTGTTGTGTTGAGGCATGCTGTTCTTTGGATTTGATCCAGTTTCAGGACGACTATCAGCTGGTTTGCTGTAACTCCCCAAGAAATCGCGCCGTTCGTCAGCATAGGTCTGATGATGGCAGTGTAGATCCACGCAGTGACCCTAGGTGACGTTCCCCAGGTACGGCCGTTGGTTCTGCGACATTGTTCATAACAAATATATGCTTCTTTAACTTACTGTCGAACGTGACCCCTAAATAGTTTACCTCTGAGAAAAAGTTAAGTTTGGTATTCAGGAGCTTTGGTGCTGGATATTTCACAAACTTCATTTTTTTCGGGAAAACAACCATCTCCGTCTTTTTGTATTTTGAGGGGCCTCTTGCATTGAAGTCCAGAGTGTCTTCTCGAATCATCCTGTTAGCAGAATCACTAGGTCATCTGCATATGCTTTTGTGTAGATGTTGCCATCGTTGAGGCAGCTGACCAAGGAGTCTAAGACCATGTTCCACAGTAATGACGAGAGTACCACTCCCTGTGGACAACCTTTTACAACCAAGCCCCTGTTGGTTACATTGTCTGCACTGACTTTTATTGCTCTTCTTGAGATCATGTTATATATCCAGCCTTTATAGTTTCAGGGATATTCTTGTTGGTTAGTGCGTTCGTTATTTTAGAAAAAGTGGTTGTACCAAATGCACCTTCTATGTCTATCAATACACCCAGGGTGGACTCTTTCTTTCCAGCGATCTCTCAATGCAACCCGTCACGAAATGAAAAGTCGAATCGGTAAATTTCCCTGCAGCGCTATTTTCGAGATCGTTCACAAAGTCACGTATGAGCATCGATGCAAGCGGTCTAGGTACGAACGGATGATAGGACCGGTATTCTTGACTACTCTTCGTAGTGACATGCGAATGTTTGGATTCTCTGTTGAAATAACATTTGGCAACGTAGTAATTTTTGAGAAGTGTCAAATAAAAGATTATTTCTAAAGGTTATGTTATGACCATGACTTCATGTATCGCAACTCTATCACTACTTTGAAACATTTTTAAAATGAGTGAACAAAAGAAAACTGTAGTTTCCAATGGATAGAAAAACCTCTTACTAGAGTTTATAAAAGGGCATCCGAGACTTTCTTATGAAAAATGTTCACATAAATTTACCCAAAAGAAGGCTCAAGCATTATGGATGGAACTTTCGTCTATTTTAAATAGTTGCAACAGAGCTATTAGAGAATGGAAGGCATGGAGAAAGGTAAAAGATATTCATAAATGTGATATTTTACTCATACAATTTTTTTATGTTGTAGACTTGGCAGGATATAAGAAGCTGTACGAAAATAGAAAAATACATCGCTAAGAAAATATGTATGTGGTACAGGTGGTAGTCCGTTTATTGAACCACCACAGTCTGATTTTGAGAAAGAGGTTCTTAATACTTTTAAAGAGGTGTCCTTAAAAGGGCATCAAATTGTTAACGAATCCAGTTGTGCTTTTGATGCAAAAGAATTGCATGATGATGAGCTTGTTCCTGAAATAGTTTTACAGTTCAGTAGTAAGCAAGTAACAGAAGATGATTTAATTAGTAATGCATCTACTTCAGGAATAAAAAAATACTTCTGTGGGAGAAGAAAAAGGAAAATCTGGTGCAACATAACCAGAAAGAAAAAAGGAAGTTTCCAAGGGCACATAGAAAGAAACTTATATAGATATATTTCAAAAGTTTGTTGATATATTATTTACTATATTATACGGGATATGCAACGGTACGGGATTTCACCTTCATACCATTAAATTTACGAAGGGTTGTACGATTCTTTCTTATATTATACCAAATATTTAACTATACGTTATATCATCCTTTTATCTTTCATATTCAGGAAAGACCCCTTTCAAGAGTTTGGAAGACGTTGTGCCCGACTCAGGCTTTTGTTTTCGTTGGTTTCAATTCTTATACAGGGATAGTCCTATATAAGACATCCTTTACGGATGTCACGAGAACGGGTAACTACTTCCAGATTTTGGAAAGACGTTTTTCCTTAGCTGATTTTTTTTTACCGGGGCGTTTCCCCGAGAAACTGTCATTTTTATCCAAAGCAGGGCTGTATGATTCACTATTATTTGTAATATATACTTGTACATACTTATCCATCCAGTCTGTTTCCTTTAACAACAACCCTTACCCTCGTACCAGCAAATAGAACGGGCTGACACGACCTGCATTTGAACTTAGGCTTGGCACATTGTATAAGCCCAAGAGACCCCACGGAGTCCTTGACCGCTCGTGCCAGGAAAACCCCTCCCTCGAGGTAACCCGCAGGGAGATTCCTGGTTCTAAATTTTGTGCCGTATGGCACTGGTGACAGCACGCTGCAAATATTTCTAGGATACGAGTATACAGTAGGCCCCTCCGGTCACTACAATCAGAGGAAAAGAGGCCAGAGAAATAATTCCGTTTCCTACACCAATTGGAATATACCAACGATCTATTAGTGTGGGGACAGCGGTAACGGGATACACCCCCAAAGGAGCAAGATAAATTTATCACACAGGTGAGAAGTATAACAATTGCTTATTTTTAGTTGTTTGAGTTCTCATTTTTTATAGTTATGTTAAAAACTCTTGTTTTGTGATTTCAATTGAATATTATTCTGATTAAATTTGTTTTGATATAAAAACAATTTAAAATGAAAATGAAATGTCATATTAAGAAAGTAAACATTATACTGCAAATAAATTCCGTATAAGTCTCTGGCTTGTCTTCCTGCTATTAGCTCCGGGTTCATTCTACTTAATTGGTTTTCCACCATTATCTCGTTGCAGAGGTACATTGAATCGTTTACACATATTGTGTAAAGCAACGCAGGCGTTAATTATGCGACATGCAACATCAGGTATGTAATGCAAAACTCTATCTTTGTGGAGACATAGAAATCTTATCTTCAGTACACCGTTACATGTTTCCATTTTATTTCTAGTAGATCTTTGAGATCTATTGTAATTTTACTCCGGAGTTCCTATAAGTGGTACGTATTCCCAGGGGTTTCATCAACCAAGTTCATTGTGGATACTCAGAGTAACCTAAAATATTGAAACAAAAATTTAGATCTTTTACTATTTTATTGAAGTGCTTCTATATTCAGCCGATAAGTCTGCTTGTTTATACTTTTTAGTGCGGTAAAATAAGATATGAGAGCATTCTACTAAAAAATATTAGTTTAGTTTAATTTTTTATTGATGTATTGTCCATCTTATACATGTAAATTTGTAACATGGTACTTACCTGATAAGTGATATCCGAAATGTCCTTCTGCATGTAGGTTTCTTAATAACTGCAATACATCAGAATTTGCCCAAATAGATGAGTCGTGGGTAACGTGCAATAACATTTGTTATCTTCATTTAACTGTCACGAATCTAAAATAAAAAAATACAACTACATATTTTATGCACGGTTGTAAAAGAAAATATCAATTTATGAAATGAAAAGACATTTGCATATAGTATTACAGAAAACATAATATCTTACCAATTAAACATTTATCGAATGATAACCTTTTCGATGAAAATAATAAATGCTCAGGATATTCTTCATCATTGATTTTTGGAGTGTGTATTGATACATGCGTGCAATCTATACACCCTATCACTCCTGGGAGATAAATTTAAAAGATATAATAATTAATTAATAAATTTTTTATATATTGAGTTCAAGTGTAGGTATCAATGAATGGAAAAACTTACTTATATATACATACTTATGTCTTACTGCATATTATTTAGCCCAATATCCATTTGATATCCTCCAGTTCCAAAAAATATTATTGCTACCAAAACATTAAAAAAATTTAATTCAGTTATATCTTAAATACACTATATTTGGCAGTAAACTTACTCTAGTTTCAATAGATAAATCTGTAGCTCTTCTCTGAGGTCTCATCAATGGTGTTAGTGAATCGACAATATATCTGCCAAGCTCCTTGGAAACCCTAAATGTTTTTATAAATTGCTACTTAGCACCTCAAAAGGATATAAATTTTGAAATAAATTACGAGGTTGCACTGGTTCGTCTGCTATTTCTAAAATTTCGATATTTGCAATACATTGCAAATCATCAATTGCAATAATACCTTATTAAACTGCGACACTTAAATAATCTTATTCGTAATCCACCACTACGACTATAAAACTGGACGAACCTAATAAAAAACCATAATCACAACAAATACTTTAAATAAGAAATTGAAAAATATAAAACCAAAAATGACAGATATACCTAAGACACAGATGAAAGTGATATGTGCGCACGATTTTTCGGAGATACGAATGGTGATAACCACTCGCTGCTTTTGTGAATATACGCAGCTCATGCCACTAGTCGAGAATACCAAATTCAGACAACCGTTCGCAAGTGTTAAACAAGCGAACAACCTTGAAACTTGCGAACGGTCAAGAATAGCGCTGCTGGAGTGCATGCATGTTGATTTGGAAGCAATGTATTTTGTGTTACCACTACATCTCTTATGTATCGTTCGTACAGCCTCTCCAAAGTCTACATTGGAAACGACGTGAGGTTGATGGGTCGATATGCTTTTGAAATGGAATCGTTCATTCTTCCTGGTTTTGGTATGAACACAACTTTGACTTCTCTCCAACCTTTTGGAATATATCTCAGTGCCAGTGAGGATCTGAGGATTCCCACCAGGTCCGGTATTAAGTCATCCAGGCCCCACTGAAGTAGAGCTGGAGAAACGTCGTCCGTGCCTGGAGATTTAAAGTGGGAGAAGCCAGAGATGGTCCACCTCAGCCTGTTCGCGTCGACGATCTGTCGCGATATACGCCAGTCATCGTTCGTCGGGTAGTGATTTTCCTCTTCCTCCCAGGTTGCCGGTTTGTGGTTCTGGAGTCAGGGAAGTGAGTTGATATTAATAGTTGAAGACTTTCCTTCAAGTTGACAGTGTTTGTGCTATCTTCTTTCGTTATTATACCGATAGGACGGTATGAATCTTTTGAGAAGGCTTTTTGGAGTATATCTGCTTGGGGGAAATCTTCGATTTCCTCGCTGTAGATTCTACATGCTTCTCTTTGTTGTAGTCTAATGACTGTTTCATATTCCTTGAGCTGAGACTTGTATGCGTTCCAATCCTCTTCGAGTCTGGCACTTTTTGCCTTGTGATATATTTCCTCGCCGTCCTCCTGATCTGATCAATCTGATGACACCCTCATATAGTGGAGGCTCCATTAAGACGACCCGCCTGAGGGGGAAATACATATTATAGGTATTAATTATGGAGTTTTGAATATCTAGGCTCGTCATAGACCATAGACATAAATTCGGCTTATTGCAAGTTCCAGTTGCATAATCATCTATACCTTCCACTGCGCTTACTCTTCCCGGCCGTGCACTTTTCAAGTTTCGGATGCCGTTCGAACTTCACAACGCTCCTGCTATATGGCAAAAGTTAATTTATTGTTTTCTTGGTCCTGAACCAGAACCGCATGTCTTCACGTACTTAGACGATGTATTTATTATCTCTGAAACTTTCGAAGAACTGTTTCAGCGACTTCGAGAAGGCAAACTAAAGTTTGGCAGCGAAAAGTGTCAGTTCTTTATGCCAGAGTTAAAGTATTTAGGTCACGTTGTCGACAGGAATTAGTAACATGTGGATTGTGAGAGAGTTACGGCTATGCTGAATATTCCTATCGGGAAAGTGCGTGATATTATTGGTACTTTTTCATAGTATCGCGGTTACATTTCAGATTTTGCGACAATTACAGCTCTACTGAAGAAGGGAAGGAGATTCATTTTCACTAGAGATTGTGAAGATTCTTTTAAGCAGATTAAGGAATGTCTGTTCCGGTACTTAATTGTCCGGACTATTATTTGCTTTTCGTTGTCTAATGTGATAGTTCAGGTTAAGGTTTTAGAGCCGTATTGTTGCAATCATGTCCGAACTAGAAGGCATCACGGCGCTCTTGAAGTGATCCAAGAAGGTCGAAACCTGTCATCGTACTATATACTTCTCCTTACAATTGCGTATCACTACAGATGTCTGTGTCAACAAAAGAGTCGATCGACGGTACGTTCTTCGAAGGGGATATACTTCAATATTCTGCGCGATACAGCCAGGAAAGTAGTTGTTGTCCTCTACAAAGAACGGTCAGACTGATATGTCGAAATTAATAATATTTTGACTTAAACGTAGGTGTATAGTAGGAAACAGAAATTTGTCTTTCATCTAGACACGCCTCTTATTATATGAAATTTTAATTGATTTCATTTCAGACGACTTCTACGGTACAATAATCATCTGAGGTCGTGGTTCGCAATTTGAAGTGAAGATGACGCCATCTGACTACTTCTCGTGAATAGGTAACCGCATGATCCAAATAGAGGTTTCGGAAGGCGGCATCGTCAGTTTGGATTAGAAACTCGGAACTTGAATGTTTTACCGCGCTCTTGGAGACACCCAGAAAGATCGAAACCTGTCTGCGTACCATGTCCTTCTCCTTATAGTTGCGAATCACCACAGATGTATCTATTGACAGAAGGGTCGATCGACGTCACGTTCTTCGAAGGGGGTGTAATTCAATATTCTGTGTGGTATTAGCCAGGAAAATATTTACTCTCCTCTACAAAGAACCGTCAGCCTGATATGTCGAAATTATTATCATTTTGACTTAAACGTTAGTGTATAGTTGATGACCCACCCGAACAGGAGGCGAAAAATCCCTGCTCGGCTAAATCAAAGGTAACGTCAGGTGAAACTGACTTACAAAAGCCCTCTTATGGGCAGGCTGTATCCAGGATGGTTATAGGTTACCTGTGAAGATCAGGAGAGTGTTTCGTGGTTGACTGGTGTAGTTGATACACTCCAATCATGGGATGGTACCTCCCTGAAATGCGTCTCAGGTGACCAACTCCCAAAGCCACACATCTGTGTGGCTTACATACCTGACGAAGGTAGTCGTGGACTGACTTCTGAACAGGTCCTCACCAGACTGAGGAAAATGAACCACGGTCTGTTAACCTTGAACTGTTCTACACAAGAAAATTACAGGCCCTGATCAAACATGGACTTCTTTGGTGGATTAATTCTTCTTCCATATCTGGTAACAATAGACTGGAACTCTTCTTCAGGCTCTGCCTCTTCTTCGTCCTCATAAAGTGACTTGGACGTTGGAGTAGGCAAACGTGTTTTTGCATTTGCAACAGGTTTTATTATTGCACTTGGATCGTGAGCGTCGACTTCTAGTGTGAAAATACGCTAGATAGGTCCTATCAAATGACCTGTTTTAGTTCTTAAACGAACAAGTCGAACCATTCCATCCTTCCCTAGCAGTAATTCTTCTATCATTGCTAGAGGCCAATCAATTCGTTTAGTATTGTCATTTCCAATGAGCACAATACTGCCAACTTTCATAGAATTGGTAATAATTTGTCTTTTGGAATGAAGAATCAGTTCTCCAAAATATTCTCGTCGAAATCTTCGTCGCAATTTCTCTCGCAGCTTTTGTCGATATTTGACATGTCTATACAGATCAGATGATTCAATGGTATCGACATCTGGTAGTTCCCATGATTTGGGTCCCATATCTCTCACAAACATATTCGGTGTCAGGGGGATCAAATCGGATGTGTTCTCTGAAGCATACGTGATCGGCCTAGAATTCAGCACTAACTCACAATCACATAAAACTGTTGACAACTCTTCAAAGGTGAGACAAGCTCGTCGCAACACTTTTCGTAGAAGCTGTCGTATGAGACGCTCCCACCAACCGCCCCACCAGGCTGCTGTTACGGGATTGACTTTACAGTGAATCTTCTGAACTGTACTGTATTCAGAAATGGCTTTCCAGTCGAGCTTTCCAAACGCATTATCTGCACCAACAAAATTGCTTCCGTGGTCACTGTAAATAACCAAAGGACGACCCCTCCTTGCAACAAATCTTCTGAATGCTTGAAGAAAGGCATTAGTTGATATTGTTGAAATCAACTGTAGATGGAGGGCTCTGTATACACCACTAGTGAAGATGCATATCCAGACCTTCTCTCCCCTACAAATATGAAGTGGTCCAGCTAGGTCTACATCTGTAACTTCGAATGAAACAGCATTCCTTACACGATCATGGGGTAAAGTAAAAGGTGAGGTTTCTGATTTCTTCGAATAATACCTTCTGCACGTTACACATTTGTGTATAAGGGATCCAATAGTTTTTCTGCCACGAATAATCCAAAATCGTTTTCTCAAAATGCTCAGAAGACCCTGTATACCAACATGGGAATATTTCAAATGATTGTCATAAATCAGTTTCATCACTACAGGATGTTTAGCAGGTAAAACGACTGGACTACAGAGCTCAGGGGAATCGGAGGATTCAGAAATCTTTGTCCTCACTCTGATGATGCCATCTTAATCTAGGAATGGACAGAAGGAAGATAATATGTTATCAGCAACACCATCAAAACTCTCAAGTTGTATAAATTTCATGAGCTGAGTTTCTGATTCAGAAAATTCCTCTAGAGAAAGTACCCCCGTTCTCTCCTGGTTCCTATCTCTGCAATTGTAAATGAATCGACGAATGTATCAAATCATTTTGACAATTTTATCAAATTTAGAAAAATATATGTAAAATCAATCGAAAATAGATTTGTTTTCTGATTTCAGGAGAGATGAAATCATATTTCCCTTCTCTGAATATACTACTTCTTTATCGCACTGATATCTTTGTATTGGCCATTCTTCCATGGGTTTTTTCAACCAGAGTGGTCCCTCCCACCATCTCAACTACATCGACTTTTTCGGAGTATAACCTCTGGAAGGTAAATCAGCCAGATTACTATCTCCGGGAACATGGTACCACGGAGTCTTGTCTGTTAGCTACAAATTTCTTGGACCCTGTTCCTCACAAAAAGCTCCTGTCTTTATCCAGGATAACACAGTGGTTTAATCTGTCCACCAATATATTCTGACACCTTGTATATGAATATTTTTTTATACCGACACAGACAATCTGGCTCCGATTGTTGCTGCTATCAATTCTAACCTCGGTATGCTGAGTTTTTTAACAGGCGATACTCGAGATTTGGATTGAACCAGGTTGATTCTAACTATATTTTCCATCTCCAATCTCAAAAATAAAGCCCCTGCATATGCATCCTGGCTCGCATCGCAAAAAATATGCAAACTTGCCGTCGTTGTCTGGGGTTGATACCCAAACCATCTTGGTAAAATCAAATCTTTCAAGATCGATAATTCATCTAACCACCGAAGGAAGTGGATTTTGATTTCACCCTCTATTTCTGTGTCCCATCCAATCTTAGTTTGCCATAGTTTTTGGAGTAACATTTTAAGAAACAGTGAAACTGGACATGTGAAGCCGATTGGGTCAAACATACGATGCGAAGATGATAAAATAGTTCTTTTCGTATCGACTTCCTTACCAATATCCCTAAAACATTATTTGCTGAGCATCAATATGTCCTGATTTTTGTACCACGGAAGACCTAATACGGGAGTGAGTATGCTGTTCGGTAGGCTGACTTGGTCTAATGGACGATTCAAGATGGTATGTTCCCATCCTCGCAAATCAAATTTTCCTTCTAGCATAACATTACTCGCTTCTTCAATGAATATGTGGAGTTCAACAAGAGTGTCGAAGCTGGTGACGCAATTGCCGACGTAAAAACTCCTCATCAATTTTGAAATCACCCAATTCAAAGATGATGTATTGTCAGTCGAAGCCTGTGCAAAAAACTCCTGAAGATGGAAATTGATAACACTACTAAGCAGGAAAGGGCTGCAGGTAAAACAACCCTACAATGTATGTGATATTTTATTCGACTATCAGCATCGTACCACAGGAATCTCAAGAATTATCGATCACCAGGTGTGAGACTAATCTGCAAAAACGCCTTTCTAATGTCTGAAACTACGCCAGTCTGGTCCAATCTGAATCTTATAAAAAGTGATGGTTTCAACTCGATCGGATTAACACCTTTTACCAGACATGGGTTCAAGGAAGGAGAATTTTTCAGTTTCGCCAAAGCATCGAAAACTGGGCGAATTTTCGTGGTCCTGCTATTACTTTTCACGACATGTCGGTGAGGTAGATGGACAGCTGTTCTACTAATGTCTTTTCGGGAACCTCTTCTATTATATCCTCCTCCATCCACTCGCAGAGCACATGGCGATAATCAACAAAATATCCTTTATTCTTCAGTTTTTCGGTTAATGTATCAAGACGCTTTTTGGCCACATCTAAATAACTCGACAACGAAGAGTGTCCTTCAATCCACGGCATCGTAACTCCATATCTTCCTTCGTCATTAACAATGACATT
This sequence comes from Galeruca laticollis, assembly GCA_963921935.1. Classification (NCBI taxonomy): domain Eukaryota; kingdom Metazoa; phylum Arthropoda; class Insecta; order Coleoptera; family Chrysomelidae; genus Galeruca; species Galeruca laticollis. The sequence goes on along the minus strand of OY998179.1, from coordinate 51,962,114 downwards.
TTGAAGAAAATGTTCCATTACTGCAAGCTCCTCATCTTTTTTGGATTGCAGTTCATAAGGATCAGTTATTCCTAGAACATATAATTCCCAATAATCAGATATTGAAAAGTTACTGGAAAATAAGTATGTAACCAACATCGAGGAGTTTTGACGGTTCTGAGATGGAAATTGTGGAATCTTTCCCATCAGTGTCCAACCTAGAGAGGTTTCAACAGCAACTAACCTACAATTCAAAGAACATTTTTTGCCAGTCAATAATTTTCCAGCGACATCGGCACCTATCAAAATTTCTATAGGTCCTGAATATCTATCACTGATTATAAGGTTCAACTTTTCGAGTTCATGCATCCACGGCCCCTGTATAATACATCCAAGATTATTACAAATGACAGGCTGATGCAAAACGTCAAAGTCACATTTGTAATTGTCATTCAAATTACCGATTTTGACGTGGTAACATACATGTTTTATGCGCTCTGATTCTATACCACCAAAAAGGGAGTGTGCCAAATATTCTTCTCTAACAGGTTCATAGTCCATTTCACGTGAAAGAGTCTTTGTTATATATGAACGCTGTGATCCAGTGTCTATAATGGCACGAGCAAAATGAGTGTTCTTTTCACCAATAACTTTTACCAATAAAGTCTGCAGCAAAACTTCACCATTTGTATGCTTTGAAAGAGATTCGCTTGTGGTAGAATTAGTTTTTGTCTCAATTTTGCTTTCATTGTTACACATGATTTTCATGTGCCTTTCATTACAATTTGGACATTTTACTCGTGAGAGACATTTTCTGACCGTATGTCCAAATCTCAAGCATACGAAACAACAGCCTTTTTCTTCGAGAATGCGTGATTTCTCTTCGTAAATGTGTTTTTTGATATCACACTCAGATGAAGGGTGCTTTTCATTGCAAAAGACACATTTAACAACAGACTTTTGATTCAGCAAACCTGCCGCAGTAGCTACCGTACCTTCATGTTGAAAAACACACTTATTTTTAGGGGGTTTTCTGCACATTCTGTTGATATCAAATCCGGCAACAGCAAGAGATATTCTTTCTCCATTATCTACTCCGTCTTTTAAGAAATCCCTTAGCTTTTTTAGACGATCTTTCAATGAGAGTTTGTTAGAACAGGAGCTACTACGTTGCCAAACTCTCAATGTCTCTTCTGGCAAAGACGATTCTACAATAGGGTAAAGCATGACCGCACAAGTTTCAGAGGTGTCTGAAGAGTTCTCAGCTGCGACTCAATTTTGTCATACAAATCGCAAAGTTTGATAATTACGTGCAAGTTGTTCAAAACTATTGATAAAAGTTCTCGCACATATACCTCTACTAGGAGATCATTACGTCCAAATCTCGATTTCGAACTATCTATAGCTTTCGGAGAGTTGTCTTTAGTGGGCGGGTAACTATCAATCAATTGCCGAGCTCTTGAATTTGGAACTGTCACTTGAATGAGATATTGGAACTTATCCTCATTCTCAATGAATTGATTATCGTGTTTTCGTTGAAATTGACTCCAAGAGGATAACCAGGTCTTTATTTCACCACTGAATTTGCAAAATTCTATTGTGGGAAGTTTCAGTTTTCTTCGAGTCGATACGGAAATTTCACTAACAGAAGTACTTTCGGCTGTTTCTTTTCTGAGAAGCCTCTCTACTCGTATTCGTACTCTGTTATATTTACCCACGTATTCGTCCACACCAGCAATCTCTAAATCAAGTTCATCAGCAGTATAATCAGCTTCCAGGAGGGTATCGTATATTTCCGTGTTCAATTCGTTTAGACGTTCGAATTTCCAATCTAGGATCCTCAGATTTCCTTCTAATTCAACTAAATATGGCGTCGTATTCGCTATTATATCCATCATGGCATTTTAAATGTTTGTGAAAGCTGTTCTTTGCGCAGATCGAGCTTTCTTCGTTTTCTCCACCATAGATGTATGTCCTGTCACGGTCGCCACAATTTTAAGGAACTTCTTATACAAAATCACCTACCCGGTGAAAATCTATATCTTTTCTGATGAAGGAGTAATTACAATGTAAAATATGACAGACAACGCAAATAAATCGATGAAAAAGTACGAATCTATATTGACAACTCAATTACATATTTTTCTATCTGTCATCAACTAACTACGTTCAAAACTGTCACATACGAAGTGAATCAAGAACACAAAATAAAGTATTCCAAAGTATCATTTACAGCAATTGGTGTGTTCTGTGCAGTAAATGAAACAGTTAAATACGAATTGTGAGTAAGAATAGTATATAAAACGATTTCCTTTAAAAAGCTTCTATACCCACCTTGTATACATAGTCGTTTCTAGAAACATACGAAAGTTTTCTAAAAGATTATTCGTTTATTGTCACGGAAAATAACATGTTACCTAAAATAACACGACAAATCTCATAGAGTAAGGGTCTAGCTGCTAAGATCCAGTGAAGTGTATTTATTAGAAAGTTAAGGTGTCGTGTAGTAACGCGTATGTAAATGGTGTGGTGGAAGGCACAGCCGAAGATAATGGAGTCTCTAATCCTTGACACAGCCGGTCCAGAATAAACACTCCCAGATTTACAGTCGGAGAAATCGTTTTGCTGTGAAATTCGTCATCATTTTCCAGGCAAATGACTTTAATGAAACAAGTATCCAATATAAGGATTATGTCGGATTAATATTCATTGCCGTTATATACAAAACGAGTCAGTTCATGGATCTAACAATGCTTCCCACTCAAGCGTAGTTATTATTCAAGCAAGTAATAATTTCAGAATTTCAATTATATAAATAAAATAACTTTTGATACAATCTTCAATGGTCTGTGGAAGATAACTAGATATTAATGTACTGTTCTCCAGTGGATTTTTATCTGAGGCAGACTCAAAGGCTCAAGCAATACCAAAACGACATTCTGGAAATTAGATATGACAAGGAAACCACAACAGAAGCTGTAAAATGTTCAGATCCTCCGACAAACTACTTTCTAAACAATTTTGTGAATAATATTCAGGATATAAGTTCCCATACAAATACAATCAATATTTGAGAAATATACCAAAAGTTTGTTTAGATGTAAAAAAATCCCAATATCACAGGATCAATTGGATAGGCTTATTTTAGTACCATTTTTGCATAAAACCCAAATTAAAAAATTGTATACAAAAGTAATAGAATGTTTTGAGATGTACAAAAAACCAAACTAACATTTTGGCATCAAATCAAAAACAAATCTGGTGAATGTGTGAATTTTCCTGAATAAATGTTTTAATGTACGATTTAGAGAAAAATGTTAACTACAAAAATTGTAGAACGTGTTAAGATCTATCAAAAAGCTCAATAACATTTTTGCGTCAAATGAAAAACAAAGGAAATACGATATTTTTTCAACTTTGACAGGCCGCCATTTTGTTTTTACTGGGCCGATTTGGTTCATTAACAAGCTTGTCCAAGATTTTGACCTTACCGATTTTTATAGCAAGTTTTGTTTCGATCATTTCCAGATATAGAAAACAAAATAAAAACGCAATTAATTTTAGAACTGACTTCATTAACCTAAGTCATATATATGTATATATATATATATATATATATATATATATATATATATAACGGTTTAATTTAGAATTAAAAATAAAAATAACAAATAGTATATGAAAAAATAGACATCGAAATAACTGTTGCATCTTGATAAATGTATTCAATCTGTATAATACCTGAAATGAATTAATATATCTTCATACAGTATAAACCGTTAAAACTTGGTAAATTGAAAAAACTGTTAAGAAACAAAACATGCATAGAGTGGTAACCGTGGACATGCAATTTTTTTCTTCTCCAAAACTATTTAAAAGTTAACAATAAAAATGCTTTTGAATTCGGGTGGGGCTAGGTTAACGCTAGCCTTGCCCCGGTTGGTAGATTCCACGACGTAAGGGTCGAGACAGTTAATTGGATTATACCTAGTTTTTAGAAAAATAGAAATACCTATGTCATCAATTTTGCTTATAGACATTTCGCTTGTAATATGAAAGAAAAAGTATGTTCTTTATAATGCTCAGCCCTCTCGACCTGCCGTTCTTACCCAAACATCTGGATTTTTTACAATTTATTTATTTAGAATAGTATTTCAGTAATTTAGAGTAGTAGTAGCGTTAACCTGGCCACACTCGAATTCAAAAGTATATTTATTGTAAGCTGTTGGTGTGCTAGCTTTAAAAAATTATATACTAGGTTGTGCTCGGTGTCCTTCATCTGTGCTAGCATTTTGGAGGAAAAATTTCAACCAGGGGGGTAGCGTTGACCTGGCCCCACCCGAATACAAAAGCATTTTTATTGTGAGCTGTTGGTGTGCTATCTATAAAAATTGTTGTGCTAGGTGCCCTTTATGTGTGCAAGCATTTTCGTGAAAAAAAACCTAACCGGGGGGGGGCAGCTTGACGGACCTAACATCCCCTATAGGTATATAAAGTATGACTATTTATTCTCCCACTTCCGAGGATCTAGGAATATTTATAACGGGTATACAAAATGTTATACACAAGAAATCAAGCATACGCCATCTATATGTAGAACCGTGTGTGTGGTGTATATGGTTTAAATTTTAGGTTTTAACATCAATGTTTTTACTGCATTCCGTTACTCAGAACTACTATCTTTCTGTAACTGCAACGCTATGGGATTCACCTATTGTTATTTGATACAAATATATGTTCTTTGTCGAGATGTAGAGCAGCTGTCGAAGAAAGACGGATGCCGCTGCCAATAATGTATTTTATGAATATTATGACGAATAAATATTAGAGTTTGTTTTCTCAAACTCAGCTCGTAATGTAGTATTCTGTATTCCTTTAGCATATTATAGATACATTTGACTATCGAGCAATACGAGTAGACACTTAATAATCTCACTTATTTACAAAGTATGGTTATTTTTGTGTGTAACCCTAACTAATTTATTGAACTTTATGCTATTCAAATGGATTTCCCGTTCTCATAAATATATATAGTAGACATACTACTATTGTAATTCACATTCATTTACCTGTATCCTGATCTATATCAAAGTTCTACTTAAAATTACTTATTAACCACCTTAACATTTACACTGTGCAGTCTACAGTACCTAACACGTACCCTCTTTCAATCTGAGCTTTGGAAAATCACTTAACTAACGCCCGTCTAGTTTTAACAGTGTTGAAATTATTTGTTCCTATTTGCGCTATTGCCAATGACAAAGCATGACGAATTAAGTTAGTAGAGAATCAGGGATGTTAGATATTTAATGTTGATTTATTCTAGTATTTTAAACAGTATTTAAAATATCAAAAGATATTTAGAATACCGTGGCAGTATTTATAGCACCATAAGTAGTATTCGAAATACCAGCAAATATTTGAAATACCGGTAAGTAATTGAAATACCAAGGTGGGTATTTAAAATACCCCGTAATTCTGAAAACAAAATACCAAATCCAAATACAATGAGCAAGTATTTCAAATATCAAGTAACAAATAGTAAGATTAGAAAATATTTTAAATAAAGTACTTCAATTACTTTTATTCCAAATACTTGCAGCTCTGGTTATTGGTACCCGTCACGGATAGTGCCCTGTTATTTTGATACGACCGGAAATTGTAGAAATAAGTCCAGTTGCCGATGTACACATCCAGTACGGGCTACAAAGAAGTTCTTAGGAGGAACTTCCTTTTAACCTTCCGCTACACGCGCGCGGACTCTCAGCCCCGTCGAATTAAAATTTAGCCGTCGTTTAGAAACGCGCTCTTTTCGGGAACTGTCGATTTCGGTACCTGTCGGAAGTGGACTGAGACAGGCTAGGGACACTGCAGACCGTGCCATCTATAGAGCCTGTCGAGTAACTAAAATCGGTAGATAATTCCAAAAAATTAACGAAAACTGTAACGTCGTTAGTAATCAAATTTTATTGATTTTTATTACTGCGTATGCGCGATATCATATTGCTCGTCTATTAATGTTAATGTTATCATTTCTTAGTTCAAGTGTAGAGGTTATTAGAAGGTTACAGTTTTTGTTGTATTTTTTAATTGCTATAATAATAATGTTTATTCACAAAAAGTAGTTTATACAGTAAATACAATACATATTTTAACAAATACAAATAAACGTGGTAACTACACAGAAGCTGTCGTAAACAGCTTGTACGTGGTAGATATCGATAATTAGCAGTCCAATATATTTGATGATATAAGACATGAATACAAAAATATAAATCGAAGAGAAATGACATCACATAATCAATTTAATGTTAATAATGAATAAATAAATAACAATATAAATAAAGAACAAAACGTCAATACAACAATATACTCTATTATTCCAATAATGAATAAACACCCACTAAGGCATTGCCTGGGCGTGGGTATTCATTCATCGTGCATGTTTATTGAATAAATAATGGGGTTAAAGGAACATAAAAGCAATATAAGGGATATGAACATGAACTCGCCTTCTCTATGTCAGTACAGTGAACAACTGAATAGTGTTATCTCAATTACATAGTATGTTTCATGAGATCGAAGGGTCAATTAATCGATGTATAGAAACTCTATCTATATCTGAAATTAAACATTTGACATCTTTTTTAAATGAAAAAATTGTCGTTGCAAGTCTGATTTCCAGAGGTAAGCAATTGTAGAGCCGGTTTGCAAGATGATTATATGATCTCTGAACGATTGTTTTGGTTGAGCATATTGTGCTCAGTTGTGCATTGGCTTTAAGTCTTGTATTATGCCTATGACTTACATAGTTCAAATTCGTTCGGTTTTTATGTTGTTCAACAACAGTTCTTAGGAAGTAAAGTTGCCTGAGGTCCAGCAATTTAGATTCTTTAAAAAGTGCTTCCGATGAGTATTGTGGTGGTTTTCCAAGGAGAATTTTAAGAAATTTTTGCTGTAATACATCTAATTTTTTCAAATGCGATATTGCTACTCCACCCCAGCCAACTATCCCATATGCAAGACGAGACTCCACAATTGCACAATAGATTGTTTATATTCGCGAGGTATCTAGTATATTTCGTAAATATCTGAATCTATAAAGAATGCTCCTCAATGTCCTAGTCACTTGGTCAACATGATAGTTCCATCTCAGGTGTCTATCTATCACTACTTCTAAATACTTGATTTTTTCTACCGATCGTATTAATATATTGTTCCCGATACTCAATGTATCATATTGGGGTAGTGAGTTGGCATAGCAAGAAAATGGTAAAAAGAATGTTTTTTCGTAGTTTATTGATAGAATTTTATCTGCGAAACATTCAAAGAGTTTACCCATGTCATCCTCTGCTTTAGCTTTGAGGTCATTCCAGCTATCAGCCCTGTACAACACTGCTGTATCGTCAGCGAAGCAAACAATGCTGCCACAAGTATCGTGACGCAATATATCATTGATATATATTGTAAAGAGAATTGGCCCCAAAACTGTTCCTTGCGGTACTCCACACTCCACAACCCTTTTTTCACTAACGACGTTATCAATTTTCACGTATTGTTCTCTGTTTTTAAGGTAACTCTCCATGAGATTCAATGTGCTTTCCCTGAAACCCATATTTTGCAAGCTCATCAACAGCTGTGAGTGGTTCGTGTCGAAGGCCTTAGCAAGATCCAAGAAAACACACAGACTCTTTTCTAAATTTTCTGATATTTTGGAAGTGAGAAAAATAATAGCATCTTGAGTAGAAATCCCTTTTCTGAATCCATACTGATTATTTGAAATGAAATTATGCTTGTTAAGGTAAGAGACCATTCTTTTTTTGATTATTTTTTCTAATGTTTTAGCTATGTTTGAAATGAGCGTAATTGGTATGTAGTTTAAAATTTCATGTCTGTCTCCTTTTTTGAAAATTTGTTTAATAACCCCCGTTTTGAGTTCTTTGGGAAATTTTCCTGTTTCTATTATTCGATTAAAAATGTTGTTGAGAGGAAAAGCTCTTTCTGTTTTTATCTCTTTCAAAGTTTCAGCTCTAATTTCATCGATACCGGGAGTTTTGTTCATTTTGAGAGATAATATTGTTCCAATTATCTCCGCCTCTGTTACAGGTTCCAAAAATATAGAGTGCATAAAAGATCCTTTCCTCAGGGGAGAATTCACAGGTTTTTGAATTTTTTTTGCAAACTTTTGCCCAATAGAGAAATATTGATTATTGAAACAATCTGCAATCTCTTTTTTGTCATAGATAAGACCACCCGTTTCACTTTTTATTGTTTGAATTTTGATAGATCTATTTTTCCCAGAAATATCCTTCACCGTTTCCCATAGCGCCTTGGTGTTAGTTTGTGATCTATCCAGACAACTCTTATAGAAATTGATTTTTGATTTCTTGATAAGACTATTCAATGTGTTTCGATAATTTCTGTATTGTGTTGTCAACATTAGGTTATTTGGCTCTTTTCAAACTATTTTGAATAAGCTATCTCTGGTATTTATGGAGTTTACCAATCCTCGTGTGATCCATTGCTTCCGTTTGATGTTTCTGTGTTTCACTTTTGATGTTTTGGTGTGTTTTGCAATGAGATTCTTCAGCAATTCTAGGAAACGTGCAAAACTTTCATCGATATTTAGTGAGATAATATTAGACCAATCATAGAGGGTTAATTCTGTTTTCAAGGATGAATAATCAGTGTATTTACAGTATTTTGCAACTGAAGTCTCATATTCCTCGTCATTTTTGGAGGGGAGTTTAACGATTGTGGTGTAATGATCTGTAATAACACTTTTTAGTACAATAGGTAAAACTTTGTTGGATTTTTTTTTAACAAAGATGTGATCAATGCATGTATTACTTTGTTGTCTAGTTACAGTATTTATGACGGAATGATAATCAAACTCATAAAAGCTATTTACATATTCAGTAATTATGTCATCTTCATCTAGAATGTTCAAGTTGATATCCCTCAAAAATATGTGATAGTCACCAGAGACTTTCGAAACATTAGAGAGGTATTCCCGAAGATTTTTGACAAATATTTGTTCATCTGTTGAAGGCGGACGATATAGGCCCGTTAGATGTATGGTTTTTTCGTCTACTTTTAGTGTGATTTGAATCGATTTACATACACCTATATTAATGATATCATAATTATAGCATATATTCTCTCTTACGTAAATAACAACGCCTTCGCATTTATTAATGTTACCCTCGTTATACAGTATGTCGTAGCCATCCAGCTTAAACATATTTATGTCTGGGATATTCCATGTTTCTGTGAGTACAATGCAGTGAAAATGCTGTTTTATTTCATGAATGTATATTTCTAGTTGACTCAAATTTCTTGCAATACTCCTTATGTTCTGGTGAAGAATGATGAAGTTGAATTTTTTTATTTTCTTCAGATGAAATCAAATTGTAATAGTTATTTTTATTATCAACTTTTTTGGTTGCAATGAGTTTATTTTCATAGTCCCTAATATATGGATTCATTTTTAATTAGAGGAAGTATAAATTTTGTTTGTAATGGAAGTAGGAATGGTAACAATAATATTAGAATGAATAGTTGCAGATGGTACAGATAAATAGAATAAAAAGGTAGTAAGAACGTTGAATCTATCTAGCAGAGTGCTTGCGCAAGTTTGGTTTTTTTCGTACTGTTTCCTTGATAATTTTTTTCGTTGCGCCTGTTTTCGGAGTATTTGAGTTTTCTTTAGTGGAATCAGATAAGTTAGATTTTTTGGTTTGAGTTGACTTTATGAATGTGAAAGCAGCTTCTTCCAGATTATTTTTTTCAGAGTAAGATGCTCAGGGGCTGGTGTGCCTGGATCACTTTGTGGTTTGTTTTGACAGTAAAGTTCGCCTGCGTCTTCTTCTGCTATAGAGTAATATCTATCTGTTGTTTCGTTGCCTTATTGTTATTAACTGAAAAGACAGTTTGAAAGTGTATTCTGAAGGATTCTAATAAGTGGTGTACTCGGTAAGTTTTATTAAAAAAGTTTGAGCATTTTTTATTTCACAATTAACAACCATTATCTTTATTTTTATAAAACACAGAATTTTTACTAATTTAATCGACAACTTCAGAGATCATGGTTGTGTTTTACATTAGCTAAAATGGAAATTGCTTCATTAATAAAGTAGATATTTATTTTTACAGTTTTGTTCCTCCCACCCAGAAAGATAAAATTGATATGCCTGAAAAGCAGTGGCAATAAATCATTAAATTTGTCGACGAAGAAACGATGGACGATATGATCCCTTCATTTTCAAAAACAGTGTTTCTTTACATTTGAGAAAGACGAAGAGAAGTTAAGACAGTTTGATTTGCCTTCCCATATGAGTGGAAATTGACAAAAATTGATGGTAAGTTTTATAGTATTCAATAAAGCATGCTATGAATTTGGACATTTTAATATGTAAATTGAGTGAATGAAAAGACGAGTACTGAGTGTTTAATTATATTAAAATTCCAGTTAAGCGCTTTCGGCCATTAGGCCATTCTGAGAGCTCTTGTCAAGAAAAAAACATAAAGAAGGTGTCAAAAAACATCAAACCCTGTAACTGCTACATACAATGAAATGAAATGTTCGATGTTATATCATTATTTAAGTAAAATTTAATAAAATTACTCTATAAAGAGCGTGTACAATTGTAATTCACATAACGAAACGTCTAATTTGAAATTATCAACTAAATGATATGTGTACACCCTCTTTATAGGATAATTTTAACAAATTTTACTTAAATAATGATGTAACATCAAACATTTTATTTCATTGTATGTACATTGTACCTGTTGTATGTGTTTCTCTTGTCGGCAGCTTTGAGAATGACCCAATGGCTGAAAGCGCTTAGCTGGAATTTTAATAAAATAACACACTCAGTACTCCTCTTTTCATACACTCAATTTATATCTAGTGTGTACACCATACTCAGACAATTCCATTTTGAAATGTACCCATTGGAGAAATAATAATCTGGGTTTTATTTTATGTTATAGTTATTCCCTCCACCAGCTATGGGATGGAAGGTATTGATCCCTTGCCGATTTTTATATATAGCCCATGGTATTACAATTTATGGGAAATGAAAGTGAGTATTAACTTTTGTTGAGGCATTACGTCAAAGTATTTAGTCTAGCGGTAACCAAAAATCTAAAATATGCAATAAAGACAAAAAATAATAAAATCAATAAATCAAAAAATAGTTAAAAACCAAAAAAATCAAGAATTCCTAAAAAAGTTGAAAGCTCCAAAAAAAGGAATTAAAAAAAAACAAAAAAATTTGAATATTCAAACATTTTTTGATATTTTGTTTGGCTTAGTACAAAAACATGTGTTAACTTATTATTTCAATGGTAAGCGCATTTTGTTTTTTTTTGTTGACATAAATTCTCAAACATATTTGTGTGTTTACTTATTTATTGTTGTTATTTTGTGTGTTTACTTGTAGAACCTCAACTAGAAACGAGAAAGGACTTCCATGAGTAGGTGGGATTTTTAAGAGCCCTTAAGAAACATTTTAACAATCATAGACTGCCAGGAGCTGCAGAGTAACTTAAACCACCTTATGCGATGGTTTCATAAGAACTGAATGCTTTTAAATGTAGAAATATACAAATATGCAATATACTAGGTTTAAGCTTGTGATATAAACCTATTTAATACTTCCAGTAAAGAAATAAAAATGTGTTTTAAGTGGAAATGAAATGTTAGATATATTATTTTGAATGTTGTGTAGTCACAATTGCTGTTTAGTACTCTTATATGTAATTACTTGGCACCTTGTATTCACAGAGCTGGGCAGTAGTTAACAACTTTCCCTTCAAAAGTGTTTTAATTACTTTTATTCTAACATTCACAGTAATTATACTCAAATGTTGTCTTTCACAAAAAGTTGCCAAAAATAGTAGTTTACTCATTACTAACACTTTTTTTAATTAAGTAAGTAGCAGTTTGTCCAGCTCTGTGTGTTTATATGAGTGTAATAATAAATTAATAAATTAATACAAACTTATCATAAATAATTTCCTACTTTTATCTTAATTTAACATCATTTAAAAATCTAATGATACTCCAATCTAGAATGTTTGTTACCCAAATTATTTTTTAATTATTGCATTGTTTTTACATTATAGTTTATTTTTTGTCATTCTGTTTGTTAAGAAAAGTACTTTGGGGAAGAAATTATTTGTTGTGTATTTTTATACCAAAATAAATAAACTGTTTATTTTTTCCAGTTGAATTAACCATTTATGGTCCATCATTTGATATTTCATTTAACTCAACTCAACATCTAATCATTATTGCGTTAAGTTGAATGAAATGTTAAATGATGGACTATAAATGGTTATTTTGAAATAAAATAATTAAAATACAGTAAATTTGATTATACCGCCAAAACCTAAAATTACAGAAATCTTTTCAACATCACTCAATCGTTTAGTCGACAGGCTCTTTAGATGGCGCCACAACCAGTGTCTCATCTATCGGTGGGTTATCTGTGGACTGAGATAGATCAGTATCGTTTGTGCGTTTGGAAGCTTTACGTGTTGCTGAGTAATACGTGATTGAGGACCGTGAGTCCCACGCGTGTAAATCTGTCCCAAAAAGTGATTTCAAGCAATTTGTATTCGACAAGGAAAAGTAAGATTTTTATTGCTTTATTAAATTTTTATGCAAGTGAGTTAATTGGCATGAGGGAAAAGTGTTAGTTGATTTCAAAATTATAAGAAATAATCTATTTTTCAGAATGTCTTATGAAAAAGACCAAGAAAATCTACAAAAATTACTGGAGGGAACAATGTTAGAAGATGACGACGGGGAAATTGAGTACAATGACGAGGACGATGATAGAGAGGAAGATCATTTGGAAGAAAGATCGGACGATTCAGCTGCAGAGTAGGATATTTCAGACACAGAACAAGAACCATCAACATCAACATTAGACGGTCCATTTTTATGGGCAAAGATAAAACCACTAAATGGGCAAAACACCAACCACCAAAAAATGTTAGGACAAGGGCTGAAAATTTTATAAAACACCTACCTGGGCCAAAGCTGCCTCCAAAAATTTGACGGATCCGCTCTGGAAATTCTTTTTCACTGATGAAATTTTGTATACCATTGTAGAGCATACTAATCAACATATTCGTGCAGCAGCAGAAAATTTTTCACGTGAAAGAGATTGTTCTCTAACAAATATGTCTGAGATTCAAGCATTAATTGGATTACTCTATATGCCTCAAATCAAGCCGCTTACACGTGAGAGAGTTATTCAGTACTCAGGGAAGTGGTGTGGAAATATTTCGTTTAGTTATGTCGGTAAACCGATTTCAGTTTCTTCTTAGACATTTGAGGTCCGATGATGCTGAAACAATGGATGACCGAAAAAAACTAGATAAGTTGGCCCCTATTAGGGAAGTGTTAGATGTTTTTGTAAAGAAGTGCAAAGACGCGTATTCTCCTTTCCATTATGTAACAATTGATGAAAAATTAGAGGCCTTTCGAGAACGCTGTGCATTCAGACAATACATTTCCAACAAACCCAACAAGTATGTAATAAAGATCTATGCCTTAGTAGACTCAAAGTGGTATTTTGTAAGTAATCTGGAAGTTTATGTCGGTAAGCAGCCAGAAGGTCCTTACGCAGTTAGCAATGCAGCAAATGCAGTAGTTGAGAGACTATGTGAATTTATAAATGGTTCTGGAAGAAACGTTACCACTGACAACTGGTTTACTAGTATACCATTACTGGAGTCCCTTCGATCCTAAAAACTGACCCTTTTGGGCACAATACGCAAGAACATAAGAAAGTTGCCAGAAGAGTTTTCCCGTCCAGTAAAATCACGGCCAGTTCAGTCTAGTGTGTTTGGTTTTCGTGAACATGTAACTCTAGTATTCTACAAACCTAAACCCAATAAAAATGTATTACTGGTTTGAAGCCTACATCATGATGATAACATTGATTAGACAACAGGAAAACCAGAAATGATTATGGATTACAATAACACTAAAGGTGACGTTGACACCGTTGACAAACTTTCCGCAGCTGATGACTGTGCAATAAATACCCGAAGATGGCCTATGGTCGTGTTTTATTCATTGCTGGCATCAATACTATGGTGATACACAAGTGTAACAGTCCAAATAACATGAAAAGAAGAGAATTCTTGCGGAATCTGTCTTTACAATTAGTGGACAATCACTTACGTCAACGAGCTCAACTCACATGTTTGCCTAAACAACTAGCGTCAAGAATTAGAGAATTAACCGGATATGTGGAACCACAACAAAGACTAGCAGCACCTAATGAAAATAATGTTTCCAGAAGAGGTCGTTGTGGTTTCTGCGACCGGAGAAAAATCGACCCACAAAATACTTCTGCATATAATGTGGAAAATACATATGCTTGGAACATTGTACTATATGTTCAAAATGTGTATAAATGATGTGATTAAATATAAATGTTTAGTAATACTAATTTTTTATAATTCATCAACATTCAGAGCCTTGTTTGTGAAAAAACTTAACGTGGACTCACAGACTGCGCGCGTGTACTTCTGTTGAAAACAGGCACGCGTGTAGCGGAAGGTTAAGGAGGGCGTAATGTTACGAAATCGCACACTGATGTAGTCCCGGAATCCGACTCTTTCAAATACTATATACAAAAGTTGAAATTTTGGCTAATGTACACCGATTTCTTAGAAAGACTATTTATCATACAGATTTTCAGAAAAGGCGATAGTTTGTTGGGACACGCAATCGAGAAGTTTCCAAAATAGAAAGCACTGAAAAACATTTAATATATAAGGAACTATCCACCAGCGGAAGAGCAAGTTGACAATTTAATCTCGTAGTAAACAGATGTGAACATAAACAGAAAATAAGTATTAATATATATTAAAGTTAGTGAATACTAGTGTATTTAATATAAATTAGTTGAATAATCAAGTTTGTATATAAATTGAGTATTAGTGACTAGTTGAGTGTAGAAATAAATGACATAAGAAGGAGATATACCTTGTGTATAAATTTATCCCACCTGTTGTTTATTTGGATAAATAAGAATAATATCACAATACTATTCGAACTATTACATCGTCATAATGTATTTAAGTCCTAGACAATTTTTGTACACCCAATTCAAGCCTGAAATAACTGTGTCAAATTATGTCCAACCTAACTACACCTTACTTCAACTGTCGATTACGTACACCGTTCCATTTTGTTAAATTAAGAGATGGACGCATCATATGCAAACTGGAATAGTTAGGCATAGTTTGTCCTTTATGTATGGACTGAAATTTCATCTCGTACGTTCGAAATTATTCTCAAATAGTGGTAAAATCATAAAAGTAATGCAATTTGTTGTTTGGATCTTGATATTCACCAACTGGATAGAGAGTCAAAGAATATTACGTTTATCCATATATTTATTAATAATTTCAACATACAAATAATAGAGGATAGTGGAATATATTTATTCATAAAATCAGATATTTAACCATAAGTATTAGGCATATTAATATTATCTTTTGAATAACAACCGTCAAGTATACACAACAGATCTTGGAACAAAAAATAATACCTTTCTGTCTGATAATAAATATAATTTTTAAATCGTATTGAAATATTTATTGGCTATGTTTCATCAACAAATGAAAAATGAATCAGTTACTAATATGATATACTTTTTGGCTTTGGTTATAGATGGCATTGTGCAATCTATAATGACTATGGATCTAGCTTATGTGTTTTCCATGAATTATTATTTTAATTACAGCATGCTTGCTTCATTGTTGTAAAATAGATCTTCGCTATAACTTAAATTGTGAAGATATTGCCTATAAACTGTGAAATCACTATTTCTACTCAGTTGAAAAAGTCCTGATTAAAAAAAGGAGATTTGTAGAATTATAATCATTAGACAAGGCAATTTTATTCGTTCCTAAGTTAGAAGAGTATACAATTTGTCTAGAAATGTTTGTGAATATGCAAGTAAATTCATTATATTTAGGGTGCTTCCAAATATGACTAAGGATTCATCAAATTTATATGATTGGAGAATTTATATCCGTTATTTCTAAAAAGGAATAAGTTCCAGTTAAATTAGAAACGAAGATGGGTTACACAATGTCTTCTATATAATAAATCAAACAGTGTATCATATTTGGCAATGTGTGCATATATATCTCTTTTATATACAGTGATCTAATATTTTTGGTTTCATACTCTGTAGATAATTACCCAAATATTCCCTTAAACGCTACTTTCAATAGCATCAACAATATTTCGCAAATCATTTCGTCTAATTTTATTTGTTATGGTTTTTGGAATATAGTCTACTATTTTGACGCCAGCTCTTAACTTTTGGCTATCACCAACCTTTCCATTCACAAATTCTTCGATTTCCTTTGCACACGTCTTATCGTACCCATCAAATAGTACGACCACCGCCATCGCATGTTCTCCATCAATTTGGTGAGGTATTCCAATTACCGCTGCTTCTTTAACAGCAGGATGAGAAAGTATTATGTCTTCAATGAGATTGGGGAGAATGTGCCATCCTCTGTATTTGAACATTTCTTTGATTCTTCCTACAACGTAGAAACAATAATCCTCATCATAGTAAAGTATATCACCGGTTTTCAAATATCCTTCTGAATCAAAAGCCGAAGAAGAGTCCATTTTGTAGAAGCCGTTCATTAGATAACCATCATTTTTAATTCTCAACTCTCCTCTTTCATTTGGTCCAAGAACTTCATCTTCTGTTTCGGTATTAACAAGCTAAAACAGTATAAGCTATAAGATACAGCAGGTAAGAAAATTGTTAAAAGCGTATTTGTATTCACTCATAGTACATATTGTTATTAAAGATATAAGTTGACTTCTTTACGTTGAAACAAATCACTACCAAAATGACTGAATTCTCAACATCAGTTCATATCATAATATCATTAATTGAGGCATTTCACTGATACATGTAACCGTCATTGTAACTATTTTTGAGTTACTGAAAATAGTGATCTACACAGAAAACTTTTTTCTACGACTATTATAGAATTTCTATACTTCAACGTAGTTTCTGGTTATGGAATAGCTTCATTCTAGCTAATGAATGATAACATTTGGACGAAATTCTGTTTTTTATTTGATCATCTAGTAACGTTTACTATAGGACAGTATGATTGCTATTAGAAAATCTTATAATACTTATTAAGTGCATTCGATAACGGTTATACGAAATTCTTAAGAATTATATCTATTAACAGTTATTCAGTGGTGTCCAACAAAGTGACTTTAATAACCATAATCATGAACTCACTTGACGCCTATTTCATGCAAGTTTCTAATAACTGTTATTCAATTTTTGCTAACGGATCACTGTCATTTAACTCTTTTTGAACAATCAAATTTGGCTCGCCGGAACTGGGAACATGCGTGAATGTGGGGTCGGTACACTGCTCCTCGGAGCTTCCTTAGAAACCGTTACCATCTCCATTATTGCCCAAAACAATATCTTGCGAATCTAAGGGCGCAGTCGGTATTGGTAAGTCTACATTGTGAGGAAGAGGTCTTATGGCAGATTGCAAATTTGGATATTCGATCTTACGCTTTCCATTTTTGGAATAACTTCAATCTTTGTAATACAAAAATAGCAATCATCAAAATGGTTGGTGGGTTCTCATCATGCCATTGGAACTGCAAAACTCGTAGTTCTCCTCTTCCCTTTCATCCATTGAACAAATGACCTGCTGTAGCTAAGACAGCACACATGGGGAGCCCACTGTTTGTCTTGATCTCCTACTACAACACCAAAATACATGAAATGAGCCTTTTTCACATTTTTAGAAAATGGTCTGGCTTGTGATTTCACCATAAATTCTCCACAAATATAACACAACTTGTCAGGAGAAATTTGGCAACTGCGGTACGTATGGCTTGCCATTTTTGTTGTTAAGAAATGTACGTGTGAGTCCGTTTCTGCCCAGCAACTACAATTATGCAAATTTACTACACTATTTAGTGCAAATGAACATTCATCGGAGAAGCAGATATTCTACGATACATCTGGATCAATGTTCAGTCGATATCGTCTTCAAGTAACTCTTTGTCTAATCTAATTTTCTGAGGATGGTATTGGTATTTATGTAAAATTCCAAAAACACTGTTTCGAGAACCACTCACTGCAATAGAAATATGTGGTATAGTTTGTGGTTCTTGCAACGTAAGTTGTCCTACAACGGCAATTTCAAATGCGTCGTTATTAGCTACTCGTTGGGGTTGATATTTTTTATTCGTAATTGATCCTGTTTCTAAAAACTTTGTCATTAATTCAGTTACTACTTATATGTGGCAGTTCTTCCGGGATGAGCAGCATTAAACTGTCTAGCTGTGGCTCTTACAGATTGGTTATTTGCGTCATATAAACCTACAATTTCAATTCCTTCTTTCAGAGTATACAACATTTTTACATTAGATGTAGGTACTAGTTACATCTAAATGAAAATACTCTAATATATACTAGGATTCCTTCTTGACTCTTTATTTACAAAACATCTCACAATATTTTTTCGGTCACTATATTTTGTTCTTTGTTTTTGGTTTATTTTTGTTTCTATCAGTAAATTGAAATTACTCGTAACTGCGAAATGGTAAACTTTTCACTTTAGGTATTAGATATCTTTGGAATCACCCTTCAGAGGAAAATCGTAAAATGCTGTAATATACAGGATGTTCCATTTAAAAAAAATGGGAGTGGTGACCATACGGACGAGGGGGTTAAAGTTATATATATTTCGTCAATAAAATTTACTCTCATACTAAACTGGAAATGATTTATGTAACTTCAAGCATTAAGTAGCTAATTTTTATGATACAGATGGTTTGTAAAATACCCACTTAATCCTGCTTGATAAGCTTTTACATATCAGGAGCATATCTCATTTTTCTCTAGTTAATAAGTTTTTCATGTTCTCCGGAACAGTTTAACATATTTTATGTTGTTGAATGGATAATCCAGATATGCACAGTCAATCATGATTATTTTATTATCCTTTCGTTTATCAATATCTATCTATTTTCTACAGTGGAGTTATTTCAATAATTCGATAATGTCGGAGAAATTATGAAGAGAATATTCATGAGTTGATTGTAAATTTGGTCACTGGAGGTTAAAAATATCATTAAAAAAGATTTCATTTTTGAAGTAGATAATACAGAAACTGAAACTCACTTTCCACTGTATACCTTCCATCATCTTGCCGCAGGATAGGGGCTTTTTAAGTTGAAAAGCATATTCTTCAGGTGACATAATATTGAACGTGGTAATCAAACATCCAGCTTCAGTTTGACCATAATTTTGGACAATTTTAGCATGTGGCAGTATTTCTCTGAGTGTCATTATTAGGTTCAAAGAGACAGCACAACTTCCCACTATAAAACTATGTAGACTACTGGCATCAACATCGGCTGGCTTATTTTTGACAAAATCTATAGCGTGATATGGAGCTAGGAATAATGCAGTTATCTGGAAAATAATATTGATCATCATTCGAAAGTCACCTCTAACATAATTCGTGACAATGATTTGAAGGAATCATATTAGCTGATTAAATACAATATCAATCACCCTTTGATGGTATCTAGGATAGTTTATTCGATTTTGATGCTTACTCAAAATTCAGAGTTATCCCCACTTACACTAATAAATCTGTGAAGGATTAAACAAGATCGTCTGAAAAACCGAAGTGTTAAGATGGATACGTAAAATGTGAATACTTTTTCGTGGTTTAGAGTAAATGAAATCAGTCCATAGACATCTTGACGAGGTAAAACTAGGTGACGCGAGTACACCCCTTATAAAAGTTGTGATGTAATATCTTACGATGTATGGGGTGACACAATTAATATATTGTAATGATTTAAAATTGGCAAGTTCAATTATGTGTTGAAAACCTGAAAATAGAAACCATGAATTAATAAATTTATTTATCTGATAGGAAATATCAGACTAGCCAATGTATTCATCAGTCTGTATAAAATAAAGCAAAAATTTAACACACTGTATATGAATAGAGAGTAGATAGATAAAAAAAATTGTGAGTAATAATAATTATCAAATTTCTGATGCATTTAAAAACATATTAACATAATTTTAACTGCAATACACTATTTGCATATAGTGGAAATAATATTTGTTTTCTAAACAAATCATATCATTAGATAGAGAGAACGGTCCTGGTAAAACACCGTTAAGTCGTGTAAAAATCAGCTCCCGTCGATAAACCATTTTTATGAGTGTAAACATAGTTATTTAGTGAAAGAACTATAACCACTAGTGTAAATCATCAGCTCTATATATCCATCTAAAATAAGCATAATTTATATCATCATAACAACGAATTTGGTATTTGAATAATAGCAATCACACTCGATTGTTATTAATCGAGGTACAAAACCTGTCGCTTATCAGCAAAACAACCTTCAGTACCTGTTTTAAGTGCGAAATTATGGAAATTAAAATCCAAGACAATGGATATGGATAATACCAGCAATTACACTACTATCTCACATAATAACCTTCCACAATCTTATTCAACCATTACAAAACAACAAAAAACAATTTTTCCAACAAAACAACAAGCAATATTAATAATAAATGACTATTGTTTGTTTTGTGGTTCTGACAATTCAATCGAAACAGATCTGGCTTCTTTTTCTTCATAATGCGTTTCGATAGTATAATTGGGATGGGCCCTCTCGTGCTAATGTGATTTAATAGTATGAATCGAATGAGGCGATTTCTTCGTAATGTGTTTTTATAGTGTATTTTGATATTTGTCTTGATAGTACCTATAAATCGGATGGAGCCTTCCTCAGTATTGTAGTTCGGCAGTATTTATTGAATGATTGAATGGAGCATTTTCTATACATTGTAATCATATATATATATATATATATATATATATATATATATATATATATATACATAATATATATATATATATATCTATATATAATATATATATATATATATATATATTTTTTAATACATATCCTCTATCTAAATTCTAAAGAAAACATTGAAATAAAGAAAATATGCATATTTAGAAGTAATACTAGTGACACACACTGTATTATCAATAATTTGGAAGGTTCAATATACCAATAAAATTTGACATTTCAATTTCATATGACATTACTGCAGAATAGACTTAATGACAGATAGATTTTGAAACGATTTAGAAAACCAGAATACAGATGTCTCTGTTAGCGGAATGGCACTTATAAGAAATAATGAAAATCTCTCTTGGTATATAGAAACGTGAATTTGTATTTTAAAAAAAAAGAATTCTTGGTGACCAAAGGAGAAGAGAGTTATTTATGGTAACAGTTTAGTTAGTTGATTCATAACATCGCGAGAGACAACATCGGAATAAGAGTTGTCTCAAATTTATTTGAGAATATCGGAATAATTTGTAGCATTATTATCAAATTAACACAATTTGCCTTTGAAAGCCAGTGCGTGTATTATTCGCAGAGAATTACAGCGGTAAAGTGCGAGTGTTGTTCCAGTTTCTAAATAAGTCATTTAGAAAATTGTTCCAGATATTCTAAAATGTTTTTTAGAATACAAACAAGTCTATCTGTATCCATTTTGGTGAGTCCAGTCCATATTATATATTACTTCTCGAGAATTAATAGGCCTTTAGTAAAAAATATTTCGAAAGTAGATGCATCCGATGAATTAAATATTTGATCAAATTATAGTAACATTATTGATATATCATTCTACGTAAACTCAAGACAAATATTGAAAAAGACAATTTACAAGGAAATTGGGGAATGTTACATTGACATATAAGTCATTTTGGACTTTTAGTTAAAGTATTTAGATAAGAATTTCTAATTTTAGATTGTTTATAATATTAAGGTTTTCATAGAAAATTCTATTTTTGCGTATTCGTTTGTGATATTTTTTGAAAAGTTTTAATTTTTGTAAGTGTTTATTTGATAATATAATATATAAATTTGAATTCTAATCACCTTTTGGCTCTATTTTCATAATCATTCTCATTACATTTGATAATTTCATCCTATAGAAAATTTAGTACAAGAAGTGACATTTGGTTTAATTTCTGACAGTAATTTCATATGTGTCATAAGATAATTTAATTGTCTTATAGTGTATTGGACAAACAGTTACTTTCGATTTGAATAGTATAATACGTGATTTGGAAAATTATTTGGAAATTTATAAATTTTGAATTATCCTTTGAAACCTTTGATCCCTCCCTGAGAAAAGAGTGAGTTGATAGATATTGTGTATTAATTTATCTTTCAGGATATAAAATTTAATATTTATTTAGCCGGGCATATTAATTTGACAACTGCTGTCATTAAAAATTTTATAGGTTATATTTAGCTAAAGGTGTTTTCATATTAGTGTAGTTACAGCTACAAATAAATTCAACGATAAAACAATATAGAATATAATATATTATAATTAAAAACATAGTCGAGATATACTTAAATATATATATATATATATATATATATATATATATCGGTACTTAACCCATTAAGGACGGAGTTTATTTTTTTTTAACATTTTTATTTGTTTTCACTTTATTTGGAAGGTATTAAGAACATAAGAACTATGAATTTTTGAGAAAAAATTGTAATTTACTTTTATTTTATAAGAAACAACGTGTTGTAAAAACTCAACGCCAGTTCTTAGGAGTCAACATTGCATTTTTTGCACATTCCAACGTGCACCAGAAGCATATTCTCGAATAAATAATATGAGATTTTCATTACTACCCCCATTATTACTTCTTTTTATTATAAGAAGAATTATAGAAAGTCAGGAGCAGGATGAACAGTGTACTTTCATCTAATATTGCTCATGGAGGTTCTTCTACATTTTATACAGTATGTTCCTGTAATACCACACCGCCATCGTTTGTTATTTACAATAGAGTCTAAAATGTGACCTGCATTGTGTAACGATATCGTCATTCAGTCTTCATGAGGAACAACTTGACGGACTCGATGATGGAGGGCCTCCTTGACGTGGAAGAAATTGATATTTGTCACTTCTCACAGTTTCCTTTCTGAACTGCAATAAAGTTAATTTGTTATCTGCGCATTTATGTAAAATCCATGCTTTTTGTACTGAAGAACGTAGCAGCCAAGTGAATAGATTGAACCACCATATTCTTCCTCTAATGCTGATCCGATGCCTTGAGTATTTTCATCAATTAGATCTGTATTGTTCCATGACTCCTAACGACTGTTGTTGCATATTCTCCTCTGGGTTGCTTTTGTGGAAGAGGGCAGCCTCGCGTTATACGATATTCTCGAATATCAGACAAAGACAACAAGACCACCTCCGTCTTCATCTGCAGATTCTTCGCCCGTCTGCTCGACCATTTCCGGAAGTTCCATATAAATTTTAACAACGTCTAAGTCATCAGCGTAAGCCTCTTTGAAAAGGCAGTAGTTATAAGGACTGGGCGCTGCATTTTCGTAGCGCTCTAAATTACGCAAGAAAATCGCATGGCTATATTAATTTTGAAGCTTTTAAATAGTCACTAATAGATAATTACATCAATTTACTATTAAATTCAAATGAAAATAGATAATTTTTATTATAAACAATGGAAAAATATTACTTAGACTAACTTGAAGTCCATATCGAGATGACAAATTTATAAACACTAACACAAAACAATAAACTGTCTACGAAAAGCTTTAGTTCTAGACTAAACATTGAAACATTTATACGGAACCTACAAGTGGTGCATTCACCACCTACACGATAACCTTTTTTAAAAATATTGATATATTATGTTACAATATTCCTTTGAAATAATACAGTTATTTATGCGTTGCGATTTCGCAACGCTAGTCATTCATGGAAAATTCCAATGATTATTTGTAAAATTTAAAAAAACGAAAGAGTCAGCTTCAAACAAACCCTAACAATATTCAAACAGAGTTGAACGCAAGTACATCAATTATTTGAAACTTTCAAATTAACAATATATAGCCATAGCTTGCCTTTATTTTAAAAAGATTATAAATAGATAAAGTAATTGTGTCACCCCATACATCGTATCATTTGATATCACATCTTTCATGAGGGGTGTACTTGCGTCACCTATTTTTACCTCGTAAAAAGGTTCTTGGACTGATATCCAGAATTTTTGTTCAACTTTCAAATTTATACACTTAAAAAAGTAATATAGATTTTTTTCAATCATTTATTAGGTGTATGCAGTATTTAAGCACACATTTTTGGACCACTTGTTTTGGCTATAACCCCACAAGGGTACACTCAATTATTATATACTTTAACAAGTGGGTGACACGTCAAAGACATTAGACATGCGCGCCATGCATACTTCACTATTATGTTATGCATCGCATAATTTCCATTATAGTCCTGGAGGTAACGCTATAGTTGACCAAGTCATTTCATACCGGCTGAAAATCATAACCACCGTACATTCTACGGTGTCATAACAATAATAGTTTTCCCCTAACACATAATAGCTCTGAACGTCAGCTGCTCCGATAGCGGTGGAGCTAAAGGAGACAACATGAAAAAGCCATTGGAAAAAAATATGCTCCGATGATTTTTATACCAAGCGAAACTGTATTCAATTATTGTTTTTATTAAATTTTTTTCATAAAATTATCGTCAGCTGTATTGACGAGGGGGGGGGTTCAATGTCAGTCACGTGCATAAACTTTATTTGAAATTCGACAAATAATTGTATTTTATACCTTATGAAATTCATATATCTCAATTTTTATACTTTTAAAATAATAAAGAAAATTGTCAGCTGTACTTTTGACGGGGGTAATACCGTCAGTCAGCGTGATAAACATGTCGTGCGCACAACGCATTTGAGCGTTGCATAGTATCTTTGGAACATAAACTGACGATCTTCACACCCACAAACAATCAGCTGACGACGATTTTTTGTTTCTTCAACAGTTGAATTATCTTATCTTGGAATTCAATAAGAATAACATCAATTTCAAATGAATAACACCACGGTATATTTATTTATTCCGTGTAGGTTCCAAATTATATCAATATGTACTCTAGCATCAAGGAATTTCAAGCTGTAAAAGTCTCACTACTTCAACGTACCTTCCCAGAAAATTATCATTCTGGCCTATATGTAGAATATACCTGGTAGGTAAGTATACCCCAATGAAATGAGACAAACTTATATGAATAAAAGAGAAATACTACCCTCTGCTGCAGACATTTCTACTAGTTCATCCAGTTTTTCCTGTGCTGGCCTGTCGAAAGGTAACAGTCTGCAAGATGTCTGCGAAAACAATACCAATTTGTGTATTATGTTTAAGAAAAAATTAACCGCTTCATTTGTTCATTTCAAGTTTTTTAGAAAAGTCTCGAACTATTCTAGATATACGAAAAAATAATAATCAGAATTATCATATTCACAGTTCTGATCAATTACCACCGGCTAATTTCTCCCATGAATTGAAAAATACATATTTTAAAGAGGCTTTATTTCAATTTATTTGCAAAAGTTGGAGGAAAGATGATTACATGGCGCCATTCATAGGAGAACGAAAAGTTTATATAAATTACGACGTATGCTACAAATATGGAAATTAGAATGAAAAAATAGAGGGAAGCGTGGAGCAGGATTTAAATTGTATAGCTCATGAAGAAGCGGATACAAAGTTTTCCAAATTTTCCAATTAAAAGCCGATATTAACGTAGTGATAAGATGTTCAGATACAGATATTTTGATAATGCTCTTGGTAAATATGAGTTATATTCAGAGCAACCTAAAAATTCATTTGCTACTCGGAGCTGGAAATGCGCAACATTATATCAATGTTACTCAACTGTACGAAACATCAGAAGAGGGAAAAAACCATTTAAAACTTTAGGACAATCAGAATTATAAATAAAATTATTTACAGATAACATACATCAACTCCAAAAAAATATCGAAGAATTTGTATGCCGAAGGTATGGTATGAAATCAATCGGTAATGTCAATACAGCACGAGTAGCGATGTTCATGAAAGCCTATAAAATGAATGACCAAAAAGACAAATTCACCCTTAAACATACAATTGACGGTGTAATATTCTCTACATGCCAATCAGAATTATACCAGCATATACTACGTACAGCCTATATAGCGCATCTTTGGAGTCATTCTCATCGGTTAGTTTCATCAGTATCATGACCCTCACACTACGGATGGAAGGAAGTAAATAATACTCATTCAAGTGGTTAGACGGTGACCAAGCTCCACCATCAGTAACTGGAATTTCAATTATCGATGAAAATCCTGCAGATAATTATCCATAGTTTTTACAACACATTAAAGTTTAATAAATGTAATTTCGAAGTAAATATGTTGAACACAATCTCCTGGGTACACAAAATTATGTTGCACTAGTTTTTGTCAAGCTATTATCCCTGAATTCTCAAAACATTTGAGTTTGTCCATTATTGACCTAGGTTAACAATAGGAAAAATTATTAACCACTAATAGAGAAATTCAACTTTTTTGTTGGCTAGATGACACAATAATTGTCAACTTCACAGCTAGTAGTGGAAAATAGTATATTATACACCAAGGTGGTGAAGACTGTTATTATTGACTGAGCATCAAGATTATTTTGTGAGAGGCTTTGCCCCGAGCGGAATAAGGTGCGAGGCCTATAAATGTCTTCACCACCATGATGTATATACAATTTTTTCCATTACTAGCCAAATTTAAGACAACCATTAAAAATAAAACTTTTTCTTGTAAAAATCGAGTAGCACGGGAATGCAAATTCGCATTTCTACTAATAAAACAAAAATCAAGTAGTCGGATGCAAATTGATATTTCCACTAGTAAAACTTATTTTCAAATAACGGGTGCGTTCGGAAAACATAACTTATAACTCAACCGTTGAGTGAGCGCTCACTAGCAAGAATGGTTGACATGTGCCTTCTGAACGATAATTTTTTGGAAAGTATAAAACGTCATATACAATGCAATTGCAATATTAGTGCTTAGAAAAGTTAAACTCGGAACGTCATCGAAATCTTGCTTTCACATTAGCTGATTTTTGGTCGTGCCCTCTTTGTCAATGTTGAAATGTCAAAGCCACCAAATCAGAGGAAGAAGAAGTGGAGGAACTGCTACTTAAAGAGTTAAGTACATTTACTAAAATTATGAATGATGAACTGCATGGACCGCTTACAAGGTTGTACGGCTAAATGTACTGATTGTAATTGTTAATTTGTTGATTGTGGATGTATCTTGAATATTAAAAAATCAAAATTATATATCAGATGATGGTAATATAATTGATATAAACAGAAATATGATGATGCAATAGAAGAATTGCAGGAACCATTACCACATGATCATAACGTGAGAAGACGTGGTATTCGTGATAAAAACAGTAATTATTATGAAGAAATATTTCCAGCGTATAATGTTATGTTGTATTTCATTTCTGTATTTATTGCACTGATATAGAAACATTACAATCTGCAACGTGTTGTACTCCGTGAGCACACGTCTTACAAAAATGGCGTCCGCTCACCAAACATGTCGAGCTTCGCTCACTGATCAAAGTGCGTTCATAGAACATTCACCCAACGGTTAGGCAACAGTTGTGTTTTCTGAACGCACCCAACGATTGTAATTATCGCCATGTTGTAGTTACGAGATGTCATCAGTCATTATTGGTTGAGCGTGAATTTAAAACTAATGGCATTGTTATTCAAATAATTTTATCGTGTTAGGTAATTCCAAACAGCAAATACGTTAAAGACATTCTCTTGGGTATACAAAATTATGTTGCACACGTTTTTGTTGAACTACTATCCCTGGATTCTCAAAACATTTGAATTTGTCCATTATTGACCTAGGTTAACAATAGAAACAATCATTAACCACTAATAGAGAAATTCAAATTCTCAGTTGGCTAGAATTCGCAATAATTGCCAACTTCATAGCTAGTAGTGGAAAAATGTAATTTCGATAAACATATGAAATTTACACTTTCTTTACAGGAACGTCGAAAGGGATGTTGTTGAAACATCGGAACATATGGAAGAAGATGATGCAGAAGAATTAGAAAAAGAGCGGAATCCTATCATCGACAGCTCCGATGATAGTTGTGACGAAAGTAATAGAAACGACACAGACACAGCAGGAGATGCATATGAAGAAGTAGAATAATATTTCACGTATTAATAGAAATCAAGTTTTTTGTCTTATTTATGTTCATTACAGAAAAAGTTTCTTCAAGTAATAATTATTTTGCTTCTAATAAATAAATATTTCTGTATGTAATTTGGAACCTACACGGAATAAATGAATATACTGTGGTGTTATTTATATGAAATGGATGTTATACCTACCTATTGAATTTTAAGTATAAGATAATTTAAATGTTAAAGAAACAAAAAATCGTCGTCAGCTGATTGTTTATGGATGTAAAGATCGTCAGTTTCTGTTCCAAAGATACTATGCAACGCTCGAATGCGTTGAGCGCGCGACATGTTTATCACGCTGACTGACGGTGTTACCCCCGCCAAAAGTACAGCTGGCAATTTTCTTTATTATTTTAAAAGTATAAAAATTGAGATATATAAATTTCATAAGGTATAAAATAAATTTATTTGTCAAATTTTAAATAAGGTTTATGCACGTGACTGACATTGATCCCCCCCTCGTCGATACAGCTCACGATGTTTTTTTGAAAAAATCTGATTGAAACAATAATTTAATACAGTTTCGCTTGGTATAAAAATCATCGGAGCAGGTTTTTTCCCAATGACTTTTTCATGCTGTCTCTTACAACTCCACCACTAGTGCGACAACTGACGCTCACTTTACTGATTTCCGAACATTAAACATTCATTCATTCAGTATAAAATTTCTAAAAAAATTCAACGCTACCTTCCGTACTATTATAGATACTATCGTTCCAAGGCCGATATATAGCAAATAATAGCAAATAACGGATAAGATTGAAGATTGTCATACGAGGCGCAGTCGAGGATCATAACAACCGAATCTGTTATTTGCGTATCGACGGTGTGTTGTTCAAGACTTTTCGTAACCCCGTTGAAAGATTACATTTTGATTCCGAGGAAAGAACAAATCACGTACCTCGTACTTCTATAGAATCCCAACACGTGTTGTCATGGAACAGCTTAACAATACCACAACAATATCATAAACAACGTCAGTTTTTTGTGTTCGCGAGTTCGTTTTAACAGCGACCATGGATGAAATTGAGGACAAAATAAATTTTCTTTAGAAATACTGGGAGAATCATGTGCAAGGGTGTTGATTTACCGCCGAAAAGAACTTAAGAGCAACATCAAAAAGAATATGAAAATTTTGAAGAGGGGCGTAAAAGCAAGAATGTAAGGGTAGTTAATGAAGATGTATTAGGGTCAAGTGGTGTAAAAACGAGACTAGCAAAATTTTAGGTAAAAAATGCTTAATTACATTAGTTTGAGTTCTAAAATCGACAACTTGGAGTTTAATATAATTATTATGTGGTCCAATATTGAAAAGTATTCAGAAACATCAAGAAATATGTTTTGAAAAATGCAACGCCATATGCGTTGAAATGCAGGTTCAAAGCATTCATGACGCGAGTTAAACCTTTATTGGTAGCGCGCTTTTGCGGAGTCGGAAGCGCTCGGCGATAGTCGCCTTCGATGAGTTCTTTTGTGCTGCATTCAAATGCGTTCAGTACGTTGCGATACCTCCCCCGGTTCACGTATAACGTGCGACCAAAATTAAAGTGAAAAACGAGACTTGCGAGAGACGAAATTCGAGACACGGTTCGAGAAAAAACAAGACAGAGCGAAGTAGAGTTGTCGAAGGTTTACGTTAAGAAAGTGCGGCCATACACTGAAGAAGATATAAAGAAGGCGTTGAAGTTAATTGACAAAGGTGTTTTAACATTCAGAGCGGCTAGTGGACAATTCAAAATCGACAAGTCTGTGCTAACACGCCGAAGAGCTTACGCTGTAAGTACTCAAGGAAGGAAGACATCTTTATCACAAGAAGCAGAAAAGGACCTGAGCGAAAAAATAAAAATTATGGCAAAGCGGGGCTTTTCCTTGACAAAGAATGATATTCTACAAACGGTACAGACGTACTGCATAGAAAATGACATCCCAACCACATTTAAAAATAGAAAGCCCGGAAATGATTGGTTCAGGTAATTCTGTAACCGTAATAGACTTAACCAGGAGAAACTTGAACAACTGGAGAAAAGTCGACGCATGGCAACCAGCGATCCCTTTATTGTATACGGATTTTATGCAAAGTGAGAAGAAACCCTCCGCCAGCTTGATTTGGAAGATTGTTCAGGCCAAACATGGAACTTGGATGAGACGAGCTTTTCATCAGATCCAAACAGAGTGAAGGGCGTTGCTGAAATAGGACAAAAAGTGCACAGAAACATAGTGTAGCACAACCCGTAATAATTTTTTAAGGGGCTCATTTGTGGAGTAGCTGGAAAGGTAAGAGATACCTATTGCCCTTTTAAAATTGTACGATTGAATTGTCTTCTAATTACAAAGACGAAAGATTTGCCAAATACCTTCTACGCGTGATCTGAAAAAGGCTGGATGACGACAAATATTTTCCAAGAATGGTTCCAAAAGTTTGGTACCTTGATTACGAAGAGGTTTCAAATAATAATCATGGACGGCCACGTTACCCATTTAGATAAGGGCATAATCGGACTAGCAATTAAGGAAAATATCACGTTATTAAGACTGCCAGCACATACAACTGATGTCTTTCAACCGTTGGACAAATGCTGCTTCGATCCTCTTAAATTGAAGCGGAATAATTCTTTAATCGAATGGCAACGGCTCAACCAGCGAAAGTTAAGCAAGAGCGACTTCTGTAATTTTTTGTGTGAAATATGGGGAGAAGGCATTTCCGAACATGTAATAAAATCTGCGATTGCTAGTACCGGAATTTACCCTTGCAACAAAGATAAGTATCCTGCACATCGGTTGGACCCAGAAAAAATGGAGAGATATCGTGAAAACCTGACTTGTGTTTTTGTGGATGAACAATTGGAATCGGAACTATTGCCCTTTGCGGAAGAAAATAACCCATCTGTTGCTGTTGCTGGACCGTCAACGAGGAACCGTGATGTAAATACATCGACAACACCAATAGCACCGTGTTCCACTCACAGTAATACACCAACATCATCGTGTGCATCTCACAGCAACACGCCAACATCATTGTGTTCAACTCGAAGCACCAAACGCCTCTCATTCGAGTCACTCTTACTGTCAAAACTTCGAAGAACCGTCCCATCATCTCAGAACAGAAAGAAAATTGATGGCACTGTTTTGACTTCAGAGGAATATCTAAGTGAGATTGAAAAAAAAAATAAGAAAAATGGGAAGAGAGGTGTGAAAAAAACTAAAAAGCCAAAGAAGACAAGGAAGCCAAGTGAGTGTGAGTCTGATAGTGACAATGACGACATTGAAAATGTTACTTTTACAAGATATTTTTAGTAATGAAGAGAATTCTCTCGATTTCGAAAAGAAAGAAGCAGATGAACCATTACCATTGAAAGAAGGTGACTACGTCCTAGTGGGATTTGCAACCAAATGCAAGAAAGTTTTCTATGTGGCACAAATTGACGAGGTAGGAGATGAAGACGTTGATGTAATATACCTTCGACGCAACGGTAACAAGTTCCTGGAACCTGTGATCGCAGAAAAATATTCTGTACTGAAGACTGATATAGAATGCCAACTTCCTGCCCCAACTATCCAGGGAGCCACAAAGCGTACTGCTAAACAATTCATATTTCCTACTATTGATTTTGTTGAATATAATGTTCAGTGATGTTATAAATCGGTAAGATACCCAGGTACCTACTTGTATTTCAGAATCATGAATTACTTTGCCGAAGAATAATAAATACTTTAATTTTCATAACTATTTAGAGCACCATATTTTAGTTCTTTGTCGAAATAAAAAATTTAAAAAATGTGAACTTTGTTGTATATTTAACCTTCTGTGTCTAGCATTTAACCCAGTCTTCTGAAATTGTTCTAAGTATATAAAATTAGCGTTCCTTGTTTTTCGTCATAGCTGTCTCGTTTTTACACCTAACCAGGGTGAAAAACAAAGCTTCCAAACTGCTTAGGGGAGTTGCAGGATATAGTTCTGCGCCTTCGGCATGGGAATAAAAACACACCATTTGTGATAACTGGAGATTTTAACTCAAAGAACGAAGTCTGGGGGGGCAGAGTAACAAACCGTAGGGGCAGAGAATTCTTGTCCTGGTGCAATGCTACGAACTTAAATGTCATTAATGATGGACTTGTCCCCACGCTTGTTAGAGACACTGGGCAATCATACATCGATCTTACTGTGGTGTGTGACCGAATACAACGACAAGACCCTCAGTGGACGGTTCTTGTGAATCCTGACGTGACGGAGCACAGGTTTATTTTAACCGAACTCTCAACCGTGAAGCCTGTAGTCAAAAAAAGGAAAACAAGGTTTGGTGAACCGAATAAAGAATTACTAGTTCACATGTTTAGAAAAAAGACCAGAGATATGCTGGATTCTACGAATGTTTCTGATCTGGTGAGTCGCATCCGCAAGGCTTACCAAGAATGCACACCGAGGGTTTGCTGCAATGAGGACTATCGCTTGCCTTACTGGTGGAACGAGTCAATACAAGAGGCCATCTAAGATGTTCATCATAAGAGGCGTCTCTTTCAGAGAATAAAAAATGACCCAAACCGGCGTTTAGAAAAATATAGGGAATATAAGACTGCAAAAAATCTGCTAAAGACTGAAATCAAAACATTGAAGAGGCGAGCTTGGCAAAACCTTTGCAATGACCTCGAAGACGACATATTTGGCCAGGGATTCCAAATAACAAGAGCTCAATTGCAAAAAATGCCGGCTCGTGTTGAAATGTCAAGAGAGGAAAGGGAGAGACATTTTAAGGAGTTGTTTGTCACCAACTGCCCAAATAGAAAACAGCGACAAAAAGAACTAACTGTGATACAAGACTGTGATATGCTCAAACACCAGGAAATATTGGATGCCTGTGATAGTATCAAGGTTGGCAAAGCCCCAGGCCCAGATAATATACCATCTGTGATAATAAAAGCTGTGATTAATGGTAATGTCCAATTTTTTGTAAATTTTTATAATTCGTTTTTAACCAGGCAGTGTTTTCCAGGAGAATGGAAAAGAACCAAGCTATCGCTTATCGAGAAACCAAGAAAGTCACCTGACGACCCTGCAAAATATCGCCCAATTTGCTTAATAGATGAAATTGGAAAAGTCTACGAAAGACTCTTAAATACCCGGTTGATTGCGGAATTGCAAAACAAAATTAATGGCTTCCACGAAAACCAATTTGGATTCCGTAAAGGACGGTCTACTTCACATGCAATGGAAAAGGTTCAAGACATGGTAGCAGCAAACAAAGGAAAACATTGTGCATTAATCTTGGTGGATGTTAAAAATGCGTTTAACACTACATCCTGGACAGTCATCAGCGACCAGCTTAACAGAATAGGGGTGAGTGCATACCTTAAGAACATTTTAAATTCCTACATGGATGAAAGAGTAATTATCCTGAAAAGGGACCTTGAAAGACAAGTTTTTGGTGGTGTTCCACAGGGCTCGGTTCTCGGCCCTAGTATGTGGAATATTCTATATAACGAAGTGATGAACCTTCCAACGCCAAATGGAGTAGTAATATTGTGCTATGCCGACGATCTAGCGGTATTCGTAGCTTCTCGGACCTCCAACCAAATGATTGATAAGGCAAACCATACTCTTGATCTTGTATTTCAGTGGATGACTCAACAACATCTAGAGATTGCTCCTGAAAAAACCGAAGCTATTCTTCTTAGCTACAAAAGAAAGACCGATGCGATAAAAATTAATATGCAGAGCCAAGAAATAAAACCCCAGGGAACAGTCAAATATTTGGGATTCCACCTTGACCGAAGGCTAAATATGACAAACCACATCCGAGAAACCTGTCTGAAGGCTGAGAAAACAATAAAGGCTCTAAATTGTCTTTTACCAAATATAGGAGGACCAACAGCACCGAAGCGGCGAATTCTGGCGATGGTGTGTCAAAGTGTAATCTTATATGGTGCGCCAGTTTGGGCCCTTAAGACATATTTAGAAGTCAATAAAATGAGACTTATGAAGACACAGCGAAGCATTGCGCTTAGAGTCTGTTCTGCTTACTGCACCGTTTCAGGTGCATCTGCAATGGTTATTGCTGGTCTCATTCCACTGCACCTTTTGGCGGAAGAGAGGAGGAGAATATTCCACATGGCTGGTGTAGCTTCTGTTATCCAGAAACAGATAGAGAGGGAGATGACTCTGCAGCAATGGCAGTAAGAGTGGCAGAGCGGCCCTGAAACTTGGACCAGACGCCTTATCCGGAATATTCGACCTTGGCACAATAGGAAATGGGGGACAGTATCCTACCATCTTACTCAGTTCCTCTCAGGCCACGGTACTTTCGGCACTTTTACTTTTAAAATTAAAAAAAAGAGAGACGAAAGTTGCATATGCTGCGGGGCAGCTGTAGATGACCCAAATCACACTGTCTTCGAATGTCCTCAATGGGCAGAGAAGCGCCAAGAACTGTGCTCAGATTTAGGGGAAATAAGTGCAAGCAACGTCATTGACAATATGCTTAAATGTGAAAATGGGTGGAATAAGGTAACAGATTTCATAACCTATGTGATAAGCGCAAAAGAGAAAGTTGAGTTACGAGCCCAGGAATATTAGGCAATATTCCTTTCTTTCTTGAGGAGATGACCTAACAGCGGGTCCAAGAAGGCAAGTGGAAGTTCTTAAAAGAGGAAAGGGTTTTAGTGGGTCGGGGGTCTCCCCATCCCCACACTCACCCAAGCGCCGAAACACCAATGCCTGGGGGGTCTGCTAGCAGATTTCCTAAACCTCTTTGAAAAAAAAGGGTGAAAAACAAGACACGTATTTTTTTTCAAGAAAATTTTAAAGTAGTTTGAAAAAATTGATGACAGATATAAATTCTACATATAAGCTTCAATATTACATAAAATTGTCAAGCCGTTTGGAGTACTCTTTCCTAGGAAAAAAATAAAAGATTTAAAAATCGTCTCGTTTTTACACCACTCGACTCTATTAGCCTTCACGAACGGAAAATCAGAGGTTTATTCTCCTTACTCGCTGCGGACCAAGATTTCAATGTTGAAACTTACTTTGAAAGTTTATGACAACATTGACATTTCAAGGTTAGTTATTTTTAATCGGACACCATATTAGAGTATTATCTACAAAAATGGTATTTTGAGAATTGGAAAATTGTTTTTGTTCTTTAGACGAAAGTTTTTGTTGGAGGAAGATGATCATACATGGTTGCTTGAAAAGGTTGGATTAATGTGAGGTATTTTTGGCGCCTGTAGACTTGTTAAGCGGACTGCACATGATTTCCAAAGCACCAGAACCAGAGTTTTGGTTACATTGAGGTATACTAAAAACAAAAAGGACAGGGTATTTGTCATTCCCTAAGAAGGACTTCCTTTTGATGCCTATGGTTTATACATCGGCGATTTTTGATTGGTTATAGTAATGTGGGCATTCATACTATTGGAGCTGTTCCAAAAAAAATTGCAGCATTCTTAAAATTGGAAATTCCACAGCTCTACACAGAGCACTCGTTTGGCGGATCCTCGGCTACTATGCTTGTAGAAATGGTGGCTATCGGTAAAAGAATTTGGAGGTTGGGACTCCTCTGCGGTGGCGGAGTCATATTTTGAAAATTCGGTTCCAAAGAGAATGAAAATAACGAGACAGTTATTCCATAGTAATGAGGCCACACTGACAGCAAGTTAAAATACTGGTGCTATAGATGTTAAATCTCTCATCGATGGAATAGAAATTTCAAATAATAGCAATTGTCAAATTACTTTTCTAATTTATAAATAGTTAGTATTATTATAATTATTTTTATTATAAGCAGAATGAAGTTTTGAAAAAATATTTGAACAAGTGATTTCTTAACGGTCGCCGGCCGTTAAAACTCTTAACGGACGGAGGCTGTTAACATTAACTCTTCAATTGTCATCTGAATACCATTAAATCAAAATAACAGTATGGGATTACGAAAATTATATTTTATAAGGTGTTTTCATGATTCATTAGATATCTTAAGTGGAAATGAGTAATCGGAGATTTTTTCAATATCGATATTCAAGCCACCTTATATCTTTCATTTGAAATAAAGAAAGCCGGGTACCAGCTACACAATTTCATTATTTATACCCAGCTTATAGCCTTTTCATTTCATGTTATTTTGTAAGCGAAAAAAATCAATTTTTCTATCATTTTGTCGATGAAAATTAGGTGAAATTTCGATATTTTCACAAAAAATCCATTTTTTCTCACATATCGTTCATGAAACTATGACATTAAGTGAAATTTTGTCCTTGAAACTAACAAAATAAAGAGAAATTTTGATGGTTTTGGTTTTGGTTTTGTTTCGCATTGTGGATCTTTTCGTTTACCCACGTCGCGTTCGGGCTTTTACGTTTCACCCAAAATGCATTGTCAGTGTCTCGACGAACGAATATTAATCCATAACAAGCACGTTCTTGTATAGCGAAACACGTGCGTAAATATTGGTTAGGTTTTTATTTGTTGTGTGTTTTGTGTACTGGCAATTGTTTTAAACAAGATGAAACTGAATTTGAAGAAATATTGGGAATCCTAATGTTGGAAAAGAAAAACATGTCGGTTCTATTATCGGATGAACGTTACTTAGAAATAGTTCAAGAAACCAAAATTGCTCGACAAAAGTAACGGGATGGTCTTGAATTATCATCAAAAGATTATCGTGGATTAAAATGATATGATTTATTGACAGTTGAAGAAAATGATAAACTAGTTAGTAAAGAAAAATCAAGAATCCAATCAGGTTTAATTCTTTACTGTACAGCAAGTGAGATGTATGATATAATACACACAGCACATTTACAAATAGGACATAAAAAAAGGCCATGGAAAATGAATTGAAAAATGAATACTTCAATATAACTAGAAAAGTGATTTTGATATATCAAGGTCTGTGTCAATCATGTGCCTTGAAAAAGAAAGTAAAGAGTAAAGAATTAGTTGTTAAACCTTTAATTATGAGTGAAAGGAATTCTCGATGCCAGGTAATATTTTTTTGTAATATTTTTTACTCTGTTTCATAGAAGGTTGACCTCAACGATATGCAGAGTGAACCTGATCGAGAAAATAAATTTATTCTGAATTATCGAGATCATCTAACGAAATATGTTATATTGCGACCACTTAAAACAAAAACGGCGGATGAAGTAGCAGAAGTTATTCTTGATATCTTCTGTTTGTTTGGTGCTCCGAACACATTACATAGTGACACCGGAAGAGAATTTTGTAATCAAGTAAGTGTAATGGCTGCACACAAGGGCTTTCCTCCATCTAAGTGTCAACTTTTCAGTCAATTGAAAAGTTAGCAGCTAGTTGGTCCGCTCTCAAATTGGTCCATGGCAAACCTCGACACTCCCAAAGTCAGGATTCCGTTGAACGAGCAAATCAAGATGTTCGTGATAGTCTTGTAGCCTGGATGTCAGACAATCAATGCCAGAACTGGGCAAAAGGTCTTTGCATTATTCAAAGCACAATAAATCGGAGTTTCCATACGGGTATAAAGCAGACACCTTATGTTTGGAAATCCACAAAAAAATGGGCTATTGGATACATGTTTAGATACCTCTGTCATTAATACAACCTTGTTCTACTTCTAATACAATTAGGACGGAAGAATAACTAGAATACCATTCAAAATTATTAAAAGAGTCTGTGGAAACAAATACCATAAATGAGGAACCTAATGCAACAATAACTGAGTTGGAATTAGAAACTGATACTAACATTATGATCAAATGTTTTATATGTAATATTATGTATGCCCCTTGTATCCAAACTGTATGTATTGAATGCAGTAAGTCACTTCATATCGAATGTGCTGCTAATTTGGATTTATCAATGTGTATATTATGTAGCAATAGAAGAGTACCTGATACGGAGAAAAAAGATTGCAAATGAGGGGTAGAAAAACAGGCTGATAAAATGCTTGCCCAATCACAACACAAATTTCCGTGACAATGTTTCAGTAAATATACCAGAGGTAGATCGGGGAATGTATTAGCAATCATTATAGAAAAGACTGACCAAGGTTTTAATATTCTCGGTACTAAAAATGGAAAACTGAAACGATCATATAGCCGAAATGAGTTTCAATTATCACCTTCAGTATTTTTATCATTATCTGAAGTGCTATCAGATTCTTCTGTCAACGTGCGAGAAGAGGCTAAATTATCTTCTGGATCTAAGCAAGGTTTTGTTCGGTGTAATTGTTGTAAAGGGTGCCACACAAAAGCATGGAAGTGCCTAAAATCAAATATTAAATGCAATTCAAAATGCCATCAAAGCACGTTTTGTAAAAATAAGTAACATATTTTTTTGCTTTCTTATTTCTGGTTTTTATATTTCCATATTATTGGTTGTTTTCTTTATTTGTATGTGTTTTTTATGTTTATTAACATAATAATGTTATATATTTTAATGTTCCGCTAAAATATATATTTTCGTTTAATTATTTGTTATTTTATTTACAACGCGTTATGAGTAAAGCTCTATGCCCAGAACGCAATGTGGGTAAACGGAAATATCCACAATGTGAAACAAAGCCGCGCGAAATATAATTTCGCTTCCTGAGTAACGAAGTTCACCCACAACGCATTCTGAATAATTCGTTTTGCTCACTGCTCGATAGAAATCTTCTTAGTCGCTTCGTGGGTGAACTGCAATACACAAAACGCGTTGTGGGCAAAACATTCGGACAGCGGCCGATTTCGGTTAATGCGAATAACATATACATAAAAAATCAATTTTCCTCGCATTTTTGTCCAGCTTAAAGGACTTGAAAGAGTACTGGATTGCCATATCAGGCAGGTAGCTTTATACAGCTCTCCCCTGAGCATCCACCAGTACGCTTATCAAACAGGCAAATCAACAGATTCAGCATTACATAACCTTGTTGAGAAAATCACACAATCCCTTAACAATAAGGAGATTGCGGTGGCCATTTTTCTCGACATCGAAGGAGCATTCGACAATGCACATCTGGCCTCCGTTGGTTTAGCTTTGAATGAAAAGGGCATTAAACCAACGATTACCGGTTGGGAATGTGCCATGCTCACTAATAGAACAGCCACTACCTCTATTCAAGACGAGGCCATTAGCTTTAAGGTTTCCCGGGGCTGCCCGCAGGGTGGAGTGTTATCTCCCCTTTTGTGGTCACTCCTGATGTACGACCTGCTTGGTACTCTCGTGGAAAGAGGGGTAGAACTGCAAGCGTATGCAGACGACCTTGTCATTCTGGCAAGAACCAAGTCAGGACGGGTTGCACATAATACCCTCCAAAGGACTTTGGACGATGTTTACAGTTGGTGCCAGAGGGAACAGATTGTTAACCCTGCTAAAACTGTAATAGTTCCCTTCACTAGGAAAAGGAATTTGGCGGACCTTCCGCCACTTTCCTATAATGGTGAGGTTATTTCATTTGCAGCGGAAGTAAAATATTTGTGGATCATCCTAGATAAAAAACTTACTTGGAACGCTCACTTAAAAAAATCTTCCATAAGGCCAGACTTTCCTTGTGGACATGTCGCAGGATCTGCGGAAAATCTTGGGGCTTGGGTTCCAAACAAATCTATTGGATATATGTGATGATTGTTAGACCAATGATCACATATGGAGCCATTGCTTGGTGGTCAAAAACTTTACAGAAAACAGCCCAAGCAAAGCTCTCTGGCATACAGAGACAGGCTAGTTTGGCAATAACTGGTGCTATCAGCACCACACCTTCAGCAGCCATGGAAATCCTCCTGGACCTTCCTCCTCTCCATATACCTCTTGAAAATGAGGCCAAATGGGCAGCATATAGAATTGTGCATATTTTTAAATGCACAAAACAGGCTTATACAGAGAAAAGTAGAATGCAAGCGGCCACCAAAAGTCATAGTGTTCTGGGAATGACCTCTGATATAATGCCCCCTACAGAAAACTATAATCTGCCTTATACCGTCCTATTTCCAAATAGGGATGAAGGGGTCCTCAGCAAGAATGAACTCAAGGGCAGACATCTGTTGGTACACTGATGTATCAAAGACACCCTCGGGCTCTGGTGCGGGTGTATACGGGCGAAGACCTAGGACATACATCTCAACCTCTCTGGGATCCTATGCAACCCAATTTCAGGCGGAAATTTATGCCATTGCTTCATGTGTGGAGAGTTTGGGGCAGTCCAACCACACACATAGATCAATAAAAAATTTCACGGTTAGCCAAGCGGCCCTAAAAGCACTTAGCTCGTACCATGTAATGTCGAAATTGGTTCCAGACTGCCAAAAAAGACTCGCCTCGATAGAAGAACGCAACAGAGTATCGCTGGTTTGGATCCCTGGTCACTCTGGTATGGATGGTAATGAGAAGGCTGACTCTCTCGCAAGAGGGGGTGCGGCTCATGACTTTATCGGACCAGAACCTACAATTGGCATCGCAACAAGGGTTGCCAAACAAACACTAAATACCTGGACTGCAAGAAGAGTTGTAGACTTCTGGCATAATATACCAGGATTGGTTCATTCAAAGGCCTTCATACATCCTTCGAATAATGTATCCAAACAAATGTTAGGCTATAATAGACACGATCTACAGTGCCTAACAGGTCACTGTCGTTTGAATCATCATATGCTGAAACTTGGATTGTCGGACCATCCGATTTGCCGTCTTTGTTTGGAAGATGATGAAATAGCAGAGCATATAATTTGTGCCTGCCTCGCCGCGGCTCGAGGCAGGTGATGTTTGGCCGGGCCACTCTTTTGCCCTCGGACCTGAAATATCATTCACTCAACAGATTAATTGGCTTCGTTAAGAAGCTGAATTTGTTTGGTGAAATTTGAATAGGTATGAGCCACACTAGACTCTCACGAGTCGCAGTGGAGGGCCTCATTGACCCACTCATTATAAACCTAACCTAACCAATCCTAATCGAGGTAATGAAAAATAGTATACCTGAAGCCGCATTCACCACCTGAGCTTTACCCAGCCCTGGGATTGTCCTCGGGTGGTGAATTCGGCCTCAGTTACACTATTTTTTATTACCTCAATTGGGATAAGGT
Source organism: Galeruca laticollis (assembly GCA_963921935.1). NCBI lineage: Eukaryota > Metazoa > Arthropoda > Insecta > Coleoptera > Chrysomelidae > Galeruca > Galeruca laticollis. The sequence continues at coordinate 51,920,817 of OY998179.1, read as the reverse complement.
GAATCAATAGACAGAATTTCGGGACAAATGGATTTATTTAACGTCAAAAGTCAATTTACATGAACCGGATACTCTCAATACAATACGAAAAACAATCAGTTATCACAATAAAAATGTCCAACTTAAGATTTCATTTCTACCGAAAATAAGTTAGGGACTTATCATCTTGGGAATATTCGGCTCCATCTGAAAGTCTCTCATCTTCCATACTTTCCCATTCTCAGCCATCGTCCCCATTAGATAGGAAATCAATATGCGAGAGATCATCATTTTCTAATAATGTTCGTCTTCGTTCATATATTTTTTTCTACTACTCATCAAAAACTGAAAAAAAATGAACATCTAAAACTATTGACCTAAAAGATTTTTGTGCATCTCAGTGGACGTTCAGAACAAAACAATAATATATGATTATCAGTAATATGTTATTGCAAATGGTAAGTTGTCATAAATACGAATAATTATTAATATACTTACGAATTATTACAAATTCCGGTCAACTTTGTTTATTCTCAACGTTTTCTAACCTAAACTTCACACTTTTGTTTTGCTCACTACCGCTGCACCCAAACAACTGACTCAACATTGGCGGGAATAAAGTTTGGTAGTCAATCATAGACGTCATCCGCGATTCTAACGTGTTATATGCTTGTGTACTAGGGTGGAGCGAAAAGGCTCGATTTAATTTTTTTCTGCAATATCAGAATGTAACACCTCAAAAATTTGTCTAATACACTGCCAAGTATACTGATGAAATTTGTTCAAGATTGAACAATATCTTCTGCCTCCCAAGGCGCCTAAATATTTTGTATTTCCAAGATTTCTAGTGTTAATATAAAAAAAAGTAAATTATCACCTGTCAAGTAAATTATTTCCTAATAGCAAATAATAGCTAGCTAATGTACTACAAAAAACCACCAAAAAATTTGGAAGATATGGTTTGACCCTACCTGTCTCCACAACGACCTTGAAACTTTCTCAATTCTTCGTAATTTTCATGATACAGACATAAAATTCGAACCTTCGCTGCTTTAGTTTAGATTATAATACGCTCGTTCCTATTATGCTTTTCTACAGGATGTTTAATAATAAGAAAAAGTAGATATTTAATCTGGAAACGATATATTGTATCAATTAAACAAACATTTTTATACATTAGGGATATTCTAAAAAATTAGAATGGAGTTTCTGATAACCATGAGTCGAGAAATCTACTTCTTGATGACATATTCTGATTTAGTGTTGAAGTAAGGTATAGGCTTGCTGGAATCAACTCGTGCCCTTATGAATCCATCTCGTTCATCTCTTTGGCATGCAGATGCGGACGCTTCAGTGAAAAGTTTAACACATCGTTCCACACATTGCGTGTAACAAAGATACTTCTCAAAAGAAACTATTTGTTCGTCAGGGCTGTTAATAGAAACTCGAACATCTTCAGTGGATACTCGAAAGGCAATACATGGTTCTGTTAGCTCACACTCTTGCCAGTTGATTATTTCAAATTATTCATTCGCGTCAAAACTCAGGGGAGGAATTTTGAACACTATAACTTTATTTGAAGATGTCTCCTCTAACGTCAAACTTCTTGCATTTAGAACGCGGCGTGATCCAAGTTCTCACACATATATCCTATCATCACGAATCAAACTGAGAAGAATATTTTCGTGGCGGGCAAATAATCAATTTCGTTGAATCACAGTATCAACAATATTTCGACTTTCTTTATCTAGATATCGGGACAGTTAAATGAGAAGAGAAAGATGTCTGGCGCAATCTCTACATGCATATTTAGTTTTTATGGAAAACCACATTTAAGCATATACATTCATAATGTATTCTGTTAGTATGGTTAAGCTTATGGATGGATCTCTGGTTGAAACATACAATCTAAGAATACGATTGACAGTTGTAACCCACCTCGAATGTACTAGTTATCCTGGATTCCAATTTGCAACACTTGCATTACACTGGCCACTAGCAACTTCTTGACACATTTCATATAAATACTTTTGATCCGTGTTAAGTTCCTTAATAAAATTTTCCGGTATTATAGGCAACTTGCCATTAACAGCTTCGAACTGAATCACTCGTAGTTTCTCACAATTATCCAGCTGCTTGCCGATAGGCCCTGTAAATATACGAAACCCGGTAGTGTCTCTATCTGGTTGGTGAAAGAGGTGCCGAAGTGGTAGCTCATTCATGTGTAGCAAACAAAAACCACTAGAGAGGTTTTCCGAAATGTTCTTCCAATAATGTGATTACACCTACCTTAATGCCCGTATTCACGACGGCACCATCACACCCAACGGCTTCCATCTCACTAACATCAATCGTATTTTCTCCTAACATATTTACGATACATTTTTTTATACTTTAGGATGTACCAGAAGAAGGCGAAACGTGACCGACGTAAACACATTCAGACTCTGGCACCAGTGTTATCTGTTCTTCTACAATTAGTTGACGATAAAACTTTATACCTTTCTCTACTTGTGCAAGAGTTTTGTCTCTACGCCCATTAAAGTAGAGGCCATGTAGTTTAATAGTGGAAAGTTCTTGCAGCCGGAGGTTTGAACGAATTTTGTAACTTTCCCTCTTAACTTTACTTCTATCAGTAACATTAGATAAATCATCTGATGTTACTATTCCAATGTCATTCAAAATAGCTGCAGCAAGAGTAGCAGCAGATCTATCGGAAATACCATGCCTGTCGCAGGTTTTTACGAAATTCTTGAGAGGCTTGCGCATTTTTTGTTTGTTTTCCACTTCTCTCGAGGGAACTAATTCTGGGAGGACAAACTCATCATGAGAGACATTGTTTGACTCTGAGCTAGAAGAGGAGTCACAGGAGACGGAATCCTTTAAAGAAATGGTAGCAGCACTTGCCTTATCGGGATTAATTGCGTATTTAACAGCTTCTCGTTTTTTCCTTTGTTGTCTCTGCATTATCGTTTTAGTTTCATTTACATCGATACGGCTTATAACCATTTTTCTCGCTCCTCTTTGATCTATCGAAAATTCTGGCTCGTCCAGGGGCACCCTTTTCGATTCATCACAACTAAGTGGAGAATGTTTTGCTTTCGCATGAAGCAATATCAAAAAGGGTGGTTAGACTTTCCTCTTTCCTCTCAATCTTTGATTTGTATGTTTCACTATGTTGTCTACTCTTGAATGGTTTCAAAAGTTCCATGAATTTGTCGTGGTATGCTTTGAGAAGTTGTAGTATTCTGGTGTGGGGAATTATAGGAATAGATACCTTGTCTCAAATTTTTTCCAATTTTACTGCTACTTCTTGGGAAACCTCTGAAAATGCGGGCTCTTTTTTGGAAATTTTTTTATTAAATCTAATCCACGCACAAAATTTTATAAATAGCACGTATGTTGACAAAATATTTTCAGGCATTTCTATTGGTGGTCCGAAAACAGGACAGTTAACGACACATCTTGTTTTTAAACCCGACGATTCTGGTTTTGACATTTTGAAACTGTATTCAACCAAAAACATAATCGGCATAGCACGACGCACGAGATATCAGCGAAGCGCACGGGCGACGAATATTATGGGAATACAATGTTTATGATAAATTTCAGGATTGTCGAAGAGACAAAATGAGTTAGAAGTTTCAAAATATTTCACATGCGTAGTTTTAACCAATGTTCTAATTTTCAAGTTAGGGTTTTGACAGAATCTAATAGAAAATTAGAGCCAATGAGGTGGCAGAAATACACGTTTGATATCATGAATTGAAACAGTTAAATATTACAAAATAACAAACAGAACTTTTGCGCGCTATTAGAAATTGGAATTTTCGATTTAGTGCTATATTTGAATAAATTTAAGGCTCTGGGGAAGCACAAACAATTTTGGATATAAAAAATTAAAACAGCAAATTATTACAAAATAACGAACGAACTTTTGCGCTCTATCAAAACAAAAAATGCAATTTTCGATTTTTCGCTTTATTTGAATAAATTAAAGGCTCTGGGGAGGCACAAAAAAACTTTGGATATTAAAACAGCAAATTATTACAAAGTGAACAACCGAACATTTACGCGCTATTAGGGAAAAAAATCAATTTTTTTCGGTGACAGGAAAAAAAAATGACATTTTTTCTCTGTTGACAGGTAACAAAATACAACTTTTCACGTAATTACTTTTTTCTCCAGGAAAAAAGTGAGTACTTTTTCCCGGATATATATATATATATATATATATATATATATATATATATATATATATATATATATAGATAAAGGATGATATTTGATTTTAGAATATTATATTGAACATACGTTACATTTCCTTTATATCAAAAGTACAATTATTAAATGTGCATTGCATAAATGACATGTTCCTTGAACTATTCGGTACAACAGACGAATTTTCTTGCGTTGAAATAATATTTTCCTCTGACATGGACACAACTGCTGTGTTATTTCAGAACTTCCACACGTTCTGAACACTTAATTAGCAATTTATGTTCTGTGTGACACCGATTCATCAACATACCCTTTAGCTACCGTTGATGACTTCCAACCGCCATGTTTCTTTAGTGTCATCAAGTCTCCCCCAGATTCAACTAAAAGTGTAGCAGACGATCTTCGAAATGAATGACCTGTATATGAGTTAGCATTTTCAAGTTGAAGAAAATTAGCTACTGTTTCAGGTACTTAATAAAACTGATTTTCACCCACAACCTGATTGATACATTTTCCATTGCGATATGCATAAAATAGGCGGCGATCCTTTGCTGCTGCTGAACGAAGTGCTATGTACATTCGGTAATATTTGATATATTTTTTAGTAACTACAAATCTCCCGTTTACATCATTCTTTGTTTGCTTCAGTTTCACAATTAATAACTTTCCCGAATCTTCAATATCATATAATGTTACCTGGCTGATTTCACAAATTCGACAAGCTCCTGCAATCCCAAATACAACAACAACCTTGGCCTTTAAATAAACTTCATCGGGTGTACTCGTAAAAATCGCAGCTTTCTTGGGCTTGTAACCGTTCCCATTTTGTATCAGAAATGTAATTAGTTTGAAGTATTTTGAAATGTCTACATAATTATTGGATCGTAACATACTTTTAATCATTGAATAATTCGACCACAATGTTGATTGCTTTTGTTGTTGTGCCAGTTCCGAAAAATAACCCAATAACACTGTCTCCGAGATATAACTGCACGTATTTTACATTTTCCATTCCTTAAATCTTGAATACACGGTTTCGTAAATTTTCCGCGATTTAGCTGGCAATAATTTTCGTGACGCTACTTGCGCTGCTTCTATCAACTCCGGTGGAGTCAGAGAAAACTCGGAATCAGACATTTTTTAACTTCATATTTTCCAAAATAACTACTTAACAATCACTGAGTTCGCAATTTTTGAATCAAATCACAGAATTAAATTGACATATATTTGATTACTTGGAAGTTTTCCCTAGCAACGCAGGTCTAATTGTCGCTATAACTACAACAGCTTACCAGTTTAAAAATTCAAATTTCATATCGATAATATTCTGACTTTAATATATTGTAATAATATGTTCTTTCACTATTAAATCGTCGTTTTTCCTGTCACAGGAAAATAGTGTATTATACATGGGAAAAATATTAGATTTGAGCTCTCGGTTTTTTGTCTCAACATATCCTCGAGCTATAATCTAATACTTTTTTCCCTTGTATAATAAATAACCATTATTTCTTATATACAAGGTGTGAAAATTTTGTACACTGCAGTGGACGCTGTGTCCAAATAATTTATTTTACTTGCAATGGAACATTTTCTTATATTTCATACTTAACAAATTTTTTATTCAACTGACCTTGATTTCTCACATATAGCTCAATTTTCGAAAAGCAAACATCCTCTGCTCTCTGAATAATGCAATTTTCATCTATTTTGGTTCCATCATTCTGAGTTATTTACATTTGATCAGAAATGACTCAGATATTATCATGGTTTTAAAATTTATTTCATCAATAAATACAAAACTTAAAACTTCATGTACCACCAATTTTGACCACTGTTATTAACCTTTTCACAAACGTAGTCGCCGACCTTGAAATTATTTATAGATTTAATTTTACACTTTGTTGTATTTTTTTTGTTTTCAATGATATGCATCCCCTGTTTCACCGTGTGTCTATTAAGTTACTTATTATTTAGTTTGTGGGTAATCATTTCCAAACTATATAATTTCAGTTTGACTAATAATTCATGTCATCGCTTCCTATCTAGTAACTTCTTTAGTGATTTCTAGTGGTGTGATTCAGGTTTCCTATAATGGTCCTCCTAGTTTAAAAACCGGGTATATATCGCTGTAATTGTTGCAGGTAACTTTTGTCGCTGTCAAAGTGACAACGGCAATGTGGCATATGGGATTTTTGTTATATATAAATTGAATTCTCACATATAATACCAGAAGTTCACAAATTATTTCGGATATTTGTTTCGAGTGCGCTTCAAAAACTTATTAACTAGTCCTCGCGAGAACAAAATCAAGTGAATAATATATTCATGAATGGTATTCGGGTAGATAATCCCATGTCACAGGATTCATCGCAATCATGTAAAAATAACATTACCCATAACAATTGTGTGTATCATATCAATAACTAAAATGCTGCTCATTTTGTGTAAATTGAAGGTTTTTCCAAAATCAAATAATTTGTCGTCAAATGTAGATTTTGATTTTTATAATAAATTATCGATTATTCAATTCAGTTAGGTTGGGTGAAGAGGAATAATTATCGGAATAATCCCATTGGTTACCATGGACACGTCTTAGAATCTTATTTTGTCTATTGGTTCATATAAATGTCATGGGATTCTCGCTGAATATGTCCTGCATCATATGGGGTTTAAATATAAGATGGAAATATTTATTATATATTACCTTGTAATTTTCGATCAATCTCCATGTATATCCTGCATCAAACTTGATCCTGGTAACGTAGGAAAAGCCAGACCTGACGGATCCGATTAGAGAAACTGCTGGACCAATCCAATACAGCGTGTTATATGCCATAGTTACAGTATCTTTATCCTCGCTATTACATAATAATCCAATGTTTCTGGAAGAATTGAGCAAGGCTCTGTGACTTAAACATATTCCTTTTGGTAGACCAGTAGTTCCACTACTGAAAAATATAACTGCCGTATCGGAATCGTTTTCTACGTCTTCTATTTGGAACGAGATTTCTTCCTCACTGGGTTCGAGGAACTCTGAAAATTGTCTATATTTTTTGCTTTGTCCAAAAACAATAATTTCCGTCTTTAAACCAGATTTCTGCAAACAACTTTCCATGAAATTCAAAGACTCTTCCGAAACAAACATGATTTTTGGTTGAATGAGTTTGAGCAGATGAATTGTATCTATGTGAGATAAATCTGGGTCAAAGTTGTTACATACTGCTCCTAGAAATTGAGTGGCGATGAAAGGTACTGGACTGTATTTTTGATTGTGGGTACACGAGCTTACTATATCTTCTCGAGATATTCCCATTTTTTTCAGCTTGATGGCGGTCCTAATACACCATTGTAACACATCTGAGTAGATTGTTCTTTCGTTTGTGTCATCCAAATACTGAAACAAAAAATGTATCTATTGATTAACAAGCTCCTCTTGATGTTCACCTCCAAATAAGCTCACGATTATTGAGCATTCAAGATTTTAAGAGGATATTTTTCATGTAATGGTTTACACATTGGACATAATAAGAGTGGGGGCCGAGAAAGCAAATTTGGAAATAGGGAAATTGAAATTTTGTGCTATGGAAACGAGGCTGTTTTAATATCTGAACTTCTGTATGCTCCTTAAATATCAGTAGTGTTTGTACCTTGACAGTGAACGTATCGATCAGGTATAAACAGTGCCTAACATAAACTTCGACATCAAGTAAAGATAAGTAACTAGTTTTATTTTCGTTGAAGTATAGAATCGAATAAGGCTAATTAATTGAATTCACCAACTTATGGATTTAAATACTGGCGGCGAATCGCCCCTATTAATTGATAAAGGGACTTCGATAAAAAATGTTGGTCGTCTATTTCCCTTTAAAATCAGCCACTTTTTAAGAAACATTGCAGAATTTAGGCAAAATATAACAGATATTAAACCAGTAGGGATAAACAGGGGAAATGTAATTTTTAAAAATCTCAATGTTGCTAACTTATTGGTAAAAAATAGAGTTTTATTTAACAATAATTATACTGCTTATATTCCACTGTTTATCACGCCTAAAAAAAGTATAATACGTATGGTAGATACTCATTTTAACACTAGGTAAGGTAAAAACACCATACTCCGCCGCAGTTTGGGATTTTTTGAGTTTGAGTTCAAATATTAGAAAAACTGACTCTGTTACATCCAGGTTGGCATTTTTCAAATGTAAAATGATATGTTGTGAAATATAGGAAAATATATTTTCTATATAATATAACTTGGTAAAACAGATATTTTTAAAAAAATGTCTTAATCTCATTATTCTGACGTACATTTTTAACTAAGATCCTAATTCCGACCTTAGAGGATCTTAATTTCGGCGTAAACGTTTATATTGTTTTTTGTTAAATATGGTTGTAATTAACCCAAAAAAACATTGAATTCTTGAAAAATATGGAGGACGAAATATTTTCTGAAGTAAATTAAAAAATAATCCGCTTATAAGAACAAAAACTTGTGACAACTACTTAAATCAAATATAAATTTTATATTAAGTATATCACTAAAACAAATATTGCACTTTTAGTCTATACTTTCTATCTTAGGAACAGAATAAAGTCCCTTCCTATTTACAAGGCGAGGAGAACTTATACAAGAAACAGTTTCATTTATTTCATACCATATGACATCCTTCACAGCTGGCCATCTCCAATGTATCCCAATCCGTTCCATCACCTCAATAAAAAATTTGCATTTATTTTTATCAATAACTTGCCCTGGAAAATATTCACTTTTCATATATAAATATTACGTAATCATCTTGTTGATAACCGCTCTCTTTTTTGCATCTACTTTTCACTGGTTCGGCTTTTGCTTTGTTTATCATATTTTCTAATTTTTTCTCTCTTTTCTCCTTTTTCTTCCGTTACATTTTCCTGATCATGAATTTTTGCTTCTTCTGCTAGTTGTTCTTGGGTTCTTTGTTCTGAGCAAGTCTTCCTTATCTCTATTCTTCTTTTGACATTTTTTCGACTTCTTGTCGCCTTTGATACTTTACAAATTCATCAGCTATGGCTACAATCGGTGTTATCTTTTTTGTTAATCGTGTATTTGCATTCTCTTCCGGCTTTTTGAGAATATAAAATGCATTTTCGAAAAGCATAGGAAACTTGGGCGGTATTCTAAAATATGAAGGAGATGACTGACTACTACATGGTTCCGGAGATACCTCAGATAATGGTGGGTTGACAAAATTAGATTTTTCGGAAATTGTTTGATTGTGCGGTGTAAGAAAATTGTTATTTACAGAAATATTCTCTTCATCATGGACTGTAGTGTGAGCATCAGATTGTACTGATGAACTGGAAGGTGATTCATTTGGAAGCTTGATTGATTCAAGGTATTATATTTTTAGAATTTGAATTTTTTTTAAGGTATTGTTGTCAATTGAGTTACTATGACATGGTTTTGGAGAGGAGGTTCATTTTGCTGTTGAATGAGCTTCCAAGATTGTTTCAATACTTTCCTCAGTTAATTTTTTATGGTTGTTGATTGAATTAGCAGTGGTCATGTATTCGTTATTTTCAGCAACCAGTTCTAGGAATCCATCTTCTCCAATGCTGAATATACAAAAATCTTCATCATCATTTATGTTGTCAATTAGTGTTGAGTCCCCTGACTAATGAAACGAGGTCTGTACCACTTTCACTTCCTCTTTGGGGTTTTGGGGTTGAGGGATTTCCAGAATTCAAAATGTTTCGTATAAGATGGATTTCCTGACCCATCTGCATTACTAGATTTTTTTATAAACTGGCGTAGCGTTTCAGGAGATAGTTTGCTCTCAAACTCTTTTAAAAGATCTGGTCCTGGTACAGTGATTTCGGAACAGGTCTGTGAAAAAATAACATGTAAGGCTTGAGGTCTGTTTGTGGTCTCTCAAATTTAATTTTTGTCGACGTTAAAAGAATATAATCCAGTACATTCAAATGCACTTTGAATTGTTTGAGGTTTTAAGGCCTTATCACAACATTTTTTTTTAGTACGGAGAAATCTATTCGTTTAATTTTATGAAATCCATGTTTAATTTTAAAATCATGGACTATTGTTTGCCACTTAGCCTTAACGGGACGAAACACTGCTACATCTAATGGCGGCATTATGTAGGTGGCATTCGGAACTAACGCTACCAATACAATTCTATTTGCTTTGGAGATCTCACTTAATTCTATTGAAATATGGCTGGTGTGGCCATCAAGGAAAAGTGCGACGGGCAGTGAGATGTTGCTTTTCAATAATCAGTCAAAGAAAACGTTGGTTACATATTCAAAATAAGCTTCCACATTCATCCAACCACTCTCGGTATGTCCACAACCCCAACCGGTTGGCATAGATGGAAGGATATTTTTTGGCATCCGGGACTTATGTGTAAAAACCACCATCTGCGGAGCAACTTGACCGTTTGCAGAAACTTTGGCTAAAACTGTGATGCATCCCTTATCATCATTTAAGACTTTGTTATAGACACTCTTTGAACCTTTTTTCACTAGCACTTATTTTTCTGAAGGAGTCAAAGAATGCGGTCTCATCACAGTTATAGATTCTGCTGGGGTCTTCTGAAACTTCCTTCATTTCATGCTTTACAAAATATTCATGCACTTTCACAAACCAATAATGTCTATATATATATATATATATATATATATATATATATATATATATATATATAACCAATGAAAAGATGAGAGAATAACGCGTGGAATATAAAACAAAAACAGAATTAGCGGGTATATCACGCAAAAGAGGTTACAGAGAATGAGTGGTAACCGTAGACATGTATGTTTCTGGCTCATTAGCCTTTATCGGTACGGCATAACCAAGAAATGGTGTACAACTTGGGAGCAAGGATGTTAATTGAAACATGAGAAAACACAAACAACGGATTTCAACAAGATAACCAAACGCACATTTGTGCCTCCAAATGGAAGATCCTGAGTTTTCAGGACAACAACCAACAGAGACACGGAGGCGTCTATAGCTCGCCTGTCTGAACCTTCCGACCCTGGAAATAGACAAATAACCACTCATTCTCTGTAACCTCTTTTGCGTGATATACCCGCTAATTCTGTTTTTGTTATATATATATATATATATATATATATTATTATAGAGTGAAACACCCTGTATATCAAACAATAAAGAATTAAGATTGTGCATTGTAATCTAGAAGAATTTTTTTTCAAGTCAAAAATTTTTTTTAACATTTGAATGGAGACAATCTGTACGATCCACTATTCGATAGATGAGGCATACAGAAAGGATAGACTGTATAATGTAGGGATAATTGCGAATAGGTGTGATAAACAATTTATGTGAAATAAATTAACCAAACTTTTATTAAAAAGATCAAGTATCAGAATTTGTTCATGATAAGACACTAATAATGCTTTATTCTGTAGAGTCAAGCTAATCTCATAATATTTGTTGATTAAAACATTAAAGTAAGTTAGTGTAGCTGTTTAGACGTAACAGAGCAGAAAAGTATATAATAATGTGAATTTCAGAGAACATGACTCATAAAAAAACGAATTTTCATTTTGCATATATATTTAAAGGTAACAGCTGTCATCTATTAAAACATTAAGAATATTCATTTGACATACATACTTAGAGGTTAGGAAATGTCATTTTAACAATACTAGGAAATATTATTGAATGAAAATAATATAGGAAGTCTAAGCAATTAAAAACCTTAGAATACAATATCCTGATATAATGGATGAACATTTCACTGGTTGAAATGAAGAATTTGAGTGATAAAATAAATAGTCAAATTTGATTGGTAAATAAACATTTAAAAAAGATCATATCGGCGAGAATTATGTTGCTAACGAAAAAAAAATCGGAATGTAAGAAGGTTGTTGATTATGAGGGCTATTGACTAGAGGTTTTTTTTTTGGGAAGAAAAATTTGTAAGCAGCAAAACTCTTCGGTAAAGATAATCATTCGAAATTATTTGGAAGATAAAAATTTAACTATAGAATTCAAGAACAAATACATTATACTTACAAGATATACATCAGTGTAAGTAGTTAAGTTTATATTAATAATTAAAAAAGGAATTGTCGATTGTTGTACAGTACTAACCATGATTTTTATTTTATAATATGGTGTCTTGTGTCTTGTGGAAGTAAAATAGCCACAATAGCTTTTGGAAAACACTGAATAATGGAATTTATATAAACTGCTTGGACTTTGAATGAAATACAGCATCGATTCCTGTTCTGGTAGAAACGGAATGCCAGCATGGAGTTTTTCCAGGAGGAGAATCTGAAACAAATAAAAGAAACGGATCCATGAGGTGAACAAACAAAACAGTGAAGTGAATAAGGTAGTACAAGTTAATTTATTAATATATTAAAAAGTCAAGCGTACTTACCAATTTATGCAAAGAACTGAAATTTTGTGACGCATAGACGCTTCTAGGAGTGTATTTCGCCATTTTCTAAAAATCATATGTTTATGAAGTTGTATAATTGTATTTCACTCTTATAATAATATCTCACCAGAGTGCGTGTATGTTGTATGAAAGAGTCATCCTTTTAGATAGTTGAATTTCTTCAAGAACACTTGTAAAAGTGTAATGTATCTATTTTCATTAAATTAAATATCGTTTTTTCCTTTGAAGAACGTTTTTTAAACTATTTTTGAGTTATTCAGTTATTCATTTCATCTGGTGACTTGCGCACCATCTACTTACCATAGGCAGAAGCTCTGAATGACATCTATTGAATTATGCAGATTTGTTTTAAGCAGGACAGGACCGTATTTAGTTTGGAATCATTGAACAAGTAACATATTCTGATTAACAAATTTATTTTTGAAATATAAAGCATTTATTAACTTTGGCGCTAATATATATAGAATTCTAAAATCATTTTATCCTAAATACTTGAACTCTACCCTGAGATGAGAAGTTCTCATGTTAGTAATATAAACTGTTTATCATATATATATAAAATCATCAATATACCGGGCAAACAATAAACTTAAAGTAAATTTAAACTAAAATAAAATAAGTATAACATTCTTATTACACCATAGCCAATTCATATTAATATATATATATATATATATATATATATATATATATATATATATATATATATATATATATATATTATAGTATATCTATATCTCATATCTATATTCTTTAATAATATTTGCCCCACGTTTCGGGTGACAAATTATAATATAGCTAATGTGTTTTACTAATTTTATTATATTTTATATATGAATATGAATTTATATGATGCTGAATTTAATTTGTAGCTGTCATCACAATTTGTGATAATAACTACACTATTGTGAAATTACCTTTACCTCTAAATATAACCTATAAAATTTTTAATGACAGCAGTTGTCAAATTAATATGCCCGGCTATATAAATATTAAATTTTATATTATGAAAGATAAATCAATACAACACCAATCAACTCACTCTTTTCTCAGGGAGGAATCAAAGATTTCAACTAATAATTTAAATTTGTAAATTTCCAAATAATTTTCTAGATTACGTATCACACTATTCAAATCTACAGTTACTGTTTATCCAATACACTATAAGACAATTTAAATTATCTTATGACATATATGAATTTACTTTCAGGAGATTAACTACATGTCACTTATTATACTAAATTATCTATAGTATAAAAATTATCAAATTTAATGAAAATGAATATGAAAAGAGGGCCAAATAGATTTGGAATTCAAATTTATATAATATATTATCAAAATAACACTTACAAAAATTAAAACTCTTCAAAAATATCGTAAACACATAAACAAAGATAGAATTTTCTATCAAACCTTAATATTAAAAACAATCTATATTAGAAATTTCCGATCTAAATAATTTAACCGAAAGTTCAAAATATTTTAATTTATACTTGATATCTGTCAATGTAAAATACGTAAACTTTCCTGTAAATTGTCTGTTCCCAAAATTGTCTGCACTTGACGTAGAATTTTATATAAGTAACGTTACTATAATTTAATCATAAGATGCATCTATTTTCGAAATAATTTTGATCAAAGGCCTATTAATTCTCGAGAATAATATATAATATGGACTGGACTCACCAAACTGGATACTAGAAGATCTCGTACGTATTCTAAAACGTATTTTTAGAATTTCCGGAACAAACGTTTCCAAATCAATAATTTAGAAAACGCGAAAACCACTTGCACTTTAGCGGTAATTCTTTGTGAATAGTACACGCACTGGCTTTACAAAAGGCAAGATATGTTGAACTGATAACGATTATATAAATTCCCTAATATTCAAAATTAAATTTGAGACAACTCTTATTATGATGTTGTCTCATGGGGATTTCAAATTCAACTCACTAAAATGTTTCAATAAATAATTCTCTTCTCCTTTGGTTACCTAGAATTCGTTTTTTTTAAATTACAAATTCACGTTTTTATATACCAAGAGAGATTTTCATTATTTTATTTATAAGTGCCATTTGCTAATAGAGACATCTGTATTCTGGTTTTTCAACTCGTTTTAAAATCTATCTGTCATTAAGCCTATTCTGCAGTAATGTCATATGAAATTGGAATGTCAAATTTTATTGGTATCTTGAACCTTTCAAATTATTGATAATATAGTGTGTATTACTAGTATTACATCTAAGTATGCATACTTTCTTTATTTCAATGTTTTCTATAGAATTTAGATAGAGGATATGTATTAAATCCCCCTAATAAAAGAATGATAAATCGATTCCTGTATATAATTATAATTTATCTCTCAAAATTGCCAAATATAATACTAGTTCTTAGTAACATAGTAATATCTTTCAAATAATTATCAACATATCTCAAAATTATCTTGAATCAAATTAAACTATTATTCCCAATTCCCATAAAACTTCTTAAATCTACTATATCTATTGAAATTTCACGTAACATAATATTATTCTATTTTAAAACTTCCTATATACATGTTGATAATTTCTTCTATGATATGTAATATTTCCAACTCTCTTTTATTTTACTCCGCCTAAACAACTTACATGGAACTGGATATGATTTTACTTCAACATTTCTCAGTATTCTTCTCCTTTATTATATCCATATTTCAATTAAGCAACCCTTAGTTCCTTCGAAATTCTCTTCTCATACGTCTTTAATAATTAATTTATAACTTCATAATATTCTTCATTACAATCTGTCCAATTACCCTTACTTTTCACATCTTCTATTTATTCTATCTCACACTCATAATAGTTAGCCAGTCTAATTTCTTTTTCAATCAATCCTTCATATTTCATCATCAAACTCTTCACTTTCTCTTCATATTCCTTATTTCCACTCATTAACTTCAATTCTACCATAATTCCATTCCTCTTTATATTCCATAACTTCCTATTGTCCTCTTCAATTGCCAATACTTCCATATTTACCTCCTCAAATTCAATTATTTAACCATTCAATTCTATCTATCTATTCAAAATCAATTATTTCCTTATATTTCATCAATTCATCAATAACTATGTCTGTTTCTAATTTCTTCATCGACTATGCTTACATATCAACTTCTTTTTCATCCTTTAATTCAATATTTTGTATCATATATTTGCTTAGTTCATATAACTTCCGTCCGTTTGTTCCTATAAATGTAATTATTTCATCCTGTCCATCTATTTTGTTGCTTAATTTCATTTCTATTTTCATTATCATTTCTTCTATCAAAGTTTCCAAAATCTCTTCTATTCTCACAATACTTGTCATAAATTTTATCTCCATTTCCATATATTCGTTTTTGATTTCTGTAGCTTCTATTTTCATTTCCATAATTCATATCAACATGTCTACCATTTCTTCTATTATCAATCCATGTTTATGCAATTTCTATTTAAATATGTTTTTAAATATTACTTGTTAATCATAAACCTTTTATTTACACATCGTTTTTATATCTATTCTTTACCATGTACAATTCCTTTTAGTTTTCTAGATTTCATTCCTATAATCCTGTCATATAATTCAATTTTATTTTCTTTTCCCAAACTTCGTCTTATTCTCTTCTCTTATTGTTTGATTCTCTATGAGTTTCTGTAATTTTTTTCTGTTCACCACCATATTTTTTTTTATTTTGTTGTCCCATATCTCATCAATTTCTTCCCATAAATGCATTGAAATTTGCATCTCAACTTTTTCCATCTCATTGAAGTTGCTTTTTATTATTTTCATATCCACCATAATATTCTCACTTCCTATCATTTCATTTTTGATTCTCTCAATAAATATTCTTGGATCAATTATTTTCATGTTTCTCTTAAGTTTCACTCTGATTTCGCCATTTTCTGTGTAAATTATTGGTTCTTCAATTAGTCTTATGGTTTCATCTATTTCTTCCTTAGTTTCTTGTAATCGTCTGTTCATTTCTTTTAATTCCCAATTAAGTTGTATCCCCCTATTATAATTATTATTTATTTTATCATATGTCACAATTTGTTTTTCTGTATTACTATCTAAGTCTTTTATTTTCCAATAAATATTTTCTTGATGAATTTGCATAACTTCTTCACTATCACTTCTGTAAATCAATATCTAACATATCATCTTTTGTTTGTTTTTGTACTTTAATAGCCTGTATCTCTTCAATTTCCTTCTCAACTTCTTTAATCTGTATTTTTATAGACTGTATCCCTTCAATTATATTATTATTTTGTTTGTTTAGTTTCACTTGAATTGCTCCAGATAAATTTTCTTCTAGGCATCTATCTAATTCTTGTACTTCATCTATTTGTTTTTCTCTAACTCCATTTTCTTGGTAAATTTTCAAATTCTTATTTTGTTCTCCCATATCTACTCTTATATCGGCCATTTGTTCACTCAATTGCTCGTTTTCATCTCTAATTTTCTTTATTTCATTTAAGATTTCCATTTTCACCTCATCAATTTTCTTTTCTAAGTGATTCATGTTCCCTTTATATCATTCATATTCTCATTCATTTCACTCCTCATATTATTCATATTTCCATTCATACTATTTATATTCTCATTCAGTTTATCCATGTCCGCCTTCCTATTCTCCTCCATTTTCATAAAAAATTGTTGCATCCACTGATCATTGCTATTTATTCCTCCTTGTGTTTCCTGTCTCCTATCCTGCTGTTCTGCTGCTTCATCTCCCGCTGTCATATCTCCTTCTGATTGTTCCATTCCTTGTTCTAAGTACTGCACCTGAAAATCACCCATACTATGTCTTCTTTCTTCTCTTTGTTCCTCAGATCCACTTTCAACTCCTACCTGTTCACCATCCCTTAACGTCATTTTTTTTTCCATGATTGATACTTAATTTTTTTATGTAATAATAGTGACAAATCTATTTTTGCCCCACTTTGCGTCGCCAATTATAATATATAATAATTCTTCAATAATATTTGAATTTATTTGCAGCTGTAACTACACTAATATGAAAACACCTTTAGCTAAATATAACCTATAAAATTTTTAATGACAGCAGTTGTCAAATTGATATGCCCGGCTAAATACATATTAAATTTTATATCCTGAAAGATAAATTAATACACAATATCAACCAATTCACTCTTTTCTCAGGGAGGGATCAAAGATTTCAAAGAATAGTTCAAAATTTATAAATTTCCAAATAATTTTCCAAATCACGTATTATACTATTCAAATCAAAAGTAACTGTTTGTCCAATACACTATAAGACAATTAAATTATCTTATGACACATATGAAATTACTGTCAGAAATCAAACCGAATGTCACTTCTTGTACTAAATTTTCTATAGGATGAAATTATCAAATGTAATGAGAATGATTATGAAAAGAGAGCAAAAAGGTGATTAGAATTCAAATTTATATATTATATTATCAAATGAACACTTACAAAAATTAAAACTTTTCAAAAAATATCACAAACGAATACGCAAAAATAGAATTTTCTATCAAAACCTTAATATTATAAACAATCTGAAATTAGAAATTCTCATCTAAATACTTTAACTAAAAGTCCAAAATGACTTATATGTCAATGTAACATTCCCCAATTTCCTTGTAAATTGTCTTTTTCAAAATTTGTCTTGAGACGTAGAATGATATATCAATAATGTTACTATAATTTGATCAAATATTTAATTCATCAGATGCATCTACTTTCGAAATATTTTTTACTAAAGGCCTAATAATTCTCGAGAAATAATATATAATATGGACTGGACTCACCAAACTGGATACTGATAGACTTGTTTGTATTCTAAAAAACGTTTTAGAATATCTGGAACATTTTTCTAAATGACTTATTTAGAAACTGGAACAACACTCGCACTTTACCGCTGTAATTCTCTGCGAATAATACACGCACTGACTTTTAAAGGCAAATTGTGTTAATTTGATAATAATGCTACAAATTATTCTGATATTCTCAAATAAATTTGAGACAACTCTTATTTCGATGTTGTCTCTCGCGATGTTATCAATCAACTAACTTAAACTGTTTCCATAATTTCAAATTATTGATAATACAGTGTGTATCACTAATATTACATCTATATATGCATATTTTCTTTATTTCAATGTTTTCTTTAGAATTTAGATAGAGGATATGTATTAATATATATATTTATATATATAAAACCACCGTCACAAATGAGAACATACACCATCCTATGCGCATGCTCAAATAAACACGAATGGATGCGAGAGAAACTGAACGTTTCTTAGACACGCTTAGCAGTTGCGTGAATATTCTATGTATCATTTTTATAATAGAATCGTTTAACTTTATAATACTGGTGATAGACATTGCATAAAAGAATTTATGTATGAAAATTATATATATACAGATGACTAAAATGTTCAGAAGAAATGATTTACAAATTATACATACAAATATCATATCTATTGACTTGATTGCATATTCTTTATAAGATTGGAAATGAAGTAAGTACCACCATCATTTTATTACAGAATTACAAACATGCATGTGGACGTTTTTCAATAATCTTGAAATTTTATCTAATGAATAAAATACATAAAGTCTTCTTTTCTTTTTTAGTAAGATCGATCATATAGACACAAGAATTATTATACACATGGAAATAGTCACTGAATTTAAACTAGTTTGTTATTATTATTATTATTGGCCAATAATATTCAAAAACACTGACCTGATGTCTGGAATCTGGATTATAACTCGTCTGGTATCAGGAATACACCTATTGCGGTCCATGCTGCATATTTTCTGGAGAATTTGAGATATTCTCAGGCAAAAACTGGATATGCACACATGTGAGTGTTCGTAGTTTTATATATACGATGAATCTTTAGCTTTCATCATAATTTTTTGTGATTTAACTTGAAATTTGTTGTAAAATTTTTCTTCACCTCCTCTCTGCTTCGACGCCAAAACCAATCTCCCAACGCTTCTACTCGATCGTCAATTTTTGATTCAATAAATAAACTATTGTTTTTCAGCTCACTAATTTTAAACAAAGTTTTGGTTCTTTATGATTTATCAAAATTTGTCCTGTCATTTTACACCAATGATATTCTTTCTTGAGCTGTATAATTCTATTTACAATTATAACACTTTATGAAAGTTTTGGAATACAATATGAATGTGAATTTCACTTAAAAAATATCTGTTTTTTCTTTAATTCAAACGAATTTCAATATAACAAGTCTTTTACAAATAGTGAAATTCATGGTTATATTTCGATATTACAATGTCTACTCTTGTTTTGATACTTGTAACAACTTTGAAATAACATTTACATTTATAAACATAAATTCTTTCATATGACATATATATCTTGTTTGCGTTATTTGAACTATCCAAATTTTAGAGTTTCAAATATTTACTTATACCTATCACCATTTTATGATTCATTTCCTCGATAAAATTGATATCAAATTTTGACATATAACTATATTTATGTCATTTATATTTATATTTTCTAAACTTGTCTAAATCTTTATAATAAATATAGATATTATTTCTATTATTACTGTTCAACTAATACTTATAATAAATTAGATCACTAAAACTTGTTTATTTTCAGATAAACAGCTGATTCCTTCATGACAAACAAATATCCATATTGGCAGATTTGATGTTCTCTTCTATACTTGTTAGGCGTTTTCAAAATTTAGACAATTTTTAAGGTAATTTCTTCATATTTATTGTCACTCTTTTCAATTATTATAAACAAATGATTTAATATATTATGACTTTATATGAATTTTTACTTATGATTGTGGTTTTTAAATGTGTTTTGAATCAACATAGTTTCAATCCATTGTAAATACTAAGCAAAATATTCTCAAACAGCTGATGTTCTTTAATATATAAGATATGTGGTTCACTTCCCCTCAAATTTAAATTTAAATGATATCCATAACATTGAGAGCTATTTAAATTTCAATTTTCTTCTTCGAAATGATTGTTTTATATATATATCTATTTAAATATTCATAAATTCATGGCATAATCTCATATTTCCTTGACTTTATACTTAATTCTCAAATAAACATTCACATACTTCCTATTACAATCCATATTCTTATCAATACCTGTAAAATTATGCTTTCATAAACTATACTAGATTCATATCAATGTCAATTTATTCATAATATCACTCCTTCTAATACTTCTCTACTACCATATTTACACTAACATCCGCTTATATATCAGCTTATATTTCCTATAATCTCATTATATTTTATTTTCTATATACTCCTCATATCATATTTCATTTCAATACTCATTATTCAATATAATTAATTATTTCTTAAATTCATATATATATATATATATATATATATAAATATATATATATATATATATATATATATATATCAACATCAATTTCCTCATTCTTCGATGTACTTTCAAATATTCTATAAAATTCTAATTGACATCAAATATTACCTCCTATATTTTAATCGATATCATTCATCAATCTCGTTTCTTTTCCTTTTTATTACTTACGTGTCTTATTTCCTTTTAAAAAAAAATGTGAAATTCTATTTGATACTCAAGTTATTATCATGTTCATCCCCTTTATCTTATATCTTTATATATTTCTTTCTTTATAAAGCCAGTATTTCTCATTAATTGTTTTTCTTTAATTGTTATATATTGATTTGCCATATTCAAATTTTCCTTTCTTCATACTCAAAGCCGTTTTTATATTAAATCTTACCTCATAAATTTTTCTTTATATTATATTATATGTATTTATTTATTCATTTTTAATTTTTTTTTAGGTATATCTATTTACATTCAATTATACAAAATCTACAACCTAGAATAATTATTGATACATATGTAATTGTGTAGTTTTAAATCTTTCAGTTTTTACTAATTTTGTCTTACATAAACTATTAGTTATTTCTAAATTTGTCTTTATTGTTCTACATTCAATTAATAACCAACAAATTTGGGATGGCAAGAAAATCACTAAATTTGATTACTTCCTGTTTATAAAGATTATTGAATTATCATATTTCCTTGACAGATAACTTGGCTCTGTTCCGTATGTCACTATAAAGTTTTTTTCAATTCTTTTCTTAAATTTAAACCTTTACTATCATCATCTGTGAATATAGATAACCAATTAGTTAGTTGAATATTAATTTTTGTTATTTTAGGTTTCAAGTGAAACTACATTCTTTTTATCCAGATATTCACGTGGCAGTGTTCAGAGTATTTGGAAACATGTTGACATTGACTTGACCTGGGATTATTTGTTAAGGTGAAATTTTATACTTATTTATACAATGTTGTTGTTAGAATTTTTATTCATTATTCTTAAAGTCCTTGTGGTATCTGTTTTTCTCAATATCTGACAATATATTTGCTCATTTCATTTTATCCATTTATATGAAATCTTGGTTTTTAACTTGGTTATGTCTACTGGTACACCCTACGTATTAATATAACATTTTAATGTCTGTTCAAATTTATGAATTGTTTTAATATAATAGAGGACTAGTTCAATATATATATATATATATATATATATATATATATATATATATATATATATATATATATATATATATAGTGAAAGAAAGACTGTTAGGAATAAAGCTGGTGAATTGCAGCAAGAAACAGTGTACTCTTAACTGATCTGATTTTTTTTTATTATCAATAATAGGAAAAAAATTGTTCTAGGTAAAATGTCTGCATGTTCTAAAATCTGAAATACAATTATCAGAAATAAAATATATTCAGTAGTTCACGAGGTTTGTTTAAAAATATAGTTCACTCACCTGAAGAACTTTATCTCTCCGAAGACAGTTGTAAAACATATTCCCTAAAGTTTTGAAAGAAGTACCGGTCTTGTCTACAAAAAAGGTGAAGCATAAGAAACATATTTTAATGTAAATATTGTTAGCTCCATTGAGTTTATTAGTTTTTAAGCCACATTCTTTAGGAATGAATATCTATTTTTGATATATCTAATAATATAAATAAATTGAGACGTATTGATACATCGAAAAAATCTGGTGGACAAACAACACACGTCCATGAAAAAATTTAAGTAATCATTTGGATATCTGTCATAAAATCAAATATGGATATTGACTACACATTGTGGTGAACTGTTCCTATTGTAGTCTTTGAAGACGATGACTTGCTTATTGAAATGCTCGTCTGACACGATACTTGTGAGTGTTGCTGTAGTGGTAATAAATAGTATGTTCAGTATGAATTTAACTCACGGTTTGAGAGTTTCAGCTCAAATAAATTTGGAGATCAATGATTCAAATTGAAGTATGTTGAAAAATGAACACTACTATCTCGATTACATGGAAAAAATAGCACTCTAACCTTAGGTTTTAGAGATTTAATTGAAATTAGAAACTTCGTTTAACTGTTGGGAAATAGTATTATTTGGAAAGATATTGGAAAATACGATATGGTTAACTGATCTCGATTAAACACCAAATTAAATTATTTAAACGGTATGCTTTGTATACTATGCAAATACATTACCATTATCGTGATTTTTCGAGATTAATTTCCGAAAAATCAGTTATAGGAAATTCGCGGACAAGCTGATTTTGGATATTCTTAAGAGATTAGACTTATTAAGCCTCAAAATTATAATAACGGAAGGGATGGAAAGTTCCTCACCACATTACTAGTTGAAATATGAATTATAATTAATAATGTGTGATAGTTAAATCATCATGATAATAAAATGTTCTGTGTTATATATTCTGATTTCAATTGTCACAATACATGAATAATTGAAAATATTGATATTCCTTGATGGTGATAAGCTCATTTGCCAAGTTTTATATTTCATATTGTTGTGTGAATATAAACTAAGGTGTCGCATTGAATCCTTGGAATCAAGTTACACATATACGTTTTTAGCGACAGAACAAATTTAATGTGAAGACATCAATTATATGTATTGAGCTTTGAACTACTTATGAATTATTATAATTGAAATGAGAGTACATACCGTCCATATTGTGAAGCACTCAAATAAACGATAGAATCGCCGGTAATAAATGAAGAAGGACGCCCAACAGTAAGTTGAAAGTGACGATTAATTCCAATAACTACAATTATCTCGTCACGTATATGTCCTAAATTACTTTACTTTGCAATAATCAGGTTCCAGCAATATATATTTATCACCAATAGTGATAAATTTATCTCTGCTATGAATATTTGAACGGTCATACCTAATTAGATATTCGGTTTATGGAAATAAACGGTTAGAAACTTCCAAACTTGTGGTAACATATAACGAGTAGTTATACGAGGTGTCCCAACATTGCTACCACGTGAAGTGAGGTCAAAATAAGTCGATTTGACCTCATTTATTTATACACCAAAATGTACCGTTTGCCCGTGAGACGAGTTCAAAAATTTCATAAAGAAACACATTTACATACGCCGTTCAGAAACGAGTGGAACAAATTTAATCAAATTTGACAAATGTGCATTTCAGGAGATTACTCTTCTTTCGAATATCAAATTAACACGGATGATACAGTAGAAGGGTTGAAAAAAACCTCACACATTAAATTTTTTTCAGAACTTTATTAGAGGTGATAATACGGTTCTCAATTTTTTTCGGCGAGAAGACTGGTTAATTATATTCATTTAATTATCCTATAACGAGATTTTTTTCACCACAATACCCAACTCAGTGCTAGTTTAGATGTCGGATTGCCCCGTCGACAAGCTTTGAGTCGAAGAAGGGGTGGATTCTTTTATATTTATATATGATTCGAAAATAGGGCGCCAAAGAAGTGTAGGCAGCACCCAAGACTCCTTTAAACTGACCCCCAACTCCTCAGTGGGTTAATTCACTTTTCCACACTTAAATGTTTCGTCAGGTGAGCTTTTAATATTACAACAGCAAATATCCACTCTCCCATCCCTGTCTCTGATTTATTATTGGACCTAATGTATCTTTTCCAAGTTAATAAATATAAAATTACAAGTTACAATTTATATTGAATGAAAAACCAACGAATTTCAACACCTGGACCCAGCTGAAGGCTGAAGTACCAGTAGTATACCAAAAACTATGAGCTGAAGGCTAGAGGATCTTACAATTCCGTTCTCGCCAGAATCGTTAGTTAAACATTCGAAAGGAAACAGACAGTTACAAAGTTCGTGTACAAAAGAAAAAATCTGTAATAATGAGACGCATAGTCTATCACCAAGCGAACCAATGATCATACAATTTAAAATTCATATATTATTATCTGGTATCCAGACCGAATGACGATTACCGCAAAAAATATTGGTATATCAAAAAAATGTATAATATACTACAACTATGAATTATATGTAAGGCGTATATCCAAGGTACGCACCGTTGGTATACCAGAACCTTACAAATTTATTAAGTCTATCTATTATCCAAAGATAAACTTCTACAAGTGTATATAAAAAGAAGTAATGAAATGAATAAAATTATTGAAAGAATCAGCAAAGATGTATATAAAAAAAGTTATTTTTAAAGTTTAAAACGCTGACTATCAATATAATTTTATAATAATGGAACGAACTGAAAGAAATAGTATATTAAAGTATATGTGGACAAAGAGGCCTTTCAAACACGCACGATTTTTCGAGCACGACGGCACAGCTGGAGTTCTCGAAATAGAGCAAGTATTTGAAAGACCAGTTATCCACGAATACTTTACGTTATTTTTTTATTGGTGCACTTTGAAATCATAAAATATTATTATTATATTATTACTACAAAAAAATAGAAGTCCGTCCTCGATGCCCGGCCAAGTTCCGTGAACGTCAAATAGTATTTATTTTTATTTGACGTTACGGGGTACTGCTGTCAGATCAATAATCAAAAAGTTCCTTTATTTATATTTAAAAGGATACAATGTATATATGAATAAATAAATAAATTTTGCATAGAAAAACAAATAAGGCATTGGTTCCCAATGGAATTATACAATTTAAAAACTAATAAAAAATATGTCATTGATACTTACGTTTCTCAAGTTGTTGTTGTTACCATAGGGACTTTAAAGAACGCGCGTGTTTGCAGGTTCGATTTAAACACGTTGAAGCGTGCTTTAAAAAGGTAATATGAGGCATCAATAAAAAAAAAATTATTTTACAGTCAGTTACGGGATGCAGTAGTCGAATCCCTCGATGACGACGATTCTAAAACGCCAGCCCTCCGGTATTGGTCCAGTTGGGTACGAGGTCAAGCCTCCGGAAAAATACCAGCTATACTACGCTTCCAAGGCCTGAAATCAGATTCAGGGGAAGAAGAAAAGATGGAAACGTAAACCTCTCAGATTTATGAGTTCCTTCACCTGAACCATTTGACGAGAGGCAAATTTTCAACCTCCGTACCAAGGTGGATGCTTAATAATTAATGGCTACTTGGGGGGCGATTACTTCCGGCAGATAGGTTTTGCGGTGTACCTCCACTCGCCAAGGCAATTCTCATAGGACTGGCCTCCTCGTCCAAAGATTACGAGCGGATACCGTTCGTAGGAGGTATACCAAGATGATATTCTCAACGAGCGGGTAATTTTTCGCGTTACATTCCCCCTCCTTTCGTCAAATAAAATTAACCCGGAAGGGTTAATTTTCATATTAAGGCAGTTGCGTAGAGTATAACTATATGTCTTCACCGTGCCAGACCCCTGCCTAAGCTCCGTCCTTATCCTGCAACTTATAAATTCAGAGTGATAATATATTGACTATCGAGAAAGGCGCTATGTAGCAGCAACCGAAAGGACAAAATTCCTTTTCCACACCAAATCGTGCGGGACATACTCTACATGTCTGCGTCGCAGATAATGGCTATCACATATCTTCTAATTAGCAACCTCTAACCGTTTCTTGATATCAGCGAATAGCTTCTTAAAAATCTCATTACGACTACACTCAAGAGTTCTCACACTGTCCTCCAGATCCATATCCGAATTGTTAACATCATCGGCACCAGACAACAGCAAAGATCTACCAAAATTAGCGAAATACGGTGTCGCTTTCGTAACTTCATGGGTGGAAGTTCTAATCGCGCATCCTATCTCAACAACGATAATAATCAGAAACATAGTTTTGATTACCCGATTGACTCGTTCACATGGATTAGCCCTTGGAAGATAATTGGCATCAGGGCCGAGCCGTGCCGGGGTGCATGGCACCCGGGCGGCATAACACGGGGCGGCAAGAGGCAAAATGTCTCTAAAAAACCACAACCCAACATGCAAAAAATATTTCGTCGCAAAGCACAAAGTGCCTTTCTTAGATAGCGGCATTTCTCCGAAATAATGTCTTCTTATTATTACAACAATAGCAAAATAGTGCGTTGAGCGTTCGGACGAATCGGGCGTCGTATAAAAAATAATAAATAGGTAATGATGAGGAATAAGCCGCTTGCCGCAAAACGACAGAATATATTAATATATTAGATTACTTGAATAAAGGGATCGCGGCTCGCGGCTTTTCTTTTGGCTTATGACTCTTACACTGTTTACCTACTTTGAGAATGTGGGATTGTTTTATTTTTATAATGCCAAGTTTTCGTGTTTATCTAAGTTGGCGTTTGCGTAGCCTTTTTTCATCTTTTTTCATTTGAGTTGATTAGTTGAAAACCAAAGAGCAATATTACTAATTAGGGAACGAGATCAGTGTCTATTTGATTTATTTTTAATGAAATTGACTGTCTCGACCTTTACTTCGTGGAATATGCTCATATTAGTGTTTTTAAATGAAACTCAAGGTCTCTAGTTAATTCCACAATATAATACAAGTTATTGAAAATTCTAAAAAATTGACAATTGTTTCGATAAATCAATATCATCGTCAGAATGACAGAAGTTACATTTCATTTTATGCCTACCTGATGTTTAGTAGTTAATTTTGGCTAGACCAAGAAGTAACCTAACTTGTGATTGGCTTATTATATGTTTATAGAAAAAAGAAGAAGATGTGATATTACAAATATTGAAGCTTAGATATTATTAGCCCTATGGTGATATCCTGGATATCATTTTTCCAATTAAGATCAGTATAACTGTGCAATGATATAGAAAACCAGGAAAACTATATCTGCTGATCTTTACAATTATCACTTAAGAAGACAGTTTATTAGTGGAGAATTCCCTAGATTTAACTGTTCATTGACAACTTCATATTGTGGGTTTCTTAAATGTCTTCTAATTTCCAGTTCTTCAAGGAAATCCAGTTCTTGTTTCTTCTCACAAATATGCAGTACTTCTAGTTCTGTGTTAGATGTCAATGAATGATTGGTGTCAAGTAGATGTTTTGCGTAGTGGGATTTATCTGGTTGTTTTAATCTGTATGCTCGTAAGTGCTCACTGTATCGTACTTCAAAATTCCTAAGGGTCTGACCCAAATAGACAGCATTACATTCTGGACATTTGAGTTTATATATACCTGACTTCTTTAATAGTGGTATTTTTGTTTTTACATTTAACAATTTTGTACTAACGTTACTTTCTGTTTTAAAAGAAATTGTTGTATTCGTTGCTGAAGATATTATCTTTGAAATATTATTAGAAATATTTCCTGCATATGTGATAGTTTTATAAGTTTTAATTTCATCAGCTTGTTTAGGATATATTAGTTGTAATGCCACTTTTTTCTCTTTTTTACTAATTAGCCTATTTATCATATCTAATGGATAACCGTTAGATGTTGCTTTTTGTCTAATTGTATTAATCTCTCTATCAAAATTACATTTGTTCATAGGAACTGAAAAAGCTCTATGTATCATTGAATTATATGCCGCTAGTCTGTGTGAGACAGGGTGATTAGAATTGAATGGAATTGTCACATCAGTCTGTGTTGGTTTTCGGTAAATTGAATAATCAAGTACATTATTAACTCTTTGAATTTTTAAATCAAGAAAATTGATTGAGCTATTTTCTTCAATTTCTAATGTAAATTTAATTTTCGGGTGTAAATTATTGATGTGGTTGAAAAATACATCTAATTGTCGTTCACTACCCATAAAACAAGCTAATATGTCATCTACATATCTATACCAAAATAAAATATTTTTCGAAATATTACTTTCAAAGATCTTTCTTTCTAAATTGTCCATAAAAATGTTTGCTAAAATAGGTGATATAGGGCTTCCCATTGGTAAACCTTCATTTTGAATATATATCTTATTGTCAAAAGTGAAATAATTCTGATTAATGCATACATCAAATAAATTAAGTATATAAATACTGGATTAATATTTTTATCTTCTAGTAATTTTCTTACAAGTATTAGACATTCTTTAGGAGGAATTTTAGTAAACATATTAGTTACATCGAACGATATGAGTTTATAGTTATCTTGCATGTGGATCGATTTCAACTTCTTGATTAGTTCTATTGAATTTCTAATTGAGTACTGAGATTCATATCCGTAAGTATTGAGTATATTGTTGAGCTTCTTTGCCAATATATTATTAGGAGCATTAACATAAAATAACGAAACCAATTAGACCTGTAGTCTCTTATGTTAATGCTCCTAATAATATATTGGCAAAGAAGCTCAACAATATACTCAATACTTACGGATATGAATCTCAGTACTCAATTAGAAATTCAATAGAACTAATCAAAAAGTTGGAATCGATCCACTTGCAAGATAACTATAAACTCATATCGTTCGATGTAACTAATATGTTTACTAAAATTCCTCCTAGAGAATGTCTAATACTTGTAAGAAAATTACTAGAAGATAAAAATATTAATCCAGTATTTATATACTTAATTTATTTGATGTATGCATTAATCAGAATTATTTCACTTTTGACAATAAGATATATATTCAAAATGAAGGTTTACCAATGGGAAGCCCTATATCACCTATTTTAGCAAACATTTTTATGGACAATTCAGAAAGAAAGATCTTTGAAAGTAATATTTCGAAAAATATTTTATTTTCGTATAGATATGTAGATGACATATTAGCTTGTTTTATGGGTAGTGAACGACAATTAGATGTATTTTTCAACCACATCAATAATTTACACCCGAAAATTAAATTTACATTAGAAATTGAAGAGAATAGCTCAATCAATTTTCTTGATTTAAAAATTCAAAGAGTTAATAATGTACTTGATTATTCAATTTACCGAAAACCAACACAGACTGATGTGACAATTCCATTCAATTCTAATCACCCTGTCTCACACAGACTAGCGGCATATAATTCAATGATACATAGAGCTTTTTCAGTTCCTATGAACAAATGTAATTTTGATAGAGAGATTAATACAATTAGACAAATAGCAACATCTAACGGTTATCCATTAGATATGATAAATAGGCTAATTAGTAAAAAAGAGAAAAAAGTGGCATTACAACTAATATATCCTAAACAAGCTGATGAAATTAAAACTCATAAATCTTAAAACCATCACATATGCAGGAAATATTTCTAATAATATTTCAAAGATAATATCTTCAGCAACGAATACAACAATTTCTTTTAAAATAGAAAGTAACGTTAGTACAAAATTGTTAAATGTAAAAACAAAAATACCACTATTAAAGAAGTCAGGTATATATAAACTCAAATGTCCAGAATGTAATGCTGTCTATTTGGGTCAGACCCTTAGGAATTTTGAATTACGATACAGTGAGCACTTACGAGCATACAGATTAAAACAACCAGATAAATCCCACTACGCAAAACATCTACTTGACACCAATCATTCATTGACACCTAACACAGAACTAGAAGTACTGCATATTTGTGAAAAGAAACAAGAACTGGATTTCCTTGAAGAACTGGAAATTAGAAGACAATTAAGAAACCCACAATATGAAGTTGTCAATGAACAGGTCAATCTAGGGAATTCTCCACTAATAAACTGTCTTCTTAAGTGATAATTGTAAAGATCAGCAGATATAGTTTTCCTGGTTTTCTATATCATTGCACAGTTATACTGATCTCAATTGGAAAAATGATATCCAGGATATCACCATAGGGCTAATAATATCTGAGCTTCAATATTTGTAATATCACATCTTCTTCTTTTTTCCATGAACATATATCAAGCCAATCACAAGTTAGGTTACTTCTTGGTCTAGCCAAAATTAACTACTAAACATCAGGTAGGCATAAAATGAAATGTAACTTCTGTCATTCTGACGATGATATTGATTTATCGAAACAATTGTCAATTTTTTAGAATTTTCAATAACTTGTATTATATTGTGGAATTAACTAGAGACCTTGAGTTTCATTTAAAAACACTGATTTATTTTTATTTAGTGATTGTAAACGGACTGAACGGTATGTTTTAATTATTTTATATTAGTTCTATTCTTATGCATTTTTTTAATGAAAAAAATAATGTTTTAAATCATTGGCAAATTTTTAATCATAGTTCAATTATTTAGATGTCTGATGGTTCACTCTGGTTCACAATATCGAAAAAGAAAGTTAGAAAAAGAGGAAGACAAAAAACGATTAGCTGGATCATTAAAAAAGTTTTTTATGTCCACGAGCAATAAGGAACCACAACCTTCATGTAGCCAAGACCCACATTTTCAATATATTGAGTCAAACGAGGACAAAGAAGAACAACTGGAAAAATTGCAAGAAAATAAATCGTACGCCGAAGTCCCCAAAGTAGGGTAAAAGGACACGCTGGATCAGGCTACAATGAACACGCCCACGCCAGCAAATACACAAACTGAAACTAGTGAAGATATTCTTGAGGTAAATAAGGAATTATTAAATGATCCAGCCTGCTGGCCGCAGGTACTAACAGATAATATTAGAATATCACTTCTAGATTTAGGAGCAATACAATTAAAAAATATTGTATATCCAGTAAATGATTCAAATAGATCTTTTAGCGCCACTTATTTCGAAAAAAAAAATAACTAATAATGAAAAAGTTCCTACAACCTGGCTTGTTTATTCAAAATCCAGAAATTCAGTATACTGTTTTTGTAGAAAATTATTTAAAGTATCAGTTAATAGTTTTAACGATGATAATGGCTACAGTGACTGGCAACATTAGTCTCGGAATTTATATAGGAATGAAACAAGTAAGGGACATTTTGAGAGTGTTATAAAATGAGTTGATTTGAAGAAATCGATTGAGAAAGGCTTTACTGTCGACTCTTTCAATCAAAACTTAATTCAAATGTAAAATAAATGTTTGTAAAGAAGACTATCCTTCACACGCCAATCCAGAAATTTAAGGGAATTACTATTTACATTATTGACAATTTTACAATACCACTTATCTTTGGCAGTATCAAACGAAGGAGGCGGTACCTCGTCAGACGAAACCTCCATAGACACCTAATCGACAACAGGGACGGACCGAGAAAGAGCATCAGGTACTACGTGTTCATGACCTTTACGATGTATAATTTGCAAATTATACTGTTGCATTTTGACTGCCCATCGGGCTAGACGACCCTTCGGACTCTGCAACTTTTGTAACCACAGTAGACTATAATGATTCGTAATGACCGTGAAAGGAACACTCTCTGAATAAGGCCAAAGTTGTTCAAGTGCCTGAATCACAGCAAGACTTTCGCGTTCTGTGGTTGAAAAATGTCTTTCCTGACGAGTAGAGATCTACTTAGATAACGAATAACCTTGTCACCATTCTCGTGAGGCTGACTTAACACAGCTCCTAAACCATATACACTACTATCGGTCTGCACAACAAAAGGTTTATTATCATTAAACTCGGGACAAGTAAGAATTGGGGCCGTCACCAAACATTTCTTGACACGATGAAACGAAGAAACACCTTCAGGAGACCAAAAAAAAGGAAGATTCTTTCTCAAAAGATTAGTGATGGGGACCATAATGGTCGAAAAGCTGGGGATAAAACTCCCGTACCAAGAGAAGGTCTTGAGCACACACCGTAAGACTACGAGGGGTCGGTAACTCTAACATTGCCTTTACCTTATCCGGATCCACATGTAACTTAAAATGATTCACTATATACCCAAGATACTTCATTTCAGGGCGACAGATCTGACACTCATCCATGCTCCCAGTAATTATAGCATCCGATAATCTCTTTTAGAGCTCTTCGAGTACCCGTACATGTTCCTCGAAAGTTTGAGTACAAATAACAACGTTATCTAGATAGACAAAAACATGACCCAAAACACTGTCTGTAAGTCTCTGCTGGCTGGAGCGTTATGTAAACCAAATGGTAGACGTTTGAATTGAAACAAACACCTATCAGGCACCGGAAAAGCAGTATATTACCTAAAATATTTGGCTACCGGAACTTGCCAATAAGCCGACTTGACCTCTAATCTAGACAGATATTTGGCCTCACGCAACTTCCTATAGTCTACGCAAAATCGGTAGTAATTATCTTTTTCCTGACCAGTAATATGGGTGAAGGTCACGGACTATTGCTGGGTTCTATCACACCTAACTGCAACATCTCATCCAATTCAGTCTTTGTACAAAGGTATTGACCCTACTATCACGTGTTCTACTATATCGGTACACTCTAAAGTTTTCCCCATAATTTCCATGTTCCTATCGATTACAGCTCGTAGTCTCTGCTGTTCCAGAGGTGTGACTACACTACCAGACGACGTATGTTCCACACTATTCAATAACACGAGATCAGCCGAAAAATGCCACTCATTGTGACGAAGTTCCGCCCATTAAATTCCAAAAATCTACACCAAGAATCAAAATATGGGTTATTTCAGGGACAACCAGAGCCGCATACGACCCCTCAAAACATTACGGTTCCAATACTCTATAACATATCACCATTTTCCACCGTACAATTAGTCGTCCTACAAAGTCAAACTTAAGCAAGAATTTGATTGATAACCCTACCTCCTAAAATAGTTCTTGAAACGCCCGATTTCAAAGGACCTAACAAAGTTTTACATAGAATATCCACCTTAAGATAAGGACGTTCTTCATTAGTGGCACGATCCAACACATAATCTATGACGGCACAAAAATTACAGACCAAGGGGTTTCCACTGACGCCCTCTGTCCGATCATTCAAGTGCGTCTCGGTTCGTTTCCCTGGTTTGATCCTCGAGAACAATCAGGACAAGTCCTAATCGTGAACCCTTCTTTCTCACCCTTAAAACAAAATCTCTTTCTAGGGGTCCTAAGGCACCATACGGCCTGATGACATGACTGCGTACAACGGAATAAAATTATTTCATTATCTCTAGGGGTAGATGACTGAGTAGGGAGGGGTGAAGTTCCAACCTCAGACACAGGTGCCACATGCGAAGACACGTAAGCTAAGTCTGGCTCCAAACAATTTGACCTCCTCGAAGGTACACTATAATTTTCAATAGCTGATTTTCTAGCCTTCAGTTTTCAACCCAAACTCAACAAGCCATGCACGCTATTGATTTCCACAAGTCCGAGATGATTTTGGTAGTACTTCGCAATAATCCTCAACAAGATCTTAAGTTGTCTCCTTTGAAATGGGACTAGTCAATCTCTTGAAATAACCGGTCATCACCGCCAAATAAATTCCCAAACTATCATCAGAGCCTTGAGTTCTTCTCTTATTTTCCTCAAACAATTTTTCTTCATAATTTACTGATAAATACTCTTCCTGTGACCAAACCACGAATTCATCCCAAGCTAAATAAAATTAATAAGCCCTACCAGAAAATTAATCGATACCACTAGCTAACAACATTTCCTTACATACATTCCGTGAATCCCGATACCCTTCCACCTTCTCCAGAAAGCTCGATAACAAAATATTTTTGGTATCTCCATATAACACTAAACCCCACTTAATAGGCAAGATCGTTTCAATATTAAAGAATTTCTAACTGGGGGGAAGGGGTTTGAGTTAGTAGGGTACAAATGAGAGTTCTGTTATACTTTTTCGCAAACCCCCACCCCTTTTTTTCTTCTTTAAAAAGAGTTGGAAGTTCTTCTTCTTTAGAAAATGTTCTGTAACTACTCTTTTACTTCCAGTAACAGATCCGAGAAGATTCAGTATACACATGAAACAATCGACTATTCATGGTGGGTAGTATTTACCATGGTTAGTGGGTGGCCAATATCTGTAACATCTAGTTAGCTTTCTATTATCGACACTATCGTTTTTTGTTTGTTCAGATAAGTCATTTTCTAGTTTGCGTAATTGGGATGCTTTCATGAAGCGTAAACTTTGAAAAGGGAACATGTTTTGTGGACGACCACTCTCATGGAACTATGGTTGCTTTAGTGATATTATATACAACCTCCCACCACAGATAAAATGTAATACCCCCCTTAATCAGTAATTTAACACAGTTGAGCACTTAGATTAGTAAAGTATTCAAAATGAGATTCTATGCACCTCAACAATCTGAAGAATAATTTTCTGCAAAAAAACGAATTTTTTACTTAAACAAGTCTAAGACTCCAATCACTTTGTGTTGTAATTGAATATATATCAGAATGTGCACCCATTGTGAAATTATGCGGTAATAATTGGCCACAAATTATATTCGATGAGAACGAATGGAATAATTTATTATACTATCAAGGTGTGTCAACAAATTATTTCCATTCAAATGAAAATATACCAACAATAGTGAGAGGGTTTTTAATAGAGTTTGAGAAGATCGACTATAACAAAGTAATTAAAATTTCTCAAAAAACATTATATCTATATTTGGCGTATAATTCCTTATGCAGAGTAAGGGAAATTCTTCCATTAGTTAAACATCATATTAACCACATCAAAGGTGGAAGTTTTGGATAGTACTGTAATAAACGCGAAATCCAAATAGGGAAATTTGAATAAGTAACTTTCAGAACACACGGTAAAACATATTTTATTTCAAATATAATTGAAAAGTGGAATGCGATCCACTTTTTGTTTAGAAAAATGATACAAACCCATAACGCTTTGAAACAAATAAAACATTTTACTAGGTCAAAATTAAATGATTGTTTTGTATACAACTAGTTAATAACAAAAAATCGACGCCGCTTTAAAACAAAAAATGGATTTTTGCAATTCAACAAAAAAAACCAAACCTAATTCGGGGGGATAGTAAAAAACAGGTACAGAACAGTCAGAGAGACAGACAGTGTCGGGCGAAAAACGCGAAGGGGAAAATTCTTTCCCTGTCACGGTAACGGGTATCAGTTTTCTTGGTGTTAGCGGCTTCAGAGGAAGAAGTTTTTCTCCGTTGTGTTAGGGTGTAAAAGGGATACTTAGATATCCTT
Organism: Galeruca laticollis; assembly: GCA_963921935.1. Lineage (NCBI taxonomy): Eukaryota > Metazoa > Arthropoda > Insecta > Coleoptera > Chrysomelidae > Galeruca > Galeruca laticollis. Next base: position 51,884,893 of record OY998179.1, on the reverse strand, counting down.
GACGGTGAACACTGTCCCCCGTCGGTGACACAAAACGGGAAAACTCGCCCTCTACGCGAAGTTCAACATAGCTCGATACCGGTTACTAGCGTTACACGCGGTTTCTAGAAAGATAGTGAAAGCAGGCAGTAATCGAAGACCGGAGAAAGGGAGTTCTTCCACGCGTTTTTAAACAAGTTGAGATTGGAGTTTTTTTCCTGAGGGTAGATTCATACGTTTTATTGTTGTACGCTGGTTCTAAACTTGGTATCTATAATGTAACTATATACATAGGTAGAAGCTATAGCAGTAGGTTTATTTTATTATATAAGATATAAGTTTATCGTGTGTGATGTCAGAGTAAGGTTTTCTCCAAAATTGTAGGAACATTTCACTTTCGTTAGGGTGCATATAACCGACAGGAGTTGGGCACTATTTATCAGAAGGTTGAACCGAGATTTATTTGTACCGAGTAACACGGGCCTTGTTTCCTTGAAGTCCTATTTCCAGTGAAATTTCACTACGATAAATAAAAGCTAATTAATTCAGACGCGGTTAAGTAACTTCATTCATATTAAGTAAAATAAATAAACATTGTAGGTTATTCAAAGACCTGAAAATTTGCAACTCGGCACTTACGCACTGAACGGGATTGTCGATAAACATTTATTACTCATAGATCAGCAGAATTACTTTTTAACGACTCTGATTTCACTTTCTGTTTATACCGGGGGCAATGACACGAAACCACAGTCTTTTTGTATAGTATTTGTTTTAAGAGCAAAGTAATGTTACTCACAATGAGGCAGTGAAACTTCGAAATAAGGGTTAATTCATACGCCCCTCGCACACGTTAAACATATTAAATGATAAGTGGGTAAAAAAATGTCATTCTCTTCCATGATGAGGGATATTATGATTATTTGTTGTTGGTCATATGTTATACAACGAAAGATTTAGTATGTACGTTTCATTGATAAGTGTATAGTTACTTTGATAGTGGGGAAATTTAATAATTTGTCTTGATATTGGGATTTCATTATATATATATATATATATATATATATATATATATATATAAATATATATATATATATATATCTTATATCTTTAAATGAGCAATTCTTGTATATATATATATATATATATATATATATATAATTGAAATCTCGGAATCGGCTCCAACGATTTTCATACAATTTAGTATATAGGGGGTTTCGGGGGCGATACATCGATCTAGCTAGGAATCATTTTTAGAAAATGTCATTTTATTCGTGTTTTAGCGATAATCAACTTAAACATAAACTTGGAAGAAAAATAACAAAAAGGAGGCGTTTGAGTAGTCTCAACTGAAAAATATGACTCTTCCTGACATCTATTGGCGACAGCAGATGGCGGTCATTGAAAAATATTATTCATATTTCATCATTTTATTAGTAATTCGTACTTAAATATAATTTCCAAAAAACACAATTTAAAAAAAAACGAATCCAGATATTATATATATATATATATATATATATATATATATATATATATACGGAGAAAATTTATTAAATTTTTTTATACAACTTTGTGGTTTCCCCATACTTTATTCATAATCCTACCCCAAGTGTGTATACATAGTGGATTCGAGGAGGAACTGAGAGAACAATCTTGTCCTGGTGAAGGAAATCAAACCGTTTTAAGACCAGGCATTCCCAGCCGGACTGGATTTGCCTTACACGCTCGGCTGCATATTTGAGAAAAGAATTTGTGACACAAGGTCCAGATTAATTACAGTGGTGACAGCATTTGTTAGAGTACTTCAAAGATTTAAAAAGGAAATTAATCAACCGCAAAGATAGATTCTTTGATAATGTATTAGGAATTATACGATGTGATAATAGAGCGTTGGAAGAAAAAAGTCACTATTTTGAATTATTGTATTTATACCCAAAAAAACTTGAGTCTGAATGCAATTATGGTATCAGGGAAAACCGTTAATTTCAACGAAGGGATAAACAAGATTTATGTTATGTTTACTTGGGATTATGCCTATCGAGTAGCTAGACGTGGTGAATTGGTGTCATCCGCCTTTGCTCGCGACATATTTATGCATCGTATTATTAAAACAGCCCTAATAATTATTCCTATATTGAATGTAGAACAAAGAATTATAATTTATTATAAAGTAAAACACTTGTATCAATTTTGGATTTATATAAAAAATATATAAAACACTTGTAATAATTTGTTAGTTCAAAAAAAAATATTTTTCAAACCATAGCATTTTTATTTATCCAAAACTGGCTGTTTAGTCCAAGCCATTTAACTAAGAGTTGATCAACTTCTCTACGTAACACTTTTTCAATTAAATAAACATCAGGGTATTTGACTTTCTGTAATTTCTCGCTGTAGAACCCGCCTTGGATTTCTTCTTTCTGATCATCTTCTAAAATATAGGTAGTTGGGTTCGTTAGTTTAACTTTCTTAATCTTGAATACCAATTTGGTGTATATCCTTCTTTAAAGATATGGCGGTATTTGCGGATACGAACATAATCCCATTTTTTAAATTTCGCTTTCTTGGGATCTACAGTTTTCAACCAATTAAATGCAGTTATATGTTTAATATGCTCATCGGTCACTTCACTGGGTGTTGCACCAGTAGTTGAATGTTTGGTATAATTGTACTTCTTAGCTATTTCAGAGAGAATAGGTAACCACTTATAGGACCCTTGCATGCTGAATTGTTTCCTTGACAAAGATTTCAGAATTGTGATCACCCGTTCAGCAATACTGCTCTCAAGTTTGGAAAGGTGCTGTAGAGTTCAATTCCATACTTTTCCATGAGTTCTTGGGAAGGTTTATTGGAAAATTCAGTTCCATCACGGTTTGGAGGTTAGCGATCGAACCATTCATTTGGTTTAAAATATTTTTCATATCATGTGTAACATCGTTTCCAGTGTTGGTTTTGACCGGTTTCGCCCAAACATATTTACTAAAGACATTTATGACGGCCAGAATGTAGTTATAGCCATTGTAATCCTTATAATACGGAGTCATGACGGCTAAATGAGCTTGGATTTAATCATGTAATCTCCTAAAAATTACATGTCTTCTTTTATAATTTATTCCAGCCGGAACATGTAACTCGCACACAACTTGAGTTTTAGACATTTTTTTCTAATGAACACTATAAGTATTTCAACGCAAATATTAGTCGGTGTTCCAAGCTTAAATTTTATTACATCACCTATCATAATTTTTGTACCTGACATCTGATGAAATTTTTAGCTCGTGTCATTTAATTCCACATCAACATCTGCGAGGTAATGATTGACTACTCCAATTTTAGCCCCAGAAGGAAATTTAAAATCAATACCCCCATTATCCAACCTTGTGTCTATGTGCTCTAGTTCAAAATTGTTCCTGATCCATTCATCTGTCATGGTTTCAAAGTTCCTGATCATGTCCTGTATTTTTGTTTGTGGTACTGTGTCCTTTGAGCATTCGTATGCTTTCCCTAGTTTGGTTCCTTTTGTTAAATTTATTTCTTGCGCTGATGTGTTCATTATTCTAATTGGAATCCTTTTCCTGTTATTTGCTATGCTATTTGCTAGTCTTATTGCATGTTGTTCGTCGTGCTGTGTTTCGCAAGCAATCGTATTTCCTTTTATGACATGTTTTAGTGTCCCAATTGTGTGAACTTCGGTTAGTGCTGGTATAGTTATGCTATCTTCTTCATTGTTTCCAGCACTCGGATTATAATTATTTGTAGCTTTTTGGTTTGTTTCCTACCCTTATTTTTTATGTTCTTTTTCCTTTTTCAAATTAACTTGACCGCTTGTTTGGGGACTAACTGTGGTCCTCACTGATTTAAATGCTTCGTTCATTCTTTATTACTCGTGTGCCCTCATTCTGTAGAGTGCCCTCTTCTATTCTCGTTTGTTTGACGTCTGTCGCCTTTGTAGTTCCTAAAATTATTTTGTTGAGACCTCCTCTCTGCCTCTTGATTGTAATTCTCTTCTCTCTGGTTTCTATATCTGCTATATTCTCCGTAGCTTCCCTGTTGTGTTTCGTGCTTTCCGTAACGATACCTTGTTTTCTCCGTTTTCCCTGGACATTTCGCGTTCTGCCTACGAAGTGTGGTTCGACCTACCGCACGTTGTGCACCTCAGCTGCTCACTCATAAATGCGACTTTGTGGCCACTGTTCCTGCCGCTAATCATAGTTACCGCCGTTTCTTGACAACTGACTATTTTTCCGATTCTTCTGGTGTCATATCGTCTTTGTGTAAAATGTAGAAACCTACCTCCCTCAATAAATCTTTTCTTAATCCTACTTTAAACTGATTCACTAGGACCGCATTATGTTTTCTTTGTATGTTTGGTATTTGTTCTCTACTTGCGCCCTTGATTTCTTCTTCAAATATGTCGTTCCCGTTAACTTAAATCTGGTACAGAACGAAGCTGGTAGCATTGAACTAATTGCATCCACCAATCTGCTATGGATTTTTTTGGAACGAATTTCCGTAATAATTTTTCCCGAAATTCTGAATATAAAACCGTGTCCAACCTTGGATCGGCTTTGAAAAAATCCTGAGCTACGCCTGCGAGTTTAAATTTTAATAATGTTAATGTTTCCGATTCCGTCCAATCGTCTAATTTAGCCCGTAACTCGAGTTTTTCTATTTACCTAGCTGCATCTCTACCTGTGAAATCGGCTAAAGTCGAAGCAATTACCCCTAGTGGTTGCGCTTGTGCTTCCCTCAGTGTGGGTGGCACGTTACTCGCATCTTCCATAGCTTCTGGACCTCCTTGGCTGCCTGCACCTAATTTATTTTGAAAAGTGGCATATCGCCTTCTAATTTGATTTTTAATAGACAAAATTTTGTAAATGGTATAAACTTATACTACTCCTACCTTTTTTGGTTTCTACGACGCCTGAAATGGATATCTTTTTGGTGTATGGGAAGGATATTTTGCGATGGGCAGGGGTAAAACTCAAAATTACTTCTTTGCTAATATATTCTCTTTTGACGAGAGAATTAGAAAAAAAAACAATTGTATGACGGAATGACGTACAAAGAGTAATGCTGTTATGAGTCCTGATAATTGAAGACTGACGTCCCTATGGATGACTGAGAGGATGGTGGATGAGTATCTGCTAATTCTCGATATTGTGTAGCCTTTAGTACCATCCTGTATGCTGTGTTTACTGTCTCTCGCAGTCTCTGGTTACAGACCGTTTAGCTTCGTCGTTCCGTGTATTCTGTTGTGCTCTAGCAAGATTGGCATATAATCTTGGCCTAACAGGAATGTATTGTTTGAAGATCTGACGTCCCTGCTGGATTACAACCCTGTATTTCAAGATTCGCTGTCTGACGACTAATCGATCTAACTCTGTATCTGGAAAATCGCTGTGAAAACTAATTGATTCAACCCTGTATCTGGAAAATCGCTGTCTAAAGACTAATTCATCCAACCCTGTATCGGAAAGCCGCTGTCACCACTGTAACAATTTTAGACCCTGTTGTACAGTCTTATGGTGAGGCCGTGATCAACTCAGTCGATATTGCTGACTAGAATTATTTTTTCGACCTTGACTGGTCTAGATCCAGTGTGTTTTGCAGTAGCTGTGCTATCGTGCAGGATGTGATTTGTCATCACGCACACTGATCTTGGTCTAGTGGAAGCATGTGTTGCGCAATTACTAGACCCTGGTTAGAGAAACTCTGTTGTCACTCCTTCGTTGACCAAAGTATTCCACCTTACGCCGTTTGGCATGTTAACCTCAGGTAGGTCTTCCGCCTTATCTGATATATGGATTTTTTCTCGACCTTCTCTGGTCTAGATCCAGTGTGTTCTGCGCCCGCAGTGACACCTCGTGTAGGATGTGATTCTTCACCACGCACACTGGTCTTGATACAGTGGAAGCTCTGGTCCCGAAGGTTCTATGTTGCGCAATACTAGATCTCTGGTTGTGAACCATCGTTTTCCCCTTCTGTGTATGGTGGCTGAACCGCTTGTCACCGCTCGTATGGTGTGATTCTAGGCAACCGGTTTTACCTCTCAGAGAGAAATGGTTTTGGACAACCGCTGTCACCCTCCCTGGGTGGGGTTGTTCCAGTAGAGGATGGTTCACAAACCGCTGTCACCAAATGTAAAACTCTACCCTTCGTTACCGAGTTGTTTCTTAAACAAAAAAATCCGGTGTCACCACTCTTATAAATGCTGTCAACCAAATGTAATAAATTGGACACTTCTATCCGGGGTCCGCTGTCACCAAATGAAATTAAGCAGCCGAGCGTGAAAAAAATAAATTCCGTCCGATTTAGGCGGGGACCTCCTGACCTTAAAGCGGTAGTATTACCTTTGCCAGGACAGAGTTGATCTCTTTGTTCAGCCTCGTATCTAAATGCACTGCTCACTCTAGAGGGAAAGTCGTGGTAGGGATCTGAATAAAGTTTCGGTACCACAAATGTTTAAAAAATATATTATATATCTCACTGTATCCATATGACCAAAAAAAAATATCAAATATTTTCCAATAAAAAATATTACACACTTATATACAAATTTTTCAATGTGTGAATGGGCGGTATAATTTCGCCCCTCTTTCGTAATTGACCTGACCCACTGCGAGAATAATTGTCTACTAAAGAAAAAATGTACTAATCGACCGCTGCTATTTTTTTAATTGTCGAATGTCATTGTACTCTATGTAAATTTAATGGAAAATTGGAGAATTATAATTCTGCTGATTTGATAAATCGATACCGATAACCTGACAAAATCATACGCTTCGGGCAAATGATATAAATTACGATAAGCCTTGTTTTAAAGTTTACCTACCGCCTATCTCCGGGGTGGGCGAGAATTATGTGACAAAAAATAATACCTAAATCCTGTCAAGTTACATATACACTCAGGAAAAATCGTTCCCACAATCTTGTGTGAAATATAACTATAATATCTCACACAATAAAATTATATCTCTAAAACGAGCGGTGCACAAATTATGAGCAAGGACCTACAGATTTAACTGAACCTATGAACTTGTCCAATAACACAGTGAAGAAACTGTTATACCGGGTGTCCCACGACGTTTTGACAGACCAATTTCTCGAAAACTATCCATATGACATGTATGAAATTTGGCTGATATTGACAGTTGAAACTGATGCTTATATTTATTATAAAATGACTTCCGTCTTTCCTGTCATTTCGGGTCACGTGACCCTAACATACTTTTTTTGAATGGGACAACCGGTATAATATTACAATTTTGAATATATCATTCAAAATCAAATACAACGATACTACACTTGTCATCATTGTATTGTGTAATAATGATAATCTGAGCTATTTATTTTTACTAAATTTATTAAAGCAATATTTTGCTCCCAAAAATTTAGGTGGCTATGAAACAAATAACTATAGTAGCAACATCATAGGTATTTTAAATGAAACTCACTGTTTCTAGCTAATTGCACAATATAATAAAAATTGTTGAAAATTCTAAAAAAATTGACAATTGTTTCGATAAATCAATATCATCGAAACAATTGTAATTTTTTTAGAATTCTCAACAATTTTTATTATATTGTGGAATTATCTAGAAACAGTGAGTTCCATTTAAAACACTAATATGAGTAGATTCCACGAAGTAAGGGTTGAAACAGTTATTTACAACATAGGTTGTCATTCATTATTGTTAGGTGAGGTTTGTTCAAGAACTGTCAATAATTATTAGTCATAATCTTGTGAAGACACTGTAATAATAACTAAAAAAGGCCATACATTTTTACTTACGATGAATATTTTGACATGCTACTTATTTATGGAGAATGTGCAAAAAACAAAACTCATTCTTAAGGTTTGAACTGAAAATCGTTTTTCTCTTAGAATAACTCCAAGCAAATTACTTTTGTCTACGTCAAACGAAAGCTAAGAACTGGTTCTTTTCCAAATGGTAAAAATCAAGTTCCTCGACAAAAAATCGCTCAGACAGATGACAATGTGATACATATTTTGGCTTATCTTCAGGTTAAACAACACATCTAAATACGATTTATTGAACAAGAATAACAGAGGAGTAGAAATTCAATACAAAGAATATTAAGAAATCACAAAAACCATCCTTATAAAATACATTTAACACAAGGTTTAGTTCCTGCAGATCCTGAAAGGAGAAAACATTTTATTGCTTATTTATTAGCAAAAATATTATGGAGTGATGAAAGTAGATTTCATAACAATGGTATTGTTAACCGCCATAATTATCATTATTCGTCGCAGGAGAATCCAAAATGGATGCGTGAAACCAATTTTCAAACAATATGGGAATCAATATTTGGTGCCGTTTATTTAATAGTCGGTTGATTGGTCCCTATTTTCATGAAGGAACATATCCGGGGCAAAGATATTTAGATTTTCTTAAAAATACTCTTCCATAGTTACTTGACGACATTCCCGTACGTAAAAGGCAAACAATGTGGTGCCAGCCAGATGGAGCATCTCATCACTTTTTTGCGACAGTTATCTTGATAGCACATTCCCTGAAAAATGGATTGGTCGAAATAGTGCGATTCTGTGGATATTGAAACCCTCAGACTTATTTCTGTGGGGTTACTTAGAATGTCGAGTTTATGTCACACCCCAGATTGATTAAATGATTTAAAGGATAAAATAAAACAGGCATGTCGAGCCGTAACACCCGAAATGATTACAGCAACACTTACAAGAAGTCTTTTAACAAGGTTTGAACATTGTGTCAATGCACATAGTCATCAATTTGAACATTCTATTTAATTTTTTTAAATATTTGTACTTTTTAATTCCCTAGGTTACGTTTTTTAATAAAATAATTTATACAAATGATCATTTAATTGCCCCTATTATGATTACTGCACAATACAATGATGACAAGTGTGGTGTCGTTGAATTTGTTTTTGAATGTTATATCCAAAATTGTACTATTATACCGGTTGTCCCATTTAAAAAAATTATGTTGGGGTCACGTAACCCGAAATGACAGGAAAAACGGAAGTCATTTTATGATAAATATAAGCATCAGTTTCGACTGTTTATATCTGCCAAATTTCATACATACCATACGAACAGTTTTCGAGAAATTGCACTGTCAAAACGTCGTGGGACACCCTGTATATTCTACCTATGCAAATATTGCAAATATTTATGTTATCAATATCAAGTTTAGAATCAGCGCACAAAAAAAATAAATAAATCTTTCTCAAAAAAAATCTTAGACTTGTTCAAAAGCTTACTGTGTGGAAACTTCCCTTCTCCTGTCTCCGCTCACTGACTGATTTCAAAATTTATCTAGAAACTGCGGATGACGGTAAATTTCTAGCACTCGGTGTCGAGATATACTGGATCACGGTCGGACAGAGAATTTTTTTTTCCGTTTTGTGTTTCTCAGGGGACATAGTTCAAGGATATCTGAGTATCGCTTTGATGCCCTGACACAACGGAGAGAAGCTGACACCCGTTACCATGACAGAGAAGGACTCTTTCCCTTCGCGTTTTTCGCCCGACTCTGTGTTCTGTCAGCTCTGAACTCACTTTTTATCATTCCCCTAAATTTTGTTCGGAGTTTTGTGCTGAATTGCAAAGGTTGCATTTTTGTTTAAGAGTGGCATTAATTTTTATTACTAACCTGTTGTATACAGAACAAGAATTTAAATTTGCTTTAGTTAATTGTTATATTGTTGCAAAATGTTATGGTCCTGTCTCAATTTTGTTAAAAGTATGTCGAATTCTACTTTTATTATATTTTAAATAAAATATATATTTTACCGTTTATTCTGAAAGTTACTGATTTAATTTTCTCCTATACAATATTCGCATTTATTACATATCTTATCTTCACTTTTGTATAGAGGTTTAACTATACCATTTTTTAGAATTTTTGGAAAGGTCCTCGTGCTTAGACATTTATCTATTATGTAGGTTATGGACCTGCAATCTCATTAGATATTTCTCTTAATGTTTCAGACCTTATACCATCGAGACATGTTGACTTTTCAAGTCTCAAATCCTTTATTGTACTAATAATCTCAACTTCATCGGTAGGTCTAAGGAATATATAACTTTCCAAAAACTCTATATTTTCTGAAAAATTTGTTACCTCGGGTATGTTTCTAGCTAGATTTGAGCCCAATTCACAGTAATATGTGTTAAAGCCATTTGCAATACTCATTAGCTTCAGTTCCATTCAATTTGATTCTTTCAATAGTTTTTTTACGTATTGTTTCGCCGCAGATCTTTTTAATGCTTACCCACAAAGACTTGGAAGAATTTTGATTTTATTGGATAATTTTCCTATAATAATTTTTTTGTTTTTTGTACAAGTTTGCTCACATTATTTTTGCACACATTGTATTTAATTTTTTTTCTAAATTATCAGGATATTTCAAAGTTAATTTGTACAATTTATTTTTTTCCTCAATTAATGTTACTAATGTAGGATTCATCAAAGTTTGTGATATTTTTTTTTGCTTTACTTTCACTTTTTGTGTATTTTCATTAACTCATTAACGCCGTGCGTGGTTCTATGGACACGGCAAAACCCTTATGTTCTATGTCACTTCAATGCCAGTAAAGGGCGGAGCATTGATGACGTTGTAGTTAGGAACATATAAAAACGCGCGAGAACGTCTCGTTTTGTTTTCCGGTTAGTTTCAAAGTGGTTATTGTCGTGTAAAGTTCGTCTGTTGTGAGTTCAACTGAAAACATGGACATTAGATTTGAGTAAGTACTTTTTGACTAACACAAATGAGAGTTTTGGTTGATGTATTTTAACTGTGGCTTTTTAGAACAGCTAAACAATATATTTATGCACATTTAATAATATTTAGATGAATTGTATAGATGCAATGCCTAGTTAAATCTTAGTGTAGCCATATTGCCACGCTAGGCGTTCCTAGTTACTGTATTATACGTTGATTTAGAATCGTTGTTTCAGAAGGGGGTTTTCTTTATCAGAGGCTCTTGATATGATCGACAGTGGAGATATTGATGGAGACATATTTATTGAACCACCAGATGTAAATGTAGATACGGATGAAGACTCAGCGGACGAAGACGAAGGCGGGTAAGAAATACCTATTGGTTTCACAAATTGGTTATATTATCACATGTCTATTTCATAGGCTAGTTGATAATCTTACAACCCGTCAACTACTTGCCAATACAGAAATAAGATTGCCCAACAACGATCGATTAGGAACAAATTATGAGGAAATTGACCCTGCAGCAATAAATTTAGATGATCAACTTGTTTCTATGTTACCTGATAAAGTTAGAGCATGGATTGTCGATACAAAAATAAATGATAGTCCAGAAGTGAGATGGGAAAAAGGAGCTGATTTTGATATTGAAAAAGCTGCCTCGTTTCCCAATGCTGATTTCAGTGAATATAAAAGTCTCTCCATGGTGAATATTTTTGAAAAATTGGTAGACGATGCAATGATTGATCTTTCAGTAGAAGAAAGTCGTCGATATGCTCTTTATCTAAATTGCCCGGATCCAAAAATAACATCAAGCGAGATACGGTGTTTTCTTGGCATATTACTAATAAGTGGTTATAACCACGTGCCATCTAAGCGGCACTATTGGGACGGGGGGTAACGATATGAGGAATACTGCCATTTATGAATCTATGAGAAGAGATAGATTTCTGCAGATATGCCAATTTCTCCACTGCGCTGCTAATACAAAAGTCGATAGCAATGATAAAGCTTGGAAAGTGCGTCCAATTATGGACCAGCTGAAAAAACGCTGTATTGAAAATTTTGTGCAAGAGCAACACTTGTCTTATGATGAAAGCATGATTCGTTAATACGGTAGGCACGGATTCAAACAATTTATCCGCGGCACACCGATTCGATTCGGATTTAAAATGTGGTGCCTCAATACCAGTAGTGGATACCTAGTCAATTTCTAGCTATATCAAGGCAAAGGCCCTAAGTCAAATACGTCCTACGAGAAAATTTTTGGCAAAGCAGCTAGTCCGCTTTTAGTTTTATTCAGTGAGATATCAGAGGAAAAACAAAAGTTTAAATATAAGTTTTACATGGATAATCTATTCTCTGGACCTGCTCTTTTTTCGTTTTTGACATTTTATGGATATTCTGCTATAGGTACTATTCGCGATAATCGGTTACCTAAAGGTCGTCCCTTGACATCAAAAGTATTATTCAAGAAAAAGAATCGTGGATATTTTGGAACTGCTTTGGAAAAAAATAAGGGTCAGTTATTTGTTCGCTGGATGAATAATTCCGTAGTTACTATGATCTCTTCATCATGCGGTACTCAAGAAATAAGTCAGGCCAAAAGATATTCGCAGCAACAAAAGAAAAACATTATGGTTCCTAGACCCAAACTTATTGCTCAATATAACAAACATATGGGCGGTACAGATCAAATGGACCAAAATGTAAATTGCTATAGGATCGGAATCCGAGGCAAGAAATGGTACTGGCCCATACTGACTTGGATTTTCGACGTAGCGATTCAAAACAGCTGGATCTTGTATAATAAATCTCACGAAAAGAAAATTTCTGGATTAGATTTCAGAAGGGAAGTTGCCAATGTTTATACAAAAATATAAAATCCTACCAAAAGGACTAGGAAGACCATCTACTGCACATGGTTCTACAACTGACAGTAGAGTATCAGATGAAGTTCGTTTTGACCGGATAGACCATTGGGTTCAATCGGTCGAGAAGAAAAGAAGATGTGCATATAAGACTTACAAATCAACTCCAAGAACAATATGCTCCAAATGCAACGTAGGCCTATGTGTACAATGTTTTCTTTTATATCATACAGAATAATAGTTAATTTAGTACAATTGTTTTTTATTTGAATGTTTATTTTGTTTCAAGTATTTTTTTTTCATTTTCACCGAAGTGACTACGTAAATGCCTAGCGTGGTTATATGGGCACGGCAAAAATGTCGACAACTGTAAATATTAAAGAAAAAAGTTATATAAATAAAAGTCTGTAAATAACATTAGCATACTAGTTCTGACAGAAAAAAACAACATTTACAAGAAAAATTAATTCAGGCGCTAATGGGTTAATATAATATTTCAAACAATAATTAAAGTTAAGAGCCATATTATCAACTTCATTTTCATTGTATACTTGTTCCCATTTCTCGTACTTCAACACACTTTTTAGTAACGGATAATTTGTGATTCAACTGCTCATTTAACTGGATGTTATTTCGCGCTGTTCCTTCTGTAAGGGCTATGGGGCAGTGATCTGTGATATTATATCTAAAAATATATGATTTAGCTTTAGGTGTGCTACGACTTGATACATAAAAATGATCAAAGCATGTTCGACTAGGTAAACGAGTGTATTCATTAATGTATGAAGTATGTCCAAAAGAGCTCATTATATTTTTGTACTCATCTACTATTTCATTATTGCTGTCTAATAAATCTAAATTCATGTCACCTGCTATAATGCTAATGTGGTGTTTTTTAATGAATTTAAATAATTGATTAGATTCTGATTAAAACTTTTTGGGCAAATGCTAGGTGATCGATATATGGATTTAATTTTTTTGGTTTTTCGCGGAAACTAAAATTGAAATGATTCTGATGTCACCAATAAAGTCAATTGTTTTTTTAAACTATAAATGATATTGAATGAAAATCAAAACCCCATCATTCTGATTTAGACCACCATCATTGTATATACTTTCATATCCCTGAATTTTAAAGATATTGTGATCATATAGCTGCAAGGTTTCAGTTATTACTATCAAATCAAATCTAGCATGCATACCATCCAATAATGTAAGCAGCTCATCCATATTTTTTATTACCCTCCGAATATTCATATGAAATATTTTACAGTCCTCAACGTTGATATGATTTCTAAATATTCCCGGGATCTGAATTTTAATTGATTAAATTGGATCAATTTCATAATCCCTAATATAAGCATCCATTTCGGTTAATACTGAAAAAAAGGTTGAAAATTAAATTTGCTGTTAATAAATATCTAACAAAAATTTTCAAATTACAGGGGTAACATCTAAAAGATGAACTAGGTTAACCAACTGTAACAAATGTCAAGAAACACACAAAATAAGTAATACAAATTCCCAAAATATTTAATTTGACGTTAAGATTTTTTGATTCCTGGTTACACATTTTGAAGCTTCTGATTCTGTGTTTTTCTTCAATTTTCTTTTCGTTCCCGGTTGCGTCGACGAATTTTCTTTCGAAGTAGAACTTTCCCGTTGTTTGTTGTTAATATTTCTATTGCATTCGGTATTTTTTTTCAGATCTTTGTATCCGTACTCCTTGCCTTCTTCGAATAGCCTATTATTCTCAATCTTTGTATCAAAGTTGTTACTCTTGGCTAACTTTAGATTCTGACTTAACACTTTTTTACGTTGATAGTCTGCTTGAGTTAGGTCGTATGCAAAAAACAATTCACTTCCTTTCAATATTTTCTATTTTCCTAGTATCTCTGTTTTAAAATGATAGTTCATGTATTCTATAATTAGTGGTCTACGCTTGTTGTTAGCAGTTATTGTGCCAATTATTCGAATGTCTCTGAAGTCGCTTAAATTGCAATCAATGTTTGGTTGGTTTCTCACTTTATCTACAAGTTTCACTATATCTTGTAGACCATATAGTATTATGTTGTACTTTTTTAGGTTTCGTTCAACGGTTAGAACCTTATTTTTTAGTTGCTGATTTTCTACTTGTAGCTTATTATTTTATTTTTTGATTACATAGATATCTATGTTAAAATCTTCTTTTAGGTTTTCTATGTCCCTCTCAAATGTTTCTTTCAATTCTATATTTGGCCTGGTAATTCCAGTTCTTTGACTTTTTATAGTCTCGTTTGATTCGTTTACGCTTTTCAAAAGGCGATAAATTGCTGCGTTGTTGATTTCTTCGTCCATTTATTAAAATTAAATTTCAATTCAATTTCTCTATATAGTTTTTAGCCCCCAGACTATTAAATAAATTTTATCGACTTGAATGTTGTTAGTTTTTATGTTGAATTCTCATTGTTCGTTAGAATTTATTTATATTTTTAAATCAAATCTGGCTCACAAAGAGTCACTTGTTTGTTATTTTTTCACGAATGATAAATTCCGTCACTAACTACACTCTAAACAAATTTTAGGATATTTGGATAATTTTTTCTCACTATACTAGCATTTTATCAGGGAACGACACAAAACCCAGATAGCACAAAATGTCCATTGTTCATCCAGTATTTGTCGAAATATTGTCCTGGATGTCCATGAACCTTGGATGGACATCCAGTGGATATCCTTCTCCGTTAGTCCATTGGATATCCCATTTTGGATGTCCATTGGAAACTCGTCAAATGTCCATGATTCATTTTAAATGAAAATTAACACACATTTAACTTAGAACGTAAGTAGAACGATTTTTAGATCTAGTGAAAAACAGTTTAGATTTTTCCCATCATGTGTATTCGTAGAGTATGATGCAAAATCTGTGTTATATATAATACAGAGCAGCCGCATGCACATATATGGACGTTTTTTGTGATTCGTAGGGTTTGCATATGTGAACGACTAATTTATTATAATATTTACATATTGTATCAAATTGAATATTATTCTTCCTTCGTCTAATTTGTAGGGTGCAGTGTAAAGTTATATAGGAATTGTCGCCGACAAAAAAACTAGTACAGGGCCACAAGTATTAGAAAGAAAAAGAAGCTCATATTCCAGCAGTTGTACTTCTAACGAAGAAGAAGAATAACCTAACTTTTTTTAGTTGTACCGAGCAAAAATTGTGAGAGATAACCCGCCGATTTTAATAGTTTTTTGGAGTATTTCTGCAAACTTCGTTCCAGTTCCGCTGATTCACAACACAAATTCAGACAGCTAAGTTCTATAATCATTATATCTTTTTTTTAACAATAAATTAAACTGCTGCAATATGAGTGCCAACTTCTATTAAGACAACGTGGACTTCATTGACGAGGATGATGCTGTAGAAGCAGTTCCAACAGGATGGATCCAGGGAGATCTATGTTACTGGCCGCCTTGGACTAGGACAAAACTTACGGAAGCGATTAAAAAAAGTGAATCTTTAAATACTTGCTCGCCAATGCATAAAATCAAATTGTTTAGGAACGCAACTTTTATTTATCATACCTTAATTATTACAATAATATGCTGTATATTCTAGAATTGAATCTAGTTCAGAAAATTTGTTGTCAAAATCTGCTGTAATATTGTCATACTGTTGACACTGATATGATAGAAGTAGAATAATTGCCTGAAGGTGAACTGTATTATTGCATTATAACAAGGTCCTTCTGGATTACCCTTATTACTTACTAGATTACTGAATTACACTTATTAACTTTTTTATTCAAGGTTATGCTTAATTTGGTTATTGTCAATTTGATTTTAGATAATTATATCAGTGCTCGTTTAAAAGCGCAGAAGGCATGCCACACAAGTGACTTAATCTCCACCGATAACGAGGGAAATAATCGGAGAAGAGTTAAACGTAAAATATTTGATCCATCTGATTCAGAAAGTGATGATGATAGTTCTACTGTGATATCTCTCCCCCCAAAAATTTCGTTAAAAACTGCAATGCATAGTGATAAGTTTTACTATTAATTTTGTACGTAGGTAGTTGTAGTGCACAAGCTATGTTAATATATTGTTAATATTTTTATTTAAGAAAGAACACATCAGAAAAATATGCTTGAGAATCAACTTAACCAAAATGAAAATGAAAATAATATTGGTAAGTTTTCAGTTTTTTTTTTATTTTGAGTGTCACAGTATAAGTTTTCAGGAAATGGCAATAACATAAGATGTGTTCAGACCATGTCAATGGACACTTTTTGACTTTCTTGTTGTCCACATTAGTTGAGCGACACGTATATACACACATTTTAATCGATCGTATTGATCAACATCATTCGACATAGTCTGAACATGGTTTAAAACGTAACGTTTCAATACGTTTTTTGTTTGTTCTTAGATAACACTGCAAATAATGTTATACAAATTCAAAAACACCGCGGTTGTGCAGAGATAAAACAAATTATCGGTAAGGATATATAACATAAAAATTCATTATTTTTTATCTATCTCCAAGGTTTTGTTGTTTTGTGAAGGTGTTTCAACTTATTGTTACTTAAATTCCGTGGGCTTATTATTTGTTTGGATTTTGTACCTGTTAATATATTTATGCTCCTTGCTGTTGATTTTTTACTATTATGATATATTATTCAGATTGACTCTCTATTTTGAGGTTTTTTTTATTTATAACTGTACTAAAAGTGGGCAAGGTCCGTGAATAAATAAATGTGGCACTTAAATTTATATTAGGGTAATGTTAATGTTTTCTTTTAGAAGGGATATCCGGAGGCCTAACGAAAAAACTAAGTTCTATAAAAGCCGGTATTTATCAATTGATAGAAGATGTAAGAAATCAAATTTCTGTTGCATCTACAACTGCTGAGGAAATAGCTGAAAATTTCCACCTAAAATTTAATTGTCCTATTGACAATGAGGCAACTTTGGCGGAAACAGAACTCTATCTAAAGGACGAGAATAATTTCAAACAAGCTGTAAGTTATATTCCATTTCCTTTGTTGTAAGCATAATAAACGACAATGTATTTCTTCTCTAGAACGTGTTATTCTTGTTACCAGAATAACCAAATTTTCTTAGAATAGTTAATTTCTATGTTGCTTATATTGCACATTAAATTGTATTGTACTGAATAATTGTAAGGATCATTCAACTGTTTGTACACTATGACTGATATCTCGTAAAAGGAAAGGGTACAATTCGCAGAGGTCTCACTCACTCATTGGCAGGAGTTCAACGGCTTCACTTCTCTAACTTTTCTATGGAGCATTGGCCACAACACTCTATCATGAGATATCAGTTGTACTGTACCTACTTAATTTTCAAAATAACGTCACAAGCATTTTATAGGTTCATCAAATAAGAAAATTAGGTGGTAAAGATACCTACGACATTATCAAAAGATACTTCATCTCCATAATATCTGACAAAATTTCTAAGGATGGAACAAAACAAAAAAGAGCATTCAAATAAACTAACATATGTGCTTTATTCGTAGGTAAGTCAGCTGCCTGTTTTACTTTTGGTTAAAGGAATTCATTATTATTGAGGAATACACAATTTCAACTATATTGATATTACTTGGAATTTGAAATGTATAAATGTCAACTTTAAAAAAATATTAAATTGCATTGATCAAACACCAAACATTTTGCATTATATTTTGATCGAATTCCAATTTTACACAAGATCTTTTACAATTCGAAGAAAATTATTTTTTTACAGCTGCTTCCAATTTGGATATAACAACTGTAGAAAATGGTTGTGGCGGAGTTCAGAAGGGGATGCGTACAAAAATAGAAATATAAATAAAACTTTTCAAATAAAGACAAGTAAATGCTTTTATTTTTAAAAAACTTGTTCTAATTTTTGGCATTGTACTTGGTGATACTAATATAACATAAAAAGTATACATTTCTAATTAAAAATTCATTTCCAAAAGTAGTCCACAAGAAGTCCATGAAATGCCCATATATGGACGTTTTATGGTGTCCAAGTGGACGTCAAATTTTGTATTTTTTGTATAGTCCAAAGGACGTCCATACGATGACTTATGTACAAATGACGGACGTCCGTTGGACAGCCGTCGTGTCCATAAATGGACGTCCAATGAATATTCCATGGATTGCCTTGTGTTATCTGGGAAGCACCACATTCGATATAGTGCGGATGATAATGAAGAGTACTATGACAACAGAGTTGCTTAACGGTTAGATAGAACGGTCGAAAGAATGAACAGGACCATTGGAAAATACCTGACGAATGAAATTTCCAGCCACCAGAGAAATTGGGACCAGTATCTTTCCCTATTTACGTTGGGTTACCGATCTGCCATAAATGAGTCCACGGGTGAAACATGACAAAGAAGGAGCGAACCATCTCGGAGAAGAGCCTGACCCTGCCTTCAAAGAATTTAGGGGCGCACATGAAGGTACCGGGAAAGCTAGATGTGGAGTCACTACAAAACAACCCCAAGATTTGTTCACGCTCCTGGAAGAGTATTCACTGGCACACAGCATCTCTGCCAGTAACGAACACGCACGAGGGTTGGCAGCCTTCTTTCGTTCGAAACAAGTTTGGGCAATCAGGCTCCAGCCCTAGCAAGACACTGAGACTCAAACATAATTTGTACAATTTCTATCTGGTAACTAGAAAGGAATTTCCAGATCGATTCACCTACCAGAATATTTGGAAAGCGCGACGAAGGCTTCGAGATCTAGTGCTAGAATCCCACGTCGAGAAACTAGCAATGCCCTGGATAGAGAGCAACCCGTTAGATTGGCGAGTCGTCAGCAACATGATAGTGGTGATTTTGCACGATACCGGTGTCCACATATTAATTTGCAGCTATATCCCTCGTTATTGGTACCCGTTGGAGACGGTGCCCTGTTATTTCGATACGACCGGAAAGTGTAGAAATGAGTCCAGTTGCCGATGTACACATCCACAGAAGTGTTAGGAGGAACTTCCTTTTAAGGAGGGCGTAATGTTACGAAATCGCACACTGATGTAGTCCCTGAGTCCGACTCGCTCCAATACTAAATATAAAAGTTAAAATTTTGGCAAATGTGCACCGATTTCTTAGAACGACGATTTATCGTTTTCTGCCATCGTTTCAATAGAGATTTCCAGAAAAGGCGATTGTTTGTTGGAAGCCGCAATCGAGAAATTTCCGAAATACAGGGCACTAGAAAAACATTTGATATATAAGAAACTACTCACCAGCGGAAGAGTTAGTTGACAATTTATTTACTAAATAGATGTGAACATAAACAGTACAGAAGTATTAATATAAATTGATGTTTGAGAATATTAGCGTATTCAATATAAATTAGTTGAATAATTGAGTGTGTACATGAAATAAATATTGGTGACTAGTTAAGTGTACAAACCAATTACGTAAGCAGATATACTTTATGTATAAATTTATACCACTCGTTGTGTATTTGGATGAATAAGTAAAATAGTACAATACTATTCGAACTATTACATAATGTATTTAAGTCCGAGACAATTTTTTACACCAAATTCAAGCCAAAAATAACTGTGTTAAAATATGTCCAACCTAATTACACCTTACTTTAACTGTCTATTACATACACCGTTCCATTTTGTTAAATTAAGAGATGGACACATCATATGCAAACTGGAATAGTTAGGCATAGTTTTCCTTTTCTTGATCGACTGAAATTTCATCTCGTACGTTCGAAATTATTCACAAATTTTGGAAAAATCATAAAATTTAACAATAAAAGTAATGCAATTTGTTGTTTGGATCTTGATATTCGCCAACTGGATAGAGAGTCAGAGAATATTAGTTCCCTCCATATATTATAGTTATGAATAATTTCAACAGGGACGTCCAGGATACAAATAATAGAGGATAGTGAAATATATTTATTCATAAAATCAGACATTTAAACAAATGTATTAGGCATAATAATATTATCTTTTGAATAACAACAGACAAGTATACACTACAGATCTTGGAGCAAAAAATAATACCTTTCTGCCTGATAATAAATATAATTGTTAAATCGCAATGAAATATATATTGGCTATGTTCCATCAAAAAATTGAAAACTAATCAGTTACTAAATTGAATATGATATAATTTTTGGCTTTGGTTATAGATGGCATTGTGCAATCTATTATGACTAAAGAATTGTCATAACATACTTTGATAGATTCTTTGGATTTAGCTAATGTATTTTCCATGAATTATTATTTTGATTACAGTATGCTTGCTTCATTTTGTGAAATGGATCTTCGCCAGAACTTCAATTGTGAATATATTGCCTATTAACTGTGAAATCAGTATTTCTACTCAGTTGGAAGAGTCCTAATTAGAAAAAGCGATTTGTAGAATTATAATTATTAGAGAAGGCAATTTTATTCTTTCCTAAGTTAAAAGAGTATACCATTTGTCTAGAAATGTTTGTGAATATGCAAGTAATTTAATTATATTTACGGTGCTTCCAAATATGAGCAACGATTCATCAAATTTATATAATGGAAGAACCGTTTAGAAAAAAGAAATCATTTCCCGTCAAATTAGAAACGAAGATAGCTTACACAGTGTCTTCTATATAATAAATCAAACATCTAATATTTTTGGTTTCATACTCTGTATGTAATTGCCCAAATATTCTCTCATATGTCACTTTCAATATCATCAACAATATTCCGCAAATCATTCCGTCTAATTTTATTTGTTTTGGTTTTTGGAATATAGTCTACTATTTTAACGCCAGCTCTTAACTTTTGGCTATCACCAACATTTCCATTCACAAACTCTTCGATTTCCCTAGCAGACGTCTTATCGTATCCATCAAATAGTGAGACCACCGCCATCGCATGTTCTCCATCAATTTCATGAGGTATTCCAATTACCGCTGCTTCTTTAACAGCAGGATGAGAAAGTATTATGTCTTCTATGAGATTAGGGAGAATGTGCCATCCTCTGAATTTGAACATTTCTTTGATTCTTCCTACCACGTAAAAACAATCGTCCTCATCATAGTAAAGTATATCACCGGTTTTCAAATATCCTTCTGAATCAAAAGCCGAAGAAGAGTCCATTTTGTAGAAGCCGTTCATTAGATAACCATCATTTTTAATTCTCATTTCGCCTCTTTGATTTGGTCCAAGAACTTCTTCTGTTTCGTTATCAACAATCTAAAACATTATAAGCTATTAGATACAGCAGGTAGGAAAACGTATTCGTATACACTCATAGTACATCTTGATATGGGATTTTGCTTATTAAAGATATGAGTTGACTTCTTTACATTGAAACAATTCACTACCCAAATGACTGAATTGTAAACAATAGTTAATATCATACTTATGATAATATCATTAATTGAGGTGTTCAGAACACGTCCGAACTATTATTTTATTTAAATCTAGATAGGCTGGGCCTGTCCCTCAAAAAATTGATTTATCTTAAAAAAGAAGTGAAATGTCTGTCAGTGTCAATTAATTTTTGCACACACGTAGAGCGTTACTTTTATGATAAAATTTTTGTTAATTACAGTAGATATGAAAGTGTTTTGAAGCGATAAAACCAATCGTAAGTAATTGTTTTAATTATATCTGTATCTTCGAGCTGATCTACAAAAGTTTCTGAACTAAGGCATATTAATTTGTAAATAATTATAATATTTTGTGAGCTTTTGATAAATAAATCAATCATCCTTCTCAGAGATTAGTCTTATACGAACTGGCGTTTAGTTGGAGATTTCGTTCCACTATCAAAAAGATTATCGAAGAGAGAATTTGAGAAATTACAGAAAGTGTCAAAGTCAGACTGATCAAAAGGCCGGCTTTATCAAATGGACCTTCGATCCGGATGCATTAGATAATTTCTGACAAAACAATTAGTTGTTCATCGATCATTTAAACCGTACTATACGATATTTTCTGACAAAAATAGTTCCTATTCCTTCCTGTATTGTATTACAAAATACAACGACCTTCCAAGTGGCGATTACTAATATTTTCTGGGTGAAAATATCTCGTTCCTGTTTCGTTCCTGATCTCCATTCGACAATTTGGAGAATACTGCAATTCTGTTTATTTTTGAAATTTGTTTTTAATAATGAAATTAAGTTTCTCACAGGTATATTTCAAGGTAGACAGCTCTTTAATAATTAGTAATATTGTTCTTTTTAAAGAAATTCCAGGCTCGTATGTTGAATAATTCGAGCTCAATGTCCATAAATTGAATAAAAATTTAATTTATTCCATTTAATTAGTAAATTAATTAATAAAAAAGATGTGGTAGATATTCCAGGGCCGTACTAAACAATTTTCCATTCCATAGTGATTTATTTGTTTTAAATAATATCGCCTACATACTGTTATTGACTGTTTAATGATATATTTTAGAACACTTTGATTTCGATTAGTTTCTTCTTAGAAAAAAAAACGCTTGTAATGCTTTACATCAGGTCGCTTCAACATCAGTGTCGCATAAAAAGCTTCGATTTCGCGTAGTGAAAGCGAGCGATAAGTGCATTTTCCACAGGACCCTGCGTGGTTCTTACATTTTTAGAATAGTTGTATAATTTCTAGTTTCAATAGATTGAGTGTTTCGTTTCAAAACACACAATGCAAGCCTTTCTAAAAGCTAGAAAGAATACTAAATCCGCGATCACACAAACCCAAAATTGGATAATCGCAATTATAGATTCTGAAGCAGATGTTTTCCTTCTTGAAACTAAATTCGATAAATTGGAGTGCAAGATAGTTAAATGTAACTACGCTCAAAATGAAGTTGAGGATTTAGACGTTACTAGAAAATATACTGAAGATAGAGATGCATATCAAGATAAATTTGATAAATCAATTGCTTGTCTTAAACAAAAAGTCACATTTTGTCTGTACCTCCTACTCCAGCTCCGAATCCGAACCTTAATCAATTCGCTCCAATAACAAATGAGCAAAACTTAGGGGTAAAACTTCCCCAAATTTCTATACCAAACTTTGCCGGTGATTACACTGAGTGGACCCGTTTTATCAATCGTTTTCAGCCTTGATAAAGAATAACGTTTAGCTAACAAATGTTCAAAGGGTGATTTACCTAAAGTCCTAGTTGAAAGGAGAACCGTTATCTCTAATCGAATCCTTAGAAATAATCAATGGCAATTTTGAAATTGCAATTAATATTTTAGAAAGTATGTACGAAAACAGTTTAGCTAATATAAATTCACATTTAAATTAAATCATAGATAGTCCTAGCATAACTAAATGTTCACCATTTTCCTTAAGAGAATTTGTAGTAAATATGCGAAAAAATTTAGACTCCTTAAAAAATCTAAAATGTCTATCCCAACATTGGGATTTAATTGTCCTTAACATCCTTATGAAAAAGCTAGACTATGTCTCTAAAATAAAGTATCAATCCAATAGAGATTCAAAATCAGATCATACTTTGAAGGAATTTTCCGGGATTATCGAAGCTAGATGCAACGCTCTAGAATCCTTAAGTACTCATTCACACTCCGCTTCAAATGAAATAAAAACCGAAAAATGTGCCTCAAAGGCAAATTCCAAAATGTCGTTACATGTGAAAAGCGTGTCTCCTAGTTCACCTACGAGTAAACGACTAACTTGTTGGTTTTTCAAAATTATTGATCACGATATCTACAAATGCTCCAATTTTTACTGTTGAAAAATATCAGTTTCTGAAGTCGAAATCCTTATATTTTAATTGTTTGGGGGCAAAGCATTCACTGACAGAGTGTAAATCTAGACGTTGTTCCTTATGTGGCAAAAACACCACACACTCCTTCACCAAACTAATAGTTCTCCAAAATTCCAATTAAAGTCCGAGTGCATTTTCAAGTCTACAATATAGTACCAGGGCCATTCCTAAGAATGTTCAAAATTCCAATTCTAACCAGAATCGGCGAGCACAGTCTTGTCAATCGCCAACTCCTGAAGCTGCAGATGCAATACCGTTCCGAAAAGCCGAGCCTGAACCTCAAGTTAATGTTTCTACGACCTCGAGGCCATTCTCCCGTAGATCAAGGAGGTCCGGACGTTCTATTGGCCACAGCGGTCGTACATGTTATTTCCGATAATGGTAACCTTGTTAAGGCTAGAATAATTCTAGACAACGGCAGCCAATGTTTTTCCGCTCCTGAAAAATTCGTTAGAAGGACGCATCTCAAAACCTATGACAATCAAATCCAATTTTCCGGCAATCAATGCACTCCTACAATTTCGAACAAAATGATAGACATTGTAATTTTCTCCAATACTGTGGAGGATTATAATCTCAAGGTTTCCTGTGCCGAACTTCCTGTAATTACTCATATGTTGCCTAGAATTCCGTTAAATAGACATAAGTTGAACATTCCTCCAATGTTCAACCTGGCTTATCCAGATTTCCATGTCCCGTCCGATGTGGTCATCCTCTTGGGCGCTGATGCTTGATATGAAATTTTACTTCCGCAGATCTAACGACTGGGTCCCAAACTTCCTACTCTCCAGCTGACAAGGTTTGGATGGGTGATTGGAGGACAATTACCTCCACAAAATGCTTCTAACGACAATAAAGTTGCTCTTTCTTGTCAAAATACTTCCGAGCAGCACGGTGACTCGTTACACAAAATTCTTTCGAAATTCTGGGACGTCGAAGAACTTCCAGAATGCAATCATTATCCGCTGAAGAAGAGTTTGCTGAACAAAACATCGTTCAGACATATGTCCGATGCCCGAGCAGCACGATGACTCGTTAGACAAAATTCTTTCGAAATTCTGGGACGTCGAAGAACTTCCAGAATGCAATCTTTATCCGCTGAAGAAGAGTTTGCTGAACAAAACATCGTTCAGACATACGTCCGATGCCCGATCGTACTTTCCAAGTGGATTTTCCTTTCAAGTGTACTGCCAAGAACGCTCCACTGGGCGACTACTTCAGTATCGTAAGAAAGGGATGTTGTAACTTGAAAAAATGTTTCCAAAATAATCCAGAATTATTTTCAATTTATAGAGTTTATTGATGAATACGTGTCATTAAAACATGCCACGTATGTTCCCTTTGATCCTACCATTGAATCTACTGAGATTAAATGCTTCCTTCCACACCATTGTGTAATAAAAGGCTCCAGTGAAACCACGAAGCTAAGAGTAGTTTTCGATGCCTCTAGTAAAACTTCTACATGTATCTCCTTAAATGATATTCTTCACAAAGGCTATCAAGTGCAAACAGATTTGTATGATATCCTATGTCGCTTTCGACAATATAATTATGTTCTAACCTTGTACATCCCGAAAAAGTACCGCCAGGTCAAGATGAATTCATCTCAACTCCACTTCCAAAACATCGTGTGGAGAAACACCCCACAAGAAGACCTTCAATGCATACAGCTTTCCACAGTAACTTACGGAATTACTTCTTAGTCGTTTCTGGCAACAAGAGTTCTAAAGGAGCTCGCATCCAATTCAAATGAATTTCCTTTAGACCAAAAGGCACCATAGCCAATATCAAATAACATTGGAAGACAATCCGAATAAGGTGTTGGGATTGTCTTGGAATCCTTCTTCTGACAATTTTGCTATTCCCTTACCAAAAATTTCTTATGATGATATTCCCTCCAAGCGCAAGGTTTTATCAATCACTGCTCAGATGTTTGATCCATTCGGTGTGCTGGGTCCTTACATGGTGATAGGAAAAACCTATCTACAACAGCTTTGGCTAATAACTTTCCTGGGACGAACCGCTCCATACTGAATTAAGTCAAAAGTGGAAACAATTTATTGATTCCATTGAATATTTATAACCTTTAAAAATTCCTAGACGTCTATTTTCGGGTCAGTCTATTGTAAATATCCAAATCCACGGTTTCGCGGATAGTAGTCAACGAGCCTATGGAGCTTGCTTATATTTATTCCGACAACTCTGTCCTTTCCTAAATGAGCAAGGACTCATTTGTGTAGGAGGGCGTTTGCGGCACGCAGACATCCCCGAGCTTAAGAAGCACCCTGTGCTTCTTCCTGCTAGGAATAATGTGGTTTCTCTCCTGCTCAAGAGAGAGCATATCAGATTGGGTCACGCTGGTTCCCAAGCTGTCCTTGCCAATGTACGCTTAAAATATTGGCGATTGAATGGAATCCGAGAAGTGAAGAAAAATTATTCATGAGTGCATGACCTGTTTCTGTTTTCGAGCAATAGCCGCTCAACAAATTATATCCGATTTACCGTCAGACTGAGTTACCCTCTCTAGGCCATTTGAGAAGGTGGGGGTCGACTACGGTGATCCTTCCAACATACGGTCCTCCCGTCTCCGAAAAGCTCCGAGCATTAAATGCTATATGGCTGTTTTCGTGTGCATGGCTACCAAAGCTGTGCACTTAGAACGTGTGTCATCCCTATCTACTGATGCATTTTTGTTGACGTCGAAACGTTTTATTTCACGTCGAGGAATTCCATCTGTAATTCATAGCGACAACGCTACTAATTACGTAGGCGCTAGAAACCACCGAGAATTACGCGAATTTTTCGCTAACTCCAATTTGTCTAAACAACTAAAAGTCTTTGCATCCGAAAATAGCATAGACTAGAAATTTATTCCACCCCGTAGTCGTCACTGGGGAGGCCTGTGGGAAGCTGCAGTAAAAGGAACAAAGATGCACCTTTTCTGGATTATCGGTAACGCGCAACTCACATTCGAGGAGTTGAGCACTGTATTGGCTCAGATTGAAGCCATCCTAAATTCCAGACCTCTGTGTCCTCTATCCAGTGACCCAAATGACTTAGAGGTTTTGACTCCTGGTCATTTTCTAATTGGTCGTAGCCTAACTTCTTACCCTGAGATTGACAATACACGCCTGCCTGAAAATATAATTACGTTCTGGCAGAGATGTTCCCGTATACAGCAGTCTTTCTGGAAGAGATGGACTACTGAATACTTAAATCGTTTGCAAAATGGCTAACTCCTTCCAAACATATGCAGGTCAATGGTTTGGTATTACTGAAAGACGATAACGTTCCTCCATTGAAGTGGCTTTTAGGCCGTATTGTGGGAATTATCTCTGGCCCCGATCATAGGGTTGGTGCCATCAAACTTCGCACCAAAGACGTTGTCTTCCTCAGACCTATAGTAAAAGTTTGTCCACTGCCAAGTGCAGAATTATAAAATTTATCCAAGAGCTCTTGTGCGTTATTAATTCGCAAAATAGGTCCTTGTGACTAGGAGCTCTTTCCCCTAGTAGTGTTTTTTCTTTCTTTTCGTTTTGTTTGTTTGTTGAAATCAGGGATTTCAACAGGGCGGGAGTATGTTCAGAACACGTCAAAACTATTATTTTATTTAAATTTAGATAGGCTGGGCCTGTCCATCAAAAAATTGATTTACCTTGAAAAATAAGAGAAATGTTAGTCAGTGTCAATTAATTTTTGCACACACGCAGAGCGTTACTTTTCTTAATGAAATTTTTGTTAATTACATTAGATATGAAAGTGTTTTTAAGCGATAAAACCAATCGTAAGTAATAACTTCAATTATAGCTGTATCTTCGAGCTGATCTACCAAGTTTCTGAATTAAAGCATAGTAATTTGTAAATGATTTTAATATTTTGTCAGCTTCAAATGAATAAATCAAACATCCTTGTCAGAGGTTAGTCGTATACGAACTGAAGTTTATTTGGAGATTTCGGTCCACTATCAAAAATATTATCGAAGAGAGAATTTGAGAAATCACAAAAAGTGTCAAAGTCAGACCGATCAAAAAGCCGGCTTTGTTATGAGGCATCTCACTGATACATGTAACCGTCAATGTAACTATTTTTGAGTTATTGAAAATAGTGATCTACTCAGAAAACTTTTTTTTCTACGACTATTGTAGAATTTCTATATTCCGACGTAGTTTTTGAGCTTATTTCAGAATGAATAGGGCTGTTGTAGAGAGTAGCATGACGCGACTTCGGAAAAATTTCAATGCAGTTTTTCGTTTTGGTGTTCCTAGATACCAAAATCACCCCATGTTCCAAAGGTTATATATATATATATATATATATATATATATATATATATATATATATATAGAACAAATATTACTGGGAGATTTGGCATCTGCGACAAAAAATACTCTGTTTAATTAGTCCGAGCTTTCGAAAGTGTTTATTTCCATCCTCAGGGACACTACAATTGATAAAAATAAGCAGAATTTCAAAATCAAACAATAAAATTAACACTTACATCAAGTGAGGTTATTTGTCATTAAGTTGGTGTAAATGTGAAAACAACATCAATGTGCTTTTTCTTCTCTTGAAAAATAGTTCTTAATAATTACAATGTACGAAATTACATGTTAACAATTATCACAGTATCTAGAATTGCTCTAATATATTCAATATTTCTGATTGAAACAGATCAGCTACCACGTGAAACTTAATAAAATTTATAGGTTGGGAAACTGTCACTAAAGGATTCCTCTCTTCCATTGACGAGTTGATTGAGACTTATACATTTGGTTATATAGTTACATAAATCAATGAAAGGAGGCCGCTTGAGTTCTATCAAACAATATTGTTAATACATTTATAATGTTGTTGAAGTATGTGATACTTTTGTATTCAAATTGAATGTTAACAGGTATGAATAAATAGAACTAAGGTTATCGAGATATGTACGTTTGTCCCCCATTGTTGAAAACTCCTGAAAATCCTGCGTTATGTCTAAGTCCATTAGGTAGTAATCTTCCTTCCGGAGTTGTTCCAATAAATTTGGTATTTCTTCAAGTAGCCTGTCGAGTTTAACATCCGCCAATTTTACTTGGTATGGAATGCACACAGGTTCTTTATGTTTCCTTTCAATAATTTCCAAATCTTCTCCGACTACTTCTCTTGTTCCAATGGCAAGCAGGTTGCTACTTAGTAAGAGGAAAGGCAGCTTAGCTTTAACACCATGTTTTGCAGAAACCAATTCGCCAAACTTTCCACGTATATAACTATTAAAAGAACCACATATTTATTTTTTAACAAGTTGAGAATTTGCATCGCAGTCCTCTAAGCCGCATACCTTTACAAGCATTATGTTGTCACAAAATGGTTCTGTAATTGGTATAAGTCCATCTTCCAGTGGGTGTTCACCTTCCGTGTATTTAATATTCCCAATATCTGTAATCAGCTTGTTACCTTCCAAATTTTCCAACAGGAACCACAATCCAAATCTCTGATCGGACGGTTTGACCTTCCTACCATAAAGTTGGGAAACACTAAACATTTTGGAGCTTGCCATCTTAACAGTTCCAACGATCGTCGAATACTAAAGCCTTAAAATTTGACCTCCTATATTCAAATCATCGTAGGAAGGTATGGGGAGAAGGGGTAGGAGTCGTGGAAACTGCTTCGTTGAGAGTGAAGTAATGTGGTTTTCTCATCTATATGAAGCCTTGTAGGTTGGATCCTGTTTAATGGATATATCTTATGTGGTTTCTGGCGTCTAAAAATGTGATCTAAGGCACTCGAAATCTCTTGTTGTATTCCGTTTTGTAATTCTTCGGGCACCCAATTAATTGTAAGATTTTCCCATTGATTTGAATCAGCTTGCACAGGTTTTTGATTTGCTTCATAACCATACACTTATCTTCATGAAAAGTAATGTCCTTAGTTAATTGATCTATTTTTAGCATAAATTCCTCAATTCGACGACTGTACTCGATTGAAGCCATACTATATCTAATTTATTATTGATATGATACCTCATGACATCTTTTTGACTACATTTTGTTAGATAATGGTATACGTTAAGACAGCGCACGCGTGCGTATTTGATTCGACTACATTTGTGAAAATGTCAAAAACAAGGGTGCTTTTTTGATCTGTATAATATTAACTGAGATACATTCTAAACATGACATAATAGACACTTTTGATTTCACTTGTATATCATGAATTTAGTCCAATATGGTACCTTAAATAACAAAAACGGAAAAAAACTTTTGATCATTTCTGTTGATAAAGTTAGGCGTCATCGTTATCATGCTAATATAATTTGGAATATATTTTATGCTAATATACACTTTGATTTCGCTCGTCGTGAATTTCTATGATACATTATTATTTAAGTTTCATAACTATTCTCTTCATAAAAAGTAACGTTATTGATTTCATTCCTCAATTCGATTTAGATTTTAACAATGCATGGAATTTTAGAGCGGATATGGCGAGATCTGTTAACTAGCGTGATTTAGAAATTACGTATGCATAGGTCGGTGGTTCCAATCCGGGTCCAAGCAAGAAATTTCTTCGATTTTATAAAATTGAATGTGCTACGTCACACGCACACCCACGTGGTGGGCAAGATTGCCGACACACACGATGAGTGACGTCATAGAGATGCCGTCAACGCAGCGCCAACGACACCAGCGCCACCGTCGCCTAGCGGATCTTTTTCGAAGTAGTGACTCAGAACTCTCCTTGCTACATTACTAAACAGAAACATTGATTCCTTCCAGAGATTATCAGATACCAAATATAACAGAAATAGACTTCGAAGAACTCGAGAACATCAGCGGATTTTCAAAAGAATTAAACCAATCACAGAAATCAAAGACAATCGAAGACGCAACAATCATTGGAATTACAATCACATATGCTTTAATCCACATTTTCGTTAAATACAGAGCACACATTTTCAAAATCTTCAAGGAGAAGCCAAAAGGAAATTCCAATAGAAGAAAAAGAAATTTCGAAGATCCACACCGTTTTTCTCAAATAAAGACGGGAAGAGTTATGTCCACAGTCTTATCTGAGAAACTGTATGTCAATAACACGTTTCTTTTGAGGAACATACGAAACCATAGTTCCTTCTTTTCTTAAGGCAAACATACTAGAAGGAATGAGCCTGTATTTAATTTCCTTCAATTTTTTAGAAATCTGCCACTTGTTTTTGTGTCTCTACAAATGATAAGAGTTTTGAGTTTCTTTATGAAAAATGTCTTTTTGAAAAGAACTAAAATTAACTATAACAAAAGGATATTTTAACAAAGAGCAGAAATAATACAGAAAATATATAAAGACTGAACTGAGAGTTATACAAAGAATGAATCAAAATGATTTTCAGACAGAATATATAATATCATATGAAAGTGTCTATTATGCGGTTTTACAGGTGTCCACAGGAAATTGCTGCAGACATAACTCCTCCCTCCTCATGTTTCAAAAAACACGAAGTGGCGTTTCAAAATATTCTTTTCTTCTGTAGGGTTTTCCATTGGTCTCTTTTTGAATTCTTCAAAATTCTAGTTCTATATTTGATGAAAATGTAGACTAAAGCACAAGCAATTGCAATTCCAATAACTGTTCCTAATATGCTTGTGTAATTATACGGGTTATCTTCCACTTCTGTAATTGGTTCCAGTTGTTTCGAAACTCTGCTAATTTCTTCAAGTTCTTCAAAGTCTATTTTTGTTATGTTCGGAATTTGGTAATTTCTGGAAGCACTTAACGTTTCCATTTCAATTTTTGGTAGTATAAACGACTTGCTATTACTAATTGGAATGGTATTAATGTTTTTCTGGTTATTAGTCCATATTTCGCATGCGTCTGAAATTTTGATTGAAATTGGAGAAGTCACTAGAATAATTCTGTTACTTCCACAACTTGAAAGTATTTGTTGAGGTTTCTCGAGTATAATTAGGATTCCGTTTTCAGTGATCGGTTTGATGATGGTTTCTTGCAAATTTTCTTCAATGACGTGACAATGTGAGGGATCTTCTCCTTGGAGTAGTTATATTGTACAATTATCTTGGGATCCAGAGTTTTGTCGGCAAGAAAACGTGTCTTCTAGGAGAGTATATTCTTCTCTTTCGAATTGGTTATTTTAATTCTTGTGTGCCAAATAGGGAACTAGAGGGGTAAACTTTTTATGATTTTGGATAACTGGGAAAATATGATAGAATTCGTGGGTTTTTTCTTTAGGGATAGGTATATGAATTGCAAAAATTAGTTTTGAATTTGATATCGACACTTGAGTGCCCAAAAACTGATATAAACTTAATGAATTTGATTAGAGTCATATATATATATATATATATATATATATATATATATATATATATATATATATATATATATGTATATATATATATATATTATATATATATATATATATTATATATATATATATATATATATATATATGACTTCTGAAAACACTGCTGCGAGAAACATCCCTACGAGAAATATCTACTTCACTAGAAATATGTGATATTGATTGTTGTTCTTGTAACGTAAGTTGTCCTAGAACGGCAATTGAAACTGGGTCGTTATTAACTACTCGCTGGGGTTGATATTTTGTATTTTACCTGATCCTGTTTCTAAAAACTTTGTTATTAATTCAGTTACGTACTTATATGTGCCAGTTCTTCCGGGATGAGCAGCAATCAACTGTAGCTGTCGCTCTTGCAGATTGGTTATTTGCGTAATATAAACCTACAATAATTCCAATTCCTTCTTGCGGAGTATACAACATTTTCACATCAATGATAATACTCAAAAATTTCTTCTTGACACTTTATTCACAAAACATCAAACAGCATTTTTTCTGTCACTATATTTTGTTCTTGGTTTCTCGGTTTATTTTTGTTTCTATCAGTAAATTGAAATTACCCGTAACTCCGAAATGATAAACTTAAAACTTTAGGTATTAGATATTTTTGGAATCACCTTTAAGACAAAAATCGTAAGATGCTGTAATATACAGGATGTTCCATTTAAAAAATAATGGGAGTGGTGACCATGCGGACGAGGGGGTTAAAGTTATATATATTTCGTCAATAAAATTTACTCCCATACTAAACTGGAAATGATTTATGTAACTTCAAGCATTAAGTAGCTAATTTTCATGATACAGATGGTTTGTAAAATACCCACTTAATCCTGCTTCCATGACACATTTTTCTATTTCCGCCTCTTTCTATCTGTTTCTGTACCCTCTTGATGAGCTTTTACATATCAGGAACATATCTCATTTTTCTCTAGTTAATAAGTTTTTCATGTTATCCGGAACAGTTTAGCATATTTTATGTTGTTGAATGGATTATCCAGATCTGCGCAGTCAATCATAATTATTTTATTATTCTTTATCCATCAATATCAAACTATTTTATACATTACTTCTAAATTTCCTGTAGATTTACTTAAACTTTCTGTAAAGCATGTGAAGTTATTTCAATTATTCGATAGTGTCGGAGAAATTATGAAGAGAATATTTATGAGTTGATTGTTAATTTGGTCATTGGAGGTTAACATTATTAGTAGAAAAGATTCCATTATTGAAGAAGATAATACAAAAATTGAAACTCACTTTCCACTGTATACCTTCTATCATCTTGCCGCAGGATAGGGGCTTCTTAAGTTGCAAAGCATATTCTTCAGGTGACGTAATATTGAACGTGGTAATCAAATATCCAGCTTCAGTTTGACCATAACCTTGGACAATTTTAGCATGTGGCAGTATTTCTCTGAGTGTCATTATGAGGTTCAAAGAGACAGCACAACTTCCCACTATGAAACTATGTAGACTACTCGCATCAACATCGGCTGGCTTATTTTTGACAAAATCTATAGCGTGGTATGGAGCTAGGTATAATGAAGTTATCTGAAAAATAATTTTATCATCATTCGAAAGTGACCTCTAACACAATTCGTGATCATGATTGGAAAGAATCATATTAGCTGATTAATAACAATATCAATCAATCTTTGACGGTATCTAGGACAATTTATTCGATTTTGATGCTTACTCAAAATTCAGAGTAATCGCCACTTACACTTATAGATCTGTAAAGCATTAAGCAATATCGCCCGAAAAACCGAAGTGTTAAGACGGATACGTAAGATGTGAATACATTTTGGTGGTTTAGAGTAAATGGAATCAGTCCATACACATCTTCACGAGGTAAAATTAGGTTGCGCGAGTACACCCCTTATAAAAGTTGTGATATAATAGCATACGATGTATGGGGTGACACAATTCATATATTGTAATGATTTAATATTGGCAAGTCCAGTGTGTGTTGAAACAGCTGAAAATCAAAAGAAAATTCATGAATTAATAAATTTATTTACCTGTTTATCAGACTAGCAAATGTATTTAACACACTGTATAAATGAAAGCAAAAATTAACACACTGTACATGATTAGATAGATAAAAAAATTAGAAGTAATAATAATTTTTACATTTCGAATACATTTAAAAACATATTACCATAATTTTAAATGCAATACACTATTTGCATGTAGTGGAATTAATATTTGTTACTTAAACTAATCAAGCCATTAGATAGGATATGTGAAGTGACAGTGTGTGATCGCGGACAGACATGTGAAACTAGTATAACGAGAAAACGTTAACCCTAAGTGCTCGCTATAGATGTGCGGGTTGTCTCCCGTAGTACAACCCGTAATCGCCAGTCGACTAGCTTCGAGTCGAAGAAGGGGTGGATTCTTCAAAATTCAACAGTTACTAAAAAGGGAGCTAGAGAAGTTTTGGCAAGCACTCGATACTTCTTAAGTTAGCCCACAACTCCTCAGTGGGTCAACAGCACTACTTACACACTTCGAAAGGTTAAACTGATAGGAAATCTTCAGCAGCTGTATACGGATACTCTGGCGGATCTATACTATCATCTTCCATCTCTACCTGCAACGCTAAAGCTGAACTACGCCACATCTCAGACACCGTGCCACATTGTCAACTCATACACAAGCTCATGCTGAACCCGTTGATTAACTATAAACCTACGAGATACTTTCTAAGTTCAACTGACAAACAATCCAAGCAACAAACCAATTTCCAACCTAGCGGAACAATAATTCTTCCCTGACACACCTGTACCTCAAGTGGCCTCCCTCCAACTGAAACCTAATAAGGAATTTGAGACCCAAATCCAGACACCGATTGCCCAAAAGTCCCTATTCATCCAGACAACATGTCTAACCCACAGAGTTTCCACCAAGTGTACTTCTCGAATCAAGGCAACGTTCCTTCCTCAAAAGCGATTCCAACATACAGGAGTCCACGTGCCCAAGGTACCAGTTCCAAAGCACCGACCCGCTAAGGTTCGAACCCACAATGCAGCTTACAATCGTCGAAAGTCAGACAAACACACCATAAATTAAAATATTTACGAATTCAATTACTGTTCTGAGACTAAAATTTATACACAATGTGACCCAATGTGTAACTTACCTTGAAATTCACAATAAATATGCATACATAAATTACAAATATTTTACAATAGATTACCAGATAAAATTTTAAAATTACAATTTTCAACGATCAATAATACAAATAGCAAGGATCTTCTCATTCACTTGCTATCTGAAAAAAGAAAAAATTAATCAAAGCACACAAACCAATGAACAATTTGTCTGTTTCCACTATTGAAAATCCGGTTTAATAATTAACACTGCTCAACAAAAGTCGGTAAATTATTTACCACATATGCCCAATAAAACAATTCCCTTCGAGAAATCAAACCCCTGATTCACTACAAAATCACTTAAATCTGGCACTATCAATACATAATTGAGGAAAACTATTTCTAGGTTACGCCCAATTGAAACAATTACCTTCAAAGTTGAGCAAACCCCAGATTTACTACAAAACAATTAAATCTGGTGAAATCAATTACTAAAGAATCAATATCTGAAGTTAAATCTACAATGACTCTAAGTTTCTAAAAAAAGGTTGAAAATTTATCAAAGTTCACCATAAAATCAAATTTACAAGGTCCAAACTAAAATTTTACACTATATATTGCTGAGAGAAAAAAAATTTGAGCGGCCACTTGTTGGGCGCCAAAAACCTACAACGAGAAAACTTTAACCCTCAGTGCTGGCTATAGATATGCGGGTTGTCTCCCGTAGTACAACCCGTGCTCGCCAGTCGACTAGCTTCGAGTCGAAGAAGGGGTGGATTGTTCAAAATTTAACAGTCAATAAAAAGGACGCCAGAGAAGTTTTGGCAAGCACCCAAGACTTCTAAAGCTAGACCAAAACTCCTCAGTGGGTTAACAGCACTACTTACACACTCCGAAAGGTTAAACTGATAGGAAAGTTATCACTAAAGAGAAATGAAAGTCAGCAAATATCCTCTGATTGAAGTTTATGAATCTCTTTAAAAATACCAGTATGTTCGGTTGTGGGGGGGGGGGACATGAGCTTCCGTGATAATACGCGACCTACTAGCTTTGGGAACTATCAGTTTCCAAGATTCACCAGGCGTCAGCGGTTGTGTGTACTTATTGACAATACGTTTGTAGAGAAGATTATCCTTCACACGCCAACCCGGAAATTTAAGGGGATTACTAGCGACATTCTTTACCATCTTACCAATATCATTGTCAGTATCAAAAGCAGGAGGCGGCACCTCTTCAGACAAAACCTCCACAGACACCTCATCGACAACAGGGAGGTACCGACAAAGAGCATCAGGTACTTCGTGTTCACGACCTTTAGGGTGTATAAGTCGAAAGTTAAACTGCCCATCGGGATAGACGACCCTTCGAACTCTGGAACTTCTGTCACAGTAGACTATAATGATCCGTAATAACCGTAAAAGGAACACCCTCTAAATAAGGCCGAAATTGTTCAAGTGCCCAAATCACAGAGAGATATTCGCGTTCTGTGGTTGGAAAATCCTTTCCTGACGAGTAAGAGACCTACTCAGATAGCAGATAACCTTGTCTTTATCCTCGTGAGGCTGACTCAACACAACTCCTAAACCATAATCACTACTATCAGTCTGTACAACAAAAGGTTTATTAAAATGAGGAAAAGTAAGAATCGGGGCCGATACCAAACATTCCTCGACACGACAGAACGAAAAATAGCACTCAGAAGACCACACAAAAGGGCGATTCTTCCTCAAGAGATTAGTGATAGGGACCATAATGGTCGAAAAGTTAGGGATGAATCTCCGGTACCAGAAGAAGGTCCCGAGTACACGACGAACTTCCGTAACACTACGAGGGGTTGGTAACTCCAACATTGCCTTCACCTTATCCGGATCCACGTGTAACCCAAAACTATCCACTACGTAGCCGAGATACTTCATTTCAGGACGACAGAACTGACACTTATCCATGCTAACAGTGATTTTAGCATCCGCTAACTTCTTAAAAACCTC
The DNA here is from genome assembly GCA_963921935.1 of Galeruca laticollis. Classification (NCBI taxonomy): domain Eukaryota; kingdom Metazoa; phylum Arthropoda; class Insecta; order Coleoptera; family Chrysomelidae; genus Galeruca; species Galeruca laticollis. Next base: position 51,847,121 of record OY998179.1, on the reverse strand, counting down.
TTCGAGTACCCGCACATGTTCCTCGGAAGTTTGTGTACAAATAACCACGTCATCGAGATAGACAAAAACATTATGTTCAAGATCATGGCCCCAAACATTGTCTATAAGTCTCTGCCAGGTGGCTGTGGCGTAAACCAAATGGTAGACGTTTGAACTGGAACAAACGCCTATTAGGCACTGTAAAAGCAGTATATGGCCTTGAAGATTCGGCCACCAGAACTTGCCAATAAGCGGACTTCACAACTAAACTAGACATATATTTGGCCTCACGCAACTTCTCTAAAGTATCAGTTACCAGGGGAAGAGGGTAACTATCTCGAACGGTGACGGCATTCAACTTCTTATAGTCCACGTAAAATCGGTAGGAATTATCCTTTTTCATGACCAGCAAAATTGGAGAAGGCCACGGACTATTGCTGGGTTCTACAACACCTAACTGCAGCATCTCATCTAATTCAGCGTCAATGTGTCTCTGTACAATGGGATTGACCCTATAATATCGCTGCTTGATGGGGGGACTAGAAGTTACTATCACGTCTTCTACTCTATTGGTACACCCCAAACCTTTTCCCATAATTTCCATGTTCCTATCTATCACAGCTTGTAGTATCTGCTGTTCCAAACGAGTACCGTTCTAGACAACACATGTTTCATACTATTTAACAACACAGGTCCGGCCTAAAAGTGCCATTCGTCAAGACGAAGATCTGGGACGACACCCATTACATTCCAAAAATCTACACCAAGAATTAAAATATGAGTTAATTCAGGGCAACCAGAGCCTCAATAAACCGCATTCAACTCCTCAAAACCACGGGTAACACTACGGTTCCAATACTCTGTAACACATCACCATTTGCCACTGTACAATTAGTCGACCTACTTTTATCCAAAGTCAAACCTAAACAAGGAATTAACTTTCACCTCCCAAAATGGTTCTTGAAGCACCCGAATCTAACAGTCCTAAAATATCCACCTTAAGATAAGGGCGTTCATCATTAACGGCATGATCCAACACATAATCTATGACGGCACGAAAATAACAGACCGGGGGGCTTTCACCGACGCACTCTATCCGATCATTCAAGCACGTCCCGGTTCGATTACACTTGCTAATTCTGGAACAGCAATCAGGGCAAGTCCTAACCGTGAATCATTCTTTCTTACATCTAAAGCAAAATTTCCTATTACTACGATACGCTACGGCCCGATGATCTGGATGCTTACAACGGAAACAAATGATATCATGAATTTTAGGGATATATGACGAGGTAGAGAGGGGTAGAGTTCCAACCTTAGACAAAGTGTGCGATGACACATAAGATAGGTCTGGCTCCATACAATTTAGTTCCTTCGATGGTACACTGTAATTCTCGATAGCCGATTTCCTAGCCTCCAATTTACGACCCAAAGTCAATAACTCACGCACGCTAATAATTTCCACAAGTCCAAGATGATTTTGCTAGTAAGGCATGATATTCCTCAACAATATTTTAAGTCTATTTTCCTCCGAAATAGGACAAGTCATTCTTTTAAAATAACCATATATCACAACCAAGTAAATTCCCATACTTCCATCAGGACCCTGAGTTTTACTCTTAATTTCCTCTAACAAATTTTCATAGTAATATACGGATAAATACTCTTTCCGTAATAGATCCACGAATTCATCACAAGAGTTGACCTCTCCTCTATAAGCTAAATAAAATTGATAAGCCCCACCAGAATATAAATCGATACCAATAGCTAACAAAATTTCCTTATCCACATTTCACAAAACCCTATACTCTTCCACTTTTCCCAGAAAGCTCGATAACGAAATACTTTTGGAATCTCCAGAAAACACTAAACCCCACTTACTAGGTAAGATCGTCTTAATACTAGACAGGTTCCTTGACACATTAACAAGATTAGAACGTTGTCTTAGATTGTTGAGAGTCGATCTAAAAATAGTTGACAAATTTGTAAAATGTGGTCCTAATTAAGAAAGTATTTCTAACAGGGGGTGGTTGAATTGACGATAACGCTCCTGTCTGGAAGCTTTACTACCCAAATCTTCGAGTAAAGAAAGTGCTTTAGACATCAATCCATCTAATTTCGCTTGTTGTCGATCACCAGCATCTCCTGCTTCCAAATAAGTGACACGTCGCTGTCGACCTACGACATTCACTAGCTGACTCTGTAAGTTCTGGAAATTTTCACTCACACGTATTCACCAAACACTTCTACACTGGGCTCAATCTGATCTAACTTATTCTCAACTGCACTCAAATCTTCAGCAGCTGTATACGGATACTCTGGCGGATCTATACTATCATCTTCCATCTCTACCTGCAACGCTAAAGCTAAACTACGCCACATCTCAGACACCGTGCCACATTGTCAACTCATACACAAGCTCATGCTGGACCCGTCGATTAACTATAAACCTACGAGATACTTTCTAAGTTCAACTGACAAACAATCCAAGCAACAAACCGATTTCCAACCTAGCGGAACAATAATTCTTCCCTGACACACCTGTACCTCAAGTGGCCTCCCTCCAACTGAAACCTAATAAGGAATTTAAGACCCAAATCCAGACACCGATTGCCCAAAAGTCCCTATTCATCCAGACAACATGTCTAACCCACAGAGTTTCCACCAAGTATACTTCTCGAATCAACGCAACGTTCCTTCCTCAAAAGCGATTCCAACATACAGGAGTCCACGTGCCCAAGGTACCAGTTCCAAAACACCGACCCGCTAAGGTTCGAACCCACAATGCAGCTTACAATCGTCGAAAGTCAGACAAACACACCATAAATTAAAATATTTACGAATTCAATTACTGTTCTGAGACTAAAATTTATACACAATGTGACCCAATGTGTAACTTACCTTGAAATTCACAATAAATATGCATACATGAATTACAAATATTTTACAATAGATTACCAGATAAAATTTTAAAATTACAATTTTCAACGATCAATAATACAAATAGCAAGGATATTCTCATTCACTTGCTATCTGAAAAAAGAAAAAATTAATCAAAGCACACAAACCAATGAACAATTTGTCTGTTTCCACTATTGAAAATCCGGTTTAATAATTAACACTGCTCAACAAAAGTCGGTAAATTATTTACCACATATGCCCAATAAAACAATTCCCTTCGAGAAATCAAACCCCTGATTCACTACAAAATCACTTAAATCTGGCACTATCAATACATAATTGAGGAAAAGTATTTCTAGGTTACGCCCAATTGAAACAATTACCTTCAAAGTTGAGCAAACCCCAGATTTACTACAAAACCCAATTAAATCTGGTGAAATCAATTACTAAAGAATCAATATCTGAAGTTAAATCTACAATGACTCTAAGTTTCTAAAAAAAGGTTGAAAATTTATCAAAGTTCACCATAAGATCAAATTTACAAGGTCCAAACTAAAATTTTACACTATATATTGCTGAGAGAAAAAAAATTTGAGCGGCCACTTGTTGGGCGCCAAAAACCTACAACGAGAAAACTTTAACCCTCAGTGCTGGCTATAGATATGCGGGTTGTCTCCCGTAGTACAACCCGTGCTCGCCAGTCGACTAGCTTCGAGTCGAAGAAGGGGTGGATTCTTCAAAATTTAACAGTCAATAAAAAGGACGCCAGAGAAGTTTTGGCAAGCACCCAAGACTTCTAAAGCTAGACCAAAACTCCTCAGTGGGTTAACAGCACTACTTACACACTCCGAAAGGTTAAACTGATAGGAAAGTTATCACTAAATAGAAGTAAAAGTCAGCAAATAGTCCCTGATTGAAGTTTGTTAATCTCTTGAACCGTATCTCTCTTTTCAAAAGTAATTATTACAAAGTCTACAAAAAATAGGAACACTATTATTACCTGAACTCAGCTGGAGGCTGTAGATTTAGTATGCAGTTAAGCTCAAGGCCGAAATCTGCATAAAAAACGCTTAATTCGCAAACTAATTTACTAGCTACAAACGAAAATCTGACAGGAAACGAACAAATTATTCATGTACGATTTATCAAATACAGTGAAAAATCTAATTCCAAAACTACAAATATCTCAGTTACATGGGTTCACACTTTCGGAATTTATACGACTATAAATATATAAATGCCTATGCAAAAGAAATTAAATAAGCCGGCGAGCTTAACAATGCGCAAAAATAAATTGAAATTATGTACGGTGCAACATTAGTTACATAAAAGAAAAAGAAACGTCACAGACATAAAAATTATTTAAATTAGCGCAGCACCCAGGTACTACCGTGGTATACCTAGCGTTCAAGCCCACAATTCAGTATTTAAGAGGTTATTATATATATAATATTTTAAAAGGTTATTACCAAATTTTATACAGAAATACGTAATTACCGCAATACTTAAAAAGAGAGCTACAAAATATTATTCAAAAAGTTAATTAACTAATGCAAGAAATGGGCATAAAATTTTGGCTGATATTGGTGAATTGAAAATGTATCAACGTATAAAATTAATGATGAAAATGATAGTTACGAGGGATCCTCCTCCCTCAGAATGGCAATTAATGTCGCCGCTTCCAAATGTCCCAGCCCTCCTGATAACTGGTTCTGGTGAGTGGTCCTCAATCAGAGGATAAAACCATAGATCAAAATAAAAACCCCCCTAGAATAGAAAAACGAATTAGCCTGCACGTAGGGTTTTCATTTTTCCGCAGTCAAATTTCCGACGTCCCCCGTACCATTCCATTATATCAATTATATTAAAATCACCTGAAACCCGCAAGTATTCATACAACCTGACTTTTACTAGTATAAAAACCTTCTACACTATTAATAAAAAACTGCATGACTGGTTTTTTTCCGATTAGCCAAAAAAAAAATCCGATATCTAGAAAAACTATAAAAAAACCACGTTACCGTACACATCCCTGAATATTATTCAGCCCCCGTGATAAATTCTACTTCCAAAAAATATCCGAAACTATAACAGAATTGACCAAATTATTTCACACAATAGATTACATAATTCTACAATCTACGATTCAAAATGTTAAATCACTACCTGAAATGCCTACATATTTGTGAACGACGAGAAAAAATTCAAACATTTACCTTGATAACGAGTCCTACTGGCCTGATCGTCAGTCAGCAATTACCAACGTGGATGGTGAAAAATGTCGATTAACACTAACGTGATGGCCACAGCACATAGGAATATATTTTATTCAGTTATCGTTCGCTTCGACGACCCATGGAGGACTACCTAATAGTTCTCGAAACGGTCCATCGTAGTCCACTATCGACAGGCATGGCAAATTATATTTCCGGCGGGCGGGCGATTTATCGCGTTACATAGCCCCCCCTTTCGTCTGAGAAAATTAACCCGGACGGGTTAATTTTGATCTCCAGGCGGTTGCATAGAGTATGGCTTCAAGTCCTTGCAGTATCAGACTTCTGGCGAAGCTCCATCCTTATCATGCAACTCCTCATAAGTCCACGGAGATAATCTCTAAGCTATCGAGAAAGACCCTATGTACTTAGGCGCTAGCTTACAAGTGTAATACCTTGCAGCATCCAAGTCCTGCGGGAGATACTCTACATGTCTGCGTCGCAGATTATGGCTACCACAGGTCTTCTGATTAGCAATATCTAACCGTTTCTTAATATCAGCGAATAGTTTCCTAAAACACTCATTACGACTGCTCTCGGGAGTCTTCACACTATCTTCTGGATCCAAATCCAAATTGTCAACATAATCGCATAGACAATAGCCTAGACCTACCGGAATTAGCAAAATATGGTGTTACCTTCGTAACTTCATGAGTAGACGTTCTAATCGCACAACCTATCTGAGCGAGTGGCTCGTCCCAACAACGATGATTATACGAAACGTAGGAAGCCAACATAGTCTTAATCACACGGTTAACTCATGCACACGAGTTAGCCCTTGGATGATAATTGGCATTCAGCTTGATACGGCAGTTATATCGGGAAGCTAAACTTTGGAAATGATTACTACGGTATTGGGAACCATTATCACACAAAATCACCTTAGGTAACACATATACAAGAAATACACTTCCTCTTCAATCTTACAAACATGGTCAAATAATCCGTATTGACAAGGATGAAAGCATAACCCCGTTTCGACCTTGGGAGAGGCCCCATCAAATATGTGCAAATCATTTCCCATGGCCTGCTAGGCTTTGGATGAGACGCCATCTTATCAACAGGTTTACCTTGTGACACATTATGCGCCGCACACACCTCGCACAGATTAACATACCTTGCGACACCATCTCTCATTTTCGGCCAATAAAAACGTTCAGCTACCCTGTGAAAGGTTCTAAAAATACCAGTATGTCCGGATGTGGGAGAGACATGGGCTTCCGTGATAATACGCGACCTACTAGCTTCGGGAACTACCAGTTTCCAAGTTTCACCAGGCGACAGCGGTTGTGTGTACTTATTGACAATATGTTTGTAGAGAAGGTTATCCTTCACACGCCAATTTGGTAATTTAAGGAGATTACTAGCGACATTCTTCACCATCTTACAATACCACTTACCATTGGCAGTATCAATGGAAGGTTCAAAGAGTCAAGATCAGATATAACGAAGGGACTAATAGGGAGTGGGGACTCGTTAAGATGATTGTGGTTTTGATTGTTATTGTTCTTGTATTTCTCTTCAAAATGAGTAGCTATTAAACTTGCAATTTGCTGGTTATGTGATATTTTAGTCTGAGTTCTATTGCCTTTCATTTGTAGTATTTTTGTGAAGACTTGTCCCGGGGATATTTCAGAGGTAAGGGATGAACATAGTTATTCCAAGAAGCTTTTTTACTCTGCTTTACTACTTATCTTGCTTTGGCTTCAAGTTATTTGAAATTTATATAGTTTTCTGTATTTCTAGTCTCCCTTTATTTTTATAATGCACTTTCACATTGCCGGACTGCAGTTGCGCAGGAGTCATTCCACCACGAGTTTTCGGGATGCTGGTATTAAAGATTTTCCAACGTATATTTCTGCTGATTGGATTATACAGTTACTGAATGCTGTAACCGATTCCTCGATATTTTCAGGAAATTGTAGCTGAGATATTTGATATTCAGTGAATTCTTTAAACGCGTTCCAGTTAGCATTAGACATTTTCCATCTTGTTCTACAGTTTAATGTGGTTTCTGATTTGTCAGAGATGAGGATTCGAAAATCATTGCTATCGTAAAGATTGTCAAGCGTTTTCCAGGACAGTGACGGTGTAGTTTTCGGGTCACAAAGACTAATATCAATAGAAAACAGATTTCCTGTAGCAATATTTAAGTACGTTTCTGCACCTGAGTTCATTAAACCAAATATTATTGTGATTTAGGAAATTTTCAACTATTTCCCCCCTTCCAAAAGTATGTTTTGATCACCATATGACATTGTGTGCATTAAAGTCACCAACTACGATGTATGGAGGTTTCAATTTTCTTATTAGATCAGCAAGATCGGATTCACTAAGGTTGTAATTTGGAGGGATGTAAATGCTACAAATTGTAATTTTTGGGGAGGGAGGCAAATTGTGACAGCGATAGCTTCTAATGGAGTAACTAATGGTACATCTACGAAATAAAAATCACAAGAAACAAATATAGAAGTTCCACCGCTAGCTCTAAGATAGTTGAACCTAAGATAGTGGTATCCGACGAAAGTTTTCTTATTCCCGTTTGTGACTTTCCTTAAAGTTCGTTTCCTTAAGACAGACAATATCAGCTTGGGTATTGGACACTAATTGTTGTATACATTCAAGACGGGGATGGAACCAGTCACAGTTCCATTGTATAATATTAAATGTTTAGTATGAAGTCTGTGAGATGAGAGAACTGTCAGACATACAGTCATCGCCCACTGATGACTGTGATGTCAGACTCTCATTATCCGTATTGTCTTTATTAAGAGCCTGCTTGATTTTTTTGTGATTCTTGTAAATCGATTTTCGAGGAGTCTATCGGTAAGAGCAGGATTATTGTATGCATGTCAGCAAGTAACGATCTAATATCTTTGGTAAATTGCTGAGCTTCTGATAGTGGATCCTTAGATCAATATGTATTTTCCAGAAAAGCTATAAAGTATTCTGAAGGCAGTGTGAATGAGTCAGGAGATTTATTATACATGTCGGAGATTATTGTCCTGGAACTTTCTGTGTGGGCAGAAGAGAAAATTATATAACAGGTCGCAGGTATCAGAAGCCAAACAATGTAAAATTGCTCATCACATGATAGTTCTTAGCAGCTTCGAGGAAAAAACGAAGGACCACCTGCATTGCGCTGCAGGAGCTTGTTACCCGTACCAGGAGCAGAGGGATAACCAATACATAAATATATGAAAATAAATAAAAGTCAAATGTTATGAAAGATTCTTTACTTTAGTATGCAAAAAAGAGATTATTTACAAGAGCGAAAACAAGAGTGAAATATCTAGAGGTTGGATAAAAAAGCAGTCCGCTATATATCAGGAAATATGTTATGAGTAAATACTCCGCTAAATATACACACGCTGCTAATTGAGGAAACACGCAGCTAATACAACATTGAAGTCCAAATCAACGATTTACTATTAAAATCATCGTTAGGATGAATCTAGTCAATGGAAAGTCTGAAAATTACACTAATTTATACAAATTTACAATAGTTACATTTGCAGCTAAACCCGCACTTAGCTTCAATCAATCAAATAATGGTCAGGTGAATATAAGTTCAGACTTTTACATAAAATAATAACACAATAAAACGTTTACAAATCAGTTGTTAACAATATGTATGGCACCAAAACCAGGACATCTTGAAATTAGCTACTAAAATTCTCCGGCATTCATAAACGCGCGGTGCTAGGTGAATGGATTTCCGACTTGGAGACAGTCGGCAGATATTATCGGATATATTATCCTTCTAATAATAAAAAGGTACTTACAATCAGTTCCAATAAAAGGTATATACTATTCTTATTAATTATTGGCAATTACAAGCGGCACAATCCCCATATTATAAATGAAAAAAACTAGACATTTTTTAGCACAAAGAACAGACGTCAGTTCTATATGACATTGTCAAAAAACAAGTTTTGTTATTAGCGGGTAAACGAACTAGACCAGCAAGCGTTTGACGTTTTCACTCAAATATTATCCAACGGGACTATTGTACGAATTTAATGAGAAATTCGTACATACTGGGGGCGGGGCCTAATCCAGTAAAAAATAAATAGAGAGAAAAAAACTATATCAATCTGATATTGGAAGAGGGGCCAGTTTTACTATCGGGCGAATGTATTCACCATCTGATGTTCTGACATTGGCAGCTCGGACTTTGCCGTCTTTGCCTACAAGAAGTTTCGTTATTCTGCCCAAGGGCCAGTTTAACGGAGGAGAATCATCAGTTCGAATAAGTACAAGCGGTTCTGAAGTTGATGAAGGTAATCCACTGACCACCTCCGCCAAAACTCCTGCTGGAGTTTACAACAATAATTCCAGAACGAGAGTCGATTTATGGGAGTCGAGATCACCTCTCGATCAGGGTAAGCTGAAAGGGGTCCTCCAATCAAAAAATGTTCCGGAGTAAGTGGAAGCAAATCGTTAGGGTCGTCTGAAAGAGGAAATAAGGGGCGACTATTCAAAATCGCTTCAATTTGTGTCAATACAGTGGTTAGTTCCTCGAAAGTTGGGCAAGTTTGGCCAATCACTTTAACGAGGTGAGATTTGGCACTTTTTACGGCCGCCTCCCAGATACCACCCCAATGTGGGGATCGAGGGGGAATAAATTTCCACTCTATTTCAGTGGAATTCAGGAAATTCTTGATTTTTTGAAAATTTCCACTAGCTTTGAAGAAATTAGAGAGGTCCCTCAACTGATTTCTGGCACCTACAAAATTTGACCCATTATCAGAGAAGATAACTTTGGGATTTCCCCGTCTACTCGAAAATCTCCGTAGGGCCGCAATAAAAGCATCTGTAGTTAAGTCTGAGACTAGCTCGATGTGTATGGCTTTAGTAACCATACAAATGAAAATAGATATGTACGCTTTAAGGTGGGGTGCCTTTTTCAATCGAGAAGATCTGATCCAAACTGGTCCAGCAAAGTCCACACCAGTTTTCGAAAATGGACGACATTGCTGAACACGATCAAGAGGTAAGGGAGCCATTATCTGGGTGGCGAATTGCGCGTTAAATCGAAAACAAATAGTGCATTTTTTTATTAATTGCTTCACTCTTCTGACACCATTAAGGGGCCAATATTTTCGGCGGAGGTTGCCTAATACATTTTGAGCACCAGCATGGCCAAGTCTTCTATGCTCTCGTAATATGAGCAAATCAACTACATAATTATTTTGCGGGAGTAAGACAGGGAATTTTTGATCATAGTCTAAGGTTGAAAATTCTAATCGGCCACCGATCCGAATTAACCCTTCATTGTCCAGGAAGGTATTTAAGGGGATTAAGGTTTTATCTAGGATTGGTTTCTTTTGTTTGAGTAAACTGATTTCTTTACCAAAATGGTTCAACTGAATCCGTTTAATGATAAAATCGTGGGATTTGCGAAGTTCAGTCACCGTGAGAGAGGGGGAATTTTTGGAAGATTTTTTTAGCAATTTGTTACAAAATCTAAGCAAGAAAGCCATAGAGCCTTGTAGCGTTCTGAAATTAGAAAATCTAGAAAAATAGACTTCCCAAATATTGGGTTCGGCAGAAGTTACAGTTAGAGTTACTTTATTGCACTCAGGTAAATTCTCAACAACCTCGAAAGTATCAAGGGAGTCAAAATCTGATCCTTCACATAAAAACTTAGGACCAGTAAACCAAAATAGACGAATGTCAGCAGAGAAGTTACCCCGGGATAACATATCGGCGGGATTTAAGTTGGATCGTATATGCCTCCACACGACCCCTTTACTATGCTCTTGGATAGTAAGGACGCGCTTAGCAACAAATGCGGAAAATTCATCAGCTCTACGTTTCACCCAGCTAAGTGAAACTAGAGAGTCAGACCATAAATTTATAGTGTCAAAGCAAATTGCTTTGCTTAAGATTTGAGAGATTCGAAATGAAAGTCTAGCTAGAAACTCCATTGAACAGAGTTCCAGTTTTGGAACAGTGAGCTTACTTTTCAAGGGATTCACCCTTGATTTGGCGGCAATTAATTGCGATGAAAACGTATTATCGTCATAAGCGGCGACGATATAAACACAGCCTCCGTATGCTACGGAACTGGCATCACAGAAACCATGCATGGAAATAGAAACTATCCTTTTGTCGCAAAATACAAATCTAGGGATAGATAGGTCAGAAATCTCGGCAAGGGTTGCGAGAAATTTTCTCCATGTAAGGAGTATATTGGAATCAATAATGGGTTCGTCCCAAGAAATTCGAGATTGCCAAAGGGTTTGCATTAAAAGCTTCCCCGACACGATTAATGGGTTGACCAACCCTCAAGGGTCAAAAACACTGCTAATCATTGAAAGAACCTTACGCTTGGTTAAAACACCTGGATTTAGCTCCTGATTGGTGCGAATTAAAAGAGAGTCAGAAACAGGGTTCCATTTAAGTCCCAGCACTTTGCTAGGGGCTTCCTCGAAGTTTAAATCTAGTTCGCTATTAGTAGCACAAAAGATAGAGTTTAGGAAGTCAAATAAATTAGTTTGCCATTTGTGGAGTTGGAATCCATGTTTACCGAGAACGGTAGTTAATTCTGAAAAAATTAACTCCAGGTCACTATGTGTATTAGTACCCATCAAAATGTCATCCATATACGTTTGTGCTAATAAAGCTTGTTGTGCGAGCGGAAATTGGTCATTGTTGTCAGCAATATGTTTTAATACTCTGGTGGCCAAATAAGGGGCACAATTTTGCCCAAAAGTCAGACAAGACAGTTGAAGGCATTTGAAAGATTCGGAAGGATGTTCTCTCCAGAGAATATTTTGAAAATGGCGTTGTGACGGTGAGATATCTATGAAGCGATACATCATTCTGATGTCGCAGCATAATACAAATGTAAAACAGCGGAATCGACAAAGGATGTCAAACAAATTATCTTGTACCTGATATCCCTTTGAGGTCAAATCATTTAGAGAATAACCAGAATCGGATTTAGCAGAGAAATCCATTACAACACGAGTTTTGGTAGAGTGAGCATTTTCTCGTAGTACTGCTCAATGAGGGATAAAATAATTGAATTCATTAAACTGATGGTTATATAAGTAAAATGGAACAACCTTGGCATGATTCAAGGCAAGGTATTCGTCAATTACTTCCTTGTAGTCATTAAAAAACTTAGGATTAGGATTAGGATTAGAATTAAATTTCTTCTCAAGTGTGCCAAATCTTTGGCGTGCCATACAAAAAGATTGGCCTAATTTTTTACCGTTCTCCAGAAAAGGCATTTCGACTTGATACTTGATACTTGTCTGATTAAGTCTTTTCGTAGTTCGGGATTTCTTCCATCTCCCAAAATTTTTCCATGTAATTATGTAAGTCTGAGTCAGGTTCAGCTTGCTCATTATTCACAGTTAAGAAAGTAGCGACGAAATTATTAGAAGACGAATGCGGGTGTATGAGGTTTCGAGATACAGGACCAGCCACCACATAGCCCAATTTTGTATCAACGAACGAAGTTAGTCCAACCGTTATGACGGTGGGTTCAATAAGACTGAAATATAGGTCGGCTCCAATTAGCAAGTCAACAGAGTCACTCTTGAAAAAGAAGGGATCTGCCAAATTAAGTTTTATGTTATTCGGGAATTTAAAATTCTCAGAAGAGATAGAGAATTGTGGAAGATTATTAGTAATCTTTTCAATTAGAGAACAAGAGACCGTGAAGATTTCATTAGGAGAAACAAGCGATTTGAAACGAATGTTCATAACTTCGGTACTATGGGTACAATCATTACTACCTAGTCCCGGAATATTCAGCGTTTGCCGGTTGCGAGACAACTTAAGTTGTTGTGCAAACTGTCTGGTCACTAGACTCATTTGACTAGCGGAGTCGAGTAGTGCTGGAGCGGTCAACCATTGTCCATTGTGACACTCAATATTTACCAAGGCAGTTGGTAACAAGACAAATTTATTTGCATTAGACAGAGTAGCTAGAGTAGTGGGGGAAGACAACTTCTGCCCAGTATTCACAGCATTGTCGTGAGCGTTAATATTAACATTATCAGAGTTGGTATTTACAAAGGCGGATGTGCTAGGGTTGTTTCCATTTGGGACATTATTTACAGGGGAATTCCAATTTGGAAACAGATGTGTACAAGTTGCTAACATCAAAAGATACCATCAAGCAGTTAGAATCGGAAGGAAAATCTGAACTGTTCAATTCAATCTAAGGTATTAGGAACTGAATGTGCAGGTCTGAAATTAGTTAACTATTCTATGAGTGTTCAAGAAACTCACTACTGGTCTGATAGGGATGTTTACTTTGTGAATATTAGGAAGAACATATAAGCGAGCCATTCTAAATAGATTCCTCTTCACGTCTCTCAACTTGAACTCTGAGTCATGTTCCCATTAGACTGTTTTGATTACAATTATCGGTTGGGATTTTTGTTGGGTTCCTATAAACTGATTCGCCACCCTTTGTCCCACCTTTGGTCATATTAATCAAATCCGGTTGAAGGGTGGGTTTTCATTAGACCATCACCTTGATTTGTATCTTATATTAAGGTTGACAAGCTGTAAGGTTGTACATTTTCTTCCTGTTGTGATCTTTGAGTTTGGTATAAATTGATATAACTTCACCATCATTCTTTTCTTTCATTGGATTTGGTGATGTTAGTATTTCATCACACAACTTGATAACCTCTTGACGTTATTTTCCATAGACACAATACTGTTTCGTTTAGTCTCATTGGCAAATTGAGTTTACGGACTTCCATTCGATTGCTTGTTCTGGTTAATTACCCTCCATTTCTGTGGGTTTTAGCTGTTAAGGCTAAACTTACTAATTTGTTGATTTTCTCATTCTTTTATTGAGTGCGGTTCTCATTAGACCGGTCCTAATAAATTACGAGTTGGGGTTTCCTCTTTAGTCTACAGTTCAGGAAACTTGCTAGGCTTCTTTATCTTATTTGCTTGAATTGGGTTCTTAAGAGTTGGTTCTCCTTAGACTGTCCTGTCGACTTGATTCTTCTTACGTGATTTGTGGTTGGTAAGTCTTTCCTTTCTTCATTGAATAACTTTTTCTTGTTCGAGTTCATAGACAGATAATTTTGATCCTTCAATTTTCATCAACAAATTGAATTTTATAGAGTTCTTTTGCGATCGATTGTTTCGAAGCGTTCTGCTTTTGTTAGCAGATCTTTTCAGGTTTACCTGTTTATTAGCATAAAGTATGTTTAACTAACTAATTATATAAATCTCTCAGCTTATTGGTTCACATTGAACTGCTTTGATGATGGAATTGAGTTGGGGTTCTTTTTGTTTCTTATATGTGCCTCATGATAAATAAGAAAGAGTGATGTGAGTATTCTTTATCACGGTTGCTTGACTAGGGTAAGGAGTTAGTTCCCATTAGACTGTCCTCTCGACTCGATTCTTGTTGCGTGGTTTGTGAGTATTTCCTGTGTTGATACTTTTTCATGTTTAAATTCATAGACAAATAATTTTAATCGTTTAATTTTCATCAACAAATCAAATTAATAGATCGTCGGCGGTATCGTTGCATTTCGCTTCTGTTGACAGAGGATTTGAGGTTAATTTGTATATTAGCATAAACTCGGCTTATTTCACTAATTCGATCAATCTCTCAGCTCTTTACTGTTATTGGTTCTCATAAGACCGGTGGTAATAATGGAATTGACTTGGAATTCACTAATTCCATAAATCTCTCAGCTCTTCATTGTTATTGGTTATCATTAGAACGGTGTTAATAATGAAATTGGTTTGGGATTCTCTTTTTGTCTTATATGTGCCTCATAATAAGTGAAAAAGAAGGAATGTTGTTACTCTTTATCACGGTTACTTGACTCAGGTTAAGAGTGGGCTCTCATTAGACTGTCCTCTTAATCTGTTTCTTGTTTCGCTGGTTTTGGCTATCATAAATTCTGCTTCTTTTCGTATTCCGTAGAATCAATAGTTCCATGTCAAGGGGAGTTTGCTCCTTAGCATTTTGTGCGCACAAGTTGATTTGTCAGCCGGCCGACTTCACCACATCATGTTGGATTTGTAATTTTCAAGCTTTATTAATCCCGTATAGGGAAGGATTTTAGATAATAATTTTTAATTGAGTAGTTGTATTTTAATATGTTCAACTGGTTTTAGTTGTATGGACAATTTTGTGGATTCATCCTAGTATTACCTAGCGAGTGAGTAACCTCACTTCTTCATTCCAATTTTTCTTTTTCATTAAATTTATTGGTTAACTCTTAACCGGTCATGTGGCATCTAAGAGACTATGTAATATATAAATAAAGCCATATTATTATAACGGTACTGCCTACAAATCGGTCACGCCACCTAATCCTCCCATTGCTGAAGCACTATTTGTTGCCCCACTTAGTAGACTATATTGATCATTGGTTAGAAATATACACGATACTGTGTCCGAGTTTTCCGACGATAATGATAATAGTAGTAGCTCTAACGAGAACGAAGAAAGCAGTGCTAATCTTTGAGACAAAAAATATTCATTTGGTAAAAGTCACTTCAGGTGGTGTACAAAGGAAGTAGTCCTTTCATCGTGTGTAAGAAATATAGTCACGAAAGTTCCCGTTGTGAAAGGAAGAGCTCGTGAGCTTGGCGAAAATGCAGATCCTCTTTCTATATGGAATTTACTTTTCTCTGAGGAGATTTTCCTTCAGATTATTGAATGGACGAACCATAAACTTTCTCAAATTCGTTCAGACAAAAATAGCATAAGTCACGTAAGAGAAGTAGACGTGGTCGAATTGAAAGCTTTTCTAGGATTCTTGGTTTTTACATCGATATTCAATTCAAACCATGAAAACATTAACACAATTTTCGCTACTGACAGGACAGGCAGAAATATGTTTAGAGCGGTTATGAGCCAAAAACGGTTTTCAGTACTTCTGTCTGCTCTACGATTTGATAATCCCGAGACTAGAATGGAACGTAAAAACAAGATCCAGCAGCAGCAATTTCCCAAATTTTTAACAAGTTTATAGAAAATTGCCGAAACTGTTACGGAATGGGTGAATCAATGACAATTGATGAAATGCTCGTGAGTTTAAGGGGGCGAACTCACTTTAAAATGTATATGCCTAACAAGCCGTGTAAATACAGGCAGTAATTCGCCTTGCGAAGCCTTTTTTGGTAGTAACCGTAATATAACTGCCGACAATTGGTTTACTTCTACACCACTTGTAGATATTTTGCGAAAAAACAAACTTACATATGTTGGTACAGTGAAAAAAAATAAACGAGAAATTTCAGCCAAACTTATGCCAAATAAGAGCAGAGAGGTCGGATCATCGTTATATGGATTTCGAGAGGAGGTCACTATGGTGTCGTATGTGGGAAGGAAAGGAAATGCCACAGTCCTAGTTTCTTCTATGCACCACAGAGCATTTACCGATCCCGATACCCAAAAACCCGAAATTATCTCATATTATAATCGTAATAAAGTCGGGGTCGACACCATGGATGGAAAATGGTCAAAAAGTTCAAGTAGTCGACGCACTCGAAGATGGCCGCTTGTAATATTTTTTAGAATGCTTGACATTTCTGTTATGAATTCATATATTTTGCACCAGTGTTTTAAGAGTACCGAAGAATTGAGGGAAAAGTTAGTGTATGCAAAAAAATTAGCGGCCCAATTAGTTCATGAAAATATGAATAGACGAGTAAGAAATCCTCGAGTACCCCGCGAAATACGCTCCTCTATAAGTGGGGTTTTGAAAATACCGGATGTAGATTTACCACCAGCTGAAGAAAACTTAGTGTTGCAGAACCGTAAGATTTGTTATTTATGTTCACGAGCGAAGCATCGTATGACAAAATACTTATGCGTGCAGTGTAGGAAGGCCATTTGCTTGCAATAGTCCAAACCGTTATGTAATACATGCATAAATATTCGGGATGTTTAGCCATTGCTGCAACATACCATGTTAATTTTTACGCTTTTTTTCTTATTTGTTATATAATATAATCCTGTTTGGAAAAACATTTCCCAAAATATTCATCTTTTTAATGTTTTTTGTGTAATTTTTCAGAAAAAGACAAAGATAATGTATATTTGAACACATTTTTGTATGTGTGCCCTAAAATATATTTTTTGTTACTTCTAGTGCAAAAATTAAAGCAAATTTTCTTGTTGTATGTAGTAATAAGTATACTTGTAACGTTTCAATACCTATAAATAAATTTAATATATATATATATATATATATATATATATATATATATATATATAATATATATATATATATATATATATATATATATATATATATATATATTGTTTTTATATTATTTATATGTAGTCTGTCAGACGCCACATGACCGACTATGCAAAATAATCTCACATGGCCGGTTAAGGGTTAACTTGCTTGTAGGTGCGGACTGATGATGACTTGACATTCGAAAGCGCTTTGCTACGATTTTATAAAAAAAATTATTAAAATTTACACGAAATATAACAAAAGTTTTATTCAACTCATATTGAGACGTGTACACAGCTTGAAGGGTTTTATTTGTTTGACTACAGTATGGTAGATATTGCTGTTAAATACAGGAAGCTTCCCAAAAAGAGGTCCATGATTCGGTTGGATATTTGGTTTGTGAATCGATGCAGCAGTGAACAGGTTACACCTACATTTGCTGAAGCTGAAATTTTCAGAAATGTTAATCAAGATACTAAATCCAACTTGGAATTGAAACTGTTGAAACGAGCAATATGTAAACATTACGCAAAACTTAACTTGATTAATTATCAATTGAAAAATTGTTCTGATAGTTTAGTCGGAAGGTTTGATTTATTTAATTTACAGGATTTCTTTTATGATGCGGTGGATGCGGTGATTTGGGTTATGAAGCGTAAATTTGACAAGATTAGTCGAAAACTCAATGGGTTAATTACAAAAAAGCATGAATTTTATCAGAACAGAAAGAGAAGCACAAAGAAATTTTCTGGTTTGGTTTTTCAAGATATGGTAAAGAAACAAACAAATCCAATTAACTCTTTCATTGCTAGAATGAAGTCATTTTTTAGTAAGGGTAAGGAATTCTTCATTCAATATTCAGACATACGTTCCCTTATATCTAGTATTCCGGTCATGCCTCGCTTATATAGTCTTCCGGAGATTCACAAAGTAGACATCCCTATCAGACCAGTGGAGAAATCATTGAATACTCCAGTCTCCATTTTGGCCACATTTATACATAAACTCATAGGAGAGTTCACTAATTTCAGACCTGCACATTCAGTTAACAATACTTTAGCTTTGGTCGATAAATTGAACAGTTTAGATTTTTCTTCCGATTCTAACTGCTTGATGGCATCTTTTAATGTTAGCAACTTGTTCACATCTGTTCCCTAATTGGAAACTTTACCTCTTGTAAAGAAGGCCTTACTGTCAGCTCAGGTGAATGATGATCGCACCAATTTTATTTTGACTATTCTTAGTTTTCGCCTTTCACAAAATTTTTTTGTATTCAATAATAAATACTATCAACAACCTGATGAGCTGGACATGGGAAGTTATCATTTACCTTTTCTAGCTGACATTTTCATGAACAAACTGGAAAATAAATTTATTCTTTCAGACAACAATAGTGAGATCCGGTATTGGTTTAGATATGTGGATGATTGTCTGGTTTTTTGGGATGGTAGTGTAGAAGCTGCCAATAATCTATTATCAACAATAAATAAAGTACATCCTAGAATAAAGTTCACACTTGAGGTTGAAAGTGACTCTTACAATATATATATATATATATATATATATATATATATATATATATATATATATATATATAGAAAACTTACATAGACAGACCACGCCATTCCAAGTTCCTCTTGCCATCCACACCCACATAAAATGGCAGCTTTCAATTGTTATGTCCATAGGCTTCTAAGTATTCCATTGTTAGAGATTGATTATTGTTCAGAGGTGAGTGTTCTGAAGCAGATAGTAGTTAATAACCAGTACAATCCACACATCATTGCCTGTTTCATTCTCAAGGTTATCAATAGAAGAGAGCGGAATTTGGCGTTTCCTTAGGTGAATTCGGTTGTTAGGTTCATTCCCATTCCTTTTTTGAATAACAACATTTCTAACAAAATAGCCAGGCGTATTAACAATTATATAGAAGATGTAAAAATCTCTTACAAAACGTCTAAAGTTGTGGGAAGACATTTGGTGAATTCTAAGAATAGAATTGATAAGCGTTCAAAAAGTGGAATTTATAAGCTTGAGTGTGGTTATTGTCAGGTAACCTATATTGATAGAACTTGTAGACCTTTGAAAACTCGGATATCGTAACATTTGAATCCAAGTGAAGATTCTGCTTTTGCACATCATTTAAGATTCAACAACCACAACTTCAGCCCTTAGCTTAATAGATTCCTCTTCGAGTCTCTTAACTTGGTTCCCATTAGACTGTTTTGATTAGAATTGTTGGTTGCGATTCTTGTTGGTTTCCTTCATTAGATTTTATATAAACCGATTCGCCACCGTTTGCCCCCCCCCCCCCCCCCCTTGGTCATATTGATTAAATCCGGTTGAAGGGAGGGTTATCATTAGACCTTCACCTTGATTCGGATCTTATATCAAGGTTGACCAGTTGTTAGGTTCTATAACTTCGTCCGGTTATGTTCTTTGAGTTTGGTAATGATTGACCCTTATAGATTGATATAACCTCACCATCATTCTTTTCTTTTATTGGATTCGGTCATGTTAGTATTTCATCACACAACTTAATGATCTCTTGACGTTATTTTTCATAGACAAAATACTGAATCCTTTAGTCTCATTGACAAATTGAGTTCTTTTATTGAGTTCGGTTCTCATTAGACCGGTCTTAATAATTGACGAGTTGGGGTTTCCTCTTTAGTCAAGTCTTCAGGGGTCTTGCTAGGCTTCTTTATCACATTTGCTACAATTGGGTTCTTAAGAGTTCTCATTAGACTGTGCTCTCGACTTGATTCTTCTTACGTGGTGTGTGGTTGGTAAGTCTTTCCTTTCTTCATTTAATAACTTTTTCTTCTTTGAATTCATGGACAAATAATTTCGATAATTCAACTTTCATCAACAAAGTGAATGTTATAGATTTATTTTACTATCGATTGTTTCGAAGCGTTCCGCTTTTGTTGGCAGATCTTTTTAGGTTTATCTGTTTATTGGCATAGAGTCTATTTAATTCACCAATTCAATAAATCTCTTAGCTCCTTATTATTATTGATTCGCATTGAACTGCTTTAATGATGGATTTGAGTTGCGGTTCTCTTTGTTCATTATATGTGCCTCATGATAAATAAGAAAGGGAGATGTGGTTACTCTTTATCACGGTTGCTTGACTCGGGTTAGGAGTTAGCTCTCATTAGACTGTCCTCTCGACTTGATTCTTATTGCGTGATTTGTGAGACTGTCCTGTCTTTATACTTTTTCATGTTTGAATTTATAGACAGATAAAATTGACCCTTCAATTTTCATCAACAAATTGAATTATTAAATATTTTTTGCGATCGGTGGTGTCGTTCATTTCGCTTGTGTTGACAGATCTTCTGAGGTTTATTTGTATCCCACTGAGCAAGAAACGTCTTTGAGACGTTGAGTTACGTTATTTTCAAGTATCCCATAAGATGTTCTCCTTTAAATATCTAATTGACGGAACAGGTACGATTTTGTGTGACGTTGAAATTGATTATGTTTTTGTAATGTTAAATGTAAGCATATGATTCTAACGTTTTCATAAAACGTGTTAGAAACGTAGGATTCATGTCGGTTTAAAAAATGTTTCGAGTTTACATTGCCAACATGTTTTTGCGTCAACTTCTTTGTTAAATTTAAATGAAATGTAATAGAAACAAAACATTCTTGTTAATCTAAAAAACGTTCATTTTAATTATACCAGTTCCAGTGATCTATAAACTTGTTTGAATCTCAAATATTATAAATACAAAAAAAATGTCAAGTAAGGTATATGTCTTGTCTAATCTTTTCTAAAACATATTGAACAAGTTTTCCAACCTGACAAAACAACAATGTATTTCACTTTCATCACTAGAGCACAACCGGAACGCGCCCTTAAAATCGTATCATTGCGAATACGTGACAAGTGACGTCGAAGATCAAGTACCGACACCACCAACGATAACCTATGATAGTATTAGTATTCCCCCATGTCCCTTTTAATTCACTTTATATCATACGTTCGTTTTAAAAAGCGTGTGTTTTAGGAAGATGAATCGTAAAGTAAGTACTAAATTCACTAGTTTACCCAATTATAGCATCTGCTGCTTTTACCTCTACTTATAATAAGTCTGCGATTATAAATAATAAATAGGTCAGTGATCTAAAATGTATTTATGTTATATAGTCCTTTTAAAAAAATTTTTTGGCGCAAATAATACGAAACAAATACTCGGTTTCAAAATTTTCGAATAAATAGTCTCAATTTATGATCAAGTTCTAGTACAGTTGCATATGTATAACTTTTGATGTTGTAATCGTTACTCTACAACTACAGTTTCTATCAGTAGGTATATAAACATTAACAATTATCACATTAAGTACATTTTCTGGTTGCATGTCCGCTAACATCAAACAAAGTGTACCTATAATTTATCAACAAATTGATTTATTATTCACAGCTGTATGTACAACCACACTGTAACTGATAAGGAATTCGAGATCATAACTATGGATTGGTTTCGACAAGCCAACCAAAGGCTCAAGAGAGCAGAGCTGCAGCAGAGGAATTGGTAAATATAAACATTTTTGAATAATATTAGTAAACATTTACATGAATATTATTATAATTCTAATATTTGATTCATTTTTCAGAGGAACGTGTGTGCAAAAGATGATTTACATAAATCTCTATAAAAACATATTTATGTACATAAGTAAAATAGAATATAATTTTTATTTCAATCTACATAAGTATATTATTAAAACTACCCAGAAAGTATTTAAATTGATGTTTGGAGCATGTATTTGATTGGGGTGCGTTCAGATTACAGTGGAGAAAATAATAAAAACTCAATACTTTTGAAACAAAATGAATAATTAGCAAAATACAAACGCCTCCATCACATAAATACATTGTTTAATAAATATAGTTACAGTTGCATTACTTGATGTATGCACCAATCTATTCTGATACACAGACATATAAGATGTGAAGGAAGTCATATAATAACTACTGAATTTTTAGTGGGATCGGCCAAATAAAAATAATTATACTTTCTCTTATTAAAATTTCAATAGGAATTCAAAACAATAAAAAAATCTGTTGCTACAAAGACAGTTCTTTCTGTCGGTATGAACTTGAACTTTTTGCTAGAGAAAGTATAATTTTTTTTGACCGATTCCCACTAAAAATAGGTTTGCATTAGTTTAGATTAAAAAATGTTACATTAATGTAACATCTCAGAAACGAAATAAGTATGTTATAGCTTCGAATATATAACTTTAGTAACATAATCGTAACGGCAAAATTACGAGGTAACTGGAACATTCCAAGAACGGAAATAATATGTTATAGTTTTGTAACAAAAACGTTAATTTGTAAACGTGACTGAGATTTTGTCATGTTTGCGGACATTTTACGTAACTATGAACAAGAGAAAGTCATAACAAATCCTTTTTGAATAACGTAACAATGTAACTTTCAACGTATCAATAACGAATCTGCGATGTTTTTTTCCTTAGTGGGATATTAGCATGAAATCTGCTTATTTCACTAATTCTATAAATATCTCAGCTCTTTACTGTTATTGGTTCCCATTAGATCGGTATTAATGATGGAATTGAGTTGGGATTCACTAATTCGATGAATCTCTCAGCTCTTTATTGTTATTGGTTCTCATTAGACCGCGGCTATTAATTGGAATTGGGTTGGGATTCTCTTTTTGTCTTATATGTGCCTCATAATAAATAAAAAAGAAGGAATTTTTTTCCTCTTTATCACGGTTACTTGACTCAGGTTTAGAGTGGGTTCGCATTAGACTCTCCTCTTAATCTGTTTCTTGTTCCGGTGGTTTTGGCAACCAGAAAGTCTGCTTGTTTTCGTATTCCATAGAATCAATAGTTCCATGTCAAGCGGACTTCGCTCCTTACCATTCTGTGCGCACACGTTGATTTTTCAGCCGGCCGACTTCACCACATCATGTTAGATTTGTAAATATAAAGCTTTATTAATCCCTTATAGGGATTTTAATAATTTTTATTTAATTAGTTGTATTTTAATGGGTTCAACTGGTTTTCGATGTATGGACAATTTTGTGAATGTATCTTAGTATTACCTGACGAGTAAGTAACCTCACATCTTCATTCCAATTTTTCTTTTTCATTAAATTTATTGGTTTACTTGCTTGTAAGTAAGCACTAATGATGACAGTCGAAAGCGCTTTGCTACGATTTTATTAAAAAAAAAATTTAAAATTTACAAGAAATACAACAAAAACTTTTATTCAACTTATACTCAGACGTGTACACAGCTTAAAGGTTTATAATTATTATTTAGTTTTTGGTTTATTATTTCCAGACTGTGATATTTTAGTATGACCAGTAATTTATGTCATCGCTTTCTATCCAGTAACTTTTTTAATGATTCCTAGTGTTGTGATTCAGGTTTACTAAAACGGTCCTCCTAGTTTAAAAACCGGGTATAGTGCATATATTGCTGTAATTGTTGCACAAGTTAACAAATTATTTGGGATAATTTTTTCGAGTGCGCTCCAAAAACGTATTAATTAGTCCTCACGAGAAAAAAGTCAAGTAAATAATAAATACACGAATGATGTTCGGGTAGCCCATGTCACAGGATTCATCGTAATCATGTAAAAATAACACTACGCATAACAACTTCATGTTTCATATCAATAACGAAAAATGCTCCTTTTTTAGTGTAAAAGGGAGGTTTTTTTAAAATTAAATAATTCGCCATCAATTATGAATTTTGATTTTTATAAAAATTATTAATTTCAGTTAGGATGGGTGAGAAGAGGAATAATTATCGGAACAATCCCATTGGTTACCATGGAAACGTCTTGGAATCCCATTATTTCCATTGCTTCATATAAACGTCATGGGATTCTCGCTGAATATGTCCTGCATCCTATGGGGTTCTTTATATAGGATGGAAATATTTATTATATATTACCTTGTAATTCTCGATCAATCTCCATGTATATTCTGCATCAAACTTGACTCTAACAACGTTGGAAAAGCCAAACCTCACGGATCTGATTAGAGAAAGTGCTGGACCAATCCAATACAGCGTGTTATATGCCAGAGTCACAGTATCTTTATGTTCGACATTACATAATAATCCAATGTTTCTGGAAGAATTGAGCAAGGCTTTGTGACTTAAACATATTCCCTTTGGTAGACCAGTAGTTCCACTACTAAAAAATATAACTGCCGTATCGGAATCGTTTTCTACGTCTTCAATTTGGAACGAGATTTCTTCCTCACTGGGTTCGAGGAGCTCTGAAAATTGTCTATATTTTTTGCTTTGTCCAAAAACAACAATTTCCGTCTTTAAACCAGATTTCTGCAAACAACTTTCCATGAAATTCACAGACTCTTCCGAAACAAACATGATTTTTGGTTGAATGAGTTTGAGCAGATGAATTGTATCTATGTGAGATAGTTCTGGGTCAAAGTTGTTGCATACTGCTCCTAGAAATTGAGTGGCGATGAAAGGTACTGGACTGTATTTTTGATTGTAGGTACACGAGCTAACTATATCTTTCCGAGATATTCCCATTTTTTTCAGCATGATGGCTGTCCTAATACTCCATTGTAACAGATCTGAGCAAATTGTTTTTTCGTTTGTGTCATCCAAATACTGAAACAAAAAATGTATATATCAATTAAGAAGCTCCTCTTGATGTTCACCTCCAAATAAGCACACGATTATTGAGCATTCAAGATTTTAAGAGGATATATTTTATGTTCAATGGTTTACACATTGGACATAATAAGAGTGGGGGCCGAGAAAGAAAATTTGGGAAAAAGGAAATTAAAATTTTGTGCTATCGAAACGAGGCTGTTTCAATATCTGTAACTTCTGTATGCTCCTCGAACATCAGTTGTGTTTGTACCTTGACAGTGAACGTATCGATAGTTCAAGCGATCAGGTATTAACAGCGCCTAACAAAAAATTCGACTTCAAATAAAGATAAGTAACTAGTTTTATTTTTGTTTGAGTATAGAATCGAATGAGGATAATTAATTGAATTCACCAACTTATGGATTTGAATATGGGCGGCCAATCGCTGCCCCTATTAACGATAAAGGGACTTCGATAAAAGATCCTCAAAATATTAATTTTGAGAATAAATATCAGTCTTCAGATGTCGGTCCTTATTTGGTTTACATAGAAGATAAAGAAAATAATGTAGGCCGTTTATTTCCCTTTAAAATCGGCCACTTTTCAAGGAACATTGCAGAATTTAAGCAAAATATAACAGATATGAAACCAGTAGGAATAAACAGGGTGAAGGCAATTTTTAAAAATTTTATTGTTGCTATTTTATTGGTAAATCATGAAGTTTTATTTAAAAATAATCACATTATTAGTGTTTTAAATGAAACTCAACGTTTATAGCTTATTCCACTATATAAACGTTGAGTTTCATTTAAAACACTAATATGAGTAGATTCCACGAAGTAAGGGTCGATACAGTTAATTTCAATAATTACATTGTTTATATTCCACCATTCTTCACGCATAAAAAAGGTATAATACGTATGGTAGATACTTATTTTACGGCGAGCGTAATTTCGGCCGGTAATCCCTTGGCCTACCTGCATAAATCAAAGGGTACCATTTATGACAGGGGTAATTTCGGCCGAGGGGTTGATGTTTACGATGAGATTAAAATATTGGTAATTACGCTTAATAGTTTCCTTTAAATGTATAAAATTCACAAATAACAGGTATAAAATTATTATAGCTAGTCAGTATTATAACTTATCTTTAAGCTACTAGTCGATAGAAAGCATAAAATATATTATTTGTATACGATGGCATCAGTAATTAAGAGTTCACGCGGTTGTGACTTACTAGTTGTAGAAAAGTTTCAGTTTTGTAAACAGGACGTATTAAAAAGTGGTGAAGTACGTTGGAGGTGTATAAAGAAAAATTTAAGATGTTTAGCCAAACTGTACACTGTTGGTGCGGAATACACAGTTACTAGAAGTGAATTAATCCACAACCACGAGTCCGATGAAACTACGTTGGAGAGAAAAATAGTGACGACTTCATGCAAGCGCAAAGCTGAGGAAGACATATCGGAGAAACCTTCAAAAAGTATTAAAAGCGTTCTTTCAAATCATTTGCCAGAGAATTTGTCATCGATAGATGTCAGTCTAATAAGAAGAAATTTGTACAACAGCCGCCGTAAGCTCTTACCAGCCCTGCCTAAGGATATTCACGATGTACATTCTGTACTCGATAGTTATGGACCGAAAACGACAACAGGTGAAAATTTTTTGTTTATTAACAGCACAGCTGATAATATCATTGTTTTTTCTTGCCATACAAATATAATAAGTTTATGTAAAATGAAAGATTTTTACATGGATGGCACATTTTCTTATTGTACAAAATATTTTTATCAGTTATTTACCATCCATGGACTGGAAAATGGGCATTATGTTCCTCTTTTGTATTGTCTGTTGCCCAATAAGACCAGTGACACATATATGAGACTTTTTCTGTTGGTAAAATCTAAAATTTTTGAACTTTATAATATTGTTTTTGAACCGAAGGAGGTATTTGTGGATTTTGAAATCGCAATTCATAACGCATTAAAAGTTGTCTTTCCCAAAACCAAACTAAATGGTTGTAGATTCCACTTGCACCAGGCGTGGTATAGGAAAATACAATCATTAGGGTTAACCCAAATGTATAAAGATAAAAACTGCGAGGAAAGCAAATGGCTTACTCATACTTTTGGGCTAACTTATTTAGACCCCTCTGAAGTTGAAGATTGTTTCATATTTGATCTCATGTCATACAAACCGGACCATAAACTTATAGATAAATACGCAGACTATTTATTAGAAAACTACATAGCGCCAGAATCTCATTTTCCACCAAATATATGGGCATATGAAAACCCATCAATTAAAAGAACCACAAATGCCTGCGAATCATTCCATTCGCACTTCAATTCTAGTTTTTATTCAAGTCACCCTTCTATATTTATTTTTATAGAAAAATTAAAAGATTGTCAGATCGATGCATATTTAAAAATAAAAAATTTAAATATTCCAGCAAAAATTAAAGACAAACAAGTAAAAAACAAACTAAAATTTATCGAAAACATGGTAAATATGCTTCGATCTGACAATATTTCTAGAATTAATTTCGTTAAATCTGTATCACATCAAAACGTTTTTTAAAAATTTATAGTTTACCTAAGTTATAGAAATAAGTTGATGTAATAATTTTATTGAAATAAAGAAATATTTTAATATAAAGCATTCTGTTATTTTATTTGATTTGCGGCCGAAAATACCTATGAGATAAGGAAGCAACTTAAAACCTCCGGCCGAATTTACCTACCGGCTTTTAGTACCTGCCCTTTCTCCGGCCGAAATTACATCCGCCCTTATTTTAATACTAAGTAAGGTAAAAGCACCATATTCCGCCGCATTTAGGATTTTTTGAGTTCAAATATTAGAAAAACTGACTTCGTTACATCCAGTTTGGTATTTTTTAAATGTAAAATGATATGTTGTGAAATATAAGAAAATAAATTTTTCAAATAAAATAACATGCTTCCTTGGTAAAACAAATATTTTTTAAAAAATGTCACAATCTCTTCCGTCGTACATTTTTAACTAAGACCCTAATTCCGACCTGAGAGATTCCTAATTTCGGCGTAAACTTTAATATTATTTTTTTTAATATGGTTGTAATTAACAAAAAAAACATTGATCTCGAGAGAAATATGCAGAATGATATATTTATTGAAGTAGATTAAAAAAGAATCCGCTTATAAGAACAAAAAAATAGAAACTTGTAACAACTTTTACATATAAGTTTTTGAGAATTTACTTAAATCAAATATAAAATTTATATTAAGTATATCACTGAAACAAATATTGCATGTTTAGTCTGTACTTTCTATCTCAGGAACAGAATAAAATCACCTCATATATACAAGGCGAGAAACACTTATTCAAGAAACAATTTCATCTTTTCGATACCATATGACATCCTCGACAGCTGGCCATCTCCAATGTATCTCAATCCGTTCCATCGCCTTAATAAAGAATTTGGATTTATGCTTATCAATAACTTGTCCTGCAAAATATTCATTTTCATAAATAAAAATTACGTAATCATCTTTGATAAACGCTCTCTTTTTTGCATTTACTTTTTACTGGTTTGGCTTTTGCTTTGTTCATCGATACTTCTGATTTTTCTTCCGCTACATTCTCCTGTTCATAAATGTTTGCTTCTTCTGCTAGTTATTCTTGGGTTATTTGTTCTGGGTCTGCCTCTTTTGTTTTTTTGCCATTTGATTTCTTAGGGATTGTTTTAATTTTCGCTTTTTTTCTGGGCAAGTCTTTCTTTTCTCTTCTCCTCATTTAATATTTTTTCGGCTTCTAGTCGCATTTGATACTTCACAAATTCATCAGCTATGGTGTTATCTTTTTTGTTACTCGTTTTTTTTTGCATTTTCTATCGGCTTTTTGGGAAAATAAAATGCATTTTTGAAAAGCGCAGGAAACTTGGGCGGTGTTTTGAAATATGACGAAGATGACTGACTACTACATGGTTCCGGAGATACCTCAGATAATGGTGAGTTGACAAAATCGGATTTTTTGGAAATTGTTTGTTTGGGCGGTGTGAGAAAATTGTTATCTACAGAAATATTTTCTTTTCCGTGGATTGTAGTGTCATGAGCATCAGATTGTAGTGATGAACTGGAAGGTGATTCATTTAGAAGCATGATTGGTTCAAGGTATTCTATTTTTAAAATTTGAATTTTTTCACGGTACTGTTACCAATTGAGTTATTATGACATGGTTTTGGAGAGGACGTTAATTTTGCTGTTGAATGAGCTTCCAAGATTGTTTCAATACTTTCGTCTGTTGATTTTTTATGGTTGTTGATTGAATTATCAATTGTCATGTATTCGTTATTTTCAGCGACCAGTTCTAAGAAGTCATTTCCTCCAATGCTAAATGTACTAAAATCTTCATCATCATTTATGTTGTTAATTAGTGTTGAGTACCCTGACTAATGAAACGAGGTCTGTTCATCATCAGACAGCAGTTCTTCACGGTGTTGGACAAGATGTTGTGCAGTTTCATTTGATAGCTTATTCGATAGTAGCTGGTCATCCACTTCCTCTTTGGTGTTAAGTGATTTCCAGAATTCAAAAAGTTTGGTATAAGGTGGATATCGTTACCAACCTGCATTACTAGATTGTTTGATAAACTGGCGTAGCGTTTCAGGAGATAGTTTGCTTTCAAACTCTTTTCTAAAATCTGGTCCTGGTACAGTGATTTCGGAACAGGCCTGCGAAGAAATAACGTGTGGGGCTTGAGATCTATTTGATTGGAGTTTCTCGAATCAATTTTTCCGACGATAAAAGGATATAACCCAGTACATTCAAATGCACTTTGAATTGTTTGAGGTTTTAAGGTCGTATCAAAACATTTTTTTACTAGCAGGGAAAAATAGGTTCGTTTAATTTTATTAAATCCATGTTTGATTCTAAAATCATGGATAATTGTTCGCCGTTAACGGGACGAAACGCTGCTACATCTAATGGCGGCATTATGTGGGTGGCATTCGGAACCAACGCTACCGATACAATTCCATTTGCTGTGCAGAACTCACTTAATGCTAATGAAATATGGCTTGTGTGGCCATCAAAGTGCGACGGGTAGTATGATGTTGGTTTTCGTTAATCAGTTGAAGAAAGCGTTGCTCAAATATTCAAAAAAACTTCCGCATTCATCCAACCACTCTCGGTATATCCACAACCCCATCCGGTTGGCGTAGATTGAGCGATATTTTTTGGTATACGGGACTAATATCGAAAAACAACCATAGACTCTTCTATAGTTTGAATGGGTGACCTCTCAGTCTAAGATCAGTGTTGAATAAAAACATAGATTGAAGATCAACAAAGTGGTGCTTAATGATTTTATAACATAATATCAAGTCTCCCCGAATTCGACGGGATGAGATTCGCCCCAGTCAGTGGCTCCAAATATGGAGGCCCTACGCGACCGAATGCAAGTCTAGTAGCCCTCCTCTGCACGTTTTCTTATAAAACTTGGTCGCGAATAAGATCCGGATACCACAGAGGACCCTCATATTCTAAAATAGGACGCACGGACCCAAAATGTTCACTCCACGATAAATTTGAGTTCACTAAGATGCCTAGGTCATCATGGCTGTTAACCGTAATTAGTATCTGCCCATTTAAGCTTAAAAGAAAAATTGGGATTGGGCTTTCCAATGTGGAGTACATTACATTTATTAATGTTCAGGAGAAGCAACCAGTCCAAACACCACTACTGTATAGTGTGTAGGTCATTTTGGAGCGTGAGCTGATCTCTTAAAGGGTTAGCAAATATTTTTGTGTCATCGGCATAAAAATGAAACTGAGTTTGAGACCAATATTTGAAGATCGCTTGCGTAAACAACAAACAGCAATGGGCCAGGGACGGAACCCTGTGGAACACCACTAGAAACTGGCCTGTCATTGGAGAACTCTCGGCCGACTCTGACTTTAAAAATACTTTCCGGTAAAAAATTGGAGATCCATAAATTCAGGCTACCCCGTATGCCAAAGTGATCTAATTTATATGAAAGACTTCTTTTTAAGACTTTGTCGAAGGCCTTGGAAAGTCCAAATAAATGACGTCAATCGGATCTCTGTTGTCTAAAGCTTTTGTCCAGTCATTAACACAGTGAATAAGATTAGACATGGTGGAGCGACCTTGAACAAAACCATATTGGTGAAGAGGTATGACATTTTGTTGAAGAAGGAACTTAGACATGGCCTCACTAATAATAGATTCCATAATTTTACAAACAATAGGTACCAGGCTTACTTTTCCGTAATTGCTTGGATCCAGTTTATTGCCGTTCTTGAATATAGGAGTAACTGACGCCGATTTTCAGATTGGTGGAATAGAACATTGCGTGAAAGAGGCATTCTTGACGATTGAAAGTGGATAGGAAATTGAGTCTGCACATTTTTTAAGAAACATTGCTTGCAAACCATCAAGACCAGGAGAAGTGTTCGTCTTGATATTTAATATTTTTTCTTTAATTTGCTGGGGTGAACATTCAATATTACTAAGGGATTCTAAAACACGAGCACCAAATAGTCAAATAGTGGAGGCAATGTGTCATCAATTGGTTCAGAAGTAGAAGCATCAGAAAAACTAATGGACAACGTTTCGGAAGTTTCATAAGTAGACGAGCATAATACACCATCACTTTCCCTAAGTAAAGGGACACCAACTTTAGACGAAAGACAGGAACGCATGTGCTTAAATAACTTTTTAGGGTTGCCGCTATTAACAATACTTTCTTCGAAACCTCTTGTGGCGTTATCAACCGACTAATTATTGTATTAGAGAATCTTCTGTGAGTTAAGAAATATTCATTATTGTTGGTGCGTTTAAATCCTCTCCACAAATTTCGTTTATGTATTATCAAATCATATATTCCACTATTGATCCATGGCTTTAATTTGTTACGGAAAATTCTTCTTTCTCTCGTATTCTCATTCAAACATTTTGTTACCGTGTCATAGAAACATTTCCATAAATGTATACAGTTATTATTATCAGGCAATATGTTATCCCAATTGATGGTCGAGAGAGTACGATTGACATTTATAAAATTTGTTACTTCGATAGTCATGTAGTTATTATCATCGTCAGCAGCGGGTAAGTTAAGTTGAATATTGATAGTTATTGCTGCATGATCGGACTTACCTATTGGTGAACTGATCTCCAGGCATGATAGCAAACATTCGTCATTGGTCAAAATAGGATCGAGGGTAGAAGGATTATTATTGTGTCGGAAACGAGTAGGTTCGTGGACAACTTGGGTTAAATTCGGGTTTTGGATAAATTGCATAAACAAATTTTTTGCATTATTACCCTCAGGAATATTTATTATCAGCCAGGAAAATTGGAATCCCAATAATAACTAGATTGTCAAGCATGGATAACTTATCCAATTTATCAAGGAGAGTAACGATATCTACCAATTGTGAGTCGCTTGGACGATATATGCAGGCTAAGTGTATGGACATGAGATTTTTGAATATCTAAATACATATAGCATCAAAATTTGGGACAGTTATATCTATTTCAGATACAAAAAAATTACTAGTTATGTAATCAGAGAGGTATATGCAAACTCCCCCTCCAGGACGGTTGGGTCTATCGGTTCGAAAAATAGTGAATCCATCAATTCGAACCACTGAGTCCGAAATTGAAGGCTTAAGTCAAGTTTCGCTGATAAGTATTATGGAGGTTTTAATTAAATCAACCGAACATACAAATTCATTAAATTTGGCACATATGGAGTCAAGACTAGTATAAAGTAACAACCAGTTTTCAAAATTTTTAGAAGAGCATTTATTGGCGAAATCTAATTAATTTTGGTGATCCTCGTAGAAATTTTATGGTAAGGTTCTTCTCTCCATTATTGGTGCGATTCTCCAGTTCTTTGCGCAATTCTGTAAGAGACAATTGTTGTGTTGGAGTTTTGTCATCCATAATGGAAAATTTGCTAATTTAGCGAGTCTCTAAAACCTTTTTCTTATTTTTTAGAATGTATTTGGCATCTGATTTGTTGGCATAACCACTTTTAGCGTACGGGGAAAGCGCTGATTTGGTTTGCCTATTCGATAAAATGTGACCGAAGAGGTGGGACAGCCAACAGCGTCGAGCACTTCCTTAGTTGCAGCTCGGTCACATTCTTTTTTAACGATGGAATCCCCGTAAGTTTCTTGTACACCCTTAAGGCCGCTTGACATGGAGCAATACTACCTGCAATGCAATGCAAGACGCAATATTTCTTGATCACAAGCATGCGCAGATGAAGCTCAGCTGATAGATATTGGAATTGCAACTTTATCGGTTTGGTGCCATTTCTATTGCATGCAAGTTGCAATTCTAGGGAGAAATCTAGTTACTTTTGGTTTAACAACCAATCAAATGTCAGTCAAATCACTAGATCACAAAATACTGACGATGGGTCCGTTTTCTGTGCACTTGATTGACTGTAGCACTTTTTTTTGTATAACTAACTTTCTTGTTGACTCGTGATTTTTGTTAATGCCATTTTTTTTCAAGTTCTTTATTTGCCTTGCATAATATCAAACAACGTACAAGATTCATCACATGCAATATTTTGACCTTGCAATAAATTGCATGTAATTACTTGCAGATTGTATTGCTTAATGTCAAGCGGCCTTTATTCAAAATATTTTTGGCACGGATCATGCGTTCGACAGCCTCGTTCGCGATTTTGTCGGTTATTTCGACGGAGTTAATTGCCTCCACAATAGCAATTTTATTTTTCAACGTAATTAACTCGGCTGTAAAAGTAGCAACATGATTGTCTATCTTTGTCTGCAGATCAGTCTTAAAATCAGTAAAGAGTTTCTTTAAGTCGAGAAAATTTCCCAAGTTGGCCACGCAAGAGTTACACAGAATACTCAAACCTCGAACTTTCTGACGCGTTATGCGATCAGACGCAGATATCCCTGTACATTCCATATGTAGTGATCGCTTGCAGCCGTCACACTGAAGTACTGATTCTCGATCGGAGACAGACTTGGAACAGTGACCGCAGTTATTAGGCATCGCCGGCCTTCACAAAATTTGACAAATGTAAAGAAAAAAGTTCAACTGATAATGGGTAGTTCGTTCAAAATGCACTTTTCAATTCACTGATGTATATAATAATTGTCACAACAGCAATACTAACACTTTAACAATTACGTACAAAATTTTCAAAATAATCAAGTATTTAATACTAACAGCAAATTGATATTTTAATGGAGCAACGAAATGTGTTCGTCCGTGTTCGTCCGTTCACATAAACGTTTGCTAAATATGTGAGGCATTCCTTATCATCATTTAAGACTCCGTGATAAACAGTCTTTGAACCTTTTTTCACAAGCACTTGTTTTTCTGAAGTAGTAAAAAATGCGGCCTCATCACAGTTATATATTCTGCTGGGGTCTTCTAAAACTTCAGTTATTTCATGTTTTACAAAATATTCATGCAGTTTCACAAACCAATTCCTAATGACCTTCTCAGTTACTCCAGCTCGGCTTGAAGTAAGGTTTTGTGCTATTCGGCAAGACACATCTTAGTTTCGTTATGAAAATCCTTGGTACGAATGTTTTCCTGGTCTCCCATCCCTAAAAGTATTAGGTCGGTTTTGGTTTTTAATCAATGTGGATACCACGTCAAATAGTTGAGCTCTAGACAGTGGAAATCCAGCATCTCCCATTAAATGGGTCCAATCAACTACTAGCTTCTCTTCTTCGGCTGTTAAGATAGGCGATTTTCCACTGAAAATATATTTTTGCTTTTTCTTGTCCTTTAATGTTGTCTGTGGTATGCCGTAAATTTTGGAGGCTTTATAAACAGACATACCTCGTTTTATTTCTTCAAGTGCTTGCTTAACCGCGACTTCTAAATACTTGTTTTTTCGTTTATTTTTAGCTTTAATTATAACTGTAGGTGCCATTTTGCTGGAAATTAAAAAAAGGTCTACTTAGGTCAGTATGAAAATATCGTAACACATAGGTGCATGAGTTAATTTAAGGCGCAATTACCTCCTGGACTATAAAAAGCGGATCCTTATGCAGACGTACTTTTTTTTAAGATTCTGCGAGACTGGTATAAATATTTTGTAATAAAATGAATTGAAATAAAATCTTGAACATACTTTTCATTTAAATTGAAAGTGTATTCACTTTATAAGAATATTTTTGGTTTAATTGAGGAAATTAAAGATTGATGTGGGTATAGCTGTAATTTAAAATAAACTATTTTTGGTACACTCTCTTTAAAAATAAAACTTAGTTTTCTAGCGAGAAATCTATAAGACATATTTCGCTCCTAACATATACTAAGGCCTAATTTACAATTTACAAACACTTTTTTCCTGATTGCAGCTCGTATGTTATGGCATTATATTCATTTTATTTCATACGACTAATACGGTCGCATTTATTTGAGGTGTTGGTTCGCAACTGAAAGGGAAGATGGCGCCAGCTGACTACTTCTCGCTTGTCTAACTACACGAGCCAAGTAGAAGTTGTCGGAGGACGTAATTTTCAGATCGGATGAGAGACTCTGAACTGGAAGGCATTACGACACTCTTGAAGAAACCCAAAAAGGTCGAAACGCGTCAGTGTACTATACCCTTCCGCTTTCAGTTGCGAATAACCACAGATGTTCATATCGGCAAAATATCCGATCGATGTCACGGTTTTCAAGGGGGATGTAATTCAATATTCTGCGTGGTATTACCCAGGAATGTAGTTGTTTTTCCCTTCGAAGAACGGTCAGGCCAATACGTCGAAATTATAGAAATTTCGACTAAAATCAGGTGTAGCTAAAAATCGAAATTTATGTTATATATATATATACAGGGTGTCCCGGGACTAATGGGAAAAAGTCAGGAGCGTATAATTTGAGCCAAAATAATGTTAGTACTTCATATAAACTTTTTCTATGCAGGCCCTCGTTTTAATATTGAATTTGGTTTTTATTTCTATATTTTGTACTAGTTATTTGATCTTTATCAAATTTACGGCATTGCTATAATGTACGTGTATGTTTATTTTGGTAAGGTAAACATATTTACATTAGTGCCTTGAAGCCAGGGACGGACTACTCGCAATAGTTAGTGATCCAAAAATTTTGCAGGGATCGCACACCCTGTATGAAATTATCGAAATTGACTTCTCCACACATTAAGCTAACAAAAAGGCCCTCCTGTTGGAATTCGATGAAATAAGCCGTTTGGCTAAAATTTACAGTTTTATTAATGCACTACGTACAAATTTACCTAACTAACTTATTAATACGATGTCCAAGATTTACCTACAGTACTGCAAAAAAATAATTTGATGGTAGCAGATGATAAAAACATTAAGAATTTATTTAATGGGAATTAAATTGGTACGCAAACAACGTAATTAGTCGCTTTTAATCAAAATTACGAACACAACATTATTAAACCATTAAGAAAACCTCAAAAAACACAAGTTATGAAACATTAGACTAAAACTAATTCCTGAACAACAACAAGAACTAACGTTATTGTAATAAATGTTCAATCTAAGCTCCTCCCACTTCCACGCACATTCTAAGTCTACGAAGGTTGTTTCTTTGCACTTGAAAAAACAATCCCACATTATTTCTAATAACATTGCAGTGTAACACAATTCAGTTTATTAAATCTTGCCTTGTTTGCACAGGAGTTGCATAAACCCTAGAGATAACCCTAGAGAAATAAATCCTTAGGATTTACGTCTCCTGATCGTGGCCATTGAAAAGGGCCTCTACGACCAATGCATCTATTAGGAAACCTTGTGTGTAAATGCTGTCGTACATCTTAACTGAAATGAGGGGGGGCCCAATCATGCATGAACCATAAATTCCTACGAGTTTGTAGTAGCACATCATCAAACAGGTGCCATAACTCATTCTGCAAAAACTCCAAATATTTCTGACCGGTCAAAGTACCGTCAATAAAGTATGGCCCTATCAAATGATTGCCAACTATTCCTGCCCAAACATTAATAATGAATCTATTGCTGGCTCCTAGTTTGGATAATGCCATGTGGATTCACAACATCACATAAATGCATATTATGAGAATTTATGACTCCATCTCTGGTGGAACCGGCTTCGTTCGTAAAGAAAACGTTACTAATAAATGTATTGTCTGCTTTTTGTTGTCGCAGAAACCACAGGCTATACTCAAGTCGTGCAGGATAATCAGCCACTGTCATACTGTGTACTTTTTTCATGTGGAAAGGATATAACAGCTGTTCTTTTAGGACGCGATGAACAACTGATTTCGAGACGTTATGTTCTCTTGATAAATTGCATAAACTCGTTGATGGTTCATTATCAACTGCATTTAACAAGTCTTGTTCAACTGCCACAGTACGGACGCTTTGTACTGGACCTTCTCCATCTTTTTTTGGCGAAAAACTTCCTGAAATTTAAAATTTTGTTTTGTATACATGGAAAATTACATTTACTTATTCATACCTGTTTCTCGTAACGTGAGATCAATGCGCTCAAACATTCGTCTGTCTGGCAATGCTGTGTTTGCAAAATGTTCTGCATAAAGCCTTCCGGCCTTTAAACAATTTAGAGAACCCGGTCCACACATTAAATGCATATCTGCGCACTCAATAAAAGTGAATTCCGCCATTTTAACTGCTAAATGAAGGACTTATTGACAAGTACTGACTACGAACTATTCTACACAACGTTTGACAACTAATCCTATGGTGACTTGATAAACGGTAAAAACAGTTTTAAAAAGTTTTTACCAACTGTCGAATTAATAAGTGGTTAATGTTTTTTATCGTCTGCTATCGTTAAATTATTTTTTTGTAGTACTGTAGGTAAATCTTGGACATCGTATTAATAAGTTAGTTAGGTAAATTGGTACGTAGTGCATTAATAAAACTGTAAATATTAGCCAAACAGCTCATTTCATCGAATTCCAATAAGAGTACCTTTTCGTTAGCTTAATGTGTGGGGAAGTGAATTTCAATAATTTCATACAGGGTGTGCCATCCCTGCAAAATGTTTGGATCACTAACCATTGGGAGTAGTCCGTCCCTGGCTTCAAGGTACTACTGTAAATCTGTTTACCTTACCAAAATAAACATACACGTACATTATAGCATTGCCGTAAATTTGATAAAGATCAAATAACTAGTACAAAATATAGAAATAAAAACCAAATTCAATATTAAAACTTTGAAGGCCTATAACTCGAAAACGAGGGCCTGCATAGAAAAAGTTTATATGAAGTACTAACATTATTTTGGCTCAGATTATAATTTCCTGACTTTTTTACCATTAGTACCGGGACACTCTGTATATATATGTATATATATATATATATATATATATATATATATATATATATATATATATATATATATATATTATACTATATATGATAAATACTTACTTACTTTTGATTATGAAATTTGAATGTAGATGTTTATTATTTAGAATTTTTGTTTAGTTTGGCTAGCTCAGTTGGTTATTGTTATTTTGTTTAGTAATTTATTTTAATTTGATTATTCGGGAGCATGAAACCCTTTTTCTCTTTGAGTCCTGGCTTTTATATTGTTGTAATTGTTTAAATAAAAAGAAAACACATCATTTTGAAATCGATTTAAATTTAAATTGAATATTTTATATATTTGTTAAAAATAATATGAGACGCCAATGGTTATATTGTATCTACTTATTTATTTTAATAATTCATCAATACGCATGCGTGAAAAAAACTAGTCATGCGCTTTAGCATAAAACGAACAATTCTTATACATAAGAAGCATCTATTCATATTATACAAATATGGTTTGTTGAAGATGCAAACAAGTGAATGATTCAAACACATTAAAGAATTTATATATATATATATATATATATATATATATATATATATATATATATATATATATATATCATAGTTATATATGATACAAATTGCTGTGGAAAGAAAATAGTTATATACATAGATAGAAATATAGGAATTATATACAGATGGACATAGTTATTACATTGATAAATTTTCAATCAATAGATTTATGCGATCACAAGATGGCGTAAGTACATACTTTAATTTATTTCAAATTCGGCCTTTTATTAATTTTAACGATTTATGCAATGAATTCACTATATAAAGTCTGTTTCTTTCTTTTTCAGATCGATCATATTTGCAAAAGTTTATCAATTTATGAAATTAAGTACTTATTTGAGTATTTTGAGTTTTTACTCTGATTATTGACCAATAATGATTTAAAAACACTGACCTGTTGCTCTTGAATTGGGATGAAAGTCTCTGGATCCCAGGAACACTCCGCTGAAGCTCCAAAAAACCAAAATTAATGAAAATTTCGTAGATATTTGCCGAAAAACTTGATACAATTGACTGTGAGTATTACTAAGATTGTATTTAATAGTACTTTATAGGTTTAAATGTCTTAAACCGGGAATTTCTTGAAATTTCAGGAACACCATCACACAC
This sequence comes from Galeruca laticollis, assembly GCA_963921935.1. NCBI lineage: Eukaryota > Metazoa > Arthropoda > Insecta > Coleoptera > Chrysomelidae > Galeruca > Galeruca laticollis. The sequence goes on along the minus strand of OY998179.1, from coordinate 51,807,663 downwards.
ACTCCTCGCTTCTTTACACCAGCTTCCCTAATTCTTTAAGCGTCCCCTCGATTCTCTACTTTTTTCAACAAACAGTCTTTTGTTCTTTTTCAGGTCACTATTTCAAAGTTTATTTGTTGATTCACAATTTGTTCTGTCATATTTTATAACCAATAAAATATTGTCTTTTGCAATCAGATTAATTGAAACTTCTTTCACTTATTAAAAAATTTCATACATACACTCTTTTACATTATTAGTTCATTTATAGAGTTCCTATGAGTTTTTTCGTCATACAAATAAATAAAATTGGTTATACTTAGATACATTTACATGGTACAACATTCAATATTATTATTGATAATATATCACTGTTACACTCTTATTATTCATAAATATAAATTCTCTTATGTTATTTGTCTAAACTCTTTGCATTATATTATTTATAATAAACTTTAACAAATTACTATTTATTGATTCAATGTTTATTTTATTTACCATATATCATTTGTCTATATGTCATTATTTGTTTATCTATGAAAATCTATTGAATTCTATTCTATTCAATATTTGTATTTGTTTTTATTCTTAAATTAATGATTATAATGAATTATCTATAATAATATTTGTATTCTAATGTAACTACTTATATCTAAAATTCTCTTGACTTGACTATATAATTGTTTCTTTTTAGGTGAGCAGCTGGTTATGGTATGGAAATTATTCTTCGTCTTAGGAAACTTTATTTACATCATTACATTGGTTAAGCAATCTCTATATTTTGTGTTATTATTGAGGTAATTCCTTATTTATTATATTGTTAAAGGCTATTTTTTAATATATCTTTATTTGATATGTTGTTTAAATTAATAAAAGTGTTTCCTTTTTACCTGTTTTCTTAAATTATATTATTTTCATATATTTTAATACTAGCAACATATTTTTATAATACTAATTCTCTTATTATCTATGATATCTGGTTCAATATATATATATATATATATATATATATATATATATATATATATATATATATATATATTATTGTGAAAAATAATGCTACACCCTGTATATCAAATAATGAAGAATTAAGATTATGTATTGTAATCTAGAAGAATTTTTTTTAAGTCAAAAATTTTTAAACATTTGAATGGATATAATCTGTACGATCCACTATTCGATAGAGAAGACATACAGAAAGGACAGACTGTATAATGTAGGGATAATTGCGAATAGGTGTGATAAACAATTTATATGAAATAAATTACCTAACGAAACTTTTATCAAAGAGATCAAGTATCAAAATTTGTTCATAATAAGAAACTAATAATGCTTTATTCTGTATAGTCAAGCTAATCTCGTAATATTTGTTGATTAAGACATTAAAATAAGATAGTGTAGATGTTTAGACATAACAGAGCAGGAAAATTTAAAATAATGTGAATTTCAGAGAACATGACTTATAAAGAAAACGAATTTTCATTTTGCATACATATTTAAAGGTAACAGCTGTCATCTATTAAAACATTATGAATATTCATTTGACATACATACTTAGAGGTTAGGAAATGTCATTTTAACAATACTAAGAAATATTATTGAATGGAAATAATATAGGAAGTCTAAGCAATTAAAAGCCTTAGAATATAATATCATGATATAATGGATGAACATTTCACTGGTTGAAATGAAGAATTTGAGTTATAAAATAAATAGTCAAATTTGATTGGTTAATAAACATTTAAAAAAGATCACATCGGCGACAACTGTGTTGCTAACGAAAAAAAAATCAGAATGAAAAAAAAGTTGTTGATTATGTGGGCTATTCACTAGTAGGTTTTCTTTTGGGAGAGAGATTTGAAGCAGCAAAATTTTTTTGGTGAAGTAAATCAATTGAAATCATTTGGAAGACAAAATTTGACTATAGAATTTAAAACAAATACATTATACTTACAAGAGATACATCAGTGTAAGTAGTTTAGTTTATATTAATAATTGAAAAAAGGATTTGTTGAATGTTGTACAATACTAACCATGAATTTTATTTTATAATATGGTGTCTTGTGTCTTGTGGAAGTAAAATAGCCACAATACAATAGCTTTTGGAAAACACTGAATAATGGAATTTATATAAACTGCTTGGACTTTGAAAGAAATACAGCATCGATTCCTGTTCTGGTAGAAGCAAAATGCCAACAGGGAGGTTTTCCAGGAGGAGAATCTGAAACAAATAAAAGAAACGTATCTTTGAAGGTGAACAAACAAAAACTGTGAAGTGAATAAGGTAGTACAAGTTAATTTATTAATATATTAAAAAGTCAAGCGTACTCACCAATTTATGCAAAAAACTAAAATTTTGTGATGCATAGACGCTGTTAAGAGTGTATTTCGCCATTTTCCAAAAATCATATGTTTATGAAATTATATAACTGTATTTTACTATTATAATAATATCTCACCAGAGTGCGTGTGAGTTGTATGAAAGAGTCATCCTTTTAGATAGTTGAATTTCTTCAAAAAACACTTGTAAAAGTGTAGTGTATTTATTTTCATTAAATTAAATATTGTTTTTCCTTTTGAAAAACGCTTTAAATTACTTGAGTTATTCATTTCATCTGGTGACTTGCGCACCATCTACTTACCATAGGCAGAAGCTCTGAATGAAATCCATTGAACGATGCAGATTTGTTTTTAAGTAGGACAGGACCGTATTTAATTTAAAATCATTGAGCAAGTAACATATTCTGATTAACAAATTTATTTTTAAAAAAATAAAGCATTTATTAACTTTGGCGCTAACATATATAAAATTATAAAATCATTTTATCTAAAATACTTGAACTCTACCCTGAGATGAGAAGTTTTCATGTTGGTTAAATAAACTGTTTATCATATATATTAAATCATCAACATACCGGGCAAAATTAAATTCCCATATAAAATAAACTATAACAAAATGTCACCGCAACGTGGGGCTAATATAGAAATTTTGTAAATAATAATAAAAAGCATTGAAATAAGTTTTTTTTTACTGTATTAAAAGATTTTAAATACATAAAATGGAAAGGAAAATGACATTAAGGGACGGAAAGCAGGTAGGAGTCGAAAGTAGGTCTGATGAAGAAAGAGAAGAAAGGAGTAATGGTAGAGGAGATTTTCAGGTACAATATTTGGAACAGGGGAGAGAACATTCGGAAGAAGACATCGCAGAACAAGGTCAGGAAGAAGAAGATGCACCATTGTCAGAAGAAACAGGACAAGGGGTAGAACAAAAATCAAAAGAGAAAGAGGATATGGACGTGATGAGTATGCTTCAAATGATGATGAAAAGAATGGATCAAAACAATGAAGATATGAGGAGAGATATAAAAGAGGATTTGAATACAAAATTGGACCAAAATAGGGAAGAAATAAAACAGGATATGAATATAAATAAGGAAGAAATAAAACAAGAAATGAATATCAAGATGGACCAGAATAAGGAAGAAATGAATATTAAAATGGACCAAAATAAGGAAGAATTAAAAAAAGAAATGAATATTAAGATGGACCAGAACAAAGAAGAAATTAAACAAACTAAGGAACTGATAATAAAATTGATGGATGAAAAATTGGGACACGTTGAGAAGAAACTAGAAGAATCAAACATATACATGGAGAATAAAATTGAAGACACTAAACAGGAAATAAGAGGAGAAGTGATTGGACGTATAATGGAAATAGAAAGTTTACAAATCAACAGAATTAAGGAAATAGAGGAGAAAGAAAAGGATTTCAAAGGAGAAATTCAAAGAGAAGTAAATGAAATCAAAATGGGAGTTCAGGACACTCAGGAAAATGGGACAGAACCCTTACCGAATTTCAACAAAATGTAGAAGAAGCGTGCATAAAGAAACAAAAACAAGAGGAAGGGAAAACAGAAAAGAAGATTAAGGAAATACAGAAGGAGATGGAAGCTCTGAAAAGAAGAATTGAGCAAACTGGAAGTAGAATCCACAATGGGGAACAATCAAAGGAAACAGTGGAAATGACAAGAAAATTGGAAAACATGGAAAAGAGACTAGTTTACTTACAGGAAGAGTATGACCACACAGAGAGTAGCAATTTTCAAGAAGTGAGAAATGGAATGATGGAGACGAAAATAATAAATAATTATATAGGAAATAGAGAGGAACACAAATTTGAAGGGGATAATAGAAAAATACACCCAAAAGTATTTATAAAAATTTTAAGGAACAAGATGAAAAATATCCGAAATAATGAAGACATGAAGGAAATGATTAGGGAAAATCTGGATAACCATGCTTTAGTGTGGTATACAAGTAAGGAAGAGGATTTAAAAGATTTTGAGGAATTCGAAGCTCAATTCATAAGATATTTCTGGGGAAACAATGCGCAAACAAGAGTGAGAGAAAAACTTTACTCTGGAAAATTTGAGATAGGTAGAGGAAATAGTATGAATGATTACGCTATGAAGGTTTTCATGAATGCGAAGTTTTTAGATCCACCTATACCAGAGGAGGAAATTATTATGTTTATCTCGAGACATTTTAAATTTGAAATCACTGAAACAATCGCTATTCAAAATATCAAAAACATAGAGGAGTTAACTAATTATCTACAAAGAATTGAAAGAAACAAGATAAGCAATAATTATAACAGGAACAGGAATCAAAATGAAAACAAAAACTATAATGGTTACGATAATAAAAATTATTATGAGAATAATAACAATCAAAATAATAGATCGAATAATTATGAACAAAACAGGAACAATTACTTTAACAGAAATAATAATAATGGATATTATAATAGAAACAATAATTATAACAGGAACAATAACGCTCAAAACAACTACAACAAAAATGATCAATATCATAACAATAATTATAGAAATAGAACATTTGAAGGAAACAATAGGAATGGATCTTATGAAAACAGACAAAGAGATGAAAAACAAGAGCAAAGAAGAGACTATAATACAGAAAGGACAAATGGAAATTTTGAAGGAAGAGGCAATAGAAATGAAGAACAAAGGAGAGTGAACAATATACAAAGACAGAAAGAAAGAGTGATATCCATAGAACCAGAAATAGTCACTGAAACAGAGCCCGATCAAAATTTTGGATCGAGCACATACCAAATGTAAAGAAAAATATTATCTGTACATACGAACATCCAAGGGAATATATAAAATTTGGGGAAGATTTGGAATTAAAAGAAATAATGGGATTAATAAAAATTAAAGGAAAATTAAATGGAAAAGAAATAAAATTATTAATAGATACAGGTTCGGAAGCGTCCATAATTAAAACAAAACTAATAGAAGAAAACATTGAAAATTATGAAAATAAGCTAGTTAAAATACCGAAAACTACATTAATAGGAGCAAACGGAAAGAAATTGTGTGAAGTTAGCAGATCTATAATACAAAGTATTGAATTAAAGGATGGGAAAGAAGTTGAGATGCAATTATTGTTAGTAGATAATCTAGAATCAGACATAGTTATAGGAATAGATGAATTAACAAAATATAAAGCAAGAATTGATTTTGAAAAGATGGAGATTGAATTAAATGGTAATAGAATTGAATTTGAAGAAGAAAATATAGAAGAATTGGAAGTTGAAGAGGATAATAAGAAGTTATGGAATATAGAAAGGATTGGAAATATGGAAGAATTGGAATTTGGAGAGGATAATAGGAAGTTATGGAATATAAAAAGGAGTGGAAATATGGAAGAATTGGAATTTGAAGAGGATAATAGGAAGTTATGGAATATGGAGAGGGATGAAATAATGGAAGAATTGGAATTAGTATGTGGAAATAAGGAATATGCTGAGAAAGTGAAGAATTTAATAATTAAGTATAAAGGATTGGTTAAAAAAGAGATGAGAATGGCAAATAACTATGTACATAAGATAGAAGTTAAGGGAATAGAAAATTTCAGAATAAGAACATATCCCATACCTTATAAATATAGGAAAGGAGTTGAATTAGAAATACAAAATATGTTAAAGACAGTATTATAGACAGATGTAACACAAGAAATGTAAATAAATAAATTGTACCTAAATAACAGACTCAGAGAAATGTATAAGTAATAAGACGCATAACGAACACTGAAGAATTAAAAAAAATTGATTTGAAACACAACTTTTGGCAAATTCCTTTGGATGAAAATTATAAATAAATTAATAACTAGAGATAAACAAAAACTATGTATACATTTAATTTTAGTATAATAAAAAAATTAAAACTAACTGAAGAGGATACGGCAACACAGGATTCCAGAATCATCTTACAACAGCGATCTGAAATAAAAAGAAATTTTATTATCAGTAAAATAGAAAGACAATATTTAAATCAAATACTTCAAGTAAAGTTTGCGTTCATAAAATTTTTCCTAGAATAAAAAATTTGATAAACGCAAAATTTAGGGGATGTTGTTGTGAAAAATAATGCTACACCTTGTATATCAAATAATGAAGAATTAAGATTATGTATTGTAATCTAGAAGAATTTTTTTTAAGTCAAAAATTTTTAAACATTTGAATGGATATAATCTGTACGATCCACTATTCGATAGAGAAGACATACAGAAAGGACAGACTGTATAATGTAGGGATAATTGCGAATAGGTGTGATAAACATTTTATATGAAATAAATTACCTAACGAAACTTTTATCAAAGAGATCAAGTATCAAAATTTGTTCATAATAAGAAACTAATAATGCTTTATTCTGTAAAGTCAAGCTAATCTCGTAATATTTGTTGATTAAGACATTAAAATAAGATAGTGTAGATGTTTAGACATAACAGAGCAGGAAAATATAAAATAATGTGAATTTCAGAGAACATGACTTATAAAGAAAACGAATTTTCATTTTGCATACATATTTAAAGGTAACAGCTGTCATCTATTAAAACATTATGAATATTCATTTGACATACATACTTAGAGGTTAGGAAATGTCATTTTAACAATACTAAGAAATATTATTGAATGAAAATAATATAGGAAGTCTAAGCAATTAAAAGCCTTAGAATATAATATCATGATATAATGGATGAACATTTCACTGGTTGAAATGAAGAATTTGAGTTATAAAATAAATAGTCAAATTTGATTGGTTAATAAACATTTAAAAAAGATCACATCGGCGACAACTGTGTTGCTAACGAAAAAAAAAAATCAGAATGAAAAAAAAGTTGTTGATTATGTGGGCTATTCACTAGGAGGTTTTCTTTTGGGAGAGAGATTTGAAGCAGCAAAATTTTTTTGGTAAAGTAAATCAATTGAAATCATTTGGAAGACAAAATTTGACTATAGAATTTAAAACAAATACATTATACTTACAAGAGATACATCAGTGTAAGTAGTTTAGTTTATATTAATAATTAAAAAAAGGATTTGTTGAATGTTGTACAATACTAACCATGAATTTTATTTTATAATATGGTGTCTTGTGTCTTGTGGAAGTAAAATAGCCACAATAGCTTTTGGAAAACACTGAATAATGGAATTTATATAAACTGCTTGGACTTTGAAAGAAATACAGCATCGATTCCTGTTCTGGTAGAAGCAGAATGCCAACAGGGAGGTTTTCCAGGAGGAGAATCTGAAACAAATAAAAGAAACGGATCTTTGAAGGTGAACAAACAAAAACTGTGAAGTGAATAAGGTAGTACAAGTTAATTTATTAATATATTAAAAAGTCAAGCGTACTTACCAATTTATGCAAAAAACTAAAATTTTGTGATGCATAGACGCTGTTAAGAGTGTATTTCGCCATTTTCTAAAAATCATATGTTTATGAAATTATATAACTGTATTTTACTATTATAATAATATCTCACCAGAGTGCGTGTGAGTTGTATGAAAGAGTCATCCTTTTAGATAGTTGAATTTCTTCAAAAAACACTTGTAAAAGTGTAGTGTATTTATTTTCATTAAATTAAATATTGTTTTTCCTTTTGAAAAACGCTTTAAATTACTTGAGTTATTCACTTCATCTGGTGACTTGCGCACCATCTACTTACCATAGGCAGAAGCTCTGAATGAAATCCATTGAACGATGCAGATTTGTTTTTAAGTAGGACAGGACCGTATTTAATTTAAAATCATTGAGCAAGTAACATATTCTGATTAACAAATTTATTTTTAAAAAAATAAAGCATTTATTAACTTTGGCGCTAACATATATAAAATTATAAAATCATTTTATCTAAAATACTTGAACTCTACCCTGAGATGAGAAGTTTTCATGTTGGTTGAATAAACTGTTCATCATATATATTAAATCATCAACATACCGGGCAAAATTAAATTCCCATATAAAATAAACTATAACAATATATATATATATATATATATATATATATATATATATATATATATATATATATATATATATATATATATATATATATATATATATATATATATTAACATAGAGTGAAACCTGAAACACCCTGTGTACAGAATTATTAATAATAGACTACATATGTCAAGTAATTAAAATTTTTGGAATTTGAATTTTTTTTAAAAATGATCTACTAAAAAGGAGACAATCTGTACTATTTACTATTCAATAGAGAAAGCATATAAAGGATCTAACTGTATGATTATAGAGAAGAATTAAAATAAGCTTTATAAGAATATAGGTGACATATAAAAACAACTTCCATATTTAAAAGAGAGAATTTTAAAACGTTTGTTACATATGAATGAAATAATAATAACCCATTATTCTTATTGTCAAAGTAAATTAATATTGTGATTTGTTTTAAAGAAGTGAATATTAGGGCTTGAAGGAAGTTTTGAATAAGATTGTATAAGTATTTAAAATATGTGAATGTAGGAAGAAAAATGGAAAACATTAAGTCTATGGAATATGACATTTGTTGAACGATTTGACATTTTGAATGAATAATTCAGAAAACAAGAACTGTCATTTAGTAAATTTATTGAAATACAAATTAAGGGACAAATATATGAGTTATAATCGTTTAAGAGGCTCAAACAGAATGTTTTAAAATGATGGATGGACAATCCACCATTTGGAATGAAATCTTTAAAATGAGAATTTTGATAACCAATTTTGATTGGTGGAATGCTTTTAAGATATATTTATCAGCGACAAGTAGGTTTCTAATAATAATAAAAAAATTGAATGGGAACAGTTTGTTGATTATACAGTCTATTGACTAAGTACTTTCTCTTTTGGGTAGAAATTTTGTAGAAGCAACATCTTTTGGAGAAAAATTTTGAAACTTTAAAAAAAAATAATTTGGCATTCTAAATCAAAGAAAGAAATACATTATTCTTAAAAGCTAGAGTAATATATTTAATCAAGCAGAAGTACACATTATAGGAGATTGGTAATTATATTTGAATACTAACCATAAAATTTATAGATGTAATTAAGTAAAATATTGTATGTAGAAAGCTTTGGATTAAATGATTTGATTAAAATGTATTGATGTGGACGAAGTATAGCACTGTTTCTGGACATTATGCAAGCTGAACAAATGGTATGGTATTTTCCAAGAGGTAACCTAAAACAAAATAAGAATCATTTATTGATGTGCATTATTTGAACTATACAGTGAAAAAATGTATTTAAAACTATTTAATTATATAAAAAGAAGTTAGAGTAAACTTACCCATTTAGTGCAAAGAATTGAACTTTGATGTTAAACAGACGCTTATGAGTTTTATCTTCCGCCATTTTCCTATCATAGACGTTTATATAACGGATTTCGTATTATAAGATTTGTGTTAAAGTTGCCTATTTTGAATTAGATATAGAAATTGTACTTCATTGAGTGGATGACTTTGTTTGAAAGGGAATATGAGTGATGTGAAAATAGAAAAGTGATGGAAATGGAGTGATTATGCATGCATTAGGAAAAAGAAACGGAAGATGAATGATATTTTATATACAATGTGAACAATAACGAAATAAGTTTATTATTATAGGTGAGTACAATTTTATATATTATGATTATAGTTCATGGATATCCATGTATGTGATTTTATATATTGCATCTTAAAATGCTTAGGCCTTTTATTGAAAAATTTGGTTAGATATTGAAAATATATTTATTGTTCACTATTTATGTCTTCGAATTCCAAAATTAATATTCAAATTACACATACCTTGATTATTTGCTTCTGTATAGCTATACGACTCTGCTGCAGGCGTCTCCCCAATTCTTGACGATTTCTTATAGGAAAGAAATGCACCCTCCGGTCGCTCTCTTATTCTCACACTGTTTTAAACCCTTCATTCACAACTTTTAAATTCAAAATTCAATTTTCTTCCAAAATTTTTGTTAAGGACTTTCTCTAAGCTGTTATCGCTTCCACTACCGACGCTCGACTCCATTTTGTTTATTAATCAACAAACTTTTTCCACAGTGAAATTCAAAGCCTCCTTGTTACAGTCTGTTACAAAATAATTGTTTGTTTGAGAGTTTTTTGGTTATAAATGTAGAAATAGTTCTTTTAAAAGTCCTGGAGGATATTAACAATGATATATACATATGTGTATAGTCTTAAAATCTTCATAAATTGTCTTTATCACTTATAACAATGAATTGTTTTGTTAGTTTTTTCTACTGTTATGTATGCAATCTCACAGTTTCAACTTTTCTAATTTATGCTATCTTAATTATATATAAACTACTAGTTATTTCAAAAATTGCTTTTAATATTCAATATTTTATTAGTTACTAACAAATTTAAGTTGGCAATAAATTCACTAATTTTTTGTTATTTCCGTTTATTAAACTTCATGACTACAATATTTCATTGACATAGAGCTCCGCTATGTTCCGTATGTCAACCTCCTATTAATTATTTCATACTCTCTTCTACGATTATATCTTTTTTCATCGTATGTAAATATTGATAATAAATTATCGACTCCAATACTAATTTATTTTATTTCAGTTCTCAAGTGATGATACATTATAATTACCAGAATGTTTATATGGCAGTGTTCAGAATGTTTCAATGTAAGTTGACATTGACTTGATCTTGAATCATTTATTAAGGTAAAATTTTGTAGTTATTCAAACAATACTATCATTAAAAAATTTTTATTCATTATCCTTCAATTCATTTGGTAAATGATTTTCTTAATATGTAATAATATATCAGCTCAATTCATTCAATCTGTTGAGATAAAATTTCAATTTTTAACTTGGTTGTGTCTACTGATATAACATACATGTTGATATTTTACCTTTGTATCTAGTAACATCGGTTAAGTTATTTGAATATCTTAGAGGATTAGTTCAACTCCCCTCAAATTTAAATTTTAAAAGGTATCTTTTCAGATAACTTCGTATAATTTCAATTTCAGATTTTTTAATCTATGATAATTCTTTATAATATAAAATTTAGATCAGTAAGTAAGTTTCTTAGAACCTTTATAAGAATCCCTTTTGCATTCTTATCTTATAATTAAATTCCTATCTTTATTTATATCAAAACTAATTCTAAATATATACAAATTAGGGACATAATAATAATTATTCACCAATTTCACATCTCCTCTAATGTTCCTATCTCATCTTCTTTCATTGATTCTGTAATAAATGCGAATACCCAAAAGATAATTTTATTGTAGAAAATTTCAGAACACACGGTAAAACATATTTTATTTTAAATCATAATAAAAACTGGAATGCGAACCACATTTTGTTTAAAAAAATGATACGAAGTCAAAACAGAATCGAAAAAAATAAAACATCTTACTGGGTCAAAGCAAAATAATGGTTTTGAATACAATTATTTCGATAACAAAAATTAGCACGCTTCAAAACACAAAAAGTTGTTTTTGCAATTCGACAAAAACCCCAAACCGAAGTCGGGGGAAAAGAAAAAACGGGTGTAGTGAGCAGCAGCGGTAGAGTGCCGGTTGCACACGCGAAGGGAAAAGTCCTTCCCTTGTCACGGTAACGGTACTAGTTTTTTTTAGTGTTAGCGGTACGAGTGGTAAAGTTCTCTCCATTGTGTCAGGGTGTAATAGGGATACTGAGTTTATTCCTTGACGGTGAACACTGTCCCCCGTTTCGATACACAAACGGTAGAATTACCCTCTACGCTAAATTCTTTTCAACATAGCACGATACCGTTTATTGGCACTACTCGTGGTGACAAAAAGATAGCGGAAATCAAGCAGTATCCAGGCTAGACGAAGGAAGTTTGCCAACGTAGTAAGTTTTTGAACAAAATTTAGATTGGGATGATTTTTTTTCACAGTGAGACATTTATTCGTTATTATTTGCGCTGGATTCTGAACTTGGGAGTATATTTCCATTTGCGGTACATAAGGAGTAGCTATAGCAAATATATTTTTTTGATTTTTTTCTGATTTTTCAAAGGGACTGGACACATCTGGTCATTCTCAGTTAAATTTTCCGTCCTGATAAATATATAATTCACCGTGTGTGCTGATGTAGTTGAATTTTGCAGAGTTTCGCCAACCTGACAAAAGTTAGGTTTCATTTTTTAATTAGGAGTTATTATTTTGTGGTGCCGCAAATTCTCCTCCACCACGTAGGTAGGAAGGAGATAGAAATTTAGGCGAGGTTAATTTTATACATGGTAACACAAAGGCCGGAGCGTATGATTTTCCATTTTTCGTGGGTTTCAGCGAACTTGCGCTGATAAGTAAATTAATATAGAGAAAATTGTTATAATTCTTTTGTTCAGACGTGATTCGAAAATTTCTTAATTACCAGTGAAATGCATAAATTATCGTAGGTGATTTCATTACTGGGAATTTCACAACTTGTAACGCCAGTGTCGATAAATAATTTTATTAATTCCTAGCCCAGCAGAATTTTATACGAATAAAATTTCACTTTCATTTTCTCAAGGTCAATGGCGACCAAACCGACGTAAGCTAAAACATTATTACGGTTAAAAGGTAATTACACATAATATTTTATTTATTGTCTCGACACCAGTGACTAGGAAGTTTGAAACAGAAAAAAATAAACCATACGCCTCTCATGCACTTTGAAAAGGCCAAGCCGATAAAGGGGGTAGTTTAGTCGTTCCATCGCAAAAACGAGAACTCTGTCATACTTTTTTTGTGTGGAATAGTTTAATGATATACAGGGGTGGGATTAAAAGGCACAATTTATAAATAGATGTATAGGTACGCTTATACCAGGGAACTTTAGTTACTTGGGTCATACGGGATTTTATTTTTGTGTTAAGGTTTATATATATTAATACATATACTCTATCTAAATTCTTAAGAAAACATTGAAATAAAGAAAAATGTACATATTTGGATGTAATACTAGTGATATACAATGTATTATAAATAATTTAAAAGATTCAATATGCAAATAAAATTTGACATTACAATTTCGAATGACAATAATGCAGAAGATACTTAATGATACATAGATTTTATAAAGATTTGAAAAAAAGAATACAGATGTCGCTGGTAGCAAAATTACAATTAGAATTAAAGAATGAAAATCTCTCTTTGTTATATGAAAACATAAATTTGTATTTTTTTTTAAAAAAAGGAATTCTTTGGTAACCAATGGAGAAGAGAATTATTTTATGGAAAAAGTTTAGTTAGTTGATTTTGAACCCCTCTCGAGAGAACATCTAATATGAGTTCTCTCAAATTTGCTGAATAATATAATAGTAATTGATACATTAAAATAGCATTAGATTATAATAATTAGCATGATAAGATCAGTGCGTGAATAATTCCTTGAATAATTATATTGAAATAGTGTTAGTGATTTTTCTGGGTTCTAAATTATGAATTTAGAAAAGTGGTTCCGGCGATTCTAAAAGACGTGCTTAGAATCAGAACGAGTGATCCTGATACCTAGTTGGTGAGTCCAGTCCAGATTTTATAAATTATTTTTCAAGAATTAACAGGCCTTTAAATAAAATTAAGATAGATGCATCTATATCACATTTTTGAATACTGACAAAATTAACGTTAAAGATATATAAAAATCACAGGAAACATGGACAGGCTGGAAAAGAAAATAGAAGAAGGAAAAATTGAAAATTTAAAGGAGATTAAGAAAATTAGGGAAGAAAATAATGAATTTAGAAAGAAAATTGAAAAGGTGAAAGAGGATATGAAGGGCCAGAAGGAAAATTTGCGCATGGAAATTCAAGAAATTGGCATTAAAATCAGGGAAGATACAAACAAGCAGGTGGTAGAAGAAGTTCAAGAACTAGGAAGATGCCTAGAAGAAAATTTATCTGAAGTAATTCAAGTAGAAGTGAAGAAACAAAATGAGAATTTAATTGAAGAGATACAGTCCATTAAAGTACGAGGACAAACAAATGAAGAAGTAATGCAAATATATGAACAGAATTTGAATAAGAAATTTAATGATTTAAATGGAAGGATAGAGGAACAAACAGGAAAGTGTATTAAAAGGAGTGAAAATATAGACAAATTATTTAACCAGGAATTGGAGAAAATGAATAAAATATTACAAGAAAATGTAAAAGAAATAGAAGAAACTACAAAACAAAATGCCGGACAATAATTTATACAGAAAATATCGAAATAAGAGTGAAATGTGACAGAAATATGAAAATAATTGATCAAAAAGTTTTTATTAATATAATTGGAAATGAAATAATAGGAATTGAGATTATGGTGGATAAGAAAATAATAAAAAATAATTTCAATGATATAGAAGAATTTGAGATACAAATTGTAATGCATTTCTGGGGAGAAAATACAGAAATAAGAATATATGATGAAGATAATGAGATATGGGGCAATGAATTTAAAAAGAACATAGTGGAAAATTTAAAGAAATCTAGTAAACGAATATGGCAAAACGATTTTAAACAGAACATTATGAAAAATTTGAACAAATTTAGGAAACTCATAGAGAATCAAACAATAAGAGAAGAGAATAAGACGAAGTTTAGGAAAAGAAAATAAAATTGAATTATATGAAAGGATTATAGGAACTAAATCTAGGAACGAAAAAGGAATTGTACATGGTAAACAATGGATATAAAAACGATATATTAATAAAAGGTTTATGATTACCAAGTAATATTTAAAAACATATTTAAATAGAAATTATATAAACATGGATTGATAATAGAAGAAATGATAGACATGTTGATATGAATTATGGAAATGAAAATAGAACAGAAATGAAAAACGAATATATGGAAATGGAGATAAAATTTATGACAACAAGTATTGTGAGAATAGAAGAGATTTTAGAAACTTTGATAATAGAAGAAGTGATAATGAAAATAGAAATGAAATTAAGCAACAAAATAGATGGACAGGATGAAATAATTACATTTATAGGAACAAACGGACGCAAGTTATATGAACTAAGCAAATATATGATACAAAAGATTGAATTAAAGGATGAAAAAGAAGTTGATATGTAAGCATAGTCGATGAAGAAGTTAGAAACAGACATAGGTATTGATGAATTGATGAAATATAAGGAAATAATTGATTTTGAATAGATAGATAGAATTAAATGGTAAAATAATTGAATTTGAGGAGGTAAATATGGAAGTATTGGCAATTGAAGAGGATAATAGGAAGTTATGGAATATAAATAGGAATGGAATTATGGTAGAATTGGAGTTAATGAGTGGAAATAAGGGATATGAAGAGAAAGTGAAGAGTTTGATGATGAAATATGAAGGATTGTGTGAGAAAGAAATGGGAATGGCTAATAATTATGTTCGTGAGAGAGAATAAATAGAAGATGTGAAAAGTGATGGTAATTGGTCAGATTGTGAAGAAGAACATTATGAATTTATAAATGAATTGTTAAAGATGTATAACAAAAGAATTTCGAAGGAACTAAGGGTTGCTTAGTTAAAATATGGATGTAATAATGGAGACGAATACTGAGAAATGTTAAAGTAAAATCATAACCAGTTCCATGTAAGTTGTTTAGGCAGAGTAGAATAAAAGAGAGTTGAAATATTACAGATAATAAAAAAAATTGATCAACATGTATATAGGGAATTTTAAAATAACAAATATTTGTATGTTACGTGAAATTTTAATAGATTTAGTAGATTTAAGAAGTTTTATAGGAATTAGGAATAATAGTTTAATTTGATTGAAGATAAATTTTAGAGATAACTATTTGAAAGATATAACTATGTTACTAAGATATTAGTATGATATTTGGCAATTTTGAAAGATAAATTATAATTATATGCAAGAATCGATTTATCATTCTTTTATTAGGGGGATTTAATACATATACTCTATCTAAATTCTAAAGAAAACATTGAAATAAAGAAAAATGTACATATTTGGATGTAATACTAGTGATATACAATGTATTATAAATAATTTAAAAGATTCAATATGCAAATAAAATTTGACATTACAATTTCGAATGACAATAATGCAGAAGATACTTAATGATACATAGATTTTATAAAGATTTTAAAGAAAGAATACAGATATCGCTGGTAGCAAAATTACAATTAGAATTAAAAAATGAAAATCTCTCTTTGTTATATGAAAACATAAATTTGTATTTTTTTTTAAAAAAAGAATTCTTTGGTAACCAAAGGAGAAGAGAATTATTTTATGGAAAAAGTTTAGTTAGTTGATTTTGAACCCCTCTCGAGAGAACATCTAATATAAGTTCTCTCAAATTTGCTGAATAATATAATAGTAATTGATACATTAAAATAGCATCAGTTTATAATAATTAGCATGATAAGATCAGTGCGTGAATAATCCCTTAAATAATTATATTGAAATAGTGTTAGTGATTTTTCCGGGTTCTAAATTATAAATTTAGAAAAGTGGTTCCGGCGATTCTAAAAGACGTGCTTAGAATTAGAACGAGTGATCCTGATACCTAGTTGGTGAGTCCAGTCCAGATTTTATAAATTATTTTTCAAGAATTAACAGGCCTTTAAATAAAATTAAGATAGATACATCTATATCACATTTTTGAATACTGACAAAATTAACGTTAAAGATATATAAAATTTCACCTGAAGAGAAGAGAAAAATTTTTTTGAATAGACAATTTTATCGCATATAGTTATTTGACATTTATACACGTCAAGTGTAATTTTCGACGATTTGAACGTTTAGAATAAGTAGTTAATTAGGTTGTTCTTCTAGTATATAGGTTGTTTTTTTTTAATTTTAAGGTTCGTAGAAAGTACGATTATTGTTCTTTATTATATTTTGGGAATAATAATTCATTTTCACTTGTTATCTGATGGTATATAATATATAATTTTTGATTCCAACTCACTTTGGTATTAATTCAACTCCTATTTCATTGAATTTGAAAAATTTTGGATCCTATAAAACTTTTGATATAATCAGTGACATTAAGTTAATTTTCAGTGACAGAAAAATTGTAGATGTCATTAGATAATTTAATGGTCTTAGAATATATTGAACAAGCAGTCACTTTAGATTTGCAATAGTATAAATGACAATTTTGGAATATTCTTTGGAAATTTATAAATTTAAAATTTAAATTATTAATTTTTTTTAATCTTTGAACCCTCCCTGAGGTAAGAGCGAGTAAGTCGATTTTGTAGTAATTTATCTTTCAGAATATAAAATTTCATATTCATCTGAGCCGGGCATAATAATTTGACAATTTCTGTCAAAATTTCAAATAGATTATATTCAGTGATAAAGGTGTTTCCACGTTAGTGTAGTTACTACCACGATTGTAACAACAGCATCTAATAATCAAATTTCAAATAAAATCATATAATACATAATTATAAAAACAGTAGAACATTAAATATATTATAATATATATATATATATATATATATATATATATATATATATATACGTGTATACTCAGAGAATTTATTTTTTTATTATATATTTTTTATACAACGTTGTGGTTCTACCTTATTTTATTTATCATCCCTACCCCGTAGTTCTCCCTCTGGAGAGTGTAACAACCGTGGAAGTGAGACAGAACCGGGAGAACAACCCTGTCCTGGCAAAAGAAGATCAAACCGTTTTCAAGACCAGGCGAACCTAGCTCAAAAATCGGACGGGATTTGCCTTACACGCTAAGCCGCCCATTGGAGACAGAAACTAGTGACTCGAAGGTCGGGATCGATATAGAGTGGAGACAAAGTAGGGTTCCTTTTTCTTTCAGGTGGTGACAATTCCACTTAAGGAGGCTTCTTTACATCTGTTGACCGTAGATTTTGTTAGACTGGTGACAGCTGAATAGTTACTTAGATTTTATAGCACGGAATCAAGGTAGAAAATATTACAATTCTCTTTGATCGACATCAGATTACCATT
The DNA here is from genome assembly GCA_963921935.1 of Galeruca laticollis. NCBI lineage: Eukaryota > Metazoa > Arthropoda > Insecta > Coleoptera > Chrysomelidae > Galeruca > Galeruca laticollis. Next base: position 51,789,359 of record OY998179.1, on the reverse strand, counting down.
CAATTATTCATACCTTATACTCTCCATTCCTTTTAACTGTTTCTTCTTAAATAAATATTCACACCTTTTCCCTTTAATTATCAACGCTATTTAATGCTCTAATTTCCCTATCTTATCTTCAATACTAAGAAAAATTTAATTGATTTAAATAGTTTCATATAATTTCATATCATATGTTCGACCCGTATTCATGTCAATTTGACTGTTTCTATAGTCTAGCCTTCAACTCTTTGCCTTCTATCCATATTTATACTCATTTTCATAATTTTTAATTAGAATTCAACAGCTTCATTTCATAAATATATTCATTACATTATACTTCATTTATCATATAACCATAGCTCATAATAATTAATCATTTTATATACTTTATGAATATTAATTTCCATATTTAAATTATACTTTTCTCCATATTTCCTATAAAAATTTTCTTTGACATGAACACCTCATCTCCTATACCTTAGTTTATAAAAATTCTTTCTTTTCCCTCTTTTTTTTGGTTTCTGGGAAATTGTGGATAAATCTTGTAATTCTTAGATTCCTCATGATCTTGTAAAAAGGTGTAAAATTCTATTCTATCCTCCCCTCTATCTAAGATTTTCCCAATTTATTTCATAATATAATGAATATTTCCTGCAATTCTACGTTGGTATATCTTTGTCTATCAATTATTTATTATGTCTCTAATTGCTAATCTATATTTACACTAAACTAATTATTTTACAAATTCTTAGCTTAATTACTTTCACTCAATATTTGTGTTATTATTTATTAATATATTTTTTTCTTTTTCAGATAACAACTGATTATGTATAGAGAAAACGCCTACAAGTACTGAATATGAAAAATGAAAAAAATCCATCTACCTATTCTTAAAATTTAACTATAATTGTATTATTTATTACCATAATGGTATTAATTATTCATAATAAATTTTCTGTGTAAGTGTAGTTTTGTATCCTTTTCCTGTCCATCCCATTGCTTTTTCGTTCCCAAACTTCATTCCAATATTCATGTTATATTATTTAATATGCTATTCTTTTTGTAACCTTTTTCTTATGTTCTCCTCTTGTCGTTTGAGTCCCAATGTGTTTCTGAAGCTTTTTTTTTTGTTTTTCACTATATCTTTTTTATTTTTGTAGTCCCGTATCTCATTAATTCCTCTCAATAAATCCAATAAAATCTGCGTCTCTAATTCTTCCACCTTGTTCATTTCACTTATTATTATTCTAATGAAAGCATTTGTGTAAATTATATTCATTCCGTTGTCACATTTTATTTCTATTTCCACGTTATTACTATAAAATTTTCAAGTGCATCCTATACCTCGTACATTTATTTTCATATTCTCTTCAATTTCTTCTATTGTGTCTCTTAATTTTCGATTCATTTCAACTATTTCTTGGTTTAGTTGTCTACTCATAACTTCACTTCTTGTGATACTCATTCCTGTTTTTTCTTCTATACGCCCATCTAAATCCTTAAATTGCTTATTTACATTTTCTTTAATGCTTTCTACTTCCTTTGTTATTTGGTCATTTTGTTTGCTAACTTTTACTTGGATGGTTTCTGGTAATGTTCCTTCTATGTATTTTTCGAATTCTTGTACCTCTTCTATTACCTGCTTTTCTATTTCCTCTCGAATTTTAATTCCGTTTTCTTGTATTTCTATTCTCAAATTTTTATTGTGCTCCTCCATATCTTCTTTTACCTTGTCAATATTCTTTTTAAATTCTTCATTGTTCTCCTTAACCTTAATCTCCTTACAATTTTCAAATTTAACTTCATCTATTTTCTTTTCTAATCTGTTCATATTTCCATTTTTGTTGTTTATATCTCCCCTAATATCTTCTCTCATCGCGTCCATCTTTCGATTTAAATCTCCCCTCATTTTATCCAGATTTCCATTTATATTCTCTTCCATTTTGTTCATATTTCCACTCAATTTTTGCTCCATTTTGTTCATGATAGCAAATAATTTTTGCATCATGTTCATCATCTGATCCTCTTTACTTGTTTTTGTTTGCGCTTCCTGTCTTCTATCCATTCCTCCTCCTTCAGCTTCTTCATCTCCTGTCGTACTTTCTTCGGGTGCATCTCCTTCCGATTGTTGTCCCTGGATGGTTCCTCTCCTCCCTTTCCTCTTCCGATCCGCTATCATTTCCGACCTGTTTTCCATCTCTCAACGTCATTCTCCTATCCATGATTTTATTTTATTTTTTTAATAAAATTTCTACCAAAATTTTAAACACTTGCTGGTGCTAATTTACAATTGTGCGATTATTAATAGTCGCCCCACGTTGTAAGTCCCAATTTATTATGGTTTCAATAATTTTATCATAGTTTTATTTATTTAGTTTTTATATAAAAGTTAGAAATGTGTAGTAGACTTACCTTCGGCTGCTCTTTATTATTATATATTCTTTTATATTTTAGTTTATTTATAGTCGGAGGCATGTAGATCTCCTCTCTTTGTGTTCCGGACGCACGTATATAATAGATTATACCTTTTGTTGATTACTTATTATTTTTAGTGTTGAATATATATTAGCAAATTAAATAGTTTATAAATATACACCTCTTAATTTGATTATTAGGATTATTATTCCAAAGAATGAATGAAATGAGCCATTCTTGTTAAATTTATTATGGATAAAGAATAAAGTAGAACACTTTTCGGAGAATGTTTTTAATAAAATTGTGGAAATCAAAATTTAAATTATTTATGATACAAATTTTCCCTATACCGCCACTGTACGATATACAGTCATGCGCGCTGAACTGTTATTAAGCGGAAACACTACCGCGTCGGCGCATAGAACAAGCATTCGCTTTCATATAGTCCAAAGCGAAGCTAAATGTAACATTCACAGTCTATGATACATGCACGATATATATACAAGATTTAACATTTAGATATACGTAGAAATTATCGAATTACTATTCAAGAAAAACAATACAATTGCATATATAAGGGAATATGAGTGATGTGAAAATAGAACAGTGATGGAAATGAAGTGATTATGCATGCATTAGGAAAAATAAATAGAAGATGAATGATATTTTATATACAATGTGAACAATAACGAAATAAGTTTATTATTCTAGGTGAGTACAATTTTATATATTATGATTATAGTTCATGGATATCCATGTATGTGATTTTATATATTGCATCTTAAAATGCTTTTCTTTTTCAATCAATCATTCATATTTCATTATCAAACTCTTCACTTTCTCTTCATATTCATTATTTCCACTCATTAATTCCAATTCTTCCATAATTCCACTCCTCATTATATTCCATAACTTCCTATTATCCTCTTCAATCGCCAATACTCCCATATTTACCTCCTCAAATTCAATTATTTTACCATTTAATTCTATCTATCTCTTCACAATCAATTATTTCCTTAATTTCATCAATTCATCAATAACTATGTCTGTTTCTAACTTCTTTATCAACAACGCTTACATATCAACTCCTTTCCATCCTTTAGTTCAATCTTTTGTATCATAGATTTGCTGAGTTCATATAACTTCCTTCCGTTTGCACCTATAAATGTAATTATTTCATCCTGTCCATCCATTTTGTTGCTTAATTTCATTTCTATTTTCATTATCATTTCTTCTATCAAAGTTTCTAAAATCTCTTGTATTCTCAAAATACTTATTGTCATCAATTTCACCTCCATTTTCATATATTCGTTTTTCATTTCTGTAACTTCTATTTTCATTTCCATAACTCATATCAACATGTCTATTAATTCTTTTGTTATCAAACCTTGTTTATATAATTTCTATTTACATAGATTTTTAAATATTACTTGTTAATCATAAACCTTTTATTTACATATCGTTTTTATATCCATCCCTTACCATGTACAATTCCCTTTCGTTTCTAGATTTCGTTCCTATAATCATCTAATATAATTCAATTTTATTTTATTTTCCTAAACTTCTTCTTATTCTCTTCTCTTATTGTTTGATTCTCTTTCGGTTTCCTAAATTAGATTAAATTTTCCACCATGTTCTTTTTAAATTCATTGCCCCATATCTCATCAATTTCTTCCAATAAATGCATTTAAATTTGCGTTTCCAATTCCTTCAAATTATTGTTTCTTCTTTTTATTATTTTATTTCCTATAATATTCTCACTTCCTATCATTTCATTTTTGATTGTCCTATTAAACATCCTTGGATCCATTATCCTTATATTTCTGCTAGGTTTTACTCTCATTTCGAAATTTTCTGCATAAATTATTCTTTCTATATTTTGTCTTATGGTTTCTTCTATTTCTTCCTTAGTTTCTTGTAATCTTTTGTTCATTTCCCTTAATTCCCAATTAAGTTGTATCCCCCTATTATAATTATTATTTCTTCCATCATATGTCACAATTTGTTTCACTATATTTACATCTAAGTCTTTTATTTTCCAATACATATTTTTCTCATAAATTTGCATAAATTCTTCACTTCCTAGGTTCTGTAAATCAATGTCTAACATATCATCTTTTGTTTGTCTTTGTACTTTTATAGACTGTATTTCATCAATTTCCTTCTCAACTTTTTTAATCTCCATCAAACTTTGGATTTTCACTTCGTCAATTTCCTTTTCCATTTTATTACATATTTTCTGCTCTATAGTACCATCATTTATATTTATATTGTCATTCATATTTACATCCATCTTGTCCTGCCCCTTTATTTCTTGTATCCTGCTATCCATGTTATCCAACATACCATCCGTCTCTTCAACAATGTTCCCCCCTACTACGTATACTTTTTTCACCATCATGTCCGATTTCATATCTTCACTAAATTTATCATTCCATTTCTTCATATCTTCCCTGATTTTCTTAATCTCATTCAAACTTTCCATTTTCATCTCATCAATTTTCTTTTCCAAGTGTTTCATGTTCCCCTTTATATCATTCATATTCTCATTCATCTCTTCCCTTATATTATTCATATTCTCATCATGTTTATCCATTTTTCCATTAATATTATTTATAACCCCCCTAATATTATTCATATTCTCATTCAGTTTATACATGTCCGCCTTCCTATTCTCCTCCATTTTCATAAAAAATTGTTGCATCCACTGATAATTTCTATCTATTCCTCCTTGTGTTTCCTGTCTCCTATCCTCCTGTTCTGCTGCTTCATCTCCCGCTGTCATATCTCCTTCTGATTGTTCCATTCCGGGTTCTAAGTACTGCATCTGAAAATCACCCATACTATGTCTTCTTTCTTCTCTTTGTTCCTCAGATCCACTTTCAACTCCTACCTGTTTACCATCCCTTAACGTCATTCTTCTTTCCATGATCGATACTTAATTTTTTATGTAATAATAGTGACAAATCTATTTTTGCCCCATTTTGCGGCGCCAAATTATAGTATATCTCGACTATGTTTCTAATTATAATATATTATATTCTATATTGTTTTATCGTTGAATTTATTTGTAGCTGTAACTACACTAATATGAAAACACCTTTAGCTAAATATAACCTATAAAATTTTTAATGACAGCAGTTGTCAAATTAATATGCCTGGCTAAATAAATATTAAATTTTATCCTGAAAGATGAATTGATACACAATATCAATCAACCCACTCTTTTCTCAGGGAGGGATCAAAGATTTCGAAGAATAATTCAAAATTTATAAATTTCCAAATAATTTTCCAAATCACGTATTATACTATTCAAATCGAAAGTAACTGTTTGTCCAATACACTATAAGACAATTAAATTATCTTATGACACATATGAAATTACTGTCAGAAATTAAACCAAATGTCACTTCTTGTACTAAATTTTCTACAGGATGAAATCATCAAATGTAATGAGAATGATTATGAAAGGGAGCCAAAAGGTGATTAGAATTCAAATTTATATATTATATTATCAAATAAACACTTACAAAAATTGAAACTTTTCAAAAAATATCACAAACGAATACGCAATAATAGAATTTTCTATCAAAACCTTAATATTATAAACAATCTAGAATTAGAAATTCTTATCTAAATACTTTAACTAAAAGTCCAAAATGACTTATATGTCAATATGACATTCCCCAATTTCCTTGTAAATTGTCTTTTTCAAAATTTGTCTTGAGTTTACGTAGAATGATATATCAATAATGTTACTATAATTTGATCAAATATTTAATTCATCAGATGCATCTACTTTCGAAATATTTATTACTAAAGGCGTATTAATTCTCGAGAAATAATATATGATATGGACTGGACTCACCAAACTGGATACAGATAGACTTTTTTGTATTCTAAAAACGTTTTAGAATATCTGGAACAATTTTCTAAATGACTTATTTAGAGACTGGAACAACACTCGCCCTTTACCGCTGTAATTTTCTGCGAATAATACACGCACTGGCTTTCAAAGACAAATGTTGTTAATTTGATAATAATGCTACAAATTATTCTGATATTCTCAAATAAATTTGAGACAACTCTTATTCCGATGTTGTCTCTCGAGATATTAAAATTCAACTTTATTTAAAAAAATTCTGAGACAACTCTTATTTCGATGTTGTCTCTCGCGATGTTATGAATCAACTAACTAAACTGTTTCCATAAATAACTCTCTTCTCCTTTGGATACCAAGAATTCTTTTTTTTTAAAATAATACAAATTTACGTTTTTATATACCAAGAGAGATTTTCATTATTTTTTATAAGTGCCATTCCGCTAACAGAGGCATCTGTATTCTGGTTTTTCAAATCGTTTCAAAATATATCTGTCATTAAGTCTATTTTGCAGTAATGTCATATGAAATTGAAATGTCAAATTTTATTGGTATATTGAACCTTTCAAATTATTGATAATACAGTGTGTATCACTAGTATTACATCTAAATATGCATATTTTCTTTATTTCAATGTTTTCTTCAGAATTTAGATAGAGGATATGTATTAATATATATATATATATATATATATATATATATATATATATATATATATATATATATATATATATATTATATATATATATATATATATATATATATATATATATATATATATATATATGTATATATATATATACATATATATTATTCTGTAATTTTAATTTTTTATTTATTCGTTATATTTATTTATATTGCCTGGTCTTATGTGATAGTTTCCCGGCTCATAGATTTGAATTCTGTACTTACGAATATGAATGAAACCTAACCCTTCCAATATGATACACAATTGATTAAAATAACATTTATAACCAATAATTAAAATAATCACTATCAATCACTCTCTCTCACACATGCCGTAGATATCCCATTATGTTATTGCCATTAATTTTATTTGAACCACCAATAAAGATCGTCGAATCTGTATTATGATAAAAAAATATATAATTAATTAATTTAGCTAAGTTGTCCTAAATATTAATTATGCGGATAATTGTTTATAATTATACATGTCTCAGGCTACACGAATGTAAAATCGGGGGTTACTTTGGAAAGAATATCATATTAAAATTGAGCTGTTAAATTGTAACACTCCTGTGCAGCATTGGTGAGTCTCCACCTCTTGAATTTAGTACGTCTCCGTTGCGCCTATAAACCTTCTAACTTTTAACTGAGAAACTAACCACAATCTTTTGACAAAGAGTTTGGTTTTGAAGTTTATTTATTATTGTTTGTGATGAATTTAAATATTTAGATTATAATCAAAATCATTATTAGCTGCTGTAGAGAAACACAATTAAAATAAATATGATGATAATACTTGATATCTTTGAAATGGAGATTATTCAGGTTAGTATATGATCGAACAACTACCTCTTCTGTCTCAAATAATACCTATGTTTCAGATTTTGTTATGTTTGGACATTCACTGGGTTTTTCTTTGGAGAAATATTTCATTTGGAACACATAATCGATAAAAATTTGCTATTGTTAAGAATACATACCTCAGAACCAGTACGTTAACTTATCAGCCTTGTATTAATTATTCTTCTAATAACATACACTGGGCACTGGTATTGAATAAAATAACACTGCCCCTCTGTTGGAATGCTCTCACTTTCCATTATTAATGTTGGAACTTAAAAATACCACTTAATGTGTTCCAACACTGGAGAATTACTTCTGGTAACTAGATATACTGTTATTATAATAATGAACCGGCTTTTTCCGCCAATTTTCTTAAATTTTTCGGGAACTAATTTTCCTTAGAATTCACTCCCTCTTTAAAAAACAACAACCTTTTTTATCATCCTGCTTTCTCATTAGCCGAAAACCAATTCCAATCTCCTAGGCAACTGTCAGTAACTTTATTGTTTGAAAATTTCCAAAGGTATTTTATCAGAACTTTTTTTAACATTCTTATTCTTGAAAACTAATGTAATATTGGTTTTTTTGGATTTCTATCATTTCGTAGAACTCTCCTTTTTTATGGCTTTCAGTTCGCAGTATTTTTGTGTTGTCATAGTCGAAGGTGTGTTTGTGTTCAGAAGTGTGATTTGTTTTCTTTGTCGTATTTGTGACCAACATTCTATGAATGCCATATCAGATACAAAAAATTTATCGAAAATTTATTTCAATTTAATCAAATAAGTATCATTTTCAAAAGGTTGTCTATAAGTTGAAATTACATCCTGTAACATAACTAACACCTTATTCCAAAATAATACCAGTATGAATATTCGGGACAAAAATGAGTTTGTTTAATACATCTTTTTCCATCATAATTAATGTATACGATACAAAAACCAGTTCTATTTACTATCAATAAATTTTGTTTCCTTGAAAAATCAGTTGTTGCTGTAATATAATATGTTGTACGGTCAATTGTTGGGAATGTGATTGTTTTAGTTCTAAATGTTTTTTAATTAAAATAGTTGTCTTCTTATAAATTGACATGTGCTTGCAGGCTCTTGTTTTGTGGTAAGTTTTTTAAGAAATGTGTATGTATTGTATAATTTGTTAATTATAAACGTGTATTTGTAGAAAATAAAGTTCTGATTAAGGACACTGACAGTCCGAAACGTCAACAAAAGTGGAGGAAAAAAACAAAAAATGTTAATTAAAACCCAAAAAACCATCTAATTTATTATCAATTATAGGAAAAAACTTGTCTAGGTAAAGAGTTCTGCATGTTCTAAAATCTGAAATAAAATTATCAGATACAAAATATTTTCAGTAGTCAACGAGGTTTGTTTAAAAATATAGTTAGTTCACTCACCTGAAGAACTTTATCTCTGCCAAGACAGTTGTAAAACATATTCCCTAAAGTTTTGAAAGAAGTACCGTTGTTTTCTACAAAAAAGGTGAAGCATAAGAAACACATTACAATGTAAAGATTGTTAGCTTCATAGAGTTTATTAGTTCTTAAGCCACATTCCTTATGATTAAATGTCTATTTTTGAGATATACAGGGTGTCCCGGGACTAATGGGAAAAAAGTCAGGAGCGTATAATCTGAGCCAAAATAATGTTAGTACTTCATATAAACTTTTTCTATGCAAGCCCTCGTTTTCGAGTTATAGGCCTCCAAAGTTTTCATTTGGAATTTGGTTTTTATTTTTATTTTTTTTTACTAGTTATTTGATCTTTATAAAATTTACGGCAAAGCTATAATATACGTGTATTTTTATTTTGGAAAGGTAAACAGTTTTACAGTAGTGCCTTGAAGCCAGGGACGGACTACTCGCAATGGTTAGTGATCCAAAAATTTTGCAGGGATGGCACACCCTGTATGAAATTATCGAAATTCACTTCCCCACATATTAATCTAACGAAAAGGTACTCTTGTTGGAACTCGATAAAATAATCCGTTTCGCTAATATTTACAGTTTTATTAATGCACTACGTACCAATTCACGCATTCACCATTTTTATAAGTACACAACGAGGTAAAACTAACTTATTAATACTATGTCCAAGATTTGCCTACAGTACTACAAAAAAATAATTTAATGATAGCAAGAAGATAAAAAACATTAACAACGTATCAATTCGTAAGTTGGTAAAGACTTTTTAAAAGTGTTTTTACCGTTTATCAAGTAACCATAGGATTAGTTGTCAAACGTTGTGTAGAATAGTTCGTTGTCATTACTTGTCAATAATTCATAAGTCCTTAGTTTAACTGTTACAATTGCAGAATTCACTTTTATTGAGTATGCATTTGATGTATGGACTGGCTTCTCGAAACTGTTTAGAGGCCAGAAGGCTTTATGCAGAACATCTTCCAAACAGAGCATTGCCAGACAGACGAATGTTTGAGCGTATTGATCTCAGGTGTCGAGAAACAGGTATGAATAAGTAAATGTAAATTTCCATGTATAGAAAACAAAATTTCAAATTTTAGGAAGTTTTTTGCCAAAAAAGGTGGAGAAGGTCCAGTACGAAGCGTACGTACTGTGGCAGTTGAACACGATTTGTTAAATGCAGTTGATAATGAACCATTAACGAGTTTACGAAAATTATCAAGAGAACATAACGTCTCGAAATCAGTCGTTCATCGCGTCCTAAAAGAACAGCTGTTATATCCTTTTCATATGAAGAAAGTACACAGTATGACAGTGGCTGATTATCCTGCACGACTTGAGTATAGCCAGTGGTTTCTGCGACAACAACAAGCAGACAATACATTCATTAGTAACGTTCTCTTTACGGACGAATCCGGTTTCACCAGAGATGGAGTCATAAATTTTCATAATATGCATTTATGGGATGATGTGAATCCACATGGCATTATCCAAACTAGGAACCAGCATAGATTCATGGTTAATGTTTAGACAGGAATAGTTGGCAATCATTTGATAGGGCCATATTTTATTGACGGTACTTTGACCGGTCAGAGATATTTGGAGTTTTTGCAAAATGAGTTATGGAACCTGTTTGATGATGTGCCACTACAAACTCGTAGGAATTTATGGTTCATGCATGATGGGCTCCTCCTCATTTCAGTTTAGATGTTCGACAGTATTTACACACAAGGTTTCCTAATAGATGGATAGGTCGTGGAGGCCCTTTTTAATGGCCACCGCGATCAGGAGACGTTAATCCTATGGATTTCTTTCTCTGGGGTTATCTCAAAAGTAAGGTATACGCAACACCCGTGCAAACAAGGCAAGATTTAATTGACAGAATTGTGTTACACTGCAATGTTATTAGAAATAATATGGGACTGCTCTTTCAAGTGCAAAGAAACAACCTTCGTAGACTTAGAATGTGCGTGGAAGTGGGAGGAGCTCATATTGAACATTTATTAGAATAACGTTAGTTTTTATTGTTGTTTAGGAATTAGTTTTAGTCCAATGTTTTATAAATTGTGTTTTTTGAGGTTTTCTTAATAGTTTAATAATTTTGTGTTCGTAATTTTGATTAAAAGCAAATGATTACGTTGTTTGCGTACCTATTCAATTCCTATTAAATGAGTTCTTAATGTTTTTATCATCTGCTATCATCAAATCATTACTTCTCCGCCCAACCTATCTAATATGCGAGAAAAGTATTGGTTTTCCCCAAAAAAGTTGGAATTTTGACAAAAATTTTTGAGTTATTTTTACGCTTTCCATCAACAACAACACGAAAAAACGGTTTTTAGAAAAAAAATCCTGTGTGTATGTCGTCGTCGTTGTCGTCGGCCACGATACAGCCTCCGGAGTGCAATGAGTCACCAATTTTATGATGGAATATTATTAAGGATATGTCACAAATAAACACTATTGATTTTCAGCTCATCAGAGCCAGTACAGCGGGTGCTATGGTACTTGAAGTACGGCCTTTTGACATTTTTTGAGAAATTTCAGTTTGTTAGCACAATACAGCCTCCGGAGTTCAACAAGTCACCAATTTTATGATTGAATATCATTCAGGACATTTCACTGATGAACCCTATTGATTTTGAGATCCCCAGAGCCAATACAACAGGTGCTACAGTATTTTGAGTACGATATTTTTGTCATATTTGGAGAAGTTTCAGTTTGTTAGCATGATACAGCCTCAGGAGTATATCCAAGTGACCAATTTTATGATTGGATATTATTCAGATCGTCTTAGAGATGAACCCTATCGATATTCAGCTCACTAAAGCCAGTACAACGGGTGCTTTGGTAATTGAAGTACCAAATTTTTGTCATTTTTGGAGAATTTTCAGTTTGTTAGCACGATGTAGCCTCCAGAGAATATACGGTTGATCAATTTTATGATTGAATATTGTTCAAGGTGTCTCACAGATGTGCCCTATTGATTTTCAGTTGACTTGAGCGAGTACGGCTGGTCCTATAAATCCAGATATACTAAATTTTTGGTTGTTTTTGAAAAAAATTCGGTTTGTTAGCACGATACATCCTCCGAAGTGTATACAAGTAACAATTTTATAATAGAATATTGTTTAGGGCCGCAGATGCGGAAAAGTTAGTTTTAATCTTTAAAACCGTTTATTTTTTTGTAATACTGTAGGTAAATCTTGGACATCGTATTAATAAGTTAGTTAGGTAAATTGGTACGTAGTACATTAATAAAACTGTAAATATTAGCCAAACGGCTTATTTTGTAGAATTCCAACAAGAGTACCTTTTCGTTAGCTTAATGTGTGGGGAAGTGAATTTCGATAATTTCATACAGGGTGTGCCATCCCTGCAAAATTTTGGATCACTAACCATTGCGAGTAGTCCGTCCCTGGCTTCAAGGCACTACTGTAAAACTGTTTACCTTTCCAAAATAAACATACACGTATATTATAGCTTTGCCGTAAATTTTATAAAGATCAAATAACTAGTAAAAAAAATAAAAATAAAAACCAAATTCAAAATTAAAACTTTGGAGGCCTATAACTCGAAAACGAGGGCCTGCATAGAAAAAGTTTATATGAAGTACTAACATTATTTTGGCTCAGATTATACGCTCCTGACTTTTTTCCTATTAGTCCCGGGACACCCTGTATAATTATATAAATAAATTGAGACGTATTGATACATCGAACAAGTCTGGTGGACAAACAACACACGTCCATAAAAAAATTTAAGTAATCATTTGGATATCTGTTATAAAATCAAATATGGATATAGACTTTGTACTACACATTGTGGTGAACTGTCCCTATCCTAGTCTTTGAAGATGATGACATGCTTATTGAAATGCGCGTCAGACAGGTTACTTGTGAGTGTTGGTGTAGTGGTAATTAATAATTTGTTCAGTATGAGTATTACTCACGGTTTGAAAGTTTCAGCTCAATTAAATTTGGAGATCAATTATTCAAATTGAATGAACACTACTATTTCGATTACATGGAAAAATAGCACTCCTAACTAAGGTTCTAGAGAGTTCGTTTAACTGTTGGGAAATAGTATTATTTAGAAAAAAATTGGAAAATACGACATGGTTAGCTGATCTCGATTAAACATCAAACTAAATTTTTTAAACGGTATGCTTTGTATACTATTCAAATAAATTACTCTTATCGTGATTTTTCGAGAAATTTTCGAGATTAATTTCCGAAAAATCAGTTGTAAGAAATTCACGGACAAGCTGATTTTGGGTATTCTGAAGGGGCATGGTAAATTCGGTCCCAGCTGGTAGCAGATTAAATTAAAAATTTTATACCCTTTTATCGGTAGGTTATTTCCCTCCCAACCAGAGTTTTACGATACTGAGGAGCTTAATCTCTTTCGTACAATGAAGTAATTATGGTAAGTATGGGCTTTTCCGAAAATAGTGGCAATTAGTAGGTAAATGAATAATATAAATACATGAAATGGATTGAAATATGTACCATTTAGTTGCGCATGTTTCCCCCGTTTACGTATTAGTCGATTCAAGTATTCTTTGTGGTCTGGCACCATGGATCTTAATATTATTTTGAGTGAAAAAGAAAAGCGTATAGTAGTTATAAATAATTATAAGTATAGTTTTCAAAAAATTTTAAAAAGTGGCGAAAAGCGGTGGACGTGTATAAATAAAAAGTGTAGATCTTATTAGCTTAGTATAGGTGAAGTGGACAATGTAACTGTTACAAAGCATGTAAAGGATCATTGCCATAATGCAAATATAGAACAGTTGAACCGCCAAATTGTGAGCACTTCTTGTAAAAGAAATGCTATTGATGATTTATCGGAGAAGCTTGCAAAAATCATTCGCCGGGAGCTTCAAGAAAATCTGCCTCCAACGATCAATATGTCAGACGTTGCGTTAATAAGGAAGAATTTGTACAATGCTCGTCGAAAACTGCTTCCACAATTGCCAACAAGTATTCAACAAACTTTCGACACACTGGCGAAGATCAACATTGAAACTCCAGAGGTGAACACTTTTTACTTTTTTATGATGCAGCTGATCAAATCGCCGTCTTTTCTTGGAAATCAAATATTCAATTTATCGGAAAAGTCAGACGAATATATTTAGATGGAACATTTAATTACTGCCCACAATTTTTTTGTCAGTTTTTTACGATACACGGGTATTATAAAGGCCACTTTATTCCTCTGATGTTTTCTCTATTACCCAACAAACGGAGTGAATCGTACCAAAAATTATTTAATATTGTAACAGAGATCTGCATAAAAAATAGTGTTAGATTATATATTTCTGAAATTGTAATCGATTTTGAAAAAGGTATCCATAAGGCTGTAGAACAAGTTTGGCCATTAGCTCAAATAATCGGATGTCGATTTCATCTTTTGCAGGCATGGTATAGAAAAATACAGCAAATTGGTTTAATATCTGCCTACAAAGATTAATGTGATGGCTAAAATGACTTTTGCCCTAACTTCCTTAAATCCTGTAGAAATCAGCGATTGTTTTGTATTCGATCTGCTCTCAATAGCACCAGACGATGAAAAGATTCAAATGTATTCCGACTATTTAATAGATAATTACATATCTGAGTAGTCACGATTCCCTCCTTCACTTTGGGCTACAAACTCAGCAGAACAAATCAAATCAAAACCTATGTAAAATTACAAAGTGTACATTTGAATACTAAAATTACCGATACTAAAGTTGAAAACCGTCAAGTATGTATTACAAAAATGATAGAATCATATGCGAAAAACGAAATAAGTCGTTTACATTTTATTAAATGTGTCTCATTTCACTGTGGCGTTTAATTATTAGGTATACAATATTATATACCTTGTAGCCTGTTTCGTAATATTCGAGAATTTGGTTTCTTAATATTATTTAATATATAATTGTATGTAATATGTTCTATTTTGATAGGTATAAACAATATATAGACATATCAATTCCGTTTATGTAAACTTTGTCAACAATGTAAATATTTTTATTTAATTTAATAAAACTAAAATTATCTAATATTACAGTTTTATTGCACTGGTCCAATCTTAAAATATTTTACCCGGGACCGAATTTACCTATACAGTTTCAGGTAGAAACAAAATTAGGGACCGAATTCAACCGTTATTTTTGACCCCTTTTTTATTGGGAGGGAATTTGCCTATCCCCATTCTAAAGACATTAGACTTATTAAGCCTCAAAATAATAATAACGGAAGGGATGGGAGTTCCTCACCACATTACTAGTTATAAAAATATGAATTATGATTATTAATCTGTGGTAGTTATATCCTCATGATAATAAAATGTTGTGTGTTGTATACTCTGATTTCAATTGTCGCAATACATAAATAATTGAGAATATTGATATTCGTTGATGGTGATTAGCTCGTTTGCCAAACTCTTCATTTTATATTGTTTTGTAGATATAAACTAAGGTGCCGCGTTGAATCCTTAGAACCAAGTTACACATATATGTTTTTAGCGACTGAACAAATTCATGTGAAGATATCAATTATATGTATTGAGCTTTGAACTACTTATAAATTATTATAATTGAAATGAGAATACCTACCGTCCATATTGTGAAGCACACAAATGAAAGATAAAATCGCCGGTAATAAATGAAGGATGCCCAACAGTAAGTTGAAAGTGACGATTGATTCCAATAACTACAATTATCTCATTACGTATATGCCTTAAATGACTTCACTTTGCAATAATGAGGTTTCAGTAATATATACTTATCACCAACAGTGATAAATTTATCTCTCCTTTGTATAATTTGAACGGTTATACCTAATTACACTAATGATATTCGGTTTATGGAAATGAACGGTTAGAACCTTCTCTACTTGTGGTGACAGATAATGAGTAGTTATACGGGGTGTTCCAACATTGCTGGGGCACATAGCTACCACGTGTAGTGAGTTCAAAAGAAGTCGATTTCACCTCAGTATTAGTTCGACCGTCGTATCGATCGGTTGTGTTCGTTTTGTATTCATTTTCGCAGTCCCACTATTACTCAATACGTGTTCTTATTGTTTGTTTTGATTTTTGTTATTTTAGTTACTGTTAACTAGCGTAAGTTCGTTTTTGTTTACTATCGGCAGTGACCTTGAACTAGATATGGCCGGATACAAATGTGAAAATTGATGTAAGGAATTTTTAGAGAAAGATAAATATAATCAGCTTCGATGCAGCGGTAAATGTCGACGATTTTTCTGTATGAGCTGTACAGGACTTGCAAAGCTACTACAAAAATTCTACTTTCCCAGAAGTTCAACAACTTGCGCTTCTTTTGTATACTCTGCGATTCTCCTAATTTGAGGTATATCAATAATAGAATCTCTGATTTAACCAAGAATCAGATTCCCCATGAAATATTTGACTCGCTAGCAAATCGTATAAATCAGTTAACTGACAGCGTACCAACTATTACTGAGATATACGATATGTTATTAAATAATGAATGCAAATGGAATCTTATGGATAAGAAGATAGATGATATCAATAAAATAGCCGACATGTTTACTGTCTGTAAGTCAGATTTGTTGCTTAAATCAGTACGGGATATAGAACATAATCTCTTCAACACATCTTCTATGCTTTTCAACGATTCCGGAGAAACAACGAAAATTCATATCCATGATTTCTCATTCCTGTAGATAAAAGAAGATTTGCATAATTTGAGAAGTGATTTAACTCATATATCCAGTTTAGTGAAAGAAAGTAACACCCAAATTGATAACAATAATCAGAAGAAGCGTCCCACCTATATTACATCATCCTCTATACAAAATAAAACATCTGAGGTAGCCAGTATTCCAGAAGTTTCGAACAACTTATCCCGTAATCACACGTGGCATTATGTAATAGTCAAAACCTCCCTGCAGGCTTCACCACAAATCATATTGAACTTTACGTTAAAGCAAAGCTGGGTTTTGCAGAGCTCATTCGTTGCTTTCCCTTAATCAATCCAAGCAATGAATCAAAAACATCAACATTTAAAATTGGTTTTCTAACAAAAATTTCTGCTAGCAAATTGTTTAACAATGATGTAAGGCCACCTGTAGTTTCATTGAAAAGATCAGTTGAATCTTCCTTGTCCTCCGACGATGGATTCTCTTCAGCCTGTGACAGTTAATCAAGTAAAAGTTCTGACCCTTCTCGTCCCGTAGTAGTAGCCATCGCATCTGACAAACATGCTATAGTCGTATGTAAATCAAAAAGCTTTTCGTGTGATGAAGCGTTTAAGTTTACAAAAGATTCACACATTAACACTTACTTTTCGCTGGATCCGATGACTCCTTCTACTGTCAGATTAACAGAGGAGCCCTCTACTAGAGGTAATCGTTATAATATGTCTAGATTAAGAGAACCGGCTATTTCATCATCTCTCAAGTTATTCCTCGCCTATCTACATGACCAACAACCGTCTGTATGTTTTGAAGGTTATACTTCCACAAGTGTAAAGGTGTTTCTTGTACCCGAGGGTCTACCCGTTGATCCCGTAGATTTAAGGACAATTTATTATAACTTTCACGTTTTTCATGGCATAAGCTCAGGTGAAGTGGATGAAGATCTATCCACCTACAGAACTTACATCACATAGGAACGGAGAATTCACCAACAAAAAATTAGAGAGTGTAATAGCCGTTACTTTACTGCCGATTCTTCCAAGAAAAATTTTTAGTTGATAGGATGTGTCCAGAGGAACTAGAATCCTCACTTAGTTTTAAAGACAGTATATTAAGAATGGTCCTAATTCATATTCAGTCAATACGCAATAAAACGGACGAGTTGTATTCGTTTTTTGGTTTTTGGAGGAATTGAGGTTCCCGCAGATAGTTGCTATTACTGAACACTGGCTACCAGCAAACGAACCTGTTTTTATTGAAAAATATAGAGTTATTCGTAGATATGATAGGAGTAATTCAGCTCACGGTGGAATCATAATTTATCTTCTGGCGAGGACTTCTCGGCTGTATTGAAATATGATTTTATACAAGTAGAAAATACATTTGATTTTTCCATAATTTACAATAAAAACATGGATTTATATATAATTTCAATTTACAGACCACCTTAATCAAATGTTCATTCTTTTTTTTGACAACCTTCTAAATTTACTTGACGCTCTGCCTGTTAAGAGCAAGAAAGTTCTATGCGGTGATTTTAATATTGATTTCACTAATGATTGCGCCCCTCAAAGGTTTTTCGTGAATATTTTTGAGTCGTTTGATCCAAATATGCATGTGGATTCACCAAATTTCATAATTGATGTTTAGCAATTGATTGATCTTTCTGAAGATATTGACTCTAAATTTTTGGACTTTATTAATAAAATTATCAGGTGCTTCAATACATCATTTCCCCTTCGCTCTCGTAAAACTAAACATCACATATTATGGTCTACGAAAGGAACACGTACTTCATCTAAGAATATGATATCACTCATGTACATTTAAAAATTTGCAGACAATCTTCACATACTCAATTATATCAATAACTATAAAATATTGTACCGGAAAACTATCAAATCTATTAAACAAAACTATTATAACAATCGCATCTCAAGAGCTAGAAATTCCTCGAGAGAAACTTGGTCTGTTATCAATGATTTAAGGAACAAAATTCGTTCCTCAAACTTTATTGAACTCGACCCAGACAAACTTAATAATTATTTCATAAACGTTAATAAGAATATTAACTTTGAAATATCTCAAAGTCGTGATGCTCTTTCTTCCCTCGTTCCTTCTAAAACACTCACTGATAATTTCATCCTTGAACCAATAGATGCATTTGAGCTAGTGCAAACCATACTCAGCATTTAAAACAAAACTTGTGGTATTGATGGGTTATCAGCTAAGTTGTTTTCGAATATTCCAGATGCGGTTCTCTAATCAATGAATCCTTTCCTAACTGTCTAAAAACAGCTACAATTGTGTTCCTCCACAAGGGTGGCGAGAAACAAAATACTAGCAACTATCGTCCTATTGTCTTATTACCAATCTTATCGAAGATAATCGAAAGAGTAATGAAAAACCGTCAACTGCCTTTTCTTTTCAAATATAAAATCTTGAAATTCCAACAATTCGGTTTCCTACATAATAAATGTACTAATGACGCAATGTTTTCTGTTCTTAATGAAATATATACCTCTCTTAATAATAAACTTTTCACGGCTTCGGCTTTTTGTGAGTTCGCAAAGGCCTTCGATTGTGTTGATAAACAAACTAGAATATCATGACATCCGGGGTATTCCAATAAAATATACCAAAATGTACCGTTTGCCCGTGAGAAGAGTTCTAAAATTTCGTAAAGAAACACATTTATATACACCGTTCAGAAACGAGTGAAACAAATTCTATGAAATTTGACAAATGCGCATTTGAATATTAAATAAATCTGATATATAGTGTAGAAGGGTTGAAACCACCCTCACACCTTGATTTTTTTCAGAACTTTATTAAAGTTGTAACGCGAAAAATTCGCCGAGCTGTCGTAAATTTAATATTAGCTAACCTGTCGACTGGGAGAAGTCACAGCGCTCTCGGTACGAAGTTAACAATTTCAGTCCTCCATTTGCCGTCAAGGTGTAAACATACCGCTTCAACTTAAAATGTTCGCATGTGCTCTGGGAGCCATGAGTGCTTTATTGGAAAATCCGACAATTCCGACATAGGGGAAGAGAAATACGGAAGGAACCAACAATTGGCAGCTCCGACCCGATAGGTTTCTGGTCCAAAAACGGTCGATGACTGTGGCTTCCATAAAAATTTAGTGGAATTGCGTTTTGAGGTAAATTTCCGTAGACGGCATTAGTTAGAAGGATTCGTTAACAAGGTAAATGGTTGTAAATTAACAGTTTTATAGGTATTTTAACGTAGAAATTTTAGTTTTGATTCGTAGTTTATTGGAGTATGTAATCTGGATTTCACGAGATAGTTTCGATGCATTTCATAAATTTTTATTAGTTCATATTCTTCATTACTTTATATTTTGTGGAAATAAGAATATATCACGGGGGTTGTATGAATATTCAGGGATGTGTCCAACGACATAGTTTTTATATTGTGGGTTTTTTTGGTATCGTAGTTTTTTTGCTAAGCGGAAAAAAACCAGTCACATAGTTTTTAACCTCAGTGTAGGTTGCTTTTATACAATTAAAAGTCATGATGTATGATTATTTGCGAATTTCGGGTGTTTTTAATATAGTCAGTATGATGGGATATTACGGATGGTACGTCGAAAATTTGACCGGGGTAAAATGTAAACCCTATGTAGAGGCTAATTCGTTTCTCTATTTTAGGGGGGTTTTTGTACGTGGACATTAATGATTGGAATTTAATGGGTCAGTGAGACCAGTTCCAGGAGAGCTGGAATGATCTGGGAAAACTTCAGTTCCTGTTCTGGTGCCGGAAAAGGATAAGTGAACACTTTTCCTTTTCTTATTTCTTCAACTTCATTAGTAAACTCACATTTATGCTTTACATATAAAGTTTCTTATTTCTTTTTTTTTGCGGCAATTAATATAATTTCGCTTATATTTGTACTTAATATTAAAAAAAATTGAAATCTTTGCTCATAGAGTAAGATACGCTAAGACACTACGGTACGTACCTGGTATCGCGTTATTTAGTGGTTTATTTTTGCCTATTTCTGATGATTTTATGTATATAACTTGCACCGTACATAATTTTGAGTTGTATTTTCTCTAGCAACGCTAAACTCGTTGTTATTTAAATTTTTGGCTTATGCAATTATTTATATTTATATTGATACTGGAATAAATTGCGGAAGTGTGAACCCTTGTTACTATACATTGTTGATTTTGATATATATATATATATATATATATATATATATATATATATATATACTATCGTTGTATTTTTGGGATATTGTACATGAACAATTTGGTAGATTCTCTAGAATTTTATAATTGAGACATCGGTGTAGTTTGGGGCCCTCAGCTCTTCTGCACCCTGAGTTTGAAGCCTTCAGCTCTGCTCAGAGTTTATAGAATCTGCTTGACAGTTATTTGTTGTAACTGATAAATTAGTGAGAAATTTTTGGATTTATGTAGTTTTCGGCCTTCAGCCCATCTACGTTCTGAGATTACAGCCTTCAGCTGAGCTCAGACATTATTTGTAACATTTTGGTAATGACATTGTAATAAATATTTTGAAAAGAGACCTTTGGTCCTCAAAGACTAATTAAATCTTCAATCAGGGGATACGTGCTGACTTTTATTTACTTATGATAATTTACCTATCAATTTAACCTTTGGAGTGTGTAGTGAGTGTTGTTAACCCACTGAGGAGTTGTGGGCTAACTTAAGAAGTCTTGGGTGCTTGCCAAAACTTCTCTGGCGCCCTTTTTGTGAACCTAATAATTTTTTTTGAAGAATCCACCCCTTCTTCGACTCGAAGCTAGTCGACTGGCGAGCACGGGTTGTACCACGTGAGACAACCCGCATACCTATAACGAGCACTGAGAGGGTTAGTAGGTTTTCTCGTTATAAAGTTGGTAATACGGTACTTTTTTTTCGGCGAGAAAACTGACTAATTATATTCATTTAGTTATTCTATAACGAGACTTTTTTTCACTAAAATACCTACCTCAGTGCTCGTTTAGTGTCATATTGCCCCGTAGAGTAATCTGTGCTTACCAGTCGACAAGCTTCGAGTCGAAGAAGGGGTGAATTCTTGTATACTTATGTCGGATTCGAGAATAGGGCGCCAAAGAAGTGTAGGCAAGCACCCAAGACTCCTTTAAATGAACGGCCGACTCCTCAGTGGGTTAATATACTTTGTCTACGCCCATGTCAGTAAACGTCAAAAATCGCACTGTCAACATTCCTTGTAAATGACTTTTAACAATAACATGCACGTAATGAGATCTCATAACGTATATGTGCGTTTTGAGAAGAAAACTTAAACTTCTTGGTTTAATTAAATTACAATCAAATTTTTATTTACGTAAGACTTTATTTGGTATATTCACACAAATTTAGTCAATTAAAAAACATAAAAACTTTTAGCATTAGCGAGATATATTTAGCATTGAGAGAGTGATGCCCCTAAATGTATGCAGCACATTATGCAATTTCTTTAAAAATAGGACACGTTTTCTTAAGTAGCCATGCTATGAAAATAAATGTCATGTCATTTATATTGTCAATTTCTTGAACAAAATATAATACAATTATAAATAACCGTTCATCACCATTAAATAATAGGCACAATCGCTTTACAATAATTGTTCAATTGTTATTAACAACTATAATAATAAAGTTTCAATGATTGCGATGTTTTTTATTTAGTAGAAGAAAATGAATGGGCGTAGAAAAAGTATAGTACGTTACACGAGTTGTAAGCGCATTACGCAATGTATGCATTCGCCGCTGCGCGACTTCGTGCATAAACTTTTTCATTTCGTGCGTAATAGCTTACTTACAACTCTTGTTACGTAATATACTATTTCCACACTTAAACGTTTTGTTAGGTGGGATTTTAAGATTACAACAGCAAATATCCCCTGTCTCTGATTTACTATTAGATCTAGTGTCACTTTTCCAAGTTATTAAAAACAAAATTACAAGTTACAATTTATATTAAACAAAAAGGCAACTAAGTTTAGCACCTAGGCCCAGCTGAAGGCTGAAGTACCAGTAGTATGCCAATAACTATAAGCTGAATGCTAGAGGATTTTACAATTCAGTTCACGACAGAATCGTCAGTTAAACATTAAAAGGAAACAGATAGTTACAACGTTCGTGTACCAAAGTTTAAAAAAATCTACAATAATGAGACAAATAGTCTATCACCAAGCGAACCAATGATCATACAATTTAAAATTCATATATTAATATCTGGTATCCAGACCGAAAGACGATGACCGCAAAAAATGTTGGTATATCAAAAAAATTTATAAAATACAACTATAAAATATATGTAAGGCGTATAGCCAAGGTACGCACCGTTGGTATACCAGTACCTGTTAAATTTATTAAGTTTATCTATTTATCCAAAGATGAACTTCTACAAATGTATATGAAAAGAATTAAAGAAATGAATTAAATTACTGAAAGAATAAGAAAAGATGTAGGCATATAAAAAAAGTTAATTAAAAATGTAGTAAAAAGTTTAAAATGCTGAAGGTGACTATTAAAAAAATTATTAATATAATTTAATAATAAAGGAACGAAATTGAAGAAAAATAATTTTACAGTTAGTTACGGGTGTAATGAGTTGCGACGAGGTTGTTCGTTCTCCTTCTGTTTTTGTCTCTTTTTTCTCAATTTGTTTGCAACGATTGCTGTCACCAGTTCCGTAGGGCACAAGAGAGCAATAATTCCCCTTCTAATAAACCTCGAGGGAGGGTAGTTTCCTGGCTCGAGGTCGAGGGTGCCGTGGGGTCTCTTGGGATTAAACGATGTACCAAGCCAGAGCTCTGACGTTCGCCGTGTCTTCCGGACCCTGTACGTCCACGGGTCCCAGTCCACCTGTGTCTAGGGGGGGATTTGTCGGGAGTAAAGGAAACAGACTAGGTAGATAACATATAAATATGCCTATATTTCGAACAAGTAAGTAACAAAATAAAGTCAACAACAAACAAAAATTAAACAATTTAGGGTATACAATGAAAGCATAATACAATAAAAATTATTCGTTCGGCAAATGGAAAAATAGCTAGGATTGCATAATATATTCACCCTCTCTTCCAGTTAGTGTCCGGTAAGGACAACGAAGTTCATCTCGTCAGTGCAAACTGTCCGGGGTTTTGCTAAAGAAAAAAATATCTAGCGTCTCCTTACTAAAATATGAACATAAGACCGTAACCTGGCTAAGGGTTACTTCATTGACTTCCATAACAATAAATTATTTACTGCAAAGAAATGATTTTGTAGCCGGACTTTTCTGCTGACATGGGTGACCTTCGGCACCCAATAAATTTTGAATGAATAATTAAATCTTAGTTTTCGAAGCGATTATAATTAAAGCTATGTATATAAGGTCATTGGCGTCTTCTATATACCAGGGGTAGAAACCGGTATTGGGTAGACTTCTCCCTGATTAAAGTGTGAAATGCTCATTAACTAGTCTTGAAACGAACATACAAAATACCAAATCGACAGTAACATAAATAGATATATCAGGTCTATAATAACTGATACGAAAATTTTTCAGCGTATGATTGGAGTAATCTGTATAGATCAGGTTTAGGAGGGTGTACCTCTCGTGAATATCCCTGAATAAAATTGTACAATACCAAAAAATTTTACAAGTATAATACTTTCTAATTAAGGTGATATACGGCTCAAGCTTCAGTATAACACTTATATGGCGGGATGGATAATCAGAAAGAAAATAATAATACGGTTTCACCAAGAAAAAGTGAAAAAGGTTTTCAGATTTAAAACTTAGATTTTGGAAAATCAGGGTCGAACGTCACACGAGAAAAAAAACTGGATTTTATTCTCGCTCGGTCGACGGGAGCTGAGCTCTGATCGGCTATCTCTGATTCCAGCACTTCGCGAAAATCACTGAAACGCACTGTGAAAACGCGTGCTGCCGTATGTCGACAACCGCTGGAAGTACCGTACTGTACTGTACCATCGCTGTACCGAACTGTCCTATCGTCGTCGTTTTTCTTTCTATTAATTTCGAGTGTTTTGGGACGAGTTGGTTCTGCCATTTCAGCAAATGTTGCTGTTTATCGATGCGCCACCTACTCGTCCTTGCTTCTATATGTTTTGTGTTTTGATTATTGAAGGTTATCTTCAATTGCTGTTCTGAATTTCTTTATACTAATAGCATAATTCGTCTGTATTTTATGATATTCATAGACAACGGTGTTTTGGTGCTCGACATTTATGCGTGACAACCTTGGGGCTAATTTGTTGATTTTTCATAATTGCTTATTCAAGTTTTACTTCCTACAATAATAGAAAACTAGGTCGCCTTTTTTTAGACTTTTGTATCGTATTTTGACTAAAATTATAATTGATTTAAATTTTTCTATATATAGGGTGTTCCTAAAATCCCTTGCCATATTTGTCCTTATTACACGGGATACAGTAGTCAAATCCCTCGATGACGGCGACTCTAGAACGCCAGTCCTTCTGGTATTGGTCCAGTTGGGTACGAGATCAAGCCTCCGGAAAAATACCAGAGCTATACTATGCCTCCAATACCTGCAATCATATTCAAGGGAAAAGAAGAAAATGGAAACGAAAACCCCCCAGAGTTTTTTCACCTGAACCATCTGACGAGGGGGGAATTCTCAACCTCCGTTCCAAGGTGGATGCTTAATAATTAACGGCTACTTGGGTGGCGATGGCTTCCGGCAGGTAGGTTTTGCGGCGTACCTCCACTCGCCAAGGCAATTCTCATAGGACTGGCCTCCTCGTGTAAAGATTACGAGCGGATACCGTTCGTAGCAAGTATACCAAAATGATATTATCAACGAGTGGTCAATTTTTCGCGTTACATTCCCCTTCTTTCGTCAAATAAGATTAACCCGAAAGGGTTAATTTTCATCTTCAGGCAGTTGCGTAGAGTATGACTTTAAGTATTCACCGTGCCAGACCGCTGCCTCAGCTCCGTCCTTGTCCTGATCCTGCAAATCATAAGTCCACGGAGATAACATCTTGACTATCGAGAAAGGCGCTATGTACCCAGGAGCTAGCTTACGAGTAAAATCTCTTGCAGCATCCGAAAGGACAAAATTCCTCTTCCACATCAAATCGTGCGGGATATACTCTACATGTCTGCGTCGCAGATTATGGCTATCACTGACCTTCTGATTAGCAACCTCTAACCGTTTCTTAATATCAGCGAATAGCTTCCTAAAAATCTCATTACGACTACACTCAGGAGTTCTCACACTGTCCTCCAGATCCATATCCGAATTGTCAACATAATCGGCACCAGACAATAGCAAAGCTCTACCAAAATTAGCAAAATACGATGTCACTTTCGTAACTTCATGGGTGGAAGTTCTAATCGCGCATCCTGTCTCAGCAAGATGTTCGTCCCAACAACGTAGATTATCCGAAACATAGGAAGCCATCATAGCTTCAATTTCCCGATTGACTCGTTCACATGGATTAGCCCTTGGATGATAACTGGCAGTCAATTTAATACGTCAATGATAACGAGAAGCTAAGCTTCGACAAAGATTATTGCGGTATTGGGGACCATTATCACACAATATTACCTTAGGTACCACGTATGCAAGAAATACCTCCTCTTCAATTTTACGAGTAACTGCCGCTGCAGAAGCTGTTCTAAGTGGGTGAATCAGGACATATTTGGTCAGATAATCCGTGACAACAAGAATCAGAGAATTACCTCGTTTCGACCTTGGTAGTGGCTCCATTGAATCGGTACATATCATTTCCGACGGCCTACGAAGTTTTGTGTGTGATACAATCTCATCGACTGGTTTACCTTGTGACACCTCACACCGATTAACATATATCGATACATCTGATCTCAGTTTAGGCAAATGAAAACGTTCAACTGTGGAAGGTTTTAAAGATACTCGTATGTCTAGATGAGGGAGGGTCGAGATAATACCCGGCCTATCAGATTCGGGAGCTACTAGTTTCCAAGACTCACCAGGCGACAGTGGTCGTGTGTACCTATTTACAATGTGTTTGTAGAGAAGACTATCCTCCACACGCCAATCCGGAAATTTGAGGGAATTACTACTGACAATATTGACCATCTTACAATACCACTTATCATTGGCATTATCAAACGGAGAAGGCGGTACCTCTTCAGACGAAAACTCCACAGACACCTCATCGAAAACAGGGACGGACCGAGAAATAGCATCAGGTTCTACGTGTTCGCGACCTTTACGATGTATAATTTGGAAGTTATACTGTTGCATTTTGACTACCCATCGGGCTAGGCGACCCTTCGGACTCTGCTACTTCTGTAGCCATAGTAGACTATGTAATGACCGTAGAAGGAACGCCCTCCAAATGAGGCCGAAGTTGTTCAAGTGCCCAAATCACAGCGAGATATTCGCGTTCTGTGGTTGAAAAATTCTTTTCCTGACGAGTAAGAGATCTACTTAGATAGCAAATAACCTCATCACCATCCTCATGAGGCTAACTCAACACAGCTCCTAAACCATATCCACTATTATCGGTCTGTATAACAAAAGGTTTATTAAACTCGTGACAAGTAAGAATTGGGGCCGACACCAAACATTCCTTGACACGACAGAACGAATAATCACATTCAGGTGATCAAACAAAAGACAATTCTTTCACAGAAGATTCGTGATGGGGACCATGATGGTCGAAAAGTTAGAGATGAATCTCCGGCACCAGGAGAAGGTTGTGACCACACACCGTAAGACGACGAGGGGTCGGTAACTCTAACATTGCCTCCACCTTATCCGGATCCACATATAACTCAAAGCGATCCACTACATACCCAAGATTTCAGTACGACAGAATTGACAGAATTGACACTTATCCATGCTCCCAGTAATTTTGGCATCGGATAATCTCTTAAAGAGCTCTTCGAGTACCCGTACATGTTCCTCGAAAGTTTCAGTACAAATAACAACGTCATCTAGATAGACAAAACATGAGGTTTAAGATGATGACCCTAAACATTGTCTATAAGTCTCTGCCAGGTGGCTGGAGCGTTATGTAAACCAAATGATAGACGTTTGAATTGAAACAAATCCCTATTAGACACCGAGGTAGCCGTATTTTTCCTTGAAGATTCGGCTACCGGAACTTGTCAATAAGCGGACTTGACATCTGAATAAGGCAGATATTTAGCCTCACGCAACTTCTCTAAAGTATCAGTTACCAGGGGAAGAGGGTAACTATCTCGAATGGTGACAGCATTGAACTTCCTATAGTTTACGCAAAATTGGTAGGAATTATCCTTTTTCCTGACCAGTGAAACGGGAGAAGGGCATGGACTATTGCTAGGTTCTACCACACCTAACTACGACATATCATCCAATTCAGCGTCAATGTGTCTCTGCACAATGGTATTGAGCCTATAATATCGCTGCTTGATAGAAGTAACTATCGCGTGTTCTACTCTAACGGTACACCCTAAAGCTTTCCCTCTGATTTCCATTTTCCTCTCGATTACAGCTTATAGTCTCTGCCGTTCTAGAGGATTGATTACAGTACCAGACGACGTATGTTCCACACTATTCAATAACACGAGATCTGCCGAAAAATGCCACTCATCGTGACGAAGGTCCGGGACGACGCCCATTAAATTTCAAAAATCTACACCTAGAATCAAAATATGAGTTAATTTAGGAACAGCCAGAGCCTCAATCAACCGCATACGACCCCTCAAAACTACGGGTAACACAACGGTTCCAATACTCTGTAACACATCACCATTTGCCACTGTACAATTAGTCGACCTACTTTTATACAAAAGTCAAATTATATCCCATCATTCCAGCACGTCTCGGTTCGTTTCCCTGGTTGGATCTGGGAGAGCAATCAGGACAAGTCCTAGCCGTGAAGCATTCTTTCTTACACTTAAAACAAACTTTCCTATTAGGGGTCCTAAGACACCCTACGTCCCGATGACCTGGTTGCTTACAACGGAAACTAATTATTTTATTATCTCTAGGGGTAGAAGACGAAGTAGGGAGGGATGGAGTTCCAACCTCAGACACTGGTTCCACATGCGAAGACACGTAAGCTAAGCCCTACTCCAAACACTTTGACCTCCTCGAAGGCTATTTTCAATAGCCGATTTTCTAGCCTCCAATTTTGGATTCAAAGTCAACAAATCATGCACGCTATTAATTTCCACAAGTCCGAGATGATTTTAGTAGTACGGCGCGATATTCCTCAACAAAATCTTAAGTTGTGTCTTCTCTGGAATGGGACAAGTCAATCTCTTGAAATAAACGGTCATCACCGTCAAATGAATTCCCATACTATTATCAGAACCTTGAGTTCTCCTCTTAATCTCCTCAAACAATTCTTTGTTATAATCTACTGATAAATACTCTTCCTGTAATAAATCCACGAATTCATCCCAAGAGTTAACCTCTTCTCTATAAGCTAAATAAAATTGATAAGCCCTACCATAAAATAAATCGATACCACTAGCTAATAGAATTTCCTTATATACATTCCGCGTATCCCGATACCCTTCCACCTTTTCCAGAAAGCTTGATAACGAAATACTTTTGGAATCTCAAGAAAACACTTAACCCCACTTACTAGGCAAAAGCGTTTTAATATTAGAATTTCTAACTTGAAGGGGGGGTTGAGTTAGTAGGGTACAATGATAGTTCTGTGACACTTTTTCGCAAACCCCCCCCTTTTTTTCTTCTTTGAAAAGAGTTTAAAGTTCTTCTTATTTAGATAATGCTTTGTACCTACTCTTTCACTTTCAGTATCAGATCCTAGAATATTCATTCAGTATACACATAAAACAATCACATATTGATGGTGGGTAGTATTTACCATGGTAAGTGGGTGGCCAATATCTGTAACATCTAGTTTGCTTTCTATCAACGACACTATCGTTTTTTGTTTGTTCAGATAAGTCATTTTCTAGTTTGCGTAATTGGGATGGTTTCATGAAGCGAAAACTTTGAAAAGGGAACATGTTTTATGGACGACCACTCTAATGGATCTATGGATGCTTTAGTGATATTATATACAACCTCCCACCATAAAGGAAATGTAATACCCCCCCCCCCCTCAATAAGTATTTAATACAGTTGAGCACTTACATTAGTAAAGTATTCAACATTAATTTCTATGCACCTCAACAAACTGAAGAATAACTTTGTATAGAAAAGAACGAATTTTTTACTTGAACAAATCTAAGACTAAATCACTTTGTGTTGGAATTAAATATGTATCAGAATGTGCACCCATTGTGAAATTATGCGGTAATAATTGGCCACAAATTATATTCGATGAGAACGAATGGGATAATTTATTATACTTGCAAGGTGTGTAATGGAATCATCCAAAGTTTGGGTATTTGATTCAGATAATTGGGAGTTTGTATCTTCATCCAGAATATTTTCATGCTCTGCATTGGGCAAATTTCCGCTACCTGGTCGAGCAGTAAACTGATCTTTTAAAAAATTAAAACTGTCAAAATATGGCCAAGATGACTTCCAATTGCATGCCCCATCTCCTGATCGCTTCACTGGCATTTTTTTCAATTCTTTTCGAAATGAATATCGTAAATTTTCCCATTTTGTCTTCACAATATTTCCTGAAATCACAAAAAAGGCCATATATTAGCATTAACATATATATTTTTTTAGGTATTTGGCAACAGGATCATCTTTTAAAACTCTTAGTTTTACTTTTCGAATGGGTGCGACTACTGTGTCATTAATTGTGCGGGAAACAGTAAAAGCTATTTGGGACACATTTCAACTTGTTTATATGAAAATTCCCACAGAAAATGATTTTAAAAATAATGCAAACAATGTTTACCAAAAATGGAACTTTCCTAATTGTTTGGGGGCCATTGACGATAACCACATTCGTGTAAAATGTCCCCCTCAATCTGGATGATGCCTCACCATTAACTACAATTACTGTGCCTTATGTTTTGAACGGATATGAAGCTTACCCTCTATTAAATAATCTAATGAAACCTTTCAATAAAAAGAACTTGGATGCTGAGAAAGAATATTTTAACATGCGTCTTTCACGAGCAAGACGAGTGGTCGAATGTGCTTTTGGGATAATAAATGCCAAGTTTGGTATTCTTTGGAAACCCATAGAAACGTCTCCTGATTTAGAAGATTATATTATTTTGTATATGCATTTTACACAATATAATAATTGATATGGATGAAATTACCTTTGAAGATGAACAAATTTTGCCCCAATGTGAAAAAGTTGATATTGTCCGAGAAAATAACAGGCCAACTGCAACTGCCAGTTTCATTAGAGACACCTATAAAAATTATGTGTGTCGAAATTAAATATAAAAATCCTTACTTGTTGATTCCATTTCATCGGCTACAGCATCCCACAGTTTATCTAAAATAAATCGATGCTGAGTATCGTTTTGATCCCATAGTGGATTTTTAATAAAAACACTACTAAATAACGCTTCAACATCCATTTCACCATATAATTATAGTAATGAGGAGAGCGGAAAAAACAAACTTGCTTGAACGCGCCGCTATCCTCTGTTATAACAACGATGCTACCTCGCCGCACCCCTCTCCGCTATGTTGTACTCTAATGGATATTATTCATTTGTTTTTGCCGCTCTCCTCTTTGCTTTTCTCGCCGCTTTCCTCGTCGCTCTACTATGTGTTCAGCCTTTAGGTTTAAGGGGGTGTACCCTTCGCGAAACGCCCTGAATAAAATTGTATAATCATCAGAAAAAAAAGTATAATTTTCTATAATTACCGTGATATACGGCTCATGTTTCAGTATAACACTTATAAGGCAGGATGGATAGTCAGACACACAAAACAAAAAAAATCAATACCAATTTGATTTTCCCAAAAAAAAAACAATAGAGCAAAAAAAATGTCAGATTAAAAAACTTACAGTTTGGAAAATCCTGGTCGGACGTCACAAAAAAAAACGGCGTCTGGATTCTATTCTCGTTTGGTCGATGGGAGATGAGCTCTGATAGACTATCTCTGATTTAAGCACATCGCGACAATCACTAAGACTCACTGTCGAAACTCGGGCTGTCGTAAGTCGACAAGCCAGAAGTATCGGACTGCACTGTCGCTGTCCGACTCTCCTTCGTCCTCCTCTTTCCCTCTATTTATTTCGAGTTTTTGGGACGAATTAGTTATCCAAAACATCAGACGTAGCTGTGTTTTTATGCGCATTTACTCGTCCTCGCCTCTTTGTTTTCGTTGTTGAAGGTTAGCTTTAATTAAATTTCTCAATGTTAAGTTGCATGATTCGTCTGTATTTTTATGATATTCAAAACAACGTTGTTTTTGTATTGGACTTATATGCGTGATGACCTTGTAGTAATTTTTTGATTTTTCATAATTGTTCAATTGAGTTTTACTGCCTCTGATAATCGAAACTAGGTCGCTTTTCTTTAAGACTTTTTATATTTGATTCAACTTATATTTGATATAAATTTTTTTTAAATATTAAGGAAGTGCCAAAATTCCCTTGCCATATTTGTGCTTATTACATTTCTTAATCTTGAACACCTCAGTTGTCTAATTTGGTGTATATACTTTCTTGAAGATATGGCGGTACTTGCTGATACGAACATAATCCCCCTTTTTAAATTTCGCTTTCTAGGGATCTACAGTTTTCAACCAATTAAATGCAGTTATGTATTTGACATTCTTATCGGTCACCTTACTGGGCATTGCACCAGTAGTTGAATGTTTGGTATTATTGTACTTCTTAGTTATTTCAGAGAGAATAGGTAACCACTTATAGGGCCCTTACATGCTGAATTGTTTCCATAACAAAGATTTCAGAGTTCTGAATACCCTTTCAGCGATACTAGCATTCACGTTTGAAAAGGTGCTGAAGTGTTTAATTCCATACTTTTTCATGAGTTCCTGGAAAGGTTTATTGCAAAATTCAGTTCCATTATCGGTTTGGAGGTTAGCAATCGAACCATTTCTTTGGTTTAAAATATTTATTTTTCATAGCATGTGTAACATCGTTCCCAGTTTTGGTTTTGACCGGTTCCGCCCAAACATATTTACTAAAAACATTTATGACGACCGGAATGTAGTTAAAGACATTGTTAACCTTAGCATACGGAGTCATGACGGCTAAATCAGCTTGGATTAAGTCATGTAATCCCTTTACAATTACATGTCTTCATTTATAATTTATTCTAGCCGGAGCATGTAACTCGCGCACAACTTGAGTTTTAGACATTTTTTTCTAATGGATACTCTATAAGTATTTCAACACAAATATTAGTCGATGTTCCAAGCTTAAATTTTATTACATCACCTGTTATAATTTTTGTACCTTACATCTGATGAAATTTTAAGCTCGTGTTATTAGTTTCCACATCACCATCTGCGAGGTAATGATTGACTACTCCAACTTCACACCCAACAGCAATTTTAAAAGCAATACCCCCATTATCCAATACACAATATGTTTATTGAAACTGGTTTTCTTTCACCGCAAATACGAAGAATACTTTTGGTGTGATAAGTATCCGGCTGCCATAAATTAAATGGCGCTTGTGATACATCTATCAGACTATATGCTTGACTTACGAAATGACTACCAAACTTGTTGAGAGGCATACTGATTAATGGAAAAAGGTAATGCGCTGCAATACTATTTATGTAATTATTCCACATTCCCTCAATCCCTCAATTATCGAAAATATTTCATTACTATGCCCAGTATTGCCAGCAACTTGTGAGGCCACGAGTAATTTCAATCTATCAATCAGTTCATTGTAATCATCAAAATATTTATAATCAACTGGTCTATTACTATATTTCACTATTCGTAATAAGGAGCTAGGTACAGAACCTGTTCTAGTTCTCGGTTGTAATACCGGTTTAATAATGTTCAGGTACTTCTCTTTAATATCATTAGGACATATTCGGATAGGCAACTCTAAATTATAATCCCTATGAATAGCATTTGTTGGCTTTATGATGTCAACATAATGATTTATATCACGTGAGGTTTGCAACGCAGGATTCTTTAAAAAAAGTAAATCATTAGATTAGATTCTAACGGGGTTACAGTGCACTGAAACCATAGGTTTATTGTGCCCCCTCCCCCCCCTAACAGAGCTGTTCTTGCTACTACTACAGCTCGCCTTCCAGTTCCAGGGTTCTAATGAACTCTAGTATTTGGGGCGGCTTCAACGAGGTAAGATCCTCATTCTTACAAGTTTCTTGTCCGAAGAATTTCTTGCGTTGGCTTGCAATGGCAAGGCATTCTAGATCTAGGTGATCCGGAGTTTCATCCTCCTCCCCACAGAATCTACACTCGTCAACTTCTGCTAGACCTATTCTCATTAGGTGCTTCCTAAGGCGGCAGTGTCCTGTGAGAACTCCCGTGAGGAGATGTAGCTTATCTTTACTGAGGTCCAAATATTTTTTGGATATAGCAGTGTCAAAGTTCCACAGGAACTTTTTGGAATGTTCCAACCCGGGAAGGCACCGCCAGAGTGCTTATTTTTCGGTTTCCTCTTTCTTCCGAAACTCTTTCTTGTAGGAGCATTTTGTTACACCACAGAAAGGCTCCGGGCCAATAAAGAGCATTTGTTTTCCTTTCCTGGCAAGTGTATTGACCTCTTTTTTCTAGTGATTCCCGAGTGGCGAGGAACCCAGACTAAAGAGACCCTGTTATTCTTGCCTAATCCATCAAGTTTTCCTAGGCACTCCCATGCCAAATTTGAGTCAATGATATGGGAGCTCAATGCTTTGATAGCTGCTTGACTATCAGAATGGATCGATATGCCACATTTCTGGTCGCTTCTTTTTCATTCCCACGCATCTTTCGATCGCAAGTATTTCTGCCTGGAAGACGCTCGGGAAGGAGCCTAATGATAATGAGTATCTGGTGCCAGGCTCAAATACTCCAGCGCCTGCTGCAATGGTGGTTTTTGAACCATCCGTATACCATCTAATGGTGTTTTCTTTGAAAGTTTGGGTGGTGTATTCCCTTTCTCAGTCTCTCCTCGTATTTAGCATCGTGTTGAAATTCTTTTCAAAGCTTACTTTTCTGATCATTTCGTCACTGGGAAGATTCGCTGATGAGATCTATCTTGTCAGAGAGGACCAAACTCCCTGATTTTTAAAAATTTCATTGCCAGATCCTTCCTTAGATATTCTAATAATTGCCTCTTGGGCAGATCTTTCTATTACCAGTGTAGAGGTGTGAGATCTGTAATGATCTCAAGTGCCCTAGTTTTACACGTTCTCATAGCCCCAGTGATGCACACACAAGAAAGCCTTTGAACTTTGTCGAGGGTCTTCCTTGTGCTGTACTGACTTGCTTTCGTGTGGTCAAACTATTGCCCCATACGTAATTGCTGGTCTCACAAACATGGCGTACATCCATCGCAGTATTTTTCGGTTACAGCTCCACCTCTTACCAGCTAGATTTCTACACGTCATCAAAGCTCTTATTGCTAGCAGTTATTTTAACATGCTTATTCCACAGAAGCTTACTGTCTAGGGTTATCCCTAGATATTTAACTTCTGATTTCCATTCTATGGTTTCCCCGTTTAAGGATATGGGGTTTCATGGCTGGAAGTGTTCTTTTCCGGGTAAATGGAGGCCCTTTTGTAATACATCACTCAAGGTGCTCTAGAACTTGCCTCTGACTATTAAAACTATGTCATCGGCGTAGCCCATACATTCGAAGCCAAGCTCCGTTAGCCTGTATAGCAACTCATCTACTACGAGGCTCCATAAAAGGGGAGATATCACTCCCCCTTGAGGTGTCCCCCGAGTGGCTTTAACTGAGGTAGTTTAATTTCCCACCTGTGTCATAGCTATCCTCGTTGTCAACCACTCATACATCCATTTTACAATGGTTTCATTCACTCCTCGCCTTTCTAGTGCTTCTTTGACAGACACATGAGTTGTGTTGTCAAAGGCCCCTGATATATCCAGGAATGCGCACATTGCGATTTCTGTGTTGTTCAGAGTTCTCTGGATGACTTCGTTCAGCTGATACAGAGCCGTCTCAGTTGATCGACACGCTCCGTAGGCATGCTGACATTTATGAAGTGGTATATTCTCCAGATTCTCTGTTCTTATGTAGTTATCCACTACTTTCTCCATCGATTTGAGTAGAAACGATGTTAGACAGATAGGTCTAAAGGATCGCGAATCAGTCCCATCTTTTTTCCCTATTTTTGGTATGAAGGTTACCCTTTCCCTTCTCCATTTTCTAGCTATTAGACCCACTGCTAGACTGCTTCTTGTAATCTTCAGCAGGTGAGAAAGAATCTCCTCTATCCCTTGCTGTAAGAGTGCTGGAAATATTACATCCACTCCTGGTGATTTATATGGTTGAAAGGTACTTATTGCCCATTCGAACCGTTGTCAGGTAAATAATTTCGTAGCAATCTCCCAATCTTCCTTGTGGGATTTTTTGGTGTAGTTCATTGCTATTTCGGTGTTTGTTGCTGGTTCACTACCTGGGAAGTGGGTTCTAAGAAGAAGAATCGATCGTTCCTCTTCACCTTCCGTGTATGATCCGTCTGGCCTTATCAGCGATATTGTGGGGTTAGTTCCCCCATTTGCCATGAGCTTTTATAGTCTGTCCGCTGTGTGAGTAGAAGTGATCCTTTCGCAAAAGGCTTGAAAATTAAGCCTTTTGGCATTCCTAATCTCTTTATTGTACTGAGTGAGCTTCTCAGTCCATCATTGCCTCACTGATCTGTTAGACTCTTTGTTCCAGGTCGTAGTGCGGGTGATTTACCCCATTCACTTCGACGTGTTCCAAATTGTCCTTCAGACTGGTCTTGTAAAGAGACCAATCAGTATTTCTAGGATTTCGGATTGTAGGATTCGAGGTGGTATTTCCCTCTATCCTAAATTTGATGATCCTATGGCCGGAAAGTGATGGCTCTCTCATCACCCTCCAATCTTTTACATTTTTCCTAGCTGCAACATTAACAATTGTTACGTTCAGGACCTCTTCTCTTGCTCTCGTGACAAGAGTGGGGGTTGTCCCCACCTTTAAGGTCTCAAGGTTATTTGCTAAGAGATATTCTAGTAAACATTCAACTTTGGCGTTGTTATTGGTGCTTCTTCACACGGTATTGTGTGCGTTGGCATCACAACCAATTATAATTGGCAGCCGCCTGCTTTTGCAGTGTCTCACTAGCTCTTGTACCTCTTCTGGCGGTGTCATCGGCCCGTCAGAGGCAATGACGATGTGAATGCAAAACTTCGGTGGTTTCAGATCGGAAGACACTTTATGTTTCGATTTGATTAATATTAAAACTAACTTTGTTATTGAGTGTTGAGCTCGATTCGATGAGTGTGTAAAACTCGCGTCGATGAGTGTAAAATCTTGTTATCGAGAGTATTGAACTCGCTTCGATGAGTGTAAAAAACTTTGTTATCGAGAGTATTGAACTCGCTTCGATGAGTGTAAAAAACTAACTTTGTTGTTGAGCGTTGAGCTCGATTCGATGAGTGTAAGACTCGCGTCGATAAGTAGTAGAACTGATGAGTGAAAAACTGATTTCTTCACGTTATAAGACGTGTTAAATAGAAATCTGCAAGGGGCGTGTTTCCACGTGGATTGGGTTGACCAAACGAAAATAACTATTTCCTATTGGCCAGTATCATTGGACTCGTCCGGTTCATTGACAAGAATCAACAATGGGTGCCTCCAATAGATATTTCTATGGAATACTCCAATAGCAATTGTAACCTTTTTACTCAGAAAGGTTATTCAAACATGTCTTTGAAATCTTCCGATCTTCGACCATAAAATTCACGTAGAAGTGAGAAATCTTCCGATCTTCGACCATAAAATTCACGTAGAAGTGACAATGAATTTAGGGTTTTTACAATACATAAGATATTAGTGTGAAACGTGACATTTTCCTAACTTCTTAACTATAGGGTTTCAAACACAATGCGACAAGATGTCGACTTCCAAAAATGTGCTATTTCAATGCTCAAACAAAACTATTTACAATTATTGTTGCAAAACGTGATATTTTAAAGGTATTTAACAAAACTTGAAAATAAGGTGAAACTATCCTTTGAATTTACAACAATATAAAAGATCTTATCAATTCTGAAATATATTTTCACAACGGTATCAACTAAATGAATTTACGCTTTAAATATATACAATGACGAAAAGGAGCATACAAATATCTTACATATTTTAAAAGTATCGTAAACAATGGAATTCAAAATTTTATGATCTTGACACCTTGGTTGAGACATCTTGAAAAATATCCAATTATAAAATTGGCCACTTGTATACACTCCAGAGACTGTATCGTACTGAACCCGAAATTTCTCCAAAAAGTACAAAAATGTGGCACTTCAGGTACCATAGCACCCGTTGTACTAGCTCTGGTGAGCTAAAAATCAATAAGGTTCATCTATAAAACGCCCTGAACAATATTCAATAATAAAATGGCTCATTTTTATACACGCTAGAGGCAGTATCGCGGTAAAAAACTGAAAATTCTCCTAAAATGACAGAAATGTCGTACTTAATGTACTATAGCACCTGTTGTACTGGCTGTAGTGAGCTGAAAATTAATAGGATCAATCTGTGAGATATTCTGAATAATATTCAACCATGAAACTAGAGACTTTTCACACTCCGGAGGCTTTAGCGTGCTAACAAACTGAAATTTCTCAAAAAATTACAAAAATGTCGTACTTCAAGTACCATAGCATCCGTTGTACTGGATATTGTGAGCTGAAAATCAATAGGGTTCATCTGTGAGATGTCCTGAACAATAGTAAGCCATAAAATTGGTGATTTGTTGCACTCCGGAGGCCGTATCGTGCTAACAAGATATGTGACGAAAAGTGGCCGACGACAACGACGACGACGACATACACACAGGATTTTTTTTCTAAAAACCATTTTTTCGTGATGTCCTTGATGAAAAACGTAAAAATAACTCAAAATTTTCTTTCAAACTTTCAATTTTTTTGTGAGTAAACCAATACTTTTCTCGCGTATTAGATAGGTTGGGCGGAAAAGTAAAAATTCATATACATATTTATTTGTGAAGCTATGGACAGGTAAGATGTTATACTGTTTTTTAATTACTCATTGTCATTCTTTTGAGCCTTTATTTGTCTAAAACAGTATACTGAACACAACGATTCACCTACTACCACTACACCAACACTCACAATTACACTGTGTAATGAGAGTTTCCATGGGCGTACGCAGTATTAAATTTTGGAGAGGGGCAAATGTAAAATGTGAAATAGGTGTTTTTTGATATAAACAAAAAAACACTGACAATGAGAAAACAAATATTTATACATATTATTTTTTATCTTAATCTGGGTATCATAGCAAAACGAAACATCTGGGATCTTCATCAAATCTGCTCAAAACCTCTTCTTCTATGTGTCTTTTTTTTGTGAAACTAATTTCTTTTATACACTCAGCGTACACAAACCGCTTAATGTATTGCCTGTCATTGTGAACCCTAATCGAGTTTTAACTATGCGTAGAGTACTACTACGTTACTTGTTGTATGGCAATGCTAACAAAATATGTACAGCCGTTTTTGTTGATATAAAAAAAATTCTGCTTCCTTTACCACTTCTGTTACTTCCAATCTTTGTATCTCCTCTTTATGAATTTTTTGTCTTTCCATAAGTTGTACCATAATTCGGCTTCATCGTCAAGCCCGTTTAAATTATAGAATCTTGGAAATTATTTAATGCGCATATCAAATTCACTCAGTGACAAGTTCAGCATAATGAACGGATGTAGTGACAGTATATCGAAAGCTAGTTGGTTTCCACCGGGAAAGCGTTGCTCCAAAGATATTATTACACAGTCCAAATAAGGCATTGCGAAAGATCTTGCCCAGTATTCTCTCGGGTGGTTAGCTGGAATATTCGTACGATTTTGTTGTCGCCCTACTACCCTTGGCACCTGTAACTCTATTCCAAGGTTTTCGGCATGTGTGCTGGCTTCAGCTAAGATAGTGTTCACGACTTCTTCTGCAGAATAGCCATGAAGTTTAATTACAAATTATACTCTTGTAATATGATTTGGACATTGCAATAAATCTAAACTTTTAGAATTGCAAGATATTGGCCACAGGTTTCAAAAGCGTAGAATACTTTGCTATCAGGCAGAGAGAAATAATAAATACCGGTTTTGTTGAAGTACTATAATGCTGAAATGGCATCTTTCTAGTTGCAGAATTGCCACCTTCTGCCTATGGTTTGTATCTGCTTGCGGGCGGTGGGGCTGTCGGTAAATGCGCGCGTTGTGCCATCTTTGGTTGCGCCTGACGACTCCACTGCACAAGTGTCGCGATTAGGCATATTTTTGAAGAACAATCTTAAATCTAATTTTTCTTTTCCAACGGAATACATTATAAGATCATAAATAATCAAATATAGTTAGGAATAAGTGTTTTGTATAAAATTATGTAGGTGGGTATAAGTTTGAATGTTTTCCTTTATTGATTGATTCTTTTAACTTTTGTTTAGAAATTAGGAAATTATTAAATCGTTTTCAACATTTACGAGGGGGGGGGGCAGATGTCTCCCTGCCCCTCCTTGCGTACGTCCATGGGCGTTTCTATAACTATGTTATCATAATCAGAGACCGAAGTTCAACGACTGAACTAGTGAATAGAACTACGGTAAACGACCAATCACAAGAATTATGATTGATCATTAATAGGGTTCATCTTTGAGACGCTCTAAATAAAATCCAATCATAAAATAGATCACTTGTATATACTCTGGTGGGTGTATCGTGTTAACAAACTGAAATTTCTCCAAAAATTATAAAAATGTCGTACGTAGAGTACTATAGCACCTGTTGTACTGGCTCTGGTGAGCTGAAAATCAATAGGGTTTATCTGTGAGATGTTCTTAATAATATTCAATCATAAAATTGGTGACTTTTTGAACTCCGGAGGCTGTATAGTGCTAACAAGACATGTGACGAAAAGTGGCCGACGACAACGACGACGACATTCACACGGGATATTTTTTCTTTAAAAAAGTAATATTGCACCACCTTTCAAATAACGACCTTAACAAAAAACTACAATTCTGTGAAATTATGGCAAGTAATCAAAAGTAACAGTACACAAAATAAGTTTGTTTTATTTATGAAAGTACTTTTTGCACAATGGGAATGTCAACATACAGAATTATAAAATAAAGTAAATGTTTCAGCATGTATTTTGGGAAACCCCATAGTCGCACCTGTTTCCTTAGTTAAACTTATCCTGTAACGTGTATCTGAGGATGTTACAAAACGCTTTTCAGTGGAAAATTCTTGAAATTTGGGAAAACAATCCAGATGATTTCCGCAATCCCAAAATAATATTCTAACAATATAAATAGATGGATTGGACGCCGAGATCACACAAAATAAGCAGTTCCGTCAGTAGATTTTACACCGTTAGAGAGAAGAAAGAAAGAAAATAATTTACTCATCATTGAAAATTCTACATTACATACATTTATAAAATTTTATCAGACTAGTCAAGGATACTAACCTATGTACAGACACAAACAGTTGAAAATATATGTAAAATTTGATTATTGTTATTAATATTGTTTTTAGTGTTTTTAAATGAAACTCACGGTCTCTAGTTAATTCCACAATATAATATGAGCATATTCCACGAAGTAAGGGTCGAAACAGTCAATTTCATTATTGTTTTTTTTTATTTTTTTAATTATTCAATTTTTCTATGGTATATACACTCAACAAATAGTAAAAACAGAACATATACGTGAGTACTTACAAAGATACCACTAAGGAATGTACAAAATCCAATTAAACAGATAAAACAGATATAGTATTCCAGGAGACACAATGCTTACACTGGAAAAGACTTATTTCAAATATATTCATCAGGAATATAAACTTTTTTTTCGAACCACCATTTATTTATGTATATAAATCAGAAAGTCATTATGATAATAGAAATTTCTCAACAGAGTAAAAATCATTTTGGATGAGATGATTGTATAAAGCTGACTTGAAGCTTACTAAGCTACATGTGTGTCCAAATAATTTGAGTGAATGGTTGTAGCAGATGATACCTTGATAACTAGCAGAGCCAGACGAGAGTAGGGTAGTCGTAGTTCATTACCTCTTCTAGTATTATAGTAGTGAATCAAATCATTTTTGATGTAGTGTGTTTCATTTTCTTTTACATTCATGGTTATTATGTAAATGTATAAGCTGGGTAAAGTCAATATGGTTAACTCAGTGAATGTGCTCTTACAATATTCTTCATAATGTAGTCCTGCTAGACATCTTATCACTTTTTTTTGTTGCTCAAAAACTTTTATTGTATGGACTGAGTTCCCCCAGAAAGGTAGTCAATAAGATAGGATGGATTGTACAAGTCCATTAGATCAGCTTAAGCACATGTAGTGAGACTGTTCCACATATTTGCTTTATTACAAAACACATACAGCTCATTTTTGTAACGAGGTTTTCTATGTGTGCCTCCCACATTAATTTTTGATCTATAGTCAGGCCTAGATACTTGAACATATTCACTTGCTCTATGGATTTGTTTATAACCCTTATTAGGGGGCAATAGTCATAAGAAATGTTTTTTGTTGGAATACCATGAAGACTGTTTTACTGATGTTAATTGCTAAACCGCTATTTTCACACCATCTGGCCTCCTTAGTTCTGTAGGAGTATTTGAAACCAAGATACTCAACAGTATCGACCTTTTCAACCACGAATTATTGAAGAATGCAACATAATTTCAGCAGACTCATTCGACCAAATAGGACCAAATAAAACATTTTAAGCAATTATTATAATGAACAGCAATCCAATGTGAAATGAATTATAGTATTCATTTAATCTTCGTGAAAACCAGTCCAAATCTCAACAACAAAATCAATATGGTTGGGTAAGTATTGTCACTTGCCATAAGATCCTATTTAAAATTATTGGTCATAATAGCTCTTTAACAGTATAACCTCATCTACAACTATGACGTTATCGTTACCACAAGTCGAGAAGTTTCCAACCGTTCATTTTCACACTCCGAATATCATTATTATAAGTAGGTATAACCGTTCAGAAGATACAAGGAAGGAGTTACTTTTGACTAGCACTGTATAAATAAAATTAACTGTTAAAGATAGACCTCCTTAATGCAAAGTACAGTTATTAAAAACATAGAGAGAACGAGATAATTATAGTGTGTAATCAGAGTCATTCGTGACTATCATCTCATTGCTGCTCGTCCTTGTTAATTTATTACCGGCGATTTTATCTGTTATCTGTGTACGTCACAATATGGAGGGTATGTATTCTTAGTTCAATTATAATAACTTATCAGTATTTTAAAAATTGATATATAAACCTCATTGATATCTTCACCGTAATTTTTCTATCGCTAAAAACATATGTGTAGCTTGGTTCAATGTTTCAACGTTTTATTTATGATATGGTTCAATACCTACATTAATTTATATTTACACACAGTTTAAAATAAAAAGTGGCAAGTCTGTATAGTGTGACAGAGAATTAATATCTATTTTATTATGTACGGTAGAGAAGTTTGGCCTGCAGAGATATATATATATATATATATATATAATTTTCAATCTTTATTCAACACCTTCAATTATATATTCAGAGCGACATAATCGACAAGAGTATGATGTTCCAGCTGTTATCGAGGTATCCATTTCTCTTCCATAAAATTAAAAAAAGAGTTCATGAGAACATAAGTCAGCGAAGAAACATACTTACATAGTGTATATGTCATCCGAATACGTATTTTTCTTTAATTAATTTACTGTTTCAAAATACGCAACTATTAAAAGCAGGATGTGTACTACATCGTCTAAATTAATATTTCATTTCATGACAGATATTAAAATGATTACATATTTATTTTATGAACGTCTGACCATCATTCTAAGATATGTGGGATGTGTCAATATATGTATATTTATTTCTAATACATATTACATATCTGAAAAAATGAACACTCAATCTTGATAATGTGACTTAAGAACCAATAAAGTCAATTAAGCTAATATTCATTACATTATAATCTTTGTCTTATACTTGACCTTTTTTGTAGGCAACAACGGTAATTTCAAATCTTTAGGGGAGATGTTTTACTACTGTCTTCGAAGAGATAAAGTTTTTCAGGTGAGTTAACTATAAAAATGCAGTCCGTTTTAGTTTGAGCATGCTCGATATGTTCCACTCATGCTTATGAAGAGTTCTTCAGAGCATACATTTTTTATTCCTCATCATTGCAATTTTAAAAGAAACTAGTTCAACTACGAAACTCATAGTTGTATTTGATGCTTTAATGAAAAGTATTTCTCTAAATGATATTTTACTCATAAGTAATACAGTATAATCTGAATTATTTGACATACTTTACGCTTTAGAACCTTTAAATTTGTTTTAACAGCAGATATGCAAGAAATGTTTTGGCAGATTAGGATTAATCCACATCAGACCTCTTTACTTAATATTTTATGGCGTGTTTCACATTACAAGGACTCTTATTGTACTGAGCTTACAACTGTTACTGTTAAGTTTATAGATCGGTTTTCAAATTATTTATCGCAAAATGAAGAAAAC
Source organism: Galeruca laticollis (assembly GCA_963921935.1). Classification (NCBI taxonomy): domain Eukaryota; kingdom Metazoa; phylum Arthropoda; class Insecta; order Coleoptera; family Chrysomelidae; genus Galeruca; species Galeruca laticollis. Next base: position 51,744,796 of record OY998179.1, on the reverse strand, counting down.
CTTGACCAATTTCAAATCGAATGTCGATTAAAAGGCGTCGAAGACGATTTTTTAGAGTTTAATAGGGTCCAAACGCGTTTAGAATTTTTAGATTCCAATGAAAAGGCTAATAGGTTAGACACCGAATCGTTATTTTACATGGAAATTTCTAAATCAAAAAAGATTATTGCTAAATTTCATCAATTAAATGATTTCAATATACAACAGTCTCAATTTCAAACTACTTTTATTCCTAATTCACAAAATAAAAGCGTTGTTGCCAATCTTCCTGATTTAAATTTGCCCAAATTTTACGGAAAATATGAAACCTGGTTTAGTTTTCGCGATCAATTTGAAGCTTTGGTAGAAAACCGACAGGATATTAGCGAGGTGTCAAAATTAATGTATTTAAAATCATGTTGTCAGGATGACGCATTGAAACTGATAGAAAATTTGGATTTAACGGCCAACAATTACACAATTGCCTTTGACTTATTAAGAAAACGATATGAAAATCGTAGAGCTATTATAAACACGCACGTATGTCAATTATTGTTCGAATTACCGAACATTACACGAGAATCTTCATCGATGTTAAGAAAATTGTTAGATTTATTATATCAACATTCATCTGCATTGGAAAAATTGCAATTACCTGTTAAAATGTGGGACGCTTTATTGATTCCAATAATTTTGCAAAAATTAGATGACCGAACGAAAAAGGAATGGGAAAACAAACAAAATGATCAAAGTTTGCCAACAATGTCAGAATTCACTGAATTTCTAACAAAAAAGTGCTTCACTTTAGAAGCCGTTCATTCTATGGATAGTTTAAAACACAATAATTCAAATGAATTCACTTCTTCACGTATTAAAACACCATTCAGAAAACAAAACACAAACTTAAGGATAGTGGGACACGTTCAATCACCTATGAACACATCAAATGAAAACACATGTTTAACTTGTAATAAAAATCATTTTATTTATCAATGTCCAAAATTTATTAATTTAAATATTAAGGAAAAATATCAGGAATTATATAAACACAAATTATGCACCAACTGTTTAAGATCTGGTCATTTTAAACAAGATTGTTTATCCAGAGGATGTAAAAAATGTGATTTAAAACATAACACCGCATTACACGTAGATAATTACAGACAATTTCAACAAAACATTCAAAATCCGATACATTGTTCACAATATGGCAACGCTGCCTCGCAACAACAATCGTCGCGTCAGGCGTATGCGTAGCCAAGAGAATCAGCCGATTCGAGGGTCAATCAGCAAACAAGCACGTTCTGCGCTCCTGGTCAAAATGAAACGTCACAACACTCAAGACCTACTATATCGACAAGAAGCCAGAATATATCATCAGAAATAAATCAATCAGATGAAAATTATACACAAAATGGTAATTTCGATGAAGAAAATATACAAGCAACCCACACGTACACGATTACTGATTCGAATCAAGTTTTATTATCCACTGCAACGGTTCTTATTCAAAACGATAGTAAAAAATGGATTAAATGTACTGCGTTACTCGACTCAGGTAGTCAATCGAACTTAATTAGTGAAACCTTAGTAGAAAAATTAATCCTAAAATGTCAAAAAATTGATATACCGTTAGCTGGAATAAATCAAATCGAAACGAAAATAAATTATAGAACATGTGCAAAGATTAAATCAAAAAATGGAGACTTTGAATTAAACTTACAATTTTTGGTTTTATCTCAAATTACTTCAAAATTACCGTTAATTGATTTTGATAAAACCCTATTAAAGTTACCAAAAGGACTCGAACTAGCAGATGAACAATTTAACGTACCAAAAAAGATAGATTTATTACTCGGAGCAGGTATTTTCTTTGACTTATTAAAAGAAGGTAAATTAAAATTAGGAGAAAATAAACCTGTACTACAAGAAACATCTTTGGGATGGATCATAAGCGGAAATCTTCATTTAAATAAGGAATCAAATAAAATGTAACGTTAATACAAAAATATCGAATAAGCAATTAAATGATACTTTAACCAAATTTTGGCAAATTGAAGAGCTGGATGCTAAAATTTTGTTGTCAAAAAGTGATCAGTATTGTGAAGAATATTTTAAGGCAACCACAAAACGAGACGAACGCGGAAAATTTATCGTAAAATACCCTTTTAATCCAGAATGCCATGATTTATTGGGAAATACAAAAATTATGGCTTTGAATCGATTTAAAAATTTGGAAGTACGTCTTGGAAAAAATGACAATTTAAAATCGCAATATATCAATTTCATGCGAGACTATGAAAACATGGGACACATGACATTTAAAGGATTATTAGAATCGGACACTTCAATAGAAGGACAAACATTTTTCTTACCGCATACCGCTGTTTTGAGAGACTCGGCAGTTACCACGAAATGCAGAGTTGTTTTCGATGCAAGCGCAAGGTCAAGTACAAATATTTCATTCAATGATTTAATTTTAGCAGGCCCAACTATTCAGGAGGATTTATATTCCATTTTGCTCAGATTACGTTTAAGAGCTTATGTTTTGAGCGCTGATATAAAAATGATGTATAGATGCATGGATATAGATCCAAGCGAACGTTGTTTTCAGAAAATAATCTGGCGAGAAAAACCAGATGAACCTATCAAAATTTATGAACTTAACACGGTTACGTATGGCACCTCAAGTGCACCGTTTCAAGCGACACGCTGTTTAAAAGAGTTAGCGTTACAGGATAAATTAGAATATCCACGAACATCACAAATTATTGAAAAATGTTTTTACATGGACGATTTATTAACCAGTGTAGATTCTGAACAAGAAGATATAGAAATTTACCATGAGTTATCAAAAATATTAACGGGCGCAAATTTTGAATTAAGGAAATGGTCATCAAACAACAAATCAGTTTTAACTTATATAAAGAATTCAGTCAGCAGTCAAGATGAAAATTTTGTATTATTTCAAGATGAAAAACAATTAAAAACATTAGGAATAATTTGGGACGCTAATGAGGATGTATTAAGATACTCATTAAAGCTAGATGTAAATGAAAAAAGTATTACCAAACGCTCGATTTTGTCGTTAATTGCCCAAATTTTTGATCCGTTGGGTTTGATCAGTCCAGCGATAATAGAAGCGAAATTAATTTTGCAACAACTTTGGCATCTAAAATTAGATTGGGATGAAAATGTACCTGCAGAACTAAAAAATATATGGCTCGAATGTGTCACACAAATTGGTTATTTAAATGAAATAAAATTTAATAGGCACGTCTTGTTAACAAACGCAAAAATAATTGAAATATATGGTTTTTGTGACAGTTCTGAAAAAGCATATGGCGCGTGCGTATATTTATCATCTACAGTGAATGGCAAAAAAGAAATAACATTGTTTACAGCAAAGTCTCGAGTTGCTCCACTTAAAAAACAAACATTACCACGTTTAGAGCTATTAGGTGCTCTTTTATTAGCTGAGTTAATTTTTAAAATAAAAAATACCTTAGACATTCATATTGACAAAATAACGTTAAGTCTCAGGTGTTAACTACCCAAGAGTTGAGTGAAGCACAAAACAAATTAATCAAATTAGCTCAAAATGAAATATTTAAACAAGAAATTGCAGATCTTACAAATTCAAAAAACGTAAATAAACAAAGTAAACTTTTAAACTTACGACCGTTTTTAGACAGTCAAAATATTTTAAGAGTGGGTGGTCGATTATCGAAATCTTTAATTACATTTGATCAACAGCACCCAATTATTTTACCCTATAAACATAAACTCACTGATTTAATAATTTTAGATCAACATTTAAAGTATCTTCACGCAGGAACTCAAAATTTATTATCTATTATCCGTTTAAATTTCTGGCCACTTAATGGAAAAAATGCAGTAAAACGTATATTAAAATCTTGTATTAGATGTTATAGAGCCCATCCAAAACCTTGTAAATTTATTATGGGTGACTTGCCTAGTTCAAGAATAAATCCAAGTCGGCCATTTTCAAATTGCGGTATTGATTACGCCGGTCCTATTTTAGTTAAAGAAGGCACGTTAAGAAGAAGCAAATTAGTTAAAACTTATATTTGTATATTTATTTGTTTCGCTACTCGCGCAATTCACATAGAGTTAGTTAAAGATTTAACAACACATAGTTTTTTAAATGCTTTAAAACGATTTTGTTCTCGACGTGGAAAGCCTAGTGATATTTACTCCGATAATGGGTTGAATTTCGTAGGAGCTAACAATTATTTTAGTGAGCTTTATGATATTCTCAATGATAAAAACATAACGATTCAGTTTTAAATTTTTTGGCACGTGACAGAATAAATTGGCATTTTAATCCAGCCAGATCAGCTCATATGGGTGGTTTGTAAGAAGCTGCGGTTAAGTCCACAAAATTCCATCTTAAACGCGTACTCGGTGAATCACATTTAACTTACGAGGAAATGTACACGCTACTGGTGGAGAATGAGTCTTGCTTGAACTCACGTCCTTTGAGCCCTTTATCCGATGACCCTACCGATTTCCTACCCTTGACTCCTTCTCATTTCCTTATTGGCGACTCATTAGCAAGTTTACCAGAAGGAGACCTCAAAGAAGCTAAAATTTCCAGAGCGGATCGATACTATCGACTACAACAACTCAAGCAACAATTTTGGGACCGAGGGTCAAAGGACTATTTAAGCCAGCTGCAGACTCGCTCCAAATGGAAGCTTGATGTTGAACCCGTTTTAAAAGTTGGATCCATGGTCGTTCTAATTGAAGATAACTTACCTTCTTTAAAATGGCCTCTCGCTCTTGTTGTGGAATTACATTATGGTACTGACAATGTGGTGCACGTAGTCTCGGTTCGAATGGCAAATGGTAATATTTTGAAAAGAAACATTTCTAAAGTTAGCGCGCTACCAATCGAGAACTGATTTCCAAGAATATATATATTAATCGAAATGTATATATGTACTGTTTTGTTGTGCCGCAATCCTCTATCATACTTATCTTCATTGAAAAGTGGGCTTTTCAAGGCGGGCGGCATGTTAAGTTTATAGTTGTTCTATATTTTTTGTTATATTATGAAAAGGCAACTGTGTCAGCCGAGTGCTGTCAACCTGTATTTATTGTTAAAGAAAACTTTTTTATCGACTGTCGATTGTGTTGGCAAGCGAGTTGTGAAAAAAAAAAGAATGTTGTTATGTAATGTCAATAAAAACAGAACGTCATGAAAAATATATATGTCACGGTAAACGAATAAATAAAATTTTTATAGAAAGTATTGGATTTTCGTCACGAATTTATGTATAATCATTCACATAACAGTTCCTTCATCCACACAGCCATTTATTTATTGCTCTCTTTGAGCTGGTCCTTCGTTTACAGCCGTTATACAAAAAGTCATGCCACGATATTAAACAGCTACTTATGGGATAAATTGTGCACCTTTTCTAAGTACTCGTTGCCTTGTAGATTTAGCTCTAGATAATACTAAAAGTTATCCTCTCGCCTCGGATGCTTTATTGTATTCTTGGTATGTTGATTATATTTTATATGGTACTGACGACTTGAATACAGTGCTTGAAGCACACAAACAAATTACCAACCTTTTGGATTCTGCTAGTATGGTTGAAGGAATCACCAAGTTTCAAATTTGCAGTAGCATCAACTAACTGTAAATATACCTGATATCCACCATCACCGAGTCTTACAGTAGTATTTTGAAAAATATTTTCTGTAGTAATACCACAAGTGATTGAATTTTCGCGATAAGTCTGTCGATTCATTTTTGAACGAAACTGAATTGTTTCGAGAAAACACCACGAGTCCGCAGGACGAGTGGTGTTTTCTCGAATCAATTCAGTTGAGATCATAAATGAAAGACAGACTTATGAGATAAATTCAATCACGAGTGGAATTTTATTAGACTATTTCACAAACAGAGTGAAAGATAAAAAATCTTAAATTCGTCTTCACAACACATTCCTTGTAATCAGAACCATCGATTTTCCTCATGTTGAAGCCTCAGTCCTTCAAAATAATAGCTAGTCTCTCGACAGGCGTTGCTTCATCTAATAGGTATTTTCGTTCATCGCAAAATCTGGTAAATTGCTCCCAAATGTACTCCTTCGATTTCCTCGTATTTTTCGGTACATTTTCATCGATTTTTTCGTTGATTGATTCGATAGAATTCATCTCAAATCTACTCATTTTTGAATGCGTGCACAGCGTAATCACTTATATTTGACGTTTAACTGTCACATGCACTGTAAGCAAATCTGAAAACACCGAACTTGATAGGCCAATCAGAGTCAAGAGTCTTGACTAGAGCTTCTGATTGGTTCATTCCGTAGGTGAGTGAAATAGTCAGCTAAATTATTCTGAAAAGTGTAATTTTCAGGAACATCTTCCACCTTCCAAAACATTTCTAACATATCTTCCAAACTCTTAAAATTAGTGCAAAGGTGATTGCTAATTACCTGGGGTTGTTGTAAAGAAATATATTTCTTACGCGAACGAGAATTAGTCGAGGGATCATATATGACATTTAAACGACTGTCACGAGTTTTCAAATTAGGAACTCGAACATTTCCTGCTACCAAATATCCAAGAAAAGAATTTTGCGAAACAAGCCGTCCTTCACCAAGCTTAATTAGGCCTTCAGTAATAATATGAAAATAAATATTGGCACCTAGTAACATGTCCACGTTAGATATATTGTAAAAGGTAGGATCGGCTAAATTAATATGATCGGAAATATTTAAAGAAGTCAAACGAATCGAAACATGAGGAAGTGGGCATGTAGTTTTCTTTAGCATCACACAAGATACTTTAAAACAACTTCTCTTAACATCGTGCAAAGAATGAAATTTGATGTCAACCATTTGATTACACTTTAAATATCTTCGAGGAATACCTGTAATCTGCAAAGTATTTTTATATGGATTAAAATTAAGCCTTTCGACGAGACTTTCCGTAAGAAAAGATACCTAACTACCCGAATCAGTCAAACATCTTACTACTAGAGGGTTATCAGCTACATCTTAAACTAAAATGCACGCTGTAGCGAGTTACACGTCTTTTGAGGTAGCTAAAGTAGAAATAGCATGTAAATCTTCTGAAGAATCAAGGTTTTCTGTGGTACTTTGTGATGATTGCTGACTATAGTCAGTAGATGGACTATCAAGAGGAAACCCGTATGAGACTATGGGAAGAATTATTTTGCGATTGAGACGTACTGGAATTATTATGATTGTGATCAATATGAATAAGAGTATAACTATTGACATTTAACCCTTAAGTACTATCATCTCATTTTTGTTACAGTACTACTATAAGTGGGTCTGTAGAACCCATAATTTTTTAGCAAAAAAAATATGTTTCACTGTCAAAATTGTTTTTATTTTTTTAAGTGGTTAACATAATTATATATAATGGTAAGAAATAATTATTTTTAACTATTTACAATTTGAGCAAATTTGAATGGAACATTGCAGAGATATGGCTATATTACATACTGAACAGACATAATTGGTTTTTCTGTCTTTTTTTTTGGGGGACACATTCCACATCGCTTCCTTTCCTTTTGCACTTCATTTTGTAGAGGTTCTGCCTGATTAGTGACTTCAATTGCAAGAATTTCTGCCGCAAGATTTCGAATCTGCCAAGGAACATTATTGTTGTAGATTCTTAGCTTCATATGTGATGAATATAGCCCTCTTCCCAATTGTTTCAAAAATAAACCACGGTACACTTCTTCTCCATTTTTGGCAAATTGATAAATTATTCTGCTGTTGATACCAGCTACATTTACAACAGCAAAAAACAAGGTCATTGGCCATCTACGAGTACGTCGGGAAGTTGAATAATTTGCGCACTTCTGATCCAAAGAGTCGACACCAGATTTTGTTGAATTATAAAACAAATTTATGTCGGGTTTCTTTGTATCATTTATATAAACTTTACTATCATGCTGCATACTGGAGATCAAAATAACACTCTTTGAAGAAATTTGATTTTTTCTGTTGAGTCTAATTTTTTCCCGTATAAACTTCTGCGTTACACATATAAAATGTTTTTGAGTCTGTTAGAATTTGAACTTTTATGCCATACTTGGCAGGTTTATTGGGTATGTACATGCGAAAACTACATCTTCCCCTGAACGGTACCTACATTTCGTCGATAGTTAAAAATAGTCCAGGTGAGTAATTGTCTTTACAATTTTTGACAAAGGTATTGAACAACTTTCAAATAGGTGCAAGCTTATATGTTTGCCGTCTCTCGGCTCTTGTTGTTAAATCATCAAACCTCAAACATGACATAATAAAGGAGAACCTATCCATTGTCATTGTGCATCTAAAAAGATCACGACCTGTTCCGTCAGTCGCCCACATAGATCTTATATCCTCATGACCGGACTTAAAGATTCCTTGCATATATAATAGGCCAATAAAAGCTGTAATTTCAATTGTATCCACTGGGTTTATAAATGCAGGACCAAACGTTTGTCTTGAAATTTGCGCCGCTTAAATTTACCGTATTTTACTTTCATCGTCTCAATTCTCTGATTAGTGTGTGTAACAATTTCTTCTATCATTTCAGCTGTGAAAAGGACCTCCCAAGAATATAAGGCACCAGTAGGACGAATTAACCTTGCTGGACCTTTCAGACCAGGCAAAACCGTTACAATATTTTCCTTTGTACTTTTAGTTCTTGATGGTGGGTTTTTTGACCATTTCATTTTGTCTTTGCGGTAGTAGTAATTGGAAGAATGTTCTTCGTTTTCCGTTGATACAATAGATTCTGATACTATTTCCACGGCTTCTTCTTCTATTTGGTCTAATTCATCTTCGGATGGACGCCATTCGATATCACTAGTCGAATCATGATCACTGAAAATCTCATGATCACTTTTATCTGCCCTCTTAATTAGTTCAATTCCTCCTTCTGCTTCATTGCTAGCTACTGAAAAATGTTCTGTTGAATCCCTTGGGCTCTCAGTATCTTCTAAATCATTTGTCCAAAAGTCTTCAGATTGAAATAGCGCATCTATTTGCTCCTCGGATAATTTCGTTCCATACCTCGCCATTTTAACTGAAACGAAATTAAACTTTTACTATAAATCTACGCTTTAGCGTTAATACCAAAAGCTTGCCAAAATAATATATTTATAAATATTTACCTATTCTATATTTTACTCAAAAGTCGCACTATTATTATCACTGGGTCTCTGAGACCCTGATCCGTCTATCACCTACGCACGGCAAAAAACAACAGCACTATCTCACCAGCATCTAAAGGTTGACTAACTGTTCTGCACATTCACGGGACCAAGCAGCTAAACAACGCTACAGTCAGAAGAGGTGGGGTTAACGGCTATGCCATGGGTCTCTCTGACCCGGCTTATAGTAGTTAAGGGTTTCAAAATTTTTGGGTTGAATTGCAATGTGCTGCAATTTGACAGCTGGCAAGGCAGTTGAGGCAGGCATTGGCATCTTTCATGACCTTTAATTTGTCAGCATGAATCATATTGGCAAAATATTGGCAAACATAAATTTTATGTGTATAAGTTTTGCAAAAGAAGCTTTGGAAATAACGAGAAGAAGAATTATCATTAATTATACGGCCATTATTTGCATTAAAGTGTACACTTTTTTTCGAAAAAATTGTTCTGTCTGTGAATTTCTCATCTTGAGCCAAATTTTCCAAAACAGAACACTTTTTTCTAAAAATGACATAAAATCGTCAAGAGATGGTAATTTCTTCAGATTCGAATGCTCTCCTTAAACCAAAATCTTACTTTTGTGATAATATATGAATAGAAATTAAATCGGAAAGCTAATCTTGAATGTTACAATTATCTAAAGCACATTTATTCTTCTTAATGTTGGTTAAAAAATCTCTTAATGTGAAAGAATTTCCTCTTGCAATAAATGCGGATACTAAATAGGGAAGAATTAAATCAGTAACTTTCATAACACACGGTAAAATATATATTTTCTTTCAAATATAATAAAAGTAGAATTCGACATACTTTTTGTTTAACAAAAATGAGTCAGGACCATAACATTTTGCAACAATATAACAATAAACTAGGTTGAATAAAAATTATTGTTTTCTATATAAACGGTTAGTTAATTAAAATCGAGGCCACTCTAAAACAAAATAGGCAACTTTGCAACTCAGCACAAAATCCTGAACAAATTTGGGGAATGATAAAAAGTGAGTTCAGAGCAGACAGGGCACAGAGAGTCGGTCAATAAACGCGAAGGGAAAAAGTACTTCCCTGTCACGGTGACGGGTGTCAGTTTTTTTAGTGTTCGCGGGTTTATACGGAGAAGTTCTCTCTCCGTTGTGTCAGGGCGTCAAAGCAATACTCAGATATCCTTGACAGTGAAAGCTGCCCCCCTGGGAACTAATACGGAGTAAACTCTGTCTCTGACCGTCATCCAAACATATCCCGACACCGTGTGTTAGAAATTTAGCGTCCCCGCCGTTATAGATAAATATCGAAATCAGTCAGTAAGCAGAGACAGGAGAAAGGGAGTTTCCACACCGTAAGTTTTTGAACACGTCTAGGAATAATTGGGAAAGTTATATATTTTTTGTGTGCGCTGATCTAACCTTGATATTGATAACAGATGTTTGCCTAGATAGAACATATACCTTTTTTTATTTTTTTATTGGACAACTCCATAGGTTTAGTTAAATCTGTAGGTCCTGGCTCATAATTTGGGCACCGATCGTTTTATAGATATATTTTTTATTGTGTAGGATATTATAGTAATATTTTTACACACGATTAATAGAAACGATTTTTTTGTGTATGTGTAACCTAACAGGATTTAGATATTTTTTTGTCACATAGTTCTCGTCCACCCCGTAGATAGGTGGTAGGTAAAATTAGAAGCAAAGCCAATTGTAATTTATATCGTTTACCCGGAGCATATGATTTTTTCTCCGTAAAATCAGGTTATCGTTAAATTTTCACAGCAATTATTTCCCATTTTATTTGAGTAGAGTACAATGACATTCGACAAATAGAAACTAGCAGCGGTCGATTATTCTTGCAGTGAGGTAGGTCACTCACGCAGTAGAGACGAAATCATGAGGTCCATTCACATATTGAAAATTTCGTATATAAGGGTATAGCATTTTTTTGGGTCATATTTATATAGAGAAATATATATTATAATTTGTTGGTACCGAAATTTATTCAGTACCCTACCTCGACTTTCCCTTCAGGGTGAGCAGTACATTTGAATACGAGGCTGAACAAAAAGATCAACTCTGTCCTGGCAAGGGTAATTACCCGTTTTAAGCCCTGGAGATCCCCGCCTAAATCGGACTATATTTGGATATTCCACGCTCGGTCCAAATTATTTCAAATGGTGATAGCGGACCCGAGATAAAAGGTTCTGGAAGTATTACAGTGGTGACAGTGTTACTGGATCGATTATTACATCTGGTGACAGCAATTATTAGAGTGGTGACAGCGGTCTCCCGGATTGATACGAAGTTGTAGTTCAAAAACCTGAATTGTTACACTAAGATTAATTGAATTTTTGTAAGTATTGATCTATCAATCAAAATATCTAATGCAATTTTGAAGTTTGAGCAAATAATTTCTAAATTATCAATTGATTGCAAATGTTTTCTCTCTGGTTTTCAAAAAATATCAAAAGAAATGGACAAAATTTTCAAAATTATTAGATTTTGACCTCTCGAAATTCTCTTCCGAAAAAATATACATATAAATATAATTCTCGTTATCTCGTTCAAGAAAGAGATTTTAATTATTGTCGAGCAACGAAACTTACAAATTTGTGGTTGAATTATCTTGGACAAATAAACGTTTCATTTCCCAAAGAAGAAATTCCATTAGGCCTAGGAAGGCCTCTAGGTACCAGCGACTATCGAAGAAATAATTTCCAAATTTTATATTTGGATCCCACGAGCCGGATTGTTTGGATTGTTGTGAATCCAGAACTTCGTAAACTCGGAAAAAATAAAAATTCACATTGAGTTGGTTGTATTTGGTAGAGAGTCCGAGCTGTAGTAGGTATCTACTTTATTCGTTCAAGTTCCGAAGTAGTGCCCTAGCTCTCGGAAGAAGGTGACTTTGTTATATTTCATCACCCGGCAAGTAAATTTAACTGTCAATAGAGGATTTCGGTAAGATTCTTCCAATTTATTTTTTGACGTTTAATTTGAAGAATCTTACCGAAATTCTCTATTCACAGACAAAATAAATAGATTTCCTAACCAATGTATAACCCCTTTAAAATAATCCTCTTATAATACCTACTAATTTGTAGAATAACTTGGAAAAGAGACACTAGGTCCAATAATAAATCGGAGACAGGGGATATTTGGTGATTTCATTTTAAAATCTAACTTGAAAAAATCTTTAAGTGTGGAAAAGTGTATTAACCCTCTGAGGAGTTGGCGGTTGGTTTGAAGGAGTATTGGGTGTTTGCCTTAATTTCTCTCGCGCCCTATTTCCCAATTCGAAATAAATATAGAATAATCGGGGCAATCTGACATCTAATCGAGCGCTAAGGTAGGTATTGTGAAGAGGAAAAGTTTCGTTATATAAGTATGTCAGCATCTGCTCTATACTCTTGTTATGTACTACCAGTAGATATCGTTTAGGTTCTCTGAACATGGAGAGATTTCTCTTTTTTAATGAAGTTCAGCTACTCGTTCAAGACGTATAGAGAAGTCACTGAAAGTTATCTTAATTTTCAGATATTAACACAGCGTCGTTTCCACAGTACAACATTTTATTGACCTTTTCTCCTTTTTTTTTCTTGGCCCTCGATGTTAACCTGTCTAATGTGTGAATCATTGTACAAAAAAAATAATCTCTTTACAATCTTAAATGCTTAGAGCTTATTTGGAAATGAATATCAAACAGTGCATGTTAATTAATAAATACATCTTTTGTTTCAGTATTTGGATGACACAAACGAAAAAACAATCTACTCAGATATATTACAATGGAGTATTAGGACAGCCATCAAGCTGAAAAAAATGGGAATATCTCGAGAAGATATAGTTTGCTCGTGTACCCACAATCAAAAATACACTCCAGTACCTTTCATCGCCACCCAATTTCTAGGAGCAGTAACCAACAACTTTGATCCAAAATTATCTCACATAGATACAATTCATCTGCTTAAACTAATTCAACCAAAAATTCTATTTGTTGCCGAAGAATCTTTGAGTTTCATGGAACAGTGTTTGCAGAAAGCTGATTTAAAGACGGAAATTGTTGTTTTCGGACAAAGTAAAAAATATAGACAATTTTCAGAGTTCCTCGAACCCAGTGAGGAAGAAAGCTCCTTCCAAATTGAAGAAGTAGAAAACAATTCCGATACGGCAGTTATATTTTTCAGCAGTGGAACTACTGGCCTACCAAAAGGAATATGTTTAAGTCATAAAACCTTGCTCAGATCATCTGGAACCACTGGAGCATTAAGTAATGAAAAAAATAATAATACTGTCATTCTGACTTATACCACGCTGTATTGGGTTAGTGCTGCATTTGCTTTAATCAGATCCGTAAGGTTTGGCTTTTCCTGTGTTATTAGAGTCAATTTTGATGCAGAATATACATGGAGGTTGGTCGAAAAATATAAGGTAATATATATGAAATTGAACAAAATATCATTGATATAATAAGTTTGATCTATGATAATTATTCAGTTATCCATTCATATGCATGTGCGTTTCACACTGAATCCGAATTCCAAAAAATCAAAAGTCCAGAAACATAAGATGTGAATTTGCAATTTTCAATCTCTATATCCCCATTTGATTATTATTCTAATATCGTCAAATTACCCTACAGAGCGCTACTTCATAATTTAGAAGAAAATGAGCAATGTGCTGCATTACTCAGGACTACCAAATAATTTTGCATTGTTAACGACGTTTGAATATCACTTTCGGCTTGAAAGCGACAGTAAGCAGAATAACAATGTCGAATATATCTCATTGAAAATACTGATAGATACAGCAACTAATTCGTTTCTCCACAAATATAGTAAATTTCAAACAATCCTACTCAAAATAAGTTCATAATATACGATGATAATATTTCGAATAGTTAATCAACCAATGAATTAAAACGTTGTACAAAATAGTTTATATGGATTTACCTCTTTCACACTGTAACAAACTTATCACATAACTGCGTTCATGATAAATTCTGTATTTTGTTTATTGTTCTTCTTGGCCCTCTTCTGGCTCCTAACGTCCTCCTGAGTATCTTCCTTTCCCATATATCTGAATACTCTTCCTCTTTTTGTTGAGTAAACACATTTCGCTGCCGTAGATTACTGTTGGCCTTATTAGTGTTTCATACAGATGTAGGTTGGTCTTTCTGGAGAATTTATTATCCTGTTCAATACTGCTACATATTCACTTCCTGTCGTCAGTCTAATTTCTAAATTCCCTCCGTCATCGCTGTCATTCTTGTTAACAATACCGAGATATACATAGCTTTGGAATTGTTTATAATTCATCATTTTCTGTCGTTTCAGTTCTATTGGAAAATTCATAATTGTTCCTCTCCTTCCAGTGTTATCATTTTCATAAACTTCTATTTGTCTTCATTGACTCGCAGATTCACTGTCTCTGCTGATTCTATGAAAGCTCTGCATATTTTGTTCAGTTCGTTTCCTCATATTGACAGCCGTAAAACATCGGCTGGATATGCCAGTCATTGTGTTGCCCTAGTTTTTAGTATCCCTATCCTGTTCATACTGGTTTTACGTACTATCAATTCTAATACAATGTTAAACAGGGTGGTGGGTAATGAATCTCCTTATTTCAGTCTTTTGTTGATCTCGAAGCTATCTGATATTTTTAGGTTCGCCTTGAACTTAGTTATTGTGTGTTCCAGTTTTATTTTGGTAAGATATATCAGTTTTTCAAGGATATTCAAATCGTTCACAATACCGTATAAAGAATTTCTATAGATCGTTTCGTACTCCCTTTGGAGGTCTATAAAAATGGCTTTAATTGGCGAATCGCATTCTTCTCTCATTCTTTGCGTTTGCTTTCGAGTGAAAATATGATCCATGACCGATCTTTCAGATCTGAATCCACACTGATAATCTCCGAACAAGTTTTCTCTATACTCCTTTAACCTCCTCTCAATGGTTTTGGTCATTATTTTATTCACTGTATCCAGTAGCGCGATTCCTCTATAGTTAGCGTGATCCCTCTATAATTTTGCGTTTGCCCTTTTTAATATATTTGTGAATTGGCACCATTATCGCTCTTTCCCACGCTTCTGGCATTGTCTCTTGTTCTCGTATATACAACATTAATTGGTAGATCTCTTCCTCTTTAGTGCGTCTCCGTCTCATTTTATCAGCTATGGTTCTATTTCATTTTCTCCCGAGGATTTTCCGTTCTTTGGCTCTGTATTATTTTTGAAACTTCCTTCATCAATGGTAGTGATATTTCTCCATCATTATTATTATATTCGGTTATTAGTTCCTCCGATTTCTCCTTCCCATTTTTTTATCAATGTATATTTGTAGTAGTCTTCCCATCTTCGTATCATATCGCTTTCATCCACTATTATTTCTCTTTTTTTTCTTTTTGTACGTACGGTCCTCTGACCAACTTTCTCTTTATGATATTTCATTTCATGGTAAAGTTCTTCATTTGTTTGTTTACAAAAATTTTTTCTTTTTGATTTATTCTGTCCTCACTTCCTTTTCGATTTTTTTGCTCTATTAGTCTTATTTGTTATTAATCTTCGTTTTAAATCCATTTTTTGCGTTCCTCTCTATTCTCTTTTTTGTTTCCAGTGAGATTATTTTTTTTGCTGCCTTCTTTATAAGTTCCTCTAAATGTTCTTCACTTAGGTTGTGGTTCTGTTGTTGTTGGGTTTTCTTCAATTTCTCTTCGTATTTTCTCTTTATTGTTTTGTTATCTATAAGCCTTTCCACCTATAGCCTTCTTGTTGATCTGCTCATTTGCTTCTCCTTTGGAATTATTTTCAACACTACTAACAAGTGGTCGCTGTCCTTATCCGCTCCTCTATAAGTTCTCACATTTTCCATGCATTCCATTCATTGCTTTTGTATTAGGAAATGGTCGATTTGATTGGAGTACTTCCCGTTTGGCGTTAACCTCGTTCCTTTGTGTTCAACCTTTCTGCTGGAAATAACGAGTCCCATCTCGGTTGCAAAATTCACCAGTCTTTTCCATTAACATTATATGTTTTGGTCTGTATACTGTATTTGCCAATTACTGGCACATACTTAGCCGATTTTTGCGTTGGTGTCACTTATTTCTATTTTGATGTCTTCCTTTGGGATCATGTTAAACGCATATTCTATTTATCCGTAATATTTTTCCTTCATTTCATCTTCTTCCCATTTGGTTGGGGAACGTATCCCCATATTATATTTGTATTAATTTGCAAGTAATACATTCCCTCTGATATCGCTTCAAATCTTGTCATTCTCCTTTCATTGTGTTTGGCTATTATAACTCCTGTTTCCAAAGTTCTTGTTGCTCTTCCATTATTCAACAATATGTAGAGTTTTCTACTTAAAAAAATTTCCATTTTGTTTGTTCATTGAATTGCTAAGATATTTATTTCATATCGATTTCCATCGTTAAAATGTTTAGTGTTCCTTCGACGTACATACCTCTTATATTCCTCGTTCCTTTCTTTAATATTGCTCTTTCTTCCTTCTTCGTTGATTACGTTCCCGTTTCCTTTTTCATAGCTCACTTCAATTTCCTGTCTTTCGCCCTTCTGCTTGTGCTTGGCGCTATTAGTTTTTTGGTATTATATTTTGGTTCTCACTTTCTAGCTTAGGCTCCGAGTATCATTCCACCGTGAAGCCAATCTACTAGTGTGCGGATCCAGACAAAATCCCTGACTTCCTAGACTTTTTTTATTCCTAAAAATATATCTGCTGATTATATCAATGTGAAGAAAGCTTATGACCTAACATTTGATAACTCTCCTATAATAATAATAACACTTAGTGGAATCAAAATCATGAAAAATAAGTATGCATCATCAACAGATAGAACAACAAATTGGAAACATTTTAGAAAAGAACTAGAAAAGAAAAGAAATTAAACCTCACCTCAGGTAGTGGTGATCGGCCTTAGTTGAAGTATCACTATTTTTAACAATAGGTTACAGTGAGCAACCAACATTGGTTTGGGAGCCAATTATGTAGTTTACTGAAGAAAATAAAAATTTTATTTACAAAAAAATTACAATTTGAGACTTAGTTAGTTGTCAACTTAAATCTAGACTAAATACATAAATATGGTATATGTATATATATATATATATATATATATATATATATATATATATATATATAATAGACAACAAAGAGATTAGTGGGTATTGCACGCAAATAGAAAAAGGGGCTACTAATCTCTTTGTTGCTTATTGTTCATATGTCACGCACTATTCGTACATCTTATATATAAATATAAAAAGGAGATTTAGTAATCGTCTGTGCTCTAAGGGTATTAGACAAAAATAAACAAATATGTGCCAAATTGGAACCACCTTTTGAGGGACCATATGTGATAGAAAATGAGAATGTAGTAAATAGCTATATTCTAAGATATATGGAAGGTGGAGAAATAAGAGGTGTTTTCAACATAAAAGATTTGTACAAATATAATAATTAATGGAAAACTTTTAAAAATGAAGTATTTGAAGTAAGATTCAAGTTCATAAATTTTTCTTATATAAAAAAATTTGATAAACGCAAAATTTAGGGGATGTTAATATGGAAAAGAACTTGCGACACTTTGTATATGATAATATGGGAAAAAACATGCTACACATTGTATGTTAATATTAAATTAAAAAATTTGTTCACCATTTAAATCATAAGGAATAGCTGATCTATGGCAGGAAAATTATTCAAGAGATAAAATAAATAGTGAATCAAACCGAAGAAACATAAAGAAAATTTATAATGTACCCTGTACATATGCATATGGTAGAGATAACATGAATTCTAGCTATTAAGAGAGAACCTTTAGAACGTCAACTTATATAAATTGTGAAAATCTATCTCAGATAGTAATGGTCAAAAGATTATGATTTGTTTTAAAATATCATAATTAGATATCGTAAGAAACTTTTTGAAAACACTAGAAAATTATTTTAGAATATGCCAAGGAATAAAAGTCAAAATAATAAAAACATTAGGGTTATAATGTCTGACATTTGTGAAATTATTTGTCATGTTTAATAGATCAAATGAAAATAAATATAACTGTCAGTTTAAAATATTTTGGAAGTTATATAAAAGGAAGTAGAATGTGTAATTTGATTATTTAGAAGTATAAAACGGAATGTTCTAAAATAGATATATAAATAATTTGAAACCTGAGATGAGATTTACCAAGAAAAATTTTTATAACTTGTTTGATTGGTGAATTTTTTTTGAAATGTTTTAATCAGTGGCAAGTTGATTTATTAATTGAGAAAAATGAAGGGGAAAGGTTGTTGATAATGAACACTAATAACTAGGTAGTAATTTTTTAACAATGAATGGGGTGAAAATTGAATTTTTGGATCAAAAAATGGAATATTAACTGGAAGAGCTTTGCATTTTGAATGGTAAATGTAAAAATAAACACATTATTAATTAAAATAATTCAATAAAATTTGTAAAAGAAACTGATGAATAGAAAAGTAACAAGAGATTGGTAAAAATAGCCGAATACTAACCTCTATATTGATCCGTATAATAAAATAAAGTTCTGTATCGTGGAAATAATATCTCCACGATACATCTCAGAAAGAAGTTGACTATGGGAAACCATCAAAGATGTATTGGTGTAGATGAAATATAACATCATGTTTGGTTTATATCCAAACAGGAGGTACTGTAGAGTATTCCAGGAAGAAACCTACAAGAAGAATTAAAACAAGGTGAATTGGACATAAGTGAACATGTATTTAAAAATTATTTCCTTTTAAAAGTTAAATAAACTCACTTGCATTGTGTGTATATCGTTAAACTTTGAAATTTCACAGACATTAACCATCACCATATCCGCCATTTTGCGTTTTAAAGTTTATTGACATATGATCTATTTAGTGTGTATAATATGTTGCATAATTGTACCTTTATTTCATATTTTTTTCTATTACAAAACTATATCTAAAGTAAGTCGAATTCAAAAGTTATACACAATTACTAAGTCACAGAGAATAAACAAATACTAGTTTTCCTTTTTTATCAAATAACAAAAATCTTATCTACAATAAACAATATTTAAGTGAATTACGAATGAAGTTTATAAACCATCAAATAGCAAAATCTTATCTATAATGAATGAAAATTAAATTAATTACGAACTAGATTGATAAATTTCTCGAATTGTCCAAATGATTTTAGAATTGTCACTTTTAATTTGCAAATGTCAAATACCCATTGACAGTCCCAACCTCTTTTAATATACCTACTTTTCCAATATAATTGTTCAGTATTAAATTTTTGTGTTTATTCTGAATTAAAAATTTTGTAATCTATTATTTAGATGCATCTATTGTTAATTTCGATTAAGGCCTGATTTTTTTCGTCAAAATAATGCATTATTTTAATTTATCAATAATCTGGAACAGACTCACCAAATATGGACTCCTCCAAACTCGTACACTTCTAAATCTAATTTAGAATTCAGGATCATTCACTTTTCCGAATTAATGACTAAATTTCCCAATGAAAAAAACACGCACAGAATTTATAATTATGGGCACCAAATAACAATTTCTATTATTAATTATTATACTATTCAACTAACTATCTAGTACTTGGCGAAATTTTAGAGAACTATCAAATTACATGTTCTCCATTCGGTATCTCAAATTCGACTTACTATTTTTTATCAAATAAATAACCACATTACTCTGTGGTTACAAACTTTCTTCTTTTTGAAAAAAGACTTGTTATTTTTCTGCAACAAAGATCTGGAATTGTTTTATTATCTAAATACTTTATAATGAATTCGGTTTTCTTTAACCTTCAATATCTTTCCCACTGTGACATGTAAATGTCATCAGAAATTAAGTAATCTGACAAATCTCACATATACAGGGTTTTCCAACCATATTGATTTTATAGACAGGGTTTGCCAAAAGTATTGCATAAAAAATTGAATAAAACTCTTTAAAATTTGAAATAATAGAACTATATTAATATATATATATATATATATATATATATATATATATATATATATATATATATATAATTTAAAATTAATATTTTTGCCTTTTTTACTTGTGTATATATTTTTGTAGTTGACTGATGAGAAAATAAAAGATATTTCGAAAGATTTCAACATAAAGTAAAAAGATTTTACTTATTCTTGAGAAGGCTCATTCCCGATAACTTTATAACTATTCTGGTTTTAACTAGTTCAAGCCGACTACCTTTTACTCGCTATTTATATATATATATATATATATATATATATATATATATATATATATATATATATATATATATATATATATGTTATATTCACAAATTCACATTTAAGTTTTCAAAAACAATTTTCATTACTTATTATTGAGTTACACAGTTTTATGTTATATGAAAGAATTATTAGTTTGAAATGATAATTGTAACTAAACTATTCTACATAAAGTCAAAGAATTTATAGATTAGGTTAAAATAACGTCAGCGTTTATTTTCATGGAGAACTCGATGTAGCGTCGTTCTCACGAAAATTCAAAAATCATTATTATTCTGTAACATGATATTTGTATTACTTAGATGTGTTTATTTTATAAAAAGCGCAACGTAGCATCGTTCTCATGAAAATACGGAAATCGTAATCCGATGTTTGACATTGCGTAACCTAGCATTTGTATTATTTAAACATAAGCGTTTTTTCCTATAATATATATATATATATATATATATATATATATATATATATATATAATTTAGGATAAGACAAAACTGCTGGTTGCTCGATTTCGATCAGGTGCAAAAATGTTTCCATACTTTTCGTACGCAGTGAATATCCGCCAAAATTCTGGTGGAAACCTGTGAAAGCTGATTAAGGAAACTTCAATTAATCTAAAAACAAAAACGTTGAGTTTTAATAATTTTTGGATTTGAAAGTAAGCCAGACCCTGAAATTAATTTCATTTACTCTAAACAACCAAAAACTATTCAGATTTTACATATACATCTTAACTTAATCATTTTCATATCTTTAACTGAATTCTTTGCAGATCTATAAGTGTGAGTGAGGTTAACTCTGAATACTGAGTAAACATAAAAATCGAATAAATTGTTTTTAATACCTTCAAAGAATGATTGATATTAGATATAATCAGCTTCTCTCATTACTCCCAATCATTATCACGAATTGTATTGGAGAAAACTTCAAAATGTATTCGATTGGATACATTTTTGGTCCGCAGAGTTTTAATGTGATGATTATCAATACTATTTTTCAGATAACTTCAATGTTCCTAGCTCCATACCACGCTATAGATTTTGTCAGAAATAAACCTGCCGATGTTGATGCGAGTAGTCTACATAATTTTCTAGTAGGAACTAGTGCTGTTCCTTTGAAATTAATGACGACACTTAGGGAAGTACTGCCACATGCTAAAATTTCCCAAGGTTATGGTCAAACTGAAACTGGAAGCTTGGTTACCATGTTCAATATTACGTCACCCGAAGATTATGCTTTGCAACTTAAGAAGCCCCTATCTTGCGGCAAGATAATAGAAGGTGTGCAGTGGAAAGTGAGTTTCAGTTTTTGCAATATGTACTTCATTAATGGAATCTTTCAAAATTATATTTTCAACCTCCAATAACCAAATTGAATATCAACTCATTGATATTCACTTAATGATTTCTTCTATTCAAAACTGTTCCGGATAACATGAAAATATTGAGTGGGTGCTTTACGAAACATCTGTGTCATGAAAATTAGCTGCTTAAAGGTATTCGATCACCATACCGTATTGTGCCATGAGCAAAACGGTACAGTGCAAAATAGTATGTTTTGTACATACTCTTATGAGACGTCAGCCACTACATCGTTCTGTACATAACTGGGACCCGCAGACATTGATTGTGGCGCCATCTAAAGAGCCTGTCGACTTAACAATTGAGTGATGTTGAAAAGATTTCTGTAACTTTAGGTTTTGGCGGTATATTCAAATCTACTTTATTCTAATTATTTTATTTCAAAATACCAATTTATTGCTCATCATTTGACATTTCATTCTATTTAACTTAATAATGATTAGATGTTGAGTTAAGTTAAATGAAATATCGAATGATGGACAAAAAATGCTTAAAATGGAAACAATAATCCTTGACTGTCTCGACCCTTACTTCGTGGAATATGCTCATATTAGTGTTTCATTTAAAAACACTAATATGAGCATATTCCACGAAGTAAGGGTCGAGACAGTCAATTTCATTAAAAAATCTTCGAGAGAAGATTTGACCCGACTGTACCAGAAGTTACTACAAAAACGTTACAAAGCATCACAAAACATTTGGTTTAACCAAGAATGCCTTAGAAAAAAGGTAATACCAAATTATGTGAATATAAAATGTCACACTAAAACACCACAAGCACAAAAAGCTATAAAATGTGCTCAACGAGTTTGGATAAAATCTGAATGTAAGAAATGGTTCAAAGTTAGAGACTCCTTAGACAACTACATAAAAGTTGTACATTCAGAACTCACATTCCAATTACATCCAGTAGAATTTGACTGTTTGGATGACAAAATTAGAGAAAATATCAGCACTATGAAGCATATGAAATTTAAGAAACAAGAAAAGAAGCTACAGAATCTTGAACACACACAACATAAAATTCAATACTCAAAACATCATGAAACTGTAAGTACCTACATACCAACACACTTTGCACCACGATTTGAAAACCTTTCAGACACTAATTTTACAAATAGTGAAATAGAATTTTTAAATAAAGGTTTAAAGTACAGCATACCACCTAAATTCACGAATAATATTAAACAAATTATAGCTACAGAGTCAGAAATAGCTTTAAAATCTAATTCAAATAATTTTCTTTATGAGAAATTAAAAATTGCCAATTTAATCAGAAATATTGAACCTTCAAAAGTTAAACGTCAAACAAAAAATGACATTTCAGTTTTAAACGCAATAAAACAGAAGATACAGAATCATAACCTAACAGTTACAAAATCCGATAAGGGGAATGCTACTGTCATTTTGACGACTGAAAATTACAATTCCAAAGTATATAACTTTATAGAATCCAGCGATGTAAAAGTTCTTAAAGCAGACCCAACAAAGAAGTTTTCTAATAATGTAAGGGATATTGTTAATAATTCAAATTATCTTTTAAATGATTACGAAAAGAGGTCTATCATACATAAGAATCCTCATTGTCCACAATTATATGGAACAGTTAAATTACATAAAATAACGAAACCAATTAGACCTGTAGTCTCTTATGTTAATGCTCCTAATAATATATTGGCAAAAAAGCTCAACAATATACTCAATACTTATGGATATGAATCTCAGTACTCAATTAGAAATTCAATAGAACTAATCAAAAAGTTGAAATCAATCCACTTGCAAGATAACTATAAACTCATATCGTTCGATGTAACTAATATGTTTACTAAAATTCCTCCTAAAGAATGTCTAATACTTGTAAGAAAATTACTAGAAGATAAAAATATTAATCCAGGAATAATATCAGATATACTTAATTTATTTGATGTATGCATTAATCAGAATTATTTCACTTTTGACAATAAGATATATATTCAAAATGAAGGTTTACCAATGGGAAGCCCTATATCACCTATTTTAGCAAACATTTTTATGGACAATTTAGAAAGAAAGATCTTTGAAAGTAATATTTCGAAAAATATTTTATTTTGGTATCGATATGTGGATGACATATTAGCTTGTTTTATGGGTAGTGAGCGACAATTAGATGTGTTTTTCAACCACATCAATAATTTACACCCGAAAATTAAATTTACATTAGAAATTGAAGAAAATAGCTCAATCAATTTTCTTGATTTAAAAATTCAAAGAGTTAATGATGTACTTGATTATTCAATTTACCGAAAACCAACACAGACTGATGTGACAATTCCATTCAATTCTAACCACCCTGTCTCACACAGACTAGCAGCATATAATTCAATGATACATAGAGCTTTTTCAGTTCCTATGAACAAATGTAATTTTGATAGAGAGATTAATACAATTAGACAAATAGCAACATCTAACGGTTATCCATTAGATATGATAAATAAACTAATTAGTAAAAAAGAGAAAAAAGTGGCATTACAACTAATATATCCTAAACAAGCTGATGAAATTAAAACTTATAAAACCATCACATATGCAGGAAATATTTCTAATAATATTTCAAAGATAATATCTTCAGCAACGAATGCAACAATTTCTTTTAAAACAGAAAGTAACGTTAGTACAAAATTGTTAAATGTAAAAACAAAAATACCACTATTAAAGAAGTCAGGTATATATAAACTCAAATGTCCAGAATGTAATGCTGTCTATTTGGGTCAGACCCTTAGGAATTTTGAAATACGATACAGTGAGCACTTACGAGCTTACAGATTAAAACAACCAGATAAATCTCACTACGCAAAACATCTACTTGACACCAATCATTCATTGACACCTAACACAGAACTAGAAGTGCTGCATATTTGTGAAAAGAAACAAGAACTGGATTTCCTTGAAGAACTGGAAATTAGAAGACATTTAAGAAACCCACAATATGAAGTTGTCAATGAACAGTTAAATCTAGGGAATTCTCCACTAATAAACTGTCTTCTTAAGTGATAATTGTAAAGATCAGCAGATATAGTTTTCCTGGTTTTCTATATCATTGCACAGTTATACTGATCTTAATTGGAATAATGATATCCAGGATATCACCATAGGGCCAATAATATCTAAGCTTCAATATTTGTAATATCACATCTTCTTCTTTTTTTTTTTTTTCTATAAACATAAATTAAGCCAATCACAAGTTAGGTTACTTCTTGGTCTAGCCAAAAATATAACTACTAAACATCAGGTAGGCATAAAATGAAATGTAACTTCTGTCATTCTGACGATGATATTGATTTATCGAAACAATTGTCAATTTTTTAGAATTTTCAATAACTTGTATTATATTGTGGAATTAACTAGAGACCTTGAGTTTCATTTAAAAACACTAACAATAATCCTATAAACAGTTTATTCATTTTGTTATAAAAATACCCAACAAATAATTACTTTCAGAAAGTACTTTTTTTAAGAAACAGAATATATAATGTAAAAACAATGCAATCATCAAAAAATAATCTGAGTACCATACATTCAATTGGAGTATCATTAGATTTTTAAACCATGTTGAATCGAGATAAAAGTAGAAAATTATTTATGATAAGTTTATATTAATTAAATTATTTATTATTATACTCCTATAAACACACAGAGCTGGACAAACTAGTGAGTAATTAACTACTATTTTTGACAACTGTCTGTGAAAGGACATTTTCGAGTATAATTACTGTAACTGTTAGAACAAAAGTATTTCAAATAATTTTAAAGGAAATGTAGTTAACTACTGCCCAGGTCTGTAAATACAGGGTACCAAGTAATATTATATAACAATGCTAAACAGCACATATGATTGTACAAAATATAAAATAATATATCTAACATTTCATTTCCACTTAACACACATCTTTATTTCTTAACTGGAAGTATTAAATAAGTCTTCATGGCTCTTAAAAATCCAACCGTCTTGTGGAAATCCTTTCTCGTTTCTGGATGATGTTCTACAATTAACAACAGTTATATAAGTAGAAGCACAAAATAACGACAGTGAATGAGTAAACACAAAAATATGCTTGAAAATATATATCAACAAAAGAAAACAAAACCTGCTCACTATTGCAATAATAATAAAAGAATGTTAAAATATTTAAATTTTGGAATTTTTGATATTTCTTTGAATTATTGATTTTTTTTATTTCTGAATTATATCTTGACATTAGTTTTTTATTTTTTGTTTTTATTGAATATTTTGGATTTTTGGTTACCGCTAGACCAAATACTTAGGCGTAATGGCTCAACAAAAGTTATTACTGCCTTTCACATAAATTGCCATACTATGGACTATATATGAAAATTGTTTCTTAAGGAGTAAACTCAAAATATAAATACTTAGTGGAAAAAATAAACGGTTTTAAAGATTAAAACTAACTTTTCCGCATCTATGAGATGAGATCAGAATCAATCATAAAATTGTCACTTGTATACACAACAAACCGAAATTTCTCCAAAAGTAACCAAAAATGCAGTTCATCTGGATTTATAGCACCCGCTGTACTCCCTATAGTCAGCTGAAAATCAATAGGGTACATCTGTGAGACATCTTGAAAAATAACCAATTATAAAATTGGCCTTGGCCACTTGTATACACTCCGGAGGCTGTGTCGTACTAAACCCGAAATTTCTCCGAAAAGGATAAAACTGTGGCACTTCAGGTACCATAGTACCAGTTGTACTAGCTCTGATGAGCTAAAAATCAATGAGGTTCATCTATAAGACGCCCTGAACAATATTCAATCATAAAATGGGTCACTTGTATACACGCTGGAGGCTGTATTGTGCTAACAAACTGAAAATTCAGAAAAAATGACAAATATTTGCTACCTCAAGTACCATAGCACTCGATGTACTGGCTTTAGTGAACTAAATCTCAATAGTGTTCATCTTTGAGACGCCCTGAATAATATCCAATGATAAAATTGGTCACTTGTATATACTTCGGAGGCTGTATCGTGCTAACAAACTGAAATTTCTCCAAAAATGAAAAAAATGTCGTGTAACGCGCATATATATAAAGGCCAAGAAAAATAAGAAGAACAGTGAAAGAAATGACTTTTGATATACCACCACTTAACCTATGTTCTATAACATATGATTGTAAACCACGTTGTTACAATACACTTTTGGCGCATTGGCGCACTTCTTTGTTTAATTTTTGGCACCTTATTACTAATTAATCAGAATAATTCCATATAAGTGAACCCCCTACAGTCGTACTTAAAGTACTATAGCATCTGTTGTACTGGCTGTGGTGAGCTGAAAATCAATAGGGTTCATCTGTTAGATGTTCTTAACATTATTCAATCATAAAATTGGCGACATTTTGCACTCCAGAGGCTAACAAACTGAAATTTCTCAAAAATGATAAAAATGTCGTACTTCTAGTACCATATCATCCGTTGTACTGGCTATTGTGAGTTGAAAATCAATAGGGTTCATCTGTGAGATGTCGTGAACAATATTCAATCATGAAATTGATGATTCGTTGCACTCAAAATTTTTTTTCAAAATTTCAACTTTTTTGTGGGTAAACCAATACTTTCCTCGCATATAGATAGGTTGGCGGAAAAGTAATAGTGCTTTTGCTAATTGTGAAGCATTCATTTTAACTTTGTTAATGTCTTTAATTAAATGTATTGGAATAAACTTTGGAATTGGATAAAATTATCAATTTTTACTACTTACTGATCAATTAAAATAAATGAAAGAAATATAATAAACAAGATTGTCAATTTTACATACATACGATTATGCACATTACCATATTTATTTATTAATTTATTTCTTGAAACTATCTACCTACGTTTGAAAAATGAAAGGACTTCATGTCGATTAAGGGTTTTTTCGCTTCGCAACACATTTAGTGAAGGTGGCCAGGACTCAATACCTTCCATTCCATAGCTGGTGGAGGGAATAGCTTCCACGGGTGGTGAAGGTGCAGAAGGCTCAACACCTATACTGGTGGAGGGAATGGCTATAATATAAAATAAAACCCAGATTAATATTTTTTCAATGGATACATTTTAAAATGTCCAAAATTATAGCATGCTATTTTTAATGAAATTAATTGTCTCGACACTTACTCCGTGGAATCTACTCAAATAACTGTTTTAAATTAAACTCACTGTTTCTAGATAATTTCCCAATATATTGAAAAAATGTTGAAAATTCTAAGAAATTGGCAATTGTTTCGATATTAAATATCATCGTCAGAATGACAGAAGTTACATATCATTTGATGCTCAACTGATGTTCAATAAATATTTTTGGCTAAACCGAGAAGTGATCTACCTTGTGATTGACTACAAGAAGTATGAGATTATATTAACATATCTATGGTTTCAGGGTAAAAGTGCTTAAGTCATATTTTTGGTAATATGAGCTTTTGTCAGTAAACTACGCCAGACTCTTGGCTTTTTTGGTGCGTAAAACGTCTTAACTCATTTGTTATTCTTAATAATAAAATCTAGGTTGAAAAATACTGCTTAAGTTGAATTAGGTTGGAGGTAAAGTAAGTAGTCATAACAATACTTTGTATAATTCACACATAAAATTGTAACGGTCCAATATTCTTCAGTGTACTCAAACAATATTTCTCTTTTAAAAATAATAAGAATCAATCTGGGTAAATTAACATGTATCAACATAGTTAGTTCATCCCATTTGAAAAGCTTCATACATAAGTCAACAAGAAGATATTCGTCTTTCTAGATATACATTTAATAAAAATTAAGTCCAGTTAGTCACTTCCATCCATAACAAAACGTGTTAGTATTCCGTTGACGCGATTTCGAGCTGGTCTTTTCTTGTTTAGCAGTGGATTTTTGTGCGTTTTATAGTGTTGTTTTTGCCTAATATGTGATAAAATAAATAATGTCTGCAAGAAGCAAAACGATACTTGCTTTACCAATTGGTTATAAAGGAGGTTAGTACAGCTTACTGGGTTTAAAACATACGAATTTGAAGTTAGGTATTCATACATACTGCGAATGTAAACTTAAATCTACTCAAAGCAAGCTTCTCCTTCTTCTTCTTCTTCTTCTTCTTCTTCTTCTTCTTCTTCTTCTTCTTCTTCTTCTTCTTCTTCATCTTCATCTTCTTCTTCTTGTTCTCCTTCTTCTTCTTATTCTTTCTGCTTCCTTAATAGGTTCGCGCCTGTTCCATCTTCGGGTGCCTCCTCACTATATATCCAGGTTACCACTCCGTCTCTTCCTTGGTCTTCCAATACTCCTTCGGTCGTTTGGCAATCTGTCTCGTGTAATCTTCAACAGTCTTCTTCATCCCATTCTACTTATATGGCTATTACATTCTTTTTTCCTTTTCATTGTCCATTCATTTATGTTCTCTATATTACAGTTTTGCCTGTGCTACGTTGCCTGTCCCATAGTGTTTTTCCTGTGATATCACGGACTATATCCATTTTACATGTTTCCATCACTCTTTTTGTCCTTGTTGTATCAGGTCTTGTTTCCGCAGTGTAGGTCAAAATTGGCCCCACTACTGTCTTATAAAACCTGGTCTTTGTTTCTCTCCGTAAATATTTGTTTCGCCAGATAGTGTGTTCAAGCCATCCTGCTATTCTGATGGCTTTGTTTATTTGTTGGGCAACTTCCGCTTCTGTATCTCCATAACTGTGCATTAGTATTCCCAGATATTTATTGCTTTTTTCTTGCTGGATTATCTTTCTGTCCACTTCCAGCTTGCACCTAGTTTTTTCGCCCATTCTGTACGCACTATTCAGATTTTTGACTTTATGGATAATTTCATCCATGATGCGGTTAAAGAGCAGCGGTCTCAATGAGTCTCCTTGACGTATTCCTCTTTCCATTGGTATCGGCTGTGTTAGTTTCTTATTAATTCTGGCCTTTATACAAGCAAGAATGCTTTTTGAAGGGGGTTGCTAATAATATGGCTATTATCTTTAATTTTGGTTCAATTTCAAGTCCATAACGATTTTTGTTATCTATCAAGAGCTACTATTTCTTGAACTTCCTTAACTTTTTCTGAAAGTAGGGTATATAGTTAGATTATTATATCTTTGAATATGATGATTCTGGATTAATTGGAAATCATATAACTAAAGAACCAAGTAGTGACCTACCATCACCTGCATCATTTTCAATTCGACTTGTCGATGATTTTTTAGTTATTTATGGTGACTTGTACTAAAATATTCTAGTTACAGCATAGGTACCTACTCTATTAGTGTGATTTTTTATTATATCTACGGGTTATTCTTACAGAAGTGACAGATTTTGGATTTTGAATCTGGAGAGTTAAGAAATGAAATACAAATGAACATTGATCTAGAAGTAGTTGCTGCAAACCTGACTTTGGATATGAAAACACTCCTGTCGATTGTGGTAAGTGTTTTAAAGATCGTAATCGTTCATCAATATTCATGAGATTATTTTTTAGGCCTCCTCACAGAAGCCACTACTCAGTCAAATTTTTGGAATTTTTCATAGATAATCCTTGTAATTCTATCGATATTCACACCACTGATGATGGCATCATTGAATCGTGTAGTATGTCTGGTAAGTGTCTTTGCTATTTTAAATTAAAATGTTTTTTTTAATAAAATTATGGAGCTGCAGTCCGTGCATTTTCACTTGTTGAAGAAGAAGAACAAGAAGAGGATCCCTTTGCTGGCGATGATAATTTAAATGATCCAGATTTTTTACCGCCTTTGGAATCTGATAACAAATCCAATCAAGAACAAGTATTTGTTATCACAAGGAAAAAAATCAAAGTTTCAAAACAAGATTCTGAAAATAACAATAATGAAACGCAGGAAAAGCTGCAATACGACGTACCGTGTAGGCGAACGAGAAAAATGCGAAAAGATAATAGGAACTTGGGAAAAGCCTATGTAACTGAAAATGGAAAAATTGTACCGGAAAACAAGTGCACGGAAAAGTTACCACAATGTAGAATGAAATGCAGAAATAAGTTCAATTATGCGGTAAGAAGGAGCTCTTTGATTCATTTTGAGCAATGAAGAGTGGAGATAGAAAATCCGATTACCGGAGTGGACTTGTGACTTCACAATCCAAAGCCGCTCAAAGATTACGACATGATGGTCAATAGATCAGAAATCGAACACTCACATATGTTTATCACCTGAAAATAAATAGTCATATGCAAAAAATTTTTTCAAAAAACATTCGAAGTTACTGACAGATTTATGATATATATGCTTATGTCGACAACCACCAAGCCGGTATTGCTCAAACAGATCAGAGGGGAGCCTATCCCCCTCCTTCCAAAACTTCAGAATAGAGAACAAATGTAGTTTTTGCACATATCAACTCATTTCCTTGCTACAAGAGTCATTACAGTCCAAAATATGCGGATAAAGATTACCTCGCAGCAAATTTAAGCATAAGGTTGATGTATTCGCTCAACAAAGAAAATCACTCCAATCCAGTGTCATATGGCATTTACAGGCAACTTTTGAATGAAATAATTGTGTCATTCAAATTGCCCCATAATGATACATGCAATATCTGTGATAAGTTCTCTTTGCAGTTTAAACTTGCTAGTACAGAAGATCAGAAAGCAATTCAGACTGAGTGGTATAAACATAAAGACATAGCTGACAAGCAATTTCTGACTAAGTCCAACGATAAGGAAAACGCAAAAATCAACAAATCAATCAAAATGATTTCATTTGATCTACAGCAAGTACTAGCAACACCATATATTCGAACGAATGTTATATTCTATAAACGTCAGCTATCTGTATATAATTTGACGATTTATGCCGGGGCAGAAGGGATTGCCAACAATTTTTTATGGGATGAAACAAAAGCTGGTGGAAGAGCAAATCATCAAATTGGATCTTCTTTATTTGAATATTTCACAGAATTATCTCCAGAAGTAATGCAAGTGATCATGTACTCATATACCTGCACTGGTCAGAATAGGAATTCTCATATAGCCGCGATGTGCTTTTCAACCTTGCAGGAAAACTCAAATTTAAAATCAATTGATCACAAATGTATGGTAAGTGGTCATTCTCATAGGGAATGCGATACAGCTCATGCCATGATTGAGAAGAAGAAAAAACGAACCGATATGAGAATCCATCACCCTTGGGACTGGGCTCAACTTATTCGCATTGCTGCATCAACGAACAAGTTCTTAGTTACAGAAATGCAACAAGAAAATTTTTTGGACTTCAAATCATTTATACCCAAAAACTGCAGATTAAAAGTTAAAACTGTAATAATGAATGATTTGTATGGCATGATGTGCAGTGGATGAGATTCCTAGCTGACCAGATTGGTATTATTCAATGTAAAACATCTATAGACGCTTTGGAACCGTTTAAAAGATCTCCATTTTACGAAGACGCCAAGTAAATCCAGTTTTGGATAATCCGCGTCAGTACTCGAAATTACTGAGGAAAAAAAGAAAGATCTCCTAAGCATTATACACCTAACAGATCCTGTATTTCATCATTACTATAGAAATTTGCCAGTTTTTTCAAGTTGTGGAAACGAGCAAAATAGTTCTGGTCAAGATGAAAACTAGAACTCGTTGAGGCTATGTTTATTTTTATTATTATCTTTTGTATTTTTTTCGTGAACAGCAGGTTATTGTATTTTTTTGAAATAGTTTTTCACATAGATATGATAAATATATTGTTGTTTTATTCCTTGAGAAAAACTGCCCAAGTTTTACTTTGATGTTGGATCATTTTGCTTAAGTCAATGTAAGTATTGTTGTAATGAATTATACATCTATATAAAAACTTATGTCCATAATCCATAATGCCATTAGTTGTTGCAGACAAAATAACGAAAAACATAA
The DNA here is from genome assembly GCA_963921935.1 of Galeruca laticollis. Lineage (NCBI taxonomy): Eukaryota > Metazoa > Arthropoda > Insecta > Coleoptera > Chrysomelidae > Galeruca > Galeruca laticollis. The sequence goes on along the minus strand of OY998179.1, from coordinate 51,712,067 downwards.
TTAAAGTTTAAAAAAATTTTACAATCTCTTGAAATATTAGTAAAATTTAAATTGCTCTTTTCCTAAAACTGTGATTTTTGACTTTTACCCTTTTACCCTGAAACCACAGATATATTAAGTCAATCACAAGGTCTTCTTGGTCTATCCAAAAATAATCATTAAACATTAGTTAGGCATCAAATGAAACGTAACTACTGTCATTCTGACGATAATATTTAATATCGACACATTTGTCAATTTTTTACAATTTTTAACATGTTTTCAATATATTGTGGCATTATGTAGAAACAGTAAGTTTCATTTAAAACTGCTATTTTTAATACAATAAAATGTACCATCAATTTATGTTAATATCCTCTCAGATTTCCTGGTGAGCATTTTAACTTTTCCAACTGGAGAGTAATATGTATGGCTGGAAGGCATATCTAGAAAAAATGTATGTAATTTTTTTCTTTTTTTTTCAAATGCAGATAGTAAATAACTTTAATTATTTTAGGGATCGTCTCCTGTATAGGCTCTTCTACTTTGACGGGAAAAAGAAATTTTCTGTTATATCCCCCTTCATTGAATAATCTAAAATATATACATATTCAATAACATTTAACAAATTTATATAAAAAAAATTACTCACCAGGCAAAAACAGGGACGGCAAAGCAACATTTCTCAATAACCTGCCTTTGTTTTTTCAAAATTTTGAGAAACACGGTTTTTGAAAATGAAGGGAACATATCCTCCATTGTTTCCTCGTTGTCAAAATGGATGATTTATTCCCACGGTGTTTCAACCATATTAATTTTATATCTTCCTGGGTTGGACGAACAGAACTGTATAAATAAATAGTTACCTTAGTAATACAACAATTTTTAGTTTAGCTAATGTAAGACAACCATGATCTCTAAAGTTGTTGACAAAATTAATGAAAATTCTGTATTTTATAAAAATAGAGCAAATGGTTGTTAATTGAGAAAGAAAAAAGGCTCAATTTTTTTTAATAAAACTTAGCGAGTACAACACTTATTACACTCCTTGATCATACACTTTGACATTGTCTTTTCAATTAATTACAATAAAATAATGAAAAACAACGCAACAACCAATAAAAGCAATTTTTTGAAATCTACCGGTTTTAGTTACTCGACAGGCTCTATAGATGGAACGGTCTGCAATGTCCCTTGCCTGGTCAGCAGTACGCGTGCTGACAACGTCGGAAGACCATTTTCCACGAGTTGTTGATATAATATCCAGTATTCTCCTTCAGACTTTCGTGTTTTCAATATATCGCTAATCCAATACCGTCAAGATTCTAGATTATTGTTTCTTTCTCTCTGTTTCTTCTTCCTCGTCTAACAGAAGGTCAATCATGATATTTTCTCTATTGTTACTTTCAATCACACAGTAACAGAAATAATAATGTTCCTTGAAAGAATATATTTCACCCCTTTGTTTGCTAATCGGGGTTAATGATACTGATACAGTGGTGTTGTGGGCGTCCGCACGATGTCCCCCCGTTGTAATGAGCGGGGGATACCGGATCTGCTCCGGCAACGGAGTGGATACGTAACGCTTACGGTATGGTGTAGTGAGCGAAGACATGATGCTTGAAGTTGCATGAATCATTTTCAGTTTAGTACATTTTGTTGAGAAAATATATATAGCACGTGAATATACAATCATCATGAATGAAAATAGAACTTTCTGTTCCAAATTAATAGTTTTTACAACAGAAAGTATCAAACATCAACTGCCTAGAAATTTCTAGCCAATGGGTTCAAGCCAATTCGTCACAGTCTCATTTTTTGGACTTTGGAATTTAGAACTGCAACTATATTCTCAGGATTCTCGAACAAGCTCCGATTGTCTCCCTGTTTGGTGATTTGCTCTCATGTCCCTTAACTTCAGTTCAAACAGAGATAGAACAGGGTATCTTATATGGCCTAATTGCACATGGACGTCTATTGGGTGTACAAAATGGATAAAGACGTCCATTGAACGTTCGGATATATACATTCATATGTCAAGGAAAAGTCCGAACCTCACTGGCTTTATCATTCTATGGATCTACATACAGGACGTACAATGGACGTACAGATAGGATGTACATGAGAAACGTTCAATGGATGGACATTCTAATGGTCCAATGAATCTCCAGAAAATGTTCTGAAAGATTCAGATTAAGAGTTTTTACGAAAACAACGTAGACAGTATATATTGTATATTTTATTAACAGTAAACGATATTGAAGATTAAAACTGAGTTTTACGCATATGTAACACGCTCTGAATAATATCCTACCATAAAATTGGTCACTTGTATAAGCTTCAGAGGCTGTATTGTGCTAATGAACCGAAATTTCTCCAAAAATGATCAAAACTATAGTAAATCTGGATTTATAAAAAACATTGTAATGACGAGTTGAAAATCAATAGAGAGTTCATTTGTGACTCCTTGAACAATATTCAGTCACAAAATTGGTCACTTGTATACACTCCGGAGGCTGCATCGTACTAACAACTCAAAATTTCTCCAAAAATGAACAATAATGTGGTACTTTAAGTACCATAGAACCCGTTATACTGGCTCTAGTGAGCTGAAAATAAATCAATTGGGTTCGTCTATGAGAAACCCTGAAAAATATCCAATCATAAAATTGAACATTTGTATACACTCCGGAGACTGAATCGTGCTAACAACCCGAAATTTCTCTATAAAAACTAACTTTTTTGCAACAGGATTGAGCGCCTCCACACTATGATGTACGAATTCGCAGCATTTTAGATGCTCGTTTTCCCGGACAATGGATAGGGATAGTATATGTAGAGGTTCTATCAAATGGCCATCTAGGTCACTCGATCTAACTCATATGGATTTTTGTGGTTCTACTTAAAGTCCAAAGTTTATGTTACACCACTTGAAATCCTCCCAGATTTTCGACAGAGAATTATGACAGAATGCCGTTTAATTACACTAGAAATGTTGCGAAAAGTTAGAGAAGCTTTTAAGAACAGGCTGTACCATTGCATATAAGTTTGAGGTAGGCGCTTTAAACAGAAAATTCGTTAAAATTAAATTGTTTTTTAGATCTACTGTGGTTTTCTTACACAATAATCTTATGAGTTTTCTCAAAAAGAAGTTGTTTAAAATAAAAAAAAGAACGTGATTGCATAGATAATGAAAGCAGCTTCAAAAGTATGTATTACTTTACACCCTTTGCCATTTAAGGTTTTTAAAGGGGTGGTTCTTGCTACTAGATGGATGAAAAGAGAAGTTTGAAACTACGATAAAAATTCAGCACCATGCAGGATAAAATTGACTTGTTTTGGCACTTCTACCACATCTGAACATAACTAGTGACAGTTGGGGAGGGGCAATTTTAGTTGGGGCACGCACACCATACTACCAATAAAGAAACTTCGGCCAAGCGTAAATGCCTGCTAATTTACTTCGAAATAGGGTGTGGAATATCTGACTAAAACTAAATTGAAATTGGTTCTATACAACAGAATAGTATATTCTATAACAAGGGTGGAATAAGCAAAAATCTACACGAGTAGAAAGATTTGTTTCGTAGGCGAGAGAAACGAATCTACGAGTGTAGAATTTTGAATTCCACCCGTGTTTAAGACTCTACTTTTTCTACGACTATCAAATAAAAATCAAACTGCTGCTGGTTGGAACAAGAAGGCCCCGGATGTGAATTAGGCAAATTTTGTTCTTGAAAATTAGTTTCGCTGACTGATAGCTCTTGGTTTTCATCAATTTGCGACATTATGCTTGTCGATACATTTAGGCGGATCTGTAAGGAGTTATCTATATACCCTTCTGCAACTTCTGTGGATTTCCAGGCCCCGTGCAGTTTTAAGGTTTCAAATTTGCCCCAGAATCCACAAGCATTGTTGCTGAGGTCCTGCGGAAACAATGTCCTGTGTATAATTTTGAGTCAGATAAATTTAAAAATTGTGTCACTTGTCTAGGCAAGTTTATTTCTACCTATAACTTGTTTTGTGCAGCGTCCTTTTTGAAAATTCATAGAAAAATTGTTTGTCGCAATATCTGGAGGTCTTAAAGAAACATATCTTTTTAATAAGTGATAAAACTTTCCGGTAATCGTGAATTTTCTGGGGATTTTCGTTTTTGTATCCGGAACATTAATAACTGCTGTAGAACCCAAATCTTCAATATCCTGTATTTTCATTGAGTAGAGTTCATTTTTTCTACAGGCTCACATAATTCCAATAATCATAGCGACCTAAAAGTTAATATTATACTGGATTGTAAATGTTGGGCCCGGTCTTTTCAAGTGCGAATAAAATGGCAGGAAAATAAATTTATTAGGAGGCCTTATTCAACAATAAATGAAGTGTAAATGTCTTTCAAACTGACTTAATCATTGATTTATTATTCGTTGAATTAACACAACAAAATAACTATTTCAACGTTGGCTGCAATGAAATTATAATAGTTGACTTCATAATATGTGTAGAGAAAGATAGTTTTATGCACAATGTGTATATGATAGAGAAGGATAAACAATTATTATTTTTCGCGGTCGCCTTGTAGGTAGCTAAATATATTATAGGTTAGCTGTTACTTGCTTGACAGCACTGAAATCAGTATTTCATGTTTTATATAAATATTTTTAAATAATTGCTGTGATTGTATCGAAAACGGTGTAAGGATTCTCCCTTATCCCATCTTTGAACATGGTCAATACGTCACTGTATATGCGTCACGTCCTGGGTTTACAAAATCTACAATTATTGTATGTCTTGGTCTTCGAGTTCCTCGAAATCATTGAAAATGTGCATTTAAAAATTAATCTGACAGTTTTAATTTGAACTAAGCTAGAATCGGCTAAACTAGAAACAATTAATTAAAACGAGAAAAAAATCAATTCGTAGTTAATCGGCTTCAGTCGGTTGTTATTCACAATCCAAACAAGTTTATTTCTTATAGCTCCTAATAACTTAACTGTAGAATAATGGTAGATATTCTGCGAATATATGTTATCCAATAATTGAAAGACGAATTTAGAGTTTACTCGATATATATGTATATATATATATATATATATATATATATATATATATATATATATATATATATATAAATATATATATATATATATATATATATATATATGTATTTTTAGGCTTAAGCTAATAATGTATTTACCTTTGTAGGGAGGTATTTATCATCAGGCGCATTGTTTATGAAACAATTAACTTCTTCTCCAGTTAATGTTTTTGTTTTTTTCGCTCGACATCAGTTAGATTGTCTTTTTAAAAATGCTCGTAACCTGGCATATTTTGACAAATCCTCTTTATGTTTTATGTTAATGGTGGTTCTTAGCATTGAGTATATGTTCCAGAGAGTAGATGGTTTATTTGACTTTGCTAATTCCGCAAAGTATACAAGAAATACATTATCTGAAAATGATTGGGCTTTTTTCAATATACGCCATTGGATAATCAGGTCATATTGTTGAAGATATACCCTAATTTCTGGAGGAGTTGGGGCAAAACTACCACTGCTGTCAGTATCAGACACTAAAAAGGAATGAAGCCATGTAATAGCTATTATTTCAATAAAATTATATGAATTTACTAACTTTTTATGAAGTAATATGAATTTGAATTCAAAATGTAAAAAATTAGACAATTTTGACAGTTGACAATTGTTGGTAATAGATAGTGTATTTTCTTCTTTTTTCATTGAAAAGTGTCAAAAAGTACACTTTAAGGTACGTTTTCATGGCGTCGCTTGTCGCTGATATTTAGCGACAAACGAGTCACGTGACTTCATATGTCACCGACTTCGACTGTCGCTCGTGTAAATGGGTTAGCGATATTTTTGACAATTATTTGAATTGTGTGTTTGTTGTCTCTGATTGTGTGAAATAAATACTTCAAAATGTCATCATATGAAGAAAGATGTAACGCATGGATTTATCAACTTGCCGCGATTGTGAACAATAAAAATGAGGAGAAACAACGACGAAATAGACTAATAGCAGCTATATGCATTATTGAATGTATAAATTCAAGAAGAAGATATAAAATAAGAGATTTTGGATTGATCCATTATTTGAAAAACGACGTGAACATGGATTTTATTATGCATCTGTACCGAGACTAACGCCAGAGAAATTCCGGAATTATTATCGTATGACTTCTATACAATTTGAGGAATTGTTACATTTAGTAGCACCTGCAATCACTAAACAAAGTGTGATTAGAGAACCATTACCACCTGCAGAGCGGTTGTCTATAAGATTGAGGTTTGTTTGTTTTCTTTTATAACTGAATTACTTTAATTATCAAATAATTGATCCAATTATATTTTGTTAGATATTTAGCAACTGGTGATTCAATGCATTCAATGTCATTTCATTATCTCGCTGGGGTATCAACTATAAGCCATGTTATAGGTGAGACATGTGATGCTATATGGAACTCTATTCATCAAGAAATTATACCACCATCAAAAACTACAGAGGAATGGTTACGTCTCGCTATAGAATTTCAAGAGAAATGGGATTTCAATCACTGTATAGGAGCAATTGATGGCAAACATGTTGTTATTGAGGTATTCGTTATATTCATCATTGAAATAACAAAAGTTTGATGCTTACATGATTTTTTTTCAGTGTCCGCCTAATGCAGGCTCGTTCTATTAGAATTATAGAAAGAGTCATAGTATTGTACTTCTCGGAATCTGTGATGCACAATATATGTTCACATTTGTGGATATTGGAGCCTATGGTCGCCGCAGTGATGGTGAAATTATTAAAGATTCAAAGATGGTTTTAAAATTCAATTCAAAGGAAATGAATGTACCTGCACCAGAACCTCTCAGCCCAGGTGGGCCATCTATGCCATATGTTCTGGTGGGCGATAAAGCCTTTCAATTGACAGATTATTTGATGCGACCTTACCCAGGAAAAGGCGGCTTGAACGACGAACGAAATATTTATAATTACCGATTAAGTCGAGCCAGAAGAACAATTGAAAATACGTTTGGTATCCTAGTCAGCCAATGGAGAATTTTGAAGCGTCCAATCAATTGTAACATGGAAAAAACAATTTCAATTGTGATAGCTATTGTATGCCTTCATAATTGGATTCGTCGAAGAGACATTGGAGAAACTCAATATGTTACTCCAACACTAATTGATCAAGAAGATGATGATGGCTTTGTTCCAGGTTCTTGGAGAGGTTGCATAGATAATAGTTCGTAAACATTACTCAGTGCGGTTCTAATAATAGCTCTAGTAGGGCAATGCAGATTCGTGAAAGATTTTGTAAATATTTTAATAGTGAAGGAGCTATACTTTGGCAATTCCATCATTGTTCTTGAAATTATGTTGTATAATATAATGTATATTGTAATATATATCTACATATTATATTTTTATATATTCATGTGTAATTTGATTTGAAATATAAAATAGAAGGATTAATTAAATCTTTATTTGAAATATATATTTTATTATGAAGATACATAAACTTATACAGTTATGATTGAAACCATACAATTAAATAATAGAAAAAAAAATGAAAAATCAAAAATGAACCTTAAATAAACAGAATCAAACTGAATATTCTACTTTGAAAAATGAAAGAGTATAGACTTATTTAACAAAACTCTTATTGTTTAAGTTTGTCATAAGTCAGGGTTTGTTGAATAGCATCTAATTGATTCTTTCGACTCATCTGTCTCAACCTACTTCCAATAACCGCTACAGTAGAATCAATTTCATCAGGTTTGGGTGCTGGCGGTATCACAAATGGAGTTGGTGCCTGACAGAGTGAATCGGCTATTATTTCTTTTGCGCTTGACACCTGTCCTGAATTCTTTTTTCTTTTAAATGAGTGAAGTCAGCTGAGTGTACCAGAGAAAAAACAATTATCAAGAAAAGACTTTTTTATATTTTGGTACAGTGATTTATTTAGCAGAGCGCTTTCAGTTTAATAACAAACCATCCTCAGTGCCCCCTGTAAGAGTGAGAAAATTGATCTTACAATCTCGATATGAAATACAAGGTTTTTAAAGGCATAAAGCCAATTAAATACATTTTACTTACATGGTCAGGGTGTACAACAAATCATCACATTTAGAAGCAACATACACGAATTAAAATACAATGCTTAGCACACAGTCAGCATCCAATAAAACAATAATAATAAAAACAACACCCTCAACCCATTGTCCAATGGATAAATCCCTGAAATAGGGAAGAAATTTTTAACTCAAGAGTCAGCTATTTGACATACGACAACTGCAAATGATACTGAACAATGTTCGAAGGTGAGAACTAGTAGGATGACCAATACATCGCGTGATCGGAACACCATAATTCCAGCTACATTTTCAACTTCCGTTACGGAAGTTTTCATGCTTCTGCGCCTCTCCTATTTGGGGCCTCTTCCAGGGGATCGGCCGGTTTGTTGCTGAGGGATTGTAATCCAATGCTTGTCGGAGTAAATGCCTCGAGGAGTAATTGTTTTCCCTTCGGAGACTTTCAGGTCGCTTCCCTGATTAGGATTCCGGGGTGGGATGGTGTACGGGCGTCAATCTCTTATCTGATAGTGTTACGTTTTCTTCAATGTTACTTTTCACTTTTCTTTTTCTTGCGGGACTGTATCTTTATCATAAGATAATATCACGGATCACCAACATATATGGTTTAAACCCTGGACTATTTCCAGTCATTCAGACCAACACATGTTTGTTTCTCTGGGGGGTCATCCGAACGAAAATTGCTAATGAAATTTGTTTATCTTTGAAGCTTTAGTCAACTTCTGTTTCTATGGTTCTGATGACGTCACCGAAGCGCCGGTTGTTGTTGGTCAACCTACTAGTTCTCACCTTCGAACATTGTTCAGTATCATTTGCAGTTGTCGTATGTCAAATAGCTGACTCATTGAGTTAAAAATTTCTTCCCTATTTCAGGGATTTATCCATTGGACAATGGGTTGAGGGTGTTTTTTTTTTTTTTTTTTTTTTTTTTTTTTTTTTTTATTGGATGCTGACTGTGTGCTAAGCATTGTATTTTAATTTGTGTATGTTGCTTCTAAATGTGATGATTTGTTGTACACCCTGACCATGTAAGTAAAATGTATTTAATTGGCTTTATGCCTTTAAAAACCTTGTATTCCATATCGAGATTGTAAGATCAATTTTCTCACTCTTACAGGGGGCACTGAGGATGGTTTGTTATTAAACTGAAAGCGCTCTGCTAAATAAATCACTGTACCAAAATATAAAAAAGTCTTTTCTTGATAATTGTTTTTTCTTTTAATTGGCGTACCTGCAATTGATTGCGGTTATTCATTATTATTGTATTACTAGTTTTTTATTAAATTTCAATTTAATTATTATGTAGGTCAAGTACCTGGTGCTTCTAACTCTGCTTGATCATTATTATTGCCAATTGTATCACCATAACTTATCGAGTCATTAATACTCGAAGAATCATCAACATCAATATTAGAAGCTTTTCCTCTAGAAATTTAAAAATTATAAGTCAATAACAAAACAGTTCAAAAGTATACATAATCAAAATATTTAATTTAATACCTTTTGACAAGGCCCATGTCACGCAGAAGCTCCATCGAATCATAATGATGCCATTTTTTTGTAGGGGGAGGTTTAGCCGATCTACTAGGTTGATTTTCTGAGTGAATAATTCGTCGGTAAGCGTCGTGTAAATTTTTAAACTTTTTTTCGCTTCTTCCCCGCTAAGTTTACCTGTAAGAGAAAAATTTTTGAAACGATTTTAGCCACGAATGTTTTTAATGTTCTTTTTACCTCCTATTGCTTCCGATACTTCATCCCACAGTTTTTTCATCAATCGTTGACATCTCTGCGCTAATGGAACAGTAAAATCCCAGAGAGGTCTTTTTTCTTGTACAGTTAAAATTAAAAGTTCTTCATCATCGTAACTTAACGTTGACTTTATGGCTCTTCTATTATCACTTTTATTGATAGACCTTTTATTTGTCACCTGTGGCATTTCTTTGTTTACTTCAGAAAGTATTATAGTACCTAACATTAATTTCATTAGAAAATAGTAAATGCCGACTTAGGACCAGTTGTTCCAACTTCTAGTAAGTTTCATCAGATAGCATAATTTCAGCTCGTTTCTAGAATTTATCTGAAAACTTACCAAGAAGTTGAAACAATCGGCACAGGATTCCAATCAATTTCTATTGACCTCGAATACTTTCACGAACCGGCAAGACGACTTCTATGTTGTTAATAAGGCTTCGACGAATAATGCTATTATCATCTACAAATAATAGTATAAATGTTATAGAAAACTATTTTCGATAATAAAATATAAAAACTAGTTAATATATACATATACCTGTTACAGGATAGAAGTACAAGTTTTTATCAACAAACAGTCGGGAGTATCCTTCCACACAACTATGAGTAGGAATATTTTCTTTGTTAACGATTTCTTCACAAATTCCACAAGTCTGTACAAGAGCTATCTGAACATATAATAAAATTATAGCGAATTAAACAATCTACTGTACATTAATGGGATGTTTGATCACAGTTGACCTCAAATTATAACAAATTAGGTGACTACTAATCGTTTATTATTATCATTTTCGATTTTTGAATCTAATAAATTTCTTTATTTATTATACTTACTTCTTCATCCATGTTCGAAAAAATTTTTTTATACGTGAAAACAAAAATTGCGTGAAAACAAGCGACCAAACGAACGTAGCAAAAATTATCAATCAATGTCGCTAAAAGTTGGGTTCAATCCAACTTTGCAATGGCGTCGCTGGCGACAAAGACAACGAACAAACTGGTGGGGAATTCAGTCACGTGACCACTTATCGCTGCCACACGCAACACCATAAAATTGTATCTTTATTCTGCACATCAGGTTCTAACAATTAATATTCAACGACCATATTAGTCATTTTACTTTGAGTTTAGAGGCTTTTTTATGCACTTTGGTATTTCTGAACCACTTCTACTCCGCGTAGGGCAGCAGGTGTACAAAAACGAAGCCCGCCTATTTTCTCTTTCTGTCAAATGAACCGTGATATTTAAAGGGCGCCACAAGTATTCATTCCATAACAAGGTCGAGAATGAATATTCGTGCACTAGTGCTAGAATGAAGCTATTCCATAATCAAAAACTACGTCGGAATATATAAATTCTACAATAGTCGTAAAAAAAGTATTCTGTGTTGATCACTATTTTAAACAATACAAAAATAGTTACAAAGATGGTTACACTTAGGGTGGAGCGAAATAGATCCAAAATTTTCATTTTTGGATATTGACTTGACCTAGTGATATAAACTTGCATTTTCTGATCTAAAATGCTATAATGTTTAATTTTTTAGAATAAAAAAATATTACAACTTAAATTTCGACTTTAAGAATTTTTATAAATCGAACTAGCTGACCCGGCCACGCGTTGCTGTGGCTAAAGTTTTCGTTATATTACATTATAGTAAACAATCTAAGAGGAACAATAAGAGAACATCAGTCACGGAGTCCACTATGCTTTTTCACACAGATGGTATTTGTAAAAAAATATGGTGATCTCCTTATTTGACTTTCTACTACTATAACCCTTTAGAACAATGAAATTATTTACGAACAAAGATGAAAATGTTGATGTTGGTATACAAATTCACTGGATTGAGATTTGAAAGGGAAGTACGTTGAACACAATTAATTAAAATGTTCTTACACTTGATATTAAGCAAAAATCAATAGGTACAAAATAAAAATTTATCAGATTTATTATTTCCATTTAATTTTATAACAAATATAATCATATTACAGTATAATACAGTAAATAACATGTGACGCTTAAACTCATGAATGAGGTAGGCAAGGCAGACAGTCTTAAACTTTTAAACATTAATATCTATTTTTTTGAATTATAAATACTTTCAATTTCAATTTAATTTAACACCAATCGGTGCACAATGTTTTTGGTTAACCTGTCTTTAGCTAACACAAATAGATTCGACGGTTTCCCAGCACGTGAACACGCAACATATAGTTGCCCATGAGAAAAACATGGATTTTCCAAATCTAAACCACAAATGGACATTGTTTGACATTGAGATTTATTTATAGACATGGCGAAAGCTAAACGAATTGGAAACTGTAGCCTTTTGAAGGGTATGGTAGAATCTGATGGTATCATCGGAATACGTGGCAGCAGGACCACTTTTCCTTTAAACTTCCCAGCCAAAATGGTTGCTTCAAGAATGTTTCCGGTGATCTTTTTGATGACCAAACGCGTACCGTTACATAATTGAGGTGAATTCAAATTACGGAGGAGAAAACTTGTTATCATAGCACATTGAAATAATAAGTGCTAAATATTTTTTATAGAGGTTAAATAAAAACAATAAAAAAAAATATTTGTACAACTATTGGGAAAGTGTAGGAAATTGTGTATCATTTTTGCATTGACATTTTAATTGAATTTTATAATTATGTGATAATACTTACATACATATATTCAAATTAAATTATAAAGTTTTGATCAATGAAGCACAAATGAGTAAAAAACAGGATTAATTTCACTGTATTATCTTCATTATAATATGAATTCAATTTACACTTCAGTCTAAGTAACCCGTGGCCGGCTATGCTAACACCAAAAATTTAAAAAGTGGAAATAATTGAATTATACGGTATTTCGTTTTAATAATTCACTACAAAATAAATTTAATTAATTTTATAGCGTCAACAACACGTGGTAGTTATGCTGTTAGAATGTAGCTTATATGACACGTTCGTAGATTTACCATAGCAACGCCACCTATTGATTACTTACTCAACCCAGTCGAAAGGTATCGACATCTGTTAGAATCATTTGGAGTTAACAGATAATTGTGACTGTCAAATAATAACAGACAAATAATTAGCTGAATTATACGGTATTTCGTTCACTACAAAATAAATTTAATTAATTTTATAGCGTCAACAACACGTGGTAATTATGCTGTTAAAATGTAGCTTATATGACTTGTTCGTAGATTTACCATAGCAGCGCCATCTATTGATTACTTACTCAACCCAGTCGAAAGGTATCGACATCTGTTAGAATCATTTGGACTTTGGATAATTGTGAATAGTGACTAATAACAGACAAATAATTAGCAATACATTAAAATTGCGACTATGATTTGAGATTTAAACTATCCTATCTCTCAAGTTGGATCGACCTGCACATGGTGTGCGAATTTTATTATAATCGGTTAAGTGGTTTAGGAGTCCATTGAGGACAAACATTGTGACACGAGATTTATATATATTTAGACTAGTACTAGGGAGGGAATGTGGCATACTGTGATCTAAATCACTGCTATATGTCATTTTTCAAGATAAAAAAATATTACGAGGGTCCACTACACCATTAAATTTTAAATTTTTGTATTTCTATAAATCTAACTAAAACTAGTTTGAAAATTTTGCAATAAAAGAAAATTCAAAGTAAATGAGTTTATTTGTTAAGAACATAATTCACTTCTACATTGCATTATGCATCATTTCTTTGTTTAAAATTTGGGCCTTAAATTCAGAGAAAAAAGTTTGGAGTGAATGAAGCCATCTCTTCTTATGTGGCCGCACACTGATGAGGAAGCGTCCGTAACAAGCTAAATATGTCTTTCGACCGACAAGAAAATTTTGGAGCATCTGGTGATTTTCCAGTTTGTATAAAACATTTGATCTCATCAGAATATTTAACCGGTGTTGGTGGATCGGTTTTGTCAGAATTTTGCTAGTCTATTATTGAAATGTAGTCTTCGGCTTCAAAATTAAGCGACGGTAATTTGAAGATCCTCACAGCTGCCATGTTGCTTTCTCTAGCGCTTCTCACTTTTAAAATGCGACGTAATGCAAGCTCCTTAATATGCTGTCGTGAATCAGCAATCATACAAAGAAGTACATTTTCTGGATGCGCGAAATAAGCATTTCTTTGAATCGCCACATCAACATTTTTTCTGTCATTCTCATTCAAATATCGGGAAAGTTTCATGAGATGAAACAGGTTATTTGCACCATCTGTACATGAATTATGTTTTTTATGCGGAACCAAATAGGTGGATACACTTTTACCATATAATCCGCCAGTTTTTCCAAATTTTCGTTCGGCTGATTGGTGGCAATATATAGTCGTAATATTCTGTTGGCAAAAGTGACCTAACGTGCGTGAGCCAACTTTCCTGGATTTATTTTTTCCAGATCATCAGACACTTTTCCACTTATGACAGCTTGACTGATTTCCAATAGGTATTTTTGATCGGAACTAAAGTTTTTTACGTCCACCAATGGTAGTTCAGAGTCAATTTTATCGATTGTCACTATCGGTAATGTCTCACAAGTCACAGGTAAAGTTCCAATTGGACCAGAAATTTTTTTTGGTCCAGTTGTTGTACCGTCTATGCTATAAAACAAATGACGAAGAGTAAGTTAATTACCATGTAGCTGGCATATGAACCAATGTGAGTTTTGGTCCAAATCTAACACAATGAGTCTCAAAATTCCCCCCTCTGTACCAGTATTCGTAACGGTTTCATCGCATCCGAACGCTACGACTTGGGATAAGTCTGCATATGATTTCAAGTGATTTAACATACTTTTCGCGCAACTTTTCGAATGTCCGGATTGTGGATTAACATGGCCCATATATCTGGAAAGTGGTTCCTCTAATAAGACAATATGTTCTTCTACCACAGTTGTTCGGTAATATTTTCTACCACGGTGCTCCATTTTTACGAATTGGTCTTTTCTACTATCAAAATAAACTGCTGCAGGGTATTGACGTTGTCCCTTTTCGCGTACTTGTAGTAAGTTCCTTTGTCTTTTCCTTGCTCTTCCAATTTTCGATCTGTCTGTTACGTTAATTTTTGCACTTTCCGATATGATGCCAAAGTCCATTAATACAGCAGAGGCAATTCTTGCTGCTGTTCTATCAGAAACAGAGGTCCTATCGCACTCTAAAGCTACTGCTGTTAGGGATTTTCTCATTTGTGTTGGCATCACCCCTGAAGAAGTAGACGGTTCATTTTGAATATTGCAGATGAAGTCTTTGTCTAACAAATCTGTATTTTGAGCGGGAGCAATTTCTTCGTCGTCTTGTTCGTTATCAACAGCAACTTCTTTTTAACTAATCGCAGCATCAGCTATTTGCAAATTTGACGAGCTGTTTCTGAAACTAATTTTTGATTACGTTTGATTATGTTTTAATATCTACAGTTCCTATAGCCATTTGTCGAAGTGTCCTCTGATCTATAATAAAGGCTTGTTCCAATTTCGGGATTTTCTTATCATTACTACTAGTTCAGTATAAAAAACTCTGGCATTTGCAGTAAGATATATCAAATAAAGTAGTTTTTGCTTGCTTCACAAAACAATCTGATTTCAAGTGGAAAAAGTATTTTTGTGGGATGATTTCTTGATGTTCATATACTTTTTGTGATATTCCTTCAACATTTTTACTATTCTTGGCTTACTGAGGGTTGGAATTGAAGCCCGCTCCCATTGTTCTGTGACGTTAATTTTTCAACTTCAAAGTTACTTCCCAATCACGTTACAATATTTTAATTAGTACTTATAGTCTAAGAGCTGGCTACGGAAAGGTGAACTCATAAGGTGCATTCACGAATTTTGTATAAAATGTATCCTTGGTACCCGATAAATACGTAGCGTTGCTGTCAGAACGCTCTCCCGGGGCGGGAGGCGTGGGTGGACGGTCAATATCGTAAATTTATATTTAGAAAAAAATGATAAGGTGCAGTCCTGAAATTTAGTAGAGTTATAGTTTTTTACTGTAGGAATCGAGGAAAATTATTGTCAGAAGTCTAGGTCGGGGCTTAAAGACTGTCAGAAGTCGACAATGTTGTAAAAAAATTGTTGAAACTTAAACCACAAGGTGCAGTTCTGACAATTTCATTTTTATATTGTGTATGGCTTACTGAACTTGTATATAGATTGTCAGAAGTCTAAATAATGGCTTAGTACATAGAAATTGATAATGTAGCCGGAAGTCGTTGAAGCGGCTATCGCGACGGAAAGCAATCTTTCGTAGCTTGTTTCAAATTTAAACCACAAGGTGCAGTTCTGACAATTCCATTTTTATATTGTTTATGGCTTACGTTGTATGCGAGGAAGACAAGAGAATGACCGTGAGTACGTTATCTCTGGTCCGCAGCAAGTAAGGCCTCCCGAATTCGCAAAGGAACTCCGAAATGACAACTTCAAAACAGCTCTGGTTTCTTTCGTCATAGATCATTGGAAAAGCAACAGCGTTGCTGAATTTATTGGCCGTAAGAAGATTTGATCAAATCATATTAAATTTTATTCGTATGAAGTCGATAGTGATTAAAACGGAAAGCAATGAATTTTCATGTCCCTGGCACGAAGAAGCAGATACCAAAATTGTACTTCATGCCATGAACATTAATTGTGCTGCCAACATAATTGTTAGATGTTCGGACACCGATATTTTAATCATTTTGCTGGGAAACATGCACCATCGAAAAAGTCAAAGTAACATCTGTATTGACTGTGGTGTATCGAATAAGAGACGGATAATTGTTAATAAATTATCTGATTTTCAGGGAGACGATTTATGTAAAGCGTTACCTGGCTTCCACGCATTTACAGGTTGTGATTACAACCCTGTATTTGTTCGAAAAGGGAGACAACGCCCCTTCAAAATCATGTCACAATCACAGAAGTACACGAAGGCTTTTTCAGATCTTGGAGATATATCGTGTAACAAAGATGAAGTTTTTCAAGTTTTAGAAGTATAGACGAGCCACTTGTATGGAAACACCTGGAAAGAACAACTGCAACCAGTAAATAGTACCTACTCGTTTCGAGATATTTTTAAGAAATTATAAAATAACATATGTAAGCGAACCATTTCATAAAAAAACAGTGAAAAATTTCGATGCAATAAGTTTGCCTCCTTGTCAGTCGGAACTACAGCAATTTGAAAGGGCGAGATACATCTCAAATGTATGGAGATATTCTCACCTAAAAGTTCCAACAGAACTAGAACCTACAGATTGCGGCTGGATACAACAAGAATCAACATATGAATTTGAATGGTTTGAAGGACCTCAACTACCTTCAACAGTCAACGATGTTATCCGAAAAGACGAAAATGAAGAGTCTGGAGCTGAAGGTTAAATATTCTACTACAAGATTCGTATATTGAAAAACATATTCAATTTTAATGTTAATAGTTTATGTTTCAGATGATGCATCAGATATTGAGTATGCTAGTGACGAGGATGAACATGAGCAGTCAGATTGCGAGTGTTAATTGTTTTCTAAATATATTTTTTACAAATTATGAAACTATATTTATGTAATTATTCATACTTTCTCGACTATTAACTTTGTTATAATAAAGTTGATACAAAAATATTAAAAATAACAAATTGCCAAAAGTACAGAAATAAATTAGCGCCCACTCGGCATTTTCCATCACGATTATTATGTTTTTTTCTTAAATATCTCTCTTCCTTAGCCTTCTGTCATTGCATACTTAGTTAAACAACTATGTAAAAATTAAAAACAAGAAATAGCCAGATCTGCACCTTGTTATTTAAATTTGAAACAAAAGCTTCTATGATTGCTTTCCGTTGCGATAGCCGCTTCAGCGACTTCCGGCCATAATATCGATTTTCATGTACTCAGCCATTATTTCGACTTCTGACGATTTATATACAGGTTCAGTAAGCCATAAATAATATACAAATGCAAACGTCAGAACTGAACCTTGTTATTTAAATTTGAAACAAGCTACGAAAAATTGCTTTCCGTCGCGATAGCTGCTTCAACGACTTCCAGCCATATTATCAATTTCCATGTACTTAGCCATTATTTAGACTTCCGACAATATATATATATATATATATATATATATATATATATATATATATATATACATATATATATATATATATATATTGAACCTAATTCAAGAACACAGAAACTAAAATAATATAACTCATATCAGCATACTACACAGAATTATATAAACCAGTATCGGTTAATGAAAATATTTCCAATATACAGAAGATTTAATGCAGTATTTAAAAAACTGTATATGTCTTACATGTACAAAATATTCTGGAGCATATATACATCATCTGTTAAGTGTTAGAGAATTATTAGCACCTATTTTGATCAGGATACATAATATCTATTACCTTATAAAAGTAAAAAAATATATATAGAAGAGATAGTTCTTCACTACTTAGATGGAAGTATAATTGAAATTCTCACTCTCACAAATATATTGAAGTTTGGAACATTTGATTCAATATCTTTAATATGATACCAAAAGAATTTATTGATGAAGTAATCTATTCATAATGGAATACAATATATGAGCAATAGTAATAAGAAATTTGAGTAAAAAGGATAAAACTTACCTTTAAACACAGTAGTTCATTTAAGAAGCATATCGACAATCCATTGTAAGTAATAAATAACAAGTTATAAATCAAAATTCCTTAATTAAAAGAAACATGTAATCCATATTCTAAAAATATTCATTGAACATTATTAATAGTTACAATAAATAAACATGTAATAACTTAATTATTGACCATTTAGAGAGTTTTGGTTATATATATCAAATAATGTCAAAAATGTCAAAATAATTTTATCAATTGACTGGAATAAGGTTATAAATTGAAAAAGAAGCAGAACCATAGAAATCTATATTTATTGAGTCAAGAAAGATGTGAATTTTATGGTTTGTAATTATATATTAGGAATTATAAAATGAATCTGAAATCAAGATATTTATGATTTCGGATAGCAACGAAAAATAAAAAAAGGCGGGTTGGTTGTTGATTTTTGAAAAATGATGGAAGTCGGAGATTAGAAAACTTAAATGGTTGAAGAATTTAAAAAGAGAGAATTAAGTTATTGTATAAAGAAGTGAGTTATTCCATATATTAATTCGAAATAGCTAGTATAAGGATATTAAAATCATAATTTCTACGAAGATATATACAATATATAAAAAATACATGTTATTGGAGGCTATGGTACAAATGAAAGAGTCATTTCAAATTGAATAATTAGTTGATGTGGTACGGAATCGTGATGTAAAGTACCTGAATAAGATATTAAGCATTGATTGGGAATTCGAAGCTGGAGAATAATAGAAATTACAAACACGTGGTACCTGTAACAAGAAATCTAGAAAAAAAACATCTCCATCTGGACGACATATGTAGGCATGACATGGTTTTTTAACAGACAGAAATTCAAGAAAGGAATATTAGTGGTTGAGAGGTTAGTGTTTCTTTTTGTTTTTGTTGGTACCAACATTCGGGTTAGAGATGTACATTTATAATAAAAGTAATAAGAATTAGTATCTGAAACTATTAAACATATTAAAAGCATTAAAAAAGAAAGGTAATAACATAGACTTGAGTACTTACCATTTATATTTAACAAATATTTTATTGTTTGACATTTCAATATTATATTAGTATTTAAGATAGTTCATCACTTACTTTAAATTTATAATACATAATTCTTGATCAATATAATATAGTTGTTGTATTAAAGGTATTCTTGAAACTATTGTTTATGTTCAGATAAATATTACTTCAACTGCTGATATGAGTGACAGTTGGAATCGATTATTCTACTGATAATTTCCATCTATTTTAATTGTGAGACAAAATCGATTGCTATATTGAAAGTTTCTATACATAGGCGCACCAATAATAAAAAAAATATAATATCAGTTATTTGAATGATTCATATATATGTAAAATATTGTAGATATAGAGTTAAAATCACTTCCAGATCCCAAAGAGTAGTAAGAGTTTCTCATGCTCTCCACATAAATATATAAATACATAAAAAATTTTCTTTACTTCATTACTGAGCTAGCTATACTAGAGTTGAATATATTAAATTGATAATATAACAATTATAGTGGTATTGTCGGCAAATTATACAACAATAACAATCCATTATAA
Organism: Galeruca laticollis; assembly: GCA_963921935.1. Lineage (NCBI taxonomy): Eukaryota > Metazoa > Arthropoda > Insecta > Coleoptera > Chrysomelidae > Galeruca > Galeruca laticollis. Next base: position 51,692,040 of record OY998179.1, on the reverse strand, counting down.
TATATATATATATATATAGGTTCAGTAAGCTATAAACAATATAAAAATGCAATTGTCAGAACTGCACCTTGTGGTTTAAATTTCAACAATTTTTTTACAACTTTGTCGACTTCTGACAGACTTTAGGACCCGGCCTAGACTTCTAACAATAATTTTCCTCGATTCCTACAGTGAAAAACTATAACTCTACTAAATTTCAGGACTGCACCTCATCATTTATTTCTAATTATAAATTTACGACTTTGACCGTCCACCCAAGCCTCCCGCCCCGGGAAAGCGTTCTGACGGCAACGCTACGTACTTATCAGGTACCAAGTAGACATTTTATACAAGATTCGTGAATATACCTTATCAGTTCACTTTTTTGTAGCCAGCTCTCCGACTATTACTGAGTCATTGATTGTAAATCAAGCCCGGAGTTATTTATCATAATATATTTCATTTATAATCATAATTTCACAATTCAACAACATAATACATCTTGTTTTATTTTTCCTCATACCCTGTACTCAGTATCATTCCTAATGGCTCCTGAAAAAGATGAAATCTTTCTATTATTATGTATGGTACGTTATATTGTGTTACCTACTATTGCTAGTGTTTTTCTTCTATTATTTGAGTTTCTGGATGTAAAACATTATCATAGTGTCCTTGTAAAGTCGTATTTCCAGGTTGACATACACTGTGAACATATTATCTTGCAGGGGGCTTTTTTTGGCATTTTGAAATCTGTTTAGAAGTAGGTTTGTTACTGTAAATCAGAGGCTGTTATGTGCTTAATGTCAAACCAGTCTTCTTGTTATAGTGTGGGCCTTGGTTTCGTTATGTTGCCAACTACTTTGCTACTTTTTAAATGATATTGAATTGTTTATTTTCTATTTTCACTGTCTGATGAGATATTCAGCAATGTCTTTCAGGAATTCATAATATCGGGTTGGTGGATCTACCAACTAAGTTATTTTTAAAGGTTATTATTCAAATTTTATTTCTAACTCTTAGCTCGAATATAGACAACCCGCTTCGCAGCGTTTATATGATCATTCTGTATATCCTTGTCTTATTCAGCTCGGCTGTGTTTGGAAATGAGATAGATATACATTCTGTATGTCTTGGCTAATAGATGTAAGTGAAAAGCCGTATGTCTGGGATAATAGAATTATTCGAGGATTTCGCTCTCCTATGTTGTTTTTTTTTGTATTCTATAAGAAGTCGCCGAAAATGTAGTTCTTTTGATTTTCATTCATTTTGGCATCGGGAATTAATTTGTTCAACATACTAGTTACAATTCATTTTTAGTTTTGGTTCATTGGGGCCCCATCCCATTGTGGTACGTGTGGAACTTTCCTGTTTGAAGATTGCTATGCTTCACCCATTTTCGGGATTTTGAGGAGTTCTCATGCGGTTTTCCTGGTACTGGGTTTTTGTAATTGGCCTGTTGGAGATGCAGAAATAGATTCATATAATTTAGGGTTTTTGTGACGGGTTCGGATAGTCGATAGGTTCTCTGTTTACCTGAGCTAAAAGTACCCTGAGGACAGACTGAGTAATTGAATGTTTCCTGGATAAGAAGCTGTGACTGTTATACCGTCCCAGTGCAGCTAAGTGTTAAGTTTACTTTCATTACTGTTATTGAATTTTTTCTTATATCTATTTATATTTATAAGGTGCGGGCATCTATTTTCTTATTTTTTTTTTGATAATACTTGTTCAACATACAAGCTTATTTTAAAATTTATTAAAATATGAAGGTGAGCTACAGCTACCTACGCTGTAAACTCGTTGTGCGCACATTGAGGGAACTAGGTAGACGCCACTTACTGGTTCAATTTTAAAATATTTTTTTATTACATTAAATTGCTATGTACTATTTAGGTTTGACGGAATAGTTCATTATCATTTTGATTTTTGCATAGAGTAAATTCCTGTTATATTTTTATTGTTTTGTGTAGAGTAAACTCAGATTCATATTGCATTATTTAATATATCTTTACTACAATAAGTTGTGATGTAATATTCAAGATTAAGGAAATAGTTCTCTATCACTTTGGCTTAGGTCACCTTTTTAATTTTACGTAGAACAATTCAGGTGATGTTTGTTCTTTTTGGTGTAGATTGAATTCATATATTAGCTAAACAGTAAATAAAGTGCTCATTAAAATCTATTGTATTTACAACCAGGTATTTTGACCTTTTATTTAGTTACCCTCCCGTTGTATGGTTGTGGTAAGTAGGTATCAGATAATCAGGTAGAGTATCGATTTATTATTCTGTTCATCAAAACCAATTCAGTTGGCTCTCCAAGATTCTAGTCGAACATCTGTGCCTAGCGGTGAGAATCTTGTGGCGCGATATAAATTCGTTGAGTATAGATATTTGTGTACCCCACCCATCTCCACTGTGTAAAATCTAGTGACGGGCCACCGCCTGCACATATTTATAAGATCAAACAGAATATTGTAGTCTTGAGAAAGCCTAGATTCTATATCCGACAAAATACGTCTGCCACTTCTGACATATGATTATATTTGGTTTCTTTAATTTAATTTCGCTTAACGTAAATCAGTTATAGTTTCATTAGCGCGCAACAGTTCTTGTATTCTTTGTATAAGAATCTGAGAGATATAAAAAAATGTTGACTCTTTAAAATTAGTTTCAGGCATGAGATTGCCGCGAATATGTAAATAAAACTTCATAATATAATATGTCGATAAAACTTTATAGTCCAAATCACTTCCTTGTCTAAATATAGAACAGGCACTTTCTACTATTCGACTAAAAACATCCGCTAATTTCCACAGTTCATATTATTTGTGTACTACCCACTTTTCCCGAAATGTATGACTATTTGACCTCACGGAGGACCCTCAAGGCTACGATTGCTCAACTCGATTTTTTTTTGAGGACTTAGATTCTGTAGGAGGTCTAAAATTTTGCTAATGCGCGGTAAAATAAACTTTCAAATAGACAATGTAATTTTTAAATAAAAATGCAAATATTGAATCGCCTGATTTCTTTTTGTTATACAGCGGACCGTGAAGAAGGTGACAAAAAATAAAATGTTGACATAATCTTCAATGCAAATGACACTTTTTAGCATATAATACGTACACGATTTCAGAAGAAAAAATTTCGCTCCACCCTATTACACATGTCAATAAGAGCCGTTTAAGAAAGATCCCTGCAAAAGTAGGATAATTACTTTTCTTGAGAATTCAATAATATTGGAAGTATATTGTTTCAATGTAAAGAAGTCAACAAGAAACTTGTGATATATTCAATAACTTATTTCCTGACGAAATCCCATAACAATATCTACTGTGAGCGATTATAAATACATTTTTAACCATTTTCTTACCTACTGTGTCTAATAGTTTATAATGTTTTAGCTTGTTGATACCGAAACAAATGAAGAAGTTTTTGGACCAAATCGAAGAGGAGAGTTGAGAGTTAAATTTGATGGTTATCTAATGAACGGCTACTACAAAATGGATTCTTCTTCGGCTTACGATTCAGAAGGATATTTGAAAACTGGTGATATACTTTACTATGATGAGGACGACTGTTTTTACGTTGTAGGAAGAATCAAAGAAGTATTCAAATACAGAGGATGGCACATTCTCCCTAATCTCATAGAAGACATATTACTTTCTCATCCTGCTGTTAAAGAAGCAGCTGTAATTGGAGTACCTCATGAAATAGATGGGGAGCATCCAATGGCGGTGGTCGTACTGTTTGATGGACACGATAAGAAATGTGCAAAGGAAATTGAAGAATTTGTGAATGTAAAAGTAGCGGATAGCCAAAAGTTAAGAGCAGGCGTTAAAATAGTAGATGTTATTCCAAAAACCACGACTAATAAAATTAGACGAAATGATTTGCGAAATATTGTTGGAGCAATCAAAAATAGCATATGAGGGTAATTATATGCAGATTGTGTAACCGAAGATAATAGTTTACTCTATATAAATGACGAATTCTGTGGTCATAATAAATTACACAATGTCATCTATGACGAATACCTATCAAAAAATATATCATATTCGATTTAGTAACATCACTGATTTCAATATTTTTCATATTTTGATGGAGTTACATACACGGGCAATATATATTTCAGTACTTTTTATACTTTTTAAGAATTATATTGGTTATCAGGACAAAGGTTATTATTTTTTGCTCCAAAATATGTTGTTTCGTCAATTTTGCGTGCTGCACGTTAAACAGTTATTACATAGGAAAGCATGGAACATGAAAACGCAATATGGGTGTAAACTTACTATAATACTTAACAACAAGAGCATAAAAAAATCATTTGTTCCTAGCTCTTGCAAGAGATTATAGATGCTTATAGATGATAGAACCCCATAAATAATCGTGTCTCCTCAAGTATCCAGCACATAAATAATTTATTAGGTATTCAATTTAGTGAATTAGGTAAATTAAAGAAATTAGTGATGCGAAAAGTTGAGAAAATATCCAACATATAACAAACATTGTTCGAAATTATTATAATGTAATGTTTTTCTAATTTATTTAAACATCAAACGGTGGGATAAATTTAAAGACTCTGTGGGTTCACTTAATTAATTTATTTGAACACTACACTATTCACTAATGATATACACAATATATTCACTTAAACTAATTTACATAAACAGTTCACTAATTTATATTCACTTATTTACTTGTTTATCTCACGAGGTCAAATTATCAACTAAACTCATCCGCTGATCGGTCCTTTATATATATATATTAGTTCCTTTTTTACTAGAAAATTCTGGATTGAGGCTTACACAAAAACAATTAGCTCTGGCATTTTCTAGATAAGACTGGTCACAAAAACAATGTCTAGATAAGATAATCGTAAACAGTTATGAATAAAAAACCTTCGTATCCGCCATAATTTTAACTTCCATACCTGGCTTAGACAGTGTCGAATTTAGGGACTATACCAGTGTGCTGTTTCATAACACTACCCCCCACTTGAATGTAAGTTTCTCCTGGAACTTTTGTGTAGCCGAGACTGGATGTTTGAAACGGCAAATGGCCCCATTTCTACACTTTCCGATCTTATGGAAATAGCAGGGCACCGTCTTCATCGGATACTGATAACGGGGGTTGTACCTGCAAATTAATATCTGGACGCTGGTTTCTGGGAAGATAATCTCTACCATGTTCCCGATAACTCGCCAATCCAACTGGTTACTCGCTATCTTAGGCATAGCCAGTTTTTTCACGCTGGATTCTAACACATGGTCTTGGAGGTTACGAAGTGCTTCCAACACATCGCGGTAGGTAGATCGATCTTCAAATTAATTTTTAGTTACCACGTAGACGGCGTACCGCGAATTATGTTCCAGTTCAGTATCTTGCAAGGGGCTGGAATCTGTTGTTTTTTTTCTAATTGCCCGAACTTCTTTCGAAAGACGGTTCCCATCCCTCGTGCGTTGTTGATACGGGCGGGGATGTTGTATGCCAGTGAATAAACTTCCGGGAGAGTGGACAAATCTTGTTGTTGTTCCGAAGTGACTCCATACTAGCTTTCCCGGTACCTCCATAAGCGCCCATAAATTCATCGAGGGTAGGGTCGGACACATATGTAATAAGGTTTACTCCTTCCTCTAGGTCATGGTCTCCTTCGAATGGCGATAGTCGGTTTTGGTGAACTACTTTTGGTTTTTCGTTGGGGATCTTGCTTATGCGATATATAACATCATTGATCATTTTCTTGATTGAGTATGGACCTTCCCAGGAATTTTGTAATTCTGGAGAAAATCCTCTTCTCCTAGTCGGGTTGTGTAACCATACTTTGTCCCCTTCTTTAAAACCACCTTCTGTGGCCTGCGTGTCGTACCGACTTTTCATTCTGTCGCTGGCAACTTGGAGATTTGTTCGAACTAATTCATGAATATCGTCCAGCCTTCTTCTCAATTGGATCACGTGGTCTCGTCCAGCTAGATCTTCTCCAGGGCGACAGCCAAATTCCAGGTCACAAGGAAGCCTCATTCCACATCCAAACAGGATTTTCGCAGGTGTTTCACCCGTGGGCTCATTGACTGCAGATCGATAAGCCAATGTGAATAGGGAAATATACTGGTCCTAGTCTCTCTGATGGCTGGATACTACTTTGGACAGGTATTTTCCAATACTCCCATTCATTCCCTCGACCATTCCGTCTGAATGTGGATGTAATGCTGTTGTCCTGGTCTTTTTCATTCCCGGCTTCTCGCAAATCTCCTGGAATAGATGGCTTTCAAAATTTCTTCAGTGGTCACTGTGGACTTCCAAGGGTACTCCATATAGGCTGATAAATTCCTTCACCAATACATCCGCGACAGTTGTGGCCTCTTGGTTCGGGATAGCGTAAATTTCCACCGACTTTGTGAAATAATCCTTTACAACCTGTATAATACATACATCACCATTTTCGGTCGTCGGAAATGGTCCAGCGATGTCTAAAGCAATCCTTTAGAAAGTTCTTCCAACATTATACTGTTTCATAGATCCCTTTCTCTTGCAATGTGGTCCACTACTCGTAGCACAAGTCGTACATTTCTTACACCAGTCCTTCATATCGTCGGAGTTTCACGGACTCGCTGAAGGGCTTTCTTCACTCCCAGAAGACCTCCCGATGGACTGTCGTGTAACTTCTTCAGGACCTCAGCTTCTCGTTCTTGGGATAACTAGCTGTCTCCTCATCTCGGAACTATCATCGTTTTCAAGGACCCTTTCCAACAGCCCTTCTTTCAGGACAAGGGAGTCCCACTGAGCCCAATACGCCTTGAGTTTCGGTGAAAATCTTGACACTTCTGGCCAGGTAGGTCGCCAATTTTCTTCCTTCTACTGCCGAATCTTCTTTAGGCAACGAGGATCATTCTGCTGATCTTCTCTGATCCTGTTGGGTGACCATTCTCCATCGACTACTATAGTTCTTGAAACTGCAGCTTCCCTAGATTCCGCCTTGTTGCAGTGGGAGCAGTCTGGACAGGCACGGCCGTCTGGACAAGGAGTCGACATTTCGGTGACTCACACCAGCTCGATGTTCGATGTTGAAATCGTACTCTTGATGTCGTTCAATCCATCTAGCGAGCTGGCCCTCGGGATTTTTGAACCGCATCAACCACTTGAGTGCTGCATGATCAGTCCCGATTGAAAACTTCCTACCATAGAGATACTGGTAAAAGTGTTCCACGGACTTTACTACTGCCAAAAGTTCTCCTCTTGTGACACAGTAGTTTCGTTCTGGTCTAGATAGGACTCTACTGAAATATCCCAGCACTCGTTCTTGCCCTCCTTGGATCTGTGAGAGCACTACACCTATTCCTACGTTGCTTGTGTCAGTGTCAAGAATAAAGTCTCCCTCTGGTAATGGATATCCTAATATCGGCGCAGAGGTTAAATGCCTCTTCAAGGTTTCAAAAGCCGCTTAACAGTCTTCGTCCCATTGGAAAGCTCTTGCTTCTTCTGTAAGTCGAGTTAGAGGCTTGGCAATTTCTCCAAACATCCTGATAAATCTTCTATAATACGTACAAATTCCAAGGAAACTCCTAAATTGATGTTTGTCGGTTGGTTGCGGCTATTGCTGAATGGAAGCAATTTTCTCTGGATCCACCGCCACTCCCTCATTGCTCACTATATGATTGATTAACGTCGGGAGTAAAAGAAGCATGGCAGTCTAAGGTGCCAAAAGCTTCCTTCTCTAGGTTGCGCGACAACATCCGTCTCAATGACCTAACCGATTCAGGACCGAACTCAGTATAACCTCTGACTTGTAACTCGCACTCCAATTCTCCCTTAACTAAATATTGATGATCAATTTTCAGTAACGGGAAGAGAAGAAAAGAAATATTTACGATAATTGGTATTAACAAAGATATAGATATTCAGGAAAATAATTAGATAGCTCGATACCTACGTCAAATATAGGGAATATAAATATGAGGACAACCTTTATATTGCTTACTGAAAGAAAATTTATAATATCTGGTGTTACCACGAAAACAATTTGTATCATATGCGAATATCAAGATCCAATCAACAAATTGCGTTACTTTTAACCTTCATAATTCCGACTATAAAAAATAACATTGAAGAACTAGTAGAGTACATGTACCCCAAGTTTTTTCAGTTAGTTTTGTATAAATTTACAACTAAATGCATTTTAACAGCGAATGAAATCAAACACTGGAGTGTCATTGTATTTTATTGTTTTTGATAGAAATAAAGCAACACGCTGTATTAATATGAAAAAAGTATAATCGTTGGTATTTATTGCAAATGTCCGTTACTTTAGAATGCATTTGGCAATCATACTCTCTTATTTGAAGCACTGATTTCGACTTTTCTATCTCCTTTTCTGTCGCAAATATAACATCTACTAATTTTAGCTGTTGGAGGACCAGGATTTTCAGTTTCCATTGCAAGTAGTTCTGGTACAACAAGCTGCATGTTTTTCTTGATGGACGTGCAAAGTAGTGATGGTGTTATGTCTATGTGTTAGATAATGTTTTCCTAACTGTAATAAAAACAGTCTTCTATTATCGAGTCTGCTAGTTTCCCAATCTGGGAACTTGATCATCCAGAGTTTGAAGTAATTGATGCCTTCAATATCAAGAAGATGGTAAAACATTACCGTTGGCCAACGGTTTGTTTTTCTTTGGGGCGTGTATTTGCACGATCGAAAATATGGTAAATAAAAGAAAATCATGTTGATAATCGGTTTCAATATTCCTATGAAATCACCATAAAGACAACCAAACAGAATTTTCATTTCTGTCAAAGTTTGGTTTGTGGAAGTTTTCCATTTAAAACATATTTAACGTAGGAAAATCGTAAAGCATGCACTGGACATGCATTGATTTAGGACATCTGCAACTTTGTTGGCTAATAAAGGACTTGATGCTCTGGAACTAAAAAGACTTGAGGGTTGGGGAAGATCCACTACAGCCAAGAGTTACGTACTGGAGTCGATTGAAAATAAAGTGCGGTTTGCTACTCAAGTTCTACATAATCACGATGTCCATATGAATATCGAAAAAATGTAAGCTCCAACATCAACTCATATTTCCGCTCCAAGTAGTTCCATACCAAGTGAATCTCCGTTGATTGACATTAACACAGATCAAGAAGTACATGAGCAGCAAAGTAAAATGACTGTCATTTTCAATAATTATGCTTCAAACTGTTTTATTAATTTTAATATGCATTAATTTGAAGTTAAGTTGATTTGTTCATTATGATATTGTGTTAAATGGTTTTGCGTTATTTTTAATTTTAAATAAAGTTTCTGCAACGTACCCTAGAGTCGTATTTACAACCTACTTTCATGTTTTAATGTTGGTGAATTAATACAAAAAACCGATCGTGCAAAAACAAATATAACGCGAATAGAATAGAAATCAAAATAAGCAAATACACAGTGAAGCGACTTCATAGAGGTCTGCCGGTTTACAATCTACATCTGGACCCGACCGATAGCCGTAGAGTCCATATCACGAAAGTTGAAGCCACGTGAAGTTGGAATTATTGACAATCGCAGAAACCAAATTTTGTCATGTTTATCTATATCGAGTCGCTTAGTAACGACTACTGGCGTAAAACGATGATTTATGCCGATAACCACTTTATAATTTGATAGTTCAGAGTTATGTTCCTGATTTTTTATTTGTTGAATATTTTTGATTTTGATTATTTTAAGACGTTTAGCTATTGTATAAGTTAGTGTTGTGTATTTTATTTAATCAAAAACCACGTTTTCTGAAAAACTTTTTGGCAAAAAAGCAAAAATGGTCATAGTCAATGCACTAACATTTAGAGAACTACACAGGATTAGGGATATTATTCACAATTTCTACATCCTGAAGAAGAGATCCTACTTTAAAATGTAAGTTTCATGAAGAGACCGACCCTGAATTCAAATGCGATACATGTCGTTTCTATCAGTTGATCAATTGAATATTTCTAAAATGTGCAACAACGAAGTGATGAGTGATTTGTTTACATCAGGTGCAAACCGTGAGTAAATAAAATTACTCGTTACTATCAAATTTTTGATTATAAACATCCAACTTGAGTCAAAATTTTCCAAACAAAATAAAAAATTATCAAAAAGTGATTAAGGTAATCGATTCTCACACCGATGGACAGTCGTCCTTTCAAACAGCCAAACTGTGAGATAGGGCCGGTTCCAATCCAAAGTAAAATACGTTTCTGAATAATTACGTCAGCTTCAAATCAACTTCAACAAAATGTCTCTCATTCAAAGGCAGCTAGTCAACAACGTATCATTTCACCTCTTAATGGACATCAAGCTATTTCATTTAAGTAATACAATAAAAGATTCCCACTAAACAAGAAACATAACAAGTCTTTTTTGTGATGTTCTTTTTAGAGAATTTTCGTGATTTTTATTTAAAACGTTAATAAAGTATCTCCTAGATGTCTTAATTTAATTACCAACTCTAATAACATCCATGTCATGTAAATGAAACATATTTTTGATGTATACAGTAAGACTTGAATCCGCATCTACATACAGATCCTATGAACTTCTTTTTAGTAACTTCCTATAGGAAACATTAATACGATGTTAATTTGTATGCTTCTCACTAATGTCACATACAGAACGTCGTAATATTAAAAATTAACATGTTTCTATGATGATCACATGTTGCAGTTACTTTTACATCTTTCGAAATAATTTTTAGGAACATCCTACTATTACGTCTGTACGATGTTAGTTCATAAAACTCTCAGTAATATCTCATATTAAACATCACAGTAACATAAAAAAAGAAGAAAACAGAAGAGGAACTGACGAACGAAACAAACAGTAGTTATCTGTGGAATCAAATGACAAGCATGAAATGACGGATGGTTTTAAGTTCTGTGTTATATTTTATTTGTAGGAATCACATATTTTGCAAGTAGTACTTGAATAAAGTGGTCTTGGTTTTTGTTAGTTCCCACTTAGCTATAGTTTCTATACTTAGTTATAATTCTTGTTATAATGGACGAACAACAATTGTTATCGGTAAGTACCTATTCCAAACTCATAATTATTAAAACATAATACTCATTCAACACTTTAATAGGCTATTGTACATTGAAATTCCAGGGGGCGGAATTGTACACTAACATTATATAATAGAGTTTACAAAATAAGGGTTTTTTCAATTTTTAAAATATTTAAGTTAGTAAGTTTATTTTAAAAACGATTCACAATATTTCAAATACTAGATATGCATTATACCCTACAAAAAACTTAATATTGCATTAGGGTAGATATTATTATTAATAATAAATCATGCTCATATGTTGGCAGATATTTGAATCTAGGAGAAAATATTTTCAATGTTCAAGATGTCTCAGAAGCTACTTACACAAATAAAATAAAAAACAAATAGTTGGTAATTATGAAATGAAAGGGGAGTAACTATTTCAGATAGTCTGATACAAACCTTGTATTAAACAGTACAAGAAATATTGAATCAAGTATCTCTAGTTCTAGTTTTTGTAGTAGTAGTCTTAGCCAACAATATAGTTTTGCAGGTCAGGAAATTTTAACATTATTACTAACAATTCTTGTGAACAATTAGAGACTGTTTAAGACTTTAAAAACAGAAATTTATGTTGAAAAGCTCATTTTCATTTGAAAATTCACTGAATACAATAAATAAGCTGTGGGTGTCCCTTTCAATGGTACCTACATCAATCTAATTAAAGAATATGTAACTTATGATACTGAATACTCCAGTCAACAAAGATCATTCAACTATTTATTATTGTAGAAACACAGCTATTGGATACACAATTGGATACAATTAATTATAAACTCATTTAACTTGATAATGTATTCATATCTCTCCTTCATAAGTAGTTTTTTTTGTTTACAGTATAATAATAATGCTTAGTTTTCATTAAGTTACAATTCGACGATGTTAATATACAATTTGTTCCTGGATGAAAATAACAAGATGAGAATAGTATATTATTTTATACAGAAAAGAAGTATGAATTTTCATAGCACACCTGAATTTACCTGCCAAATGGAGTGAGGCGTGTAATAGGAGGTTAATCATGAAAAGTCACTTCTTGAAATAAAATATGTTATTATTCCTTTGAAGAACCCCGCATGTATCTTATGGAATATGGGTCCCAGTCAATTGGCTGAAAATCAAGTTTGATGTAGTTTATGATGATCGATCAAAGGTCTCGATGGGCACAATTTGATCTAAAGTAATTGTTTTATCAGCTGTTGTTCAGAACACCTTTGAATGTTTCACAGATAGGGATTTTGAAGTGTACTTTATGGAATGGTTGAGGCACTCGAAACAGCCACTCTTGCGTGAGAAAAAGTAACCGTAAGTAAACGATAGAATTTTCTTAAATCAGATTGAATTTCTATTGATGTAACGTAATGTTTCATTAAATCTTTATGGTGTAAAATTTTCATTATTTTTAATATAATTAAAAAACTCTTCTAATAAATTGTTTGTAAGCTAGCTGTAATGTATGTGTATCCGTTAAACTTTATTAATTCAGTTTCAAAGTATGTTACGTTATGGTAACTACGGATTAATATACCATTTTTTATTTCTTGCTTTCACTGAATGTGTTCAATAGTTTCCACTTTCCAGACTTGTTATGTAATATGCTTACACAATTCTATTTTTTTAGGTTGGATTCCTGGACAAGATATTCTTTTTTCTAATTTTGTACCTGTTTTTTTCAAATTTACTGTACTGTTCATTTATAGTGAATAAACGTTTTAAATCCTTTATTGCTCTTTTGCTATTTTATTTTAAATGTACAGGATGAACAACTAAGAACGACTGTAGGCCACATCTCAGAAAATAATCATGGTACAACTTTCCAAAAAATTACCTTCGGGTAAGTGATCCTGAAAAATTGCTGGAAAATATTTTGCAATCTCTAAAATATCCGCTAGGGGTGGAATGAACCCTCGAAAACATAAGACTTCAAAAAAACATACTAAAGGTGTCCTAAAAATACAATTGTTGAAATATTGATGAGATTATGAATAAATTTAATTAAGGAAATTTTGTGCCATTATTCGTCAAATAATGGGTGGAGCAGGTTCAAACTTATGAACAAATGTATAACTTTTTCGTTTTCTCCCCGATATTAATGATTTTAGCTGCATTTAAAAGAGTTTTTCTGTTTAATGAGATTGATAACAAAATTATATAATTTTGTATCCACTCGGAAATTTCAAATGTAAATTGAAGCATTTTTTTAATTTTTATATCTGATATTGTAAATCTTATATCTTGGAATAGATTCCTATTTTTTAAACCCTTTTCATCAGAATTTAAAAAATACCTCATTACATTTGAAATTTCCGAAAAAAATGGGAAATTTATCGACTTTTTCACATAGCGTTGACAAAATTGTTCAATTTTGTTATTTTTGTGAAGCATATCTTATTAAAGAGGAAAAACTCTTTCAAATGACACCAAAAACATTGATATCGATTAAAAAACAAAAAAGTGTTACGACATTTGTTTTTTGGGTTGAACCTTCCCCCACCCCTTACTTGAAGAATAAGGACAAAAAGTCCCTAACCATATTTTTTCATAATCTCAACAATATATCAAAAATTGTATTTCTAGGATACCTTTAGTATGTCTTTTTTGGAGATAATCACAGTATTATGTTTTTAAGTGTTCATTCCACCTCATAGCAGATATTTTAGGAACTAATAATATTTTTCAGGGTCGTTTTCTTGAAGGTATTTTTTTAAACTTGTACCATGTCTATTTTTTGAAATATGGCCGACAGCCGGCGTTCTTAGTTATTCTCCCTGTATTTGCTGATTAGGCACAGAAACATATATAGGCTGTCATCTAGAATGTTTGATATATATTATTTGGAGGTTTATGTAATGTCCATACAACGTCTACGAGAATACACTGTATTGTTTTTGAAATGTCGCATTTAGATCATTCATAAGATGTTATTTTTTAGACATTGCATTAACATCGACAAGATGTTAAAAGGCATTTCAAAATGTAACAGAAATGTTGTTTTTAGTTCGTTATAGAGACTTCCTTTTGAGGAAGTTCTAGTAACATCACAGTAATGTAAAAAGGCAGTGCTTTAACATCGCTGAGAAGTTAAGTTGAAACATCACAAAAGTTAACAGCCACAAGCTGGGCATAAGCGGTTGTATAGATGTGCATGTGATGATAAAAAGAGGAAAAAAAGGAAGAACATTATCACAATGTGATGTTGAATTGACATAACTGTAATATTTATTTGCATAGTGGGTAGTTAGCTCAATCACTACCTAGAAGGATTAAGTCAACATGTAAACCCGAAGGATATAGTATTCGCATCTCGCATATCTAACGGTAGAGTGTTTATATATTTATGATCAAAAATTTTAGTAGACAAATTCATAGTTGATACAGGGCATGTAACCATAAACAGAAATGTTTTACAAGCCAGAAGAATAATAACTCCATCAGCACGATTAGTATATTATCAAATGTATGTCCAAGCATACCCCTTAACATAATTAAAAAGGATTTAAAAAAAACTAAGCTTAAATTCAGTATTATAAATCTCATATCGACGCTTAAGATAAATTAATCCCATGTTTAATCATATACTTAGTTTTCGTAGCACTCCCACCAGAAAATTTCGTAATACCTCTTATCGAATTTGAACAAACTTCATATCAATTATTCATAACCCAAAATGAAACATGTTTTAAATGTAAACTAACTGGACATCGTGCAGCATATTGTTCAAATACTACACCTACCAACCCTACTCAAAACAATCCTAATCAAACATCTACTATTATCCCTCAACATGCCACATACCAAAATTCACTGACTAACACAATTCATCAAACCACTCATATACCTGTACTCATTTCAGATAACACCATATCCAAAACACACATACCAACCTTTGTATCTTCAAATACTGGAACTCAAGCTGCAACTTCAACTATCATTAACCAATCCCTACTTTCAACTACAAGCAAACCCATTTATACCCTAAAACTTCCAACTTCAACCAAATCCACACCAAAAACAACTTCTGAATATACTTCTGTAAATCCTATCGTTCAATTAAAGAAAACAACCAAAACCAAGGAAAAAGCTTACCAAATAACAACACAAACCTTACAACATTACCAGAACCTATAAAAGAATACCTAGAAAGCGAAACTCAATTGCTGAACTTGGATCAAGAAGCGGATCTTTGCGAAAACAGCCAAGCATCAAAAGATATACTCAGTGTAACAAAATCGTACGCAGATGACTGTCAGTCACTTCTACAATTCCTAACCAAATTACATCCATATTACACACATAAAATAAAAAATAAACGGTTTCAAAGATTAAAACTAACTTTTCCGTATATGTGGCCCTGAATAATATCCTATCATAAAATTGCCACTTCGGGGAATGTATCAAGCTAACAAACCGAAATTTGTCCAAAAATAACCAAAAATGTAATATATCTGGATTTATAGGACCCGCTGTACTCGCTCTAGTCAGCTAAAAATCAATAGGGTGAGACACCTTGAACAATATTCAATCATGAAATTGGTCACTTGTATACACTCTGGAGGCAGTATCTTGCTAACAAACTAAAAATTCTCCAAAAATGACAAAAATTTGGTACTTCAAGTACCATAGAACCCGGTGTACTGGCTTTAGTGAGCTGAATATTAACAGGATTCATCTTTGAGACGCTCTGAATAATATCCGATAATAAAATTGGTCACTTGTCTATACTCCGGAGGCTGTATCGTACTAACAAACTTTCTCCAAAAATGACAAAAATATCGTACTTAAAGTACTAAAGCACCGGTTCTACTGGCTCTGGTGAGCTGAAAATCAATAGAATTCATCTGTGAAATGTCCTGAATAATATTCATATATAAAATTGGTGACCTGATGAACTCCAAAGTGCAACTTGGCCTCTGTTGAAGGTTTATTACAGAAACGATGCCATTTACTACTCTGAAATTAAAAAAATTACATGTCCCAAAATCTCATACATATTTTTTTCATTTTTATTATTATAAAGCAATATTTTCAATCGTACGCCACTGGGTTTCAATTTTTCGATAAATATGTTCGAATTTCCTTCTAATTAATTATTGATAAAAATATCTAGAAATAATCTAATGACAAATAAAGTGTAGACGCATTGAAACAAAAAAATATTATAGTAGGTATATAATCGGAGTCATTCTTGACTTGCATCTCACTGCTACGCGTCCTTGTTCATTCATTACCGGCAATTTTATGTACTATTTTAGTGCGTCCCAATATGGAAGGTATGTATTCTTAATTCAATTATAATAATTTATCAGTAGTTCAAAGGTTGGTATATATATTGATATATTCACGTGAATTTGTTCAGTCGCTAAAAACATATGTGTAACTTGGTTCTAAGGGTTCAATGCCAAACATTAGTTTGTTTATATTTACATCACAATATAAAATGAAATTAATGAATTTTTAGAAATTCCCAATAATTAAACATGTGAAACAAAATTGTGCACCATTATTACAGGGTAAATTTGAAATCATTTTAATTCTATACAAGTATTGTATATTTTCAAATTTTTTTCACTTCTAGCCCGTAAACATAACTTTATTGACTTTTGTTGAGGTAGAAAAGTTCCTCATTATTAGCCAAGATAGAAAAATACAGAGCCTACTTGATTAGAACTAAATCTCAATCCATTTGACAGAATGTGAGGTTAACTGATACAAATACAAAATGAAAAAATATTTTTCATATTTAATGGTCATATCCACCTACCTATTCAAAAATGAATATCAATTGACTTATCCAAGCAGTTTTCATACTGATTTTAACGAAACAATATTATCAAATCAATACAAAAATTATTGGATAAATGTGTTATCCGTTGCGTTCGTTGTGCACAGATGTCATGTCACGTGAAACGGGAATGACTTTATGTCAAAACTTCTAATTCCAGACCGTATTGGAAATAGACCCAATTTAAGCACTCGCACCATTGGCAAATCTTTAAATGTAAGTAACCCAACTGTGTTCAATATTTTAAATGAACAGTAGTTGTATCCTTATAAGTATACTCAACTCAATGGTAATATTTATTGTAATTTTTTGAGAAAAACCCTGCCTGATTTATTAAACGACGTTGTACCATTAAATATTAGGCAGACTATGGATGATGTATGGTTTTAGCACGATGGGGCATCTGTACATTATTCTCTAGCGGCCAGATGACTTATAACCCAATAATACGGAAACAACTGGATAGGCCGAGGTGGACCCAATATGTGGCCTGCGAGGTCACCGGATTTAAATCCAATCGATTTATTTCTGTGGGGTTACATGAAGTCCCTAGTCTACGGTACAATAGTAGAAACGGGGGAAGAACTGATAGCAAGAATCCATGCAGCTACAGAAACTATTTCCGGCAATCGCCAGTATTTCCAAGGTATGCGATTTTCAATGAGAAAACGTTGCAGATTATGTGTAAATGTAAATGGACAAAATTTTGAACATCTTTTGTAATTTGTTGGCTGCTTAGTTAAAAATTATGTTTGAATGGGAAATTATTTAACTTTGTAATTATCTTATTTTTTATTGTCATTAATACTTTTGTTAATAAAATCACAAGTTTTGAAAAGAATTTTCAACAATATCTTGAAAACTACAAATTTTTGGTATGTGAAGGTTATGCGTTTTTCACGTGAAAACTATTGAGGAATACAAACTCAAATAAAAATAGCTTCAAATGCGAGTGGCGTAAAAATGGGAGGGGAAAGATGACATATTCTTCCAAATGTACACCACTGGATCAAGAATTGAAACATGTTTTCCCATCAAAATATGCCTCTTTACCTTTAAAAACAACCTGCCAAATGCCAGATCATTATATTCATCCATTTTAAAGTTATCAAATTAAAACATTATATTTTTCATAACTTTAACACCCTGTATTTCGAAAAGTAAATGTGTTGGGCTTCTCAATCCCTATATTGTCCTGTCCAATATTACGAGAGGTCTCTACACGCAAATGTTATGTCATTTGAAAACACCCTGTATATATGTATGTGTTATAACGGAATTTGTAAGCACGATAGAGGGCGTATTTTTTGACGAATAGAGACCAAACTCGCTACAAGAATCGGTTCGGCCAACATCTTGGACGATTTCGTTAATGCGCTAAATCGGCCTAGTAAAAACAAAATGGCGGCCTGTCAAAGATGAAAAAAGTCGTATTTCCTTTGTTTTTCATTTGACTCAAAAAATTCACAGAGCTTTTTTATAGACCTTAATACGTTCGACAACTTTTGTATTTAATATTTTTCTCTAAATCGTACATTCAAATATTTATTTAAGAAAATTCACAAATTTACCAGAATTTTTTTCTATTTTTTCGTTTTTGATTTGATGCCAAAATGTTACTTTGGTTTTTTGTACATCTCAAAACATTCTATTACTTTTGTGTCTAATTTTTTATTTAGGGTTTTATGCAAAAATGTTACTGAAATAAGCCTGTCCAATTGGTCCAGTGCCATTGGGATTTTTTTATTTGTTTTCACTAGACAGAGATTCTCAAAAGTGCTCTCCACCCCTCTTTGCTTTTGAACGAAAATTTGGAGCGTGAAAATGAACTGTTGTTAGCTTCTCTACTAGTATTAAGAGGTGACGTTACCAAGCAATAATATTGAATGGGACCTTATGGCAAGTGACACTTCGTCTGAAAGGTATTTCGAATACCTATTCAATCACACTAATTTTGTTTGAGTATACGATGTTTTTGATGGTTAAAATAAATAAACACTAAAATTTGAGTTTCGCTTTTGATTAATAAATGGTTAAGAACAAATTCTTATAATAATTGTTCAAAATGTGCTCCATCTACTTCCTGGCAGTAAAACATCCAATTATTAAACTCTTGTTGTACTCTATAAAATGTGTCAAAGAAAATTGACCTACATTCTTCAACAATTCTTTGTTTTAATACGTCAATACTATCAGGAGCTCTGGCGTAAATTTTAGATTTAAGGTATTCCCACAGAAAAAATCTAAAGGTGTCAGGTCCGGTGACCTAGCTTGCCATTCTTTTGGACCACGTCGTCCTATCCATCTACCAGGATATTCCTCATATTGATAACGTCTTACTGCAAAGTAATAGTGTACAGGAGCACCATCTTGGAACGTTATTTCCAAGTTACAAAATTAATCTGGATTATATTCCAGAATTTGAAGAATTAACGGTTCAATTGCGTTTTCTAACATCTCGAGAAATACTTCATCGGTTCACACATTCGCGGACACAGACGAATTAGGGAGCTCAGGAGGACACACTGGAAATTTCTTGTGTGGTTTATTTTTTATGTACCTATATCATATCTTCTAGCCAAATTAAAAAAAAAAAGTTTTTTCCTCTAAAAAATCCAGTCTGCAATTGCAGATATGTCCCAGCAAATCACAATTTTTGATGTGCACGAACAAACTGTCTGCAATTTCAGACGTTTTTCCATTATAACGGACAATTGGCTTGATGTAGGTACAGACGAAATATTTTCACTGAAAGAAGCAGCCTGACATTAGAAATAAACTTTTATATCCCTTACATAACAACACAAACATATCTTCGAAAGAAACTAAAATAGAACAAAACTAAAAAAGTGCAAAACAGAATGAAACTAATTTTTCCAGCTAAAAAAACTAAAACAAATCTAAATGGAATGTAATTGTTCGAAGCATTCTCCTACACAAAGAGGCGATTTTGAATCACAACCTTTACATCTCTAAGAGGTTTGCCCTGCATCTTAGAAAGTAGCTTTTTCTTTTATAATTTTCTTAAGGTGGGGGGATTTTCTCGCGCACATGGTTCTGTTGATCTACTGGTGCATTCCTTGTCTTGCGGCAATTTATCGCTCCCACTGAAACTAATTTTCTACCATCTTTCATTCCATGAGATATTCCGAGGAATCCTTTTATAATGTATTCTCTAAAACTCAACAAGCTTTTGTTGGACTCATTTATCTTTCGATATAATAAGAAGCTATTTACTATGGTTATGTCCAGTAAACGAAATAACTTTTTTGTACCATCTTACAGACTTCCTCGGGAAGCTATAGGAAGAAGTAAGTTGGTCACACCTGTCGACTCCGGACATATGAAGATTATATCGATGAACTTCTTCTGGCTTCATTTTTCATACTCCGTACAAATTTCTTGTTTCAGCCATTCGTGGGTGGAATTTTGTCGTAATGCATAAGACTTCCCTTTTGTCTTTCCATTTGGATACGTAAACTTTCCCCTTTCGCAATCAAATGTGTACACCTCTTTTCAGTTTTTTTGAGGTAACTGTCTTTGGATTTCCCTTTCTGTTAGATCTAAGTGTTTCAGTAATGTGCGTTTTTCGTTTTAGAAGTTTCTTAGACCAAAGGACACTGTTGTAATAATTATCCATCAGAAAGTGATGTCCCCTGTCTAAGAAGGGGCTTATGAGTCTAAGCACTAACGATACAAGATTCGATACATTTTCGGGATGGGTTGTATTCGAGGCTAATTTACCTTTGTATATTTCTATGTTATGGTTACACCCGCCAGGAGAACACAGTTCATAGAACTTGATGCCATATTTGGCCTTTTTGCCTTTCATATATTGTTTGAGGCTAAGCCTTCCCCGGTGTAACAGAAGAGACTCGACCAAAGATAGAGGCTCATCAGGTAAATAAGCTTTTTGAAAATTTCTGATCAATGTTCTGAGCAGCTCATTTATTTTGTTAAGCCTGTCAGTATTTTGGTTTTCAGTTGTTCGATTAAAACATCGAAGAAGTTGTTCAAAACGTCTCCCAGACATTGTTTGGGAAAATACTGGATGATAGTAGAGTGGGTCCGAAGAAATTGATTTGCGGATCGTTGGAAAATGAATTTGACCCTGAAGTATACATATACTAAGAATTTTGTACAGTTCTTCACAGTTCGTTTCGTCAAATTTAGTAAAACGCTCATGCCAGCGCTTAGGTTTATTTGATTTTTCTAAGTTTTTTCCATGAATATTTGTATTTGTAAGGTGCGAATACATCACTTTTTGGCTCCACAAAGAATTAAAAACTTCAATAGGGGATGGAGGATGATCAAAATTCAGTTTTACGCCAGCAGATATTTGATCTAAATTTGAATTTGGACTGTCGATTGTTGTTTCCTCCCACTCATCATTCTCATCACTTTCGTTGATATTTTGAGGATTACTTTCAATAACACCTACAACAATACCGTCAACACCTATTTCAGGAAGATTCTCAATAGCATTTTCTGTCGATTCTGAATTTCCACTAATATGTTCTGTTATATCATCCCACTCATTATTTCCACCAATTTCGACATCACCATCTATTGAACCTGTAAAACAGACATAAATAAATGGACCTTACCCTCAATGGCACTCTCAACAATACCCTCAATATTCCTTTCATAATTATCCACTACTGAATTGTCGTCTGATTCTGAATCACAGATGGTATCGTCACTGTTATCTTCATCCTCACGACTGGGCAAAAATTTGGGTCTCAGTCATCTTCTGCTGCAAAAGGATCGTCTTCTGAATCTAATTCGTCGTAATTCTCATCGTCAGTTGGGACTTCATGAAATAATCGTAATAAACGTTCATGTTCCTACGAATCCATTCTCGTGTCATATGTTTCTTATAAATATGTAACGATGTTCCGGTGAACACCGCTGATGATACGCCTATGGTTCGAAACAATCCAGTTTTTATCGACAGCTGATGGATATATAAACCGGCCAACAATTTCAATAAGACAGTCCGGTCGAGGCATTGACTCGAAAAGACTCCTCCTCCAGTCTGGCGAGGTATTGACTCGTTATACTCTACCCTTCCGTCGGCAAGGTATTGACTTGACGAGCATCCTTCTTTCTATTTGGTAGGGTATTGACCTACCAAACGACAACCACCCGTGTGAGAGGTATTGACTCTCACATATTCCTGTACTTCCCACCTCTAAGGTACTGACTTAGAGGTACTTCGTCTGACGAGCATCCAGAACCCGTGTCACCGCTTACACCCGTGTATCGAAGTCTCGGCATTCGCATTGTCCAAACAACTATTCCGTAGGTATATCTCCCCGGTCGACGAGAAATAATTAGATACGCAACCTTATACGGACCGATATAATAAATATTTGATTTTAGATCAGGTATTGATCTTGTTGTACATATGTAAACAGCGTCTGTAAATATTTTTATAAGAATAAACTTATTTTATTTTGGGATCTTGTCTCTGACTGTACAACCCTACCCGGCAATCCGTAACCACCCACTTACAGAGGGTTACACCCTAATAACACATGTAAGACATTGTAGAAACATCCACATGAAACATTAGAAACATCTCTGGGAAATCCCAATTTTCCTTGGGACATTCTAGGGATGTTGCAGGCAACATCCGTGTCAGCATTTGCGATGTCCTATAAACATCCCTGCAGAATGTATGTGGGATAATACAGGATGTACTAAAGACATACAGGGTACCACCTATAAAACATCTTTAGGATACTATTAGAATGTCTATAAAATTATTTAAAAAGGGATACAAATTAAACAGAAATGCTTCAATATTTTTTTATTTAAACACAACAAAAAACATCTTAATTCAATAAAAACTAAAAATCAATATAAAATTCAATATTTTTCTATATAAACAAAACAAAAAACATCTTAATTCAATCAAAATCTAAAAATCAATATAAAATTCAATTTTTTCAATTTAAACAAAACAAAAAACACCTTAATTCAATCAAAAACTGAAAATTAATATAAAATTCAATATTTTTCTATTTAAACAAAACAAAAAACATCTTAATTCAATCAAAAGCTAAAAATCAATATAAAATTCAATATTTTTCAATTCAAACAAAACGAACAAAAAACATCTTAATTCAATCAAAAACTGAATATTAATATAAAATTCAATATTTTTCTATTTACAAAAACATCGTAATTCAATCAAAAACTAAAAATAATATAAAATTCCAATAAACTAATTTCCACTCCCATTCTTTTTTATTCGGGCCCTAATATTTATTTCCTTCGCTCTTCTCAGCCAATCGCCAATCCTTTGCTTTGTTTCCTTATTACTAGAAGCAAGGCCCGATTTCTGTGCACCTTCTAAAAAAATTATACATAAATTAGTGGCATAAGAAACGACATTTCTTCAGACTTTAATTTTGAACTCAAGCGTAAAAGTTAACACTTTTTAAACTCTAGTTAAATCTATAGGTTATACGATATTAAAATTCAGATCAAGAAATTCTTATGCAATTTCTTAATCTTGAATTATTTAGTTAAAAAACGAATTTTCCATTGTCAATACTTTTAGGTGTTAAATTGGTTAGGTGATTTATGTTATGAAAATACAGGGCTTAGTTTTTTCACACTAATTTTTAAAATAAATCAGAATGTTATATTAACGAATAGTGTTTTTATACATAATTTTTGACAATGGTCTCAAAAAACAATATAAACTGTACTAAATAAGATTCCTAATTACCAATCACTGCTTTTGCAAAATATGTGGTTCCAAACGAATTTTTTCCTTTTTTTCCCAAAAATGAAAACTGTTCTGCTAACGAATCCTCAATTATTGGTGCAATACAACGTCTTATCAACTCGTATGTATTATTTCCACCAAGCTTGGACAAAAACAGGACCTGAAATTTTAAAATTATATCTAATTACTGGATATGCTCTCGGAATTTCATTTTTGTACAAACTACAGAAGATAAGCCTATCATGCTATACACAGAAGTAGTTTAGATGAATGCATTTAATTATTAACACATTTTGGTTTCTGAATGCATTTTCCATTTCCATTAAAAAATAAATAATAGAAAAACAAATATAAATCATGCCCACAAAAGGGCTGTGTCGTTCGGCTAAATTAATGAAGGAATAATATTTACTTACCAATGCTGTGAAATTTTCTGGCATTGATAGGAAATTCTCGAATTTTTTCAAATTCTCCATTGTTGTAATGGGAAAGTTAATTTGAGATTTTTCCAAAATACTCAGATGGGATTCAGCCTCTACATTTGCACGGTTGATGCAGACATTGCTGAGTTTTGAATTAATTTATATCAGCAGGGATTGTATATTGTATAATAATTTTTGGTTGCGACAACAGCTGTTTGAAGTTTTATCTGCAATATATTCAAATTAGAATTGAAGACATTAATTCAATTTAAGCATTTAAACTTACTTATATTTTCTTTAATAATCTGCACAGGAGTTCTAGGACTACTTATTGGCTGCTCTAGTAGTAATGAAGCCCTGGGGAAGCTTGTGATTGGCTGTGAGTCTGTAACATCTGCAACAAAAATAAACAGTTCAATAACGATTGAATTACCTTCAGAATCATTACAATTATTTTCTCCTGTTTCATCCAAATCGTTAGTCCAAATTGGGGGAGGCGGCAAATTTCTGTTCTTTATTTTATATTTTTTTGTTTTTATCATCGGTCCATTGTCTTCTGATTCAGAAGAAGAAAATACCTTTTTTCTTCGAATTCTTTTATCTGGTATTGCAGTTTCATCTCCTTCATCAGTATTCAAGTCACTAGTATGTTCAGCTTTAGACGCCTTTGCTCTCGCGACTCCATAGACATCTACAAAATGCATAATATATAAAATATTTAAATAGTGTAAAGTAAATCTACCTTACCATATGTAGCATTTCTAAATGTTCTCACTTCATGAGAGGGCCAGCAAGAGTTGAACTAACATTTTTTAATTAGAATATTCAGTTTTTCCCGTGTGACAGCAGGCTACAGACATTCATCCCCATTGATCCATCTAGTAGGATCTGCTTCAACAGTTTCGTCAGCAATGAAGCAAACAACAATCCATGTTTTTTTGGGCGAAGACATATTTTTGTTCAGATACTGTCGACATGAACTAAAACTAATAAAACAAACAATACCAACAAAAAATTTTAAGCAATGTTACTCAATATGTTGAAATAATAATATTTAAATATTTAGGGTTATTTAATGAAAGTGTGCAATATAAAATTTGATAAGATTTTTATGGCAATTTAGGTGTATTTAGAAAAAAAACAGATATGGAAAAGAGTTATGTATTTTTCCATTTATATTAAATGAAGCACTAGTAACTATATTGCATTTTGGATTCTACGAAAAACTCGATAAGAATATTTTATGTATGTCCAATAATTTTCTGGCAGTTAAAAACTACCATGTTGGAAAAATTCAATTTTGGTTCATATATAGTAGTTTACAGCAGACAATAGTTATAGCTAGGGTATTACATATAAAATATTCTTTCAGGATATTCTCTGCAGAATCTAAAAATGCAATGGAATACATCATTTTTTGTAATATTTAATCTGATTTAATAGTATGCAGTAAGGGAATGGCAACAAATTTATTTTTATAAATTAATTTGATACATTTGTTGGCAATTTGACTCAAATCCTAGGATTGAAGAACTGAATTTAAACCACTAACCAAAAATATATTTAATTTAGATGATTCACAAGCCGACATATAAAAGTTTTCTATTATTGAAAATCGTTTACCAACTATTTTAGTGGATTCCTCATGAACTATAATATTTTCTATCAAGACTACACTTTTATCCTTAAGCATACAACAATTGTCACCTCCATCTTTTGAAGATAAAAAAAATTGTTTAAATAAATTTGTTTATACTGTTTTACACCTAAAGATTTGTCAATAACTGGTCCATCAGAATGAACTTTTTTAAATCTGGTATTAAAATTGAATGAGTTTGGATTTGCATCAAAATCTATCATTGATCTTTCAGAAATTCTATTTATGATCTGCTGTAGTGGTTTGTCGCCTTTACGAACTAGTTTTTTTTATAAAAATCATGTGGTTTTCAAAAGGAAAAGCACTGAAATTTTCTATGCTACCAAATTCTTTAACATCATCAGCAATATGTAACAAATTATGAACATTATGGGAAATATGTTCATTGCCATAAAGTATAGAAAAAGTATTTATAAAATGTTTTATTAGTTGGTGAGCATATAATAAATTTCCATTATTTGAAAACAATGATATTGCTACATGCAGACATAAGAAATTTTCATTTACTTCTTCTGGTACATTTTGTTTTAATACAACAGGACCCAAGTAGAGTAAGAATGTACAGAACTCTGTAGCTTTCCACCGATTTACTTCCAACAATGATCTCGGTTTCCGAAGTATTTCTTTTGGCATTTGATTTTTGAATGCTAGGTATTGATCTGAAATATCTCTTGATTGTTTAGATGAAAAACGATATGGTGGTTTTCCACCAAGCCACAGGTTATTAAGTAGCTTTTTCATAACACCGAGACACACCCAGTGCATGTAATCTATTGGAAATGATTTTACCATATCTATCCCTAGAATATTTTCTGTGATAGTGGTTTCAATGTGATGACTTTCCTGTTCCTTTGTTCGAAAACTTATGTCTGTCCTTAAATTAAAACCCTCTAAACCTGGAAAACATATGCGGTTACCTACATACGTGCCTTCAATGTCACATTTGGTGCAAGACATGTATCCACTATGTCCTTTGACACATTTTAAAAATGATTTAGCAGGAACATCACATATGAAAGCAAGTATATTAACAGTATAATTCATGTTGTACAAAAAACCATGTTCGATTAAATCTACTGCTTCATTTACAAAGTCGCACATAAAATCATTGCTACTTTTAGGTTTTTCATTGTCATGATAAATCCCACAAATCTGAACAAAACCTTTATTTTTGTAAAAATTAACCATTATTGGCCAAACTTGGTTTCCCGAACATTTTGAAAGAGGCAAGCCATCAACATTAACACAAATTTCCAAGACATTGTTGTTTACATTATGTTTTAAAAACTCATCTAACAACTTTTGGATGCACTGTGATAACTCAAAGTGGTAATAGAATCCTGGTTCAACTATTTTAATTTGCGAACCAGTATGCCTGGGTGTTTTAAGAAGAGTCCTTGGGTCTTTTGGCAATTCAGGATTAATTTGCTTTAAAATGTCCAACAAATCAGATAAAGCGGAATGAATAATATTATGTTTTAATGCACAGTTTCCTAAAGAAGATGCCAAAGTCTCATTTGATAAAGTAGGAGGTAAAATAAGTAGATTATTCTCAACTCAAGCATTAAGATTACTCATTAGAGCTAGATGTGCAACTGTCTATAGAGATACAATGCTATGATGAATTATCTCCGGAATCATCTAAATGTTTACAATCAGTTACAGGCTCAGAAATGTGAGTTGGAGCTGGGCCCACTAAAACTGAATTATCCGAAGTAGAGGGTTCACCACATAGTTTTAGGTTAATTTTAGAATTTTCACCTTTGTTGATGCGTTTAAATCGTTGTTCGAACTTATTTAGAAGCTTTCTTTTTTCTCGAGACTCCATAATAAAAAAATATGGTCTACTTACCTCAAAATAATGAAAATAACAAATTTAATCATACGTGCACTTTTGCCACAAACCAAATAAAATAAATCACAGAGGCACCGGCCCAAAAACACCACAGATAACCTACAAACAGCGCCAACCAGCATCCCTCCAATAACCCGACAGAGGCTCTGATCTGCTGCAATATTGCCAGTTTTTTCACATTTTCATATAAAATACACCTCGTGACGCATTAACACCATATTTCTTATATGATTTATATCCTCGACAGCTTTGAAAATACTTAAACTTTTTTAACAAACAGGCATTTTTGCAAGCGATCGCGAGATCGGCAACCATCAACTATCGTAAACGCGCAGACTCGCGGTTGGGTTATTTACTAAATATATTGCCACAGAATAGCACGTTAGTTGGTGTATTTTTTTATATAGCGGGATTTTCGATATTTTGTGTTTGGATATAGAATCATGACGCCGAGGAATCGCGATTTCTTTGTAGTTTTTGTTTATTGAATAAATTTTAATGCAAGTGTTTCGTGATTATTTCAATTTGGTAGATATATATATATATATATATATAAATAGGTAATAAGTAAAATATTTCTTTCATGAAAAAAGATTGAAAGGAATGTTCCTAGATCATCCTAATAAAAACATAAGAGGGATGTCCTAACACAAACATCTCTAGCATATCGTACCTAAGTCACAAATATTGGAACATATGTAGGACCTTAGTGGGATATACCAGCAAGGTTCTGTGTTATTAGGGCAAATGGCTCCCGAGCAGTAAAAAGATGAAATAAGAGCAGTCCATATTCCTCAAAATATATATACAGTACAGAAAATTACAAATACAATTATAAATAAAAAAAAGAGAAATATACAGGGCGATCCGAAACAGCCGGCGGACACAGACACAAAACGACAGACGACGAAGACACCTCAAACCAAGACGGATCAAGCAGAGTTGGGTGGATCTACAAATTAAGAAAGGAATAATTAATAACCGAACTAGGAAACCGAGGTAAACTAACGGAAGGCAACGTCGAGGAACTAAGAACAAAACTGGTGGATGAAATTAGATCAGCTAAGAAGAAAACCATAGAACCACTGCCCGTAGGCCAGGCCGTAAATACAGACAAGACGAAAGAAGATGTATGCAAACAAATGAACGCAATCAGAAAATGGGGACTACATTACGACGGTTCTAGAGACCCCATAGAGTTCCTAGAACGCATAGAAGAGCTCCAAACCGCATCCGAAATACAGGATAACGTCATGCTAAGAGCGCTACCAGAAACCATGGAGGGCACAGCAATACTATGGTACCGCAACGACAAAAAGTATTGGGACAATTGGAAGGCTTTTGTAAGAGACTTCACAAATTTCTTTTCGACGACAGATAATACACAGTTACTAGAAGCCCAGATACGCAACCGAATGCAAAGAGAAAATGAAAAAAATCCAAGAATATATCATAGACATACAGACCGGCAGACCGACAGACCGACAGACCGGCAGATCGAGAGACCGACAGACCGACAGACCGATAGACCGACAGACCGACAGACCGACAGACCGACAGACCGACAGACCGACAGACCGACAGACCGACAGACCAACAGACCGACAGACCGACAGACAGGTCTATACTTTTTTTTAGGAACGAGCAGATTAATTTTCATTTTTTAGGGCTACGGATAAGGTATATTTTCAGGTGGGTGCTAAAAAAAATTATTTGGTGCGAAACAATTTTTATTCCCCGAGGAGAGAGAGGTGTAACGATGTTCCGGTGAACACCGCTGATGATACGCCTATGGTTCGAACTAATCCAGTTTTTATCGACAGCTGATGGATATATAAACCGGCTAACAATCTCAATAAAACAGTCCGGTCGAGGCATTGACTCCAAAGGACTCCTCCTCCAGTCTGGCGAGGTATTGACTCGTTAGACTCTACCCTTCCGTCGGCAAGGTATTGACTTGCCGAGTATCCTTCTTTCCATTTGGTGGGGTATAGACCTACCAAACGACGACCACCCGTGTGAGAGGTATTGACTCTCACATATTCCTGTACTTCCCGCCTCTAAGGTACTGACTTAGAGGTACTTCGTCTCGCCCGAGGTATTGACTCTGACGAGCATCCAGAACCCGTATCACCGCTTACACCCGTAAATCGAAGTCTCAGCTTTCGCATCGTCCAAACCACTATTCCGTAGGTATATCTCCCCGGTCGACGAGAAATAATTAGATACGCAACCTTATACGGACCGATATAATAAATATTTAATTTTAGGTCAGGTATTGATCTTGTTGTACATATGTAAATAGCGTCTGTA
This sequence comes from Galeruca laticollis, assembly GCA_963921935.1. Classification (NCBI taxonomy): domain Eukaryota; kingdom Metazoa; phylum Arthropoda; class Insecta; order Coleoptera; family Chrysomelidae; genus Galeruca; species Galeruca laticollis. The sequence goes on along the minus strand of OY998179.1, from coordinate 51,662,212 downwards.
AATATATTTATAAGAATAAACTTATTTTATTTTGGAATCCTGTCTCTGACTGTACAACCCTACCCGGCAATCCGTAACCACCTCCTTACAGAGGGTTACAAATATATAGAAAATGTATAAATTGTTTGCCAAAATAACTTATAAAAGTAAATAAAATAACATATCAAAGTAACCTCTATGAATTCGTACTTACCAAAAATTATTAATAACAACACCGTTTGTTGTCTTTTTCGAAAAATATTACTTACCGCGTCTCAGGACCCAACACGTCCACTCCTGTATAATCCTATGCACTACCGTCTGTGAATGCAGTCGTGCGATTCTTACCGCTAACAATAATTTCACGCAGACGCATGACCAGATATAAACAAAAACGCTTTTGAGGGACATTTTCCAGAAAAATAAATAAACGTAGACGGACAATAATGTTTAAGTTCCGTAGGTATTTACAGAAACAGCGACAGTCAAATATCGTCTACGTCTGCAGACGCGCCCTCTAAAGGGTGTCTGTAATTGCAGACATGTCCGTGAATGTGTTAAATTAGAGTTCATAAAAGAGGCCCGACATGTGGTTTTCCAAAATAGCTGCCCAGACATTTGTGAAGGTTATTGAACCGAAAGGTCACCAATAAATACAGGAAGATTTAGTCAGTAAGAAAAACTACGGATCCTTAGAAATACGAGTAATTAAGTAGTAGTAAGAAACACGTTCACGGTTATACGCGACATAAATATCAAACAAGTAAATAGACAATGCTGAGGTGGAAATATAGTAAACAAGGGTATGAACTGTGTATTCATTTCATATGTGTATATGAATAATAAGTGAGTCATTAATTATAGTTCCGTGTAAGTTGTACGGCGTATGTTTGCTGATTCATCGCCTGTTGACTATAGTCAAGACTTGTTGTGATATTTAAATAAATCTATCCCAGAGAGTTTATAACAACATTTGGTATTATTCATTCCCCACTGATTGGAGGTGAATGTTTTCCAACATTAATGGTATGGGTGTCAAATGGCTTAACAAGTGGAACGCTTTTTTCTTATCACCACATGGCGATCCTGCGAATAAATGGTAATATTTAATGGATATAGATAGTAATATTTGGCGTAAATAAATGGTAATACGCAGCCGAACGGAACAAGTATATAGTCTTTCATTTGAATTTTGGAACTTGGTGGAGCAGAAATATGGGTGGCACAGCGACCAAGCAAGAGGCGTCAGACTCAGGCAAAGCATAAGTGTCTGCCTTGGCAAAATGACGACCGTATTTCAAGCAAAAATAGCTGCACTAATCAAATGCGGCAGAACATGCATAGGCAGGAAATATAACAAAAAGACCATATATGTGAACACGGACAGTAAGGCGGCCCTTTTGGCCTTAGCAAGCCACAGCTATACGTCGAAGGTAGTGTGGGACTGTCACAATACCTTGAAAACCTTGGCAAAAGACAATAGAGTAATTCTTACTTGGGTGCCAAGCCATACAGGGGTAGCTGAAAATGAGGGAGCTGATAAGTGTGCCAAGAAAGAAGCTCATCTCACCCTCATGGGACCAGAACCAGCATATGGCGTTCCATACAGCGCCGTACGAAAAACTGTTTCCAACTGGGTGTCGCTTGAACACCAAAAGCGCCGGAACAAAATCACGGGACATGCTCAATCCAACAGAATGATAAAGAGACCATCGAGTTCCTACGCAGCAAATGATTTAAAACTGGGTAGGAAAGAATTGCGAAAAGTGGTAGGATTCATAACTGGCCACTGAATATTCAACGCACACCTAGAGAAAATGGGGATTGAAATAACAAATCCCCATTGCAGGATGTGTGGAGAAGCAGAGGAAACCGCAAAGCACGTGGTCTTCGATTGCCCTGCCCTGTGCAGAAGGCGAGCCTCCTGTCTAGATATCTTCCTAGGCACAAATCAGGAGGAAATGCAGGAAAACATAGTCCGACGAATCTCAATGTTCGCTAAGAATTTAGGATGGGACTCTGCTTAATACCTGTGAGGGGGGGAGCACAATAGGACAATTAATGGCTGAGCGGCAACAATCAGGGCACCTGAACCCTAACCCCCTCGTGACTAAAAAAAAAGCAAGAGGTCCAGAAAACTGGTACAGTCAATAACAACTTCATAGTGAAGCGCGAGAGTTTGACAACTCAAATTATAGTAGACAGTAGTAGACAAGCCTCTACGGAGGCATAATAAAAAAAAGGTTTGAAAATGGTTTAAATAAAATAGACCGAAACGTTACCAATATAAGCAAGTGATTTTATTTCTGACCGAAACCCATGAAAATATAAGAAATTGAGAATTAACGGACATTAAAAATAAATATTATAGTATTGTTGTATCTGATAACAGTGGCATTTATCTTGAAATTAATATGGTCCCTGTGGAAGACGTATCACAAAAAGCATATGAGTCCAGAAGACGACAGGAAACAACAATTGTATAAATTTGTAAGTACTTATACAATCAATTTTTATGAACGTATTATGATACAACTAGGCCTAATCTTTTAAATGTCAATTACGTGGGAAGAATTTGAAGACAGATATTCGTAGTGGAATATAGTTAATAATAATGTAATTCTTCACAATAATTTCACAAAATTAATTGGTAAAAACTTGAATAACTTATAGTTATAATACATCAAAAAAGTTGTAAAAATTATTTTGATAGTAATAGAGATAAAACTTCTAGACCATTCCAAACGCTAAATTGAAGTATCAAAATACCTACATCAATATTTGAGGAGATTGATACCTCTGTATTAGAGCCAATAAGCAAACAGGTAAAAATGGTTTTGAGTATGAATGATTTCTTTAATTTCGCGAGTAAGGTAATACCCAATGGATTTAATGGCGAAGCGGGTAAAATACAATCATTATTGGATTCACTAAGATTTATTACACATAAACGCAACAGGAAATGAAGAAAACGCAGTTCTATTAATTGAAACCAGATTGACAGGGAAAGCAAGAGGTGTGATAACGACAGAAAACTTAATTGCGGAAATTAGGAACAAGCAAGTCTTCTTTTGGAAAAGCTGAACAAAGTACGGCAGATTGGAAAATATATAACAAACTACTCAATGGAGGTAGAGAAATTGGCGGATAATGGCAGCATATGTATTGGAAGGTATTCCAAAGAACTTAGCGGAAAATTATACCAAAGAAGCGACAATTAAGGTGGTAACAAGGAATGCCACAACGTATGCAACTGAAACAATCATAGCAGCTGGAAGTTTCGGAAACACTCAGAAAGTGCTATCTAAATTGGTTGCAGTTGAAGGCATAGTAAGTTAGCAGTAAGTATTAAACTTTAAAGAGAATAAAAATTCCTTTGGAAAACCAGACTTCAACTACAGGAACCATCAGAGAGGAGGAAACATTGGCATAATGTACAACGGTAACCCTCAAGGAAGGACATTTAGACAATACAACCACGGAATTGGGTACAATACATATGTAGATTACCGCAATAAAGAAAACAAAGTCAACAGAAATAACAACTACAATGATAATAATGTGAGAATATGCGATAAAGTTGAAGAAATGAGCAGACACATAGCACAGTTAAAGAAGGTCAACTACGAATTAGGGATGGAAAATATGGACCTAGTTTTAGAAAGAAGAATTTAATAATGAAAGGTATAGAAGAAGGCAATGAAGAAATAAGGAACAACTAGAAAAAAATTAGAAGATGTAATGAAGCAGGTTAACAACTCAGTAGATGTCAAATCGAATATTTCAAAATGTAAAAGAATGGGAAATAAAAACAATAACAAAAATAGGCCAGTACTAATAATGATAAAAGACTTGAATGAGAAAGTAGAAACTTTGGAAGGAACGAATAAATAAATTAAGGAACAAAGATAAATATTGATGAAGACATGGTGGAACAGAGAAAACAGCTAAAATAAGATGTATGAAACAGGCGAGAGAAAGTGCAGCAAAAGCTGAGATAATGGATAATACATTACTGATAAATGACAATGTATACAGTCTAAAAGAACTAGGGCAAAGGAAAAATCAGTTAGAGGTAAATATCGGATGGAGTAAATTAACATTTAAGGAAAAGAACGAAAATAATCGGAAAACTTTTAATAAAGCCTTCAGTGATAAAACTGTTAAGAAACTAAATGAGGTGAATCAATTATCAATTTTACATTTTGATAATAACCGTATCTGGCTAAGGATGAGCGTACGGATCAGAAACAAATTGGAATTTACTGAATCCTTACCTACCGGAATATACAACTTCGACTTAGGACGAAAGAAAAGATTGATGAGCTTTCCTTAAAATTTGAAATAAAGGAAATGAAGATATATGTAAATGATTATATATTCAAAAAGGTTGAAGAACGTACAATAATGTATCTGCGAAGTACCGAAGGCGGTAGAGCGGAAAGAAGGGATTCAAGAGATCTTAGAAAGATATCACAATAATCCAATATTTGGGAGACACGTAGCTGACTAATATTTTGTATGATAGGCATCGAAAAACTCAGTATGTAAATGAACATTACACATTTTGCAGATGAAAATAGTATGATATTGACAAATTTCACATCTGCGTCGTGTTTTATTGTCAGGCTTTGTAATAATATGATCATTGTTAGTGAACCGGAGTTCTTCTGGCACTGAAGAATTTAGAGGTTTTGCACTTCTATAAGCGAGCTTGAGCAATCTAAGTGCTATGAACGATTTATAATCTAGTTATAACATTTTTCTGGAATTGACCAGGTTATATATACTTTCCATGAATTGACAGCAATACTGTCTATAGCGTTGACGAATGATGGCCACCACCATTTTTTGCCAGAAACTCCTATCCGATAATTAGCAATCCCATGATCATGCAGGTCAACACCACCAATATTTTTGTTGTACTGTTTGATAATGTTTGGTTGCTAAATGGTGATATCCTTTTTTTCTTTGCGATTATATCGTTTTGCAGTAGAGTTTGGCTGGGAATTTAGGTGGTTACTGATAACAGTAACGACAGAACTTGTCATTCCACCTAACTAAAGATAACTTTGTAGTTTCATCAAAAATGTGATCATACGATCCCCGGGAATTTTTTCCTATACACTTCAGGGGCTCTAAAGGACAATGATGCGTTTTATTTTCACACATGGTTCCTGTTGCATAAAATCATTTATCACGTAACAAAGCTAGAAGTTGGTACGAAGAAAAAAAAATATCGAAGTACATGCTCTCCCAGTTCCAGATCATTTTTCTGTTTGTTTTGATTTGCTCCTTCGTATGGTATAAATTTGTGAAAGATATCCATTCGCTGAACAAGAGCACCATAGCTGGAAATCAAATCTCACGGGTTTGCCTTTTATATACATTTTGCACGAATGTCGCCCAAAATAGGGCACCATTTGTTCATCTATATATAGTTCATACGAGATAACTCCAAACTGAAGATTTAGATTATTTATCGCATCAAAAAAAGGCCGTAGCTTCGTGAATTTATCGTTTTTATTCAATTTAGTATTGTCTGAAAGATTCACATTTCTTTTGATGCTATAGAAACTGTTTCTACTCATGCATTTCCAATCAATATATATATGCCTTTATCCTCGTTTGTTGACCAGTACATTTGAGTTTGGGGTAAAGTGTGATAGCCCGATAAAAGCAAAATTCCTATAAACTTTAGTAAATCAGTTGTCTCAAATTGAAAATCATGTCGATCATTGTCCTGAGTATACTTCAAAGAATATTGTACAATCATATCTAATAATTTGTCATTAAATTATAAAAAAAATATGTCCGAGGGTGATTTTCCTTCTAGTTGGTTTTTCAATTCTTCCAACCTCCTTGCTTCTGCAGATATAGGTTGCCCTTTTATCCAGGTCAGCTTATCCTCAGTTGATTTTTTAGTTTTCCTTCTTTTGGCTAGTAGAGGTTCCATATTAGATTCCTCTTCATCTTGGTCATCTGCGGAGTTTTCATCTATGTGTAGCTCAAAAGTTCCGGCAATATCAACATTTTGTATGTTCACATTTATCAACTTGTAAAACAAAAATTAAGTGATTAATAACAAGACAGTTAGATTTAATATCGAAAAATTATCAGAGACATAAATATCAAACAAATAAATAGACAATGCTGAGGTCGAAATATTGTAAACAATGCGATAAACTGTGTATTCATTCCATATGTGTATATAAATAATATGGTTCCGTGTTATATAGATAAGTAAGTCATTAATTATAGTTCAATGTGAACTATGTATGTTTTTCACGAAACATGTGAGGATTTATGTCACTACAAATACCTCACATTTTGAGTATTAACATTTCCATTTAGCAAGAAAGTACTTTCGTCACTGAAACAAATTGTCCTTACATAGTCTGGCTGTTGGAGAATTCTAGTGGACATATTTTCACAGAATTACAGCTTTCGGTCGGGGTCGTCATCTGAAAGTTGATGCATCATTTTTAATTTGTATGGATGAAATTAGTTTTTGATCACCATCCTGTGTACTGAACTATGACTGACTCCACATGTAGACGCTACTTGGGATATGAAGAAGAAGACTTACTACAACTCCTACACCTATGTCAAATTGTTTATCAATACAAATATCTGGTCGACCCGATCGTTTGGCATGATGAACACTACCTGTTTGTTGAAACTAATGAAAAAACTGTCTCAAATAAGTCCTCGATAAAGGGCGATCGGGGTATCTCTCATAAAAGATGCGTTCTGCCACATGAAAATTATTACTAGTTTCACAAATAATTGAGATAGCTTTGTCAACTAAAGCACGTACTGTTTTGTATGTGTATGTAGATACTCAAACGTCTCGTTAAACAATAATTGAAATGAGAATTGAGGAAGTTATCGCATGTACTTTAGCCAAGATGAAGATCTTATTTATTGCAACAACACTCCCGGACTTTTTCGTCAAATGGGAATACAATTTGTTCCCGGTGATCGGCGACTATTTACAGACAGTTCCAGTAGAATCTTAAAATGTGTTTTGCTACACATTGGCAACCGATATGCGTCAATTCCTATCGCCCACTCAACAAAACTTAAGGAAGAATATCAAAACATCAAATTGGTATTACAGAAACTATCAGTTTTCCATTTGTGTTGATCTAAAAATGGTCAACTTCTTGCTTGGGCAGCTAGGTGGGTACACAAAATACCCTTGTTTGATCTGCTTGTGGGATAGTAGGGCGAAGCAAGATCATTGGAATATGGTTAATTGGCCAATAAGACAAAATATGACTGTAGGAACAGCAAATGTCATAAACGAACCATTGGTTGACCGTGAAAAAATCATTCTCCCACCGCTCACCGCCCACCGCTCCATGATACAATTTGTTAAGGCTTAGAGTAAACATGGTGAGTGCTTCAAATACATTTGTAGATCGTTTCCTAGGCTAAGTATGGAGAAGCTAAAAGCGGGTATTTTTGATGGCCCTCAAATTCGCAAACTTATTAAGGACTCTAATTTTACAAATCACATGACGGCACTTGAAGCTGCTGCTTGGTGCAGCTTTGTTATGGTAGTTAAAAATTTCTTGGGTAATCACAAAGCGGACAATTACGAGGAATTAGTGCAACAGATGTTATCAAACTTTAAAAACTTGGGTACTAATATGAGTATTAAAGTACACTTTCTTCACAGACACTTGGATAAATTTCCCGTCAATCTTGGCAATTTCAGTGAGGAACAAGGGGAACGGTTCCACCAGGATATAAAGAAGATGGAGGTAAGGTATCAGGGCAGATGGGATCATCATGCGATGGCAGACTATTGTTGGAGTCTCCAACGTGATGTACCTGACTGTCCTCATAAAAGAAAATCCTACAAAAAGAGCTCCTTTCCTACGAATTAGATGTAATTTTTTGAATTAAATTATTTCTTTGCTGTTATACCTAATCAATAAATGAATTTTATAATTTTTTCGTTCCTCTTTTTTTGAAACCACTTTAATATTTCCTACTAAAAGTTGCTTATAAGGGCCATCGGTCTATTAAATTGATATTTTTCTCTATCTTATCATACTTCGACAATATATCTCTAAAATTAGAGCCAATTCACCTAAATGGACTTCAAATTCGTGATCAGCACCACGAAATTACCTGAAAATCGCCCAAATATTGTTGACAATAAAATTAGTGTTGATTAGTGTAATCCAAGGTCAAGTCAATGTGAACACATAAAAACATTCTGAACACGGCCGTATGAATGCACTAGGAATTTAAACTTATCTTAGCTTGATATCTGAAATAAAATAGAATTAGTAACAGAGTTAATAACAGATCATCAATATTTATATGTAATAATTAAAAATCAGGATCAGGAAGAAAGTATAAAAGAATTAATATTCATTTGACATACGGAACACAGCCAAGATTTACGTCAACTGAATATTTGATTCATGAAGCGTAACAAAAAGGAACTGACGGAAAAATATGGAATGTATTGCCAACATAAATTTATTGGTAACTAATAAAATGTTTAATTCAAAAATCAAATTTTGAAATAATTAATAGTTTATATAAAAATAATATAGCAAAAAATAGAAGATTTAAAGCTGTACAGTTGCATATACAATATTAGATTTTTTAGATTGTAAATTTTATGTAATTAGTATATATAAGAACACCCCTAAAATGGGGAAAATTAATAAAATGAATCATTGTCATGAAGTGAAAGGACAAATTATAGAAAATTTGATATTATAACCATATGTGTGTATAGTTTTTAACATTTTCCAAGACTTTTAAAGAACTATTTCATTATTTTCAATTAAAAAAGTCCAAACAAACAATTATTGAGTTATTAGTAGTAACAAAGCGGCTTTGAACTTCCTGTGTGAAAAAGTTTGTTAATTTGGAAAACAAAACGGAGTCGAGCGTGAGGTTTGTGAGAGATAAGAACGCGTATGAAGGTTTCCACAAAGTTTTTGTCAAAAATTGTATATTCGGCAATTAGCAGTAATAATAATTTGAATGTAAATTTTCCCTAACTGATGCCATGTGATGAGTTCTTCAATCTTATGTTTTACATAAAGGAAAATAATTTCACATTGGATGTAAGTACACTTTTGTCTCTTTATTTATGAAGTTGAGAAGAATCCCATTTTTTCCTCTATTTGTAGCGTCCCTGATGATGAAAACGAACGTTTTCGAAAGCTTGGATAAAAACCAATGAATAATTCTCTTTTTCCATGTTGCTGCATCCCCCAATATTTCTGAGTTTTATTGCTAACTGGTCAGCAAAGACTAGCTTTTTTATATATATTAAAGTGAAACATAGCTACGAGGAAAATTAAACTAAAAAGTATCACCTGAATAATATCAATTTCTAGTAAGTATTCAATAAAAATAATTCATAACGACATGCTATTTGAATATACATAGTTTAGACATGTCAAGAAATACCTACACATAATATACATTTTAAGAAAATGATTTATAAGACGTCAATTTAATTTAGTAATCATATTTCAAAGAATAAAAAAAATAACTATGAGTAAATTTCGTCAATTATATTCTAGTATGTATTTATAAGAAACCCTTTATAAAGAATAACATGAATTTTGAAACAACATTCAATAATTGTATCTTTATAATCTATAATCACTTTTAAAAAAAACCTGTATATAGTATAAACTTTTCAATCAGATTATATCGTAAGTCAAACGAAATTATTTAACGCGGAAATTGACGTTCTTTGATGGTTCGGATAGAGTTATTCGGAGTGATCATAGTGCGGTCTTTAAACGTAAATAAACACAGTGAAAATATCCAAGAAAACGCAGGAATGGATGTTTTGATTTAAAAAAAACAATTATTTTCCCCTAACAACAATGAACAATAAAACAAAATTAAAAACAATTGCAGGTTGTTGATTTTAAGCTTGGAGAGGAGCGTCGTAGTCTTATAAGACGAGAGTCATGTTAAATTTTCTTTCTCCAAATTATTATAAAATGTAAAGATAACTTCAACAAAACTAAATGATAAGTCGACTAAAGTATTCGACAAAGTATACGAATAAAAATAACAGTAATATAATCCGCATTTAAACGAATAGTGAATAAAACTAAGTGCTATCGACCAGAACTTGGTAAGATTGTATCAATTTATCTTATTAGAATAATCTTTGATGATCGTCGATTCATATTACCATTAATTGTGGTTTAAATTGGAGAAATAACCCACAATTGGTTATTTTTTATCCTGAGTTCCGGTTTTGTTCAATCGTAACCACGAACATGCCATATACATTATCTCTAGAGTTGAGAAGAAACCAATGATGAACTCTATATTTTCTTGTGTACATTAATCTTGCCTATAAAAACAATAACACGAATGATTTCTCAAATGTTAGGTTAGGTATTATTATTGCTACTAATTTCTTTTATAATTATTAGCTTTAAAGGTTCCATCTCCACTAATATTACGGACATAACACACTGATTAATTAATCACATATCTACTCACCAAATTCATATTCTTTAACAATAATAACAGAAGAAGAAAGAAGACAAATAAATAATATAGTTGACAACCAAGAAAATTCGGGTAATGATCAGAGCCAAGGCTCAGATCCAAATTTTGCTTAGATCGTCCTTGCGTGCGTAGTATTGTCTATTCCTCCAATTATCAACATCCAAGAGAATTTATTATAGAAGAAGATTTACAATATTATGACACAGTTAAATTAATTTTTATTGAGGGGAGATTACATAATATTACATGTAAAATCTTATTAGATACGGGTTCAGAGGTTTCTGTAGTAAATAAAAATATTGTTGATAACTTAAATCTGGATGATATTACGGTGATAAATACTAATAAATTATCATTAGTGGGGGCGAACGGTAAGAGATTATATGAAACTAGTCAAACTATCATGATAAATTTGAATATAGGAGAAGAAGATATACCAGTACAATTATTGTTGGTAAAGAATTTAAAATACGATATGATTCTAGGAACAGATGAACTAAATAAACATAAAGTCATAATAGATTATGAACAAGAGTGTATAAAATGGAGAGAACAACTTATACCTGTTATTAATCAACATGGAGTGGATATTAATAAAAAAGAAATCAATACAGGGCAAGTAAATGAAATTGATGAAATCAATTACCATATGAATGAAGAATTATGTTTAATTAAATATAGGAATAGATTATGTAAATTATTACAAAAGCATAAAAAATTATTTAATGAAGAAGTTTGTGTGGCATCTAAGTATGTTCATAAATTAGAAATTACACCAGAGATTAAGAATTTTAAAATTAAAACCTATCTTATACCATATCGATAAAAGGAACAAGTTTATCAAGAGATTACTAAAATCCAACACGATGGGATAATTGAAAGATCTAATTCTCAATATATTAATGCCATAACTTGTGTAAAAAAGAAATCCGGAGAGATCAGACTATGTTTCGACGCAAGAAATATTAATCAATATACCAAAAAACAATATGAAAGTCCATTAAATGTGGATGGTATATTTGGAAGAATTAGAAAAGCGAATATTTTTACTAAACTAGATTTAAAACATAGCTTCTGGTTGATTCCATTAGTCCAAAGAAGTAGACCATATACAGCTTTCATGGTGGATGGAGTAGTGTACCAATTTTGGGTTGTGCCTTTCGGTTTACAAAGTTCATGTGCAGCACTTGTTAGGACATTACATACTATCCTTAATCCACATGAAGATTTTACACTTCATTATATTGATGACATTCTGATATACTCTGAAACAGAAGAAAAACATCATGAACATCTGAAAATAATATTGAAGGAATTAGAAGAAACAGGATTAAAACTTAATTTAGAAAAATGTCAATTTTATAAAAAAAGAGGTAGACTATTTAGGATATGTATTAAATGACACTGGTATAACCATGAATCCCGAACGAGTTAAGGCAATACGAGAGTATAAAACACCTCCAAACCTTAAGGCTTTGAGGGGCTTTCTAGGCATACTGAATTATTTTAAAAGACTATTACCAGACCTTAGTAGAAAAGAAATTCCTTCGATAGAATTCCTAAAGAAAGATGTAAGATGGAATTGGGATAAAAAAAGAGAAACGACATTTCAAGAATTGAAAGAAATATTTTTAAACAAATTAAAAGTGTATCATCCTCAATATGATGAAACGTTCATATTAAAGACAGACGCATCTATAGAAAGGTTGGCTGGAGTATTAGTGCAGATACAAGAAGAAGGGGAGGTACCGATTAGTTTCGTATCAAGAGTAACAAAGGCGGCAGAAAAGAAATACTCTATTACTGAATTGGAAATGGCTAGTGTTGTTTTTATATATAAACTAAATAACATTTTACAGAACTCACTCGCAACGCGACGGTTATATTTGGAACAATCTACAGTTGAGATGGACAAGCGGCAAAAATGATCATTTCATGCTAAATAGTAGATAAATATTTTGGGCGTAATTTACTTGATGAAAAATTTAAGCAAAACTTGGAAATAACAGAAATATGATTGAATTTATGAGAAGGTTTTCACAAATATTTATATTTGAATTACAACATACGTACTATTTATCATTGTAAATATAAATAACTATTTTTCTGAATTTCACCATTACATTAAATTGTTTATCTATGTTCTCTCGTGTTTCTCTGATATCGCTACCTATAGTTTCCTGTTGCTGGCGAGCGCTTAGTGCTGAACTCATCCTTTAGGTAAGGAAATAATAATATAAAATAAATTTACATTTTTTAATCAAGACTAGATCTTCATTTGAATTGGGATTCGTTGCAAGCGGACCAATTCTGGCGCCCATAATATAAAATAAATAACTAATAAAATATTAAACAATAATTAATCTAAAATGTATATTAACTTGGCACTCCAAACGTAAAGGCATTTAAATAATTATATCCCAATCTGATTCGCCCAACGTAAGGCCAAAATAAAAATATATGTCAATCTGGCGAGCCTAACGTGTAGCGCTCGTAAAACAATTTTGACAACGCTCGTACAACGAACCAGTGACAGGAACAGGTCATTATGTTTGGGATATCTGGGAAAAATTTGGTAAAAACCTATAATGGCTGACAAGAAAGTAAATATCGAAGAATTAACGTGGAAGAGTTGAAGGAACCACTAAAATCAAGGAACATGGATACGAAGGGGAATAAGCAAGCATCAAAGGAACGATTGGTAACAGCTATATAAAATGAAGAAATAGCAGACCAGGATAAGGGAGATAGTATGGTGGAAGAAGTTCACCATTATACGAAGCAGAAACCTAGTGACAACGAGGAACTAATGAATATGATGAAAATAATAATGGCTGATATGAAAAGCACGAAAATAGATATAAAATGCACAAAAGAAGACATGAAGAATGCAAAAGAAGGTATTAAAAGTACAAAAGAAGACATTAGAAGTACAAAGGATGAAATAAAAAGCACAAAGGATCAAATAAAAAGTACAAAAGATGAAATAAAAGGTACAAAGGAAGAGATAAAAGAAGAAATCAATAGAAGATTGGACCAACAAGAAGAAAAATTTGCAGAACATTTATAGGAGATGAAAAAACAATTTGAAGAACATAAGTAAGAACAAGAACAGAAAATGAACAAACTACATGAAAATCTAATACAAGAAAGCATCATTAGCAAACAGGAGATAAAAGATATGGAAAGTAGATTACGGGAAGAAGGTAAGGAACAAATGGGAAGAGTGAAAAGGAACATTATGAAAACCAATGCAAGAATAGACGACGTGCAACAAGGTATCCAATTAAATTTATCGATAGCGGAAGAAATGAACTTGAAAACACAAAAGTAACTGATATGGGAAATGGATAAGAAATTGAAACAGATTAAAGAAGATAGGAACACACAGGACTTTACAAGATTTTAAAGGGAAATAAAAGAAGATTTCAAGAAGAAGATGATTGAATTGGAAAAGGAAATTGAAATTATGAAAAACAGAACAAAACAATAATATTCAAGGGGTAAATTATATTTACAATCACGGGGAGAGTAACCTGAAATTTGATGGGGATACGCGGAAAATGCATCCCAAAATTTTCTTGATATGTATCAAAAATAAATTGAGAGATATCAGTGAAATAGAAGACCTGAAGGAGACAATAAGGTCTCCTCTACATAATCAAGCATTGCTTTGGTTTACATGCAATGATGTGAACATTAATAGTTTTAGGGATTTTGAGACTACTTTCTTAAAACAATACTGGGGGGAAGGCTATGTTAGGGCGAAGTTATATTTTGGCAAATTTGATACCAAAATAAACAGTAACATGAGTAGCTATGCTTTATCTATATTTTCACAGGCACAATATTTAGAGCCAGTGATTTCGGAATAAAAAATAATATTCTTGTCCCGACATTTAAATGACAACATCACACAAGGTATTGCTATACAAAACATAACTAATTCTCAATCTGTATTGGATCACTTAAACCGAGTACAGAGAACGGTTGACAATAGTGGTAGACGTGACAATAACGATAACCACAGCAATATTAATGACAGTCGGGATAATTTCAACAGAAATACTGACAATTACAGACAAAGACCATACAACACATGGAATAATAACAATAATCATTACAATAATACTAACAATAATAACAATAGACGGTATGACAGAGACAATGAAAGGACTAATAATAATAGTTACTCAAATTATCCGGGAAGGAGACAACAAGGAAACAACAATTATAACAGAAGAGAAAGAAGAAACTCTGACGGAGACATACGAAGAACAAACAATATAAGACGAGACACAAGAACTTACAGAACGAACAGTTTAGAGAGAAACACAACTAGTAGAAATGAAAATTTCAATCAGACACATACAAATAATAATAATTACAATAACGATAATGTTGTGGTTCCCATGTCAACTTCTGGTGCGGAACAACAGTTTTTCTACTAGAGGGTGAATATGGTAGGTTGAGTTGGTGCAGCTATGTTCACCCACGCGAATTTCTTCAGGTACAGGACCACCTAGAACAAAATAATGAAACATTAATTTATATATATGGAACGATAGAAGGCATAAGTATAAAAATATTCATCGATACCGGGTCAGAAATATCTTTAATTAATAATAAACTTGTAAATAAATTAACGACATCGAAGGAAAATTTCATCAAGGTACCGAAAATAAGTTTAATCGGAATAAATCAAAAGAAACTAGCTTTTTCAAGTACTACAATAACCGTAGCATAAAAATTCAAGGAATGCGAGAATATACTACAACTATTGGTGGTAGAAGATATTGAATGCGAACTATTATTAGGATCGGATATTTTATATGAAAATAAAACAATTATTAATTATGAAAGGAAGTACATGATCTTTAATAAAGAAAGAATCGATTTTATTTATGAAGACAGAAATGATAATTCGAGGAAAAATGAAGAATTAGCAGAAGAAGAAAATAAATATATTAATTTTAATAAGAAAATTGAAGATCATATGGAGGAGAGATATAATTATAGTTAGTAAGGAAAAATGAGTGGAGATATGATGTTTGATGGCAATGGAGAAATAAATGTAAATAATAATGATATGCCGGAAGGGAATTTGGATATAGATGGGGAAATAGAATGTAAAATTGAAGTAATTGAAATATTGAGAGGCCATAGAAGTTTAATTAATGAAGAATTTCGAATTGCAAGGAATTATGTACACAAAATTGAGATGAAAAAAGATCAACAATTCCAACAGAGAAGTTATCCGATACCCTACAAACATCAAGAAGATGTATAGAAAACAATAAATAAATTATTAGAAGACAAAATAATAGAACACAGTACCATCTCGTATATCAATCCAGTTGTAATAGTAAAGAAGAAGGACGGAGATACAAGAATATGCCTTGATGCGAGATATTTAAATAAATGTTATTGAAAAGTTATTGAAAATTCTAAAAAATTGACAATTGTTCCGATAAATCAATATCATCGAAACAATTGTCAATTGTTTAGAATTTTCAATTACTTGTATTATGTTGTGGAATTAACTAGAGACCTTGAGTTTCATTTAAAAACACTAATATGAGCATATTCCACGAAGTAAGGGTCGAGACAGTCAATTTCATTAAATGTACGATGCCCGAGTATGAATCGCCTTTGACTATCGAATCGATACTGGAAAAGATTAGTAAGGTTAAAGTTTTTTTTAAGCTAGACTTAAAGCACAGTTTCTGGCTGATACCAATACATCCGGAAAGCAGAAAGTATGTAGGCTTCAAGATCAATGGGGAAGTATACCAGTTTCGAGTAACACCATTTGGCATACAAAGCGCTGCATCAGCACTATTAAAAGCATGTAATTTATGACAACTATATAAAAATTTCATAGGTAACATTACAGAAGCATTGCTTGAAAATTTCATTCTGATCTCCGATTTTATCACTAAGCACTTACCCCATAAATTTCAAAATATACAGGAAGTGTCATGTAAAATTTTAAAGTTGATACACTTGATTAAAAATTACGTCATTGAGTTGAAGATGTTTATCGTGGTTGTATGGTTCGTCTCATTTTTCATTAACCCGCAAAGTCTCAACTAATAACATTTTATTATTCTGGAGATACAGGATGCATGAACTTCGTGGCCAGTGATTTTATGCCAGCAATCGTTCAAATTAGGCACCAAGTATTATAGAATTTTCAAGTTGGTTTTTTTGTTTTATTTATTTTTTTTATTTGTACAGGTTATATCTTTAAACATTTGACAGTAACTAAAAAAGACTGAAACGTCAGAGCATCAAAAAAGTATGTTATACCGGAGATATAAACTGATTATCTTTCTTGGACCACCCAGTATTAGACATGTTTTGTTGACGCCGCAACTTATATTATTAGCAAACATACTGTTTGCTACCGCTTCACGCATATGCTAGAAACAACATTTTTCGAGCGGACATATACAAACTAACAAGTTTATTAGTTACCTTTTGGTTATTGATGTAATTAATTATTTCAAATTTCAATGAAACGAAAAAAATAACAATAAAATGCAATAAATAATACCTTGCGTGCGGAAAAGTAGTATTTAGCGTGCGGTAAGGTAGAATCATGCGCCAACAGTTAGGTACAATGTTTTTTGTAACGAATAATTGGGTATAAGGTTCTAGCAAAATACGCTAAAGCTTCGGGCGCAAAAAATCCGGGCGCAGTAACTTCAACTCGATTGAGGAAACATACCAATTTTCAACTTGAAGTAATCCAAATTAGAGCAATTGTCATCTTTCATGTGTCACACCACGTCCATAAAAATTCATACAGATTACCAGATGAAGTGTACCAAACCACCAAAATTTGCTAAAATATTATTGCTCACGGGAAGTGGCACATGTGCTAATTTTAGAGATAAATCTCTAGAAGAAATCAAAGTTAATACCGAAGATGATCTTATGGAAGGACACTTGTTAAATGATGTAGATGAAGAGGACGTACTGAACGATATAAATCCACATGACAATATACATCTTAATCAAACATATATTCATTAGATTCATCTACTAACAGCGAACTCCCGAAAAAAATTATCTTCGTACTCTTTGGACTACTTAGCAAAAAAATGTAGGCAGGCAATACTTCAAACAACACATAAATAAAAAACGACCACCGAAGAGGCATCAATGTGAACAACTTATTGCCCATTATTCTCATTTAGCAATGATGTAATTTTTTTATTGTATTCTGTCTCCAACATAATAACAGTCTTGTTACATTTATCTGCATTCAAAATAAGAATTACAGAATTTCTTCTAATAAATTGTTTTGTTTCTTTCATGTAATGATTATATATATTTTTTGCAGCCTTGCGTGTACGTGCAAGTTTTTGTTGTTGGCTAGTTAGAATATTACAAACTTTATTTCTTATCTCCACCCTATTAATGTCGTTACTATTAATGAGACTACTTTCAATTGCAGCAATATAGTCATTTATAGGTATATTGAACGTTGGAAAACAAAATCTAGAACCTAAACTTAAAATGTATCTGACAGAGTCTGGTATAGGAACATTGGTAAGATTGCATACATTTTCTTGATATTACAATTTCCTACGATACTTCCGAAAAAATTAATACTAGTTGGTTTACGAAAGATATATGGTCCGGTCGATATTTAAATTTTAATTCTGATATTCCAATTACGTACAAACATAGTGTTTTTACAGGCCTAGCAGATAGAGCTATAAAACTGTCCAGCCCTCAATATAGACCAAAAAATATTAATAAAGTGAAAGAAGTTCTCTATCAGAATAACTGTCCAAAAGCCTTCATTGATCCTATCATTAAAAAACGAGTGCATAAATTTTACAACCAACAACACATTACCAGCTCACAAACTAATAAATGTAGTCAATACATACCCCTTCCATACATAAAAGGGGTATCCGAAAACATTAAGAAAATAGAAAATGTTCAAACCTTACAATATCAATATTGTTCATAAACCTTACAATACAACTTAACAATTTTTTCCAAAATTAAAACCAAAAATTGATAATAAATATAGATCCAACGTAATATATCAAGTTGAATGTAATGACTGTCACAAACAATATATAGGACAAACTAAACAATATATACATAAGCGTTTGTACGCATACTCTTATGACATTAAAAATAACAAAACTAATACCACCGCACTATCAAAACACGCCATAGAAAATAACCACAACTACAATTTTGTAAATTTTAAAATATTACAATCCGAATCTAATACTAAAAAACGAGAAATTTATGAGATGATCTACATTCAGATAAATAAAAATAGTATTAATTTTAGAAATGATGTAACTAACTTATCCAATTGCTACTACAACCTAATTAATAGTAATAACTAAATAAAATAAATATTATAATCCTCTATATTTGAATTATTTTGAAGACATACAATTCTGTCACCTTGTATACGGCTTTGTTTTTATTTCCACCTTAAATGTATTTCAATTGATACCGGGTAAACAGTATACCACTTTCTTTCAAGCGAAAGGAGTGTACGGTGGTTTTTGGCTGAATGATTTAAAATTTGTTATCAAATGTATTTTCATTGCATTTACTCCTACAGCCTGAGATGTTGAACGTTTGGGTTTTCTACATGTAAGTTTGTTTGTTTTCCCTCTTATCTTTTTTAGTCTCAATAATTTCTATATTGTATTTGTTGACTACCTGAAGATATCTCTTTTAGGTTTTTTATCTAACTTTGTACCCACTTGAAAATGGCGTTATGCCGAAACGTGCGTAGTAGTAGTAGAGTATTTTTTATGTTTTTTATATGACATCACCAAAAAGTAATAAATAATTATTGGCCGAATCGCAGGAATTTTATTTGTAAATTGGATATACACGGCCAGGATTAATGACACAATAAGTGTTTTTAAAAATATATATATATATATATATATATATATATATATATATATATATATCTAAATTTATATTTGTAAGTGCATTTCTAATACATATCACATATTTCAATAATAGACATATCATGTTAATAAATGTGGCTAAAGAACCAATGAACTTAATCAAGCTATCATGCTTTATATTATAATTTTTATCAATGTTTTTCTTTTTTTGTAGGCAGCAAAGGTACTTCTTTCAAATCTTTAGGGGAGATGTTCTACCGCTGTCTTCGCAGAGATAAAATTTGTCAGGTAAGTGAACAATGGCAGTACCATTTTGATGTTGTATCGATATCATATTATTAGCCCTATAGGGATATCCTGGATATCTTTTGCCCTATTAAGATCATTATAACAGTATGAATAAACAATGAATCTTCTATCTATCTAATTATCTAACAGTGCAATGAGATAGGAAACCAAGAAAAATTATTATCTGCTGATATTTAATATTTATTATTCCTTAAGAAGAAAGTTTAATAGTGGGGAACTCCCCAAATTTATCTGTTTCTTGACGACTTCATATGGTGGGTATCTTTAGTGTCTTCTAATTCCTAATGCTTCTAGGAAATCTAATTCTTGTTTCCTGTCACAATTATATAATATTACATATACTTCAGTTGTAATTAATGTTTTGTGTCTAGTAGATGTTTGGCGGAATGGGATTTTTCTGTTTGTTTTAATCTGTATGCTCATAAGTGCTCATTGTGTCTAATTTCAAAATTTCTATTAGTTTGACCTATATAGACAGTATTACATTCTGGGTAATCAAGTTTATATATACCAGAATTTATTAATGGGGATACACTTGTTTTTACATTTAACAATTTTGTACTTATATTATTTTCTGTGAAAAAAGTAATTGTAAGTACAAAATTGCTGAAAGTAAAAACAAAAATATCCCATAAAAAAAGTCTGGTGCTTAAAAACTCAAATATCCAGAATATAATGCTGTCTATACAGTGATTTGATCATTTCGGGTAAAATATCAGGCACATCGATTTTACTTTTCAATTGCGCATTTTTGAATGTACTTTGTATAACTTCATCACTGTTCAAGTTTTGACATACGTATCATTTTTTTAAATGGGAATTTCCAATTTTGATAGTACCTTCAACAAGAATGCATTTTTCTGTGTGCGGATGTCATATTTATTTCCATTTCATTCATAATAATGCAATTCATGGGAATTCAACAGGAATAAATGAACCTAGAAAGTATAAAATTAAGTGCTCAAATTGCAAATCATTTGCCTCTGGACAATATGCATGGAGATGTTGATCTTGAAAGATATCATTCCAGGGTACTGGCGTAAATTGAATCAATTTCGATCCAAATTATCTCTTTTAGTTCATCAATATTATTAGGTCTATTAACGTGAACTTCCACAAAAAATCTGGTGGGGATAGATCAGGAAATCTAGCTAGTCACTCTAAAAATCCTCTTCTGTCAACCCATCAATGATACCGTAAAATTAACTATGGTACCAGCAAGATGGAGCGCCACTTCATTACGCACAACATATACGTGAGTATCTGAATAATATTTTTGGGTGCTCAAGTTACAATTTTACCCTCTTATTTTTAATCTTAGGTAACATAAATGCGAGTTTTTTAATGAAATTTCCAATTCTTCTGTATTATTGTTTAATTTAATATGAAAAAGTTGAAATATTAAATTCACTGCATGTATGCAACTTTCAGTGCGAATACGTCACTCAAGTTAATTTTACAATTTTGGATGTATCATTACAGTTACGCAGATCAACTTGATTTTTAAAGATGTCAAATTACAAATCGTTCACCGATCACCGATTTATGTGATGATGTGTATTAGTCCTTACCGTTTAGTGAAAAATATGAGAAGAGACACAACGCAATGTGAAATTTTGTGCCTTATGGAGATTCCCGCGTACCCCCCACTATTCATTGAATGGGTACTGTATTTAGGCGCCTCCGTGTATAGACATCGAACTATTCACTGCTCTTGTCCCCACCTCATCTCGAATCCACCCGATTCGGTTGTCTCGGACATTCGGACGGCTCTACTGTTGGTTTGTGAAATCTATTTCCAAGTTTATTTCTTTTAGAAGCGGGCAGTTTTTTCCGTTCAATACATAAAATATTCACAAATTTTTATATCGTTCGATGGAGAGAAATATAAAACAAAGCTAGGAATGGGAAAATATAAGTACACGCATACATAAAAATATTTAATTTTAATCATGAACATAAAGTATATTTCCCAATATTTCCTTGACTAGGTATCCGGTTTCAGGGATTTTATTATGAAATTTTATAAGTCCCTTTTTGTACAGTGAAGAGTAACAGATCCGTAGTCGGTAAAATGTGGATACTAAAACTAAATAATGTTTTACCAGTCAAACATTCCAGATGTAAAATAATTATTTCATCAGGCATTGTTATCGGATTAAGGTTAAAACGACATATGTTGCAATGAAGTATGCATGAAAATTGGAAGAGAGAACGTCACACAGACTATTTTTTTTCAAGTGTGGAATATTATTCTAAAAATTATGGTATGTTATATTTCTCTTGTGGAGTTTTTTATTTATTGATTTTATTTAATAATTATGAAAAGATTTCATTAGTAAGGGTTGACACAAATAATTTGGTTAACTAAAACTTGGTAAAAACAAACGTTACCTCTTATTAGTTTTCCAATATCCTAACTTTTCTGTTTTTATTTGTTTTTGTCTTTTGAAATTTTTCACATCACCATCTAAAGCATCTGTAAATCATAATTTTCATAAAAATGTCCCAAAAATTTTTTCATGATCTGTACAAATCTGAGAATAATTTAAATATGAATTCAAATGCAAACATATATTTTTTTTTAAATCTTTTTCAACTTTGAACTTTTAAAAGCGAATAAAAAATTGTTTCAACAATAAACTAAACACTCTAAAGGGCCGAATAGAAGGTTTTTTTAGAAACTTGGCTGATTCCGATTTAGAAAAGTCCTTGTTAATTATGAATAAATAATATTGGTCATTTAAATCATCTTCTTGAATTAAATATTTGCGACAACTAGATCACTCCGAAAGCTTCAGCATTTCATGAGCAACAAAGGCAGCAACATATGCTTCTGTTGTGCTTTCTAAAGAAATGGGTCTAGCTTCTTCTTCCACTATGGGCTCTAATTGTTCATATTCTTCTAATGTTGACGGTTCTGCAAAATCTGTGGTTGTGGCAATATCTATCACACTAATTTGATCTGAGCTCCTATGAAATTCTTCAGCATGTTCTTCGTCATTAGAAATAATTAAAAATTCTCCTTAATCGGTGTCACAATTTCCAGTATCAACTGCAATTTGCAAGCGAATATTTGCATAATGTTGTAGAGCAATTCTGAATTGACGCACACTTGGCATTGGATTGCATCCTCCTCTTGTTCGAATTACGGAGAAAAATTTTCCAAGTGCGTCTTGATTTAAAAATGATGTAATTAAATATTTAATTGAATAGTCAACTTTTATATCCTCCCATAACAATAAAATGGATGTAATCCTTCAATACAATAAATATTATTTCTTTATTTTTTATTTTCGTAAACTTTTATGGATCTAAATAAATTAAGACCCTCTCGTAAAATGTTTTCGGCATCTAAATTAAATACTGATAGAGGTCTCCTATTACTCTCACAATCACCTAGATACCGACTGTTCAACGCTTCAAAAATTTCATCAATTTTGCTTATAAAATATGCAGTATTCGATGCTGTTGTTGTAAGCAATTCTTTGGTATCTATCAAGGTTTTTATCGCTGCCGAAACGGAGTGAGAAAATATTTGGGCAGCATATAGTACCCTCATTTTTTGAAAACTGTTAGGCCGAATATGTTTTTCTGTAAGCTTAGGTAATTAAAGCTCGAGTTGTTGTACTTTTTTTATCAATACTATATGCTTCTCTAATATCTCTCCATGAAATTGGGTTTCCTTTGTCACCATATATAAAATTTAGTTTCTCGTTCATCAAAGTATTCCTCAGACTTTTCAACAGGAGTGGACAATCATAAATAATATATACTTTTGATCAATCAAAATTGAGAGTTGGATTATTAATGGTGGCCCCTAATAGAGACACAGCTTTACGATTATTGGATCCTTGATCACACACAATGGCCTTGGGGTTGAGACTACAATCTTTCAAGGTTTTCAAAACATCTAAAATTATTTGTTTCAATATTTCTCCCTTAACGTATATAAAACATCAGTGCTGTATTAGCAAGTACACCTCTTCTTCCAAGATGACCGAGATCCTCATATGCTTCTGTAAAATCTTGTTTCATATTATAATCTACCTCTTTTTTGAGAGTAATCTCATCTACCAATACTGCAGATCTTTTTTCGTTGTCATCCAGTACATTTATTAGCTTTTGTATTTAATTTTTCAATTATTAACGATTCAGTTCCGGAATGAATATTAACCACTCTCATCCATTCTTGAATGGTTAGAATCGATGGTAGAATAAAGTGTAGCTTGTCGCGCATGAATTTGTACAAAGAAGGGGATTCATAATTTAGTGATAATGCCAACTGTTTCTCCGCTTTTGTCCATTTTGACCTGGTTTTATGATAAATTTGCATAAAAATAAAAGTTCTCACAGCAGAACTTTTGTGTTTCAAAAGATTCTCTAAAATGTTGAGGGACGCTAATTTGGATTTATTTTTGATCCGGTTTACACGATAAGTTTTGGCCCTTGATTTTCTATTTGAAGCATCTACTTTATATGATGGAGAAGGCTTGTTGATAACTCTCTCGCTAAGACTCGATGCAGGAGAACTTACTGTTAATGGAGAAATTCCTAATTTAACAGGAGAAGATGGATAGCTTGTTTTGAGTTTTTTTTCGTATGTTTTCGTAGAAGGTAGAGCTACCAATTCTACGGAAGATGTATCTGAAGTACAATAAAAAAATGAAATAATTCAAATATGTCGAAATTTCCAAAAAGTCTATACCAACCAGATAATATGTCCTCAGTTTCAAGATATTTCCCAGATTTATATTTCTTTTAATTTTGTGACATCCTAGTTTTCAATAGTCTAGCGCTGTTTCTATAAAAAATAGGTGTAGGTATGTTAGGAATATCAGAGTGAAATTTAATGAGCTCACCATCTAAGTCTGAAAAACATCTTTTGCAAACACCATTTGTTGAAGCTTTATCTATATTTTCGATATGACTTTCTACAATAGAATTACCATTCATTTAATATTTATTATCTTGTAATTAGATGCCTGATTGTAATTCCTGATTCATGCTGCTCTGATATTTTCATGTTGCACAATAAAATACTTTGTGAAATAGTTTAAAACTACATACATAAAAAACTTATCAACCATGTATATGATCTATTTTTTTTAAATGTTTTTAAATTTTCCATAAATGAAAATAATGGTGCACATTACAAAGTATGGACATTGAAATCAGTCATAAGAAATGTACTATATTCGAATAAACCTTGAAATTATAAAAAACATCTCTACCTTTACAATAACTTTTTGGTAGAGTATTTTTCCTTAGAGTCTTGCGTTTTTGTTGTACAATAATAAAGTCAGAACTAAAATATTTTTTACATAAAACTTTATTTGCTAACTCGTCCTTTTCCAAATTCCAAATAGTTATATTGCCACAATTTTTTTTCCAGTCCTTAAGAATGTTTTCATTTTTAGTCGGAAATTTAAAAAAACTTAAATGTTTCCCTTTTATGAATTTTGTTCGCATTCATGAAAACAACAAATATGGCTTTTGGGGCTTATATTTGAAAATATGTTTCACTACGTAGCACACAACAAAGTCTTTTAATGCCTAGATTAACTACACACTTCTTGGTTAATGAACAATAATCGTTTGTACAAACAAAACACTCGAGAGAGAGACAAGAGCTAGAAATTCCGTTTGCTGTTCTTAACACTACTACGGTCAGTAGACAACTGCTAACATAGAGAAATAAACATATAAAGAGAGTGTTCGATCCCGTATAAACACCGGCATCGCGTCGATCTCAGCGCACCCCTTGCGGGGAACAGAACTAATTCTTACAGGCGGGATATTTAAGTTTGGTAGTTTGGATTATGGGTAGGTAAATTTTACAGTTTGACTTAGAATTGTTTATTATATAATTATTTCATTCCAAAAAATTATATTTCATTTTTGTAATGAAATAATAATAATAAACAATTTTGAGACGAATAATTTAGGTAATAAAAAATAAAACAGCACACATTTGAAATTTTTATTAACCTGCACATAATATAAAAACAAATTAATAAAATATTTGTTTACTATACATAGGTCTGTTATTTATACATGTTATTACATTGATAACTTTAAAATTATTATTCTACTAGTTAAAGATAATACTAAAGTACAAAAACATCTGATTAAATTATCAGTTATAATAATCAAAAAATTTAAATTTTCAATAATATCTCCTATTATTAAAACAATTATTCTAATATCACTTAACAGTGCTTCCACACAATTTTATTTTCAAAGTTATTTTTCCTACCACACGCACTATAAATAGGCATTTATACGACTGTACATTTTTCAAAAAAATTCTATTGCAGCCCTCGCCATCCCCATAGCTGCCCAGCTGTAACCTTTATTCAACTTTTTTATTTCAGAAAACAAGAAACTTCAGATTTACTTTCTTTAAATTAATTAAAAAGACAAAACATGTAAATCAGAGGAAACCTACAGTTGTGTAAATACACAACATAGACATATACTTAGCGAAAACTAAAAGTAAAAATGGCACACTAGCTTGAATATCAAATAATGTTATAAATTGGTAACACAAAACATGAAAAATCTATTTCATCAATTTACCATACAGTTACATATTATTATTAATCACAAAATTACATATTTCTACTCAAATTACAGCATTATACTCAGGAAAGTTTATCCAATATTACATCAAATATTTCAATAGAAATCATTTAAAAAGTATATTCCCCTTTACATGAAGACAGGAACAGGTCTGAAACAAAAAAAAATTAAACGCAGTACATTGTTACCAAAAAATAATAATTATTTCTGTTCGTCAGTCCTCTTACCATCATTATAATATTTCTTAATTAATAAGCGGAAACAAACTTTTATGAGTTGATAAAATACGTATGATTTATGTTCTCGACATTTTTTTCAGTAATATTTTCTACATGACCTAAAAGTGGTAGGAAATGATAAAAAATGTCATGCAAAATGGAAAGATATTTTACGACTTCTTTTTGAACATAAATTAGGCGTGTTTTATTATCATTTTCTTTGAAGGAAGGGAAAGTATGGTGAACATCTAAAATATCTGTTTGCAAATTAGCCTTACATTTTGCGCAATTAAAAGTTGTGATTTTTTTAACAACGAAACCAGAAACGTAGCTTATTGCTTGAGTATCAAAATTTGAATCATTTAATTCGATATCTAAAAACGGGAATTGAATATTTTCCAATTCATTAATTTCGTTTTTACCACTGATAAGTGCCTTTTTTAATTTACAAATTCTATTTCTCTGATCTCTATTAATGTAATACATTTTCTTCTTCTTGGGAGATAAATAATTACTGACCCTAGTTTCGTTTATTTTACTTAAAATACTAGATTCCAAACATTGTTCAAATTCAGTTTCTTCAAGACTATCATTATTGTTACAAAAAATAAGCTTTCTTTTTACGGGCAAAACTGTATTTTCAAAAGCTTGAGTTTTATTATTATTATCTTCAACTACTTTTGGTGATGTATGATGGAAGGGTTGCAAAGGTAAAGCAAATTTATTAAGTCTTTTGCGTAATGAATTTGTAAATGCCTCATCATCAAAATGATCTTCACACAACCTTTGGATGTATAAGGAAGTTCTAAAATTTTATACCACTGTTCCCTTTGACCAATGTCAGATGGAAATTTGAAAAATGTTTTTTTCTTAAACTCCAAATTGCGAAGCGGCCAAAAATATGTATTATTACAATTTTTTGCTATACAACTACGACGAATTTTACCCTGTGGTGACATTTTAAAGGTTCACTTAATTTTATTTACTTTATTAAAACTAAATCCTAAATAAATTAAAAAACACTCACTCTTGTATAGTCTTCTTTTTCGGAATTGTTATTTTTGACACTGTCACTTTGCATTTGACAAACAGAAACCAGATTCACACCAACCAATGTAAGATTGGTTTAGTATATTTTCATTTTTAATGACGTAAAAGTTAATATACTGGGATATTTTATAATATTTATCCACATTAAAGGCGATGTTTTGAAATGTATTGAAATTTTTGATATTTTGTTCTATTTTGTTTATGTAAAACAGTCTTATAGTTCGCGACAGTAGGGACTCCATGCGCGGGGAACTTGCCCAGAAACGTTGTGCCACATACCGCCTATGCATAAAACTGTCTCTTATATTATTATTTGTCTATGACTAGAGAAAGTGGCGATGGGGCGACATCTCTCCGCCAACAACATTTTGCGGCACAAAATCATTTACGAGAGTTACGAGCCAACGATATGCAAATACCTAAGAAATAAGACACCTCTTATTAAACATTGTATTCTTATCTCTATGTTACTTGTTCATTATTTTAACACAGTTGTTTCAGTTTCTGTCTAGCTTTTGATGTATAAACATACCATTGTGATTATAATTTATTTTTAAAAACGGTCTTCAAACTTATTAATCTTTATCTGTCGAATCTACCCTTTTGAGGACTTTCCGTTCAAACAAATTCACAAATCAGAAAAACCTTCCAAATGCAAATAACTCCCAACAAAACTTACGAAGAACCGAATGGTCTTCACAGCCAATAAACATTCAACCACGCCCTCCTATACAAAAACATAATTTTCCAACGAATGCTCAAGTTTTTGGAAGACGAAACGTTTTCAAACCTAATACCTCAAACCTCAAAACCAAATGCCGAAACCACAACCAATGTCCACCAATTCTAGAATCCCTTCAATGTATACCAAGAGAATACAGAATCAAAGCAATAGAAATAATAATTATTTTTCTAATAATAATAGTCAAAGACGCAATTTCATATCAGAAGAATTATTTGTTAATGACTATAATGAAGACGATGTAGATTGTCAAGAGTACAATCATAATCAACAAGAAAATTTGCCTGATCAAGATGGTAATTGTCAAATAAATGACACTATTGAATATTCAGTTCCAAATTTTCAGAGCAATGCCTCCCGGAACCATCTATCTTGACAGAACTCAATATAACTTCCAGCAACCCATTACCTTACATTGAAATTGGTAGCACAAAATCTATTTTAAAACCTATCGTCGCAGAAAAATGTTATCCCCATGGTATGTTTCACTCGAATATATCACTTTCAACTTCTCTAGGTACTAAGCATATTAGATCCCTGCATTCAGCGAATTTAATAATAATCATATGGTACAATTTATACTGTATGACTTCCACGAATTCTTTGATGGTGTTATCGGTATAAATGATTTAATAGAAGTGAATTTTAATATTGACTTAAAGAATAAACGACTTATTAGTGATCACGCTATTATTCCGATAAAATTTAGGAAACGAACCGACATTAAATTTCAAATTTCAGTTGGACCGTACGAAAGAATTTTGAAAGAAATACCTGTATCTAGTCTTAATGGTGAAATGTTGATAGATGAAACTATCTTAGGAGATATTTATATACCAGAATCTTTAACTATAGCTAAAAATGGATTCGCTTTAGTTGAATTCGTTAACGAGAGTAACAAAAAAGTATCAATCACATTACTAAAACCGATAAACTCTGTTCCGTATAAATCAGATTCTTATGAAATGTATAAATTCGAATGCTTCAATGATAAAACTAAGCTTAATCAAAAGAAAAATGATATTCGAAATTTTAGTAGGACACAAAACATGAACTCGGAAGAGAAAGATAATATTATTAAGTTGTGTCGACAATTTTCAGGAATATTTCTTAAACCAGGTGACCCCCTTACATTTACTTCAAAAGTAAAACATATTATAAAGACAACAGATGAAGCACCTGTTCATGTAAAGTCATATAGGTATCCTTATGCTCTCAAAGAAGGGGTAAGTCGACAAATAGATGATATGTTAGAAAAGGGTATCACTAAACCATCTTCTAGTCCATGGTCCTTGCCAATATGGCTTGTGGCAGAGAAAATGGATGCTTCGGGACAGCAGAAGTGGCGTCTCGTGTCTCGTAGTAGATTACAGAAAATTTAATGACAAAACGATTAGTGGTCGGTACCCTATACCGCATATCAACGAAATTCTTGATAAACTGGGCAGAGCTCAATATTTTATCAAATAGAAATGAGCATGTGTTCAATGGAAAAAACAGCATTTAATGTTGATAATGGAAAATACGAATTCCTTAGAATGCCAATGGGTCTTCGTAACTCACCAAGTACATTCCAGAGAGTTACGGACAAAGTCCTAAAAGATCTCCAAAATAAGATATGCCTCGTCTACATGGACGATATAATTATATTCAGCACTGTATTGTGAGA
The DNA here is from genome assembly GCA_963921935.1 of Galeruca laticollis. NCBI lineage: Eukaryota > Metazoa > Arthropoda > Insecta > Coleoptera > Chrysomelidae > Galeruca > Galeruca laticollis. The sequence continues at coordinate 51,632,230 of OY998179.1, read as the reverse complement.
ACATATCCAAAATTTGAAATTAGTATTTAATAAACTGAAAGAAGCCGGTCTGAAAATGCAAATGGACAAATGCGAATTTCTACGGAAAGAAGTAGAATTCCTAGGTCATGTAGTAACACCCAAGGCATTAATCCCATCCCAAAAAAGATTCACGCAATAAAAAATTTCCCGATTCCGAAAACGCAGAAGGGAATAAAATCTTTCCTTGGCCTTCTGGGTTATTACCGGAAATTTATTCGAAATTTTGCAAAATTACCTAAACCCTTGACAATTTGTTTGAAAAAGGACAACAAAATAGAGCATACGAAAGAATTTATAGATTGTTTTAATCACTGTAAAAATTTATTGCTATCAGAACCAATATTAGCTTATCCTGATTTTGAGAAACCTTTCGAAATTATGACGGACGCATCAAAGTATGCTATCGGAGCCGTACTAAGTCAAAACAATCACCCCATAAGTTACGCTTCACGAACTTTAAATTCTGCCGAAACTACTCAACCATTAAGAAAGAGTTATTGGCAATTGTTTGGGGCTGTAAATATTTTCGCCCATACTTATTTGGCCTAACCTTCAAAATTTTAACAGACCATAAACCTTTAGAATCGATATTTTCTCTTAAAGAACCAAATTCTCGTCTTATGCGCTGGCGGCTTAAGTTAGAAGAATTTGAATACACTATAAAATATCAAAAAGGAAAATTAAACCAAGTAGCAGACGCTTTGTCACGAACACCTCCTAAACTTGATTTGAATGCTCTAGAAACCGAATCATTAGTTGTTAATATAGATGATATTGATTCTATAATTCAACAAGAAATTGAAAAGCTAAGTGAATTGCCGAATTTGTCCATAAATGACATTGATGATACATTAAACGAAAATAATAAAATGAATATTATTGAAAATATTCAAATTTTACCACCATTATCAGATAATTCAGAAACTGATTTAGAAACTCAGAATCTGATTAAAAAAAGTACATACATCTATAGAGAACCCAATCCTGTCCATACCCATTGTAAATCGAGCATTAAATCAATATAAAAACCAAATAATTTTAACGAGTGGTGATATAGTTGAAACACTTTGTAGAAGTGAAAAAATATTCGAAAATTCAAGATTAAACGTTACCTTACCAAGTAGAAATTTGGAAGAGAGTATTTTTAAATTTGCCAAAAACTTTCTAAACCCCAAATACACGTATGCTTTGTATTTTAAAACGCAACATGTACCCGAGATTTTTGTAGTAACTCTTCAAACATATTTTATAAACTCTGCATTTAAACTTTTCCATTGTTCAAAATTTTTAAGCGATATTTTAACTATAGAAGAACAGCAGGAAAAAAAAACATACTACCATATTCATAAAAAACGACATCGCGGAATTGACGAAGTGAAAGCATCATTAAATAAATTTTACTATTGGCCGAAAATGAACGTTGATATAGATAAATACATAAGTGATTGTGAAACGTGTTTGAAAAACAAATATGACCGCAAACCCCCTATTGTTAAGTTCATATTAACACCAACATCCTCTAAGCCCTTCGATCACATACATATAGATATATTTAGAATATCTAGTACACCGTTATTAACTATTATAGACTCATTTTCTAAATATGGACAAGCCGATCCCCTCGACACTGTTAGTGGTATTTCAGTCGTAGACAGTTTATAAAATTTCATAACTTATCTTGGATTAACCTCAAAAATTACCACCGATTGTAATACAGAATTCAAAAACAAAGACCTAGAAGACTTTTGCAAATTGCACCGAATTGAACTACACCACAAAACGGCTAAAAATAGTAATTCAAATTCGCCGGTAGAACGATTCCACTCCTCTTTAATAGAACACTCTCGATGCTTACGTGATGAAAACAAAGACTTAACTCCAATTCAAATAATAAAACAATCTATATTGAGTTATAATAACTCGATCCATTCAGCGACGAAATATACTCCATTCGAAATAATTAAAGGTCATATAGACAATCCAGACCACTTTGATCTGAACGATCATTTAGTCCTATCTTATTATGTACAGGACCACAAAGAAGCTAGTAAACAGATATATAAATCTATAAAAGAACGTAATGAAAAGGTAAAAGAAAAGTTCATCCATAAAGCTAATCAAAGCCGTAACGATCCCCCTGATTTTTCTGCACAAGAAACTACATACGTACAAACTAAATCTCGCGATAAAAAACTACCAAAGTTCAAAAAGGTAGAAGTAGTAAATGATAGCGGTGTCTTATTAGAAACTAATAAAGGCACCTATCATAAGAGTATTATTAGAAAACCTAGAAATAATTTAGATAACGTTTCGCAAGATCAACAGGATGAAGTCACTGATACTCCTTATCTGTCTGACCCTTCAAATGAATAGAATAGTTAGTATTAAGGAAAAAATTAGCATAACTCCCTTAGAAAGTGTTATACTTCCAGTAGAAATAGGTAAAGCTAAGATTGTATATACAAAACATACATTTATCCATTATTTGGATATTAAAGAAGTAGTTAGACAAACTGACACGTTAAAAAATCATTTCTCTATTATACAAAAAACTGTAGTAAAAATAAATAGCTCAAATCCCATTTCATACCATGGCCTAAGTGAGAATCTTATAGAGAGAACTGAGTTTATAATTAATTCTCTAGAGAGAAAATTTGAAAACTTGAATCCCCATATGCGTTCAAAGAGAGGCTTAATCAATGGAACTAAAATCCTTGACGAAGTTATTAATAATAAGGTAAATCAAATTCCAGTTTTTGGACAAATATGTCATAAATTAGACATTAAACAAGAAAATTATGAGCACTATAAAATCATAACTGTAGAAATTCCCACAGAAAATAATCACGATTTGGTTATTGAATTTTTGCGAGATTACACTATACAAAATTAAACATATTATATGTACTTCCATACAGAAGGTTCATATAGAAATTTCAATGAACTGTATTTAAACAAATTTTTAGAGAATGGTTCTAAATTAATTATATGCACGCAATTAGTTAATACAGTAAAAGATAAAGATGAACAGATTTTGTTGATAAAAAACCATCATGAAAGTAAAAGTAACCACCGAGGTATATCTGAAACTATTGAACATTTAAAAAGAAACTATTATTGGATAGGATTAAGAGACTCAGTCACAAACTATAAAAATTCATGCGATATTTGCCAAAAAACCAAATACGCTAGAAAAAATCAATACTCGCCGTTAATGCTTACAGAGACAGCTTCAAACCCATTACAAATCATTGATATTGATTTTTTCTTTTTTGATAACCAAATATAACATTAGTTGACTCTTTTACAAAATTTGCTCAAGCATATGAGATAATAGCTAAAACCGCGATTCACATTAGTAACGCTTTAATTAAATATATTCCTTCATTTGGCGTACTAAAAAAATTCATTTTGGATAACGGTACGGAATTTAACAACGAAGTAACTCAAGAAATTTCAAAATTTCATAAAATGAGAGTACATTTCAGCACTATAGGCCATCATGAAGGAAATGCTATTGTTGAACGTTTTCACTCTTCAATAATAGAATACCTTAGAGAAATTTAGAGAAATTTATCCTAGAGAAAATTATAATCTTATGAACTATGCTATTTTAGGTTATAACAGTAGTATACATAAAGCTCCTAACTACATACCTTTCGAGCTACCTTTTGGGCACACGAACTCCAGAAATCCCAATGAAATATTTTTACCTACAATGTTTTATACAGACTATGCCGAAAATCATAAAAATAAGTTAGAATAGGTATATGATAAAGTTAAAGAAACACTTGAATCCAAAAAAGCAAAAGTAGTTTCAAAGCATAACGTGAACGGACACAAAAATGAACAATTTCAAGTAAATCAAATAGTAATAAAATGCGCTTATCTCCGTTGGCTGATCTAGAATCTCCATACCAGTTAGAATTACCAGCAGAAAAATTTACAATCGCGCAAGTCAATAGTATAATTAAAACAAATTTAAATCCTAGAAAAGCCCCTGGCTATGACCTTATTACAGGAAAAGTACTTCAAGAACTACCAAGAAAAGGTGTAGTATATGTAACACAAATATATAACGCAATTCTGAGGATAGGTCACTTTCCCATGGTTTGGAAAGTAGCCCAAATAATTTTAATACTTAAACCTGGTAAACCGGCTGAAGAAGTAAAATCATACAGACCGATCAGCTTACTGCCAGCAATGTCCAAAGTCCTGGAAAAGTTAATACTCTCAAGAATTGAACCAGTCCTAACAGCCCGTAAAATTATACCAACTCACCAATTTGGATTTAGACCAAAACATGCGACTATTGAACAAATTCATCGTGTCTGTACAAACATAAGCCAAACACTTGAAGACAAAAAATACTGCTCTGCAGCCTTTTTGGATATTTCTCAGGCTTTTGATAAAGTTTGGCATACCGGCCTCCTCTACAAACTAAAAAAAATCCTTCCACTTAGTTACTTCCTAACCCTAAAATCCTACCTAGAAGATCGCCATTTCCTCGTCAAATATCAAGACGCGCATACGTCAATATTTCCTGTTAAATCTGGAGTTCCTCAGGGCAGTGTTCTGGGACCTGTGTTGTATCTCTTGTACACAGCCGATTTACCTACCACCAATGGCGTTGTAACAGCCACATATGCTGATGATACCGCCCTACTATCAATGCATGAAGATCCCAATCAAGCATCACAAATACTCCAAATGAACCTGAACAATATACAAACCTGGTTAAAAAAGTGGAGAATACAAGCAAATGCAACGAAATCGGTGCATGTTACTTTTACGAACCGAAAAGGAAACTGCCCACCAGTGACCCTAAACAGTCAACAGCTTAACCAGCAACAGGATATAAAATATTTAGGCATGCATATAGATAGAAAACTGACCTGGAAAAAACACATTTTCATGAAGAGGAAGCAACTTGGACTGAAACTTAATGGTTTATATTGGCTTATAGGTCGAAAATCACAACTATGTCTACAAAATAAAATACTTATTTATAAAACAATCTTGAAACCCATTTGGAGTTATGGAATACAACTATGGGGAACTGCTTCTAATTCTAACCTCGAAATCCAATCCAAAACTCTTCGAGTCATGACCAATGCACCTTGGTATGTCCCAAACAACTATATACGAAATGACCTCCAAATACCCACTGTAAAAGAAGAAATATCAAACTTCGCCCAAAAATACCAACAGAGACTGCAGCAACACCCCAATAATTTAGCAAAGTCCCTCAGGAGAATACCGGCAAGAAGAAGATTAAAACGTTATATTGTTAGTGATTTACCAACAAGATTTTAAATGTATATTTAAATTAATGTGCACAATACCCTAGAGACAAATAATTTTATATTTTATATAAAATATTTAAGAATAGAGTATGGTTATAGGACCATTGCTCTGCATGTTAATGTGATTAGTGACAAACTATTTACCTATTGTAATTTTAATTTACAGATTGTAAATAAATTGGGAAGTTAAAAAAAAAAAAAAAAAATAAAAAAAAAAATAAAAAAAAAAAAAATCTCCGTTGGGTGAATCCAGTGACCGCTGTCCCCACTCTAATAGATCGTTTTGTTTATTCCATGGTATAGGAAACGGTATTATTCCTTTGGTTTCCTTTTTTTATTGTAGTGACCTGAGGGGACCTACTGTACAGTCTTATCCTAGTGTTTTCCTGGCACGAGAGGTCAGGGTCTCCGTGGGGCCTCTTGGGCTTATACAATGTACCAAGCCTGAGTTCTAAGGCAGGTCGTGTCAGTCCGTTTAAACTTTCTGGTACGAGGGTAAGGGTTGTTGATAAAGGAAACAGACTGGGTGGATAAATATGTACAAGTATATTACAAACAGTAGTTAGTTACATCCAATAACACAGCCCTGATTTGGATAAAATGACAGTTACTCGGGGGAGAATGCCCCGGTACGTTACACTAAAATTTCAGTTAAGGAAAAACGTCTTTCCTAATCTGGAAGTAGTTACCCGTTATCGTGACACACGTAAATGATGTCTTATATAGGACTATCCCTGTATATGAAATGAAACAAACGAAATAAATCTGACTCGAGCACAACGTCTTCCAAATTTTTGAAAGGGGTCTTTCCTGATTATGAAAGATAAAATACGATATCACGTATAGTTGAATATTCGGTACAATATAAGAAAAATGATTATCGAACTACTCTCGAAATCGAATGGTATAAATGTGATATCCCGTACAGTGGAATATCCTGTACAATATATTAGAATAATATATCAAACAAACTTTCGGAATGATTCGGTGTCGAACCTTTGTACAGAACAGTTGTGCGCTCCGAAACGATTTAATTAGTAGTTAAAAAGTAATTAGTGTATATTTCAAAGTGAACCAAAACAAACAAGAACATTTACAAGGTAAAACAAAAACTTTTTGTATCGTCACATAGTCATAAATATATACATTCCATACCTAATTACCATCGGTTATCTGTAAATTCCAAAGGAAGACAGGGCCGCACTTAACAGGCAGGTCCATGTCATTACTTAAAAATGGATGAATATCCGCCGTTAGGAACTTCAAATGGGGGAGTTCAGAACATAGCAAGCACATCATCACTGCCTTATTCATATATAGCCAGCCAAAGCAATTCAACCTTCCCCAAAAAACAGCAAGCAATTGTATTTAATGCACTGGACAATACAAAACTGGAAGAATATATATATGCGGTGGGAGATATAATTACGCCAAAAAATATTTTGTTCGCTTCTCGGATTTCTAACAATAGAATATGTATTTACCTCACCAATGAAAAATTTGTTAACGACTTCGTATCTACTAATAATGGAATTATCACAGTTAACCATCAACGTATTCAAGCACGAAGATTACTAAACCCAAACATACGATTGATTATTTCAAATGTGTGTCCCTCCGTACCACATAACATCATTGAAGCTGAGCTTGTTAATATGGGACTGAATTTGGAAACTCGATTGAATTTCCTTAAGATTGGCACACAAAATCCGGAATATAAACACATTTATAGTTTTCGTAGACATATTTACATCTCTCCTCCTGATCAAATCAAAATACCTGAATTTCTAGACTTCAATTATGATAATACATCTTACCGAATATTCCTATCTTTAGACAATGTCTGTTTTACTTGTAAACAACCTGGTCACACTGCAAATAATTGTTCTCACTCTAAATTACTTCCAAATATGGTATTACTGGACTCAACTCCCAAATCTCCAGTATCCACAAATAAAGTTAAACCAACAGATATCCCTACTCTTGCACATTCACATTCAAGCTGCATTTCTAATCAAGATAACCTCATGGTTCCTAACGTAAGGGAATGCTCTAACAACCATATAAGTATAACAAATCTAGATATGGAGCCAGATTTTAATCCATTAGATAAGCCATCAAACACATCACTTGAAATTACCAAATCCCCAGAGCAATCGCAAAGGCAATCAAATTTATCACTTGACATTCCTAACGAATCTGAACAAACTAAGACGATTTCTGCAGCTTGTAAACGTCAAATCTCTACTTCACCTGATTTAGAAAACCAAAAACCTGATGAAGAATCTTTTAGACGTCCGAAATCTTCAAAAAAATGTAAAACTAAGAAAAACGCAGAAGAATTAACTCACCTTTTAGAACCTATAAAAGATCTCCTAGTTACTTTCAAACCACCAAATTTTATGAACTTTACCGAATTATGTGATTTTATAGTAAATGCATCTGGGTCTAAGCATGCTGCAAGCATAGCAAAAAATTACACCAACGACTTACACAATCTGAAAAATCTACTTACATTCGTTCATAAAAACATCGATAACACATCTGTAAAAAATAATATAACAAGGATTAAGAAAAATTGACGGAAGAAGCTGACCTAACATCAACAGACGAAGAAAGCGATATCTCTTCTCACTCTGGTTTTTCAAGATAAAGTAATGGCTTACTCAAATTTTATTCTTCAGTGGAACCTAAATGGTTTTTACACCCACCTACCGAACATACAACTCTTAATTAATGAATTGTCACCGTTAATACTTAGCCTGCAAGAAACTCACCTCAAAGGAAATAAGCTTCCTAAAATTAAAAACTACACCATTTTTTGTAAAAATAGACCAGTTCAAACTATTGAACAGAAAAGACCAGGTTGTTTTAAACAGGTTAAGAATAGGACATTCAGCCCTCACACACCAGCATTTGTTAAATCAAGAACCACCAAAGCAGTGTTTTACGTGTCATGTGCCTCTAACCACAAAACATATATTATTGGATTGTACAAATTTAAGTGTTACAAGAACAGTTAACAACATTCCGTCTAACATGAACCGCGCGTTAAGTGAAAACTGTGAAAAAGTGCTCAAATTTCTGAAAGACTCCAATTTTTATCATAAAATATAAGTACCTATTGTATGTTTTTTGACTATAAGTACCTATTGTATGTTTTTTTGAAACCCCGCTCATAACCCTCGAGGTTGATGCGGTAAAATAAAAAAAAAATAAAAAAAAAAAAAATAAAAAAAAAAAAAAAACTTTCGGAATCTAATAGAATAACTATGATATCTCGTACATCGGGATATCCTGTACAATATAAGATAATAATATATCAAACAAACTTTCGGAATCTAATAGAATAAATATGATATCTCGTACATCGGGATATCCTGTACAATATAAGATAATAATATATCGAAGAAACCTTCGGAATCTAATAGAATAAATATGATATCTCGTACAGGTGAGTATTTTGTACAATACAAAAAAAATGTAAGAAAACGATCATCGAACATACGATAGCTCTTGTATATGAATATAATTTTAGATTAGATCGGTAGGTGAGGGGCTTAGATGTAAATAGTGCACTCAATATGACCGAAAATATATGTATCCCTTTTTCTTTTGGACACCCAGTTAAATCAAATGAAAATGTCAATACAGTATATAAAGAAAATAATTATACGACAAAAACTTACGCTTTCGAAATATCACAACTACACAATATTACTGTCGACGCCGAAGTGGCAGGCCTTACAGTGCCTAGTCACTTAATGAGGGTTACTACCTCACTGATTCTGTTCCCAAAATTCCTGCTATTAATTTTAAAATTGTTTCATTTGTGTCCTTGTCTCATGTTTTTTTTTTATTTTCGTAACTGAAGGTTAATTTTAAATTTCATCATACTAGTTTGCAACGTTTGGTTATATTTTTTGATAAACAAAGCATGACAAACACCTGATGTATTGTTTATCCACCTTGCCGGTTATGTAAAATTGTTTGTATAAAATTCTTCCCTGGCGGAGGTCAACAATTGTTTTTTTATATTAATTTGTTTCGACTTATTTTATGATCAAGAAATCTTATCTATATGGGGTGTCCTTAAAATTTCCTATGTTATATCTCGTGTTTATTACATAGTTTATAAGAGAAATCCTCAATATAGATGTAAGAAAGACAATAAATTTTTAGGTCCATTTAAGATAATCAGATAGGAATAGAGTAGAGATAATGCATACTAGAAATAAAAAGAAAGAAATAATTCATATAAAAGAATTAAGAAAAAGTTTCGTTGCAGGTTCGTCGCAGCCATAACATTCTCTGAATTGAACATGTTCCACAATTCAATAATGGATTCGAAAGATCCCTTGAAACACTTAAAACTTATTATTACAGATTTATTAAATTCCAAATTGCCATTCGAACCAAATACAGAAAATATTATCAATTTCGAAAAGGTGAGGCAGATTGAAAGTTACTGTAAAATTCATAAAATAATATTTATAATAGAAATACCGGTTCAAGAGATCAAAAATTACGATTTATATCAACTTTTTTCTTTACCCACTCCAAGAGACAATATTTTCCATATAATTATACCAAATTCCAAATTCCTTATCCTCAATTAGCAAAATTTCATGCCTTGCGAGGATTGTCAAGAAATTAGCGATAAAAAATTCATCTTCCATGAGTCGACACCAATAGCTATACAAGAAGAAGATGCCCCTTGTGAAGTGCAAATGTTAAAATTTTCCAAAAATTTGAGTAATTGTCATGTTATTCCAGTTAGTATCAGAGAAGTCAGCTTTCAAAAACTTCAATCGAATAAATGGGATGTCGTTTCTCCTCAGATTACAGTGGCTGAACAAATGTGCGGTAGTGATGAAGACAAAGTACCATTAAAAAGAACATTTATTGTAGAGTTAGAAAAAAACTGTATATTTAAGATAGACAACGTAGTTATCCGTAGCAATAGAGTTAATAAAAGTGAATTAAAATTAATCGAACTTCCAAAACTTACAATTAAAAATGTTATGAATAAAAAACCAGTGAAATTTGACTCTCTTCAGTTAGAAAATGTTAATTTGGATAGACTTAATTATTTAAAAGAATCTTTAGATATTCAAAGTGAAAATTTGAATGAACCATTTCAAAATTCAGTACACTTCAATAATATTAGTGTATGGACAATATTTTTATATGTATCAATTGTTTTTATTGGACTTTATTTTATTTACTAGTACTACTCCAGATATTATAATAGAAAAACTAGAGCACCAGCTACAAGGGATGAAGAAGAAGTACCGAATCCGCCTGTTAAACAGGGTGGAGGAGTTATAAACCTGGATTTCCTAGAAAACAGCCGACGTTGCTGAATCTAAGAAGCGTTCCCCCACTTACGACAACGGGATTAAAACCAGTTGCGAGCCGGCATTTTCATCTTTTTAACTTATACTTTACAACTATAATATTTAATTGTTTATCAAGTTAATAAATTTCCAAATTCTTAAATTGTTCAATTATTTTTAAAAACGTATTTCACGCGAGTGAACATAAAATTAGTATGAAATGTTACTGAGAGTTATATAAACTATCATCGTACAGACGTAATCGCAGGAAGTTACTAAAAATTAGTTCGAAAGACGTAAAAATAACTGCAAAATGTGATCATCTTAGGAACATGTTAATTCGTAATTACAGTAATATTCTGTTTGTGACATTTGCGAGAAATATACAATTTAACATTGTATGAATGTTTCCTATAGGAAGTTGCTAAAAAGAAGTTCATAGGATGTGTATTGAACTGCGAATTCAAGTATTATTAGGTATATCAAAAATATGTTTTATTTACATGACATGGATCTCAATAGTGTCGGTTATAAAATTAAACATCCAGTATATATTTTATTCACGTTCTAAATGAAGATAACGAGAAGTTTCTAAAAAGAACATCAAAAAAAAGACTTGTTATTTTCATATTTAGTGGGTATTATGTCAAAACCGATGGTATTTATATAAGGTTTATGGTTCAAAATTATATTGTCCATAAATAAACTTAAGTCTTTGGAAAAATATATACAGAATTACTTATAATATACTATCTACAACAACATGAATTTTGCAGATAAATGAGGATAAAATCGTAAATTTTCATGTGAACACACACTTCAAACTGTAAAGTAAATGTTCTGAATAATTCAACATTTGCAAGTACGTGTAAATATGATATTTTTCTTTCAAAATATATCTTTTTTGGGCCCTCCTTCTTTCTTATTATAGCGCTGTAATAATAATAATGAAAATTGTTACCAAATCTAGTAGATAAGTTGATTAGATCTAGTTCACTGGTCCCAATACGCAATATATGCTTCTCTAACAGTTCCAATATTTAATATCAGTATTGGATGACTAAATTGTAGATCACTGGCACCAAATTCTCTTCCACGTATTCTCTAGGATATTATTTCGAATTTACATTAATTTTTATATATTTAAATTATCAAATTTTTATTGAATGTTCTCAATTTTTGAAAATTCGACCGCTTGGATATATTTACTAAATATCATCTCTATTCTCCTCTCAACCCACTTCGAATCAACAAACTTTTTCTAAAAAATTGTAACTAGGTGCATTTCCTTAACAACCAATCATTTTAAAGACTTGTTTATATAACGGATTAATTTTGGACGAATAAAAAACAACTTAAATTTATTTTATGAAATATTTATTCTTAAACTTCGAGTTTAAAACAACTCTTACTTCCATAACTTTATATTCGTCTCGTTTATTATAAGGACACGCCATATACTTTTTCTATTCTATCAAATTTTAGTACATTATGATAAACTCTGAACTTGCTCTCTACCCCAGATTATCCATTACATGAATATCTCCTTGCATGTAAAAATAAAAACTCATCTGTCAAATTCTAAATTATAACTTCTATTTATTTATAACTAATTGAATCTCACATTGATCGGTAAGTGACAATATGGTTTTCAAGATGAAATAGGATGTGTTACTTATATTATAATGAGGTATATCTTATTGGAGGTATAATTTTGGAAAAGAAATAACATTATTTCTGATCCCAACTGGACTTTTCATCTTCTCATATCATGGAATATCTTCTGAATGATATAATCTGTATTGGATTCTAACAAAAAATATTAGTCAATTCAAATTTCATATACAGATTCTCCGAAGAATCTATGAATTGTACCACTATTCTGTAATCTTAAAATTTGATTGTTTAGTCTCAAATTCGGTTAAATATTGTATTTGTTAATAAATTAAATGAGCAGCACTATTTCAATATATATATATATATATATATATATATATATATATATATATATATATATATATATATATCTGGTGTCGGATAACACACCACTATTTTCTCATGAATTATTTCCCCCCTTTTCTATTATTTGCTCAATTTGCTTCGTTCCACTTCCTTCCCTCATTACTCAGTATTCCTGCTATTGCCTTTTCCCATGTTTGCTATTGTCTCCTGTTTCGATTATTCTCTATTACTTCCCATATTCTGATTGTACTGTTTGTCTCGTGTTTTCCTTTGATAAAAAATGTCACTGAGGTGGCTTGTGTCCTATTTCACTGCGACTCTACAGATCTAGATTACATTCTCAAGCCTAGTGATAAATGTCACTACCATTTCAACTGTATTTATTCTACCTACTCTAATACTGGTTGTAGTTTTATCAACAGTAAAAACACAAGAGCTTTTTTTTTATCGGATAAATTTCTCTTTGCAACGAAACAGTTTTGCCAATCACTAATTTTACGAGAAAAACTGACATGATAAAATCGCGACACCGAAGGTGGAGCGATTTTATCTAATGTCAGTTTTTCGAGCAAATTTAGTGATTGGCAAAACTTTGAGTCAAAGAGGAATTTATCTAATAAAAGAAAAGCTCGAGTGTTTTTTGGCAAGATAAATTAACGACAGAATATATGGATGAACAACAACAATAATTGCGACTCATTGTCATTGTGTAAAAGTGACGTCCGCTTACTAGATATTGAGGAAGAGAAGTTTTTATCGCGATAAAAAAGGATGCACCTTTTTTATCGATGGCAAAGTGACAATAACATTTCCAGGTATATGACATTTTAACATTGGAGTTAATTTATCAGTATAAAAATCCAAAATCATTGCTTCGTCACTTGAATGAGATAGAATATTTCATTTGCATTTCTATATCGTGATTCTAATCACTTGAGTGTTAAATTTTACATGAACTTCTTCAAAATATCACTTCAATTTACTTTTTAAGATTAGAATACTTGAATAATGACTATAGATAAAGGGAAGAAAATGTGGATAAATAAAAAATATTGAAACTTAATTTCCATTCAAGTTCATGTCAATTATTGAATATCATATATCAAGTAGGTAACAATTGAACATAATGATGTATTTGATCAAGATAATATCTGATTGTATAAAAACATAACGTCCACCAATTGATAAGGGAAATGACAAAACTTATTATTGCCTTATTTTATAAGGTTATAATCAAAAGTGTTCTTCTTCTACTTGCTTGAGATCTAGATGATCTGCTAATTCCGGGCTTGCCTCTGTATTATTTGCTGAGATGTGGACAGCCAGCTATCTCTCCATGTCTTTGGTGGCCTTTCTGGTTGACCTGTTGTCTAGAGGAAAACATTTTTATTGCAATGTTATATTTTTTACTTTCGAATTATTTCCATATTCACCTACTTGGAAAATGGTGTGATGTTTTTAAAAAAATAATCTGAAAACTTTGGCAAAATAAATTAGTATTTCGAATTAAACGTGGATGTGAAGTAAAAACTGCTATCTATACAGGGTGATTCATTACTAATTGGAAATAATATAAAAGTAGTATCCTATAGTATTTAACCCAAAAGACTTAAATAAAATATATCTGCTTACTGAGTTCCAGTGTATTATGGTTAAAAATTGGAAAACTATTTGTGCTCAGTATTCTAAAGCTGTTCTATGTATCCATTTCATTTTTGACAGAAAGTGTAGACACTGAATATTCTACTAAATTATGTTAAACAAACTTTTCAGGCTACTACCAAAGGCGTACGACAGAGGCAAGTGACTAGTTAATCGTGCCAATGCCTCTTTCTAAGTTTGTCAAATTTCCCAATGTTCTTTTAAAATAGTTTAACACTCCAATAAAACCTCGAAGAGTTTTCAGATTTTTCGGTCTCTTATATCGTCCACATAATGTTTCGTGAATTGATCGTACTTATTTAAAATTTTGTTTAATGCTTTCAATAATGCAGATGTAGCACTTTGTATTCCAAATGGTATTATTCGAAACTGGTATACTTCCCCATTAATTTTAAAACATACATACTTTCTGCTATCTGGATGTAGTGGTATTAGCCAGAAACTGTGCTTTAAGTCCAGTTTAGAAAAGACTTTGACCTTACTGATTTTTCCCAGTATTGACTTAATAATTATAGGTGATTCGTATTCGGGCATTGTGCATTTATTCAAATTTCTTGCAACAAGGTATATGCTCATATCTCCATCTTTTTTCTTCACTATCACAACTGGATTAATGTATGAGGTGGTACTGTGTTCTATTATCCTATCTTCTATCAGTTCATTTATCGTCCTCTTCACATGTTCTTGATATTTGTGAGGTATCGGATAACTCCTTTGTTGAAATTGTTGATCTTGTTTTAGTTCGATTTTGTGTACATAATTTTCCGCAATTCGAGATTCCTTATTTATTAACGTTTTATGTTCTCTCAATATTCCTACTACTTAATTTCTCAATTTCATTTTCCCATCTATGTCCAAATTCCATTCCGGCTGATTATTATTATTTAAATTTATGTCATATATTTATATCATCTTCAATTTTCTTATTTAAATGAATATTTTAACTTTCTTCTCCTACAAATTCTTCATCCTTCCTCGAATTGTCATTCCTTTCTTCATAACTAAAATCGATACTTTCATTTTCATAAATTAGATATTTCTCTCCGTAGTTAACAGTAGCTTTCTTTGCATACAAAATATAGGATCCTAATAATAATTCACATTCTATGTCTTCCACCACCAGTAGTTGTACAATAGTACGTTACCTTCAATTTTAATGCTACGGTTATCGTAGTGTCCGGAAAGAAATTTATTTTTTTCTGATTTGTCCCAATCAAATTTATTTTTGGTACCTTGATGAAATTTTCTTTGATGTTGTCCAATTATTTATAAAATTTGTAATAATTAAAGATATCTCTGATCCAGTATCGATCAATATTATTACCATTATGTCTTCTATTGTGCCATATATGCAAATTAATGTTCCATTATTTCGTTCTAGTTGATCCCGTACCTTGAGAAATTCGCGTGGGTGAATATAGCTGCACCAACTTAACCTACCATATTCACCCTCTAGTGGAAAAACTGTTATTCCGCACAAGAAGATGACGTGTTAGTCACATCAATTTCATTATTATTATTGTTAATTCTATTATAATTATCATCTCTGTTAGTTGTATTATTTCTCTCCAAACTGTTAGTTCTGTTAACTCTAGTGTCTCGCCTAATATTATTTGTTCGTCTTATATCTTCGTCTGAATTCCTTCTTTCTCTTCGTTGGTAATTAGGTGTTAGGTTGTTGTCTTCTTTCAGGGTAGTTTGTATATCTATTACTGTTATTCCTCTCATTGTCCCTATCGTATCGTCTGTTGTTATTATTGTTTCTGCCATTATTGTTATTTCTGTCATTATTAGGATGGTTGTTACGGTTATTCCAGGGATTGTATTTAGTTCTTCTGTTAGTATTGTTTCTTTGGTTGTTCGTATTGGCATGTCTTTCATTGTTATTAATTGTTCTTTGTACTCTATTTAAATAATCTAATAATGATTGGAAATTGTTAATGTTTTGTATGGCTATACCTTGCATTATATTTGCATTAAAATGTCAAGATAAGAATATAATGATTTCTCGTCCTGAAATCATTGGTTCCAAATATTGAGATTGGGAGTATATTGATAGTGCGTAGCTACTAATATTGTTACTTCTCCTAATATCAAATTCTCCAAAATATAATTTTTCCCTGACATCACCTTGCTCTGTTTCCCCCCAATACTGTTTCAAAAAAAATATTTCGAAATCATCAAAACTATTAATATTTATATCATTACATGTAAACCAGAGCAATGCTTGATTATTTGAATGAGACCTTATTGTCTCCTTCAAGTCCTCAATATTAGATATACCCCTCAATTCACCTTTGAGATATCTAATGAAATTTTTTGGATGCATTCTACGAATGTCTCCATCGAATTTCAGATTGCTCTCCCCATGGTTTCTTCTTGAAGTTTTCTTTTATTTCCCTCTCTAAAGCTTCAAAGTCATGAGTGTTCTCATTCTCTTTAATTTTTTGTAACTTTGTATCCATTTCACATATTAATTTCTACTGCGTTTTCAAATTCATCTCCTTTGCTATCGATGCGTTCAATTGTATGCCTTGTTCTACATCTTGTATTCTTTCATTTGTTCTCATAATATTCCTTTCTAATTTTTCTATCTGTTCTTTTTCTCCTTCTCGTAATTTGTTTCCAATATCTTCTATCTCTCGTTTTCTAATTATACTTTCTTGAATGAGACTTTCACGTAGTTTATTCGTTTTTTCTTCTTGTTCTCTCTTGTGCTCTTTCTATCTCCTCTTTCGTACTTTTAGTATCTTCTTTTGTACATCTTATATCTTCTTTTGTGCTTTTCATATATTCTTCTGTGCTTTTCATATCAGACATAATTGTCCTCATAATATGCATCAATTCTTCATTTTTGTTAGGTTTTTGTTTAGTATAATGGTGTACTTCTCCTATTAAACTATTTCCTTTTTCTTCTTCTGTTGCTTCTTCCGCTTGAATCCATGTTTCTTGATTTTAGTTGTTCTTTTAGTTATTCAACAGTTGAATTATCAATGTCAATTTTTTTGTCAGCCATTGTAAAATTTTACCAAAATTCCCCAAATGCCTCAAATATGACTTATTGCTGTCACTAATTCGAACGCTCCACGGTTCTTGATTTTAGTTGTTCTTTTAGTTCTTCTACCGTTAAATTATCAATGTCCATTTCTTTGTCAGCCATTGTAAAATTTTACCAAAATTCCCCAAATGCCTCAAATATGACTTATTGCTTTCACTAATTCGAACGCTCCACGTTGGTTAAACCAAAATAGTGCTGAATTTTAATGCCCTATATTGTGTTGGCTGAAATTGTTATGAAATTTATAATTTTAGTAATATATCATTATGTGAAATGTATTAGTCTTCTATTGTTATTATTATTTTAATTCAATGAATAGTTGTTTGATTATGTCTAATTTGTTGTTCTTTTTATTATATTTTTCTTTTTCGTGATGGGCGCCAGAACTCGTATGTTTCGCTTATTCTAGATAATATGACTTCATATCAAATACGGGTTCAATTTAATGTGATGTCAATAGTTTTATTCCTGTCACTTTAGGTCTCAGGGTATGTTCGGCACAAGCGTTCGACAGTAACGGTAAGTCAATAGGATTGCGGACACTTGAAGAAAAACAATGAGGTTGAATGCAAGTATTTAATTAATTAAAAAAAATTGTTTAAAATGAACTACATAATTCTCTTCGTGGTATTCAAAAAAAATATAATTCTCATAACCAAAATGTTTGAAAAGTTCTCGTTATGAATAAATTGAAAAATAAATATGAATAGCATGTAACTGTGATATCACCGTTGTTGCAAGTTCAACGTATTTCAAGATGGTGGAATTTAAAAGTGACGTTTTGAAATTGATCATGTAATATTGGTTTTTTATATAATGGATTGGTAAGTAATTATTTGTTTAAAAATATTAATGGAATAGTAAATGAGTGGGGATCGATTATATCTAAAGAACTATGTAAACATTCAAAATCAAAAACCTAATATCGTATTTGACCTAACAACTTAAACTAAATTGAACATTTGAACGTATGCACGAATTTTATATATAAAAAAAATAATGATTGTCTTGTGTTGGTTTGCTCTAGCTCACAAATAGAACAAAATATTCGTAATCATCGAAATAGGTCAGTCTCTTTATCTGATGTAGAAAATTAAATGTTGTATTCGAATTATTTCATACAGATTATCTTTACTCCCAGCAAGAGTGTAATTATTCCGGATCAACAAAGGTGAATTAAATAATCTCACCAGACTCTAGTAGAGGTTGTCAGCTGATTTTATTCTCGTGCTTTTATAATTTGACGTTTTTTGTGTTATACCTGATATCAATAATCTGTCGCAATAATCTATTAAATTCAGCTCTCACAAAAATGATAATATTTTTTCTTTGATTTTAATCTTTCACTTTCAAATCAATTTCCTTGTCGTCGATTTCAAACACCACGAAAATTTATTTTCAAATCTTTTTTTCTTTTCCAAAATTCCCTCACTTCTCATCTATCAACAACATTCAAGTTTTTTTTATTCACCTTTTTTTTAAACCATCATTTCTTTTCAAGAAATCTACCTATCTGTGTCGTGTGCTTTTCACTCATTCACTGCGTTAAAAAAAACTTACCGTGATTACACTAATGTCACCCCTTTTTTTACATTTAACCTAAATCGATAAACATGTCAATTTATATATAATATCATTCATATCATCATTTTTCTAATAATAGTTCAAAAATGCTTTATCACATACAGAGTTTGTCAAAAGTTATAGAAATCATGATAATAGAATAATATTTCTTAATTGACTCATGTTTATGCAATACACAATTATGTGTTGATATGTTTGTTTATCGATAAACTTACATCATGAATATTTAAATATCACATGGTTATGAATAATATAGTATTTTTTCTATTAAACATCGGTATTTATTCATATTGTGTATTTGCCTGTCACTAGTATTTCACCTTAATTTATATTATTAACAAACTAAACATAAACAGTCGATGATCTCCGTCGACCTTACTATACTTAAATTATTTATATCGTTGAGTCGCGTTTATTATTATATTTACAAACAGTCTTGGTTCAGTTTAAAACCATAACCTTCCAACAACTTGTTAAGGACCTTCAAGTTCACTGGCCGCTGACAATACCTAAAATTAAACTAACTAAATCTAATAGTGACTTTTCGGATCGTCATACAGGCCATCTCACAGATACGGAAATGTTAATTTTAATACTTAAAACCATTTATTTTGTTCGTATTTTTATTTATGAATAAAACTACTATTAATATCACTCAATTATATTTTTTACTTTTATATTCAATTCTATTTAGTATTAATTAACTCACAGATTACAAGTCAATAAGTAGGTACTTAGATCAATATTATTATGATTTTCAATCTGAACTCGTTATGACAATTATGGATACTATTCTTTTATATAATTTAAATATACGGTGAGTAATTTAATAATAATAGTCACTTTACCCTCCGTACTACTGCAACGAACTACAATGTAGCAAAATATCCATTAGACATTATTTCTGAAAATGCAAATGTTATCGCCTACTCGTGTATCCCATCTGGAATAAGTTGTCAGTCCTAGCAATCGAGACGTATGAGCGACGTTCGATATCTGTATTGATGTGGTCTACTGAATAGTACATGCTGCGTTCTACATTGTATTTAATAGCAATTCAAACAAGTTTAGTTAAAGGTAATTTCGATAATAAATGATATATTACAATTGGGTAATTCCTGTATCTAAATATTCGCATTAAACTTACATACTGCACAGAGTGTACCGACTGACTCGCACCTGGTTCAACGTTTGGATTTGAATCAGAGTCTCTCCTCCTCCAAATTTCGAAGCTTTCCAATCTTACGCGGGTAAATCAGAGCGCATTGACTCTTGGTAGTGCTTGTTGTTAGATTATGCACCTCTTCTTTCAGGTCTTCACTACTTGTTGTTTTGGAGCCAAGGTATGTGTATGTCATAATCTGCTTTATACTCTTGTTATATACTGCCAGCTAATATCATCTCAGTACTCTAAATATAGACAGGCTTAGGGTTTTTAAATGAAATTCAGCTACTCATTCGAGAAGCATAGAGTTGTATCTGAACGTTATCTCAATTTTCAGATATTAATATAGCATTGTTTCCATAGCACAAAAAATCAAACACCATGTCTCCCATTTTGTTTCCTTAGCACTCGCTCGTAACCTATTCAATGTGTGCGGTATACTACAAAAAAAAAACTTCACAACCGAAAGTGCTCAATAATCGTGAGCTTATGTAGTTCCAGCAATGTTCTCAATTGATAGATACGTTTTTTGTTTCAGTATTTGGATGACACAAACGAAAAAACAATCTACTCAGATCTGTTACAATGGAGTATTAGGACATCTATCAAGCTGAAAAAAATTGGAATATCTCGAGAAGATGTAGTTTCCATGTGTACCCACAATCACAAATACACTCCAGTACCATTTATCGCCACTCAATTTCTAGGAGCAATAGGCAACAACTTTGATCCAGAATTATCTCACATAGATGCAATTCATCTGCTTGAACTCATTCAACCAAAAATTCTATTTGTAGCTGAAGAATCTTTGAGTTTCATGGAAATTTGTTTGCAGAAAGCTGGTTTAAAGACGGAAATTGTTGTTTTTGGACAAAGCAAAAAATATAGACAATTTTCAGAGTTTCTCGAACCCAGTGAGGAAGAAATCTCGTTCCAAATTGAAGACGTAGAAAACGATACGGACACGGCAGTTATATTTTTCAGTAGTGGAACTACTGGCCTACCAAAAGGTATATGTTTGAGTCACAAAACACTGCTCAAATCATCCGGAACCGTTGAAGCATTAGATTATGTTGAACAAAATGATACTGTGGTTCTGATATATACCACGCTGTATTGGGTCAGTGCAGCGTTATCTCTAATGAGAACCATAAAATTTGGCTTTTCCAGTGTTATTAGAGTCAACTTTGATGCAGAATATACATGGAGATTGATCGAAAAATACAAGGTATTATATATTATTATGATATGAACCATTCATCAAAAACAATAAACAATACCTTCAATCTAATTGTGGGTTGAGATAATGAAAAATTTTATATTATAAAACACATACAAACCTGAAATATTATTATGGAATAATGATCTATTATAATTCTGTATTTAAGCCTATTTGGAATAGCGATTAATTAAATTAGGTAAATTGAGTAGTTAATAAGTAAATATACCAGGACATACAACCAAAAAAATATAAAATACTTCGATGAATAACCCTCAAAACAATTATTTATAATCTGACAGATTCCTTAACCAAAACAATACTTCAATGACATCTAAGTTGAGAATTATATGATTTTTCATGTCAAATAGTTAGGAACTGTCACGTTGGAGAAAAAAGGTATGAAATTTGAAATTCTACTATCAATAATGTACATAAAAAGACTTTATATTTCAAAATTATATATTGAAAGATTGCCCTGAATATATGATAAAATTTGATAGGCTCAGCATGCTTTTTCCTTGGTAACTAGTAACTGTGAAGGAGTTTGTTGAAAACAATGAAGGAGAGTGAGAACATTTTATCTTGCGGAAAGGATGTAAAAGGTTTTGATCCGTAAAATTAGTTCTGAAATAACTAAAATTGTAAAATTGAACTTTGTAAATATATATGAGGTGTTAGTGAGACAAAGTTATATAAAGGAAGAAAGTTAAAACAAACTTAAAAGTCAACAATGAAAAACTCAAAGTCAAAATGTCACAAATTTATTTTTTATAATTCGCGTGTAAAAGAGTCTTCATTATAACATTGTTTACAGTGTCACAATGAAGCTCTTTGAACACTGTTATAGTAATTTTTAGTGTACAGTTGGTTATTGTATTTAGTTATATTTTTATTTGACATTTGACTTTAACTTTGTCACAAATTATAATTAAAATGGTCTAGCGTTCTTCCAGCTAGCAAATTATTATATTAAAGGTAAATTAGAATGATTTATATATTAAAAATATTAATGAATAAAGTACGCTAACGTTTATTTATCGATGATTTGTCAATTGTTCATATTTATATTGTATAGGATCAATATATAGGTATATAAAACGTTCGATTTTTGGGATAAATTACCAGATATCTATGTGAAGATGTATTACAGAAATAATTCTGTTCATGATATAATAAAAATAGATCGCAAGAGCATATACGAAGAAGCTCTTTTTTAAACAAATAATCATCCTCTTTTTGCTTAAAGGAACGTTTGTTTACAATTTACACAATTATTCGGTTAGAATATGTCAAATGTCAGAAGTGCTGAATAAAACCATCTGTGATCTGACCAATTAGGAATCTACAGAATTGCCAACTTAATTCAAACCACTCCTCCTAGTTTAAAAACAGGGATTATATGAAAGTCTATTTTATTCAAATAATTAAATAAATGCGAATTATAAAAAATATTGTGTAAAACTTGTGCCACAATGACTTTCTGTAGTACTCGTGATTTGCACAACTCACCGCTTCGCGGTTCGTTGTGCAAATTTCACTCGTACTACAAAACGAGTCATTGTGACACTTGTTTTACAAATGACTATTATTATACTGAAGTGCTGAGCTACTAGTTTCGGCCCTCAATGGCCATCTTCAGGCTACAAAGAATGTTTGGATGAGGAAAAAAACATTAAACAATCTATAAGTTTGGTAACATTTTCAAGAGGTATAACATTAAATTTGGCTTTAAGACTGATAAAAATCTAAGATCTTTTTCGGTTAACACCAAAGATTCTGTTCCGACGTTACATTCTCCTGGTATATATAAATTGAGCTGTCAGGATTGTGATGCTGTCTATATCGGTCAGTCTGGTCGTTTGTTAGACACTAGAATTAAATAATATCTTAGTTTTGTTAAAATATTTCAAAATACTGACCCACCTGCTTCACCATCTGCTTTTGCAAATCATATTATATCTGAAAACCACAATTTTTCTTTATCAGATTACATAGGTGCTTTAAGGGTCCTAGGATGAATTTACTCGAGATTTTCGAGATTAACCGGATTAGTTCTGATAACAACGCTGCTTGTCTAAATGAGCAAAAGATCCATACATCTTCCTCAATCTCCCATTTTCATTGTTTGGTGTATTCCTTTGCTTTTGGTAGTTCTAATATTGTCAAGTTTTGTTATTGTAAAAATCGCTGTGAATAATATTTCACCAACTATATGTAAGTTACTATAGAAATATCTATATTTACAATTGTTTACAATTTGATTCACTCTTTTTAAGTTAAATACTACTGTCATAATCTTCTTTTTTATCTTTTGACTAGACTACTACTTTTAGTTTATTGACTATTCTTCTTCTTTTTCACAGAGTGAATTTTGTTCACGCTAACTTTTACCATAATTTGTATCGTTAGCGTTTATTCCGGGGGTAACATGCGTTTATAGTTGTTGCGCTTTCCAGTAACCCAAATTACATCCTTCCCTTCATCGGCGCTATGTGTGGACGTTTGTTGCCCCAATAATAATTATCATCATTTAGGTAAGATATACAGATTGTTCAATGTTTTCTTCCTTACCCAAACATTCTTTGTAGCCTGAAGATGGCCATTGAGGGCCGAAACTAGTAGCTCAGTACTTCAGTATAATAAAATAAATTTGTGACATTTTGAGTTTGAGTTTTTCATTGTTGTAATACTAGTCACATTTGAGGTATGGATGAGATATTACTTTTAAACTTAAAAGTGATCAATAGAAAATACCGGGACCAACGAAAAATATCAATGATACTATACATTATTTAAAAGGACTGGAGGTGTGAAGAGAGATTTTTGTGACAAATAGAGAATCTAGGAATGTACTGTAGAACGGCTTGGTAGGAAAGGACAATATAAGGACTGATGAGATATTTAATATTAGAAATAGTTGATGATAGTATATAGGCAATTGGGAAGTTTTTGTTAAATATAAAGGTATTGTCACAAAGAGTCAAATTGAATATTGTTTCTCTATACTTTACCTAAAATTTAATAAAAAAATCTGAAGTAGCTGAATTAAGAATTTAATAATATATAATAGAAATAATTATTATATATAAACATCAATATTATAACAAAATGGCGCACAACGTTGGGCGCTTTCCCTAAAACATTAATCGCATTTTGTGAAAAGTGGATCTTTTTGAAAAATTGCGATTAAAATCACAAAATTAGATTATGAATAAACTTATAAATGTTTAATTGAACATATAAAGAATTAATTTTTCAAGAATACAAATATTATTTTGAACTTTTCCATAAAAGTAATTGATATAATGAAAATAAACAATAAAATATAGCATAGAAATTTAACAACAAAATGGATTCAATGAATCTACGAGATGGGAATGAAATAAAAAGGAGGAAAGAGGAAGATAAAGAGATAATGGAAGTAGAACAAGGTGAATAAGTCGAAATTGGAGGGGATAACAATGATTCTGAAGAGAACACTAACTCAAAACAAAAGAAAGCAGCGCATAAATAAGATGCAGTATTAAAAATGGTAATAGGTATGCGGAAGGCTAACAGAGTAGATATGGAAATTTTAAAGGAAAATATGGAGAAAATGGAAGAAATCGGACAAAACGATATGGTGACGTTGGAGAAGAAAATGGAAGAAAAATTAGAAAATGTAAATAGACAAATGCTAGAATCAAAATATTCACCGAGAATCGTTAAGCTAAGTTAAACGAAACAAGACATTAGAGAAGACATGATATGAAGGTTGACGGAAATGGAGAAAATACAATCCACTGAAATAGGAAAATTGAAAGAAAAGAAAAATGAAATGAAAAATGAATTAAAAGGAAACGCAAGGAAGATGGGCAGAGAATTATTCAAGACAAATAAAGATATCCAAATGTTGGGAGATAGTTTTAATAAAGAAATTAAAATTAATTTTGGAATAACCGAAAAAAATATTTAAGATTCGACATAATACACATACAGAATCTAGTAGAGAAAATAAATTGAAGAGGAGCCAATTTAGATTATATAGGAGTAATAACAATTCATGAAACAATTAAATACAAATTTAATGACAACAAATTACGTTCGGAAATATTGATAGGAAATTTCATTACAAGATTCAAAATAATCTGTGATATAGGGGGAATACAAGAAATAATAAGAGATGATGAAGAACATGACGCATTGATGTGGTTCACCATACAATGAGTAATAAATTTGTACAAAAATTGAAAATATGGGATATTCATGTAAATATATAATAAAACTTGGGACGTGATTTTACTTTTTCATTGGCCTTGCTATCAGAGGCTGCAGCCTTTTGCCCTACCTCTTACGGCCTTGGTACATCACTTCTGACACCTTTGAAACCTTACACTCTCTCGGGCGCCAGATTTTTAACGTGGTAGTCTCCATGGCCCCTTGACTTCAATCGTCAAGAGTTCCAGGTAGCGTCAGATGGAGGTACGGTAAATTCCACCCAAACAACACAAGTACATCCCGTGTACATCCCAGGGACGTCCTTTATCTGCTACTAGGACGTCCCTGGGATATCCTTTATCGGGACATGGTACATACTAGGGACGTCCTAGGGACATCAAAGGCCCACCCCAGGGATCATCCCAGGGACATCCCTGGAATATATGAAGTACATCCCCTGGACGTCCTCGAATGTCCTTTTTAATTTATTTAATTCGAAATATTCCATAGAAATAGAAAATATGAAGAAATGAATAGAATCCAAAGATTTTCAACACAAAACCACTTTAATGAAAAATAACAAGTATCACATAATGAAATAAAATATTTAAAAAAAATGGACAAACAAAAACTCATTCTATACATAAATTTATAAATAATAAACTAAACAAAAACATATATTCATATCGTAATAAACAAAACAAAAGTTGACGAGAGAATTAAAAATTGGACAGATATATATTAGCCAAGTGTTGCATTTGTTGTAGGTATTGCCTCATCTTTTTCTCTGAGGCTTCTTTCCTTTGCTCTCCTGAAGAACTTCTGTAAAGTCTCCTCAATTTGTTTTTGGTTACCAATCGATTCAGAAGATCCTGTAACAAAAATATCGTTACAGGTGCAATTGAATGATGAAGTTTACTAAAATAATTTATAGTAAAAAAAGATGAAAATACTCACGAAGTAACATTTGTGACAACTTTGTCTCCTTAAAACATAATTTTTCTTTCGTCCCATACCAGGTAAATGATAAAGCTGTTTGGTATGTCATGAATTGTTACATGACTCTTTTTACAAAATCCAATGGGGAATTCCCCCTATTTTTAATACTTCCTGAACCTGAAATAAATTAAGATAAAAACTGAAAAGCTATTGCACTCAACGATTTATTTGGTAATGAACTGCTGAAACAGGAACGAGTGAATTTTATAATAATACTAGCTACTGATCCTCAAACTTCCCAGACGCTTCACTTGAAAAAAATGCAATTTTCCATAAAACTAGTTTAGCATCAATGACAACTAACTCATGCTTAATGTAGAAAGTGATTTTTTGAATGTTATTTTTCAGAAAAAGTTCATAGTACCACATATGCGAATTGGTCTTGGGGGTGAAATAGTTCTCTATGTCTTGAAATTCTTCCAGTGTCCTAGCTGGTAGTTTTACTTTCTCGAATATTCTTTCTGTCCTCATATTTGAAGTATCTGATATCCTGAGAACATGCATTTCAGTAATGCTGTTCTTCAAACATTTAACTTCTGATAATGAATCTGTTACCATACTAGTGAGAATATACTGTTTCCTCAGATTCTGTACACAAAAACTCTCAAAATCTGTAGCAAGCTTCTTCAAAATTTTATCTAGAAAAAAGATTCCAAATTACTATAAAATGCTCACAGTTTATTATTCAAATAATGAAAGTCTCTTGATTACCAAGGATATTGAAAATACATATGATAATTTAGAGTAAATATCATTTTCAGCATTCATGAAAAATAGTACTCACCATCACAAGAACTTGAAGAAGAAATGCTAGGACCAAGCTGCTCTTTGTCTTTCTATTTTTCAATATTTCCTGCGGAAAGAATCAGTGTTAGCATTATTATCAATGATCATCTTATAGTATAATGAATGAAGTAATTTATATTTCTACAACTTATTCATCACCTTGAATGAATCATAAGAGATTTTTTTTGCATTCCAGAATTTCCTTATTATTACCTAGGAACACATTGAAGAAAATCATTTCAAGTACAAACTTCATACAAAAAACAGACAATCTGGACTCAGTTGAAGTCACTGACTTAGTTTTAGTAGGAGGATCTGAGATGGTCTCTTTTCAGAATCTGATGATGAAGAGTAAATAAGTTTCTTATTTCGAATTTTTCTATTCTTCAAATCATCCTCCTCACTAACCAAATCACTCTGGTATTCCGCTCTTCTACATTTCTGGCGAGCTTCAAGATAAGTATCTTGAAACATAATAGTATATTATACACCAAGGTGGTGAAGACTACTATTATCGACTGAGCATCATAATTATTTCGCGAGGGGCTTTGCCCCGAGCGGAATAAGGTGCGAGGTTTATAAATGTCTTCCCCACCGTGGTGTATATACATTTTTTTCCACTACTAGCCAAATTTAAGACAAAAATCAAAAATAAAAAAATTTCTAATACAAATCATGTACAATTTAATCACTCAGCAATAGAATACCATTATTCCTATAGTTTATAATCAACAATGCTAAGCGCAACGAATTAACTAAACCAATTGTACGATCATATCCAAAAATTTCACAAAACGTGGTTTATGTTTCACTTTGAACTTTTGAAAATTACAGCGGTAGTGCGTTCCCAACACTTGGGTACAAAGTGAGCGTTTATAAAACATTTAACATATAGTTCACCATAGAGAAAGTAATATATTATTTGTCTATGTACTTTACACCACATAGTTCACAAACGAACCACGAGAATCGACGAGAGTGCACTCCTAGATCCCCGCTTGCTATCGGGGAACTGATATGCGCAATTCGTATAATATGTACAATGTACACATGTTCTTCATTATAGAGCTTAAGGTTCCGGTAATCGATATTCTGTGTGTCAAGGTTAGCTACCAGTTTATATCAACATAGGATTTTCAAATTACACTGGTGATAATGTTGGAGGTAAAAACATTCCTCGATCCACTTTTTTTCTGCAATTAACGGAAAATTAACAACACATTTCAATGTCAAAATCAAATTTTGATAGTGTCGATCTACAAATAGTTCAAACTGATTTCTCCCTAGGCGTTTACTCCGTCGTCTGACTGACACTGTCTTCGCTCCTTACTTCACCCATATATTATGAACGCACTCCTTATGTCATCAGAAATTTTTGGTTGAGCGCGAATTTTGAAGTAATGACAGTTTTATTGAAATAATTGTATCTTGTTAGGTAATTTCAAGCAGTAAATATGTTTAAGGACAATCTCCTGGGTATACAAAATTATGTTGCACTAGTTTTTGTCAAGCTCTAATCTCTGAATTCTCAAAACATTTGAATTTGTCCGTTATTGACCTAGGTTAACAATAGAAAAAATTATTAACCTCTAATAGAGAAATTTCACTTCTCAGTTGGCTAGAAGACGCAATAACTGTCAACTTCACAGCTAGTAGTAGAAAAAAATAATTAATAATATTATATGAAAGTTATTTTTATGGTAAAATAATCTCACCAAACGTTTTATTTTTGAAAAATAAAATTTCATAAGAGGGCCAGCAAGTATTTGGTGATTCGTGGTTTTTTATAGCTATCACCAGTTTTTGTCGAGTAAGCGGGGGCCAATAACATTGATACCAAAAATGCATGTGGTGGGTACTGCTTCCACAGTATTTTCAGCAGTGAACTTCAGAACTGTCCATGTTCTATTCATTTGATCTGAACATTAAAACTCTCAGTTTTCTAAATGTAGCTCAAATAACATCAACACGTGCAATGAAGATTAGTTTTTGAAAAAAAAAAGATTTTGTGTATGCAGATATTTATTTAGCTGTATCAGAGATACAATTTCAAAACTAATTTCAACAGGTTGAAATTTAAATACAATGTGCCTTTTTTATAATTTGGAGCCACCTGAATAAACAACGTTAACCACTTTTTTCATCATAATATTCTTTCCCATTTTTTATGTGCACATATACTCGTATAATAATTAAAATTAAAAAATAAATGGCGAAGTTCATCTTGATCAGATACAGGTATCTTATCAGTTATCAACATGATCTTCCACTTAACCATGTTTGTATATAGATAAGTAGTATATATCTAAGAGTATTACTTCCTATTAACCAATAATCTAGAACAGTTTCCATGACACCCAATTTTTCGCATGTACTTAATTAAAAACTTCCCAGTGATGTTTCACTGTCGTCTTGTTTGTGGCCTAATTTGGCGTCAAAGTCTCCCATGATCAAAATGTAATGGGAAGGTGTCTGTCGCAAAGCTATGTGGATATCGTCATTGAAGCTTCCAATATCTTCGTCCTTTTGCGTCGAGGTGGGGGCATAGGTTTGTATAATTTGCAACGTATACCTACTGTTTAATCTAAGTGTAAGATATGTCACTCTGGGGCTTAGGCTTTGGATCTGTAAGACAATGCGCACATATGATCTGTGTATTAGGAAGCCCACTCCACCTTGGTTTATATTGTCTGTACCCACATAATATAGTGTAGATGACCCGATTGAAGTATCATTTATTTCTCTTCTTTTCGTTTATGCTCACTGATTCCTACTATGTCCCACCATAAGAACTTAAGCTCTTTCTCCAATCCCTGAAGTTTATATGTTGTCGATAGTGTTCTAACATTGTGAGTGATAATTTGCAGCGTTTGCTTCCCTTTGGTAGCCCGATGCACTCCGGGGATTCTTAGCACCCTCAACCCGTGATCTTCTCCTATCGCTACCTTGATTGGGTAGACACGGGTCACCGGAAACTGAGGCCCTTGTATCTTTTGTACTCATATCGTATCATAAATGGGGTTTTTGGCTGTTTACACTAACACGCTGGCCATTGCAGGTTGTTGAGGGGTCCATGGAGAGTTGCATTTCCTCAGCTCTCATTCTAACGGCTCTTCCGCCGTGACTCGGATGCCAGAGCCTTGTCGGTTGTCTAGCAGGGTGCACCGGGTGCCAAGGGTTTGGCACCAGCTCGAGTAGGTGAGGTTAGCAAATGAGGTTGACTTTGGACCTTCTTAGTCATCACCCCCTTACACGCCACTTTTCCCTTTACCTGTCGCGAAAACATACTTTTGACATCACGTGTCTCGTCCTCAAACTTTTTTTCATGCCCTGCAACTGAGATTCGCAAGCTTTATCACTAAAATTATGATACTTTGTATTGTGTTTTGTTCCATAATACCTCTGGATATTGTATTCTTTGGAAACAGCTACAGACTCACAACAAACCAGGCAAGTTGGTTTCTCCTGTAATTGTACGAAAAAGTACTTATACATCCAAGAGTCTTGAAAATAACGATGTTCTTCTGACGCTTTACGTTTTATCTTAATTGTTTCCGACATGTTTATTAGAGAAAAAACTCGATGCACATTGGAAATTGACTTATTTTTTACTTTGAAAGTAGCAAACAAACTAACTCGAATGTGCACACGACGCATATATTTATAGCAGCAGCAAAATGCGAAAAACATTACCATAAAATGTAATGTTCTCTATGATCGCAAGCCCCGCGTCCCCTCCCACGCGTCCCCCTCCCATGCGTTACCGTGCATTTGTGACCATATTTGGTTATGTTAGAGACACGTTGGTAAGGGTTTTGCTTAAATAAAAATGCAACGCAATCTTGAAAAGGTTGGTCATACCTGTGTCACGGTTTGAATTTATTATTAAACATTTTCGCAAATTATGATTCCTATTATTTTAGTATATTCTCGATATATTCAAAAGAAATATCTGAGTGATTTACCCACAACTGACTGTTATTATGCCCAGTTCGCATTCTACTTCTGCAACTCTTTTAATTAAATCATGATTCAACTTTTATAATTCAGTTATATAGATAACGTTTCTTTTTATATTAGTTGCGTACAGGCAAATGGCATTGTGTTTGTTAAAATCAACATCCTTTATTTTTACGAATCCATTCGGAAAAAGGTAGGGTTTTATAATGAAGGAAATTGGAATTTATTATTTTGAAATAAAGAGTGTGTACAGGCCTTCACTGTTGTCCTACACTTTTATTATTTACCAAGCGAGTAAGTTTTTTCCGTTTAATGTCCTTTTTATGTGAGTTATTTTTATCTGTGCCTGGAGAACGAAATTTGAGTAGAATTTTGATTTCTCTTTTCATCAAGAATTGTGTTTGATTGGTCGATTTAGTTCCCCGTATATTATCACTTATTTGTGGATTTTGGGGCTCTTTCTCCAAAGTAATCTTCGTGGATGTTTGATTCTGTATTGATTCTTTGGTTAATTACATGAAGATTTTTCTGATATTCAGTAGTCGGGACCACCGAATACACACTTCTTTCAAACCCCTATAAACCATCTCAGAGAATTTTTGTGAGCACGGACGAAGAAGTGCTTGCTTTTTTTTGAGCATGGACAAAAAAAGAGTTTTTTTGTGAGCACGGACGAAAAAGTAGTTGCTTTTTTTTCTTTTGTGAGCACGGACGAAAAAGTGCTTGCTTTTCTTTTGAGCACGGACAATAAAGGCTTTTGAGCGAGCCCTTAATGAAAGTAGCTTCTGAGTAAACCAATTTGGCTACTTCACTACGTTTTACCAGCTCCCAGCTGTTGACATTACCTGGCTACAACCGGAAACTTGGGTGAACATTTTTCTGTCTTAATTTTATTATTTTGTATATATGTAAAATTAAGTTTTGTATATAAAATTTGGGGTTTGCTACTACCATTTATGTGTACTCATCAACTTTATTATAATCTTGTTATTTTTTTTGTATGTTTAATAGATCGCAGTATATTTGAACTACTTCGTTTTATTTGTTCACCACCAAACCTCTGCTTGTGACTGTTTAAAACTTATTATTGTGAATATCTTTTCTTCAATTTTACTGATATAGATTACGTAACTATTCATATTTCCTTTTTATATGAGACGTTAACTGATAGGGAGTTCCAGGATAGCAAGGAGAGCTTCTGGTTTGGCTCAGCTCAAATAAAACAGTGGCGCCCTACTCTTCGGCATTTGAGAAAGCTCGGCGTAATTGCACGCCCACTTAGCTACAATCTATCAGTTTAACTTTCATTTTATATTTTTCATCAGTTCAACTTTCAATTTATATTCTTTATCAGTTCAACTTTCATTTTATATTTTTCATCGGTTCAACTTTCATTTTATATATTTTTTTTCTTTTCATAATTCTTTAAATTCATCCAACTTCATTAAAATTACCTTTAACTTCGTTATTTCTTTTTTTTTCCTTTCATTCCTTTTCTCTCTTCCCTTGAACTTGGCACAAAGAAAGAGCGTGGCACCTGCCCTAGAGACGTTGTCGAATGTTATTTGTTGTTTTAATGAATACCTCTAGAAAACTACACACCTACAGCACTTACCCAAGCGAGAATAAGAAATGGTGAATGGGCACCGTGATGGGCGAGCATCTGGCGGCTGACGTCATGAAATGCCGAGTGATTTTTAGGGGAAGTGTAAACTTCAATCTTTGATTCCTCCGTTATATTTAACCCTCGCCTGACCAATCGGGGTAATTGATTCACCCCAATGTCCTTTTTTTACTTCCATTTTGTAAATCATTTTATTTTCCCAATCAGATTTTTGCTAATCCTCAAAAATACTTTAGCACACTTATTTTTCTGAAACTTCACATATCTTTGATTTAATTTTGTAGTAAATATAAATTTTGGAGCTGGGGTAATCCAGTTACCCCGCTTGGCCTCTTCCGCAAAAAGGACGGGTCGAAGCGAATCTAGTTGTAGCTTGTCGAAATTGGAACGTGGAGTATTCGCTGATGCATAGAACCGTTTCAGTCTACCTGAAATTTTAGAAAACAGTAACAGTGATTGTGCGTATGAGGTAAGCGATGAAGATGAAAGTGACGTAGAAGACAATATAGAAGAACAAACAGAGATTGATGATGAGTGCGATGTGGATTACGATGCTGAAATTGAAACAAATTAAGAGCCTGCAACACTTCAATGCTCCAAATCAGGTTTTAAGTGGCGATCTAGTGCCCCTCCTGCGACAAGAAGACGTGCCCACAATTTTGTAAATTCATGTATTGGTATCAAAAACGCAATGTAAATACTTTCCAAATAAATTGGAATTATGATTTACATATTGAATTTTAGTTTTCAGATTACTTCAATAATGGAAGCATTCAAACTCTTTATAACTGACAATATAGTTAGCGTTATATGTGAATATACAGGGTGTCCCGGGACCAATGAGAAAAAAGTCAGGAGCGTATAATCTGAATCAAAATAATGTTAGTACTTCATATAAACTTTTTCTATTCAGGCCCTCGTTTTCGAGTTATAGGCCTCCAAAGTTTTAATTTTGAATTTGGTTTTTATTTTTATTTTTTGTACTAGTTATTTGATCTTTATAAAATTCACGGCAAAGCTATAATGTACGTGTATGTTTATTTTGGTAAGGTAAACAGATTTACAGTAGTGCCTTGAAGCCAGGGACGGACTACTCGCAATGGTTAGTGATCCAAAAAATTTGCAGGGATGGCACACCCTGTATGAAATTATCGAAATTCACTTTCCCACACATTAAGCTAACGAAAAGGTACTTTTGTTGGAACTCGATAAAATAAGCCGTTTGACTAATATTCACAGTTTTATTAATGGGCTACGTACCAATTTACGCATTCACCATTTTTATAAGTACACAACGAGGTAAAACTAACTTATTAATACGATGTCCAAGATTTACCTTCAGTACTACAAAAAAATAATTTAACGATAGCAGGAGATAAAAAACATTAACGAGTTATTAATTGGAAAGTTGCTAAAAACTTTTTAAAAGTGTTTTTACCGTTTAGCAAGTAACCATAGGATTAGTTGTCAAACATTGTGTAGAATAGTTCGTAGTCAGTACTTGTCAATAATTGATAAGTCCTTAATTTAACAGTTACAATGGCAGAATTCACTTTTATTGAGTACGCAGATATGAATTTATTGTATGGACTGGTTTCTCGAAACTGTCTAGAGGCCATAAGGCTTTATGCAGAACATTTTGCAAACAGAGCATTGCCAGACAGACGAATGTTTGAGCGTATTGATCTCAGGTTACAAGAAACAGGTATGAATAAGTAAATGTAATTTTCCATGTATACAAAACAAAGTTTTAAATTTTAGGAAGTTTTTTGCCAAAAAAAAGGTGAAGAAGGTCCAGTACGAAGCATACGTACTGTGGCAGTTGAACAAGACTTGTTAAATGCAGTTGATAATGAACCATCAACGAGTTTACGAAAATTATCAAGAGAACATAACGTCTCGAAATCAGTTGTTCATCGCGCTCTAAAAGAACAGCTGTTATATCCTTTTCACATGACAAAAGTATAAAGTATGACAGTGGCTGATTATCCTTCACGACTTGAGTATAGCCAGTGGTTTCTGCGACAACAACAAGCAGACAATACATTTATTAGTAACGTTTTCTTTACGAACGAAACAGGTTTCACCAGAGATGGAGTCATAAATTCTCATAATATGCATTTATGGGATGATGTGAATCCACATGGCATTATCCAAACTAGGAGCCAGCATAGATTCATGGTTAATGTTTGGGCAGGAATAGTTGGCAATCATTTGATAGGGCCATACTTTATTGACGATACTTTGACCGGTCAAAGATATTTGGCGTTTTTTCAAAATGAGTTATGGAACCTGTTTGATTATGTGCTACTACAAACTCGTAGGAATTTATGGTTCATGCATGATAGGGCCCCTCCTCATTTCAGTTTAGATGTACGACAGCATTTACACACAAGGTTTCCTAATAGATGGATTGGTCGTGGAGGCCCTTTTCAATGACCACCGCGATCAGGAGACGTTAATCCTATGGATTCCTTCCTCTAGGGTTATCTCAAAAGTAAGGTATACGCAACACCTGTGCAAACAGGGCAAGATTTAATAGACAGAATTGTGTTACACTACAATGTTATTAGAAATAATGTGGGATTGCTTTTTCAAGTGCAAAGAAACAACCTTCGTAGACTTAGAATGTGCGTGGAAGTGGGAGGAGCTCATATTGAACAGTTATTAGGAGAACGTTAGTTTTTGTTGTTGTTTAGGAATTAGTTTTAGTCCATTGTTTTATAACTTGTGTTTTTTGAGGTTTTCTTAATGGTTTAATAACGTTGTGTTCGTAATTTTGATTAAAAGCAACTAATTACGTTGTTTGCGTACCTATTTAATTCCCATTAAATAATTTCCTAATGTTTTTATCATCTGCTATCATCAAATTATTTTCTTGTAGTACATCGTATTAATAAGTTAGTTAGGTGAATTTGTACGTAGTGCATTAATAAAACTGTAAATATTAGCCAAACGGCTTATTTTATCGAATTCCAGCAAAAGTACCTTTCCGTTAGATTAATGTGTGGGGAAGTCAATTTCGATAATATCATACATGGTGTGCCATCCCTCCAAAATTTTTGGATCACTAACCATTGCGAGTGGTCCGTCCCTGGCTTCAAGGCACCACTGTAAATCTGTTTACCTTTCCAAAATAAACATACACGTACATTATAGGTTTGCCGTAAATTTTATAAAGATCAAATAACTAGTACAAAAAATAAAAATAAAAACCAAATTCAAAATTAAAATTTTGGAGGCCTATAACTCGAAAACGAGGGCCTGAATAGAAAAAGTTTATATGAAGTACTAACATTATTTTGGCTCAGATTATACGCTCCTGACTTTTTTCCCATTAGTCCCGGGACACCCTGTATAAATATACGAGGAAAGGCATATATGGAAAAAAGAAATGACGGAAATCTGAATCCAACTCAGTGGATAGATGTTACTGTTGACGAGTTGCAAGCATGTATTGGTATACTGATTGCCAGTGGCCGAAATCGTTCAAGAAAACTTCACATCACAGAAAGGTGGACTAAAAATCCTCTATTCAAGCAATCATATTTTACTGCGGTACTTTCTAGAAATAAATTTAAACTTATTTTTAGATGTTTTCGCTTTGATGATCCTAGAACTAGACAGCAAAGAAATTGAATAAGTAATGACCCATTAGAAGCTATCCGTAGTATTTATGACGAATTTGTTAAGAAGTGCCTAGACAATTATTCACCTGGTACAAATCATACTGTCGATGGACGTTTGGCAGCATTCCGTGATAAATGTCCTTTCACCTTTCAACCTGGACGCTATGGTCTAAAAATTTGGGTATGTGCAGATTCCGATACAGCGTACATTTTGAATAGTCAGGTTCATACGGGCATGATTAATAATAAAAAGGGAAGTAAATCAGGGGCAAAGGGTAGTACTAGATATGGTCAAACCATACTTTGAAACATGGAGAGGGGGCACTACTGACAATTTGTTCACGTCTATTCCTCTAGCGAAAAAACCTTTTCAAAAATAAATTAACAATCACTAGAGCACTGCGAATGAACAAGCGGAAAATTCCACAAGAATTTCTTGCAAATACTAGACGCGAAGAACATTCGTCAATATTTGGGTTTACTGATACAACACTAGTTTCACATGTTCCTCGGAAAAATAAAGCAGTTATTTTGCTTTCAACGCACTTCAATTCTGCAGAAACGGCTAACGAAGAACGAAATGAAAAACCCATTATAAATCTACACTACAATGCCACTAAAGGTGCTGTGGATTGATATGGCAGCGCTAAATGCGTTTTAATGTTTTCCCAAAAATTCCCCAACTGGTACAATGGTAACGGAAACGCAGACATTTTCCACAGATGCTATCTCAACAACTTGCACTCCCCAACGTGAAAAATAGAGAAAAAAATAGTAAAGGCATGCAAAAGTCTTTTATTGATGCAATTAGACTATTTCTTATTGAAAACAAATAATATCAAGAAGATTTCCACGAAAATGTCATGCCTGTTAGCACAAGTACACGATGTCAATTTTGTCCACTAAGAGAAGATCGGAAGTCGAGGATTGAATGTTCCGATGAGTGTGCCAAAACTGTATGCAACATGCACAGGAGGGAAGTAAAAAAGTTTTTCTGTATCGACTGCCAAGAAGGTGCTCCAGTGAGTTATGAATAATGAGTTCGCATTTCAATATAACTTTTTTTGTATTAGTTATTTTATTTATAATGTATTTTTGAGTTGGTATTTGTTTCTGTGACACATTTTCTGCTAAAATAATAAATTTTATAATCTTTAATTCGTGATTTTATTTTGTAAATGGAATATCTACATCAATTTGTAGTTCAGAACCGGAAAAACTAATCTGGGGTAACTTGGTTACCCCGCTTGGGCGATCACGGAAAAAATCTGATGTGGGTCACGTGAGGGTTGAAACCCTTTTAATTAAGAAATCGCTGTTTTAATCAGTACATTGCGATCTATTTGAATTATAAAATACATACCACTTCCTAATTTTCTTGGAGGTAACTTTAGAATGTATTCGATTGGATGAATGTTTGCATGTACAATTTCTGTGAAATGATTATCAACACTATTTTCCAGGTAACAACAATATTCCTAGCTCCATACCACGCAATAGAATTTGTGAAAAATAAGCCTGCCGATGTTGATGCGAGTAGTCTAGATACTTTTCTAGTGGGGAGTTGTGCTGTACATTTGAAATTAATGACGACACTTAGGGAAGTACTGCCACATGCTAAAATTGTCCAATGTTATGGTCAAACTGAAACTGGATCTTTGATTACCATGTTCAATACTACGTCACCTGAAGATTGTGCTTTGCAACTTAAAAAGCCCCTATCCTGCGGCAAGATAATAGAAGGTATACAGTGGAAAGTGAGTTTTAATTTCTGTATCAAATACTTCAACAATAGAATTTTTTCTGGTAATATTTCCAATCTCCCATGACCAAATTTACTATCATCACATAGATATTCACTTGATGATTTCTCCAATATCATTGAATAATTGACATAATTTAATAACATCACATGTTTCTCAAAAAGTCTATGTCTACAGAAAATTTAGAAGGAATGTACCAAATAGTTAGATATTGCTGAACAAATGAATAGGAAAATTAAATTATCGGGATTGACTCCGCAGATGTGGAGAAGGAATTAAACTGCGTATAATACGCTAAAATGTTCCGTGAAACGTGAAAAATTCATTAACTAGAGAAAACTGACATATGTTCCTGATATCCGATTTTTAGTGTCAATTTGAATCGTACATTTTTTAACGAAATATTCATAGTAGGAAAATACCCAATCATCATAAATAAAAATACTAGATTCGCTTTCTGTCTCGAATTTATATTTTCAACATCAGAAAGTATTTGTCCAAGATACCAGGGCCCCCAGACCTTACTAATTTTCTGATGAACAAAATATGTACAATAGAGTAATCTTAGTGTGTACAGTGAACGTATACATAGCGACTATGTATACTTTGGGTTGACGGCCATTTCTCAGGTACCAGGTACTACAGGTACAGAAAAATTTTACACACTTAACTCACATTTTAAAGACTGGTTCTTACGTATGTTGTAGAGAATATTGTAAACAATTTGAAATTAATACTGTGCTACCACCACTTCCAAATTTGGTCAGTCAAAATATGCTACAGACCAATAATTTGTTTGTAAATATGTTGATAAATTCCCTAGCTCATCGGTTCAATAACATAAAACTCATTCGTTACCATAATTAACAAATTTTAACTTTAGGTGTGAGTATCGCCGAACCTAGACACAAAACAGTAGCAAATAATTTGTTCTCAAACAAAGATAAAACATGAGTTGAGCGCCACTAGGTTTTTTATTGTTAAGTTGAACCTAGAAACAATATCATAAAGATAGCCTGTTCATGCCTAGGCCTAGGGATCCACTGTGTAAAGAATTGATTTAATGTTAGCAGTATGAATAATATCAGTGATCTAGGAAGTTAAGAAAAGAAACAAGTTACTGTAAAAATTGTATTACTCTGCACTAATCTTAATTTACAATCATATGATAATGAACAGATTTTAATCAGAATAAATATAAGTAATTAAAATTAGTATTGGTTAGTATACTTTTCACTAGAATTTGATTATAGTAGGTTTGTCACAAAAACCAAGATGGTCATCTTAAAAACTAAGTGATGCAAATTTATTGAATCGATTTTACTAAAAGTTGTTGAATGAAAAATTCGTATGATACATACTGCAGAGTTGTAACATCAAATCCACAAAAAAATAGAGGTACTTAGCTTCTTATTGTTCCACAGAGGGGGAAAATATCTAAACTCCTAAGAATGAATATGAATTATGGTTGTCCTCGCAACTCCATAGGAATGAGGTACCAAAAAACCATCTGTATCTGTAAAAGTTGGAAGGGTGTGTAGACCCCACAGCACTTAGGCCACAATTGACCCATTGTGCATCCTTCTGAGGTTCAAAACTTCATTCTAGCTTGTCATTCAGCCTACTTCTCTGAAGTAGGCGATAGCGTCGCCCGAATTAAGGTCCCTCATACTGGCGTGTGTTAGCCTGTGCTCGCCGAATACATGAAAATTAAGATGAGAGAGTGTCTGACATTCACAAAGAATGTGCTCGACAGTCTCATCTTCTTGCTCACATGCTTTACAAAGTGGGGTGTCAGAGAGACCCAGTCTGTGGAGGTGTTTTCGTAGGTGGCAGTAACCAGTCAGAATACCCGTCGCTGTTCGTAGGTTCCGCCTGTTCATAGTCACGTATTTTTTGGCTACTTTGCTGTCCGGATATTGTAGCAGTTCCTTGGCAAGCCTGCAGCTGTCTGTGTCGTCCCATCTACCCTTGAACTCATTAAGGGAGTGTTCCTTTAATAGGTCGGCCGTCGCTGACGCCGATAGACCAATGAAAGTGCCAGGTCCCAAAAGTTTTTGGGAGGCTGCCTTCCTAGCTAGCGAGTCTGCAATACGGTATCCTTTCGATTTCTCATGGCCCTTAATCCAGCCTAAAGTGAACGTGTTGTTGTTACAGGCTTCGAATAAGGCCATGTGACATTCTAGTACTAGGTCTGATATAATACGTGGTCTGTTCAGGGCTAGTAGTGTTTGTCTACTGTCCGTAAGGATGTATATGTTATTACCTGTGGCTTTCCTTTTGGTAATCTTTTTTGCAGTGATGCAGATAGCAGTGAGCTCTGTTTGAGCAACACTTGCATTGCAGCCCTTTGCCCATTTTATGCTTAGATTCAGGGGTCTGGAGAAAATTCCACATCCTGAGCCCACATTTGATTTAGACCCATCTGTGAAGATGCGGAATGCGTCTTCTTCGTTGGGTCTTGTTCGTTGTTTTTAAAGATTACCTTGTAGTGTCTGTGGAAGCCAGATGCAGCCGATGGTTCTACGACACAGCTCATAAGAAATATATGCTTTTTTAACTCTGTTTGCTAAGTGAGAGTTCCACGTTAACTTACTGTCAAAGGTGACAGCTATATATTTCACCTCTGAAGAGAAATTAAGTTTGGTATCCAGGAGCTTTAGGGCTTGATGTTTTGCAAGCTTCTTTTTTTCGTGAAAAGAACCATCTCCGTCTTTTTTGGATTTATTGACAGCGAATGGTCTCTGCACCATTGTTCTATGATATTGATGGCCTCTTGCATTGAAGAGCAGAGTGTCTCCTCGAATCTTCCTGTTAGCAGAATCACTAAGTCATCTGCGTATGCTATTATGTAGAAGTTGCTTCCGTTGAGGTGGCTGACCAAGGAGTCTAAGAACATGTTCCACAGTAGTGGCGAGAGCACCCCTCCCTGTGGACAACCTTTTACAATCAAGCCTCTGATGGTTACATCATCCACACCGATTTTTATCGCTCTTTTTTAGAGTCATTTCTGGTTTGGGACATATTTTTGTTGAGAAGTGCATTTGTTATTTTAGGAAAAGTGGTATTATCAAATGCTCCTTCTATGTCTATGAATACACCCAGGGCGAACTCCTTATTTTCCAACGATCCCTCGATGCGGCCCGCTACGAGATGAAGAGCCGAATCGGTGGATTTCCCTGGAGTGTATGCATGTTG
Organism: Galeruca laticollis; assembly: GCA_963921935.1. Taxonomy (NCBI): domain Eukaryota; kingdom Metazoa; phylum Arthropoda; class Insecta; order Coleoptera; family Chrysomelidae; genus Galeruca; species Galeruca laticollis. Next base: position 51,590,755 of record OY998179.1, on the reverse strand, counting down.
ATTTGGATGCAGTGGATTTCGTGTTATCACCACATCTCTTATGTATCGTTCGCACAGCCTCTCCAAAGTCTTCATTGAAAACGATGTGAGGCTAATGGGTCGATATGCTTTTGGGATGGAATGGTCCATTCTTCCTGGTTTTGGTATGAACACGACTCTGACTTGTCTCCAACCTTTTGGAATATACCTTAGTGCCAGTGAGGATCTGAGGATTCCTACCAGGTGCGGCATTAGGTCATCCATGCCTCACTGAAGTAGGGCTGGATAAATGCCGTCTGTTTCCGGGGATTTGAAGGGGGAGAAGCCCAAGATGGCCCACCTCAGTCTGTCCGAGTCGACGATCTGTCGTGATATACTCCAGTCGTCGTCCGTCGTGTGATGATTCTCCTCATCCTCCCAGGCTGCCGAATTTGTGGTTTTGGAGTTCGGGAAGTGAGTTAACATCAATAACTGAAGGCTTTCCTTTAGGTTGGCAGTTTTTGTGCCATCCTCTCTGGTTAGTATACCGATATGACGGTGGGGATCTTTTGAGAGGGCCTTTTGGAGTCTAGCTGCTTGGGGGAAATCCTCGATTTCCTCGCAATAGATTCTCCATGCTTCTCTTTGTTTTTGTCTATTGACTTTTTTATACTCCTTGAGGTGAGACTTGTATAAGTTCCAATCCTCATCGAGTCTGGTTCTTTTAGCCTTATTAAAGGATTTCCTCGCCATCCCCCTGAGCCGGTCAATCTCATGGCACCACCACCGAGTGGAGGATAAATCAAGATCGACCCGCCTAAGTGGGCAAGACATCTTATAGGCATTAATTATGGAGTTTTGGATGGTTTTAGAATAAATTTCCAAATCTCCTTTATTGTTATGCAGCACATCCTCGACTCCTCGAAGATCCCCTTTCAAACATTGGACATATTTTGTCCCATCCGTTTTCCTGGGGTCGCGAGTCATTGTAAAGGTTGTGAGCGCTAGTTTTAATTCGAATTTTATCCAGCGGTGGTCCGATATTGAAATATCGTCAGATACATGCCAGCCGGAGATTATATTCGAAGTGTTTATATTAGATAGGGTAATATCTATTCGCGTTTGACTACGAGACTAAAAGTTGGTTTAGTACCTCTATTTAGAATACAGAGATTCTTGTTAGCTATGTTATCATAAAAGACTTACCTCTAGTGTTAATATCTTTGCTGCCCCAGCTTACATGGTTAGAGTTTGAATCGAAGCCTATTACCAGTTAAAGCTTTTGCGTGAGACAGTGTTCCACAAGGTCCTTCAGCTCCTTAGTTGGTGGTGGTTTAGCTGCGTCTGAGGGGAGGTATGCGGATGCCACTATTAACACTTCCCTTTAACCTTTTTGTGCATATCCAACCTTCACTACCGTTAGGTCGGAGGACGAAAAAACCGTCAGTGGGTAGGTCTTAAAATTCCTAGGGACATATATGGCCGTCCTAGGTTGCTGATTGCTTGGGAAGCTGAAAATAAACCTTTTGGATTATTTAGACCCATAATTTTAGTTTGTCTTATCCAGGGTTCTTGGATAAGTGCTATTGTATCCTGCATTACATCCAAGTGGCGGCATAAACTTGCCGAAGCCACTTTTTTGTGTTGAAAGTTACACTGAATAAATCTTACCTTTTCATTGTCTATCTCTGCTTGATGGTGGTGGGATGATTTATGATTACTTTTTAGGCCATATCCACTTCCTCACTTGGAGGTGGGTTGACGTCGCCTGTATCTTGGCTTAGAGCTGTTAGTTCTTCCAGGAGACTGTCTGTCGCCATCTTCGAGGATGGCTCGACAGTCTCCGCAGTAGCAACAGGTCCTTGGGGTTCCTCGGATGGGAGAGGGGATTCGTACTCGATCTCCTTCGTTCCGGGTCAGATTTCTTTGTTTTTGCAATCAATGAGGTGAACGCGTAGCTCATCCTCATTGATCGTTTTTTTAGGACTCCCATTTCCTCGTCTCTTATACCAAAGACGAAAAGGTGTCCTTTGGGATTGACCTTCGCTTCGTGGTGGAAGAAAACCCATGCATCCACCCGAAGGTCTGAGTTTTGCTTGTCCAGCCGGCGTAGCACATCCTCTTTGTCACCCAGGTCAGCGTGAGCTTCGCTAGGGACCCATAGGGTGGCTTTCGTCAGCTGGGGGAGGCTGTCGACGTGTACCACGTCGAGCTTATCCTCCTTCCATGGTTTCAGTTGCGAAACCGTGTTCTTTAGCCAGTCTAGCGTTTCGTCATTATCGCAGGTGACTCTGATTATTTCGCCAGAGTGCGACCATGACCTAAAGGTAGGTGACTTTTTCTAACTGCCGGAGGCGGATATAAGGGCTTTGTCCGGAGCCTCCATCAGTTGTCTTTTGACAAGTTCTCCATTATATAACTACCCGTAGATGACTGGTAGCTGCTTCGCTATAGCTCTTTGTATTCGCGTCCATCCGTATCCTTTTTCCTCGGGTAGAGTTTTTCTCCGAGATATTGGAGCGGATGCGCTTCTTTTCGTGGGAGGCGACGCGTTCCGGGCCTCTTTTGGAGGAGGATTTGTCATCGCTGCCCTTGTATTTTAAGCCGCTGGTGCTAGGTTCAGATAGGGAGGGGCGAGTGGCGCTGGTGGTGTCTGTAGAGACTCCAGCCTGCTGCTTCGCTCTCCTCCTTCTCTTTGTCTCGGCACCGCAGGCTCTTTTACCTCGACGGTGCTTTTTATTTGGAGGTGTGCGGTTTTTTTTTTGTTTTTTCTTGATCCATTTTTGATCCCACGAGTCGCTAGGGAAAGGTTTGTCATTCCTGGCAGAGCCCTACATGCTAGGAAAAGGCTATATGCAAGGGGGTGTCGCCTGGTACCCCCAGGGGGACGTTCACGGTCGCATACCCTGCGGCCATTCAGCCATCGGCACGTTCCCCACACCTTAGCTTGGGTTTCGTTGGAGTGCCATTTGGTTGGTCAACACTGCTGTCACTGATGATCAACAGTGCTAACGTATCCGGCCTAACCTAACCTAACCAAAAAAACATAGAAACATCAAAAGCATAAAAGCTATGTTGTAGAGATACACAACGATATACTCTCTAAATGTGAGCAACCAAAATTTATGGAAAAGATTATACAAACCAAAACCTAAATAAATTGACATCATTTTGATTTCTACTAAACCTCAGACTACTTTCGTCCTAACGTTGGCCACCGTCATTCCCAGGGAAGGGTAATAATCTGAGGACCAGAGTTTATTCCCTCACCAACGTACCAGACGTCATTCCATGTTGGGGTATTATACAAGTCCTGACTTGAATCTATTCTAACACGCTAACATAAATGACATTAACAGGAATGTAGGTTAGTATCAATATCCAACTAGTCCCTTTCAAAGAACCATTCATAGAAGATACGTGTACTACAGACTAATCTGGTTAACTATAATACCTATGCTGTAACGAAGTACTGATCTTCTGTCAATGAGTTTCTTTACTACTCAAGAAATACTCAATTTATCAGGTAATATTGGCTAAAGGTCCAAGGTGTTTGCGGTAGCCCTGTCAATTCAGTAGCAAACCCACGCAACATCATAAAAAAAAATTGACAATGAAAAAGTAATTTTCCATTATTTCGATACAGAAACAAAACACATGTTTCCTCTACCCATTTCCACCTGTTTAGTTCCTATCATATAATACATTTTTAAGGTAAAAAAAAAACTACAAAAAATACTCTTATTTTAAGGTAAAACTAGTTTGACTATTTGCACAACAATGTCTAATTTCAATTTAGAGCAAATAAACCAATGAAGTGCCAATGTACACCATACAAAAAAAACTGAAATTCAGATTGATCCTATAAGGAACCATAAATCAATGCAGTATAAGCAAAGACTAGCAACCTCCTAACTAAAATGAATAAACACACTTCCTCACTATAAGGACTGAATCTTTACTTTGATTTATCCGTTAAGAGGACAAGAATGGATGCGATACAACTTATATCAACATAATTGATATTTCCACAAAAACAAAAAAAATCAAACCTTGGTAGCTGCAGAATACCCAAAGATGTTGATATCAAACATAAAGCTTTGGACGTCTCCAAAAGTTAGAAAACCAAGTTAAACTATGGCCTCCGCCATGGTAAGGACATTGCACCACACATATATTTCTATACATGTATGAAAGGTTTTTTACATTCATGCCCAAGAAAAGCCAATCGGCTAACCGTGAACTAACAATTCAATTAACTATGTTCTAGGATCAAAGTTATCAATGTCAAGGCCATAATAACTGATATGAAACAAAAGAAAAAAAATTTGATATTATCACCCAAATAATAAGGATAAGCCCTCAAATATTTCCTGCAAGCTAAATCGTTAGATGAGCAACCGTGCTGAAATTTATAGTGCTATTTCACCAAGGGAAAACTAATTTTACAAAATAAATTTCAAAAAAAAAACTTGATATAGAATTCAACTTCTTAGGAATTACCATCTCCCTGCTCATCATCATCACTAACTGTATTATCAGCTTTTATATCCTTAATGTGTCACTTCCCTAACTTCTTATTAGTTAATTTATCTTCAAGTTCATAAATTAGCGGAGATATTACTTTTGTAACTTCACATGGGATGTATTTTTGAGCAAACGTTGCAGTTATGTGATTGGTTTGTCAGACTTGACATAATTTCTGTTTAAGACATTATCTCCTCAATGAAACCTAATATCACGTTTCCGCAAGTCGTTTCTTTTCTTTGATTTACATGTGAATCGTGAATCCTTTTCCTAACTTTGTCAAATATGTTGGGAATAACCTGTACATCTTCCAATCTATGAATCTTATCCCCAATTGAAATAACATTATTTGCATTTTCTGATATTTTACCGGAATAATCTCCTGAAATTGGTACGTTACGTGCAAAGACAAGAAACGCTGGGCTTTGCTGAGTTAACTCATTTTTAGATAAACGAATGGCTTGCGCAACTCGATACAATTCCTCATCCCAAGATCTGTGATCAGAGAAAACGTAAGAACGTAAACAGTTAATAATAGTTTGGTTATATCTTTCTACCGGATTTATCTGTGGTGTGTAGTTAGAATTGTACCAGATTTTCTGTACTGAATATTTTTCCATTAGATCTTTAAAAATTTTACTGACGAATCGTTTGCCATTATCACAGGCGACAATTTGTGGTACTCCATAAATCAAAAATACGTTATTCTCAATAAATTTTGCAGTGGTCGAAGAAATTGCCTGGTGCATGACATGGACTAAAACCAATTTTGTAAACCAATCTACGATTACCAAGGCATATTGATTACCTTTTCTTGACCTAGCATATGGTCCAATCAAGTCGCACGATATTAATTGAAAGGGGAAGTTAATATTTCGATACGACCCCATTAATCCCGCTTGTAGCAAGTGGGTGGGCTTGCAAGATGCACAAACCTTACATCGTTTGATATAACGGCAAACTGACCCCTCAAGTCCAGGCCAATAATAAAGCTCAGAGATACGCGAATAAGTTTTATATACTTCCAAATGTGCAGCAGTTGGATCATCATGGAATTGAGACATAATTTTCTCTCTATTGGAGGTAGGAACCACAATTTTCCAGTCTGAATCTTCACTAGTACATTCAAACGTACTGAAGACATGCTTATATAAAATATTATTATCAACTTTAAATGCGGAATACCTATCAGGACTCAATTCAACTTTCTTTACCTTATTACGATACCAATTTTCTGGTTTCAAAAGAGAAAGGTCTAATACATTCACATAATGAATTCTCGAGAGAGCGTCAGCTACGATCGTTCCCGAGGCGCGTCTATGCACTATTGAGAAGTCGTACTGAGAAAGCTTCAAAATCCATCTCGCTAGTCTAGGTGAGGAATTTTTCATGTTGTTCAACCATACCAAGGATCAATGATCCGTGATCACTGTGAAGTGTCTACCTTCTAAATAATATCTGAAACGCTCTATCCCAAATATCACTGCTAGAAGCTCCTTTTCAGCAGTAGTATACTTTTTCTGGCATTTATTAAGCTTTTTACTCCCATAAGCAATGGGATGCTCCAAGCCATCCTCCGTTTGAAAAATAATGCAACCCACACCAAAATCACTCGCATCACACATTAAAAAAAACGGCTTTGCAAAATCAGGACTGCTCGATACAGGTGCAGTTGTTAAGGCATGTTTAATTTTATCAAATGCTTTCTGGGCTTCAGAACTCCAGGTGATAGGCTGACCTTTTTTCCTACTATGTAATAGGTCTGTGATAGGAGTTGTCAGGCTCGAAAAGTCTTAAAAAATCTCCTATAATAACTCACCATCTCAATTAATCTACGAATCTGAGTAGTGTTTTTAGGAACCGGAAAATCACAAATAGCTAATACCTTTTCAGGGCAACTTTTCAAACCAAATTCATTCACCAAAAATCCAAGGTATTTTAGAGACGAGCGGGAAAAACAACCCTTCTCAAAGTTTACAGTTAAATTTGCTTCCTTCAAGCGTACACAAATTCGGTTTAAAACTTCTAAATGTTTATCAAAAGTTGAAGTGGTGATTATCATATCGTCTAGATAATAAAATGCATAAGGCTCCAATTCTGGTCCTATCACCAAATCCATTAGACGAGACATACTCTGACTAGCTGTAGAAAGTCCAAAAGGCATGGTGACGAATTCATAGAGCCCTTTACCGTGGACCGCAAAAGCTGTCTTAGCTCTTGAACTTTCCTCCAATGGAATTTGATTGAAAACATTTTTCAGATCAATTGAGAACATAAATCTGGCATCTCCAAGTTTACTCAACACTGTGTCAATAAGAGGCAATGAATAAGCATCCTTATTCACCGTTATACTGTTTAGTTTACGCCCATCGAAGCAAACTCTAAACTTTCCATCATTTTTCTTTACCAACCACAAGGGACTGCAATATGCACTATTACTTTTCTGGATCACACCAAGTTTCAGGAGGTTATCAATGAAAATATCCTGAAAAATCCCTGCTCGATTGACCAAATTGTTTGGGCGGGAAATAAATGAACTGTAGTATTTTTCTTTATATTCGGTTTAATGCATAGATTGATGCCGGTAATAGAAGTGATGCAAAAAATAATAAAAATTAATATACAAAAAAGGCAGCAGAGAACACTTACCCTCGTTATGACAGTAGGTCTTCTTGTCGGTACCGACTGAGGATGAAGATAGGACCACCACGTAAATTGTAAAATCTGGAGTTACACACTCAATTTAAAGGTAAAAATAATTTTTACAACGATCGAGAACATGTACTGTTCACCGCTCAATCGCTACTCGCCGCCGATTTACGCCTAAAATCTAGTTACCACGCGTCGAACTATATTTTAACTTGGGGGGCAATGCTAAATTCTTTCAAAAATATATTAGACAATCTAATAAAGACACATGCACCATATGCATATTCTGACGAGTCAGAAAAATCATGAAGTTCATTTATTTTTGAATAAGAAAACAAAATTTGTCTGGGAATTTTATTATTTTTTAAATGAATTAAATCATCCTGGAGTTGGCACCATTTAGTGTATAAATCTTGTGGAACAGTTTCGTCCCAAGTTATCTATAATTTCCACATTTCTTGAATAATTAATTCAGCTCTAATTACTAAGGGTCCTAGGAGACCCAAAGGGTCGAAAACCTCACATATTGCTGAAAATATTTATCTTTTAGTTATTTGATTTTCATTTAAAGACGTATTAGTCATTGTATACATTATAGAATCAGATTGTGGATTCCACTGAATACCAAGTGTTTTATTATTTTCATTTTCACCTATTTGTAAAATATAATCATCTAGTTTTTTAATAACATTAATTCGATTTAGTATTATCTTATCATTGCTTAACCATTTTCTTAATTCAAATCCTGCAGACTGTAAAATTAGTGCACTTTGCTTTTGAAAATTAATTAGTTCTTGTCTCGTATTTGCTACTGTCATCAAATCGTCTACATAAAAATCATTATTTATTGTTTTACTGGCTACTGGATGTATAATTTTATTTTCACAAGCTAATTTTTGTAAACATTTTACGCTAAAATATGGAGCCGAAGTGGTTCCATAAGTTACTGTATTTAATTCGTAACAATCAATTTCAATGTCACTTGATTCCCTCCATAGGATTCTTTGGTAACGTCGGTCATTTTCATATATTGTAATTTGGCGATATATTTTTGATATATCTTCAGTGATTACAAAAGTGTAAATTCGAAAACGTAAAAGAATGTCTAGCAATTCATTTTGAAGTTTTGAACTACTAAACTGAACCTTATTTAAAGATATACCAGTGTCAGTTTTAGCAGAACCGTCACAAACTACACCTAGTTTAGTTGTTAAACTCGACATTTTTATCACTGCATTATGAGGAAGAAAAAAATAATCACCTTCAAACAGATTATAATCATTGTTTATTTTAGTCATGTGCCCTAACCGGAGATATTCCTTCATAAATTTTGAATATTCCAATTTTAAATTGGGATCTGCATTTAATTTTTTCTCAAGAGTCAAAAACCTCTTTTTTGCTATGTGAAATGGTTCACCTAACTGTTCCTTCAAATTATTGAAGGGTATTCTAGTAATGAATCGGCCGTTATCGTTTCTAATAGTGGTTTTTTTTAAAATAGTCTTCGCAATATTTTTCAGAGGCTGTTAAAGGAAATGATTTTAATTTTACCTCTTCTAAATTGCAAAATTTAGTGATTTGGTCATTTATTAAATTATTTTGGGTAACATTTGAACAGGAAATAGTTTTGTTTCCATTCAGAGAACAAACATTGCCAGCTATAATCCATCCAAAGGGATTTTTTTGTAAAATGTGTAATTCTGGACCTAATTAATTTTTCCTATACACAAAAGGGACCAAAACACTGAAGCACCAAGTAGTAAATCTATTTCTCTACTTTCATTGAACTTGGGATTTGTTAATTTTGAACGTTAAGGAATATTAAATGTTATATTAGTGTTTTTAAATGAAACTCACGGTCTTCAGTTAATTCCACAATATAATAAAAGTTATTGAAAATTCTAAAAAATTGACAATTATATTGTGGAATTAACTAGAGACAGTGAGTTTCATTTAATAACACTAATATGAGCATATTCCACGAAGTCAGGGTCGAGACAGTTAATTTCATTAAATGTTATAATATGAAATGATTCTAGTGGTAATTTTTCTGTTATTACCGGTAGTACTAGATAATTTATGTTCACTCTAAAATTAATGTAACATGATTTTATGTTAATGTTAACTTGCTTTTTAATGTTTTTTTAAATTTTAACCGACCCCTGTAATTGAAAAATTTACTTCTTTTTGAGTCAAATTTAATTTTTTACATAATTTTTCGGTGAATTAATTACTCTGAGATCCATTATCTAATAAAGCTCTACAATAATGAACGTTATTTTTGTTATCAGTTATGTGGATTAAAGCAGTCGACAAAAGTACATGAGACGGTACCTTGTCTTGTGTAGAAGCATGATTTGTAACTGTTGGATCTGCAACATTGCCGGACGCAGCGTCATCAAAATTTAATTCATTGGTTTCAGATATAACTGCCATTATTTCACCAGCTACTTTGTCTGATTGAATTGTTCTGCGGTCAGAATTTGAGAAATCCCAATGTAATAATGTGTTCTGAGGCTTTTTGCATTTTTTACATTTGTGAACATTACAGTACCATGAAGCGAGGTTATCCTTTAAACAATTTAGGCATAATTTTAATTTTTTGATTTCCGCAATTCTTTAATTTATTGATAATTTTAAAAATTGTTGACAAGTATAAATGACATGAACTTTTCTGCTGCAGTAGAAACATTTATACTTATTTGATATCGATGTATAACTATTGAAATTTTTTCTTTCAAATTGATTATCCGGTTGAGAATTAATATTTTGTGGCTGTTAATAAGAATGTTTTTTTGAGTCAACATTACTAAGAATTTTAATTCGTTCCTTTAAGAAATTATTTGAATCGTCTAATTCAGATAACTCATTTTTATATTTATATTATTGCCATTCTCTATCAGTTGTATTACCAAATTTATTGGAAATTATTTGAATTATAATTCTATCCCAATATTCGGTTTTTTCTCCTAAATTATTGAGTGTACGTAAATGTTTATTAACTTCCACATATAAACTTTTAATCTCTGATAATGATTCTTTACTTATATTAGAAATATCTAGTATAGCTTGAATATGGTCATGAATTAATTGAGCTTTACTTTCATAATCGTCAATTAATGCTTGCCAACCTATTTTATAATTGTCTTCCCCTACTTGTATGGCTTGTAAAATATCTGCTGCTTGCATGCCATTTTTGAATAATAAAATTTCTCATACTTAGAAAGTGAATCATCTGAATCGATTAAGGTCACAGATGCATCTCGGAACTCTAGCCATGTACCCGGATTTCCTTTAAAATTTGGCAACGTTGTTTTAGGTAAAGCTATTCGACTACGCGCATTATTATTATTTGATCTTGAGCTGATAATGCTACCTTCAGCAGGGTTTAATTCTTTTTTTAAATAAAATTCATCGCTATTAATATTAAAATTTTGAATTAGAGCTTGCGCATCTGCTAAATAATCATAATAATCATCTTCAAATTAGTTTATTTCGTCAGCATTAGTAGCTATCCGTTGATCCTCAACACTGTCAGAAATTTCGATTTGGTTTTGAATTTCATTAAACTCTTCTAATATCAATTCATATGTTCGTAATCTAGTGGATAATCGTGAGATTGCTTGTTCTGTTAGATTATCTTTATCTTTTGCATCAAAATAATTTTTAAATCGAGTCAATTTTGATTCAATTTGACCACGGGCAATTATTAGATTCGCCATTTTACACAAATTGAACCTCGTTAATATGTTTAAGAAGGATAATGATTTGTTGGATAGTAAAAATATTAATAATTGGAATAAACGTTCGGGAAGTTGAAGATCTTTCTTTTCTTGGCACTGAATCACTTTATTAGATGATCGGCAGTAAATTTAATTGTTTATTTGTATATTATGTATTACTTCTGAACTGGAAATCCGATTCTTAAGGACCAATGTTAATGTTGAATGTACTGTAGGTATATTTTTGGTTCAATTATATATTTTTTATTGCAAACTCAATACTTAGACATATTAGATTTCAGAACTATTATTAATGACAGTTCTTGACAATTCACTTTTTTTACTCTTTTCCGTTATTCCGACTGGAGACGTAACACTGGTACTTCTAAATCCTTGATTGCCAAATCGTTCAATATGGCTGGCTAAAAAAGGATAGAATGCAACTAAAACTTCAGAAGACATACGGTAATTTCCATACTGCGGTACATTGAAGTTTCATTTTTTTTCCTCTGAATGCGAGGCCACTTGAACACAGTCGCTTCACTACGGTAACAACGCTCTTCAAAACGTTTCTCCAATATATAATTTCTTCATCCATCGGGACATAAAGTTCATTGTCGACTCTGCCGTTAATCTCACTTCTTACTTTGAAACTAGTAATACTAGCTATTTTATTCTATGCTTTTTTCCAGTCATTAAATCCTTCATTTTCAAAACGAGTCTTATTCACTAATGGACCGAATGACAAATAGTGCCCGCTGTATACAGATCCTTTACTTTCAGAATATATCAGCCAATTTCGCTCAATCACTTCATTATTTTGTATTCTTCCTTAGAAGATTCTCGACGGCAAGAAACGACGCTGATCAGCATGTTTTTTTTAAGTTATCTTGGGAATCATATTTAACCAATATTTTCCTTGAATAATTTTAATAATAATTTGTGTTTGATCTCAACATCAGTATTTCTTAATAACAAAGTAAAAATAATTATTTGATATAACATATAGAAATAAATATGAAATTTTAGAAGAAATAGATAGAATGATATCTGAATCAAAAGTCGTGTCGAGTAAGTCCGTAAGGTCTTAAACCAATGACCAATGCTGTTGCATATCTTAATCCAAGAAAAATGAATTCTTGGACGAAGTTAATATATCTTGTTTGAAAACAAAGATATTCGTTGAAGAAGAAAATTCTTCAATTGAATATTTTCTACCCTTCACCCAAGAGCTTTAGTTTTCGATTAAAAGGTGAATTTTTTTAATGGAGAAAATTTAATATCTCAAAACAAGAGTGCAATTTTGAAGAAACCTTTTCTCTTGAGTCTTTTAATTCTCAACTATATAAAGAATGAATCATCTTTTATTTCTGTGAGATACAAAAACCATTTTTGGGTCAAATTTACCGCCCTCTAAAATCTGCTACCCTAGGCTTCAGTCTTCTGGTAAATAGACCACTGCACCACTTACTGGTACAACTTGATTATATTGACAGCTATGAACCGTTTGTTTCTTGTAAGTAAATGCCGGCAATTTATGAATATGTTGTTAAGAGAAAAAGCGACATTTACGGAATCCTTAAAGAAAAGGCCGTAATATCTTGTCCGTTCGTAGATACCACAAAGATTAAGGCATATGTGGCGTTTTCATTAAGGAATCACGGATATTTAGCACATAGGGCATATAGAATATGAACAATTTAAACAATAAAATCATTAATACCACTTTTAGAAAATGTAGGACGATAGTTGGACTCATATTAAAACCAAGTGTAACAAAAACTCGATTTCAGATTTTTTTGCAGATAGCGCGTTTTCATTTAGCACGGCAGCACTGGAAAATAGTGGCGACCAAGCATAAGTGCTTGCCAATTTACTCCAAAATAGGGTGCGGATATCTTTGGCAGAAACTGAATTGAAATTATGTGTATCTAGGTCACTATTTTCAGTAAATAATTCAAAAAATAGTGACAATGATGGTTAAATGTGTCACTGAGATCCCTTAATCAAATGACACAGCAAAAGTGTGATATTAACTGTTGTTGGGAATCCAATCATATTGTTTACGTTTCGTTTGAATGTGAATAAACGGTTTTAAAGATTAAAACTAACTTTTTTGCATCTGCGAGACTGCCTGAACAATATCTTACCATAAAATTGGTCACTTGTATACACTTCGGAGTCTGTATCGTGCTAACCAACCGAAATTTCTCAAAAAATCACTTAAAATGTAGGATATCTGGATTTATATGACCCGTTGTACTCGCTCTGGTGAGCTAAAAATCAATAGGGTTCATCTGTGAGACACCCTAAAAAACAATTAATTATAAAATTGGTCACTTGTATACACTCTGGAGGTTGTATCGCACTAACAATCCAAAATTTCTTCAAATTAAACAAAAACGTGGTACTCCAAGTACCATATCACCCGTTATACTGGATCTAGTGTGCTGAAAATAAATAAAGTTCATCTGTCAGACGCTCTGAATACTATTAGTCACTTTTCATACACCGGAGGCTGTATCGTACTAACAAACTTAAATTTCTCCAAAAGTTACGAATATGTGGTACCTCAAGTAACATAGCACCCGTTGTACTGGCTCTTGTGAACTTAAAGTCAATGATTAATCTGTGAGACGTCCTATACAAAATTCAATCATAAGATTGGTCACTATATGCACTCCGGAGGCTGTATCATGCTAACAAACTGAAATTTCTCAAAAAATGACAAAAATTTCGAAGTTCAAGTACCATATCACCCGTTGTACCGACTCTGGTAAGCTGAAAATCAATAGAGTTCATATGTGAGATGTCCTCAACAATATTCAATCATGAAATGGGTGACCTGTTGCACTTTAGAGGCAGTATCGTGCTAACAAGACATGTTGCCAAAAGTGGCCGACGACATACACACAGGATTTCTAAAAACCAAAACCGTTTTTTTCTTGTTGTTCTTGCTGAGAAACGAAAAAATTACAAAAAAAATCCAAAATCCCTATTTTTTTTGGTTAACCAATACTTTTCACGCATATTAGATAGACAATATTAAAATCATGACGGCGACAGCTACGTACCATTATACTATTGTTTATGATTGTGTGTACTATAAAATTGGTCTCTCTTAGATATTTTTCAAGTAACATTTGATTTAAAATAAATTTAGTAAGGCTTCTGATGCAACTTGGCCCTCAAAATCTATGTTCAAAATGTCCTTTTGTTGATCCTCAATATTCACTTACATTGGTTCATAAGTTTTGTTAAGCACTCTGCTGGCGATGTACCACATGACCCTAGTGGCATATTCTGGGACAGCACAGCAAATGATTTTTATTGTTTTATTAAAAATAATGAAATAAACAGGATTTAAATCATAGACTCTTACCTTTCTGTAAAAATTAACTTTCAAGAAAATATAATAAGCACATTTTCATGGTATTTGACACACCTGTTCCGATTTTTGATGTTTTTATCTACAACAATCTTCTATCAATTATTTCCTTGGATCCAAGCTAAGTTACTACAAAAACCTCCGATTCTCCTGGTTTCCGGAAAAGATGCAAACTTCACTGAAGATTTCGCTTGATCAAAGATCCCAAGAACACTGGGGAACGCAGCAATACTGGTTCATTTAAAACATCTCCAACAAACAGTATAAATACAAAAGAATTTACAACCACAATTCAAGCTCTATTTTTTGTCATAAACAATTATAAAGAAAATCCGCGCATGGCGTTTAGCTCGATTCTTACACTACTCGCAAGAGGGCGTATAGCTTAGCACGAATCGTCTATAGCAGTGCTCCGCAACCGGTGTGCCGTAAGCCGACTTGAGGTGTGCCGCTCTTTCAGACAATACGAATCAGATTCGTATTGTAGCGAGACCCGCGAAAAATAAAGCAATCTGACAACAGCGCCGATGGTAAACGTCTATCCGTCTATCGGCGCGGCGCGGCGCGGCGCGGCGGCTTGATTCTCGAAGGCGACTAAACTAGAAAGATCCGTGCCGTTCGAGGCGCGACTCGATATTTTCCTGAACATCGCCGTTGCCTATATAAGCGCGCCTGTCGTCGCTCAGAGACTCAGAGAGAGTCGAATAGTCAAGTGAATCAGATAAATACGCGGGCAAACAAATAAATCGTAGAGTGAAATAAATAGTGAATTGCTATATAAATAAATTCTTGTGCCTTATAAATAAGTGAATATAAATTAGTTATAATTAGTTGAGTGTTATTTTTAGAGTTCCTGTTTTCTTTTTTACGTTGTTGGCCATATTGTGTCTAAATAAATTAAATTAAACTGGACTAAGTTTTGTTGCAGTATCTACCTTTATAAATAACTATAGTGCTTCAAATATGGATAAATTTTTGCTGAAATCACGAGCAGATGACGAAGAACCTAGCACAAGCTCCAGCATAAGTGCTGCAAAAAGAGCAAAAAAGGTGCTGAAAGGGAAGTACAATCAAGACTACCTTCGATATGGTTTCACTTGGTGTGGCGACGAAGCGGCTCCAAAGCCTGAATGCGTCATTTGCGGTGAACAGTTGTCAAATGAAGCAATGGTACCCAGCAAACTAAACCGTCATTTGATCACAAATCATCCCAGTTACGTCAAAAAAGGCATTCAATTTTTCCAACGGCGCTTGGATCAAAATAAGAAACAAAAGCAGTTTATGAAATCGGCGGTTACGGTTTCTGAAAAGGCATTAGAAGCAAGCTACCTTGTTGCAAAATTAATTGCACAACAAAAAAAACCGCACACTATCGGTGAAACGCTTATTAAACCAGCATGCATGGAAATTGTGCTTGGGCCAAACGAAGTTAAGGACGTGAGTAAAGTTTCTTTGTCGGCCGATACTGTTAAAAGACGTATCCAAGATATGTCAAGTGATATTTTGGGAACACTAATTAAAAAAAATCATTTTGGCTGGAATTTTTGCGCTTCAAATCGACGAATCAACCGATATCAAAAATAAAGCACAACTGATGGCTATTGTACGTTTCGTTGACGAGGACTCTATTAAAGAACATTATTTATTTTGTAAGGAGGTTCCAGAGAGAACTACCGGTGAACAAATTTTCCAAGTAACTGATAATTTTTTTAAAATACATAATATTCAGTGGACCAATTGCGTTGCTATTTGTACAGATGGTGCTGCTGCAATGATGGGCAGTAAGAAAGGTTTTGTATCTTGTGTAAAACAAAAAAATCCGTCAATACAAATTACACATTGCTGCATAGATCGAGAAGCATTGATGGTCAAAAATTTGCCCGAACAGCTTTCGATCACAATGAATGAATGTATTAAGATAATAAACATAATTAAATCGAGAGCCTTGAATTCGCGAATCTTTGGAATACTCTGTGAAGAAATGGGAAGCGAACATGAATATTTACTGTTTTATACAGAAGTTCGTTGGTTATCCCGGGAAAAAGTTTTAGCTCGACTGTTTGAACTTCGCTACGAAGTGCGTGAGTTTCTTTCAAGTCAAGATATGTACGATCTATGCCAGCACCTTCATGATGAATACTGGATAGCCAAACTTGCATACATCGCTGATATATTCGAACATCTGAATGAACTTAATAAAAAAATGCAAGGACGGAATGAAAATATATTGACGTGCTCCGATAAATTACAAGGGTTCAAAAAGAAACTTGAACTTTGGCAGGAACAGTTGCAAAAAGGATGTCTAGAAATGTATAACAGGACCAACCACAGTACGATCGAAAACAAGCAGTTGATTGTGGATTTGGCCCAACAACATTTAAGTATGCTTCAACAAAAATTTGAATACTATTTCCATTCTATCAACACGGAACAATACAATTGGATTCGAAATCCTTTCGCAACCAATGCAATAAGTTCCACGGAAGCACTGCCATTGCAAACTCGAGAGGAGTTCACAGAATTAAGTAATGATATGACCCTAAAACTTGAATTCGACGAAGTTCCGTTAGATGTTTTCTGGATTTCCATCAAGACAGAATATCCACGCATCTCCGACAAGGCCATCTTCACACTACTTACGTTTTCCACAACATATTTATGTGAGCAAAGTTTTTCAACGCTTGTATTAATTAAAAATGATAAACGGTCATGCTTAAAAGATCTTGACCAAGAAATAAGAGTTGCGCTGTCTAAAATTGAGCCGAATATAAAACTTTTGTGTTCAACGAAACAAGCGCAGGTATGACATTAATCAGTCATCATCATGTCAAAATATTTATTACTATTGACGTGTCAACAGAAGTAAATTTAGTATACCTACCTGTCCTACCTAGTATTTAGTATAGTTCTCATGTATGTACCTATTTGTATTTTTCATTCTATCTGAATAATAAAAAAAAATATGTATTATGTCCTGAGTGAAAATTTTGATGCCCCAAATCTGAAAGGGGCTTCTTCACATTTTAAAACAATAAAAAAAACTAAGGTAGTTTGGACATCCATAAATAATTAGTATACATGGAGTGAACTGACCCCCGACCTAGCTACGCCACTGCTATAAATATATTTTAGATTTTCGTGTGCCACGAAATTCTAGGGAGCAGTTTGGTGTGCCTCAGATGAGGAAAGGTTGCGGATCACTGGTCTATAGGGTAGTAATAAGACAACTTATACCTTTAATAACTGAAATCCTAGAACAATATTTACTGTGAGTGAATGTAAATATGTTTCTAACAATTTTCCTATCTCCTGTATCTAATAGGTTTGTCTTGTTTTAGCTTGTTGATACCGAAACAGAAGAGGAAGTTTTTGGACCGCATCGAAGAGGAGAGTTAAGAGTTAAATTTGATGGTTATCTAATGAACGGCTACTACAAAATGAACTCTTCATCGGCTTACGATTCAGAAGGATATTTGAAAACCGGTGATATACTTTACTATGATGACGACGATTGTTTTTATGTTGTAGGAAGAATCAAAGAAGTATTCAAATACAGAGGATGGCATATTCTCCCTAATCTTATAGAAGTCATAATACTTTCTCATCCTGCTGTTAAAGAAGCAGCGGTAATTGGAATACCTCATGAAATTGATGGAGAACATGCAATGGCAGTGGTCGAATTATTTGATGGATACGATAAGGCGTGTGCAAAGGAAATCGAAGAATTTGTGAATGGAAAAGTTGATAATACACATAAGTTGAGAGCAGGCGTTAAAATAGTAGATTATATTCCAAAAACCATAACAAATAAAATTAGACGAAATGATTTGCGGAAGATGGTTGGAGCTATTGAAAATAGTATATGAGTTAATCTTTGGGCAATTGCATACAGATTTTTGAACCGAAAATAATAGTTTACTTTATATAAAAGAGGTACTGAGAGATATATCGCTCATTGAATGCAGAACTATCTCAAATCACGGAATGTTTATTTTACAGGAGACAATTTTTTTACAATTTTGTCGAAAACACTAAAGACAATTTTTAGAATAATTGTTTCTATTATTTAGTTTACCAGTATTTATTCTACTGTCTAAAGCTTTTTCAGGTATGTTCACTAAAATTGAAATGTATGGACTTTGGATACTTTGTTTTTTGTAAAAGTAATCTAACTCCACAGAGGTTTAAGTGTAGTGTTGATATGAGTGACTTAGGCTAGTTCTGATCTGTAAACATTAAGGATAGGCAAGGAAATTAAGCATCAGACCAACATTTATTATTGACATTCATTCGACAAATAAAAAAACTTGTTTCATAATAATATGTGAATATTATAATACCGATACCTACTCTTATTAATAAAATGACAACTCACAAGTAAACGGAATCTGAATGATAATGGCTGGAACAATAGTAATAAAATCTTTATTATCTAAACAGCAAAGAGGTATAGATACCAAATTTTCATAACAACATAACTGTGGCACAGCTTAACACCTTAAAATTAGGAGTTACTGTTTTCATTCAACCCCAAGAAAATTAGAATCATTCCAAGTTTTCCTGAATTATCAGCGTTCCTTGGATTCGAGTAGGGTAAATTCGAGTAGAAATGGTGGTATCACTTTCTTGGAGCATAAAAATTGTAGGTAATTGTTCTTGTTTTTCTTTTGGTTGGTGGGACATATTTATATATTATTGTCCTATATAAACTTCATTAACATGAATTTTCTTCCCATCTGTAGTGAGTCAATGGTTTTGATTTGTTCATAATATTCATATTTGAAGCTGATTTTATTAGGAAATGCGTTATTTGCTTCGAAAATGCGTATTTTATTTAAATATATCTTCTAATCTGTCCCATCACAGTTCCGATTCAAAGTAATTTCTTGGGTAAGGACTTTTTAATAAAAAATGTTTTCTCTGTCCATTTCAACAACATTGTAAGGTTTTTTTTGCCGTTCGCACTCAATTATATCAATGATCACGGGCAAATATGGGAATATGCTTGAATGCTCTCAAAATAACACTATGCATTAAGTCTTCTTCGATTTCAGTATGTCCTTTATCAAAAAAAGTATGCCGAATAATGATATCATGTTTCTGTACTAAAGAAAATTACATTGTAAAAAGGAACTTGTTTCTGTTCAGGCCTGCACAATTATCTGAGTAAAGGGAAAACTGTTTTATTCATTGCTCTACGTTATGGTTTATGAAACGCATCAAACAGTTGCCTATTTCCCAGCTTCTCCTTGTTCCGATACACTAGTACTATATATAACAGAAACCATCACCGATGGCCTTATAGAATACAGTGAAATTGTACGTTGGCAGTTTGACTTTGTAGTAAATCAGGCCAACATTAGATTTTGGCACAGGAAGAACTTGTTCCAAATCAAAAACGGCTGCACAAAATTCACTGTTTATCTTAGTTTCTTCCTCATCCGTGTTTTTCAACTTTGATGATATTTCTTCATTTTTGATATGCAACTGGTACTCATTTCCATTTCATTTTTCTCCTCTATTGTGCTTCCATTTTATTTGTTGCAAGTATCGTACTAATCTTGCTTAGGGATGAAAAATTAAATTAATTGTTAAAAATTGTTCTATAAATACTTTCGGTCGCAGGTATGATATTATCTGTTTCACAAAATTCAAGATATATTGGGTGCTGGAGGCAAGAAACGTTTTGACGTATTTTTTCGACAGTAGTGGCTTTCCATAGTTTCAAATAAATTAATATAATCTCGTACCGATTGCTTCACAGAATCATCCAGTTTGGAATTTTTGCACACTTTGTCTCTCCGATTCTTTGCAACTATATCCGTACTTCCTATTTTTCGAAAAATTGTTTTTACAACTTGCGCACTTATTCCTAGTGTATTTAAAATTGTTTCACATACTACATTTTTGTTTCATTTAACTTAAAACGGGTATTTAAGAGAAAAAGTCATTTTCTTCGATTGTTTCGCTAAAATCCTCGTTCTCAATAGCTTTTGAATCATCATTACTACTTTCATTCCTATATTTTTCTCTCGACAATATTCTTGCCTTTTCACTAATATCTACATATTTGGCGCTTAAGTCTCATGACCTATCTACGTCCCCTAGTTGACAATAAATAATTTTCGAAATTCTGATTTCTCTCATTTTCAGGGATCTTTTCACTGAATTTTTGTCTACAGTTAGTGGAAGCATTTGTATGCTGTCTGTTTTCGCGAACATCACCTTTACAGTCTGTATATTTTTCTCCAAGATTCCGGCATTTTTTGATTTCATTTATTCTCCATTTACTTGTATTTCGCTGCCTTTTGCGTGTGTTTCTTGGATATTGCCGGGTTGCGCTGGCTGTCAGTCACTAATGAACTTGTATAATTTGCTGGTACTTAGAAGCGAAATGAGCGGTTGTTTGATATTATGGTGTAATCATAATCATTGGTGTCATCATCGGGAGCAGATGCATCCTCTTCAGATTCGGAAAAGGTCTAATCAACTTGTATGATAGAACTCTGATTTATGACTGTGTCCTTGCTACTGACAGAAAGGAACAAAACTTCAGCAGGTTTTAGGTTGCCATATGTTGTATTTGCATATCAGTTATTGTCGTCACGTATCCACTGTTGAGTTTATTTGGTGAAACTTTAATTGGTGGAGCAGGATTGTTTTGAAGATAGTCAGTTGAATTTTGCCATGGAATTAGGCGAGAGGGATATTGTTGTGTTGCACAGACCTTTAATAAATGAGCTACACTTTTATCTGGAGGATCAATTTTTAATTGAATATCTGCAAGAGACTCAAAATAATGTATTTCGATATGGAAAATCAAAATTTGCTTAACTTACCGATTTTGGTAGTATCTTCATTTTTATTGTTCACAGTTAAAAAAAAGGGGGTGGTGATGTAGTACTATTATTTACTACTGTAGGTAGACTTTTTATATCTTGATTTTGATTCTCTGCATTAAAATAAAAAATATAGCATAGAAATACTAAAATGTAATTTGATACCTCACCCGATTTAGGTTGCTCTTCAGATTTTTTATTGTCTTGTAATTGCAATATTTTCACAATTATTGAATTAATTGTACACACAATAACAATATAAAAATGTTATAGGTTTTGTTGGAACCAACAGTGCCGAACTAGCATATGTCCACTGCTAACTTGTACTTGATATAAATTATTCAAAATTCCTAATTCATAAATATCCTAATTCCACAATAAACATGGACAACATGCACCGCCGACGAAGGATGCTTCTGCACTGATTCGGCGTGCACTTTCTCAGTTAGGATAGTTTGTTATTAGTATCTATGGGAGATCGCATACATTTGACTAAGGCTAGTTCTGCGCCAAGATGCGGCGTGCATTCATGATGCATTCCAGTGGACCGCCCGCGCACGGTATTAATGTGCTCACTTATTGCTCTGGTGTAACTCGAATAATTTGCTTGCTATTGTGGTACCTGCAAGGAATTACTTCCGTAAGGAGCGCTCTAGCATACGACTGGAAAATTTTGCTTACATTTTTGAGGTTATGTTATGTGTTATGAGAACTGTAGAATATTTGTAACTGTAAATATTGTTAAAGTTGCTGTAGAACATCAAGTCATTTACTTTTGAAAGCTTTATATACGATGAGAATAGTAAACCTTTGGAAGCCTTGAAGGGAAAGATACATTTCTCTATAATAAATTCGTCTCGAATATATTGCGACAATTTCCATATATACGCGAATTTTGGGCTTCTCCGTTTTCATCTCCAAAGTTTGTATGTGCTTTCACTACTGCTTTCGCCGCTGCCCGAGAACATAAACTCATTTCAAATGCAATGCCTTAACCTCAAAATTCAATATAAACACAACACGGACTCTAAAAGAGTTCTAAAACATTCGAATTTTGAGCGAACAGATTCCTCAATCGAATGGAAATTTTGCATTACACTGGTGCCGTGCAACTCAGTCGAATGTAGCTGTTAACTTATCCTCTTATCGAGCAATGCAGCCGAACGCACGACACGAACTAAATCACGCTAAATGCGCACTGGTGCAGTTAGTCGAATGCACTATTAGATAGCATAGTGAGTGTATCTTCGACAAAAATGGACAGAGGCTAGTTCTGCATTCAATATGAGGTATACGCAAACATTGCTAAATATGATATTATGTTTAATTTATTTATTTTATACGTATAGGAGACACTATGTAAACTATCTTGATTTCTAATTTAACTGGAATGGTTCCTCTTAGTCAAAATTTTTCAACAGAAAGGTTATAGATAATTCCTTTATATCAATTAATTCAATCCTTGCTCAAATTTGGAAGCACTCTAAATGTATTGAAATTACCTGTATATTCACAATAATTTTTAGACAACATCTAACTTAGAGAAAAATGAAATTGCTCAATCTAATTCCACATATCGATTTTTCCAATCGGAACATTTCCATGGCAGTAGAAATACTGATTTCAAAGTTAAAGAGGGAATATTTTCACAACTAAAGTGATAGTGAATTTCCAATTTACAATAATGAAGCAAGTATGCGGTATTTGAGAGAATAATTCATGGAAAACTAGATCCAAAGAATCAAATAAAGTATGTTACGATAATTCGGTAGTCATAATAGATTACATAGTGCCATATATAGGGTAAATCCGGGTGATATGGCGAAGAGAAATGGTAAGCCTCGTAAAATACAAGAAATTGTTCATTTGAACAAAACACAAAAGTGGAAAAATTATTTTTATCAAAACCACCATTTCCCCTATACATAAGTGTGAAGTGACAAATGCGCTTTGGGTGAATATGTGAACCTAATTCTGCTTCTTCTCACATATATCATACGTGGATTCATATTTTGAACAGTTGGCAACTAATTCATTCGATCCAGTCCATGTCCTTTTTAGTACAACTGTACAGTTCATCGCACCCACACAACAACACTCTTCGTCATCCACGTCATCATCATCGTCTTCCAAGTGAATATTCAGTGAAGAGTCGGATTTAGTTTCAGACGTAAAGTCTTTTCGTTTCCTAGCCTGCTTGACTTTCCTCTTCCCTTTGGTAGTCCCTTTGATAATGTTTTTTCCTTCAGCCCTTTTTAGCGATCGCTCCACTCTTCCCTTACTCGATGGTTTTGTTTAGTTGTTTTGTTCGTAGATTTACGATATTTAAAGTAGAATTCAAAATCTCCGCTAAAGCTTTGGAATTCTTCTTTGCAGATTCTACTTACTTTAGGATAGGAATCGGCGAAATTTGATACAATAGTTTCTCAGAGGTTATTTAAGATTATCCGGTAGCCACTCTTGAAGTTTGATCACTGGCTCCTGATGAGATTTGGACTAGGGGATGCATGATTTCCAGTGGATTCTCCGCCTGTTCAAATTCCTGAAAATTCTCTACTTTTGCAGTTGCTGCTACCGCGGGATTCAGGGCTTCATACCAGTGTGTACAATCTGGTTGAGGTAAAATAGACTCATGTTGCTCCTTATTTTTCTGTTGTTTTTCCGACGTGGATAACAAAAAGGCTTATTCAGGAATTGCATCAGGACTGAAGCGGATAAGTCATGTACTTATGAAACCCGATATGGCATTCTCTGTCGTAACTGCTTGTTCCCATGCTTTTGTGAGTAATCCTTAAAACACGAGACTTGAAATATTTCTATTTGGATTAATTTTGATGTAGGATTTGCACTCATTGTAATAATAGAGTTTGAGAGCTTTAATAAAGGACCCGTCGAGTAGCTGCAGATAGTGGGTCATGTGACTCGGTAGACAGACCAAAATAATGTTATGCTCTTCTACAAACTCCAATGTATCGACACTGCTGCAATGTGAGCTATGTCCGTCCAAAATGAGCACGACTGTTCCCTCATGGTTTGATGGTTTCTTAACCACAGAAGGAAATTGGTCACGTACGCCGATATTAGTGACATGGAAATAATAGAACCCGATGGCATATATACTTGTACTCGGACTTTTCATTTTTGCTCTTAAAAGCACATGCTGGATGAAAAAACATGCCCTTCCCATTGAAGCAAGCAATCACAGATATTGTTTCGCCCTTCTCACCGGATGTTGTTGCTGTAACGCTCTGGATCCCTTTGCTGCCTACACATAACCTGCTTTATTATTCAGCTGAAGTCCAGTCTCATCTACGTTGAATATGTTTCCTGGCTTATCAAGAACGTTGTGCTCAAGTGTGTGAAACTCCCTCCCATTTGTGAACTGAAAGTTCTGTATTTCTGTTTAAGAATAAATGTAGCCAATCCATACCAGCTATTTCCTTTTCTTTATTAAATTTGTGATGCTGGTTGCATTTCTCAGCCAGTTTTTGTGACATGCGCCTTACTTCTGTTCTTTTCGGTGAAAATCCGAATTTTTGTTATTTTAGAATGTTTTACCATCTTCTTCTCACATTCTTGTGTTAAGACAGGCGGTCCACCCAAACCTTTTTTAGTTAAGCACCCGTTTACTATTTTTCTTTTCAGCGTTGACCTTGGAACGCCAAACCCCTTTGAGGCTGCATTGACGCTCATTCCATTTTGAACTGCTTTTACGTCATCTTCAAGCTGCTCCTCCGTTCAATCAGTACGACTGGAACCTCTTTTCCTTTTATAAAACGTATTTTTTCCTGGAACAATTGTGATAGATGGATCTTGAACGTTGACCAAGAAGTACGAGTACAGTACTCTATTTTTATTATAGTTTATTCACGATAAAAATACGATGACGTTGCAAAACAAAATATTGTGATGTTGCCAAGCTGTAGTTTTTTCCTTTACTTAACGTAAACTAGAAGTCAATCTGATGTTAGATTGGCAGCTCTTCTTTTCCATTGTTCCGTGCCTCGTAGGACGTAATTCAAAAATATTCATTTAAAAATCAAAGATTAATTTAATATAAATATTTATTAATGAAAACCTATGGATAAGGTACAAGAAACAGTAACCAATCATTCTATATTCGAATTAACATTTAATTATTTTACATAGAAGAAGGTTAAATGACGAACTGTAGTTCCTTATACCTTACTCCACGCTCTATAGACCCACCTTCAAAAGCACTGCAAGGGTTTATGCTAAAACAATACAAGCTGTAATCATCTTCATGCAAATTTGAATATTGTTTCTTTATACAATATCTATTATATTTATTATAATAAAAATGGAATGAAAAAGAAAAATATATATACACAAAATAAAATTTTGTTACAAGATATAAAAATAAAAAATCTCCCATTTTATCAGTATTAATTATGTAGAGATACTGTGGTCGTTGTTTCATTTATGTATTATAGAATAACTGTACCTAATTAATTCACTAATAGTTATTAGGGATTTTGAAAAGTTGGAAATAAAGCAAATTGGATAAAAATATACAAAAAATAAAACACAAGATTTTAACTACTCCACTACAAAATCATCACTATCTTCATCGTCACTGTCAAAATTAATAATAAGTGGAGGCACATCCTGTCTATCAAATACTACTTCTCTATCCCACCCATCTTGTATAATTTTTTCAGTGTGCTCTAATGTCTTTGACCAAATATGAGGAGTCACTTTTTCTAAAGACTTTTCCCATACACCTATTGCTTGTTCTGTTGAAGAACCATCAGTTCCCACATGATCTCTATAAAAAAATTTAACTATGCCCCAAATATGTTCAATTGGGTTGAACAAACAGTGGTAAGGGGGAAGTCGAAGCACTTTGTGACCATATTTTTCAGATAATATGTCAGCTTCATATACTGTTGGTGGTTTATTCCCACAAAAATGCATATATTTAAACAAAATAAGTTATCTAAGTATTACCATAATATATATGAACTTACCGTTGTACTGAATTCAATAATTGGGTTTTGAGGAGAATATTTTCAAAAGGAATATCATTTTGTATCAACCAGTTCTGTATATCAGCCTTTTTGGTAGCTGTTGTTGGTACTTTATTGATCACTGTACTGTGATAACTTGCATTAAATATCACAATTGTGGCAGGTTCTTCCAAGTTCACTAAAAGCTGGTATTTAAACAAATGCAAAAAAATTTCTCGGTTCATTTCACCGTGGAAATCACCATCTTGTTTTGTGGAAGAATAAAACCAGCCCTGTTCCAGGAATCAATCCAGAAGAGGAACCCGCATGCAATACTATATACCTACAATAAGGAAATAACAAATTTCTACTAGGTTTCCTAGATAGACTGCATAGCTCAAAATAAATATTGATAATTATATAGATTTGAATAAAATAGTGTGATTAGTAAATATTTAAAAAGGTCTTAAAGTGGCAGGAATGTTAGTACATCATAAATTATTTGCTCAATTTTATAATTCAATTACCTTGGACCACCAATTTTAGTATTTTTCACGCTTCTATGATTAAAGTCTTCAAATATCCAGGTCTCATCCAAAAACACAAATTGATATAAACCTTCCCTTTTTATCTTGACATATTCATGTAGAAAATGTACACGTTTTAATGCAATATGTGGCAAACTCCATTACACCACGATGAGGATCATCTTTTTGGTATTTGATTCCAATATTTTTCACCATCTCCCAGAGTGATGTTAAATAACCATTAAAGAGTTCACGCTCCTAGAGTTTGTCTCTCAAAGTTTTCAAGGTTATGTGTTCCTCTGTAAAAGATTGTGTTAGTTAATTGTGAATAAAATAAAATAGTAAATTCATTACACTCACTGTTTCCATACATTTCGTATATAACATTTCGGAAAGCATTTTGATCAAAGTTATCAATTTCAACAGTAGGTTTTATGCGTTTTCTCTTTTAAGGTGGGCTTTTAGGCTGTTCACCTCTATTATGCTTGGCGGCAATACGGTTAACAGTGGTAAGGCTAAGTTGTAAAGCTTCTGCAACTCACTAAAATATAATTACTTCAATTTATGAAAGAATAATATATTATCAAGTTTCGTTAACCTAACCTAACATTAAAAACATTCAATCATTTACATTTGAATATGCAACAATAATATTAATAATGATCAATACAAATAGCGAATACTATTACTTACGTCTCTTACAGCAGTAAGCGGGAGGAGCGGGTCCCAATTTCAGCATTCTCGTTCAAAATAGCTCAACAAAGATATTACCATCTCTTGACATTTTCTATTCAGCTGCTTCGGTATTTTATTAACCACACACTGCAAATTTGCCTAAATAATTAGTTATCAAAATAACTTTTTTTAATCTTAAAGAAGCAATGAATAAAAGCACCAAAAAAACTTGTAAATATTAGACGATGATCGAATGTAAATAAACGTCAAAAAAAACTGGGGAATTTTACCAGTTGATTTGACAATGTCTTGAAGTTTTACCAACCCGTTAGCTGTAAATTGCCCTGGCTGTTGAGGATAAATGGTATTCACGGTTGGTAAATTAATATTTATTCTGATAAGCAGGAAAGTAATTAAAATGCCATAATCGTCTTTTTATCGTAAATAAACTATATGACTAACAAACCAAACTAAACCAAACCCCATTAAATATAACAGAAAAAAGTTAGAGTAGAACTAAACCCTCTCCGCCAGAAAAAGTAAAACGTGACGTTACGCTGAGATTCTCACAGCACCATATACAGCAGAACATTGGATAAATCAGAATATAACCAACTTCCCCATAGAGGAAACATTTAAAATGTATGCGTTTGAAAAACTTGTTGGGATGTGAATAAACGTGGTATGCATAAGAAAAGAATTTCGCCATATCACCCGTGCCCGATTTCACCGTATCACCAATTTGCTATGGGTGAAATGGAAAATACATGGCAAACAATCCAGATAATAGAGGCAACGATTTTTAGGTTATGTCTTATATAAACAGTCTAAGAAGACAAAACATAAATAAAAATACCTCGCGAACTGTGGTACATGAAGCAAAATCTACCAACGTATGCACCCTTTAAAAATGATTGACCATCTAAAACAGTTTTCTGTTAATTGCGTACGGTTTTCAAGACGTGACTGATTTATAACAGGTGCCCGCGGAACAGAGGATCATAAATTGTCGATATTCTCACTCCTGTTTGACATCTGTGAGCCCGAAAAGGGAATAGAGCAACTTACCGTATCACCCGATTCACCATATCACCTTGATTAACCTTATCATATTCAATTTAGTAACCTGATTAATTTTTTATGTTTTGATTGAATTACATTAATGCCAACTGCGGCATTGTTTGCAGAATAGTTTCACATAATATAGTGAGATGTTTTTCTCTCGACTTTATTATTCATAACTTTGTTATGAACAATTTTCTGCAAAAAATTGCTTTTTTCATATCTTTGCTTATATAATTGAAATTGGAAGGGCAATCTTATGACGTCAATGGAGAAATTGTAGAGAATAAAAACTCGAAGAAAATGAGAGATCGAACAATTCTTTTCGACTGCAAGTTTAGGACGAAATCGAGAAAAAACCGCCAAGGTGCAGTTTTTCCAATGATTCATAACTTGCTTATTTTTCTAGTTGTAGCGTAGATCCTCCAACCAGTATTAGTTTATAATATGCACTGACTGATTTCGAGAGTAGAATTATCATACTTAATCTTAATATTGCATTAAAGCGCTGAGAAATATGAAAGAAATTAGGCTGAACTGGGCCGTGCTTATTTCAAGATTTTTCCATATGAATTTCTCAACAACAAAAATAAGAATATCGCAAAACCAAGATTAAAGTTTTGAAGTATGAAAATTCTACCTTCGAAATCGTTTTTGTAAATTCACATCGGACCATATTTGTCGCATTCAGATCTGCTGGAAAACTGCATACTAAAAATGTAAATGGTCACAGATCGAAAACTATGCATCGGACAGAGCCTGATTTTTGCACGTATAAAGTTTATATTAAAAACTAACCTTGGCCGAAGGATCTGCGCTACATCTCAAACATATGAGAGAGTTATGAGTTTTTCCAAAAACTGCACTTTGGACGGCTTTTTCAGTTTTTCCCCTAAACTAACGGTCCCCTGGGGTTGTTCGAAATCTCATTCTCTTCGTGTCTCTATTCTTCTCAATTGAGTCAATACTATTACCCTAACAGTTTTAATTTTATAAGCAAAAAACTAATTTTTGCATAAAACTGTTGATAACGAAATTATGAATAATTAAGTCGAATGAAAAACATCTCACTATATCATA
This sequence comes from Galeruca laticollis, assembly GCA_963921935.1. Taxonomy (NCBI): domain Eukaryota; kingdom Metazoa; phylum Arthropoda; class Insecta; order Coleoptera; family Chrysomelidae; genus Galeruca; species Galeruca laticollis. The sequence goes on along the minus strand of OY998179.1, from coordinate 51,561,358 downwards.
TGAAACTATTATCCAAACAATGGCGCATCTGGTTTTCTTGTAACACATTTTACATGACAAAATCTCTGTAGCTTGGCATAAGTACACTGCGTCCATAAAGTAACGCATAAATTCATTATTAGCTAAATAAACAATAATATTAAAAATTTCTGAAACAGGTCAATTTTTGATTTCAATTTACTGTTTTTTCAAATTATAATGTTATTTACAGGGTGAACCATCTTCGTGTGATGACGTAATCGCAATTTTTTTTAAGTGGAACACCCCAATTTTTTTTCGATTTCCGGATTTCCCTTGATGAGCTGATTCCAAAAATGTATAACACTTTGTTTCAAATTGGTACAGGGTGGGAAAAAATACAAAAATTTTAATTACATAATTATGAAATTACTGTGATTTACTACCAAAAAGAAACAAAAGAAAATTTACAATAAATGTTCAAATTGTTCTCCATTGACTGCTAGACAATGACAGAAACGGACATTACATTCTTCTTTAACATTTTGTAGCATAGCGGGTGTTATGTTCTGCATTTCTTGCCTGATTCGGTCTTTTAGATCACGGATATTGTCAGGTCTGTTGGTATAAACTTTAGATTTTAAATAACCCCATAAAAAAAAAGTCTAATGGGGTAAGATCAGGGGATCTAGCGGGCCATTCCATTGTTCCCCTTCTTCCTATCCACCGTTGTGGAAAGGTCCTGTTTAAAAACTCGCGCACAGTTACAGCGAAATGTGGCGGTGCACCATCCTGTTGAAACCAGATTCCACGGTCTAGATTGTTGGGTATTTGAATATCAGGAAAAAGCTGGATCAGATCAGGAATCATTGTATTTTGTAGGAAATCCAGATACAATGCTCCTGTTAAATTTTCGTCAAAAAAATATGGACCAATAATTGTATTTCTCACAATACCAGCCCATACGTTGATTTTTTGTGGTCTTTGCGTATGGCATTCTTGTATCCAGTGTGTATTTTCATCAGACCAATAACGGGTGTTTTGCCTATTAACATGCCCGTTCAAATAAAACGTTGCCTCGTCCGAAAATAAAACGTTGTCAGTGAAATTATTTTGGTTCATCATATACTCGCAGAATTCAGTTCTTCGGTCAAAATCGTCTTCAGACAATTCATGGATAATTCGTACATTATAAGGATGGTATTTTACCTTTTTAAAAATGTTTGCTACTGAAGACTTTCCAATACCTAAATCCCTAGATAATACTCGCACTGTGCAGTGTGGATTTTCTATTGCCGACAAAATTATGTCTTCTTGAATATTTTCATTAATTTTTGTTCTACCGGGCTTTGGTGCATCCCTCACATGTCATAATTCTCTGTATTTTTGCTCTATTCTGCTTACAGTAGATTGTGAAATGGGTTCACGATCTGGGTGCATCTCATGAAATAATCTGCATACCTCTTGTTGACTCCGCATCCTGTCGCCAATACCAATCATCATTAATATTCCAATCCTCTCAGTTTCGGTTAACCGCATTTTGTTAAAGAAGTTGCAAAATTATGATACGATAAATTTCTTTGTAGATAGTTTTCACAAAAACGTACCTTGTTTACAGAGTTAACAATAACAGAAATGTACTTTAACGTTGTTGACAGTTTTTACCGGCAAATGATAAAAAATGACAGAAAAAAATTTCAAACAATAAAAATTTTAGTCGAGGGCTTGGATCACTAAGCTGTTAAATACAATGTTAAAAATTATTCGGGGTGTTTAAAGTAGTAGTAAGTAAATACGTAATTTCATTTAATGTGTTTATTACGTTTATTCTTTTATTTCTTATTTTGTAGGTAATTTAATTTTTTTTATTTTCCTCCACCCTGTACCAATTTGAAAGAAAGTGTTATACATTTTTGGAATCAGCTCATCAAGGGAAATCCGGAAATCGAAAAAAAATTGGGTTGTTCCACTTAAAAAAAATGGCGATGACGTCATCACACTAAGGTGGTTCACCCTGTAAATAACATTATAATTTTAAAAAACAGTAAATTAAAATCAAAAATTGACCTGTTTCAGGAATTTTTAATATTATTGTTTATTTAGCTAATAATGAATTTATGCGTTACTTTATGGACGCAGTGTATATATTTCAGTACGTTTAAATAATTATATTTGCTGAAATTAACTTTATCGACCCTTACTTCCTGGAATCTACTCATTTTACTGTTTTAAATGGAACTTACTGTTTCTAGTTAATTCCACAATATATTGAAAAGTCTTTAAAAATTCTATGATAATTGACAATTGTTTCGATATTAAATATCATCGTCAGAATTACAGAAGTTACATTTCATTTGAAGCCTATCTGATGTCTAATAATTATTTCGGCTAAACCAAGAAGTGACCTACCTAGTGATTGACTTAATATATGTTAATAGGAAAAGAAAGAGAAGATGTGATGTTACAAATATTAAAGCTTAGATATTATTAGCCCTATGGAGATATCCTGGATATCTTTTTACAATTAAGATCAGTATAACTGTGCAATGATATAAAAAACCAGGAAAACTATATCTGCTGGTCTTTACAATTATCACCTAAGAAGACAGTTTAAAAGTGGAGAAATCCTAGATTTATATGTTCATTGACAACTTGATATTGTGGGTTTCTTAAGTATCTTCTAATTTCTAACTCTTCAATGAAATCCAGTTCTTGTTTCTCATCACAAATATGTAGTACTTCTAGCTCTGTGTTAGGTGTCAATGAATGTTTGATGTCAAGTAGATGTTTTGCGTAGTGGGACTTATCTGGTTGACTTAGTCTATATGCTCGTAAATGTTCACTGTATCTAATCTCAAAATTTCTAAGGGTTGGACCTAAATAGACAGCATTACATTCTGGACATTCAAGTTTATATATACCAGACTTTTTTAATGGGGATATATTTGTTTTTACATTTAACAATTTTGTACTCATATTACTTTCTGTTTTAAATGAAATTGTTGTATTCGTAGCTGATGATATTATCTTTGAAATATTATTAGAAATATTACCTGCATATGTGATGGTTTTATAATTTTTTATTTCGTTTGATTGCTCAGGAAATATTAGTTTTAATGCCACTTTTTCCTCTTTTTTATTAAATAATTTATTTATATTTATAACATCACATCATACATATTTGTAACATCACATCTTCTTCTTCTTCTTTCTATTAACATATATTAAGTCAATCACTAGGTAGGTCACTTCTTGGTCCAGTCAAAATAATTATTAAACATCAGATAGGCTTCAAATGAAATGTAACTTCTGTCATTCTGACGATGATATTCAACATCGAAACCATTGTCAATTATTTTAGAATTTTTAAAATCTTTTCAATATATTGTGGAATTAACTAGAAACAGTAAGTTTCATTCAAAACAGTATCATATTTGTTATCGGGCAAAAAGATATTATTTTTGCTCCAAAATCTGTAGTATATACTTCACTGTTGTTATATAATAAATATACCGAATACTTCTGGTTAAATGTCTGATTTTATGAATAAACACATTCCACTATCCTCTGTTATTTGTATCATAGACGTCACTGTTCAAATTATTCGAAAATAAACCGTATTTAAATTTAGAACTAACTTTTTCCACGACTATTATGGATTTTCAATGTTCCGACGTAGTTTTTGAAAATGGAATAGCTTCATTCTAGCCTCAGGGCGAGAAATATCATTCTAGTCCTTGGTATGGAATAAATACTTTTGGCGCCCTCTCAATGTCACTGTTAATTTGACAGAAAGGGAAAATAGGCGTGTTCCGTTTTCTACGTCAGCTACACTGCGAATCATATATAGACATTACTTTTAGTACAAGAAAGGTTGTCAAACAGGTTGCTAACTGGAAGGTGCTTGAAGAAGAAAATTTGAGCCTACATCAGTATATTCTGTAAAAGGAAGATCGCTAAGAAGAACACCGACAAAGGTTTACATCAAGTAATGGATGGCAAATTAAAAATGAGAAAATACTGAACTCCTAGAAGAATTTGAAAATAGACGGTTTCAAAGATTAAACTTTTCCGAATCTGAGAGATGCCCTGAACAATATTATATCATAAAATTGTGACTTGTCTACACTTCGGGAGATGTATCGTGCTAACACACCGAAATTTGTCCAAAAATAACCAAAAATGGAGTTATATCTGGATTTATAGGACACACTGTACTCGCTCTAGTCAACTGAAAATCAATAGAGTACATCTGTGAGACACCTTGAACAATATTCAATCATAAAATTGGTCACTTGTATACACTTTGGAAGCTGTATCGTGCTAACAAACTGAAAATTCTCCAAAAATTACAAAAATTTGGTACCATAGCACCCGTTTTACTGGTTTTTGTTAGTTGAATATCAATAGGGTTTATCTTTGAGACGCCCTGAATAATATCCAATCATAAAATTGGTCACTTGTGTATACTCCGGAGGCTGTATCGTGCTAACAAACTGAAATTTCGTCTAAAATTACAAAAATGTCGTACTTAAAGTACTATAGCACCTGTTGTACTGGCTCTGGTGAGCTAAAAATCAATAGGGTTCATTTGCGAGATATCCCGAATAATAATAAATCATAAAATTGGTAGTTTATTGCACTCCGGAGGCTGTATAGTGCTAACAAACTGAAAATTTCTCTAGAAATGACAAAAATGTTGTACTTAAAGTACTATAGCACCCGTTGTACTGGCTCTGGTGAGCTGAAAATCGATAGGGTTCATATGTGAGATATCCTGAACAATATTTCATCATAAAATTTGTGATTTGTTGCACTCCTGAGGCTGTATCGTGCTAACGAGACATGTAACGAAAAGTGGCCGACGACAACGACGACGACGACGACATAAACACAGGATTTTTTTTCTAAAAACCATTTTTCCGTGTTGTTGTGGATGAAAAACGGGAAAATAACTTTTTTGTGGGTAAACCAATACTTTTCTCGCATATTAGATAGGTTGGGCGGAAAAGTAAAATAGTGGGCAATAGAGAAAATGATATCTTGACAGCTGAAGAATGAACTGACAAAGGCCAGTGAACTGGTGGACCGAAGAGGTGAGCGACAAACGGAAGAAATGCTTGTAAAAAATAAGGACGATGTTAAGGGGTAATAAAAGTACAGACGAAGACCACAAAACTGCATGCCAAAATCAATACAGGCTAAGTAGATCCGAACTTTAAAAACCAAAATACTCTAAAAAAAAGCCAGCGGTAGAAAAGTATGTCAAATCGTCACAAATAAGCTTAAGAAAAATCGCCCTCTGATCATGACCGACGAGGAACAAATCAAGATAGCGAGAACCCTTTTTCCGGAGCAGCAAACGAGAGAATGGAATAAAATACCAGTATGTACAGCGGAAATATCATACTACACACTAGAGGAACTACTACAATCAAACGAACGGCTGAAAGAGAAGAAAGCATCGGGTGCAGACAACATCCCTGACGAAGTGATAAAGGCCATAGTAAGGAGCTGCCCAGAAAAGTTCTTGCTCGTATTAGAAGAGGCACTAACTAAAGGCGAGTTCCCAAAGAACTGAAGTTAGGAAGACTGGTGCTAATTGAAAAATCTAAGGCATTCCAAAATAGTATAAGTTACAGACCTATCTGTCTACCGAAGGTCCTGGCTAAATTAATGGAACATCTGATGCTCACAAGGCTCAGATGCGAAATAGAGAGATTGGGAGACCTAAATACCAAACAATATTGATTTAAAGAGCAAAGATGAAAAATTGATGCACTAAAAAGGGTACAGAATATTGCAGACGAGGCCAAAGACATCGTAGAAGGATTTGTGTACTCATAACGATCGACGTTCAGAACGCCTTTTACTCGGCACCGTGGCAAGGAATTCTCGATGAACTGACCAGCAAAGGGATAAAACTATATATCTATGATATGATAGCTAGTTATCTACACGAAAGGTCCGTATCCAAACGGCAAGATAAATGTCACATGAGGAATATCACAAGGCTCAGTAATAGGTTCTACGCTGTGGAATGTCTACTATGACGGAGTACTGAAAATATCCGTTTCTGGTGGTGTACAGTTTATAGGATATGCCGATGACATTGGAATAGTCGTAACGGTACGAAATTCTGAATCTTTGATGGTAACAGCTAATCGGACTCTAAGAGAGATAAATGAATGGATGTGCAAGAAAAAACTGAAGCTGGCACCATACAAAACCGAAGCGGTAGCGGGCAGAAAATAAAAAGTATTACAATCGAATTGGATGGAACAATTATTAATAGCCAGGAAAGTCTGAAATGCGTAGGTATTCATCTGGATAGAAACATGGGGATGGTGAAACATATACAAGAAGTGTATGGATCTTCAATCTGTAGAAGAGCTCTTAACACAAAGATATATTCAAATAAGATAATCAGCATACAGAGAAAAACCGCCATCAGAATAATTGGAGCATACAGAACTGCTTCCACAAGATCAGTTCTAACTCTTGCACAAACACCACCAATCAACATCAACATCCTAGTGATGAAATTGGAAGATGAGCAGGCTGTAGATAAGCCAAGAGCAGAATTCCTACTGCTGCAAAGATGGCAAGAATGGTAGCAGGAAGATGCTGACACAGGGACCTGGACAAAGAAACTTATACCGAACATACAAGTATGGGTTAAAAGGAAACACGGAGAACTCAGTTACTACCTGACACAAACGCTGACCTGTCATGGATGTTTCCAAGCGTACCGAAGGCGATTCCACCATACCGAACTACCAGCGTGCATTTACTGTGGTGAAGAAGAAGAGACAGCAGAACACAATATATTTATCTGTAGTAGATGGCAGATCGAAAGACTAAATATGGAAAACAAGGTAGGAAATATAACGCCAGAGAATGTCATAAGCAAAATGCTAGATCCAAAAAAGTGGGAAGCAGTGCAAACATTTACAACTACCATACTAAAACAGAAATAAAACGACGTAAGGCAAAGATAAGGTAGAAGGGAATTATTCAAAATGTATAGATGCAACAACAACATGACAGTCAATAGCAAAAATCATAGCTGTAGGACTTGAAGTAATGTTAAACGGCGGTTCCGAGTACGACTAACACTGGCTACCGAGATGTGGTTTGGTGGTGTAGCCAGGGACTTGCACTACTTAGAACTCCGAGTTCCACACTTCCTGTCGCATAAGAACCATAGCGCAGGAGTTGAACATGATTTTCCACACTCGTTAAAAAACATCAGCTGCACTACGTAGAGTAGAAATAGTGCAGAAGTATCGAAATGCAAGTCAATCCTATAAAGTGAACGTGAAATGACTAATATGGTCATTGAGTACTAATTGTTAGAGCCAGAAAAGCGGCATAAGTGTATTTTGTAGCACTTTTAAGCAAAAAGAAGAACAACAATTCTCTACTGTCAAAAATGTCGATGGTCAAAATTGTTTATTCATCTATTTTTTTTAATTAAAATTGTTTACTACTTCATGAAAAGTAAGTAAATTTATAAAATTTTATCTAAATAATAGTTCGATACTGACTGTAGTAATGATTTCACCACAACTCCTCCAGAAAATGAAGAGCTAGCAATTCAATATATGTTTTTTTGTTTCTATTGGATAGTGGTAGAAAAAGTAAGGTCTATAACACGGGTGTAGTACCAAATTCTACACTCGTAGTACCGTCTGGTGTAGAATTTTGCTTATTCCACCCTTGATATAGAATATACTATATTCGCACTCCGGACGCTGTATCTAACATTTTCCAAAAAATGTGGTATATCTGGATGTATAGGACATGTTCTACTGGCTCTGGTGGGCTGGAAATCAATAGGGTTTATCTGTGAAATGCCCTGAATAGTATCCAATTATAAAATCGGTCACTTGCGCACACTCCGAAGGCTGTATTGTGCTAACAATGCGGAATTGCTCAATAAATTGTCAAAAATGTAGTATATCTGGATTTACAGGACTCGTTATACTATCTCTGATAAGCTGAAAATCAATGGGGTTCATCTGTAGGATGCCTCGAATAATATTCGATCATAAAATGGGTAACTTGTGTACACTCCGGAGGCTGTATGGTGCAAACAAACCGAAATTTCTCCAAAACTGTAATATATCTGGATTAATAAGACCCGTTGTACTGGTTCTGGTAAGATTAGAATCAATACGGATTATCTTTAAGACGCCCTGAACAATGTTCAAACATAAAATTTGTCACTTGTATATACTCGGGAGGCTGTATCTTGCTAACAAACCGAAATTTCTCCAAAAATGACCAAAAATGTGTTACTTCAGGTACCATAACACGAGTTGTATTGACTCTGGTGAGCTGAAATTCAACAGAGTTTATCTGTGAGATATCATGAACAATATCCAATCATAAAATTGATGACTTCATGCACTCCGGAGGCTGTATCGTGCGAACAAAGAAAGGTAAATAGTGGCCGATGACAACGAAGACATACACACCGGATTTTTTTCTAAAAATTTGTTTTTCTCACTGAAAGGGGTGAACATAAAATAAAAAATCTAAAATTGCAACTTTTTTGGGGTAATCCAATACTTTTCTCGCATCGTAGATAGGGTTGGCGGAAAACTTATATTTGGAGAAATCTAATATTATTTGACCCTCTATCCAGTTGGAGAATATCAAGAAACAAACAACGAATTGTTTACTTTCAATGTAAAGTTTAAGTTGAATTTCGAATGTACCACATGCAACAGTATATTAGGAATATTAACAATATTCTTCTACTTAGGGTGCCGTATCCTTGAGGATGTTGGCGATCTGGTTGGCCGAATTCATTTTATCTGCGGTAGCTCTCAATAGGTTAATTTGATTGCATTACTGACATTGTCTAAGGTTCTTCATCAATGATGTACGACGTATTTGTGGTCTCCGTTCACCTTCGAGTTTCCACTGAATAATTGGTAGTTATCACTTCTCATAATGTTGTGACGCGATGCACTGCTTCGTCCTTCACCTCTCACAGGCTATTACCAATTGACGCGTCACTTTGGACACCCTCGATGCAAAGTTTTTGAAGCAAATGCTAGGGCGCCAGATTATTTTACGTGGTTCACTCCACGGCCCCTTGACCCTTAGCGTCAAGAGTTCCAGGTTGCCTTAGGTGGAGGTTACGGAGAATTCCAGGGGTCCCGTTGAATTTAACACGTCTACAAAACTATAAACCTTGGACGGCGATGCTACCGGATATGAAGACAACACTGATCGTATTTATTTGTATATTACAAATCCTATTTAGAATATATTTACAAAATAACAATTTCTGAGTATTTTAAAACGGTACCGAATCAGTTAAATATATACAAAATGCAAATGTGTTCAAGCCTCATGTTATTATACACCATGCGAGATTTGCCGGTATTAAGGAATGTGAGCAATGACACAATAAACCAGGTGTAAGCAAGCAAATGCAATCGTTAATAACAGCGGAAGCGGTATAAGCAGTTTGTAATTATGCGGTAAGCAGCAGTAAAACATACAGTAGTCGACGGGATATAACTATTTTCGCGGTAGGGATGGTCAATCGGAATAGGTGGGAAAATGTGACCAGTTTATAACAAAAAGCGCTAATGAACATAAACTAGATTATCAATCAATCCGTGGCAACAGCCTCAGACTTGGTTGCGAATCTTATTATTGTAGGAGAATATACACTTTTATAAACAAAATAAGTGAACATAAAATAAATTACTCGCGGCTGACGGTTGGGCAGCTGGTGACAACAGCGTCTGATCTGCCCCGTAATCAGTTTTTAAATTTTCAAATTATCGGTTAAAATTATTCTAAAACTTTGGTCGGAAGAAAGGACGGCAGTTACCCAAATACAAGCAAAATGAAACTGTGTCTTAGAATAGATAAATGCGAAACCAAATTATTACCGGCTAAGAGTGGAACAGCTGGTGGCAAAAGCCTCTGATCCGCCCCACACTCAGTTTTAACTTTTCTAAATTGCCGGTCAGACAAAACGATACACAACTTAAAACTAAAATAAATCAAGGCCATTTAGAGAAAATTATGCTCGTTCCGAAAAGGAGACGTCTGGTGGCAACAGCCTCTGATCCGTCCCACAGTCGGTTTTCAATTTTTCAAATTTCCGGTCAGTTAAAACTATATATAATTTAGGACTAAAAAAAATCAAGGTAATTTATAGAAAATTATGCTCGTTCCGAAAGGGAGACGGCTGGTGGCAACAACCTCTGATCCAACCCAAAATCAGTTTTCAATTTTTCAAATTTCTGGTCAGTTAAAACTATAGGTACATAATTTTGAACTTAAATAAATGAAAGTAATTTAGAGAAAATTATGCCAGTTCCGAAACGGAGAAGGCTGATGGCAACAGCCTCTGATCCGTTCCACAGTCGGTTTTAAGTTTTCCAAATTGCCGATTAGTTAAAACTATATATAATTTATAACTAAAATAATTCAAGGTAATTTAGAGAAAATTGTACTCGTTCCGAAAGGGAGACGGCTGGTGGCAACAGCCTCGGATCCGTCCCACAGTCTGTTTTAAATTTTCCAAATTGCCGGTTAGTTAAAACTATATATAATTTCGAACTAAAATAATTCAAGGTCATGAAGAGAAAATTATGCGCGTTTGGAAACGGAGAAGGCTGGTGGCAACAGCCTCTGATCCGTTCCACAGTCGGTTTTAAATTTTTCAAATCGCAGGTTAGTTAAAACTATATATAATTTAGAACTAAAATAACTCAAGGTAATGTATAGAAAATTATGCTCGTTCCGAAAGGGAGACGGCTGGTGGCAACAGCCTCTGATCCGCCCCACAGTCCGGCTTCAATTTTTCAAATTTCCGGTCAGTTAAAACTATATATAATTTTGAACTAAAACAAATGAAAGTAATTTAGAGAAAACTATGCCCGTTCCGAAAGGGAGACGGCTGGTGGCAACAGCCTCTGATCCGTCTCACAGTCGGTGTTCAATTTTTCAAATTTCCGGTCAGTCGAAACTATATATGATTTAGGACTAAAATGAATCAAAGTAATTTATAGAAAATTATGCTCGTTTTGAAAGAGACACGACTGGTGGCTTTTGAAAGAGACACGACTGGTGGCAACAGCCTCTGATCCGTCTCACAGTCGGTGTTCAATTTTTCAAATTTCCGGTCAGTCGAAACTATATATAATTCAGGACTAAAATAAATCAAGGTAATTAATAAAAAATAATGCTCGTTCCGAAAGGGAGACGGCTGGTGGCAACAGCCTCTGATCCGCTCCACAGTCAGTTTTCAATTTTTCAAAATTTCCGGTCAGTTAAAACTATATATAATTTTGAACTAAAATAAATGAAAGTAATTTGGAGAAAATTATCCGAGTTCCGAAACGGAGAAGGCTGGTGGCAACAGCCTCTAATCCGTTCCACAGTCAGTTTCAAATTTTTCAAATCGCCGGTTAGTTAGAACTATATATAATTTGGAAATAAAATAAATCAAGGTAATTTAGAGAAAACTATGCTTGTTCCGAAAGATAGACGACTGGTGGCAACAGCTTCTGATCCGTCTCACAGTCGGTTTTCAGTTTTCCAAATATCGGCGAGCCAATATTGTATAGCAGAAAAATTAATTCCTAAATAAAAAAAAATAAAAAGATCACAGTCGAAATAGAATCCAATTATCGAAGAGAAAAAGCAAAAAAAAATGTAATATGTATTTGGGTAATTTGAAACAGGACAATATTTATAACAATCAAAATCGCAAAATTAAAATCAAAATATTAATTCAATATATTGAAGGCTCAGACAATAATTCCAAAGAAACAATATAAAGAACGCAAACTGTAAATAAGTTTCGTTTTATCGCTTCAAAAAAAATGGCTTACCAAAATACGGTATTATATTCTTAAATAGCCAAACTACTAAATCGTTTACTGAAATTAAATATGAAACTTTTAAAACTCGGCGAAATATTTCATTCGGTTTTCAAAAATAAATTTTCACTTACTCAGAAGATAAGGATCGGTCGGACACTGGATTTCAAAACTATCAATTTGATAACTGATCACTGCGAAAGATATCTGGATTCAACTTCCAAAAACGCTCGGTTTTTGGAATTTATAATTTAATTCCTACCTAAAATTTTTGGCGATTACGGTGGTGAGGGAATTAACTTGAATCGATTTACTTACAACATGAAATATTTCTACTATACTGGACGGCTTTGGTTTTAATTAAAATAGTTTATATACCGGGCCTCCTCGATAATTTAAATTTTGAAAAGCGGAATTTAATAAATTTTACATATTCCTTTAGATGGTAAATCATGGCTTTTGACTTAAATTAATGTTACGGGACTGAAACGGTACCAGAAATCAAAGTTGGAAAGTAAGTAACGAGTTATATCCACCTAATAAAATTAAAATATCATCGGAAATCATTCAAAAAAAAATAACTCTTTACAATGTGGCCAACGTATAAAAATTTTCTTGCTTTCAATAAATTGAGAAGTTCTTTTTTTTCATGCGCAGAAGCTCTCCTATGTTTGTGATATGTCGAGTCTATGAAATCGTATGCATCCTTCGGTAGCACCACATCTCAAGGTTTTGTACTTTTCTCTGCACAGCATTCGTCAAATTTGGTGCTTCTACACCATAAGAGAGGGGGGGGGGGTCGAGAAGACGTAGACGTAGACGAAGACACTTGTTCTAATCTCGATGTTGAGTTTAGAGTTACACAAGACGTTTCTTATTTTATTGAATACATTTCTGGCTATTGCTATTCTCGTTTTTTTTCTCATTGATGTTACATCCCAAGTAAGTGATCTGTGAGACCCTTTTGGCGAACCGTTTACATAAATCGAGCCGTCAATATTTTTCTTTTTACTGATGATCGTTACCTTGGTTTTATTGATATTCAAGCTCTTATCATATTATTGGCATGTGTTTACGAATTTGTTGGTCAAAGATGGCAGACCTTCCAATCTGTCAGCCAACAAGATCGTTGGCAAATCTCAGGTTGTTTATACGTACTCCGTTAACCGATATTCCTCCTTCTGTTTCACAAATTGCCCTTTTGAATAACTCTTCTAAATACATATTAAATAGAAGTGGAGATAGTACGCACCCTTGTAGATCTACTGGTTAAACCCAGTATAGATTATAAATAATGTTAGCGTTTTGACGATCAATATTCGTGGTTGGATGAATCTTCATTAGCTTGTCATGTTGGTCCTTGTCAAAAACATTATAGTCCACAAAGCAGACAAACACCTCACATAGCACAGGAAGTCAATCTGACGTCCGTCTCAGACCCAAATGTCCATGGGACTTCTATGCACGTACACTGGAATTCGACATCTGGACATATCCTGTATGTTACATGATTGGACGTCATGTGGATGCCCATCGGACTTATGTTATTGGATGTTCACCATAACGTCCATATTGGATTGTTATTGGAAGTCCTTGGTATGTCCATAACTGGAGTTAATTCTTTAATCCCAAATCATACGTTTATGTATGTCCATTGGATGCTCAATGTTGGAATAACTTGGAACATTCATAATTGTACATTAACGAACGACCATGAGACGTACAGAGCTGGACCGAACTTGTACGTCTTTGAGATGTAGAGGAATGGTTATAATGTACATCCAGAAATGTACGCTTATGTATGTCCGTTGGATGCACAATGTTGAAATAACTTGAAATATCCATAATTGTACAATTACGAATGGCCATGAACGTACAAAAGTTTACTGAATTTATATATACATAAATGGTACATTTATGTATGTTTTTGTGTGCCTCTAGTTCTCACATTAAAAATAGTTCGTTTATATATGTCCATGGGATATACATTTTTGGAATAAATTGGGGCATCCATCATTGTACCTTCATGAATGGCCATGAGACGTACATAACTGAATCGAATTTGTACATATACAAATTGTTACATCAGTGAATGAAAAATGGACATCTAGAACTATATTATGATGATAATATACTATCTATGCTATGAACTAACTAGACCTAAGTTTATCGATGACATATGCGCCATAAGATTTGCAATTTTGTTGTACCTATATTATGGAAGCAAAAGATTTGTTCCAGCATATCCTGCATTCTGAATATGCGTAGTTTCATAAAACCGTGTATCGGCAGATACAAATTCTCATATATCACAAAAATCTTGCGTTCTAGCCTCGTACAGAATATGTAAAAAACTAACAGCAACATTAGGATAAAAAATTGTTCAGTACATATGTTCCAGACATACTCTTCGCTGGAGCAAACGTGTTGGTAGCACTGCGCATTCTTCACGTTTTGTATTCGAGGTTAGGTAACGTTTAGGAAACGTTTAATTTAGTGCTGTTATGAGTAATCTTAATTAAGTTATTATTAAATTGTGATTAAATCGTGATTGTGATTGTAGCAAGTAGAAAAGAGGTGAGTAGAAATTTTGGATTCATGCTTTTAGAACTACTTACTTTTATAATTCTGCATCGCATAATTCGCCTATTATATTTACTAAAAGTGGTCCACCTAATATATCTCTCTTAAAACGCCACTAGCCGACGTGTGATCACAACAATAGGTATATTCTTGTATAGCCATATCATGTATTTATATAATGGGATATTCTTAAAAATGTTTTAGACGTGCCACTTCAATGCTCAGTCGCTTGTACCCATAGTTGGTTGTTTTATTGTAGGTATTCCTTTGAATTTAATTGCTTGGAAGTAGGTCCTGAATTGCAAGCATGAGAAGGCAATACCAAAAAACAACTCGGTATGCTATGTTCAACAAATATTATAAAAGAACTGCTGCCTATCAAACTAATGGAGAAATATCTACTGATGAGGGTGAAGACACTACAGTAGACATGTACTCCAATTATATTAATGACAAAGAAAAATTATGTGGTCCTTCTAGTACTAGTACTGATTTTGCCATTGACGAGTCTATAGTGACAGTTAATTGTTCTCTATCAAACCAAGACTGTTATATTCGTAATTCAGATAATAGTTCCAATAATATCAGCAGCAGTAGCAATGGTGATCAAAGTAATTATTCTCAAAAAATTAATATTGATGAAATTTTATCCCAGCAATGTCATATAGCGGAAATTGTGACAATTAACTTACGTTTAGCAGAATGGGCAGTGAAACATAATATCACACACATTGCAATTAATGATTTATTGCATATCCTGAATCCATATTATCCTGATATACTTCTAGAGATGCCAGAACACTTTTGAAAACTCCAAGAGAGACTACTTTAGAAACAGTTGAGCCTGGGTTATATTACCACTGTGGATTTGAAAAATGTCTGAAAAAGCTAATCACACATTCACACCATTTATTTCATGCTTTGGATATATTGGAAGTTTGTGTAAATATTGATGGACTCCCATTGACTGAGAGTTCAGGGAGTCAACAGTACCCAATTCTGTGTAATTTATTTTTGAATAGGAATATTGTTGGAATTATAGGTATATATCATGGCCATGGAAAGCCAAAGGATGCCAATGAATTTTTGAGATTTTTGGTGAATGAAGCGATAGATATTCTACATACAGGAATTTCTTTAAACAACCGCATTTATCAAGTGAAAATCAAGGCGTTTATTTGTGATGTACCGGCTAAATAAGTCATTAAATATATTGTAGGACACAGTGGATATATCTCATGTACAAAATTCAAAATTGGAGGTGTTTACATGGAAAGACGATTGTGTTTCCCAGATTTCCTGAAACAGAAACCATTTCTGTTCCAGGACAAAAATTTATGGAAATCATCATACAGGAACATCCATTTTGGAAATGCTTTCCGATGTCGATATGATTGAGGATTTTCCATTAGACTACAGGCACTTAGGCGCTGGTTTCTCTGAACAGACGTTAATCGCGGCCGGCGACGTTTAGACGTTGCGACTCGCGTTCACACGTCATCGGTAGCGATTCAGTGGTTTCTCTAGAATCAGTTCAATGAGAGGTATCGATTGAGGCTGACATCTTTTGAGAACTAATTGGACTACAAAAATGAACAAAATATTGATAACAGTGTTACTTGAAGAAGAGGAAGATGATGAATTAATAATGTTATCATTAAAAAAAAGGAGAAAGACGAACAATATGTTTAAAAATCGAGAAAATGAAGGAGTATTTCACAGCTTGATTTACACTTACCTCAAAAGTGATAATGAAAAATTAACAGAATATTTTAGTATGTCTGAACAACAGTTTGCAACATTGCTAAATTTAATTGAACATGACCTATCTGTAAAATCCACAAATAAATATCCACGACCTATTTCACCGTCTCACAAGTTAGCAGTAACATTAAGGTAAGTTCGTTTTTAGCAACAAAACAAATAACGCATGTCGATATGTAAAACTTTATTTTGGTATTTATAGCAACTTAAACTATATTTGCGTAAGCAACCAACTATCGCATGATTCATTGGATTGCATTGGAGTCCCTAATGAAGTCGATGGTATAGATATTCTTCTGTGGCAGCACGCCACTGTTCGTTCGTTCGTGGTGGTCTGTCTAGTGGTCTCCGTGTGTTTGGTTTCTGGGTTTTCGCCCATTTTGCCCATCTGTTTTCTGGCATTCTTTGGACATGATCTCTCCAACCTCGTTTACGTTCTCTAACTCATCTCACCACATCCTGAATTCCTAATTCTTCTCTAATGTCCTGACTTCTCATTCTATCTCAGAGACTCACTCCCTTAATTGTTCTTAGCGTTTTCATTTCAGCCGTCCTCATTATTCTTTTTGTTGTTGATGTTTTGGTCCTTGTTTCGGTTGCATAAGTGAGAATCGGTCTTTCGCATGTTTTGTAGATTCTTATATTGCTTTGTGTACTCATCAAATTGTTCTTCCATAGTATTTCTCTCAAATATCCGCTGACCCTTGATGCTTTCATCTCTTGAGTTCGTGTTTCCTCTATTAAATTCCTCTTGCTTGATATTGTTACTCCAAGGTAATTGAATTTCATTGTTTGTTGTAATGTGTTGTCGACAGCTAGTTTACATCTAATTGGATGTTTGGCTATGACCATTGATTGAGTATTCTCAATTGAAATTCTCATATTATATTTATCTTCCGTTGTCTCTATTCTGTATAGTAGGCGCTGTAAGTCACCTTCACTCTCTGCCACTAGCACCACGCCATCCGCATAACATAACACTTTTAATGATTGTTCCCCATTCTGTACTCCGGGTTGACCTTGTTAACGCTTTCTATGATTCTGTCCATGATAATATT
Organism: Galeruca laticollis; assembly: GCA_963921935.1. Taxonomy (NCBI): domain Eukaryota; kingdom Metazoa; phylum Arthropoda; class Insecta; order Coleoptera; family Chrysomelidae; genus Galeruca; species Galeruca laticollis. Next base: position 51,544,134 of record OY998179.1, on the reverse strand, counting down.
GAATAGTGTCTCCCTGTCGTAGCTCGTTCATAATCTGCACTTCTTTGGACAATCCCGTTCTGGTTTTAATCCTCGTTATATTTCCGGTGTTCTGTTCTTTAATAATATTTTGATATTTATGATCTATATTGTGCTTCTCTAGAATCTCATATACGTCCCTCAACCGTACATTATCGATGGCTTTAGTGAGGTCAACAAAACATACAATCATGGGCTTGTTGAACTCTATTGATTTTTCTGTTAGTTGCCGTATTATGAACACCAGAGATCAAGAAGTACTAATGGAAATCGTTAATAATAATATTGATATTTGTTTGCTCTCAGAAACTAAGAAGAAAGGTAAAGGCAACACGAAACTTGGTGACTACATACTACATACTACATACATAAGTACAAAAAAGCAGAAGCAGGGGTTGGAATAGTTGTACACCAGAAGCTACAACACCTGATCGAAGACGTGCAATACCTTCAGCACAACATAATATATATGTCACTAAAATTTGAAAACGACAAGACACATTTGATAAGTGTATATGCACCAGACATAACAAAACCAAGGGAAGAAAGAGAACAGTCCTTCGATGATCTTCATTACACTTTGGATCGTTTACCAAGAAATGAAAAAGTCTTCAATTCAAGTATAAGAAATGATACCATCCCTGCAAACATGCAACACTTTGGTGAGGAGACAAAGAATGAAAATGGCAATATGTTAATCGAAATGTGCACATACAACGAGCTAAGAATAAACAATACGTACTTTGAACATAAAGAACAACCCAAATACACTTTCAGCAATACCAGAAATACATGGGGTAACAAATCGATCATCGATTATGTAATTACCAATAGACAAGTAGACCCTCAACAAATTATGGACATAAGAGCACTAACATCGATGAACGGAGGGACACAACATAACCTGGTCCTTGCAAATATCTATCGGTAATTATGTAACAAATTTCAACATAGAATCGTTAAGGGAAGATAGCACAAAACATGCAGAGAGCTCCGACAACGCTGCTGTTTTGTCGAAGTCGTAGTAAGTCCCTCAATCAAGTGAGGTTTGACCTATTCCAGAGGTCGCTTCCGAAAAATAATTTTGCCTTGGTGTCTTTGCCTCCTACAGAAGCGGCAGTGCAACAGCACTCCTTTACACTTAAAGGTTCAGCTGTGGAGAAGTAATGTTCTTGATCCAGAAAGATGGGGATGGAAAATAACCACCAATGGGTTAACTACAATCACAACGACTGATCCACCGCCTCCACAAGAACTTCTTAACTCCATATTGTGCACATGTAAAAAAGGGTTCACAGCATGATGCTCTTGTAGGAAGGCAGGGATAACCTGCAAAGGGCAGGAATACCTTAATTCCATCCCTGAAGACAAGGAGGTTATTATACTGGTTGCTTCCCAGTGTGACGAGGAGATTGATGTCATCAGAGGCGCACAATAAATGAATCCTCATTCTCAAGATTTCGAAGATGAGGACCTAGTTTACGTGATCGGCGAAGAGCGACCGTCTTTTCCCAAACGACGAAAAATATCGTCAACATGAGTACCTTGTACATCTTTCATATTATGATCTTTCATGTACACAACTAATAGCGTTATCGTTTTCAAGTATACACCTTTTGTTACCTTCAATAAAACATTATCCATTGTAATGCCTGCTTATATTTTGAAACCCATAACATCATTTTGGAGTGTCAAGGTGCGGACCCAATAAAAGGATTAAATTGGCTGAATAAAAGGAATAATATAGCAAAATTTGAAGTAGGACTGAGGTGTCGCACTCTCCCACAATCGGATACACTAGCTACAAGTAAAACTTTTTGTAGCATGCGTCGTTTTAGAGTTGTAAGCCGAACAATAAACAAAGAATAAACTTTTTAGCCAAGTTGGTAAAATTTGACCAAAATTAAAAACGCGATTGTGGCTAAACGAGTGGGTTGGTCTTGTTCCACTGAACACAATTCGACTCCGAATTAAATTTTATTTAAACTAGCTTAGACCAAATATTTCTGTAGGATGCATCATTTAGGAGTTGTAAGACGAAAACTAAACAAAGAATCAACTTTTGACGAAGTTTTTAAAAATGGCTATGTAAAATAATTGGGGGTTGTGATCGCCCTTAGACCTCCCGATAGCTAGTTGAGAGAAAATGGATTGTATCACGCGAATGAATAATCTTTATGAGATTAGTAACCTCTCGATTCGACTTCAGTTATAACAATTCTATTTATCGTTCCTGCTTCTCGTCGACTTCAGCAGACAGCGCGTTTTTCGCACGACAAGGGCTGAGAAGTTACGAAGAAGCAAACTATATTTAAAGACAATTGATAAAAAAAGAAATGAAAGAATAATTTTAAAAAAAAAAGGAAAGACAATTATATACACGCGAAATTTAAGGTTCTTCAAACAAGCTTAGAATGTATTTCTGTTTTATGCGTCGTTACCGGGTCCACATCAATAGGTATGTACGTAGTTCGTCGGGGTATTTATTGATGTGAAGGGGGTGAAGCACCGATCCGGCGCGCCTCCAGGTGGCGGATAGGAGAAAGATATCTGAGATGATTGTATATGAGGAGGAGGTCTGCGGGGAAATACCTGGTAGCTCGTTGTGTGTAAAAACTCAACTCGCAGCCCTCGAATACCCTTCCGCGGACCAACTTTATCTGTTCCAGTTGTAGTATCGTGGCTAAGGGATTGCACACAGTGTTTCGATGCCGGGTGAAATTTCGAGCTTACCTCGAAATCACCTGTGATACCAATGTCTTCGGTTATCTGTGGTCAAGTCTCGTGGGCCAGTGGAATTGGGGGGGGGGGGTCTTGGCTTTACTGCCTGGACCAAGAGGAGACAACCTCATTCTAAATCTAAAGTCAAGGTGGGAAACCAGCTCGAATATTGCGTGGCTATATAGAAGAATAGTCCCTACTGGTTTCGACCTTGGAGCACCGGAAGGAACTCCATTGTATTGAACCCCTCACCTCTGCATGCAGGGCTCTCCAGCGGTGGACCGTAATGACCCTAGTGTTACAGTTCACAGATCTCTTCCACTCATATTCCATAAACTTTATTTTTCATTTAAGTATTTGTAAATATTTAATATTCATTGGGCATATATCGTTTAGGGTTCATTTGTACGCTGTTCATAAAGTGAAACAAATAGTAATAGATACGTAGTGGAAACATAAAAGATTTATTTATCACCTCAATACATATTGAAATTTAAACTATTAAAACATACATCAGTAAGTGGATTGAATTATATCGAACAACTTTTTCAACTTAAACGGTACGGCTATGTTTCTATTGGTACTATCACTCTGGCCTCCTTATCAGAAATGTCTATATTCGTGAAATATCCAGTCAACCTTCCTGACCTTGATTTTATTTGTCCAGATGGCCAAGTCCTCTTCTTCGCTCATAAACGATTGGAACAGGTTTTGTTGAAGATACCTCGATATTGATTTTGTTTGGGTATAAACTCGAAAACCACATGGTGATACTGTAGGTATTTATCACGTTGTTTTACGGCTCTGCGGTTTCGAGAAATATCAACGAATCGGTAATAATCTGGTGCAAGATTTCATGATAGTTCATGGATGTGAGCACTGATTCGACAAACCCCACATGAGGTCACCCACCATCTAAGGTAAGTCTTGATCTAGTATCTATCTCCCCCCTCAAGAATGATCCAATCGCTCTTACAAACGTGATTTCTTTTCAGACCTCCTTTTTTCCATGTTTTATTCTGTAACTGGCTGTTGATGTTGGCGTAATTTGCTGTCCCACTACCACCAAAATCAAGTAAGATTAGCTTGATTAATTTTATCGTTAAGAACTACCGTTTGAGGGACCTTCAGTGTCAATTGGTAGAGAATGCTTGTCGTACCTGATGTATGAGGGATCCGGATGCATTAGTTAAATTTAATTTTAGTTATAAGTTTTACGTTTATACGAATAATCAAATACTCAAATACATGTGATCCCGGAAGTATACTTCGGCGGAATATCTATTTTTAATAACTTTATAAATTCAATCACTCCTTTTTTATCAGTTTTTATTGTTTGGCAATTGGTATTATACGGTAAATTATTAAATATAGTTCCTCCTATACCGATTAATTATTGAATTTTATTTTTTTCGTAACTTGGAACTATTAGTACAGTACATTAGTATAATTAGAGGAGGTCTTGACCCACCCACTCTCCGTAATCGAGTAGCCCGGAGCACAAATTTACCAATACAGCATTAAAACCACTTCTTCTTGCAACCCTCTCTGGTCAACATAGAAAGGAAGGTAACACTAGCTTCTCATGAGACTATTTATGGAAAGAGAAGGAAAAAGTAAAACTTCCACCGGAAATGTAGTGAAGAAAACCTCCACCTCTTCATCCGGGCTCCTCACAGAGAGAAAGAAGGCCAAACGGCACAAAGTTCGTATGCCGTTCGACCTCCCAAAGCTGGGAGAACTGGGCGGTATAGACGACCCACGGAGAAAAGGCCTCAGTGGAGCAGGGGTGCGGAAATGCCTGCGACTCCTCAATCAGGGAATATCCTCTGAAGAGGCCAGGAAGCAGGTTATTCAGCGCCCAACCCCCCCGAAGGAAACACCAACGGGGAAGATAAAGCTTAAAAGAGGCTCGGAGCATATCACTCATCCGCAGCTACCTCTTAGCAAAAAACCGAAAACAGCTGCAACGGTAACTGGGCGAGTCACTGGTTACGCAGCAGCTGCCAAAACAGAGAAGGCTTTTAGGGTGAGAATAATGCCCAAGGATTATCGTGGAGTTATCCTGAAAGCAGATCAGCTCTCCACCCTGGAAGACACTCAGATGGAAAAGCTGTGTCAGAGCAAAGAGAAGGGTATCCACTTCTCAGGTATCCATTTCCGTTGTGGAATAATACTGGTGGACTGTGGGTCCCAAGAATCGGCAGACTGGCTCATGAGGTCAACGCTGAAATCATACTCTTGGGTAGGACACGAATTGGTGGCTCGAAGTGGAGACGACACCCCAAAGCCGGTCACCAAAATGGTGTTCTTCCCAAGAAGCAACGACATGAAATTGGAGAAGATCCTCCAACTTGTCGAGGTTCAGAACTCCAACCTCATTACTGGGGCTTGCAAGATCCTGAACTCCGAAAAAAGAGGGACAGAAAACAAGGCAGAGCAGCCTGGGGGTCGAGAGTCTGACCCGAGATCAAGAAATCTGTTCGAACTCCGAGGAAGATATTGCCATGGCGGTCGAGGAGGGTCAGGGTGGGACAAAGTAGGGGCTGAGTAACTTGGCCTCACTTATCCATAATAATTCACCTTCACGAATACAGCTCAGATTAACCTGCATCACGCGAAGAGAGCTTCAGCCGTGATTGTAAGGTTGTTCGCTAGACTAAAACTGGATATTGTACTGATCCAAGAACCATAGATCAACAAAGAAAGCCAAATCAAAGGTTTGGCATGCAAGGATTTTAAATTGATTCATGATCAGTGGCAAGTATCTCCGCGTGTCTGTGTTATAATAAGAAATAACATGAAATATGTTTGTGTTTCAGAATACGTGTCACGGAACCTTGTTCCAATCATGTTTCACCTCAACATTGGGGTATCGACCGAGACATCGTCATTGCCTCTGCCTACTTCGCTGGAGACGGGCCGATGACACCGCCAGAAAAGGTACAAGAGCTAGTGAGACACTGAAATAGCAGACGGCTGCCAATTATAATTGGTTCTGATGCCAGCTCTCATACAATACCCTGTGGGGAAGCACTAACAACAACGCAAAAGGTGAGTGTTTATTAGAATATCTCTTAGCAAATAACCTTGAGACCTTAAACGTGGAGACAATCCCCACTTTTGTCAGGAGAGCAAGAGAAGAGGTCCTAGACGTAACAGTTTTCAATGTTGCTGCTAGGAAAAATGTAAAAGATTGGAGGGTGATGAGCGAGCCATCACTTTCCGACCATAGGATCATCCAATTTAGAACAAGGGGAGATACTACCTCGATCCCTACAATCCGAAATCCTAGAAATACTGATTGGTCTCTTTACAAGACCAATCTGAAGGACAAATTGGAACACGTCGAAGTGAATGGGGTAAATCACCCGCACTACGACCTGGAACAAAGAGTACAACAGATCAGTGAGGTGATAATTGAAGCTTTTCATACCTGCAGTTGCCCACTATCAAAAGTTTCAGAGAAGGATGCTCCTTGGTGGAATGAGAACCTGTCAAACCTCAGAAAAGAGGCTTTTTAATAGAGCCAAACGTGACGGTAATTGGCAAGGGTACACTGAGAAACTTACTCAGTACAATTAAGAGATCAGGAAAACCAAAAGGTTTAATTTTCAATCCTTTTATGAAAAGATCACTTCCGTTCACACACTTCCACTACAAAAGATCATGACAAATGGGGGGAGGACTAACCCCACAATGTCGCTGAAGAAGCCAGGCGGATCATACACTGAAGTTTAAGAGGAATGATCGATTCTTAGAACCCACTTTCCAGGTAGTGCACCAGCAACAAGCACTGAAATAGCAATGAATTGCACCAAAAAATCCTGCAAGGAAGATTGTGACATTGCTAAGGACATATTCACCAGACAACGGTTGGAATTGGCAATAAGTACCTTTCAACCATATAAATCACCAGGAGTGGATGGAGTATTTCCAGCACTCCTGCACCAAGAGATAGAGGAGATTCTTCCTCACCTGCTGAAAGTTACAAGAAGCAGTTTAGCTGTGGATCTATTGCCTAGAAAATGGAGAAGGGCAAGGGTAACCTTCATACCAAAAATAGGGAAAACATGGGACTGATCCCTGATCTTTTAGACCCATCTGCCTAACATCATTCCTACTGAAAACTATGAAGAAAATAGTGGATAACTACATGAGAATAGAAAACCTGGAGAATATACCACTTCATAAACCAGCTGAACGAAGTCATCCAGAGAACTCTGAACAACAAAAAATGTGCGCATTACTGGATATGTCTGGAGCCTCATGTGTCTATCAAAGAAGCACTTAAAAGGCGAGGAGTAAATGAAACCATTGTAAAATGGATGCATGAGTTATTGACGACGAGGGTAGCTGGTTAAAGCCACTCGGGGACACCTTAAGGAGGAGTGATATATCTCCTTCTATGGAGCCTCGTAGTAAATGAGTTGCTTTACAGGCTAACGCAGCTTGGCTTCGAACGTATGGGCTATGCTGATGACATAGTTCTAATAGTCAGAGGCAAGTTCGAGAGCACCTTGTGTGATTTATCACAAAAGGGCCTCAGAATCATTGAGCAATGGTACTTGTCAGTGGTGCTAAACATTAACCCAAACAAGACCATAGTAATTTCATTTACCCGGAAAAGAACACTTCCAGCCCCTTAAACGGGGAAATCATAGAATGGAAATCAGAAGGTAAATATCTAGGGATAACCCTAGACAGTAAGCTTCTGTGGAATGAGCATGTTGAAATAACTGCTAGTAAAGCAATGAGAGCTTTGATGGCGTGCAGAATTCTAGCTGGTCAGAGGTGGGGCTGTAACCCAAAAATACTGCGATGGATGTACGCCATGATTGTGAGACCAGCAATTACGAATGGGGCAATAGTTTGGCATAAAAAAGCAAGTCAGTACAGTGCGAGGAAGACCCTCGGCAAAGTTCAATGACTTGCCTGTGTGTGCATCATTGGAGCTATGAGAACATGTCCAACTAGGGCACTTGAGATCATTACAGATCTCACACCTCTACATCTGATGATAGAAAGATCTGCCCAAGAGGCAATTCTTAGAATATCTAAGGAAGGTACAGGCAATGAGAGTATTAAAAATCAGGGGGCTTGGTCCTCTCTAACAAAATACATCTCATCAGCGAATCTTCCCAGTGACGAAATGAGCAAGAAAATGAGTATCGAAAAGAATTTCACTACGATGCTAAATAAGAGGAGAGACTCAGAAAGGAATTACATCACCGAAACTCTCAAAGAAAACACCATTAAATGGTAAACGGATGGTTCAAAAACCACCACTAGAAGGGTTTAAAAATACCCATCATCTTCACCATGATATTATTATGTTTCTCACCTAAAGTACAAGTACAATGATTGTAGACTATGGTTCTGTATGTGATTTATCCAAAGAAGTGCCTCTCACAAATACAACTTACAATACCTTCAGATCGTAGACCCCATGAATTCCGAATGTACAATAAATATGCGTCCCAGTATACTAGATATTTCAAATATATTACAAGTAATTATTTGAATTTACTTTTGAGTAACCTGGTATACTATATATTTTAAAAGTTTAAATGGAACGGGAGACTCAAAAATCAATTAACACAAGAAAGTTTCAAAACATATCAAACGTTATCATTCATGTATGCTATTACAAGTTTTTTCAATGCCCAAAAAACAATAAGTAGCCAAATTCCTTAAAGTCAACTATTGTCATAAATATAATTAAATTCACGAAGCACGAAAAAAAATGACCAACCTAGAACCTGCTATATCTTCCTGACGAAAATAATGGATTTTTACTGGGAAAACAATATGAAATTGAATCCGTATTTCGAAGCAAATTTGATAAACTGTATTGTAAAACTGCGTCTATAAAAATGGTAAATGTTACGGGAATGAAAATTAGGTTGAAGTAATCAATAAAACGTGAGTTTAAGATGAGAAACTGAAAATACTTTCGATATAGAATCTGTAGGAGTATCTTAAAACCAAGGCTTTCAAGAATATCGACCTTTTAAAACAACGAATTATTGAAGAATGCCAAGTAAGACAAGAGGTCACTATTAGATGCAGTACTATGCGGAAGTGAATGGAGTATATTTTGAGCAATTACTATAAGATAATATTTTGAAACTTGATCAATCCAATGTGTATTCAATTTTAGTATTAATTTAATCTCTCGATGAAATCCAGTTCAAACCTCAACAACAAAATTAATATGATTAAGTATGTATTGTTACTTGCCATAAGGTCATATTTAAAAGTATTGGCCATAATGACTCTATAACCTGATCTATACTATGTCGTTATCTGTTACCACAAGTAAAGAAGATTCCAACAGTTCATTTTCATACTCCAAATATCACTAGTGTAAGTAGGTATAACCGTTCAAAAGATACAAGGGAGGGTTTACTTTTGACTAGCACAGTATACATAAAATTAATCACTGTTGACGATAACTATATATAACGAAAACATCATTAATACTAAAGTAATGTTATTAGAAACATATACGGAGCTAGATAATTTTATAGTATATAATTGGAGTCATTCGTGACTTTCATCTCACTGCTGCACGTTCTTGTTTATCAATTTTCGGCGATTTTATCTGTTATTTGTATGTTTCACAATATGAACGGTATGTATTCTTCATTCAGTTATAATAATTTATCAGTAGTTCAAAGGTTGATGCATTTAATTGATATATTAATATGAATTTGTTTAGTTGCTAAAAACATAAATATGTGTAGCTTGGTTCTAAAGGTTCAACGCCACACATTAATTATATATTTACACAACAATATAAAATAAAAAGTTTGACAAAAGAACGAATAATCTTGAGTGATTATCAATATTCTCAATTATTTATGATTTGTTATTTGAAATCACACTATCGAACACGGTATTATAATAATTAAGACATGAGTAGAAATTAATAATAATTTATGTTTTAATCAGTAAATTGTTGAGGTATTTCTGTTCCTTCCTTTCTTTTAATTTTGAGGTTTGTGTAAGGCTCCATAATGGTCATTATTTTATTCCATTGAAATTACTTGCCATATTCTACAAATTTTAAAGTCAAGATTTTCTTTTATGCTTCTTCTTCTCTCAAAAAGTAAGCAAGCAGCATTCTGCATGTTTAAATCTCAAGATCATGGTAAACCGTTATTTCATCTCTTCCTAAGACGGCCTTTACTTCTATGCCCCCACGGGGATTGGTCCCTAGCTTCTCTCACTACTCGACTCTCCTCCATCCTGCTAATATGGTCGTCCCAGTTTCGTTTTCTTCATTTGATCCACTCGTTAATGTTATCAACTTCACAATTTGTTCGTACGTCAGTGCTTATCACCCTGTCCTTGAGAATTTTTCCTTCTACCCTCCTCAGAATCATCTCTGCGACATAACTTATCATTCCTCTTATAACCGTTTTGTAGATTCTCCTTTTCATATATTTTCTGATATATCTCTTTCTCCATATTACATTCAGACACCCCGATGTTATGTTTGCCTTTATTATCTGTTCTTCGACCTAATCCTCTATTGATCCATGGCTAGATATTCTACCGCCAAGGTTCTTGAACTCCCTCATCTGTTCGATGATATTCCCGTCCACCTCTAATTTGCAACGTATTGGTTCGTGTGACACAACCATACATTTCGCCTTGTCTGGTGATATTATCATATTAAATTAATTGGCCGTGATGTTAAATTCATGGAGTGTTATTTGAAGATCGTCTTTTTTTGGTGATATTAATACCCCATCCATCTTTTTATTGAATATCATAATTAACGTACTTAATCTCCATTCTTGTGGTATATTGTGTTATTTTACGATTTTCCTAATAATCTCTGCCAATTTTTTTATCATATTTCTACCATATTTCAGAAGTCATTGTATATATTACCATTGTCAGATTCCGTCCGATTTTCAAGTTTTGCTATTGCCGATCCACCTCTCATTGTTCAATGTCTATTTCTCCGTCTATTCAAATTCCTGGTGTTTGTGGTTCGTTCTGATGTTCTTATTCAAAGTACAAAGATTTCGAATGTTCCACCCATTCTTCTTTTTTTATAGGTTGTACTGTGATTAGTTCCCTTATTTCACTTCTTTGTCCTGTAATCATTCTCCATATTTCTTTTGCAGACCAAAGAAATCGTATTCCATTTACTTGGAGAATTTTTCCCAATGCTCTGTTTCTACTTTTCTTACCAAAGCAAGCGTTTCCTTACGTATTCTTTTGTATCGATTGTAGGCTTGTTGTGTACTTTATTGCTGCAATTCTTTTTTCGCCTCTTCACACTTCTTATTTACCTCTTCACAAAACCACGGTGTATTGATATAAAAGTTATTGTTATTTTCCTTTATCCCAGTGATTATATTTCCGCTTCTTATGTATTCGCTCAATAGAGCAAGAGCCCACAACGGCCAGACCTTCGTTATTTTATAAAAGCTGAATTTTTCTGTGCATGTCCTCTATAAGAACGACCAGCGACTATAGAGTTTGAGTTGTGGATACTTGGCAGGTAACAAGTAGTAAAGGTGTATGAAATAGAATCTAAAATTTGTTGAAGTATAAAGCACAATTTTTATTATATTTTCATCAGGATAACTCTAGAAATCTCGTCATCTCGAACACTAATGACCGTTGCTAGCCCCTATCAGACACCCCTAGTTTTTAATAAATTATAATTATACTTTCGTTATAGTATAAAAGCTAAATTTCATACATATTAGTTGGGGACCTATAAAAAGTGTTTACCTCAATAGCCGGATAATTTGAATGATTTTTACATCTTGCCAGATACATTGAAAGTCCGCTGTAAGTGCGACCGCTAATGCTTAGTCGACTACGATCTTTTAAGATACCCAATAAAAAATAATTTTATTACGTTCATAGCTACTTTGAATAAAAATGTTATTTTATCACAATGAAATATAAAAAAAGTGTGATTACAAGTAAAAAAAATATTCAATCTTTTTTATTAATGTCATCATTGTCGTCGATATTTTCATTTTCTTCTCCACTACTACTCCAGTCGATGGCATGATCGTCGTCAATATCGCCTTCTTCGTCATTTTCTAAGACAAAATAAACAAGTTTGTACAATTCTGAATAATTAAATTATGTACAGGGTTATTGGTTACAATTTGACCACCCCTTCATTTCTCTTATGCGTACAGTTACAATAAAAAAGTTTAGATAAAAGTTGTAGGAGTATAGATGAATTTAATTAAAATGTATTTTGCACACCAATAACGTTTTTGAATTACGGAGTATAATATGAAAATATATTTTTTAAAGAAAATGCCCTGTATATTATGACATATTCGGATACGCCCTTTTCCTGTCATAACAAAAATATATACGTTTATAGGTCTAGCTTCTATACTTTCCAAAATGATGGACAATAAACTCCTGAAGTATTTAACTTAGTATTTAGCTAAAAAAAGTAGTTGGCTATGCATGGCTTACTGCACTTGAATATCATAATTAACGTACTTAATCTCCATTCATGTGGTATATTGTGTTATTTTACAATTTCCCTAATAATCTCTGCCAATTTTTCTATCATATTTCTGCCATATTTCAGAAGTCATTGTATATATTACCACTGTCAGATTCCGTCCGATTTTCAAGTTTTGCTATTGCCGATTCCACCTCTCATTGTTCAATGTCTATTCCTCCGTCTATTCTAATTCCTGGTGTTTGTGGTTCGTTCTGATGTTCTTATTCAAAGTACAAAGATTTCGAATGTTCCACCCATTGTTCTTTTTTTATAGGTTGTACTGTGATTAGTTTCCTTATTTCACTTCTTTGTCCTGTAATCATTCTCCATATTTCTTTTGCAGACCAAAGAAATCGTATTCTATTAACTTGGAGAATTTTTCCCAATGCTCTGTTTCTACTTTTCTTACCAAAGCAAGCGTTTCCTTACGTATTCTTTTGTATCGATTGTAGGCTTGTTGTGTACTTTATTGCTGCAATTCTTTTTTCGCCTCTTCACACTTCTTTTTTACCTCTTCACAAAACCACGGTGTATTGATATAAAAGTTATTGTGATTTTCCTTTATCCCAGTGATTATATTTCCGCTTCTTATGTATTCGCTCAATAGAGCAAGAGCCCACAACGGCCAGACCTTCGTTATTTTATAAAAGCTGAGTTTTTCTGTGCATGTCCTCTATAAGAACGACCAGCGACTTATTTTTGCGCAGAGTTTCACATAATGTAAGCTTCTTATCCAACAATTTTTGAGACAGCTGAAGACTAGTAAATAAGTTATCAGTTGTGATTCCATATCCTTGACTTAGATAATCAGAAAGTTCAAGAACAACCCGTTCACCTTGTCCTTTTTCAGGCTTGTTGCCTACTTTGCCTAACAAAAAAAATCGGTAAATAACATAGCATAAATGAAAATGAATAAATTACCTAAATACACTTGCATATTCAAAGTATAATTGTATTCACAATCTGCCAGTGCCCATATCTTTATTCCATACTTTGCTGGCTTGCTTTTCATATAGACCCTAAATGGAGCGTTTCCTCGAAATGGGACGAGTTGCTCGTCAATGCATACGTGCGTACTCGGATATAGTGCTTTTTTACAGTTTGATACGATTTATCAAATACTTCCCTTACTGGTGCAAGCTTGTCTTCTAACTTTCACTCAGCCCTGGTCTCAAAATTATCGAATCTCAATAATTTGGTCAGAAAATGGAATCGATTTCTAGACAAAGTTGCTGTTATTATAGGCCGACAATATTCAGGGTCACTAGTAAAAAGCATTTCAATGGGTTCGTTACTAGCTTGCAATGCTCCTAATGTAATAAGTAGACCTATATAGGCCTCGATTTCTCTTCTGTTAGTTGGCACATATTTCTTTGTACTCTCTGGATGAGTTTCATTATAATTATCAAAATAAAACTCAGCTTTCCGGTTGGTTTCAGCGACAATAATGTTGAATATATCGTCTGAAAAAAACAGCATAAACGATTCTTTGATCGTACCTATTTCTGCACTGGTAGGTGTAAGTCCTGGAACATGCACAATCTTGTTTGCCTGCGAACGTCGAACTTTATTATTTATTGGCATTTTATAGCACTGGGTACCATCTTTAGCTGTATAAACAGGAATATCAGCTACAGGTACCTCTAAGTTAGTGTTCTCTTCATCAGAAGAAGCATAGATTTCTTCATCGAATTCTTCTTGGTCGGATATATGGTCCTCACTTTCGATGTCGCTTGCATCATCTTCCTGCAATAATTCCTTATATTCTGGATCATCATTTTGCAACAGCATTAACATTTCCTCCTCCGTTAGAGCTTTTTCATTTCGAATTCGGAAATTACTCATTTTCGACCGAATAAACAACCACGTGGCGCACTATAAATCGACTCGTTTATCTTACACAGACGCTTGCATAAACGACACTAAATAGTAATAACTATTACTCCTGTACCAGTAGGCGGCCGGCGGCGTAGCAATGCAAGCGCCGCGCCGAATAATAGAAGTGGGGATACGAACAGTACAACATGTAAGGATTTTACCCTGCCGTTAGCTCATAATAACATAGAAATATTGGTATACGTAAAATGCCAAGCGGGGTGCAAATGCACCCCACACTCTAAAAACCTAAATAATTACTGAGATGGAAGAAATCCATGTAAGATTTTAGGTATGTTACGTTTGGAACCTAAAAAAATGCAGCTACTGAAAAGAGGAAATAAAACAGAATATAATTGGCTTAGATATATACAAAAAAAAACATGTGGGGTGCATTTGCACCCCGCTTGGTATTATAAGGATTAAAATAATTTCCGTTGTCGTCTAAATTTCTTATCATTCGTTGACAGAATTCCAATCGTTTTCGCTTATGTTCTTCACATAGTTCCTGTACTGCTAAAATTTTGTAAGGACGATAGTTATTATCTTTTAGTTTTTTTAAACTTTATACTAACTTGTCTGTAATTCTTCGGACGCATTTTTTATACTAGTTTGTGCATTCTATAAAATAAAAATAATCGATGTTTTGAAGTGTCTCATTATAAGAATATATTTTTAGATAATTTAATATTTTAATTGAATAAAAGTATTATTTTACCTTCTAAGTGTAACAGTATATTCAACTGTTCTTTTTCATTTACTATGTCAATACGTTTCTTTCGCAACAAGTTATGATAGACATTGACGTGATGGTTAATATTTACAAATGTGTTTAGAATAGGACATCGTCGATTTGGATACAACTGTAGTTATTCTCGTCTTGTAGCACGTTTATTATTGTTATTTTTGACATACACAGAAAATATTTCTACTTTTTCAGAAGCCCTATAATCCATTTTTGGAAAATATAGCTAGCAATTATTAGTTGTATTTGTTACGTTAGTTTACAATTTTGACAGATAACATCAAGAATATTGCAGTAAGACATGCATAGCCAACTTGTAATGATATAAATTTAATTACTATAAAACTCGATTCAAGAAACCAGTTAACACCGCGATGACGAGGTACACCACCAGAACAGCAAGTCCCCCACGCCAAGATGCGCACGAAGAATCGACCGTAGAAGGGAAGGAGACTTCCACCACCACCTCTACGATGTGTATAAAAATGCAAACCGACAGACGATAGAGCGACTTGGTTCACGGACTCCAGCTCCTACAAGTTCAGCCGCCTCCAGTGCGAAGCGTAGGTCGAAGGTAATGACTTTAACCTTAAACGCTTTACACTATCCACCGCCGAGTGTTGTACTAAGTCGGAGTATTGATTCGACTTTATACATCATTCACTACAACGGCCGTTGGTTTCTGGTATTGACGGAAACGAGAACGATTGTTCAAACTGTTAGAAGAGTAAACGATCACTTCAACTGTTAGTATAATTCTGGTGTGGTATTGACGCGCCATAATAACTACAGTCCCTACAAACCGAGATATTCGTTAAGCCGTGTACTGACTAGCTATAAACGATACTATCACATCTTGAGATTGAAACCGAAAGAGTATTGATCTGCCGGTTGCTCATACTTTGTACACACCGCTACAGTTACACCTACCTACATTTCGGACCGTCAGTACATATCGATCAACGGAAGGGCACGGACCATCGAGGCGTGATTTTCAAAGTATTTACGCACCAGAATAATATATATATATATATATATATATATATATATATATATATATACAGGGTGTCCCTGGACTAATGGGAAAAAAGTCAGGAGCGTATAACCTGAGCTAAAATAATGTTAGTACTTCATATAAACTTTTACTATGCAGGCCCTCGTTTTCGAGTTATAGGCCTCCAAAATTTTAATTTTGAATTTGGTTTTTATTTGCATTTTTTGTACTAGTTATTTAATCTTTATAAAATATACGGCAAAGCTATAATGTATGTGTATGTTTATTTTGGTAAGGTAAACAGATTTACAGTAGTGCATTGAAGCCAGGGACGGACTACTCGCTATGGTTAGTGATCCAAAAATTTTGCAGGTACGGCACACCCTGTATGAAATTATCGAAATTCACTTCCCCACACATTAAGCTAACGAAAAGGTACTCTTGTTGGAATTCGATAAAATAAGCCGTTTGGCTAATATTTACAGTTTTATTAATGCACTACGTACCAGTTTACGCATTCACCATTTTTATAAGTACACAACGAGGTAAAACTAACTTTTAATAGATGTCCAATATTTAGCTAGAGTACTACAAAAAAATAATTTAACGATAGCAGAAGATGAAAAACATTAGCGACTTATTCATTGGAAAGTTGGTAAAAACTTTTTATAAGTGTTTTTACCGTTTATCAAGTTACCATAGGATTAGTTATCAAACGTTGTGTAGAATAGTTCGTTGTCAGTACTTGTCAATAATTCATAAGTCCTTAATTTAACAGTTACAATAGCAGAATTCGTTTTTATTGAGTACGCAGATAAACATCTAATGTATGAACTGGATTCTCGAAACTGTTTAGAGGCCAAAAGGCTTTATGAAGAACATTTTGCAAACAGAGCATTGCCAGACAGACGAATGTTTGGGCGTATTGATCTCAGGTTACGAGAAACAGGTATGAATAAGTAAATGTAATTTTCCATGTATACAAAACAAAATTTTAAATTTAAGGAAGATTTTCGCCAGAAAAAGCTGGAGAAGGTCCAGTACGAAGCATACGTACTGTGGCAGTTGAACAAGACTTGTTAAATGCAGTTGATAATGAACCATCGAGTTTTAGAAAATTATCAAGAGAACATAACGTCTCGAAATCAGTTGTTCATCGCGTCCTAAAAGAACAGCTGTTATATCCTTTTCACATGAAAAAAGTACACCGTATGACAGTGGCTGATTATCCTGCACGACTTGAGTATAGCCAGTGGTTCCTGCGATAACAACAAGCAGACAACACATTTATTAGTAACGGTCTCTTTACGTACGAATCCGGTTTCACCAGAGATGGAATCATAAATTCTCATAATATGCATTTATGCGATGATGTGAATCCACATGGCATTATCTAAACTAGGATCCAGCATAGATTCATGGTTAATGTTTGGCAGGAATAGTTGGCAATCATTTGATACAGCCATACTTTATTGACGGTACTTTGACCGGTCAGAGATATTTGGAGTTTTTGAAAAATGAGTTATGGAACCTGTTTGATGATGTGCTACTAGAAACTCGTAGGAATTTATGGTTCATGCATGATGGGGCCCCTCCTCATTTCAGTTTAGATGTACGACAGCATTTACACACAAGGCTTCCTAATAGATGGATTGGTCGTGGAGGCCCTTTTCAATGGCCACCGCGATCAGGAGACATTAATCCTATGGATTTCTTTCTCTAGGGTTATCTCAAAAGTAAGGTATACGCAACACCTGTGCAAACAAGGCAAGATTTAATAGACAGAATTGCGTTACACTGCAATGTTATTAGAAATAGTGTGGGATTGCTCTTTCAAGTGCAAAGAAACAACCTTCGTAGACTAAGAATGTGCGTGGAAGTGGGAGGAGTTCATATTGAACATTTATTAGAATAACGTAAGTTTTTGTTGTTGTTTAGGAATTAGTTTTAGTCTAATGTTTTATAACTTGTGTTTTTTGAGGTTTTCTCAATGGTTTAATAATGTTATGTTCGTAATTTTGATTAAAAGCAAGTAAATTCTGGACATCGTATTAATAAGTTAGTTAGGTAGATTTGTACGTAGTGCATTAATAAAACTGTAAATATTAGCCAAACAGCTTATTTTATCGAATTCCAACAAGAGTACCTTTTCGTTAGCTTAATGTGTGGGGAAGTGAATTTCGATAATTTCATACAGGGTGTGCCATACCTGCAAAATTTTTGGATCACTAACCATTGCGAGTAGTCCGTCCCTGGCTTCAATGCACTACTGTAAATCTGTTTACCTTACCAAAATAAACATATACTTACATTATAGCTTTGCCGTAAATTTTATGAAGATCAAATAACTAGTACAAAAAATAAAAACCAAATTCAAAATTAAAACTTTGGAGGCCTATAACTCGAAAACGAGGGCCTGCATAGTAAAAGTTTATATGAAGTACTAACATTATTTTGGCTCATACTCTCCTGACTTTTTTCCCATTAGTTCCGGGACACCCTGTATATAGAATATTGTATTTTAGTTTATTTTTGTCATTGTAAATAATATTTTTTAGAAATAAATCAGTTGATTTAATTGAACTCTGTCTCCTTTGGGCTTACCTGGGCAATACGTAATACAAACTACGTTTTTTAACTAGATACTAACTTAAATACTTTAGGAATCCACTGTCCATTATTTTGGAAAGTATAAAAGCTAGACCTATAAAAGTATATATTTTTGTTATGAGAAAAAAAGCACTCTCCGAATATGTCATAATATACAGGGTGTTTTATTTGAAAATATATATTCTTATTTTATACCCCCTAATGCAAAAACGCTACTGGTGTACAGAGTATATTTTATTAAAATTCATTTATACTCCTAAAACTTTTTTTTATATCTGTATGCATAAGAGAAATAAAGGGGTGGTCAAATTATAACCAATAACCCTGTACCATAATTTGTCATAATAATTACATACCTGGTTGAGTTTTGAGCGAATCATTAACATAACTTTGTAGTTGATCCCCTTCAAGTCATTTGAACTGGGATTTGTCATCTTTCAATACCCAGCCGTTATTGTCTGGTTGATATGTGGTTGGATTTTTCAGATGAGCATTATTCCAAATGGTACATATATAATTTGCTCGCAGAAATTGCAGAAATAGCTCGCTTTTGCAAGGTGATAGATTGCTAGCGTCAAAAGTTCTTTTGGTCAAAAGCTTCATTTACATCGGAGACTGTATACGAGTCGATGAATATTTGAAGTCTAGCAGCATCCACATCAATGCCATTAGGGACATTGTATACATTGCATATAAATCTCTGAATAATATCAAAGATGTTTTGTTGATGATATAAATTTTCGATTAATTGGCTGTTGCCGAAGTTCTTGAAAGCTTCCTGGTACTCTGGATATTTTTTCAATATCTTGTATGGTTTTTATTTTCCTTTTCCGAAGAACGATCTGATAATTAACCAGTCCCAACTTTGCATATATTTTGGTTAGGTCCACATATCTTAAATTATTGCCAGTACCCGTAAGCATCTGAACAACCGAATCACTTTTAAGGTAATGCATGTTACCACTTCTTATTACTAGCTCTGCTGGATAGTTGATGGTACATGCATGGTATACAATCTTCGTTTCTGCTTCCTCGTGTGCTGGGCATGACAACTACTCGTCAACCCGTCAGACAACGACAACTTTCTTGGAATTATCAACAGTGAAAGAATGACACTTTCTGAAATAGGGGTGATCAATTAAGGGTAGCGAGCAGCCATATCTTATAAGATATTGGTTGTATAGATTTAGGGAAAAAACTTCATGATAAAAGTCGCCAAAAGAAATTTCTGGAAATTATTTTCGAGTTTGTCAAACGTCCCCTAGAGGGCGTAACAACTAACACTAAGTAGAAAAATGGGATTTTTATAGAATTTTGTCTCATGAAAGTATATCGATGATATTATTTTCATATTTACTGACTATTCACCCACACTTTTTGACTAAAATGTTTTATTCTACCTATTGAAATAAAGCGGTGGAGGAGGTTTAATGGTGTTTTTTAAACAAACCAAGATTTCTCCCGTTTCGCTTGACCGATTTCAACAAATTTGGGCTCATATGGAAGAGCATAATTTACAATACAAAACGCTTACTTGGTTTTGACTTTCGTCTTCGCCGCTAGATGGCGTTAACTGAAATGGTAGCAAATTTTTGAGTTTTTTTCAAAAAAAACAAAAGTAATGGCATATTCATTTTTACATATTTTAAAAGAAGATACATTTTTCTAAAATTTGATGAAAAAAATTATTCATCTACCTTTTTTTGAACGGTTGATATTGAACAAAATATAATTTAATTACATTAAAAAATGGCACGCCACTGCTTTTTATCAAAATAGAAGTCATTTCCGTAATCACTTATTAGTTGCTAACAAAAAGAACCTTCTGACTTTTTTCCGTTAGACAAACGGTTTTGGATTAAAAAAATCAAATAAATTTACATGGGGCGCCCAAATCTCGAAACATACCAATTTACATATTTCGAAAAAAAATCTTAATAAAACTGTCCAACGACAACAGGAGCATTAACACTAAAAACAAGAACACAGAACTTTAAAAATAAATTAATAGTTTTGTCGTAAATGTTCAAAATGTTGTCCATTATTTTGAATGCACTGGTCCAATCTTTCCTGAGTGGAGTTGACAGCTGCCTCAATTTCCGCTCTTCGTATATTATTTATGGCGTTTTGAATTCGGACTATCATGTCTTCTCGAGTAGTCGGGCGAGTTTTATACACCAAATCCTTTTTTCGGCCCCACTGATAAAAATCAAGGCAGGTTAAATCGGGGGACCGTGATGGCCAGAAAAATAGACTGCCTCTACCAATCCAACGGTTAGGAAAATACCTGTTCAAAAAATCTTGCGCATTTCGAGAATAATGTGCCGGGCATCCGTCTTGTTGAAACCACATGTTTCTTTTTAATTCTAAAGGCACATTTTCTAAGAGTCCTGGTAAATCGTTCAATAAAAAGTTCAAATACATGTCAACGGTTAGATTGCCATTAAAGATATGCGGACCGATAATGGCACCATTAATAACACCGCACCAGACGTTGAAGCTCCATCGACCCTGCTGATAATCTTCACGTAACCAGTGTGGATTAGGTTCTGAACAGTAATGCATGTTATGAAGATTTATCCTGCGATTACTGCAAAAAAATGCTTCATCTGCCCACAATATTTGTGACAAAATATGACGGGTTTCCCTAATCTAAGCAAGTAGCAGTAATCGAGCCTATGTTTAAAGTCAGTCTCATTTAAGTATTGATGAATCACGACGTGATACGGATGCGTTTTAAAATCCATTAATATTTTTTGCACTGAGTGATAGGATATTCCTAAATATCTGGTGATCTCTCTTAAGCTTAAATGGGGGTCTGCATGAATATAAGCCAACACATTTATAATGTTATCTTCTATTCCTACTCTACGATTTCTTCTCAAAGTTGGAGTTGGTTGCACTTGGCCATGTTGCCTTAAACGTAAGACGAAACGACGAAAAACCATTCACGAATGCCGTCTTTTAAGGGGATAACGCAGTACATACTGCCTAGAAGCAATCGCCGCATTTTGAAAACATTGAAAATAAATTCTCAACATATCAAAGGCTTCTTCATTAGTAAAAGGCATGATTTGTTGTAAAAATACTTTCTACATAACATTAAATTAGATGTTATTGGCAGGAACTGTCAAAATTTCAAAATGAATATCAGCGTGCTTAACAATTTGGTGTTCTCTTTCTTAATATAGATCATGTCCTGCTTCGCTTACATGCGCTGTTAGTTTAAACAGTATGTAAACATTATTTTTTCCATCCAAAACCGTTCGTCTAACGAAAAAAATCTGCGGGTTTTTTTAATGTAATAAAATTATATTTTGTTCAATATCAACGGTTCAAAAAAAGGTAAATGATTAATGTTTTCCATTAAATTTTAGAAAAATGTATCCTCTTTTAAAATATGTAAAAAAGAGTATACCATTACATTTGTTTTTTTTTTGAAAAAAACTCAAAAAATTTGCTATAATTTCAGGTAACGCCATCTAGCGGCGATGACGAAAGTCAAAAAGTAAAAACCAAGTAAGCATGCTGTAACGTAAATTATGCTCTTTCATATGAGCCCAAATTTGTTAAAATCGGTCAAGCGAAACGGGACAATTCTTGGTTTGTTTAAAAAACAATTGAACCTCCCCCGCCGCTTTATTTTGATAGATAGAACAAAACATCACCCGGTATATCGTTTAGTTGCCATTAAATGGCACCGCTTCAACCAGAGCTTCTTTAAAATCAAAATTTCTCAACTTTTTCGTGAAATCACTGGATCAAATTTATTCAGGCCCAGTTATAGAGTACTCCAATTGAGATATGGCCGCTCGCTACCCTTAACTGATCCCCCGGTATATCGTTTAGTTGCCATTAAATGGCACTGCTTCATCAGTAGCCCAATGTGAAATAAAAAGACTAACCAGAGCTTCTTCAAAATTTAAATTTTTCAACTTATTCGTGAAATCACTGGATCAAATTTATTCAGGCCCAGTTATAGAATACTCCAAATGCGCGAATTCTAACCGTTGGGAATGCTCGTTACCTTTGATCAATGGAGTAAGGTATTGATCAAAGATCACATCAATTCTCGATGCTTGAAATTGAGTGGCCATTTGCAACATTTTTTTTAAATATTTCCAAATGGTTTTGTAACATTTTTCATTTTATGCAATAGGAAGAAACCGTCTATATGATGTGGTTGCTCATGTTGGACCTCTTTCTCTAGACATTTCATCAGAACAGATTCTGTCTTACAAATAGCGCCGTCCAAATGGCACATGGACAATGGTACTGAGGTAATTGAGTAAGAAAAAAGCTTTGAAAAGTTTACATTGATATCCAATGAGATACCCAGCATGCATCCAAATAAATCTCTTTGGATTTTAATTTCATGAATTTTAACACCTACTTGAGAGAGAAGTTCGATGATTGTTTAAGTTGGGGTTTATAATTGTTTTAATTTAGGGTAGTTTGTGTTGAGATTTGGCCCTGATATATCATATATTTTCTCTGCAGGGCTGGGTTGGGGGTGTTGTGTTGGTAGTTTGTGTGCGAGAATTGACTTTGGCTTGAATTAAAATTGTGACTGAAAATTCAGTTGTGGAGAAGTTTATAGGATTCTTGAGAAGAAAAGTGTCTAGAGTTGTTTTAATTTTAGGGGATTTGAGGTTTTTGTCAGAAATCAACCGGAGAGAGAGGCGGGTCCAATTAGCAGCGAAATTGGGTGATTAAGGAGGAACGTGGTTTTATAGGTAACTAGAATGGGGGGATAAGAAGTGTATAGTAAAGTTCGGATATGTATAAGACGAACCTTGTTGCGTTGCGGATGGTCAAGTAGGATGTTTGAAATTATTGAAATTTTTTTTTCGAATGAGATCTCTCCGATGTCTTCGGAGATTATAAGAAGGGTTAGAGTGTTTTCAAGGGTTTTTAATTTTTATTTCGAAATTGTTAGAAAAGTAACATGGAGACATAGAAAGGTATGTAGAAGATGTGTAGTGGTGCCGACTGGCTTCTTTCGTATTCGAGGAGAGGAATTTGTATGTTAAACGTTTATTGTCTAGGTGAGGTGGTTAAATATTGATATTAAATTTTAGTGAATGACTGGTAAAAATGTTGAAATTGAGTGAATGACTGGTATCATCACCAAGAAAATCCAAAAATCTCGTCGATACGTCGGTCCATTTGGCTAGTGAATAATTTGATTATGCTACAGGAAAAAACGTGAAAAACCTGCAGCACCGACGGGAGGCTGGGGCTCGCAGATTCAAGTAGAATTGCTTCCGCTCCTGATGGGAGTGAAAGCAAAGTGAGCACGCCTGCCTATGTTTGTAATAGAGTAGTTGTGTCGATAAATGGCGGAATTAAATGGCGAAGTGTTTCGGTTATGATGTCCCTTTAGTGGGAATGGCATTCATGAGGGTAACTGTGAGGACTTCAATTAAGATTTTAGTATCGGTAGAGAGTTCGAAGGGAACTGGTGGTTATTCTAGTGAGACTGAGGTGGCCTCTTGAGGGGTTTTAGGTGTCGTTAGCCTTTGTGGGCAGCGAAGGTGGAAGACGGGGTGAGGACCACCGCAATTTGTGCATGTGGGAGATCCGGACTTGGGACAATTTTCGGGACGGTGGCCTGTTTGGCCGCAAGAAATGCATGTCGGTTTAGACCGACAAGAATCAGCGGAATGTCCGGTTTGCGTGCATCGACTGCAATATTTAGGGACTGGGGGCAGCGGACTGGTGTTGGATGGCTCGCACTGATGTGGGAAACCATGAAATGAGAGGCCGGAGGTGAGAGTCTGGTGGTAGTGGGTTTCGGAAGTAGTGACGATGCGAAACATCGATGTGGGTTTGCTGGTGGACTTGTCGATGATTCGCCAAGTTTTTTGAGGAACGGAATTTGATGATCGTGATGAATTTCTTCAAATTCTCCGAGCCTGATCGTGGCGTCTACATTCCTGCAGACGAAAGAGAAGGTGGGCATGAGTGTTTAGTTCGCTGGTCGGGGAAGATGTTCGTTGGAGTTGAGGATGTTGATGGTGATGTTAGAATCACCAGTAGAATTGTGGATTCGTTTCAGAATTGTGGAGACTGACATTGGAGATGTCGTTTTGAGTAGGGCTGTTCTATTGAAGTCGACTTTTAGATAGAGGATGTGTCCGTTGAGGAGCTCGAGGGTGTTTAGAAGGGTGAAGAGGGATTTTTGTGTTGTATATTGGGTTGGGAGGTTTCGGAGATGGAGAGTTTGTGTAAGTGTAGTGTTATTGGTGAGGGTTGCTGTAGGGTTGTTGATAGGGTTTGGTGTTGTTGGTCGGGTTTTGGTCCCACCGACGAGTGTGAATCCATCCTCGTCGGAGACGGAGGGTTGTCGGATGACTGATGGTGTGAGGGATTGGGATCTTACGGAGGAAGCGTAAGGCCTAGTTGGGGATGTGTATGTTGATGTTCGGGTGTTTCTTTAGAGGAGGTTTGTTTTGAAGATTGAGGAGATGGTGTTGAGTGTGAATGGTTTTTTTTGATGTGTGAGATGAGGGTGTGTTGTGTTTTGTTGGTGTGAGAAGAGGGAATTCTTTCTCGGAGAGGGCAGAGGTTTCTTGGTCGTCCGACATAAGGTTGCGTGATAGGTTCTATATAATTGTTTGGAGAATTTGGTGCCGGTGGGGTCGATATCGTCAAAGATTTTTTGGAATTCAGGAGGGAAGGAGATTTCTTCGTCGTGTTTTTAGAGGGTTTTTGCAGCTCTGCTGCTGCGGCGGTGTCTGGAGGACATTGTTGATTGTGAGTGCGGTGTAGGATATGGGGGTGAAAGCTAACACCAACAGCGGACTCACTGCCAGAGGGAGATGCCTCCCTAGTTAAAGGTTTCCTGACTTATCAGCTTTCAGGAGTTTTATATTTACCTAGGTGCTAAATGTCCTTCCTTCTTCTGGTTGGTGTGGCATGATTGTTTGAAATCTTGAAAACGCGACTAATTTATTTCATAAATAGGATTTTGTTTGTAAAGAAGCAATAATTGGTTATGACACCTACTTGAACTTTCTTCTTCCTCTTATAGTCTATAAAAAAATTGACAAATTGAATTTTTTTATAGCTTTTTCAAATCTGGTTATATCTGATAAACATTCGGAATCAAATGCTTTACGAAGATAATCTCCATTTTTTTCAATGTTTAGAAGGAATTTCTCTACCGATACGATACGGATTTTCCTGATGAAATATTTATAAGTTTCGGCACTTCTGAACTGAGAGAATTAACAAATCGATCAAAGGTAGCGATACATTGTCTCAATTGTTTGGTATTTTCCCGGATATTATGAAGATTTAAGTCTGTTGAAGCATCTTGATGAGATTGCAGTCCTAGTTCTATATAATTTTGACTTATTATTGTAGACCTAACATCATGATTACGAGTCCAACATTGACGTGCCGAAATTGAATTGGTAAAGTATATATCACCTGTGAGCCTTCTAGCAGCGTCTGCATCTATTGTTTGCTCTAATACTCCTCGTCGTCAGTGGAAATAGGACTGCGTTTCGGCCCTATTGTGTCTTTCTCCATGATATTTTGTTTTTTAAAGTTAATATTGTTATCGTTACGTGTGAATGTGCTATTACTATTGCTGCCACGACAAACTGGAATGGATATATCCGGATTTGCAGAATTGTCGTTATCTCTAGAGTAATCGGTATTTTCGATACACTTTTTCTGGCTTCCCATACACTTTTTCCTGATTTATTTCCTATACACTTTTTATTTATGTTTGTTTCTAGACACTTTTCTTGTGTTATAGTTATGTTAGTGCTGTCTTCTAGACACATTTCAGTGTTCACTAGACACTTTCTATTTTCACTGGTAAGATTTAATGATTCAGTTATTATATCAATGTGAATCGCGGCTAGGCACTTTTGCGGTATATTTATGTCAGTTAAGCTATTATTGTCTGCACTAACCTGATTTGATTGTTCGTCTTCGATTTAGACTAATTTTAAATAGTCTTCGTCTCTGTTTTTTTAATTGTAGGGTTTTTTTTTATTTTATTTATTTCGTCACTATATTTGGAAGAACTAGTGCTATCCGACGTAATGGCTGATGGCCCTTATTTATCGCTTTGAACGAGTTTCGCGTCACTTTTAGATTCTTTCGCGGTTTTTTTGGTTGCGGAAAGTTTTGAGTGTTTACCGGCCTTTTTTTTATTAATTCTGTGTTTGAACGTTCCTTCAACTCTAGACGATTTAGGGCAGGTTTTCACTGACACAATTGATTTTCTTACGCACATAATATACTTGATGTCATATTTCACATCGATTTGTCTTATGTGAAATATGACATCAAGTATATTATAATTATATTTATTTTTACATTTATAATTTTTTTAATGATTATTTGTATTGAATTTAATTAAAATATTTTACATTGCCCTGAAGAAGTGTCAAAAGGACACGAAAGCTTGGCGGCATTTTGTAAATAAAAGATCTTGGCGTTGATTCTTTGGACTGGAATCCCCGTTATCCCCACCTATATATATATATATATATATATATATATATATATATATAGATATAGATATATATATATATAGATATATATATATATATATATATATATTCATTTTTTGATGTATTTTTCTTGGGAAAGGTTCAGAATAAAAATTGTAGGTTTACTTGACATTTTGCTTTAAATATAAGGCATTTTCGAAAGTTTTTAATATAAATTTGAAATATAAAATACATAATTTGTATAACAGTGACAATACCCATTTGACATTGAGAGTAACAAATAAAATAAATGTAGTTATGAATTCAGAAGAGTACCTACCTTGACAACTATCTTTAATACACTGTGTCTTACTTTATTTCTAATATTTCATTATATAAAGTGTTCTACAATTGTTTTATTTTTATTTATTTCTTTAATTTTGAGTTTAGTAATGTTTTAGTCTTTGTAAATAATTTTTGTGTTTTGAAAATCGAATGAATGTTTTTCATATGTTTCATGTTTATGAGTGCAGTTGAAGCATTTTTTGTGTATTTATGACTATTTATTCGATTGTCTAAGTATTGGGTGGTTACTCCGATATGATTTTTTGAGCAATTGGGACAAGAAATAGAATATATAAAGTTACATTGTATTTTAATTGGGTTTTTGCTTACTAAAGGTGTGATGGCAGTTGATGTAGGTAGTATGATTTAAGACATACTTGAATATTTTTTATTATATATATATATATATATATATATATATATTTATATATATCGCGATAGCGGTAGAAGTGGCGTCCGTATAGATTTGTAGCGCTGTGGCATCCTCCGATATACACAATATGTATATAGAACAGCTTCAATGCATAGAGATCACGCACAGAGTGGTTTCCTATTATTCGGCAACACTGGGACCTTGATCGATTATTAGTAGGTAAATTTGAATTTCTTCAAGAATCGGTGTGTCCTGTATATTGTATATAGATCGCGTTCAAAGTGACTTCCAGTAATTTTAAATATGTCTTTATTTTTCTTTTGAGAGAGGAGAATGAAACATATTTTCTAGTAATAGGGATATTGACGGTTGGTACAAATCCATATGAAGCTATATTTTACACATAAAAGATAGTTTTTAGAAATCTAAAATAACATTCTAAAAAACTTATTATTCGTTTTAAATTAAACTTATTTCTCATAACCCAGTCATGAATATGAACTATTTCTCTTGATAATTTGTTGGAACAATGATAATATTTTACGATTTTTATCACAATGGAGACTGGATCCAATAAATGAAATAGCTGTAACTTACCGAAGATTGATTCTATAATGGTGCGTACATTGACATATTTTATTACAAATGAGAGAGACACAATACTCATTTTATATATTCTTTTATCATATTTAGAGCTACTTAACATCTATATCAACGAAATAAAACTTGAAATCAGCTCTGTAAACAAACAAACTACTAATAAATAATTGACTTTTTATTTTTACCACAACCAAAAATATATAAAATGATTTTCAATTTGTATTTGTAGTTTTACAGAGATTATAACTTACATTAATGTTAATGAAAAAGACTATCCATCTCAAATATATTATGCAAGGAAATAGCAGTTAGTAAAACGCAAAATACGTACTACAGCATATATTATTAGAAGTTACAGGGACAACTAGTTTCGGCACACTGAGCTAATCATCAGGGCTTAAATGTATATATGATTCACATGAAAAGTATTATAAAAGGAAAGTTGTCGCATGCCCGTGGCATCCAGTAGAATCCAAGATGTGTCAGTAGGTAATATGAAAAATATATTGTAGGAAAATTTTATTAAAATCTGGAAAATTTACATAATTATGCAAACGTCAAACAAAATTAAAATTAGATAACGTTAAGAGAAGCAATCAAAATTAAATTAATGTATAATTAAAAGAAAAAGAAAGAAAATATGGACTTCGTCTTACGGCAGAAACCGTCTGAAGCAAGAAGTCCAGGAATTGAATAGTCGTATTAGGAAAATGAGCAATAGGGAGGACCGAATGCGGACTAACGAAAAACAGATTTTGCGTTCTGTTACTCCGCATGATAGTAATTATATACTCAGAATTCATATTTTAATACTCATAATTCACACCATTTGTATATTCATGGTCGTAGGAAAAATAGAGTGCATAACTCGTTAGAAATTGTATTTCCTGCACTCGTCCACACTTCTTATACAATGCTATTCAAATTCGAGTCTATGCATTGGGATCATGGTAACGGTAAGAGATATAGGGGTAGTTAAATGGGGGCAAAGTTGTGTATTTCAGAGGTCATTCATTTGATTCAAGACAATCTAGCTTCTTTAGTTCTGGAGTTATACCGGAAAAATTGAAAATTTTGAATTTTCCAAAACAAACTTTGCCATAACAACTTTTTGTATATTGAACTATGACCAGAACAATTTTAACCTCTTTTAATATTCTATAACAGCTGTAGTTGAGAAATATCAGTGAGTAAGAAGTGGATCAATGCCAAGTTGATCATACAACAAGACCTTGTTTAATTATTGTTCATTTGAAATTTTACCGGTAATAGTTCAATATTTCCAAAACAGTCTGTAGTTCAGATATAAATACTATGCCGATATGAAACATGACTCTTGGCATTTGAATCAATGCAATTAAAAATATAGATTCGTATTTGAAAATAAAAACTTGAGGGTGGCACAATTTTCACGATACTTTGTATATAATTTTTTTCACATAGATCATGTTGCAATTTTTTTTTAGTTCGAATACAAAAGCTTTTTAATCTGTAACCTACAGAATAATCCACGTTATACATCCAAAGAAATTATTTTTTACTTTCTAGCGCATTTGAATAAATGTTTGTCATTAAAAAGTTTTTTATTTTATTTTATGCTTTAAGTCGTCTCGTTAGTCTATGCATTTCTGATACAGCTTCATTATTATGAGGTAACTTTTCCGGGAGTTCTGAGCTATTATGATTAACTGGTTTGCCATCGTGGAGCCACGATACTGAATTTTGACAATCTCCGGCTAAATTCGTAACATCAACCCACAATTGGACAATAATCACAAATCTCGTCCGCCATTTTGGAGCCGCCATGTTTAATTTATAAATTTTGACATAAAGAATAATATTTCAGGTATTCAAACAACTAACTATAATTTAGGGTTCAAATGGAAATTCAATGAAGTTTGTTTTTTGTCAAGTAGAATAACCTAAAATTTTTCAATATGTGGATTCTTGAAACCTTGAAACATGTATCATACTTCATACCCTATCTTTAGCGATGACGGTTCCAAGACATGTCAACTGAGTCCCCCATTTTATCAGTTCGAAATGAAATGAACTATTATACCAGAAATCCTAAATATATTGCATTGTAATTCCGGCGGCGTTGTATGTTCCAGCACTAGAAGCATTCCTTCCAATTCTAATGCTGTGAAATTTGATATTCAAACGCTGATTTAGAAAATAACCGAAGTCTCATATTTAGAAAATTTCAACGGTATAAATTATTCTCATGCAGCCAATAATTCTCATCATCATATTAATCAAAATCCCAACAATGAAAATGTCATCATGATACCTATGAAAATCGGAACTTTAGACCCAGAACACTCTGGAAGATTTTGAATATGGGGTTTAATAGTTGGCTTCCACTTGAAATAAATATTTGACGTCATCAACATCTGACTGTCAGATTTAACACCACCTCTTGTAGAATCGGGAGGAATGTTATTGTTCTTATCATACCTACATACGTATGAAATGACATTGAAACATAATATCGGACTTCTCGCACACACTTTCACTTTTTGTTAGGAAGAATAAAATGTACGACTCAAGCATCGTCAAAGATGAGTCAAGGATATGATGAATATTTAACATACTTTTTTTTAGAATCCAAATTTAAAAAACATTTAGGGAGCTCCTTTCGTAATGACGAACTTCGTTAAGTTCCCGATTGAACCGGAAATGACAGTCAGATGTTTAAATACCTGAAATGTTCATCCAACGTACCTATAAAAATCACTCAAATTTCAAACCGACCGCCCATTTAATAACACAATAGCGGGCTGGCTAGTAATTTCGTTGGCAAACTATACATTAATCGAAAACATGTTTAATTGGTATATGTACTGTTTCTTTTTGTACAAACATTTGTATGTTTCATAAAATATTTTTTTATGTCTATTCCATCTAAAACGCACAATAGAAAGAGCTTTAATGATGATACTGATGTGAAAACTTGTACTCAGTCATGATGGATTCCTCACTAGCAATTCAAGAGAATTCAAGGCTTTTTTTTTAATTTCGTGTTCACACTTTTCTGTTTGAAATTCTATTTCAAATTTTTTCTTCAAAATTCAGAGCCTAACTTTTCACAGGTTTCGAATTATTCAAAAATATGAAAAAAAACCTTCATCAAACTCACACGGCTCAATGGAGTATATAAAGGAAAGTTGATTTCAATCGCCCTATTTTGAGCTCTAGTTCACTCTGTAGGATTAATTGTATGTTGGTCTAGGCCACCCTGTATACAGACATCACACCAGTAGAACCATTAGCACATGTTTAAGTTTTGCATTTATCAGACTCCCTATATATAGCTTTCATTTTTGCTCTGCACTGTTACGAACCGGTGGTGTAGTAATGAATAGACCAAACCGCTATGGTGTTGAGAAAAAAACTCTAGGGTATAGATAGCTTTTATTGCCCTCTACAACTTTTATTCAAGACATTTTTTGCCTTAGATCAAATAAGGATGCAGTTATCGTCCATACAGTTATCATTGATACACCATGTATATGCCAGAGAGAGTTTCAACGTCTCCGGAATATTCATAAATTTTCGTGAAAATCCATATTCAAGGTCAACTACTAACGATCTGATTGCATAGGTTTTCGGAATTTTCACAAAAAAACTTGACTTCTGCTATAGCGAAGTAGAAAAATATACCCATTCGAAAATTGACCTGAAAATAGTAGTAATTCTACTTCATCTCGTGGTTTACGTTGGAAAATTCAATTCATTCTCCCCTTATTTACGGAAATTCAGAATTCTTCAGTTTGTTTTATCGCCAGCATTATTCATTTTTATCGCCAGTAGTTTTTTATTTTGCCTCAAAATCAAATTTAAGTGAAGTGTAGAACGAAAATATAATTTTTCTAATAATAACGGTGGATATTTTGTAATAACTAGCATCCTCCGCACTGTCAACAATGGTATCAATCAATTAAAACAGGTGTAAATCATCATATTCAATGTTAAACGCTTTCTATAACCAAAAGTGAGATCGGCAACACTGCCAGGATGCCACTATGCAAGAAAAATACATATACAGATGCCAAACTATACCGTTCTTCGATATGTATACTGACGGATGCCACTTTGTGCGTCAGATGTATAATAAATATATAAGTGTGCTACTATAACGCCGCGTACGGAGAACCTGTGAACCTTGGTGTATAGGTTTATACAAAAAACGACCATAGTGACGTCCTGCTGATTTCATCAGCAATAGATTCCCAAGCATTCACTGAACCGTTTGCGATATTTTGGAGCTCGATGCACTGTGACGTCCGTATATCGGATGTCATAGTGCCGCGGACGCCACAGCTACCGCGATTTTAACATGGGCGGATGCCACTTCACGCCGTGAATGTATATATATATATATATATATATATATATATATATATATATATATATATATATAAATTCACTTATGTTCTTCAATTTTTACAATAACTGTATTTTATGTAATTTAATTTTAATATTTATACATATTCTTTTAAAAATGCTCCTAAAATAAGAGCGAAACGTCAAGAAGTTTGATAAGTCTTTATTCGAAAATATATTTTAACTAATATATTTGTTTCATTCCACAACCTTTGAACCCAAGAAGATATAATTCTAAATATATATATATATATATTTATATATATAGGTTCAATTTATGGACGTGTGCTGTCTGGCCATAATTCTAGGATTTAATCGATGTATCAATAATACATGTGTGAGTTTATTTCTAATATCACATATCTAAAAAATTTACATTCCACCTCAATAAATATGGCAAAAGAACCAATAAACTCAATCAAGCTAACATTATTCACATTATATTTTCATCTTATGCTTCACCTTTTTGTAGGCAACAACGCTACTCCTTTCAAATCTTTAGGGCAGATGTTTTACAACTGTCTCCGCAGAGATAAAGTTTTTCAGGTAAGTGAACTATGAAAAATGACTAAGTACAAAATCATTTTGTCAATATAAATGCATATCCAAACGTAGTTTTCAGTTCAGAAGAACTTTTTCGAATACTAGTTTTCGATATTATTAAATATTAAAGATATTAAATAATTTTTTGAGAGAAATTCATATTTTTTGACACCTCCTATTCGAATGAAAAATTTTTATGTCTAATTCTTGCGTTCTACATTTTAGAACATGTAGAACTTTTTATCAGGAATAACTTATTTTCCTGAAATTAATAATAAAATAGTTTTCCGTATGGTTCCAACTTTGGGGACAATTATATATATATATATATATATATATATATATATATATATATATATATATATATATAATATATATATATAGGAGACTTCCACCACCACCTCTACGATGTGTATAAAAATGCAAACCGACAGACGATAGAGCGACTTGGTTCACGGACTCCAGCTCCTACAAGTTCAGCCGCCTCCAGTGCGAAGCGTAGGTCGAAGGTAATGACTTTAACCTTAAACGCTTTACACTATCCACCGCCGAGTGTTGTACTAAGTCGGAGTATTGATTCGACTTTATACATCATTCACTACAACGGCCGTTGGTTTCTGGTATTGACGGAAACGAGAACGATTGTTCAAACTGTTAGAAGAGTAAACGATCACTTCAACTGTTAGTATAATTCTGGTGTGGTATTGACGCGCCATAATAACTACAGTCCCTACAAACCGAGATATTCGTTAAGCCGTGTACTGACTAGCTATAAACGATACTATCACATCTTGAGATTGAAACCGAAAGAGTATTGATCTGCCGGTTGCTCATACTTTGTACACACCGCTACAGTTACACCTACCTACATTTCGGACCGTCAGTACATATCGATCAACGGAAGGGCACGGACCATCGAGGCGTGATTTTCAAAGTATTTACGCACCAGAATAATATATATATATATATATATATATATATATATATATATACAGGGTGTCCCTGGACTAATGGGAAAAAAGTCAGGAGCGTATAACCTGAGCTAAAATAATGTTAGTACTTCATATAAACTTTTACTATGCAGGCCCTCGTTTTCGAGTTATAGGCCTCCAAAATTTTAATTTTGAATTTGGTTTTTATTTGCATTTTTTGTACTAGTTATTTAATCTTTATAAAATATACGGCAAAGCTATAATGTATGTGTATGTTTATTTTGGTAAGGTAAACAGATTTACAGTAGTGCATTGAAGCCAGGGACGGACTACTCGCTATGGTTAGTGATCCAAAAATTTTGCAGGTACGGCACACCCTGTATGAAATTATCGAAATTCACTTCCCCACACATTAAGCTAACGAAAAGGTACTCTTGTTGGAATGCGATAAAATAAGCCGTTTGGCTAATATTTACAGTTTTATTAATGCACTACGTACCAGTTTACGCATTCACCATTTTTATAAGTACACAACGAGGTAAAACTAACTTTTAATAGATGTCCAATATTTAGCTAGAGTACTACAAAAAAATAATTTAACGATAGCAGAAGATGAAAAACATTAGCGACTTATTCATTGGAAAGTTGGTAAAAACTTTTTATAAGTGTTTTTACCGTTTATCAAGTTACCATAGGATTAGTTATCAAACGTTGTGTAGAATAGTTCGTTGTCAGTACTTGTCAATAATTCATAAGTCCTTAATTTAACAGTTACAATAGCAGAATTCGTTTTTATTGAGTACGCAGATAAACATCTAATGTATGAACTGGATTCTCGAAACTGTTTAGAGGCCAAAAGGCTTTATGAAGAACATTTTGCAAACAGAGCATTGCCAGACAGACGAATGTTTGGGCGTATTGATCTCAGGTTACGAGAAACAGGTATGAATAAGTAAATGTAATTTTCCATGTATACAAAACAAAATTTTAAATTTAAGGAAGATTTTCGCCAGAAAAAGCTGGAGAAGGTCCAGTACGAAGCATACGTACTGTGGCAGTTGAACAAGACTTGTTAAATGCAGTTGATAATGAACCATCGAGTTTTAGAAAATTATCAAGAGAACATAACGTCTCGAAATCAGTTGTTCATCGCGTCCTAAAAGAACAGCTGTTATATCCTTTTCACATGAAAAAAGTACACCGTATGACAGTGGCTGATTATCCTGCACGACTTGAGTATAGCCAGTGGTTCCTGCGATAACAACAAGCAGACAACACATTTATTAGTAACGGTCTCTTTACGTACGAATCCGGTTTCACCAGAGATGGAATCATAAATTCTCATAATATGCATTTATGCGATGATGTGAATCCACATGGCATTATCTAAACTAGGATCCAGCATAGATTCATGGTTAATGTTTGGCAGGAATAGTTGGCAATCATTTGATACAGCCATACTTTATTGACGGTACTTTGACCGGTCAGAGATATTTGGAGTTTTTGAAAAATGAGTTATGGAACCTGTTTGATGATGTGCTACTAGAAACTCGTAGGAATTTATGGTTCATGCATGATGGGGCCCCTCCTCATTTCAGTTTAGATGTACGACAGCATTTACACACAAGGCTTCCTAATAGATGGATTGGTCGTGGAGGCCCTTTTCAATGGCCACCGCGATCAGGAGACATTAATCCTATGGATTTCTTTCTCTAGGGTTATCTCAAAAGTAAGGTATACGCAACACCTGTGCAAACAAGGCAAGATTTAATAGACAGAATTGCGTTACACTGCAATGTTATTAGAAATAGTGTGGGATTGCTCTTTCAAGTGCAAAGAAACAACCTTCGTAGACTAAGAATGTGCGTGGAAGTGGGAGGAGTTCATATTGAACATTTATTAGAATAACGTAAGTTTTTGTTGTTGTTTAGGAATTAGTTTTAGTCTAATGTTTTATAACTTGTGTTTTTTGAGGTTTTCTCAATGGTTTAATAATGTTATGTTCGTAATTTTGATTAAAAGCAAGTAAATTCTGGACATCGTATTAATAAGTTAGTTAGGTAGATTTGTACGTAGTGCATTAATAAAACTGTAAATATTAGCCAAACAGCTTATTTTATCGAATTCCAACAAGAGTACCTTTTCGTTAGCTTAATGTGTGGGGAAGTGAATTTCGATAATTTCATACAGGGTGTGCCATACCTGCAAAATTTTTGGATCACTAACCATTGCGAGTAGTCCGTCCCTGGCTTCAATGCACTACTGTAAATCTGTTTACCTTACCAAAATAAACATATACTTACATTATAGCTTTGCCGTAAATTTTATGAAGATCAAATAACTAGTACAAAAAATAAAAACCAAATTCAAAATTAAAACTTTGGAGGCCTATAACTCGAAAACGAGGGCCTGCATAGTAAAAGTTTATATGAAGTACTAACATTATTTTGGCTCATACTCTCCTGACTTTTTTCCCATTAGTTCCGGGACACCCTGTATATAGAATATTGTATTTTAGTTTATTTTTGTCATTGTAAATAATATTTTTTAGAAATAAATCAGTTGATTTAATTGAACTCTGTCTCCTTTGGGCTTACCTGGGCAATACGTAATACAAACTACGTTTTTTAACTAGATACTAACTTAAATACTTTAGGAATCCACTGTCCATTATTTTGGAAAGTATAAAAGCTAGACCTATAAAAGTATATATTTTTGTTATGAGAAAAAAAGCACTCTCCGAATATGTCATAATATACAGGGTGTTTTATTTGAAAATATATATTCTTATTTTATACCCCCTAATGCAAAAACGCTACTGGTGTACAGAGTATATTTTATTAAAATTCATTTATACTCCTAAAACTTTTTTTTATATCTGTATGCATAAGAGAAATAAAGGGGTGGTCAAATTATAACCAATAACCCTGTACCATAATTTGTCATAATAATTACATACCTGGTTGAGTTTTGAGCGAATCATTAACATAACTTTGTAGTTGATCCCCTTCAAGTCATTTGAACTGGGATTTGTCATCTTTCAATACCCAGCCGTTATTGTCTGGTTGATATGTGGTTGGATTTTTCAGATGAGCATTATTCCAAATGGTACATATATAATTTGCTCGCAGAAATTGCAGAAATAGCTCGCTTTTGCAAGGTGATAGATTGCTAGCGTCAAAAGTTCTTTTGGTCAAAAGCTTCATTTACATCGGAGACTGTATACGAGTCGATGAATATTTGAAGTCTAGCAGCATCCACATCAATGCCATTAGGGACATTGTATACATTGCATATAAATCTCTGAATAATATCAAAGATGTTTTGTTGATGATATAAATTTTCGATTAATTGGCTGTTGCCGAAGTTCTTGAAAGCTTCCTGGTACTCTGGATATTTTTTCAATATCTTGTATGGTTTTTATTTTCCTTTTCCGAAGAACGATCTGATAATTAACCAGTCCCAACTTTGCATATATTTTGGTTAGGTCCACATATCTTAAATTATTGCCAGTACCCGTAAGCATCTGAACAACCGAATCACTTTTAAGGTAATGCATGTTACCACTTCTTATTACTAGCTCTGCTGGATAGTTGATGGTACATGCATGGTATACAATCTTCGTTTCTGCTTCCTCGTGTGCTGGGCATGACAACTACTCGTCAACCCGTCAGACAACGACAACTTTCTTGGAATTATCAACAGTGAAAGAATGACACTTTCTGAAATAGGGGTGATCAATTAAGGGTAGCGAGCAGCCATATCTTATAAGATATTGGTTGTATAGATTTAGGGAAAAAACTTCATGATAAAAGTCGCCAAAAGAAATTTCTGGAAATTATTTTCGAGTTTGTCAAACGTCCCCTAGAGGGCGTAACAACTAACACTAAGTAGAAAAATGGGATTTTTATAGAATTTTGTCTCATGAAAGTATATCGATGATATTATTTTCATATTTACTGACTATTCACCCACACTTTTTGACTAAAATGTTTTATTCTACCTATTGAAATAAAGCGGTGGAGGAGGTTTAATGGTGTTTTTTAAACAAACCAAGATTTCTCCCGTTTCGCTTGACCGATTTCAACAAATTTGGGCTCATATGGAAGAGCATAATTTACAATACAAAACGCTTACTTGGTTTTGACTTTCGTCTTCGCCGCTAGATGGCGTTAACTGAAATGGTAGCAAATTTTTGAGTTTTTTTCAAAAAAAACAAAAGTAATGGCATATTCATTTTTACATATTTTAAAAGAAGATACATTTTTCTAAAATTTGATGAAAAAAATTATTCATCTACCTTTTTTTGAACGGTTGATATTGAACAAAATATAATTTAATTACATTAAAAAATGGCACGCCACTGCTTTTTATCAAAATAGAAGTCATTTCCGTAATCACTTATTAGTTGCTAACAAAAAGAACCTTCTGACTTTTTTCCGTTAGACAAACGGTTTTGGATTAAAAAAATCAAATAAATTTACATGGGGCGCCCAAATCTCGAAACATACCAATTTACATATTTCGAAAAAAAATCTTAATAAAACTGTCCAACGACAACAGGAGCATTAACACTAAAAACAAGAACACAGAACTTTAAAAATAAATTAATAGTTTTGTCGTAAATGTTCAAAATGTTGTCCATTATTTTGAATGCACTGGTCCAATCTTTCCTGAGTGGAGTTGACAGCTGCCTCAATTTCCGCTCTTCGTATATTATTTATGGCGTTTTGAATTCGGACTATCATGTCTTCTCGAGTAGTCGGGCGAGTTTTATACACCAAATCCTTTTTTCGGCCCCACTGATAAAAATCAAGGCAGGTTAAATCGGGGGACCGTGATGGCCAGAAAAATAGACTGCCTCTACCAATCCAACGGTTAGGAAAATACCTGTTCAAAAAATCTTGCGCATTTCGAGAATAATGTGCCGGGCATCCGTCTTGTTGAAACCACATGTTTCTTTTTAATTCTAAAGGCACATTTTCTAAGAGTCCTGGTAAATCGTTCAATAAAAAGTTCAAATACATGTCAACGGTTAGATTGCCATTAAAGATATGCGGACCGATAATGGCACCATTAATAACACCGCACCAGACGTTGAAGCTCCATCGACCCTGCTGATAATCTTCACGTAACCAGTGTGGATTAGGTTCTGAACAGTAATGCATGTTATGAAGATTTATCCTGCGATTACTGCAAAAAAATGCTTCATCTGCCCACAATATTTGTGACAAAATATGACGGGTTTCCCTAATCTAAGCAAGTAGCAGTAATCGAGCCTATGTTTAAAGTCAGTCTCATTTAAGTATTGATGAATCACGACGTGATACGGATGCGTTTTAAAATCCATTAATATTTTTTGCACTGAGTGATAGGATATTCCTAAATATCTGGTGATCTCTCTTAAGCTTAAATGGGGGTCTGCATGAATATAAGCCAACACATTTATAATGTTATCTTCTATTCCTACTCTACGATTTCTTCTCAAAGTTGGAGTTGGTTGCACTTGGCCATGTTGCCTTAAACGTAAGACGAAACGACGAAAAACCATTCACGAATGCCGTCTTTTAAGGGGATAACGCAGTACATACTGCCTAGAAGCAATCGCCGCATTTTGAAAACATTGAAAATAAATTCTCAACATATCAAAGGCTTCTTCATTAGTAAAAGGCATGATTTGTTGTAAAAATACTTTCTACATAACATTAAATTAGATGTTATTGGCAGGAACTGTCAAAATTTCAAAATGAATATCAGCGTGCTTAACAATTTGGTGTTCTCTTTCTTAATATAGATCATGTCCTGCTTCGCTTACATGCGCTGTTAGTTTAAACAGTATGTAAACATTATTTTTTCCATCCAAAACCGTTCGTCTAACGAAAAAAATCTGCGGGTTTTTTTAATGTAATAAAATTATATTTTGTTCAATATCAACGGTTCAAAAAAAGGTAAATGATTAATGTTTTCCATTAAATTTTAGAAAAATGTATCCTCTTTTAAAATATGTAAAAAAGAGTATACCATTACATTTGTTTTTTTTTTGAAAAAAACTCAAAAAATTTGCTATAATTTCAGGTAACGCCATCTAGCGGCGATGACGAAAGTCAAAAAGTAAAAACCAAGTAAGCATGCTGTAACGTAAATTATGCTCTTTCATATGAGCCCAAATTTGTTAAAATCGGTCAAGCGAAACGGGACAATTCTTGGTTTGTTTAAAAAACAATTGAACCTCCCCCGCCGCTTTATTTTGATAGATAGAACAAAACATCACCCGGTATATCGTTTAGTTGCCATTAAATGGCACCGCTTCAACCAGAGCTTCTTTAAAATCAAAATTTCTCAACTTTTTCGTGAAATCACTGGATCAAATTTATTCAGGCCCAGTTATAGAGTACTCCAATTGAGATATGGCCGCTCGCTACCCTTAACTGATCCCCCGGTATATCGTTTAGTTGCCATTAAATGGCACTGCTTCATCAGTAGCCCAATGTGAAATAAAAAGACTAACCAGAGCTTCTTCAAAATTTAAATTTTTCAACTTATTCGTGAAATCACTGGATCAAATTTATTCAGGCCCAGTTATAGAATACTCCAAATGCGCGAATTCTAACCGTTGGGAATGCTCGTTACCTTTGATCAATGGAGTAAGGTATTGATCAAAGATCACATCAATTCTCGATGCTTGAAATTGAGTGGCCATTTGCAACATTTTTTTTAAATATTTCCAAATGGTTTTGTAACATTTTTCATTTTATGCAATAGGAAGAAACCGTCTATATGATGTGGTTGCTCATGTTGGACCTCTTTCTCTAGACATTTCATCAGAACAGATTCTGTCTTACAAATAGCGCCGTCCAAATGGCACATGGACAATGGTACTGAGGTAATTGAGTAAGAAAAAAGCTTTGAAAAGTTTACATTGATATCCAATGAGATACCCAGCATGCATCCAAATAAATCTCTTTGGATTTTAATTTCATGAATTTTAACACCTACTTGAGAGAGAAGTTCGATGATTGTTTAAGTTGGGGTTTATAATTGTTTTAATTTAGGGTAGTTTGTGTTGAGATTTGGCCCTGATATATCATATATTTTCTCTGCAGGGCTGGGTTGGGGGTGTTGTGTTGGTAGTTTGTGTGCGAGAATTGACTTTGGCTTGAATTAAAATTGTGACTGAAAATTCAGTTGTGGAGAAGTTTATAGGATTCTTGAGAAGAAAAGTGTCTAGAGTTGTTTTAATTTTAGGGGATTTGAGGTTTTTGTCAGAAATCAACCGGAGAGAGAGGCGGGTCCAATTAGCAGCGAAATTGGGTGATTAAGGAGGAACGTGGTTTTATAGGTAACTAGAATGGGGGGATAAGAAGTGTATAGTAAAGTTCGGATATGTATAAGACGAACCTTGTTGCGTTGCGGATGGTCAAGTAGGATGTTTGAAATTATTGAAATTTTTTTTTCGAATGAGATCTCTCCGATGTCTTCGGAGATTATAAGAAGGGTTAGAGTGTTTTCAAGGGTTTTTTATTTTTATTTCGAAATTGTTAGAAAAGTAACATGGAGACATAGAAAGGTATGTAGAAGATGTGTAGTGGTGCCGACTGGCTTCTTTCGTATTCGAGGAGAGGAATTTGTATGTTAAACGTTTATTGTCTAGGTGAGGTGGTTAAATATTGATATTAAATTTTAGTGAATGACTGGTAAAAATGTTGAAATTGAGTGAATGGCTGGTATCATCACCAAGAAAATCCAAAAATCTCGTCGATACGTCGGTCCATTTGGCTAGTGAATAATTTGATTATGCTACAGGAAAAAACGTGAAAAACCTGCAGCACCGACGGGAGGCTGGGGCTCGCAGATTCAAGTAGAATTGCTTCCGCTCCTGATGGGAGTGAAAGCAAAGTGAGCACGCCTGCCTATGTTTGTAATAGAGTAGTTGTGTCGATAAATGGCGGAATTAAATGGCGAAGTGTTTCGGTTATGATGTCCCTTTAGTGGGAATGGCATTCATGAGGGTAACTGTGAGGACTTCAATTAAGATTTTAGTATCGGTAGAGAGTTCGAAGGGAACTGGTGGTTATTCTAGTGAGACTGAGGTGGCCTCTTGAGGGGTTTTAGGTGTCGTTAGCCTTTGTGGGCAGCGAAGGTGGAAGACGGGGTGAGGACCACCGCAATTTGTGCATGTGGGAGATCCGGACTTGGGACAATTTTCGGGACGGTGGCCTGTTTGGCCGCAAGAAATGCATGTCGGTTTAGACCGACAAGAATCAGCGGAATGTCCGGTTTGCGTGCATCGACTGCAATATTTAGGGACTGGGGGCAGCGGACTGGTGTTGGATGGCTCGCACTGATGTGGGAAACCATGAAATGAGAGGCCGGAGGTGAGAGTCTGGTGGTAGTGGGTTTCGGAAGTAGTGACGATGCGAAACATCGATGTGGGTTTGCTGGTGGACTTGTCGATGATTCGCCAAGTTTTTTGAGGAACGGAATTTGATGATCGTGATGAATTTCTTCAAATTCTCCGAGCCTGATCGTGGCGTCTACATTCCTGCAGACGAAAGAGAAGGTGGGCATGAGTGTTTAGTTCGCTGGTCGGGGAAGATGTTCGTTGGAGTTGAGGATGTTGATGGTGATGTTAGAATCACCAGTAGAATTGTGGATTCGTTTCAGAATTGTGGAGACTGACATTGGAGATGTCGTTTTGAGTAGGGCTGTTCTATTGAAGTCGACTTTTAGATAGAGGATGTGTCCGTTGAGGAGCTCGAGGGTGTTTAGAAGGGTGAAGAGGGATTTTTGTGTTGTATATTGGGTTGGGAGGTTTCGGAGATGGAGAGTTTGTGTAAGTGTAGTGTTATTGGTGAGGGTTGCTGTAGGGTTGTTGATAGGGTTTGGTGTTGTTGGTCGGGTTTTGGTCCCACCGACGAGTGTGAATCCATCCTCGTCGGAGACGGAGGGTTGTCGGATGACTGATGGTGTGAGGGATTGGGATCTTACGGAGGAAGCGTAAGGCCTAGTTGGGGATGTGTATGTTGATGTTCGGGTGTTTCTTTAGAGGAGGTTTGTTTTGAAGATTGAGGAGATGGTGTTGAGTGTGAATGGTTTTTTTTGATGTGTGAGATGAGGGTGTGTTGTGTTTTGTTGGTGTGAGAAGAGGGAATTCTTTCTCGGAGAGGGCAGAGGTTTCTTGGTCGTCCGACATAAGGTTGCGTGATAGGTTCTATATAATTGTTTGGAGAATTTGGTGCCGGTGGGGTCGATATCGTCAAAGATTTTTTGGAATTCAGGAGGGAAGGAGATTTCTTCGTCGTGTTTTTAGAGGGTTTTTGCAGCTCTGCTGCTGCGGCGGTGTCTGGAGGACATTGTTGATTGTGAGTGCGGTGTAGGATATGGGGGTGAAAGCTAACACCAACAGCGGACTCACTGCCAGAGGGAGATGCCTCCCTAGTTAAAGGTTTCCTGACTTATCAGCTTTCAGGAGTTTTATATTTACCTAGGTGCTAAATGTCCTTCCTTCTTCTGGTTGGTGTGGCATGATTGTTTGAAATCTTGAAAACGCGACTAATTTATTTCATAAATAGGATTTTGTTTGTAAAGAAGCAATAATTGGTTATGACACCTACTTGAACTTTCTTCTTCCTCTTATAGTCTATAAAAAAATTGACAAATTGAATTTTTTTATAGCTTTTTCAAATCTGGTTATATCTGATAAACATTCGGAATCAAATGCTTTACGAAGATAATCTCCATTTTTTTCAATGTTTAGAAGGAATTTCTCTACCGATACGATACGGATTTTCCTGATGAAATATTTATAAGTTTCGGCACTTCTGAACTGAGAGAATTAACAAATCGATCAAAGGTAGCGATACATTGTCTCAATTGTTTGGTATTTTCCCGGATATTATGAAGATTTAAGTCTGTTGAAGCATCTTGATGAGATTGCAGTCCTAGTTCTATATAATTTTGACTTATTATTGTAGACCTAACATCATGATTACGAGTCCAACATTGACGTGCCGAAATTGAATTGGTAAAGTATATATCACCTGTGAGCCTTCTAGCAGCGTCTGCATCTATTGTTTGCTCTAATACTCCTCGTCGTCAGTGGAAATAGGACTGCGTTTCGGCCCTATTGTGTCTTTCTCCATGATATTTTGTTTTTTAAAGTTAATATTGTTATCGTTACGTGTGAATGTGCTATTACTATTGCTGCCACGACAAACTGGAATGGATATATCCGGATTTGCAGAATTGTCGTTATCTCTAGAGTAATCGGTATTTTCGATACACTTTTTCTGGCTTCCCATACACTTTTTCCTGATTTATTTCCTATACACTTTTTATTTATGTTTGTTTCTAGACACTTTTCTTGTGTTATAGTTATGTTAGTGCTGTCTTCTAGACACATTTCAGTGTTCACTAGACACTTTCTATTTTCACTGGTAAGATTTAATGATTCAGTTATTATATCAATGTGAATCGCGGCTAGGCACTTTTGCGGTATATTTATGTCAGTTAAGCTATTATTGTCTGCACTAACCTGATTTGATTGTTCGTCTTCGATTTAGACTAATTTTAAATAGTCTTCGTCTCTGTTT
Source organism: Galeruca laticollis (assembly GCA_963921935.1). Lineage (NCBI taxonomy): Eukaryota > Metazoa > Arthropoda > Insecta > Coleoptera > Chrysomelidae > Galeruca > Galeruca laticollis. The sequence goes on along the minus strand of OY998179.1, from coordinate 51,499,433 downwards.
TTTTAATTGTAGGGTTTTTTTTTATTTTATTTATTTCGTCACTATATTTGGAAGAACTAGTGCTATCCGACGTAATGGCTGATGGCCCTTATTTATCGCTTTGAACGAGTTTCGCGTCACTTTTAGATTCTTTCGCGGTTTTTTTGGTTGCGGAAAGTTTTGAGTGTTTACCGGCCTTTTTTTTATTAATTCTGTGTTTGAACGTTCCTTCAACTCTAGACGATTTAGGGCAGGTTTTCACTGACACAATTGATTTTCTTACGCACATAATATACTTGATGTCATATTTCACATCGATTTGTCTTATGTGAAATATGACATCAAGTATATTATAATTATATTTATTTTTACATTTATAATTTTTTTAATGATTATTTGTATTGAATTTAATTAAAATATTTTACATTGCCCTGAAGAAGTGTCAAAAGGACACGAAAGCTTGGCGGCATTTTGTAAATAAAAGATCTTGGCGTTGATTCTTTGGACTGGAATCCCCGTTATCCCCACCTATATATATATATATATATATATATATATATATATATATATATATATATATATATATATATATATATATATATATATAGATATATATATATATATATATATTCATTTTTTGATGTATTTTTCTTGGGAAAGGTTCAGAATAAAAATTGTAGGTTTACTTGACATTTTGCTTTAAATATAAGGCATTTTCGAAAGTTTTTAATATAAATTTGAAATATAAAATACATAATTTGTATAACAGTGACAATACCCATTTGACATTGAGAGTAACAAATAAAATAAATGTAGTTATGAATTCAGAAGAGTACCTACCTTGACAACTATCTTTAATACACTGTGTCTTACTTTATTTCTAATATTTCATTATATAAAGTGTTCTACAATTGTTTTATTTTTATTTATTTCTTTAATTTTGAGTTTAGTAATGTTTTAGTCTTTGTAAATAATTTTTGTGTTTTGAAAATCGAATGAATGTTTTTCATATGTTTCATGTTTATGAGTGCAGTTGAAGCATTTTTTGTGTATTTATGACTATTTATTCGATTGTCTAAGTATTGGGTGGTTACTCCGATATGATTTTTTGAGCAATTGGGACAAGAAATAGAATATATAAAGTTACATTGTATTTTAATTGGGTTTTTGCTTACTAAAGGTGTGATGGCAGTTGATGTAGGTAGTATGATTTAAGACATACTTGAATATTTTTTATTATATATATATATATATATATATATATATATATTTATATATATCGCGATAGCGGTAGAAGTGGCGTCCGTATAGATTTGTAGCGCTGTGGCATCCTCCGATATACACAATATGTATATAGAACAGCTTCAATGCATAGAGATCACGCACAGAGTGGTTTCCTATTATTCGGCAACACTGGGACCTTGATCGATTATTAGTAGGTAAATTTGAATTTCTTCAAGAATCGGTGTGTCCTGTATATTGTATATAGATCGCGTTCAAAGTGACTTCCAGTAATTTTAAATATGTCTTTATTTTTCTTTTGAGAGAGGAGAATGAAACATATTTTCTAGTAATAGGGATATTGACGGTTGGTACAAATCCATATGAAGCTATATTTTACACATAAAAGATAGTTTTTAGAAATCTAAAATAACATTCTAAAAAACTTATTATTCGTTTTAAATTAAACTTATTTCTCATAACCCAGTCATGAATATGAACTATTTCTCTTGATAATTTGTTGGAACAATGATAATATTTTACGATTTTTATCACAATGGAGACTGGATCCAATAAATGAAATAGCTGTAACTTACCGAAGATTGATTCTATAATGGTGCGTACATTGACATATTTTATTACAAATGAGAGAGACACAATACTCATTTTATATATTCTTTTATCATATTTAGAGCTACTTAACATCTATATCAACGAAATAAAACTTGAAATCAGCTCTGTAAACAAACAAACTACTAATAAATAATTGACTTTTTATTTTTACCACAACCAAAAATATATAAAATGATTTTCAATTTGTATTTGTAGTTTTACAGAGATTATAACTTACATTAATGTTAATGAAAAAGACTATCCATCTCAAATATATTATGCAAGGAAATAGCAGTTAGTAAAACGCAAAATACGTACTACAGCATATATTATTAGAAGTTACAGGGACAACTAGTTTCGGCACACTGAGCTAATCATCAGGGCTTAAATGTATATATGATTCACATGAAAAGTATTATAAAAGGAAAGTTGTCGCATGCCCGTGGCATCCAGTAGAATCCAAGATGTGTCAGTAGGTAATATGAAAAATATATTGTAGGAAAATTTTATTAAAATCTGGAAAATTTACATAATTATGCAAACGTCAAACAAAATTAAAATTAGATAACGTTAAGAGAAGCAATCAAAATTAAATTAATGTATAATTAAAAGAAAAAGAAAGAAAATATGGACTTCGTCTTACGGCAGAAACCGTCTGAAGCAAGAAGTCCAGGAATTGAATAGTCGTATTAGGAAAATGAGCAATAGGGAGGACCGAATGCGGACTAACGAAAAACAGATTTTGCGTTCTGTTACTCCGCATGATAGTAATTATATACTCAGAATTCATATTTTAATACTCATAATTCACACCATTTGTATATTCATGGTCGTAGGAAAAATAGAGTGCATAACTCGTTAGAAATTGTATTTCCTGCACTCGTCCACACTTCTTATACAATGCTATTCAAATTCGAGTCTATGCATTGGGATCATGGTAACGGTAAGAGATATAGGGGTAGTTAAATGGGGGCAAAGTTGTGTATTTCAGAGGTCATTCATTTGATTCAAGACAATCTAGCTTCTTTAGTTCTGGAGTTATACCGGAAAAATTGAAAATTTTGAATTTTCCAAAACAAACTTTGCCATAACAACTTTTTGTATATTGAACTATGACCAGAACAATTTTAACCTCTTTTAATATTCTATAACAGCTGTAGTTGAGAAATATCAGTGAGTAAGAAGTGGATCAATGCCAAGTTGATCATACAACAAGACCTTGTTTAATTATTGTTCATTTGAAATTTTACCGGTAATAGTTCAATATTTCCAAAACAGTCTGTAGTTCAGATATAAATACTATGCCGATATGAAACATGACTCTTGGCATTTGAATCAATGCAATTAAAAATATAGATTCGTATTTGAAAATAAAAACTTGAGGGTGGCACAATTTTCACGATACTTTGTATATAATTTTTTTCACATAGATCATGTTGCAATTTTTTTTTAGTTCGAATACAAAAGCTTTTTAATCTGTAACCTACAGAATAATCCACGTTATACATCCAAAGAAATTATTTTTTACTTTCTAGCGCATTTGAATAAATGTTTGTCATTAAAAAGTTTTTTATTTTATTTTATGCTTTAAGTCGTCTCGTTAGTCTATGCATTTCTGATACAGCTTCATTATTATGAGGTAACTTTTCCGGGAGTTCTGAGCTATTATGATTAACTGGTTTGCCATCGTGGAGCCACGATACTGAATTTTGACAATCTCCGGCTAAATTCGTAACATCAACCCACAATTGGACAATAATCACAAATCTCGTCCGCCATTTTGGAGCCGCCATGTTTAATTTATAAATTTTGACATAAAGAATAATATTTCAGGTATTCAAACAACTAACTATAATTTAGGGTTCAAATGGAAATTCAATGAAGTTTGTTTTTTGTCAAGTAGAATAACCTAAAATTTTTCAATATGTGGATTCTTGAAACCTTGAAACATGTATCATACTTCATACCCTATCTTTAGCGATGACGGTTCCAAGACATGTCAACTGAGTCCCCCATTTTATCAGTTCGAAATGAAATGAACTATTATACCAGAAATCCTAAATATATTGCATTGTAATTCCGGCGGCGTTGTATGTTCCAGCACTAGAAGCATTCCTTCCAATTCTAATGCTGTGAAATTTGATATTCAAACGCTGATTTAGAAAATAACCGAAGTCTCATATTTAGAAAATTTCAACGGTATAAATTATTCTCATGCAGCCAATAATTCTCATCATCATATTAATCAAAATCCCAACAATGAAAATGTCATCATGATACCTATGAAAATCGGAACTTTAGACCCAGAACACTCTGGAAGATTTTGAATATGGGGTTTAATAGTTGGCTTCCACTTGAAATAAATATTTGACGTCATCAACATCTGACTGTCAGATTTAACACCACCTCTTGTAGAATCGGGAGGAATGTTATTGTTCTTATCATACCTACATACGTATGAAATGACATTGAAACATAATATCGGACTTCTCGCACACACTTTCACTTTTTGTTAGGAAGAATAAAATGTACGACTCAAGCATCGTCAAAGATGAGTCAAGGATATGATGAATATTTAACATACTTTTTTTTAGAATCCAAATTTAAAAAACATTTAGGGAGCTCCTTTCGTAATGACGAACTTCGTTAAGTTCCCGATTGAACCGGAAATGACAGTCAGATGTTTAAATACCTGAAATGTTCATCCAACGTACCTATAAAAATCACTCAAATTTCAAACCGACCGCCCATTTAATAACACAATAGCGGGCTGGCTAGTAATTTCGTTGGCAAACTATACATTAATCGAAAACATGTTTAATTGGTATATGTACTGTTTCTTTTTGTACAAACATTTGTATGTTTCATAAAATATTTTTTTATGTCTATTCCATCTAAAACGCACAATAGAAAGAGCTTTAATGATGATACTGATGTGAAAACTTGTACTCAGTCATGATGGATTCCTCACTAGCAATTCAAGAGAATTCAAGGCTTTTTTTTTAATTTCGTGTTCACACTTTTCTGTTTGAAATTCTATTTCAAATTTTTTCTTCAAAATTCAGAGCCTAACTTTTCACAGGTTTCGAATTATTCAAAAATATGAAAAAAAACCTTCATCAAACTCACACGGCTCAATGGAGTATATAAAGGAAAGTTGATTTCAATCGCCCTATTTTGAGCTCTAGTTCACTCTGTAGGATTAATTGTATGTTGGTCTAGGCCACCCTGTATACAGACATCACACCAGTAGAACCATTAGCACATGTTTAAGTTTTGCATTTATCAGACTCCCTATATATAGCTTTCATTTTTGCTCTGCACTGTTACGAACCGGTGGTGTAGTAATGAATAGACCAAACCGCTATGGTGTTGAGAAAAAAACTCTAGGGTATAGATAGCTTTTATTGCCCTCTACAACTTTTATTCAAGACATTTTTTGCCTTAGATCAAATAAGGATGCAGTTATCGTCCATACAGTTATCATTGATACACCATGTATATGCCAGAGAGAGTTTCAACGTCTCCGGAATATTCATAAATTTTCGTGAAAATCCATATTCAAGGTCAACTACTAACGATCTGATTGCATAGGTTTTCGGAATTTTCACAAAAAAACTTGACTTCTGCTATAGCGAAGTAGAAAAATATACCCATTCGAAAATTGACCTGAAAATAGTAGTAATTCTACTTCATCTCGTGGTTTACGTTGGAAAATTCAATTCATTCTCCCCTTATTTACGGAAATTCAGAATTCTTCAGTTTGTTTTATCGCCAGCATTATTCATTTTTATCGCCAGTAGTTTTTTATTTTGCCTCAAAATCAAATTTAAGTGAAGTGTAGAACGAAAATATAATTTTTCTAATAATAACGGTGGATATTTTGTAATAACTAGCATCCTCCGCACTGTCAACAATGGTATCAATCAATTAAAACAGGTGTAAATCATCATATTCAATGTTAAACGCTTTCTATAACCAAAAGTGAGATCGGCAACACTGCCAGGATGCCACTATGCAAGAAAAATACATATACAGATGCCAAACTATACCGTTCTTCGATATGTATACTGACGGATGCCACTTTGTGCGTCAGATGTATAATAAATATATAAGTGTGCTACTATAACGCCGCGTACGGAGAACCTGTGAACCTTGGTGTATAGGTTTATACAAAAAACGACCATAGTGACGTCCTGCTGATTTCATCAGCAATAGATTCCCAAGCATTCACTGAACCGTTTGCGATATTTTGGAGCTCGATGCACTGTGACGTCCGTATATCGGATGTCATAGTGCCGCGGACGCCACAGCTACCGCGATTTTAACATGGGCGGATGCCACTTCACGCCGTGAATGTATATATATATATATATATATATATATATATATATATATATATATATATATATATATAAATTCACTTATGTTCTTCAATTTTTACAATAACTGTATTTTATGTAATTTAATTTTAATATTTATACATATTCTTTTAAAAATGCTCCTAAAATAAGAGCGAAACGTCAAGAAGTTTGATAAGTCTTTATTCGAAAATATATTTTAACTAATATATTTGTTTCATTCCACAACCTTTGAACCCAAGAAGATATAATTCTAAATATATATATATATATATATATTTATATATATAGGTTCAATTTATGGACGTGTGCTGTCTGGCCATAATTCTAGGATTTAATCGATGTATCAATAATACATGTGTGAGTTTATTTCTAATATCACATATCTAAAAAATTTACATTCCACCTCAATAAATATGGCAAAAGAACCAATAAACTCAATCAAGCTAACATTATTCACATTATATTTTCATCTTATGCTTCACCTTTTTGTAGGCAACAACGCTACTCCTTTCAAATCTTTAGGGCAGATGTTTTACAACTGTCTCCGCAGAGATAAAGTTTTTCAGGTAAGTGAACTATGAAAAATGACTAAGTACAAAATCATTTTGTCAATATAAATGCATATCCAAACGTAGTTTTCAGTTCAGAAGAACTTTTTCGAATACTAGTTTTCGATATTATTAAATATTAAAGATATTAAATAATTTTTTGAGAGAAATTCATATTTTTTGACACCTCCTATTCGAATGAAAAATTTTTATGTCTAATTCTTGCGTTCTACATTTTAGAACATGTAGAACTTTTTATCAGGAATAACTTATTTTCCTGAAATTAATAATAAAATAGTTTTCCGTATGGTTCCAACTTTGGGGACATATTATATATATATATATATATATATATATATATATATATATATATATATATATATATATATAGGTATATATGTATATTTATGTTTGTTTTGTTTTTTTCATTCGTAATAAATGTCCAAAGATTCCACCTGTTTTTGTTCCACATATTCTAATACTGTTTTTAGTTTTTTCAGAATAAAAATGTAAAATTGTTGCTTCGTCATCGAAATGAAATTGAATATAGTATTTGCATTTCGTTATCGTGATTTGAATGACGTTAGTTAATTCCTTTACATAATAGCTCCATTCACTTTTGAAGATTAGAATATTTGAATAAGACCTGTAGATAAAGTAAATAATTCAAATCTCATTTATATGTGGATAAATGAAAAATAGTTTCCATTCCATTTTATTCCAGTTTATGTCAAATATTGAATATGATTAGTGGCAGTTAAACACAATACAAAGTATTTAATACCAATAATAACTAATTGTATAGAAACAAAGCGTATTATTACCTTATTTTATAAGGTTATAATCGAAAGCCTCCAGACAAAAACATCTTAATTGCAATATTATATTTTTTATCTACGAATTATTTCCATATTCTCCGAATTCCAAAGGGTTATTTAGGTATACAATAATTTAGTAAGTTATCCATATTGAGCAAGAATAGTTGATATTTTTGATCCCATGGATGTTCTGAAAATGTATTTATAAAATTGTCCTTCGAGTGAGAAAAAGTATTATCAAAAAGAAATTTCATTATCTTAATAAAGTTATCTGTATTACTTCTTTGAAAAAATATGTCGATGATATTATATGTGCGATACTTTATGGTAAAGTATATGAGATTCTCAGTGCGTTCAACAATTATAGCAGATATATTCAGCATTCAATTGAAACCGAAGATGACAGAAGTGTGCTCCAATTTTAGATACAAAACTCATAAGAACATCAAGAAGTTCTGGGAGATATATGAACTATTTCTTCTATCAATCTGAAAAAACTAAAATAAATTTAATACTTGGGATGAAAAATAGAATAATCAAAATATGTCATCAACTCCAAAAATGAAAAATTTCAAGAAATTATTCAATATACTCCTTGACAATTCCTCTCCGAAACGACTACTCAGTAATTAATATTCTCAACAAATAATATTACAAAGATAACTACTAATGATAATGAAAATTCTGAATAAAATGTCGTTAAAAAATTTCGTTCATTCCCATACATACAAGAACTCACTCCCAAAATTAACAATAGATTGAAAGAAGAAGAAATCATAATTCTGGCTAATAAACATATTAACATTGAAAACATCGTTCACAAAATTGAGAAATTATGCACTTATAGTTGATCAGGCTGGAGTTGTTCATAAAATCAGTTGTCAAGAATGTGATAAAAAATGTATTGGTGAAACCTCAAGAAATTTAAAGTCAAGAATCACTTACCATAAAAGTGTTATTCGTCTAAGACCTAATGATTGTGCTTCGTCACTGCACGTTCATATAACAGGACATGCCATAGATTTCAACAATACTTTAATTTTAACCAAAGAAATTATTTTGTTTAAAAGATGTTTCTAAGAAATGGTTTACATATAAATCAAGAAAATAGATTGAATAAAAAATGCAATTTTCAAAATTTTAATATTATTTACTCCAATATTCTGAAGATTGAAACGAAATATAAACATAAGAATCACAAATCTGATAATGGGCTATTTGACACAAAACGTATTGAAAAATGTTGTTTTATTCATAAAATATTTCCCAAAGCAACCCAAATATATCGATTTGAATTTATAAAAGTGGGTAACGGCTCTAGAAATTAAATTTGAGAATAACATGTTTAATCCCTCGCCGAACACGATATCTGCTATGATCATGACGTCATGAAAATCATGTACAAATAAACGTCATTCGTACGTTGCATTGACAGAATCGAATGACATTGAAAATCAATTACTCTGATGTAGAATAGCACGAGAATGGAATACTGTCCTAACAGTATTTTAGAAAGTTGAACGAAATATGTACAATTTACAATGTACAATGTACAATATATATGAAGAGTGAAAAGAAGAAGATATGATAGTACTAATAATAAAGCTCAAATATTATTAGCCCTATGGGGATATCCTAGACGTATTTCTCTCATATAAGATCAGTATAACTGTGCAATGATATAGAAAACCAGGAAAACTATATCTGCTCATCTTTACGTCTGTTACTTAAGAAGATGGTTTAAAAGTGGAGAACTCTCTAGATTGAACTATTCATTGATGCCCTCATATTGTGGGTATGTAGGTCTCTTAAGAAGTCTGGTATATATAAACTCAAATGTCCAGAATGTAAAGCTGTCTGCTGGGTCAAACTCTTAGAAATTTTGAATGTAGATTGAGTGAACACTTGCGAGAATACAGATTAAAACAACCAGAGAAATCTGCTTGACACCAAACATTCATCGACACCTAACACAGGACTAGAAGTACTACATATTTTTGATAAGAAACAAGACCTGGATTTCCTAGAAATGTTTGAAATTATGAGATACTTAAGAGACCCAAGATATGGAGTTGACAATGAACAGATTAATTTGAGGAGCTCTTCACTTTTGAACTGTATTCTTATAATTGTTAATATCAGTAGATATAGTTTTCCTACACAGTTTTGCTGATCTTAAATGGGAAAAAGATAACCTGGATATCCCCATTGGGCTAATAGTATCTAAGCTTTCATATTTGTATTATCATATATTTATTGTAACCTCACTTTGCTGTTTTTACTACAATAAGTGAAGTTACATTGCCAAAGGTTCGCATTTCGCCGGAGAGCATAAGGCCGTGAGTTAGTGAGGAATGTTTGGAAGCTGATCCTGTATCATTTTCTAAGGCGCCACTTGATTAGTAGGACATTCGAGAAACTCTTACTGATTAATCAAGAAACCAATAGTGAATAAATTAGCTATCATAACTTTTCAAATATGTTATTTATATTGTTTTGCCCTTACGTTTGTGAATTTTATAGCCAATGAATCAGTTTAATCAAATTTAATGGTACCTTGGTAACCTGTTTCAATAAATATAAGGCAACCGACTCTAATTATAAACTGATGATCAGTTATCAGTGGTTGGTTAATTTAAAATGTTTAACAGTTTCTAATGTTATCAACTATCTGATATCATCATGTACAATACATTAAATCTTTAGTAACATCTAAATGGTATACCAGTTACAGCCTTACAAACTGTAATAATTAACAATATGCCACCAAATAGATCAAAAGTGACTCTTATGTAGTAAGATTAAGCTGAAATATAATTTCAGGGCGATATAAAATTATTAAGTTAATATTTCAACTTTACAAAAATGAAAGAATGTAATAATAAAATTGTGAATTGATAGACGTCTATATAAGAATATGAAGTTACTAAATATTGAAATATAAAAATTAATGTGTCGTTAAACGTTAAAACATGAAATTACAAAATGAATAAATTGCTTAAAGTTCAGATGAAAACGAATAAAATTTTGAATGTTACTTGCGGTTAGTGTCCAAACTATTAAGCGTCAATTGGCTTAATTGACAAGCCACATTTGACTTGTGGAACAAGATTTAGCCATCCGGTTAAGAATCGTTGTCCATAATGGAATCATCCCGCAATTGTCACCAACAAACATGAGTTCAGCATCGTCCCTTGGAGTAAAACGCCATCACGAGCTCTTGTCGCTCTGTAACGTTAACGCCATCCGAGATACGACACGTCTCTACTACCATGAACGGAGTACCGTAGTCTTAAAGCTATCTCTACGAAAATATATCCCATACAGGAAACATCCGAAATTTGAGGCTTCTTAAAATCTTGACATGATCATCCTATCTATAATCGATTACCATCACCCATAAAAAAACTATTTAAACCATATCCATTTGGCAAAAGTATGTGTAAAAAAATGTATGTGACAAACTATGCTGTACAGAAAAACACTACAAATAAATTGGGGCTATTGTGTGAAAATATACGTGCAAGACGAAATCTTACCTTGCTACCAAGGGCTTTTCACCACGATAGTCCCGTAAATAGATGGTATAAACCATGTGCCACCGGCCATTTTCTATAATTTCGACTTGTCGTACTCGACACTCGACGAAAAGTATTAGACAAGTGATTCAAATTTATCTTGCCGTTACTTTTGACATCTGCGATCAGTGTTACCACAGACAATCAAACAGAGTCCCCATATAAAATGAACAAATACTCGTGGATTGGTTAAATCACATGAAAAATATTACTCTATACGCCCATTTAATTATTTAAATCCCATCATTCCAGGACATGCTAAAATAATTTAAAAACCCGTAGTTAATTCCCTTATGCAACCAACTGTACAGAAGTTGCATACTCAGTGGGTGGATTAACCGAATTAGCCCACCTCCGTGAGTTATAATACAATACAAAGGCATTGTATTTTTATCATGCTACAATATCTTCTTCTTTTTTCTATTCATATATGTTAAGACAATCACAAAAAAGGTCACTTTTTGGTCTAGCTAAAACTAATTATTAAACATCGGGTAGGCATCGCATGAAATGTAACTTCTGTCATTCTGACGATGGTAGTAATATCGAAACAATTGTCAATTTAGAATTTTTACCATTTTTTCAATATATTGCGGAGTTATTTAGAAACATTTAGTTCCATTTAATGAAGTAATACGAGTTGACTCCGCATAGTGAGGGTCGAAACAATAAATCTCATAAAAAAACGATTTTTCATTCTAGAATTTCCTTGTTCATATAATAAATTGTATCGTTATAGGCAAATCAAAATAAGCGATACGCACTCTGGCGGTCATAGATGGAAACCTTTCCACTTGCATTCAGTTTGAATTCTACTTCGTGTTTTGCGTTTGTTGGGAAGCATTTGTTGATTTGTGAGTTAAATTGATTCTTTGTGCGAGTTTTTCATTTAAAAAAATGGATAATGAATTGTCAGTACCTCAGTGTTCTTCTTGAGCGAGTTTTCATTTGTTCACAATTGCCGGAAAACATCGTGTGAAAATAAAGTCTGCTTGCAAAGTTTGTTGGTATGTAGGTACTTACAGTTCCATGATGTTTTGAGTATTGAATTTTATGTTGTGTGTGTTCAAGATTCTGTAGCTTCTTTTCTAGTTCCTTAAATTTCTTATGCTTCATCGTGCTGACACTTTCTCTAATTTTGTCATCCAAACAGTCAAATTCTACTGGTTGTAATTGGAATGTGAGTTCTGAATGTACAACTTTTATGTAGTTGTCTAAGGAGTCTCTAACTTTGAACCATTTCTTACATTCTCCTTTTATCCAAACTCCTTGAGCACATTTTATAGCTTTTTGTGCTTGTGGTGTTTTAGTGTGACATTTTATATTCACATAATTTGGTGTTACCTTTTTCCTAAGGCACTCTTGATTAAACCAAATGTTTTGTGATGTTTTGTAACGTTTTTGTAGTAACTTCTGGTACAGTCGGGTCAAATCTTCTCTCGAAGATTTTTTAATGAAACTAACTGTCTCGACCCTTACTTCGTGGAATCTGCTCATATTAGTGTTTTAAATGAAACTCACGGTTTCTAGTTGATTCCACAATATGATAAAAATTATTGAAAATTCTAAAAAATTGACAATTGTTTCGATAAATGAATATCATCGTCAGAATGACAGAAGTTACATTTCATGTGATGCCTACCTGATGTTTAGTAGTTATTTTTGGCTAGACCAAGAAGTGACCTAACTTGTGATTGACTTAATATATGTTAATAGAAAAAAGAAGATCATGTGATGTTACAAATATTGAAGCTTAGATGTTATTAGCCCTATGGTGATATCCTGGATATAATTTATCCAATTAAGATCGGTATAACTGTGCAATGATATAGAAAACCAGAAAAACTATATCTGCTGATCTTTACAATTATCACTTAAGATGACAGTTTATTAGTGGAGAACTCCCTAGATTTAACTGTTCATTGACAACTTCATATTGTGGGTTTCTTAAATGTCTTCTAATTTCCAATTCTTCAGGGAAATCTAGTTCTTGTTTCTTTTCACAAATATGCAGCACTTCTAGTTTTGTGTTAGGTGTCAATGAATGATTGGTGTCAAGTAGATGTTTTGCGTAGTGGGATTTATCTGGTTGTTTTAATCTGCAGAAATATGCTTGCACATTCCACTTTTTCCAGCTTTACATGAACAATGTATGTGTTTGACGTTCCATTTTTCATTTATAATTTCGAGCTCCCCTTTTATTTCATGTGGATGAGATTTCAAGTCACTAGTTTGTAAACATACACAACATACAAACATATTGTTAACTTGGCTACTAAAGTCCAGTTTACCACACAAAATTAGATGTCCAGAATTTAACACTTCCTCGCCTTCATAAACACATCTAGATGTGTTTGTGCCTTCTAGATATTCCATATAGTCTATTATGCTCAACCTAATCTTGGCAAAATATACCTTAAACATAAAAAATATATATTGGCTTTCGAAATAAACATTAGCAAATTAAGCAATCAAAATGGTCACTTACCTATAAAATTAATGATAAATATTAACTTTATCACATAAAATATTCTCGTGTGAAGGTATTAAATTGCAAAAACAAAGTATTTGATCAGAAATTCACATTAAACAACATACATCAACAAAAAATCAAAGCCAGAGAAAAGAGTTCCAATATTTGCCGCAATAGCGCTGAAATCTTATTTCCAGATGCCTATACGGCAAATAGTCTTAGACAACGTAAGTAGTGAGTACTGCGGATATTCGAACATAGATTAGAATCGATTACTTTCGGGCTCTTTGTATTTGAGTATCCTGTCAATATTCGTATGTTAATATCATTATTAAAACCTTTATATTATTGCATAACATTCTAAGTATGAAGAAATTATTATTATAAATGAGATAATAATTCAGTAAGTGCTTATTTACATCAAAATGATCTTCACAAAATGCGTTGGAGCTTTACAATATAAAAATAAAAGATCCTTTTTGAGAAGTTCAACCATGCATATTTACTTAGCTGGGTACTCCAATCCACAACTTTTATGGAGCTTTGATAGATGTATTTTTACATTTAGGTTCTATATGGTAATTATAATTTCTATATTTTTTATCTACTATATTTTAAGCCATACTTACGTATGGCGGCGGTAGGTATGTCTTGAGGTTATATCAGAGGCTTGTTTATAAGTAACGTGACGTTACGACATTGGCCGACAGCATTTTTAACGGGTCATGGAATATTTAATTTAAAATTGAATATTTTTAGTTTTTCACGCAAACATATTTTTTGTGATATATTAGGGTAATTACTGAAATTTTAGGACCTATTTAAAAAAGTTCAACATCCCTATTTATCATCAATATCTTAGTTCAACCTTTCACACAAATCTTCAAAAACACTTTCATTTCACCAAATGTATACATCACTCATTTGTCAATTTCATAATGACAAATATTCTGTATCGAGCATGATATCTCAATTTTTTACTCAGTTTTTCTTGATGTTTATCCAGATTTTATATTCATTTACTGTAAGTACTGTCACCTACCGTTATTCACACTAAGACTCTTCAACCTCAATCTCGGTGCATATTTGCGCTTTTAGGCGTTACATCTAACTCTTCCGGAGACGGGGGGATCCGTTGTTCGAAGACTAAAAAAAATGTGAAAGGGCGCCAGGCAATATTGCCTCCTGACAACTACCTACACCAGTTTTCCCACCCTAAGACTACCAAATAAGTGAAGAAATAAAAGCCAGATGTCACTTACCCAAGTTCAAGTTTAATAAATGACTTAGTTTTTTTTTCAAAAAACCTTACAAAGTCAAAGTAGTACAACTACTACGTAAAAGTGTATAATAAACTTACAAAAATTACAAGAAATTTCCCCAAATGTCCTAAAATCCCATAAATCCTAACCACAATTTTTCATAGGTGAGTGAAAGTCCCCCTCGATTGAATGATATCCAAAAAAAATATTTACATATATATATACATATATATATATATATATATATATATATATATATATATATATATGTATATATATATACATATATACACAAATATCCCAATCAAAAATATATATCTCGTACCTTTAAAACCAATGTATCCCTCCCCAGTAGTAACTCAGTCCCTGAATACCACAATTTGTACGAAGATTTATGACAGACTGTACCCTCCAGTACCCAATGGCACTTCAAAGTCCTATAAATTCCTTTAGTAAAATCCAATATAACCCCATTAGTAAAATCCAATAATTCCCCTCAAGTAAAATCCTATAAACCCCCCTAGTAAAGTCCTATATAACTCCCAAGTAAAATCCAATAATTTCCCCCTAGTAAAATCCTATAAATACCCCTAGTAAAATCCTATGTAACCACCCAAGTAAAATCCTATATAACCCCCCCTAATCGATTAACTTTCTTTGACAATCATATACCCTGTACCAGTAATTTCCATTAATGTTCCCCAAACTAAAATATCTCATAAACTCGTACGAGTGAGACTTCTATTAATTATAAAGCTTAATCGATTAATACTAATATTACTTAATATTGCTGGCAAAAGTTAACAAATGAACTGCTATATTTCATATTTCATCAAAAAAATTATCATACTATTTGAGCTTAATATATTAACTATCCTTTTTTTACATTTGACAAAAAATACCAACTTATATGAAGAAAATAACTGTACCTAACTACTAGTTGACCTTCAATCAACAACAACAAAAATACATTAGCCAAAGAAAATATGGTCGAAATTACTAGAATGTTCAACTCTATACACAAAAAACTGAAATATTTCTTACAAATTGGCTAGATCGGGTCCTAATATGGGGCTGTTATCACCCTTGATGTGGTAATTAAGGCCTACTTAACTGATGTTTTCCCTCTAACACCTTTTTGTATGCACTCTAAAAAAAATCCCTTCATCAGATAAGGGGACAAATGCTCTAGTAATAAATAGGAACAATCTAGTTAATGAAACTATAGAAGCATTCTTATACTTAAAATTAAAATCTGACTGGAATTACACCATGAAAAAACACATATCACGTTGAAATCTCTGTTCCCAAAAAAATTGGTATTCCCACGGGTCTATAATCTCCAATAACTCGAAAAAATTCTTCAACGATACCTGGGAAATATATTTCACACATCGGTAATCCCTTAATATAAGGTGAAATATTTATTTATTTCATCCCAACATATGAAACAAAATTTCAACGGCTTATGCCATCAAATACCCAGCGAACAATGAATGTTCACAGACAAACTGAAACCCTCGTGTTCGAACCAGCCAGCCAATCAGAATACACTCGAGATGTCAGAACGTTTATTAACCAATAACGTTGCGATAGTTATACGCCACAGATCAACATACGCATAGACGCGTTACAAAGATATATATCAGGGGTAGTGCGTTCGAAGTAACACCACAGGGACAAAATAAATACTTTGTTTGTTTATAGTTGCACGATATGATGAATAATTTCCGAAAATAGATGACACTGCATTTTCTAATGCAGATTTAAAGTCGAAATAATGGTAAATTGAACGAAGCTTTATATTTTTATTAAAATCGTTAACCTGAAATAAAATTATTTTATAAAATCATCAAAACTTTTATTTATATAAGTTTTAATTACCAATACCAATTTCAAATTTTAGTTATTTTTATTAATAATGGTTAGAAGGTAATAATAAATATCACATAGTGTTTTAAATGAAACTCACTGTTTCTAGCTAATTCCACAATATAATGAAAAATGTTGAAAATTCTAAAAAATTGACAATTGTTTCGATAACTAAATATCATCGTCAGAATTTGAAGCCTACCTGATGTTTAGTAGTTATTTTTGGCTAGACCAAGAAGTGACCTAGCTTGTGATTGACTTAGTATATGTTAATAGAAAAAAGAAGAAGATGTGATATTACAAATATTGAAGCTTAGATATTATTAGCCCTATGGTGATATCCTGGATATAATTTTTCAATTAAGATCAATATAGCTGTGCAATGATATTGAAAACCAGGAAAACTATATCTGCTGATCTTTACAATTAACACTTTAGAAGACAGTTTAATAGTGGAGAACTCCCTAGATTTATCTGTTCATTGACGACTTTATATTGTGGGTTTCTTAAATATCTTCTAATTTCCAATTCTTCAAGGAAATCCAGTTCTTGTTTCTTATCACAAATATGTAGTACTTCTAGTTCTGTGTTAGGTGTCAATGAATGATTGGTGTCAAGTAGATGTTTTGCGTAGTGCAATTTATCTGGTTGTTCCAATCTGTATGCTCGTAAGTGTTCACTATATCGGATTTAAAAATTTCTGAGGGTCTAACCCAAATAGACAGCATTACATTCTGGACATTTGAGTTTATATAAACCTAATTTCTTCATTGGTGCTAGTTTTGTTTTAACATTTAACAATTTTGTACTTACGTAACTTTCTGTTTTCAGGGTGAATGTTAATCTCCATCATGTAGATATAATTGTACACCCTCTTAAAGGGTTATTTTATTGTTTTTTCAATGATATAATTGTAAAACAATGACGTAACTTCATATATTGTTTCTTTTTTATCAGCTGGATGTTTTATGACACCTATTTTTGGATCTTTTTTATGACGACAGCTTTGATAATGGCCTAAGGGCCGGAAGCGCTTAGCTGCAAATTAATAAACATATACACACTGAGTACTCGTCATTTTCATTCTCTCAATATTTATTTGACACCATCGATACTTACGTTATGGTAGGTCTTACATACGTTGTAAATTCTGATTTTGCTAAATGTATTTGAAAGTTTGTTCCTCAATATCATGTCGCAGGGGTAACCCGATAATAAAGTAATATTTGTTGTAAGTTTCTGCACTTCTTCTTTCGTGTTTTCCCCACTTATTGTTTTGGAGCCATGATATGAGTATCACCTGTTCTATAGTCTGTTATATACTGCAAGTTTTCATTACCTTCGTTCTCTGAATATGGATAGACTTCAGATTTTTTTAATAAAGTTCAGCTACTAGTTCCAGAAGCATACAGGAGTCTCTGAACGTTATCTTTATTTTCATACAAAGTTTCCAGAAACTCTCCTGCCAAACGGAAACTACAGTTACTAGAGGTGATTTTAAGTCGATTTAGTTCAAATTACCTTTTTCCGAAAATGCTTCCTAACGGAGCTACAGCCCTTTGAAGAAGACGTCCTCATATGAGTTTTCTTCAAATTACTCAAAAATACTGTTACTTACAATATTCAAACTTGGAGTAACCAATAAACAGTTACAAACCAGTCGTTTGCTGTAAATAAATTTTTTCCAGATCCATCACAAGCGTGTTAGTTGGGGGGACCAACAGGTATTTCTATTAAAAAAAAAGTTTATTTTCAAGTTTCTTATGTATCCGACACCGAATTTGGAAAATTCAAGATAATTTTCATAAAAAATGTTTTCTTCTTTCAAATCGATATCATGAACCGTTATCGAGAAAAATAAATATAAACTTTTTGTGTTTCTTACATTAAATCATGTTGGATTATAATCTGTAAGATCAACAAAATCTGACAATGTGTCAAATTATTTTGATTCTAAACAGTTATTATTGTTATTATGTGTGAAAGGTAGATTGTAGATTACAAAGGGCTCGATTGACCTATAGCTGGCCTTTCCACACTGCGACCTGAAAATATCTTTTGTTCATACCCTCCATCTATTTTTTGTCCCAGAGATCAAGGCTTCTAAGGAAGCCTATTATCCGATTGGGAGCTATTTTTGTTACCTGGTCAGGTCTCAAGAACAACCGTTCAAGGTACCTATGGCGTTGGCGAACAAGTACACCGCAATGGCATAATATATGTTCAGCCATTTCATCTGCACTGTCGCAGAATCTACATGTTCCTCTGTCAACTTTTCCCATCTTGCAGAGGTGATATCTGAGTGGGCAGTGTCCCGTAAGGAGTCTTGTGATTGCTCTGAGATCAGAGTTCTGAAGCTCTAAGAGCGATTTAGCATAGCGAGCAGAAGGTTGTAGCAACCTTTTTGCTTGTCTTTGGCCTGGAATATTTTTCCAGTAGGCTGCACTAAGTTCCTTCTCCAATTTCCGGACTTCTTCCACAATGTGGCTTTTAGTAATGCCACAAAACGGTTCAGGTCCGATGAAAGGAGTGCTAGCTCCTTCCTTTGCAAGACCATCGGCAGTCTCATTCCCAGCAATTCCCTTGTGTCCGGGGACCCATAACAAAGATAGTTTGTTATGTCTAGCCAGTAGCTTAAGAGATTGTTTGCAGCTCCAGACTGTTTTAGACTCATAAGTTATAGACCTTAGAGCTTTCAAAGCAGCCTGGCTGTCGGAGGCAATAAATATTCTGGCTGCGTTGTGGCGCTTTTTGAGGCACTCTTGAGCTCAGAAGTCTATCGCTAGTGTTTCCGCTTGGCATATTGTGGGAGTGTTACCTAGGGCTACTGATAACCTAAGATTAGATCCTGTAGCCCCTATTCCCACTCCTTCGTTTGTTTTGACTCATCAGTATAAAATGTGAGGGCACCCCTAGTTATTTCTGAGATTTCGTTCTGTAACTCACGATCGTTACTAATAACATCCAGAGTAACTTCGAAATCTTGTTTAGCAGGCATTATATCCCAAGGCATCATCATAGATTGGGTTGATCCAACCCTTAGTATCTCGAGATGTCCTGTCAAATCGCCGGGTTTTAGAGATTTAGCCTGTGTTAACCTGTAGGCAATTTGCAGAGCAATCCTCCATACATGTAAATGTAATGGAGGGAGATATATCATTACCTCCAAGGCCGCGCCAGGGCATGATCTCATTACACCCGTTATTCTCAAACATACGAGTCTTTGCAACTTTTGCAACTCTATTGTAGCCCTTTGTTGCGTTGTTTTCTTCCACCATACAAGCGCAGCATAGGTGATGATAGGTCTGACAACCGTTATATTTGACCAGTAGATTATTTTTGGTTTTAGACCCCAAGTTCTCCCAAAGAGCCTACGACACGTCCAAAGAGCCCTTGTTGCCTTTGAGGTGGTGTGTGCGAGCTGTGAGTTCCACGTAAGTTTCCTATCAAGGATCACTCCAAGGTACTTAACCTCTTCCGAAAAAAACAGGGTTGAACCATTCAAGCTTGGAGTCCGTATACTTAACTTCCTCCTGTAGGTGAATGGAACAAGTGTCGTTTTATTAGGATTGACTGAAAGTCATTCCTTCGAACACCAGGTAGTTATGAGGTTCAAGGCACATTGCATGCGATCGGCAATGATGCCGTCGTGCTTACCTCTGACCACTATAACTAAATCGTCGGCATAGCCAAGAGCACGAAATCCTTCTCTTTTCAGCTTTGTTAGGAGGTCGCCAACCACTAGTGACCACAGTAGAGTTAGTTTGATCAAAATGGTTTATTTATCGAATGAAGAATATGCTGATATGCATTTAGTTTATGGGGAAGTACAATGTAACGCTCGTGCAGCAGGGCGAAGATATGCGCAAAAATTTCCAAACAGAAGGCATCCTGCTCGCGCATTGGTTCAATAGTACCTAAAAATACTGAAACTGGTAGACGACCTGATGTGACAATGGAGTACGAAGTACGATCTTCTGATAGAAATTGATAATAATCCTGAGGTTAGCACCAGAAGATTCGCTGCTATGTATCCTGGCATTTCCAAGTCTCCCATGTGGAATATTATTCATAAAGAAAACCATCATCCCTTCCATTTTCAAAAAGTTCATGCCATGGTAGATGGTGATTTTCCTGCCCGCATAGATTTTTCAAACTGGTTACGGAACAAAAAAAATCAGGATCCTAATTTATTTTCCAATATTTTATTTTGCGATGAATCTACGTTTACCAGAGACGGAATTTATAATTTACCAAATGCACATCATTATGCCTACATCGGTGATAATCCTCATGCAACAGTAGAGAAAAAGCACCAGCAAAGATTTAGTATAAATGTTTGGATAAGTGTAATCGGTAATCAGCGTCTAGGACCCGTAGAGCTCCCTAGCCGTTCAACAGGACAAAAATATCTTAATTTCCTACAAAATGTTTTACCTTATTTGATAGATGAGGTTCCCCTGATGATTCGAGATAATTTATGGTTCATGCACGACGGGTGCCCAGCTCATTTTAGTAGAGAAGTTCGTCAATATCTCGACAATAACTATTACGATAAATGGATTGGAAGATGTGGTCCAGTTAATTGGCCCCCAGATTTGAGCCCATGTGATTTTTGTATTTGGGGTTATTTGAAATCATCAGTCTATGCTGTTCCAATAGAAACTCATTATCAGCTGTGGCAAAGAATTCAAAACGCTTGTAATGAAATTAGAAATAGTGAAGGAATTTTTGCAAAAATTAGACGATCTTTAGAGGAAAGAATAAATTTGTGTATTCAGACAAATGGTCGTCATGTAGAGCATCTGTTGTAAAATTAATTCTCTTGTTTCTGTTGGTAATTATCTCTAACTTTGTTTTTGTTTAATGTTGATTGTTGTTTTATACCCTCACGAAATAAAATTAATTTGAAATTTAGAAAACAATGTAAGCAACTTAATACTTACGACTTGTGTTACTAGTATATGTACAATTTGTTGATTTTTCAAAGAAAACTGGATATTGCAGATTATAATCCAACATGACTTTATGTAAGAAACACAAAAAGTTTATATTGATTTTTCTCGAAAACGGTTCATGATATGGATTTGGAAGAAGAGAACATTTTTTATGAAAATTATCTTGAATTTTCCAAATTCGGTGTCGTATACATAACAAACTTGAAAATAATTTTTTTTTAATAAACATACCTGTTGGTTACCCCAACTGACACGCTTGTGATGGACCTGGAAAAAATTTATTCACAGCAAACGACTGGTTTGTAACTGTTTATTGATTATACCAAGTTTGAAAATTTTAAGTAACGGTATTCTTGAGTAATTTGAAGAAAACTCATAAGGACGTCGTCTTCAAAGGGCTGTAGCTCCCTTAGGAAGCATTTTCGGATTGAGGTAATTTAATGTGAATCGACTTAAAATCCCCTCTAGTTATTGTAGATTCCATATGGCAGGAGAGTTTCTGGACAACCTATATATTAACACAGCGTCGTTTCCATAGCACAAAACTTTTCTCGGCCATCGTTCTTAACTTGTCCAATATGTAAGCCATTGCGCACAAAAATAATCTCTTTACAATCTTGAATGCTCAATAATCGTGAGCATACTTGGAGTTGAACATCAAGTAGTTCTGCTTATTTAATAGATACTTTTTTTGTTTCAGTATTTGGATGACACGAACGAAAAGACAATATACTCAGATCTGTTACAATGGAGTATTAGGGCCGCCATCAAGCTGAAAAAAATGGGAATATCTAGAGAAGATATAGTTTCCTCGTGTACTCACAATCAAAAATACACTCCAGTACCTTTCATCGCCACTCAATTCCTAGGAGCAGTAAGCAACAACTTTGATCCAAAATTATCTCACATAGATACAATTCATCTGCTCACACTAATTCAACCAAAAATTCTATTTGTTGCTGAAGAATCTTTGAATTTCATGGAAAGTTGTTTGCAGAAAGCTGGTGTAAAGACGGAAATTGTTGTTTTTGGACAAAGCAAAAAATATAGACAATTATCAGAGTTCCTCGAACCCAGTGCAGAAGAAGGATCCTTCCAAATTGAAGACGTAGAAAACGATACGGATACGGCAGTTATATTTTTCAGTAGTGGAACTACTGGCCTACCAAAAGGAATATGTGTAAGTCACAAAGCCCTGCTCAAATCGGCCGGAACCATTGGAGCATTTGGTGATGTTGAACGAAAGGATACTGTGATGTTGACGTATACCACATTGTATTGGGTTAGTGCAGCATTTGCTCTAATGAGAGCCGTAAGGTTTGGCAGTTCCTGTGTTGTTAGAGTCAACTTTGATGCAGAATATACATGGAGATTGATTGAAAAATACAAGGTAATATATATGAAAATAACCTTAAATAAAATGATATATTACGTTCGTTCTGTGATAATCATTCACTCATAGTTAGTGTGCGTTTTACGCCAATTACGACAATTAATAAAAATCTATATATTCTCATTTGATTATTTTTCGACTATTTTCAAATTACCCTGCAGAAAGCTTCTTCATAGTTAATGAAAATTAGCAATACATTCCTACAACTTGAACCCTGCATTACTTAAGACTTTTAAATAATATTGCATTGTTAACTATCTTCAAATATCACTTTCGGCTTGAAAAATGTAATAAGCAAAGTAACAATGTCCCAAATATCTCATTGAAAGTACAGATATACGCTCCATTTAACGCTAATGCTCCTTTCAAACACTAAGAATTTGGACGTACCGTTGTTTGGACGTTCGGTAGTTTTGACGTGAGTTGTTAATTGTTTGTCCTTTCACATAGCACGTCACAGTCGCCGTCTTGCAGTCTTTATCGCGTTGTTAACCTCATAATTTCATGGATTAAAAGCGTTGTGTACCTATATATGGAGCAAAATCAAATTATTGCGTTGTGGTTACTCTACTTTCGAATCAAGAGGAAGGGGAAGAACCGAATTCATTGGATACAGCATCAATTGGATTCGTACAAGCAGAATCATATAAGTCCATAGAAGAACATTTCGAGAAAAACGAAATCAAATGTTTGATTTTAACTGTAAAATTATTATTTTCAGATGCAATTTTAAACACAATATTAAAGTTTTTTTGCCATTTCTTTAGGTATATGACCTAATAAAGCAAAAAATGTTTAGAAAATATTAATTTTATTTGATTTTTTCATATTTTTCACCCCGGTTTTAATTTTATATTTTTTTAGACTAAGTGTATTGATGGAAGTTCATTATCGGAGTCACTAATGTCCTCATCATCGCAATTATCTAAACATGGTTCAGTAGAAAGGTCTAGCGCATCTTTTAAAGTAGGCAGTGATTGATACCATCCATGGAATTCGACGGGAATTGTTTCATTCCTGCATAATTTGAGAAGATCTTGTTTTTTTCACACTTATAGCCAATGGTTTGCTGTACAGCTTTTTTAGATGCTTGGGAAATATTGGTTTCTTTCCCCTACCAAAAAAATTGATGCATTTGTAGGGAACGTCGTGCATGTATTTCTATTCAATTATGCCTGGGTTTTTCTTGGAATACCTTAAGCTTTTGATAAGTAACCAGTTGACAGTATGATCATCTGTGTCTTTAGGTTTGTTCCCGATTAAGATTTCTGACAATGCTTTTAAATCATAAAAATCAGTAAAATCCAATTCGCTTACGTTGTAAGGCTCCCTACGTTTCTTTTTCCTGTTTGATCATGCCAGTCTGAATAATATATTAAGCCAATCATTAATTGTGTAAACCTGTACAAATTTCTCAGCATTTTCAATCGAACTATGCATGAAATCCGCTTCTTCTATATAACCCATATACTGCCATCCTAAGAAAGAAGGTAGTATCTCCAAAAATGTTAGTTTCTATATAATGCAGATTTTTGTAAACAAAGCTGGGCCACCATGAAAATATTTATCGATTCTGGAACTGTGTTGTAGTTATTCTGCTTATCATTGAATTAGTTCATATTATTATAAAATATGTCATTAAATTTTAATTAAAATGGCGGTAACTGCTTTTAATCAAGGTATATTATTG
Source organism: Galeruca laticollis (assembly GCA_963921935.1). Lineage (NCBI taxonomy): Eukaryota > Metazoa > Arthropoda > Insecta > Coleoptera > Chrysomelidae > Galeruca > Galeruca laticollis. Next base: position 51,474,665 of record OY998179.1, on the reverse strand, counting down.
CAATCGGTAAGAATGAATTGCATGAAAAAGCAGTAAATCCAATTGATTGGGGTTACTGCTTTTTAGTGTAGGATTACTCCAACGGAAAACACAGCAACACCACAAATAATTTAGTTTTATTAACTTTCTTAGTCAAGAACCCTCGTATTACACGATGAAACTCGACTATACATTTTGTTGAAAAAACGGATACTTAGTTGAACATATCATAAATTATTCAAAAAAACACAAATTTCACGTATCAATTATAATCAAACTCCGATCTTAAATCGGCGGCTACATCATTGATGGGAAGGTTCTGCCAAAATTGTCTTCGATTTTCGGGTATTAATATAACCAAATTTTGCAAAATCGCTTGCTTCCTTTCTTCTGCAATTCGTCTTGGTTTTGAAATGTTAGCAAGTTCTTTGAAGCAACCCTTGGTTACTTTTTATTTAATTTTTTCTCATTCCTTCGGTTCATTTGAAAGAAAACTTGTTTCATAAAATAAATTAAAGTTACCTCTCTTAGCAACAACTTCAACCATGTCTTTCAAGTAGGGCCGGGGTGTTGTATGGTCTATTTTGTAAATTCACAAGTTGTCAGGCCAATCAAAAAAATCCTCTAGCTTCAATCATTTGGTCTCAACCTTTCCGGAATTAGTAGACTGAACGCAAGACACAAAATCAGCAAAGTCATACACCTTTTTCATTCGCTGCAAAGACTGTTTCACCTGGTGGTGGAAACTGTCGGCTGACATAAAGGTATGTTTTGGTTCAAAATATCTAAAAATAATTGTCTGTGCTGCAATCTCCTTAGAATTGATGACATATATTAAGTATGAAAACAGTGACCAATTCTTGTTTTGTCATGCGCAGTTGTCAAGCCAAATGATTATATTCTCTACATCACGCAAGTGTAACATAAATGCGTGAAATGTACTTATCAAGTCTTCCTTCTTTCTGCCTGATATGCATTGATGCCAGAGGCACGCAAATTGTTCAATTCTCTGTATCTTTCCAACAGCTACAAATGCTTCGTTAAAAACCATGATTCTTTGACAAAACACAACTTTTTTGATCGTATCAATTCTGGGCAACATAATCACCTTTTCCAAGTCAGCTGAAACGCGAAGTGTGCTTGAGGAAAATCGTACTCTGCGTCAGCCCTGTATTTATCACGTCCCTCCTTGGATTTTTTCATGTGCTCTTTCCAGTTTCCAGTTGCAGTCACTGCAGTCTTCTGACAATGACTTCCGTATGTTCGGGATTGTGAAGGTTAAAACTCTCACACAGTTCATACTCCTCATGGCTGAATGATGCAAAGGAAATAAGTAAATCTTCAGATACGCATTTTCTGTACAGTTCATATGAACACTTTATATTTGGTTGAGTTATTATAAAATCTTTATGCATACTTCGAATGGTGATATCACTCGGAAGATATATTTTGAGAGGAGCATGTTCTCTCTGATAATGGGACACAGAAGGGTTGAAAGATTCAACATGTTTTCGTATTAATTTCCTGTCTATTCGTGGCGTTTTTATGTGTTCTCCTCTTCTCTCAAATTAAGGTACGATATTGTCAGGGTCTTCTTTCGCCAAAACATTTGTGATGATTTTGTCGTTCTTTGGATCATATCCTAGAGTGCACAGAAAAAATGTTTTCTATCCTACCCTGTAAGAAAGTTGAATTTTACCGGCTTTACGGAGTTGAGAAAGTTGCCTTTTCCACGGCTAGCCGAGAAAATAAGTTTCAGATTTTTACGCTAGGTGGCGATCCAATTGACATAAATCAAATAAACATTGCCAATTTGATTGATATCCCACTTAAAATAGCATAACCGATTTCAATCACATTAAGTAGTCCAAAGAATGCCATTGAACGTCAGTATAAAAATAAATTATTTTTTGCAGTTGTAAACGTCTACGAATTCATTCAATCATGAGTTGTCATGTTTTATGTTTGTTTGAAGTTAACCACCGTAGCTACAGGTAACGTTGAAGGTTGTTATAATGAAATAAATGTCACTAGAAAACTGTTCAGCATTAACGACATGGCGGCATCTTCTACTATGACTAACACAGCATATGAAGCATTTTATTATTCGTTCGAGAAACGATTTCTGAGCTGTTGTTATATAGCGACGTGCGTGTTTGAGAGGTTATGTATGTAACCAAATCCGAGTTTTTGTTAATAGTAATATCACAATAACCAAGGTTACCCTACCTCCCTAGTAGAGTTAAATGGAATTAATTCGTTCCATTACCTATCCAAATTTTTGATATCGGTTAGCTCCATCGGATCAAGTAAACGAACTCAAAATTATAAAAGTCGGTTGTAGATCGCTAACCCGACCAAGTTTCCGTAAATACCTTAAAACTGCTGGAATGATTCCTTTAATAGAAAATATAATAGACACATGAGACATAACTTCCTTTATTGAGCAAGTTCAGTTCTCAAATTTATCCAAGCAAGGTATATCTTTTGTTAACTGAACTATACGTAATGCAATTTTCATTATCACTGTGGGAAATAATGACTCACAGTATTGAATTTTATATTATGAACTGAAATTTGTGTTCAAAAAATATTACCAACAATTATCGTGTAGGATAAAAAATTATGTGTAAACCACGGCAGTAAAGTGCCTTTTCAGGCCTCAAGAAGTAGCCAGGCTCGGCTGCACTTTGGCTGTCCATATCTTCTTGCGGCCTGTAAATACCACTTTACCGCCAAGGTATACAATACACTATTGCACACTTCGTACTTTTTACCATCACTTTTTAAAAAATACTTAAACGTCCTTTTACGAGCACTTTCTACACTACCGCGCCTTCTTTTCACATCGTGCGTTTGACGATACAAAAATCATTCTCTCTTGCCAATTCATCGACCAGTACTGCTTGTTTATTGATGCTCGCTGATTCTAATTAAACAATGTTTTACATTTCCTATGGCACACTACGCATCCGGGTCGAATATAGTGTTTGTCTCGTTGCTTCTGAGCACGTTCTTCTAGTCTTTCTTGTTTTGTTTTATCATGTCACTTTCTGAGTTCTCCCTTTTTAGTATTATTTTCATAGGAATACGGTAACACTTGTTGAAGCTATTGCACTGGTTGAAGCAGCTGTTGTAATGCTTTTATTATTGATATAAGTATTATTAGTTGCTCTGGAAATGTCATCTGAGTCTGATTCAGCGCTATCTTCGGAAAGAGACTACGAAAAGTCAGGGTCTTCAAGTGAGTCATCAGAATCAGCTTGAAAATTCGTTAGAGTGGGCGTAGCTTGCAAAGCTGAATCTTCATTTTCAGTGGTTTGCAGCCTGACCGGTTCTAAGTTAATATATGACAATAAAAATATAAATAATCGAGTCAATAATTATACTTACCTATGAAAACTTTTTTAAGGAAATATTTTTTTTATTATTGGTGAGAACTAACACGTACACACAAAGTGACTGATCACAGCAAACTGACAGGAACCAACACGCCATAGACAAATAATAATTTAAGAGACAGTTTGATGCATAGGCGGTATGTGGCACAACGTTTCTGCGCAAGTTCCCCGCGCATGGAGTCTCTACTGTCGCGAACTACGAGACTGTTTTACATATACAAAATAGAACAAAATATCATAAATATCAATACATTTCAAAACGTCGCCTTTAATGTAGATAAATATTATAAAATATCCTAGTGTATTAACTTTTACGTCATTAAAAACGAAAATATACAAAACCAATCTTACATTGGTGGGTGTGAATCTGGTTTCTGTTTGTCAAATGCAAAGTGAAAAGTGACAGTGTCAAAAATAACAATTCCGAAAAAGCAGACAATACAAGAGTGAGTATTTTTTAATTTATTTAGGATTTAGTTTTAATAAAGTAAATAAAATTAAGTGAACCTTTAAAATGTCACCACCAGGTAAAATTAGTCGTAGTTGTATAGCAAAAAATTGTAATAATACATATTTTTGACCAATTCGCAATTTGGAGTTTAAGAACAAAACATTTTTCAAATTTCCATCTGACATATTAGTCAAAGGAAACAGTTGTACAAAATTTTAGAAATTCCTTATACATCCAAAGATCAAAGGTTGTGTGATGATGAGGCATTTACAAATTCATTATGCAAAAGACTTAATAAATTTGCTTTACCTTTGCAACCCTTCCATCATACACCACCAAAAGAAATTGAAGATAATAATAATAAAACTCAAGCCTTTGAAAATACAGTATTGCCCGTAAAAAGACAGCTTATTTTTTGTAACAATAATGATAGTCTTAAAGAAACTGAATTTGAACCTTTGCCTTAAAAACAATGTTTGGAATCTAGTATTTTAAGTAAAATAAACGAAACTAGGGTCAGTAATTTATCTCCCAAGAAGAAGAAAATGTATTACATTAATAAAAATCAGAGAAATAGAATATGTAAATTAAAAAAGGCACTTATCAGTAGTAATAACAAAATTAAAAAAGCAGTTAAATTGTCAGAATCAAAGTTATTTCAAAATTTTAATTCAGAATTAGATCCAGCAGCCATGGATTTTTTAAAAAGTAGTACTGCCAACTCTAAGAAACATAAACCTTCATGGTCAATAACGGATAAGGCCCTTTCATTAGCCATTTATAAGAAGGAACCACGAGCATATAATTTTTTAAAACGTTTTATAACTTTGCTCAGTAAATCTACTTTACAGTCACTAAGATCAGTGCCATTTGAAACTGGAATTAATAAAGCAATTTTTGATAGGCTTAAAGGAAGGGTTGTCAAAATGAAGCAGATAGATAAAAATTGTGTCCTCTTATTTGATGAGATAGCTTTAAAAGAACAATTGACTTTGGATGTGGCTAATGACAAACGAACTCTTTGCAAAAAGTCTTATAAATTTTGATTGGTTGACTTGTCGAGATCATAAATCATACGTATTTTCTCAACTCATAAAAGTCTGTGTTCTCTTATTAATTAAAAAATATAATGATGGTAAGAGGACTAACAAACAAAAATAATTATTATTTTTTGGTAAAAATGTACTGCCTTTAATTTTTTTTTTGTTTCAGACCTGTTCCTGGCTTAATGTAAAGGGGAATCTACTTTTTAAATGCTTTTTATTAAAATATTTGATGTAATATTGGATAAACTTTCTTAAGTATAATGCTGTAATTTGAGTAGAAATGGGTAATTTTGTGATTAATAATAATATGTAACTGTATGGTAAATTAGTGATATAGATAATAATAGTTTTCTCATGTTTTGTGTTACCAATTTAAAACATTATTTAATATTCAAGCTAGTGTGCCATTTTTAATTTTAGTTTTCGCTAAGTATATGTTTATGTTGTGTATTTATACAACTGTAGGTTACCTCTGATTTACATGTTTTGTCTTTTTAATTAATTCAAAGAAAGTGAATGTGAAGTTTCTTGTTTTCTGAAATAAAAAAGTTAAAAAAAGGTGAGAGCTGGGCAGCTATGGGGATGGCGGAGGCTGCAATAGAATTTTTTTGAAAAATGTACAGTCGTATAATTGCCTATTTATAGTGCGTGTGGTAGGAAAAATAACTTTGAAAATAAAATTGTGTGGAAACACTGTTAAGTGATATTAGAATAATTGTTTTAATAATAGGAGATATTATTGAAAATTTAAATTTTTTGATTATTGTAACTGATAATTTAATCATATGTTTTTGTACTTTAATATTATCGTTAACTATTATAATAAGAATTTTAAAGTTATCAATGTAATAACATGTATAGATAATAGACCTATGTATAGTAAACAAATATTATATTAATTTGTTTTTATATTATATGCAGGTTAATAAAAATTTTAAATGTGTGCTGTTTTATTATTTATTACCCAAATTATTTGTCTCAAAATTGTTTATAATTATTATTTCATTACAAAAATGAAATATAATTTTTTGGAATGAAATAATTATATAATAAACAATTTTAAGACAAACTGTAAAATTTACCTACCCATAATCCAAACTACCAAATTTAAATATCCCGCCTGTAAGAATTAGTTCTGTTTCCCGCAAGGGGTGCGCTGAGATCGACGCGATGCCAGCTGTTTATATGGGAACGAACACTCTCTTAATATGTTTACACGCTTCACTCAGTTTAAACCCAAAAAACTGAGAATTGTGGTGGGGCATGTCGCGATAAAGTCATGCAATTGCTAGATTAAAAAGCAGTATTTCCATTTTCTGTAAGAGATACTGCCTTTAAGACTTGTATTGGGTACTTACTGCCTTTTAACTAAGGAATACTTGATAACAAGTTTAGTTACTGCAATTTTCATAGTCTACCAGACCAATGAATTAACGCTTACTGCTTTCTAGCTTTGTAAGGTATACTTATAATTGTATAAGGAGCCTATAGAAAGAGGAAATTCGAAAATGGTAAAAATTGGAGATACTGCCTTCTTGCTTAGGACGGCAGTATAACTATGCCCACTTTACAAAAAATTATGCTGAATTGTTCCAAGATGTGTAACCTGAACCAGATAGAGAAGTAAAGCAGCAACATACTGATTACGATTCAGCCCTCCGCATGTCTCAGACCATAGTGTTGCTACCTTCACATATGCTGGCAAATTATTCAGGTAACGAAATAAACAAGAACCTATTTCCGAGCTGCCCCTGTTAGCATTTAATTCCGTCCAGAAATAACAAAAGACATCATTTGGAGGGGCCGAATTATAGATTGTAAGCAAACTTTTCTTGATTAGTACGTCGGGCTTACATCTAAGCAGGGTATTTGAAGTACTGACTGCAGATAAAAAGTGGCTGAAACTTGCATCAGTAGTGGCTCGTACTTTGTCATTATTTTTAGCTATATAGTAGTCTTGTTTTCGCCTAATAAGATTTTCGTAAATTTCATCATTCTCTAACATATTTTCACTCCCACAGCCACCCACTTCAGAGGACATGAAAAATAGGATAATGCGAGCTTTTTAAAGAATAACACCAGAAATATTAAAAAAAATTACCAATAATTTTTTTAAAAGAGTTCAAGCTTGTATCTAACACGATAGGCATGATTTTGAATACTTTCTTTAACTTTTTTGTAAGTTTTTTTACTAATCTTAATGCAAAGTTAATGATTGTGTACCCTTAATAAAATTCTGATTTAGGAGACCTTCAATGGTTGAAACAAAGCCCTTACTGTCAAAATAACAAATTTTAATTTTTTAAAAACTTTCCATCGGGATTTCATCATGTCATAGGTAACTAGATGTCAGCAAATAACTGAATATTCAAAAACAAATTTAAAATATCTCGAAAACTATCAGAGTTAGATATAGGTAACCCTAATACCAACTGAAAGGTAATAAATTTCCACGTTGAATAGACCCAACAGATACAGGGTGTTCCATTTAAATTAAACCAGAAAATTATGTATTAAATGGTTAGTGTTATACTGTCATATTAAAAACACCCTGTATATTATAGCATACCAGTAAATATTGGAAACAGAATATTGAAAGCTTTTAGTGAGATAGTGTAAAGCAAATGTGGTTATTCGTTTTTATTTTGAAGTTATTGTATTTTTTCGGAGGGTCTACAAATTATGTAAAATCGATTTATCCTGGAAACTGAACTAGATAGGTATGGGGAAATTTTGATGAACTTACATTATTTTTAATAGTATAATTCAAAAATGTGATAAAATACAGGGTGTTCCATTTAAAGGAACCTAACTTTGCTACGGCACGCTTTTTTGGAGCACACTGTATATTCCAAAATACTTTTAAATTATAGTCCTAAGTAATCTACTTAATTCTAGGTCTAAATTTTCCTAATTTTATTTGCCGTTAAGACGCCAGAGAATAGTTCATTCATAGTGCTCCACCCTGTATATATATATACATATATATATATATATATATATATATATATATATATATATATATATGTATATTCAGCAAACATTTATTTGTTACCTATTGATCGTGTTGGTAACAAACGTAGAGAGTTTCCAAATGATTTTTTGATTTAAAAGTAAGGCAGACTCCCAGAAAATAACTTAGTTTACTCTAAACAACCAAAAAGTGTTCACATTCTATTTATGGATCTTAACTAAATCCTTCACAAATTTATAAGTGTAAGTGAGGATTACTCCGAATTCTGAGTAAACATTAAAATCGAATAAATTCTCATCAATATCATTATCAAGTATTGTGTTGGACGTCACTTTCGAATGTATTCTATTTAATAAATGTTTAATTTGTGGAGTAATATGATCGTCAATATTATTTTTCAGATAACTACAATATTCCTAGCTCCATATCACGCTATAGATTTTGTCAAACATAAACCTGCCGATGTTGATGCGAGTAGTGTGGATACTTTTCTAGTGGGAAGTTGTGCTGTTCCTTTGAAATTGATGATGACACTCAGGGAAGTACTGCCACATGCTAAAATTTGCCAAGGTTATGGTCAAACGGAAGCTGGATCTTTGATTACCATGTTCAATTGTACTTCACCTGAAGATTATGCTTTACAACTTAAGAAGCCCCTATCCTGTGGCAAGATATTGGAAGGTATACAGTGGAAAGTGAGTAATATTACTTTTTTGCCAAACCCTATCTACAATGCAAGAAAAGTATTGGTTTATCCCAAAAAAGTTGGTATTTTCGATTTTTTCTGAGTAATTTCCACGTTTTTCAGTTATATAAACACGGAAAACGCGTTTTTGAAAAAAAAATCCTTTGCTTGCCGTCGTCGTCGGCCACTTTTTGTAATTATGTCTTCTTAGCACGATATGGTCTCCGTAGTGTATAAATTCACCAATTTTATTGGATATTGCTCAAAACAGCTCACAGTTGAACTCTATTGATTTTCAGCTTACCGGAGTCAGTACAATGGATGCTATGGTACCTTGAAGTGCCACTCGTTTAGTCATTTTTGGATAAATTTAGGTTTGCTAGCACGATACACCCTCCGGAGTATATATAAGTGACTAATTTGATGATTAAAACTGGTTAAGGACTTCTCACAGGTTACCCCTCTTGACTTTAAGCTCACCAGAGCCACTTTAACTGGACCTATATGTCCAGATACACTACATTTTTGGTCATTTGTGGGAATATTTCAGTTTGTTATCACGATATAGCCTTCGGACTGTATACAAGTGGCCAATTTTATGGAGATTCGTTTGCTTGAGCTACTCGACTACGGCTGGTGGCACAATTATGCAAACTCATGTGAAATATTTCATTTTCAACACTTGATATACAATATACTATTATCGCACGTGTCCGTGTTTGTCGTTTTTGACTCATGTGTTTCCTTCTTCGTGTTCCATCTCTGCTTATGAAACAAGATTCTGATTGGAGGAAACGTCGTTATTGGATTCGTCAGTCTCATTCTCCGACATATCTTGCTCAGACTCAGATTCGTCTTACATAATTTCAAATTCACCGTTTTCTAAGCTGCTATCACTATCTTCTGCTACTTCATCTACTGGATCATCCATGCATTCTTGCCAAAGTCTTTCAAGTCTTGCTTGTTCCTTTTCGTAACTGCAAACAGCCATTTTCGTCGTATACTGTGTTGAATGAATGACCCAATGAGTCTTCATAAATACTTTTCTGAATACAAAATATGATTTTATCATGTAGAATGAACATTGACTTACAAAGTATCTTGAGCAAATCAGGTACGCATAAACTAACATCGGTCCACAAGACTGCGATTGCACTATAGCTATAAAAGTTTATGAGGCTGGTCTCAGAGACCGTATGTTAGTTATGGAAGATAAAAGGTATCAGCAAAAGTGTAATAACTGTTATTGAGAATTCAATTATATTGGTAACGAATTAATTCAATGTAAAGAACTCAACTTGTAATATCTTTAATAACCTAAATTCCATAACAAGATCAATTGTGAGTTAATTCAAATACGTTTTTGCAAATTTTTCTACATGCTTTATCTAAAAGCTTATAATGTTTTAGCTTGTTGATACCGAAACAGAAGAAAAAGTTCTGGGACCAAATCAAAGAGGAGAGTTGAGAATTAAATTTGATGGTTATATAATGAACGGCTACTACAAAATGGACTCTTCTTCGGCTTTCGATACTGAAGGATATTTGAAAACGGGTGATATACTCTACTATGATGAGGACGATTGTTTTTACGTTGTAGGAAGAATCAAAGAAATATTCAAATACAGAGGATGGCACATTCTCCCTAATCTCATAGAAGACATCATACTTTCTCATCCTGCTGTTAAAGAAGCAGCTGTAATTGGAGTACCTCATGAAATTGATGGCGAACATGCAATGGCGGTGGTCGTACTATTTGATGGATACGATCAGACGTGTGCAAAGGAAATCGAGGAATTTGTTAACGGAAAAGTTGCTGATAGCCAAAAGTTGAGAGCAGGCGTTAAAATAGTAGATCATATTCCAAAAACCACAACTAATAAGATTAGACGGATTGATTTGCTAAAGATTGTTGGAGTAGTCAAAAATAGCATTTGAGGGAATATGTGAGATTCAGATTTTAAAACCGAAAATTAAACTTTACCCTGTATTAAAGATGTATATTGCAAACATTGATTAATATATTATGTTTGATTTATTATATAAAAGATACTGTGTTACCTATCTTTGTTTCTTATTTGACTATAACTGCTTCTTTCGGTCAAAATTTTCAAACAAAAAAGGTATAGACACTTCCTTGGTATCCATGTAATGAACGTTTACTCAGATTTGGAAGCACTCTGAATGGAGTGAAAATACCTGTAAATTCACAAACATTTCTAGGCACATTGTTTACTCTTCTAACTTAGAGAGGAATGAAATTGCTTTGACTAATCATTCTAATTCTACAAATCTCTTTTTTATTCAGAACCTTTCCAACCGAGTACAAATACTGATTTCAAAGTTAGAAGGGAGTATTTTCACGTTATAGCGACGATCCATTTTACAATAATGGAGCAAGTATGCTGTATTTGAGAAAATAATATATGGAAACTCCTTAACTAGATAAGAAAAAATCAAGTTAAGCATGTTATGACAAATCTGTAGTCATACTAGAGTACTTAATGATCTATGACCAACACCAAAAAGTATATCATAGTCGATATAGTAATCTATTAATTTTTTTTATTTTGATAAAATTACATACATGGCCAATATATATATATATATATATATATATACGAGATATATATATATATATATATATATATATATATATATATATATATATAAACAAAGAGCAAACAACAAGTGTTGTCATGGGAAAGCACGCAAAAATAAAGAGGTTACTGAAGAGGAGTGGTAACCGTAAACATGCATGTTTCTAGCTCATTAGCCTTCATCAGTACGGTATATATATAAATATATATATATATATATATATATATATATATATATATATATATTGAACCAGGTATCATATATATTAAAAGAATTCAGTTGTGTAGGAATATTTTGCTTATATGAAAATAGATTGAAATGATGAAATTCAAGGAAACATTATAAAAAGAAAGCACCATTCATAATAAAATGTATGGAAATGAAAGATATATTTAATAATTAGTTTATAACAAAAATAAATAAAGAGATTACCTTAATAAATGTATAAAATTAGAAACTGCGTAATAAATGTAGTGGAGAAAATTAAAGCTGCCCAAGTTGATGAATGATTATGTGCTATTGCGTAGTCAGCTGTTCATCTAAAATAAAAATAATCTTAGTATAGTCAATTCATAATTATTATCAGTTTACATAGTTAAGTTATTAAGCATATGCATATTTAAGAGAATAAGGAGAATAAGTTTCATAGATAAGTTAATAATGATATAGAGAAAATTATATATTGCAAAGTAGAATAAATTTAGAGTCAATAAATAATAATTTGTGAATGAATTTAAAGAAATATTTGATAAGACAGTATAGAATTAATGTATATAATTTAAAACAAAGAATATGGAGAGGTTACATGAAAGAATTTATGTTCATAAATAAATATAACTGTCACAGTAATACATTGTCAATAACAAAACTAGATATTGGACTATTAAAAGGTAATTATGTATATCACCAAATATGAAGTATTTATTTGATAACAATTCAAGGAACTATAAATAAAACTTATAATGCCAAGTGAATTTACATTAGTACATGTATAAAACTTTTCTGTATGTGAAATAAATGTTAACATAATTCGATTGCTCAAAACAATATGTGATTGGTTTAAAAACAGTGACAGAACAAAGTTCAATCAATGAAGAAAAAAACAATTTTTTTAAATAGTGACCTAACAAACAAAATGATTGTTTGTTGAAAAAAATTGAAAATCGGCAGGGAAGCGTAAGAGTTGGGAGTCGGCGTCAAAATAAGAAGAGGCTTATGTAAAAGTGCTCCAGAAATATCATGAAAATTCCCATTTCTCATGCCTAAACTTACGAGTAACTGTTAAATAATAAACTACAAATACAAACAGTTGTATCCAGTTTTCCTGGAAGAACAATCAAGATTTCTCCTAATTATCGGTGTTGGAACTTCGATGGAGTATTCCTGGGTCCAGAAGTGTTCATCCCAAGTCCAGAACTTCAGGTCAGTGCTCATTTAAAATATTATTGGCCAATAATAAGTGTTAAAATATAAAAAAAACTCAACTCAGTGCATAATTTCATGAAATTAACAAACTTTGCGACAATGATCGATCTAAAACAGAAAGAAAACGAACTTTATGTAGATAATTAATTAAACGAATCTTTATTAATAATTGAAAAGGCCTAATTCAATATAAATAAAGCTTGTACTTACGCCATTTTCTAATATCATAATGAAGCTTCTTCATACATTTTTCATGTAATATTTCCATGTGTATATAAATCTTATAATCTATTTCTTCCACAGCAATGTTTAATTTGTAATTCGTATATGTATATTTTCACCATAAATTATTTTATATATAAAACAATATCTCTATATTCAACGACGAAAACGTTGTGTTTATGAAACAGCTCACAGATGTTATGCATCGTAAAGTTTCCGTTTGCGTCGCTCTGAACCACATGACTAGAGTTAAGCATGCGCACATGATGGTATATAAAAATCAATAATATTATTTTGTAATCCATAGGCGTCGCAGTTTATAAATATTAAATTCAAAAGTTTTCTTTAAAAAATTAAATTCTTTTACAAATAAAGTGTTTCTTTTATTTCATATAAGTGAAATATATCTACAGAAGCCTGTACTCAAAGATAAACAGGGTTTCATGCTCTACCGAACCAATAATATAATTATTACATAAAATTAATAAACTATAAATAAACAACTGAGCTAGCCACAACACACAATAAATAAATAAATAAGTAAATATCTAATTTAAATATAATATAACAATATTCAAGGATAATATATATATTTATTTATATATATATATATATATATATATCTGTATCTGTTGTTATAAAAAAAATATTAATATTTAACAAAGCAAAAACAAATTACTTAATTATAATTTATTTATACATTTTTTGATGAAAAATTTATTGCTATTTTTTCTACATCTTCATGACTGGACTTACAAACACCACTTTTGATATATTTTTATTCTTTTTAGTAACAGAACAACCTCATCTGAATATTTGTTCTTCTACTTTGTGGAACATTAATTTAGAAATCACAGGAAATTGATCGAGAAAGAGAAACGATAAATTATTTTTGGAAATCAACCTAGAATGAATAAATTAACATCCCAAAAAAATACCTTAAACCGATTTTCTTCAATTGAAGTAACTGCAAACCATTCTCTCTACTTTTTTTTCTCTCAGTGTTACAATGTCGTTATGATTTAATAAATGCGTCCGAATACCAAATAATCTCAGTTAATTGTCTAGTGAGAACCAATTACAATTACAATTGAAATAATTTAATATTTTGGTCGAAAGAAAGCAGCTATTATTTCTAAACTTTCGCGCCAACTGATCCTAACCTCGGTCGCTAATCACCCATACGGTACACTCACACCCACGTTCTAGTTCAATATTATTTGATACGCATACTGAGGTTGTTGTGCTTGTTTTGTAAGCCTGAATTAAGGGTTACTGCCCGAAACGTCACTTTTTAAAAAGATACTTTATTGACAATACAACTATACACCTTAAACACAAAATACACTATATTCAATACATTCAATTAATCGAACTTATACAGTGCTATTCTAAAGGCCCCTCTCCCCTCGTATCTTTTGAACGGCTACACCTACATTAATAAAATTTGGAGGGTGAAAATAAAGTGTTGTAAACTTCTCTACGAATGGTAGCAGGTGACGTAATAGTAATAGATGACGTCACAGTGCCACTCTGGCCAATAATTTTAAATAGGACCTTATGGCAAGTGATATCTCGTTTGAAAGGCATTGAAATTGGCTACATAGCCATATTAATTTTGTTTGGGTTTAAATTAATTTTGACGGATTTCCAAAATTATTGAAATAATATTTTTGAATTTAATTAATCAAATATGAACAATGGATTCTTATAGCAAGTGTTCGAAATGTGCTCCGTCTACTTCCTGACACTAATACATCCTATAAGTAAACTCTTGTCGTACCCGTTCGAATGTGTCAGCTGAAATAGCATTGCATTCTTCAGTAATTCTTTCTTTCAAAACGCCAATGCTATCTGGTGCCGTAGTATAAACCTTGGATTGCAAGTACCCCTTAGACAAAAATTTGATGGTGCCAGATCTGGTGACCGACGTGGCCATTCTATAAGACCTCGCCGGCCGATGTATTACTGTCAGGAGTGGACGGAGCACATTTCGAACACTTGCTATAGGAATCCATTGTTGATATTTGATTAATTAAATTTGAAAAAATAATTTCAATAATTTTGGTATTTATTTAATTTATCTGTCAAAATTAATTTAAACCCAAACAAAATTAATATGACTGTGTAACCAATGTCAATGCCTTTCAAACGAGATATCACTAGCCATAAGGTCCTATTTAAAATTATTGGCCAGAGTGGCACTGTGACGTCATCTATTACTATTACGTCACCTGTTACCATTCGTAGAGAAGTTTACAACACTTTATTTCCACCCTCCAAAATGTATCAATGTGAGTGTAGCCATTCAAAAGATACGAGGGGGGAGGGGACTTTTGAATAGCACTGTATACTAAAATAAATGCAGCTATAGACTAAAAATATGCAATTCTGCAGAATCAACATTTGTTGTACATGGATCAACGTTTGTGACTTATACCGGAAGCTCGAAGGTTAATAGCATGCATGAACCATGGGTCAGCGAACTGTAACTTCTCCATCCCCTGAAGAAGTTTTGTAAGGGACGAACAAAACTGATGGTGATGATGGCACATTCTGATGAACCTCTGGTTCTTCTGGAGTTTCACGTTGACGTCCTCGAAGTTTATATAATCCCAGTATTATACAAATGGTTATGATGATGTAGATTGGAGTCATCCAGAAGTGTGTGGGGTCTGTCTTTTGCTGATTGGTAGATATTGATTGTAGTCGTTCTTCTTCCCTGGTGAGGAGGTGGAGTTGGTCTAATGGGATTTTCTTGGTTGTCAACGGTTTGGTCTTGACTATCTGAGTCTGTGGCGAGGTTTTGATTCTTGGCAGGGTTAAAGCTTCTTCTCGTATTACCGATTTTGTGTTTTCAAATGCTTCCGTATTTGTTCTGACGCGACATCCTGGAGGAAGTTCGATGAGGTATGTTCCTTGAAGCACCATAATTTTTGAAGTGGAACACTGTGTATATAATGGGCTTCTGACATGTCTTGAATGAATGTGGAGTTAATTGAGATAGGTAGATGTTCGCAACGGGCTTCTTCGTTGGTGAGCTTCAGGATTTCGTTAACACAATCATAGCTTTCTTGAAGTAGCTGTTCTACACATAGGAATTCTATGCCCATTGGTTCACAGGGTATTTCCATATATTGGTAAAGGTTTTCATTAGAGGCTAAGTAAGGACCAGGTGGAATGATTATTGTTTGGTTATGCGTGCGTATGAGGGCGTCGGCGTTAGTATTAGATTTACCGTTTTTATATGCAACTACATAGTCGAACTCTTCCAATTTCAGTCGCCATCCTACTTATTTAGAATTTGGGTCCTTCAGCGAGAACAACCATTTGAAGGGTTGATGATTTGATAGAATTTTGAATTTCCTTCCAAACAGATAGGGGCGAAAGTATTTAGTAGCCCATATTATTGCTAGCATTTCTTATTCTATAGTTGAGTATTTAATTTCTGTTTCGTTCAGAGTTCTGGACGCGTATGCACTTGGCTTGTCGTTGCCAATGGGACCTTGAGAAAGTACGGCTCCAATGGCGAAGATGCTAGCATCTGTGGTGACGTTGAATGGCTTCGTGAAGTCAGGATATATTGAAGCAGTGGTTCATTGGTTAAGAGGTTCTTACAGGTCTTGATACATTCTAGGAATACTGGTGTGTGTTCTATTTTAGCATCTTTCTTCAAGCATGAAGTTAAAGGTTTCGTTATTCGAGCAAAGTCTTTGATGCATTTTCTGTAGTAGCCCATTAATCCCAGAAACCCTCTGATTTCTTTAACTGTTTTCGAAATTGGGTAGTCGACAATATAGCTTTGATTTTGTCTGGATTCGGCTCAGTTCCTTCTGGAGTCACAATGTGGCCTAAGAAGCTAACTTCCTTTTTCAGAAATTCACATTTGTCTGTCTACCTGTATCTTAAATCCCGTTTCTCTAAGTCTTTTGAAGATTCTCGTGAGATTGACGAGATGTTCATGTAGGGACGTAGAAAAAACGATTATGTCATCCATATATACAAGACATATTTCTCCTTGCAATCATTTGAGAACATTGTCCATTACTCTTTGAAATGTTGCAGGGGCGTTCTTGAGTCCAAATGGCATTCTGAGGTATTCATAGTGACACATGCATATGCATATTTAAGAGAATAAGGAGAATAAGTTTCATAGATAAGTTAATAATGATATAGAGAAAATTATATATTGCAAAGTAGAATAAATTTAGAGTCAATAAATAATAATTTGTGAATGAATTTAAAGAAATATTTGATAAGACAGTATAGAATTAATGTATATAATTTAAAACAAAGAATATGGAGAGGTTACATGAAAGAATTTATGTTCATAAATAAATATAACTGTCACAGTAATACATTGTCAATAACAAAACTAGATATTGGACTATTAAAAGGTAATTATGTATATCACCAAATATGAAGTATTTATTTGATAACAATTCAAGGAACTATAAATAAAACTTATAATGCCAAGTGAATTTACATTAGTACATGTATAAAACTTTTCTGTATGTGAAATAAATGTTAACATAATTCGATTGCTCAAAACAATATGTGATTGGTTTAAAAACAGTGACAGAACAAAGTTCAATCAATGAAGAAAAAAACAATTTTTTTAAATAGTGACCTAACAAACAAAATGATTGTTTGTTGAAAAAAATTGAAAATCGGCAGGGAAGCGTAAGAGTTGGGAGTCGGCGTCAAAATAAGAAGAGGCTTATGTAAAAGTGCTCCAGAAATATCATGAAAATTCCCATTTCTCATGCCTAAACTTACGAGTAACTGTTAAATAATAAACTACAAATACAAACAGTTGTATCCAGTTTTCCTGGAAGAACAATCAAGATTTCTCCTAATTATCGGTGTTGGAACTTCGATGGAGTATTCCTGGGTCCAGAAGTGTTCATCCCAAGTCCAGAACTTCAGGTCAGTGCTCATTTAAAATATTATTGGCCAATAATAAGTGTTAAAATATAAAAAAAACTCAACTCAGTGCATAATTTCATGAAATTAACAAACTTTGCGACAATGATCGATCTAAAACAGAAAGAAAACGAACTTTATGTAGATAATTAATTAAACGAATCTTTATTAATAATTGAAAAGGCCTAATTCAATATAAATAAAGCTTGTACTTACGCCATTTTCTAATATCATAATGAAGCTTCTTCATACATTTTTCATGTAATATTTCCATGTGTATATAAATCTTATAATCTATTTCTTCCACAGCAATGTTTAATTTGTAATTCGTATATGTATATTTTCACCATAAATTATTTTATATATAAAACAATATCTCTATATTCAACGACGAAAACGTTGTGTTTATGAAACAGCTCACAGATGTTATGCATCGTAAAGTTTCCGTTTGCGTCGCTCTGAACCACATGACTAGAGTTAAGCATGCGCACATGATGGTATATAAAAATCAATAATATTATTTTGTAATCCATAGGCGTCGCAGTTTATAAATATTAAATTCAAAAGTTTTCTTTAAAAAATTAAATTCTTTTACAAATAAAGTGTTTCTTTTATTTCATATAAGTGAAATATATCTACAGAAGCCTGTACTCAAAGATAAACAGGGTTTCATGCTCTACCGAACCAATAATATAATTATTACATAAAATTAATAAACTATAAATAAACAACTGAGCTAGCCACAACACACAATAAATAAATAAATAAGTAAATATCTAATTTAAATATAATATAACAATATTCAAGGATAATATATATATTTATTTATATATATATATATATATATATATATATATATATCTGTATCTGTTGTTATAAAAAAAATATTAATATTTAACAAAGCAAAAACAAATTACTTAATTATAATTTATTTATACATTTTTTGATGAAAAATTTATTGCTATTTTTTCTACATCTTCATGACTGGACTTACAAACACCACTTTTGATATATTTTTATTCTTTTTAGTAACAGAACAACCTCATCTGAATATTTGTTCTTCTACTTTGTGGAACATTAATTTAGAAATCACAGGAAATTGATCGAGAAAGAGAAACGATAAATTATTTTTGGAAATCAACCTAGAATGAATAAATTAACATCCCAAAAAAATTCCTTAAACCGATTTTCTTCAATTGAAGTAACTGCAAACCATTCTCTCTACTTTTTTTTCTCTCAGTGTTACAATGTCGTTATGATTTAATAAATGCGTCCGAATACCAAATAATCTCAGTTAATTGTCTAGTGAGAACCAATTACAATTACAATTGAAATAATTTAATATTTTGGTCGAAAGAAAGCAGCTATTATTCCTAAACTTTCGCGCCAACTGATCCTAACCTCGGTCGCTAGTCACCCATACGGTACACTCACACCCACGTTCTAGTTCAATATTATTTGATACGCATACTGAGGTTGTTGTGCTTGTTTTGTAAGCCTGAATTAAGGGTTACTGCCCGAAACGTCACTTTTTAAAAAGATACTTTATTGACAATACAACTATACACCTTAAACACAAAATACACTATATTCAATACATTCAATTAATCGAACTTATACAGTGCTATTCTAAAGGCCCCTCTCCCCTCGTATCTTTTGAACGGCTACACCTACATTAATAAAATTTGGAGGGTGAAAATAAAGTGTTGTAAACTTCTCTACGAATGGTAGCAGGTGACGTAATAGTAATAGATGACGTCACAGTGCCACTCTGGCCAATAATTTTAAATAGGACCTTATGGCAAGTGATATCTCGTTTGAAAGGCATTGAAATTGGCTACATAGCCATATTAATTTTGTTTGGGTTTAAATTAATTTTGACGGATTTCCAAAATTATTGAAATAATATTTTTGAATTTAATTAATCAAATATGAACAATGGATTCTTATAGCAAGTGTTCGAAATGTGCTCCGTCTACTTCCTGACACTAATACATCCTATAAGTAAACTCTTGTCGTACCCGTTCGAATGTGTCAGCTGAAATAGCATTGCATTCTTCAGTAATTCTTTCTTTCAAAACGCCAATGCTATCTGGTGCCGTAGTATAAACCTTGGATTGCAAGTACCCCTTAGACAAAAATTTGATGGTGCCAGATCTGGTGACCGACGTGGCCATTCTATAAGACCTCGCCGGCCGATGTATTACTGTCAGGAGTGGACGGAGCACATTTCGAACACTTGCTATAGGAATCCATTGTTGATATTTGATTAATTAAATTTGAAAAAATAATTTCAATAATTTTGGTATTTATTTAATTTATCTGTCAAAATTAATTTAAACCCAAACAAAATTAATATGACTGTGTAACCAATGTCAATGCCTTTCAAACGAGATATCACTAGCCATAAGGTCCTATTTAAAATTATTGGCCAGAGTGGCACTGTGACGTCATCTATTACTATTACGTCACCTGTTACCATTCGTAGAGAAGTTTACAACACTTTATTTCCACCCTCCAAAATGTATCAATGTGAGTGTAGCCATTCAAAAGATACGAGGGGGGAGGGGACTTTTGAATAGCACTGTATACTAAAATAAATGCAGCTATAGACTAAAAATATGCAATTCTGCAGAATCAACATTTGTTGTACATGGATCAACGTTTGTGACTTATACCGGAAGCTCGAAGGTTAATAGCATGCATGAACCATGGGTCAGCGAACTGTAACTTCTCCATCCCCTGAAGAAGTTTTGTAAGGGACGAACAAAACTGATGGTGATGATGGCACATTCTGATGAACCTCTGGTTCTTCTGGAGTTTCACGTTGACGTCCTCGAAGTTTATATAATCCCAGTATTATACAAATGGTTATGATGATGTAGATTGGAGTCATCCAGAAGTGTGTGGGGTCTGTCTTTTGCTGATTGGTAGATATTGATTGTAGTCGTTCTTCTTCCCTGGTGAGGAGGTGGAGTTGGTCTAATGGGATTTTCTTGGTTGTCAACGGTTTGGTCTTGACTATCTGAGTCTGTGGCGAGGTTTTGATTCTTGGCAGGGTTAAAGCTTCTTCTCGTATTACCGATTTTGTGTTTTCAAATGCTTCCGTATTTGTTCTGACGCGACATCCTGGAGGAAGTTCGATGAGGTATGTTCCTTGAAGCACCATAATTTTTGAAGTGGAACACTGTGTATATAATGGGCTTCTGACATGTCTTGAATGAATGTGGAGTTAATTGAGATAGGTAGATGTTCGCAACGGGCTTCTTCGTTGGTGAGCTTCAGGATTTCGTTAACACAATCATAGCTTTCTTGAAGTAGCTGTTCTACACATAGGAATTCTATGCCCATTGGTTCACAGGGTATTTCCATATATTGGTAAAGGTTTTCATTAGAGGCTAAGTAAGGACCAGGTGGAATGATTATTGTTTGGTTATGCGTGCGTATGAGGGCGTCGGCGTTAGTATTAGATTTACCGTTTTTATATGCAACTACATAGTCGAACTCTTCCAATTTCAGTCGCCATCCTACTTATTTAGAATTTGGGTCCTTCAGCGAGAACAACCATTTGAAGGGTTGATGATTTGATAGAATTTTGAATTTCCTTCCAAACAGATAGGGGCGAAAGTATTTAGTAGCCCATATTATTGCTAGCATTTCTTATTCTATAGTTGAGTATTTAATTTCTGTTTCGTTCAGAGTTCTGGACGCGTATGCACTTGGCTTGTCGTTGCCAATGGGACCTTGAGAAAGTACGGCTCCAATGGCGAAGATGCTAGCATCTGTGGTGACGTTGAATGGCTTCGTGAAGTCAGGATATATTGAAGCAGTGGTTCATTGGTTAAGAGGTTCTTACAGGTCTTGATACATTCTAGGAATACTGGTGTGTGTTCTATTTTAGCATCTTTCTTCAAGCATGAAGTTAAAGGTTTCGTTATTCGAGCAAAGTCTTTGATGCATTTTCTGTAGTAGCCCATTAATCCCAGAAACCCTCTGATTTCTTTAACTGTTTTCGAAATTGGGTAGTCGACAATATAGCTTTGATTTTGTCTGGATTCGGCTCAGTTCCTTCTGGAGTCACAATGTGGCCTAAGAAGCTAACTTCCTTTTTCAGAAATTCACATTTGTCTGTCTACCTGTATCTTAAATCCCGTTTCTCTAAGTCTTTTGAAGATTCTCGTGAGATTGACGAGATGTTCATGTAGGGACGTAGAAAAAACGATTATGTCATCCATATATACAAGACATATTTCTCCTTGCAATCATTTGAGAACATTGTCCATTACTCTTTGAAATGTTGCAGGGGCGTTCTTGAGTCCAAATGGCATTCTGAGGTATTCATAGTGACACCCCTCTGGACGTTAAATGCAGTTTTAGGGATGTCTTCTTCTGCCATTTCAATCTGGTGGAATCCATTAGCTAGGTCGAGGGTAGAGAAATACTGACATCTTCCTA
Source organism: Galeruca laticollis (assembly GCA_963921935.1). NCBI lineage: Eukaryota > Metazoa > Arthropoda > Insecta > Coleoptera > Chrysomelidae > Galeruca > Galeruca laticollis. Next base: position 51,452,500 of record OY998179.1, on the reverse strand, counting down.
GTTTGTCTAAGATATCTGTGATGTTTGGGATTGGATACCTATCATCTATTGTCTTCTCGTTAACTTTACGGTAGTCTACCACTATTCTCCATTTAATCTTTCTCGAGGCGTCGGGTTTCTTGGGGACTACTCACATACGAGATGACCATGGTGATTTGCTTGGTCGAACGATTCCTTTGTCTAACATTGATGCTATTTGTTTTTGGACCTCTTCTTTATGAATGTGAGGATGGCGGTATGATTTGGCGTGAGTGGGAACTTCATCTCTTGTTCTGATGTTATGCTTGATCTGATTGGTGAAGCGAGGGGTGACTCTGGATGATGGAAGACATCTGAAAACTTTTTGCACAATCGTTTAATGTGCTCTTCTTCTTCTGGATTGAGATGATCGGTTCTAAGTAGATGTTCGATATCTGTCTTCTGATATTCCTGAGGTATAATGTCGGCTGTATAAAGATAGTAATCGGGTAAGTCGATCCCCGAACTTCTTACTGGATCTGTTAGTGCTATCTGTATTGGTTCGTCTGTGGCATTGATGAGTTCTGTCCATGCTAGACCATTGGCTGCTGTAGTTAGACTTTCGTTAAGGAAAGCTCCTTGTATCTTGTGTTTCTCTAACGGGTACTCGAACTTGAGTATTTGTCTGTGGTTCGAGTTGGATGGAGTAGAATTGGGTTTTGATACTTTCATAATATTGAATAGGTAGAACAGAATTTTCTGTGACGAGTTCAGAATCAGGAAAATTGAGTTTTGCTTTTAGAAGGTTACGATTATCAAGGCCTATTAGGCCATCAAAGGTTTTGTAGAATTTGAAGAGGTAGAATTTGAAATTTTCGTTCTTTTGGAATTCGGAAAATATGGGAATGTCAGCACAATAATCTTGGAAATGATTTTGGAAAACGGAGGTTACTATGAAAGGTTCATGTTTGATTTTATCATGGAAATATTTCGAGGGGATGTCGGGATTGAGGAAAGATTTGGTAGCAACAGTGTCGATAAGTAGTTTAAGTGGAGGGTTGGAGATGGTTATATAAGGTAGTTCCCTTTTATCTTCGTAAGAATTAAGCTCTATTACGTCGCGTTGACGTTTTCGGCATATTACGAAAATTTGTCGTTTGTTCTTCGTAGTTATTTTGGAAATTTTCTTCATACGGTTCTGTTGTTTCGCAAAACTGATTTTCTTGGTGGTAATAATCGTAAGCTGTTTCATCATCAAATTCGTTGGTATCATAACCATATGCTTCGTTACCATATTCAATGTTGAATAATTCTTCAGATGTGAATCTTGGGGGATTTTGCTGTTGTTGAGATCTCCAGTTTCGGTTCTGAGTCGTAGCTCTAGGGCTAATGCTCATCGGTGTTGGTCTATGTGGCGGAGATATTCCAGGTTAATTACTCCAGGTGTTTTGTTGTTGAGGCCTACTGAACTGTCGAAACCTTGACGGTCCAGGAAATACTTTCTGGCCTTGTGGAATGGAATTATTTTGTTGCGCCGGTGGTCTAAATCCAGACTGTTGAGGTTGTGGCTGCCATTGCGGCCGGAGAGGTGGTGGTTGGCATTGTGGTCTGGAAGTTGATGGTTGCCATTGTGGTCTAAACGTTGATGGCTGCCATTGTGAAGACATAAGAGGAGCTGGTGACTTATGCTGTTGGTTTGCGCTGATATGCCTGCTGGTTGTTGGTTGAGGGTTTACTGCTTTCTGGAGATACCTTATATTGTTTTCTTCCTGGATGTACTGCATTGCCGTAGATAGATTGTTTGGTCTTATTGCTCTGATAGTGGAACCTAAGGGTTCCCGAAGTCCTGCTAGGAAAGTTGTTAGGGCTTGTTTCTGGAAAAAGCTCTTCTTACTTGCCTTCATGTTAATATCGCCGTTGTGAAGTTCTACGTAGTTAGATATTATATTTAGCAGACCCATTACTTCCTCGTAATTCTGCTGTGGAGATTCATTGGGTCCTTGACGTAAATTTACTAAGTCTCTTGTGAGAGAATTCTCATTGCGTTGGTCGGCGAAGTTTTGGATCAAAGTTTTTTTGGTATGTTCCTATTCCGTGCATCCGTAGACTGAGATGACTTCCTTAGCTTTTCCTGTCAGTTTACTTAGGATTCCTTGGAATAGGAGGTGGTTTTGAAAACTTTGGGTGTTGTTATTGTCCCAGAAATGACTTAAGAGTAGAGTAGCGGTATTAATAAAGTTGTACAGCTCGTTGGGATTTCCATCGTATGGGGTTATGATGTCTAGGTCTTTTGGATTAAATTCAGGCATGATGTTGATTTGAGGTGGGGTAATTATGAGTCTAGGTGTGTTTAAGGTTAGGATTGATTTCCTTAGCTCTTCCTGTCAGTTTACTTAGGATTCCTTGGAATAGGAGGTGGTTTTAATAACTTTGGGTGTTGTTATTGTCCCAGGTATGACTTAAGAGTAGAGTAGCGGTATTAATGAAGTTGTACAGCTCGTTGGGATTTCCATCGTATGGGATAGGATGTCTAGGTTTTTTGGATTAAATTCAGGCATGATGTGGATTTGAGGTGCGGTAATTATGAGTCTAGGTGTGTTTAAATTTAGGATTGATGGACGTAATAATGATTGAGAGGTATCGGGAGTGTTTGCTTGAGGTGTTTCTGACATATAGGTAATAAAAAGGAAAAAATATAGTTTCTTACAGGCTAACGATGAGGCTGAGGTGCATTCCGGTTACTGGTGTCGTTTTCTTCTCGTTTCTTTACTTCTTTACTTCCCTCGGTTTTCCAAAGGTTTTTTTTTCTTAATTTTACTAGTTTCGTTTTCTTCTTGCTTCTTTTAATTCTAAAGCTTATGGATGAACTTCACTTGGTTTTCCAAAGGTATTTTTTCTTAACTTAAATCGATTTTTTCTTCTTCTAATAATTATGGATACACTTCACTTACTTTGATTCTTCTTCTGGCACTTTTGGACGAACTTCAACGTTTACCAAAGGTTCCTGGAGTGGATAAACGTTAAAAAACGAAGAGGATCACTAAGGGCTCTTCCACTATACTACTGACTGTGCCAATTAAGGTTTACTGCCCGAAAAGTCACTTTTTAAAAAGATACTTGAACACAAAATACACTATATTCAATACATTCAATCAATCGAACTTATATACTAAAATAAATGCAGCTATAGACTTAAAATATGCAATTCTGCAGAATCATCATTTGTTGTACAAACATGGATCAGCGTTTGTGAGTTATACCGGAAGCTCGAAGGTTAATACCATGCATGAACCATGGGTCAGCGAACTGCAACTCCTGCCTTGCGCTCTGTCGTACAAAAGGATATTGGATTTATCTAGCGAAGCAGATTGTGCTTCTGCTCTACAGTGGATGGATAAGAGTGACGAAGATGAGAATGTTGCAGAAACAGATTCCGAGTGTTCCGAGTTGGAAGATAACGTAGAAATTCAAGACGTTGAACCTAAGGTTATGGAAGTATGCTATTGTGATATGTGCTTTATTTGATATAATCTACGTAATGTATTTCTTTCAGTCTGATACTGAAGAAAACGATCAAGTGGATGACAGTGATCCGGCCTATTTATCAAAAAGTGGATCGGTTTGGAAAAAAAAGGCACCTATAGACCCGCACGAACACCATTACAAAATAAAATAACCAATAAGCAATCAGAAAATACTGAATCCTTATCTGACTTCTTTGAATTGTTTATAGACGATGAAATAGTTCAAATTATTGTGTTCTAACTAAAAAGCTCAGGACATTCCTTCAATAACAGGACATTCCTTCAATAACTGGACATTCCTTCAATAACAGGACATTCCTTCCATATCAGGGAAGTCTTCATTCTCTCTATTTCAAGATAAATGTACCCTGGTTTCATTTGTTCCGGATAAAAACAGAACCATTATTCTTCTCAGCACTGAACACCATGATTGTTAGGATTTAACAAAATCCAAACTGTGTTAATTTCAAATCAATAAGTTAGAATTCTATTTTTATATTTACTTCTCTACATAACACAGAGTGTGTGTGTGTTGTCACGTTTGAGTTTGACATTGATTAATCAATTTTGAAAAAGAGAATTTCTTCGCGAGAAAGTTTATAGAGAAACTAATAAAAAATCGAATGCATCAGAAGAACTGAGTCGGACCTGATGTTCTAATAGAGTAATGGCGGCCCCACATTGTAAAGTATAGTTAATAAACTCTTATTCTACAACTGTATATTTGATTACTACGCATGGAACTACGCCATTGCGTAGTACACAATCGAGGAAATATATCAGCCTTCAATAGGAAATTGAGGCAGTTATAACCTCCTGTTCATGGTCCTTCGAGAGAGTATATGGTTCCAGAATTGTCTTTGTTCATCGCTCGTGGATAGAGTAGCGAGTTGACTGAACAAATACTTCAAGCCTCATTGGAATGGTTTTGATGCTGTTCATCCCAGTTTCAAGTGTTGCGGTTCATAATGACTTTCCTATGTGTGGCCCCCCAGAAATATATGTGACGTGTGACGTTACAACGAACAATATCGTCCTGGTAACATGTAAGTTTTTGAAAGTTTTACTTTATATTCAGAGAAACATTTTGGTACACTTTTAAGCGCATATCTTCACGGAAACGGGTTTATATTTGTTGTAATATAATATAGATTGAGATTATTACTATAGTGAGTGCTTCATCAAAATATTTTTGATACTTTTTCAATTTATTATTTGAGAGTTAAAATAGCCCAAAATCATACAAATATGGATAATTTAGTGACACAAAGAACAGTGTGTAAAGCATCAATAACTCGAATTGCAACGTGGTTAGATAAGAACATTAGTGAAACGGACAAATATGCATTTAAATTTAGATTAGACTCACTGGAAAGTCATTTTCACAGATATTGTGAAATACAGGGGACCATTGAATTAGCGTCTAATGACATTGAGCGTGAAATGGCAGAAAGAGAATTGGTAGAAGACAAATACTTTGCATTGCGTTGTAGATTACAAAACCACGTTGATAATTTGAGCATTGCAAATCACGGTGCTAGCTCTAATAGCGGCATACAGAATAGCACAAATATACGTTTACCTAATATTGATATTCCTATATTTCAAGGGGATTACATGCAGTATGGTACATTTATAGACCTTTTTTATGCTCTTATAGTTAACAACTCGCGATTAACTTCTAAGACAGAAAAATTCTTTTATTTGAAATCGTACCTTAGAAATGAACCTTTGGCATTGATATCCCAATTACCAGTTACTGAACATAATTTTGATGTCGCACTCAGATTACTAGATTGTAGGTACAACAATACACGGCAGATTGTTGCTGCGCATTTCCATAAACTTCTTAATTGTAACTTAGTTAATAAATGTACGGCACAGCAGCTTCGACAATTTACTTCTGATGCTAAGTCGATAATAAACTCTCTTTTAAACTTAAATATTGATAAAGCAGGATTGTTTGATGCTTTAGTAACTCATTTGCTGAAAAATAAACTTGATTTTCAAACAAAGAAAGCTTTAGAAGAAAATGAAAATAATCAAAACCTCATTACTAGTGAAAAGTTTTTTGATTTCTTGGATAAAAGGTGTAACATTTTGGAAAACTTACAAGGTCAGGATCAGAAGTCTGATAATTTTCATCGTGGTCATTCTTCTACTGTGACCACACCACATAATCGGATTACATTACTGTCCAATCAAACACCATCATCAGACCAGCAGTTAACAAATGCATCGAACACTAATCAAGTTACCCCTTCAGTACTCCTTGGTGGTACCCAATTCCCCCCTACGACTCCACCGGGGTGTGGTTATTGCAGACACACCGGACACAGAATTTATTCTTGCCCTAAAATTTCATCAATTTCAGTACCAGATCGTTATAAATTTGTTAAATCAAATCGTATGTGCTTTGGTTGTTTAGGCTCAAAACATTTACTGTCAAATTGCATATCAACCGGTTCGTGTTCCATTTGTAAAAAGAAGCACCATGTACTTCTTCATTTACCGGCAGAAAGTTTGAAACGAAATGTTGCCATATCCTCGATAAATAGAACATCTTTAGGTAATGGCCAAACTAATTACCCCAACAGTAGACCTTACAACACACCTGACGATGCTGTACCTACTGATACGTGCAACGATGACTTTAGCACCCCTGTTACTTCAAGAAAAACACACACAGTTGAAAATGTACCTTCTCTTCCTCATTTGTCCATGTTGAACCTTAACGGTAGTCATGTTCTATTGGCAACTGCCAATATACTTCTTTATCCCCGTAATGGGCCCCCTATCCAAGCTCGTGCGCTCCTGGATCCAGGTAGTCAGACTTCATTTATATGTTCTAGCCTCGTGAAACAATTAAATTGTGTAACTTATGACCAACCTTTATTGGTGTCAGGCATTTTCAATAATAGCCAGACCATCAATCGTATGACCCATATTATTTTTCATTCTGCCATTGACAAAAGTTCATGTTTTGAGATCAGTTGCGCTGTGGTCGACAAAATCACACAAGCCCTTCCTCAAGTTAGTGTTGATATCCCTTCATTAAATATACCCCCCCACCTTGTCTCCTCGTTAGCCGACCCAAATTTTGGGACACCTTCCCCGATAGATTTGTTACTGGGAGCTGAAATTTACTATTCATTATTGAAACCTGGAATTCATAAGTTAGGAAAAAATCTTCCTTCACTGATTGCCACCCATTTGGGGTGGTTGATCTCAGGGGTCGTTCCCCCTTCTTGTGTAAACAACAATTTCAAACCCTTAGTGCTTTCTACTTCATTTCATGTCATGTCTTGTGAGATGCCCCAGGAAGTATATATAGACTCTCTATTAGAAAAATTTTGGGCTCAAGAGGAGATTTCATCCCTTGAGAAGATGACTGAAGCAGACGAGAAAGCAGAACATATTTTCACATCAACCCTTAAAACTCTTCCTGATGGTAAATTCCAGGTAGACTTGCCTTTGATTTATGAAACTGCATATAAAACGCTGGGTGATTCATTTGTAACAGCAAAGCACAGATTCATTTCCCTTGAGAAACGATTGTCGAAAAACCTTCACGTGAAAAATGAATATAGGAAGTTATTGTTTGAATATGTTAAATTGGGACATGATAAATTCGTCCCCCTCACCCTGCAGACATCCGAACTCAATCACAAATACTTTGTTCCACATCTTTGTGTACTAAAGGAAAGCAGCACCAGTACAAAAGTAAGAATTGTCTTTGATTACTCGTCAAAATCGTCTTCGCAAGTTTCGCTGAATGATATCTCCTTAAAGGGCCCCAGAGTCCAACCGGAACTACTGGATATTTTAATTAGATTTAGGAACTTTAAATATGCATTGACTGCCGATATTGAGAAAATGTATCGGCAAATTCCATTAAACCCAAACTTCCATTTCCTGCAGAATGCACTTTGGAGAGACTCTCCTTCAGATACGTTTTCATGTTTACAAATGACGACAGTCTCATTTGGACAAACTAGTGCTCCTTACTTGGCTTGCCGCGTTTTAAAAGAGATTGCTTTAAAACATCCACATTTCCCCCAGGTTCAGGAAGCGTTACTGTCACAAACTTATGTGGATGACATTCTTACAGGCGCCAATTCGTTAGTTGAACTTGAAAAACTATATTCTTTGCTTAAAAGCGTTCTTGCATCATCTGGTTTTAACCTGCATCAATTTTGCTCCAATTCTGTTGAAATGACGAAAACTCATTTTCCTGAATCACCACCAGGGAAAGACTTAAACTTGGACGAAAACCCTAGTAAAATTTTGGGAATCTATTGGACTCCCAAACTTGATACTTTCAAAATCTCGACTCCTTTATCTCCTCTTGATAAATGTATTACTAAGAGAATTATACTGTCAGTCGTCTCCCAATGCTATGACCCTTTAGGGCTTATTAACCCTGTGATTGTCCAAGGGAAGCTGACAATGCAGCAACTCTGGATGCTTAAACTTAGTTGGGATGAACCTATTACGGATCCGTCTCTCATTAAACAATGGTGTAAATTTCTTGATAGCATACAGTCGCTTCATAAACTTCATATTCCCAGATACACTCTGTTAGATAAAACCCTTTGTCAAGTAGAGCTTCATGGCTTTTGTGACGCTAGCTCAGTGGCGTACGGAGGATGTATATACTTAAGAGCAACATATGCAGATTGCTCAGCATCTTCTCAACTCCTTATTTCTAAGTCTCGTGTAGCACCCTTAAGCAAGCCCTTGACAGTGCCTAAACTAGAGTTGTGTGCTATGACATTGCTGGCAAAACTTTATTCCCGGGTGAAACTCATTCTTGAAAAACAGCTGCAAATGTCTTCCTTTATTCTTTGGTCTGATTCACAGATCGCACTTTCCTGGATTCGAAGTACTCCTACACGATGGTCAGTTTTCGTTTGCAACCGAGTTACCCAAATCCAACAGCTAACCCATTTAGCCTCTTGGAGGCATATTAGGTCTCACTTGAACCCTGCAGATCTTCTGTCTAGAGGTCAACCGTTAGAATTTCCGAGCAAGTTTTGGTTCTCCGGACCATCCTTTTTATGGAACTCATCTCAAGATACTGCATTCTATGATACATTTTCAACAGTTGTAAATCCTCCCGAGGAAAATAAAAAATCCCTTGTAGTAACAACCCCCTCAACAAACATATTCATGGCCCTGATATCTCGATCTTCCTCATTCACCAAGTTAATCAGATCTGTTGCCTATGTGTTTAAGTTTGTTCGTAGTCTTAAAACTCCTCATGATGTAGAAAATCATTTTTCTTCGAACGATTTAGACAAAGCCCTATCCTTCCTTGTGACTCGCGTCCAAGAACATGATTTTCCCAACCTTCTACGCGTGCTCTGTAAAAAACAAATTCCATCAGACAAACGTTTATCTTCGTTAAACCTGTTTGTTGACGAAGATGGCATTATAAGAATCGGTGGTAGACTCTCACATGCTGACATCTCATATCAGCAAAAACATCCCATATTGCTATCGTCTGGTAGTCATTTCACTTCGTTGGTGCTGCAAAGGGAACACCGCAGATTAGGACATAGTGGCCCTCAAAAGGTGTTGGCTAATGTACGCCTCCAGTTTTGGCCCCTTAGGGGCCTCCGAGAAATAAAAAGAATTATTAACAAGTGTGCTATGTGCCACAGGTTCAAGGCCATAACTGCACAACAGATCATGGCAGATCTCCCTAAACCTCGTATATCCCCTTCTCGACCCTTCCAAACAGTGGGTATTGACTTTGGAGGACCCTTTTTAGTAAAATCCTCATATATCAGGAAAGCCCCTATGACAAAGTGCTACTTAGCACTGTTCGTGTGTTTCTCATCCAAGGCCGTTCATTTGGAACTAGTTTCCGACTTATCAACTGAGGCCTTTATCGCCTGCCTAAAGCGTTTCACGTCCCGACGTGGACCCCCCTCAGCCATATATAGTGACAATGCAACTTACTTTGTTGGTGCCAATAACCAACTGAAAGAATTATCGAAATTTTTTGTGAACCAGTTTAACCCTATACGGGAATATCTACTTTCGAGCTCTATCGACTGGAAGTTTATTCCACCAAGATCCCCGCATTGGGGAGGTCTTTGGGAAGCCGGTATTAAGAGTGTTAAGTCACATTTGTACAAAGTGGTTGGTACTTCTATTTACACGTTTGAACAATTTTCTACCATTCTCTCCCAGATAGAAGCCATTCTAAACTCGAGACCCTTATTTCCCCTTTCATTAGATCCTTCTGATTTGAACCCTTTGACCCCAGGTCATTTTCTTATAGGAGCCCCCTTAATGTCTCTTCCCGAAAAGGACATTTCCCTTATACCCGTGAATAGATTGAAATTCTGGCAACACTGTTCACATGTGCAGCAAAACTTCTGGAGGAGGTGGTCCGTGGATTACCTCAACCAACTACAGAATTGTCCAAAGTGGACAAGTCATCGGCCAGATCCTAAGATTGGTGACATGGTACTTGTGAAAGAAGATGAAACCCCCCCATTAAAATGGCCCTTGGCACGCATCACGGACGTGATACCTGGCAAAGATGGCAGAATAAGGTCAGTTCAAGTAAAAACTACTTCTGGACAATATGTACGTCCCATCGTTAAAATTGTGCCATTGCCCACAAACGATTCCATTTCTTCACAATAGCCTTAACACCATTTGTAAATATGTAAATAAAACCAAAACTTCCTTGTATATAACCCCTTGCATTGTTCTAAATAAGAGTTTCTTACACTTCACTTCAACTTCGTGGTCAGCCCTTATGATTTACTGTTCAGTAACCCTTTTTTAATGTATCCGTTCTACTAGTGAGTAAGAACGCCCTTATGATTTACTGTTCAGTAACCCTTTTTTAATGTATCCGTTCTACTAGTGAGTAAGAACGCCCTTATGATTTACTGTTCAGTAACCTTTTGTACGTATCCGTTCAACTAGTGAGTAAGAACGCCCTTACGGCTATATATGCTCTGCCCGATTCAATTAAGGGTAATCTTTGCTATTTCGTGTAGCCCCCCAGTATGTTAGGATTTAACAAAATCCAAACTGTGTTAATTTCAAATCAATAAGTTAGAATTCTATTTTTATATTTACTTCTCTACATAACACAGAGTGTGTGTGTGTTGTCACGTTTGAGTTTGACATTGATTAATCAATTTTGAAAAAGAGAATTTCTTCGCGAGAAAGTTTATAGAGAAACTAATAAAAAATCGAATGCATCAGAAGAACTGAGTCGGACCTGATGTTCTAATAGAGTAATGGCGGCCCCACATTGTAAAGTATAGTTAATAAACTCTTATTCTACAACTGTATATTTGATTACTACGCATGGAACTACGCCATAGCGTAGTACACAATCGAGGAAATATATCAGCCTTCAATAGGAAATTGAGGCAGTTATAACCTCCTGTTCAATGATGACTCAGTGGTGAAGAGGAGACAGACTACAAGCCGGAAATAATTCTTCATTATAATGACATAGAAGGGTCCGTTGACACCATGGATAAAATTAAAAAAGAATACTCGGTGAAACGGTCGACCAAAAGGTGACTATTTGTATTATTTCAAAATAAAATTGATATCACATCCCTAAACTCATTTGTATTGTGGATCACCAAAAATCCCCAGCTCAGCAAAAATGCTACACACAAACGAAGAGAATTTTTATTAGACATGGGACAGGAGCTCATTAAACCCTACGTTGATAAACAATTAAGATCGGGCCTAACATTTCACACTAAGTACTAGAAACGACAATAATCAAAAATAAAAATGCATGCGAAGATGTGTACTTGTGACAAGAAAAGTAGAAGTATGTGTGATGAATACAATAAGTTTGTTTGTCGTAATCATCATTCAATGAGGAAAATGAAAATTTGCTCAAAATGCCATTTGTCGGATCCAGAATATTCTAATTAATTTTTTAAGTAAAACTTTCATTTTCTTTATTCTTGATCGAGTTTATTTATTTATTAATTTGGATTGATTTACACGTTATGTGTGATACAGGTTTGGAGTTAATCAACCTTGTTATGTAATTAACGGGCCATGCAGAAGCCTACACCCACTATCTCGGATGTCTTCTGTGCGATTTGCGTCTTTGAGGCTCTTACGAAGATCTTCTGGCAGAAAATTATTAATTATAAATATTTGATTAAATTTTTGTTATGAAGTCTGATAGTTCGCATATCGACTTTGTCATGTAACCAAGAGTTTTTGGGTAATCTGGGGTAACAGTTGTGTTTGATTATCATCCGTAGACACTTGTTTTGTACCATCTGCAGGGAGTGGAAATTGTGTTTAGTCCCGTTACAATTAACGGGAGCGGCGTATGTAAGTATGGGTCTAATTATGTATTTATATGTAAGTATTTTGTTATGGCTTGTTAAGATAATGTGTGAGACAAATGAGTGGATATAGTTTGCTTATTGCAATCTTAGCTTTGCGTACCTGTTGCATAATATAAGCATTTGCACTTGTATTAGCTTGTATAGTATACCCTAAGTATTTTATGGTATTACTAGGCTTGATAATATGCTCGACCTCGCTAAGCTGTGATTGCAATGATTGCTATTCTCCTGAGTAAACATACTCTGTTTTGGTTGCGTTGATAACTACTTTGTGTTCGTGTAGGTATGGTAAGATGTTTGTGTGTTTTTACTGTGTAGAGTGCGTGATCTGAATTCTGTGCAGTGACTACAAAACAAGTATTGTCGGCATACATCGCAGTTAATAGGAGTGGGGTTGTTGGGAGATCGTGGATGAATAGGGAGTATAGCAAAGGTGATAATACCGAGCCTTGCGGTACTCCCGCTTGAATGGAGTATAGCCCCGATATATACTTGTCAATTTTAGAATAAAAAATTCTATTTGTTAAATAAGAAAACACATTTTTTATTAAATAATTAGGAATTTCTAATTTGATGCGTTTGTTCAATAATCTCTCGAGCCATATGGAATCGAAAGCTTTCTGAATGTCTATAGTTAGCATAACTGATTTTTTTTTATTATGAAAGCCCTCCCTTTTATAGTTTACTACTCTGATTATCTGCGTTACATGGCCGCTTCTGAATCCGTATTTCTCAGAGGGAATAATGTTTTGTTTTTCGACAAAATGTTTTAGTCTCACTAAAATTATTTTTCAATCACATTTGCCATATTATTTAGAAGTGATATTGGTCTGTAGCTCTATCTGCATGACATGGTTGCTTATTTGTTTTGACAATGGGAATGACGTTCGCTATCTTGAGCATATCGGATTATTGGCCCACTTTGATAATATAATTAGTTATGTATGTCAGTTGTACCATTGTCTAAGGAAAAGAAGACAATGGTTGTACGATAGCTTTTTGGTATGTTTTTGAGTAAAATGTTGTGTCTGATCCGGGTGCTGTCTTATTTTTCAGTTGTTGTATTGTGTTGTAGATTTCAGTGCAAGTAGTTAAATTATAGGTGTTAAGTAAATTTATGAATTGTTGTACTGTGTATGTAATGTCTTGTTGATACTGTGTGTGTTGTGAGTGATTAATAAAGTGGCTCTGGAAATACTCTCCGATCTTTTCTGCGATTTCAGGGGTGTTATTATTCGTTTTACCATTACTAATTATTTTTGGATTAAGAGTGTTTAAAGAATTTTGCCCATTCATTGTTTTTATGGACCGTGACTAAATTATTTATTTCTTGTTGTCTCAATGTTATATGGTCATTTGTGTGTCTTGTCCTTTGCCATATTTTTCTTATTATATTTTTTCATGAATATATTGGATTATATTATCAGGTAATGTATTATGCGTTTGAGTTTTTTGTTTTAATGAAGTAGATAGATCGCTGGCTTTTAAGATTATATTTGCCAAGTTTATTATTGTCTGAGTTAATTATTGCGCATTTTCAATTTTTTCTATTATTTTTAAGTTGTCATTAATAAATTTTCTGGATTTTAACCATTTTGTATTTTTGTTATTATAAATGTAAGGATAGTAGTGGCTATGGGTGGTATGTAACAATTTGAGGTGGATAAGGACGGGATCGTGGTCAGAGTTAAAAGAGAGAGAGAGAGAGAGGGAGAAATTATTTATGAATTTGTCTTGGATGGCTTGTGTTGTGGTTGAAATTATTGGCTTTCGAGTTGGTGCCCTGGTGTAGGATTAGCTTCCTCTTCAGGGCTGGGTTGGGGGTGTATTGGGGGTTTTAGTGCGCGTTAGGAACTGAGCACGGTGTGAAATGGTGGTTGGTGGAAAGTTGGTTAGTTAAAAAAGTGTCTAGAAAATTTTGGAAAAGTGATTAGGAAGAAATTTAAAAGGTGTATAGAACTGAGATATTGGAGCGGCCTGTTCGCTAGAAAGTATTCGGAGGAAAGGTTCTATTGAATTATGTCAGGAATTGATATTTGGAAGCAGCGAAATTCAAAGGTGTATGAAATGGTGCGACAAAAAGTTTCTAGGATTGGGGCGTTCTGGTGGAAGACGAACCATGCATCGCTGCCGATACATAAGATATGCGGTTGAGCTGGTCAGGTGTCGGAAATTATTATTTGTGAAATAGGTGGTTTTTACTGAATTTGGGATGTCTCCGGTATTTTAAGAGAGGGATATTGAAGATTTGTAATTATATTAGATTTATAGATTTTTAGCAGAAAAAGTGTAAAGGGGACATTTTTGAAAATTGTATGGAATTGGGTGGTATGTTGAAATTGGTTTTAAAATGTTGTGGAGACGTGCCTGCGGGGGTTTGGTATATTTAGCGTTGGTAAACGTTGAATAATAATCACAATCATCAAGCAAAGGCGGGTACAGCTGCGGCTGCATTTGTTCCCTGTCGACGGTCGTCGGTCCATTTGGCTGGGGAATAAGTTCACAGAGTTGCAGGAAAACCGCAGAAAAATCTGCAACACCAACGTGGGTGGTGAGGGCGTGGTCGGAATGTATAGGGTTTGTCCAAAGTGTTGAACAAATTAATGAGAGTTGTAGAAAATGAAAAAAATTTGAATTGTTGAATGAGAAATGTTGAAATGGGAACTATGTGAGTGGTCTTGATAATTAAATGAATGATAAGATTAATTGTGAAGAATCATAATTTCGGATTATCCAATGGAAATTGGGGATTCGTCTAGGTAGTCGATGTATTCGTCGGGGAGGTCGTCGTAAGCCGTGGCTAGTAAACGTACAGGAGGAAATGGGAGCTTCCTTTTAGGTATTCTGCCGAGATGCCGTTTGATGGCAATCCACGGTGTGAGTTGGGTGTTTTTCGAGATTGCATTGCCCGATCCGATAATGGGACTAACGTATCGGGGTGAGTTATTCATACGGTAAAGAATTGGCTCGATGTCGGTATTGACATAAACGGTATTGCTAGGTGAGTAGGGTGCCTTGTATTGGCAGTATCTTAGGATTGACTGCTCAAAAGTTCGAAATTTTTTAACTAGATGGTCGGGAAGGGTGCAATAGACATTTGCTCTATAGGCGATTATTGGACGGATATATGTCTTATACCTATGAAGTAAGGTGGTAGGGAGAGTTCGTTCGAAGCTGCCACCGAGCGCCTTAAGAATATTAACTCGACATCGGACTTTATTTAGAGTGTCCATTATGTCGGTAATGAAGTTGAGAGAGTGAGTAAATCTCACTCCCAAATAAACGACTTACCTGCGGCATTCGAGTTGATCTCCTCAGAGCACGAGGCGAAAGTTTGTGGCTAGAAGTCGTTCGCTCGAGGTAGCAGGGTGTTTGAACAAGATGGCTTGGGTTTTCTGAGTGTTGACGGTCACCCGTCATCTCTTGCACCAATTTGAAAATTGAGTCAGGAGATTTCGGGATCGAATTTTGAGAGAGCGGATGTCAGAGGCAGAGATGTGTAGTGCGGTGTCGTCCGCATATAGTTGGATATTGTCCTGGGGGTCTTGTGGTATTGGTGTATCATACATATAAATTATGTATAATAGTGGAGCAAGAATCGATCCCTGTGGAACGCCAGTTTAGGGTGTAAAAGAGTCGGATATGATGTAACTAACTTTAACGCTGATCGATCGGTTGGTGAGGTAGGAATATGATAATTTTACAATTTGGTTTGGCAATCGGATGCTCATTAGCTTTCTCACTAGCCCGGCGTGCCAGACTTGATCGAAAGCTTTTTGAACGTCCATGAAAATGGAGGCAGAACAGCGTCGTTGATTTAAAGCTCGGGTGACGATAGTTTGATGGTTGGTGGTGGCGTTCTGACAAGAGTGGCCTGAATCCGAATAGAAATGCCGGAATTAAGTTATTTTTAGTACAGAAGTCTCAGATTCTCTCTTTCAACAAACGTTCAAAGACGGTACAGTTGTAGCCGTAGTAAGAGGGGACGAGGTGAGAGAGCGTGTCAGCCACTAGGCCTTGGCCTGTCGGGACGGCGTTCATGGGGTTGGTGGTTTTTCTAGGGTGATGTGTGCGGTCTCTTGGGGGGTTTGGGTGTTTCCAACCGCTTAGGACACCTGGGGTTGTAGGCGGCGTGCGAGCCGCTGCAATTTTTGCAAATGGGTTCATTTGCCTTAGGGCAATTGTTGGGTTTGTGGTCAGATGGACCACAGGAGGAACAGACCGGTTTGGCCTTGCATGACTCGGCAAGGTGGCCTGTACTGGTGCATCTGTTGCAGTATTTGGATACTGCGGGGAGGGGGGTTGGCTGGATTGGAGGCCTCACATGGATGTGAGAGGCCGTGAAATTTAATGCGAAATGAGAGGGCGCGGTGGTAGGCCATTACGGAAACGGTTAGGATTCGAAACATGGAGGTGGGCCGGCCTTGACGGCAGGATATGATGCGCTAGGATCTGTTGAGAGGGAAGTTGAGGTTTTTGAGGATGTCCTCAAATTCTTTGTCTGATATGGAAGTGTCTACATGTCTACAGACAAATGAAAATGTGGGTTTGCGGGTTCTTGATTCGGATCTGGTTCGTGGAGTAGGGTTAAGCGGGACGACGATGACTTGGTCGTCGTCGATGGTGTTTCGAAGCTTTTTTGCAAAAGCTTCGTGGGGTATGTTGGCAGGTATTTTCAGAAGGGCGATGCGGTTTGGGTTCGCCTCTAAGTAGGAGATTTTTCTCCTCAACAGCATGTTTGGTTAAAATGCTCTCGTTGAGAGACATTTTTTTTAGGTAGCTGGCGAATGTTTAGTGATTGAAGAGGTGTCGGTAGAGTTTCTTGAGAACTTTGTGGTTGCTGAGTAGGGCGGGGTTGTTGAGTTAGCTGTTGTTGAGTTACGGTCGTTGGTGGTGGCGGGGTAGGGATTTTGAGGTTATATCGTTTTTGAAATTCTGTTTTTTCACATACTTACCTGCCTATATGCCATAATCGTCGATTCTAGCCGCAAAGTTGTTGTTAATAGTAAATTTTTGAATTTTGTTGATTGCTTTCTTCATTTTCTGTAGTAGATCGCCAACTGCCCTTTTTAGATCAACTAGGTTTACCATCGAATGCAATTCTCGAAGCATGGCATTTAATTCATTGAATTTATTTATGTCGGTAGTTTGAGTTGTATTTTTGAGAGGTGCAGAGGGTTTGTGTCATTGGGCTTGGGGGTGACTAATAGCTTGGGGGTAGTTGGGGGGTGAGATTTTGGAGGGAGGCTTGGAAATTCCGGGTTTTTTTCTTTGTTTCTTGTACAGGGGTTGTTTTTTGGTGGGGGTGCAAGACTACATTTTTGGGGGATAGGTTTAGTTTTCTGATTTAATGTACGTTTTTCTTCGAGCCAAATTTTTCTTTCAATAAATTCAGGGCAAACTTCTGCATTCGCTGGATGGTCATCACTATAGTTGACGCATCTAGCTGGTGTTGTTCTTCCTTTGGTGCATTCAGGTGTCAGGTGAGATCCGGCACACTTGAGGAATCTGGGAGTTCTACCGCAATTCGATGTAGTATGTCCCCATAATTGACATATGTGGCATATGGGCTTGTTTTGCCTTCTGTACTCCCAGATAAATCTGGTATGTTCGATAACTCATACATTTTTGTTTAGAAAATCTATAGAAAGTCTAGAGTCACCTTGGCGTCGGTGACTACTAAATATAGTGGCCGTCCTTCCGTTTTCATCCTGAATATGTCGCGGACTTGGATTTTGTGAATTTTCTCTATTTCTTCTTTCATATCCGTTAATTGGAGACCCTCCGCGAGTCCTCATAGTATGAGGGCGTGAGATTTTTTCTCACGCCTTGCATAAATATGAAATTGAACTTTTTCGTTTTGAAGTACTGTTTTTAATTTCTCGAAATCTTCTACATCCTTGATGAAAACCATTGATGAGTTATTGGAATATTATATTTCAAATGGTTTATAATTTCGTCTCCCAATTTGTTGACCATCTCTCGATGGTGCGAAACATTTCCATCTATAACGATCGGTGGGCAGTTTTCTGTTGTTTTTTTTATGTAGAGGCGGCGATTTTAGTTCTTTTTGGATCCTGGGATGTGGCTTCTTCTTCGTCTATGGAGAAATCAGCGGCATTAAGTTTACGAAAATGGACTTTTTTTCGTTTTTTTGTGTTGTTGTTTTTTTTTAACTTTTTGTATCGTCATCTGAGAAGTCAGATAACGATTTGTAATTATTTTGAGTGGAGAAATTTCGAAATATTCCAGGAGATTTGCGACAAGCTGGGAATGAAGAAGACCAGGACAACAGCATTACATCCACAGTCAGGCGGAATGGTCGAGAGAATGAAAAGGACTATTGAAAAACACCTGTCCAAAGTAGTGTCCAGCCATCAAAGAGATTGGGACCAATATATTTCCCTATTTGCATTGGCTTATCGATTTGCCGTCAATGAGTCCACGGGTGAAACACCTATGAAAATCCTGTTTGGACGTGGAATGAGGCTACCTTGTCACCTAGAATTTGGCTGTCGCCCTGGAGAATATCTAGCATGGGAATACTACGTGATCCAATTGAGAAGAAGGCTGAACGATATTCATGAATTAGTTCGAACCCATCCTCAAGTTGCCACCGACAGAATGAAAATTCGGTACGACACGCAGGTCACAGAAGGCGGTTTTAAAGAAGGGGACAAAGTATGGTTACACAACCCGACGAGAAGAGAAGAATTTTCTCCAAAATTACAAATATCTTGGGAATGTCCATACTTAATCAAGAAAAGGATCAATGATGTTATATATCGCATAAGCAAGATCCCCAACGGAAAGCCAACAGTAGTTCACCAAAGTCAACTGGCGCCATTCGAAGGAGATCATGACCTTGAGAATGGTGTAAACCTTATTCGAGATGTGTCTGACCATACCTTCGATGAATTTATGGGCGCGTATGGAGGTACCGGGAAAGCTAAATATGGAATCACTTCAGAACATCGACAAGATTTGTTCACTCTCCCGGAAGATTTTATTCACTGGCATACAACACCCCCGCCCGTATTAAGAACGCACGAGGATTGGCATCCGTCTTTCGAAAGGAGTTCGGGCAATTAGAAAAATTTGAAGACCAGATTCCAGCCTCTGGCAAGTCACTAAGACTGAAACACCATTCGCGGTACGTCTTCTACGTGGTAACTAGAAATTAATTCCAAGACCGATCTACCTACCGCGATGTGCGGGAAGCACTTCGAAACCTCCGGGACTATGTGTTGGAATCCAGCGTGAAGAAACTGGCTATGACTAAGATAGCGAGTAACCAGTTGGATTGGGGAGTCATCAAGAACATGGTAGAGGTGATCTTCCAAGATACCGGTGTCCAGATATTAATTTGCAGCTACAACCCCCCGTTATCAATATCCGATGAGGACGGTGCCCTGTTATTTCCATAAGAACGGAAAGTGTAGAAATGGGGCCAGTTGCCGATTCAAACATCCAGGAGGAACTTCCATTTAAGGAGGGGGTATTGTTACGAACTCGCACACCGAAGTAGATACTAAGTATGGTCCTGTAACCGTATGTTAACGGAGTTAAAAAGATGGCTGGCGCGATGAATTCCTTCTTTTAAGAATTGACCCGGCATTCGAGAAATAACCCGAATGTACCAGAATCCAAACAATGATTTTGGAAACGATGGTCCAAAGACTATTTGAACCGTCTCCAAAATCGGCTTGTCCCTCATCAAAACTTAAAAGTTGGAGATATGGTCCTTATCAAAGATGAGGAAACTTCTCCCTCAAAATGGCCATTGGCCCGTATCATAGAGTTGTTGCCTGGTCTTGATGGAAGTTAGAACTTGGACAAGAATCTCTTACAGGTCCATTGTTAAGCTGATTCCTTTCTCGACACATGATGACAACTTTGACACAGTCAGTTTATCAATGTTCCTTTTATGTTATACTTGTATATAGTTATAGTTCTATTATGTTTTTTATTAATTATCTCTCCATATATGAATTGTCAAAGCCCTCTATGATAACGCCACTATGACCCCATACCCGTAAACCGGGGTGTGAGACAAGGCTATACGATCTCCTTCTTTACTACCGCTCTAGAGTACATATTTAAAACGCTCGATTGGGAGAAGGCGGGCATTAACATGAACGGTGAACATTTGAGTAACCTACGCTTTGCAGACGACATCGTACACCTCGCAAACAATCTTGAAGACCTCCAGAATATGCTTTCAGCCCTAAACAATGCCGCAAAAAATACGGTCTACAGATCAATGCGAGTGAAACCAAAATAATGTCAAATTCAGCCGACGCTACGATGGTCGAATTGGGTGACGACAGTGTGGTGCACGTTGTCAATGAATTCATATATCTTGGACAGAAAATATCCTTTGCTAAGAACACACAGCTGACAGAAATTAACAGAAGGATACAACTCGGATGGGCAGCATATATAAGACTCAATAACGTATTTAAGACTAAATTTCCACAATAACTCAAAACCCAAGTCTTCAACCAAAGTGTCCTACCCAGCTCTGCCGCAAAAACGTGGATATATACGAAACGGCAAATTAATGGACAGACTAAGAATCACACAAAGGAAGATGGAACGATATATGCTGGGAATACAACAGCGAGACAGAAAGACCATCGAATGGATCCGCAAGAGAACAAAGGTAACTAGAGTGAATGAAGAGACGAATACTGAGTGTGTATTTTATTAAACATTCAGATAAGCTCCTTCAGCCATTATCAAAGTTGTAGTCAAGAAAAAACATACAACAGGCGTCCTGAAAAAACATTAAACCCTGTAACTGCTACGTACAATCAAATAAAATGTTTGATGTTACATCATTAATTAATTAAAATGTAATTGACTGTCTCGACCCTTACTTCGTGGAATATGCTCATATTAGTGTTTTTAAATGAAACTCAAGGTCTCTAGTTAATTCCACAATATAATACAAGTTATTGAAAATTCTAAAAAAATGACAATTGTTTCGATAAATCAATATCATCGTCAGAATGACAGAAGTTACATTTCATTTTATGCCTACCTGATCTTTAGTAGTTATATTTGGCTAGACCAAGAAGTAACCTAACTTGTGATTGGCTTAATATATGTTTATAGAAAAAAGAAGAAGATGTGATATTACAAATATTGAAGCTTAGATATTATTAGCCCTATGGTGATATACTCGCGTTTGAAGGCTGTGCTGGCTTTGTACCGAGGGGAATGATTGTACAGTTTACACATTTGAACATTGAAGAACACCATGTATGGGATGACCACAAGAAGAGAAAAACGCTTTTTGATGTCTTTTAGGGAGCCAAAATAGTTACCGAGTGGTTTGTGTATGATAAACGAGAAATGTTGGTGAAGTTGTCTGATAATCTTAATAATAAGATGAATCTATTATTATTAATTACAGAAGATATTCTTGTATGAGGGTCAACTCTGGGTCGCTTGGACCCGATAATGGGGGGAAAGGAAAATACATTTGAATAACTATTCATATTAGTCCCGAGTATTCTAGGAAATATTCGGTCGATCATGGGAGAGTCCGGATACCATGACAAAGCATAATTACAAACCAGATTTGGCCCGGTCTCTGATGGGGAGCTGAGCCATGCAGGCTATCGCCACATTATCTAACACTTTTGGATTACTTCGCGATATAAAGAACAAACATATAACAAAGGGAGGCAAAAACAAGACATCAATCGACGTGACTTGGTCCCCGGAATCGTCACACCCGTATTCGGAGACTGAGTGCCGGAATGCAGACAGTTCAGAAACCCCCTGAGAAGTGTCACTGGAATAGAAGTGGCACAAGCTTACCGAATTTACACATTGTACTCGTAGACTTTCTCTGTTCCTAGAAACACTTTAAAGTAACTTGTTAGTCAACTTTCAATTTTATACGTTACTTATTCATAAAAGATTCAAGAAATTCATCAAATTCTTGATAAATCCAGATAATAATCCACAAAATGAAATCGCAAAATCCTAATTTACTCACAATTTCCACGATTATACAAAGTATTAATATAAGTTCTTCAAAAACTTTGATGAGAATCAAAATTCAAAATGGAATAATTACGAAATATGAGTTCGGTACTGGAGCTGAAGACGCGTGGAAGAAAAGCGAGAAATCGTCGAAATGACCGCCCGGTTCGTGGGAATGCAAGCGTGACGACCAAATGAATTTCGGGAAAATTTAGATGAAGTTTCACCCAGTTGTTTAGTTCTATTCGCTTGAATTACTTACTTCTGGTAAAATATAAATGCTCGACCAAATTAAATCAGTTTCCGTATGAATTACTGCAAATATGAATGTTTCAATGTTAAAATCAACAAAACAATATATAAATGAATAATTAAAGCAAAACGCGAAGGAATATGCGAAAGGTAAGTATAGCTTTGATGAATAAAATATTTACTGCGAGATGATAGTGAAGCATGTATAGAGATGGGAGTTTCTTCTTGCACTTGTGTACTGTTGACAAGAAAGCACGTTTTTAACCCTACACTCCTCAATTTTTCAAAATTTAATTAAAAAATGTGTTTTGGTCTTGTTATGCTTTAAGGATGATGGGAAAAATAATAAAAAAATAGAATCTAATTTTTTTATTAATTATAGTGAAAAATATAGTAGTATCAGGTCTGATACAATGAGTATAACTGCATAAAAATATTATCCGTTACGAAAAGAAACAAAACAGTTGAGGTTCTTATTTTAACATAAATCTATGCCAAATTTAGAGCATTTAATGTAAGAAAACGAAGAACAGGAAAAAAAATTATATCGTTGTCTAGTTTTATCGTATATTGGCCAATGATCCATGGAGTCGGTACGAACGTCTTTCGGTGGTACGTGAGAGAACACTGTAGATTTCTTTCTCTTTTCTATCAACATTGACTCGACCGAGTCCTTGGAAGGCCTACCTCTCTTTCTACTGCCATTGTCAGACTTACAAAGGCATTTTGCTATTTCTAGTCGAACATCAACCTGCAACATTACCTTCTCTATGTCGGCACGTGCCCGTCTATAAAGCAGCCATGTATTGACAAGTGTCATATCAATCAGGTGGTAAAAAAGTCTTTTATATGTACCATTTTTTTGTCCTTATCTTAATTTTATACCTTCCAATGAAGCTGTCCATGGCATCTACCCCTCCCATGAGGGCATTATAATCTGGAACTAAACTGGGACACTCAATATGTACGTATTTTTTTTCTTTCCTGTCGCATCGTCTAACCTCAGTTAGGGGTATTTTGCCTTTAAATGTGGATAGAAAAGTAACCGGTTTATTCTCTGACCATATTACTGAGGATATATAAACTCCTTCAATATTATAAATGAATTCTTCTGAAGTACACTACACTTTTTTTCAACTCTGTATCAGTCGGTAATTTGCAATTTGGAATCCTTGGACGTCGAACTGTGCCCAGTGAGTAAATTCCCTCACTCCCTAAATATGCGAGCAGAGGAACCGAAGTGTAGAACTTGTCAAAATAGACTTTATAGTTTTGATTTGGAGGAACAATTCTACACAGTCTCACGACAATATTCGCACTAGAATCTCGGTCGGTTTCGCTATCCAAGCGAAATTTTGAATTATTATCGCCCCCCGTATATATTTCAAAATTATATGAAAAGCTATCACTTCCGCATAAAACATACAATTTGTATCCCCACTTGTGGGGTTTTGCTGGAAGGTATTGTTTCAAATGATGGCGTGCATTGGTAGCACAAAGCTGCTCGTCAACTGATAGACATTTATCTAAAGGTACTGACTGGAATCTGGAATTAACGGCATCTATAATAGGTCTTAGCTTGTGTAACATATCCCGGTCTGGATTTTCTCTAGGCAACATCGTATTGTTATCATTGAAGTGTAGGTTTTGTCGAATAAAATCAAACCGATTTTGACTCATAGTTTCCTTGATTTGGGGGAAACCTAATATTGTTGACCAGTAGCTTCGTACATTGGGCATATGTACGACTGACATGTAAATGCAAACTCCTAGAGACTGCTTTATATCAGCTGCAGATAACATGGCTGGTTTACTGGGATCTTTTTGTATTGAGTAAAGATTTGACTCATTTGCAATTTTTTCGAATAAATCGTCATCAAAAAATATTTGAAAAACTGGAATGGTGTTTCAAGATTGTTTATTGAAGAAAGAAGTGTTGTGTTTCCTCGAAATGATAAACTTTCTTCACTCAAAATAAGATTTTGCTTACGCTATAATAGATTGGAGCATTTCATTTTGAAATTACCTATCTCTTGTTCTGGAACATATTCTAGAGTTTAATTTGATATTTCAGGAATCTGTTGAACCTGATTTTCCTGCTGAACATTCGCACCAGGCAAAACAATAGTACCATCTTCAAGCTCTATTTGTAGTTCATCTATTTCAATGGCGTCAATTTGTTCAAGATCTTCATCCAAATCTAACTCCACATCGTCCTCACTATCGAATAAGTGAGCTATAGCATACTCCCATTCATTTTGAGAAACTGGACTTTTCCGTTTTTGCCGATTTGACATCTGAAAAATTAAAATAAAAACTTGAACTTTCTACATTATGTAGCAAATTTGATACGACCAAATTTTACAACAATAATTTCTTCTTGCATAAACGAAAGTCAAAATTCAATAAATTGAAACATGAACTTTGCCACAAAGCCACAAACCTCTAAGAATATTTCTACGGCTCACAAACGCAAACATAACTATAAAAAAAGCGGAGACTGATCTGCACAAGTAATGCAACCACGTGCTACTGTTCAAACATAAACAAACTAGCCGGTAGAAAGCGCGGTATATTCAATCTTCGACCGTATAGACCTGTTCATTAAAGTTGTAGCGGATCTGATACGGTTCGTTGTAGACTTTAGCGATAATATATGTGAAAACAAATGGTTGTATCTGATTTGATACATTAGGCAGTGTAGGGTTAAAACGATCTATATAAAAGTTATTGAAAAAGTGGTATTAAGTGACCGAAAATGTTTGAAAATTGGATAGTGTATGTACGAATTGGATTTAACAACCAAATTCTTCCTGTAAACTATATTTCAACTTCTCCCTCTATAACACAATTCATATATTCTGCCCAAAACATATGAAGAAATAGATCATTCTTCTCAACATTTAATATTTCTTTACATCGACAAAATTCCATTTTAACGTCACTCTCACATAAGGAATACAGATAAATATTGTCTTATGAATTTCCACTTAATATTTCAAAGTAACAGACACCTTATCGCTTCATAAAAACTATCTTCCAAACTTCGTTATCTGTAACAACCAACCATTTTCATGCAACAAAAAATCATCCAAAACGTGTACACTCCACTCGCTGTATCTGACCGTTACATTTCAAAATTTCTTATCCCATTGGTCAAATCCTACGATAATTCTTCTTCCTCGCACCCACTTTACCGGCATATAAATATGCACAACTCCCTAAATTCAACCACTTCCCAGTCGTCACTCATACACTTCCCAGTCGTCATTCATACACTTCCCAGTCGTCATTCATACACTTCCCAGTCATCCTTCATACTATTCATCAGCCAGACGTCGTACATAATGGTACTACTTTTATAAGAACACATCGGCATGAGACCGGTAAATCATTTTTACAATTAATTCATTCATTAACTCCATCATATAATGTGATAAATAACCACAAGTGCAAAACGCGTCTACTTCAGTGAAATTCTTACTTGTTCAAGCAAAAGAACGCTTTACATCTTCGAGCAATATATTTAAATGAAAGTGAAGTAATTGTTTAATTTATAAAACCGCCATAATCCTACGAATACTACAGTGAACAACATATGAGGTCCTTCGAGATAAGTATAAACTACAACCTTCCGTTTCATTTATGATCTCTAAATAAGAAAGGGATATTAAAACAGTGTATTTATTAGATAGTTAGTTATCAAATTTCTTTATACAAGCTACATAATTCTTTAATAGACAACTTAAAACGAAGTAAATGAAAAAACCTCTTTAGTCCGGATGATGATGAAAAATTTACATTCATAATGTATTTATCAGAAGAAGCTATTCAACAGTTAATCATTATAATTGAACAGCAGAATCAAAAACCAACTGGAGTAACAAACAAATTAAACGAAGAAATCCAAAATATAAGTAAACTAATAACTTTGGAACAAATTCAAACTACTAATTTAGAAGATGAATTAAAAGAGCTGAAAACAAAAAACCGCCTGGGAAAGAACATTTATTCAAATAACATTATTATTTTTAACAGCAATTACCAAGCAGGAAATAAATCACCGGAGGTGAAAAGTCTATTTTTAAAAATATTTATTTATTACTTTTACACTTCGAATATTACCGACAATAAATTTTACGTCTAATTTACTTAAAAGTTGACTACTGCTTTCAGAAATGAATTTATAAAATAAAGTCAACTAAAACGGATCAGCAAAATTATACAGTGTGTCAGCATCTTCATATCATCTTCTATACAAGGGGTGACATTATTCCTCCCCCTGAAGTTTCAGCTTCCGTAGGCTGCAGCTAAGGAAGGTGAATATCTTCGGACTGATTTTCTTGGATTGGTTTCTTGCATATGATTCTTTTGAGGGCCCAATACAGACATAAAGAAATTACGAGGCAATAAATTATTATCATCCAAGTACTTGGAACATAGGAAGGTGCGTAAGTCTCGAGAACTGGAGTATTTCTGATAATTCTTTCTCGGAGGGTACTGAAGTCATCTGAATTTATTTCTAGAAGACTAAAATTGATATTTTTATGAACGAGATGATCACGATTGAATATGTATACTCCTGGAATGAAAATTGGCTGGCTTTCAACTTCTATCGGGCCATTATTTATTATTGTTTCGGAGTCTGTAATAATTTGACAGGATGCCGAAATGTTGGCTAGGTAAGTGCCGATGTAGTTGAGGATTTCTTCTTGTTGGTAACACATTAATCTGATGTTTGTTTTCGTGGGAAGAACGACGATCCACTGATTGGATTCATCAAGTCTTTTGGTTAATATTTTAGAGTTGTTTAAGGGCATTTGACTGCAGGCGGATGTGGTCTTGAGGTTGAGAAGTTGAACTTCGCAAGGGCTGTTGGAATTAACTTGTTGTTGGCTGACTTCTTGGCACATATATTCTTGTCTAGCTAATTTTATGCATGGTTCATCCAATAGTTTGA
Source organism: Galeruca laticollis (assembly GCA_963921935.1). Lineage (NCBI taxonomy): Eukaryota > Metazoa > Arthropoda > Insecta > Coleoptera > Chrysomelidae > Galeruca > Galeruca laticollis. Next base: position 51,425,444 of record OY998179.1, on the reverse strand, counting down.
AATACAATTCATTTTTTTAAATAAATCTATTTTGAGGGATGATTACTTTTAACTGACTCTCACTCTGAATAGGTATTGGATACAAATGATATAGTTCTAAACCAAAAGGATATGTTACAGGTACATGTAAAATATATGTAATCTTGCTATTTACTATATAATAAGAGACATTTATTAAATTTTCAAAAATTGGAATATTGTTTATTTTAAGTTTTATGGGCATTCGATCTTTACTCACATTCTTGTATAATTGTTCCAAAAGTTTGAACAATTCGCTGGGTTTTATTATGCTTGGATGCATAATTCCCGCTTTTGCAAATGATATTGAATTTTCTATATCTTGTAAGATTGAAATAAGCATTTCGTACAAGTTTAAGATATGAAAAATTACGTCCCTTATGAAGGTATTTACCTCGAAATGAGATTGATTCCCTACATATGAATCGATCGTTGTTAATTTACGTTCTAATAATAATTGATTATGATTTATTTGTTGAATACTCTTATTAAAGTTATCTATCAGAGATATTGCTACCGAATTTTGAGTTTTTATTTTATCAGACAATTGATTTTGATTTTGCTGAAGTTGTCTAATAAGGTTGTCGTAACGTTCTCCGTCATTGGAATCTAAATTTCCGCTAATAGTTTTGGCAATTGAACCGAGACCATTGAACAACCCTCGTTTGGTTCTATTTTCGCGAGGTAGTAATTCTGTTACTTTTATTCCAACTTTACTTTCTGCAAATTTTAAAAAACGTTTGTGATTAGTTATCTCTTCCTGACAAATTTTATTTTTTATAGCTGTGTTGAAAATATATATCTGTTTATCCTTTAAATTTTGAAATTGTGCGACAATAGGATTTATATCATAATATTAAAATATCGAGTGATAGTATTCGGTTACTTTTGCAGTGCCAAGTTACACTGGAAGTAGACCTGGATTATCGTGGAGGTTTCTAAGTGTAATTATTTCTTTGAATCCGAGTATTCCTGGAAACCTGAAATAATAACTATGTTTCAAATGAATATATTCTTTTTAGTGGGCGTTTTATATTACTCATATGAATTTTTCCGTGTTTTGCTGTTGTAACTACTTTGCGCTTGGTATTTACTGATTTAATACTAACGGGCTTATGAAATTTGTTCGCGTTTTTCTTTCTCTTTTTCTTTTTTATAAAAATCTTTTCGTTTGGTATAAACATCACAGGACTTTCTCGGTTTTCATTTACTGTTTCTACTAGATTCTCTTTTAGGTTTGATTAATCAGCATTGATTTTCGCATACAATAATTTAGAACGTTCTTCATGTCTATTAACGTAATCATTGATTAAAAGTTCATCAATTGCGATATCAAATGGATCATTATCAGTAATATGTCTATTAATTATGTCCATAGGTTTTAATTTAGTAACCGAAAGTATTGTATTATTATATGCCAGAATAGCATTTGCCATTTTAGTTTTTACAGGTGTGTCTGAGAATCCTTGTGAGTTTAATAGCCTTAGATGTTCTATTATCGCCGAATGAAATCTTTCTACAATTCCGTTTGATTGAGGATGATCAGGGGAGCAAAAATGAATTTCAATTTTATGTAGTCCTAATAGTTCTGTGATAACCGTAGTTTTAAATTCGGTGCCGTTATCGCAAATAATTTGATTTGTTATACCGTGATGAGAAAAGAAAGTTATCAAATTGTTCGCTACTTCCGTACCAGAAAGAGCATTTAAATGGTATGCTTGGGCATATTTCGAAAAACTATCAACTATCGTCAAAAATTTTGAATTTTCATAAGTAAATGAATCTATATGAATGATTTCAAACGGTTTATTTGCAGTAGGTGTCAAATTCATTTATAACTTTACTGGATGTCTATCATATTTACACTGTTGGCATATTTCGCACTCATTAATGAATGTTTGAATTGATTTTTTCATGTCCGGCCAGTAATACTTTTCTTTAATTCATTGAAGAGTTTCATTAACTCCGCGGTGGTTCGTTTTACCTTCGTGATAGTTTTTTATCATTTCTTCAATTTTTTTTTAATATTCTTTATTACAGTTATAAATCCCATCTACTACATGTCAGAAAAAAACATATCAAAATATGGATACCGATGGTCTGGTAATTTTTCTTCCTTGTAGTGTACGTCTACTGAATCGTGGCTCCTTACTATTTGTACTATCCACATGTTTTCACAGTCAATAACAACTTTGTACCTTGTAACATTTTCAATTCCTAGACTATTTCGGCTCGTCTATCCCTGAAAAGTAGCTAAAAAACAGGGTTCATTTCTTCAGTATCATCTTTTTTCATAACATCTAATAGTTTGGTAGAACATTTTTTGAATTTTATAGATGACGACTTAAAATATTTCTGTAAGCAAACTGAGAATGTTTCGTACAGGTCAGGATCTTCGAAATAGGAATAGTACTGAATATCTGGAACTATATATTCTTCAACAAAATTGATGACATCGTTCTCGAAATTATTTTTAGAGAGCCGAACTAAAAACCGTTGTTTATCGCTGAATAAAGTGATTCTTTTTAATTTTGCAGGTGAATATAAAACTGATTTATTAAATATTCGATTTTTACCATAATTTACAGCACATTCAATAGACGGTATACCTATAATTGGATTTTCATCGACATTTGAGTGTATAGTAATATTGTCATCAGTAATATTTTCGTTTTGTCTATCGCTAGTATTATTTTGTGTCTCTTGATTTTGATGCTGAATGTTGTCATCTGAAATTGTTCCGTCAATGTTAACTATCATTGAAAAATTGTCATTGTCGGATGTGGTTGGAGTGTCGCTTATTAGTTCATTAGTAGTTGGTGAAGGGGTATTTAAAGTTTGATATGCTTGTTCGGATGTATTTGGATAATTATGGTAGTTTGATGTTTCATCTAAAATTTCATCAATACGTTTCCAAAATGACTTATCGTTCAAAATTGAATTTGTATCTTTAGTGTGAAGTTCTATTCGCGATAGAGAATCTACATTATTAAATTTCCCGTTTCTATAAAAAATTTTATAGTCAAATTCTTCCCGTCAAAATCGGGGATGCAATTTGAATAATGCCATTTGAAAGATTGTACCGCCATATCCATTTGATTATTTACTTTACTAATTGAATTTGTCGGGTTTGAGTCAGTAGTGGTTTCTAACCATAAATTATTAAATGCACGAGTTACATTATTAACAGTTACTTCAGAATTCATGAATTGTACTTATAGAACGTAAAGGATGATTTTAAACATGCCTAATTAGCTATGAGAATTCACGGCTGGATCCTCGCAGATTTTGGGCAATATGGGTCCCAGATCTCGTTGAATGTTTGGTAGCGGCTCGAACAGGTCCTCGGTAGACGGAAGAGTAGTCCAAAGGTATGGTATCTCGCTGCACGAATGTCCTCCACATACTTCAACAATATAGTTTAGTGTTCGATTTATTTCGGTAAATCGTTAAAACGAAATCGCACATACGATATGTTTGAACCGAAATATCCTACTGACTGCGCCAAATAAATCACCGGAGGTGAAAAGTCTATTTTTAAAAATATTTATTTATTACTTTTACACTTAGAATATTACCGACAATAAATTTTACGTCTAATTTACTTAAAAGTTAACTACTGACTGCTGTCTGAAATGAATTTATAAAATAAAGTAAACTAAAACGGATCAGCAAAATTATACAGTGTGTCAGCACCTTCATATCATCTTCTCTACAAGGGGTGGCATAATTCAGGTGATCTAGTAAACTTTACAATAGATTTATTGAAGTACGGAAAAGCGTGAAAATCGATTAATTAATATAAGTAAATATATGCAATGTGTTTCATAAAATGATAATAAATTAAATTATTTATCTTGTTTGCATCTTCTTTTGTTTTGTAAAAGTTTTAGGATAAGTCGGCATCAATGTTTAATTGACGTTTTGGTAAGCATTGTGGGTTTTACAGATTTGATTATTTTGAGTACTTATAGGTACAATTTGTCTGGCGCCCTTAATCGAATATTTTGATGTTTGAGAAAAACCCAACCCTTCTCCACTGTCTAGTTAGCCGTGAGTATTCGTCTGCCGGGTGGCAGACAAAGACATTATAACCGATATTATTGTCCCTAATAATTGTATTTTTGTTTTATTAAGAGTTTTTGATCGGTTATATATACTTACCTTACCGTATCTTTTAGCTTTTAGTAATTTCTAAGTTTGTATTACACATTTAATATTTTATTATTCCATTATAACATGGTAGGCAAAAGTTTGTGTTTTTATTGATTATTTTATTATAGTTAGAGAGTAAGTAGCGTGATTCTTGAATTTGATTTTACCACACACAAATAACTTAAAGTTATTTCAGTGAATTTCAGCGTGTTTATTTATTAATTAAGATTTCGAGATTATCAATTGTATCTAGTTAAAAATTAGTAAACAAATATGTTATATTAATAATATCATTAAAGTTTGAAAATAACAGCTTAAAATGTAATTCAATATTATTTAGGAAAATGTATTTTTTACATTAAATACTGCAGGTAGATTTAATTATTTTTTTTATTAGTGCCTCATTTTACCTATTGAAAGCACACCTTGGCGTGTTTGAATCACACTTTCAAACACGCGCGTTTTTTAAAGTTATCATGGTAACAACAACAACTCGAGAAACGTAAAGCTGGATCCACATGCATCCGTGATCACGAATGTACGTGTGCATCTCACGGATAGCGGAAAATATGTTCATCCACATGTATCAATCCGTTTACGCGTTCGTTTATGGTACCTAACCTCAAACAACCTCAAAATATTTTAATATATATGTCATCACCGTATCACCGATTATTAAATTATGAGTGTTTGTCGTGTTAGTGTCAATAATTGGACATTAATGATTTCCTATTTAAATAGACAATGTAACGCGAAAAATTCGCCGAGCTGTCGTAAATTTAATATTGACTAACCTGTCGACTGAGAGAAGTCACAGCGCTATCGGTACGAAGTTAAAAATTCAGTCCTCCGTTTGTCGTCAAGGTGTAAACACACCATTTCAACTAAAGATATTCGCATGTGCTCTGGGAGCCATTATTGCTTATTGGAAAATCCGACAATTCCGACATAGGGGAGGAGAAATACAGCTGGAACCAACAATTGGCAGCTCCGACCCGATATGTTTCTGGTCCCAAAACGGTCGATGACTGTGGGTTCCATAAAAATTTAGTGGAATTGTGTTTTGAGGTACATTTCCGTAGACGGCGTTTGCTGGAAGGATTCATTAACAAGGTAAATGGTTGAAAAATACTTTCTCGGAATTAACAGTTTTGTAGGCAATTTAACGTAGAAATTCTGCTTTGATTCGTAATTCATTGGAGTATGTAATCTGGGTTTCGCGGGATAGTTTCGTTATATTTCATAAATTCTTATTAATTCATTTTCTTCATGGCTTTATGGCCGTAAATAATTTTGAGTTGTATTTTCTCTAGCAACGCTAAACTCGGTGTTATTCAAATTTTTGGCTTAGGCAATTATTTATAATTATATTGATTCTGGTATAAATTGCGGAAGTGTGAACCCTTGTAACTATACATTGTTGATTTTGATATATATATATATATATATATATATATATATATATATATAGAAAGTAGTTATTTTGCCAATAACTAGTTATATATATATATATATATATATATATATATATATATATATATATATATTATCGTTGTATTTTTGGAATATTGTACATGAACAATTTCGTCGATTCTCTAGAATTTTTGAATTTAGACATCGGTGTAGTTTGGGGCCCTCAGCTCTTCTGCGCCCTGAGATTACAGCCTTCAGCTGAGCTCAGACGTTACTTGTAATATTTTTTTTGGTAGTGATATTGTATTAAATATTTTGAAAAGAGACCTTTGGTCCACCAAGACTAATTAAAATTTCAATCAGGGTGTATTTGCTGACTTTTATTTACTTATGATAATTTACCTATCAGTTTAACCTTTGGAGTGTGTAGTGAGTGTTGTTAACCCACTGAGGAGTTGTGGGCTAACTTAGGAAGTCTTGGGTGCTTGCCAAAACTTCTCTGGCGCCCTTTTTGTATACTCAATAATTTTTTGAAGAATCCACCCCTTCTTCGACTCGAAGCTAGTCGACTGGCGAGCACGGGTTGTACCACGTGAGACAACCCGCATACCTATAACGAGCACTGAGAGGGTTTGTAGGTTTTTCTCGTTATATGTTTTTGGCGCCCAACGTGGGGCCGTTAGTATTTTTTTTATCATTGTCAGCAATACATATCCCGTAATTTAAACTTAAACTTTTGAAATTAAATTTTTTTTTAGCTTCTTTGATTAAACTTAAAATTTAAAAATCAAAATTTTTGTTGTAGCCATTTGATTAAACTTGAACTTTTGATAAGTTAAATTTGCAGATTTATTTTCAGTTTATTTTAGCACCAGATTTAAGTGTAATTGTTTTATTGGGGCGTACCTGGAAATAATTTCCCTTAATATGTTTTGATTGTGCCAGATTTAAGTGTTTTTAGTAAATCTGGGGTTGTGTTCAATTTGAAGGGAATTGTTTTATTGGACGTAATTTGTAAACAACTTACCTGATTCGGTGAGATTATAATATATATCAAACTGAAAATTTTATGGTAGTAATCAGACAAGAGTTCATTGGTTCGTGGGCAACAGTTATTTTCTTTTCATACTGATTGATGATTGGAATTTTGAAAAATTCAATATTGTAAATTTTATCTTTATTTAAACCTTGATAAATTTCCAACTTTTTCCTAGAAACTTAGTCATTGTAGATTTAGCTTCAGTTATTGTGTCTTTTGTAATTTATTGCACCGGATTTAATTGGGTTTTTATAGTAAATCTGGGGATTGCTTAACTTTGAAGGTAATTGTTTCAATTGTGGGCGCAACCTGGAAATAATTTCTCTTAATTAGTTATTGATAGTGCCAGATTTAAGTGTTTGTAGTAAATCTGGGGTTTGAGGTCTTGAAGGGAATTGTTTTATGGGGCGTAAGTGGTAAACAATTTACCGAATTTGGTTGAGCAGTGTTAAATATTAAATTGAAGTTTTAAGACAGGAAACGGACAAATTGTTCATTGTTTGATGTGCTCTGTTTTTTTTTCTTCTTTTTCAGGTAGCAAGTGAATAAGAAGATTCCTGATATTGATATTATTGTTTCAATAAAAATTGTAATTTCGAAAATTGTATTTGATTATCTATTGTATAATATTTGTAATTTATAGATATTGTAAATTTAAAAGGTGAGTTACATATTGGGTCACACTGTGTATAAATTTTAGTATCAGAACAGTAACTGAATTCGTAAATACTTTGCTTTATGGTAAGTTTATTTGACTTTCGACGACTGTAGGCTGCATTGTGGGTTCGAACCTTAGCGGATCGGTGTTTTGGAAGTGGTGCCTTGGGCTTGTGGACTCCTGTATTTTGGAATCGCTTTTGAGGAAGGAACGTTGCGTTGGTTCGAGAAGTACACTTCGTGGAAACTCTGTGGGTTGGAGATATTGTTCGGACAAATAGGGACTTTTGGACATTCGGTATCTGGATTTGGGTTTTAAATTCCTTATTAGGTTTCAGTTGGAGGGAGGCCATTTGAGGTACAGGTGTGTTGGTGAAGAATTATTGTTCCGCTAGGTTGGAAATTGGTTTGTTGCCTGGATTGCTTGTCAGATTGAACTTAAAAAGAAGAAATGTATCGTAGGTTTGTAGTTGATCGGTTGGTTCAGGATGAGCTTGTGTATGAGTTGACAATACGTGGTATCGCAAGTGGCACGGTGTCTGAGATGCGGCGTACTTTAGCTTTAGCGTTGCAGGTAGAGAAGGAAGATGATAGTATAGATCCGCCAGAGTATCCGTATACAGCTGATGAAGATTTGAGTGCAGTTGAGAATAAGTTAGATCAGATTGAGCCTGGTGTAGAAGAGTTCAATGAAACTCGTGTGAGTGATAATTTCCAGAAATTACAGAGTCAGTTGGTGCATGTCATAGGTCGGTTGGAACGTGCGACTAATTTCGAAGCAGGTGATGCTGGTGTTCGACAAAGGGCGAAAGTAGATGAACTAATGGCTAAAGCTCTCTCTTTATTCGAATCATTGGGAAGTAAGGCTTCTAGACATGAGCGTTCTCGTCAATCTCAACCCCCCCAGTTAGAAATTCTTTCTCAACCTGGGCCGTCTTTGGCACATTTGTCAACAATCCGTAGATCGACTCTCAATGAAATCAGACCACTTCCTAATCCTGGTAATGCGTCGAGGAACTTGTCTAGTATTAAGACGATCTTGCCTAGTAAGTGGGGTTTAGTGTTTTCTGGAGATCCCAAAGGTATTTCACTATCGAGCTTCCTGGAGAAAGTGGAAGAGTATCGAGTTTCGCGTAATGTGGATGAGGAAATTTTGTTAGCTAGTGGTATCGATTTATTTTCTGGTAGGGCTTATCAATTTTATTTAGCTTATAGAGAAGAGGTGAACTCTTGGGATGAATTCGTGGATCTATTACGGGAAGAGTATTTATCGGTAGATTACAATGAAAAACTGTTCGAGGAAATTAAGAGTAGAACTCAGGGTCCTGATGAAAGTATGGGAATTTACTTGGCTGTGATGTCTGGTTATTTTAGAAGGTTGACTTGTCCCATTTCGGAGGAAACTAAACTTAAAATATTGTTAAGGAATATCACGCCTTACTACCAACATCATCTTGGACTTATGGAAATTAATAGCGTGCGTGAGTTATCGGCTATCGAGAACTACAGCGTACCATCGAGGAAACTAAATTGTATGGAGCCAGACCTAGCTTATGTGTCATCGCATGTGGAACCTGTGTCTGAGGTTGGAACTCTAACCCTCCCTACTTCGTCATCTATTCATAGAGTTCATGAGCTCGTTTGTTTCCGTTGTAAGCAGCCAGGTCATCGGGCCGTAGCGTGTCGTAGTAATAGGAAATTTTGCTTTAGATGTAAGAAAGAAGGATTCACGGTTAGGACCTGTCCTGATTGCTCTTCCAGAATTAGCCAGCGTAAACGAACCGAGGCGTGCTTAAATGATCGGATAGAGTGCGTCAGTGAAAACCCCCCGGTCAGTAGTTTTCGTGCCGTTATAGATTATGTGTTGGATCATGTCGTTAATGATGAACGTCCTTATCTTAAGATAGATATCCTCGGAAAAACGTTGTTAGGTCTTTTGGATTCGGGTGCTTCAAGAACTATTTTAGGAGGTAAGGGTTATGAGTTAATTTCTTGTTTAGGGTTGACTTTGGATAAAAGTAAGGCGACTAATTGTACAGTGGCAAATGGTAATGTGTTACAGAGTATTGGAACCGTAGTGTTACCCATGGTTTTGAGGGGTCGTATGCGGTTGATTGAGGCTCTGGTTGTCCCTGAATTAACTCACATTTTGATCCTTGGTGTAGACTTTTGGAATTTGATGGGCGTCGTCCCAGATCTTCGCCATGACGAGTGGCATTTTTCGGCAGATCCTGTGTTGATAAATAGTGTGAAACATGTGTCGTCTAGAACGGTACTCACTCCTTTGGAACAGCAGAGACTTCAAGCGGTGATTGATAGGAATATGGAAATTATGGGAAAAGGTCTAGGGTGTACCGATAGAGTAGAACACGTGATAGTAACTTCTAGTCCCCCCATCAAGCAGCGATATTATAGGGTCAACCCCATTGTACAGAGGCATATTGATGCTGAATTGGATGAGATGCTGCAGTTGGGTGTTGTAGAACCCAGCAATAGTCCGTGGGCTTCTCCAATTTTGCTGGTCAAGAAGAAGGATGATTCCTACCGATTTTGCGTGGATTACAGGAAGTTGAATGCCGTCACTGTTCGAGATAGTTACCCTCTTCCCTTGGTAACGGATACTTTGGAGAAGTTGCGTGAGGCTAAATATTTGTCTAGTTTAGATGTCAAGTACGCTTATTGGCAAGTTCCGGTAGCCGAATCTTCAAGGCAATACACTGCTTTTACGGTACCTAATAGGGGTCTATTCCAGTTCAAACGACTACCATTTGGTTTACATAATGCCCCAGCCACCTGGCAGAGACTTATCGACAATGTTTTAGGCCATGATCTTGAACCGCATGTTTTTGTCTATCTTGACGACGTGGTTATTTGTACGCAAACTTTCGAAGAACATGTACGGGTACTCGAAGAGGTTTTCAAGAGGTTAGCGGATGCTAAAATTACTGTTAGCATGGATAAGTGTCAGTTCTGTCGTCCTGAAATGAAGTATCTTGGGTATGTAGTGGATCGTTTTGGGTTGCATGTGGATCCGGATAAGGTGAAGGCAATGTTGGAGTTACCGACTCCTCGTAATATTACGGAAGTTCGTCGTGTGGTTGGAACCTTCTCCTGGTACCGGAGATTCATCCCTAATTTTTCAACCAGCATGGTCCCCATTACGGGTCTTCTGAAGAAAAATCGTCCTTTTGTGTGGTCTCTTGAATGTGAGTCTTCATTTCGTCGTGTTAAGGAATGTTTGGTTTCTGCGTCGATTCTTACTTGTCCCGATTTTAAAAAACCCTTTGTTGTACAGACCGATAGTAGTGGTTATGGTTTAGGGGTTGTGTTGAGTCAGCCTCACGAGGATGGTGACAAGGTTATTTGCTATTTAAGTAGATCTCTTACTCGCCAAGAACGGAATTTTTCAACCACTGAACGCGAATGCCTCGCTGTGGTTTGGGCACTTGAACAACTTCGGCCTTATTTAGAGGGTGTTTCTTTTACCGTCATTACGGATCACTATAGCCTACTGTGGCTACAGAAGTTGCAGAGTCCGAAGGGTCGTCTAGCCCGATGGGCAGTCAAAATGCAACAGTATAACTTCCAAATTATACATCGCAAAGGTCGTGAACACGTAGTACCAGATGCTCTTTCTCGGTCCGTCCCTGTGGTCGATGAGGTGTCTGTGGAGGTTTCATCTGAAGAGGTACCGCTCCCTCTGTTTGATACAACCAATGATAAGTGGTATTGTAAGATGGTGAAGAATGTCGCTGGTAATCCCCTTAAATTTCCGGATTGGCGTGTGAAGGATAATCTCCTCTTCAAACATGTTGTCAATAAGTACACACAACCGCTGTCGCCTGGTGAATCTTGGAAACTGGTAGTTCCCAAGGCTGGTAGGTCGCGTATAATCATGGAAGCCCATGTCCCTGTGTTAATCGTTGTGAGGTGTGTGCTGCACATAAGGTGTCACAAGGTAAACCTGTTGATAAGATGGCGTCTCATCCAAAGCCTAGCAGGCCGTAGAAAATGATTTGCACAGATCTGATGGGGCCTCTCCCTAGGTCGAAACGAGGTAATTCTTTCATCCTTGTCGTTACGGATTATTTGACCAAGTATGTGCTGATATACCCACTTAGAACAGCGTCTGCAGCGGCCGTTGCTCGTAAGATCGAAGATGAAGTATTTCTTGTATATGGGGTACCCAAGGTGATTTTGTGTGATAATGGTCCCCAATACCGTAGTAATCTTTTCCGAAGCTTAGCTTCCCGATATAGCTGCCGTATCAATTATCATCCAAGGGCTAACCCGTGTGAAAGAGTTAACCATGTGATTGAGACTATGATGGCTTCCTATGTCTCGGATAATCATCGTTGTTGGGACGAGCATCTCGCTCAGATAGGATGTGCGATTAGAACATCTACTCATGAAGTCACCAAGGTAACACCGTATTTCGCTAATTTTGGTAGGTCTATGCTGTTGTCTGTTGCCGATTATGTTGATAATTCAGATTTAGATCTGGGAGATAGTGTGAGTACTCCCGAGAGTAGTCGTAACGAGAGTTTTGGGAAATTGTTCGCTGACATCAGGAAACGGTTAGAGGATGCCAATCAGAAGGCTTGTGATAGCCATAATCTGCGACGTAGGCATGTGGAGTATCTCCCGCACGATTTAGTGTGGAAGAGGAATTTTGTCCTTTCGGATGCTGCGAGGTATTACACGCGTAAGCTAGCGCCTAAGTATATAGGGCTCTACTCGATAGCTAAGAGGGTATCTCCGTGGACGTATGAGTTGCACGATAAGGATGGAGCTACGGCAGGAGTATGGCACTGCAAGGACTAGAAACCATACTCTACGCAACCGCCTGACAAAGGGGGGGGGGAATCTGTAACGCGAAAAATTCTCCGAGCTGTCGTAAATTTAATATTGGCTAACCTGTCGACTGAGAGAAGTCACAGCGCTATCGGTACGAAGTTGAAAATTCAGTCCTCCGTTTGCCGTCAAGGTATAAACACACCATTTCAACTAAAGATATTCGCATGTGTCGATTCTCTAGAATTTTTGAATTGAGACATCGGTGTAGTTTGGGGCCCTCAGCTCTTCTGCACCCTGAGATTACAGCCTTCAGCTGAGCTCAGACGTTACGTGTAATATTTTTTTGGTAGTGATATTGTATTAAATATTTTGGAAAGAGACCTTTGGTCCACCAAGACTAATTAAAATTTCAATCAGGGTGTACGTGCTGACTTTTATTTACTTATGATAATTTACCTATCAGTTTAACCTTTGGAGTGTGTAGTGAGTGTTGTTAACCCACTGAGGAGTTGTGGGCTAGCTTAGGAAGTCTTGGGTGCTTGCCAAAACTTCTCTGGCGCCCTTTTTGTATACTCAATAATTTTTTGAAGAATCCACCCCTTCTTCGACTCGAAGCTAGTCGACTGGCCAGCACGGGTTGTACCACGTGAGACAACCCGCATACCTATAACGAGCACTGAGAGGGTTTGTAGGTTTTTCTCGTTATAACAATCTATGAATGCTCCTCTCTGGGCACAAAGCGATTTAGAGAAAATAAGAAAAATAGCATACCTTGTAATGATATAAATTTCATTACTATAAATATCGATTCAAGGAACCAGTTACCACCGTGATGACGCGGTCCCCACCAGAACAGCAAAGTCCCCCACGCCAAGATGCGCACGAAGAATCGACAGTAGAAGGGAAGGAGACTTCCACCACCACCTCTACGATGTATATAAAAATGCAAAGCCACAGAAGATAAGACAACTTGGTTCACGGACTCCAGCTCCTACAAGTTCAGCCGCCTCCAGTGCATAGCGTAGGTCGAAGGTACTGACTTTAGCCTTAAACGCTTTACACTATCCACCGCCGAGTGTTGTACTTAGTCGAAGTATTGATTCGACTTTTATACATCATTCACTTGAACGGCCGTTGGTTTCTGGTATTGACGGAAACGAGAACGATTGTTCAAACTGTTAGAAGAATTTCGGTGTGGTATTGACACACCGAAAACTCTACAGTATCTTCATAGAGTTGCTCGTTGAGCCGGGTATTGACTGGTTGTAAACGATCACTCTGACTGTTAGTATAATTCTGGTGTGGTATTGACGCGCCATAATAACTACAGTCCCTACAAGCCGGCGTTTAGTATGGTGACACATGAAGATGAAATTAATGGTTTTATTTTATAAAATGCTGTGACAATTACAATTGTTGCTATGACACGATTGATTAGGCCGTTGGTTCAATTCCTACTTGAATATTCCACAATTTACGATCTGTAGTTTACGATTTTACATCTTTATGGAATCTAACCTCACTTCGGAGTTTCCCTGATGATGAGGACAAACATCCTCGAAAGCTTGGACATTTTCCGCTAAGAGTATATCTTTTCCAATTTTTTGCTGCAATCCCCAATATTCACTAGTTTTATTCCTAACTAGTCAGCAAAGACTATCTTTTTTCTATATATATATATATATATATATATATATATATATATATATAAATATATAATATATATATATATATATATATATATATATAGAGTATTGTATTTTATTTTATTTTTATCATTGTAAATAATATTTTTTATAGCAATAAAACAGTTAATTTAATTGAACTCTGTCTCCTTTGGGCTTACCTGGGCCATACGCATTACAACCTAATGTATCTGCAAAACAAAAGGCTTATCACACAAAATTCACAAAAAAGAGCAATGTGGACAATACAAATTTTTATAGAGGGATTTTTCCTAAACTCTATATTTTTTTAACCAAGGTAAAAAATTATTTACAAAAGTAGCCGGCGGATCACCGGAAAAACGGAAACAAAATAATAACCTAACCTCAATCATGCATGAAAAGTTAATATTAACCAACTTCAATCCGTTGTGACCTTGAAACGTGCATCCATAAAATATCATTGGTTGATACTAAATACGTGGTATACAACGAATATGTATCACGGATGCATGTGAATCCAGCCTAAGTATCAATGACAACGTTTTGATTATTGATCTGACAGCAGTACCTCGTAACGTCAAATAAAAATAAATACTATTTAGAGGGCGGACTTTTATGAAATGAAACTTATCTGGGCATTGAGGACGGACTTTCATTTTTTTGTGGTGATAATATAATCATAAGATTTTATGATTTCAAAGTGCACCAATAAAAAATAGCGTAAAGTATTCGTGGATAACTGGTCTTTCAAACACTTGCTCTATTTCGAGCACTCTGGCTGCGCCGTCGTGCTCGAAGAATCGCGCTTGATTGGAAGACCTCTTTATCCACTTATACTTTAATATACTATTTTAAATCACCATATAAAATCACCTAAATATGACTCATATTTTATTTTATGTCATTGTATTCATCATATTCAGCAATTTATTCCGTTTGATTTTCTTTGAAGAAGTCTTTGGAATGTTATCTACTATTTTAATACCAGCTCTCAACTTATGGCTATCAATAACTCTCTCGTTCAAATATTCTTCAATTTCCTTTTCACAGTTTTTGTCATATCCATCAAATAACACGATCACCGCCATTGCATGTGCTCCATCATTTTCATGAGGTACTCCAAGTACAGCTGCTTCTTTGACAGCAGGGTGAGATAGGAGTACATTTTCTATTGTATCAGGAAGAATGTGCCATCCTCTGTAAATGAATATTCCTTTACATCTACCTACAATGTAAAAACAATCGTCCTCATCATAGTAAACTATATCATCAGTTTTGAAATATCCCTCTGAATCGTAAGCTGAGGAGCTGTCCATTTTATAGTAGCCGTTCATTAGATAACCGTCAAATTTAATTCTCAATTCTCCTCTTTGATTTGGTCCAAGACGTTTTTCGGTGTCACCACCAACAACCTACAATATTTGGAACAATTTAAAACAACAGATGAAAACTTGCGAGTATAATGTAGAATAGAATGATCAGAACATCAAAAATGAAATACTCATAACTATTTGACTATATAGCGAAGTACAGACATGTATTCGCACTTGTTCTTTTTTCAAACAAATCACGTTCCCTTTGCTTCTAAATAACTTTGAATATCCCAGATATAATTCATTTATTTCATTCAAAATTAATAATAAAACCCACCGAGCCCGGGTTCGAACCACCTTACTCTTTGTCAGAAATCGAGTGTACGGACGCTTAGTCCGCTGGGCCATTCCATCGCTGTTACGTTGTGTT
The DNA here is from genome assembly GCA_963921935.1 of Galeruca laticollis. Taxonomy (NCBI): domain Eukaryota; kingdom Metazoa; phylum Arthropoda; class Insecta; order Coleoptera; family Chrysomelidae; genus Galeruca; species Galeruca laticollis. Next base: position 51,409,955 of record OY998179.1, on the reverse strand, counting down.
CTTATCAAAGATACTTATAGCGCTAAGAAAATATATACAACAGTTTATTTATTCTTAAATATAAAGTGTGTTTACATCAACAATTCTTGGACTTTCATGTTATTGAAAGAAAAAATATCCGTTTTCAATTATTTGGAGCATAGTTTGAACAATGAATCCTTAAAACAGCTAATTAATACTGTCAATCTGCGTGGTCGTAGGAAAAATAGTGTACATAACTTGTGCGAAAGTGATTTTTCACACTCGTTACGTAATGTACTATTGTTCGTTCGACAACAAAAATTATCACGAAATAAAAATATTATTTTATAGTTATAAATGAAACTTACTGTTTCTAAATAATTCCACTCTATAATGAGAAAATCTTAAAAATTGTTCCGATATAAAAATAAACGGTTTTAAAGATTAAAACTAACTTTTCCGCATCTGTGAGATGCTTTGATTAATATTCTATCATAAATTTGTCACTTGTATACACTTCGGGGGATGTATCGTGTTAACAAACCGAAATTTCTCCAAAAGTAACCAAAAATGCAGTATATCTGGATTTATAGGACCCGCTGTACTCGCTATAGTCAGCTGAAAATCAATAGGGTACATCTGTGAGACAGCTTGAAAATTTTCCAAATATAAAATCGGCCACTTGTATACACTGTATCGTACTAAACCCGAAATTTATCCAAAAAGGACAAAAATGTGGCACTTCAGGTACCATAGCACCCGTTGTACTAGCTCTGGTGAGCTAAAAACCAATAAGGTTCATCTATAAGATGCCCTGAACAATATTCAATCATAAAATTGGTATCAAGAGAAGGTAAATATTGTTCTGAATTTTTCCTATCTATTGTAAATTGTATATGAGGATTGAAGCTATTGAAGTGAACGAGTATATTATTTCTTTCATCACATGAAAAGTCAATATTATATCATCTACATATTTCTTGATGAAGAACAATTTTTCTGAAACAAAAAGTAATGTGAGTACAAAATTGTTAAATGTAAGAACAAAAATATCTCATTTGGAAAAGTCTATTATATATAAACTTAAATGTTCAGAATGTAATGCTGTATATTTGGGTCAATCACTTAGAACTTTTGAAATTAGACACAGTTAACATTTACGAGCTTACAACCAGAGAAATCCCATTACGCAAAATATTAACTTGACACCAGACATTCATTAACACCTAACAAAAAAGTAGAAGTACTACCTATTTGTAAAAAACAAGAACTAGACTTCCTTGAAGAATTAAAAATTAGAATACCCTTAAAAAACCATATATATGAAGCCGTCAATGAACAGATAAGTTTAGTGAGTACTCCACCTCTCCACTAATCTTAAATGTGAAAAAGAAAAATATGATATCCCCATAGGACTAATACGAGTAATATCTAAGCTTCAATATTTGTAATATCATATATTCTTCTTCTTTCTATTCATATATATTAGGTTAATAACAAGGTAGTTCACTTCTTGGTCTAGCCAAAAATTATATATAAATCATTATACATCAGGTAGTACATCACATGATATGTAACTTCTATCATTCTGACGATGATTTTTAGTAATATCGAAACAATTGTCATTTTTCAAGAATTTATATAATGTTTTCCTCATATTGTGGAATTATTTAGAAACAGTTAGTTTCATTTGAAAAAGCAATATGAGTAGATTTCACACAGTAAATGTCGAAACAGTAAATTTGTAGGCATTGTTGTTAACTGAACACAAACAAAAGCAGAACTGCTGCTACAAAAAAATCAGTAAGATAAGAATTTCTTAATTGTTTTTTGAGCTGGTGTTTGGGTTTGGCACATTCCAAAGATCACTTGAATGGTACTAATTCTTTTAACCATTTGCGTATTGTAAACATCCTAATTTTCCCCACTCAAATTATCTTATCTTATACTAACACATAGATAGCATGCCTTTTCATTTCTGAAGGAAAAGAAATAATTATTGGTTTCCACAGATACCTGATTTTTGTTTGGATTTATCTTGATGTAAAAAATAAACTTGTATCCAAATTACTATTATATATATATATATATATATATATATATATATATATATAAATTCACTTATGTTCTTCAACCTTCCGATAATATTTAGAATTATATCTTCTTGGGTTCAAAGGTTGTGGAATGAAACAAATATATTAGTTAAAATATATTTTCGAATAAAGACTTATCAAACTTGACGTTTCGCTCTTATTTTAGGAGCATTTTCAAAAGAATATGTGTAAATATTAAAATTGAATTACATAAAATAGAGTTATTGTAAGAATTATTTTGAAAAAGTCAATAAAATGTCATGAATGAAGTGTCAATAGTAACAGAATACCTACCTTAGATATTTACGTAACGATATTATGTTGGGAGTGATAAAAATAAATTAAATGACAAACAAGACATAAAAAACTTGAGTCAAATTTATTACAAATTAATTAATTAATTTATTTTTATCACTCCCAACATAATATCGTTACGTAAATATCTAAGGTAGGTATTCTGTAACTATTGACACTTCATTCATGACATTTTATTGAATTTTTCAAAATAATTTTTACAATAACTGTATTTTATGTAATTCAATTTTAATATTTATACATATTCTTTTGAAAATGCTCCTAAAATAAGAGCGAAACGTCAAGTTTGATAAGTCTTTATTCGAAAATATATTTTAACTAATATATTTGTTTCATTCCACAACCTTTGAACCCAAGAAGATATATATATATATATATATATATATATATATATATATATATATATATATATATATATATATATATAGTGGCTTAACACTCCCGTGGGAGTAGCGCCGTTCCTCTTACAAGCTTTCTAAATCCTTTTCTAAGGGTGGAACAGACCACATTTTCTTTTTCATATTTTTTCCACTATTTGTTGCCATTGCTTCCTGTCCTGAGTTTTCTCTTCCCAGTATCTAATTCCCATAGTCTTGAGATCACCTACTACCTCCTGTAACCAAGTTATCCTTGGCATTCCCCTTCTTCTCTTACTTAAGGGCTTCCACTCTAACATGGAGTATATTATTGCTCTCTTACATGCTCTCCATATATGTCCCAACCATTTTAATCTTTGTTCCTTAATTTTTCTTACTATGTCTTTTTGTATCTCTTGATATAGTTTCATATTTTTTCTTCTTCACACCTATTTTTTTTAGTCCTAATATTGTTCTTAGTATTTTTCGTTCCTGTATTCTCATATCCTTTTGTTGTTTTTTAGTCATAGTTAATGTTTCTGCCCCATACATCATCACTGGTCTAATTATTGTGTTATATATTCTTATTTTTGTGCGCTTGCTAATTATTTTATTTATTAATAATTTATTGTTAGCCTGAAATGCTTTGTTTGTGGCTACGATTCTTTCCCTTATCTCAGTTTCTCTGTCTCCATCACTACTGATTGTTATTCCCAGATATTTAACTCTATCCACCTCTTCAAATCCATATCTTCCAATTTTCACATTTTTGTACTCACAATTCTTTTTGAGTCTTAATAATTTGGTTTTATGTGTATTTATCACCAGTCCAATTTTCTTTCCCTCCCTTATTATCTCCTCCAACATTTCTTCCATTACCATTCTGTTTTTAGTCACTAGTGCTACGTCGTCGGCATATGCTATTATTTGTCCTCCTCTGGTCCTTAAATTTCCTTTACATATTTTTTTCAACGTATATTTTAGTGCCAAATTGAATAGTGTTACCGACAGAGAGTCGCTTTGCTTAACTCCTTTATTATATGTAAACTTCTCTGTTTTCCCTCTTTGTGTTATTACTTCTGCTACGCTTTGGTCTAGTGTCATTTTTATTAATCTTATCAGTTTATTTTTCCTTCCCATTTCATTCAGCACTTTCAATAATTGATTCCTTTTTATTTAGTCAAATGCTCTTTGGAAGTCAATGAATAGTATCTCAATATCTATGTTATATTCGTTGGACTTTTCCAATATTTGTTCCAGTATATATATATATCGCATCTGTAGTTGACTTTCCCTTTGTAAATACGTACTGATATTCTCCACCTCTGTAACCTGAGTCATGCAGTCTCCTGTTTATAATTGTTGTTGTTATCTTATATGCTGCATTTAGTAGCGTAATTCCCCTGAAGTTTTCACAAACTTGTTGGTCTCCCTTCTTGTGTATTGTTACTATTTGTCCCACCTTCGATTCCTCCGGCATCTCTTCTTCTTCCCATATTTTATATATCAATTGGTATAATCTTTCCAACAGTTTAGTCCCTCCGTATTTGATAAGTTCCATGTTGATGCCGTCGCTTCCTGGCGCTTTTCCGTTCTTACTTCTGTTAATTATCTCTCTAATTTCTTCCTTCGTTGGGCTCTCGATTCCATCTTGTTTGTTCTTTGCTCCTATATTAAATTCCTCTCTTACTTCTGTTTCTGTTAGTAATTCAGTAAAGTATTTCATCCATGTCTCTTTATATTCCGTATCTTCATTTACTATTCTTCCCTCTTTGTTTTTTATTCCTGTTGCTTTGTTTTTATATGCTCGGGTCTGTGAATTTATTTTTTGATAAAAAACTTTTGTGTTCCTTGCATACCTTGCCCTTTCTATTTCACTAATTCTGTTTTCAATTGTTTTTCTCTTATTTTCTTCGTTTCTTTTCTTAGTTTTTCATAAGTTTCTCTTTCTTCATTTTCGTTCGTCCTTATCCATTTTAACCATGCTTCTTTTTTCATTTCAATCATTTCTTTGCATTTTTCATCAAGCCATTCTTTCTGTTCTCTGCTTACCACCGTTCCTATTATTTTATTTGCAGCTGTATTTATACATTTTTCTATTTTTTTCCATCCTGCTTGAATTCCACTAATTTATTCTGCCTCATTAATAAATTGTTGTTCTATACTATCTCTGTACTCGTTTTGTGTTTCTGTCTGTTCTAGTTTTCTTATGTCCCATTTTTTGTTGCATATTTTATTTTCATTTTTAATCTTTATCTTTTGTAGCATAGTACCTGCAACCATGTAATGATCCGTATCAGCACACGCCCCTCTATATGTTCTGACATCTTTCATTGACGACCGTTTTCTTTTTGTTATCAATATGTGATCAATTTGTGTATATGTTTTGCAATCAAGTGATCTCCACGTAACTTCATGCCATTTGGTTTGTTGGAACATCGTACTGCAAATAATCATGTTCATTTTGACTGCCAGATTACAAATCCTGTGTCCATTGTTGTTTATTTTTTCATGTAATATGTGTATACCGCTTATCTGTCTGTAATATTCTTCTTTCCCAATTTGCGCATTCAGGTCACCCAACATGGTATAGTACATTAAAATTTCTATTCCACTTCAATTTTTTTGTTCCATGCATTTCCACAACTGAATAAAAGAGAAATATTTTTGAATTGATCATAAATAAAACTTATACCCCAGATCTATCTGTCATTCAAGCAATAATATAGTAAAAAAATAGAAATCACCTTCCATTTCATACCATCCAGTATCTTGCCGCTAGATAGAGGTTTTTCAAGTTGCATATTGTAACCTTCGAGTGTCATAGCATTGAACATAGTAATCAAAAGCGCAGATTCAGTTTGACCATAAACCTGGAAAACTTTTGTTCCTGGCAATAATTCCTTCAGAGAGTTCATCAATTTCAAGGTCACAGCGCTACATCCCACTAAAACAATGTCAAGGCTACTCGTACTAACATTGACGGATTTATTATTGACAAAGTCTGTAGCATCGTATGGAGCTAAGAACATTGTAGTTACCTAAAAAATATATTATTAAATGATAGGTTAAGGTAACCTAATACAATATGACGAACTATAATGCTCTTTTAAATCTCCATATATTATTTATGTTTGATATCAGTCTGTTGAACATACAAAATTTGTGAGGACAAATGTACTTGATATTTAATAACCTTTTATAGAGCCTCCTTAGTCATTTGAAGAATGGCCTCGTCTGTACAGAAAATCATCAGCGTTTTAGGTTCTCAATTGAGAAGAAAATAACAGTTTTTTGAAGATTGAAACAGTACTTGATCGTTTAAAGTTTATTAACTACTCCTTCGATATTGCATGAATTCATTCTGAGAGTCTCTCGTTTATGAATACTTTCACTTGAGTGTCATGAAGGTCATGGGACTTTTTCCAATTTGGTGTTGATTGGTGTCTCCCTCATATCATCCAGTATGCCATCAATAGCTCTTGTTAGTTCGTCCAGATTGACTGATGAGCCAAGCTTTTTCAACTTCTGGTTTAGTTTGCCAATGGTGACTGTTCAAACAACCGTTCAAACAGAAGAAGAAGACTTGTCGCCCATTCAGCTTGACCTCAAATCAATGAGAGCCAAGCCTCGCGGACAACAGCCCACTCACATTGCGGCATATGGCTAGTTACTATTCACTATCTACCGGTCCACTTGTCAAGTAGAACCCATCCCAACATCCACACTCCAAAAATGTCGCAAGAAAAGAAGACCCTGTCTTATTGATTACGCAATAAGTCGTTTGTTGGCAAGTGTTGTTTCTATTTTTATAACTACTCCAAATGTTTTAAGTAACATTGTCGGTTAACTATAAGCTTGGGCCAAGAGCAAATGCAGGGACCAAATGTTGAGTCGTGTGTGTGTATGTTGAGTGTCTACGTCATCGTCAAGTATCATGTCATCCCCCCATTGGTTTATCCAACTGACAACCTCTCAGTCATTCAGATCGATATCCTCCGGGGGGTATGTCATTTGTTTCGTACCTAGTCTGTTCGTCAATAGTTGTCTGGCGTTGTGTTTCTGGGGTAGTGTGCAGTCGTGTATTATGTGTTCTTGGTCTTGTCGTATGTGCAGTGTTCGTTCGTCTGTCTAAGGTTAAAGCGTAGGTAATAGTCGTTCATGTGCCCGTGTCCCGTTACTAATTGTGTGGTTGTTCATGTTAGCGACGGATTTGTCCTTCTAACTGTTTTTATTAAATCGTATGTTTTCCTACCCTTTGTGTCCCTGTCCCACCTGTCTTGCCATGTCGTCATTTTGTCTTTGTCTTTTTGTCTGTTTATGTCTGTTTTGTGGTGATTGTGATAGTGTGGTCTGGGTCGTCGTGTGCTAGTGTTGCGAGTTTGTGTGCTTCTTTGATACCTGCACTGGCCCTTGGCTGTTTCGCTATATTGTATATCACATTTTGCTTTCTTAAAAGCTCTAGATTTTTTTTTTTTATTTTTATTATAAGTGTCTCGGCTATTGCCGTTTTGTGATAATTGAAGTGTATTGACTGAGTCTGTGTTAAATGTTATGTTTGTGTTTCTATGTTTGTGTATGGTATTGAGTACTAAGTCTGTGCCTGTCATGAGTGCTATTACTTCAAGTTTGTTTATGTGTAGTGTTGTGTTTATTTTGTACTTCTTTTTTATTGTCTCTCCCTGTGTTGTGATGTAAACCCCTATTGTTTTGTCCCCGTCTTTGTCGCTTGCGTCTGTGTATATTTGTATTGTTGTTGGTTCTTGTATGTTTAATAGTTTGATTGTTCTGTTTGTTGGGTGTGGTAGGTGTCTACTGAAAATTTTTGTCATGTGTAGTTCGTGTCTTTTGTTAGTGTATATTTTGTGTATAGTTTTAGCGTCTACCGCGAGCGGTGTCACTTCCGCCAGTACATGTAAGACCGTTCAAACAGAGTGGTTATTTTCAAAAGCGTAATACGCTCCTGCTTTCACTAGAGCGTAATACGCCTCTACTTCAAAACAATTTGTTTTACCTGGCCAAACACGGCGAACCCCCATTTAATTTTTCTAAAATGTGTAACCAGAGTGTATTTATGCTGGGTCGTACAAGTACAAGTTAATTTGATCTATTACTGGACAGTCGCTCTCAATTTCTTGAAAATCGAAGTAACTGTCGTCATCGATTATCGAAACTCTTGTAAATATGTAGTTATAAGTCTTATTTAACTCGATCGCCACGTTAGTATTATGCAAGGTTGTGAGTCAACACATTTTTAATAACATTTATTATTTGTCAATATTTCTTTAAAGAGCCGTATTAATTCTCCATTATCTATTTAATTTATGCTTATAACTGTTTTGTATCTAAGAGACACTTAGATTACACAGTTTACACTGTATGTACTCTATCTGGACCTCTGAACGAGGAACTGTCCAGTTTAGTATTAATATTTTATCACTTGCTGCCAAGTAGGACAGATGAACGCAACATCACTGTCTGGTTTTGTATACCTTTTCCGCTGCTTGTCAAAACTTCTTAATATAAGGTTTAAATGTATACAGTCTCTAGCTGTTCAACTTCGAGATTTATTAGTTTTGACCCGCTTAAAATTATGTAGGGAAACCCGCCCAAAGCAAACAATTTCGGATTCATACTGTCACCAGCAAATTATTTACATCCGTTTCCTTACAGTGACCATATGGAAATGATTGATTGATGTATGTTGTGTATGTCTTCTGTAAATTTAGATAGGCATTGTGTTCCTGTGTATATCAGTTATATTGTTATCGCCATTTTGGTTGAAATTTCGTATCTTTTCAGCTTTCCATAATATATAGTTGAATGAAAGTAGTTGAATGAACTAAGTTTGACCTCGTTCGGCTTGAAGAAAGAGCTCAAAATCAATGGCATACCTAATGAAATTTCCTGTCTGGAACCCTACTTCGTGGAATCTACTCATATTAGTGTTTTAAATGGAACTCACGGTTTCTAGTTAATACCACAATATAATAAAAATTGTTGAAAATTCTGAAAAATTGACAATTGTTTCGATAAATGAATATCATCGTCAGAATGACAGAAGTTACATTTCATTTGATGCCTACCCGATGTTTCGTAGTTATTTTGGCTAGACCAAGAAGTGACCTAACTGGTGATTGATTTAATATATTATGTTAATAGAAAAAAGAAGAAGATGGGATATTACCAATATTGAAGTTTAGATATTATTAGCCCTATGGTGATATCCTGGATATCATTTTTCCAATTAAGATCAGTATAACTGTGCAATGATATAGAAAACCAGGAAAACTATATCTGCTGATATTTACAATTATCGCTTAAGAAGACAGTTTATAAAGGAGAACTCCCTAGATTTAACTATTCATTGACAACTTTATATTGTTGGTTTCTTAAATGTCTTATAATTTCTAATTCTTCAAGGAAATCCAGTTCTTGTTTCCTTTCACAAATATGCAGCACTTCTAGTTCTGTGTTAGGTGTCAATGAATGATTGGTGTCAAGTAGATGTTTTGCGTAGTGGGATTTATCTGGTTGTTTTAATATGTATGCTCGTAAGTGTTCACTGTATCGGATTTCAAAATTCCTAAGGGTCTGACCCAAATAGACAGCATTACATTCTGGACATTTCATTTTATATATACCTGACTTCTTTAATGGTGGTATTTTTGTTTTCACATTTAACAATTTTGTACTAACGTTACTTTCTGTTTTAAAAGAAATCGTTGTATTCATTGCTGAAGATATTATCTTTGAAATAATATTAGAAATATTTCCTGCATATGTGATGGTTTTATAAGTTTTTATTGCATCAGTTTGTTTAGGAAATATTAGTTGTAATGCCACTTTTTTTTTTATTAATTAGCTTATTTATCATATCTAATGGATAACCGTTGGATGTTGCTATTTGTCTAATTGTATTAATCTCTCTATCAAAATTACATTTATTCATAGGAACTGAAAAAGCTCTATGTATCATTGAATTATATGCCGCTAGTTTATGGGACATGGGGTGATTGGAATTAAATGGAATTGTCACATCAATCTGTGTTGGTTTTCGGTAAATTCAATAATCGAGTACATTATTAACTCTTTGAATTTTTAAATCTCGAAAATTGATTAAGGTATTTTCTTCCATTTCTAATGTAAATTTAATTTTTGGGTGTAAATTATTGATGTGGTTAAGCTAATATGTCATCTACGTATCTATACCAAAATAAAACATTTTTCGAAATATTACTTTCAAAGATCTTTCTTTCTAAATTGTCCATAAAAATGTTTGCCAAAATAGGTGAACCTTCATTTTGAATATATATCTTATTGTCAAAAGTGAAATAATTTTGATTAATGCATACATCAAATAAGTTAAGTATATCTGATATTATTCATGGATTAATATTTTTATCTTCTGGTAATTTTCTAACAAGTATTAGACATTCTTTAGGAGGAAATTTAGTGAACATATTAGTCACATCGAACGAAATAAGTTTATAGTTCTCTTGCAAGTTGATTGCTTTCAACTTTTTGATTATTTCCATTGAATGTCTAATTGAGTACTGAGATTCATATTCAAATAATCTTTCAAGTGATTACGAAAAAAGGTCTATCATACATAAGAATCCTCATTGTCCACAATCATATGGAACCGTTAAATTACATAAAACAACGAAACCGGTTAGATCTGTAGTTTCTTATGTTAATGCTCCTAATAATATAATGGCAAAGCGCCTCAACAATATACTTGATAGTTACGGATATGAATCTCAGTACTCAATTAGAAATTCAATAGAACTAATCAAAAGTTGAAAGCAATCAACTTGCAAGATAACTATAAACTTATTTCGTTCGATGTGACTAATATGTTCACTAAAATTCCACCTAAGGAATGTCTAATACTTGTGAGAAAATTACTAGAAGATAAAAATATTAATCCAGGAATAATATCAGATATACTTAACTTATTTGATGTATGCATTAATCAAAATTATTTCACTTTTGACAATAAGATATATATTCAAAATGAAGGTTTACCAATGGGAAGCCCTATATCACCTATTTTGGCAAACATTTATATGGACAATTTGGAAAGAAAGATCTTTGAAAGTAATATTTTGAAAAATGTTTTATGTTGGTATAGATATGTAGATGACATATAGCTTGTTATATCGGTAGTGAACGACAATTAGATGTATTTTTCAACCACATCAATAATTTACACCCAAAAATTAAATTTACATTAGAAATTGAATAAAATACCTCAATCAATTTTCTTGATTTAAAAATTAAAAGAGTTAATAATGTACTTGATTAATCAATTTACCGAAAACCAACACAGATTGATGTGACAATTCCATTTAATTCCAATCACCCCATGTCCCATAAACTAGCGGCATAAAATTCAATGATACATAGAGCTTTTTCAATTCCTATGAATAATTTTGATAGAGAGATTAATACAATTAGACAAATATCAACATCTAACGGTTATCCATTAGATATGAAAAATAAGCTAATTAATAAAAAAGAGGAAAAAGTGGCATAACAACTAATATATTCTAAACAAATTGATGGAATAAAAACTTATAAAACCATAACAAATGAAGGAAATATTTCTAATAATAATTCAAAGATAATATCTTCAGCCACGAATACAACAATTCCTTTTAAAACAGAAAGTAACGTTAGTACAAAATTGTTAAATGTTAAAACAAGAATACCACCATTAAAGAAGTCAAGGTATATATAAACTCAAATGTCCAGAATGTAATGCTGTATATTTGGGTCAGACCCTTAGGAATTTTGAAATCCGATACAGTGAATACTTACGCGCATACAGATTAAAACAACCAGATAAATCCCACTACGCAAAACATCTACTTGACACCAATCATTCATTGACACCTAACACAAAACTAGAAGTGCTGCATATTAGTGAGAAGAAACAAAAACTGGATTTCCTTGAAGAATTGAAAATTGAAAGACATTTAAGAAACCCACAATATGAAGTTGTCAATGAACAGTTAAATCTAGGGAGTTCTCCACTAGTAAACTGTCTTCTCAAGTGATAATTGTAAAGATCAGCAGATATAGTTTTCCTGGTTTTCTATATCATTGCACAGTTATACTGATCTTAATTGGAAAAATGATATCCAGGATATCACCATATCTAAGCTTCAATATTTGTAAAATCACATCTTCTTCTTTGTTCTATTAACATAATATATTAAGTCAATCACCAGTTAGGTCACTTCTTGGTCTAGCCAAAAATAGCTACGAAACATCAGGTAGGCATAAAATGAAATGTAACTTCTGTCATTCTGACGATGATATTGATTTATCGAAACAATTGTCAATTTTTTTAGAATTTTCAACAATTTTTATTATATTGTGGTATCAACTAGAAACCGTGAGTTTAATTTAAAATACTGGCATACCTAATATTACCTAATTAATAAAACCTTTGCAACGTATACGTAAGAAAGTTTCTTCTACCATATATTTTGTCCAAATAATGTTGGTACTGATAAACAAACAGTTCTCTCTTCCAAACATTGAAAGTAACTCGTGAGTTGGTCAATAAGAAACTGAATATTCCACATTTTATTTATTAAGCAACTCTATTATCATTCAATGATTACATACAGCATAATCACCAATATTGAAGCGACTATTTCTGTATATCTGGCGCACAAATTACATCAGGTAGCACACCAAACACAAACCACGACAATGATAATATAATAAATATAATGACCTTTAATAACGAGTTCAAAAACTTATCAATCAATTAAGAAGTCAAAACAGCATGATTTTGAATCTGCTGAGCAAAGTAATCTGCAAAACATAATGGCTTCTTCATTTCAGATTGCAGCGTGGAAATCCACCGGACTGAAAAACCATTTAAAGGATATAAACGAAATTACCATATTTCTGAATAGTAACAAAATGGACATCTTGCTTATTTCTGGGAGCCATTCAACTGACAGAACATTTATAATAATTTCATTTTACACAGCATACTTTCACCATTATCCTGTTGGAACAGCGCATACAGGATCGGCCATAATAATTAGAACCAGTAACAGTCATTATCCACTGCAACCTTACTCAAATGCAAAAATACAAGCAAAGATAAAATAGGAGTTGAAAATTCCAGCTTGATAACAGGAGAAGGGAAAATAGATGCCGAACTTAATAACGGTGCAAATAAATCAACAAGATTATAGTATTCCTTAAATCGAACAATATTAAGCCATAAATACATGGATATGGACACAAAGCTGGAAGTCTACAACAAAATTACAGTCCCAACTATAGCTTATGCTAGTGAGAACTGGGTAATGCAGAAAAAACAGGAAACAAAAACAAATGCATTGGAAATGAAATTTTTACGGAAAATAGCCGGTAAAACAAAATGGTATAAAGTAAGGAACGAAGAAATCAGGAGCATAACTAATCAAGAACCAATAATATCAAATATTAACACGAAACAATTGAACTGGTATGGCCACCTGGTAAGGATGAAGCAAGATAGAATTGCGAGAAAAGTTATGGGAATAGGAATATCAAGAAAAAGACAAAGAGGAGGACCCAGGAGAATATGGATAGATCAGATTGTAGAAATTGGAAAAAACAAGGGTAAACATTAAGAGAGATGAAGGCATTGGCCAGGGACATAAAAGAATGGAAAAAATGGGAACATGAAGAACTCCAATCCGACGCCTGGGAAGGCATAATGATAAGAGAAAGAAATTTTAAAAATTTCGTTGCTTCGGATGGTTTTTATTGTTTAAGGCAACAATTTCCAAATTTTTGGACCTAGAAAGCTGCAGTGCCTCTGAACCACTGTTTCAATACGTTTCGGTACCACGACGCTGTGGTTTCGCTTCGCCTTCTTGTATTATATAGATAATCTGGGTGCGTTATTTCAATTTTTTGTTATACAGATTGTCGGTAGAGTACGCCTTCCCTTTGCCAAGGATTATTTTGAGAATTTTTTCTGCACAATATTCAGACTATTTAAATGCGTATCATCTACGCCTCGCCATCCTATAATACCGTATATAGGTTGGGATTGAATTAAGCTATAATATATAGTTTTCAAGTGAGAATTTTCAAGGAATTCTTTCAACAATTTGGATCTTGATATGAATCTACGTAGTTTTTTTGTTAGATACGATATATATATATATATATATATATATATATATATATATAAGTTTCATTCCATATGTCTGTCAATTTGTATACCAAGGTATTTTATGGAGCTGGCTTCTGGAATGGATATATTTTGATTTATATTTAATGGACCCATATTCGGCAAGTTATTGCTATAGGATGTGAAAGGTAAGTATTTGGTTTTTTCCGCGTTCATAGTTAATTCATTGTATTGGAACCATTTAAAGATGTTGTTGAAATCTTTTTCCGTCTTTGCTTTCAGTTGTTGCCATGTGTTATCACTGTAAATTACTGCAGTGTCATCAGCATAACTTCTAGTATTACCTACAGTTGTGATTTTCAACAGGCTGTCTATATAGATAGTGAATAGTAGGGGACCTAAGACCGTGCCTTGAGGAACCTCGTAAGTGATTGTCCTCGGAGTGCTCACCCCGCCATCAATATCTACTACTTGTTTTCGATTTGACAGGTATGATTTCAAAAGATCGTACGGCTTACCCCGCATACCAAATTTTCCAGTTTCTCTAGAAGTCTTTTGTGACGAACAGTATCAAATGCTTTGGAAAGATCAACAAAGATACATAGCGACGGTTTAGAAATGTCGAGTAATTTGTAAATGTACGTTGTCAGTTTTAGTATTGCATCTTCGGTTGACCTCTCCTCTCTGAACCCATGTTGATTATCGGATAGAATATCATGTTTTGTCATGAAATGTACCATTTTCTTTTTTATTATTTTTTAAAAAATTTTTGCTGTTTGATATCAAAGAGATGGGCCTATAATTTGAAATTTGCAGTTTATCACCACTCTTAAAAAGTGGTTTCATAACACCAGTTTTTAAAATGTTCGGAAATATTCCATTGTCAATACAGCTATTTATATTGTGAGTGAGAGGGACTGTTATGAAGGCTATTTGTTTCAGCGTTTCTGCGGTAAAACCGTCATGCCCAGGACTTTTTTTGGGTTTAAGGTGTTTGATTATTTGTGATACTTCTCCAGTGTTTGAGGGGTATAAGAACATATTTTTGTTTAGTTCAGTTGTAATGTCTCGGAAGGAATTTAGTTTTTCGATTCTATTTGTTAGTTTTTACTCTATTTCACTATAGTGTTTATTGAATTCATCACTAATAACCTGTTTGTTTTCAGCGGTACAATTTTTTTTTATTTCTATGTTGGTTATTTTTGTTTTTGGGCGAGTTTTGTTGCAAGTCTCATTGACACTTTCCCAGAGCCCTTTTGTTTCACTATTTTTCTTCCCAATTTCGTTTTGAAAATATTGTTTTCTTGCTTCTTTCGTAAGTTTATTTAAGTTTCGATTGTAATTATTGTATTTTTGTTTTATTTGTAGGTTATTGGGTTTTTCAATTAGTAGTTTATAGAGCTTGCTCTCTTCTTTTATTGATGCAGATAGCCGTGACGTGATCCGTTTATTTCTAGTGTGTTTTTTTACATGGTATTTCAGTCTGCTTATGAATATTTGATATTTGGAGTTGACGTCGTTTTGTTCATAAATGTTTGCCCATGTTTCACTTCGTAGTGCCACCCGTAGCCTGCTGTAATTTATATATACTTTTGTATTTTTGAATTCTTTATTAACAGCTCTCTCACACACACATCTATTATTAGAGCAATAGGTCAGTGGTCACTAATTTTATCCTAAAATATGAATGACTTTATTCGATCCTACATTTTTATATTTGGTTTTACAAATAAATGGTCGAAGCACGTGGAGCTATCTGGTGGGGTGATATCGTTTATATAAGAGATAAATTCGAAGTATTCCAAATTATTTTTATATTCATCAATGTATTAATTTTCTGATAGTAAATCTATATTCATATCGCCAGTTATCACGTGAATATTACTTGATTTAATGTTTTGTAAATAGTTAAAAAAAGTGTTCATTGAAATCATATGGACATGAACTAGGAGATCGATATGAAGTTATTTTTTTTCCATTTAATTTTATATTGAGTTCGAGAAGTTTAATGTCAATACGATCATATCGAAGTTGCTTTCTAGTTGGTTCAGGTGAATGAACAATTGAGGAGCAATCAGACAAAACGTGATAAATCCGCTTTTCATTGTTATGAAATAAATGCAATAAACTGTTACATCGTGTGTCAGTTGATAAAGTATGTACATATAAATATTAAATAATAGCCAATGTCAAGTATATAAGTAAACCACAAGTTTAAATAAAAAATAACAATTAGTAATAATAATATTAAGAAAAACAAAATGGATTTATTGCGCTTTGTTGGTCCAATACGGATTTAATCCGATTTGTATGGTTTACTTTGGGATTTAGTGCGTTTTGTACATAGTAAATAAATGAACATAAAAATGGTAATACAATAATTTTAATAAAAATCAAACAAAACTAAAAAATACTCCGCAGATATATATAATTTTTTTCTTTTATATATACTGTGCTCCGGCATCCTCCTCTAAGCAATCACAGTGCTCGTCCTCTTGATCATCGTCATCATCACCTTCATGGTTTTCATTTTCGTTTAACAAAAATCCTTTGTACCAACTTAGGGTTTCATTTTTTGCCCAGTCTTCTCCAAATTGCTGCTCCAAAAGATGTTTCAGACTTTTCTTCTTCTTTTCAGGGATAGAATTATTAAGTGGTAGTGTCCCCTGATTAGGCAAATTCTTGTCTGACTTGCCCTTCTTCAATAGGTTTTTTGGAGTTTCGGAAAGGGTTTCAAATCTGAAATTTTGGTAGCAAAAAATTTCTATTGAATTTCTCCTTCCTTTTTTTAAATTAATTCTTTCAAGATCAAGGATACCATCCAGTTTTTTAAAAGTGTTTTGCAGTGATTTGATATCATATAGGTGCCAATCAACACCAAGTTCCTTCACTTCCCCAAATATATATTTTTATACTCATCTTTAGTTTTTACGACGGAAGTTTTTCTTAAGAGCTTCTCCACCCTTCCAAAAACTCTGTCAGCGGGCAGAAAACTATGCCCACGAACTGGATAAGTAATTCTTATTTCCTTCAAATTCTGCGGCGATTTAACTTTGAGCCAGTAGTAGAGGGCATGTACTATGTGAGCATTCTTATTCTGGCCGCCACAGCCATCACAAAATAGTCTAAGAGTGTGTATATCATCCAAATTGAGAGAGTCTAAGTGGTGCAAAAGGGCTGAACCGATTTGCACAGAACCTCTGCCAGCTTGGTCTTCGCTCCAGGTATAGAATGAAGGGTGCCTCGAGCCCATATCTACACAACAAAAAACGTAGTAACTAACTTGCTGTGCGTAGAATGCGTCTGATATTGGAGTTCGAGGCAACGGCTGTACCTGTTGCAAATCAAAACAAAAGGTAAGCGAAGAAGGTGGATTTTCTTTAGACAGTTCATAAAAAGCTTTCGCCCTGGTTAAATGAATCTTTTTCTCCAAAACAAATTCATTTTTCTTCTCATTACTTTTTTCCATCTTAATCTTATACTCCAACTTCATGCATGTACCACAAGCATCGGAAGCTGGTGAGAAAAATCCTATATGAAAGTCGCCTCTGAAAATTCTAGAAAACATACTAAGTGAAACTTTCATACTATCATTTTTTGTATTATACAGGCTATGGAGCTTCCTGATACTTAAACTAGAATCCAGGTATATTTTCTTGGATTTAGAGCGATTATAGTGACTTTCTTTGCCCTTAAGGTTCCCGATAAATTGCTTTACACTTTGTATTCGGTCTGACGAATTCTGTGATCTCTTGTCCCCTCCTCTTTTTTCGATAGGAACTTCCCCATTGTTTATTAAATTCGCAACACGATTAACACGTCTCGGAGATAAACCCAAAGCTTTTACAAAAAAACTGTGGCAGATTTTAAGTGGATGCTTATGATGCAGACTTTTTAAAAAATAACTCACGTTAACTTCACGTTTTTTGGGTGCTTCCTTGACAGGTCTTCGTCTGCTGACTGTAACAGAACTCATTAAATGGCATAGCCGAATTTCTTGGTCGCTTTTGTTACTCGTACTGTATATCTTACGTTTATTGCGTTTGATATCGGTCAATGTAATATTATTGCACTTGTATGTGCTTTTATTATTATGGTTGCATGGTCGTTGGAAATTTTTTAAATCAACATCGGGCTCTTGATATCTGAAAATCATAATATATTAATTTACACCCGTTTTCAATGCTCTAACCTATACGTTTGAGTTATAGTAATTTTATGGATAACTACCTTTTATTCTTCAACAATTCCTTCGCATTACGCTTAGTTTGTTTTCTAATTTTTTTGCCTTTGTCACCCACACTCACAAGATCCATTTTAATTTCCGTTATAAGTAGCCTTTTATAACACAACAGGGACAATAAATATAAACAATAATAATAGCCGCAGTCCGCTTATTCTAAATTGACAAAATTGACGTTACGAACACCACAGAAATAGTATAACCATAAACAACCATAGACAAAGAAGAGAGTAATATCTCTATTCAAACCACTTCTCTGAAAATTGTACTAATATAGAAAACTGCAAGACATATTTATCATATTTATATTTCAGAAAACTTCGACAAATGTTTATCCAAGTTACAGACTTCTATTATTGGAATCATAGTGTGCAATCTAGCGGTAAGAAATTAAACTGCAAGAAATATACAGTTACCTGCAAATTTAGAAATTTCGATTACATTATGGATTTAATGCAGTTTGTTCTGTTTAAGAGCAATTCATGGATTTATGTCGGTTTGTTTGAATCAGTCACTTTTAAATGCATTTTACTATAGGATATATCGCGTTTAGAACACATTGGAATATGGCAATGGATTTATCACACTCAAATGTAATAGAAATCATACCTAACTATTTTTTTGTCGGAGATGGATTTATCACGTTTTGTCAGATCGCTCCTCAATTCATCTATATTTTTTGGAAATACTTCTTATATTGGTATGAAAATTTTTAAAGTCACTGAGTCCTTTCTTCAAATATGTATTAAAGTCTGTGACTTCTTTGATATTTTGTGCTTTGACAGGATCATATTGATATTCTCTTATAAATATGTCCATAATTGGTTTGGATTAAAACTAATTTTATCAAGTAAATGTAATAAAAACAAAAACAAAACAGTGACACATATTATTTAACCCCTCAGTATCAACCGGTTTATAACTTTCTAATGCAACTCACTATTTTTATTAACCGAACGTGTTCTTGGCTTTCTTGTATGGTTTTGTGCGGTTGAGTTGAGTGTGTTGGTTTTTTCGTGGCAGGAATCTTCGTGGTGCTGGGTCCAGTTTGCAGTTCCGGTAGAATTTTCGTGTTTTATTCAAGAATTGTAGGTGTGGAAGGGGCGCTATTTGTATTGTTTTCCAGACCATCTACTTTTTCTAGGTCATCTGCTCCATACGATATTCCGTCAACGATAAGTTTGTTTTCTTTTATGTAGTGCTCCGTATATTTTCCCACTTCCTTGGCAAGAAAAAGATGTTTTCTCAATATTTTATTCTCGGTTCTTTGTGCCGGTGTTTGGTCGTGGGTTATAGATATGTTCCTTCCGTTCAATTTATTTGAATTTTTTAGAACTTCTTTGTTTTTGAGGGTTGGAACAAACTCGGTCTTTATTGGGCAGTTATCCGATTTACCGAGTGGGTAAACGTCGTCCAAATCACTTCCCTTCAATTCTATCCCAATCAAGTCTCTGAGGTACCGACACAAATTTCCGGCAACAACCTCTTCTCGCTTTTTATTGAGACCAAAAATTACAATATTTTTCTTATTTTGTGCCCTTTTTAAGTATTCCACCTCTTCTTTGAGGTAGCTATTTTCTTTCTCCAGTTTTGATACAGTGCTTTTCAAGTCTTTTATGTTTAGTAAAAGCCAGGTTTCACCAGTTTCGATACAAATTTTCAATTCACTACGGTTTATCAAGATCTCGTCACAAATGATTTTGATAGCCTTTTCCAGTTCTGTCATATTAATTTTATCATAAAGTGTGAGATCTCTTTTATGCTGATCCCCAGAATAACTGTGGGGTCTGGCAACACCGCTAGTCGGAACAACCTGAATACTGGGAGATCCTAGGGTACAAAGTTCAGTATCGGGCAGTTTCAGTTTTGTGAAATGCTTGATGGCAGCCTTGGGACACTTTTAAAAACTGGAATGTACTTACAATTATTATGCTTGGGTATAAAATGAATTGATTGATTGTAGTACTTGCACTAATTTAAAGTCAGTTTAATTTATAAAACATGAGTATATGACAACACCAGAGTCTTCACATGTTTCTTTTAATTTTTAGAACGTACCGGGTGTTAAGTATTCATTCATTTTATTTTAACTTGTTATGATCCTTGTTTTATCTATATTTAATATGTAAGCTTATTTAATAATAAAAATTTATATGTGAAATTCTCATGCAAATCGTTGGTGGTATTTTTAAACCTAGCGGACATACGTTATGTTCAATTTAAAACCCAGCTCTCCAAGCGGCGAGAGGGAAGAATAAAAGTTGACAAAGTGAATAGTTAGTAGTTAATATTAAACCCGCTAGTGCCAGGAACTTTAATAAAACCCATTGAACCCCTGATACAGTCCACAATATCGCTTTCAAAAAGGGTTGGAACCCCGAAGAAGATCATCCGAGACCTTCAGGTAACAATACCATCTTGAGCGATTTGCTTGCATAATATTTTCTTTTTATATACAATTTGCAACATTTCATAACTTAACGAAACATTTTCATTCTCCGGAAACACCGTGGTTAGAACACATTATTTTTAAATCTAGTTGGTGTGTCTTAGGTGTTGATAGATGAAAAAAGCCAAGCATTTATCGATAATTGATGGTAAATAATATTGACAAGAACAAAGTGAAATTAACAACATCTCCTGTAGTAGATCAAGTTTTTTTTAGTTCATTTAACTTTAAAGAATTAATGTAATAAATTATTTTTGATAATTTTTATTAATTAATTGTTTCATCCCAAATTTTAAAATTAAACATTTTTGAGTTCTGCTTTTTAAACACCCTTTCCAGCGTAGTATCGCACGACCCACCTTGCTATTAAAAAAATCTGATGGGGTAGCTGTCAAATGTAGGGGGTAAAAGGGGTGACAATTTTTTGTGTATTTTAAAACACCTCGGTTAAATAAAAATTGGCGGATATGAGGATTTTTCATCTTTTTCTAAAATAACCGAGTTTCCTAGGGGGGGGGGGTAAGACTTAATATCCGCAGTGTATATACAGTGTTTATTAAATAGTGTGTTTTATTTTTCAACATGTTTTTTTAGTGGATCGTCAATATCTGCTTACTTGAATTGCAAATATTTGCTTTTCACACATTTTTGAATTTCAATCACTTTTATCGCAAGATTGATACAAATTAGTTTCTTGGAAAATAGTTGAAAATGTATTCAAAAGGACTAAAAATGTATTAATAGCTCAAATAACCTCAAAGAAGCTCTATAACGAAGTTTACATATAAAATTCCCCAGATCTCCTGGAAGGGGAAGTAGTTTACAGATTTGGTCTAGGGCGTAAATAGCTGCTAATCCGGGCTGCAGATACCAATGCCCCAAATGCAATGGATGTCCGGGATTAGAATTATTATTTATTTGTGTAGTTTCATCTGTACTTGTTGTGAAATAAATATTTTTCTTTAAAAAAATCTTGAATTATTAGATGACCATGTACATGGCCATTGATACATTATAACTGATTTTCAATAAAATGTACCAATAATCAATATAATGGCTCTACATTACAGAGGTCAAGGTCATATGTAAACATTCTATTATCATATCTGTCAAAGTTTCATCTAATTATGTCAATGCGTTCCAAAGTTACCCATTGCAGTACATCAGAAGGGAATGGGCTTAAGCATTGATGGTACTCAACTTGTTAATCTATCAAACCATCCTAAAACCCATCTGGACGTACGTAATTGAACTCTGGGGTGCATCAATCATCCTAACACAAAAATCCTACAGTACTTGCAATCAAAAACACTCCACATGATAACCAAGGCACCCTGGTATGTGTCCAACACAATGTTACATAAGGACCTTCAAGTACCTTGTATCAGTGAATTGATAACAGCTTATAACAACACAGCAAAAGATAGAAGCGCTGAACATATTAACAATATCATATTACAACTCTACCAACTCACACTACTAGATAGAAGACTTAATAGATACTGGTCAAAAGAACTAACAAAATTAGTTAAAACGTAGAACCGTCTACAGATGGTACCCGCCTCAAGCCTTCCATATCCAGCACATTTGCTCGATACTTTTGTAAAGTAGTTGTAATTTTGCTGATAATTATAAAAAGTATGTCTTGCGCTAAATATGAAGGACTAATCAGATAATCTTTTTCTATTGTAGATGTGTAGAAACTCAATCTAAATTACCTTGTATTTTTCAATTAACTTCCATGCATATTTAGGATCAAATTTAACGCTAATGACACAAGAGTAGCCAAATCTTATTGATCTGATTAAAAAATATGCTGAACTAATCCAGTAAAGTGGAGTATACAATAAAACAACAATATTCTTGTTATTATCATTCAAGAGTCCCTTGATCCCAGTCGACTTCAACAAAGCTTTGTGACTTAAACAGACTCCTTTTGGTACACCAGTTGTTCCACTAGTGAAAAATATTACTGCGGTATCAGTACTGGACTCTATCTGTTCGATTTGGAACGAACTTTCTTCCTCGCTAGGTTCGATGAACTCTGAAAACTGTCTAAATTTGTTGCTTATTCCAAAAACGACGATTTCTGTCGTAACACATGCTTCTCGTACACAAATTTCCATGAAACTCTGAGATTCTTCAGACACAAACATAATTTTTGGTTGAATGAGTTGGAGCAGATGAACTGTATCTACGTGAGGTAAGTATGGATCTAAATTGCAGCATACTGCTCCTAAAAATTGAGTCGCTATAAATGGCACTGGACTGTATTTTTGATTGTGTGTATACGAACTGACTATATTTTGTCGTGATATTCCAATTTTTTTTAGCTTAATGGCTGTCCTAATGCTCCATTGTAATAACTCTAGATACGTTGTCTGTTCGTTCGTGTCATCCAAAAACTAAAACATAAAATAATTGATTAATGGGTAATGAAATTTACTGTCTCGACCCTCACTTTGTGGAGTCTACTCAAATTACTCTTTTAAATGAAAGTAACTGTTTCTATTTAATTCCACAATATATTGACAAGATCTTTAAAAATTCTAAGAAATATGACAATGGTTTCAATACTAAATATATGAACCATATGACATCGTTAACTTCCTTTTTTCATAGAGTACGGACCCTCCCCTCCCTGTTCTGTCGTAGTTTAGGACACAGGTCACGTTGTCGTTGAGGGCTGTAAAGCCATACTAAGTCTGCTCCTTGATCATTGGTGTCGAGGTACCTCTTCAACCGGTCACTGTTTAATTGCAGCTTGGTACGCATAATTTCGTTCATATCCTGCATCTTCCTACGGAGATCTTCAACATATTCCTCCCCAGCCTCATCTTCACTAAGCCTAATACCAAATCGCATAGCAGTCTCATTTCCTTACCAAACAGGACCTTTGCAGGCGTTTGACCAGAAGATCCATTAACAGCTGATCGAATGGCCATTAGGAAGAATGGAAGGTGTTGATCCCAATCTTTTTGGTATTCTGACACAACTTTAGGTAGATAGATAGTTAAGGTGCGGTTCATTCGTTCCACCATTCCATCAGACTGAGGATATGGCAGTGATTCTGGTTTTCTTAATACCCAGCCTTTGAGAGACCTCTCCGAACAAACTGCTTCCAAAAGTTCTTCCTTGATCCGAATGTAGCTCAAGAGGTACCCTAAATCGGCTGATGAATTTACTCATCAGGACATTGGCTAAGGTGGCAGCTTATTGATTGGGAACAGCATAGGCTTAAACCCATTTCGAAAAATAGTCGATCATATATTTGCTTCCAGCATCATTTCCCAATACGTCCACTAAAATTCTTTCAAAGGGGCTTCCAACCAAGTACTGCTGCATTTCGGCTCTTCGACTTCGAGTAGGCTCATTGCTTGCTGCTGATACGGTACATCTTCGTCATCAATATTTGACGTCACACCGAGATGACATACTGAGCTACCATCATGATTTGAAGAATTTCCGAGACATTTCTTGGAACTACCAATTGTTTCCTTTCTCCCTCACGTCGACCAGTCTCTCTAGAATTCCATCATCTAAGGTCAACGACTGCCTTTGTGCCAAATACGTTTTTAAAATAGGAGGATTCGCAGATACTTCGCGCCACGTTGGGCGCTGGTCCGTTTGCTTCCATTCGCGAATCTTCTTTAGGGCAGGCTGGTCGTTCAGCTTTTGATTCAGGTCGTCAGGTGTTACTTTAATCGGTGCAATTATCCTATCGTGTTGTTTTATCATAGCGAACTTCACCCCAGCATCTCACAGGCCATCTCTTCTTTGAAGCTACCACCCTCCCTATGGTAACCAGTCGCTGGTGGCACTTAATCAGGGCTGATTGGTCTCCGTACGCGAGAACGACCTAGTATAGCTTCTGTTGCCGATTCAAATTACAATGGACCCACCACGGTCTTCGGATGTGCCAGCAGCACCGTTGGTTGAATCTCTGCATTTCGAAGACCATCGACAAAAGCTTGGACTGCCAGATTTTCTAATAGGTCTTCTATTGCAGATGAATAGGCATATCTTACTATACTAGCAATATCCGTCTTCTTGTATCGACTATCCGACTTTCAGCTTTTGGGTCTTATGTTGAGATTTATAGACCGGCTTCAGAAGAGAATGAACATAACGCATCTCAAGTCTTCTCACCAAGGCCTCAAAGTCTTCTGCACCGCCCTCCTGAAGAAACTGCAACACATCCAGAGCCTCTCCTCGCAGTTACATGGTGAGAGCCGCAGCTATTAATTTCGTCAACTAATTTGGCAATGAGGTTCGTCGGAAATGGTACGTTTCGCCAGCAACGTTTCACCAGTAACGTTTCGCCTGTAATATTTCGCCGGGAATGTTTAGCCGGGAGCACGATTCGCCAACCTCACGATTCGCCGGTGGGTTCCTTTAGTTATCTCTTTCACATATATTGTGCCCACAAATTAAGAGAACGGAAAGAAACAATAGAAAAAAAACCTCAAGCAGAGTTAAGGTGGATAAATAGGTTTAATTAAGCTTGTATAACAACGTTAGTGTCTTTTTCCCAGTGATATTACTATGTAGAACGAATTGCAAACCCAAAATAAGATTAAAGTTGTATTGTACTTTGAAGGGTTGTTGGAATAACCGATAAACAAATGGAGATATCCAACAAATGGTATTAGAGGTCATATAATGTTAAGTCACTCCTCCTAAGTCTATCCAGTACCAGCTTTTGAAAAATTCTACCACCACCACCCATTAAGTGCATCAAAACTTGCAGAATTTTTCTAATATTATTGGTTAGGTAGCTTTTGCATCAAGTTTAGTGCAGTTCCAGTCATGGAGACTAAAATAAGTGGCCGAATTTTTAGCGAATACGGTTTTACGTATATTTTTTATTATTTGAGTAAATGGTTAAAAACAACATTAAGATATATACAGAGATATACAATGTAAAGCGAGAGTGCCCTTATCATCAAATAATGAAATAATTAAAAAAGTTGGACATCACGTACATGATGCTTCAGCCGCCAAAGTACAGGTAAATATAATATGTTTTAATTTATTTCTTACTTGTAAAATCCTTTCATTTTTGAAGTGATTTATCATGAAGTCTTAACTAGATAATTCAATTCATCTTTATTTTATAACTTTAGGTGTCGAAAATGGTTACATCCCTTAAAAATAGAGCAGTTGAAACCCAAGAAACTGCTACTGTGATCATAAATAACTGTCTACAAACACTTACCATTTCTGCAACCGGAATTTGCCAATTTGATCAAAGTTTGAAGATGCAAATAAAAAGAGCAGGGAAGGTAATCAATCATGCCCCCGTTGCACCTAATTCTTTGGAAGAACTAGAAATTCCTCAAGAATATAAAGAGTACTCCACAGACGGTGGCAACACAACATAACGTTTTTTAGTAGCAGACAATTACCCAGAATTAACACGCTTATTAATATTTGGGAGACGCCGGGAATTGACATTTTAAAAACATCATCTAGGTGGTATGTTGATGGTACCTTTAGCGTTGCACCGACGTTATTTGCCCAGGTGTTTGTTATAATGGGTGAAAAGTATGGAAGCATCCATCCTTGCGTGTATATTTCTTTACCAGATAAAAGATGGAGAACTTATGAAAAAATGCTCCAAATACTGATCGAGTTAGAGCCTTTATTAAATCCATCAAGAGTGTCAGTCGATTTTGAGCTTGCAATACACAATGCTTTCCGTGCAATCTTTCTAGGAATGTCTATTGATGGATGCTTTTTTCACCTTGTGAAAAATTTGAAAGAAGTTATTGTACAAGAACACTTAACAATGTTTGTAGTAACTTCACGAAAACAAAAAAAATAACTTTTATATTTATATATATTTCATTTTAGAGAATATCGAAATAATGGAGATTTTGCGTTACAACCTAGAATGATCACTGCATTGGCTTTTGTGCCCGTTCCAAATCTAAGTGATTCATACGACTTACTCTATGATCATCTGGAAGAAGCGTTATTGCCTGTTGCAAACTGGTTTGAAACACATTATTTGGGAGTTCACAATAGGAGGGGAAATGGTAGACGTATTCCAAATTCTCCACCAGAAACTTGGAACTTGCATAACCGGGTTTTGAATGCAATAGAGGTGAAATAATGTAACTAAAATTATTAAAAATAATAAAAGATGTGTTTTTTTTAGAAAACTAACAATATAGTAGAGGCTGCGCACAGAAGAATTCAAGCACAACTGGGCTCGCAGCACCCCACAATTTAGAAATTAATTTCGGAACTGAAGAAGATTAAAAAACAATAGGGACATTTTTTACGAAAAGTTAGTTGCTGGAAATGAACCCAATAAAAAAAGACATATTAGGACAGACCGATAGATTCTCACAATTGTAGAGGATTTTAGTAACAGAAATATTTCAAATTTTTTGCGAGGGTTAGCTCACAATTTTGAATTGATCTAAAATACAGTTTTGTATAACACTTTTGTACATAATATATTTTCTAAGATATTTTCAAATTAAATACTTGTGTGGAAATGAGGTATTTCATAAATGCACTGCTGGCGAAACGTTGCCGGCGAAAAATTCCAAGGGCGAAACATACCTGTCGGCTAATCGACACCGGCGAAACGTACCCTATCCAGGTTTTTCCATCAAAAGTTGTTAGCTTCATGGCTTTTTTGTCCTTGGGAATTCTTGATTTCAGTTAACTGAAATTAGATTTTAAAAGATTATGTCCTCTGTGTGTTACGGTTGTGTTGTGTCCTTTAAAAATGCTGTGTGTCAATATTTTCACCGATACTTAAGGCATATTGTGCTCAGTGCTCAGCTGCTATCCAACAGTGGATGCTTTCGATCAGTTCCGACCCTTTATACATGTCTCTAATGGGTTGAATTAACTCTCCCATTGGTCTTATCCCTGTTGAATGCTTGATGTTTCGGAGCAATGACATCCTCTTTTTGTCCAATCCCCTTCTTCCCTCTTTCTTTCCTTCTATTAGTTGTTGGAGCAAATGGTACACACCATATGTCCTAGGTACTCTATGTTCCTGCGGTTTATCAGACGAGTAATTTACCTCTTCCTCTTATACTCCTCAATATAAACACGTTGTATTTTTGTGATGTCCACGAAACTTTTATGATTTTTTGTAGATCCTTTTCTCAAATGCTTCCAGCCTGTTCATAGTATTAACATTCAGTATCCATGCCATACGTAACATTTTGTGAATTTTATTCTTAGATTGATATCAAACTCAGAGTTCGTAAAGACGTTTTTGAATCTCATTAATGAGCTCCTTCCTTTTTTAATTCGGCACGTGATTTCTACTTCTGAAGACCGGTCTTCAATTAACCATGGTCCCAAATCATTGAACTCTTTTTACCTGTTTTATGTCTTCATTATTGCATAATCGTGTTCCATTCTGGAACTCATCCAATTTGCGGGTAATTATTAGGAATTTTGTCTTTTTCATTTTGATGTTAATTTCCATAAGCCTTTAGAGGTAATTCATATTATTTGTTATCAGGACTCCGTCATCTGCATACTGTATATTATTGATCCATGTGTCATTTGTTTTGATGCCTAATTGTTGCCCTTCTAGAGCTTTTTGGAAGATGTTTCCAGGGTAAACGCTAAATAAGATTTTCTGTGCCTTTGTAACTTCGTTGTCGACTCTCACTACAGCTGATGAGTGCCAGTCAAAGTTTTCATTACCGCGTATATCCTTTTGACCCATGTCATGTCGCCCAGTACTTAAACGAGTTCATGATGTTGTACTCCGTCAAATTAATTTTCGTAGTCTAGTAGTTTGTGAGTAACGATCAATTTCAACACCCTGAAGTGGTTAATTGTTTTTTATTGCTTGGTTCACTGATTTGCCATTGTCACACATTTGGAAAATGAACCTTTCTATAAATTCAAAATGTATTGTAGTTTTTAAGAGCAGAAAACTCGATAGAATTACATGACTCAATCAACGGTAACTCTTTCAATTGTACTCGTAATTGAATGCAAAACTGGAAATTCCTTCGTTATCCTAATAATAGTTGAACATAGATTCAAAAAACTGTAGTGGAAACTACTCAAAAATTGTTACGGAATTTGGAAATCAAATTCAAACAATCTGTACTTCGTAAACTATCATTTGTATTGGGTGGAAACATATTTTCATGCGTTTATTTTACAGTTCAGAGATTGGACATGGCCGTATATACTGGTGAACCACCTCTCCTGGATAGGTCTTCCACCCATTTGTTGATAATAAAATATGTAAAATGTTTTATGAATCCTTTAAATTTCATATATAGGCTTACACCGTATCATATACACAAAACTTATTTTACAAAACTCAAAATACATATATGGGTCTTCTATAAAATTATCATATAGTCGCTGATAGGAACACTTGTCACTTTGCATGAGCAATAATTTGTTGACTTAGTCTACAGAGAAATATTGATGATTGCATTTCATAATTCCTTCAAAAACTTATTTTTTCGGTAATATAGTTTTGACTGTGAACTTGAAATGTTCATATTAAAAGTATATTTTCTCAACAACTGGTTTATGAAGATTTGATCGAGGGGAAATTGTGTAAAGTTAATTTTTGTTATGTCCTATGTATACTATCATAATATTCATATAATTTTCTAGTCAAATCGCATTTTTCAAAATTGCAAACGAATCAGTCGAATCAATTTTTTTCCGAAAGTCCCGAAATGTATGGTGAAGATAGATACTTTTTTTGAGATATATTTTGTGAACTATTCCTGGGTTGACTTGGTTGTGAAAAAGATGGATACGGTTTTTAAAAATTCTGTTAATTAGTTTATCTGGGTAATAATTCAATTAGAGAGCTTTTTTATGGCGTTTTACCGGTATTAGCAGTCAGAAAGTTTTACAGCCCGATCCGCGAGTCCTATGACTACCGATTTTTTCTGCGACATTGGGTACTGGGAATTAAAATTCACATATCTGGACGACCAAGTTTCCTTTGTATACCATTCGGCGTTGATAGTGTTGTTTATGTGGTGAAGAGATAAATCCAAAAAATTTATTTTATTATGTTTTTCCCTTTCGATAGTAAATTGTAGCTTGTTGTGAAAGCTATTCAAACTATTAAGAATATCCTCCTTTTTTGTTTATTGGCACTAGTGCTATGTAGTCATCGACATACCTAAAGAAAGAAGGAACTTGATACTCCAGACCTCCAATTACGGATTCTTCCAGGTCCTCCATCATAAGTTGTGCAATTACACTTGAAATGGATGCACCCATTGCACAGCCTTCTGTTTATTTTAAAAACTTTTCTTCATACAAAAAATATGTAGAACTTAATGTTAGTTGCACTGCTTCCAAAAATTCACTTAGAGGTATGTCAGTATAAGACTCAATTTTATTTTTCTTGGTGGTGCAAATGAGTGCATTAGGAGTGGATTCCGATGCCACTTGTTTCTTTTGAAAAAAATTATCAATGTGGGGGGCCAACTTCACTCTATATATTGAGGTTTAACTAAGTAAGCGAAGGGGGGATTTTCTTGATGGTGCATTTGAGTGCATTAGAAGTGAATTCAGATGCAACTTGTTTTTTTTTTGAAAATTATCATTGGGGGAGGCAACTTCACTCTATATATTGATGTTAAACTAAGTAAAGGGTGGGGGGACTTTCTTTTTCTTGGGGGTGCAAATGAGTGCATTAGAAGTGGATTCCGATGCCACTTGTTATTTTTGAAAATTATCATTGGGGGCGATACTACTAACTGAGGGGAGGGGTGCAAATTATTATTTCGGTGGAGCATTATGTTGCATTACAAGCACTTGACGGTGCAAAGAACAAAATTTGATAATTCCGATTGAGGAGGGGGGCTAGCGTGTATTTGACCCCCTCCCCTAAACAAGCAGCTGTAGTCTCTCAGGAAATGTGGTGCAAAGAAAATTATTAATGAAGAATATTGGTGCATTAGGAGTGCATTACGACCATATATGTTTTGGGGGGGGCATCTCCACTGAGCTGATATTTCGTAATATCGAAGCAATTGTCAATTTTTGAGAACATTTATCATTTTTTCATCCTATTGTGGAATTATTTTGAAACAGTTAGCTTCATTTAAAAAATTTATATGAGTAGATTTCACACAGTAAGCGTTGAAACAGTAAACTTAATCAAAACCTGGATTGCTGACAATTTTATATGAAGTATACTTTTATATTTCTACTCTATTTTTCATAAGAGCAGTTTCAAATGAGAACTTTATGACATTTTTGAAAGATAAAATTGAATTAATTTGGTAAGTTATTTTGTCAGTTAATTTACAACTAATTTACTGTAAAAGACTTGTATGAAATGCCAATGCTTCATTCAAATGTAAAGTATGTTGACCAATTATGGGCAACACTCCAAACATAGGCACCCCTTTAAAATCTCGATTCGTTGTGCTATTCTCCACCAGATGATTTACAAAAGTAATCTATATTACCACTGACCAACGCCTATGCTATCTCAGCAGATGGCAGCTCTTAAGTTATGAAATATACTTCATAATGGCGATTTGTGTGCGTGAGTTATAATATACGGTAAGTCTTTCTTATGGTTTTTGACTTTTCATCTTTTTCAAACTGGTTCATGTTATACATCATTTGTTAGCTAACTTTCCCTGTTTGAAGCTGTAGTTCTTAGAATGTTCATTTAAGCTACTTTTTACATTTTTTTCTCAATTAACTTTGTGAAGGTTATGTAGCCAAATATGGGCACCAGCCAGTTATATGAAGACATCCTGCATACACGAAAGTAATTTGAAGCCATCCTGTTGACATAAAGATTGCTGTTGTCAGCAGTTAGTCTACTTGGTGTAGGCTGCATTAATCATATTCGTTCTTATCCTGTAACTTGTATTATAAACATATTCAATTAAAATTAGTAAAGTTTTGTATTTTTGGGAAATAAAAGTTTTTAAAAAATATCTTTGTGAATAAAAACATTTAACTAGCCTCAGCGCCAAGTATGGACAGTGCCCATATTAGGCACCGATAAATTATTTCTACCACATTTTTTTCTGAATTTTAGGAAATGGCAGCAACTTGAAGGGCAAAGTGGAGCCAGGCCGACTTAAGCAGTTCCATGGAGGCTGTGCGAAATGGAATATCAATAAAAAGAGCCGCCCAAGATTTCAATATCCCACGTAGTACCTTGTAACGTTCATGCAGGAAATGCCGAAAAACGTTGAGGGAGACACTCCATGCTTAGTGTGGCGTAAGAACAAGAACGTTGCAGCCGCATTTTTAGATTTGCCGAAATCGGTATGCTATTAACCTCGAAAGTTTTGCGAAGAACCGTTCACACATTCTGCGCTGAAAATAATGTGACACTACCACCAGGCAGAAATCCATCCTTACTAATTTGGCGTAAATAGCTTAAACCGATTCTTCAGCATCATCCAGATGTAGCCCAAAGGAAATCAGAAACAGTTAATCCAGCTCGAGCGGCAAAATTGAATAAAGATATTGTAACGCATTACTTCCAGACATTTTAGTAAATGTAATGACTGTACTGGGTGTTATGAATCAACCGCAGTTAATGTTTAACATGGATGAGAAGGGCTGTCGACTTACGCTTCATAGAGAGCCAAAGGTCTTAACCCGAAAATGAATTAAAGGAGTTCCTATGGTAGCACCAGAACATGAAGAAAATGTAACTGTAGTGTCATGTGGAAATGCATTAGGACATGTTATACCATCTGTAAACTTATTCAAGAGGCACAGGAATAAACCCGAATATTCGGACAACTTACCGCCTGGTGCCAAACAATACAAGCCACCGAAACAAGTTTTGCTGATATTCGATTGGGAGAAATCCCACTTGGATGCAAATACCTTCGCTACGGCTGACCGTCACGAAATAACTTTATTGTGTTTACCAAGTAATTGCACCCACGAACCTCAACCCATGGGTAAGTCGGTGTTCCGGGCGTTTGAATACCACTGGGTTGATGAAGTTCAGCACTTTTGGAGGCACCAAGTTGATAAAAGACAGAAAAAATCAAGTTTTGCTATAGTGTTCTCAAAGGTTTGGCCCAAGGCAGTAACACCCATAAATGTGGCAAATGGATTCCTAGCTACAGGAATATATCCTTATGACAACAACCATAATTCCTGAAACGGCCTTGTACCCTCTCGACTAACAAAAAAACGTCTGGACATTTATCAGTCCACAGAAGAAGTTCAACTGCCGGATCTGATTCAAAATCCAAATTTTTTTGATGAAAATCAACAAAGAGTGGGTCCACCCATCGTAGCTATGGATCGTGATAGTTCAAATAGAAGTCCCTAACCAGGCCCTTCTAAGAAAGCTTCTGTAAGTAAGAAGTCGTGGCGTGAGCGTAAGCTGACAGTGATAGGTGCAGTGAGGACAGTGAATATACTGCCCCATCATCGCCTAGTTGAGAGGATGTTGGAATCCCTCCAGATGAGTTGAGAAGAAGATATTGATACTGATTGTCGTTTACTGATATTTTGCTTACTCCAGAGAAGAATAGTGAAACCAATACTAACCCAACACAAACAGGAAAGAGGGCTTTGAACTACAGAGTCATTAAATTAGACACTTCAATATTCACTTAAAATATTGTGGCGAAAAGTGCAGCTTTAAAATCCGCAAAAATCAAAGAATAGTTAGTCACAGCCAAAAAAGTACGCACTAAAGCAACCGAAAATTGGTACTGTCTCCTGTGCAAAACCTACCGAAAGCTGTCCATGCGACAGTGCTCTTACTGGAAGAGATGGGTTCACGAGAAACGCGTGGGACTGACTGAAGAGGATAAACTGCAGTTTTTTAAATGTCCACTTTGTGACTGATCATTTGCTTATGTCGTTATTTGTTATAACGTTTTCATTTTTTTTAATGAATTTTCAAGTTTTGAACTTCAAGAATGCGGTTTTGTTTTTTCATGTTCATACAAACTTTAGAATAAAGTGATTTTTTTCAATGCCTCATTTCAATTCACCTTGAGTATGACTACAGAACTATTGTTGTAAGGGACTTGGTCATACTAGAATTTAGTGCCCATATTTGAAACAAAGTGTCTCCATATTATGAACATGGTGTACCTAATATGGGCAACAAAAACGAAAAATTTTTTCCAACGACCTGTATGAAAAACGTATCATTTCGCACTCTAAACTAGCGCACAAAGTTATCTATTTCGCACTAGTGCGAAATATTAGGCAGTCACTTGTTCTGATGGATTGTTGTGCGTTTTTACCTAATAGGTACCTATACTCTGATGTTCACACAATTGTAGGCAGCTGTGACAATGACATATATTTAAATAAATTCATGACATATTAATACCTACTGTCAGTGCGTTGATTTGATCTATTTATTAATCAAATTGATACTTATTTGTATAAGTTCAATCTACTGATATCTGTAACGAAAACATGGAATATTCGTCAGACAATGAAACGGTAGATTTTATTTCCATGGAAATATCCAATCGCGTAACCCAGTCTATAGAACATGCAACAACCTTCACAAAGGAACTACCATCAAGATCATTCACAACCAGTTCGGAATTACAATCAGTCACTGTGAGACCATCAACTTCGAGTACAGTATTTGAAACTAATAATGTGACAGGAATTAAGGCTCTGGCAGTTCAGAGTGTAATTGGAGAAAATGGTCATATTCCATTGGTGTTAAACAATTGTTCCAATATAACAAATAATAATTACTATTCTAATAGTACCTGAATACAGACCAAAATGTACCTAAATATGTATGTTGAATGTTCAATAAAATTTGACCTGTTCAAATATATCTTTCTTAATAATGCAATTCACTTGAAAAATATCTATGAGTGAAAACTTGTATTATTAGTGTTTCAAACATATTTTTAAAATCCGATATATTTTGTTTTTCAGGTAGGTCGTCGGAAAAGTATAGTGTACAACTCGTGCGGAAACTGAATATTTCGTACTCGTGTGACAAGATGATGAATCACTCACCTGCGGATCGTGGTTCATCATCTTGTGACACTCGTACGAAATATCCTATTTTCCGCACTAGTTTCACAATATACTGTTTTGGGTACTTTAAGCTCACGTTGCTAAATACAAGATTTTCTGGGTTTGGCGAGTCCTATATGTATGTTAGAATATACCCAATTTTTTTAAATAAATAATTGGGGAAAATGTGGATTTTGCAGTGACTTTTTCTTAAGGGTGCCCATATGTGGTCACTTTACCCTATAATTGTTACTCCTCGTCGTTTTTCTAAGAGAAATAGTTATAAAAAATAGAGACAGTCCTCTGTTCATCACAGTAATTTTAAGCCCAATCACGTCGGATTGCACGAATGAGATAACAATTAACCAAATTTTCATTTCGTAAACAAATAACTAAATCGAATTATAAACTATGGTTACTGTTAACTCACCTGAAAAACTTTATCTCTGCGAAGAGAATAATAAAACAACTCTCCTAAACTTTTATGTACTGCATCAGTATGCCCTGCAAAATAAAAATGATACGAACTTATTTTAATTATCAAATTTAATAACAACTTTCAAGTTGATTGAACGCCTAACTATGGAATATGTAAAAGCAAACATTAGTCGCGTATTAAGGCATAAATCGAGCCCTAAAATGGGTATCCAACGCAAATATACAGTGTTGGGAACATTACGAGGTAACATACGTTTTACCGTCAATGTGTTAGAAAGAGAGGAATACATATAAATTCAGTGTATTATTCTTTTTCGCTAACAGGATATCATAAATTCGAAAACGTGCAACAACTGTATGTGTATAGGCGTGATGGGAGTATACTCCCACCACGTGTAAAGGTATGTCTGGTAGGCACCGCCTTCGAGAGGCGTGCAAATACAGATGTGTAATGTGGACAGTTTAGTTTATTAATTGAGAAAAAATAAGATTGTAATGAACTGATAGCTTAATGCTATGAACAATAAAAAAAATCAACATTACTTCCGTTTATCCCTTCATGATTAATTTACAAAGAATTAATTCAGTAGTAATAATTTAATTCACTATATTAGTTCGGTTAGTATACGCTAATATGATTTGAACGATAAATTCAAACCTACCTAGCAAGTATTTGAAATAAGTGCTACTAACAAATCACCGGAGGATAGCGTTGATTGATGACATATCAATCAACGGCGAAAAGTTAAAAAAAATGTTTTCGTCGATATTGAGGGTACAATTAATCAATATAAGCATGATAATTGTCATTAACATCATAAGGAATATTCTATGGCAACAAATACAGAGTCCAAAAGCGACAATATGTTGTAAGAAAACAAATTTATTCAGCGTATCACCGTTTTCTTTAACAGTGTATCATAACATGAGCAATAAGTTGTATGCTAATATTTGTTTATAACTGTCTTCTAGTCACAAAAATATCTCAATATATACCGCCTGTTTCCTACGCTCCTGAAAAAACGATTTCGTTCACAGCTCTAATTATTCTATTTTTATCTATCCTATCTCTTCATTTTTAATTCTCGCGTAAGAATTGTAAGTGCCCTTAAAATTTTCCTTTTTATTTGTGAGAGAATTCAGTCACATTTAATTTCAACGTAAAACGATAATCGTCTCACGGCTAACGGGAAATTATAACGGACACATGGCGTTACCAGTGTGTTAGAGAAAGACAATCGTGAGACAGAGAATCAAAAGCCAGCGTAGATTATTATACCAGATGAATACGAATCGCGCGTGCGCCTGTTGAACATGTTTAACTGTACAATCTGGGTACTTCACTAAACGTTTGTTTGCGAATGAGTAACGATCTTTTGCAAATCTTATTAAATGTGTATGCAAGTACACCATAAAGTGCAATATGTAGAATGGTAGTACCAGGGTCATTCATATCGAGAAATAGCAGAAAATTTGTTTATTGTGGCATTCGACAATGCCCAACCAATTAGCAAAAAACAAGTTAGAACGGTTATAAAAAAATTTGCAGAGCATGGATGTGTCAATTCTATTTAACATGGACCGCGTACACAAAATCGTAAACCCAACCCGAAAAAGAAGAAAGAGATATTTTAATTTGTGCCAGTGTGGAAAATAATCCCTCACAATCGTCCACTCATTTAGCAAAGGATTTTGATGTTGATCCGAAAACGATTCGGACTGTATTAAAAAAATGGTTATCGTAGTTTCAAACTGAAAAAGAGCCATGACATTTTTCCAGTTTCGTAGAATGGAATTTTGTGAAATAGTTATGGAAAAATACAATTGGACGCAAACTTTTCGAAAAATATTTTGTTCACAGATGAATCGACTTAAATGTTTGGGCTGGAATATTAGGTGAACATTTAATTGGACCATTTTTTATTTACGGCAATTTAACCGGACAAAAATATTTGGACATGCTGGAAAATCAAATTACTCCTGCCCTTATACAATAAGGTGTCAACTTCAATGGTATCTATTACCGACATGACGGTTGTGCATCACATAATTATCGACTAGCCATAAATTTTTTAAATACACAATTTCCCAATCGGATAATCTCCACGAATGGTAACATTAGATGGCCTGCGAGATCTCCAGATCTGGCTCCCAACGATTTATTTTTCTGGGGTTATGAAAAATCGAGAATTTATGGATTCCAAGAAAAGAGAGCCACTTCTCTAAGTGAACTAAGGAAACTAATTTTACAAATTTGTATGCAAATAACACCTGAAATGTTCATACTTGTTCGTCAAGAATTTTATAACCGTCTCGGTTCCTGTTTAGCACAAAACGGGGGTTTATTCGAACATTTGATTTAAGCTTATTGAACAATTGAGAAGTTTTATTCTTTAATTTATTACATATCAGAATTTTACTTTTATTTGAAAATTTTGGGCATTTTCATTAGAATTCGATTTTATGTTAATTTTTGAAAAGGTTTATTAATTTGTACTGTGTCTGTTTACATACAGAATTCGTTCTCATTTGCATACAAACGATAAAGATACGAACATTTTTTTACTAACATATTCGAACCACAGCAGATGTTCCGAGACCAATTTCACGTTGCCAAATCCGAATAAAAGTAAAGGTTTTAACCGCTTTCAATCCGAAAACTAAAACAATTTCCCGCATTACAATAAAATGTTCAACGAATAGATGGAATTAATTATATTTTGATCTGTTACAACCTCTTGAATTATCATAATTCAAAGCTTCTTATAACTTGTCCTCATGTTAGAACAATGCATGTTACAATTAATATAAATATACAATGAAAATTGGCGACACTGTTAGTTAGGCTGGCGTTGTGGGTTTGAGCATGTGTTTTCCATTTTATGAGATCCTGTTAGCGAAAAATAAGAATTGAGATATTTGGAAACACATAATATTAATAATACAAATTAAAAAACGACTTATTTCGCAGGTTATGTTATGCTGTTAGCGAATAAGAGTAGTACACTGAGTTTATGTATGTATTTGGTCTCTTTCTAACACATTGACGGTATAACGTATGTTTCCTCGTGATGTTCCCAACACTATATATATATAATGATCCATTATAATTACAATGATACTTTCAATTGATATTAGCTGTTTTTAGACTACTCTGCTTAATTCAGCTGTGAATTATGTTGTAACGTTTTTCTTATTTATTTGAATACACAACGGGTGGGATATATTAATACACATGGTATATCTACTTACGTAATTTATTTATATACTTGACTATTCAATGATTTATATTAAATACACTGTATATTCACTAACACTTAATTAATATTTCACTATGTTTTATATTCATATTCACCTCTATTCACTACGAGATTGAATTTTAAATCGACTCGCCGCTCGTAGTTAATTTCTTATATATAAAAACCAACTTCTCGAACCTTCGGGTTCCTGGAAATTCTGCGGTTCCCAACAAACAATCGGCCTTCTTGGAGATCCCTATAAAAACCATCACAAAAAAGAT
Source organism: Galeruca laticollis (assembly GCA_963921935.1). Classification (NCBI taxonomy): domain Eukaryota; kingdom Metazoa; phylum Arthropoda; class Insecta; order Coleoptera; family Chrysomelidae; genus Galeruca; species Galeruca laticollis. The sequence continues at coordinate 51,371,448 of OY998179.1, read as the reverse complement.
AAATAGTCGTTTCTAGAAATCGGTGGAACCCCGCCAAAATTTTAAGTTTTGTATATAGTATTTGTCATAGTCCGAGTCAGGGACTACACCAATGTGCGATTTCGTAACATCACCCTCTCCTTAATAGGAAGTTCCTCTTGCGACTTCTGCGTAGCCGGGACTGAATGTTTAAATCGCCAACTGGACCCGTTTCTACACTTTCCGGTCGTATGGGAATAACAGCGCCTTGTCTGCATCGGGTACCGATAACGGGGGGTATAGCTGCAAATTAGTAAGTGGCATCGGTATCTTGGAAGTTCACCTCGACCATGTTCTTGATGACTCGCCAATCTAACTGGTTGCTCTCTATCCTATGCATTGCTTGTTCCTTCCAATACACCATCTCGAAGTATTCGTAGCGCTTCCCACACATCGCGGTAGATGGATTGATCTTGAAATTCGTTTTTGGCTACTAGAAGACGTACTGCGAATTGTCTTTGAGTCTCAGTGTTTAGCCAGAGGCTGGAATCTGATCTTCATGTTTTCCTAATTGCCCAAACTTCTTTCGAAAGACGGCTGCCAGCCCTCGTGTGTTTTTGTTACGGACGGAGTTGTTGTGTACCAGCTCTTCCGGGAGCGTAAGCAAATATTTTCTTTGTTCTGTAATGACTCCGTATCTAGCTTTCCTGGCACCCTCGTATGCACCCATAAATTCTTCGAAGGCTGAGTCAGACTCTTGTTGTACATAGTTCAATCCTTCCTCTTGGACATGGTCTACTTCCAACGGCGCTAACCGGTTTTGGTGGAATACTCTCGGTTTTCCATTCAGGATAATGCTAACGCGATAGATGATGTCGTTGATCCTTTTCTTCATTATGTACGGACCTTCCTATGATTTCTGTAATTATGGAGAAAATCCTTTTCTCCTTGTCGGGTTGTGTAACCCTACTTTGTCACCTTCTTTGAAAATGCCTTCTGTGGCCTGCGTATCGTACCATTTTTTCCATTCTGGCGCTGGCAACTTGAAGATTCGTTCGAACCAATTCGTGCACATCGTCCATCCTTCTTCTCAATTGGGTCGCCTAATATTCTTCTGCTATATCTTCGCCAAGCTGACAGCCAAATTCCAGGTCACAACAAAGCGTCATTTCACGTCCAAACACGGATTTTCGATCCTTGGACTCATTTATGGCAGATCTACAAGCCAACGCAAATAGAAAAAGATATTGGTCCCAGTCTTTCTGGTGGCTGGAAACTACTATGATCCTGTTCATCATTTCGACCATTCCATCTGACTGTAGATGCAACGCTGATGTACTGGTCTTCTTCAATCCCAATTTCCTGGAATACATGGCTCTCAAAATTTCTTTCCTGATCGCTGTGGACTTCTAAGGGCCTTCCATATTGGCCAATAAATTATTTCACCAATACATTCGCGATAGTTGTATCCTCTTGAGTCGGGATTTCGTAAATTGCTACCCACTTTGTGAAATAATCCATAACAGCCAGGATTTATTAACCACCAAATGGTATAGCGATTTCTAAAGCAATCCTTTCGATAGGACTTCCAACAATATATTGTTTCATTTGTGCATTTCTCTTGCGATTTGGTCCTAGTCCTTCACATGGTCGAAACTGTTCGTCCAATAAAAGCTTTCACGGACTCGCTGAAATGTTTTCTTCTCTCCAAGATGACCTACCGATGGACTGTCGTGTAACTTCCCCAGTACCTCAGCTACTCTCGTTCTCAGAATAGTTAGCTGTCTTCTCATCTCGGAACCATCATCGTTTTCAAGAACTCTTTTCAACAACCCTTCTTCCAGAACAAGGGAGTACCATTGAGCCCAGTATGCCTTGAGTGTTGGTGAAAATCTTGCACCTCTTGCCAGGTAGGTCGCCGATTTTCTTCCTCCCACTGACGGATCATCTTCAGGTGAGGATAATTCTCCTGAACTTCTCTGTTCCTGGTGGGTGAACATTAGGGTGCAGCGTTGAATAGAGGATTTCGACTTTTTTGATACTAAAACACAATACCCGTCGAAAGTTGGGGTTTGCCTAAACAAAACGATTATCTTTTCATTTTTACGAAAAAAAAATTCCTCCACCCCCGGAACCCCTTTAAAATAAATTTTAAAAAAAGCAACTACTTTCAAACACAATAGGGCCCACAGGATGAAACAGAATAAAATATTGATTTTTAGTATTTAGAATTTTTGTGTAAGATATCATGTTCCACCCTCGCAACCCCCGCGGATTTTTAAAAATGAATATTTTATAATTTTTTAGTATCATATAACTCTAAAAGTCGAATATGCTGAAGTGATAACGTTTGCTATACTTAAATCTCCTTTCAAATATTATTTTCAACCACCTCAACCCCGTCTAGCAAAAATAATTACACAGCTAACTACTAAATTAAATTTATTAAGTTCAAATGCAAAACGTGGGATAGATACTGTCAAAAATAAACAAACAATAACTAAAACGTATCAAAGTCCCTTACTTATCTAATGAAAACCCCTTTTTCGTATTAAATTTTGACATTACGTTCCTGGAAAAAATTGTGTTTCTAAGCACACCATCCCGCTTTTTTTGATCGGTTACTTTCATCGAGGCTTCTGTAACAAGCTTTACTGCCCTTTCTACCGCTTAAATGTGGCACGGAAACTCTGCTATTACATTAAAAATAGGAGATTCAAATGGATTTTCAACAATATTTCTTAAATCGTTTTCAGATACGTTTCTCAAAAGCGGTGGTTCAGTAAGGGCACATCCTTGCAAATCTAGAAGATCACAATATTCAACGTTCTCAAAATTGAAGTTTGGCAGAATAAATGTACGAACTTCTGTTTGAAGTTCAGAATGTGAGCGGATTTTCATCATTGGCCTGAACGCCAATTCTCTAATATTTTTATTACTGTGAGCTAGCATTGCTAGTAGCACATTCTCTGGGTGTCCAAAGTAGCCGTTTCTCTGGATTACACGATCAATTACTTCTCTTAGATCCTGAGGTAGATATTCGCTGCATAAATGCATGATGGTTTTGTTTTTATTCTAAACCACATTGGAGCATAACCCTTCATAACAAACTTTACTATGCCGTCAAGACTACTCGATGGGTTTTTGGTTGACACCTAAAACCTTAAGATTCGGTTAGCAGTCGTTAGCCATCGGGAATGAACTAGTTTTCCTGCTTGTTTTTTAATCAAACCCTGGTCACACAAGCATGTAGAAACTAATTTGCAAATATCAAATAGGTAAGCCTTATCTGTGCTCAAGCTGTTTCTGGAAACATCTGGAAATTTTACATTTATTTTCGTGAAATTAACCAATGGAAGTTTTTCGCAGTCTTAAAGCGCCTTTCCTATTATTCCTGATTAAACTTTTGGACCTGAAGTGCCACCATCTATGTACTGCAGTGAATGACGCAAAGGCAATTCATTCGTATGCAGCTGACAAATGAACCACTGAACAGAAGCATTAATATGTTGCTCGAAACGGACAATGATACCATTCTTATGTCCTGTATTAGTAATAGTTCCGTCACAACCTATAGCTTCTATTTTACTCAATGGTTTTGAAGAAGTTTTAAAAAATCCACGATACTTCTAAAAATATCGATAGCACTGGACGATGCGGGTGACCTATATATTTGGATCCCAGTTCTTCAATTAAGATGACATGTTTTTCAACGCTGGAGGTTCGAAGTTTCGTATCTTCTGAAAGTGAAATAGTGTGATCTTTACGCCCGTCCAAATATAGCCCTCTCGTTGGATTAAGCGCTATTCCAGCTTGTAATTAATTTCTGATCTTTGCTCTTGATCTTTTTATCTTGCTCTGGTCTATGACTTTAGATTGATCTTCTCTACTAATTACACCAACATCGAGGAGCTTCGCTGAAGCTATTGCAGCACCAACTCGGTCAGAAATCTTATATCTTAGAACATTTCTAGTTTGTACCATAGCGGCATCCAAGATTATTATTTTCAGTAAACACAAAATCATCTTGCATATCTTCAGACATTTCTTCAGGCATTTCTTCAGGGATTTCAGCCGATTCTTTCTCTGTGAAGTATTAGCGGCTTCCAGATGAAGATGCTGGGCATTTGCGAACCTCTATCAGCTTACGTGCTTCAATTTTCTCACAAAGATTTCTATCAGTACCTCCTATCTTCATTTTGCGACATGATCGCTGATCTTTAAGAAAATCGCGTTCTACCAGGGGTATCTGCAAAACATATCCCGTATTTTCACAAATATTATTCAAGAGAATAAAGAAAAACTTACCTTAAATATTTTTTCAGCCAATTCAGACATATTAACTTATTAACCACGCTTCTCACCAATTAGAACAATTCCCGTTGCTAACTGAGCTAGCATTTCTTCCAGATCATTTTCTAGCAATAAGCCCGCTTCATCACGCACAATTCTATACACATTATAAAAAAGCAATTCTGGGGCACCTTTTCCATCTCATTCTAGACACTTCTTTAACCACTTGCCAGCTTTCAGTCTACCCACCAAAAACATCCAACTCATACGCGACCGCCGCATTAAGATACCCCTAACAAACACATCCAACTCCAGCCCTGCAGAGGAAATTAATCCGATAACAGGGTAATTCTAGACAAAATAACATTTCTCAAATCCCAGAGCCACACAATTTCTCTCTCTCTCTCTCCCTCTCTCTCTCTCTCTCTCTCTCTCTCTCTCTCAGAGTCATAGAGTTGGTAATATGTATTTTTATTTGACATTTGACTTCAACCCTGAAACAAATTATTAAATGGTCTAGCGTTGTTCTAGCTAGCAAATTGTTATATTAAATGGTCTTAAAGGTAAATTTGAATAAATCATATATAGAAAATATCAATAAATAAAGTACGCTAACGTTTATTGATCAATGATTTGTCAATTGTTGATTTTTATATTGTATAGGATAAATATATAGGTAGGTATACCGTTCGATTTTTGGGATAAATTACTAGATATTTATGTGAAGATGTATTATAGAAATAATTCTGTTCATGATATAATATCAATAGATCGCTAGTATATACGAAGAAGCTCTTTTTTAAGCAAACAATCATCCTGTGTGCGCTTAAATGAAAGTTTGTTTACAATATACACAATTATTTGATAATAATATGTCAAAAGTGCTGAATAAAACCATATGTGATTTGACCAATCACGAATCTACAGAATTGCCAACTTAAATTCAAACCACTTCTACTAGTTTAAAAACAGGGATTATGTGATTCTATTTTATTTAGAAAATTAAATAAATGCGAATTGTAAAAAACATTGTGTGAAACTTGTATCACAATGACTTTCTGTAGTACTCGTGATTTGCGCATGAACTTCACTCGTACTACAAAAGGAGTCATGAAGACACTTGTTTTGCAAATAACTATTTATCTACCAGTGTGAGCATGATTATAATTTCCAATTAAGCATTCATTACAAAAACTGTAATGATCTCATCATTTAATAACAGTGATGAGCTACTTCACTATATGTATAAATTGAGTGAATATAAATAAGCCTAGCGATTGAGGTTCTCCTCAACATATTGTTATATTATATCTTTGATAGATGTGTGAATATGAATGAGTACGTACCGTTCATATTTTTTTACTGAGGCAGTTCAATCGTTATTTGTCAATTTCTAAAACAATATCACAATGCTTCTTATCTGGGTGTATTTAAAAAATGACATTTATTTTACAATGTTTACATTAGTAATGTTATTAGCATAAAATATGAGCAATAGTTTCTAATTATCTTCAATAATTAGAATATAGTACAGTCCTAAAACTGATAGTAAAACATAGAGAGTTTCAAAGAAATAGAGAATTTTAAGAAAAAATTCAACAAAATTAGTTAAAGAAAATAGAAGAAAGTAGAAAACAAAATCCCAAAGTGGTAGTGAGCAAGTAATTGAAAAAGGGGTATATACCAGGCTAGGGACACCGATAACCCACAGATAGATGAGACACTGATTGTGGCGCCATCTAAAGAGCCTGTCGACTAAACAATCGAATTATGTTGAAAAGTAACTAAAATCGGTACGTTTCGTTATGTGAATTACAATTGTACACCCTCTTTATAGGGTAATTTTAACAAATTCTACTTAAATAATGATGTATTATCAAAAAATTTATTTCATTGTATGTAGCAGTACAGGGTTTGATGTTTTTTGACACCTGTTGTATGTTTTTTTGCTTGATGACAGCTTTGAGCAAGGGCTAATGGTTGAAAGCGTTTAGCTGGAGTTTTAATAAAATTACAAACTCAGTACTCGTCTTTTCATTCACTCAATTTACATTTTAAAATGTTCAAAATTATAGCATACTATATTGAATACAATAAAACAGACCATCAATTTTTGTTGAGTTCCACTCATATGAGAAGGCCAATCAAACTGTCTTAATAACCTCAATTCGTCTTTCTCAAATCTAAAGGAACACTGTTTTTGAAAATGAAGGGAACATATCCTCCATCGTTCCCTCGTCGACAAATTTAATGATTTATTACCACTGAGTTTCAGCCATAATAATTTTATCTTCCTGGGTTGGAGGAACAACCAGCCGAGAGTTCTACCCAAAGCAATGGTTAAGTTCATACAAATCAACCGTTTCAGCGTTACAATTACTGATTATACTAATAAATTTGTTATTCTATTTCTTTTATACAAAATGTTTGGACAACTCTAAAATGCGATGTTGTCCTTTCAAGGTATCAAATTCAACTAACTAATTTTTTTTCAAATATATAATTATCTCCTCCTGTGGTTACGAACACTCCTTTTTATAAAAAAAAAACTTAAATTATTTCCCAATAACAAAGAGAGATTTTAAATTCTTCCATTGTCACAGTAAATATGCTAGGAGTGACCTCTATTTTCTAAAATTTTGAATATTTTGTCCAAATTTTAACATGATCTATTCATCATTAAATACATTTTATATAAATGTCATCGGAAATAAAAAATGTCAAATTTGATATATACTGAATCTTACAAAAATATTGATTTTACATATAATACTGTGTATATGAAAAGTATTGCACACACAAGTATAAATAATTTTCCTTTGTTTTATCGTTTCCTTAAATTTCAAATAAAGGAACTGTATTAATATATATATATATATATATATATATATATATATATATATATATATATATATAATGAGATGTAGGAATATCACGTGATATGTCGGCGTGAAATTTCGACTAAAAGCAGTTGTAGTAGAAAATCGAAATTTATGTTTCATATAGACACCTCGTATTTTATTAAATTATATTCATTTTATATATATTGTAAAATCTTTAATATTATATATTTAAAACTTCTTTAATTATAATTGCCCTACGATGTGGAGACAAATTATATGTTGCCCAGACAGCACGGGACATCCTTAGGACGTCCATATTGAGTCCTAAGTTGGTCCCAATGTCCCAGACCTAATTTGTACGTACTAGGGACGTTCTAATTTGCACGTATTACGGACGTTCTAATTTGTACGTCCTGGGGACGCACAAATCAGAGTCAAAAATTATAGAATAATTAACATTATTAGGAACCACAATTATTTACAATTTTCTGATTCAGATATATAATAACCAAAAATCAGAAAATACGTAATGTCTCTATTCTAATTTTCTTCAAACTTTACACTATTTCTATTCATCAAATGCGTATGCGTGGCAGCACATTCGCTACTTCGCCACCATCCCACGTTGATCTAATTTATCCGTCAGTCGCCATTTTCGTTGTTTATATGTATAGTTTCTGTGTATAATATAATCTTTGGTATAGTTTTGTGTTGTGATCAACAAGTTTTGTGATATTGTGCATAAATATATTGATGTGTTTGTTGAACCTCCTGGTACATAGTTAAGTGTAAATAAAATAAGACTTTCAGATATTATCTCCAGTAACAACAAAGTTTGCAATGGTGTACCTGATATCTGTGGACCTGTAAATTTCTTGATATGTAGTTGAAATGATTTCAGTAACTTGATTTATTTGTAGAAAACACTATTTTGATAGAAATTAAAAATCAAAATCACATGATCAGAGACATCTTGGTTGATGTTCTTTAAGAAATAAGACAAATTAAATATTCTCTTAGAGATGCAGAAGTTTCATTTTTTGTTCGATATCCCAATATTAATTTCCCAATTGGGACAGTGGATGAAATTGATAGATTTGAAGAAGAATTACAATATCAAGAAACTTTCAATGGTGAGAATAAATTTTAAAGAATACCTATCCTTCCAACGATGTTTAGACGATACATGAAAAAATCAACTCTTAAGTATTTTATTGATTTTAGGTAAATGAATTGGCAAGGTATGGGGGTTCAAATCCTTATAATTTTATTAAGAGTACACTGTCAGCTACCATAAAAGGTGAAATATTGAAATCATACAGTTGGTTGGGGAGAAAGGGGAAAAACCCTCTGGATAAATCTCCCATCGCAAAACTCTTGATTTGTAAGTATTATACAGAATGTCCCAGCAAAATATTGTTCTGCATTACACTTTTTGAAAAAATTACTGTTTCAAAGTAAACGTTGCCGCAATATAAAGATTTCCTACTTAAGAAATATACCATCATTAAAGGGTGATTATCTTGGTTATTAATTGGAGTTTTGAAAAATTATAGCTGTAAATAATTACTTTTTCCTAGGAACATGTAATAAAAAGATTGTGGACTGCATGTAGACAAGCGGTTAAACAAAATATCGTTTTCAGAGGAAGCCTTATGTTGCGACAACTGTATATTGTTTGGCAACTTTTATATGCCCATATATTTTTTCAATTAGTGATAACATTAAATTATTATCAGGTGCTGCAAGTAAGTGTAATTTCAACCAGAAGGACGTGGAGGGGACGATCCAGAGTTTTATAAAATGAAGTAGCGTGAGAATTCAAGCCAAAGAAAATAAAAAAGTGTAAAACTTTTATACATACTATGGACCAGGACACTCTTTTCTATAAAATTTTTGAGATGTACGATTTCAACGATTTTTTTTATGTACACATGTATCTATCGAACCTATTGCGGTGATCTAGCTGATAATCCCAGCCTGCAATGATTTTTTGTCAGCAACTTTTTGGAAAAGCAGAATATTTTGACTTTTTTTTTGGCAAATTGGACTGACTTATCAGAATTTCATCAAATTGTGTCAAATGATAATTTTTTCATAGAGTTTTAAAGTTTTGATTTTTAATTTTTTTCCACTTAAAAAAGGTGGAAGGCATCGAAAATTTTGAAAATTATCATGTCGTGGTTCTTAGTCCTTATATATGAATGTACAATATAAATATTTGAATAAATGTTTATAAAGATATTGTGGTATTTATTTTTTCTGTGTCCACTAAAAAGATCCTGAGAAGGTCCATTAAAACATATAAGAGGACGTACTTGGGAGGTACGTTATCAAAATTAAGGGGTCGTACTTGGGATGTCCTAAATAGGACTTCCAAGGGACGTATGGTTTAGTAACAAAAGATGTCCTGAGGACTTCCTAAGGATGGCTAAGGGTCTGAAACGGACGTACCGGGGACTTCGGATGTCTGATAACGGACATCCTGGGAACGTTTTAAGTACGTACTTGTGCTGTCTGGGTGTCGCAGCGACAATTATTGTACATGCAACTTGAGTACGTATTCTATTTCAAATTTGACAGTAGTTGTCAAAAAAATATGCCCGGCGCAAATAAATATCAATCTAAAGATGAATTTATATACAATCGACCTATTACTCCTATTTCAGGGTGAGATCAAAGTTGTTCAAAATTAATTCTTCAAATTTATTTGTTTTTTAACGTATTTCCAAATTAAATGTTTCACTATTATCAAACTCTCGAATAACTGTTAATTCAATATAATAAAAGGTCCCTTAATTATTTTATGACATTTACTATTTTACTGTCACTAAAAAAATCAACCAAATGTCACTGATTAAATTGAAAATTCTATGAATGTAAAATGATAAGTTCAATGAGATAGGATACTGAATGAATACTACAGGGAGTTAGAATCAAAATTATATATTATACTATCAGATACGCAAATTCAACAAAATTATTATTCCCAAAAATACCATAAAAGAACAACAGTCGTAATCTCTACAAAACTTAAAATTAGGATACAACTATGCTAGAATTTAACCTAATTAATTATTATTATCAAAACGTTCAACTTGTGTAATTTACACTTGACATGTATCAATATCAAATAACGATATTTCTGCTCAAATTGTCTATTCACTTGATGTTGAAACTGATATAAGTATCGATAATTTTGGTATATTTCAAAGTTTCTTATATAGATGCATCTAAATTTTCAACTGTATTTAAAATGGCCTGATATTTCTCGAGAAATAAATTAAAAAACTGGAGTGGACTTACCAAATGGATCAGGAAAACTCGTACTAATTCTTAACGTATTTAGAATTCTGCAAACTTTCTAAATATATACTATTTAGAAAACTGGAACCACATACACTTTTTACGATGCAATTCTTATCCGAATTATACACGCACTGGCTTTATCATATGGGTTATATATCTGATTGTATGATGTTGTCTCTTCAAAGGATAAAAAGCTACTGACCAAATTTTTATAAAATAATTAATTCTCCTTTCCGTTGGTTACCGATTTTTCTTGTTTTCAAAAAAATTACTAATCTATAATTTTCAATAACCAAGTGAGATTTTTAAATTCTTTTATTACATTTGTAATGTTGCTATCAGAGACCTCTATATTTTGCAATTTCAAATATTTTCTCCAAATCCTATTATGTTCCATCAATCATTAGATATATTCTATACAAATGTCATCGAAATTATGAAATGTCATATTTGATATTTATACTGAATCTTTCAAAATTTAATAATTTACATATAGTACAGTGTGTATCGAAAGTATGGCAGCCAAAATTAGATAAATTTCCTTATGTTTTACTTATTCTTTAAATTTCAAATAGAGGATCTGTATTAATATATATATATATATATATATATATATATATATATATATATATATATATATATATAGATTTGTTTGAAGCAGTCTCATTTAGTTATATTCAATTTAATAATGATTAATAGTATTCGTGGAATAAGTCAAATTGATTCGCACATGCTGTACTTTATAAGCCATCATTTTAACGAATATTTATAGAATTGTACAAAAAAAACATGTCTAAATCAATTATAGATGCCGATCGTAATAGCAGTGCACAAAATCCTCGCTATATTGCTGACGGATTGTGTGTCTATAAGCAGTGGCAGTTGTGAAACAATCAATATTGTTAGTGTAGGTCCTATACGAAGCTGTGAATATCGCATTACCGTCTGATAGAAGTCTTCAAGAATCAGAAATAAAATTTTCTCAGCTAAAATTCATCATAATTTGAAAATAAAATGGTGTATTCACTGCGGTTGTGTTATTAGTATTTTATCTATTAATTTCCACTGAATAAAATCCAAGATTGAGGTGTTTTGTCCAATATTTTCTACATTTTTATCACCAAGTTCATTCATATTTCTTGTATATGTCGCATTCGCTCTGCCAGTTCTCGTCTACCAATTTATAATTTCTATTACGTGCTCAAACTACTATTGAATCATTTCTATAATTTTCTATTTTCATTATATCGTGGTATGTTTTATTATGAATGTCAGTAATGAATATAGTATGCAACGTACTACTTGTCGATAGATTGATCTAACATATGGAAATGGAAATCCAAACAAAAATCAGTTAAGAAGTTTATTGATAAATTCAAAGCTAATGAAGTTCATTACTGCAAGAAGCTACCTTGATTCATCCCTAAACATCAAAAAATGCGGCCATGTATCAAAACGACAATAAACAACAACCTGTGAAGCAGAGTTATTTTAGACACATTTTTAACACTCAGTATAATTTGGGTTTTGGTACTCCTCGTACGGATGTATATTCTACGTGTCAACAACTGACAGAGAAGATAAAGATTTGTGTTGTTGAAGCTACTAAGATTACTTTTTCCTTCGATTGCCAAAAGAATCAGGTGTTACCAAATGTGTCTGATCAGCAAGCTTATTAATCTAGACATTTTTACATCTACAATTTTACAGTTGTTACAGGCACTTCAAAATCTAAATTAAATCCTTCAACAGTGACTGGTTTTTGTTGGACCGAAAATGAATACAGCAAGGGGTCTAAATTTCCTCTTGTATTTATCACATGTTGAATATATCTGATTTCACAAATATTCCCACCATTAGGTTAATGTGTGGTGGATGTGGGGGGCAAAATAAAAATACAACCCTTATCGCAATGTTAAGTTACTGGCTGTCAAAACAAACCCTAATTACAAAAATTAAAATAATTTTCCCAGTGAGAGGACATTCATTTATACCCTCTGACAGAGTATTTGGACATATTAAACGAGATGTCCGTAGAACGGAAATTATTTTGGAGCCAGAAGAATATTTAAATATTTTTTCACGCTATGAAACCGTGTTAAAAGTTGAAACAGATGTTGAAATTCAGGATTGGAGGAATGAAACTAGTAACTTGATAAAACCACCAGGCCAGTGGCATTTTGCTTTTAGTAAAATAAAACGAATGATTCTTACTAAAAATACAAAAGGAATTAGTTTTAGTCCGGGGAAAAATGGCATACAGATCAGATATTGGGATGGGAAAAGCCATCATAAAAAGAGGTTAAACTTTCTTAAATATGAACCCAACCACAATCGTCAAGAAAAATTATGTAAACGAAAATAAAAAAGTTGATGTTAATAACTTACTAATTTCGCATTACGGAGAGGAGTGGAAAAACGACCCTAGACTAAAATTCTATAAACTTGTGCCAGATGGAGAAAATCAAGAAGAAGATAAAAGAAACACATTATGCGGAGCAAGGGAAGAGGAATTGGACTATTCCTCTTGACAGTTTAATTTTCCATACTTTAAGAGTTCACCTACATGTAATAACGTATTTAAGAAAAAAAACTCTCTTATTAGTTCAACATAAAAGTTACCATTTATTCAAGTGAAGTGTATATTTAATTTCAAACTGTACAATCTCTGTCACAGATTTTCAGAATGTACAATATCCAAATATATTTTGCCCGTTGTTTTTGAAAAATGAAACTTTTTTTACTTAAAAATTTAAACAATATTTCTAAACATTGAAATCTTGGAAAAATACTTTTTCTAAAAGATGATGAGTTTTTCTCGTTTCCTGAAAAATTTATGAAACTGGAGATTGTACACTTTGGAAATAGACCCCTCTGTATATTATACAGTATTATATTCTAATTCTAATAATATAGTAATATACTGTAAAACGTTTTCACTGTTGGTCACAATTTTGTTCTTATCTCCTCTAAAATTGTGTAAAGTATAAATATGAGACTTTGTGTTTTCACAACGATATGTATTTAGTGTTTATGGTCATATGGTCATGGTTATGTTTTGAATTATTTTATGTATTTCTATTTGGGTTTCTATAAAACCAGATTTATCAATTTACTTACGGGAGTATACCAAAAGTAACCACCTAAGATAGGTAATAATCTAAAAAAGTGGTGACACACGTCAACTTTATTTATAAGTGGGAGCACCTTGTATACGTAGTGTCATCAATTTACACTATTCAGTCACGCTCTCAAAAATTTAAATTCCATATTGCAAGCGGGGTCGAATAGAACGATCTTTGAATAATTATCTGTACTACAATGTCTAGTTTTAGAATATTACTGAAAAACTGTAACATGTCTATCATTAAAAATCCTGTACAAACTAGTCTTCCACTGTCTACTAACCACCTATTTGCCTGGGTGCAAGACTGAGTTTGTTTAGAATTTTTGATGGAAGATTATATTTTTAAACTGTTTATGTTGCTATTAACTATATAAGTGAGTTTTATTCATACATTTATTTTGCCGCCCTATAATTTAATAAAAAAGTAGTAAACATTCATTCAAATTTGTATTTAGTTTGTGTACCAACAACGATATCAATCTTGAGGAAAACCAGTGAGTTATGTTTTCCTTCCCCATAATTTGATGATATATTCAAACCCATACAAAAACACAATCAGATAGGATAGTTTTTAATTATCTTATCGCTTGGGCAGCCAGTTTTAATAGCCGGACTATTCAATAGCGAACAGGACCGCATTTAAACAAATGTCCATTATTATACCATCAACAACAATGAACGTAGAAACGATTGATTCTTCTGACTACAGAAGTACTCAAACGATAACTCATCCCATCTCTCAACCTACCTACCCACAAGCATCGTCTACGAAATTTTACGCATCAGAAGCACTAGCCCTCATATTTCCATCTTTAGACGGTGTGAAATTAGAAGAATATGTATATGCACTAGGCCCTAAAGTCCAACCAAAAAATATAACGTTTGCATAAAGAATTTCTAACAACCAAATTTGCATATATTTATCGAGTAAATCTGCTTTAGAAGAATATTTAACAAAAGATGGTAAAATATCTATAAATAACGAAATTATAGCAGCAAGAAGATTGATTGCACCATCAAGTCGTATTTTACTATCGAATATTTATCCCTATATTCCCAATGAAACTTTAGAGGCAGAATTAAAAAATATGGACTTCAATTTGCTATCACCTGTAAGTTCCGTACCAGCGGGTTTTTCTAAAACAGAATATGGCCATATCGGTAATTTACGACATCAAGTATACTCGACTCCTCTACAAGACGATACAAATATCCCAGATTCATTCCTAGTCACCCATGAAAACACATCTCACCGTATCTTCTTGTCCATCGACAAATTATCCTGCTTTAAATGTAAAGAGCCTGGTCACATAGCATCCCAATGCACAATAATCTCCACTACTTCAATAGAATCACATGCCCCAACTACTCATATTCATAACACAAATTTATCAAAATTGCCATCAGAACCTGAAACATTACCAAATTCTAAGAAAAATAGTACTGTATCACATCCAACATCCTCCTCTGATCCAATTCAACAAATATCAGTACCATCCACTTCGAGTCAAGTTAAAAGAACCTCAATTTGCAAAACCTGTTACCCAGCCTCCAAAAAAACCCACACAAGAACTACTTAAGCCCACTAAGTCTCTTATCGATGATCCCGACTCTCGTTTTCCTCTTAACTTCGACCACCTCATTGATCTATTTGATAACTGCTATGGTACACCCAATCCCGAATTGAATACTCAAAATTACACCAATGACTTGCAAGCACTGTGTAAAATGCTTGAGCAAATATATCCACATCTTTCTGATCGCAGTATTAAAACCAGATGTACTAAAATTCGGAAAAAATGCAAGCATGCTTGTAATCCTCAAACTTCTGACACTGAAAGCGATTCATCGCAGGAAACTTATTGAAAATCAAATATTTTAATTCTCTTTTATTTTCATTGCGTTCAATAATATAGTGCAGTGGAACATCAACGATGTATGCTCACATCTAGAAATGCTACAAATATTAATATCAGAGCAAAACCCATCAATAATATATTTACAAGAAACAAATTTCACAAAGAATAAGATTCATACACCTAAAAAATTCAACGGCTTTTTTCTGAATAGACAAAACATGGGACGAGCCAGCGGTGGCATATCAATTTATGTCAAAACAGAGATAAAGTCATGTTTAATTCCATTAATAACTAATTTAGAAGCAATTGCAGTTCGCAAACAAGGCATAACCAAATTAAATATATGTAACATATATCTTCCTTTCAGTGAGGATATTACCATTGAGAGCTTAACCAATCCTACTTATCAGATTCCTCTGCCTAGACTAATTGTCTGAGATTTCAATGGTTATAATGTATATTGGGGCTCCCCCTATAATGACCCACGTGGCAAAATAATGTACGATGCAATTGAACAAAATAACTTAGCACTCCTAAACGATGGGCGTCTCACACGCTTCAACAGTTATAATGGTAATTTGTCACACATTAATCAAAGCTTCTCCGATTCCAGCACAGCACTAAACCTCAATTGGAACGTACTTTCAGATCTTCACGGGAGTGACCATTTTCCAATAAGTTTGATAAATAACCGATATAACCAGAAATCACATCACCCTACTAGTAAATGGAAGTTAAAATCTGCAAATTGGGTATTGTATAAAAACTTTGTAGATAACACCTTAAATCAAACTAACTTTAACGAAATCGACAAAAGGGAATTATTGCATAAATTTATGTCCATCATCACAAAAGTCGCGGATATAGCGATAGATAAATCATCTCTATCTCGCAATGGTTCCACCGTACCATGGTGGAATAATGCATATGAAGAAGCGATAAAATTGAGTAAACAAGCATTTAATAAGTATAAAAAACATAATACCATACAAAAGCAACAACAACTCAAAAATCTGAGAGCTAGAGCACGGTAGATAATAAAAACATCTAAGAAAGAGACTTGGATAAACTTTGTATCTCGCATAAACATCTCTACGCCCCCCACAGAAATTTGGAATAGGATCAGACGAATATCTGGTACCTACTCCAATTTTAATATCACATACTGAATGAACGAGGACAAGATTTAACGAGTACTCAGAAAATTTCCGATACATTAGCAAACGCTTTTGTACAATTTTCCAGTAATACCAATTATGGCAGTAAATTCCTTGAGTATAAACATCTCACTCATAAATTCAATCCCATTCATGACGATTCCAACAATAAGTCTCCCCCTAACACTTCCATTGCGTTGGATGAGTTCTACGAAGCCCTAAAAAGGTAAAAGATAGTAGCCCCGGTCCTGATAATATTCCAACAGCATTCATAAGGAACATTCCCAACCAAGCTTCAATATTCTTATCAAATATTTTCAATTATTACCAGCTTCAACAAAAATCCACATTAACTACCTGATTTGTAAGACTTACAAAAGTTCTAATCTGCTCAAAATACTATCTAATAGGAATTGGGGCGCTGATTCAACGTCTTTAATACGTATATATCGTTCACTAATTAGATCACGTCTTGATTACGGATGCGTAGCCTTCTCGTCAGCGAAAGAAAAGTACTGAATCTTCTAAATCCAGTCCAGAATACTGCGATCAGAATTTGTCTGGGTGCATTTCGTTGAAGCCCCTTCTCAGTAAAGCCTCATAAACCCCCTCCACCTCCGACTGAATCACCTTAGCCTCTCTTATGTGATCAGTATATCTGCAAATCCCAATCACCCAGTCCATGACAACACCTCCAATCGTTATTCGGCTGACTATAAAAAAAAAGAAAAGAACAGATCGACCACTTTATGAAAGAATTAACAGATCCCTCAACCTTCTAAATATATCAATTCCTCAAACGATTCCTCAATTCATTTCCTCTTCTCCTCCATGGATAATAAAACTTCCAATATGTGATACATCGTTGAAAAGTTTTGATAAGAACGAAACAAACCATGCCCTAATTAGAGGAAAATATCATGAGAAAATATCTTATTTCCAACAATATACCCAAATCTACACTGATGCCTCTAAAGTGGATACTGGAGTTGGAGCTGCACTTGCAACTTCAAATGCAATAATCAAATTTCAGATTACCTCATATTACAACCATTCGAGTTGCAGAACTGTATGCGATATTTCAAGCTCTAGCCCATACCAATAGAGAAAATTTAAAACACTTGCTCATAGTAACGGATTAGTTGAACTCAAATGAAAGTTTGCGCCACACATATCCATAAAATCCAATTAAATATAATTCAGGAGCAGTTATACAGTTTTAATGAGTGCCTTCACACACAGGAATAGAGGGAAATGAGCGAGCCGATGCAGCAGCCAAAACTGCAGTTCACGATCCTAGTGCCACCGAAGTCACGAGAGCTACGATTTCATACATCAAAATACATATTAAGGCATCGGTTAACAACGCTTGGCAACATTAGTGGACCCAATCTCACGATAAACTTAGAGAAGTGAAAAGAACAGTTAAACCGTGGAGGAGCGTTCCAGAAAATAGAAAAGAACAAGTTATCTTGACCCGTCTTCTAATAGGTCACACCCGATTTTCCCATGAACACTTAATGTCAAAATCCGAACAATCTCGCTGTACAGTGTGTCAATGCCCTTTAACAGTCAAACATGCATTAATAGACTGTCCAAAGTTTTCACAGCAAAGAGTGTCATTTAACATCCCACCTACTATGTACCATTTGCTCGGAGACGAATTCAATATGGAAAACTTGGTAGCTTATCTACGAACTATTCAGTTTTTGCACAAAATTTGAACGTTTAATATTATAATCGGTTGTGTTCTTATACCTGCAATACCTTTAGTACTAGTTAATATTTATTATTGTAATATTTGCTAGCGCTAATAACCTAAAGGGTTGATGCGCTTTATTTTTCCTAAATAAAAAATATTTTATAAAAAATACAGCAACTACAACTATTATATAAACAAAAGCAGATTGGTGATACAACAAATAAATATTGGTGTCACAAGGAACACAATTTGTTAATAATATCTATACAGTTTCATACGCTTTCATTAAAGTTCGTTATATTAACAAAATCAGATTGTTAATATGACAAATTATGGCTATTGCAACAATGAATACATTTTGTTATTATAACGTATGGTTTCATAGATGTTCATTATATTAACAACAACGATTATAAATATTACGAATTAAATTTGTTGCCATAACGCTTACGTTTGCTATTTCAGTTTCATCAGATTTCATAATAGTTCATATTATTGACAAAATCATTTGTGTTAATAATATTAGCATAGTTTTTTCTAACAATGTATGAATGTTGTTAATATTGCGTAGGTTTTTATAGAATTCATTTTTTTCAACTACAATTCTGTAATAAGTCCAATTGTTGGCTCAATTTTGACTACGTTTTCTGTTTTCGTGATGCAAACAACGTGAAACTCACTCCCAGAGCCTTCACAAGTAATGCTAAGTCTCGTTAGACTAACTGCCGAGAAACACATTGCACAATCAACTATTACAATTTATTGGGAGCCCCTCGTACTTCACAAATTTTCACGGCGGTATTGAATGATTTATCAAAGAAAGTCCGCTAATTAATCGCTTTGTTAATGACAGATTAATGATGACACAGTAGGTAATACATAATATGTGGATGCCCACTACAACACGCGGTGGAGATGCATATCTAATATTGTTTATAATTACCCCATTTACTTTGATTTTTGCTGTGATGTCGTTATTTCAGTTATTTTAATGTATACACAGATTCTGTTGTTGTAAATTGTGTCACCGAACGTTATATTATTCGAACCAAATAACTTCTCAATATTTATTTGTTAAATGAATATTGTATGTAGCATAATAATAATAGCTTGCAGTTTATTTAGAGACATTGAAAAGGTAACACAGCTGGTTACTCTGAAATAACTTTTGGCAAAATTTTGGAGATTAATCGAGTTCTCATGGGAGATAACATCTTCAATGATTTCATCCAATTTAATACAGCTCAGGTAACTGGAGTCGTAATATCCTGGACTGTAATAATTAACTGACGTGAATGGAGCTGCTGATAAGCTAACCTGCTTATGAAGGAAAATTAACTAATTTGCATTCATTACTATTTTTGTAACAACATTGTTATCTATAGTATAACTAACTTACCTACATATTTTTCGTATTGTTAATGAAACTAGATAAACTTCCAAATTTAAAATTCCATTTACACCTTTGTTTTGATAACTTTCAAAACAGGGCAATTGAATCACTTCTAGTCATTTTTCTATACACGATATCAAAGAAAATATTGTCTTATATTCTGGCTTTGTCCGTCCGTCCAATTTAAGCTTCAGCGAACGAATGGTTAGTACTTTAGCTTAGGTATAAACGGATTCGAAATCAGCGTGGACTGATACATCTCCTAATGAGAAATTTTCTTACCTCTGACTTTCGTGGAGTCCCGGAACCAGTGTATTCTGGAATTAATAGTTTTTCAGTGATAACATATGCAAAATTTAACGCAACAATACCAATATGATAACAAGGGAAAGCAATCTCGGTATACCCTGATCTCGAATTACGGTCTTGTATCTAAAATGATGCGTGATCTCGTAAGATTTGCAGGGTGGCGGAGAGTCATATCCCATGTCCATTTCGGGTCGTGATAGCACGGAATCTGGCTGATATATCGCAAGTTATGCAAGGTTTTATGCAACTGAAGAAAAATAATAATAGATCATCTCTATTATATTCAATGAATGGCCTTCTTGCAGAAACAGGCGCTTCATGAACCTTTATATTCAAACATATGCAAGGAATAAATCCTTGTTTTAGAATTTGGGGCTTGTGAGGTGTGAGGATAGTGGGAAGCATGCCTGCAGAGGCCTATGAAGATATCTTAGAGAACAAGAATACTTTTTATCCCTAGATGATGATATAACAGCCATAACAACTGATGAAGCCAGTGCAATGGTGAAATTAGAACCACTTCATAAACTTTTTCATCAGTTTTGCTAAGTACATGTAGTTCAGTTAGGCATAGTAGATGTTATCTATAAGAGAAAGATGCATTCGATGAGCGTGAAGTTAACGGACGAGAAATTTCAAAAATAAAGAGATCTAATGAAGACTTTGATGATAACTATGACCTCTTGGATGTAACGTTTGCATGGATTTACTTCAGGATGTCTGATGCTCGTAAAGGTAAGGGTGATGTCATTTCGTTCACAAAATTGCTCGAATCTGTCATTGTTGAAGTAAGTCGCGTTGTCAAGTATACATTTTGTTGGTTTTCCTATGTATGTCATGTAGTTTTGTGAAAAAAATTGTATTGTTCTAACGTTAGTCTTTGGTCAAGGATAAAGTTTTATATATTTTGTAAAAATGTCTACAATAACTAGTATATGTATGTTGTCTCTGTTCGTCACTATTAGTCCACTGATAAAGTCTATTGCGATACACTCTAGTTTTTTAGTTGCTATAATATTTTTAGGAATGTTCATATTGACAAAGTTTTTCCCTTTCTATTTTTGACATATTTCACATCTATTAGTGATTTGTTTGATTATTTGTAGGTCCTTTTTCAATAGTAATTTTCCCTAAATACTAGCCATACTTTCCTCGTTCCTGGATGTCCATAATTCTTATGTTAATTTAATAATATTTGTCTCGCTAATTCATTTGTTATTACATATAATTGATCTTCATTTATTTCTTTTATAACATTAAGTTTTTGACATTTTCTAACCTCTCCTGCTTCTAAATTTTGTTGGTCGTTTTTAATTTCTTTTAAAATGTTTACCCCTACCTGTAAACTTCTGTCTTTTTTAACTGTCCCGTCTGATCTTGTTAGTGTGTCTGCTATTATGTTGTCTTTTCCCTTTATGTATTTTATGTCAAAGTTGTATTCCTGTAGTAGTAATGCTCCCCAATGTATTCTGTTGTTCAGTAGTTTGTTGTTCATTACGTTGAGTAAAGACATGTGATCCGTTTCGATTAAAAACTTGGATCCACGGAGATAATACCTGAGCTTAGAAACACAAAATATTATGCTAGCAAATTCTAACTCTGTTATGCTATAATGTTGTTTATAAGGCTTTGTGACTCTAGAAACAAAACATATTGATACTTTTTTTCCATATTGCACCTGCTAATTTATTGATGCTTGCATCTGTCCTAAGTATGAATGGTAGAGAATAATTTGGATGATATACTTTCAAATTGTTTGCAAGTTCCTATTTTATTAAGTTAAATGCTTTTTCTTGCTCCTCATCCCATTTCCAATTGGTTTGTTTCCTTAATAATGCTATTAAAGGTAACATTGTTTTAAAAGTGTTTGGCATAAGCTTCTTAAAATAATTTATTATACCTAGAAAGCGTCTTAATGTTTTTAAATTTTTTGGTCTTTTGTATTCTTCAATAGTTCTAATTGTTTCTTCGTCCATACTAATCACCTGTGAATCTAATTTGTATCCTAAAAATGTTACCTCGTTTTGAAAAAAATTTTATTTTTCCAAATTTATTTCTAAACCTGCTCTGTCTAATTCCTCTAATAAAATTTTCATTTGTTGCAGATGGGTATCCATATCCTTGGAATAAATAAGGATATCATCTATATAATGAAGAATGAAGTCATTATACTTGTCAAGAATTGAATGAATAGTTCTTACTAAAGCTGAACAAGAACTTTGCAAACCGTATGGTACTACTTTGAATCGATACAGGACTCCATCTATTGATAAAGTTGTATAATCTTTACTACTTGAATGCAATGGGATTAACCAAAAACTGTGCTTTAAATCAACTTTTGTGAATATTTTGGATCCTGTGATGCTACCAAATATTGCTTCAATGTTTAGTGGTGCTTCGTACTGTGGAGTTGTGTATTTGTTTATGTTCCGAGCGTCTAAACATAGCCTTAATTCACCATTACTTTTCTGAACCACTACGATTGGATTTAGAAATACATTTTTCGATAATATTTTGCTCTAACATATTTTGTATTTCTTTACTGACTTCTTTCTGTATTTATACGGAATCGGATATGTTTTGGATTCAAAATTTTGAATTCCTTTTACTTCAATTTTATGAACGTATTTGTCAGTGACTCTATTTTCTTCGTTAATTCGTTCTAAGTGTTTGCTAAGTAAATTTTGTACTTTTTCTGTCATATTGTTACCACAATTTATTTCATAGTCTGTCACCTCACTTGGTTTTTGTTCAATTTTCAAGTAATTTACTGTTTGTACTGTTTTCTCGATTTGTTCTGTAAGTTTTATAAATTTTACTGTTTCGTTACCTATCTGTATTTGTCCTTGTTCGTATTATTACACCATGTCTGTCTAGCTCGTCTGTCCCTATTATAGCATCGTGTAGCAAAATTTCTATTAATAAAAATTGTATTGTATATTCTTTATTGTTAAATGTGATCGTACCACTTATTCTTTTATTGACCTCATATGATTTTTCATTATTAGCACCTACCAAAACTAATTTTGGCATTCCGTAGCAATATTTTTCCAGTTTTAAATCTCTTATAATTTTATAGTTTATTAATGATATATCAGAACCTGTGTCAATTGAGATTTCTAACTTTTTATTGTAAAATATTCCTGGAATTTTTATTAAACCTTTATTTATTTCTAATTTAAAAAAAAATTCTATATCTATAAATTCTCTAGGATGTTGATAAATTCCTGTGCAATATTTATTAATTTTATTATTGAATCTTGGTAGGTCTTTTATTGAAAATGTTGTTCGTTTTGGCTTGTGTTACTGTGTGAAGGTCCTGCTATGTCTTGTTCTTCCCTAGTTATTCGTTGTATTTCGTTTACTTGTCTTCTGTTCTCCAGGCTTTGACTTCTGTTCAGTCTATAGTCATTAATAATAAGTCATATATAATTATTATTTCCATATGATCGATTATTATTATAATTATTATTTTGATATCTGTTGTACCTTTCATTATTATTTGCCCCATTATTATTGTAATTCCTATAGTTCTGATCATTATTGTTATATCGATTATTATTATTATTATTATTATTATTATAATTATTATTATTATAATTCATATTACCTCTATTATTTCTATCTGCGTTTGAATACCTCCGATCTTCATTTCCATATCGATTTTGGTTATTAAATTGGATATTGTTGTCTCTTTGTCGATAATTTTGATTATACCTCCCATTATTATTATTTCTCTGACCATTATAACTATTATTACCATTCTCTTCTATAGCCTGTATTATTCACATTATTATCCACCCTAGTACTCAGATCATTATAACTATTTCTTCTTCTCTCTTGTATGATCAAAAATTGACATGGACTATCCATATATTTGAAATTATATAGCATCATCATCCCTTCTAGGTCGTTATCAAAATTTTGGATAATTAATTTGACAATATATTCTTCTGAAAATTTACAATCTAAATATTGAGATGTACTGTACAATTGCATAGCATATTTATGGAATGAAGTTCCACGATTTGGATTATATTTTCCAGCTAAAAGTTCATCTTTAATGATTTTCTGTTGTGAAGGACCCCAAAAATATGTTGAAAATTTTTCAGAGAACTTTTCAAATGTATTTAGCTCTGTTTCTTTGTTATTGAACCATAATAATGCTTCATCTTGTAATTGGCTCCTTATTACTTCTTTGAAATTTGTAAAGGTTACGTTATCAGAATATTTATTTTTAAGAAATTTTATAAAAGGTACTGGGTGTTGTCGTTTTATATTACCTGTAAATATTAATTTATTATCATTTATATTTGTGGACATTGTTCTTAGAATAATTTCTTCACAACTGGTTTGTTCTATTTTGTTTTCCGTTAGTGTGATTCTTTGATTTATTTCTGTTACCTGCCCATTTAAATTTTGTTCTTGAGTTTTACCATTTAATTTTTATTTTGTCCCAAAGAGTGATCGACTTTTCCCCGCATTTGGGGTAAAGTCGATCACCTATTGAAAAGCATCGAAAAATTGATTTTACCTTCTCAAAAGGTAAAGTCGATCAACAAATATTAAAAAAACATCGAATTCACTTCTTGTTTTATTTGAGGTCGATACATTCAACAAAAAATAGGAAAATTCTTATTTATTCTGCCTTATTTCACAGCTCTGGGTTGATAAACGTAAAAAAACTTCACAAAAACTATATAAATAAAAAGAAAACATATAGGAACATAATATTACGAGTTCAGTCTAAACTTGAATAGATTCAAACAACAAAAAATATGAAAATCTCAGCTGTACAAAAAAAACTTAAAAATAACTGGACAGAAACTCATTCCAGAAGATCTTGTTCTTCTCCTTGTAAATGAAAGGTGTGCCCTCTGCTCTAACGTTATTATTGAGAGCTCTGGAATTTGCGGATACACAAAAAAACCTCTTTTTTGAGTCTTTCTTGCGCATTGCATTAACAGTTAGTTCTTCGTCTGAAATAGCTTCAATCCTGGCAATAAAATGTCTGTTGGTTTTAAATTTCACCAATACGAAGTCGCTCACGATAAAAACTTCAGAATTTTGCATTTCTGCTAATGTTTCGTTAAAGGTAGAGGGTTCTCCTATTTCATATTCTTCTGTGAATGACTTCTCTGATTCTACAACCTCTAAATCCGACTCTTTTTCTGACTCAGTGTCACTCATATTCATATTTTCAGTTTGTCCATGTTCTTCTTCTGATTCGCTTTCACTTGCATCCCGTCTCTTTCTTCTGGTTTTGATATTTTGTGATGTGCGTTTGGATTCAGTCATCAACGGATCCGATGTTCCTATGCTCTTTCCTGCAGATACATTTTTTTCCTCGTTTCACAGTCTTCGCTGGACCCGTCCGAAGTTATTCAAGATGATCTACTATAGCACCTGTCCATGATGTTTCATGGGTATTCTCAATTGTTTCACGAGGAATTTTCTTCAGAACAGCGTCCGGATTGAATGTAACGATTCCACATGCTTTGAACCCTACAATAGAGTTGGCTTGAGATTTGAGACCAACAGACTCCACAGCCTCCTTTAGAAGCTTTGGAAAACAGTTTTGGGCAACACTTCTCTATTTCCTAACTTCCATGTTCCTAGAACCCCTTCCCATGCCGCCTTAAGAGGTCGAAAGTAAGCTACATCCAAAGGTTGTAGGAGGTGTGTTGAGGTGGGTGGGAGGAGGATAAACCTGATATTGTTATTTTCGCATTCCTATATTACACTCACAGTGACGTGGCTACTCAAATTATCTCCAACTAGAACTTTAACTCCATCTATCTTTTTGAAATGAGGCAAAACAATAGAATAGAACCAGTCTTCAAATATGGTGGAATGAAGCCAACCGCTGAGAGTGCGATTGTATATGGCCCCTTCTATACCCCCTTCAGTCCATCCCACATATAAATGTTTTGCCTTGTGAACAATACGTGGTGGAAGCATTGTACCGTCTGCTGCTATCGCAAATATGGCAGTGGTGCTAGTTTTAGTGCTATCTATGGCTCTATCTGCATGTTTGGTTCCTTTTTTTAAGACTACTTTCACAGCGCCTGGGTCATCTACAAAATTTGTTTCCTCATAATTCACAATATTAGAAAGTGGAATATCCTTGATAACATCTTTTAAATTTTTGATATAATCTTCCACTAACTCGTAGCTCATCGCTGCTCGAACCCGTTTTGTATTTTCTACCAGTTTTATGGTAAGATTGGCATTTCGCCCCATAAAACCATTAAAACAGTCAGTTCCAGGTAAGTTATCTCTGAACCTTGGTTCTGTCACTCCTCTCTTCGTCAAATAATGCTTTAACGATATGTTTGATATCGATAGGCTTCGAGGGAAATCCCCAATTAGCGCAAATTTGAAGGCCATCAGCTAACATTTTTTCTTCCTGCGCATATAGAGCGGACGGTCTCCCATACTTAAGCTCATATCTTCCGTGATAATGATCATTCAAAGTCGCGTAAGGAACGGCAAATTGCTCAGCGGCAGCCCTCATCGTCAATTTTTTTTGTTTTATCGCCGCCACTGCCGTGTGAAGAAAACTGTCATCATAATTCCTCTTCCCCCGAGGCCCCAACTTTTTCTGGTAGTGATGAGGCATCTGAAACGGAAAAACAAAATTAATATGGACATATAAAATGATTCTCTGACCGAACAGGAAAACGCTATATGCTTGGCAACACTGTACATGTTGTTCTTCACGCGTGATTTCCCCACACAAATAAACATAACTCAAAATATGACTTAGTAAATTAAAAGGTAAAAACATATTTTTAAAACTGAAAGTGATCGAAATTACCCACAACAATGAATTTATTTTCTTAAATCTCCAGTGGAGCGTTGAAAAAATTAAATTACAGTGTTATTTCTGATTATTAGCATTCACGAATAACTATGTTTTCCCGTATATTCACGAATTATTTTCCTCCGTGCATACTTTTAGCTGTGGAATCAATCGATTTCGCATGTTTGACTTTTAGCCAATTTTCAACCCTTTATAAGCACGTTAACCTACACATACTTAACTTATGTATCACTACACACTCTACACTCTTTCACGTCTACTCTCTTACTGAACCAGTGGACAGCTGTTGGCGGGTTAAAAACGCAAGCGCTTCATTTTACGCGCTATTTTCTTCACAGTGGCGCGCTTGATCGACTTTTCCCCACATGGTCGAAATAACTCTGTTTGACGGTATGATAAATATGGCCTGCATCAATTCCTTTGTGATTTATTCACCTAATACTGTGAAAAGGGGAGAGAAACCCCTTTCGCGATACCAGTACTTGATAGATTTGAGTCGTCACCTTGCTGAACCATGGATGAGACGATTATCGACCCCAACTTTGGGGCTAAATATCCGCCAAGATATTGCTCTAATTTTAGATATTCAAAATGATTCCAGAAATGCAAACCCTCAGGGAAAGAAGTGCAAAACATGTTACTACTGCCCCAGTCAAAAAAGACGAATGATAGCAACTTATTGTAGACAACGTGAACATCCGATCTGCGGGGCACCGCGGAGATATTGACAAAAAATGCAGCGATGATGAATAGGATTTTGAATTTTTTATTTATATTTTGTTTTTTCATTTTCTAATAAAGAGTTTCGATCACTTCTCGTTACTTTGTCTGGGAAGATTTTTCGTAATATGCGGGTTTTTACTACCGTCGTAAAATTTACGATAGTCCCGTAGAGACGTGTTTTGAAATAAGTCCCGTTTCCTAGAGTCATATGGAGACATCCTGTTAAACTCATATAATATTATTGTTAAATTGCTGACAGGACGTTTGCCACATTATTGGATTTATAATTTTAACCTTAATCAGCAAACATCCTGTTTACACAGTTGTTATAACTTTCTTATCGTATATGTTTCTTCTTTATTCAGCATTATACTACATTTTCCTTATTTTTGTAAACTAAAAAAGGAATCAGTCATAATTGTAACATCAACTGTAACTAATCACTAAGTTTAAATAAATCTTTTTAAAAAGTATATTTTTTACTTAATAAATTTAACTGGCGCTGCGAACAGGATATTGTCAGTAGAAAATACCCTTTCTGTGTGGTAAAACGTCTACGTTTTCTATCAAGAAATTAAGATAATATCCGAACCAATAAACTGTGTGAAACAAAAAATGAAATTGACTGTCTCGACCCTTACTTCGTGGAATATGCTCATATTAGTGTTTTTAAATGAAACTCAAGGTCTCTAGTTAATTCCACAATATAATACAAGTTATTGAAAATTCTAAAAAATTGACAATTGTTTCGATAAATCAATATCATCGTCAGAATGACAGAAGTTACATTTCATTTTATGCCTACCTGATGTTTAGTAGTTATATTTTTGGCTAGACCAAGAAGTAACCTAACTTGTGATTGGCTTAATATATGTTTATAGAAAAAGAAGAAGATGTGATATTACAAATATTGAAGCTTAGATATTATTAGCCCTATGGTGATATCCTGGATATCATTTTTCCAATTAAGATCAGTATAACTGTGCAATGATATAGAAAACCAGGAAAACTATATCTGCTGATCTTTACAATTATCACTTAAGAAGACAGTTTATTAGTGGAGAATTCCCTAGATTTAACTGTTCATTGACAACTTCATATTGTGGGTTTCTTAAATGTCTTCTAATTTCCAGTTCTTCAAGGAAATCCAGTTCTTGTTTCTTTTCACAAATATGCAGCACTTCTAGTTCTGTGTTAGGTGTCAATGAATGATTGGTGTCAAGTAGATGTTTTGCGTAGTGGGATTTATCTGGTTGTTTTAATCTGTAAGCTCGTAAGTGCTCACTGTATCGTATTTCAAAATTCCTAAGGGTCTGACCCAAATAGACAGCATTACATTCTGGACATTTGAGTTTATATATACCTGACTTCTTTAATAGTGGTATTTTTGTTTTTACATTTAACAATTTTGTACTAACGTTACTTTCTGTTTTAAAAGAAATTGTTGCATTTGTTGCTGAAGATATTATCTTTGAAATATTATTAGAAATATTTCCTGCATATGGTATAGATATGTGGATGACATATTAGCTTGTTTTATGGGTAGTGAGCGACAATTAGATGTGTTTTTCAACCACATCAATAATTTACACCCGAAAATTAAATTTACATTAGAAATTGAAGAAAATAGCTCAATCAATTTTCTTGATTTAAAAATTCAAAGAGTTAATAATGTACTTGATTATTCAATTTACCGAAAACCAACACAGACTGATGTGACAATTCCATTCAATTCTAACCACCCTGTCTCACACAGACTAGCAGCATATAATTCAATGATACATAGAGCTTTTTCAGTTCCTATGAACAAATGTAATTTTGATAGAGAGATTAATACAATTAGACAAATAGCAACATCTAACGGTTATCCATTAGATATGATAAATAAACTAATTAGTAAAAAAGAGAAAAAAGTGGCATTACAACTAATATATCCTAAGCAAGCTGATGAAATTAAAACTTATAAAACCATCACATATGCAGGAAATATTTCTAATAATATTTCAAAGATAATATCTTCAGCAACAAATGCAACAATTTCTTTTAAAACAGAAAGTAACGTTAGTACAAAATTGTTAAATGTAAAAACAAAAATACCACTATTAAAGAAGTCAGGTATATATAAACTCAAATGTCCAGAATGTAATGCTGTCTATTTGGGTCAGACCCTTAGGAATTTTGAAATACGATACAGTGAGCACTTACGAGCTTACAGATTAAAACAACCAGATAAATCCCACTACGCAAAACATCTACTTGACACCAATCATTCATTGACACCTAACACAGAACTAGAAGTGCTGCATATTTGTGAAAAGAAACAAGAACTGGATTTCCTTGAAGAACTGGAAATTAGAAGACATTTAAGAAACCCACAATATGAAGTTGTCAATGAACAGTTAAATCTAGGGAATTCTCCACTAATAAACTGTCTTCTTAAGTGATAATTGTAAAGATCAGCAGATATAGTTTTCCTGGTTTTCTATATCATTGCACAGTTATACTGATCTTAATTGGAAAAATGATATCCAGGATATCACCATAGGGCTAATAATATCTAAGCTTCAATATTTGTAATATCACATCTTCTTCTTTTTCTATAAACATATATTAAGCCAATCACAAGTTAGGTTACTTCTTGGTCTAGCCAAAAATATAACTACTAAACATCAGGTAGGCATAAAATGAAATGTAACTTCTGTCATTCTGACGATGATATTGATTTATCGAAACAATTGTCAATTTTTTAGAATTTTCAATAACTTGTATTATATTGTGGAATTAACTAGAGACCTTGAGTTTCATTTAAAAACACTAATGTGTGAAACAAGTTACGGTGTGTGAAAAGACTGACTCCAACCCGACAATTCCTCCAGTGAAGAAGACGGTTGTTCAAGAAGACGGCTCAAGTTCCTTCAGAGAATAAGAGACAAGGAACAAGCTAGCAGATGATCCTTCAGTGCATCCTCCTGTA
Organism: Galeruca laticollis; assembly: GCA_963921935.1. NCBI lineage: Eukaryota > Metazoa > Arthropoda > Insecta > Coleoptera > Chrysomelidae > Galeruca > Galeruca laticollis. Next base: position 51,340,975 of record OY998179.1, on the reverse strand, counting down.
AGTTTTTCCTTTAATTTTATTATTTATCGGCTAATAATTGTTTTGAATATTATAATATTTTTTTACTACAATACAAGTGTTATTTGAATTGCAATTTAAACATTCCAATTTTAATGGTCGTATAAAATTAATATATTATTGAAGTCAATCTCTTAATATCACAAAATCGTGATCGATCCAGATCTCCATTATCTGTACGTCGATCCAGATCTCCATTACCTCTAAGTCGCAACTTAAATACTAATACCGAGATGTCTACTGCAATTTCACAAATCGAATTATCTTTAGCAAACAATATTGTCCCAACATATAACGGTGGTTCTAAAGATTTAGCATATTATTTAAGACAATCTGAAAAATATTTAACTCTTTTAAAAACCGAAAATAATGATTTATTCAACAATCTTCTGTTAGAGCAAGTCAAATCTAAATTATTAGGTCCAGCTAGAGACGTAACCATAAATAGATCTTTTGATAAATGGTCCGATTTAAAAACCGCTCTTATAACTCGTTTTGGCGATCCTAGATCTGAAGAAATATTAGCACACGATTTTAATACTTCTATTCAAACTCATTCTCAATCATTCTCCGACTTTCATGACGAAATTTCTCAAAAATTACAAGTCCTTAAAGAACACCTGGCTATAAATTCTGATAACAGAGAAGTTAGAATTTCTAAGGAAACTAAGTATACTGATCAAGCCCTTATGGTATTTAAAGCAGGTCTCTTAAATCCCTACAGAGATCATTTACTTCATATATCAATTTCATCTCTAGAACAAGCATTGTACGAATGTAGAAGATTAGACAACGAAAGATCCCAAATTGAATTTGCTAACTTTCTTAGATCTCAAAAGGGTCAAAGAAATCGCCCACCTCCAAAACATAATACTTCATATAATCAATCACCAAGAAACCAACCTTCATTTAATAATTATAATTCGTCTCAAAGACCACAAGTTCCTCAAAACCCTAATTATAGACTATTTAATAGATATAATGATAACAATCAAAGATTCCATTACCAAAATAACTATCAAAGACCAAATAATCAATCAAATAATAGACAAACACAATCTCCTAATAATCAAAATTTTAATCGTCCCTCTCAACCTTCCACAAGTAATTACAAACCAACCCCAATGAGTATATCTACAGCAAATACTTATAGACCTCCACAACAAAATTCTTTTAGGCAAACAGGACCTTCGAACGTAGTTGTCGAAGAATTGTTCAATATTTAAGATACTGACGAAAATTCTGATGAATCATCATACGCTAACCCTTAAAACGAACAATACGATGAAACTCAAAATTTTTAATTACGAGCCTCGGAATTGATATAAATAATATAAATTCAACCCCTAAACTTCCATTTATATACCTCTCAAACCTAGACTTAAAAATATTGATTGACCCCGGTGCAAGCAATTCCATTATAAACCCCGAACCAGCCTATATATTATTTTCAGATTCCATTCATGAATCAACATTTTCCGTTAAATCAATTAAAACAACTTACAATGGCAATTTTAGCTGCAAATATCCTCTTTTGAAAGAATTCGGCATTAAATACATGTTTCATATGTTTATCGTACCTTGGCACGATAGATTCGATGCATTAATAGGTAGTCAGGACTTTGATAAATTAAAAGCACTTATTAATTTCGAAAATCATTTATTACAAATTAATTCTATTAAAATACCATTCTATTTGGAAGTCAATCCCAACTTATTTACCCCTTATTCTGAATTTCTAGATAAAAGTATTTTAATTATCCCTGTGAATATTGATAATGGACAAGTTGTTCTTCCAGAATTAAAATTAAACAACATAATAATACCTGAATGTATAGCTCTAGCGCAAGACGGTTACTGTAAAATACCTATAGAACAAGAAATCTCTTTAAATAATATTTCTATAAATGTTCATGAACCTCTCCAAGTCCAACCCTTATCGAAATTTGATGAAACAATTCCTTTATCATCTTATAATAATAATATTGATATTACCAAACTTCTTCGAACAGATCATCTGAATCCCGAAGAAAAAGATGCAATAATTTCTCTTTGTAAAAAATTTAAAAATATATTTTATAATCAAAACTCCGACTTAACTTTTACTCATGTAGTTAAACATCACATTAGAACGGTCGACGATGTACCGATTTATCAAAAATCATATAGATACCCTCACCATTTAAAACAAGAAATTCAAAATCAAATACAAAAGCTCCTAGACAATAAAATAATTAAACCTAGTATATCTCCGTACAGTTTCCCTACCTTTCTCGTCCCCAAACGAATGGACGCCAGTGGAAAGAAAAAATTCCGATTAGTTATCGATTACCGAAAACTAAATGAAAAAACTATCCCCTTCCTCGTATCGATGAAATTCTCGACAATCTTGGTCGAAGTACTTACTTTTCCACTTTAGATTTGGTACAAGGTTTTCACCAAATTGAAATACACCCAGATTCGGCAGAAAAAACTGCATTTACCGTAGATAATGGCCACTACGAAGTCCCTCCAAGACCATATTCTTCATATAAAACAAATATTCAGTGAATTAGAAAAATATAATTTGAAAGTCCAAATAGACAAATCAGAATTCCTCAGAAAAGAAGTTGCCTTCTTAGGCCATGTCATAACCCCTGAGGGTATTAAACCAAATCCAGATAAAATCAAGTAAATCCAAAACTTTCCTTTGCCCAAAAATGAAAAACAAATAAAATCATTTCTCGGCATGCTCTCTCATTATCGTAAATTCATTAAAAATTTCTCCAAAATAACCCACCCAATAAATAAATATCTTAAAAAAGGAACTAAATTAGATTTAAACGACCCAGAATACCTCAATGCTTTCCAAAAATGCAAACAACTTCTTTGTAATTATTTTAGCATACCCCGATTTCACAAAAACATTTACTTTAACGACCGATGCTTCAAACATCGCTATAGGAAGCGTACTTTCTCAAGATTCCCATCCAATAGCTTTTTACTCTCGAACACTTAATTCAGCTGAAAGAAATTATGGCACTATCGAAAAAGAACTCTTAGCTATAATCGATAGCTGTAAACATTTCCGACCATATTTATATTCCAAAAAATTTATTATTGAAACTGATCATAAGCCACTCGTCTGGCTACATTCTCTTAAAGAACCCAATCAACGTCTAATAAGATGGAAACTAAAGTTGGAAGAATTCGATTTTAAAATTTATTATAAAAAAGGCAAAGAAAATTACGTCGCTGATGCATTTTCGAGAATTGAACACAATGCAATCGATAAAAAACTCCCTAAACGTGATCTAAAAATTAATATAATTAGTGATATAGTTATTGCTCCCCCAAACTCAAAAACAAATACTAAAGAATTCAAACATAACCCTGATGATATCGATGCCATTTCAACTATGGCAAGAGCAAATTCCGATCCAAATCTAGCATTAAGTGATGCTAACGAAATCTTAAGTTAAATATCCGACGATACCAAAAGTACCGACACTCCGCACAAGAAAATCCAATTTTTGGTTTCCCAATTTCAGAAAAAACGTTAAATTCCGCACATTTTCAAATAATCCTAAAGTACGGAGACAAAAACGACATAGATTATTCTAAGCCATTTGGCAAAAATCGCTATATTCTTACTTTTAGAAAAGGATCCGACCATAATGTTATAAGTAATATGTTTTTAGAAATAGTTGATCCAACAAAAACATACTATATATACTGCCCCAATGATTCATTACTTAATATTGCTCCTACAGAATGTTGGAAAATCTTGGAACCAAACGTAAAAATTATTGAAACAGATACTTTTCTGAAAGACATAAGTAATAAGGAAGAACAAGTCCGATTAATTTCAGACTATCTTTCAGGAACTCATAACGGTATCACAGAAACTACGAAACATATAAAGTCCCTGTATTATTTTCCGAAAATACAAGAATTAGTAACGAATCACGTTAATAATTGCGAATTATGTCTCACCTCAAAATATGATAGAAACCCTCGAAAAATTCCATTTTCCGGCCCACTCATCTCTAAAAGACCTTTCGAAAATATTCACATAGACGTATTCTCTATAGAAAATAAACAATTTCTTACAATACTCGTTTTATTCTCTAGGTACCTTCAAGCTTACGAAATTAGTGACTCAAATTCTATCACTATACTTAGTAAACTCCGTCATTATTTCTCTCATCATAACTACCCTTCGCAAATAACTTGCGACAATGCCAGAGAATTCACTAGCGAAACATTTAAAGAATTCATGTCTCTCTTCCATATAAAAATTCATTACACAACACCCCAATCTCATACCGGCAATTCTCCGATAGAAAGAACACATTCAACTTTAATCAAAAAATTAAGAATCCTAAGACAAAAATCAAAAGACAATATTACCGACTTAGTTACAACTGCAATTCTTACATATAATCAATCAATTCATTCAGTAACAAATTTTACCCCATTTTCACTTCTTTATGGACCATACGAAAATCTAAATCTTCATGAAATAGATCCCCATAAACAAGTATTCCAAAATTACAACGAATATCGAAAAACAGAAATTATGCCACTTTTCGACGATCTTTATCAAAAACAATTAACAAAAAGAACCGAACAATTAGATAAAATTAATATTAATAGTAAACGAACAGACGATATCCCAAAAACAGATGTCGTATATTTAGATATGGAACCACGAAATAAAATTAAACCTAAATATAAGAGAATATTAGTAGACGCAAATCAATTCAACGATAAGTTAGTTTCTCAAAAATCTAAAAAGGTTAGCAAACACATGATTAAAAATACTAAATCTTTCCAGGTTAACCATGAAGATAGCCACCCAGGCACTTCAAGTCAAAACAATTGAACCCCCAGGTTACATATTAGATAGTTTAGGATTAGCTAAATATAAGACCAATTATCATAAGATTTATTTTAGTATAAGTATTGAAGAAATTGAAAACTCATATAGTAAATTAGTATTAAATCAAGTTCATTTAGCTAGTAGACTTGACGATTTAACAATAACTTTAGCAAAAATTTATAACAGAGAGATCGACTTACTCTGAGAAGATATAAATAAACTTAGAATGTATGCTCGATCAAATAAAGTAATTAAAAGAGGTCTAATAGACGGCCTAGGTACAGTAGTAAAATATATTTCAGGAAATCTTGATCAAAACGACTTAATCGAAATTCAAAATACATTTGAAAAAATCAATTTAAATGCAAAGAAACTAATGACTGAAATTTCGAAATTGCATTCATTTGCAGGACAGATTACTCAACGCTGGCAAACAGACCTACGTAAAATACAAAATTATGCTGAAAACGTTCTAAAAGAATTAAATACTTTAAATGAAACATTGAATAACGAAATTATTATTCATATTCAACTAGAACAAACTAGAGACCTAAGAAATTATATTCAAATTTTACTAAGAACAATATCACTCAGTAACCAAGAAATTTTAAATGTAGAATCAATTAAACAAAAGGAATTAGAAGAAATTCTTAATTATTTACATACTATTCATTCTCACAATGAAATCGCTTCCGATATTCCTACTTTATTATAAATAATCAAAGTCAATCTTATGTTTACTTCAAAAACTTTATATATTACTCTTAAAATACCCATATTAGCCGATGAATTACTTTATATTTCCAAAATTATCCCTATTCCCAGTAAAGAAAATAATATCCTTCTACCCCCATACGCCTTCACATTAAATTCCAAAGGATCAACAAAATGGACAAACGAAGAATGCAAGAAGACCTTTTCGTTCTGGTATTGCGAAAAGGAACCACACGAAGACCCTTGTAACTTGCAACTACGCTCAAGTAAAAAATGACTTTTCACTTTTCACACAATTAACTAATGGAAATACAATAATTTGCTCAAAGATGATAACTACCATCAATGAAGACTCCAAACAAAATTTTAAATCTTTGAAAATATCAAAATGTAACATCATACTAGGAAACAATGATTGTATTTATTCTTTTCAAAAACATACTTGGATGGGATCCAATAAAACATTTACTCAAGAATGGCCCAGCCTCAAAGAACCCACAGAAATTCATCACAAAATCAGCATCAACAATTTACATCTGGACGATCCAACCAAGCTACTACCACAGTTTCAAGAACCAAATTTGCTACCTATAGAACTTCATCAAAGCCATTTAGGAATAACAACAATAATAATTTTCATTTCATTAATTCTACTATTTTTGTATTTGTATAGAAAATATTTTAGAAAAATCAAAAATCCAGAACAATCCCAGGGTGAACCAATGGAGCTACCCCAATCCCTTTTGGAACCAAAGCCACGAGGTCGTGCCTTTATCAAAGAGGGGAGGAGTCATATGGAGACATCCTGTTAAACTCATATAATATTATTGTTAAATTGCTGACAGGACGTTTCCCACATTATTGGATTTATAATTTCAACCTTAATCAGCAAACACGTGGAGACATCCTGTTTACACAATTGTTTCTTTCTTATCATATATTTTTGTTCTTTATTCAGCATTATACCACATTTTCCTTATTTTTGTAAACTAAAAAAGAAATCAGTCATAATTGTAACATCAACTGTAACTAATCACTAAGTTTAAATAAATCTTTTTAAAAAGTATATTTTTTACTTAATAAATTTAACTCTAGTGATAAGCAAAGTTTGAACCATTCACGGAAGTTTGTTATCTACAGGACAAAATTTTTGGCGTTTAAGAAAACCAAAAACAAAAGCGATACGATAAAATACAAATAAAATACAGTAACTGTATTATACACAATATAAGAGTAAGATACAAAATAATGTACTCAAGATACAACATCACGAGAATCTAAAGGTACAAAAAAGATATATATATATATATATATATATATATATATATATATATATATATATATATATATATATATATATGTATATATGTATATATATATATATATATATATATATATATATATATATAATAAGCAACGAATAGATTACTGGGTATTGCACGCAAATAGAAGAAGGGGCTACTGAAAAGAATGGTAACCGCAGACATGCATGTTTCTAGCTCATTAGCCGTAATCGGTACGGTACAACCAAGAAAAGATGTGAAACTTGAGAGCAAAGGTGTTGAATGAAACATGAGAAAATATAACAGAATTCAGCAGGATAGTCAAACACAACATTTGTGTCAGTAATATTAGAAGATCTCGCATATTCGAGACAACAACCAACATAGATACGGAGGTGGATATAATATTCGAGATCTTCTAATATTACTGACACAAAGCGGTTACCACTCTTTTCAGTAGCCCCTTCTTCTATTTGCGTGCAATACCCACTAATCTATTCGTTGCTTATTGTTCATATGTCACGCACTATTCGTACATCTTGTTATATATATATATATATATATATATATATATATATATATATATATATATTGTTATATTTATCTATAACTGTGCTGTTTAAATTATACTTTTATTTATTTAAATTACCTATTTATATTTTTTTTTTCGCTGCTCAGTCGGAGTCGCAATGGAAATAGCTCTCATTTCAGGTGGGATCAGATTGGGTATGCAACTAACATTACTACCATGTAATTAGATGTTTTGATAAATTTTTACTATGAATAATAAAATATAATGCTCTGATAAATTGATAAAATATGGTTGCACTGGCAACAACGCAAAAATAGAAATATCGCAGTTCTATGTATACCAACAGATAACTAACAATGTGAACTGGGTAAATTATCCTTTAGAATATAACCCAAAAAACGAACAAGAAGAAGAAGAAATATTTGCAATTCGGTTATTATAGATATTGTATTGTTATTGATTTATGATTTATGAATATTTATTGGATATTTCTCCTTTATATGGAAAATTACGTCACCTTCATATGGTAAATAGAATCAATATTATTTGTACAACCTACAATTATACTTATCTTAACACTTTTTCGTCTTAGTAACGCGAATTCGAAGTTCTCCCTTGGATTGGATTTTCAACAAATCTAATCTTCACTACTATCCGATGACTTCTCAGATAACCATAAATTGAATTCAATATAAAAATTAAATGATTGAATACTGGAACTTTCAGGAACTTCAACTCCAAATTGGGTAAGAAGTTTATAAATTCTTATATATTCTAATTCGCTTACCAGCTTGTGAAAACTTGTATTTCGTATCGACTTACTGTTTGATATGGATTAGTATGTGAATTTCTCTTATTTTCTTTTATTTTTCAGATTATATTCTCCAAAATCCTCGGCAACAAATCCTTTCTGTCGACCCTACACCTCGTCAACAAAAAAACTTCCACTTAACAACCCCTTGGTTACCATCCTCCAATCATGACAATTGTTCAAATTTCAATTATTTATCACTGCGTTTTATTGGATGAGATGTTTTTATGAAAACTTTTAGAATATTAAAATTTTATATACAGGTATGTACAAAATGTTTATTTTGCAATAACAAAGCATTACATTCTATTATATACTTAATTTATTGGTTTTTAAATAATTTTAGACAATACAGTCAACGGTTCAATTCTCTGATTGCTCAATCCAAAGCAATACATTTGTTTTAACACAGACTTTGATTTTATCGAAAATTATCATACAGGCTGTCCCAAATATTCTAATTATTGACATAATTTTCGAAATTCAATTAATTTGTGTGGTATATACTGATGTTGCAATTATGTAAGCTCCTATTGTCATTGAAATCCACAATAATATATATGGCGTTACACCATCACATACCGACCTTGGTTCAATAGTAAGCTCGAACCTTAGTTGTAGTGATTATGTTTCTCAAATATGTAAACGCATGAACTCTAAATTGTCCCTATTGCAAGAAAATTACTCTAAAGTTCCTTTCGAAACATATTGCAAACTTAACTAGAGCTATGTCCTACCCATATTTCCATTGCGATCTGGAAATGCTGGAAAAAGTGCAACCAGGAACATAACCGTCAATTTATTTAATATTTAATTAATGAATCTTCGTATTTAGAATTTTCGTATTTGAGTAAGTATTCATAATTCTAACTGCTCCCTAATTAATATTTTTAAATTTATTATTTTCAGCATTGAAATCTACAAATAAACGTTATTGATCCTGCATTATGGCCCACATTTTCATGCTTTTCCGTAGAATGTCTGATCCCATGATTGTATTTACATTGTCAGATCTCCCGTTTTTCTGGATTGCCCCTTCCAGTAAAAAATTGAGAGATTTTTTTCAAACATGGACTTAAGTTCTCATTGCTGCCTTATTTTTTAAATATAACAGCTTTCCTTTACACATTTTTATAGGGACCTTGTAAAAGTTTTCAATAGTTCAATTTGTCGGTTGCTTTTCTGTACATGTGGTGACATTAGGAGCTGTTCAAATCGATTTCCTGCCTCGTTCCTAAGCATTTTCATCCAGTGTGAAAGTAGTCTAATGTAAATAAATATATTATGAAATTCAACAGTAGGGACTCTTAGGTACCGTACATTCGCAGAATGATTATCATTCCTCAAGAAACTTATTTTGCATTTATAATACCTCAAGTTTCAGCGTCTCGGAAACTCCCTAAATTTTCATCATGAGAAAATGGAAAATGAGGAATGCTCCATTCTTTGGCAATGAAATAAATTTACATATTTGTAAATATAAAGCAAATCTTTCCCTAACTAACGCAGAGCGTTCAAAATAAATGGATTTTCGACAGCATTTAATACAAAATGTTCATAAATAGACAATTTGATGTGATGGACATACATATTTTTTATCAGCGAGTAAATTAAATATAATCCCAAATTTGAGTGATATAATTCAGTGATAATACTATCAGATAATCAATCAATAACAAAAGTTTTTAATTGTGTGAATTTTAAAAAAACACAACAAATTACGTATATTACTCACGAAAATACCTTTTTTAAAATGTATTAACCAAAAATGTGTTACAATATGATATTCAGCTGTACAACTAATGTCGAACTAAAATCTAGAATAGACTACATTTATCTATCCTTATACAGCGTGTCCACGGATGGGGTATCCTATAGGTGAAAAATGTTTAAATATTAGTTTTAGTGAAAAATGTCATTCTTGATAAAAAGTTTTGCTTGTTCTAAAACCCCATAAAATGGAATAAAATTCAAGTTTTTCAAAACCCGTCTCATTTTATAGCCAATTTCATGAAAACCGTATGAATTTTTGCAATAAGTTCGAAAATAATGTATTAATCTCGTGAGTGACGTTTACGATGTACCAAGTAACTGTCAACTTTTATAAATGATTTTCAAATTGTCATTATTGATGAGATATTTGACAACAATGTTAACTATTCAACAAAGAGTATATCTTATTAAGTGGCATTGGGCAGGTTTTGTACCAGTATGCAATTGCAAAATTTCACGAAAAATATCCAGATGTATACATTACGCCGTGTGGATTGAAAAAATTAAGTTTGATGAGACAGGATTTGTTCAAGCACAAAAAGAAACTGAAAAAGGCGTACGTTGAGGAGGATGATGCAGCTAGTGAACTAGTTATGCATTCGTTAAGGGAAAATCCCAAGTTGAGTCTACGAATAAGACCAGTAGAGATTTTTGCAAGAGTCACTTACAGAGAATATTTAAGCAAAACAAAATTCATCCATTCAAACCGAAATTTATTCATACCTTTCAAGATTATGATTATGACACAATGTTACACTTTTGTGTGATGATTGGTGAAAAACTTATGTATGACCGAATCTTTCTTAATAATATTTTGTTTTCTGATGAAGCAACTTTTACAACAAACGGAGTCGTTTCTTCCCAAAATTGTCGATATTGAGCTAGTGAAAACCCGAGCAACAGGATTAACTGTAATAGTCCATTGGCTAAAAAAGTTAATGTTTTGTGTGCGGTTTTACCGGATCGAATAATCGGACCGTATTTTCTGGAAGATACATTAAATCAGAAGGTATATTTGCATTTGCTGGACAACTTCTTATTGCCTGAATTAGAAAATATTCCCTTGGAGCAAAGGCGTAAAATATACTTTCAACATGATGGATGTTCGTCATATTCGACTTTGCTAATTAGAGGATGGCTGAATGAATATTTTGCTAAGCGATGGATAACTATTTTAGATTTTTATTATGAGGCTACTTACCACGTTGAACCCGGACTACCAGCATACTGGTAGTTCGAGTTTTCTATGTGATACGAACTACCACTTTACTGGTACACAATTTCATATATTTTAATGCATGATATTCCATCATCGAGCTGGAGCTAAGAAATGATGTTTGCTCGTCGTATATAGAAATGGTCCGAAATATCAAATATTTTACCAGTATATTGGTAGTTAGGATCTGAGAGACATAGTGGCACTTGCTTTGAACATCTGTAATTTTTAAGGTTATGTGTTTATATTGTGAAACAAGAGAACTTCTGTGTCGGTAACTTACTGAAATATGGATAATAAAAATATCTCAGGGTAAGTAAGCAGTGTTTTATCGATATAGTATCTTATAAAAATGAAATATGAATAAAATTATTGATTTTTCAGTGTATGTTTTGTTATAATTGTCATCATCCAAAGTTTTCATTTTTCGATAGATATATTATGAAATTTCGTTGATTTCGGCCTATATTACGTACAAGGAGACCCAACAAATTGAGAAATTTTAGTTTTGAGATTGGCTCAAAAATTTTCAGATTTTTTATTTTTTTCAGTCCATGTGGTATAAGTGCCCGTAAACGTCCAAAGTATGTTACAATCGTCCGTTGACGGCAAGTGAAATGCAGGATGAAATAAACTTAGTATAGACAGAAGGTCTACGATCGAGTGAGTGAAAGTAATAGCAGTTTTGAAGATACTAAGTCCGAAGATTATAGTGCATAAAATCAGAAAGGTACATTTCGGATGAATATTACCCAGCAAACATGAATGAGCGGTAAATAGACGGGCCATAGCTGTTAACTACGGTTAGATGTTGGCAGCGGCATAGCGATGTCGGTAAATAAATGAAATAATATCAGTTTTGTCGCCTTGGCTGAACATACGCATATTTATGGTGGATGTTTGTAATTTAGCCACAAGTTACCAGTCGAAAATTTGCGATAGTCGCGCCGATGTCGTTTTGACACAGTATGCATGCCGCCATGCGACCTGTAATGAAAACATTGGCATATTACTGAATATCACCTTGGCAGTTGGCACTACTGCTGATTTGCTAGCCGTTGTGTTGAACACGTGTTGAAAATCAACATAACCTAGTTGTGTTGTGTTGTGGTGTGGTAATTAATAATTAATCACTGTAGCGACAATTTTCTTAGATTTGTGTGTTGTACCCAATCTATTCGGAGCAAAGGAACGAGCAGATATGTCCGGAAACACAGAAAGGTAAGTACATACATCATTTGTTGCATCATATACCATCATAATATATGTTTCTTCTAGAAAACCCCTGTATATTAGGTGCGTTCTTTTTGACTGAGATCTCAGATCACTTCAGTTAAGGTCATCTGAGATAAAGTGATGTGAGTAAGTACCAAAAAGAACGACATCTCAATTGAAGCGCGCTATCTGTCGACGCATGCGTGAATAAGAAACAAAACATATAATAGTGTTTTTAAATGAAACTCAAGGTCTCTAGTTAATTCCACAATATAATACAAGTTATTGAAAATTCTAAAAAATTGACAATTGTTTCGATAAATCAATATCATCGTCAGAATGACAGAAGTTACATTTCATTTTATGCCTACCTGATGTTTAGTAGTTATATTTTTGGCTAGACCAAGAAGTAATCTAACTTGTGATTGGCTTAATATATGTTTATAGAAAAAGAAGAAGATGTGATATTACAAATATTGAAGCTTAGATATTATTAGCCCTATGGTGATATCCTGGATATCATTTTTCCAATTAAGATCAGTATAACTGTGCAATGATATAGAAAACCAGGAAAACTATATCTGCTGATCTTTAAAATTATCACTTAAGAAGACAGTTTATTAGTGGAGAATTCCCTAGATTTAACTGTTCATTGACAACTTCATATTGTGGGTTTCTTAAATGTCTTCTAATTTCCAGTTCTTCAAGGAAATCCAGTTCTTGTTTCTTTTCACAAATATGCAGCACTTCTAGTTCTGTGTTAGGTGTCAATGAATGATTGGTGTCAAGTAGATGTTTTGCGTAGTGGGATTTATCTGGTTGTTTCAATCTGTAAGCTCGTAAGTGCTCACTGTATCGTATTTCGAAATTCCTAAGGGTCTGACCCAAATAGACAGCATTACATTCTGGACATTTGAGTTTATATATACCTGACTTCTTTAATAGTGGTATTTTTGTTTTTACATTTAACAATTTTGTACTAACGTTACTTTCTGTTTTAAAAGAAATTGTTGCATTCGTTGAAATATTATTAGAAATATTTCCTGCATATGTGACTTTTTTCTCTTTTTTACTAATTAGTTTATTTAAAATATCTAATGGATAACCGTTGGATGTTGCTATTTGTCTAATTGTATTAATCTCTCTATCAAAATTACATTTGTTCATAGGAACTGAAAAAGCTCTATGTATCATTGAATTATATGCTGCTAGTCTGTGTGAGACAGGGTGGTTAGAATTGAATGGAATTGTCACATCAGTCTGTGTTGGTTTTCGGTAAATTGAATAATCAAGTACATTATTAACTCTTTGAATTTTTAAATCAAGAAAATTGATTGAGCTATTTTCTTCAATTTCTAATGTAAATTTGATTTTCGGGTGTAAATTATTGATGTGGTTGAAAAACACATCTAATTGTCGCTCACTACCCATAAAACAAGCTAATATGTCATCCACATATCTATACCAAAATAAAATATTTGTCGAAATATTACTTTCAAAGATCTTTCTTTCTAAATTGTCCATAAAAATGTTTGCTAAAATAGGTGATATAGGTCTTCCCATTGGTAAACCTTCATTTTGAATATATATCTTATTGTCAAAAGTGAAATAATTCTGATTAATGCATACATCAAATAAATTAAGTATATCTCATCTCAATTGAAGCGCGCTATCTGTCGACGCATGCGTGAATAAGAAACAAAACATATAATAATAATAATGTTATTGTATCCATAATTTGTAACAAAACAAAAATAGATTATGTTTGTTTGTATGTCAATGGTTAAAACTATAGATAACCTTGGTTAAAGCTAAAAATAACCCAAGCAAATCAAATATTTGCTCATACCCTCCACTTTATTGCCGACTCAAGTCCAACTAATTCCCCCTTACAACACATTCTCAGCTCACTTAAAGTGAATAAAACAAAAGGAACGCTCACATTACTGATGTGAGCTGAGATTAACTGAGATCTCAGTAAAAAAGAACGCACCTATTATCTCAAAGAGCACTCGTCAAAAACAGCGTCTTGGGAAAAATGCTGTTAAGGATATAGTTTCCACTGTAGAGGCTGAGGTTATAATAGACAATATATCTCGTAGAAGTAATAATCTTTGTGTTGATAGTGAGTGACTGATAAACATATTTTTTTATATTTATATATACAGTGATGGGCATAAGTGTGCAACCAAGCGAATATCTCTGGATAGCAAAATGAAATATGGTATACATATATTACGCAAAAAGGTGCACCTTTGAAAAATATTTTGACAACCGTTCCACTTCCGGTTATACCGGAAATTGACAACTACATCGTTATTTTAAATGGAACACCACATATATTAATGGATTTTTGAAATCTATGTAAAATTTTAGTGCACTTTCCTATGAAATACTTTTTTCCAAAAATGGATACTTTTTGAATTATTGACTTTTTCAGAAAAAAATTAGACCCTTTACAAATTATATTTGTACGAACAAACGCTTAAAGAGTCGTAAACTGTTTCTGTAGGGTGACTACTAGGTAGGTCAAAGGTATTTGAATATGTGTTGAAAAACTCTTCATTGTCTATAGGGTGCGCATAAAAAGTTGAATTTTGAAAATTTATGTTTTCAAACCGTTATATCTAAACCTAATAGTTTTGAATATATTGCAAACTTTTACATTCCTGCCATACCTCGTTTTTTACCACTGATTTCAATGAGATTGAAAAAAATTGGGGGTCAATTTTTTCCTAAAAATATTAATAATTCAAAAAGTATACATTTTTGGAAAAAAGTATTTCATACAAAAGTGCCCTAAAATTTTACGGAGATATCAAAAATATAATAATATTTAGGGTGCTCCATTTAAAATAACGATATAACGGTATAACCGGAAGTGGAACGGTTGTCAAAAGATTTTTCTAAAGTGCGTAATATATGCATACCAAATTTCATTTTGCTGTCTTCAACTATTCCAGAGATATTCACTTGGTTCCACACTTATGCCCATCACTGTATATATATAAATATATATATACAGTGGATATGTTTTTATTTTTTAATATTTATACTTATATAATTTAACTTTATTTACCCGTTTTCACCTTCGGCTAGCCCTATATAATTATATGAAAATTTTTAATTGTTTATATTTTATACTGTAGTCGGAAGCATGAGACTTCTCTCTTTGAGTCCTGGACACCTATTAGAAAAAATTTTTACATATATGAACATTTACTTATTATGATTTCGAGATAGTATAATCGAATGAATGATTTAAACCATGTTCGTGAAAAGTGTTATGGACATTGACTGGAATAAAAAAAAATACCAACACTTGAATAAAAATATTTTAATAAATTGTTGATGAAATCTTCAAAATTTTACACACACAAATATTCCTGAACCTCCTCTGTATTCTTTGATCGTCATGCGCACTGAACGCTTATAGTAGCTGCTTCGGCGCAACGGAGCAACTCTTCCGGTACAACGTTTCTCGTCGTCACAAAATTATAGTATGCAGTTAACATGGAGGATACAAACATTTCACAGTTCAATGTGCATCAATTTAGTGCATTTAGAATCATATGGTTGAAAACTTATATTAAACAGTTACATATATAATTCAAGTTGTGAATTAAGTGTGTGTTTGATAGTTATAAGAATAGGTTAGCATGCAAAGCGGAAATTAAGATTGGAAAAGCATTTATGAGTGGTGTGAACTTTGATTATTTTACAAACGAAAAACTTTTTACAAGTAAGTAGATATTTAATATCTAAAATTATTGTTGCAGAAAATTAGAGTTCTTTCATTATCCATGGATAAAATTTGGTATTAATTATTTTAAAGTATCTTTGGCCAATTTTAGATTATTCAAATTTAAATGTTCAAATTAATTTCAAAAGTTCACTTTTTCTTTGTTTGTTTGGAATTCCAAATTAAAAACTCAAATAACACAGACCTTATATTCCATTCTCGGCGTGGTGGACCTGCAACATCTCGTCTCTTTTCTTAGGTATTCCTTACCCAAGAAATACTCATTCGGCACGTTTCACTTTTTCACAGGGGTTAATCGTCATTAATATCATGAATTTTTTTATTGATTTAGATTTAAATTTATAACTTTTACTTTAAAGTTTTTACAAAAACCTTCTCAGAGAATTACATCCCAGTTCCTCATTCCCCAACTCACTCTCGACTCCCTTTTTTTTTTAAAAATCAACAACATTTTTACAATCTCTAAAACACAGCCTCCTAAGCTGTTATTTTATTCAACAATTGTCAATGATAATGTTTTTTTATAGAAATACTGAATTCTTCAATTAAAATAGTCTTGGAGAGTGAAATCACTTGTATAAATGGTTTAACAATATCTTATAGAATATATAAATAGTCTTTCACATGTATTACAATGGTTTCAATCCTTGTAATTCCTTTTTTTTTTTAGTAAATTTGTTTACAATTAATATACAATTTCTACAATCTAAATTTATGATTTATATATATGGAACTGTTTATTTTTTAATTCTTTAATTAGCACTAATTTCGCTTTATATAAACTCTAACTTAATTTCAAATTTACATTCTCTGTTTTATATTAACTTCCAACTCATTGAATTTAGGTTGGCAATATTATAACTAGATTCAATCACTTCCTTCATTGATTTTGATTTGATAACTAGATTTCTATGACATACAATATGGCTCTTATTCCGAATGTTATATTTCATACAGTTTTATTTTTATAAATTACTTTTTTCAAATTGCAACTTTTTATTGTATTTGCATATCGTTAATAAATTAGTGATTTGATTATTAATTCTTATTATTTTAGGTTTTGAACAAATTAACATCCTTTTCCTGATTCAAGTGTGGACATAGCAGCGTTCAGATTGATTTTAATGAAAATTGTTGACATTGACTTGACCTTAGGATTTATTTGTGAAGGTAACATTTTCTTAAGAATTAATTTCTATATTATCATTACCATTCTATTCCTTATCCTTAATCCATTTCTTAAATTGATGTACTCAATATTTTATAATACATTTGCTTAAGTCATTCATTCGTTTTATGTTAAATTTTGTTCTTAATTAGGTAGTGTCTAATGATACACCATACGTATATACAAAAAAAATTCCTTTTTAATTCAATCTAATATATGAATATTTATCTATACTAGAGGACTGGCTTAACTCCCCTCAAATTTAAATTTTAAAAGTTGTCTATTTAGATAACTTCTTAAAATTTCAATTTTCAATCTGTAATCCATGCTAATCGATCTATAGATTTCAGCTCAGTACTTACATTTCTGATAACATTTTTATTTTTATTCTTATTATTAAAATTTTTATGATATTCTTATAATTTAACCATATCAAACTCATTCCAAAATAATTTCTCATTAGGGACATAACAATAATGATTCTTACATTTTATTCTCATAATTCTTATTCTTATTAAATTATTCATATCTTATATTCCTTACTATTTCCACCGTTCCTTATTTAAAATCTCAATACTTATACTTCCTCCTTTACCTATCTACTCTTCTATTTTTTCTATTTCATCTTTTATACTAATAACATAATTTTTAATTATTTCAATGATTTCCTATAATTTCATATCAATTTTCAACCTATATTCATGTCAATTTATCTATTCTTATAGTCGAACCTTTAACTCTTTACTTTCTATCCATATTTATATTTATTTTCATATTTCTTAATCATAATTCATCAACTTTATTTCATAACTATATTCATCATATCATAATTTTCTCATCATATCTCCCTATCTCATAATAATTAATCATATCATATACTTTATAAATATTTCTTTACCATTATTTCACTATACTTTTCTTCCTAATTCCTATAAAATTTTTCTTGACATGAATATTTCCTACTCATATCTTGATTTGAAAACTTTCTTTCCTTCTCATCTCTTTTACTGTTTATTTAATTATTTCCTATCTTATCCTTCCTATTTCCTACCTGTCCTTATTAATGAGTGTTTATTTAATTTTATTATGTCCTTTATCTAAGAAATTCTCATAAAAATTTACTATTATACTAAAGCTTAACTTGCCATCTTTCTTTGATATTATTCATTTATCATTAATACATTATATTTCAATTTTTCAGATTACATTAACCACGGATACTGTATGCTGCCTACTAGTACACTACCTATGAAAATTGAAAATCTTATGTTTAACTTGATCATTATCTTCACGTTGTATATGAGAATACGTCTTATGAAGTAAAATCGAAAAAAAAAAACCTTACATCTACCTATACTACTATCTATTTACATGTAAGTAACATAATATTATCTATTCCTCTTATCACTCTTTTATGGTGAATTATACTTATAAATTGATTCTATATTAAAAATACCCCTAATCATGTTTGTTCCTGGATATGCCAATTTATAACTATTTTGTGCATTATCATTTATTATTTCATAAGGTCCCTCGAATGGCAATTGCAATTTAATACATTGGTCTTCTGCTTTATTAGATATTTTCAATGCTTTGATTATAACCAATTCTCCTTTGTTGAATTTTGTTCTCTGATGTTGATCAAGGTTCCAATTACTTCTTCGTTGTTCATGCTGGAAGTAGTTCCAGGAACGGCCAATTTGATTATTGTTGTTTTGGAACCTTTGTTCCGCCCTGTTCCTATCTTCCCGCGTATTCTCTGGTACTGTTCTTGGACCAGCTCTTCCCACCATCCCACCTAATATGTGTCTTTTGACAAAGAATTCTTAAATATTTTAAGATTTCCTTTATATATCTCTCTGCTGGATTGGAGCTAGGTCTTCTAATACTAATAAATTGTAGTTTTATTTGTTCTTTATCACAATACTGCTTTAATTTTTTACTTTCAAAGTATGTAGCATGGTCAAGTATAATTCTCTCAGGTCTTCCTACTTCTTCTATATATTTTTCCAAACATTCTATTACCACCTTAGCCGTTGATCTCTTACATGGAAAAGTTTTAACAAATTTGGTATAAACATCAACTATTACTAGTAAATCCTTATTACCCGATTCACTCCTAATTAAGTTTCCTATAAAATCCATTGCCACAATCTGTAATGGTTTATTTGTAATTATCGATTTTGCTGTCATGCTATTGTGGTAATTTTTTTCTTTGGCCAGTTGACATATTTGACAATATTTACATATTTCTTTCACTATACTCAAATCCTTCTTTGCCACATAATTTTCTCGAAACAAAGTCCATAGTTTTCTTGTTCCTATGTGTCCATTCTCTATATGTAGATGACGAATAATTTCCTGTGCAAACTCCTTACTTATTACAAATACTTCTCTGTCCTCCAATTTCTTATACCACACTTCATCAATTTTATAGGCACCTTTAACTTTCTCTTTATCAAAATGTCTCTGATCTTCTTTAACCTTTTCCAATGTAAATATCCCCTCTGTTTGGTACAATTGGTTTATTCCAATTTGAAATTTGGTTTGATTGTTCCCTACTTCATCTACTCTACTCAATGCATCTGCTACCACGTTTGATTTCCCTGGAATATATTTGATTTCGAATTCATATTCTTGTAACAACAAGATCCATCGGTGTACACGATTATTGGCATAGCGGTTTTTCAACATAGCTGTAAGTGCTGAATGGTCAGTTTCTAAAATAAATTTAGCTCCTAATAGATAGAATCTTAGTTTGCTAATGCAAAATACAACACTTGCCATTTCTAATTCTGTTATTGAATATTTCTTTTCTGCTGGCTTAGTCACTCTGGATATAAAACTAATAGGTACTTCTTCTCCATCTTGTATTTGAATTAATACCCCTGCCAATCTTTCTATTGAAGCATCCGTTCTCAAGATAAAAGGTTTGTCATATTGTGGATGAAATACTTTTAGGCTGTTTAGAAAAATTTCCTTTAACTCCTGAAATGCCTTTTCTCTTCTCTCGTCCCATTTCCATCTAATATCCTTCTTTAATAATTCTATAAGAGGAATTTCTCTCTTACTTAGATCAGGAACTAACTTCTTGAAATAATTGATGATACCTAGAAACCCTCGTAAAGTTCTTAAGTTATGTGGTGTTTTATACTCTAGGATTGCTTTAATTCTCTCAGGATTCATTGTTATACCAGTGTCACTTAAAACATATCCTAAATAATCCACTTCTCTTTTATAAAACTGACATTTCTCTAAGTTTAATTTAAGTCCGGCATTTTCTAATTCCTTTAATATTATTTCCAGATGTTTATGATGCTTCGCTTCTGTTTCAGAAAAAATCAAAATGTCATCTATGTAGTGGAGAGTGAAATCTTCATACGGATTCAAGATTGTATGCAACGTTCGTACTAAGGCTGCACAAGAACTTTGGAGTCCAAATGGCACTACACAAAATTGATACACCACTCCATCTACCATAAATGCAGTGTATTGTCTACAACGATGATCCAATGGAATTAACCAAAAGCTATGCTTTAGATCTAATTTTGAAAATATATTAGCCTTTGTAATTCTTCCAAATATACCTTCAATATTTAATGGACTTTCGTATTGTTTTTTAGTAAATGTGTTTATATTCCTAGCATCCAAACATATTCTAATATCCCCCGATTTCTTCTTTACACAGGTTATTGCACTTATGTCTTGTGAATTAGATCTTTCAATAATACCGTCTTGTAACATTTTCTTAATTTCCTGATATACCTCTTGTTTTAATTTATAAGGTATAGGATAAGTTTTGATCTTAAAATTTTTTATTTCTGGTATGACTTCAATTTTGTGAACATATCTAGTCGCAACGCATACTTCCTCATTGAACAGCTTTTCGTGAGAATCAAGTAATTCATAGACTCTCTGTTTGTATTCCTCCGGACATAATTCCTCCCTCATGTTTTGTTCTTCTTCAGCAATGTGATTGATTTGTCCAATTGCACATTCGTTTTTTCCTATATCTGTTTGATAATTTGTTATAAACGGTATTGTATGATTATTATATATTATGTTTTGCATTTTATAATTTATTATAATTCTATGTTTACTTAATTCATCTGTACCCATGATTATGTCATATTTTAAATTTTTCACAATCAACAATTGTACTGATAAAACCTCACCATTTAATTCTAGGTTTGTCATAATGGTTTTAGTAGTTTCATATAATTTTCTTTCATTTGCCCCTATTAATGATATTTTATTTGTATTTATCACCATAATATTGTCCTGTTTTAAATTGTCTACTATATTTTGATTTATAATGGAAACTTCGGAACCCGTATCTAATAAAACTCTACATTTAATGTTATCTAAATTTCCCTCTATAAATACTAATCTATTTAATTCTGGGTTTGTTGGTTCTTCTTCTAATATAAATTCTCTAGGATGTTGATATTTAGAAGAATAGACAATATTATGCACATAAGAGCAACTTACTCGAAATTTGGATCAGAACTCGGGCCCTGATCCCTATCCCTTCTTATCTCTTCCTGGTTTTGTATCATGTTCACCTGTCTTCTATCTTCACCTCCTCGACTATCTCTTTGATCATAACTCCTGTCTCTGTTTTCATTTCTTCTGTCCTCTTCATTATTTCTCCCCTCTCTTCTGTATTGTTGCCAGTTCCGATTACGATTGTCGTTATCATTCCGTCTTCCATAATTTTGGTAATTTCCTCCATTATATCCATTATTCCGATTCCCATTATTACCATTCTGATACCCATTACGATAGTTTCCATTTCCGTTTCTGTAATTATCATATCTCGGATTTCTATCATCCCGTCCTGGTCCTCTTCTCTCGTAATTTCGATTTTCATAATTTCTCTGATCATTTCTCCTTTCATTTTCTCTTCTATTCTGTCCATTCCCATTTTCATTTAATCGATTGTCTCTTGTATCGTTATGATTTGTATAGCTCCGTTCCACTCTTTGTAGATATCTTGATAAACTATCCATGGCTTTAATATTATGAAGTGCTATTGTTTCAGCTACTTCTGAATTGAAATGTCTGCCAATGTATAGCACTAATTCCTCCTCCTTCATTCCCGGATCTAAGTACTGGGCTACATTATATAATTGCATCGCATAATTATTCAGGTTTTTGCTTTTCTTATAATCAAATTTCCCGAAGTATAACCTTTCCCTGAATGTCGCTTGTTGCAGTTCTCCCCAGAAATAGGCTAAGAATTGTTGCTCAAAATCTCCTAAGCTTTGTATCTGTTCTTCCTTGTTACAGAACCATAACAAAGCATGGCCCTGTAATATGCTCCTTATAATAAGCTTGATCTCAACAATATCTCTGATTCCTTTAATTTTGTTTCGAATTATTTTGAGGAATATTTTGGGATGTATATTGTTAATATTCCCATCAAATTTCACTCCGATTTCTAAATTGCTATGGAAATTTCCTGGACATACATTGACTCCTCCACTTCTTCTCAAATTCTCTTCCATTTCCTCTACCGTATTCTTTAATTTCCTATTCATTTCTTCTATTTCTTGATTTACTTGTCGATTTATATCTTCAGTTATTGCTAAACTCATCCCCGTTCTCTCTTCAATCCGGCCATCCAAATCCTTAAATTTTCTATTTACGTTATCTTTCATCTGTTCCACTTCCTTTGTTATTTGTTTATTTTGTTTTGAGACCTCTACTTTGATATTCTCTGGTAAATATTCTTCTAGATCTCTTCTAAATTCTAATACTTCTTCTACTATCAGTTTTTCTATGTTTTCACGAATTTTCATACCATTTTCTTGTATTTCTTGTCTCAAATTTTTATTTTTATTCTCCATTTCTTCTTTTACCTCAATAATGTTCTTCTTAAATACTTCCTGGTTTTCCTTGAGTTCCTTAATCTCCTTACAATTTTCCAATTTGACTTCATCTATTTTCTTTTCCAATCGGTGCATGTTTGTATGAATGTTGTGAATGTCTCCCCTAATTTCTTCCTTCATACTATTCATGTCTCCCCTCATATTTTTCTCCATATTGTTCATATTTCCATTTATGGTGTCAATCTTCCCATTTAAATCTCCCTTCAAATTTTGCATGTTTCCACTTACTGTGTTGATATCTCCTTTCATTGTCTTTATGTTTTCATTTATACTCATCAATATTTGCTGCATCCATTGTTCGTTGGCATTAGTTCCTCCTTGTGTTTCCCTGCTCTCTTGTCTTCTATCTTCTCTTTCTTCTTCCGCTTCTTCATCTCCTGTCGCACTTTCTTCAGAAGCATGTCCTTCAGCTTGCTGACCTTGGATCAAATATTGAACCTGGAAATCTCCCATACCATGGCTCCTTTCTTCTCTCTCCTCTTCTGATCCGCTATCATTTCCGACCTGCTTCCCATCGCGCAACATCATTTTCCTATTTTCCATTGTTTTTTTTTTAATATATTATTTTTATAATCGCCCCACGTTTTTGGGTGCCAATTTATAGTGGATATGTTTTTATTTTTTAATATTTATACTTATATAATTTAACTTTATTTACCCGTTTTTACCTTCGGCTAGCCCTATATAATTATATGAAAATTTTTAATTGTTTATATTTTATACTGTAGTCGGAAGCATGAGACTTCTCTCTTTGAGTCCTGGACACCTATTAGAAAAAATTTTTTTATATATGAACATTTACTTATTATGATTTCGAGATAGTATAATCGAATGAATGATTTAAACCATGTTCGTGAAAAGTGTTATGGACATTGACTGGAATAAAAAAAAATACCAACACTTAAATAAAAATATTTTAATAAATTGTTGATGAAATCTTCAAAATTTTACACACACAAATATTCCTGAACCTCCTCTGTATTCTTTGATCGTCATGCGCACTGAACGCTTATAGTAGCTGCTTCGGCGCAACGGAGCAACTCTTCCGGTACAACGTTTCTCGTCGTCACAAAATTATAGTATGCAGTTAACATGGAGGATACAAACATTTCACAGTTCAATGTGCATCAATTTAGTGCATTTAGAATCATATGGTTGAAAACTTATATTAAACAGTTACATATATAATTCAAGTTGTGAATTAAGTGTGTGTTTGATAGTTATAAGAATAGGTTAGCATGCAAAGCGGAAATTAAGATTGGAAAAGCATTTATGAGTGGTGTGAACTTTGATTATTTTACAAACGAAAAACTTTTTACAAGTAAGTACATATTTAATATCTAAAATTATTGTTGCAGAAAATTAGAATTCTTTCATTATCCATGGATAAAATTTGGTATTAATTATTTTAAAGTTTCTTTGGCCAATTTTAGATTATTCAAATTTAAATGTTCAAATTAATTTCAAAAGTTCACTTTTTCTTTGTTTGTTTGGAATTCCAAATTAAAAACTCAAATAACACAGACCTTATATTCCATTCTCGGCGTGGTGGACCTGCAACATCTCGTCTCTTTTCTTAGGTATTCCTTACCCAAGAAATACTCATTCGGCACGTTTCACTTTTTCACAGGGGTTAATCGTCATTAATATCATGAATTTTTTTATTGATTTAGATTTAAATTTATAACTTTTACTTTAAAGTTTTTACAAAAACCTTCTCAGAGAATTACATCCCAGTTCCTCATTCCCCAACTCACTCTCGACTCCCTTTTTTTTTAAAAATCAACAACATTTTTACAATCTCTAAAACACAGCCTCCTAATCTGTTATTTTATTCAACAATTGTCAATGATAATGTTTTTTTATAGAAATACTGAATTCTTCAATTAAAATAGTCTTGGAGAGTGAAATCACTTGTATAAATGGTTTAACAATATCTTATAGAATATATAAATAGTCTTTCACATGTATTACAATGGTTTCAATCCTTGTAATTCCTTTTTTTTTTAGTAAATTTGTTTACAATTAATATACAATTTCTACAATCTAAATTTATGATTTATATATATGGAACTGTTTATTTTTTAATTCTTTAATTAGCACTAATTTCGCTTTATATAAACTCTAACTTAATTTCAAATTTACATTCTCTGTTTTATATTAACTTCCAACTCATTGAATTTAGGTTGGCAATATTATAACTAGATTCAATCACTTCCTTCATTGATTTTGATTTGATAACTAGATTTCTATGACATACAATATGGCTCTTATTCCGAATGTTATATTTCATACAGTTTTATTTTTATAAATTACTTTTTTCAAATTGCAACTTTTTATTGTATTTGCATATCGTTAATAAATTAGTGATTTGATTATTAATTCTTATTATTTTAGGTTTTGAACAAATTAACATCCTTTTCCTGATTCAAGTGTGGACATAGCAGCGTTCAGATTGATTTTAATGAAAATTGTTGACATTGACTTGACCTTAGGATTTATTTGTGAAGGTAACATTTTCTTAAGAATTAATTTCTATATTATCATTACCATTCTATTCCTTATCCTTAATCCATTTCTTAAATTGATGTACTCAATATTTTATAATACATTTGCTTAAGTCATTCATTCGTTTTATGTTAAATTTTGTTCTTAATTAGGTAGTGTCTAATGATACACCATACGTATATACAAAAAAAATTCCTTTTTAATTCAATCTAATATATGAATATTTATCTATACTAGAGGACTGGCTTAATATATATATATATATATATATATATATATATTCATCAAAAATGGATCATGCGTGAAACAAGTGGTATCATGGGAAAGCACGCAAAAATAAAGAGGTTACTGAAGAGGAGTGGTTACCGTAAACATGCATGTTTCTAGCTCATTAGCCTTCATCAGTACAATATAACCAAGTATGGATGTGAAACTAAGTATATATATAGCCTGTAGATTTGCATAAATCATTGATTAAGCCCCAACAGTGGGATGCCGGCGGTTGATTATTAGGATACCCGTAATCGCGCCATAATCTGTACAATGCAATATGAGTTCACCCTAACTTAGTCAATCCGCTAAAGTCCCGCTATGTAACGAAGCGGGTGGAAGTCTGGAGGCCTACTGGTGGCCATCGCGACATGGGCTAGCCGGGCCGGCGACATATCATGATTGTGGCCCACTTATGTTGTCCTTCGGTTGATTTTAAAGTGCCTCTAGAGGCCACGTGTATAATGTTTGCTGGGTACGGTTGGGATGAAGTGGAAAGGGAGGCAGAAGAGTTTGACTTCACTGGATTACCTAGTATCAATGTAAATCTTCCATATTCGATGCGAAACCCATAGATTATCTGAATAGGTTTTTCGACAATGACATCATTGACCCAATTGTATGTGAAACTAAGAGAAGGGCAAATGAATCAATACCTAATCCACCTCCACCAAAAAGAAGTGTATGGAAAGAAGTTTCCAGTGAAGAGATTAGGAAGTTCCTAGGTTTGTGTGTTTTAGGAGGCATCGTGAAATCGCCTTTCTTTACCAAACAGTGGAGTAGGGTAAGTATTTATTACCACCCCGTTTTTGGAAAGAATATGCCCCGTGATAGATTTCTAGGGATTTTGAAAATGCTGCGATTTGTGAATCATACTGGTGTTAATACTGAGGACCGTCTCTATAAAATTAGGAATATTTTGGATGCAGTTCTAAACAACATAAAAAGTTGCCTTCATCCTGGTCAGGCGCTTTCAATTGATGAGGCTATAATTTTGTGGCGTGGTCGTCGGATATTTCGACAATATATATCCTCAAAACGCCACATGTATGGAATAAAATTATTCGAGGTTACCACTCACGATGGATGTACTTTAGACATTTTATTGTATACCGTATAAGGATCCTTATCTACGGGAGATGTTGTTACGGCCGATTTCATAATAAATTTGAAGGTCACTTTAATTTTAAAGCGACCTTTAACAAAAAAGTTTGATTTCAAAATCAATATTAAAGTACCCTTTTGGCCAAAAGTCGATTTTAAAGAAAAAGTGAAGATTTTGGCGCTTTAATACATAAAAGCTTCCTTTACTTTGACAGTGATACAACCTCAAATTTTTAGTTTGCGATATTGTTTTTAAAAATATGGATATGTTTAAAACATGTAGTGATAGTTCATCAGACTCATCTGACGAAGAATATATTTATATAAGAAGACCAAAAATTTACAGACCCAGAGTCGATTCTTTTATTAAATATTTTGAATTGGATTTTTTTCAGAGATTTAGATTGAGAAAGCAGACTGTGATATATGTTTTAAATAAAATGGAAGAGCAAATTGCATTGCCCACTAATAGTTGAGTTGAATATAGAATTTTTAGCTACAAATATCTACTATATAGGTACTATTTTTTCAGAGGTGGATGTATTACACCAATGCAACAACTTTTGCTGACATTAAGATTTTATGCATCTGGAAGTTTTCAAATAACAGCAGCAGATTTCATAGGAGTATCAAGAGCTTCAGCCTACACGATTGTTAAAAGAGTGTCTGTAGCAATTGCATCTCTGAGACTTGAATATATCAATATGTATGAGGATCAGTATGAAATGGAAAGAGCTGTTGAGGATTTTTATAAAATTGCTTTATTCCCAAGAACGATTGAAGCAATTGATTGTACTCTCATTAAGATAGACTCTCCTGGTAGACATGATGCAGAGATATTCAGATCGAGAAAGTAATGTTTTGCATTAAACATTCAAACAGTTAGTCACGCAAAATTGAAAATAGGGAATTTTGTTGCAAGGTCCAGGATCTGTACACAACCAACCAAAAAATTAAAGAAAGGGGAAGCTATATGGAAACGTAAATGTCCAGTGTTGGTTACAATATGGAAGGATAAACGTGATGTCAGAATGATTAGCACTAAACATAAGCATGTCATGACCGAATAACGAGGTGCTGTGATAGTAAAGCCAGCTTGTGTGCTAAATTACAATAAGCATATGTCTGGGATCGATCGAGTAAACCAGATGCTGTCATATTATTCAACACAGAAGACCCTTACCTTACTTTCTCTTGCAATGAAATAAGTTATAAAATCCATTCGACTCATTTTACTTCCTAGTTATAAAAATATATTGCAATCAATTTCAAATAATTAGGTCTAACTTAGCTTACAATTATAGTGGTACTCAGTATATAGCTACGCACATGAATATATATACTGACTACCAGTATACTGACAGGTGAAACTAAAAATATAAATCCTATCCTATAATATATATTACCAATTGTGTGAAGGTTTCATGTCCCACAATACATTTTCCGTCAAAATAGATATGCCCGTTTTTGAGGTATGGCTGTGCCGGGTTCAACGTGTTAAAACAAAAAGTTCACGCAAATAATTTAAGGCATAATATTGAAGTCTTGAAATTAGCTATCATTGATGCCGTTAACGAAATTATCCCAGAAATGCTGCGAAATACTTACAAAGAATATAGAAAGAGAATTGAGAGATGTTTTGAGTCTGGGGGAGGATATATTGAATAGATGTTTTTTCTTTACTTAGTGTTCCTTACATTATTATTCTGCATTGTTATTTTTGGTAGTGATTATAATTCTTGAATAGTTAACATTATTGTCAAATATTTCTTAAAGAATGACAATTTGAAAATTATTTATAAAAGTTGATAGTTGCTTGGTACATCGTAAACGTCACTCACTAGATTAATACATTATTCTCAAACATAAATTCATACAGTTTTCATAAAACTGGCTATAAAATGAGACGGGTTTTGAAAAACTTGAATTTTATTTAATTTTATGGGGTTTCAGAACAAGCAAAACTTTTTATCAAGAATGACATTTTTCACAAAAACTAGTATTTAGACATTTTTCACCTATAGGATACCCCATCCGTGGACACGCTGTATATATAAATAAACGCTGACGTTACATTCTTCTGTTGTTGTTGTATTCGAAATTTCTAGGCCTGTAACTCATTCATCCCTAAGAGTGGAAAATAATGGAATTATTTTTCGGTTCTCTAAATTTCTTCCTTCCAATTCAATTTCTTTTTTTCTTGCTTTTTTCTTCTCTTTGTATCTTCTTATAAAATAAAATATTGTTATAGCAATACAATTATGGTCGATAATAATCCAACTGTTGTGTGTGTTTTTGGAGTTTCAACTTCAATAATTGGTTTTAGATTTTTGGAAATTTTATTAATTTCATACAATCAAAATCAATTCTACTTAAACTTGGTGCATTATGTTTTTGGACTTCTAAGAATTTTGCGTCTATCTTTATCTTTGGTAATATAATTGACTTTCCTCTTCGAA
Source organism: Galeruca laticollis (assembly GCA_963921935.1). Classification (NCBI taxonomy): domain Eukaryota; kingdom Metazoa; phylum Arthropoda; class Insecta; order Coleoptera; family Chrysomelidae; genus Galeruca; species Galeruca laticollis. Next base: position 51,311,383 of record OY998179.1, on the reverse strand, counting down.
TATGCATATTGGTTGAAATTGTTTCTTCTCCTATCTGAACCCTGCAATTTTCCGAAATTCTAATAATAGATGGGTGATTTACTTCTAAATATTGGTGTGAAGTACATTTGGACAACACTGTTACTACTGGATTTGGAATGATCAAAACTTCATTATTAGTTACTTGTTCTATAATGATTTCTTGAAGGTTTGCATCGTTAGCGTAGAATACTTGGGAGAATGGCCGACTAATAATTCCATAGTACAGTTATCTTTTGATTTCAGTTCTTCTAGGTAATAATACTCATTTCTAACATTTGACACTCTTCTTTTATTATTGTAGCTTTATCAGCTGCTTTAACCAAGTAGGGTTGTAAAGGAATAAATATTTTATGATTTTGTATAATGGGATATAAATGGAAAAATTCAGCGAATTTGAATTTGAGTATAGGTACATGAATAGCAAAAATTATTTTGAACTTGGAAAAAGTTACTTGTGAATCCAGAACTAAATAATATGTTAAAATGTTATTAAATTTCGAGATTTACTCTTCTTTATAAATTGTTCATAAATATTTTACCATTTCTATAATTTCTTGATTTGAAATTACTGAACTGTGAATAGAATTTAATTTTGAAAAGGTAATTGCATTGTCACTTATAATTGCACAAGTGGTTTGTATTTTATCGGGTAAATTTGGGTTGTTTAATGAGAAACTGTTTCCTAGCAATTTGACGAGAATAACTGTCAACTATTAAAAACACGACACCGAAGATGGAGTGTTTTTAGGTTGACAGTTATTCGAGTCAAATTGCTAAAGGAAACAGTTTAGAATTTGAACAACACAAATTTACCCAATATCAATACAAACCTCGAGTGTAATTCGGCAGGACAATTTAATGAATGAGAAATTTGGAAACATATCAATGCAAACTTTATTTATGAAACATTAAAAATAAACACATTTTTATTTTAATGTACAATTATTAAAAACGCAGTTATTGAAATTCATACTAGGAACAGTGATATCGCTGCTGGTGCCACGGCTAATCGTTTCTGTAGTACCTAGATGTTGAAGTTTTTTCATTTTCCAAACGAATTGATTGAATAATGCTTGAATGAAGAGCTTGTTCTTCATTTCCGCTTTTACTTAATTCGCTAACTGCTGCCGTTCGATTTGAGTGGTTTGTAATTTTGACACGTTTGACATCTAAACCAATGAGTTGTGCTGAGCGTTTAGTCCATTTGGAAATTTCATTAATTCCAATCGGCAAATTCTTGTAGCAACCTTTAGAATTTTTCTTTTTCCAAAAGGGATTTGGTGTAAGAAATACTCTGTCCGAAGTTATAAAAGCGTTTCATTTTTCCATTAACTTTTTGAATAAACGTATTGGGCAAATATCTTCGTCGAAAATATTAGGCGTGATCCATTTGCTGTCACATAATTCATTGTTGCCGCTTTGTCTCGTTTTCGAAAATAGAGGATTATACTAGATACGTCCAGTTTCATTTCCATTATTTTCCATTTCAGATACGAAATAAGTGGTTTTGCAGTAAGCTGCTTCTCCTCCGCGCCAAGCTAGTTCAAACGCCAAAATGTGATATAATTTCTTCTCCTTCCGGTTCATTTTCGTTATATAATCTGGCCATTGAAAATACTTCAGATTTATTAAGAGCTGATGCACTAGATTTTCTCTTTTCAAGTTGTGCTTGTAGGATTTTACGTTTAGCATTACGTGCAGCTCGTGATGAATTAAACTGAACATCGGTGAAAGGGTTGAATACAATATTAAATTCGTTATAATATTTACTTTGTAGCATTTTAGCGGTGGTGTTCCAAATTGTTTTAACTACCGCTTCTTTGTAGTCTTCTCCGTCACTTTTTCGCATATTAAATGCCCAATCTTGCAATATTACATTCAATTTCTCGATGGAAGTATCTGGCTCAAATGCGTATCTTTTTGCATCGCAAAACGTAGAAAATTGTCGCCAGATTGATGATTGCGTCGCAATTGTATTAGTAGGCACACAGGTATTAACAATTTGACTAATTTCGGCGTTCGTAGACACACCGAATCGACTCATTGTTAGTTCTTGAAAATTCAATAAGTTGTTGACAAACATGCCAAACTATTTATTCTGGTAACAACCACCGCGATAATTGATGAACAAATGAATAAGTGAAAAAACTACTAGTGTATTTGTCGCTGTAAAAGTTAAAGCTAACTTTTGCCGCTGTCAAAGTGACAATTGCACTGTGGGATATGCAATTTTTTATACATGAGTTAAATTGTCATTATTATCAAGTAATGTAATTAAGCTTTGACAATCCAAATCAATCTGTGAAATTGTGCCATAAAAAGTAATAAAGTTATTATTTTATTCTCAATCGTAATATGAAAAATTTCGGAATTTGTTCGTAAATATTTTATCATTTCTGGATTTGAAATTACTTAACTGCGAATAGAATTTAATTTTGAAAAGGTAATTGCATTTTCATTATTACCAATTAATGTAATTAAGCTTTGACAATCTAAATTAATCTGTGAAATTGTGCCAGAAAAAGTAATAAAGTTTTTATTTTATTCTCAATATCTCAATCGAAATATGAAATTGTTCTAAATTATCTTGTTTTTGTTGATTTAACCACAAAGTGTTCAAACATTTACTATAATGATCAATAATTTTTTTATTCAAAGATACCTGCAAATTAACTTCATGAATTATTTCGTTTCGATTTTGTTGCAAGATATTTATTGCTTTATCATATCTGTCTTCATCGTCTGAGTCAAGATTGCCAAAACGCCATTTATTAACTTCGCCTACGGCACTTATTAATCCTCTTCTCGATCAAGTATGTGAGTAAATATTTTCTGATTTTTTATCTAATACATTAATTAACATTTTGGTTCTTCCCATTATTTGTGCAGCTGAATTACGATATGATATAGGATTGGTAGTATTACATTCTATTAAACTATTTCTTAAATTATAAAAATATTGTCTTATAGTTTCTATTCGCTTACTAATTTCTCTCAAATCCATATTATATAAAAATGTATGTTTTGTATAAATGCGTCTACAGGATTCCAGGTTAATAGGTGAAAGTAAGTTATTTAATTTGGTTATTTGTATATCTTCCGCCTTAGAATTAGGATTACGATACCATGTCACTTTTATCTTTCTGTAACAAGATTTCAGAATTATTTTTGGGTTTTCTGATTATATTTTTATGATACTTTCCTTTATTGGTTTCTAATATTATACCTGAATCTTTAATAATCATTGCTATTTTAAATATATGTAATTTCGTTTGTATATAAGCAGTATGTTGGTTCGGATATGTTTGTGGGTCAATTCTAGTTTCATTTCTCTTATTGATATTTTTTTCTTTAACTTGAGCATTTTTATTTTAAATTTTTTCATATAAAAGTTTAGAGGCTTGCACAAAATGGGATAATATCAAATGATCGTTCAAATCAAATGGCTTCATTTAAATCGAAGGAATATTATTTTAATCACAGGAAAATCATTTATATTAAAGAAAATTCATTCAAATAAAGAAATATCGTTTAAATCAAAGGTACCCATACCCATTAATTATTTCAGAAAGTCTCATTTCAAATCTTAACAGAATGAATAGAATTTTTAACTAAAAATTGAATGTTTCATATTATTACTTTGAAAATAATTGTATCTGCTTCTACATCTTCCGACATTTCAGGCCAATAACATTTTGAGCTAAGTGAATTTTTATATATTTCTATTAATATTCAATTTTCAATTTCTGTTCTCTATAGTTTCTACATCTTCTAATACTTTTGTGCAATGATCAAATTTAAACATTAAGTTTTTAAATGTATTTTGCGCGGTTACTACAAATATTTTCATCAAAGATTCATTTTGAAAATATAAAGCATAATTTCTTTCAGGATTATTGTATTCTTTAATAATTTTGATTATATTTTGTTCCATATTAAATATGAATATTGTTACATATAATCTAAAATTTTCTTTCATTGAAAATTATTATTACATCTATTTCTACGTTTATCTTATTGTTATTTATGTCTAGTGCTACTGTTATAACTAAATAATAATTATTCAATTTTCATTATTGTTACTATCATACTAATTACTATTATCTATTCTAATTACATATGTACATACGAATTCCATATATTTCAAACCATTTAAAAACTTCTTGTATTGAGAACCATCTTAATGCAAAATGTTCCTAATATTTTCTCATGAACTCTTGTATTCCTTGAATATCGGCTTATTTTCTTATTTTATCTTTACAACATTGAATTTTTTGGTTCACTTTCTTCTATCTTCCCATTTCTATAATCAATTTTCATATTTCCACTCTTCCTCTTGTTTCCATTCGTTTCATTGTTAATTTCTTCTATTCTCTTATTTCTATTCTTCTTAATATTTTCATTCATTTTCTCGTTCGTTTCTTCAATTTTCTTATACATAGTTTCATTTATATTCTTGTTCCTTTCACCCATTTCATTATTTATAGTATGGTTATTATCTTCTCTTCTATCTCGTTGTTAAACTTTTCATTTTCCATATCATTTTCATTCACTCGACCTACATTTTCTTTAAGAATTCATATATTTTTCTTTGTTTTGATTATTGCCCTATCTAATTTTCTTGAATTTCCTTCCACTTCCATTATTGGGCTTTTCAATGGCGAATGAACTATTTCTAAATAGGTGTCGTTCGATACAAAACTTTTATATGTTGATTGAATATCAGATGTAAAAATTTTATTAATATTATTTTCATTATTCCTATCATTATTTTCTATAACATTTCCAATATTAAATAAGTATGATAAATCAGGTAATGAATCTATTTCATTTGCATTAAAATATTAAATTGGTTTTATACCTGATGAGGAATCAGCCGCAAGTGTAGATTTAGCCGAATGTGCTTTATTAATTAACATTTTTCTTTTTGCTTTCCCCTCAGGTATATATTCTACTAAATAGTTTTTTAGTTGGTCTTATAGAAAAATGTATTTTATTGTCCGCGGATAAACTGAATTTTAAAGCATTATTACCAATTATATGTTTATTGCAAAAATGTATATTTAATTTCATTATATCTTCTAAACCTATGATCCCATCATCAAAATCATACAATATAAAATGAATATTACCATTATAATTTAATTCTGTAAATGCCGGAATTTTTGGAAGAAAATTTATCTTTTTGCTGATAAATGGTGTTTTAATATCTACATTTGAATTATAAATACAAATTGCGTAATATTTCTCGGCAACTGAAGGTGGAAGTATAGATTCTGTATTGCCAGTATCAACCAAAAGTTTTAATTTAGGAATTTTTATTTCGATATATGGCAATGGATTATTTGACACTATATTGATTTCTACTACCTCCAATTTTTTATATTCCTCGGTTCCATTTCCATAATTACTATTATATAATTCATCAGATGTAAAATTTGGTCTTTGACCGTTATTACGGAGAGATTGCTTATTATTCTGGAATATTTTATTATTATCACTTTGTGGAATAAAACTACTATGATTCGTTGGATAATCTGCAAAGTTTCTCAATATTGTTGATATCGGTTCAGGTTTTGACAGTTTAATTTGCAGGTATCTGGTGAGGTATATATACATTACGATTCGGTTCAAACACTTGAGAATTTGTGGAGTAATATCGTGGTTGCTGAGGCTGTGGTTGAATATTTATGGGATGACTTGGAAAAGCTGGTTTTTGAAAATTGTTATCATAATTATTATTATATTGAAATTGTCTATAATTATTATTTAATTATTATTCGATGATTTGACATTATTATTTTTGAAAGATTGTTTTGGGTCACTAAATTGACCATACAGTCTCTCAAAATTCTCAAATTCGTCTACATAAGCCATTGCGTCTCCTGATGAGTTCGGTATTTGAAGATACATATTATTTTTAAGGACGCCAGTACGTCCTGCTATAAAGGTGATTAGCGCCGTTTTATCACAATGGTTTATTTGACATCTTCCGTCATTCTCAATTAAATTAAAATGGTAGCTAATTCTTTGGATTACCTTACTTTTTTTAATTGGAGTCTAGCTGCCAAATATTTCAGATTTTCATTTTTGTACGGCCTCGTTCTTGCCAATTCTTGTATTATGCAATCTAAATCTCTTCTATCGGAGAAACATTATTTCAATGCTTCTTTAATCTTAGGCCATGTATTTAACTCCAATCTATTACCGACTATGGCCTCTGCTTTTCCCACCAATTTTTCTTGGATACATTTCAATATGTGACTATTTACCTCCACATCATTATAATATGAATGAGTTTCAATCAATCTGTCACAACGTGTGATGAAACTTTTAAAATTGTTACATTCGTCATCGTAGGGCTTAATATGTTCTAGTTTTAATTCAAATTACTCCGAGCTAAAGGCAGATTTTGAAGTTGCTGTAGCTCTTTATTATTCGATTTATTAGATAAATCTAAATTCTCAAAACTATGTTTATCTATTTTTTCTTTAATATTACACTTATCAAATATACTTAGTAAATCTTCAATATCGTTCATAAAAAAAATTCAAATATTTTATTTATTTTTCTTTAGTATTAAACGTATCAACTATTCTAAACAAATCTTCTATATTCTTTATAAAAAAATAAATTAAAAGATACTCAAAATGTCTTTCCTATACTCTTTTAAACAGGTAAGGAAAGGTAAAATATGGAACTTTGTACTCACAGTTGATTGTGGCACTCAGGTTCTTCTTCAGCGATCGTAGATTCTTGGAACCCGCACTATATGATGAAATATCAAATTGTAAAAGTTCTTTAATCGACTCGATGCGTCAAAGTTCCTCACAAACGCACGGATCCACCTGCTAACTGCGCCAATTACATATTTTACTAACGAAAATACTTTTTTTTCCAAATTTATTGACAATAAATTTGTTACAATATGGGATTCATGTATACAATTGAATATATATATATATATATATATATATATATATATATATATATATATATATATATATATATATATATATATTGAACTTATCCTCTAATATATTAAAATAATTAACAAAAGTGACCAGATATAAAGATTATGTATTAATACGTAGGGTGTACCAGTAGACACAACCAACTTAAAAAACTAAGAGTTTATATAAACACATTGAATGAATTGAGCAAATATATTATCACATATTAAGAAAAACAGTTACTTCAATGAAATAAAGGACGATGAATAAAAATTCTAATAACAGCATTGTTTAAAGAAGTACAAATTTCACCTTAACAAATAATCCAAGTTAAATTCACGGTCAACATGTATCAAAATATTCTGAACATGCCATGTAAATATTCGGGTAGTTATAATGTAGTATCACTTGAAACCTGGAATTAAATAAATTAATACTCGAGTCTATAATTGGTTATCAATATTTACAAACAAAGATAGAAAGGGTTAAATTTGTAAAAGAGTTGGAAATACTTCATAGTAGGTTGACATACGGAACAGAGCCAAGCTATCTGTCAAGGAAGTATTGCAATCAAGAAGTTCAATAAACAGGAAGTAATAAAAATTAGTGACTTTATTGCCAATTTAAATTTGTTGGTTACTATGTGTAATGTAATGTAAACAAGAATACCTTCAAAAGGCAAAATTAACAAAATAAGAGATTGTTACAAGTGAAAAAGACATTTTATGGAATCTTTAAGTCTATACACATATATACAAATAAGTGTTGATACCCTCCAGAACTGTTAAAAGAACTCTCTTCACATTTTAAACTAAAAACACTCAGCAATTATTTCGTAACACATGGTAACGCTTTGCATTTGACGATGAAAAAAGTTTGTTGATTTGTAAAACAATAGAAGGTAGCGCGTGGGTATTGAAAATAAAAGCATCTAGGCATCTAGATAAAAGTACTCTACAAAAATTTTAATAAAATATGAAATAAATTTTGATTTTGAAGCGAAAAGTTATAAAATAATAATATTAGTGGTCAGTAAAACAGTGTGAGAACGGGAGGTTATCAGAAGGAGCATTTCTTTCGTTAAGACATCTGCAAGAATTGGGGAGACGCCAGCAGCAGTAACGAGTATAGCTATACTGAAGAACAAATTAAGGTCGGTGATATTCAAATATTAATTTCGGAATTCCAAATAGTAAACAGTGAACGATAAATTATATTTTCTACATATCCATTAAATTTTCATAAAAAGGCCCAAGCATTTTAAGATGCTAAATATAATATCGCATACATGGATATCCATGAATCTTAAGCTATAGATATAAATTTGTACTTACTTGTAAGAATTAATTTGTTTCATCATTGTTCACACTGTATGTAAATCATCATTTATCTTCCTTTTCTGTTTCTTCATGCATGCTTAATAAATGTCTATCTATCACTATTCTAAATTCTCATCACTCATATTTCCTTGTATATATATATATATATATATATGCAATTGTATGGTCACTTTTGAATATTATATCGACAATTTCAAAGTATATATGAACGTTAAAATCTTGTAAATATCTCGTGAATGAACCATAAACAGTGCATACTGTGTCGCAACGTTTTGGACTCGATAGAAGCGTTGATGCTCAAGAGCATTTAGTGCGCATAACTGTATAGAATACAGCGGTGGCTTCAGAGAATTTTGATGTTATAATAATTTTGAATTTTGATCTATAATTTTTATTAACATATTTTTTATTTTATTCTATATCCATGATAGATTTATTGAAATCGCTTACTTCATTCATTCTGTGGAAAACAATAAAGTAAGAGATGTATCTTCAGATAATATTTAATTTTCGCATATAGCTAATTATAAAATTTAAGAATTAAATAATAAAGGTTAAATTACATTGATTTATAAGCGTCCTGAACCCAAAGGGAGGAGTCTACATGCCGCCGACTCTTTAATATTAAAATAAAATAACAGAATAGATATATAATTAAGAGCAGCCGAAGGTAAGTAAAGTCAAGTCAATACACGACAACGACTCTTTTATAAATCAATAAAGTAAATAATAATAATAATAAATGATTATGATATATATATATATATATATATATATATATATATATATATTATAATATAGTTTACTTATATACTATTTACTTGTTTAATTATATTTTATTTATATATGTATGATTTATACAATTTATTACTTACCTTTAAAAACTTTATTTCTTATTTTTAACCAGTTACCTTGCTCAGTATATATACCGGAACATAAGATTCGATTCTCTCTTTGAGTTCTGGCAATATGTTATTTTTTCTTATTTTATTTTAAATAAGAGCACATTCATTTCAAAGAGTTTATTTCATAGAAGAAATTTATTTTCAAAAATACACGTTTGATACGCCTCTGATCTAATAACCCATAGTCAGAATTTATCTAAGAGTTCTATTGCGCATGATCATAGAGATGATGTATCCCGAACAACTTTCAGCGTTGTTAGATTGTGTGATGGAGTTTATTAGGAAAATATTTACACATAAATTGTTCTAATAATCGTATATGTGATGGTGATTAATATAAAACGATTTATACATGAAAATTACATATATGTCACCTACGCCATTGCCCTTAGGTGGACAGTATATTGTGCTGATTAAGGACTTATTTTATTGTGGAATTGCTTAGTTTGAATTTATTAAAAAAATACTTAAATTCATGTTTGTAATAAAAATATTAGTCTTGTATTTGAAATTGTTGTGTTAGTTTTGTGTTAGAAATAAAGTTAGTTTTTAAAAACACGGTTCTAGTTAATTGAAAGTTAAGTGGCGCAGTCAGTAGGATAGTCAATTGAAAGTTAAAGCATAATATAACATTCGGTTCGTTTCTACGATTTATTGACTCTTCGAACAAGTGGATTTCAATTATTGGAACTCTTAGTTGGGCGAACTGAGTAACTCAACTAGGAGATCTGTGTTGTGCGAGGAACCGGAGGAATCAAGAGGAGATTGGTTGCTCCTGTGCAGTCCGAGCCAATGGAAAGGATCTTCGTTTTATTACTGTAAGTGTTTTTATGTCATATAGAGGGAATATTTATTATTTTTCGGATACATCTGACGTTTCTGACTCAAATTCTGATTGAGATAATTCAAATTCAGGCTCAAACTCCCTTAACACTAAAATAAAATTAACTTTAGCATCACAAAAATATTTTCCCATAAATAATTTTAAAAAAATGGCTACTTCACAATTATTAATTTTAAAAAAATAATATCTTGATATGATACCAGAATTTGATGGAAACAATCCATTACTTCCTAGGTTTATTGAAATTTCAGAGAAATTAGTCAGTAAGTTTTTTAATACTGTAGATGTAGGGGATCTTCAAAATGAATATTTGATGTCCAGCATATTAGCAAAAATAAAAAGTGAAGCAGCTATAAATATTTCTTTTTGTACTATAAGAACTTGGGAAAATCTAAAAGATGCATTTCTTAATACTTATGCTGATAAAAGAGATATTAACACATTAAATATAGAACTTTCACAAATGAAACAAGGTAATGAAACGCCTTTCGAATTTTATAATAGAATTCAACATTTAATAAATCTTCAAACTTCTTATCTCATAACACATTCTAATGTGAATGAACATTTAGTTTTAGGAAATTATTTTAAAAATTTGGCACTCAGAAAATTGCTACGCGGTTTAAAAGAACCTTTAGGCAGATTAATGCGTACAAAAAATCCTGAAAATTTAAATATTGCTTTAAATGTTCTTACAAATGATTTTGAAGTTTATATGAGCCAGAATAATTATTCTCATAAAAATAAAATTTCCAAAATAATGTGGCACATAGGCAGCCACCTCCTAAGCCAAATTCTATGCAGAATTATCAACACACTAATCGAAATTTCGCATCAAATCCACAAAATCGTCTACCAACTTCTTATATTTCCCCTAATAGGAATAATACAAGTTTTTCTAATAATGGTCATTACGTTTTTAAACCTAATTCAAACCAAAGATTTTCAAACCCAACTCCATTGAGTATGTCTACCAGAAACACACCTGGACTCCAACCCCAAAATTATTAAAATAACACAACTCTAATCAACCTAGAAATTTTATCTCGGAAGAACTCCATAATATAGATGATTCCGATTGCACTAATGAAGAATAATTTTTTAGAGACATCAGCCTCGGAACCAAACCAAACATTATCGAATTGTTAAACTTGAATAATTCAGAAAGTGTGTTACCCTATATAATTTTCCTAGAACAAAATCTGAAAGTTGTAATCGATACTGGTATCACAATTACCTTTCGAATTAAATCATAAACTTATTTTAGAACTTAAAGCCGTCATAGACGTAGTTTGTAAAGTAGAAAATAATCAAATACAATATTTTTTATCGATACCTATTAATTTTAATATTTCATTTAATCTTTTTTATATGTTACATATAGCTACAGAAATTGAATATGAGTGCGAATAACAGATATTGCTAGCAGGAAATTCTACATTTTGTCAATATACAAAAATTGAAATAATTAAGAATCACCTCGAAGTTATTCCGAAGATAAATCAATTTTTGGCAATATTTCCAGTAGAAGAAAAGTTAACCATAAAATGTAAGCAAGAAACTGAAGTAAAAACTCCTTAAGGCATTTATTTTATTGAAAATTAAGCATGTAAAATTATATTTAGAAATCAAGAGTTAATATTTCAACAAATAACTTTTGGACATTCTTTTGTGATAAATGAATTAAATTTGAAATTAAATCAATTACACGTTTCTCCATTGAAGATTGATTTGAAAAGTTTAAAAATAAAGGATATTCCAAATCAACTGGTAACGCCAATATTCCAGAAAAACCATAATTTTCACATTCCCAGTATTTGGACTATTCTTCTTTATACAGCATTGATAGTGGCCCTCCTGTGGATCATGTATAAGAGGAAACATTCAGGAAGGACAAGTAAGAGTCATCAGCAGTCAACGGAAGATGGGATCCAGCTTCCAGGAGAAGCTTCCTTCTAAAGGGGGAGATGTCACCTACGCCATTGCCCTTAGGTGGACAGTATATTGTGCTGACTAAGGACTCATTTTACTGTAGAATTGCTTAGTTTGTGTTTATTAAAAAGTTACTTTAATTCATGTTTGTAATAAAAATATTAGTCTTGTATTGGAAATTGTTGTGTTAGTTTTGTGTTAGAAATAAAGTTTTTAAAAACATGGTTTCAGTTAATTAAAAGTTAAGTTATATACATACGTTTAGATTCTGCGGAAATTAAACAGGCAATACATCAGATGATTGCATAAATTAACCTAACACATGGATATATCATTTTACTAGACGTCTGTTACAAGTAAGTAGACAGCAGTATTTTCTTAATATGAAAAAAAAAATTGTGAATTTCTTCATACTTAATTATTTTAATCCTATTGAATTAATATGTACATGTTTCTTATAGTTCAACGATATTCAACGAATGGAATAATCTTTATATTTACTAATTATCGTTGTTATTATTGGTCAATAATATTAAAAATTGCAATGACCTGGACACTATATTCTGAATTTTCACGAAAGCTGGAACTAAAATTTTACTGACTGGAACGACGCTCTCCCGATTACTCGATATTTTCAGGATTTTACATGAAATTACTGGATACAAACATCTGTGAGTAATCCTTGTGTGCTTTTCTTTACGATGTATGCACTTTGACTTGGTTTCAATAGAAATTTAATAAAATTTTCTTAAGAAACTAACATAGCCCTGTTATTGATTTTTACGCCATGACCCAAGTAACGCGGATCTTCCTTTGTTTCATCAATAAACTATTTATTTCAAAGCCGACTATTTCCTTTGATTTTTGTTTCATTTCCTTTTTTAAAGAAATGTCTTTCATAGATAAAATGTTCTTTCCTGGTATATAAAATTCTACATATTTTTTATTGCACTTTTAAAATTCCAAGAACGCATATAGTTATATATATATATATATATATATATATATATATATATATATATATATATATATATATATATATATATATGTATGTATATATTAATACATATCCTCTATCTAAATTCTAAACAAAACATTGAAATTAAGAAAATATGCATATTTAGATGTAATACTACACTGTATTATCAATAATTTGAAAGGTTCAATATACCAATAAAATTTGACATTTCAATTTCATATGACATTACTGCAGAATAGACTTAATGACAGATAGATTTTAAAACGATTTGAAAAACCAGAATACAGATGTCTCTATTGGCAAAATGGCACTTATAAAAAATAATGAAAATCTCTCTTGGTATATAAAAACGTAAATTTGTATTTGTTTTAAAAAAAAAGAATTCTTGGTAACCGAAGGGGAAGAGAGTTATTTATGGAAACAGTTTAGTGAGTTGATTCATAACATCGCGAGAGACAACATCGAAATAAGACTTGTCTCAGAATTTTTTTAAATTGAGTTGAATTTTAATATCTCGAGAGACAACATCGGAAGAAGAGTTGTCTCAAATTTATTTGAGAATATCAGAATAATTTGTAGCATTATTATCAAATTAACACAATTTGCCTTTGAAAGCTAGTGCGTGTATTATTCGCAGAGAATTACAGCGGTAAAGTACGAGTGTTGTTCCAGTTTCTAAATAAGTTATTTAGAAAATTGAGTGAATGAAAACGACGAATACTCAGTGTGTATTTATTTGATAATTTCCAGCTAAGCGCTTTCGGCTATTAAGCAATTCTCAAAGCTGTCGTCATTTAAAAAATAGGTGTCGAAACCATCCAGTTGATAAAGAACAATGTTCAAAGTTGAATCATTGTTATGATTAAGTCATTGAATTAAAAACATGTTTTTAATTCAAGAATAAAAAAGGTGGTCAGAAGGTGCATCTCTCTCTGGAGAGATCTTCAAGAAATTAGAGACGCGAGTAGCGGCCAAGGACTGAAGATATGAACTAAGGTCTGTGCACTTTAATTAAAATATTTGGAATTACATATATAAATACGAACAGTGAACTAAAAATAACATTCAGAACATTCCAATCATGATAATATAAAAAGGCCTAAAAACAATATATTACGATGCATCATATTTTATCTCCACGGAGATACATGCAATTTAGTTTGTAATAATATAATTGTACTTACTTGTTTAATTTAATCCATTTTCAATGTTCACGTGTTCCATGAATGTTCACATAATTTCCAATTTTTAATTTCCTCTAATGCATGCATAACTGATCTATCCATTACTATCTTCTTTTCTATTCACACACATTATTTCGTAATTTATATATATGTAATTGCTTATTTAGATTTATTCAACGTATTGAAATTTTTACAACTATATACACGCAAGCAGAGCATAAACTGTTTCTATACCGCATTGACGGTGAAGAGCGTCTTCGTGTTATAGGAAGTTATATAAGCGCATGCGTTGAACATATGCGCCGACGCAATACAATGAATTGTTGTGTATTAAGAATTGCATAGGATGTAGGGGTTATAAAGTAATTTTAAATGTTAAAAACAATACAAAATTTTTCATTGTAACTATTTATTAAATCAATTTTCATTGAAGTGTTGTTATTTTTATTCTTTTCATGTCCTCAATAAAATAATTAGAATTAACATATTTCAATCTTTCTATATGAGAGTATTCAGAAGCCCAATTTCATTGATATATTAAATAAAAAATTCTAACTAAAATTAAATAATAAAATTGACGCCAAGAACTCAAAGGGAGGAGTCATCATGCTTCCGACTGATATTTAAACTGTAAATAAAATTGATAGAGGATATTTTTACGAGCTAGCCGAAGGTAAGTCGTGTTTGTATATATATAAAAGCCAAGTCATAGTTCATTATACGTATAAATATCAAACAAACGACAATATTATATAATAACAATATAAAAAAATTATACTTATAAATAAATGAAACATTTATATATAAATAATTATAATATTTATATATATATATATATATATATATATATATATATATATTCACAGGAAACAGGAGAAGGAAATTTAATAATAAAATGGTGATTGTAGAAATGTCAATAGAAAATCAATAAAGATGTATAGTTTGAACTAAATAAATAATATGTTATATAAAAGGAATTATTCAATAAGTCTGAGATATTATTTAAAAAATATCACATATGGAAAAACATCAATTGATGTTGTAGTTGAAATATTATAGCTAGAAAAATAATCCCTTGTTAAAACCTCATTTTATTACAATTCTGTGTATATTAAAAAAAAAGGACTTTTGTAAAGTGAATTTATAACTATATGCGTTCTTGGAATTTTAAAAGTGCAATAAAAAATATGTAGAATTTTATATACCAGGAAAGAACATTTTATCTATGGAAGATATTTCTTTAAAAAAGGAAATGGAACAAAAATCAAAGGAAATAGTCGGCTTTGAAATAAATAGTTTATTGATGAAACAACGGAAGATCCGCGTTACTTGGGTCATCGCGTAAAAATCAATAACAGGGCTATGGTAGTTTCTTAACAAAATTTTATTAAATTTCTATTAAAACCAAGTCAATGTGCATACATCGTAAAGAAAAGCATACAAGGAGTACTCACAGATGTTTGTATCCAGTAATTTTATATAAAATCCAGAAAATATCGAGTAATCGGGAGAGCGTCGTTCCAGTCAGTAAAATTTTAGTTCCAGCTTTCGTAAAAATTCAGAATATATTGTCCAGGTCATTGCAATTTTTAATATTATTGGCCAATAATAACAACGATAATTACTAAATATAAAGATTTTTCTATTCGTTGAATATCGTTGAACTATAAGAAACATGTACATATTAATTCAATAGGTTTAAAATTATAAAATAAAGAAATTAAATCAACTGTCTCGACCCTTACTTTGTGGAATATGCTCATATTAGTGTTTTAAAATGAAACTCTTGGTCTCTAATTATTTCCACAATATAATAAAAGTTATTGAAAATTCTAAAAAATTGACAATTGTTTCAGAACGACAGAAGTTACATTTCATTTTATGCCTACCTGATATTTAGTAGTTATTTTTGGCTAGACCAAGAAGTAACCTAACTTGTGATTGGCTTAATATATGTTTAAATAAAAAAGAAGAAGATGTGATATTACAAATATTGCCAATTTAATCAAAAATATTGAACCTTCAAAAGTTAAACGTCAAACAAAAAATGACATTACAGTTTTAAATGCAATAAAAAAGAATATAGAGGATAATAACCTAACAGTTACAAAATCTGATAAGGGGAACACAACTGTCATTTTGACGACTGAAAATTACAATTCCAAAGTATATAACTTTATAGAATCCAGCGATGTAAAAGTTCTTAAAGCAGGCCCAACAAAAAAGTTTTCTAACAATGTAAGGGATATTGTTAATAATTCAAATTATCTTTTAAATGATTACGAAAAGAGGTCTATCATACATAAGAATCCTCACTGTCCACAATTATATGGAACAGTTAAATTACATAAAATAACGAAACCAATTAGACCTGTAGTCTCTTATGTTAATGCTCCTAATAATATATTGGCAAAGAAGCTCAACAATATACTCAATACTTACGGATATGAATCTCAGTACTCAATTAGAAATTCAGTAGAACTAATTAAAAAGTTGAAAGCAATCCACTTGCAAGATAACTATAAACTCATTTCGTTCGATGTAACTAATATGTTTACTAAAATTCCTCCTAAAGAATGTCTAATACTTGTAAGAAAATTACTTGAAGATAAAAATATTAATCCAGGAATATTATCAGATATACTTAATTTATTTGATGTATGCATTAATCAGAATTATTTCACTTTTGACAATAAGATATATATTCAAAATGAAGGTTTACCAATGGGAAGCCCTATATCACCTATTTTAGCAAACATTTTTATGGACAATTTAGAAAGAAAGATCTTTGAAAGTAATATTTCGAAAAATATTTTATTTTGGTATAGATATTTAGATGACATATTAGCTTGTTTTATGGGTAGTGAACGACAATTAGATGTATTTTTCAACCACATCAATAATTTACACCCGAAAATTAAATTTACATTAGAAATTGAAGAAAATAGCTCAATCAATTTTCTTGATTTAAAAATTCAAAGAGTCAATAATGTACTTGTTTATTCAATTTACCGAAAACCAACACAGACTGATGTGACAATTCCATTCAATTCTAACCACCCTATGTCACACAGACTGGCGGCATATAATTCAATGATACATAGAGCTTTTTCAGTTCCTATGAACAAATGTAATTTTGATAGAGCGATAAATACAATTAGACAAATAGCAACATCTAACGGTTATCCATTAGATATGATAAATAAGCTAATTAGTAAAAAAGAAAAAAGAATGACATTACAACTAATATATCCTAAAAAAGCTGATGAAATTAAAACTTATAAAACCATCACATAGGCAGGAAATATTTCTAATAATATTTCAAAGATAATATCTTCAGCAACGAATACAACAATTTCTTTTAAAACAGAAAGTAACGTTAGTACAAAATTGTTAAATGTAAAAACAAAAATACCACTATTCAAGAAGTCAGGTATATATAAACTCAAATGTCCAGAATGTAATGCTGTCTATTTGGGTCAGACCCGTAGGAATTTTGAAATACGATACAGTGAGCACTTACGAGCATACAGATTAAAACAACCAGGTAAATCCCACTACGCAAAACATTCACTTGACACCAATCATTCATTGACACCTAACACAGAACTAAAAGTGCTGCATATTTGTGAAAAGAAACAAGAACTGGATTTCCTTGAAGAACTGGAAATTAGAAGACATTTAAGGAACCCACAATATGAAGTTGTCAATGAACAGTTAAATCTAGGGAGTTCTCCACTAATGAACGGTCTTCTTAAGTGATAATTGTAAAGATCAGCAGATATAGTTTTCCTGGTTTTCTATATCATTGCACAGTTATACTGATCTTAATTGGAAAAATGATATCCAGGATATCACCATAGGGCTAATAATATCTAAGCTTCAATATTTGTAATATCACATCTTCTTCTTTTTTATTTAAACATATATTAAGCCAATCACAAGTTAGGTTACTTCTTGGTCTAGCCAAAAATAACTACTAAACATCAGGTAGGCATAAAGTGAAATGTAACTTCTGTCATGCTGACGATGATATTGATTCATCGAAACAATTGTCAATTTTTTAGAATTTTCAATAACTTTTATTATATTGTGGAATTAACTAGAGACCAAGAGTTTCATTTAAAAACACTAATATAAAGAAATTCACAATTTTTTTTCATATTAAGAAAATACTGCTAGCTACTTACTTGGAACAGACGTCTAGTGAAAAGATATATCCATGTGTTAGGTTAATTTATGCAATCATCTGATGTATTGCCTGTTTAATTTCCTCAGAATCTAAACGTATGTATATAACTTAACTTTTAATTAACGGAAACCATGTTTTTAAAAACTAACTTTATTTCCAACACAAAACAAACACAACAATTTCCAATACAAGACTAATATTTTTATTACAAACATGAATTAAAGTAACTTTTTAATAAACACAAACTAAGCAATTCTACAATAAAATAAGTCCTTAGTCAGCACAGTATACTGTCCACCTAAGGGCAATGGCGTAGGTGACATCTCCCCCTTTAGAAGGAATCTTCTCCTGGAAGCTGGATCCCATCTTCCGTTGACTGCTGATGACTCTTACTTGTCCTTCCTGAATGTTTCCTCTTATACATGATCCACAGGAAGACCACTATCAATGCTGTATAAAGAAGAATAATCCAAATACTGGGAATGTGGAAATTATGGTTTTTCTGGAATATTGGCGTTACCAGTTGATTTGGAATATCCTTTATTTTTAAACTTTTCAAATCAATCTTCAATGGAGAAACGTGTAATTGATTTAATTTCAAATTTAATTCATTTATCACAAAAGGTTGTCCAAAAGTTTTTTGTTGAAATATTAACTCTTGATTTCTAAATATAATTTTACATGCTTAATTTTCAATTAAATAAATGCCTTTAAGAGTTTTTACTTCAGTTTCTTGCTTACATTTCATGGTTAACTTTTCTTCTACTGGAAATATTGCCAAAAATTGATTTATCTTCGGAATAACTTCGAGGTGATTCTTAATTATTCCAATTTTTGTATATTGACAAAATGTAGAATTTCGTGCCAGCCATATCTTTTATTCGCACTCACATTCAATTTCTATAGGTATATGTAATATATAAAAAAGATTAAATGAAATATTAAAATTAATAGGTATCGGTAAAAAATATTGTATGTGACTATTTTCTACTTTACAAACTACGTCTATGACGGCTTCAAATTCTAAAATACTTTTATGTTTTAATTCGAAAGGTAAATCCGTTTGATAATAATAATAATACTTTTTACAACTCGGCGAATAAGTCGGGGGATTTTATTATACTAGGATGTAAGGCTCTAATTTTACAGATTGTTAAGGAGTTTTCAACCGTTTCTAAAACGTCCAAAATTACATTTAATGTGATAAGGAGTTCTTTGAACAGCTGTTTCAAATAAATAATATTTTCTGTATTTGCTTGGAAATCTAAAATGTCTCTTATCTCAAATATTTTTTCCTTATGCTGGATGTCCTGAATTGTCTTACTAAAATTATCAATTATTTGGTGACTAACAGAATATAGCATTTTAATTTGAGATTGCAAGTTTTCTTGATTTTGTTTCAAATGTTCCATAATTGAATTAGGTACTTCTTTCTCCATCTTCAGAGTCCAAGTTTCCCTTAATTGTTTTTACTATTGATCCAATACAGTTAATTAACCCTCTCTTTTGTCTATCTAAGGTTGAATGAATATTAATGTTATCAAATTTTTCTTCTACACTGTTCCTAGTGTACTGTATTATATTTACAATATTTTCTGTTTCAGTTAGAAAAAAATTATTATCATTAGACATATTATATTTAACGTGATTATATTGTAAACTCAACTAATTATATTCTACTAGTAGTGGACTTAAATTATAAAAATGAAAGAAAGTATGATTGGATTTCTGCAGCTTGGCATATCCAAGATTTATGGGAAGTATTCTCAAGTTATAGGTAACATCTTTTATTTTGACTGTTACGTCTCCAACGGTGACGAACCTAGAATTAATTTATACGGCAAATAAGGATGTGAAATTTGGGAGCAAAGATGGTAATCGAAACATGGGAAAACACAAAACAACGTGAATTACCCATGAATCTCTTTGTTGTTGTTGTTAACATATCACGCGATATTTCTACATCTTATATATATATATATATATATATATATATATTAATATAGTTTATTTTATGGGAATTTAATTTGCCCTACGTTGGGCCGACATATTATTATGAATTGGCTATGGTGTAATAAGAATGTTACACTTATTTTATTTTATTTTAAATTTACTTTAAGTTTATTGTTTGCCCGGTATATTGATGATTTTATATATGTGATAAACAGTTTATATTACTAACATGAAAACTTCTCATCTCAGGGTAGAGTTCAAGTATTTAGGATAAAATGATTTTAGAATTATATATATATTAGCGCCAAATTTAATAAATGCTTTATATTTCAAAAATAAATTTGTTAATCAGAATATGTTACTTGTTCAATGATTCCAAACTAAATACGGTCCTGTCCTGCTTAAAACAAATCTGCATAATTCAATAGATGTCATTCAGAGCTTCTGCATATGGTAAGTAGATGGTGCGCAAGTCACCAGATGAAATGAATAACTCAAAAAATAGTTTAAAACGTTCTTCAAAGGAAAACGATATTTAATTTAATGAAAATAAATACATTACACTTTTACAAGTGTTCTTGAAGAAATTCAACTATCTAAAAGGATGACTCTTTCATACAACATACACGCACTCTGGTGAGATATTATTATAAGAGTGAAATACAATTATACAACTTCATAAACATATGATTTTTAGAAAATGGCGGAATACACTCCTAAAAACGTCTATGCGTCACAAAATTTAAGTTCTTTGCATAAATTGGTAAGTACGCTTGACTTTTTAACATATTAATAAATTAACTTTTACTACCTTATTCACTTCACTGTTTCTGTCTGTTCACCTCAATGATCCGTTTCTTTTACTGGTTTCAGATTCTCCTCCTGGAAAAACTCCATGCTGGCATTCCGCTTCCACCAGAACAGGAATCGATGCTGCACTTCATTCAAAGTCCAAGCAGCTCACACAAATTCCACTATTCAGTGTTTTTCAAAAGCTATTGTGGCTATTTTACTTCCACAAGATACAAGACACCATATTATAAAATAAAAATCATGGTTAGTACTGTACAACATTCGACAATTCCTTTTTTTAATTATTAATATAAACTTATCTACTTACATTGATCTATATCTTGTAAGTATAATGTATTTGTTCTTCAATTCTATAGTCAAAATTTTTTAATCTTCCAAATAATTTCAAAATGATTTTCTTTACCAAAAAGTTTTTCTACTTACAAATTTTTCTTCCCCAAAAAGAACCTCTTAGTGAATAGACCCCATAATCAACAAACTTCTTACATTCCGATTTTTTTTTCGTTAGCAACATAATTGTCGCCGATATGATCCTTTTTAAATGTTTATTTACCAATCAGATTTGACTATTTATTTTATCACTCAAATTCTTCATTTCAACTAGTGAAATGTTCATCCATTATATCAGGATATTGTATTCTAAGGTTTTTAATTGCTTAGACTTCCTATATTATTTTCATTCAATAATATTTCCTAGTATTGTTAAAATGACATTTCCTAACCTCTAAGTATGTATGTCAAATGAATATTCATAATGTTTTAATAGATGACAGCTGTTACCTTTAAATATATATGCAAAATGAAAATTCGTTTCTTTTTTATGAGTCATGTTCTCTGAAATTCACATTATTATATACTTTTCTGCTTTGTTATGTCTAAACAGCTACACTAACTTACTTTAATGTTTTAATCAACAAATATTATGAGATTAGCTTGACTTTACAGAATAAAGCATTATTAGTTTCTCATCATGAACAAATTCTGATACTTGATTTTTTTTAATAAAAGTTTGGTTAATTTATTTCACATAAATTGTTTATCACACCTATTCGCAATTATCCCTACATTATACAGTCTGTCCTTTCTGTATGCCTTCTCTATCGAATAGTCAAAGTCCAAGCAGCTCACACAAATTCCACTATTCAGTGTTTTTCAAAAGCTATTGTGGCTATTTTACTTCCACAAGATACAAGACACCATATTATAAAATAAAAATCATGGTTAGTACTGTACAACATTCGACAATTCCTTTTTTTAATTATTAATATAAACTTATCTACTTACATTGATCTATATCTTGTAAGTATAATGTATTTGTTCTTCAATTCTATAGTCAAAATTTTTTAATCTTCCAAATAATTTCAAAATGATTTTCTTTACCAAAAAGTTTTTCTACTTACAAATTTTTCTTCCCCAAAAAGAACCTCTTAGTGAATAGACCCCATAATCAACAAACTTCTTACATTCCGATTTTTTTTCGTTAGCAACATAATTGTCGCCGATATGATCCTTTTTAAATGTTTATTTACCAATCAGATTTGACTATTTATTTTATCACTCAAATTCTTCATTTCAACTAGTGAAATGTTCATCCATTATATCAGGATATTGTATTCTAAGGTTTTTAATTGCTTAGACTTCCTATATTATTTTCATTCAATAATATTTCCTAGTATTGTTAAAATGACATTTCCTAACCTCTAAGTATGTATGTCAAATGAATATTCATAATGTTTTAATAGATGACAGCTGTTACCTTTAAATATATATGCAAAATGAAAATTCGTTTCTTTTTTATGAGTCATGTTCTCTGAAATTCACATTATTATATACTTTTCTGCTTTGTTATGTCTAAACAGCTACACTAACTTACTTTAATGTTTTAATCAACAAATATTATGAGATTAGCTTGACTTTACAGAATAAAGCATTATTAGTTTCTCATCATGAACAAATTCTGATACTTGATTTTTTTTAATAAAAGTTTGGTTAATTTATTTCACATAAATTGTTTATCACACCTATTCGCAATTATCCCTACATTATACAGTCTGTCCTTTCTGTATGCCTTCTCTATCGAATAGTGGATCGTACAGATTGTCTCCATTCAAATGTTTAAAAAATTTTTTACTTAAAAAAAATTCTTCTAGATTACAATGTACAATCTTAATTCTTTATTGTTTGATATACAGGGTGTTTCACTCTATAATAATTTATATATATATATATATATATATATATATATAAGGTGACTTTGCATTCTTTTGTTGTGTTCGAAATTTCTAGGTTTGTAACTAACAATACTTTTTTCAATCCTTAAATTGGAAAAATAAAATGTTTACACTACTTTCTATTCCGTTCTAGCAATTTAAAACTAAAAAAGAGAATTTGTTTATTTAGAATTCACACTGATGTCAGATTTTATTCTACTCATTCACCGAGAATATAATTTAAAATCAATAACATTTTAAGAAGCAACTTCAACTTGCCCTGACTGATCTTTCGCTGTAATTTATGTAATCGCTGGACTGACGGCATAAGGTGGTTTTTAGTAGTTCCCCGTTTGAACCTACATACTGTACATCTAATCTAATATGCATAACTTAATTATAAAGGTCCAAGGCTAAAATCAGGAACTTCATCAGAACCCTTATTACTACCCATCTTGCAAATCTAGTACAAATGAAAAGATTAAAGTGCTCTAAAAATATTATTCTATATGAAGGGCCTAATAGAAACTCTTAGAGATGTATCATATTATTCAATGTGGATATCTTAGTCTCTAAGTTTTTGTAACCGCCCCCTAATAGCTTGTTAATAGCTCGTAATATACGGTTAGTAAATTGTTTTTGATTTTTTTTAGCGATGCATTTGTGACAAGGAACATATGCTGAAAAATCCGGCTACTCTAAGAAACATGTGCGCTATCGGAAAGATACAATGAAAACGCAATAAACTATAAAATTATACAAATGTTGAATTTACATAAATGGAACGGGAATATTTCACGAAACTTTTCCTTGATTGGTTATTAGCAAGCCGGTTTATAGAATCATTACAAATTAATAATAGACGACAAATGTCATGAATGTACAAAGGATAAGGTAATAAACAATTTACATAAACGGTACGTGAATATTTCACAAAACGAGTACAACAATAAACCAGTTACTCTTAATATATTTTTCTGAAAGGAAATTTACTCTATACTCTAGAATTTTTTTTATTTCGACAGAAAGTCGCATCAACCATAGTAGGTTATTAGCGACGGTACAATAGATAATAACATAATTACACTGAATTATATATATTAATTGATTTTAAAAATATTATTAGTTTATCATAATTATTATCCTGAAATAAGGCTTCAAATTTGTTGGGTGGTTTACAATTTTTTCTTTGATTATACACTGCGTCCATAAAGTAACGCATAAATTCATTATTAGCTAAATAAACAATAATATTAAAAATTCGTGAAACAGGTTAATTTTTGATTTTAATTTACTGTTTTTTCAAATTATAATGTTATTTACAGGGTGAACCATCTTCGTGTGATGACGTCATCGCAATTTTTTTAAGTGGAACACCCCAATTTTTTTTCGATTTCCGGATTTCCCTTGATGAGCTGATTCCAAAAATGTATAACACTTTGTTTCAAATTGGTACAGGGTGGAAAAAAATACAAAAATTGTAATAACATAATTATGAAATTAATGTGATTTACTACCAAAAAGAAACAAAAGAAAATTTACAATAAATGTTCAAATTGTTCTCCATTGACTGCTAGACAATGACAGAAACGGACATTACATTCTTCTTTAACATTTTGTAGCATAGCGGGTGTTATGTTCTGCATTTCTTGCCTGATTAGGTCTTTTAGATCACGGATATTGTCAGGTCTGTTAGTATAAACTTTAGATTTTAAATAACCCCATAAAAAAAGTCTAATGGGGTAAGATCAGGGGATCTAGCGGGCCATTCCACTGTTCCCCTTCTTCCTATCCACCGTTGTGGAAAGGTCCTGTTTAAAAACTCGCGCACAGTTACAGCGAAATGTGGCGGTGCACCATCCTGTTGAAACCAGATTCCACGGTCTAGATTGTTGGGTATTTGAATATCAGGAAAAAGCTGGATCAGATCCGGAATCATTGTATTTTGTAGGAAATCCACATACAATGCTCCTGTTAAATTTTCGTCAAAAAAATATGGACCAATAATTGTATTTCTCACAATACCAGCCCATACGTTGATTTTTTGTGGTCTTTAGTATGGCATTCTTGTAACCAGTGTGGATTTTCATCAGACCAATAACGGGTGTTTTGCCTATTAACATGCCCGTTCAAATAAAACGTTGCCTCGTCCGAAACTAAAACGTTGTCAGTGAAATTATTTTGGTTCATCATATACTCGCAGAATTCAGTTCTTCGGTCAAAATCGTCTTTAGACAATTCATGGATAAGTCGTACTTTATAAGGATGGTATTTTACCTTTTTAAAAATGTTTGCTACTGAAGACTTTCCAATACCTAAATCCCTAGATAATCCTCGCACTGTGCAGTGTGGATTTTCTATTGCCGACAAAATTATGTCTTCTTGAATATTTTCATTAATTTTTGTTCTACCGGGCTTTGGTGCTTCCCTCACATATCCTAATTCTATGTATTTTTGCTCTATTCTGCTCACAGTAGATTGTGAAATGGGTTCACGATCTGGGTGCATCTCATGAAATAATCTGCATACCTCTTGTTGACTCCGCATCCTGTCGCCAATACCAATCATCATTAATATTTCAATCCTCTCACTTTCGGTTAACCGCATTTTGTTAAAGAAGTTGCAAAATTATGATATGATAAATTTCTTTGTAGATAGTTTTCACATAAACGTACCTTGTTCACAGAGTTAACAATAACAGAAATGAACTTTAACGTTGTTGACAGTTTTTACCGGCAAATGATAAAAAATGACAGAAAAAATTTCAAACAATAAAAATTTTAGTCGAGGGGCTTGGATCACTAAGCTGTTAAATACAATGTTAAAAATTATACGGGGTGTTTAAAGTAGTAGTAAGTAAATACGTAATTTCATTTAATGTGTTTATTACGTTTATTCTTTTATTTCTTATTTTGTAGGTAATTTAATTTTTTTTATTTTCCTCCACCCTGTACCAATTTGAAAGAAAGTGTTATACATTTTTGGAATCAACTCATCAAGGGAAATCCGGAAATCGAAGAAAAATTGGGTTGTTCCACTTAAAAAAATGGCGATGACGTCATCACACGAAGATGGTTCACCCTGTAAATAACATTATAATTTGAAAAAAACAGTAAATTAACATCAAAAATTGACCTGTTTCAGGAATTTTTAATATTATTGTTTATTTAGCTAATAATGAATTTATGCGTTACTTTATGGACGCACTGTAGTATTTAGAACATTATGTGAGGATATGTTTCACTGTTACATCTACATTACAGATATCACATACTGAATGTTCTTCACGTTTTATTAGGTAAGTGTTAGTTAGTCTAGTATGCCCCAACCGTAGACGTGGAATAATCACTTGGTGTTGTCTGTTGTTAGAAAAGGGAAACCACTTTTTACATAGAGGTTTAGTTTCACGAAGTTTTAAGTCACTTTTTGTCCACTGAGATTGCCACAAAGCGATCATTTTCCCATTTAATACGCACTTTAGATCCGAACTAACCACCTTTGAAATCGATACCGCACTTTCATCTGTAATGGAATTACTAGCACATCTGTCCGCTTCTTCATTTCCACTAATACCATTATGGGATAGGATCCATATAAAGATGACATCATTGTTTCATGACAATAAGGGAATATATACTGTAGGGAAAACCAATAATAAAAATAGTAATGAAAATTTTTTCATAGCTATGTAAACGTCAAGCACAATAAAATAAAATTAAATAAAACAGTTTTACATTAAGAAAAGTCATAAAATTGGGTCAAAGTATAAAAGAAAAGAAGGAAAGAAAAGAACACTAAACTCGTCGAACGACAGAATATGTCCGAGGCTGAAAAGCTGATACCTTTTACAGGCCTGATGATGGCTCAGTGTGCCGAAACTAGTTGCCCCCTTCATATTTTACTAATACATGCTGTAGTACTGATTTTGAGTTCACTTACTGCTATTTAGGTACTAATTACACTATACACTATATTCAATTAGTCGAACTTATATACAACAATAAATGCTATACTAAAAATACGCAATTCTGCAGAATCATCAGTTGTTATACAAATTTGTTGAAACATGGATCGGCGTTCGTGAATTATAACGGAAGCCCAAAGTTCAATACCATGCATGAACCATGGATCAGGGAAACTAGGAAACAGAACAATATTCCATTTTTTACGATAAGTCAAAAACGAGTAGAGATATCAAGATCCGGTTTCATTCAATGTTTTCAATAAAATCGTTAAAATTATTAATCGTTGCATAAAGCGACCCCTAGTTTATCTATTTTGAAGTATTGGATAAGGTATATGAGCGATCTTCAAAATCCATACAACTCTTTTTCATATGAGTCCTGAAACAGTCGGATAGGTTAAATAGTTGTAACAAGCTGATCGCCTGTTACGATTTCTATCGGACTATGGTATTTTAATTTCGTCGTACTAATGTTTCGAAACTTGTTTCTTTTCCAAATTTCGTGTACTTAAACGATATCGTACATTGGAAAAGTCTCTTCCTATCAGTAAAATTCATTAGTTAGTACCTACATCGTTGTGGTCTCACATATTTGCTGCTCTGCAGCCCCTGGGTAGGCCCTATGAAAACACCACCCATAGAAGACAACAGAAAACCGGCCGGGATGGATTGAAGACCATATCTCCATCGACTAGGACCTAGCTGAGAGCTGAATAATTCCAGAACCTCACCAAGATAAGTCCTTTGTCTTATACTCAATTCATGGAAATCAAGAATTGGAGATTTTTATTGTATAACTGCGTTCGTATTCGTCTTGTATTTTGGATATGCAGTTAATGTGAATTATCTATTGATTTATAATTTAATGAATTTCCAGAAATCTTTAATCTTTGATCTCACCCCATTTTAGTATTAGTAACGATACTGTGACACAAAGTGGCGCCCCAGTTAACTGTATTTTTTGCTGATTACTGAGATGGTGTGGGAAGTCTATATTAAAAGTTTATTTAGTTTCAATTATCAACTTAATTTTTTTTTGATTACTTTAACTTTAATTTTATTCCAGTAATATTTCACAGACTCAGTGTTATGATAAAATTTGCTTCAAAATTTCAAGTTCATATAGTTTCCTTACTTGTTATTTTCGTCAGGAAAATATTACAAGTTTTATGATGGTCAGTTTTTTGTGTTTCGAGAAGGTAATTAAGTATATTTGCAATAATAGTTGACATTAAGGAATTTGTCTACTTATTGTTTTACTGCTTTGAAACAAGTTGTCGTAGTTTACAGCTTTGATAATGTTACGAAACAGCACACTGATATAGACCCTAAATCCGACTCTGTCTAAGCCAGGTATGAAAATTAAAATTATGGCGGATACGCAATGTTTTTATAACTGTTTGGGACTATCTTATCTAAACATTGTTTTTGTGACCAGACTCATCTATAAAAGGCCAGAAAAATTATTTGTGTCTGTGTAGGCCGCAGCCCGGAATGTTCTAGTAAGAAAGGAATTAATATAAATAAGGACCGATCAGCGGAGGAGTTAGTTGATAAAGTGATCTTGTGAAATAAACAAAAATACAACGATCAGTAAAGTATTTATATAAATTAATAATTAAGTTTGTGTGCATATAAATTAAATTTAAGTGATTAGTTAAGTATATATAAATTAAGTGTTAGTGAGTATATATGAATTAAGTGTTAGTTTAAATAAATTAGTAAGTAGCCATACCGTGTGTTTAAAATTTATCCCACCCGTTTATTGTTTAAATGAATTAGAATAACATTAGATTGGTGTCAGGTGTGGGGTAATATAAATTAATTGCTACGTAAAAATGGCCAAGAGATTAAGGGATCTGAAAGTGGCGGAATTAAGAGCAGAATTGGAAGATCGTGAGTTGGAAACGTCCTGTAAGAAAAGTGAATTAGTAGAGAGACTTAAAGTGGCACTGGAAAATGACGGGTTTGATCCAGGAACAGTTTTATTCAATGACGAGGCTTCCGCCTCAATCTTGTCAATTTCTGCTAATATTTCTGCTAACATGGACGAGAAGATTTCTGCCATGGAAGAGAACATGGACGAGAAGATTTCTACTATGAAGAATGATATTTCGGCTAACATGGACGAGAAGATTTCTGCCATGGAAGAGAAGATTTCTGCCATGGAAGAGAAGATTTCTGCTAATATTTCTGCTTACATGGACGAGAAGATTTCTGCCATGGAAGGGAACATGGACGAGAAGATTTCTACTTTGAAGAACGATATATCTGCCGATATCTTATTAATGAAAAACGACATTGCCGCTGACGTTGAAAATGAAGTTTCGTCCCTAAAATCTGAAATCGAGAATAAAATTACAACGCTAGACGAGAAAATCAAGGAGTTAGAGGAAAAGATTGCCGATTCAAGAACGCGAGGCACGTCAGAGGAATAAAACAAGACCGAGCAAACGAAACCTTGCAAGCCAGAAACACTACCTAAGTTTGAAGACATTGGCAGTTTTATACGAGTCAATGCCCCAACGTTCGATGGAAAAATGCCGTGGACCAATTATGTGAAACAATTTGAAGCAGCCGCTAGAGTGAATAATTGGACCGATAGAGAGAAGGCAGTGAACTTAACCATCGCGCTTCGCGAAGATGCCTTAGATGTACTTCAGACGATACCTCCGGAAGAAACGGACGATTTCGAGCAGCTGAAGAAGAGGTTGGACATGCGGTACGGTCATGAACATTTGGAACAGTTGTACACATTCCAGCTGAAGAACCGAAGGCGGAAACGTGACGAAACCCTTCAAGAGTATGAAATGGATATTGCCCGACTAGTCCGATTTGCTTATCCATCAGCACCAGAGAACATGATGGAATGTTTAGGAATCCAGGCCTTTATTGACGGCTTGTGTGACCACGATATGGAGAAGCCCATCCTAAAACATTGGTCGATGCATTGACTGCTGCTCTTGACTATGAAGCAGTCACGATGGCTTCGGGATACAACAAAGATATGACCATACAGGAAGAAGGTGACGATGACAGACTTGACCAGATCGTCAACTTGTTGAGAGGTATGGTAGACAAGAAGCCGAAGAAAATCAGGTGCTGTAATTGTGGCGAGCTAGAGCATGCACGCAGTTTGTGTAAACGTCCTACGACTCCTGCAAACCAAAAACCTCTTAAATGCAAAGCAGCCACGAAGGGCTCGCGGTACAACAAAGATAGGACCATGCAGGAAAAAGATGACAATGACAAACTTGACCAGATCATCAACTTGTTGAAAGGTATGGCAGACAAGAGGCCGAAGAAGATCAAATGCCGGAAGTGTGGCGAGCTAGGGCACGTATACAGTCCGTCTAAGCGCCCCAAGACTCCTGTAACCGAAGAACTCCAGACACAGGGGAAATCAGACAGGGGTGAACATCCAGCTGATGTGAATCACCAAAAAGCCAACTCCATGCCTAGACGGCCATGCCCTGTATACTATTCACAATGCAACAAGTCGAAATCCAAGGAAACTGCAGTTTCAAGAATTACAGTAGTCAACGAGGAATGGTCACCCACCAGGATCAGAGAAGATCAGGAGAATGATCCTCGCCTGAAGATGATCCGACAATGGAAGGAAGGAAATCGGCGACCTACCTGGCAAGAAGTGCCAAAGTTTTCACCGAAACTCAAGGCGTATTGGGCTCAGTGGGACTCTCTTGTCCTAGAAGAAGGGCTGTTGAAAAGAGTCCTTGAAAACGATGATAGTTCCAAGATTAGGAGACAGCTAGTTATCCCGAGAACAAGAGTAGCTGAGGTACTGAAGAAGTTACACGACAGTCCATCGGGAGGTCATCTGGAAGTGAAGAAAACCCTTCAGCGAGTCCGTGAAAGGTTTTATTGAATGGACAGCTCCGACGATGTGAAGAACTGGTGTAGGAAATGTACGACTTGTGCTACGAGTAATGGACCACATCGCAAGAGAAAGGCACCCATGAAACAGTACAATGTTGGAAGCCCTTTCGAAAGGATTGCTCTAGACATCGCTGGACCATTTCCGACAACAGAAAATTGTAGCAAATACATACTGGTTATCATGGATTATTTCACAAAATGGGTGGAAATTTACGCTATTCCCAACAAAAAGGCCACAACTGTAGCAGATGTATTGGTGAAAGAATTTATCAGCCGAGATGGAGTGCCCTTGGAAGTCCATAGTGACCAGGGAAGACATTTTGAAAGCCATCTATTCCAGGAGATTTGCGAAAAGCTGGAAATAAAGAAGACCAGGACAACAGCAATACATCCACAGTCAGACAGAATGATCGAGAGAATGAACAGGACTATTGGAAAATACCTGTCCAAAGTAGTATCCAGCCATCAGAGAGATTTGGACCAGTATCTTTCCCTATTCACATTGGCTTATCGATCTGCCGTCAATGAGTCCACGGGTGAAACACCGGCGAAAATCCTGTTTGGACGTGAAATGAGGCTTCCTTGTGACCTGGAATTTGGCTGTCGGCCTGGAGAAGATCTATCAGGCGAATACTACGTGACCCAATTGAGAAGAAGGCTTGACGATATTCATGAATTAGTTCGAACCAATCTTCAAGTTGCCAACGACAGAATGAAAAGTCGGTACGACACGCAGGCCACAGAAGGCGGTTTTAAAGAAGGGGACAAAGTATGGTGACACAACCCGACGAGGAGAAAAGGATTTTCTCCAAAATTAAAAAAATCCTGGGAGGGTCCATACTTAATCAAGAAAAGGATCAATTATGTTATATATCGCATAAGCAAGATCCCCAACGGAAAACCAAAAGTAGTTCACAAAACCGACTAGCCCCATTCGAAGGAGACCATGACCTGGAGGAAGGAGTAAACCTTATTCAAGATGTGCCTGACCCTACCTTCGATGAGTTTATGGGCGCGTATGGAGGTACCGGAAAAGCTAGATATGGAGTCACTTCGGAACAACAACAAGATTTGTTCACTCTCCCGGAAGATTATTCACTGGCATACAACATCCCCGCTCGTATCAAGAACGCACGAGGGTTGGCAACCGTCTTTCGAAAGAAGTTCGGGCAATTAGAAAAACTTGAAGACCAGATTCCAGCCCCTGGCAAGACACTGAAACATAATTCGCGGTACGTCTTTTACGTGGTAACTAAAGATGAATATAAAGATCGATCTACCTACCGCAATGTGTGGGAAGCACTTCGTAATCTCCGAGACCTTGTGTTAGAATCCAGCGTGAAGAAACTGGCTATGCCTAAGATAGCGAGTAATCAGTTGGATTGGCGAGTTATCAGGAACATGGTAGAGGTTATCTTTAGAGATACCGGTGTCCAGATATTAATTTGCAGCTACAACCCCCGTTATCAGTATCCGATGAAGACAGTGCCCTGCTATTTCCATAAGATCGGAAAGTGTAGAAATGGGGCCAGTTGCCGATTCAAACATCCAGTCTCGGCTACACAAAAGTTCCAGGAGAAACTTCCATTTAAGGAGGGGGTAATGTTACGAAAGAGCACACTGGTATAGACCGTGAATCCGACTCTGTCTAAACCAGGTATGAAAATTAAAATTATGGCGGATCGCAGTGTTTTTATAACTGTTTGGGACTATATTATCTAAACATTGTTTTTGTGACCAGACTTATCTAGAAAAGGCCAGAAAAATTATTTGTGTCTGTGTAAGCCGCATCCCGGAATTTTCTAGTAAGAAAGGCCTTAATATAAATAAGGACCGATCAGCGGAGGAGTTAGTTGATAAAGTGATCTTGTGATAAAAACAAAAATACAACGATCAGTAAAGTATTTATATGAATTAATAATTAAGTTTGTGTGCATATAAATTAAATTCAAGTGATTAGTTAAGTATATATAAATTAAGTGTTAGTGAGTTAGTGTTTAAATAAATTAGTAAGTAGCCATACCGAGTGTTTAAAATTTATCCCACCCGTTTATTGTTTAAATAAATTAGAATGCCATTACAATAATGTTTAATATGTTTTGAAATTATTTTATTCTGTTATCATAAAAACTCCTGGTGTTAGTTGGTTTTTAAAATTATTGCAAATCATTCGTTCCTTTTTGGAATAATTAGCATACCGGTTTACTCAAAGTAAATATAATTAATAGCGTGTAATATTTTTGAAATATTAAGTATACAGGGTCACTCATAAGTAACATTGTTAAATTTCATAATTTACAGTTATTACTTTAGTTACTTTGCAGTTACCTTCAAATTTGTTGACGTAAATCTTCCTGATGATGTTTTCTGATCAACATCCTGTTGATCCAAATTTACCTGGCCATTATTACGATTTGCGACTCAGTTCTACTTGTGTTTCTGATTAGTTTGGTTTTTCTGTATTAATATTTCTTGACGTGACTATTTTCTTATCTTAATTTTGATTTAATATCAAAATATATCTTGAGTATTTTTCATTGTCAACAATTGTGTTAGGTCACAAATACGTTTTGTGTCTATTTATAGTAGAATTTACTTTTCTACTTTCGTATATGTCAGGGTACCTCCATACATTATCTTTTGTTATCGTTACCGATGTGCAAAAGCACATATATATTTTTTTCTTATGCCTTTGCTTTATTTCTTGATGTATCTTGAGTACATTATTTTGTACCTTTCTCTTATGTTGTGCATAATACAATTGTGTATTATATTTGTGTTTATCGTATCGCTTTTCTTTTTGGGTTTTTGAAACGCCAAAAATTCTGTTCTGTAGAGAACAAACTTCCGTGAATGTTTCAAATTTTCTGTTTTCAGTTTTACATTAAGAAAAGTCATAAAATTGGGTCAAAATATAAAAGAAAAGAAGGGAAGAAAAGAACACTAAACTCGTCGAACGACAGAATATGTCTGAGGCTGAAAAGCTGATACCTTTTACAGGCATGATGATGGCTCAGTGAGCCGAAACTAGTTGCCCCCTTCATATTTTACTAATACATGCTGTAGTACTGATTTTGAGTTTACTTACTGCTATTTAGATACTAATTTTACTACTTAATAACAAAATACACTATATTCAATTAATCGAACTTATATACAACAATAAATGCTATACTAAAAATATGCAAATCTGCAAAATCATCAATTGTTGTACAAATTTGTTGAAACATGGATCAGCGTTCTTGAATTATAACGGAAGCCCAAAGTTCAATACCATGCACGAACCAGGGATCAGGGAAACTAGGAAACAGAACAATATTCCATTTTTTACGATAAGTCAAAAACGAGTAGAGATATCAAGATGCGGTTTCATTCAATTTTTTCAATAAAATCGTTAAAATTATTAATCGTTGCATAAAGCGACCTCTAGTTTATCTATTTCAAAGTATTCGATAAGGTATATGAACGGTCTTCAAAATCCATACAACTCATTTCCATATGAGTCCTGAAACAGTCGGATAGGTTAAATAGTTGTAACAAGCCGATCGCCTGTTACGATTTCTATCGGACTATGATATTTTAATTTCGTCGTACTAATGTTTCGAAATTAAAAAACTTGTTTCTCTTCCAAATTTCGTGTATTTAAACGATATCGTACATTGGAAAAGTCTCTTCCTATCAGTAAAATTCATTAGTTAGGACCTATATCGTTGTGGTCTCACATATTTGCTGCCCTGCAGCCCTTGGGTAGGCCCTATGAATACACCGCCCATAGAAGACAACAGAAAACCGGCCGGGATGGATTGAAGACCATATCTCCATCGACTAGGACCTAGCTGAGAGCTGAATAATTCCAGAACCTCACCAAGATAAGTCCTTTGTCTTATACTCAATTCATGGAAATCTAGAATTGGAAATTTTTATTGTATAACTGCGTTCGTATTCGTCTTGTATTTTGGATATGCAGTTAATGTGAATTATCTATTGAGTTATTAATACATATAATTTGCTGAACATTTGATATTCGATTTTCAGCAATTTATATTAACTTGGACCATCGCGTTAAAATATTTTTAGTATTTCGTTTGTTAAGTTAAAGTAAATATAAGGTTTTCCAGTTTTTAACACTTTTAGTTTTTTTTTGTTTAATTAAAGTATCGCTTAAAAAGCTGGTGGCGTCCAATTTAATATCGATTGTTCACCCCATCCCAGTGATTGCTATAAGAATATATTAACTGGAGTCGAATACCACAACCTGAGGAAGAGTGCCAAGTCGGGGGAGAACATATGTTACATAGTAAACGAACTAATAAAATTTAAACACTGAAAAATGTATGGTATTTCTTCTCGCTGAATATGACAGATATAAAGAAGTATCACTATAGAAAAGTATCTGGTATTAAACGGGCTTTCAAAGATGAAATCAAAGTTACAGCTCATGCTGTGATTTTCTGAAATAATAATAATTTTAGAATTGAACATAGCAGTAACGCCCCCTGGGGTGAAATTATGAGGATGGAAATAATTTCCAGCAATTCGTCTTGGCTACTTTTACTATCAATATTTTTCCCCGCAACCTGGGACAAATACTTTCTAAGACACAGCCTGTTTCCTAGCCTAATGGGCAACCCTGTACTTCGAATAACGAATGGAACTTTTTTTGTTTAAAAGCGAACTTGAACATTGAATTTTTTTTAATTACTGGAATAATATTCTACAATAGGCAAAAGCCGAAATTTTTTCCCATAAATTGAGTTCACAATACATCCTTTAAATAGAGCACGTTCCGCATGTTTCAATTTATCGTCCTGCTTTCAGAGTATTTTCTCAGACTGTAACGTATTTCTTTTATTTTCAACTCATCCATAAACGTTCCTACCGTTTTGGGGATAAAGAAGCTCTTAGCTATTAGGAAACAGAAATAGTGTTTGTTTTATTTCCATGGAGTGCTTTATATGCGAAACCCTACAGTCTTTCTCGCAAAGTGTTATATACGATTTACGTGGATCGGTTTTTAGTCTGTTGAGTTAGGTTTTGCCGTTGTATTGGCGATTTTACATATTTGAAAATGTTCACATGGAAAAAAATCACATAAAGGTAGATTCAAACTTGTCCTGTCAACTTAAATCTCGGAATATAGTTTTTGTTTAAATCAAGAGTAGACTAAAATTCAAGAATAAGAAGAATTGTGAAATGAAATAATTTTTGAAGTAACAATCACAAACAGAGGGAGAGGTGAACTATGTCAATCCTTGAAAATATTATGGGAATCCAGTAAATGAAAAACTA
This sequence comes from Galeruca laticollis, assembly GCA_963921935.1. Taxonomy (NCBI): domain Eukaryota; kingdom Metazoa; phylum Arthropoda; class Insecta; order Coleoptera; family Chrysomelidae; genus Galeruca; species Galeruca laticollis. Next base: position 51,274,907 of record OY998179.1, on the reverse strand, counting down.
TGGTTGACCCTCCACTTTTTTAGTTGCTTTTAGAGCCGGCCAGTTATTATCATATGAATGAAAATCTTGTGTTTGTTGTGCTTTTTTGAGCACATTCAACAAAAACTAATTTCTCATTTGTTTTACTGGAATATAGCTGCTACATGTGTACCGACATATTACGGTAAATTATCCAATCATTTCGTGGACTAGATACATTGGATTATCGATTATTTTTTCAAATTGGGTTAATAAACTTGCTTCTAAAGACGCGTCCACACTGGAGCAACATTCTCCAACATAATACAATAAAAACTTGTTACAACATAAAATTTTTAATAATAATAATAATAAACTTTACTGCCTATAGAATATACATTCATAGCAAGGGTTCGGTTGACAGTGCATGAATAATTAAATATTTGTAGTTACATCTTTGGTCGAAGGTTGATATTATACTAATATAAGGCAAATATACATAAAGAAAAAATAACAAACAAAAAATCAAGATTCACATTCAAAGCATTAAAAAAATAGCACATATAATGGACGCATGGAACTAACTAAATAATTTTTTTGTCGATTGGACTAATCCGAAACCAACGGAAGAGCTCAAAAATCATCATTCATTAATCACAAATGCTCGGAGCTTTAGAATATTCCATATGTAAGCAGCAATACATTTTGCATCATCAACATTGAGATCATTTAGAGTTTCTATGAGATATTCAATATTTCTGAGAGGGTCGTAATTCGGTGATCTTATAGAGGTATATATGGGACACTCAAAAATCATATGGAAGATAGTTTCCGGTTCTTCCATGTTACACACAGTGCAACGTTCTGATGGGTCAATTATAAACGAGCAGCCATTCAAGGTAAATTTTATACGCAGCTCGTTGGTGAAACGTAACTGGGAAATAGTGCGGGTAACCTGCATAGGCATTTTCTGGATAAAATAAGAACTGTGCAACGAACAGCTAGAAAGTGATTTATGTAATGTAAGGAATGAGCTGTTTTCTTTTCGTGTAACGTCTAATAAATGTGGCTTTTGATAATACCGTGAGAGCAACGACTTTCTTTTAATTTTTAGTTCAACAGCGCTAATATTATCCCAAATATAAGATGCGTCAATAAAATCAAACTACGACTTTACTTGCTTTGCCCAATTAAATTTCTCATCACATACAGGCAACAATTTCAACTGCCGTTTGAAACATAACTTAGGGTATCTGCAATCATCCATTAGAAGTATCTTAATAATCCAATTTAATGTTATTTTGAACAAATTATACGACAATTTTACCCGACCTGCATCAAGTCGTAGAGCATAGTCAGGAGTATTTAGGGGCACCATCAAAACTCTTTTAGAAAAGATACCTGAACACGCTCTATAATAGGTGGATACCCTTATCCCCAAATAGGCAATGCATTGTACATAATACTAGCAATAAGTGATTCAAATAGTTTTATCCGCGGGGACAAATTATCTATTTTCATTTTTGCCATTAAAGATAACACTGGTCCTATAACTTGCCTTGACTTATTTGCTATTGTTTTTGACATCTCGCAAAATACGCCAGATGATGTAAATAGTACTCCTAGATAATTATAATTGTTTGTCATAGAGATTAAACATTCGTTAAAATAAAATTTATAAGACTTCTGTTGAAACCCAACTCTAGAAAAAGACATGATCTTAGTTTTTGTAGTGTTAACCGTTCAATTATTTGTAGCGCAGTATTTTTCAAGGATTTGCAATTTCTTTTCTACATCAACTTCAGAAAATGCCAGTATTACAATATCGTCTGCATAAAAAAGAGTTAATATTTCGTTCCTATCATTAATGTTTACATACCAATGTTACTTACAGAAAAAATCTTCGATATCAGCGATGAAGAATGAAAATAGTAGTGGACTCAAAGATTCGTCTTGTAATACTCCTGTAGTTACGTCGAATGCTTTGGCAAATCCATAAGCGGCTTTTATTTTAATAGTGGCATTATCATATAAGTGTTTTATGACACGCAACATTTTTGATGATAAACCTAGCAGAAAAAGTTTTGCCCATAGGATTTGCTGGTCAATGGAATCAAAAGCTCGTTTGAAGTCCACGAAAATAGCAAATATTTTTCGCTTTTTAAGCCTGATATGTAAGTTGACAATGGAGTGTAAACATTATCTATGCACCCTCGTCCAGAAAGGAAACCCGCCTGAGCTTCAGGCAAAATGTGACACTCAGACCATTGTGTGAGTCTGTTGTAAAGTATACTGGTAAAGAATTTACCAGTGCAGTTAGCAATTGCTAACCCTCTATAGTTCGATGGTTCACACGCTAGTCCACCCTTATGTACCATTGTAAGTAGTATTTCAGTCCATTGCAAAGTCATGAGAGCTGTTTGAGAAATATTGTTAAACAAAACATTTAGGTAAAGTATCCAATTGTGATGAACATTTTTTAAGAACTCATAGGAAATTTAATCATTTCCCGGTGCTTTCCTAGATTTGCACTTGTTAAGAACGTGGTATATCTCTTCGGATGTTATTACGGAATCAAGGAAAGGATGATTCGCGTCTGTGAATTGGACGTCAACATTCACTCTCTGCGAATAAATACCATCATAAAAGTTTTCCCAAATTTCCACGGATAGTAGATTTCGATTTGAGTGATTTTGGAATTGTTTAATTGCTGACCAAAAGTTTTTAGGATTACGTGAGCTTGTTAAACGGGATTTAAAGGCATCTTTATATGCTTGTTTCTTTGTCCTTGTTAGTTTTCTATAATTTTTCTTATCTTGCGTGTAGTTCATCTTTTGAGAAACATCATAGGGATATTTTTTAAATTATTTCAATGAAGCGTTTAAGAGCTTTTTTTCATCCACACACTCATTACCAAACCAAAGTTTGTTTCTTTGTCCTTGTTAGTTTTCTATAATTTTTCTTATCTTGCGTGTAGTTCATCTTTTGAGAAACATCATAGGGATATTTTTTAAATTATTTTAATGAAGCGTTTAAGAGCTTTTTTCCATCCACACACTCATTACCAAACCAAAGTTTACTCCTAATATAGTAATTTGATTTCACACTGGTGTCTCTGAATCTGAACATATTGAGACTTTCCGCGCATTTAAAAATAGCAGAACAAAAATTATTATATGAAAGCTGCACATCAGGAATAAAATAGGCTTGGTTCGATAGGCGCATGGAAAATTTATAATTTTCTTTTTGTTGCTCATTCCAAACAAGAAATTTGCTGAAAGCACTATTATGTTTTTCAGTGTTTTCACTAAAGCGATAATGAGTAAGAGTTACTTGGATTGTTAAATGATCAGACAAATAATCGTTAAGACCTACACAAAATTGTTGTATGTCAGATAGATGTAAATAACTCACCCACAACAAGTCCACCACACTACTTCCCATTTTACTTACATATGTGAACATAGCTGGTCTGTCTTCTACAGTTCTTCCATTCAGGAGTGTAAATGAATTATTATACATAAAATCAATAAGTTATCGACCTCTAGTATTGAATTCTGAATCATAACTCAACCTCTCCTCGTATAAGTTTGTATTTTCCAATATTTCCGATAGTGTGATGACAGCATTTGAAACGCGGCAATTGAAGTCACCTCCAATAATGATCATAACATCGTTATGACTATTGCTGATGTCATCAAGGACATCCTGGAAAATATCAAGAATGTGCCCAAGAGGGATTAAAATATACGCTACACACAATAAATTTATACATATCAAAACAAAATGAACAAATTAGCCACCACGGTGTTTTCTATAAAAAACACATAGTCCGCCACGGCACCATCCCCAACTGCCTTATTCCTAAGAGCGCCAAATGAGACAGCCTCGTAATCAGTCAAAAAACCTGCACTATGCACCTTTTCTGTAATCAACCACGTTTCACTCATGCAAATAACATCGAAATTCGAATTCACAGAATCCTCGATAAAATTTTGCAGATTAGCGAAACCATGACAATTCCAAAACAAAACTCCTAATAGTTTTTTTGGTGCGTAGAATTAAGTTTACTGTTTTTTGGGATATTCTGTTCGGGAGATGAATTGCTACCGCGATCTCTTTCTCTTTTAGGGCTATCAGATGTATTTTGTCGTTGTTCAGATACTGGAACAATTCGTGGTTGATTAAATATATATTTGATTCTAATTGATTCTCCAGCAGCCTTTCTAGAAGTAAAGTCTTTAAAAATTGCAGCATTTTCTTGCATTTATAGCGGAGTGAGTGCATTTTTATTTGAGGATATTGATTTACAGGCAACTTGGATTTATTGCGCAGCACTAGTAAAGCGTCTTCATGAGACTTAAATACAATTTTAATAAGTCGCGGCTGGCTATCTCTAAGCTTTCCCAGTCTAATTTTTTTCATTATTTCAATAACGTTTGTGGCTGTTACTGTGTTTACAATCTCCGTGACAATTTCCTCATAGTTACTACATTCAGGGATACCTTGCAAGATAACATTTTTTTCTCGTTCTGCTCTCATCTTATATGCATGATACAAATCTGCATTAATTGTCTGAAATTTTGTTTGGAATTCAGAGACTTTTCTGTGAATATTTTTGTTGTCTTTCTGAAGATCATCAATTTTTCTGGTACACTCATCAATTTTTTCGTTTTGCTCACTTATTATGGAATGCAGGTCAGTAACACTTTTTGTAAGCACAGTTAGTTGACTCATAATTTTTTGCATTTGGGATTCTATATTCAAATTAAATTCCATTATTTTGTATTGACTTTTTCTTCAACTCCTTATTGCTATCGATATTTAATCACCAAACAAGTATTATCAGTTCGTTTTTGTATATTTACAACTTAAGAATCACTACAATGTGATAGAAATTGAATTGATATAGGTAAATAATTGCAATCAATCCTTAACAAATATGCACTTTATGTATATGTTCACTATTTTTCCAACATCGTTTAACAGGTTTTTAAATCAAAGTAGTGTAAATAAACTTTAAATTAAATACTTCGTTCTATACACACACAACTACGTGTTAACAGTACGATTGTCAGAACCAAACATAAAATGTTTATATTTGTTGGAATATGTTGTGTTGGGTTGCATACAGTTGGTGTTGCGATAAGTTGTAGTATGTTGCATAAATCCGTTTTTAGCGCTAAAGATCAAAGGATAATATGAAACAAAGTGAAATATTTGTCAACAATGCTTCGATGTGGACGAATTGTTGCGAGTTGAGACCTGTTGCAAGTTGAGACCTGTTGCAAATTGAGTGACTAGACAGTAGACAGACCGCCGCCTCTCAGTGTTCTGTTTAGTATTTTATTATAAAAAGTGCCTGTGCGTGAATTTTTAGGTTTTCGTGATGGCGGTTAAGTGGACTTCGGAGAATTGTTTAAATTTAATTGACAATTATAGACAACATCCATGTATTTGGAATCCTAAAAATATTAAATATAAATGCAGAGAATCAAAAAAAGATGCATGGAATGCAGTCTGTTCAGCTGTAGGGTGCTTATCTCAGGAAGAGGCAAAAAGAAAAATCCGTAACTTGGTGGCTCAGTTTTATGGAGAGCGAAAAAAATATCGCTGCATGAAAAAATCTGGAGCAGGTGCTCTCTTTCATTCGAAGTGGTTTACCTACGATGCATTAGTATTTCTTCGAGACAAAAACAAAGTCCGCATGCAAGGAAAGTGAAGCCGAGAACGTGGTAAGTAAACACACAATGTTTTTAGATATTAACTTTTCTATTATTAATTATTCAAACAAATAAATAGGCAATTTCAAGTTATACATGAATTATAATTCAAAAATTTTTCTGCCACGGCACCATACCCAAAGGTGTAACGGAAAAATCAGCAAACTCTTGCCTAATATCTTTTTCTTCAGTTGCTGCATTTCGTGCAACTTTTTTGTATGGAGTAAACGTATTACTCTGAGTTTCTCTTCTCCACGATCCTTCTAAAACACGTCCTGTATCTTTATCTTTAGCGTCATATGTACCTGGGGGATTGTAGGAATGTTTAGATCCTGAACTGTTCCGTAAAAAAGTATGCACGTAAATGCAGGCCATAACAACAACTTCTGCAGTTTCTGGTACTAAAAGTAATGGTTTTCTAAATATTCTAAAAATCGAAGATAACATTCCAAAAAGATTTTCTGATATTCTTCTCGGTTTACTGAGACATTAATTAAATATCCTTTGGGAGACCCTTTGTCCTGAGCCTCAGGGTAGGGTTTCAGTAAATTTGGTGATAACGGAAAGGCATCATCCCCTAAAAATACATGAGGGACTAATTTCTCACGTCCTGATAAAGCGCTATATTCTGGAAGGTTGAGTTTGCAGCGAGTTAATAGTTTTTTGAATAATGTATTTTCGAAAACTCCTCCATCAGATATTCTCCCTTGGGAGCCTATATGAAAATACAAAAATAGGTGTAATTAGCATCCATTACGCCGAACAGAACGATGCTAAAAAACGATTTGTAATTGGAGTAATCACTTCCATTGTTTTTTGGTAGTTGTATTGTAATATGCTTGCCATACATGATGCCTACACATTTTGGAAAATACCAAAGAACACTGAAACCATTAGTAATTGTTTCCCATTCTTGAGCAGTTTTAGGCATCTGAAAAACAAAGCTATCCATTACTTATGCTAAAAATGTAGATCACTGTAATTACATTTTATACAATGTATTTTTCTTTTTAGGATGACCTTGATGACTCTTCCTCCTAAACTCACTTAGATTATTCACAAGTAACAGACTGTGATGAATGTGGAAATGAGAACCAAGAATTTCAAGACGTAGCAAATGGCAACCAAGGCATGAAAGTCTTGTCTAACGATGGTTCTCAAAAGCCATCAACATCTAACGCTGCTTGTCAGGAGCCTTCGGCATCCAACAAAGCCTCTCAAGAGCCTCGTAAGGAAACCGTGGAAAATCCGAACAGCACGAATCTTGAAGAATTTAAACGCCCTAATAAAACTAGACGTGTCACGAAAAATCGATGATAACGCTCGAAAAGAAGAGGCATATAAAATAATTGAAGACAAACAAAATAAACGACAGCGAGACAAATTCGATGTATTTGGAGAACATATGGCGTGTAAAATTAGGGATTTGAATACCACCTGCGCACAAAATATTGTAGAACATCTTATAAGTAATATTTTGTTCGATTCAAGTATGGGTAAATATGATTATGGAATGCCACAATCAACTAACACATATGAGCCAATTTTATCAATGCAACCTTTCACGAGATCACAATCACATTCATCGTATTCCAGCACACCAGCTACATCACCAGTGGAGACATACATACAAAACTCTTCAGACTCCTCTACTGCTTTTGGTTCTTCAAAAATTATCGCAGAGGCATTTCAATTAGGTAACATGTAAAAGTTCTAAATTTGTCAATAAAAATAGTACAATAAAGTTTACTTACCTTAATGTGGTCTTTAATTGCGTTTGCTAGCGCAGCACATACTTCTGGTACTATCTTTGAGATAGCTTGTTTCGAAATCTTAAATAAATACATCAAGCAGCTGTAGGAATCTCCAGTTGTCAGAAAGCGCAATGTTACAGCTAATCGTTCTTGTGGAGGTATAGCCTTTCTACAGTTTCTATCTGCTCTTCTAACAACTGGTGCAATTTTTTGCAGCAAAAAATCCATATCTGACCTACTCATGCGCAAAAAATTCGGTTCGGTTCAAAGTTCTAATAAAACGTCATTTTTCTTTAAATTCGATAATGAATCCTGTCCACCATATTCTTCCCTTTTCTTCAAACTTGGACGGACTCAACATGTACGCTTCCGTTTTCGTGAATCACCACACAAAATTAGAAAGCACGCGGTAGCAGTTAATAAATCTTCCTCCATCTAGTCACAAAACTACAGCAGTGTGGAGAGAATGTTGTACTCAACTGAATTTGAGATTCGTCAAGTGCAAACATTTATTAACATTGTTGCACTAGTGAGGACAGTTTGTTTTATGTCAATGTTTAATGAATTTGAACATTTAGCAACTTGTTGCAACATAAAATTGCTACAAGTTGCCAAATGCTGCTCCAGTGTGGACGTACCTTAACATATTTTGATAAAATCAGCTTTTTCGATTGTTAGTTTGTTGACACATATAAAATATGAACATTTATTAGTGTACTTTGTGATTTTTCCTACTGAAAAATTGGATCAAAAAATCTGTAACATATTTAGTGTCAAAAATAAAATTAAAAGCTCTGATACACTTAGGGTAGATTCACATTATAATATCGATTACAGTTCGTTTTAGTCCGATCTCGGTCTGGTAAAGTCTTATCATGTTCACATTATACAATATGACTTAGTTCACGATTCAGTCTTGAACTGTCAATAATTGAAATCAGATGTATTTGCTCGTACATAATAATTATATCAACGTTAAAAATATTTAATTGCTTATAATTTTTACGAATGGATAATTAGCTATCAGCAACGCGTGGTCTAAATTGAAAGTTAGCCACTGAGTTCACTAGACTAAGTAGGATTAGATGGGCTATAATGGTTATTTGTGTATTAAGGATACTAAGTAGAAGACAGTCTTACAAAGCCGAGGGCCTGCGGCCCGAGAGTTGATAAGTCGACCGAGAGTATATATATATTAGTACCTGTGGTGCATACAAACTTTTATGTCATATAATTGGCGTAAAACATATAGTGTAGCAACGTAATCGTATATCCCCTTTAAGTTATGTTGCGGAGCTAAACTCTGGTAGGTATTAATATTTTGTTTACTTTCACCAATACCTATATTGTATCGGTTGCTGTTTTACACATTTCCTGTATTCAAGATCTATGATTCAATCTCGATCAATGTAAGTTGTAGAAATGTTTGTAACAAAACTTTTTATAATTTATGTTTTTCATTCCTTTATTGTAGTTCCCTGATGATGTAAATAAAGATTTACGAAAGCTTGGAGAATTGAATAGAGTGTATTTTTCCTCTTTTGCTGCAATCCCCAATAGGATATTTTTCAATTTATATATATATATATATATATATATATATATATATAATACATAATAAGCAACAATGAGATTAGTCGGTATTGCACGCAAATAGAAAAAAGGGGGCTACTAAAAAGAGTGATATGCAGATATGCATGTTACCACTCTTTTCAGTAGCCCCTTTTTTCTATTAGCGTGCAATACCAACTAATCTCATTGTTACTTATTGTTCATATGTCACGCACTATTCGTACATCTTGTTGTTATATATATATATATATATATATATATATATATATATATATATATATATATATATATATATATATATATATATATATATATAATATATATATATATATACATATATATATATATATATATATATATATATATATATAAAGAAGATGTAGGAATATCGCGTGATATGTTAACAACAACAACATATATATATATATATATATATATATATATATATATATATATATATACAGGGTGTCCCGGGACTAATGAGAAAAAAGTCAGGAGCGTATAATCTGAGCTAAAATAATGTTAGTACTTCATATAAACTTTTACTATGCAGGCCCTCGTTTTCGAGTTATAAGCCTCCAAAGTTTTAATTTTGAATTTGGTTTTTATTTGTATTTTTTGTACTAGTTATTTGATCTCTATAAAATGTACGGCAAAGCTATAATGTATGTGTATGTTTATTTTGGTAAGGTAAACAGATTTACAGTAGTGCATTGAAGCCAGAGACGGGCTACTCGCTATGGTTAGTGATCCAAAAATTTTGCAGGTACGCACACCCTGTATGAAATTATCGAAATTCACTTCCCCACACATTAAGCTAACGAAAAGGTACTCTTGTTGGAATTCGATAAAATAAGCCGTTTGGCTAATATTTACAATTTTATTAATGCACTACGTACCAGTTTACGCATTCACCATTTTTATAAGTACACAACGAGGTAAAACTAACTTTTAATAGATGTCCAATATTTAGCTAGAGTACTACAAAAAAATAATTTAACGATAGCATAAGATGGAAAACATTAGCGACTTATCAATTGGAAAGTTGGTAAAAACTTTTTATAAGTGTTTTTACCGTTTATCAAGTTACCATAGGATTAGTTGTCAAACGTTGTGTACAATAGTTCGTAGTCAGTACTTGTCAATAATTCATAAGTCCTTAATTTAACAGTTACAGTAGCAGAATTCGCTTTTATTGAGTACGCAGATAAACATCTAATGTATGGACTGGCTTCTCGAAACTGTTTAGAGGCCAAAAGGCTTTATGAAGAACATTTTGCAAACAGAGCATTGCCAGACAGACGAATGTTTGGGCGTATTGTTCTCAGGTTACGAGAAACAGGTATGAATAAGTAAATGTAATTTTCCATGTATACAAAACAAAATTTTAAATTTTAGGAAGATTTTCGCCAGAAAAAGCTGGAGAAGGTCCAGTACGAAGCATACGTACTGTGGCAGTTGAACAAGACTTGTTAAATGCAGTTGATAATGAACCATCGAGTTTTAGAAAATTATCAAGAGAACATAACGTCTCGAAATCAGTTGTTCATCGCGTCCTAAAAGAACAGCTGTTATATCCTTTTCACATGAAAAAAGTACACCGTATGACAGTGGCTTATTATCCTGCACGACTTGAGTATAGCCAGTGGTTTCTGCGACAACAACAAGCAGACAACACATTTATTAGTAACGTTCTCTTTACGAACGAATCCGGTTTCACCAGAGATGGAATCATAAATTCTCATAATATGCATTTATGGGATGATGTGAATCCACATGGCATTATCCAAACTAGGATCCAGCATAGATTCATGGTTAATGTTTGGCAGGAATAGTTGGCAATCATTTGATACAGCCATACTTTATTGACGGTACTTTGACCGGTCAGAGATATTTGGAGTTTTTGCAAAATGAGTTATGGAACCTGTTTGATGATGTGCTACTACAAACTCGTAGGAATTTATGGTTCATGCATGGTGGGGCCCCTCCTCATTTCAGTTTAGATGTACGACAGCATTTACACACAAGGCTTTCTAATAGATGGATTGGTCGTGGAGGCCCTTTTCAATGGCCACCGCGATCAGGAGACGTTAATCCTATGGATTTCTTTCTCTAGGGTTATCTCAAAAGTAAGGTATACGCAACACCTGTGCAAACAAGGCAAGATTTAATAGACAGAATTGTGTTACACTGCAATGTTATTAGAAATAGTGTGGGATTGCTCTTTCAAGTGCAAAGAAACAACCTTCGTAGACTTAGAATGTGCGTGGAAGTGGGAGGAGCTCATATTGAACATTTATTAGAATAACGTTAGTTTTTGTTGTTGTTTAGGAATTAGTTTTAGTTTAATGTTTTATAACTTGTGTTTTTTGAGGTTTTCTTATTGGTTTAATAATGTTGTGTTCGTAATTTTGATTAAAAGCAAGTAAATTCTGGACATCGTATTAATAAGTTAGTTAGGTAGATTTATACGTAGTGCATTAATAAAACTGTAAATATTAGCCAAACGGCTTATTTTATCGAATTCCAACAAAAGTACCTTTTCGTTAGCTTAATGTGTGGGGAAGTGAATTTCGATAATTTCATACAGAGTGTGCCATACCTGCAAAATTTGTGCATCACTAACCATTGCGAGTAGTCCGTCCCTGGCTTCAATGCACTACTGTAAATCTGTTTACCTTACCAAAATAAACATACACTTACATTATAGCTTTGCCGTAAATTTTATAAAGATCAAATAACTAGTACAAAAAATAAAAATAAAAACCAAATTCAAAATTAAAACTTTGGAGGCCTATAACTCGAAAATGAGGGCCTGCATAGTAAACGTTTATATTAAGTACTAACATTATTTTGGCTCATATTATACTCTCCTGACTTTTTTCCCATTAGTCCCGGGACACCCTGTGTATATATATATATATATAAAGATGATGTAGGAATATCGCGTGATATGTAAACAACAACAACAATGAGATTCATGGGTAATTCACGCAAAATAAAGGGCTACAGAAATAGAGTGGTAACCGTGGACATGCATGTCTCTGGCTCATTTTGCCTCTTCAGCACGGCAGCCCTTTATTTTGCGTGAATTACCAATAAATCTCTTTGTTGTTATATATATATTTTTTAGTGAATATTTCAGGTTTACGGTCATAACAAATAATACTGTTTTTCTTCTCTGCTCAATATTTCGCCATTATTTAATGGCTTTAACAGGAGGGAAAGAAATTGGTAAACAAAAAACAACACATCACGTTTAACACAACGGTAACAAAACGACTAGTTTTGTCCAGTTTTCCAGAGAAATAAACAAAGTTGAATTTAATTCAGGTACAATACCTTCAAGGTCACTCACTTTTTGAAATAAATTTGATAACTTCAAATGAATTGAAAAGAGAAAAAATTATTGAACACACATTTATAATAAAATCTATAAATTCCAATAACAAAAGTGCCTTTTTTCTAAGCTAAAAAAATTATTATCTAGACTATGAAGGACCAATGACCACGACGATAGCACTCTCATTTTAATTTTATTTTAAGTGAATTGTACTTTCACAGAATGATTGATTAATTACGAAATTACATTTTATCTCATTTTCTCCTTTTCTTTGGATGATCGCTATATTGGCACAAGCACGGTTCTGCTCTGGGCAGAAGTAATTCGCGTACTACTACTTTTAGTCTAGGTCCAAGCTTGACCGATTTAGCAAATACAAGACGAGGTGAAAATGTCATCGTAGCGCAGTTGAATTTAAAAATATGAATAGAGAAAAATAAAATATGGATTCAATCGTAATGCTATAACGAACAGTATTCCTAACCTTTCTTTATTATCAAAGTCTTTCCAGTCTAGTTTCACGCCTAGGCTCATCGGATCCTTTCAATACATACCTACTTCCAACTGATATTAATAGAAGGAGCGATATGGGGCTCTATACAGTTATATCAATGAGAGCTGTGACTAAAAATGGAATTATGGGTTGCTTCTTGTGTACTGATTTTTAGAAAAGGTGATCAATTTTCATGACACATCTGCTCTAAAATATATGGATTATAGTCATAATTACCAACATCAAAATTCTTTACGTAGTTAATAATTTTTTGAGTTACTTTTTACTAACACTGTAACTGCCAATTTTTATGTGTTATGTTTAAGTATTTCTGAAAAATATGCCCTATTCATTCTGATTTTTGGCTGATAAAGTATAATTTCACTGCATTTATTAGTTTCTAAAATATATTATGTTGAACCACAATAGCCGTAGGTGATTAGTAATTACTGTATAAAATGGACGTGCTTACTAAACTTTTATCACTAATCTCTCGCTGACCAGAAGAGAGTTTGTTATGGTGGTTTATTACAAATTCAGTTAATGTTGGCTCATTATATTGTACAACTTGGACTATAAGGAGCTTAGTCCTGTGTACGGAGAGTAATAATCATTAAGCTCCTATATTAATTAAATTCGATAAGACAACAAACAAGACTTAATGGATTCGTTTTTGGTAGGATGTCGGTTTTCCTAAATTTCTGTTTAATAATTCAGCAAACAATGGGCGCAAAAGGATGTACCGTGTATTCGCCGTCAATTTCGAGACCTATGAAGACTGAAAGACGGATGCCTCAGGCGCCATTTCACCCGGATAAAAGCTCTATGTCAGTCGAGGAAGAAAATATCTGCTCAAGACTTCTAGAGTTCTTCGTTTTATCTGTTCTAATTCTAAATAACATCAGTTGGTAGCTACATGTTAATGTAGTTTTAGTTGTTTCTTTGTTGGTTTAATTAAGAAACATCTTGAGTTGGTCTCGTTTTAATATTATATAATTGAATATTTAGACGTTTCAAAGACCTATAGAATGTATAATTCCTATATAAAAGGAAACAGAAGCTTAATAATATTTTCCCATTCAGTTCAAAATGACAAACACAGAAAAACTTTTTCGCGGGGGTTCAATTTCCCAATTATTTACACAGCCAAGTTTTGTTTTCATTAGTATCCAACTAAAATACAAAACAAGAGTTTACAATTATGAAGTAGATCGATTTTACAGAGTGAAATCTGTGATACGAGATTTTGTATGATAAATAAAGTCCAAAACACACATCACAAAATATTTGGAAACAATAGGAAATATGAAAATATAATATTGATCAATATTTTAAGACTGGAATAGAAGAAGGGCCACTACAACATTTTTATTAAAGGTAATATTGATTTTTAACAATCTGTAGTGGAAACATCCAGAATATCATGTTTAAGTAAATAAATAGATAATTGGGTCAATATTTTAATATTGTATTGTCTGTAGTAACCTTCCTAAGTATATAGGTAAACATAATAACCAACATCTTTATTTTTATTCGCTAGTTTAGTAAATATATTTCATAATCATGACGCGCGATATATTCCATCACATATAGATGTTTATAAAATAGGTATATTTTCATTATCGATAGATATAGTTAGTACTAGGAATATTATTTGGTCACATGCATTTTAACACTGTCCATAAGCGACAATGTGATAGAAAGAAACAAATATATTCAGTGTATCACCTATTTTCTTGAACCTGGTATCATAGCATGCGAAAGAAGTATCGTATGCTAATATTTGTATTATAACAGTAATAATCTACGCTAAGACTTGGATTGTCAATCTCACCATGATTCTCACTAACACACTGATAACGCCATCAGCCTTATGCACTTTCTCTTGACTATGAGGCGATTATCGTTTTACGTTAGAATTAAATAGGGACTGAATTCTGTTGTGGGTATCGAGTTTGTTTTTGCATGATGTTTGTAAATGTTAAAATGAGTAGTCTGCAGATATACCAAAAAGTACAAATTGTTAAATGGTATTACCAGGGTAATTCATATCGAGAAATAGCAGATAATTTGTTTATTGTAGCATTTGAAAATATTCTGCCAATTAACAAGAGACGGGGAGAACGGTTATAAAAAATTTTGAGGAATATGGATCTGTCACTTCTACTAAGCTTGGAACCAGAAAAAGGAATATTCTGATCTGTGCAAGTGTGGAAAATTATCTTCTACAGTTGTCCACTCATTCACCAATGAGTATAATGTTGATCCGAAAATGATTTGGACTGTCTTATAAAATGGCTATCTGTGTTTCAAACTGAAAAAGAGCCATGAAAAATTCCCAGATGATCAATTTCGTAGAATGGAATTTTGAGAAATAGGTATGGCAAAAATACAAATGGATGCAAACTTTTCGAACATTATTATGTTCACAGATAAATCGAATTTTCCCTTACACGTGGCACATAATTCATCCGTTATGTGATATTGGTCTAGGAAAACCGACACAAACACGATAATAGTAGAACACAGTATGCCCAAAAGTTAGATGTTTGGGCTGGAGTAGGTATTAAGTGAACATTTGAATGAACCATTTTCTATTGACAGCAATTTAACCGAACAAAAATATTTGAATATGTATCAAAATCCACTGACCTCATACAACATGACGGTTGTGCATCACATAATTATCGATAAGCAATTATTTATTTAAATACATTATTTCCCAATCGGATAATCTCCTCGAATGGTAACATTCGATGGCCTATGAGATCTCCAGATTTGGCAACCAACGAATTCTACAAGCCTGTATGGAGATAACCTCTGAAATACTTATTCATGTTCATCGAGAATTTTATAACCGTTTGAGCTATTGTTTAGCTCAAAACGGTGGCTTATTCAAACAATTGATTTAAATTCATTTAAGCTTAATTAAGAAGTTTTTATATTTTTATTAGAATCAAAATTCATTTTAATACCTACTTTTCATTCGTACTGTGTGTGTTTACCCAAATAATTCGCGTCTCATTTGAAAATAAGCAAACGGTAGAGGAAAAATAATTATAAAAAATACAAACACTGACTGACTTCGACGATCTCTTCACAAGCTGCTTAATCTCGAAAAATGTGAAGTTTTTAACCAACACTACCTCGGATTAATAATTTTGTTATGTTGTTGCAACCTCTCGAATTATCATTACTAAAAGTTTCTAATAACTATTCCATGTTAAAACAAATGGGTATGTGCAAAGGAATTACTAAACACGAAACGTGGCATCTAACTCTCCTACTTAAAACTGGAATAACAAATAAATATTTTATTTCACTTCTTCACAAACATGGTTATGGTATCCTGTTATGAAACATTATTCTAGTCAAATTTTCACTCAAAATAGGTTGAATAAACATTAAATTATATAGTTTTGGATCCATAGGGGGGTGTATTCTGAGCATGAATTTCAATTTGCGGGGTTCTCCGAATGTCAGGTGAACCCCTCTCGCTAAAACCAGGTTGAATTCTATATCTCGATAACGCTTAGTGCTAAGCAAAAAACGGTAGGGGCCTAAATTGAATGTACTCTTTTTTGACAATCACTATTTTTCCAGTTATTACTTCCGAGAGCAAACATTTTCCTTGTTTTCCCCCTTTTATCATTTTTCGTCATTTCCTCCTCAACCGTCCACTTTTATGGACTTTTCCCGATTATCAAAGTTGCAGATTTTTTAATTACGAACAACTTTTTTTTATTCCACCAATGCCTTCGGAGTTATAGCTTATTTTACCGGGCGAAATCCGATCCAGGCTAGGGACACTGCAGACCGTGCCATCTATAGAGCCCGTCGAGTAACTAAAATCGATAGATAATTCCAAAAAATTAACGAAAACTGTAACGTCGTTAGTATTCTAATTTTATTGATTTTTATTACTGCGTATGCGCGATATAATATTGCTCTTCTCCATCCCCACATGTTATATGTTATACTGTTAGTTAGTGTAGAGGTTATTATAAGGTTACGGTATTTTGGTGTATTTTTTAATTGCCATAGTGTAATATTTATCTGTTGTTTCGTTGCTTTATTGTTATTAATTGAAAAGACAATGTCAAAGTGTATTCTGAAGAAGTCTAATAAGTGGTGTACTCGGTAAGTTTTATTAAAAAAATTTGAGCAGTTTTTCTTTCACAATTAACAACAATTATCTTTATTTTTCTAAAACACAGAATTTTTACTAATTTAATCGACAACTCTAGAGATCATGGTTGTTCTTTACATTAGCTAAACTGAAAATTGCTGCATTAATAAAGTAAATATTTCTTTTTACAGTTTTGTTCCTCCAACCCAGGAAGATAAAATTAATATGGCTCAAAAGCAGTGGCAATAAACCATTAAATTTGTCGACGAGGAAACGTTGGAGGATATGATCCCTTCATTTTCAAAAACAGTGTTTCTTTAGATTTGAGAAAGACGAAGAGAAGTTGAGATAGTTTGATTTGCCTTCCCATATGAGTGGAAATTACCAAAAATTGATGGTAAGTTTTATTGTATTCAATATAGCATGCTATAATTTTCGACATTTTAAAATGTAAATTGAGTGAATGAAAAGACGAGTACTGAATGTTAAATTTTATTAAAATTCCAGCTGAGCACTTTCAGCCATTAGGCCATTCTGAAAGCTCTCGTCAAGAAAAAAACATACAGAAGGTGTCAAAAAACATCAAACCCTGTAACTGCTACATACAATGAAATAAAATGTTTGATGTTACATCATTATTTAAGTGAAATTTGTTAAAATTACTCTATAAAGAGCATGTACACTTGTAATTCACATAACGAAACGTCTAATTTGAAATTATCAACTAAATAATATGTGTGTACACCCTCTTTATAGGGCAATTTTAACAAATTTTACTTAAGTAATTCTGTAACATCAAACATTTTATTTCATTGTATGTACATTGTACCTGTTGTATGTTTTTCTCTTGTCGACAGCTTTGAGAATGACCTAATGGCTGAAAGCGCTTAGCTGGAATTTTAATAAAATGACACACTCAGTACTATTTCATACACTCAATTTATATCTAGTGTGTACACCATACTCAGACAATTCCATTTTAAAATGTACCCATTAAAGAAATACTAATCTGGGTTTCATTTTATGTTATAACTATTCCCTCCACCAGCTATGGGATGGAAGGTATTGACCCCTTGCCGATTTTTAAATATATATATATATATATATATATATATATATATATATATATATATATATATATATATATATAGCGTCCATCCACCTTGGGTGCTTAATTTTACGAACTTTACACAGTGTTTTTCATGAATAAATGTGTGGAAGTTTGAATTATTCATTTGCTTCTTTTTCTAATTCTTATTCACATTATTATCTTATTGAATGCCATCAAAAATACCCAAATTGAAGAAATACGATATTTAAATGAATTCGACATAATTCAAGATAATTACGGCAACGTAGAAAATTATTATGTCAAGCAAAGAAACATTCGCGACAAATATTAAAACTAAGTATGTGTTTACAAGAACCGTTAAAAACGCTAAACTGTAAATAACCAGCTTTTCAAATATACTACACACTGTAGCTAATTCGATGAATGGTGGATGTGGACATGGTGTCTCAGTTTTTTATAGACACTTCCCAATATTTTGGTGCAGAAATGAAAAATGTAAAGACACAAAAGTGAGTACAGTAAACCAAAGATTGTAATACATAAATAACGCGCTTGTCAGGATTTAATTACATTATTTTAATTCATATTTTATGATTTAGGTCAACTAAAGAATCATATGGTGACAATGCGATGTGTTACGTTCAGGTAAAACGTGAGTGAGGAATGTGTACAGTTAGAGCGAAAATAACTCCCGAGCATAAAATTCGGAAGAAGCCCTATAAAGTTGAAATCAGTTTAGACGAACGTAATGAGAAAGTTATTAGCTGCTCATGTGTCGATTGTGCTGCTTTAGCAGGTAAATATATTTCCATTATATAATAATGTGTACTAAAAAATTATAAATGAGTTAATAGTTGAGAAATGGCAAAGATACATACTTATTTATTTATAATTTTAGTTTACTTATAGAATGTACATGTAAAGCTGATGTGTTCTACATTAAACACATTATACCTACATTATTAATTAGTCACTATAATGCTGTTTTATTTTGCAGGAGGCTGTGAGCATTCAGTGTCTTTATTATTTTGGCTTCATCGGCGTAGTGCTGAACGTAGTGTCACGTCTGTGGAGTGCTATTGGAAAACATCAAAACTTTCAAAAGTAGGAGTATCAGAGACATGTATGTCGGCTAAAGAAATGGCTGGTGTGGAAGAGTCACATTTATCTGATAATTCACATATTGTTAGTGATTTTATAAAAATGGCCGGCAAGTCAACAGGGGGTATTTTTGATTTTATTAATGAACCAAAACTATCGAATGTTGACATATACCAACTAATTCTAAAATATAGGAGCGAAGATAGACAACCATGTGCCGAATGTTTTTTGGAATTTGCGAAAACGATCATGGGAAATGATGATGATGTAGAAAAATGTACACGAGAACAATCGAAGTGTAGTGAATGGTATCAGCTACGGTTTGGAACGATAACTGCATTAAAGGTTTATGAAGCAGCTAAATGCAAAACAGATAGTGGTTCTCTGATGAAAAATATAATGGGTGCCACCAAACCCTTTGAAACATTGGCAACCAATAGGGGGAAAGAATTGGAACCATTAGTAATAAATGAGGTTGAAAAAATTAAGAATATTATAATAAAAAAAACTGGGCTTATTCTATCCTCAAATTACCCAGTTATGGGAGCTTCACCTGATGGGTTGAGCGAAGAGTACTGCATAGAAGTAAAATGCCCCAGCAAAGAAAAAACATTTAACATTTATGTAAAAGATAATAAAATTAATAAAAAATATTATTATCAATTGCAAATGTTGTTTGCTAATAAGAGCAAAGGACTATTTTGTATAGCTTCAACAAATTTTGAAAGAGACAGAATGTCAATATTGTTGAAGTTTCATTGAATAAGGAAGATTTAAATGATATATTAAATTTAGCGCTTCTGTTTTGGAAAGAGTATGTATATAAACATTTAATAAAAGTTTGATTGAATATTGTGTATTTTGTTTTCTATAGACCTATAGTTAATACCTAAAACATGCATTCAATTTATGATAAATGTGTCCAAGTAATTTGTAAATTCAATTAGAACTGGTCAAACTTCTATAATGAACATTTATTTGTTATAGTATGTTGTATACTTATTCTGAGTTATCAGTGTCCAATAATTTTCAGTTTAGGAAATAAAATACTTAAGTTTTTAAATATCATTTTATTAATTGTTCTTGTAAGTTTACAAGTCCGAACACTATTATTACCATTTCGTCAATAATTGTATGATAATTTAAATTCATTCGTGAATGAATATCAACTATCTTGAGCTCTCTTAACCTTTTAATAATTCTTTCTATGTGTATTCTAATTGCTGCTATTTGTTTTGCACTTTTCATCTCGGCTGCGTTCAACTTTACATTTTCCAAAACACTTGGTGATCTAATAATTTTACAGTGTCTTTCTACTAATGCAGATTCTAAATGTTTAAACCCCCTATCAGCCATAATAGTACAGTTTTCAATATTTTCCAAAAACTTGCTTGTTTTGAGTAGGTTTGTATCTGTAATCTGCCGACCATAGCCATTTGATACAAAATTGATGAAACCATTTGGTGTACCACTAAATATTTTATCGTGTTACATTTTTTGTAGTCAGACCAAGAGTGACTCTGGTGAACCGGATTCGCAGGTTTGTGTATTTCAATTTCAAAACAGTCTATAATGAACTGTACTTCACAATATCTGTATGTAGATGGAATGGGTAATTATTTTTTTGTTTGTTCCCTTGTTGGAAAAAATTCAAAATTTTTCATAATTTTGGCAGTTTTTGGCACCGATGTCACAAATACTCTGTGTACAGTCGACCTACTTATACCAAAATCCTACCCTAATCTGACATAAACATCATCTAGTCTAATTTTTTCCAAACATATCATTACATCTCTGGCAGTGACATCAGTGATGTTGGTTAAAGATTTAACCAGGCAATAAAGATTTTGTGGTAGCCCGAATTAAAATCTACAATTATTTTCCAAAAGAAAATATGTTGTTTCCCTTCGCTATTCTGCCATTATTTTCTTCATTGACTTCTTCTCCTGAAAAAGTGGTACTACTACCTAAATCTGTGAAACCAGAAGGAGAACTAGAATCATATGTTTGTCCTGCAACATGAGATGTACTTGGTTTTTCTACATTATATCCAATCAGTTCATGAACAGCACCTGGTTGTGGTGTAATATTTGTGGATAGTGATGGAGGTGGTCTCAAATTTAAATGGGGCTGAGTACCATCTTTGAGCAGCAGTGGAGTTTTTTCATCATCATCATCACGTAGCGCTACAACCCTGGGTGGGTCTTGGCTGACTGTACAACTTTTTTCCAATTTGTTCGGTCTTCCATCAACCTAGGGTCAAATGGAATGTTCATTTTCCGGAGATCTGCTTGGATGTTATCTCTCCATCGCATTCTGGGACGTCCGAGTGGTCTTTTGCCTGTGGGAATCTCCTCCCATACCAGTTTTACAAGTCTTTCGTTATTCAGTCTGTGCACGTGGCCTGCCCATCTTAGTCGCTGTGATTTAATTTCTTGGACAATATCGGCGTCGTTGTAGAGTGCTTTTAATTCGATATTGGTTCTGATCTTATACTGGTTTGTGGTGATGTCATGGTGAGGTGAGGAAGTATTTTTCGTTCAAAGCGTCTGAGCTTTTCTTCGTTTGCTTTGGTCATGGTCCACGTTTCGCATCCGTATGTTATTACAGGTCTGACGATGGATTTATAGATTTTGATCTTTGAACTTCTTGTGAGATTTTTTGATTTTATTAGCTTATTCAGTGCAAATAGACAGCGGTTTGCAGATTGGATTCTGTCTTTTATTTCTTCGGTAACATCGTTGTCCGCTGTGATTACGGCCCCCAGATACTTAAAACGTTGTACTCTTTCGAAATTAAAGGTGTTGATCGTCACATTTTGTCCTATTCTGTCTCTTTGTGTCGTTCTATTTATACACATATATTTCGTCTTCTCTTCATTAATCTTCAGCCCTACTTGACTTATTGCTCTTTCCACCTTGTTGAAAATGTCTTTCGTGGATAGGATGGAGTCTCCAACGAGATCTATGTCATCTGCATATGCGAGTAACAGCTTGGGACCTTGAACCGATAGCAATTCTGTTTTTATTTCGGCCAAACTCATGGCTTTCTCTAATACAAGGTTAAAAAGTAGTGGAGATAACGCATCACCCTGTTTAAGTCCACTGTTGATTTCAAAGCTGCCAGACAGTTTATTATTTACACGTACTTTAGATATTCCACCCTCCATACAGGCTTTGGTCATCCGAATGAGTTTCTTTGGTATTGAGAACTCCGCCATGGCATTCCATACTTGGCTTCTTTCTACGCTATCATATGCCTGTCGAAAGTCTATGAAAAGATTGTGTATGGGTCTGTTATACTCCCATCCCTTTTCTAGAAGTTGTCTCAGCGTGAATAGTTGATCTATTGTTGATCTGTTTGCCCTAAACCCGGCTTGATATTCGCCTAGGACATTTTCAGCATAAGGGATTAGTCTACTAAGAATGATGTTTGAGAGGGTTTTATATGCCGTGTTTAGGAGTGAGATTCCTCTATAATTCGCGCATCTTGTTTTGTCCCCTTTTTTGTGGATGGGCACTATTATGTTTTCCTTCCATCGTGCTGGTATCCTTTCTTCTAACCATATGTGCGTTATTAGCTGGTGGATTTGGCTATGTAGTGCGTCTCCCCCATATTTCAGAAGTTCTGCTGGTATCTGGTCCGTACCCGGCGCTTTGTGATTTTTCAGCTTATTTAAGGCCTTTTGGGTTTCTTCAAAGGAGGGATTTTTGACGGGCATGTTCGCTGTGATATAGATCTCTTCTTTGTGCTGTTCTTCCTGTATGATGTTTAGAAGGTCTCTAAAATACTTTTCCCATTCTTCAGTTATTTCTTTACCGTCGATTATCATGCGGCCTTGGTTGTCTCTCAGTGTATGGATGGAATTGGTTCTATGCCCTCTTTTCTCAGAGGAAATTGCTTTATAGAATTCTCTGGAGCCTGGTTTGGGCCGGTCTCTCTCCATAGTTTCATATTTTTGTTGTTCGTAGTTTCTTTTCTTTGTGCGTATTATTTTTCTTGTTTCTTTTCGGCAGTCGTCATATTCCTTTTTACTTTGGTCTGTTTGCAGTTGTATCCAAGTCTTTCTTACTGTTTGTCTTTTTTTCAGTTGTTTCCGACATTCCTCGTCATACCATGTTTTTGCCCTCTTCTGCTTACTCCTTCCAAATATCTTGTCAGCTGTCTTGGTTATTATTTCGGCAGTCGCTTCCCATAGCTGTTCTATATCATTGTCTTCTCTTTCAGAGTTCAAGGTTTGTTCAAGTTGTTCTCTATAGTTTTGCTGTTTCTCTGCATTGTGTATTTCGTCCATGTTCCATTGTGGGTTTATTGTTGTTTTATTGTATTTGTGGCTAGATATTCTGGATTTGACTTTTGCTCTGACTAAGTAATGATCTGTGTCTCCGTCTATTTCTCTCAGGTTTCTTACGTCTATAATATTGTTACCATGACGGGCATCTACAATGATGTGGTCAATTTGGTTGCGCGTAATATGGTCGTTTGAGACCCAGGTTTGCTTATGGATGTCTTTATGCGGAAACATGGTTGACTTTATTAGCATATTATTAGCTGCTGCAGTTTCTGTGAGTCTTAAGCCATTGTCGTTGGATATATTGTGTAGGCTGTGTTTACCTATTGTGGGGTATAGGCAAGGCTCTTTGCCTATTTTAGCATTAAAGTCCCCGCAGAGTATGCGCATATCATGTTTGGGCATCGTATCTATCTCTCTTTCTAGGGAATCGTAGAAGTCATCCTTGATATCTTCATTCTTCTCTTCCGTTGGTGCATGCGCTGAGATAATCGAAATGTTGTATCGCTCACCCTTCATTCGTATGTAGCATATCCTTTCATTTATGAGTTTAAAATTTAGTATATTCTGTACTAGGTTGTCTCTAATCACAAAGCCCGTTCCAAATTCATGTCTTCCGTTTTTGTTGCCGCTGAAGAAGATGGTGGATTTACTTATTTTTATATTTCCATCGTCTGGCCATCTTATTTCTTGGACGGCTGTTATATCCATTCCTATGTTTTCCAGTTGTTCCACAGCATTTATAGCAGCTCCAGGTCTGTACCAGCTCTGGACATTCCAAGTTCCAATATTCATGGTCCTTTTACATTGCATTTGTCGTTTTTTGTGTTTATCTGTCCGGTTCCGAGTTTTTTGCGAACTACTATATGTTGCCCAGTTCTTTGCATCCTCCGGATCTTAAAACAAAGATGTGTAGTTAAATAACTATATAATAATACACTGCAATAGATGTTTATCATAAAAACAGACATTTTATCTTTTCCCTTCTACTTTTTATGAATAACAGTAACCTTACAATGTTTACTAAAAACAAATACTTACATTTCAGTATATAATAAAGTGTTTTTAAATGAAACTCAAGGTCTCTAGTTAATTCCACAATATA
This sequence comes from Galeruca laticollis, assembly GCA_963921935.1. Taxonomy (NCBI): domain Eukaryota; kingdom Metazoa; phylum Arthropoda; class Insecta; order Coleoptera; family Chrysomelidae; genus Galeruca; species Galeruca laticollis. The sequence goes on along the minus strand of OY998179.1, from coordinate 51,250,366 downwards.
ATACAAGTTATTGAAAATTCTAAAAAATTGACAATTGTTTCGATAAATCAATATCATCGTCAGAATAACAGAAGTTACATTTCATTTTATGCCTACCTGATGTTTAGTAGTTATATTTGGCTAGACCAAGAAGTTACCTAACTTGTGATTGGCTTAATATATGTTTATAGAAAAAAGAAGAAGATGTGATATTACAAATATTGAAGCTTAGATATTATTAGCCCTATGGTGATATCCTGGATATCATTTTTCCAATTAAGATCAGTATAACTGTGCAATGATATAGAAAACCAGGAAAACTATATCTGCTGATCTTTACAATTATCACTTAAGAAGACAGTTTATTAGTGGAAAATTCCCCAGATTTAACTGTTCATTGACAACTTCATATTGTGGGTTTCTTAAATGTCTTCTAATTTCCAGTTCTTCAAGGAAATCCAGTTTTTGTTTCTTTTCACAAATATGCAGTACTTCTAGTTTTTTGTTAGGTGTCAATGAATGATTGGTGTCAAGTAGATGTTTTGCGTAGTGGGGTTTATCTGGTTGTTTTAATCTGTATGCTCGTAAGTGCTCACTGTATCGTATTTCATAATTCCTAAGGGTCTGACCCAAATAGACAGCATTACATTCTGGACATTTGAGTTTATATATACCTGACTTCTTTAATAGTGGTATTTTTGTTTTTACATTTAACAATTTTGTACTAACGTTACTTTCTGTTTTAAAAGAAATTGTTGTATTCGTTGCTGAAGATATTATCTTTTAAATATTATTAGAAATATTTCCTGCATATGTGATGGTTTTATAAGTTTTAATTTCATCAGCTTGTTCAGGATATATTAGTTGTAATGCCACTTTTTTCTCTTTTTTACTAATTAGCTTATTTATCATATCTAATGGATAACCGTTAGATGTTGCTATTTGTCTAATTGTATTAATCTCTCTATCAAAATTACATTTGTTCATAGGAACTGAAAAAGCTCTATGTATCATTGAATTTTATGCTGCTAGTCTGTGTGACACAGGGTGGTTAGAATTGAATGGAATTGTTACATCAGTTTGTGTTGGTTTTCGGTAAATTGAATAATCAAGTACATTATCAACACTTTGAATTCTTAAATCAAGAAAATTGATTGAGCTATTTTCTTCAATTTCTAATGTAAATTTAATTTTCGGGTGTAAATTATTGATGTAGTTGAAAAATACATCTAATTGTCGTTCACTACCCATAAAACAAGCTAATATGTCATCTACATATCTATACCAAAATAAAATATTTTTCGAAATATTACTTTCAAAGATCTTTCTTTCTAAATTGTCCATAATAATGTTTGCTAAAATAGGTGATGTAGGGCTTCCCATTGGTAAACCTTCATTTTGAATATATATCTTATTGTCAAAAGTGAAATAATTCTGATTAATGCATACATCAAATAAATTAAGTATATCTGATATTATTCCTGGATTCATATTTTTATCTTCTAGTAATTTTCTTACAAGTATTAGACATTCTTTAGGAGGAATTTTAGTAAACATATTAGTTACATCGAACGATATGAGTTTATAGTTATCTTGTAAGTGGATTGCTTTCAACTTTTTGACCAGTTCTATTGAATTTCTAATTGAGTACTGAGATTCATATCCGTAAGTATTGAGTATATTGTTGAGCTTCTTTGCCAATATATTATTAGGAGTATTAACATAAGAGACTACAGGTCTAATTGGTTTCGTTATTTTATGTAATTTAACTGTTCCATATAATTGTGGACAATGAGGATTCTTATGTATGATAGACCTCTTATCGTAATCATTTAAAAGATAATTTGAATTATTAACAATATCCCTTACATTATTAGAAAACTTCTTTGTTGGGTCTGCTTTAAGAACTTTTACATCGCTGGATTCTATGTAAAAGTTCTTAAAGCAGACCCAACAAAGAAGTTTTCTAATAATGTAAGGAATATTGTTAATAATTCAAATTATCTTTTAAATGATTACGAAAAGAGGTCTATCATACATAAGAATCTTCATTGTCCACAATTATATGGAACAGTTAAATTACATAAAATAACGAAACCAATTAGACCTGTAGTCTCTTATGTTAATACTCCTAATAATATATTGGCAAAGAAGCTCAACAATATACTCAATACTAACGGATATGAATCTCAGTACTCAATTAGAAATTCAATAGAACTGGTCAAAAAGTTGAAAGCAATCCACTTACAAGATAACTATAAACTCATATCGTTCGATGTAACTAATATGTTTACTAAAATTCCTCCTAAAGAATGTCTAATACTTGTAAGAAAATTACTAGAAGATAAAAATATTAATCCAGGAATAATATCAGATATATTTAATTTATTTGATGTATGCATTAATCAGAATTATTTCACTTTTGACAATAAGATATATATTCAAAATGATGGTTTACAAATGGGAAGCCCTATGTCACCTATTTTAGCAAACATTTTTATGGACAATTTAGAAAGAAAGATCTTTGAAAGTAATATTTCGAAAAATATTTTATTTTGGTATAGATATGTAGATAACATATTAGCTTGTTTTATGGGTAGTGAACGACAATTAGATGTATTTTTCAACCACATCAATAATTTACACCCGAAAATTAAATTTACATTAGAAATTGAAGAAAATAGCTCAATCAATTTTCTTGATTTAAAAATTCAAAGAGTTGATAATGTACTTGATTATTCAATTTACCGAAAACCAACACAAACTGATGTAACAATTCCATTCAATTCTAACCACCCTGTGTCACACAGACTAGCAGCATATAATTCAATGATACATAGAGCTTTTTTAGTTCCTATGAACAAATGTAATTTTGATAGAGAGATTAATACAATTAGACAAATAGCAACATCTAACGGTTATCCATAAGATATGATAAATAAGCTAATTAGTAAAAAAGAGAAAAAAGTGGCATTACAACTAATATATCCTAAACAAGCTGATGAAATTAAAACTTATAAAACCATCACATATGCAGGAAATATTTCTAATAATATTTCAAAGATAATATCTTCAGCACCGAATACAACAATTTCTTTTAAAACAGAAAGTAACGTTAGTACAAAATTGTTAAATGTAAAAACAAAAATACCACTATTAAAGAAGTCAGGTATATATAAACTCAAATGTCCAGAATGTAATGCTGTCTATTTGGGTTAGACCCTTAGGAATTTTGAAATACGATACAGTGATCACTTACGAGCATACAGATTAAAACAACCAGATAAATCCCACTACGCAAAACATCTACTTGACACCAATCATTCATTGACACCTAACACAAAACTAGAAGTACTGCATATTTGTGAAAAGAAACAAGAACTGGATTTCCTTGAAGAACTGGAAATTAGAAGACATTTAAGAAACCCACAATATGAAGTTGTCAATGAACAGTTAAATCTAGGGAATTTTCCACTAATAAACTGTCTTCTTAAGTGATAATTGTAAAGATCAGCAGATATAGTTTTCCTGGTTTTCTATATCATTGCACAGTTATACTGATCTTAATTGGAAAAATGATATCCAGGATATCACCATAGGGCTAATAATATCTAAGCTTCAATATTTGTAATATCACATCTTCTTCTTTTTTTCTATAAACATATATTAAGCCAATCACAAGTTAGGTTACTTCTTGGTCTAGCCAAATATAACTACTAAACATCAGGTAGGCATAAAATGAAATGTAACTTCTGTCATTCTGACGATGATATTGATTTATCGAAACAATTGTCAATTTTTTAGAATTTTCAATAACTTGTATTATATTGTGGAATTAACTAGAGACCTTGAGTTTCATTTAAAAACACTAATATGGGCATATTCCACGAAGTAAGGGTCGAGACAGTCAATTTCATATAATAAAGTAATAAAATCATTTGTAAGCAGGTACTTGTTAAACGCAATTTTATTTTGATATTATGTGTTTCAATAATAAGTCGAACGAAAAATGTAAGAATACAGACAATGAATATTACTGAAGTTCTCAAATGTTCTTGTTCACTGCTGCTTAATTTTAACAATTCACTATTTATTGAAATTTCTCTGCATACAAAGACTGTTCGTACTAACTCAATTTTATATTATAGTAATAATACATTATACATGACACAATCAGTTTTTTATGAGACTTAAAAAGATATGCATGGATATATTAGAATATATATAATTTGCATTTGCAACTAAGGTAGGGAGTGATTATATGGAGACATGTTTGATATATCCCATAATTTGATTTTTTTTATTAAGTTAACTATGGTAAAGGTATAATTGAACTCACAATGAAGTGGTCTTCACAACAGTAATACGATTCTCCACTTTTGGGAACATTTTCTTTGCCAATAGCATAAAACCAAAGCCTCCGTTTCTTGATGTCCTTTGGTACGGTGACAAATACTTTAGTGGAATTGATGGAATTATTTCTACAACTGGGAATAAAACATCTCTTCATTTTGAAGGGAGGTATATAGCCCTTTAAACAATAATAATACATTAATATTTAGATTTTTATCTTTTACCAAGTTCATGAGTATTATATATATATATATATATATATATATATATATATATATATATATAATGGATATTTTTGTGGGGATGTGGCAATAAGAGTCCAGAGTAAATTCTTTCAGATATTTATTCCCGAGCTTTCGAGTAATTTTTATTCATTATCAAGGGCTATAAATAATTGGTCAATGTAATAATTATTAATAATTAAATGAAATAATAAATACTTACATAAAATCTATAGCGAATTTTGGAATAATTGTAAATTCTTCTACTGCTTTATCGACACAAACAGGCATACAGTCACCTTGCAGTTCACTTGTTGATGAGCGCTTCACCTTGTTTTGCTATCCACAGCATGGATAAAGGTATTTGACACCACAGGTAAGTCTCACTCATGTAGAGTTTTACTGGATAGTGGAAGTCAGTCGAACTTCGTTTCTAAAAGACTATGCATTCTGTTAAAATAACCTCTAGAATAAATAAAATATGCGGTAACAGACATCAGTCAGAAAATGGAATGGAATTCTAGGGTTATCGTTAAAAGTCAGTCAAACATTTCCAACTTCCAAGCACAACTATCTTGCTTGGTGCTTCCCAACATCACAGGTAATATTCCGGCTGCGTCCTTTGACTCTACCCCACTATAAATTCCGAAGAATATTGATTTAGCTGATCCACACTTCAGTTCTCCCATACCTATTGACCTGCTTATTGGAGCAGATATTTTCTGGGAACTAATCAACATTGGACAAGTGAAGCTCGGACGAGGACTTCCCATTCTTCAAAAAACACAGTTCGGATGAGTGATTTCTGGACCCATGAGTATACAATTGTACTCGACTGCTCCTTCTAATTCACAATGCTTCTTTCCTAATACATTGAAAGAATTGGAAGAATATTTCGAAGCAAAACTTCTATCACCAGAAGAAAACTCCTGTGAAGAACACACAACACACGATTAGGGCTGCCGACGGTAGATTTATAGTACGACTCCCACTAAAAAAATCTGTCGAACTACTTGGAGACTCAAAGACAATCGCCTTTAACCGTTTCTTGACTCTAGAACGGAAACTGGATAAAAATCCGGATCTAAAGCAAACATTCCAGAATTTTATCGCAGAATCCGATTCACTTGGTCACATCTCTTTATCTAAAAATCAATTAGACAATTCTGGCTATTGTCTACCCCACCATTGTGTGCTGAAAATGGTTCAAGCACTACCGTTTTTGACGCTTCCTGCAAATCTGATTCAGGATTTTCTCTAAACGACTTACTCATGATTGGACCTAATGTTCAAAGTAGCTATTTTATTATGATATCGCATGCATCCTATTGTATTAAGCGGCGACATCGAGAAAATGTATCGTCAAGTATACTTGGCAGAGGATCAACGCAATTTACAACGCATTCTCTGGCGACCTAATAACAATGATGAAGTCAAGGTATATGATTTGTCCTACGTCACATATGGTACTGCATCTGCTATATTTGGGAGAAGTGAAGATTTTTGTTGTTGTTGGTGGTGCATAAGAGTGCATTCGGAGTGGACCCCATACTTTTTTCGGAAGTTGTCAATGCGGGACCAATTTTATATAATGAGGTTTAACTAACTAGGTGGAGGGGTGATTCTGTTTTTGTTGGTGGTGTATAATAGTGCATGAGAAATGGATGCCGCCGCCATATAATTTTTCGGAAATTGTAATTTGGGGGGGTCTAATTTACTTTATTTATGAGGTTTAACTAACTAAGGGAAGGCGGGATTTTGTTATTGTTGGTGGGGCATATGAGTGTATTAGGAGTGGACTCCACTGCCCTATACGTTTTTCTGAAAGTGACGTTGGGGGGAGGTCAACTTTATTTTGTATAATGAGTTTTAACTAAATATGGGGAGAAGGTTTTTGTTGGTGTTGCAAAGAAGTGTATTTGTAATGGGTACTGCTGGGGTAGAGAGCAACTTAACTTACCTCTAAGTTGACACAGGATTTTTTACTCGTAGCCTTAAGAATCGAAAGTTATTTTAGGAGCACTATATAATGCTAAAATGCATAAAATATCCGAAATCAGCATTTTGTGGAACTGTAAGACTTTCGAACAATTTAGCGAATTTATTTTTACCATTTTTGTAAAACGCTGTTTGAAGTAATAGTTGTAGGAATCAATTTTTTTGCAACAAACCGTTTATTGATACCTTTGATCTTGAATATATCGTTAATAGAGACTTTTTCATGTTATAGCTGTTAGACAACTTCTATACAAATAAAAAAACTAGCGGTTCTTTTGATGAAAAGTTATTTACTTTCACAAAAATCAACAAGAACTGAGAACATTTATCGAATTTCAATTATATAAATCAGTCACGTTGTGTGAAAGGTTGAAAGTAAGAAACGGTTTATCGGTAAACGATATCAATGTAGAATAAAAACAGTTACTTGCGTGGTGAAAATGCATCAGTACAAGTATAAACCCTATTTTGCATGATAAAAAAATATCCTTTAGCTTTTTAAAATACTCTATGTCAAGAAAAATTACACTAATAAAGAGTAAAAATATGAGGCGAATCTATAAATAAATTAGACAAGACTTATGTCACGATATCTTTATAAACATAACAACTTGAGTTTTTGAGTTGTCATTGATAGGATAGGAAAAAGAATTCCTTTTTGAGATAATACTGCACGAATTGGTCGATTGTGAATTTAATTAAGTTTAGTTAGTTTTATTTTTAGTGACGATTCATTGGTTTTTTAGTTAAGTGACATTATATTGACTGCACTTCAGTGATTTGTGAATAATTCTCCGTAAGTTAACCTAACTTAATTTTTTTGCCACGTGTTCTACAAAAAACGCTTTAGTCTAAGTTTCCACCATCAAGATGGGGGATGAGGCCCCCAATAACTCTTCCTCAGATTCCTTACATAATGCTTTATCACCATCTTCCAAAAACTTAATAAATTCTTTGCACCAACTCTCTCCCCTATTAGAAAAAGACATTAAAAACTTGGAAGATGAACTCGCTTCCACTAAAATCTGTTTTCAAAACGATCCCGAAGTCATAAAGGAAATTTTAATATTGGAACAACGCGTTAAGGCTTCTAAAGGGAGAAGATTGAAGTACTCTGATATCGATTTTGGGCCCCATTTAGTTATAGTAGAACCTATTAAAAGTAGCGGCACTCCCCCTAGTATTCATCCTATGGATGTTGGAAAAATTATACGAAAACTGAACATTCAAAACATTAAAAATATCCAAAAGAAAGGTTCCAGCAAAATAGGAATTACCTTCAAAACTTCTCGTGATGCTAATTCTTTCCTAATGAACCAAGCTTTCAGAAGGGAAGGATATTGTGCTTACATACCACAACGCCTTCTCACCTCGAGAGGCATTGTCAAAAACGTAGGACTCTCTATTACCCCAGATGATATTATTCAAGAAGCTTATTTGCAAAATAAAAAAGTGATTGGTGCTAGAAGACTTAACCGCAGAATAACCAAAGATGACGGATCTTATGAATATGTTCCCTCCACAACAATTCTTGTAACCTTTGAGGGACGTCCATGCCCCAAGGATCTAGAAATTTTTTCAGTTCCAGTCCAGGTTGATAAATATATTGCTCCTGTTACTCAATGCAAAAACTGCCTTAGATTCGGACACTCTGCCAACTCTTGCCGCAGTGCCAAAAGGTGTAGTAGATGTGGAACAATCCATTCTGACCCATGTTCAAATTCCTTAGACTGTTTTTATTGTTCTGGACAGCATCTAGCTTTTGACCGCTCTTGCAAAGAATTTAATAGGCAAAAAAACATTAATGAAGCAATGGCATTCCATGACTATTCTTACTTCGAAGCCTCTCAACTTTTCCCTCCTCTTAAATCTTCTGTTAAAAACACCTCTTTTGATAGATCAATCACATCCTTTCCTCAATTACAGACTTCTTCCCCTTTTCCAATCTCTTATGCTCAAAAAGTGACACAAAGTCCCCCTAGTAACAAATTCACTACTCATAAACGCAGACGTCCCACCATCTTAGAAAAAAGAACTGGATTTGATAAAGATACACATAATGCAGCTCTATTTTCCTCCTCATGCAATGAACTCTGTCAGTCTCCGATAACAAATAAATCTGCACTTCAAAACAATGCTTCATCTCCCTCTTGCTCTCACATTGAAAGAATTGATATGGACTTCACCCCTTCTGATACTCCGTTTTTGTCTGATTATTCCCTTTCTATCCCTAGCTCTCAATCTTTCGCAATTTCTCAGCTTACCTCTCCTCAAGAGGTGAGCAATCATAATATAACTTGAATTTCTCCCTCTAAGTACCTCCCCCCCTTTTTTTATTATTTCATTTTTTACACTATTGCTTGAAATTCAATCGTATTCAGGATAATACCTTTAAATAAAACATACTCCAATGGAATATTCGCAGTTTTAATGTTAACAAAGAGGTACTCATTCCTATTATTAGAGATGAGAGTATTAACATTATATTACTAAATGAAACTTGGTTGACTCCAGGTGGATCTACACATATTAAAAATTTTAGCTGTTTTAGACAAGATCGACAGGATGGCTACGGAGGTGTAGCCACTTTCATCAACAACTCGATTCCTTGCAAAAATTTTGAACACAAAATTCCAGTTCCTCCAAAAATACACTTGCTGGTAGTAGAACTCCAAGATCTATTCATTATTAATAGCTATATTCCTCCCGACCCCAACATTCCCTTCCCTCACAGAATGTTTAATCAACTCCTACAACAAATAAAACATAAGAATTTTATCTTAATGGCTGATTTAAATGGCCAAAATCAAATTTGGGGCTCTGCCATTAATAACCCTAAAGGAATTGCACTCTGGGACTTCATCTCGCATAATGATCTCACCATCCTTAATGACGGATCTCCAACCCGTATTCCCAACCCCAATGTCAATAAAAGCTGCCCGGATATTACAATTACTTCCTCAGCCATAGCTCTAGATTGCTCCTGGAGAACGATCCAAGAATCAGGCTTCAGCGATCATTTTCCTACCCTTTGTTCCTACAAAAAACAAAATACTGTGCCCATCCATATGAATTCCACTCACGTCAAATATAACACAAATAAAGCCAACTGGGATGCATTTCAAGCATATATTGAAAATAATATATATCATAATGATATGGAATATCCCTTGTTCTTGGATGTCTTAAAAAGAGCCATCTCTTTATTTATCCCACTTAAGAAATCTTTCACTCCTTCTAAACCTTATCTTCCCTGGTGGGACAAAGAGTGCTCCCAGATGGTACAAAAGAAAAAAGAGGCTTTTAAACTATATCTAAGAACTCTCTCCATGGAAAATTTCATTAATTTCAAGAAAATAAGAGCTAAAACTCGACTTTTTCTGAAAACAAAAAGATTAGAAGGCTTTCGTAAATTCACGGAAGAACTGAACCCCGGAACACCTGTTAAGAAGATTTGGCAATCAATAAAAAATTTCTCTAGATCTATTGAAAATCGTAATTTAATTAACACGCCTCCCCTAGACAGTTCCATATTCCAAAGGCTCTTAAACAAGTTAGCTCAAATCCCTTTTCAAGACCTTAACACTATTCCCCAAGCCATTAACGACTCCTTTACTCACCCTTTTACAATAGAAGAATTGAATTTCAGCTTACTAAACAAAAATGATTCAAGTCCTGGATTGGATTCCATCACATATTCAATGATCAATCATCTTCCCAAAATAGCCCTAGAAACTCTTCTCTCTATTTTCAATAAAATACTCAATAAATATCATCCGATCCCTTCAGATTGGAAAAATCATCTAATAATTCCTATTCTTAAAAAAAACCAGGATCCTAACGATGCCTCCAGCTGGAGACCCATAGCCTTATCCAGCACAATAGGAAAAGTTTTCGAAAGCATGATCAAAAATCGCCTTGACTGGTCTCTTGAAAACTCCCTAAAAATTCACCCCTCACAACAAGGTTTCAGGAAAGGCAGAAGTATATCTGATAACCACATTTTCATCTATTCCGAAATATCATGTGCATTGTCTGGCAATAAAAACCCAATTGTTGTTTTTCTCGACATTAAAGGTGCATATGATAATCTTTTTTTATCCTCTATTTATTCATCTCTAAATTCCCTTAATTTGCCTCATGACATTTGTGACCTCATTTTATCCTTTCTTTCAGATCGAAATCTATTCATTAAATCCACCCTTAACAATGAACTTATAGGCCCTGGTGTTTCTTGTAGAGGTGTCCCCCAAGGTTCTCCACTCAGTCCACTGTTATTCAATATATCGTGCAACTCTCTTCAGAACATACTTCCACCCTCCATAAAAATTAGTGGTTATGCAGATGATCTTGCTGTGATATGTGCCGAAAACACCATCCAAGAGTCTATAACATCCCTCAACACCTTCCTTTCTAATCTCAATCTTCATTTATTGTCTATGGGTTTGACACTGGCCCCTCAAAAATGTGCCGCCATGATTTTTCAGAAAAACCATAAGCTTAGTCCAGTCCATTCCATAGTCATTAATGGTCAACCTATCCCTTGGAAATCTCAAGTCAAGTACTTAGGAGCTATATTTGACGACCAACTTAACTGGAAACCACATATTGAATTTATTTCCTGCAAAGTATCAAAAGCTATTAATTTAATTAGATCTCTATGTGGTAAATGGTGGGGTAGCCATCAAATCTCTCTTTTAAACATATACAAAGCGACCATACTTCCATTATTTGATAATGCGTGCATGCTATATGGTGGCTGTTCTAAATACCTACTTAAAAAATTAGATCGTTTACAATATCAAGCCCTAAGGGTTATAGTAGGCTATCTAAAATCTACTCCTATCAACATCATGTTATCTGAATGTGGGCAGACCCCCCTGGAGGTACGTAGAGAAATCTTGTCAGTTAAATATGTATCTAAAGCTGTTGCATATAAAGACCTAATAAAAACCTCACTTATAGAATTATTCACAGAATGGGCTGCCGATCCCATATACTGGAGACTGAGAAATACTCCTCCTATTATATTTGCCTTTCAATCAGTATCTAAATTCCTTCCCTTCATTGAATCGTTCAACAAATTTCCTTGTCATCACTTCTCGCTCGAATCTCAAATTAGTCAAACTAACACGATAGATCTGGAAATTAAAAAAGATTCGGACTGTAATCAAGTCTTTCTGGCCAAAATGAATTCTATCAACTTTTCTGGCCCCATTTTCTTCACTGATGCCTCTAAGACTGACAGTAATGTAGGATACGGAATTTATTCTCCTAACATCTTATCATTATGTGACAAACTCCCCTCTCATTTCTCCATCTTTTCAGCAGAATGTTACGCTATACTAATTGCGATCCAAAAAATTTCAAAACTTGACCTTCCCAAAGCTATAATTTTTTCTGACTCCCAAAGTGCCATAAAATGCATTTCTAAAAAATCCTTCTCCTCATCTTCTAATCCATTTGTCCTAAAAATAAAGGAGCTACTACACAAGTTGAATCAGCAAGGGAAAGACATACGAATTGGCTGGATTCCCGGACACAGTCTTATACAAGGAAATGTTAGAGCCGATGATCTTGCAAATCTTGGGAGAACTATAAATCGTGCCACCCTCCCAACTGGTCCCCATTCGGATGTGGTGCATTCTATTAAGAAATCAATCTTAGATAAGTGGAATTCTACTTACTCTACACTCAGCTTGACAAAAGGAAATCTATACTCTCAATTCATAAAATATCCAAGAAAAAATCCATGGTTTTCTTCACTTTCCAATTTGTCCAGAAGAGATATCTGCATTTCTTCAAGAATTCGATCCAACCATTGTGCCACTTTGTCATATCTACACAAATTCAACTTAGTACCTTCGGATTCATGCCCATGTGGTGAAAAACAAGATCTCTCACACATCTTTTCCAACTGTTCCTTAAATAGTGTTAATACAGATTTTCTTCATAAATCTGTTAAGGTTCCTAATAATGTTTATGGCCCCTACACACTGCAAGACATAGTGCTGAAATTCCCAAACAGTGAAAACATTAAACTCATCTCCAAATTTTTAAGTGCTTCGAACATCAAAATATAACCTCAAAACCGAACAGTTTACAGATAAAATTTTGAACAATAAGTGCGGTATCACTCTGTTTGTATTTACTTTCGTATAAACTATATTATAGACAATCATAAATCATCCCGGACGCAAAAAACAGGCCGAATAGCCCTGGCAGCTGAGGCCTTAAAACAAAAGAAAGAAGAAGAACATAACAACTTTATTGCTATTATGTTTTCTGTTTTATACGTGACATTATTTGCATGCCATGCGACCATATTTTCCTGTCAATAATTACTGATTCATAATAACTAGAATAATTAGATCAAAAAATTTTACACTCAATGACGTAAAAAACGAGTAGGCCCAGTTATTTACATTAAATACTGAATAAGCCAACATCGCAAAAGCAATAACATGATGAGCGACTATACTCCACATGTACCATGCGTTATTGTCAAAATGTGATTTATTTACGAAAACTGCTAGAAAAATATATAATAAATTGATGTAGAAAATACGAAGTAACATTGATTTGAGACGAAAACGATAGTCATGAGGCATATGCTATTATTGAAAGATGATAATGGAGGAAATACGGTACGTTTTTTTGGCGATTTAAGTTGTTGATTTACCTACTTACATGTTTTTAACAATAAAGTTATTCTCCTCTACGTGACAACGCTATAGGCCTCGATCTATTCCCAAAACGTATTTCATGTTAATAAATCATTACATCATTACAGAAGACCGTGAAATTGTTTGTTTACAAGTGATACTCGGCAATTTAATTAGTTATTGTATTTTGCAGACTTATAACTCAAAACATGGTTCGACAGTGTAATATTTGCAAGAAATTGAATTTTTTCAGGCAGAATATTTATTTTTACTGGTAGAGTTGACATTTGCAATTGAACTTCATTTTTGAATAACCAGTGGCGTCGATATAAGTGCTTCAACTTATTGATTGACTTTCAAAGTTGAAAATTATACACTTCAAGAATATGAAATACCTATATCATGCAATTATTTTTGTTTTACTGGCTAGTAGAGCTATTTTTCTATTTATAAGTATAATTGTTCGCGCCACCCTCTTATTTTTCATAAAATTCGGCGCGCCGCTCATGGATTATTTTCATTAGATTTCAATACTGGTTTTGTATGCTTTGATAAAAGGCTAGTTTAGTTTTGGCCATTTTTTAACGGTTTCGTTAAGGAACACCAACAATTAATCTCTCATTGTTAAACCGCTAAAAATTAGTTAAAACCGCGATGTATGTCAATTCATTTTCTTACCAGTCTCTGTATTTATTCGCAAATACAGACGTTACAATCAACTTTATTTAGTTTCACAAAGGGCAAGAAGTTTAACGATCGATCGTTGAAGCTGATAGTGAGTTGCAGATACCGTCATCTTTGGGAAGTCCCTTTAAATTAAAGTTACTGTATAGGTTAACGATTCGCTAATTGCATAATATCACAACTACAGCCCATTGAAACATTAGCGCTAACAATAATGTATAAGTAAGTAAGTAAAAATCAATTGTCAACAACATATATTTCGTTTTCGTTTGTAATATCTATTAGTTTTTGGGTACACCTTTTAAATTTTGTAGAAGAATGCTTAGAACTAAAACACAATCAAACATTTCTAATTGAACTGCATACTGTCGAACATCGTGTTATTGCACAAGGGAAAAATTTAAATGTAGAAAACCTTAGTTGGTTAGCCTACAACTTATCGAATAAAAACAAAACAAAACTTATAATAAATGTTCGAAGTGGACACCTTGCATTTCTGCACACTTCCGGAGTCTCCGAAGGATATTTATTTGAACTTGGAAGAGCATTCCAAGATTCTGCCTTATAGCGTCACAATGGAAGTTTATTCGATCGATCATTTCGTTCCTTGTGTTTACCGGTGGTGCATATGAAATAATCCATTGTATTTAATTCAGGGGCACATGGTGGCCATGCAAATGGACCTCCCCGACCAGTCCATCTATTGGGAAAATGTTATTATTATGACTTCTTACATTATTTAGGAAGTGGAGAGGGGCTTAAAAGCTTGGTATATGCAACACCGGTAAACACAAGGAACGAAATGATCGACATAATAAACTTCCATTGTGACGCTATAAGACAGAATATTGGAATCCTCTTCCAAGTTCAAAGAAATATTATCCGTAGACTCCGGAAGTGTGTAGAACATTTCGAACATTTATTATAGTTTTATTTTTCCGCCCGACTTCATTTATTTGAAATAATGTTCAATTTAAACTGGTTGACGCGTTGCAGTACCACAGTAGTTTTCTCAAAACGAGAAGGTATACTTTTGAAATGTTTTAATATATACAGTGCATAAATACAGAATTCTATTTACTAATGTTAACAAAGGCATTGAAAGAAACTACCTGGAAAATCATTCACTACAAACATTCCTAAGCTATCTTATAGGTAAAAAGGTTTAATAGAGGAGAGTGATTAATATCTATTTGGTCGTTAAGAAAGTTACCTGAATATTTATTTTCGTTTATCTCAAGAGCCTCTAATACATTTAAACTAAAGGATTTACCGACTACATGTAAAATTTCAAAATTTGGGTAGAAAATGCGTTGGTTTTCTAATAAATGATTTGATTAGTTAGAATCTAATTTTTTGTTGTCATAGCTACGTTTGTGTTCCGAAATTCTAGTTTTAAAATTTCTAAAAGTTCTACCGATATAAGTTTTATCACTGTTGTCATTACCACATTTTAATTTATAAACTCCTGATTTGTTTAATTTTGAAAATTTAGATTTATTATTTTTAATGAGTTTGGATAAATTGTAATCAGTTTTAAAGCAAATATTCATGTCTAAAGTTTCTGAAAATGATTTAATTTTTAAGGATGTTGAGCTTTTAAATTGTTTATTATTATTTTTGTCAGAAGGGAATACTTGTTCTAAAGTCTGTTTTTCATCTTTTTATTTATGATATTGTCAATCAAATTTGGATCGTAATTATTATTTACTGCTATTTGTTTTATGATATTTAATTCTTTGTTATAATTATTAGTATTTATTGGGACTGTTAAGAGTCTGTGTATCATACTATTGGAAGCTGCTAGTTTATGACTGAATGGGTGGACCGAACTATTATTAATAGTAATATATGTATGTAATGGTTTATGAATTATAGAAAAATCATGTTTATTATTTATATTTGGAATTGTAAGGTGTAAAAAGTTTATTTTGATCAAGCTCTACGGTAAATTTGATATTATTGTGAATTGAGTTTATGTAAGTGATGAAGCTGTCTAATTGTCTATTTGTACCGGTGAAGCTAGCTAAAATGTCGTCCACATATCGGTGCCAGTACGAGTACATACATTTTTTACTAAGTGGGTGTTTATAAATTATTTTTTCTATATTATCCATGAAAATTTCTGCTAGTAGGGGATTGACGGAGTTGCCCATAATCAGACCATCGTTAATGCTATAAAACTCTCCATTGAAATGAAAATAATTTTGATTCAAACACACTCTTAATAAGGTAATGATATCAGAGTGAATTTGTAACGACACTGGCGTCAAACCAGTACTCCAATACCACTGCTAGTAGCTCCTACAACAGTTACCTACCTCGTAAGACCAGACCAGAGCGATACTATAATAAATTTGGACGTCCCACACCGAGATGGCGGTACTTTCGCCGTAAAACGATAGAAATGAATCACGGACATACAATCGAGGTAATTCGAACACCAGTACGAAAGAGTTTATTTAATTCTATTTCCAACATAACTGTAACGAAATCTGAATAAAAGCAATTCTAATCAAACAGCCCTTTATGTCCTACCCCCCTGACTACCCAAGGCAATCACAAACTAGCGCCCGAGCAGGGTGCACTCATAAATTGGCGCTTGAGCAGGGTGCACTCACAAATTATAGGATTAACATTAATATATGTGAGCAAGTTATCAACAAGAGTTATAGTTTCTTTAGAAGGTATACTAGGGAATGCATTTGTTACATCGAAAGATATGAATTTAGAATTGAAGAAAAGTATTAGTTTACCCCTATAAAAGTTGGAATTTTGAAATTTTTTTGTGTTATTTTTACGTTTTCCATCAACAACAACACGAAAAAACAGTTTTTAGAAAAAAAATCCTGTGTGTATGTCGTCGTCGTCGGCCACTTTTCGTTACATGTCTTGTTAGCACGATACAGCCTTCGGAGTGCAACAAGTCACCAATTTGATGATTGATTATTGTTAAGGACATATCACATATGAACCCTATTGATTTTCAGCTCACCAGAGCCAGTACAACGGGTGCTATGGTACTTGAAGTACGACTTTTTTGTCATTTTTTTGAGAAATCTCAGTTTGTTAGCACGATACAGCCTCTGGAGTTCAACAAGTCACCAATTTTATGATTGAATATTACTCAGGACACAACACAAATGAACCCTATTGATTTTCAGCTCATCATAGCCAGTACATCCAGTGATATAGTACTTTATGTACGATATTTTTGTCATTTCTGGAGAAATTTCAGTTTGTTAGCACGATACAGCCTCCGAAGTTCAACATGTTACCAATTTTATGATTGAATATTATTCAAGACATCTCACTACCAATTTTGAGCTCACCAGAGCTAGTATCACAGGTGCTATAATACTTTAAGTACGACATTTTTCTAATTTTTGGAGACTTTGTTAGCATGATACAGCCTTCGGAATATACACAAGAACTAATTTCATGAATGACTATTATTGAGAGTGTCTCAAAGATGAATCTGATTGATACTCAGCTCACTAAAGCCAGTACAACGGGTGCTATGGTACTTGAAGTACCAAATTTTTGTCATTTTTGGAGAATTTTCAATTTGTTAGCACTATACAGCCGCCAGAGTGTATACAAGTGACCAATTTTATGATTGAATATTGTTCAAGGTGTCTCACAGATGTACCCTATTGATTTTCAGCTGACTAGAGCGAGTACAGCCAGTCTAATAAATCCAGATATACATTTTTGGTTAATTTTGTAGAAATTTCGGTTTGTTAGCACGATACATCCCCCGAAGTGTATACAAGTGACACTTTTATGATATAATATTATTCTGGGCCACAGATGCGGAAAAGTTAGTTTTAATCCGTTTATTTTTTATTTGATAAGTTGTAGGCTACCCAACTAAATTTTTCGACATTTAAATTTTTCCCTTATGTAAATAACATGATGTTCGACAGTATGCATTCAATTAGCAATATTTCGTTGTGTTTTAATACATCATGTAAGTATTTTCAATAAATAATTACAATTAATGATAATTTTCTCCAGAATGTCTCTTTATGGCGAACGGTTTTCTTGGCATGTACAACGTCTTAAAATCTACATATCTTCTAAACCATACATTTTATCGAGTTAAACAAAGAGTACCTTTTTGTTAACAAATCCATTGAAAAATTCATTTTTGCTATCTTTAAAGTATACTGTAAAAGTTACGGATTGTTAACCACTGGGCATGAGCCGCCCCTAGCCTTCGGATAGTAGTGTAGAATTATTTATTCTGTCAAACACACTACATGGATATACTTAATTATCCTTAAAAAATTCGTAATGTTCCAATGTATAATTTAGAAAATATACTTAAATATAAGTTCTGATATCGCAACTTTGAAGGCCTATAACTCAGAAACGAGGGGTCGTACGGAATTTTTTCTGTCACAGCATTATTTTCACGTCATCTACTCACTCCTGAATTTTTTGCATGAAGTCCCGGAACACCCTGTATGTGTAAGTCGGTCGAAAATAACAAAACTTACTGTGATTAACTATCTCGACCCTTACTTCGTGGATTCTACTCATTCTACTGTTTTAAATGAAACTTACTGTTTCTAGATAATTCAACAATATATTTTTAAAAACTCTAATAAAATATTTAATAACGAAACAATTGTCAATTTTCTTAGAGTTTTTAAAAATTGTTCAATATATTGTGGAATGATCTAGAAACAGTATGTTTCACTTAAAACAGTAAAGATTACTGTATTTTATTCAATGTACTTACAACTCATATGAAGTTAAACTTTCACTCTCAATCACAAAAAGTTTGTGGTAATGTTGTCACATTATACAGTGCTATTCAAAAGTCCCCTCCCCTTCCCTCGTATCTTTTGAACGGCTACACTTTGGAGGGTGAAAATAAAGTGTTGTAAACTTCTCTACGAATGGTAACAGGTGACGTAATAGTAATAGATGACGTCACAGTGCCACTCTGGCCAATAATTTTAAATAGGACCTTATGGCAAGTGATATCTCGTTTGAAAGGCATTGACATTGGCTACATAGCCATATTAATTTTGTTTGGGTTTAAATTAATTTTGACGGATAAATTAAATAAATACCAAAATTATTGGAATTATTTTTTTGAATTTAATTAATCAAATATCAACAATGGATTCTTATAGCAAGTGTTCGGAATGTGCTCCGTCTACTTCCTGACAGTAATACATCCTATTAGTCAACTCTTGTCGTACTCGTTCGAATGTGTCAGCTGAAATAGCATTGCATTCTTCAGTAATTCTTTCTTTCAAAACGCCAATGCTATCTGGTGCCGTAGTATAAACCTTGGATTTAAAGTACCCCCATACAAAAAAATCTAATGTGTCAGATCTGGTGACCGATGTGGCCATTCTATAGGACCTCGCCGGCCGATCCATCTACCTCAATATTCTTCATCCAGGTAACGTCTTACTGCACCATAATAATGTGCAGGAGCCCCATCTTGTTGAAATGTTATTTCCAGATGGCCGAATTCATCTTGATTATCTTCCAGAATTTCAAGAATTGACGGCTCAATTGCATATTGTAACATCTCCAGATACACTTCCCCGCTTTAATTTGAATTTAGGAAAACGCGACCAACTATGTGGTTTCCCGAAATACCTGCCCAAAAACTGACTTTTTCTGGAAATTGGGTATGTTATTCACCAAAGTGTGAGGATTTGTGTCACTCCAATACCTTACATTTTAGGTATTCACATTTCCATTGAGGCAAAAAGTACTTTCGTCACTAA
Source organism: Galeruca laticollis (assembly GCA_963921935.1). Lineage (NCBI taxonomy): Eukaryota > Metazoa > Arthropoda > Insecta > Coleoptera > Chrysomelidae > Galeruca > Galeruca laticollis. The sequence goes on along the minus strand of OY998179.1, from coordinate 51,230,707 downwards.
AACAAATTGTTTTTGTGTAATGTGGGTTTCGACTAATTTTATTTGTCATACATTCACAGAATTCGAGTCTTCTGTCGGGGTCGTCATCCGAAAGGTGCTGCACCATTTTTAACTTGTATGGATGGAATTTATTTTTAGCTAACACTATCTGTACTGTACTTTTACTTACTTCACAGATAGACGCAACTTTAGTTGAAGAGGAAGTAGGGTTTTACTACCATTTCAGCAACTATATCAATTTTTTTATCATCACTGAATGTTGGGCAACCAGATCGTTTGGCATCTTGAACACTACCTGTTGCTTCAAACTTGTGAAGAAGCTCCCTCAAATAAGTCTCGAGATATGGCGATCTGGGTATCTCTCATTAAATGAACGTTCCGCTTCATGGAGATTCTTTCTAGATTCACCAATTATTAAGATAGCTGCTACTTTGTCGGCTTGAGTACGTACTATTTTCCCTATGTAAACTCTTAAACGTCTCGTTAAACAATAATAAAATTAAATATTTAAGCTATTTAGAAAAGTTTTGCAAAGCAACCAATACTATTAAATTAAAAACGTCAATTTTTTTGACAACTAACCAGAGGCGGACTGAAAAATGTTCAATATTCAAATGTGAAATAATAATTTTGGTATTTATTTAATTTATCTGTCAAAATTAATTTAAACCCAAACAAAATTAATATGGCTATGTAGCCAATGTCAATGCCTTTCAAACGAGATATGACTTGCGATAAGGTCCTATTTAAAATTATTGGCCAGAGTTGCACTGTGACGTCATCTATTACTATTACGTCACCTGTTACCATTCATAGAGAAGTTTACAACACTTTATTTTTACCCTCCAAATTTTATTAATGTAAGTGTAGCCGTTCAAAAGATACGAGGGGGGGAGGAGACTTTTGAATAGCACTCGTGTATAATAATGAAACTCAAGATCTTGTTGTTTCAATTTATTAACATTTTCCATGATAGTTTTGAATAAAATTTAGAATAAATGAACGGCATATTCAGAGTTGGCACAAAGGGGGGTGACCCCATAGGAGCGGACCTGATAAATTTGCTATAACAATGGAGATTTCCAGAGCTATTTGCTATTTATCTCAGCTTTGAATGCAGACAAACCTCGTGGATACAAAAAAATTTTTAACCTGTAATATGTTCACGAAACTGTTGAATTAAATACACTGAAATTTCTAAGGCAACTTTTATGTATAATGGACAAAACTTCAAGGTAGATATTGATATATTCCAATTATCACTTCGAAATAGCGCATTGAAAATCTTATTATATTTGTCAATCACCCACCTGAAGTCTCAAACTGTCAAATGTTAAAAAACTTCATTGTATGCCGATAATACTTAAAATTCAATCAATATTTCATTGTAAGCAGATTATTGGGTAATATACAAATTATTAAATGCTAATGAGCATATTTATCCAGGAATTCGGGGTAAAGGGCGTGCCACTGGGTCACTTGATACATGAAGATGATAATGTGGTCGTCCAAAGAGCGGCTGTTAATCGCGACCACTGCATACTTGAGCGTCTCCCTTCTCTGGATGAATTTAGTAAAACCCTTGAGGCTAGTGTCGAGCATTTCTGCTACATCACGCCCGTGCTTAACTTCGGCTTGTTTACAAACTCAATACTATTTTACACTTATACAATTTATATTATCTTGAACATTGTGAACTTTGCCGGAGACGTTCGAATGTGGAAGTTTTAAGTGACGATTGCTTGAAATATAGTGTAGGTCATATTTGAGTATGTGAAGAGTCGTATTGAAGATTACTAAATATTACACTTGACTGCAAAATGTTTAGAACATACACTCCATCAAATTGACCTTTACTTTGATGTCAGGGTGGTGAGGATGTTAGGATAGATTCACACTATAATGTCGATTACAGTTCGTTCAAGGTCCGATCTCGGTCTGGTAAAGTCTTATCATGTTCACATTATATTGATAAGTCGACCGAGAGTATATATATTAGTACCTGTGGTGCATACAAACTTTTATGTCATATAATTGGCGTAAAACATATAGTGTAGCAACGTAATCGTATATCCCCTTTAAGTTATGTTGCGGAGCTAAACTCTGGAAGGTATTAATATTTTGTTTACTTTCACCAATACCTATATTGTATCGGTTACGTGACTGAAACCGATAGTGTGAAGGCTCTTTTATTAGCTATTACCCGCTGAAGCGACAAGTGCATCAAATATAAAAATGGAAATTTGAAAATTAGCATTTAATAATTGCAAACATTTATTTGTACGTGTTGGAATAAACTAGGATGCACCCACACCCCTTTGGACTTCTACCCATGAGTCGATGGTATACACACGACACGGTTAAGAAAGGATGGACTGATGGGTCAAACATTTGTATGCCAACAATGTCTGCAAACAAAGGACGCAGACTTGTTATTGTGCATTGCGCTGTAAATGAAGGATGAGTTCCAAATACCTTAAATATCTGTGGAAAAAAATGGAAGATTGCAACGTTGACTATCATAAGAACACGGTTTGGATTCACATTGATCCCAAACTTGAGCCAAATAGTGTTGTAGTTCTTGACAACGCTTCTTATCATTCACGACAGCTCAATAAAATATCAAATAAAAGCTACAAGAATACCGAACTTCAACATTTTTCAATGGATATTAATTTATACTTTGAAGATTCTTATACAAAATAACAACTGATTGAAGTTATACAGATAAAGAAATTTGAGAAATTATACGCCCCAGAGAGTATTGCTGAAAAGCATGGACACTCTATAGTGAGACTTCCTCCTTATTTTTGTATTTTCAATCCCATCTAGTTAATTTGGGCACAATTGAAAAAGAGATTAAAAAAGTAATCAAAATTAAAAATGTTCATACGAATATTGAGCTAATCCATATTAATGGAGGAAACAAATTTATTATTGATTTACACGACGATAGTGATAGTGAAGCAGATGATATGGGAGAAGAAAATTAATCAATTTTAATATATTTTTAATGTTTCTTATTATAGTAGTGACAAACAGGAATTAGACATAATATTTATTTTTATGGAACTGTTTTATTCATTGTTATATAATTTATTTTTTAGTTACTTTGTTATAGAATTTAGTTTTGTCCATAAAAAATCGAATCGGATACAAACAGGGCTCATCTGGGATCCCGATTAAACCGAATGCCCTTTCAACAATTACGTAACATCAAATACAATATAGGTATTGGTGAAAGTAAACAAAATATGAATACCTACCAGAGTTAAGGTCCGCAACATAACTTAAAGGGGATATACGATTACGTTGCTACACTATATGCTTTACGCCAATTATATGACATAAAAGTTTGTATGCACAAAATTTTAGAATTTAAATTTTTTTAAATCATCCGAAATAGAGACAATCTATATTATTCATTATTCAATAGAGAAAGTAAATAAGAGGCAAACTGAAGAATCATGAAGGAAATTTTCAATACACTTTGTAAATACACTTATGTGAGGTATATAACATGATTTCTAGCCTTTGAGAGAGAGAATTTTGAACGTTACATTTCATTATAACAATCTATTTCTCATACAATAAAAGTCAAAACATTCTGATTTGTTTTCAAAAATAATAATTAGATATTGAAAGAAATTTTCTGATAACATTGTGTAATTATTTAATACAGTATCCGCCAAAATAAACAGTACCGAAAATAAAAATAAAAATTAATTTTTAATTTCTGTAATGTAAGTGTTTAAAATGTTCACCATTTCGACGCAAACAAGCTTCATATCGATTTTGTAAGTCAATAAACATATTTATAAAAAGTGGTTGATGTAACTGCCGAAAAATTTTTTGTATTCTTTCCCGTACTTCGGCAATATTCGCCGGCGGATTTTCCGAGTGAAATATTTTGTCCTTCATTATGCCCCAAATGTATGCGTCAGGTGGCGTCAGATCAGGTGAATGAGAAGGATATTCGAAGTCTGTTCCCCGAGAAATTATTCTATTATCGAAATGCTGACGGAGTAAGTCTAAGGTGCGCACAGCTGTATGGCTCGTTCCACCATCTTGTTGGAACCATTGTGTGCGAAACTGTAGATTTTGTGCACGGCAAAAGTTATTTAGATCTCTCACAAAAGGTATAATAATTTTCTCTCAATAACGCTCTTGGTTGACAGTAAGTGGATTCTGATTATCATCTTCAACGAAATAAGGACCAATCATTCCATAACCAGATACCGCGCACCAAACGGTAACTCGAAGACTGTGGAGTGGTTTCTCTACAATGACATCAGGACGTTCAAATCCAAGGAATCTGGTTGTTTGTCGATTGATATAGCCGCTAAGATGAACGTGACTCTCGTCAGAAAACCATATGTTTTTCAAAAATTCGAGATCTTCGTAAATTAAACTCAACATGCGACCACAGTAAATTTCTCTTGCACGTTTGTCCGCAGCATTTAGTCGTTGTCCAACTTGAATACGGTATGGATAACCACCAATTGATTTGAACATGGGACGTAAAGACGTTTCACTAATGTTGAGTTTACATGCAGTTCTTAGAAGACTTCTTTGAGGTGATTGCACAACTTGGTTAAAAACACGTCCTTCATTTTCGTTAGTGCATACTGTTTTTCGACGACCTGAAGAACCTTTACGTTGACACAATACACGACCAGTGCGACGAAATTTTTCAACAACAGCTAACATCACACTTTTACTAGGAGCTGCTTTATTAAATTTTTGTTGATATTTTATTGACACCTGTTCTAAGCTTGGACCATCATTACGACCTTTTCCGTATGAACGAAAATAATGCTCTACCAAAAAAACTTTTTCTTCCGTTGTTAGAACCATTTTTAAATCAAATTTAACTGCAGCGTACTATTAATATATCAACTAATGACAATTAAGTCAAATATGACAAATCCATATTACATAAACAACTCCAAAGCACTCTCTGTTTCGGTACTGTTTATTTTGGCGGATACCGTATTTGTCAAGGTAGAAAGTAAAAATAATAACATTAAGTTTATAAAGTATGACATTTGAGAAATGAATTGTCATTCTGAATAGATCTAATTGAAATAAAAAGAGCTGTCATTTCTAAATATTTTGGAATATAATTTAAAGGAAGTAATATATAAGATTTAATCATTTAAAGACTTTAAACAGAATGTCCTAGAAGTATAGATGAGCAATTTATAACTTGAAATGAAATTTATCAACAATAATTTTTATAGCCAATTTTGATTGGTGGAGTAGATTTGAAATATTTTGATTAGCGACAAGCGTATCGAAAACTAAAAAAATTTAATAGAAAAATTTGTTGATAATGGACACTATTGACTAGGTAGAAATTCTTTTTGGTAGAAGTGAATGGGTGAGAAGCAAAATTTTTAGAAAAATAATTCAAAACTATTCAAAAAGCAGCACATTGGAGTGAGTACTGACCGTAAAATTTCATCTATATAACCAAGTAAAATATCGTATCGTGGGAATGATGTCTCTACGATACATTTCAGAAAGGACTGGACTATCGAATTCCATTTAAAATGTATTGATGTGGATGAAATGTAATATCAACTTTAGCTATTATTCAAGCACGACAGGCTGTTTGGCTTACCAGGAGGTAATCTAAAAACAATCAATGAGGTGTATTAAAATGGAAGAGTGAACAGGTATTTAAAACTATTTCATTCATATAAAAAAGGTTAAATAAACTTACTTGTGTTGTGCAAATATTTGAACTTTGGTATTTCATGTACTCTGGCCATCGTTATTTTCGCCATTTTTATTTCATAGACAATTTTGTAACAAGATTCATTTTTTAAGTGTGTATATAATGTTGCCTATTTTGTAATCACATATAATAATAATTCATTTGAGTGTATGTTTTGTTGAATGAATGATCATCATAGATAGTTTGTTTTCATGAGTTTTTTTTAAATGAATAATGTATTTGTTTTCAATATATTGAATAACGTTTTTCACTTGAAAAACTTGAAATTATATTGTTGAGAAGTTTCAATTTTATTTTGATGATTGCTCCATCTATATTCAATAGTTGACAGTATTGACCAAACGTTTCTGAATCGTAGAGGGGTTTGAAGTTGAGCATACAGGACCGTCTCTAGGATTTATAAAGAAATTAAAGCGAGTATTTTTTTATTAAAATTTTTTTTCTTTATTTAAATGCAAGGATTTTACTTTTTTGGCGCTCATAATTGAAATTAAAATAGTTTTGTTTTAACATATGAACCCTACTTTGAGATCATAGAGTTTTTCATGCAAGGTATAATTAATTTATGACCTATTTTAAAATTTTCTAATATACCGGGCAAACCAAAACTAATAATTCATATCAACTAAACATTAACAATAATAATCGGATTTCTCACACATACCAATCCAGTATAATATATATATATATATATATATATATATATATATATATATATATATATATATATATTAAACTATGTTTTTATATACGCAATTACTATTTATATTAATTTAATTTAATTAGATATGAGATATTTATATTTTTATTTGTTTGAATTTGTGTGGCTAGCTCAGTTATTTATTATTATATGATATATTATTATTTATTATATGATATTGTTCGGGAGCATGAGACTTTTTCTACTCTTTGAGTTCTGGCTTTGTTTGGATATATTTTGCTCATTCAAAATAAAAAGAAACACAAAACACAATAGTTTCAATAATTTAAATTTATAATGAAATTTTTATTTAAATATTTATCAAAAAGTTACGCCTATGGAATGGAAATGATAGACACCATCTTATGCGCATGCCCTAAAATCGAACAGAAACGAGACGGAACGAACGTTTCTTATCGACGCTCTGCATCTGCGTGAATATTAGATACATAGCATCGTTGTCGTTATAACAATGTTGATGAATTTGAATAAAAGAATTTACGTTAGAAATTATCTACATACACTAAATGAATTGTTCGGAAGAAATAGGTTACAAGATTATATATACAAATGGAAATATTATATGAATGGATTAAGATGCATTTTTCTTATATGATTTGAAAATACGTAAGTACAAGCATTATTATATTACAGAATAGGCCTTTTTAAATAATATTTAGATTTTATCTAGTGAATAAACTACATAAAGTCCTTTTTCTTTTTTATAGATCGATCATATAGACGCAAGAATTCTTATATATACATGGAAATAGTCACTGAATTTATACTCAAAAGTTATTATTCTTATTATTGGCCAATAATATTCAAAGAAGCACTGACCTGATGTCTGGATTCTGGATCTGTCCCGTCTGGAAACAGGACTACGCCTTCCGAAGTTCAAGCTGCGTACTTTGTTGAGAAATTTGGATATTCTCACGGGAAAACTGGATACAAATACATGTGTGTTCTAAGTGTTATATTTGTTAAGAATCTATAGCTTTGATCATGAAAATTTGTGATTTACTTGATATTTCTGGAAAAATTCTTCATCATCTCCTCGCTATTTCGACGCCAAAGACCAACTACCAACGCTTCTATTTGATCGTCATTTTTTTTATCAACAACGAATATATTGTTTCTAAGCTCACTAATTATCAATAAAGTTTTTTTGTTAATTTTAGTTGATCAAAATTTGTCCTGTCATTTTTCCACCAATCACATTGTTTCTGGAGCTGTTGAACTATATTCACAATTGCTACACTTTATGAAGTTTTTGGAAACATATATAAATGTAAATTTCACTTGAAAAGTATCTGTTTTCTTTTACTATTCAACGAATTTCAATAGAACAAGTCTTTTACAGATAGTGAAATTCATTGTTATATGTCGATATGGCAATGTCTAGTTTTGTTTTGACATATATTGACAATTTGAAAATAATATTTATATTTGTGAACATAAATTATTTTATAATATCTTTTGCTTTGGTTATTTATACTATTTAAATTCTCTAGTAGCAAATATTTCTTTAAATCCATCATCATTTTTTATTCATTGATTCCATAAATTTGATACACATTGTGACATATAAATTATCTTTATGTCATTGATATTTTTATCTTTTAAACTTCCAGCTTACTGTCAAACATTTAATAACCGATTGCCCAAAATTCCAACAATCAAGACAAGATAACAACCTCAGCAACAATTTAGACCAAGTTCTTGGCGAAAATATGAAATTGATTTATATTATTACTGTTTCAACTAATACTTATATTAAATTAGATAACTAAAATTCGTTTAATTTCAGATGAAACAGCTGATTTCTTCTTGACAACTAAACATCCATATTGGGCAGATTTCATGTTCTCCACTATACTTGTTGAGCATTTTCAAATTTTAGACAATTATTAAGGTAATTTCTTCATATTTATTGTTGCTCTTTTAATTATTGTAAACAAATGATTTAATATATTCTGATTTTATATGCATTTTTACTCATTATTGTGTTTTTCTTAATGTGTTTTTAACTACATAGTTTCAATCCATTTCAAATACTAAGCAAAATATTCTCAAACAGCTGATACTCTTTAATATATAAGATATATGGTTCAATATATATATATATATATATATATATATATATATATATATTTGATAAATTATTCCATCAAGAGAAAGGAAATCAGCATAGGATGAAACAGGTATTATTGCACTAGAATTAATTTAAAACAAACATCCAGTATATTGTTATGTAGTAAAACGGCATTATCATATAAGCTATTTCAATGATCTAAACACATAGGCATCAATAACATAAATTTCAAATAAAGAACTAGAGCAATTAAAAAACAAACTGTAATTGTCATGCAACATACTGTATATAATAATATTTACAATAATTATCTTTTAAAGTGCGCGGAAATTTAAGTAACAAGTGATATTGTGAAGATTTGCCAGAAAAATGTTTAATAAACCAACAATATAAAATCTTTATCTTTGATTGGTTATCCATGACATAAGACATAATAATACTAAAGCAATTTAAGAATTTCATAAGAAAAATCAAGACACCATATGTTATATAAACTTATTAGAGTATAAACAGTTTGATAGCAACGGAGGTTAGCAACGAAATTTATTGAAAACGATTGAAGGAGATAGATATTTGATTAAAATGGAAGCAGACATGTAATAAAATTTGAGAAACTAAAATAGAAATTAACAGGGAAAAATTAGAAAGTTTCTTGAAAGGACCATATCAAAACCTCCAAAGGAATTAACAATATACAAATAACCCAAAATAATGCATTACAAGACATGCAAATTGGAGATACGATGAATGAAATGGATACCTGTAATACATTATGTGATATATTAACTGAATTGGACACAGATAAGTTATTTCATTTATAATTTCTTTTGCGTTACAATAAACAACTGAACTTACTAATATTTTATGTGTTTGAACGTTTACAAACATGGTAGTTTATTCGTTTAGTTATAAGTATAGTTAATATAAACTTACCTGTTTTTAGTATTAGTCACAGTTTACAAAGATATCTTTGAAGAAAAGCTTGATGATTTAGTCACACAGTATATAGTCAGTAACATTATAATTCTTCATTTCCTTTTCAGAGTAACTAGATAAATTCACTATTTGATATAATAACTATTTGAAACATTAACTATAAACATTTATTATAGGTTATAATTACGTTTACTTATGAATAATATACATACTACCATAGATAAATAGTTTTAATACTACTAAAATCATCAAGTAATATTTTAGATTGAGTCGTTATTTGTTTTCATTTTTCATATCACATATCTACGTTCTTTATTTGATATTATAAGCAAGTAAGAGATGTCGATATTTTTTTTATATCTTAGCATTAAATTCAGAAAACATTCTATGTTGTTTAAATTAGACAACCAATAATACACCATTCAATATACGGGTGGATTATAGTTGAATGAAGCTAGTGCCGGACTCACCCATTATAAATCAAAACTAAAACAAATTTTAAATAGAGTCTCAATAGTCGGGAAAATAACATTAATGTTTAGAAACAAATCATAATCAGTGGCGCAACATAATAAATTTAAAACTAAAGAGCATTCATCATAGTACAAATAATTTATTAAGAGTTAAAAAAAAAGACTAGGAAAATAAATAATATAACAATTTTGATGAACCCAAATGCGTGGCAGATGACAATTTCTGTATTTATATATTGATAAATAATAATCTACAACAATATATATGTATATATATATATATATATATATATATATATATATATATATATATATATATATATATATATATAACCAATGAAGAGATGGTTACCACTCATTCTTTGTAACCTATTTTGCGTGATTTACCCATTTATTTCTGTTTTTGTTTTTATATATTGGATTTTATATGTTAGAGAAGAAAAACAAACAGGGATGTGTGCTAAAAAGAGTGAGATATGGGACAACAATTTTAAAAAGGAGATGGACGAAATGAATAGGAAGCTGAGAGATACAAATGAAGAAATGAGGAGAATAGGAGGAAGTTTAGAACAGAATTCAAGTACCTTCAGCGGATTTTGTGGATGGAGCAATTAGGTATGATGGAAATATTAATCATATTCATCCCAAAGTATTTATCACAATTGTGAGAAGTAGGGTTGAAAATATTAGGGATCTGGCGGAAATGAAATTAGTAATCAGGGGTATGTTAAGTGGGATGCCATTACTATGGTTCTGTAACGAGGAAAATAAAATAGAAAATTTCAGGGATTTTGAGAACAGATTTTTAAACTACTTTTGGGGAGAAATTCAACAGGCAAGTTTCCGGGAAATATTATATATCGGAAAGTTTGGTTATGGTCGTAACAGAAATATGAATATGTACGCTATGACATTGTACAACACAGCACAATATTTAGAACCGGAAATGAGAGAGGAAGAAATAGTCTTATACATATCTAGGCATTTCAATCAAGAAATGGCAGAGACCATAGCTCTGCATAACATCAAAAGGATGGAACACTTATCAAGTTATCTGCAAAGATTAGAGAGGAGTGTAGCAAATCAGAGTGGATACAATCGGACAAATCCATATCAGGGAAATCATTATAATGATAATGATAGACAGGGTAATCGAAATTTTAGGGAGAACAATGGAGATGCTAGGAACTTTAGTAGGTATAGTGGTAATCGGGGGAATTATATGGGAAATAGAGATGATAGGCAGAATTTGAGAAATTTTAATCAAAGAGATAATAGAAATGGAGACAGTGGATATAATTAAAGGGGATATAATCCAAGAAGTGGAAATAATCATTGGAATGGTCCAGGTTTGCAAAATAGTAGAGATCGGGAAGAGAATAGGGGAGGTAATAGACAAAATACAGGTAGTAGGCAGAATGAAAGAAATAGTAGGGATAATCAAAATAGGGGAGATGATAGACCTGGGGAAACTGTCACAGGACAGGACCATAGAGATTTTGCTTAAATCGCTTCCATGTCCATAATATCATTTATTCTTCTAAATATGAGCATACAAGGGAATTTATTGATGAAAATGGGGATAATATTGACAATGAAAATCTAAAGTTAATCTTTGTTAAAGGAAAAATACAAAATATTTCATGTAATATTCTTCTGGATACAGGTTCTGAGGTTACATTGATACATAAAAATATTATTGAAAATTTAGAAGGAAACGATATTATGATTATAAAAACGAATAAAATTTCATTAGTGGGAGCGAACAATAAAAAACTGTATGTATGAGACAAGAAGTACTTTTATTGTTGAATTACAAACTGGAATTAACAAATATAAATCACAAATGTTAGTAGTAGAGAATCTTAATTTTGACATAGTATTAGGGACTGACGAAATGAATAATCATGAAATGATTATTAATTATAAAAATCAATGTTTAGAATGTAAAGAGGACAGGATTCCGTTTATAAATAGCAATAAGAAAAATATTGAAACACAAAAAACTCGTTGGTTAAGTCAAATTAAAGGTTTACAATGGGAAGAATATCAGCATTTGGGGACAACAGAACAAGAACAACAAATTAAAACTACTTGGAAAGCATAAGCGGTTATTTAATGAAGAACTATGTGTAGCTAAGGAGTATGTACATAAATTAGAGATGAATAGTGAAATAAAGAATTTTGAAGTGAAAACATACCCCATACCATATAAAATTAAAAATGAGGTGTATGAAGAACTGGACAAAATGCTAGCAGAAGGAATTATTGAACGATGTGACTCACCATACATAAGTGCAGTTACATGCGTAAGGAAGAAAAATGGACAGATACGGATATGTTTGGATGCTAGAAATATTAATACCTACACAAAAAAACAATATGAAAGCCTTATGAATATAGAGAGACTATTTGGCAGGATAACTAAGGCAAAAGTATTCTCAAAATTAGATCTAAAGCATAGTCTTTGGCTTATTCCTTTGGATATAAAAAGTAGAGCTTATACTGCATTTATGATTGATGGAGTAGTCTATCAATTTTGTGTGGTTCCTTTTGGTTTGCAAAGTTCCTGTGCAGCTCTGGTTAGAGCACTGCACTCAATTTTAAATAAATATGAAGGATTCACTCTCCACTATATTGACGACATTTGGGAAACGAAACTTTACACCAACAACATTTAGAAATAATATTGAGGGAATTGGAATTAGCTGGTTTGAAATTGAATTTAGAGAAATGTAAATTTTATCAACAGGAAGTAAAGTATTTGGGATATGTTTTAACTACAAGTGGTATTAGAATGGATCCAGACCGAGTCAAGGTAATTTTAGAATTCCAAACACCAAAGAATCTTAAAATAATAAGAGGTTTTTTGGGAATATCAAATTATTACAAGAGGCTGATTCCAGATTTGAGTAAATATGAAATTCCACTGATAGAATTGCATAGAAAAACGTTAGATGGGAATGGACAAGAGAAAGAGATATGGCTTTTAAACAATTGAAGAAAATTTTCACTCAGAAATTGGAAATTTATCATCCACAATATGACAAACCTTTCATCGTACGTACCGATGCATCAGGTGAGAGACTAGCTGGAGTTCTGATACAGGTACAACAAGGAGTTGAAGTTCCAATTAGTTCCATATCCAGAGTAACCAAAAATTTTGAAAAAAAATATTCAGTCACAGAACTAGAAATGGCTAGAGTAGTTTTCTGTATAACTAAATTTAGATATTTTTGTTGGGAGCAAAGTTCATTCTAGAAAGCGACCATTCAGCACTTACAGCTATGATGAAGAATCGATATGCAAACAATAGAGTGCACAGATGGATATTGCTACTCCAAGAATATGACTTCGAAATAAAACATATACCAATTAAAACGAATATAGTAGCAGATATTTTAAGCAGAGAGACACAAGTAGGATGTGAAAGTACAAAATTTAAAATCGGAATTAATAGACTAAAACAAGAAGAAGGATTATACTCAATAAAAAATATAAGAGGAAATCAAACAAATTTAGATCAAAATATGAAGAATAAAGGAATAGAAATTGATGGAATTTGGTACAAAAAGTTGGAAGATAGGGAAGTTTTTCTAATTACTAAAGATTTAGCAAGAGAAATTTTGCAAGACTTACATGAAGAGTATGGGCATATCGGAACACGAAAATTATGGATGTTATATAGAGAAAATTATTTTACAAAAAAGGTTGTTGTTGCAGCAAAGGAGATTTGTAAACGGTGTAAACTATGTCAATTAATGAAGGAAAAGAACTATCATAATCAGAATATAGCGAAACCTATATTGTCAAATAAACTTTTAGAAATAGTAGCGATAGATTTTATTAGCAATTTAGTTGAAAGCATTCAAAGAAGTAAACACATATTGATCATGATTGATATTTATTCTGAATATGTGAAAGTAAACTCATGCAAGCAAACCAATACGAAAATAGCAATAGCATGTGTACAAAATTTTATAACTACACTAGGAAAACCAGAAAATATTATATTAGACCATGCTACCTACTTTGAAAGCCAAAGATTTAACAGCATGTGTAAAAACAGTGGTATTAATCTAACCTTCATTAGTATTAGGAAGCCTTCCTCTAATCCAGCAGAAAGATATGTTAAAGAAGTGATAAAATGTTTAAGAATGTTATGTACTAGTCATCAGGAACAATGGGAGAATTATTTACCACAAGTTGAGAAATATTTAAATCAAATACATCACGGAGTAACAGAAGAATGTTCAGAGTATATGATGACAGGAAAAGCACCAGAACGAAATTGGGAAGTAGATAGACACATGGAAATGAATGAAGCACTAGAAAAGGTAAATAGGAATTTGAAGAAAAATGCAGAAGGATACATTAAGAGAACAAATAAAAATAAAAAGGATAGGGTGACTTTTAAGAAAGAAGAGATGGTGATAGTTAAAGCGTTAAGAGTACAAAACAGAAAAGAGAATGTATGTGCCAAGCTACTCCCATATTTTGAAGGTCCATATGTAGTGGATAATGAAAATGCCCAGAACAGCTATGGATTAGTAGATCCACATACAGGAAAATTAAGAGGAGTATTTATTATTGAAAATGTTTTCAAGTACTATGAATAATATGAATAACAAGGGGGAATAGGTGATATTATGAGACTGAAGTGTGTAAATAATATAGGATAATTTTATGTTGATTATTATTTGTTTTTAATATTTATAAGGAAAGGAAACTGGAAAAATAGATTCTCACGTCCTTCAATTATACAATGAATTAGATAATGAATAGAAAGAATTGTAAGAAGTGAAACGTTTGATCAAATAGATAGAAGTTAGGATGTGTAAATATATAATTAGAATAGATAGGTATTCGGTTAATAACTACAACAATTTAAATGATAATAATGATTAACAAATTTAAAAAATGAATCTAAATTTACAATGATAAAAAAAATTATTTAAAGTAGTATAATTAGGTGCAGAAATAATAGAAAAATAAAGAGGCGAATGAAGAATATATGGCAATTATAGATATCTTACTAATGGTAATTATGAACATAGATAGAATGTAATTATTGGAACAGATGTACTGGAAAGATATAAAGATAAATCAATAATAAATTTGAAGAGAAATTGAGATTTAATGGATGATAAATAGACTTTGAAAATCAAGATATGGTGGAAGAAAAGGTTAATGTTAAATATAATGAAAATACGATTGAACATAAATAAAATAATGATTATTAAGAAGAAGAGGATTTGAGTGGAATTGTAGATTGTGAGGATAAATAGTATATAATTATAAATAATTCAATGAATAGGAATGAGAAAATTGTGTCGATGGAATTGATAGTGGCGAAATGATTTGCATTACCATATAGAAGAAAATATAATGTTAGAAGTATGAAAATGATAAGAAGGAATTATAAAAATAACATGTACAGTGTATATAAATCCATGAGTTTTAACAAAGATATAGATATTAGATAATAAGTATGCAAGAATAATAAACTATGCTATACCTTCATATAAAGCACCAAAATGACAAGCTAAAATAATAGATACGACCAATAATTCATAATCATTTATTAAAAAGAAAAGCAATAACATTAAAAGGATGGTATTCATAAATAACAACATATGATTATAAATAAAACATTAGAATTAAATCTGAAATAGAAAATAAATAATAATTTTATAAGCAATTCTAGAGATAAATCAATTAATTGTGGGAAATGTAGAATGATGTATATAGGATAATAATTACTACTCTTAAATGAATAATAAATAATATTGCAAGTACTTAAATTAATACATAATAGTTATTTGAAAATAGTAGGTTAAGTAGATTTATAAAATAGACATGTCAAGTCAAGATTAATACATTACAAAGAATGAACAGAAACAGTTTATTATCAAAGAAAGCAATGAATAAAAAGATTTCATGTGAAATTGAAATTTTAGCAGCTATTAACACGGCTAATATCTGTTAAATTTCAATTTGAGGGGATATGAACTCATCACAACATCTATAAGGGTTTGAAGGTGTTGGTGTGTGAGGTTTTCAACCGTGAATTTGGTTAAATGTCGCCAAAACATCGGGAATTGTTTGTTTCTCATCATATGAATGAGGTTAAACTGAATTATATATTGAGTTTATACCTATGATATCGTTTGTTTAATATAAATATTGAGGTGCTAAAATAGTGAATAAATGTATTTGGATTATTGTGATACATCATGTTTAATAAGAATTAGTAGCAGAATCATTGTTTTTGATGTTTATTATTATTATGACACAGAGAACTGTCAACAAGATTGGAATGTCAAATTTACTTTAAAAGCATGAAATGTCCGCGACAGAAACTTGACGCCCGCGACAAAAATTTGACGTCAGCGACAGAAGTTAGTTCTCATAAAATATGTTATTCTGATTGATATCTGAAGGAACAATGAAATATAACACATAAAGAATTTTTGTAAATATAATTTTAGACCAAGTTCATGACAAATAATAATCGTGACCAAATTTTAATAGAAATTGAAAAGAATTATATATATTTTGAAAAGTATCAGATTGTAGATTTGTCTAATTTAGAATGGAAAAGTATTACACAATGAGAGGGATATTTTTGGAGAAGTAGAGTTTTAAATAGATGAATTAATTTTTTTTGAAAATAAACAAAGCATTAAATATCATCAAATAGGTAAGAAAAATATGAAATAAAATGAAAACCTCCGATTTGTGAATTATTGTAAAAAAAATCTAGTGAGATGATGACTTTTGTCCATAGTAACGGACAGGAGAAATAAGGGTTGTTGATTTGGAAAAAGGGGAGTATGGTATATAATATTTTGGAGAGAGGAAGTAGTTAAATAAAATATTAAAAAAATAGAAGTAAAGTCCTCATATAACTCAAGAAAAGTAACAGAAAAAAGTTAAATAAAGTTGAAGAAGTAAGTTGAGAAGATTTAGAAGCTAATTGAAGGTACAAAAGATGAATGATTAAAATAGATAGAAATCAAAGACATTAGAATAATAAAATAAACTGAAATTATCATTGAAAAATATTTATAAACTAATGAAACCAGAATTTGAACTAAAAAGGTAAAATAAGTTATTTAAAAAGATAACAAGAAATATAATTTCAAATCTTATCTGGAGGAGTTGTGTCAAGTATCCAGAGGGAATAGATGCAGTAGACACATTGTTGTGTTGTAGAAGATTGATTGTTGGTTCCAGAAGAAGACATCAGTAGTGCAAGGTTATTGGTTAAACAATTAAATAACTAGAATAATTTTGATTTGGCCATTTAAATTCAATTTTCTAGCATAAAGTTATTTTCATTCAATTTTATTGGGTTATAGTTAATTTTTCATTTCATCGTATTAGATTTAAATTTTGTTTGTATTGATATATATATATATATATATATATATATATATATATATATATACTTCTTTTCGTATTTTTATTCCATAGTTCTTATAAAATCTATAATTAGAGTGTATGTCGTTGTCGTTTCATTCTGATACCAAGAAAATGTATATAAATTAAATAAAAACTAAGTGATATATTTACCCTAAATAATAAAAAACAAAATATTTATTGACGATATATTATGATATATATATATATATATATATATATATATATATATATATATATAACAAGATGTACGAATAGTGCGTGACATATGAACAATTAGCAACGAATAGATTAGTGGGTATTGCACGCAAATAGAAGAAGGGGCTACTGAAAAGAGTGGTAACCGCAGACATGCATGTTTCTGGCTCATTAGCTGTCATCGGTACGGTACAACCAGGAAAAAGTGTGACACATGGGAGCAAAGGTCTTGAATGAAACATGAGAAAATATAACAGAATTCAGCAGGATAGTCAAACACAACATTTGTGTCAGTAATATTAGCAGATCTCGAATATTCGAGACAACAACCAACATAGACACGGAGGTGCATATAACACTCCCGTCTGAAACTTCCGACCCAGATCAATGAAATAACAACAAGATGTACGAATAGTGCGTGACATATGAACAATTAGCAACGAATAGATTAGTGGGTATTACATCTTGTTGTTATTTCATTGATCTGGGTCGGAAGTTTCAGACGGGAGTGTTATATGCACCTCCGTGTCTATGTTGGTTGTTGTCTCGAATATTCGAGATCTGCTAATATTACTGACACAAATGTTGTGTTTGACTATCCTGCTGAATTCTGTTATATTTTCTCATGTTTCATTCAACACCTTTGCTCCCATGTGTCACACTTTTTCCTGGTTGTACCGTACCGATGACAGCTAATGAGCCAGAAACATGCATGTCTGCGGTTACCACTCTTTTCAGTAGCCCCTTCTTCTATTTGCGTGCAATACCCACTAATCTATTCGTTGCTAATTGTTCATATGTCACGCACTATTCGTACATCTTGTTGTTATTTCATTGATCTGGGTCGGAAGTTTCAGACGGGAGTGTTATATGCACCTCCGTGTCTATGTTGGTTGTTGTCTCGAATATTCGAGATCTGCTAATATTACTGACACAAATGTTGTGTTTGACTATCCTGCTGAATTCTGTTATATTTTCTCATGTTTCATTCAACACCTTTGCTCCCATGTGTCACACTTTTTCCTGGTTGTACCGTACCGATGACAGCTAATGAGCCAGAAACATGCATGTCTGCGGTTACCACTCTTTTCAGTAGCCCCTTCTTCTATTTGCGTGCAATACCCACTAATCTATTCGTTGCTAATTATATATATATATATATATATATATATATATATAAATTATTTGATTTTCTTTAACCTTTATATATAAATTTTTTTTCCATTTTTCGTGGGCATCAGGTTAATAGTAAACACAGTATCAGTTTATGTTTTAATTTGACGTTTCGCTCCTTCAATTTGGAGCATTTTCAAAAACTTCACATATCGATGTTTTACAATAAAATGAACAAGTTTAAACGATTAAAATTGAATGTAGACATACAGGCGATAAAAACTGGTAGTTAATAAAATAATTTCAAAAACACACAAAAACGTCAAATTAAAACATAAACTGATACTGTGTTTACTATTAACCTGATGCCCACGAAAAATGGAAAAAAAATTTATATATATATATATATATATTATTGTGGATTTTAATGACAATAGGAGCTTACATAATTGCTACATCAGTATATACCACACAAGTTCATTAAATTTCAAAAATTATGTCAATAATTAGAATATTTGGGACAGCCTGTATGATAATTTTCGATAAAATCAAAGTCTGTGTTAAAACAAATGTATTGCTTTGGATTGAGCAATCAGAGAATTGAACCGTTGACTGTATTGTCTAAAATTATTTAAAAACCAATAAATTAAGTATATAATAGAATGTAATGCTTTGTTCTTGCCAAATAAACATTTTGTACATACCTGTATATAAAATTTTAATATTGTAAAAGTTTCCATATAACATCTCATCCAATAAAACGCAGAGATTAATAATTGGAATTTGAACAATTGTCATGATTGGATAATGGTAACCAAGGGGTTGTTAAGGGAGAAGTTTTGTTGTTGAGGAGGTGTTGGGTCGACAGAAAGGATTTGTTAGCGAGAATTTTGGAGAATATAATCTGAAAAAGGAAAGAAAATAAGAGAAATTCACTTACTAATTCATATCAAACAGTAAGTCGATACGAAATACATGTTTTCACAAGCTGGTAAGTGAATTAAAATATATAAAAATTTATAAACTACTCACCCAATTTGGAGTTGAAGTTCCTGAAAGTTCCAGTATTCAATCATTCAATTTCTATATTGAATTCAATTTCTGGTTATCTGAGAAGTCATCGGATAGTAGTGAAGATTAGATTTGTTGAAAATCCAATCCAAGGGAGAACTTCGAATTCGCGTTACTAAGACGAAAAAGTGTTTAGATAAGTATAATTGTAGGTTGTGCAAATAATATTAATTCTATTCACCATATGAAGGTGACGTCATTTTCCATATAAAGGAGAAATATCCAATAAATATTCATATGCAAACTTTCTCATAAATCAATAACAATACAATATCTATAATAACCTAATTGCAAATATTTATTCTTCTTCTTGTTCGTTTTTTGGCTATATCCTAAAGGATAATTTACCCAGTTCACATTGTAAGTAGCTATCTGTTGGTATACATAGAACTGCGATATTTCTATTTTTGCGTTGTTGCCAGTGCAACCATATTTCATCAATTTATCAGAGCATTATATTTTATTATTCATAGTAAAAATTTATTAAAACATCTAATTACATGGTAGTAATGTTAGTTGCATACCCAATCTGATCCCACCTGAGATGAGAGCTATTTTGATTGCGACTCCGACTGAGCAGCGAAAAAAAAATATAAATAGGTAATTTTAATAAATAAAAGTATAATTTAAACAGCACAGTTGTATTAAAATATAACAATATATATATATATATATATATATATA
This sequence comes from Galeruca laticollis, assembly GCA_963921935.1. Taxonomy (NCBI): domain Eukaryota; kingdom Metazoa; phylum Arthropoda; class Insecta; order Coleoptera; family Chrysomelidae; genus Galeruca; species Galeruca laticollis. The sequence goes on along the minus strand of OY998179.1, from coordinate 51,210,269 downwards.
TATATATATATATATATATATATATATATATATATATATACATATATATACATATATATATATATATATACATATATATACATATATATATATATATATATATATATATATACATATATATATATATATATATATATATATATATATATAAAGAAGATGTAGGAATATCGCGTGATATGTAAACAACAACAACAAAGAGATTCATGGGTTATTCACCACGCAAGAAGAAAAGAGCTACTGAAACAGGGTGGTAACAGCGGACATGCATGTTTCTGGCTGATTTGTCGTCTTCAGCACGGTGTAACCAAATAAGGATGTGAAATTTGGTAGCAAAGAGTAGCCCTTTTCTTCTTGCGTGAATTACCCATGAATCTGTTTTTTCATATATATGTATATATATATATATATATATATATATATATATATATATATATATATTATTATAGTTTATTTTATGGGAATTTAATTTGCCCTACGTTGGGCCGACATATTATTATGAATAGAATTGGGTGAGAAAATAGTTTAATTTGCCCAGTATGTTGAGGATTTAATATGTATGATAAACAGTTCATTTAACCAACATGAAAACTTCTCATCTCAGGGTAGAGTTCAAGTATTTTAAATAAAATGATTTTATAATTTTATATATGTTAGCGCCAAAGTTAATAAATGCTTTATATTTTTAAAAATAAATTTGTTAATCAGAATATGTTACTTTTTTAATGATTTCAAATTAAATACGGTCCTGTCCTACTTAAAAAATATCTGCATAGTTCAATCGATTTCATTCATAGCTTCTGCCTGTGGTAAGTAGATGGTGCACAAGTCACCAGATGAAATGAATAACTCAAGTAATTTAAAAAAACGTTCTTCAAAAGGAAAAACAATATTTAATTTAATGAAAATAAATACACTACACTTTTACAAGTGTTTTTTTTTAAGAAATTCAACTATCTAAAAGGATGACTCTTTCATACAAATCACACGCACTCTGGTGAGATATTATTATAATAGTAAAATACAGTTATATAACTTCATAAACATATGACTTTCAGAAAACGGCGAAATACACTCTTAACAGCGTCTATGCATCACAAAATTTTAGTTTTTTTCACAAATTAGTAAGTACGCTTGACCTCTTAATACATTAATAAATTAACTTGTACTACCTTATTTACTTCACGATTTCTGTTTGTTCACCTTTAATGATCTGTTTCTTTTATTTGTTCCAGATTCTCCTCCTGGAAAACCTCCTTGTTGGCATTCTGCTTCTACCAGAACAGGAATCGATGCTGTATTTCTTTCAAAGTCCAAACAGCTCACACAAATTCCACTATTCAATGTTTTTCGAAAACTATTGTGGCTATTTTACTTCCACCAGACACAAGACACCATATTATAAAATAAAATTCATGATTAGTGTTTTACAACATTCAACAATTCCTTTTTTAATTATTAATATAAACTAAACTACTTACACTGATATATCTCTTGTAAGTATAATGTATTTGTTTTAAATTCTATAGTCAAATTTTGTCTTCCAAATGATTTCAATTGATTTACTTTACCAAAAAAATTTTGCTGCTCCAAAAATCTCTTCCCAAAAAGAAAAACCTACTAGTCAATAGCCCCCATAATCAACAACTTTTTTACATTCTGATTTTTTTTTCGTTAGCAACACAGTTGTCGCCGATGTGATCTTTTTTAAATGTTTATTAACCAATCAAATTTGACTATTTATTTTATAACTCAAATTCTTCATTTCAACCAGTGAAATGTTCATCCATTATATCATGATATTATATTCTAAGGTTTTTAATTGCTTAGACTTCCTATATTATTTTCATTCAATAATATTTCTTAGTATTGTTAAAATGACATTTCCTAACCTCTAAGTATGTATGTCAAATGAATATTCATAATGTTTTAATAGATGACAGCTGTTACCTTTAAATATGTATGCAAAATGAAAATTCGTTTTCTTTATAAGTCATGTTCTCTGAAATTCACATTATTTTATATTTTCCTGCTCTGTTATGTCTAAACATCTACACTATCTCATTTTAATGTCTTAATCAACAAATATTACGAGATTAGCTTGACTTTACAGAATAAAGCATTATTAGTTTCTTATTATGAACAAATTTTGATACTTGATCTCTTTGATAAAAGTTTCGTTAGGTAATTTATTTCATATAAATTGTTTATCACACCTATTCGCAATTATCCCTACATTATACAGTCTGTCCTTTCTGTATGTCTTCTCTATCGAATAGTGGATCGTACAGATTGTCTCCATTCAAATGTTTAAAAAAAATTTTTGACTTAAAAAAATTCTTTTAGATTACAATACATAATCTTAATTCTTCATTATTTGATATACAGGGTGTAGCATTATTTTTTCACAATAATATATATATATATATATATATATATATTGAACCAGATATCATACATATTAAAAGAATTCAGTTGTGTAGGAATATTTTGCTTATATGAAAATGGATTGAAATGATGTAATTTAAGAAAACATTATAAAAAGAAAACACCATTCATAATAAAAAGCATATAAATCAAAGATATATTAAATAATTAGTTTACAACAAAAATAAATAAAGAAATTACCTTAATAACTGTACTAAATTAGAAACTGCCTAACAAATGTAGTGGAGAAAATTAAAGCTGCCCAAGATGATGAATGATTATTTGCTATAGCGTAGTCAGCTGGTAATCTGAAATGAAACAAATCATAGTATAGTCAATTCATAATTATTATCAGTTTAATTAATTAAGTTATAAAGCATATACATATTTAAGAGAATAAGGAGAATAAGTTTCATAGATAAGTTAATAATGATATAGAGAAAAATTATATATCGCAAAGTAGAATAAATTTTGAGTCAATAAATAATAATTTGTTAATGAATTTAAAGAAATATTTGATAAGACAGTATAGAATTAGTGTAAATAATTTAAAGTAAAGAATATAGAGAGGTTACATAAAAGAATTTATGTTCATAAATAAGTATAATTGTCACAGTAATAAATTGTCAAAAACAAAACTAGATATTGGACTATTAAAAGGTAATTATGTATATCACGAACTATAAAGTATTCATTTGATAAAATTCAAGGAACTCTAAATAAAAACTTATAATGTCAAGTGGAATTTACATTAGTACATGTATAAAACTTTTTTGTAAGTGAAATAAATGTAAACCTAATTCGACTGCTTAAAACAATATGTGATTGGTTTAAAAAAAGTGACAGAACGAATTTCAATCAACGAAGAAAAAACAATTTTTTTTTAAATAGTGACCTGACAAACAAAATATTTGTTTGTTGAAAAAAATTGAGAATCGGCAGGGAAGCGTTGGGAGTTGGCGTCAAGATAACAAGAGGCTGATGTAAAAGTGTTCCCGATATTTCATAAGAATTCGCAATTAACATGCCTAAACTTATGAATGACTGTTAAGTACAATACCACTAATACAAACAGTTATATCCAGTTTTCCTGGGAGAACAATCAATATTTCTCCTAATTATCTGTGTTGGAACTTCGATGGAGTATTCCTGGGTCCAGAGGTGTTCATCCCGATTCCAGAACTACATGTCAGTGCTTATTTGAAATATTATTGGCCAATAATGAAAGTTAAAACATCACAAACTCAAATCAGTGCATAATTTCATGAAATTAATAAACTTTGCGGCAATGATCGATCTAAAAAAGAAAGAAAACGGACTTTATGTAGATCATTAATTAAACAAATCTTTAATACTAATTAAAAATGCCTAATTCAATATAAATAAAGTTTATACTTACGCCATTTTCTAATCTCATAAGAAAGATGCATCATAAATGATTCATGTAATATTTCCATGTGTATATAAATCTTATAATCTATTTCTTCCACAGCAATTTGTAATTTGTCTTGTATATGTATATTTTTCAACATAAATTCTTTTATATATATAAAACCATCTCATGATATTCATCGACATGTTACGTTATGGATGATGTGCTTGACAGTGTCTTGATCGTCCTTCCTTTCAATGTTCCCTTTATTAAAAAATATGTTGATGACATCATTCTTTCTCTTCCTCGTTAACAGTTAACAGAAACTTTGAATGTTTTCAACAGTTACGACCAACACATACAGTGTACGATTGAAAAAGAGGACGATAATTCTAGTGTTCCTTTTTTAGACACGAGATTTTATCGTACTTCCAGTAACACCATTCTCATCGATTGGTATAGAAAACCCATGAGTTCGGGTAGATATATAAACTATTTGTCCTATCACAGGCAGTCTACAAAAATTAACTTAGTTAAGCAAATGAAACATCGAGTTCTTCAAATCTCCGATCCTTCCTTCCACAATAAGAACCTAAGAATTCTCCATGACAATTTTTGTTAAAACTCTTATCCTGTTCCCTTATTGAACAAGATGTTGTATGGCACACCAACTGTCAGTCTTTCTTAGGACAAAAATCTTGTCCAAAATCATATTGTTGGTCATATTTCTAATAATAATAATTTTAATAATATTAATAATATTGAGAATTTGGATGTTGGTATTAATAATAATAATAATGATAACATGGTTGATGTTGCTCCCGCTGATCACTTATATGTCTCGTCACCTTATGTTGCTGAGGTTACTCCAAAGCAGCTCACTCGTATCTTCAGCAAGGTGGGTAATGTTAGGATTGGTCATAGAACAGTTCTGACTATCAATTCTTTGTTCACTAAAGTCAAAGACAAGACTCCACTTTTACATCTTTCCAAATTGGTTTACTGAATTCCTTGTCCTAACTGTAATTTTGAATATATTAGCCAGACTGGTAGGCTTCTCAAGGACCGTGTCTCCTCACATAAGAGTGACAGTAGATTGCATCCAGAGAGGTGCGCACTGGGTTAACATGTTTTCAGGTAAGGTCATAACATGAACTACGAGGCAGTGACAGTATTGGCTAAGGAGGGAAAGTTATCTAAGCGTAAATTCTTGGAAATGGCATTCATATTTCAATCTAATAATTGTATGAATAAAAAAACTGATCTTAATCATCTTAGTGAAATCTATTCATATTTGCTGATGCTAGATAAGAATTACACAGCTGTACAGGAATGTTCATTTGATTCTGTTTAGATCACATTCGGTTGGATATATTTTTTCAGAATTAAGGCTGTTCTTGAACAACTGATTAGCTTTTTATGGATTAGTGAGGTTGTTAGTCATCAGCCTCATAATCTGTTGTTTGTCTTTATTTGATTAATGTTAATTTTTGAATAATATTAATAATAATATTAATGTTAAAATAATAACAATTATTTTTTCCTTTTTCAACTTAAATAATTAAAATAATAGTAAAAATATTTTTTTCGCTCGCCCTATATAATAAGCAAATAATATGTTTATTTGTTGGAGTGGTAGAAATACAAACGTTTCTTACAACTTTTCAGTTGGTAGTAATGATCGAACTTTTGACATGACAGTTTATTTAACTTCCTTTTTATTAATGTGTAATGTTGCTAAGAAGCACATGCTCAACCTTCAATTTGTCGGCTTTTACATTTTCAAATTTTAAATGATTTTAATTATATCCTTGTGGTATTTATTTGCATATTTTTGTGCTGTTATGGTTGATGAATGTGCTTGAAGTTTTGGATATTTTCCATCAATACGTACAACCTCACTAACATTGTAAGTAAGGTTAGGTTATTTCATTTTTTCAAAACTTTTAAGTATTTGATTATATTGTAGCTCCCTGATGATGACAATATTCATTGTCGAAATATTGGAAATATAATGTTATAAGAGTACACGTTCGTTTTGCTGCTTCTCCCAAATAAATTGGTTTTTCGGTTTTGTTTCTAACTAGTCAGCAAATGACTACTTTCCACTTTCTAATTAGGTATAAAACCACGAATATTGCCGTTACCCCAATATTCGTGTATTCGTGGTTTTATATATAATATATATATATATATATATATATATATATATATATATATATATATATATATATATATATATGGGGACTATATGCGCCTCCGTGTCGATGTTGGTTGTTGTCCTGAAAACTCGGGATCTTCCAATTGAAGACACAAATGAGCGTTTGGTTTCCCTGCTGAAATCCGTTATTTTGTGTTTTCCTATGTTTCGAATAACATCTTTGCTCCCAAATTTCACATCCTTATTTGGTTATGCCGTGCTGAAGAGGCAAAATGAGCCAGAAACATGCATGTCCACGGTTACCACTCTATTTCAGTAGCCCTTATTTTGCGTGAATTACCCATGAATCTCTTCGTTGTTGTTGTTAACATATCACGCGATATTCTTACATCTTCTTTTATATATATATATATATATATATATATATATATATATATATATATATCTTTTTCACAAATAAAAACATAATTATTGACCTCATTTCTTCAATATATAAAGAAAACTTAAACTGTTTCACTAAAAAAACACAAACTAATATCAAAATACCAATAAATCGTAAACAACGTAGTTTACAACACACACTAATAGTTATGATTCCTCCGCCGTTGCAGCTTGATTTCGAACGTTTTTATGTAGCTGACTAATTTCATTTTTAGTTTGTTAAACTATAGTAAAATGGTGTTCATAACATTCGCCCACTAGTTAAATTAATTGATTTACCTTGACAATGTTTTTCAAACTTGATTAATTCATAAAACTTTGTATATAATAATTTCATTCAAAAATTTTTCAAAATAATTGTAAAATGTCACCTTTCTGCATCGTCTACCTTACTTTAAGCTGAATTGAAAAACTACCTACTGTGAAAACTTCAAATATATAAGTAATGAAGTGAAAGATGCCTCTTTTCGAATTAATGGATATGGAAAAACGACCTGATTGATTTAGTAGATATTTTGTCGGCGTTCCTAAAAGACGGCCGAGTTTCATCATCCAATTCCATTCAGTTCAGTGACTAACTTTGTAGTTTCAGTAGCTAGAGATTGGTTTATTCCATAAAGTGATGGCGCAGTGGATTACCTTCATTCAAACTAAGATGACGTATGTGACTTTGAATACGAATTTCAGTTCATAAACCAGTTTGCCCTAATAAGGTTTTTCCGACTGGATAATTCATCTTTACCAAATATGTAATCTTCCTACATGCAGACTTTCAGCTTAATTACACTATGTGGAAAACTTAATTCAAATCTAATTCGTTTATATAATGTTCAAACAAGATTGCAAAATATAATAAGGATTGATTAATTCATTTATCAAAATCATTTTATAATAAGCTCTGCAGAGGCACCAAATTTAGTAATATTATCATCAACTGTAACATGCCATTCGGCCTGTTATATTTTTTTGTTAAAAATCTTTTCTATTCTATAGTCACTCAAAAAATCAAAATAAAATTCATTTATCGTTTCCCCTTCCCTTTGTGTCTTCGTGGTATGGAAGACTCATTTTAATATTCATTTGGAGTTGCTACATCCGAAGAAGAAACAACGATTATTAATTATTGCAAAAACTCCACAGTGGTGATATTTCTTTATATTCTGTGGTAACTAAATTTTTTTGAATGTATCTTTTTGCTTTTCATGTGTAGTACTTACAAAATATTCTAATTACTTTTTTATGTCAACCACGGTATGGGCGACTTTTATTATTTCGCTTCTCTCACTTATCTCCTATTTATCTCGCTCTCATAAAAATTTGAGAATACAACAGATTTTTGTCTGATTATATTCTAATAAATATAAATTCAGTTTTTATAAATATTAGAGCATACACTCCTTTTTACCAAGATTTGTTCTATGAACTCATTTCTTCCTTACTTATGCTTGTTCCTTATTCTGTTTTAGGCAGGGATGTCGATAATTGTTTTCTTGGGAGGGGTAGTTAAAGGCTTTTTGGTTTAGGTAATATAAAAAAATCATATTGTAGAGAGCCAGAAATAACATATAGAACTAGAAACAAAACTTCTTTACACAAACAAATCACAAATCAAACAGCTTTGCGTATGTTAATCATCAAATTTAATTCAAAAATATAATAATTTACATTTATTTCTTATTGTTGGGGGGGGGGAGTTATTAATTGAAATTATTAAAAATATTTGTTACAGGACATTTCATATAGTAAATAAATAATAAAGGGTCACTGACGTGTTTAAAATAATACGACACAGTTAGTTTAATAATATATATTTTGTAACACAGAGCTAAATAATAAAAAGACATGTTGGGCAAAAAAATTATTGTCAAAATTCTATGACACTTCATAAAAGTTTACAACCTATTAACAACAAAAAACTAAACAAAAACATTATATGTGGTAAAACAAAATAGTTCTTTTTTCAAACGTTATATAAGTGATAACTTATGTGGCGTTTCTCAATGACGTTAAGTGTCATTTATATTACTAGGAGTATCGGTACTCATACTCCTAAGCGTATAAACACATTTTTTTTATTTCGACAGAAAGTCGCATAAACCGTAGTAGGTTATTAGCGACGGTACAATAGATAATAACATAATTACACTGAATTATACATATTAATTAATTTTAAAAATATTATTAGTTTATCATAATTATTATCCTGGAATAAGGCTTCAAATGTGTTGGGTAGTTTACAAATTTTTCTTTGATTAAAGTATTCAGGACATTCTGTGAGGATATGTTTCACTGTTACATCTACATTACAGAGATCACATACTGGATGTTCTTCACGTTTCATCAGGTACGTGTGAGTTAGTCTAGTATGCCCCAACCGTAGACGTGAAATAATCACTTGGTGTTGCCTGTTGTTAGCAAATGGAAACCACTTTTTATATAGAGGTTTAATTTCACGAAGTTTTGAGTCACTTTCAGTCCACTGAGATTGCCACAAAGCGATCACTTTCCTATTTAATACGCACTTTAGATCCGAACTAACCACCTTTGAAATCGAGACCGCACTTTCATCTGTGATGGAATTACGAGCACATCTGTCCGCTTCTTCATTTCCACTAATCCCAATATGGGATGGGATCCATATAAAGATGACATCATTGTTTCGTTCTCTGGCAACGTAGAGTTCTTTCTTAATGAGATGAACCAAAGGATGTTTAGAATAAATCGTTTGTATAGAGTGTAAGGAAGTAAGGGAGTCTGTAAGGACAAGGAAAAGGGTTGTGGTGGCTGCTTTCGTTGATATGTGTTAAAGCTTGATATATAGCGAATAGTTCTGCTGAGAGGATATTTGTGTAGGATGGAAGTTTATATAGGAGTTTCTGCGAATCAGTTACTACAGCTGCTCCTACGCCTATGGTCGATTTCCAGGCATCTGTATATATCTTTTGGTAATTTGGATACTTTTCCAAATTGTCGAACAGCTTGGCATTTATAACAGTTGGGTTTGTATTTTGTTTATCATATTTAGTTAAGCTTTTGTCGCAATTTGGTATCTTTACCATCCAGGGTTCTATGTTATAATAAGTGGCAATTGGGTAAACTTTTGGTAGACAAAAGTCAATTTCTTGAAAGTATGTTCTAATTCTCTCGTAAAACGGTTTTGGTGTCCTCGATTTCCCAGTAAAAAATCCTTCTAATTTATTTGAGTGTGTGTACTGATATGTTGGATTTGACATATTGAAAAGAATAGTAACTGCATAATTGCTGCTAAGAAATTTTCGCCTTAAGCTAATCCGGAAAGCGTAATTTTGGATTATTTCGAGTTGGTCGGTGTCAGTTTTGTTTGCTGCATCATATGCTATAGAACCATAGTCCAATACTGATCTGATAAAAGATTTATACAGTAACAATAAAGTTGGTCCATCAGCACCCCATTTCTGGTTAGCTACCACTTTTAGAATGTTTAATCTCTTTTGGCATTCTAAGGCTAGATTGTTGATGTGTATTTTCCAATTTAGTTTGCTGTCTAAGTGCATACCTAAAAATTTTACAGAAGGTAGGATTTTCGCCATGTAGTATCCAGTTAGGTTGAAATAGTTCATTTGTTTTGCTAAATAACATGCAGTGAGTTTTGGAGGTTGAAAAACGAACTCCTGTTTGCGAACACCAAATTTCCAGGTTTGTAAGAAAATCTTGGAGAAAATTATTCATTGTGGTCATATGTGTACCTTTTAAGTAAACAACTAGATCGTCAGCGTATATTCTTGCTCTAAGGGGTGCTTTTATACTCTCCAATATGCTATTCAAGGCTACAATAAATAATGTTGGGCTTATTACGGAGCCTTGCGGTGTCCCATTCTCTTGTAATTTATTTTTAGATATCTGTGTATTTTTTCTGACAACAGAAGTTCTTTTTTGGAGGAAGTTTTTGATAAAAGCTAAGCAGTGGCCTTGTATGTTCCATTCACTCGACGTTCTCAATATATGATATCGCCACACCGTGTCGAATGCCCGGTTAATATCGAAAAATATGGCCATGCACGTCTGGTTCAATGCGAAACCCTCATGAATAAAGCTTTCTAATTCAACAATGTTATCTAAAGTTGATCTATATTTTCTAAAGCCACTTTGTTCCGGGATCAGAAGGTTTCTGCTTTCAAGTGTCCATAAAAGTCGTTTCTTAATTATTTTCTCGAGTAGCTTGCACATTGAACAAGTTAGTGAGATAGGTCTATAAGATGCAGCGATTGTTTTAGGTTTTCTAGGCTTTAGTATTGGTATGACAATAGCTTCACCCCATTTTCTGGAAAGAGGTGTTTAGTCCAGATTTTATTGTATAGGTGTAACAAGTAATCTTTGGAATTTTGAGGTAATTGCTTCAAGAATACTACAGGAATGTCATCTGGTCCTCCGCATGTATCTTTTAAGTCTTCTAGTGCTTCATTTAATTCATTTTCAGTTATATTATGATTCAATGGATCGAGTATGTCAAAAATTTCAATATCTTGTGCTTCCTGTGAGTTTTTTTTGGTAATAAAGGCGTTATCATAATTATTGTTGTTGGAGTGACTAGCATATGTATCAGAGAGTATATCTGCAATATGTTTGTCGTCTGTAACCGTTATTCCATTGAGATCTAGAGATGTTATTTTTTGAATGGAGCTTTTACCAGAAATCTTCTTGATTTTTTTCCATACATCTGATATTGGATTGGATCTATTAATTGAAGATACAAATTGTCTCCATGATTCCTTTTTTGCAGTTTTTATTATGTGTCTAGAAATTGCTCTTAGTCGTTTGAATTCAACGAGGTTTTCTGTGGTTTTGTGTCTTTTGTAAACGTTGAAGGCATGCTTACTAGTTTTTATGGCATCCTCGCATGTTTTACTCCACCATGGAACTGAAATTCTACCTGTAACAAGCTTTGTTCTACCAATACTAGATTCTGCGGCAGATATGATAATATTTTCAAGATTTCTTAAATCCTTATCAATATTCTCGGTCTTAGTAAGGTTTTCTATTTTCTTTTGAATATTTTCAGAAAAGGCATCGCAGTTTGCATTCTTTAATCTCCAAATGTAAGATGGTGAAGTAGTTTTAGTTTCGAAGTTGGTATTTCGTATAATAATCGGGTAATGATCACTATCATATAAGTAAGGATCTACTTCCCAAGATACCGATAACGAGACCGTAGGATCACAAAAGGATAGATCTATTGCGGATGATTCTCCTGTTGCAGAATTGAAGCGAGTTTTAGTACCATCATTTAATATATTACATGCGGGGTTACGCTGGAAGCCACATATCAAAAAGAAAAGAGAAGAATTAGGACTCAAATTTAGAAACATGCATTGGATATTGGGACGCAACTCCACTCTGTCTGTATACAATAAATTGCTATTATACAAGCAAACTCTGAAACCAGTTTGGACCTACGGCATCCAACTTTGGGGCTGTACCAGAGAAAGTAACATCCAGATCATACAACGATTCCAGAACAAAGTATTAAGGAACATCGTCAATGCGCCTTGGTACTCCCGAAACAGTGACCTCCACAGGGACCTGGAGATGGACACTGTCAGCCAGACAATCACTAAGTTTGCCAAAAGCCACGAACAACGGCTTTTAGACCATGTGAATGTAGAGGCCATCCAGCTCCTCGACAACACCAACCAGAAGAGAAGACTCAAGAGGACAAAGCCCTTTGAGTTAGTTAACTAGTGACAGTGTAAAGCAGAGCATAGTGCGGTAATTGCACGCTAGTGATAGTGTTTGTTTGTATTAGAGCCTAAGGAACTACTAATGAGTAAGACCTTTAGTTATAAGGTAGAAATTAGTAAATTAAGTTAGATTAAAATTGCTTATTGATCGTATTAATGATCAGATTGTAATTTCAAGAAAAGCCTATTAAGGTTTTTTTTTAAATAAAAAAAAAAAAAAAAAAAAAATTTAATATATTAAAATTAAAATGGTCAATAACATTCGCAATTGTGCGACCTCGATTATCATTAGATTCGGTGCCCCAAAATATATAGTGACCGTTAAAATCACCTAAAATTAACCTTGGTGTTGGTATTTGATTAATAACATCACAAATATCTTGCATGTCCAATGGACCTGCCGGTAGGTACATATTACATATGTGTATAGGGTGCGAGCTCTTAATTTTTGCGGCAACGACTTCCAGGTTGGAATTAATTGGAATAATTTCTGCTTCTAATGTGTTCGATACATAAATCGCAACTCCGCCACTGTCATGTTGACGATTTGTTCTGTTCCTAAAGAAGCACTGATAACTTTTTAGTGAATGATAATGATCTAGTTTAAAATGTGTCTCTTGAAGGCATAAAATGTCAGGAAGGTGCTCTGATAAGAGCATAGGTAGACGCTCGTAGTATCCATTCAGGTTCCACTGAATTATTGATTTAAATAGCATTGGATTGAAAATAAATAATAATAAATAAATGAAAGTGAAGTTCTATTCATGAGAGGACGAGTCACTTTCCGTAGCCATCGATTCATAATTGATTTCATCTCCTATGTGTCTGTATATTTTTTGTTTAAGTTTAGTGATACGGCTTTTAATTCGTCTTTCTGTAAGCAGAGGGTAAATTTTGTTTAACATGATCACTAGAGATCCATAGTCAGTTGTGTAGTCCTTAACTACTTCCAGGGCATTATGAGAGCCAAGAGTGTTTCCAAATAGGTCTACAAGTTGGTCGTAGTTTAATGGCAGTCCTTCCAGTCCTTCAGAATTGTTTGTTATATATGCTTTGGCTGGTTGAAGTAAAATTTTTACAGGAATTGCTGGTACCACTGATGAGGTTGTCTTAACTTTTTCTATTGTTTTTTTAAGATGATTAGGTTTTTGGAATATTGATTCTGAGCTTGTTTATTCTATAGTGGGGCTCTCAGATGCGGGTCTTTTTGGAGTATTGGTTGCTGATGGAATTGGTGTGTTGGGATTGTTGATCGCTCCAATGGTGGAGGGTTTTATTATATCGATAATAGGAGTAGGTTTGCAGTTTGTGGCGTTATTGGTTGATAATGTACTAGGTGCAGGAGTTGTGTCAGTCTGTTGTTGAGTTAAATTAGCCGAGATTGAAACTGAGCAGGGTGCTGCAAGATGTCCTGTCTGGCGACATTTGAAACAAGTCATTCCGTCTTGTGCTACAAATACTCTGTATGATGTATTATCATGATTGATCAATATAGAATCAGGAATTTGGATTTTGTCAGGCGTAACGAAAATTTGTCTTCTAAAACTAAGAATATGACTAAATTCCAGAAGAGCTGTACTGATTCTTAGTACTGACATAGTTGAAATTGGATTTAGACCTATATTTTGTAATTCATTTATTAAAAGTTCATTCGATATGGTAGGACATACATTCGATAATACAAGTCTTTCTGCTGGTGTAACAAGTTTTCTGGCCTTAAGTATTTCACCATTTACCGTTATTTCTCCAATATCATCGAGGAATTTATTGACTATATTTTTGTCGTCTAAATATATGCAGATTCTGTTATTAGTTATTTTAGATATATGTGTGATATGTTTTGGTTGTATAACAGGAAGTAAATAGTCTTGAATAGGAATTCCTTCTAATGCGTTAAAAATAATAGCTTGTTCTTTATTAGGATATCTTGTTTGTTTCGCAACGTATATAGGATTTTGTTTGGTTGGATAGGATTTGAGAAGAGGAATATAATGGTATGTTATTGATAATTGTGTTGTTGGTATTGGAATGTGTTGGTAGTTGAACAGTTTCAGAGCTCCTGTAATCAGAAGTGGTCTGCGTGGGAATTAACAGTGGCATATTAGAATATGTTTAATTAATTATACTAGGTCGTATTGGGCAGGTTTGACCCTGCCCATCCCAGTACCTAGGTACGGAAAAAACCTTGACTTGATATTTACTTCGTATTTTAAGTTTATACTAATGGTAAATTTCTTATTTTCTTCGAGAAAAATCTTAAATTTTGGGTACTTACAGGTGAACAATATGAAGTAACTAATTAACAACACTATGGCAATAAAGCGAAATTTAACTACACTGTGTTTTTACTAGAAAATTAACAAAATATAAAAGCGAGGTTAAAACAACTTGTTATATTATTTGCCAGAAACGGACTCTGACCATGATTTTTTTTTCGTTCTATTTATTGGCTTTAAGCATTGCTCATTTAGTCATTTAACAGACAAACATTTACACTATACACAATGATTATTTTTTGGTATTCACAAAGGTATTTATTATTAATTTGTAATATTTATAGTCAAAATACAATTATGAAGATTTGCATTATTTAATAATATACAGTGAAATTAGTTAAAGATTCAATCTTGTTATCTTATTGTCGTCATGAATCTTTGTTACAGGATATTTAATATAGTAAAACGAATAATATAGGTTCACTTACGTGTTTAAAATAATACGACACAGTTAGTTTAATAATATATATTTAGTAACACAGAGTTAAATAATAAAAAAGACATGTTGGGCAAAAATATGAATGTCAAAAATCAATGACATTGTATAAAAGTTAACTCCCTATTAACAACAAAAAATAAACAAAAACATTATATATGGTAAAATAAAATAGTTTTATTTAATTTATGACGAAGAGTTGCTTTGTCTCCTATTAACTGTAATGATCTTTTTTTTGCATGTGTTTGTATCCTAAGGTCTGCATACCTACTTGCTACATACTTAATCATTTAAATTCCATGTAGTTTATTACTCACATCTACTACAGGAGGATGTTTTATTTTATAAACGGTATTTAGTTTAGATAGAAAATAATGAACGATAGATAAGATAATTCTTTTTTAAAAGTATACTTTTCCAATTAGCCAACACTTTTTTCAGCCCTAAATGCCCTTCCTGTATAAGAGACAATCTGAAAAATGCCATGTGAAGGAAAATACAGTTTACTATTTGATACAAATTTAGTAAAACTGCTATAATTATCAATGTTCACACAATAATTGTGATCACTCGTACTTTGCTCTTCAATGATCATTACTTGACAATTTTTACAGGAATTTTCCTTTAAAATTTCTCTAGTTATGACTCCTCCAATATAATAAGGAACATTGTCTTCGAAGGAAGAAAGAGTTGTGCTCTCAATTATGGCAGCAAGATAGTTCAAATCATTGTTCATCCTTATCGTCAAGACTGTGGCTTTCAATAACATTGCGGCTGATATTTTGAAAATCAAACAATGGTGCTAAATCTGAATTATAATTGATACAACAATTTCTATTAATACTTGGCTGAACACTGTTTCGAAATAGCAATGTGCATAAAGCCCATTTAAATTGTAATGCGTAAATGGGCGTAGCCAGCGAAGGGCAGGGAGGGGCAACTACCCCTTCCCCCCCTGGAAGCAAAAATAAATTAAATAATTTTTAAATTTTAATAAAAAAATTAAATCTAAAATATACATATTTTTCTGTTCTGCACATTTTTTTTGTTATCTGTTCTATATATTTTGTTTGTTGTTGTGGTCGTTTGGTTGCTTTTATGAACATTTTAAAATTAATTATTAATGTCTAATAAATAAATTTATTCGCGTGACCTTTGTCACTAAAATATATTTCAACAGCAAAAAACAAAGCTGTTTGAAAAACTGACATAGTGCTAAATATATATTGATAGCGTTTTCGATCTATGTATTGATGCACACCAGAATTGGATAAAGAGGGGTGTTCTATTTACTCTCAGGATACGTCAATTTTTAGTGTTCGATTCAACCACTTAACAGTCGTATATTTTTGAGAAAAATTATTGAAAAATGGACACTTTCTTTTTGTTTTCATTTAAATACATTTTTTAATGCTATTAATTAAATAAATTTACTGAATAAGTAGTTTTAGTGTGAAATATTTTGAAACACTCAATACACAATCCTACATCAAAATCCGAAATAAATACTCTTATAACAACTATTGAGTTGGTGTGTAAGTGCTCTTGTCTAGCGACGGTGTCCTATTTAATAATGTAAGGAAACGCCACTGGTTTTTTTCGAGTTCGAGAAAATCGAGATACAAGTGAGGAGTATACGGTATCCAACGATGCGAATGTTCTGGCAATTTCTAGGCTCAAAGGGGTATATAAAGTTAGTTGCCTATCCGGCGCGAAGACAGACAGTACAGTACAGTACATAGTGGAGGATACGAAGTTGCATTAGGCGAATAGAAAGCAAGGCATGAGAAACAAGAGGAAAAATCCATAACAATAGTTTAACCATAGGATAAAGAGACAGAAAAGATAATATGGATATAAGAAATTGGTTACAAAAAGGTGTTACATAATTTCAGTAGAAAATTTAATTTTTAATTAAAACTTTAGAGTCATTCCATTAGAAATGGTCCATAAATTTGAAAATTTGTTGCTCGACCAGCATCAAATAAAACAAAACTACCATGTAATGATACCTTATAACGTAGATATGTTATATCCGATATTAATTTTTGCTCAGAATTATTTTTCCTAATTGTCGGCCGTTTTTGTATTGCCAATTGCACTTTACTCGATTTCTATTTCAAAATCTCTTCATTAGCAATAGATTATCAAGCCCATTTTACAACAAAATTCAAGAATAAAAAGAAAATGCCGGTAGTCCATGAGAGTTCTGTGGCTCCTTGCGTTCACCGCATTATCCATAGGTTGTGATTTTCGAATAACTTTTTCCCCGGTATATATTTCTTGCTCCTACGATATTTTGGCTGGGTTTTCCCTGAAAAGCAGCTGAAAAACGGGGTCTCAACAATGATCGGGTTCTTAGATTTTGAGGAAAGCAACATGGCAGATGTTATTTATGGTTTATTTGAAGTATTTGAAGCCCGGGGATCATTCAGTCCAGTGTAAAGAGCCGGGATTTTGATTGTTGGGTTTGTAAAATACCAATCAAGTTATATTGATAGCGTACCATGCAGAAGCCTACACCCACTATCATGAGTTGTTTCTGCGCGATTTACGGCTTTGAGTGCTAATCGAAGATTTTCTGGCAGACATTTTTCGTAAAAAGTTGTAGAAACTGTAGTTACGAAGTCTTTGATAGTGGGTAGTTCAGCTTTATCATGTAACCAAGAGGTTTTTGGTAAATGTGGATAAGGTACTTGGTGTTTAATAGCCATTCTCAGACACTTGTTTTGTACCACCTGCAGGGAGTGAAAATTGTGTTTTGTCCCTGTGAGGTAAACTGGTGCTGAATAAGTAAGTATGGGGCGTATTATTTGTTTGTAGATGGTTATTTTGTTTTTGGTTGAAAGTTTGCTTTGTTTGAATATGAGTGGATATAGCTGGCCAGATACAATCTTAGCTTTTCGGACTTGTGTGCTAATATGCGCATTTGCATTGGTGTTCCCTTGAATTGTATAACCTAAATATTTTAATGTTGAGCTGGGGGTAATATTATGTCCGTTTATACATAGCTGAGATTGCAATCGACTATTTTTGGTTGTTCTCCTCCTGAGTAATAAATACTCTGCTTTTGAGGCATGTATTGTGAGTTTCTGATTGTTAAAGTAAGGTAAAATTTTAGTGTATAAGTTTGTTTGTAGTGTGTTAAGTGTTTGATCTGGATTCTTTGCCGATGCTACAAAACAAGTGTCATCGGCATACATAGCAGTTAAAATATTAGGGGTGGTAGGGATGTCGTGGATGAATATTGAATAAAGCAAAGGTGAGAGTACTGATCCCTGCGGGACTCCTGCCTGTATGCGGAAGGGCCCGGCCAGGTTTCCTTCTATTTTTGAATAAAATTTTCTATTTGAAAGATATGAATTTAATATTTTGATTAAGTAATCAGGGGTTCTTGTTTAAATAAATTTGTAAATTAAGCCTTCTTGCCTTACGGTGTCGAAAGCTTTTTGAATATCCATAGCTACCATAACGGCTTTGCTCTGATCTCTAAAGCCTTCTCTGATATAATTGAGTACGCGAATTGTTTGTGCTATGGTGCTATGTCCTCTTCTAAAACCGTACTGCTCTGAAGGGATAATGTTGTTATTGTTAACAAAAGTTTGCACTTTACTCTTTGCTTGTATCTTTGTGAAACATGTTTATTAGCTTTGGCAAAAGATTTTGTGCATTATTATTATAATTTTATATATTTTTCATTATTATGATGCAGACTTTTTTGCCTTCTAATCTAATTATACCAAAAATTACAATAATGCGCCGATTTTGACAGCTGATATCTCAAATGGGATTAAATAGAAAAACTTTTCACATATGGTCTATTAATTCCATTTTGTGTTTTTAATGTAGAGAAAAAATACTAACATCAGATATAGTATATCCACGCCACATTATAAGCTATCATTACATGGTAGTTTTGTTTTATACTAATTTTTATACTAGGGACTAGGAACAAGAATGATATTAGGTTATTATTTTTAGGCCAAAAATCTCTAAAACGGAAAAAAGTTCATGATGACAGCAGCGGAAGTGGAAGCAATGATTGTGATGAAGATGAAAATAAAATAGTCGGAACATCAAAATCGGAATCTATTTTTCAAGGAGGCTGTAATTCTTCAAATCTACATGAAGCTGTCTCTGGAACTGGGACCTCTAAACAAACTGAAAAATGCAATGGCTACCATGAAAATGACATTGGTCGTTATGTTAGTTGTGGCAATAACTTGCCTTCTGAAAAAAAGAAGGAATTGTTGACAAACCCTTGGGTTCCATTATCCAATTACGATTTTGCTTCTGATGCCATTCACTTGAAAAACAAATTTAACCAACGCTGGTTAGATCAACATACTCCATGGCTGGTGTACTCAAGTCGTTTGAAAGGTGCTCTATGTTTGGATTGTGTTTTATTTCCGCCAAGAATTGCTACAGTTAAAGGAGTTTTGGGGTCACTTATGGTAAGGTCTTACAAGAAGTTTAAGGATGTACATGAAGATTGCAGAAAGCACGTTGGCAGCCATTACCACAAATCTTCAACGGCGGCTGCAAAAGCATTTCTTGAAAATGCTCCTTTTGATGTCCAGTCGCAAATAGGGCACCATAAGACGATTGAAGAAAATAAACAAATATTGTCAGCAATTATTTCATTCCTAATATTTTGTGAAATTCATCATTTGCCGCTTAGAGGAAAAGAAGGAAATGAGGGAGTTTTCTTTGACCTTTTAAATTGGAGGATTGACTGCTGTGCTGAGAAGCTAAAGAGCCACTTGGATAAATGTCAAAAAAACGCAGTCTATACCTCACCAACAATTCAAAATGAGATCATACAATTAAGCGGTGAAGTTAACAAAGAAAAAATAATCGAAGACTGTGAACGGGCAAAAGCTTATGCTGTAATGGCTGATGAAATAGCAGATATCGCTGGAAAAGAGCAGCTGTCTATTGGATTAAGGTTCTATGATGAATGCCAAAAAATAATCAGGGAGGAATTTGTAGGCTTCATTGAGTTAAAATGTCAAGATGCTTCTACAATCGCTAGCGCAATTCAAAGTTTTTTAGAAGATAATAATTTTTCCGCCGATAATTGGTGGGATTCGGATTTGAAGGGTGTTCCACGGTGGCCGGCAAAGAACGTGGTGTACATGCCATTCTTAAAAAAAGTACGCTAAATCTTTTTTTCCTATTGCTCCAGCCACAGACTAAATCTTGTGGTCAATTATACTAGCAATCTACCAGAAATAAGAAACACAATTGCAGCGGTTAAAGACACAATAACCTTCTTTCGTGAATCGCGAGCCCGTATAAAATCGGTTTCAAATCTTTCAAGGCTCTGTGAGACCGGATGGTCGGAAAAATATAAAAGCATAAAAAAATTTTCAGAAAGCTTCACTGACATTGTTACATTATCATCGGAATTACTTAAATTTATTTCTGAATCTACTTCCATTTTTTCTAAGAAATTAACTTCAACTAAACTTAAAGGTTCGATGTCAAAACGTTCATGAATATCAAGTTTAACCGGATTCTCATTAGAATTTATTATTGTAGTTATTGCAAAATTATCAACTATATTTACTAAAGCTTTTGGTGTTTCGAGTCCATTACCTAACTTCTCGTAATCAAGTATTCCAATGCCATTTTTGTAATTAACGGGTAATTTAACAACTTGTTGAGTACGACCCGGTATTATTAATGAATAATTTTTTATATTTTCCTCAGTATTTGAACCAAATATTAGAGGAATAACTGTATTAGGGGTAACAATTTCCTTTTTACTAACATTAACGCTAGCATTTAATTGTTTAAGTAAATCTACGCCTATGATTCCATCAAATCTTTCACTAAACTTGAAAAGATAAAATTTATGAGTTTCCTGTAAATTAAAGATATCAAACAATGGAATATGAGCTACCTCGTCGTGATACGTGATATTATGAGCAGTTTGAATGTTAAATTTTTCTTTAAAAATGCAATTGTTATAAAGTTTATACGCAAGTTCCGGATCTATAAGTGACTTTGAACTCCCTGTGTCAACTAAAAACTTTGCACTTATTTCTGGAATTTCTATGAATGGCAAATTCGTTTTCAAGGCGTTAACAAAAATTATGTTATTTGGTTTAGACATGTGCGAGTATGAAAATCCTGAATCTGATTATTTGATATTTCCGTAACGTGAGAGTCTACATGAGAATCTCTGTAAAAATCATTGTAACTTGTCGGATCATTTACGTGAGGATATTCTGTTTCTGGCGTATAATAATTGTCGGCATTTTCATCAGTTTCATAATTATATGAATTTTCGTAATCAAATAATTTTTCATAATTTTCTGTGTCAAATTGGTTATCGGTTGGAAGGGAACTATTGATTTCTTGATTTTGATAAGGATTGTCTACAGTTTGATTGAAAAGTTCTGCTGATGTAAATTTTGGATTTGATCGGGACTTAAGTATCGTATTTCCTGAAGAAATGTCCATAGGCTCTGGTTTGAAAAATTGAGAATTATTTGGACGATTAAATGGTTGATTATTATGGCGAACATTTTGCTGGTTGAAATTTGGAATTGGCTGTGAGGGTCGTTGTATTGGGTTGTAAGTTTGATTTGTGAAAAATGGATGACGTTGAGTCGGATAATTGTTATTTGGACGCCAATTGTAAGATTGGTTTGGAGGAGAATGTTGTGTATACCTCTGTGAGTATGATACTGGAGGACGAGTTATTAAATTAGATGGAAATATTGGTCGGGTTGGTTGAAATTGTGTTGGTGATTGATGTCGATGTATATTATTATAATTTGGTGTAAATGAAGGGTACTGATTGAAATTTTGATTCCTTGTAGGTGTTACTCTTAAACTAGGCTTAAATGATACATTAGAATTTACTTAATCTTTGAGTGGAATATAGAAAATTTTCTTCTTCTACAACTAAACTCATAGCTTTTTCTAAGCTGTCAGGTAATCTTAAACGTACGTTAGTTTGTATTGGTACAGGTAATCCACGAACAACAGTTTTTAAGGCTAAATTGTCATAATTCTTAAGGTGTAAGCGTTTTTCATTTATGTCTAAGTACAAAGAATTTAATTTGGAAATAATAAGGCTCCTAGAATCTTGGCATCGCATACCAAAATTATAAGGACTTTCATTTTTTAAAGGTTTTAAATTAATAAGATCTTGTACCAAACAGTCAATGTTTCTTTGGTCTCCAAAACTTAAATTTAAAGCTTGTTCAATTTCATCCCACGTTTTTAATTCTGTGCGGGAACCAATTAATATTTGAGCTCTACCTATTAATTTACCTATAATAGCTCTAAGTAAAAATGTATTTAAAGAAGCATCTGTGTTACTAGCGAACGCAGAAATAAAACTTTCACAATTACCTATAAAAATATTAAGTGTATGAGGGTTTCCATCAAAATTTGGAATTGAGTCTAAACATAATCTAAGTAGTTGGTAGTTTGTACCTGATGAAGTCATTTCTAAGTCTAAATTTTCTAAATTATTTTCAGTTATATTATTTTCCAAATTATTGTTTTCACTTTCTTGTAAATTTAAAATATTTTCAAGTAATATACTTATATTCTCTAGTTCAGATTCACTCATCAAATTATATTAATTATTTATATATATATATATATATATATATATATATACAACTATAACTACTAAAGAAATGGTTATGGAAAATAAAGGAAATAATAATGAGCACTTACGTTATAACTAAAGCTATCATATTCTAGGGTCCTAAAGGTTGGAACGATGCTAGTTCTTAACCCAGGTGGTTTGTGGTCTTCGTTTTTCTTGCTCTTCTGAAGTTCTTTCTGGTGTCGTCCACTGGAACTGCTGGAATCGCTCGATGTCCGCTCGAACTATCTGCAGCTTCGATATGCACTCGAATACAGTTTCTGAACACGAATTCGAATATTTCGGTTAATCGTTGAAACGAACAATTTCCCGTGCGATACGTTAAACTTCCGAAATATCCTACTGACTGCGCCAATGATGTTTTCGAACTTCGAGAAGGACTTTTTAAAAACGAACTACACACTTGAGACGTTTATTAAGTACATTTAACAATACAATCTGACGTTTATTTTGGTACAATGATATTTATATGTTTTATAATATGCTTATTGGACAAAATACATTACTGCATAATATGCAATATCCATTGACGTAACTTGTATCTTAATTGTGCTTTAAGGCATGTACTCCTTGCTTCTTTCATTTTTATTATCAGCCTCCTCCTTTCCTCTTGGACTTCCTTTGGGTAGTCATCATCAATCCATATCGACTGTTTACTACCAATACCTCCTAAGTGCAGAAACTAAAAATGTTCAGGAGAGACAAAAAACCATTTATGTTTTTATTATAATATTGAACTCCAAACTAGATTCACGTACAAACATCACTAGTGATTAAAATGTGTTTATTTTAAGTTTATTTGCGAAAATTGTTTCTAGTTTCCTTTTTTTAGCTCATTTTTGATGATAGGAGGTATTGGTATAACTGGTAATGTAAGATAGGAGGTATAGGTGTAATAGGTTTATACATTTGTTTAAATTTATTGTGGTAAAAAACACAATTGAAAAATATTTATTAATTTATTTATTGTCTTAATTATTATCCTTATATGGTAACAAATCGTAAAAGGTATGACAGTCATCTGGAATTACTTTTTTAAGTTCTTGTAGGTGTGTAAATTTTGTCTTTTTAATTGGTATTTTTGCCTTATTCAATGGAGGATATTTAGGTGTCTCATTGGGTATTTTTTTTTGTCTTGAGGGTAATGGCTTCCATTCGTCATCAAAAGTTAGCTTATAGTCTATCGATCCTTCTAAATTGTAGCGTAAAGCACGAAGATCCGTAACAGTAGGCTCATTGGGCTTCCTTTCGGGCCGAATCGTTGTGTATCTCAAAACACTATTGTGTGAATAATCTTTAAAAAAATCAAACCCTAGTTTGACTACTTCGTACGGGAATGGTTTGGTTCTAGCCTCTTTGCTTGCTGAGATGTAATCACTTGGCAAGTTAATATCTCGGTTTTTTAATTTACGTTCGATACAACTATGAACGGAGTCACACTCCATTTGAGTGTGACCCCGTTCAAGATACTTTTGAAACACAGGTATTTTGTTTTTTAAAGCATAGGTAAGCAACGCATTGGATAAAACGTTGTTTCTGTTCTGATACGTGCATCCGTCTGAATAGATTATTATTGGCAGGTTCTTTGCTGTACAATGCTTTTCTAAATAGTCTATTATACATGACGTAAAAGCTGAAGCAACCAGATCACAATCACATTCGGTAAACCAGTAGCAGGTACTGTGACGACTAACAACATCATAAATTGTAAAGTTATGGCATGACAATTTTGTTTTAAAGAAAATGCTGCTGGCTTGAACAACTGGACAAACTTTGACTGCTTGAAGATCCATAGTAAGCACAATGCATTGTCCGCTTTGTGCCAAATCCTTATCAGTTGCTTTTTCAGTCCGTGCCCTGTCTTTTCTTTTAATATGCTCTGCGTATTTATCATCACTCAAATTGCCAACTTTATGAGCGACACAAATATCGCACTGATCTTTTTTTGGCACGTAGAGTGCCAAATTGCTTTCATTAAATTGGTTATAAAATGTTTTAGTCGAAACAGTATGTTTGTCTGCCTTTTTACAATGTTCTAAGTACAAGTCGTATAGTTGCTTTAATGATTTAAAAATTGGCTCCAAATAAAGTTTAGAAGAATTGGCTCTGTTATAGTGCGAAGGTAATTTTGGTAACTGTCTCAAAAAGTCTTTTAAATAGGCTATGTTTTCGGCATGTGGGGAATTCTTTACACGGTTGAGATTTTCACAGTTTTTGTTCATGAGCATGGCATGGTTGCCTTTCTTTGTCCAACTTTGTACCGTAAATGAGCCTATTCCAATGGTGTTTAAAAACGTTGTTCTACAAACTGGGTACTTGCAATCGTTAAAGGTCAAAGAATATGTTAATGTTTCACCTCGTCGAGAGTCATTTAATGTCGTCTTACGCTGTGTAGGAACTCTATTGACATGAGAAATAGCATAGATCTTTCTTTGATCCCAGTTGAGCTCCGACCAAAACTTCCTAAATATACATTTTCTCTCCTCTTCTGTTAATTTTTCACACATTCGTTTTTTTGATTTTTTACAACGTTCAGAGGCACAAGCTGGCCTAAGAGAGCGAGCTTCCCTTACTTGGTTCTGCTTCATTACTTGTCCTTTTGGTTTTGTATATCCCAAATATTCTTTACCTTCCATTCTAAGTTTTTTGTTCTTGTTTTTTTTCCATTCGGATTGGGATGGTCTATGTCTTCTTTTTCGACCTTCGTTCATATCTCCATATTCTTCGATATCTGAAGCTTCGTTATTTTGTGACCCTTCACCCTCTACTAATTCGTCTTGCTTTTCTTGTAAAAGTAGATCTCCATGTTCTTCGATATCTGAAGCGTCGTTATTTTGTGTCTCTTCCTGCTCTACTAGTTCGTCTTGATTTTTTTGGAAAAGTAGATCTCCGTATTCTTCGATATCTAAATCGTTATTTTGTGGCCCGTCACCCTCTACCAGTTCGTCTGGAGTTTTTTGTAGAAGTAGATTTTCATTCTGGTCGTTAGTATCGCTGTTATTTACTGTCTCTATATCTGACCATAAGGTAGGTGTGTCGTCGAGATGGGAAACTAGTGACTGAGAATCATTATTCGCGTTATATTCAGGGTCCACATAAGAAAGTACTCCATTGTGATCCACTACAAAGTTTACATTATGGTCTATAAACTTGAGATTCATTATATCCAACAATTCAGGTTCTTGTTGTACGCCAGTATTTTTTATAAATGACGATGTTAATTATGTTTCTAAATTCACGGTAACTGGTGGTGATAATGTAGACTGGGGTGGAGGAGATTCTTGTTTCTGATCGGACACACTGGAGTTTTCGGTTGTCTTCAACTTTAACATAGACATAATTTTTTGCGCTCTGGTACCCATATTCTGAAACAATGATTTTACTATTACCTTGGCACCAGTATCAGATAAAGGTTTTTCAAGGGGGGTTGCAAAATGGTAAGATGTCGCTCCCTAAATAGGATCATGGAAAAAACATTTCTAAAGTTTTGTGTTCCCAAAAAACAACGACAAAAAAAGTTCCCTTACAACATTTTATCGCTTTTCCCTCTCCCAATGTTTGCCTGGGTCACTTATCCCATCTTGCCCTCCTACCGCTAGATCCGGCCCTGCTTACTACATTATAACTACACGAGATACGACAACGTGAAATATCCTGCATTGCGTTAATATAAGTTTATATTAACACAATGCACCCTTCCCCCTCGTCAGAAGTGCGTCAATTTTGGTGGTCAGTAATCCGATTACCCCATTTTCAGTTCTAAACCTTTTTTTCTGAGTAAAGTTTGTATTAGTTTTGGTGTAGGTACCGCATCGTGCCCAAAACTTATTGGAACAAGAAAATGTATTTCAACCTCCTAAACTATTAGTTTGCTTTGTTCACTTTCACGTCCTAAGTAATGGAAACAATCTATTTTTTTACAACAATGATAACCTAATTCTTAATAGATGTTTTGTACTCCTTAGGAAATCCAAAATTTGTTTGTCCCAATATTTTTTGGGCACGATGGTACAAATTTTATATTATTTTTTATTTAAAGAAAAATCACAAAAATTAATACGTGTTTTTAATAAAACTAACCACTTTATATACCAATCAGGTTGGTAACAATCATTAAATAATTTTATTAAAATAGAAGATAGGAGGTATTGCTACAGTTAATTTTAGTTTTATAGAATGGAAAGACCTCCTATCTACAATATAACTTTAATTTACACAGTTTACCAAATAAATCAATATATTCGAATTAAAACGATGTACATATGGATCACAAAAGATATAGATAAATTCCTTTAAACGAAAAAAACAAAAAAAAACGCATAAAACAACAAATATTTCAATAAAACTTACCAGCTGATATACACACACCAACGGTTTACAACAAAATGCTAGATAGGAGGTATTACCTACCCTCTATGACGCCTGTTTAGTTTGGAGATGTTTCCGTTTAAAAATTGGCGGGAAACCTTAGATCTTGGTAATTAGGAGGTATTTCTATTCCAAAGATTAAATAAAAAGCTATCTAGTGGTGTAAAAACCTTATTTCTGACAAAAAGCGTAGATAGGAGGTATTGGTAGTAAACAGTTGATATATTTGTACCCTTCAAGATTTTGGTAATTTGCAAAATCATTGTTCTCGTGCTTTCCCTGTTTAGTTTCACAATTATCGCAATTATCGGTCTCTTCCTTCCAATGTTGTATTTACCCATTCTTCGTACTTCGTCTATGTCTTCTTCCTCCGCGACTTTTACTCCCATGTTTTGGAATATTATGTATATTTTATCCTTAGTTTCCTTGTCACTCTCCTGTTCTTCGTCTTCTGTTTCCTTTACGCCAATATTCATTTCCCTTATTTCCCTCTCTAAATTGCTTATTCTTTCTTCTTGATATGACACTTTTTTTTCAGTTTTCTGTTTTTCTCTCGCATTTGCTTATTGTCTGCTACTACCATATTTAATTTTTCGTTAATGTCCTTCATATTTTCTTCTATCTGTTGAAACATCTTTTCTATTTTTCCTATGTCACTCATCTTGGGGCAAGTTTCGTTTAGCTAAAATCTGTTAAAGAAGAAAAAAAAACAATTTTTGTCATTTAGCTCAGGGAGTATATTACTGAAAAAAATTTGCCGCGGAAAATGCGTTGTTGCCATTTTTTGAATGCGGTTTAGAAATAACGAGATGAGATATATGAAAAATTAATGTTATTTTATATTTTAGACTTATTTTTAAGCACCGATACGAAAATGAAAATCCGCGGAAATGCGATGTTTCGCCACTATACAGTGATCCTCTTCCCGACCTTTAACACAGATCAATGGATAATATCTATTCTTATCAACTTAATATCGCTATGGTCAATAAATGCGAAAATTTAAAAAACATTGTCAATAAAGCATAAGAACGACAATCCTGATAAAGCATGAATTTAATATTCCATATTCAGTTGAGTTAAATCATTTCGTTCGTGTTTACGTTCATATTATTCACAAAAATGTCGACTCAAGTTATAGAAATGGCTCTTCCTCGTTCGCTAGAAGAAGGTTATGGATTCGGTCTTTTACATGGTTTGTTGACTAAACGTCCCTTATCTTAAACCAAATGTAAAGGGCGTGGTAACAAACCTGATATTTTTTCTCATTATTACCATGGAGAAATAGATCTGGGCATATACCGTTGTTCAAAATCAGCAAAGTGTCGTCCAGATGAAACTGTCGCAAAAAACACGTGGTTTAAACACATCCATTTGTCTCCCGAAATCGAAATAAGGTACGTTATAACTGTGTAATCTAGTATATTATTTCTTATTCTTTTGCTTATCATAAATCCTGTGCCGTTCTTTCCTCGACTGTCTTCCCCTCCATAAAACAATATATATTCTCCTTCGTTTATTTGTCCTTCACCTTTTCAGCGTATTTCTTGAATTGCCAATATCTCTATTTTATATTCCAACATCTCTTTTGCAATTTCCTCCATTTTTCTCATTGTCCTGATATTCCATGTTGCCATTCTCACTAAACTCTTCCGTTTACTTCTCTTATTTTTACCCTTACTCATTATCCATTTCATTGCATTATCTTCAATTGTATATATCGTATTTTCTTTAGCTACTAGTTTTTTGACTTCTTCTCTTTGTTGCCTCCTCCATGTTCCGGCGAACGATCGGTTGCTGTACGTTTCTTATCATCATTTCCTTTTAGCTTTTCATCCCCAAATGCATCTGCTCCATAAATTCTGTTGTTTATAATTAATTTATTAAACTTAAGTACTGCGTTGTGTCCTTCTCTGGCTATTTTTACCTGAGGCAGTAAAATGTTTCTTCCTCTTTGGACTTTTTTCGAGTAGTCGTCATTAATCCAAATATTGGTACCTTTTAGCTTTTCACCTTGTTTCATACTTTCTAATTTTTTACTCCAATTTTTGATTTAAACTATAATTGGTCTACTTTTGTTTCTTCCAAAAGTTCCGATCCTGCCGAATTCTATCAGATCTTTTTCTGGGTCTACTTCTACCTCTATTTTTCTCATTATTTTTTGGACTATTTCCTTTATTTCTTGTTGGCTTTCATTCTCCTTATCTTCAATTCCTTGAATTACTATGTTATTGCGCATTTCCCTTTCTACGTAGTCTAATCTTTCTTCTTGCTCGACGATTATTTCTTTCAGTTTATGATTTTCCTGTTTTAATTCCATTATAATACATGCATTTATGTCTATTTTTTCTTCCATATTCCGAAGACTATCTTTTATCTGCGAGAACATTCCTTTAATTTCTTCCATATCGTATTTAACGATGTTCATTGCTTAACGCACCTTTACGAGTTCCGCGTCCCCCGTCAAGTTTCGTTAGTCACCTACTCAGTTCAGCTTCCAACCCTTACCCGGGCTGGCTGAACTCGTCTCCTCGCTGCGTTATAATAACTTAATTTCCTTTTTGAAGTCATTCCGGGACTGTATTTTTAAACAAGTTCTCGAATTTTGGTGAACGATCTCCGCTTATCGCTTTTATTTTTTGCTGGTAATTAACACAATTTAGATTTCGAATTTAACAATGTTGGATTGTTTTATGCCAAATTTTCCTATTGTCTCAATATTTGGAGAATACTCACCAATTATATGTGATAGTTTACACTTACACAAGATATTTTTGTACTTTTTGTTAATTACAGTTTTTAACTTCACTCACAATTTGATATTATCGCTCCCTCGATTTAACTGTATTCTTTCCACATTAGATGCAGGACCGTACTCGTAGCAAATTATTAATCACACAAAAATATGTAGCTTTTATCTTCCTATCACATTTCGGCACTTCTAAACCCGGAAAATCAATAAAAATTATTGTGATAAAAATTCATTTTCGAATAAAAATTAGTTCACATCGTTATATTGATTGTTTTTACGTCATTTTATAACAAAAAAAAACTATTAAAAACACCGTAAAGTTTCGAATTTTAGTTATTAGTAGAAAAATTAAAAATTCGAGTTTTCCCAGAAACGAAGAATTTCCGCGGCAAAAATCAAATCATGTAGTGCTAGCCTCCTTGTATAGAATCGTCATATAAACCGTTATTCCATGTAACTAATTTCTGCTAAACGAAACTTGGTGCCTGCTATTGATTGCGTAAAAAGGTAGGCCCCGGTCAACCCGTCGGAGGTATACCCTTTATCAATCTTCAGTTTTAGAGTTATTTCTAGATCCTTTTACTAAATCGGGCAACACCGTTTTTTAATCGAGCGCAGGTTTATTCCAAGAGGCTACCGATTCGTTTAGATTTGACCTTTGAACTCTCACTCACTTACTACTTATTTCTCTATTAGTGTTTTAAATGAAACTCAATGTTTCTAGCTAATTCCACAATATAATGAAGAAAAATGTTGAAAATTCTAAAAAATCGACAATTGTTTCGATAACTGAATATCATCGTCAGAATGACAGAAGTTACATTTCATTTGATGCCTACCTGATGTTCAATAGTTATTTTTGGGTAGACCTAGAAGTGACCTACATTGTTATTGACTTATTATATGTTAATAGAAAAAAAAAAGAAGATGTGATATTACAAATATTGAAGCTTATATATTATTAGCCCTATGGTGATATCCTGAATATCATTTTTCCAATTAAGATCAGTATAACTGTGCAATAATATAGAAAACCAGGGAAAATATATCTACTGACCTTTACAATTATCACTTAAGAAGACAGTTTAATAGTGGAGAACTCCCTAGATTTATCTGTTCATTGACAACTTCATATTGTGGGTTTCTTAAATGTCTTCTAATTTCCAACTCTTCAAGGAAATCCAGTTCTTGTTTCTTATCACAAATATGTAGTACTTCTATTTCTGTGCTAGGTGTCAAGTAGATGTTTTGCGTAATGATAATTATCTGGTTGTTTTAATATGTATGCTCGTAAGTGTTCACTGTATCGGATTTCAAAATTTCTAAGGGTCTGACCCAAATAGACAGCCTTACATTCTGGACATTTGAGTTGATATATACCTGATTTCTTTAATGGTGGTATTTTTGTTTTTACATTTAACAATTTTGAACTTACGTTACTTTCTGTTTTGAAAGAAATCGTTGTATTCGTTGCTAAAGATGTTATCTTTGAAATATTAGTAGAAATATTTCCTGCATATGTGATGGTTTTATAAGTTTTTATTTCTTAAGTTTGTTTAGGAAATGTTAGTTGTAATGCTACTTTTTCCTCTTTTTTATTAATTAGCTTATTTATCATATGTAATGGATAACCGTTGGATGTTGCTATTTGTCTAATTGTATTAATCTCTCTATCATAATTACATTTGTTCATAGGAACTGAAAATGCTCTATGTATCATTGAATTATATGCCGCTTGTTTATGTGACATGGGGCGATTGGAACTATGTGGAATTGTCACATCAGTATGTGTTGGTTTTCGGTAAATAGAATAATCAAGTACATTATTAACTCTTTGAATTTTCAAATCAAGAAAATTGATAGAGTTATTTTCTTCAATTTCTAATGTAAATTCAATTTTTGGGTGTAACTTATTTCTGGTTGAAAAATATATCTAAATGTCGTTCACTACCTATAAAACAAGCTAATGTGTCATCTACATATCTATACCAAAATAAAATATTTTTTGAAATATTATAGGCACGTTTTTTTACCATTTATTCGCCGTTGGTTGACTGACGCCAGTCTCCGCTGCACCGACATGTTTGAGTCACCACTGGCACACACAAAAAACGCAGTTGTTATTTACATCATTATATTTGACAACTGACAATCGATTTCATTATATTGTGGAATTAGCTAGAAACATTGAATTTCATTTAAAACACTAATATGAGTAGATTCCACGAAGTAAGGGTCGAGACAGTTAATTTTTTACTTATTTGTCTGTTTTATGGCTATTTCTATGTTTTTCAATCCGGTTTTTTTTACCCCACGTTGGGTTATGCACTCTAACTTCACTATATGTAGCTGAACTGTAATTAATTTTCTCTGCATCGCCCAAATTTTGAGTTGGATGCAGGAGAAAAATAAAATACGTGTTTACAATTTGATACAACGTTGCCAATAATTATATATTTAGCAATAAATTATAACCTTAATATTACGAGTTTTTGATCGGGACCGCCAGTTGATCTCAGATAATTCTCTGACCGCGCGCTCTATGCCATCTATCTCGAAAACAGTTCCAGGTATAAAAAAATGTTGAATAGAAAAGTTGTAGAGAATATAATTCTCTACAATATTGATAATAAATACAAATAGCGTAAAACACATAGAAAACGAGATATTTGCAAACTTTTGACCCCTGACTTTAAAACTTGCGACCATCCAATTATATGAGAATTTCAAGAATAGCTTTAGGATGCCAAAATACAAGTTTTTACGTGGTAATATACTGGGTATGTCGATTTTCCGAGATATTCACCTAATTTGGCCTAAAATGACTGGACTATTAGCTTAGTAGTGGTATTGCGATTAATTTCTGCCACTGAACCATATTTATTGGTAATAAGCGAAACTTCCAGTCGCGTCATAAAATATTTGCAGTACATCTGTGAACAGATTTTGCATTAACATGACTTGAAATTCGAGAATGTTTTTATTTGCTGAAACTCCGTAGACTGCAGTAATTCACAATACTACTTATAGATTTTATGAGCTTCTACTTGTAGTTCCAAGGAGTAGCAACAGTGTTTTCAATACACTTGAATCAAGAGCGGTATTTCAAATAATCACAACACACAAGTGCATACGTATATGCTTTGCAACAAAATAATGAAATTTGCCAAAGTTTAATTAATTCCGCAGATTGTTGAAAATAAATCAAACGGAAGTAATATCACAAAGCCGAAATTCACTACACAAACGATGACCCGGCTGCTACGGAGAAACTTGTTTAATCTTAGAAACTTAGCATAGTTAGTGAGGTAGTAGCCAGATTGAAACTATTCAAGTCGTCCCCTTCCATGTATACTAACAACCCATTTCATTGATTGCAAATAAAAGCCGTCGCACTTCCACAAATATCACTCATATGAGGGTGCATACAATTACAAATGGTCATTGAATCTCGCAAAGTCGAGAATTGCACGTATTTCCAATGATATTACACTAAACAGACAAACAAAGCGAAACGATAACAGCTTCTCTGATAATACCAACAGTTTCCTTTCACACCGTTAATTTACCAAGTAGATAAGAGTTAATCAACTTATTGTTCTCAAACTAATAAAAACTGGAAGAACAAGGAATATAGCCCAGTGAATCTTAAAAACTATTCATCGTACAGCATGCAGGAAGAATGATATAGCGAAGTAGTTTCAAGGTTTTAATGAATTGAGAAAAAAAGAAGTCGAGAATAACAAAAATATTCTAGTTAATTAAGTTTTATGTATTTTTAAATGAAAATTCGATCCAATCAACGGCAACTGACAATTCCAATGCCAGATTCGAACAGATTTTATCAGTAGCTGGCCAATCCTTGAATCGAGCTGAGAAAAGGATCATGAGAGAATTTCTCTTACAGTATCGAGATCTATTTGTACCAAAAGGAGGAAAGACTAGTAGAACATCAGCCACAAACACAAAACGATATGCCAAGCCAAGCCAATTAGGCAATCAGCTCGAAGATTACCACAAGCGAAGAGAGAGGAAACTGAAAGAATCATTCGAGAGATGGCAGCAGAAAAATTAATGGAACCATCTACTAATCCATGGGTGTCTCCATTGGTGCTAGTCAAAAAAAAGGATGGAACTGCGAGATTCTGCGTGGACTATCGCCAGCTAAACAACATGACGAAGAAAGGTAGGTCTGGTTATTGGCAAGTAGAAATGGACCCAGGAGACAAAGAGAAGACTGCTTTTACCACCGGATCTGGATTGTGGCAATTCAACGGCATTCCATTCGGGCTCTGTAATGCGCCCGCGACATTGGAAAGACTCGTGGAAAATGTCTTGAGAGTGTTGTCTTGGAAGACATGCCTACTCTATCTGGACGACATCGTAGTACTGAGGAAGACATT
Source organism: Galeruca laticollis (assembly GCA_963921935.1). Classification (NCBI taxonomy): domain Eukaryota; kingdom Metazoa; phylum Arthropoda; class Insecta; order Coleoptera; family Chrysomelidae; genus Galeruca; species Galeruca laticollis. Next base: position 51,176,283 of record OY998179.1, on the reverse strand, counting down.
TGACGAACACCTGAAGAATTTGAAAGACGTATTCAAACGACTCCAAGCTGCCCAGCTCATGTTAAACCCGAAGAAATGTCAGCTTTTCCAAAACCGAGTCAACTACCTAGATACATATAGTGAGCAATGAAGGAGTGGCGGTGGATCCAGAGAAAATTGCTTCCATTCAACAATGGCCGCAACCAACTGACAAACATCAAATTAGGAGCTTCCTTGGACTTTCCATATACAATAGAAGATTTATTAGGGAGTTTGGAAATATCGACAAATCCCTTACTCGACTCACTGAAGAAACAAGAGCTTTCCAATGGGATGAAGACTTTGAAACCTTGAAGAGGCATTTAACCCCGGCGCCGATATTAGCATAACCATTACCAGAGGGAGACTTTATTCTTGACACTGACGCAAGCAACGTATGAATTGGAGGAGAGCTCTCACAGATCCAAGGAGGGCTGGGATATTTCAGTGAAGTCCTCTCCAAACCGAACGAAACTACTGCGTCACAAGAATCCCGAAGGCCAGATCGCTAGATGGATCGAATGATTTCAAGCATACGATTTCAACATCGAAGATTAAGCTAGTGTGAGTCACCGAAATTCTGACTCCCTATCCAGACGCTCGTGCCCAACAGGTTGCTCCCACTGCAACAAGGCGGAATCTAAGGAAACTGCAGTTTCAAGAACTACTGCAGTCAACGAAGAATGTTCACCCACCAGGATCAGAGAACATCAGGAGAATGATCATCGATCGATCGATTTTCTGGTTCTGACTCCTTTCCAGGCCCGAGACCAAATTATGCAGAGCAGCTCCTCCTGATTTCCCTGCCTGATAGGCCCATTGTAGTCTGTGTAGAGGGATGCTCTTACGCACTCCTTCTTGAAGATGCACTTGTATCACTTTCTCCATGGTTTCCACCATAAATGATGAGACTGATTGGTCTGTAGGATTTGGCCTGGGTGTACGTTTTTTTCCCTGGTTTGGGAATAATCTCCACCCCTAACTCTCTACATGCAATTGGTATATACCCTAAAGCATGGCTGGCTACTGCGTAATATCAGAACTAGAGGGCCTATGGTGATGTCAATTGCCTCTTACAAAAGCTTGGGAAATATGCCATCTGGTCCTGAAGTTGTGTGAGGGTCAAATGATTAGATGGGGTCTGAAAATTTCAATTGTTAGTTTCCAGTCCTCTTTGGTAGCCCTTGTTTTGGCTACCGGTCCGTTATCCTAATTTGAATCTATCTTTTCCGAGCCTAGAAAGTGCACACTAAGGAGGTGCTCTAAAGCGTCCTCCTCAGTATTTGGCAACGCGCTCGGCAACTGGATAGAGCCTAGTTTATTAGAAGTGCCCCTTTTAAGAATTCTGTTAATTCTGACCCTGTCAGGGACACCTTGTGTGTCCTCACAGAATTCCCTCTTCTTTGATTCTTTTATTTTTTCATTATACACACCTAGTTTGGCCTTATTTGTTATCCAGTTGCCCGTTTTTCTTTGTTAAAAAGACGTCTTGTTTCTCTCCTTAGTGTTGTCAGCGCTTTATTCCACCAGACGGCATGTCTGGAAGAGCTGGAAGAGCGACTCTCCCTTATCGGACAGTTATTGTAATAGGAAGTCACTATGGTCTGTTTCAACCGTGCAGCTGTGTCTTCTCATTCCTCGGCAGTTTTAGGTCTGCCTAGGTGCGTGCGGATTTTAGAAAGCAGGTCGTCTTTGTAAGGTACCTAATCGGTACTCTTAGGATCCCTGTACTTTCTAATAGCCGATTTTTCTTTATCTACTTCGAAGTATATATGGGCAGGATCAGACTGAGACGGTTCAGCCGGTACATGCTAATACCTTATCATCTCCCCGACTCGTAGAGTGTAGAGAATTACATCTATTGATGGTTCCCCCGTCAATGTTCTAAATGTTAGCGTATTGCTCACATTCGCAATATCAAGTTCAGTAGTACATTCATAGTCAAATAGTTTCTTACCTCCAGTGTTGTTGTTCTTGCTGCCCTAGCTGAAATGGTGTGCGTTGGTATCAGCTCCTACAACAACATCCAGTTTATATCGTCTGGCGTAGTCCATCAGGTTCTCTATGTTAGCCCCTGGTACCGGTCCTTCTGAGTCCATGGAAAGATAAAGAGACACTATTATTGTCTCTATCACCTCCCCATATTTTTCAAGTTTAATCTTTGCTGCTACCATGTCACCCGTACAAAGCTCCATAATTGGAATCAATTTATATTTAGATCTGTAACAGATACAAGTTCTTATTTTAGTACAATTAGTTCCCATTATCAGTCCCCTTTTCCTAATATTTAGCCCCAGTATCTTACTTCGTTTCCAAGGTTCTTGGATTAGAACGACGTCTATGTTATCGGCCACAACCTTTTGATGTAGGACAGCCGTGGCCGTCTTTTTGGGCTGCAAGTTTGCTTGTAGTACATTGAATATCCTAAGAGGCTGTTGGATCAGGTACTTGATGAGTTCCTCTTCGGTCACGTTTTCCAGTGTGTTAAAGCTAGGTCACTGGAATAAATAGTACGGTCTCCATTGAGACCGTACTAATTCCGCGATTGACCCCCATCAATCCGGAGATTCACATGCAGTCCCATATCGAATGGTTTAGAGCCAAGGATCATCCTCCGATCAACCTTCAACCCTGGGTTTTGTTTTTCGAGTCTCTTTAGCCCCGCTTTGAAATCCTCTTTTTTATTCTCTGGAAGTAGGGCCAGGACTCGTTGCTATTTGGAAGTTCGTCACTCTTGATGAGCTTCCAGTTTGTTTTGCTTGCCAAATAGTCCATCGTTATGTTGAAGGACTCCTCATTGGCACATATCAGCCCGTAGTACCTGTCCATATATCGACTCGCTTTAAACCTAGACGCCTTCTGCACCTCGTCGATCAGTTTCATCAGGTTCTCTTTAATAGTCCCTACCTGATCTTCCGAGACAGTTGTCTCTGGGAAGTTTTCAGGGGCCACAGCTGCCTTGATCCCTTTAAAGGCCACACTGTACTTCATACCACTAGTAGTACTAGTACCATCGGTACATTTGGCCCTCTTTTACTTTTCCTCCAAACTTATCTAATATGCGAGAATAACATTGGTTTACCCCAAAAAAAGTTGGAATTTCGAGAAAAAAATTGTTATTTTCATGTTTTTCATTAATAACAACACGAAAAGACGGTTTTTAGAAAAATAAATGGTTTTAAAGATTGAAACTAATTTTTCCGCATCTGTGGCCCTGAACAATATTCTATCATAAAATTGTTACTTGCATACACTTCGAGGGATGCATCGTTCTAGCAAACCGAAATTTCTCTAAAAATAACCACAAATTTAGTATATCTGGATTTGTAGGACCCGCTGTACTCGCTCTAGTCAACTGAAAATCAATAGGGTACATCTGTGAGACACCTTGAACAATATTCAATCATAAAATTGATCAATCTTATACTCTCTTGAGGCTGTATCGTGCTAACAAACTGAAAATTCTCCAAAAATGACAAAAATTTGGTACTCCAAGTACCATAGCACCCGTTGTACCGGCGTTAGTGAGCTGAATATCAATAGGGTTCATCTTTGAGACGCTTTGAATAATATCCAATCATAAAATTGGTCACTTGTATATAATCCGGAGGCTGTATAGTGCTAACAAACTGAAACTTCTCCAAAAATGACAAAAACATCGTACTTAAAGTACTGTAGCACCTGTTGTATTGGCTCTGGTGAGCTGAAAATCAATAGGGTTCATCAGTGACATGTCCTGAATAATATTCAATCATAAAATTGATGACTTGTTGAACTCCGGAGGCTGTGTCGTGCTAACAAACTGAAATTTTTCCAAAAATAACAAAATGTTGTACTTCAAGTACCATAGCACCCGTTGTACTGGCTCTGGTGAGCTGAAAATCAATAGGGTTTATCTGTGACATGTTCTTAACAATAATCCATCATAAAATTGGTGACTTATTGCACTCCGGAGGCTATATCGTGCTAACAAGACATGTAAGGAAAAGTGGCCAACGACGACGACGACATACACACAGGATTTTTTTTCTAAAAACCGTTTTTTCGGGTTGTTATTGATAGAAGAGGTGAAAATAAACCGTGTTGAGGATTAAAACTAATTTTTCCGCATCTGTGGCCCTGATCAATATTCTATCATAAAATTGTTACTTCTATACACTTCGGGGGATGTATCGTGTTAACAAACCGAAATTTCTCCAAAAATATCCGAAAATTTGGTGTATCTGAATTTATAGGACCCGCTGTACTCGCTCTAGTCAACTGGAAATCAATAGGGTACATCTGTGAGACACCTTGAACAAAATTGATCAATTTTATGAAGGAATGTTGTTCATGGCATTTATAGATGAACCTTATTGATTTTTACCTCACCAGTGCTAGAACAACGGGTGCTATGGTACTTGAAGTGCCACATTTTTGGTACTTTCTGGAGAAATTTCGGGTTGTTAGCACGATACATATGCATGTCCTTTGGATCCTCCGGGAGGTTCTCTTTTTTTCCAGCCCTGGGACATGGAAGTTTATCGCGTAACCTCCTATCTTAAGAGCGTCTCCAGATTGGTGATCGATGCCAATCGTGATTATGGTTCCCTTTCACTCTTTTCTGTAGTTCAGTACCTTCTAAGCCATAGTAGTGAGGTTAGAGTTCTGAGCCTTGACAAGTTGGAGGATCTTCCTCAATTTTATATCGATACTTCTTGTGAAAGGCACCGTTATGGTGACCGGCTTTGGGATGTCGTCTCCACTCCGAGCTACCAGTTCGTAACCTTGCCAAGAGTTTATTTTCGGCGCTGATCTCATGAGCCAGTAGGCCGACTCTTGAGACCAACAATCCACAGCGAAAATGAATGCCAGAGATCCCCGTCTCCTTGCTATGACACAACTCTTCCATCGCAGTGTCTTCCAGGGATGAGAGCTGCTCAGATTCCAAGATGACACTAGGGTAGTTCTTGGAAATTATTCCCACCTTGCTCGCCTTCTCTGCAGTGGAGTGATATGCTTCGGGTCTCTTTTCTGATTTACCTTCCCTGTTGGAGTTTCCTTTTTAGTAGGTCACTTTCCACGTTGGTGCTTTCTTCGAGGTTGGGCGCCGAAGTACGTGGCCTTTATTCGGACGTTTTTTCCTGATGTTTCGTCCGCATCTATGCTCCACTAAAGCCTTTCCTCAGTGGGTCGTCTCTGCCGACTGGTTCTCCTAGTTTGGGCAGATCGAATGGCATACGATATTTGGGACGTTTGGCCTATTTCCCCTCTGTTGGATACACGGATGAAGAAATTTACGCTGTCTTCACCACTTCTACGATGGTTTTATTTTGTCCCATTACCATGGATAGCTCCTCGAGAAACTAGGGTCATTAGGGTCCACCGCTGCAGAGCCCCGCATATTGAGGTAAGGAATTTAGTATAATGGAGTTCCTGTCGATGCTCCAAAGTCAATACCAGTAGGGGCTACTTTTTTATATAGCTACGCAACCTTTGGCCTGGTTTCCCGCATTGATTAGATTTTTAATGGGGTTGTCTCCTCTTGGTCTGGGCGCTCAAGCTAAGACTACGCCCCCTTCCCTCAATCAGGCCAGCAAGACAAGACCACAGTCAGCCAAAAGACGTTGGTATAACAGGTGGTTTTGAGGTTGGCTCGAAATTTCACCCGGCATCGCCTGTGTGTAGTCACGATACTACAGCTTGGACGGGTAAAGTAAGTCCGCGGCAAGGTATTTGAGGGCTACCAGTTGAGTGTTTAGGTACAACGAGCCGCCAAGTATTTCCCTACAGACCCCTCTCCTCATATGAAGTAATCGTCAGATGCCCCCTTCTATCCGCCACCTGGAGAGGCGCCAGATTAGTACTTCACTCCTTCCGAATTTTTATTTTCGATGTTATCCGGACCCGGAGGTATATTGAAAATCGCGTTTTTGGTGACTTCAGCTTCTTCTGGCCCCTCCTGAACTTTGGGCACGCAATTTGTTCTTGATTTTAAGAAAGGTGATGAATAATTTGTACTTAGATTGAGATTGTATAATAGAAGCTGTAACCACTGAACATTTTGTTGTTTTCAAATTCATTTATGCACAAACTCATTACATTGTTGGAAGATGATTTGTTATTTGGGTTTAGTTTTTCTAAGCTTAGCAGTAACAATTCTTTGATTCTGCAATAAATTTTTGCTACATGACCAACTTTTCATATATATTTATCAAAGATAATTTTTTTTTAAATTAATTATCCTTACCTGCTTTCTAGTGTTCGTTAATTTTCGTTATTGGTGTATTTAGCTTTTAATGTAGGTATAAATTAATGATGTGTACTATGATTTTAATTATCAGTGTATAGTCTTCGATTAAGGTGGTTATCGATTTAGAAACTGTAAATTTCCTAACTTGCAACGCGTCATTTTGAATTCTAGTGTTTCACTTTCCCAACGCGCGTAAAAAGCTATCCAATCCAGAATAATGCGCAAATATAAAAACCTTTCAAAATGATTGAATTTATTTGCTTTTGAAACATACCGTAGCATTTGTAAATTGTAGATTTGACAAGGTATTTGCATTTTAAATCAAACTTCAAATGGCATACATTACTCTGATATCATCAAAAAGCGTACCAAAATAACTAACTTGTCATTCATCTGCCATGTTTGGATTAACTCTTAATTTTCCTCTAATTTTCCAAAAATGTTCGTTAATAGAGAAGTATTTAAATTTTTCACTGTTATAAATAGGTAATATATGTACTATATACATTTTACTGTTCAAAATACCTATATGCGACGTAAATAAAAATAATTCAATTCTATTTTTATGATGAACTCTACACATTTGACAGAAATTAATTGGATCAGTTTAAGCATATAGAAACAAAATATTGATACCCTAAATGTACACAACTTGGAACACTTTATTGGTTCAAACAGCGATTGTTATAAAACGAATGCTGATAAGAATTATGTTAAAGTTTGGTATAGTTAGCCGTTTTGCTTACTTAAATTACCGGCATAAAAGATTCGAAAAAAAATACTACACGAAAAAATAACTTGGTGTTCCCAGGATGGAACACCGTTGGTTTCTCTCATAATATTAAGATATGCATCGTTAAACGTAACCTGGAACAAAAATAAACGGTTTTTAGGATTAAAACTAACTTTTTTTATTGATGCCTCATATTTATTAGTTTTTAAATTGTATATTTTCATTGGGAACCAATGTCTTATTTGGTTTTTACTGCAAAATTTATTTATATATTCATATGTACATTGTATCCTTTTAAATATAAATAAAGAAACTTTTTGATTATTGATCTGACAGCAGTACCTCGTAATGTCAAATAAAAATGAATACTATTTGACTTTCACGAAACTTGGCTGGGCATCGAGGACGGACTTACATTTTTTTGTAGTAATAATATAATAATAATATTTTCCGCAATACGCTAGGAAATTTTGACATTCCTGTCAAAATTTCTTGAAGAAAAAGTCAGGACTTCCTTACTGTAAGGAAATGTCATTTCCTTACTGTAAGGAAATGATATTTCCGTACAGTTGTTAGTGTTCTACATAAATGATTGAAAACACATTGCTTATAAGGAATTAATTTATATTTTGAAAACATCAAGTCATTGCTGAATACATTTTTAAGATCAATTTGTTATATTTACAGTAATTTGACAGTTAGTACAATTATTGAACATTGGAGGAACACTCTTAGAACTATGAGAAACATTTTGGACAACATGCAGGGTGGTAGGGTCATTTTGTTGAATATTTTGTACTGTGAAAATTTTATTTGCCACCTCAACCTTATTGTTAAGCGATTCTACGATATATCCTTCAGCAACGTTTGATGACTTCCATCCGCCATGCCTCTTTAAACTAGTTATGTCGGCACCAGAGTCAACCAATATTGTTGCAGAAGACCGACGAAAGCAGTGACCAGTATATTCTGTCGGATTTACCAAGTTCAAATAAGTAGCAACTATTTTGGGCATTTTTCTAAATTGATGAATTCCTACCACTTGTCTACAACCCTTTCCGCTTTGATATTTAAAGAAAAATCGGTCACTGTTCATATTTTCTGGTCTTAACGAAACATACTTTCGATAAACATTCAAGTAGATCTGATTAATTACAAATAATCTTGGTTTGTTGGTTTTCGAATCAGGTATGCTGATTAAAAGCTTAGATTCTAATTCTTCTATATCGTGTACAGTCATTCGGACTAACTCATCCATTCTACAGGCCCCAGAAATACCAAATATTACAGCCACCTAAAAAATAAATAAAGGTATAATCTAAATAGAAATTAAAACCTTGTAAATTACCTTAATCATTAAATTTTCTTTATCTGGAGCTTCCTGGATAAATTTTTCAATTTCTTCCTTCGTTAAAATCTTAGATTTCTTTGCCCTATAACCTTGAGCTTGCTGTTTCAATAAAGAACGATATGAATCTCAGTACTCAATTAGAAATTCAATAGAACTAATCAAAAAGTTGAAATCAATCCACTTGCAAGATAACTATAAACTCATATCGTTCGATGTAACTAATATGTTTACTAAAATTCCTCCTAAAGAATGTCTAATACTTGTAAGAAAATTACTAGAAGATAAAAATATTAATCCAGGAATAATATCAGATATACTTAATTTATTTGATGTATGCATTAATCAGAATTATTTCACTTTTGACAATAAGATATATATTCAAAATGAAGGTTTACCAATGGGAAGCCCTATATCACCTATTTTAGCAAACATTTTTATGGACAATTTAGAAAGAAAGATCTTTGAAAGTAATATTTCGAAAAATATTTTATTTTGGTATAGATATGTAGATGACATATTAGCTTGTTTTATGGGTAGTGAACGACAATTAGATGTATTTTTCAACCACATCAATAATTTACACCCGAAAATTAAATTTACATTAGAAATTGAAGAAAATAGCTCAATCAATTTTCTTGATTTAAAAATTCAAAGAGTTAATAATGTACTTGATTATTCAATTTACCGAAAACCAACACAGACTGATGTGACAATTCCATTCAATTCTAATCACCCTGTCTCACACAGACTAGCGGCATATAATTCAATGATACATAGAGCTTTTTCAGTTCCTATGAACAAATGTAATTTTGATAGAGAGATTAATACAATTAGACAAATAGCAACATCTAACGGTTATCCATTAGATATGATAAATAGGCTAATTAGTAAAAAAGAGAAAAAAGTGGCATTACAACTAATATATCCTAAACAAGCTGATGAAATTAAAACTTATAAAACCATCACATATGCAGGAAATATTTCTAATAATATTTCAAATATAATATCTTCAGCAACGAATACAACAATTTCTTTTAAAACAGAAAGTAACGTTAGTACAAAATTGGTAAATGTAAAAACAAAAATACCACTATTAAAGAAGTCAGGTATATATAAACTCAAATGTCCAGAATGTAATGCTGTCTATTTGGGTCAGACCCTTAGGAATTTTGAAGTACGATACAGTGAGCACTTACGAGCATACAGATTAAAACAACCAGATAAATCCCACTACGCAAAACATCTACTTGACACCAATCATTCATTAACACCTAATACAGAACTAGAAGTACTGCATATTTGTGAAAAGAAACAAGAACTGGATTTCCTTGAAGAACTGGAAATTAGAAGACATTTAAGAAACCCACAATATGAAGTTGTCAATGAACAGTTAAATCTAGGGAATTCTCCACTAATAAACTGTCTTCTTAAGTGATAATTGTAAAGATCAGCAGATATAGTTTTCCTGGTTTTCTATATCATTGCACAGTTATACTGATCTTAATTGGAAAAATGATATCCAGGATATCACCATAGGGCTAATAATATCTAAGCTTCAATATTTGTAATATCACATCATCTTCTTTTTTCTATAAACATATATTAAGCCAATCACAAGTTAGGTTACTTCTTGGTCTAGCCAAAATTAACTACTAAACATCAGGTAGGCATAAAATGAAATGTAACTTCTGTCATTCTGACGATGATATTGATTTATCTAAACAATTGTCAATTTTTTAGAATTTTCAATAACTTGTATTATATTGTGGAATTAACTAGAGACCTTGAGTTTCATTTAAAAACACTAAAAGAACGAAGTTTTGAGTATGTAGATATATCTACATTGTGTTGAAGTGCAAGGGTTGACTTCAGCATTGAATAATTGGCCCATAATGTTGAAGATTTCATCTTTAAACAAAGGTCTAGGAAGTATGCCATTACAACATTTTCTGAGAAAGAACTCGTATTTTTACTCATGCGATAATCCATAAAACGTCTGTATGCATTTTCGTACTTTTCTCTTGATTTCTTTGGCAATAATTCTAATGAAGCAGTATTCACTGCCTCAACCAGCTCTGGAGGAGTCCCAGGAATGGAAATTTCATCATCACTTATCATTTTACTTTCGAGAACACCAGCAATTAAATTTATAAGCGTCAAGTTTGACAATTCAACCTCAATACGTTTCCATAGTATCCCAAGTAATTTTATTAGGAATTTCAAAGCACCATTTATTTGGGAATAAAATTATCGCGTTTTTTTTAAAATCAATCAATATCTGTCGAATTTTAAACGATTTGCGGAAAAATAGTATGTTTACCTCGTAGGAAAAGCCACATTCCTGGACTCTGTGTTGCTAAGTCTTGGCTTGCGCCTCGACTTAGCAATCTTCACAGTCGTCCAGGAATGTTAAGATTTTCCTACCCGGTAAACAATGTACTATTTATGATTTCAAAGTGCACCAATAAAAAAAAAGGGCGTAAAGTATTCATGGATAACTGGTCTTTCAAACACTTGCTCTATTTCGAGCACTCGGGCTGCGCCGTCGTGTTCGAAAAATCGCGCGTGTTTGAAAGACCTCTTTATCCACTTATACTTTAATATACTATTTCCTACGACCACATAGGAAAGTGACATATATCGCACTGTCTAGTTCTATGGAAAGTGGCCTTTATTTATACGCGTACGGAATAAAACTTATCCGTACGTGTACGGATAAAAAAGCTATTAAATTGAATGTTGAAATGCCATTCCATCGCTGTTACGTTGTGTTCTTATCAAAGATACTTATAGCGCTAAGAAAATATACACAACAGTTTATTTATTCTTAAAAATTAAGTGTGTTTATATCTTGCAATTTATAAATTGCACTAATAATAATTTTACGTGTTATGTTTACAGTGATTCAAATAAATAATTAATTCTGAATCGCAATATTTATGTAATAAAAACAGTTTTATTTCTGATGTTCTGTTTCCAATTGTTGTTAGTTGTTAAAATAAATGTTCGTAATATTTTGTGTACCAATATTTATTCTAGCTTTTTTATGAAGGCACTCTTTTTCATCGCATAAAAATTACAATTTTCTGGGCCACTTCCAAAGGTAAGTAATCAAAACTATAGAAAGTAATTACAAATACACATATATAAAACCTCTCACATCTACATAAAAACGCAAGATTGTACATGTCTGATTCGGTAAAAGTATATCGCGTGGTCATAGGAAAAATTGTGTACATAACTTGTGCGACAGTGATTTTTCACACTCTTGGGATTGTCTCACTCGGCTTGCGCCTCGTGGGACAATACTTCCCACTCGTGTGAAAAATGTCACTTTCCAAACTCGTTACGTAATATACTAATTTTCTACGATCACTATGAAAAGTATACAAATAGACACGGCTTACTTGCTTTCAAAGTTACTTATTTCCTACGGTGCGAAAAAGTGATGCGGGAATTGTCTGTACCGCACACTGCACATGCGTAAAAGACAGCAGAAATAGTATATTGTATAATTAGTGGGAAAAGCATAATATTCCCAAGCGACTGTGATAATTACCAGACGAGAAGCGTGGCGACGAGTCTGGTAACACAGGAGTTTGGGAATATGCGTTTCCCACGAATTATACATACTATTTTTTCTTCGATCGTTAATTTACATTTAAAAAATTAAAAGCGCCACGGAGGATGGAAATTTTTCAATGTGGCGGAAGAATATATTGACGAATCACTTAATAATAAAGTAGAAGTGGTTAATAAAATATTCAACACCTCTGCCTCGACTTCAAATGAAAATGATCGAAACGAGATAAACCAAACAATTAGCCATGCAGCTTGAACGTCTATAAATTCTCGTTGCCCTCCAGTACAATTTACAAATTGTACGAAATGAACAATAAATGTAAATATTAACAACAATTAATTTGTGTTCAAGAATATCGTTATAAATTAGATGTTTCTTTTAATTATAACAACTTTATCAATACCTACAAAAATTAAAACCATACTTTGTTTTATTTTATTGTAATAATCCATTTGTAACATTACCGCACGCTACAGCAGTGCGGTAAGAATATTACCGCACTGTCATTTGCTAATTGCTTAGCAACTGCCCACTATTCTGGAATATTGAGCTTTGCGCATAGAAAACAGGAAAGAATAGTGTCACTTTTCCCACGATCGGAGAAAAACTATTATACAGTAGGATCTCGCTAATCCCGCCCTATATTGAGATCGGTTGTGCCGGATTGCCGAAATTGCCGGATTAGTGGAGATATGGTAAAAAAAAGCTAAATAGACCATAAAAACATCGTATAATTACTACAAAACAAGTTAAAATATAGGTACAGTATGTATTGTAAAAAATAATATGATCTTATTATCAATGGTTATTAGAATGGCTATTAATTAACCAGTTATTTGTTAAGTACAGTATAAAAATCATTACATAATATTATGTATAAATCGATAAAAATATTATAAGCAAAACACAGTTAAGGTCAATGTAAAAAAACGGTTTGTTTAAAACTAGATTTAACACAATTACGAAGAGCTTAAATATGTAAGTGGGAAACAGTGTTTAATAGTTTTTTTGTTTTTTGACATTTAAAGAAATCCTCAAAGCATTTTCCTGTAGTCGCTTCAACATTAGAATGTCAGATGCTTCCGCGCCATTTTCCTCAGCCCATGTGATAGCAGTAGCAAGAGCATTCACAGCCTTCTCGTTGTTCACTGTGTGTGGATGGGTAAGAATTTCTATAGAACCCCCCTCCGTCTCGTCCTCGTCACTGTTATCCAGTACGTCTGCGATGATCTCGTCATCTGTCATGATCTGATGTTGTTCTTCATTGTCTCCAGCTAACCAGCTGTTGTCAGGTCGTCTGCATCATCCAAAAGCTGCCCAGAAATTGCCTCTCAAGTTATTTAGCTCAATATCGGTTTCTTTGTTTAGCTGAGTATCAGAGTCATTTTTTCTCTTAATTTTGTATGCATCTAATAAAGTAAGAGAAGGCCACAGCTTCACCCATGAACAAACAAGTGTTTTTGTTGAAAGGTTTTTCCAAGCACCTGCTAGGTTAAAAACAACATCTTTGAGATTAGTGCTTTTCAAGGATTGAACAACACTTTCCTCTTTTGAGAAAACACTGTACAACAGGCTTTTTTTGTAACTTGTTTTTACAGTCTGAATTACGTTCTGGTCCATTGGTTGAAGTAACGGAGTTACATTTGGGGGCAAAAATAACGTGCATATTAGACCATCCTCAGATTTTAAGTCCTCAGGATGTCTAGGACAGTTGTCAAGAACCAATATGGCTTTCTGGGGCAAGTTCTGTTTTTTCAAAAACTTTCTTACTGAAGGAACAAAGTTTATATGGAACCATTCGCTGAAAAGTGTTTTGGTCATCCATCCCTTAGTTTGGTTTTTGTATAAAACAGGCAAATTTACATTTTTAAAAACCCTGGGATTTTTTGATTTCCCAATGACAAGCATATCTAGCTTATGAGTGCCGCTAGCATTAGCGCACGGCATAAAAGTAATTCTGTCTTTAGCCAATTTGCGGCCAGGAGCACTAGCTTCAGCTCTATGAACGAATGTTTTTTTTGGCAAAAAGCGCCAAAACAAACCGCTCTCGTCTGCGTTATAGACTTGATCTGGGCCTAGGTCCATTTGGTCAACGATTTTTTTAAATTTTTCAACAAAGGGCCCAACAGATTCTACATCACATGAAAGCTTCTCACCGGTTAAAGTTAACAATCGAATTCCAAAACGCCTTTTGAATTTGTCAAGCCAACCCACACTTGCACAAAAGTCATCCTTTTTCATAATTTTATGATAAAAAAACTTAGCCTTTTCCATAAGAACTTCACCTGAAATAGGCGTGTGCCTGTTTCTTTCTTGCATGAAACAAGCATAAAGTGCATCTTCTACTTGTGGAAACTCACCTGTTTTCAAAGTTTTTCTTACACTGGAAGATGATTCTTTACTCTGGAAAAACGACTTAATTCGGTCCTTCTTCTGTTTTATGTCGTGTATTGTCGCACGGCCAATGTTGTACTCCTTAGACAAATGAGCTAACTTTTCACCTTTTTCCAAACGTTTTAAAATTTCGTACTTTTTATCTAAAGTTAAGGTGACATGTTTCCGTTAGTCCGACATGGCGTATTTTCAAAATACCAAATCCGTAGGCACTACAGGAAAAAGGCACAGACACTAATAGTCATTCATGGCAGGTGTAATGCGACTGACTTGTTTACTTCGAGGCGCTCTACCCTAGACATGCAGAAACATGAAAACAGCTGACCCCTCCTCCGACGCCGAGTGCCGGATTACTGGACGTGCCGGAGTGGCGCACGGCCGGATTATAGAGACTGTACTGTACTGGCTCTCCCACACATCTATCTGCGTTTGTTGACAGGTAGTTTGACGTTTGTTATGTAAAATATAATTGCTTGTGTCATATAGATTATTTTTATATACTTAAAAATTATAGATTAAGAGCTTATTAGCTTTTAATTTGAATATCGACGCATTCTTTAGTGCACATTGTTAAAATAATAATTCGACATGGAAGGATTTGACAATAATTCAGATTCAGAAGTTGAATTTATGGAAAACACTCCTCCAGAAATTTTGGAAATAGCAATAAATGCAACTTTAAACCTTTTGCCTCGAAAATCAAGAGAAAAGTATGAATACGCTTATAAAAAATTCATGGAATGGAGAGAAGATAAGAAAATCTCAACGTATTCTGAAAATATAATTCTAGCCTATTTTCAAGAACAATCAAAATCTTATAAGGCTTCTACACTGTGGTCCCAATATTCAATGCTGCGAAGCACATTAAGCATTAAAAATAATGTTGATAATTCAAAATATGTAAAATTGAGAGTATTTCTAAAAAGACAAAATGACAAATACACACCCAAAAAATCAAAAACCTTAGCATCCGAAGAAATCCAAAAATTTTTGAAAGAAGCACCTGATTATAAATATTTATTAACAAACGTAAATAAACGTTACATTTAATATTAGACAAGACACTGATTTTCAACATTTTGTTTGATTACCTATTAATAATATAAGTACATTAACACTTTTGAAATACGCATTTTAAAATATTCATTTTAACTCATTACAGAACATTGAATATCTACATGTTTTGCAAAACGTAATTATAAGTTTTCATAGCGTAGAGAGAGAGTATTTGTTTGGTAAGAAAATAGCCGGTTTTCAAATCCTACGTTACAGGTCGGATTTTTTTCTTTTCACTTATAATTGCACAAGTGGTTTGTATTTTATCGGGTAAATTTGGGTTGTTTAATGAGAAACTGTTTCCTAGCAATTTGACGAGAATAACTGTCAACTATTAAAAACACGACACCGAAGGTGGAGTGTTTTTAGGTTGACAGTTATTCGAGTCAAGTTGCTAAAGGAAACAGGTTAGAATTTGAACAACACAAATTTACCCAATATCAATACAAACCTCGAGTGTAATTCGGCAGGACAATTTAATGAATGAGAAATTTGGAAACATATCTTGCAATATTACATTCAATTTCTCGATGGAAGTATCTGGCTCAAATGCGTATCTTTTTACATGGCAAAACGTAGAAAATTGTCGCCAGATTGATGATTGCGTCGCAACTGTATTAGTAGGCACACAGGTATTAACAATTTGACTAATTTCGGCGTTCGTATACACACCGAATCGACTCATTGTTAGTTCTTGAAAATTCAATAAGTTGTTGACAAACATGCCAAACTATTTATTCTGGTAACCAACACCGCGATAATTGATGAACAAATGAATAAGTGATAAAACCACTAGTGTATTTGTCGCTGTAAAAGTTAAAGCTAACTTTTTCCGCTGTCAAAGTGACAATTGCACTGTGGCATATGCGATTTTTTATACATGAGTTAAATTGTATTTATAATATATTTAATTCCTATTAATGTTATTCTTCGAAAAATCAAAAGGTATATTAAATTATATAAAATTAATATGTTTTAAACTTTTAGACTGTCCTTGCTATCGGATTAACTGGTGCCTGTCGGCGAGAAGAATTCTGGAACATAAAATTAGATGACATAGAAGATCTAAACACTGCCCTATTAGTTAAGATTCGGAATACGAAAACCAAAATTGACAGAACATTCACAGAAACGGGAGAATTTTATAATATCTACAAGAAATACGCTTGTCTTCGCCCTAATAACGTCATTGTCAGACGTCTTTTTGTGAATTATCAAGGGGGTAAATGCACAGGGCAAGTTGTGGGAATTAATAAAATTGGCAGTATGCCTAAACAAAGGCAGAATTTTTAAAATTGCCAAACTCTAATCTTTATACGGGATACTGTTTTCGACGTTCTGTAACTATTCTAGTTAATGCAGGAGGAGATTTATTGACTCTTAAACGCCATGATGGATGACGATCAAGTAATGTCGCAGAGAGCTATATCGATGACTCCATTTCAAATAAAATAGAGGTAGCTAATAAAAATGTAAACTCGGTAGAGTCATCATCTAACAATTAGTAAGAACAACCTTCCACGTCATCAGCTAATATTGTAACTGTTAATGAAAATTTGGTGAAAAATAGAGACACGCCTGGAGTAACACTTCAAAATTGTTCAAATTTTACCCTAAATCATAATTTCAAGTAAAAAAAATTGTTTATTCCTTTTGTTTTAAAGTAGATAAGTATTTTTGTTAAATTAAGTTAAACTAAGTTACTGTATCGAAATTAAATGTTATTGTTTAATAAAAATATGTGTATCTGATTATTTTCTTTATTTTATTACTGAAATGTATACCTTCATTTCACTTTTTATTAATATAATTTAAATTCCCAAATTATATTATTAATAAAATATTCCCTATTTTTCTTTGAAAATCGTGATCGTAGAAAAAGTATTGTGTGCAGCATGTGCGCAAAGTACTTTTCCCACTCGCTTGATTTGCGAACAATCGCCTAGCGGCTCGTGTTCGCAAACTTCAGCGCTCGTGGGAAAAGTATCACTTTGAGCACTTGTTGCACAATAGTAGTTTGTACAACAAGTGCGCAAAGCGTTACTTTTCCCACGAGCGCAGAAGTTTGTGGCAGGAGCCGTGAGGCGAGTGCCGCAAATCCAGCGAGTGGGAAAAGTGATTTGCGTACGAATTGTACACAATATTTCTTCTACAACTACGTTTATTAATTAAAGAAAAAAGTAACTTATATATGTATTTTATTTAACTTAAACAGAACGAATTTAAGAGTTCCAAAATTAAAGTGAAAAGATTAAATAAATTGCAAATATATAAAAAAGTCGACAGGATTTGAACCCGGGCCTCTTCATTCCAATGCTGATGTGTTTTCCACTAAGCTATCGCGGCAACAGTTATGAAATACTGTATTTAGGTCTTTCCGCTGCTTTATTTTATTTTCAGTTTTTTTATTTCGATTTTTCTATATTATGAAGTACATTGGTTACTAAATAATAATAGATTGAATAACTAAATATAATCTTTAAAATTATGACTTGTTCATTGAAACTCCAGGTAACAAATTTTCGATTGCATTTTGAGCCTTTTCGATAATATCTGGAGAAGTATTCTCAATATCGGAATTCGACAACTCGAAAGATAAATTATGATCTCGGTTCATAGTTCCTAAAATAATGGGTAATAAATGAATTTGTTTATAATCTATAATCAATAAACTGAAATACATAATCTAAAAAATAGTTTACTTACAGAATTTCTAGTTTAAATTTAAAACCCAGAAATCCACTATAAAGTATTGTCAAAAAAATTTGACATTGACATTTCCGTGGGCAAAGTGACATTTCCGTGCGGAAAAGTACCATAACGTGTACTTTTCTCACACTCTACATTATTACTTTTCTAACGGATATCAAACTAATTAAGAAAAGGCTTGCTTTGCGCATAAAAATTTGTGTAGAAAAGCGTGTTTTGCATAGTAGTTGTAAAAAAACTACTATTTCCGCATCTGTGAGATGCCCTGAGCAATATTCTATCATAAAATTGTCACTAGTAATACCACTAGAGGTCAAATTATTACCGGAAATTTTTTCTCGCTCATGAATATTTTGAAAATTTCCAAGTCGCTGACGAGGGAAATTTTCTGAAAATATTCATGAGCGAGAAAAAATTTCCGGATATTAATTTGACTTCGCGTGGTATTCGGAAGAAAATTCCGCACCGAATTTGGTGTAAATTCAAATATTTTTAAAATTTATTTCAACAATGTAAATTATTTTCTTCATCAAGTCACCAGCTTAAAAGAGCGATTCAGGGACAAAAAATATAATATTCTTTTATTTACTTGAGCTTACTACAAGAGGTAGGAAATTATAATTTATAGGTTTTTCGGGAAGTTGCATGAACAGATTCATAGCTTTGTCAGCAATTATTTAGGCCTTCAAATTGGTAATTTCTAAACATTGTAGTTGCATGGCAATACCATTTCAAGATAGAAAATAGTATATTCTATTTTACATAAGTACTACAAATGGTAGAAAATTGTTTTTTTTGCGTTTTTCTTAACGTGCGTTACGCGCTTTAATGGTATGGAATTCATAACCAGCGTCAGTAAGCATCAATCACAGGAGGCTGTGATCATTGTATTTTGACACTTCAAAACAGAATGTTACAATTCTGCCAAGAAAATGAGATTAAAATTACAAACACCTTTTATGATCTGCCTCCAAGAAGACTATATACCTGGACTTCGCCTCGACACAATGACAGCCGAATAATCAGAAATCAAATAGATTTTATAACCGTTAATAATCGATTAAAAAATGGGATTAAGAGCGTTAAGACGTATCCAAGTGCCGACGGAGGAACAGACCATAACTTATTAGTTGCAAATGTAAACATAAAACTGAGAACCCTAAAACGACATAACAAATCACCTGAAATGAATCTGAATGAAATTAAAAATCGCAAAGAACAACTAAATGAAGAGATAAGGGACGAGCTGAACATCGTATCTCAAAGCGAAGACGTGGACGAGAACTGGAGTACGTTAAAAAATGCCTTGCTGGAATCTGGTAGTAGGGTACTTGGCACGGAAACAAAAGCTAGTAAAAACGAATGGATGACACCTGAAATAATTCAGCTTGTTGACGAAAAAAGAAAATTTAAAAATAAAAACAGGCAAAAATATAAAGATCTAAAGAACAAAATAAAATACGAAATCGACAGAGCCAAAGAGAACTGGATGAAAGAAAACTGTAAAGAATTGGAACAGCTAAATAATAAACACGATACAGCAAACCTTCATAAAAAACTAAAAGATATAACGGGCAACACTAAACACAGAACACCCTGCGTCACTAGGAATAACCAGGGTCAATTAGAAACGGAGGATGGACAGATAAAGAAGGTATGGGAACAATACATTCAAGCTCTTTTCATCGATACAAGGGAATATGGACAAGAGACGCTAGACGAGGACCAGTACCTTGAAATTTTGGAGTCAGAGGTCGAGCAGGCCATACAAACGGCTAAGAGTAAGTAAACTCCTGGTCCAGACGAAATCCCTACAGAACTACTAAAAGCATTAGATACCGATATAGTGAAAAAGTTTACAGTTATTCTAAATCAGATATACAGGCAAAGTAAAATACCTACGGAATGGCTCAAGTCCACGTTTATTCCCCTGCCAAAGAAGAACAACCCCAAATCATGCGATGACTATCGGTTAATAAGCCTTATGAGCCACTCACTAAAAATACTTTTAAAAATTATACAACAAAGAATACATAAGAAATGTGAAGAAAAATTAGATAAAACTCAGTTTGGCTTTCGTAGGGGCATGGGAACAAGAGAGGCATTGTTTGCCTTAACAGTCCTTTCACAGAAGTGCAGAGAATACAACAAAACCGTATACGCATGCTTTATAGATTTCCAAAAGGCCTTTGACCGAGTACAACACACAAAACTAATAGAAGAACTTAAAAACATCAATTTAGACAAAAATACATCGAAATAATAAAGAGCCTGTACTGGAATCAGTCAGCTACAGCGAGAATCAATAATACAGAAACTAATGATATTTCGATTGCACGAGGTGTTAGACAGGGATGTATTCTCTCACCAACATTGTTTAACGTGTACTCTCAGGTTATCTTTGAGAAAGCCTTATGGGAAAGAAGCGAAGGAGTTAAAATCGGCGGCGAAGTAATAAGCACGATAAGATACGCTGACGACACGGTGATCTTGGCAGAGAGTCTGGAGGACCTGCAGATACTTGTAAATGCTGTTAATATGGAATGTCAGCAAATGGGAATAGATATTAACACAAAAAAAACAAAACTCATGATAATCTCTAAAACACTCGCACATAATGATCAATTAATAATAAACGATCAAGCAATAGAAATTTAAATACTTGGGTGCTTTCATTAACTCAGACCTAAATCAGGACCAGGAAATCCGTGTAAGGATTGAAATGGCAAGATCGGCATTTCTAAAATTTAAATCCATTTTTTGCAATAAAAATTTGAATTTAATACTCCGGTTGAGATTTATGGAGTGCTATGTTTGGTCCCAGCTATTATATGGTGTAGAAACATGGACGTTAAAGGCACAAATAACTAAAAGAATCGAAGCCTTCGAAATGTGGATTTACAGACGTATGCTGAAAGTACCATGGACAGCCCGAATTACTAACGAGGAAATACTACATAGAATTGGTCGTGAACGAAAACTACTAAAAATAATAAAAATACGTAAGACAGCATATCTCGGTCACGTATTACGACATGATAAATACTCTCTGTTACAAGTGATTATGCAGGGCAGAGTTGAAGGAAAGGAGGGAATTGGGAGAAAGAAGAAATCATGGCTGAGGAATATCCGAGAATGGACAGACATGGGCGTTGAGGATCTTTTTCATATTGCTACGGACAGAGATGCTTTTAAGAGAGTGGTCGCCAACCTCCGTTAAATGGGGACGGCATTCGAAGAAGAAGAAGAAAACATCAAAAAAACTCGCGTTTTGTTGCAATAGAAGATATTGCAGAGCCAGTTAAACCAATAAAATTCTTTGTTTAAAAAATGAATAGATTTAAAAGTCATACTTATGCAAAATATGCGTGAAATTGTCTGATATACTGATCAAACATCGTACCATGACTTATTTATTCGCATTAATAGAGGATTGTGACTCCAAGCTGAAGAAAGAAAATTTGTTCCGAATTGTCCACGAATATTTGCATATAAACTATGTAAAATTAAAAGTACTGAATGGGAAAAATGTAAATAAATTAGTTTGTTAAGTACACTTAATTGGAAACATTCAAAGTCCTGCATTTTCGCCATTAAGAAGAGAGGAGATGTCCGAAGAGTATAGAAAACATCTTTGCTTTGTAATTAAAATGTATCAAAACTAAATATTATGTGAACAAATAAAAATCAGTGTGTCAAAAATGGTCTGTTATGGTGAACGTCGAAAAATTTCGAGTATTATTCGCTGTTGGGTATCCCACGAGAAAAAAATTTCCACTAAAATACCTCCGTTACCATGGTGATCTGTTAAAATAACGTATTTTAATTGGTTCAAAATTACAGGTGTGGAATTTCCACTTGTATACACTCCAGGGGGTGCATCGTGCTAACAAACCGAAATTTTCCCAAAATAACCAAAAATGTAGTATATCTGGATTTATAGGACCCGCTGTACTCGCTCTAGTCAGATGAAAATCAATAGGGTACATCTGTGAGACACCTTGAAAAAGATCCAGTTATAAAATTGGTCACTTGTATAAACTCCGGAGCCTGTATCGTGCTAACAATCCGAAATTTCTCTATGGCACTTCAGGTACCATAGCACCCGTTGTACTAGCCCTGAGGAGCTAAAAATCAATGAATTTCACCTATAAGACGCCATGAACAAACAATATTCAATCAAAAATTGGTCACTTGTATACACTCTGGAGGCTGTATTGTGCTAACAAACTGAAAATCTCCAAAAATTACTATAATTTGGTACTTCAAGTACCATAGCATTCGTTGAACTGGCTTTAGAGAGCTGAATATCAACAGGTTTCATCATTAAGGCGCCCTAAATAATATTCAATTATTAAATTGGTCACTGTCTACTCATGAGAAATAACATAAAATAAACGGTTTTAAAGATTAAAGCTAACTTTTCCGCATCTGTGAGATACCCTGAACAATATTCTATCATAAAAATGTCACCTGTATACACTTCGGGTATGTATCGTGCTAACAAACCGAAATTTCCCCAAAAATAACCAAAAATGCAGTTAGTATATCCGGATTCATAGGACACGTTGTACTCATTCTAGTCAGCTGAAAATCAATAGGGTACATCTGTGAGACACCTAAAAAATATCCCATTATAAAATTGGTCACTTGTATAAACTCCAGAAGCTGTATCGTGCTAACAACCCGAAATTTCTCCAAAAAGTACCAGAAATCTGGCACTTCAAGTACCATAGTACCCGTTGTTCTTGCACTGGTGAGCTAAATATCAATAAGGTTTATCTATAAACGCCCTGAACAATATTCAGTCATAAAATTGGTCACTTGTACAGTGTGACAATTTAAAAACTTACAATGGGCTATATCTCACGAACGAAAGATGATATCAAAAAATGCTCAAAACAGTTTCTAGGATAGGAAGGGGAAACTAAAATGACATAAAAAAGAACTCGCCCATATCAACCCCCAGGCCCCACCTACCCCAACTGAAAAAGTTCAAATGACAGACCCCTACTTGTGATACATCATTGAAAATCCTACAAAAAATGCTATCCAACGGTATGAATAATAATGGTACAGGGTGAATAAATATTACATAACCTTGCATTAAAAGGAAAATTTAATGAAGTTTTTGTTGAACTACAAATTTGTTAAAAATGTCAATGAAGTAAATGTTCAAAGTGGGTTCCGTTGTTTTGTAAACAATAGTACAGCCTATTTTCAAATTCTGTACGAACTTTGACAAATGTTGTTCTAGTAATAGCGCGACATGCTTGAGTAATTTTTCCCGCAAGTCCCCAAGTGACGCAGGTTGAGTTTTATACACAACTGACCTGAGGTAACCCCATAAAAAAAATAGGTGGCGCTAAGTCTGGTGACCTCGGTGGCCACTCAATAGAACCTCTCCTTCCAATCCATTTGTTCGGGTAATTAGCATCTAACCAGTGCCTAACTGCAGCTGCATAGTGAGGAGGTGCTCCATCTTGTTGGTAGTGCAGCAAATCTTCTTCTAGAGCTAGATTGCCTTGGTTATCCCGTTGATTCTCTAATTCATGCACAATTAAAGGTTGGATGGTGTTTTCCAGCATATCCAGATAAATGTTGCCACTTAAATTGCCTGGTATAAACAATGAGCCAATTAAAGCATTCCCTAATATACCTGCCCAGCCATTAAGTTTTTCAGGGTATTGAGTGTGACCTTCTCTAAATCGATGCGGGTTCGTATCACTCCAGTACCGACAGTTTTGTTTCTTCACATTGCCATTCATCTTTAAAGTACATTCATCACTGAAACAAATATTTTTCAATAGTCTAGGTTCACGCGAATTATTTCAGTCATTAGTTCACAAAACTCAATTCGTCGGTCTGGGTCATCATCGCATAGTTCTTGAAGAATTTGCGTTTTGTACGGGTGAAACTTATGTAATTTCAACACCTTCCTGACCGACTCACGTGATAGTCCTGTCATTGTAGATACCTGACGTGTTGATGCAGTAGGCTCTATTGCAAATTGCCCAAGGACCTCAACTTGGCTTGCTTCATTCAGTAATCTTGGGGCATCCCTTTTTTTACTTTGCACCGATCCCGTTTCTCTAAATTTTCAACTAAATCGCGGATGTACACGTGACTTACATGTTTGTCCGGATGCCTCTCATTAAATATTCGAGCTGTTCGTAAATAACACTGGTTCTGGGAGCCAAATATGAAAATGATCTCCACACGTTCAGGTATACTGTAAACCATCGTGACAACTACAGCGAATGACAGTACTGATCGTACACAATGATGACACTAATGACATTTAAATGTCTCAAATAAACAAAAAATTATTGACTGCGACGGAAACCAAAAAACAGATGTTTACAACTTATTTTTGCAAAAACGGCAAATTAAAGTTTTTATTCAACAACAAAAAGTCCCCTCGGACACTTATCATTGAAAATAAGGTTTTATTGGCCTTTAAAGATTTTTAACATTGCATCACAAGTAGGGTTCCTACGTTTGTTTTTAAAATTGTTAGATAATAATTTGGTAATTATTGATACACCCTTTACTATTATTATTCATACCGTTGAATAGCATTTTTTGTATGCTTTTCAATGATGTATCACAAGTAGGGGTCTGCCATTAAAACTTTTTCAGTTGGAGTAGGTGGGGCCTAGGGGGTTGATGAACTCGTTCTTTTGTATGTCATTTTAGTTCCCCCTTCCTATCCTAGAAACGGTTTTGAGAATTTTTTGATATCATGTTTCGTTCGTGAGATATAGCCCATTGTAAGTTTTTAAATTATCACACTGTATATACTCCGGAAGCTGTATCGTGCAAACAAACTGAAATTTCTCCAAAAATTACAAAAATGTCTATGGCACCTGATGTACGGGCTCTGGTGACCTGAAAATTAATAGGGTTTATCAGTGAGATCTTCTGAATAATATTCAATCATAAAATTGGTGAATTGTTGCACTACGAGAGCCTGCATCGTGCTAACTAACTGAAATTTCTCCAACAACGATAAAAATGTGGTACTTCAAGTACCATAGCACCCGTTGTACTCTATGGTGAGCTGAAAATCGATAGAGTTCATTTCTGAGACGTCCTGAATAATATTCAATCATAAAATTGGTGACCGGTTGCTCTCCAGAGGCTGTATCGTGCTAACAAACTGAAATTTCTCAAAAGATGACAAAAATTTCGTACTTAAAGTACCATAGCACCCGTTGTACTGGCTCTGGTGAGCTGAAATTCAATAGGGTTCATCTGTGAGATGGACAATATTCAATCATAAAATTGATGACTTCTTGCACTCCGCAGGCTGTATCGTGCTAACAAGACATGTAACGAAAAGTGGCCGACGACGACGACATACACACAGGATTTTTAGGCTTATTTCAGAATAAAATGGGGCTATTGTAGAGAGTAGCATGACGCGACTTCGGAAAAATTTCGGAACGGGGGGTGATTTTGGCATTAGGGAACACGATAGAGGGCGTATTTTTTGACGGATCGAAAACAAACTCTCTACAAAAATTGGTTAGGCCAAAATCTTGGACGAGTTCATTAATGTGCCAAATCGGCCCACTAAAAACAAAATGGCGGCCTGTCAAAGTTGAATAAAAATCGCATTTCCTTTGTTTCTCAACATACAACTTTTGTACTTTCATTTTTACATTTCATTTTTGTACAACATTTTTCTCCATATCGTACATTAAAACATTTATTTAATAAAATTCACAAATTTACCAGAATTTTTTTTTATTTTTGATTTGATGCCAGTATGTTACTTTGGTTTTTTGTTCATCTCAAAACATTCTATTACTTTTGTATCTAATTTTTTATTTTGGGTTTTATGCAAAACTATTACTGAAATAAGCCTGTACAATCGGTCCTGTGCCATTGGGATTTTTTTCTAAAATCCGTTTTGTCGTATTGTTCTTGATGAAAAACGTAAAAATAACTCAAACATTTTTTTCATAATTCCATCTTTTTTTGGAGTAAACCAATACTTTTTTCGCATATTAGATAGGTTGGCCGGAAAAGTAAAACCATTCTGAGTCCATTCTTTTCATCAAAATTAATAAATTTTTATAGAAACACAACTATATTTTTCAAAAATTCCTTTATATAATTTAAGTATGTTTTAACAAAAATAAATAAACTCATATTCTAAAAAAGTAGAGAAATAAACTTAAATTATGTACATAACAAACTTAAACGTAAGAATTTTATATAAACCAAAACATTCTCTATGTTTTAAAATAGAAACATTTCTTTATTTTAAGTCGCAGTTCTTTATATTTTGGATATCAAAACTGTAGTGCCCTCTTACTACTACAGTGGTTTGAGTTTCATCTTTATCATGTTCTTGTCAACCATGGAAAAAGCATCTATGTCTATGAAAACAAACGTATTGTCTGAAGTTTTTGGACCCAAAAACTTACGCATGAATTTACAGTAATATTGGTCATCAGAGCCAAATATTTCCACAATTTCTCAAACATAATAAAAAAATTTCACGTTTTTTTTTGTTTCAGTTCTGAATTCAACCAGAGCAAAATCACCAGTGGCACAGCAGGATTCGCTAGAAATCGGTGGACTGTCCTGGCTCAGATTCTCCTCTAAGGTCTTGTAATCTGAAGAAGAGTCATGAATCGAAAATTCAGGAACATCTGAATCTGAGCTACTACTGATTTTACGTTTCGACGTTTTTCTCTTTAGACTGCAGGTGTAGGCATTAATTCTGAGTAGCAGTTTTCTATAATACTGTCTATAGAGTCAGGAGCACCGTTTCCTCAACCTGTGAGGTCATTTCCAGTAACACTTTAAAGAAAATATGAGTTCGTTGAAAATAAAGCACCCGAGCTGTTTCGTAAATAAGTTTTATTAATAGTAATCTTCAAAAATGTTACACATGTTTTTCAAAAATTGAATTGTCAAGTTGAATTTTTTTATATTTCTGTCAGTTTACATTTTTTTTAATGTCACTTGATATTTTTGACATCCTCCCGCGGTGAAGAATCTTCAACTTCTAACGGAAAAAGAAGTTGCACTGGTCTACGAAGTCTAGTCCCGTCACTCAATCGCATTTCACAAGCCCGCACTCGACCATCGCGCCCTACAAACACATCGATCTGTAACCATCTTATTTTTTCCGTTAATTCAGAGTTTTTCGGTAGTATTATTGTATTGGATAAATACTTTCATATGGTAATGAGGATTCTTCTACCCTGCTTCCAAGTCTTATTATACCAGAGGCGTCCAAAAATGGATTTAGAAGTAAAATAGAGGATTTACAGCTTATTGATCGTTTATTTTTTAAGCTTTGGATTTTTTCTGAAAATTCTTCACGTTGCGTATATTTTAGCCAATATTTTTCAGCTTCGTTTAACTCATCGACCGATAGGTTTCCTCAATTTTTCTCCGCAGGCTTACGAATATTATTAATAAATCGTTTAACATAAGCCATTATACGAAAAATTTTCTACAATTTGCTATAATTGTTCAATGGAAATATTAATTTGCCATTTGGTTCTGGTATCTTGACGTTAGTTATAAACAAATTGGTGACCTCTAACATTGTTTCGTCGCAGATTTCTTCTTCTGGCCAATTTGTTGAGTCTTCTTTAAGCCAGGAGGGTGCGTGTTGCCACAAACTAGATTCAATCAAAAACTTCGCTGAGGAGGATTTTCCTTTCCAGGGCAGTGTCTCCAAACACCCTTGCTTATCTTTTGTATTTTTTCCACTCGGTTGCGCACGTACGGTTTCCATTTCTGTGATTTGCCACGGATCCAATACAAGGCTATTTTAGAATCGGACCATAAAATAACTCTTTTGATTTTAAATTTGGAGTTTTCTAAAATATATGCCTGTATTCCAGCGGCACATAATGCTGCAGTAAGTTATAACTTGGGTGAGGTTAATTATTTGTTACCCTTTTGGTTAAGAGGCGCTACAAGATTTTTCGACAATAGAAAATGTATTTCGTTAGTTTCTAGACATTTCGTGTATGCCACTGTACCGTAAGCTTGGAGACTAGCATCAGCAAACACGTGAATTTCGATTTCGTTGGATTTATTTGAAGTTGTACTTCTGGGGATTTGTAGTTCAACCATAGTAGGTAGTTCCGAACACCATATAAACCAGATACTTTTCGGGTAAAATAGTGTCCCAATCTAATTTTTGTTTCCAAATATATTGCAACAAATTTTTTATTCTAATTGTAAATTGGCCTAATATACCTAATGGGTCATAAACCCTTGCAATATTTTCAAATATAGTTCGTTTTGTTGTTACCGATTTATTGTTATTGGCTACGGATTTCAAGTCAACTGCAAGTTCATCTGTAACTGTATGCCATAAAATAACAAATACCTTCTTTGTTTCGTTCTTTTTGGGATTTTTTATGACCGTTTTCATAACTTCTTTATCGTTAGAGAACAATTTTCTTAAATTCATGTTAGCCCCATGAAGTATACTAATGGATTGCTCATAAATTTCGTTGGCTTTTTCAAAGGAACTAGCAGTAGTTATCAAGTCATCTACATAAAATGATTCTAATAGAATATTGGAGGTATTCGTAAGCTTTTCTGGCTGTGATAAAAAATGTTTACGCAGAGTAGCTGACAGAAAAAATGGGCCGATGTAACACCAAACGTTACACGCTTCATGCGATATGTAGCGAGTTGCGACGAATGTGTGTTTTCGTTAAGTGGGTTTTCGAACCATAAAAGCGATGGGAATCGCGATACTTTTCTACAAGTGATATTTGCAAAAAGGCTTTATCGATATCGGCGATTAAACCGATAGAGCCTATTCAAAAATTAAACAATATCTTTGACAAATCAGGCACCAAGTTGTCACCGAAGTATAATAGTTCATTTAGCGATTCAAAACCTGGCGCGCGCGCAGATGCATCAAATACTACCCGCAACATTGTGCTGTCCTTGTCCTCGCGATAAACCGGACAATGCGGCACGTAATAAATGCGGTTTTGTTCGTTTTCGTTGGGCGAAATTATTTCTGCACATCCGTTTATTAATTATTCACGCACAGCAATGTGATACTCAGCTAGCTTACCGGTTCGGCGCAACTTAGACACTAAACTATTCACACGTGCTATACTACCAATATAATTAGAGTCTATACTAGAGTTTGCTTTCCACAGCAGCAAAACTTCATATCGTCCGTTTTTAAAATGAATTTTTTCCTTAATAAAAGCGTCCGTATAATTATTTTTTAAATGTTCGTTTTCACTAATACCTAATGTCTCTAATGTCCAAAATTTCTTAATATAGTTCATCTACGATAAAAAGACGATGACGTTGCAAAACAAAATATTGTGATGTTGCCAAGCTGTAGTTTTTTCCTTTACTTAACGAAAACTAGAAAAGTCAATCTGATGTTAGATTGACAGTTCTTCTTTTTCATTGTTCCTTGCCTCGTATATAACATTTTGTAAAGCATTTTGATCAAAGTTATCAATTTTAACCGTAGGTTTTATGCGTTGTCTCTTTTTAGGTGGGCTTTTAGGCTCTTTTCGCCTCTATTATGCTTGGCAGCAATACGGTTAACAGTGGTAACGCTAAGTTGTAAAGCTTCTGCAACTCTCTGCAATATAATTACTTCAATTTATGAAAGAATAATATATTATCAAGTTTAATTAACCTAACCTAAAATTAAAAACATTTAATCATTTACATTTAAATATGTAACAATAATATTATTAAAGATGAATACAAATAGCGAATACTATTACTTACGTCTCTTACAGTAGTAAGCGGGAAAAGCGGGCCCCCATTTCGGCATTTTTGTTCAAAATAGCTCAACAAAGATGTTACCATCTCTTGACATTTTCTGTTCAGCTGCTTCAGCATTTTATTAACCACACTGCAGATTTGCCTAAATAATTAGTTATGAAAATAACTGTTTTTTTAATCTTAAAGAAGCAATGAATTTAAAAGCACCAAAAAAACTTGTAAATATTAGACGATGATCGAATGTCAATAAACGTCAAAACAAACTGGGGAATTTTACCAATTGATTTGACTACGTCTTGAAGTTTTGCCAACCCGTTAGCTGTAAATTGCCCTGGCTCTTGAGGATACATTGTATTCACGGTTGGTAAATTAATATTTATTCTGATAATCAGGAAAGTAACTAAAATGACATCATTGTCTTTCGTACAAAAAAATCACATTTTTCTACAATACTTGAAATTCCATGTATTGTCCACCCTAATTTTGTGTTTACGGCAGTTAAATGATTGGATATGGGTTTTGTGAAACCTGTAACAATTTTCCAATAATGATCAGCTCCAACCAGTAAAGTTATATCGTTAATTAACTGATTGTAACGTTAACATCAGCTAACTGGTATTTAGAAACAAAATCTCTAATTATTTGATCGTTAATAGAAGGTTGTTTTAAAGCGTCAAAATATATTTCTGGAACCTCTACAGCTGTAATTTCGATTAGTTTTCCGTTAAACTGATTCTTGAGACCTACTTGAACCCGATTTCACAAAGTTGTCGGTGCACTACGAGTATTTCCAAAACTATTATGGAAATTTTGTGAGTATATACCGACTACAGGCAACCCCAGTGAACGCGATACACATTGTTTTATGAAAGTTAATTGGCTACCTCAATCTATAACTAACCGAATCACCTAGTCATTTGCGGTATCATTACTTATTAAACATTTTGCGGTCATTAAATAAACGTTATTATTTGCCCCGTTAGCTATTAATGCAGTAGAGTTAATTTGTCACATTATTAGGGGTGCTGTCAACAATGTGATTATTTTGTTTTTCGGTGAGACTAGACTGAGAATAGCTGCTATTTCCGTTTCGAATATTGTTACTGGCAAATGATGGATCGCACATTGAGGTCGCGTGTCGACGTTTACACTTTGCACAAAATAGGTTCGATTTGCCAAATTTTGAAGAATGCCTAGATCTGGTACAGCGAAAACAACAATTGTTTTCTTTTAAAATGTCCTTTTTTCGCGAGATATTTATAGACGTTTTGCAATCTTTTGTTTTGTGCGTTTTTGATTTTCAAAACAAGCAGTTTTCATTATTAACAGTTAATAAACTCGCGGCCGTAAATTGATCGTTTTCTGATGCACTATTACTTTGAGTTAAATATGTTCGTTTGCTATTATTGTCTTTGCAATTTTTATTGTCCGTTACCTTTTCACAATGAGCTTGTTCCATTGAGTCCAATTCTATTTCAATAAATTGCTAAAAACTGCTAATTTGCTTATTATAATCTACGGTATTGTCTGATTTTTCGGATTGCGAAAAAGTGTCACTACTAACCGTTTCACTTTTAATTTTTCGTTTGTTGAACAAAACGCGCAATTATACGGTAGAGCATTAAAAATGATAGATTTAACCATTAGTCCCTATTGTTGAGGTGACAAACCTAGTGTTGACAGTGAACGGGTAATCGTTGACGCGGTATTATACAGTTTACGAAGCGCGGAAATGTCATTTTCACTTTTTACTGGTAGTATTGTTCAAAGTTTTTGTATATATTTGTCCACTATACGTTCAGAATTAGCATATTCTTCTTTTAAAAGTTCTATCGCGTCTTTGTACGATTACTGACTAGAAGTCAATCCTTTAATAGTTACCGCTGCTTTATCAGACAAATAAGACTTAAGATAAGCAAATTTTGCAGCATCGTTTAAAGAACCATTCTCGTGAACGACCAACCGGAATTGTTCCCAAAATGCCGGCCAAGCCTCAACATCTCCGTTCAATTTAATGAAATTTAGTTTTGGTAATCTTACCGACATGTTTTCCTGACTATTAATGTTACCGTTAGATGACTGTTGCTCCAAGCTCCTCTGATCGTTTTGTGGCGGTAAAGATTGTTCCAGTTTCAGACGTTGTTCCAATCTCGCAACTGTTGCAACAGCGAGATCATTGTATTCCACAATCTTCGCGCACTCAGCTTCAGCATGTTCATCACTAAACGTGGGATACAATCGTTCATTAACACTATTTAAACTGTCCTTCTGTGCTTTCATGCGAGCTATTAACGCGGGCACGTCACTAGTATTTGCATTTTCGTTATTAATAATGTTGGTCGCGTTATTTACTAGCTTCGTTAATGCTGCGCGTAACGTTTTTCTAAGTACTAAATCCATTATAGTCGTTTTAGCTCGATCCGATAAAAGATTACTAAACAATAAAACTTCCCTGGTTTCGGCACCATAAAGAAAATATGAGTTCGTTGAAAATAAAGCACCCGAGCTGTTTCGTAAATAAGTTTTATTAATAGTAATCTTCAAAAATGTTACACACGTTTTTCAAAAATTGAATTGTCAAGTTGATGTTTTTATACCTCTGTCAGTTTACATTTTTTTTTAATGTTACTTGATATTTTTGACACACTTTTACCGGGAGCTACGCCGAACATTTTTTTCTTCTAGGTGCTAGATTTCTCTTTATTTGTATATCTCATGCTTTCCAACAACCCCATAAATGGAGAGTTCATTTTTTGGTTCATCTTTGGACCAAGTATTATAGATGTGCTCACTCTTCTAATCAATATAAGGAGAAAAGATAGTCCCATCAGCAGTCCTGGCGATCATAACCGAAACAGATACTTTGCTACTGTCAACACAGCACTACGGATGTTTTGCACCTCGTTTTACTATGACTCGTTTTTCCCTGTATTGTCCGTAAAATTAGTTTCGTCATAGTTGAAAATATGAATTGGCTTTAACTCATCTAAGGATCTTACCAATTCGGAAAAATAGTATTTTATCTTTTCTTCAGATACTTCAATCGTGATCGTTTTATATCATCTGCATTTCTTTCCGTCGGGACTTTTTTTTGTTCGTATAAAAACATTTCCATCCATATGCGACTTGGTGTGTTATTTTGAAATATCTTTTCTCTGAGTCATACAGTGTGAACGGAACCTCCAAATACCTAGCTTTGATAC
This sequence comes from Galeruca laticollis, assembly GCA_963921935.1. Taxonomy (NCBI): domain Eukaryota; kingdom Metazoa; phylum Arthropoda; class Insecta; order Coleoptera; family Chrysomelidae; genus Galeruca; species Galeruca laticollis. The sequence continues at coordinate 51,143,250 of OY998179.1, read as the reverse complement.
TTTCAACAAGCTGATTCTCCTCTGCGTCAGACAGAACCTTCTGTCCTCCATATTTCCGGGTGGGTGGACCTCTTCGTTTACGTGACAATATCCCTAGCGGAATTCCAAATTGTGTTGAAACTGACTTCAGTGTTTCGCCCCTTTCTACGGCCTTCAAAGACCACCGCAGAGTTCATCGGTATTATTGTGATACGTGCGGCAACGCAGAACACTACTTGATTTTCGAAGCATCGTGTTCCAAATCACATACAATTTGCAAATAATCTGAAAAAAATGCTATTACGCCCCTGTCCACTTCATGATTTAACATCTTTGAGGTTAAGTTGAAAACACATTTGCATACCTAAATCGATTTGCCTGATTTAAATATGTTAAATAGCATGCTTTCCACAACAAGAGTTTTTCACGTGTTTTAATTTAACAAAAATTTAAAATATTTTTCAACCTGCAGTGAAGATTAAAACCACTATTTACTTGTTTGACACGACAAGCAGCTAATCATCTCGACTACCAACTTAACACTATGGGCGTACCGAGTACCGACACGACACCGACACAACAGCGACACGACAGCGACACGCTATTGGCTATTGATCTTTCACACCACAAATATATTCGACAGTACAGTCTCGAGATATTTCCATCCAGCTTTTTTCTCTAGTTATAAACCTGGATTTCCTAGAGAAGAGCCGACGTTGCTGAATCTAAGAAGCGTTCCCCCACTTCGGACAGCGGGAACAAAACCAGTTGCGAGCGGGCATTTTCATCTTTTCAACTTATACTTTACAACTATAATATTTAATTGTATATTTAATTAATAAAGTTCCATTTTCTTAAATGGTTCGATTATTTTTTAAAACAGCCATAACATTATCTAAATTAAACATATTCCACAATTCAATAATGGATCCGAAAGATATCTTGAAGCACTTAAAACTTATTAATACAAATTTATCAAATTCCAAATTGCCAATCGAAACAATTACAGACGATATTATCAATTTCGAAAAGGTAATGCAGATTCAAAGTTACTGTAAAATGAATAAAATAATATTTATAATAGAAATACCAGTTGTAGAGATCAAAAATTACGATTTATATAAACTTTTCCCTTACCCACTCCAAAAGACAATATTTTTCATATAATTATACAATATTCCAAATTCCTTATCCTCAATGAGCAAAATTTCATGCCTTTCGACAACGATTGTCAAGAAATTAACGATCAAGAATTCATCTGCCATGATTCGACACCAATAGTTATACAAGAAGAAGATGCCCCTTGCGAAGTGCAAATGTTAAAATTTTCCAAAAATTTAAGTAATTGTTATGTTATTCCAGTTAGTATCAGAGAAGTCAGCTTTCAACAACTTCAATCGAATAAATGGGCTGTCGTTTCTCCTCAGATTACAGTGGCTGAACAAATGTGCGGTAGTGATAAAGACAAAGTACCATTAAAAGGAACATTTATTGTAGAGTTAGAAAAAAACTGTATAGTTAAGATAAACAAAGTAGTTCTCCGTAGCAATAGACTTAATAAAAGTGAATTAAAATTAATCGAACTTCCAAAACTTACAATTAAAAATGTTATGAATCAAAAACCTGTGAAATTTGACTGTCTTCAGTTAGAAAATGATAATTTGGATAGACTTAATAATTTAAAAGACTCTTTAGATATTCAAAGTGAAAATTAAAACGAACCATTTCAAAATTCAGTATGTATGAATCGTTTTTATTGGACTTTATTTTATTACTACTACTACTCTAGATATTATAATAGGAAAACTAGAGAACCAGCTACAAGGGATGAAGAAGAAGTACCGAATCCGCCTGTTAAACCCCCGATTCTCCTCTACGGGTGGAGGAGTTATAAACCTGGATTTCCTAGAAAAGAACCGACGTTGCTGAATCTAAGAAGCACTCCCCCACTTAGGACAGCGGGAATAAAACCAGTTGCGAGCCGGCATTTTCATCTTTTTAACTTATAGGTACCTTACAACTATAATATTTAATTGTTTATTAAGTTAATAAAGTTCCATTTTCTTAAATTGTCCAATTATTTTTAAAAACGACTTTTACGGGAGTGAACATAAAATTCTCTTAAAATTTTGTTCTTGCTGTTGTCATTAGTCTTGTCCCCAATACAAGGTTTTGATTCGACTAGATCTATAAGCGTCACCACATCGCACTTAAAGTTACTCGCCATAATAATAATAATGTTTTATTTTTTGTTTGTTGTTTTTTAGTATAAAACTGTCCCTCGTAGAGTAAAAGAACCACTGTCAGCACGAAGACACGATGGGGAAGTCTGCTACCCACCGACATGTCGGCACATGAAACGACATGGTGTCAATAAGCTGGTAAGTGCGAAAGTGTTTCATTGCTTTATTATATTTGTGCACGCTCCGGTGTCGTGTCGGTATCGTATAGTTAGGTTTGAAAACGTCATATCCATTAAAAAGTGGCCGATCAGTTCAACTCAAGCGCGTTCAAGGTTATATTCGGGGAGGTGCGAATTGTTCAAAGTCACATCCCTGTTCCAAGTTGGGCGCATTTACGGTACCTACTTTTAATTATATAGAATGACCTACAAACAAAACCGATCAAACAAAATTAACTATAACAAAACAACAAATTTACATTTTTTAATCAACAAACTTTAACATTTTATTGGCAATGTATGCAAATAAATTATGGTAAAAAGAAACAACAAATTACAAGAAGATATCGACAACACAAAAAATAAACAAGAAACTGATCAAATTTATTACATTTAGGGCCACTTGCACCGTAGTTGTTTACTATGGTTTACGACCTAAACCAAGTATGATTATCTTTAACCGAGTTTAATTGCCTTAACTAGCTCTCAAATTAAATCTCCCAAATTCCAGGGCTTATTCGACGTTTAAGGCTAAGCTTTGAATCTTAACCCTACATTGTATGTGTGTCTACGCCTACGCTGCCTACAAGTGGTATTTTTTTGTATAAAAATATGGATTATTTGGAATTGGAAGAAGAAATTTTCTTAGAGGATTTTTTAGGTACTTTGGAAATTAACGATTTCGGCTTTCGTAGGCGTATTTATGAAGGGTCAAATTATTTTGATGACTTCGATGAATTGAGTTTTTTTTGAAGATTCAGATTATTAAAAGGGACAACTATAACTTCTGGAAATAATAGAAGATCAAGTAGAGAATATCCCCATGATTTGTAAGTTTATCATAGAATCATAATTTTTTGGTTAGTGATAAGGAAGAAAAGGGAAAAATAAAAGTACATGCATGCACATACAAGCACACAAAAAAAGGATCCCACTGTGTGTGACATTCTTTTTATTTTTAGTTCAAAGAGATCCTTAAACATTTGGAGATTTTAATTTTTATTATTAATCCTAAATTAATCGCACTGTTGTTTATCTATACTTTATAATAAAGAAATATTCAAGAAACTGTCTGGAGTTTAATTTTAGGTCACCTTTGAGAACCTAGCTGTCCAGAGAAAAAATACACAAAAAATATTTAAACAAAATAACAAGCTTTTTGTTTTGTTAAACCTGTTTCTAGTTTATCCAAACCAGATAATAAAAAATTATTAAGTTACAGTGGTAATAAAAAATAATTAACCATAGAGCGGGCGCGTGAAATATTTGGAAAATAGCAGGCGCGTCCGTCTCACAGACCGATTTCATAACATATTGAAATTTTTATATTTATCTTTATTCGGGGCTGTAAAATAAAATAAAATAACATTTTAGATGTTTGAAGAAAACCTTTAAACTAAAAATGGCTACTTATAGAAATCGTATAACTTTTTAATTATTTTCATAACAATCATTACAAATAATGCCCACGTGTACTAGACATAAAAACTTAAAACATTTTTGACAACAAAAACGTGTCTTTCGGCTTTTCATTGTGCTGCATATAGCGCATCGTCCTGTCTGTCCATCCGGTGGAGCATCTTGTTGGTGTGTAGTGTCGTGGTTTCCAGATATTTCGCGAAGTCTGTCTCTCAAAGTAATAAAAATACAGTTTTGTTTCTAATTGACTATTCACTTTTAAATATTTCAATAAAAAGACATCAACAATAACATAATATAAAAAATATGTGCAATTTAACTTACCTTACCACTGTAAAATATTCACTAACAAACTCGTATACAGCAGGCGCGTCCGTCTCATAGACCAAATTTTACAATATTTTACCTATGACCGACCGGTATGGCTAAACGTTTAACATTAGTGTGTGGATTGATCCACAGGATTGATCATCTAGGAAGGTAGAAGGGGGATGTAGGCGGTAAGACCGCGCGTAAACAAAAATCAATACATTAAAAATTTCGTCGGTCTCTCAGACATGAAGCGCCCGCTGTAGTGTTAACAATTAAAAAATATGTATTAGGTGTTTAATTAACACATTTCGGAATTTTAAATGGTCTTTTTGACTAAACCCTGTTTTCCCATGTACAGGGTCATGATATATGTCATTGCTCGGCATACAATTATAATAAATTATCGACAGTAGATTTTAGAATCGTAGGATTACTGCACAAACTAAATACTCCCACATAAAACACTCATTTGTTGGCCAAACAAGTATAATCTAGGTTAAGAATTATGCAATTGAAGATAGTCACAGTACCAACTTATAGAAAAATTACCAGAACTGTGGCTTAACTTGTCTAGTTTAAATAAACGACGGTGCAAGCCAAACAGTTAATCTAAGTTTCAATAAGTTGAGCCTGGTTTTGTTAACAGAAGCTTTGCACTAGTACGCCCTTAGGCAACATACATCTAAAAATATATGAGGATAAAATTAATAAACTATAAGAATCTTAATTTAAATTAGACATTACAGAATGTATGATGTACATTCTAATTTTTCAATTGCAGACATGCTTTTGACTTTTTAAATCTACCAATATTTTACATACTCAATTGCAAAAATGTTTCAAATGTACCTACATGGCTAGATAATTAAATTTAGCATATAGACTGAGAAAAAACTGAATTACCATGTTTGTTTAACTATTTTCCTTATCATAAACGACATAAAAAAGCTTGGATCATATTATATACTAACGTAATTTAAGGCATAAACTCAGTTCCTATTAGTTGTACTAGGTAACATTTAAATACTTTTTTGGCTAGCGGTTGTATAGGCAAGAGGCCAGTCGAATATTGCCAAGAAGAAAGTAGTAGCTGTAGTTGTAAATCAAATATCAGTTATCTTTGCTTTCGTCAACTTTGTTTTAGTTATTAATCAGAGTGTGTCTGTATTCAGTCGTTATTAAAAATCTGCCGAAGATGTTGAAAACTGTTAGAGATTTCATAAGTTATTGGTATTTCAGATATCTCGTGGTAACCGAATTATATATGGTTGAGAAATGGGAAAGAGCAATGTTTCGTATCCTTTTTTTAATTATCATTCTAATTAGAATTATTGTTAAAAAAATTCAGTAGAGCCGTGTTTAACCAGTATATTTAGTATAGTATACGAGCCCTCAAATACCGTTGAAATAAAAATTACTGAAATATGAGGTACTTATCACATATAATATTATCTAAAGGGTCTTCCGAGACTTGATGCAAAAAAATCGAGAGTAAGTAGATGACCTGGAAATAATAATGAAATAAAAAAAATTCTCATACCACCCCTCGTTTCTGAGTAATGGGCCTTATATTAAGTATATTTTCTAAATTATACATTGGAACATTATTAATTTTTAATGGATGATTATGTATGTCCCTCTAGTGTGTTTGACAGAATAAATAATTCTACACTACTATCTGAAGGCCAGGGGCGGCCCATGCACAATGGTTAACAATCTGTAACTCTTACAGGGACAACCTGTACAATCTAAAGATAGCAAAAATGAATTTTTCAATCGATTTTTTAACAAAAAGGTACTGTTTGTTTTAACTCGATAAAATTTATGGTTTAGGAGATATGTAGATTTTTAGATCGTTGTACATGCTAAGGAAACCCTTCACCATAAAGAGACATTCTGAAGAAAATTATCATTAATTGTAATTGTTTATTGAAAATACTTAGATGAGGTATTAAAACACAATCAAACATTTCTAATTGAACTGCATATTGTTGAACATCATGTTACTTACATAAGGAAAAAATCGAAATTCAGTTGGTTAGCCTACAACTTATCAAATAAAAACTATAATAAATGTTTGAAGTGGGCACCTTGCACTTCTACACACTTCCGGAGTCTATGGGGGATATTTCTTCGAACTTGGAAGGCCATTCCAAGATTCTGCCTTATAGCATCACAATGGAAGCTTATTCTATGGATCATTTCGTTCCTTGTGTTTACTGGTGCTGCATATACCAAGCTTTTAAGCCCCTCACCACTTCCTAAATTATGTATCTTAATAACATTTTTCCTAATGGGGGGATTGGTCAGGGAGGTCAATTTGCACAGCCACCATGTTACCCCGAATTAAATAAAATGGATTAATTTTTTTGGTGATATCTTAAAAGTTTGGTATATGCAACACAAGGAACGAAATGATCGATAGAATTAACTTCCATTGTAACGCTATAGTGCAGAATGTTGGTATGCTCTTCCAAGTTCAAAGAAATATCCTCCGTAGACTCCGGAAGTGTGTAAAACTGCAAGGTGCCCACTTCGAACATTTATTATAGTTTTTTTTGTTTGATAAGTTGTAGGCTAACCAACTAAATTTTTCTACATTTCAATTTTTTCCTTATGTATGTAACACCATGTTCGATAGTATGCAGTTCAATTAGAAATGTTTGATTGTGTTTTAATACCTGATATAAGTATTTTCAATAAATAATTACAATTAATGATAATTTTCTTCAGAATATCTCTTTATGACGAACGGCTTCCTTGGTATGTACAACGATATAAAAATCTACATATCTCCTAAACCATAAATTTTATCGAGTTAAACAGAGTACCTTTTTGTTAAAAAATCGATTGAAAAATTTATTTTTGCTATTTTTAGATTGTACAGGTTGTCCCTGTAAAAGTTACGGATTGTTAACCATTGGGCATGAGCCGCCCCTGTCCTTAAGATAGCAGTGTAGAATTATTTAGTCCCTCAAACACACTACATGGACATAGGCAATCATCCATTAAAGATTCATAATGTTCCAATGTATAATTTAGAATATATACTTAAATATTAGTTCTGATTTCGCAACTTTAAAAGCCTATAATTCAGAAACAAGGGGTTGATTGAGAAAACTTTTATGTCAGCTTATTTTCACAAATTTTTTGTATCAAGTGCCGGAACACGTTGTACATGCATGAAACAAAAATAAATATTGTTACACTCTAATATAATGTAATTGTTCGTGTGAAAATAATATCAAATGGAGTAAATAATATACTCTTGTATATGAACTAAATGGAATGACAAATTGTTTTTTTCTTTTCTTTTAAAAGTGATCGTGTATGTAATAAAAAGGGTGTCCAGAAAATTCGGGAGCGAGTAGAAGAGGTCAAAATAATGTTAGAAACTTAGACGTTCAAACAAATGTTTGTCATACGAGCCTTCGTTTCGGAGTTTATAGGTTTTTAAAGTATCTAAACAGAAACTTCTGTTTTAAGATATAATTTCTTAATTATACATCAGAGTACTATAAAATTTCAATGATTGAGTACTTACATCCAGGTGCTGTGATTGACGGTATAAATGGATCTACATTACACAGAAACCAGAGTGGGCTTTTGCCCAGTGAATAACAATCCGTAATTTTAGCAGGGACAACCTGTATAATAACTAATTTCCAAAAATAAATTTTCCATTCTATCCATTGCAGTTTAGAAGAAATTATGTTTAAACATAAGTTTTTATTTCTATACTTTAAAGACCTGTAACTCCGAAAAGAAGGATTGTATGACAAAAATTTATTTGAACTAACATTTTTTAACATCTTCAACACTTTCCCAAATTTTTGGCATTAAGTTCTTGGACACCATGTATACAGAATCAATTTAAATGCATAAGTAAGTTTTGTCTTTAACTTGACTTTCACTTTCTTGAGTTTTTTCTTCAATGTAATGGTTATTGGCTTGATAAATTGGTATTCTATTTTTTCTCATATATATTTTGGTCTTACAAAGATCACATTTAAAATCATTTTTGATATATTTTACCACATTCCATTTCAAAAATTGTGGTGTGCAATCTAAATAATTGTATTTTCCTCCTCAATGCTGTTCTTGGAACAATTTTAGATGTACTTTATGTAAATGTAGGATGTGCAATTATCTCTGTAGTCATAACATAACCAATACTGTTTTGTATGAATTTTATTTAAAAAACTTTCTAATAAAAGCCCAGCTTACATTGTTGAAATAAACTGTCACAAAAATGTGAATATGTCTTTTTGGGTAATTTGTCACAAAAACATGAGGTCAGTTAAGTTGGTGGTGCAAATAAGTGCATTAGGAGTATACTCCTCTGCCCTATACTATTTTCGGAAATTGTCGAATGGGGGGGGGCAACTTTACTATGTATAATGAGGTTTAACTAGTTAGGGGTGTAGGTTAAGTAATAACTTGCACTTCAGTATTTAATACTTTCAATGAAATAATACTATTTTATAATGAAAGGACAAGATTATTTTTATGACACTATCTCAATGTCAAGGTTGTTGAAACATGTATCATGCATATCCTTGATTTTGTAAGGGAGCGGAACTTCTTCTCTTTTTGGGACTTGAACGTATTAAGTCAAAATGTTACAACATCCTTCCCATTTTGACTTAACAAACAATTCTTACTGTTGCTTCTTCTGGTCTGCCATACTTTGTACCCCTGCTTTTGTCTTATGTTTTTCCAGTATGGGTTTTTCAACTGCTTTGGTTAAGAAATCTGTGACATTTTCGTTAGTGTCTATGTATTTCAAATTTATTTTATTCTTCTCAATTTCATCTTTGATGAAAAAATAGTTCCTTTGTATATGTTTGGTACTTGAGTGATATGTATTAATTGTATCTAATTTCATTGCTGCCTGATTGTCATTAGAAATTTCTTTGTTTTCTAGTAACTGGCGTTGGTTCAGATCTCCAAAAATTTTGTCAAACTATAAAATTTCCTTTACAACTTCAGTGATTGCTATAAATTTGCTTCCACATGTGCTTAAAGCAACAACATTCTGTTTCTTGCATTGCCAGCTGATTGCTCTATTACTAAGGATGAAAGTATATCCAGAAAAACTTCTCCATATAAGACATTATTCCAGCTTGCATCGCAATAAGATTTTAGTGGCCTGTTGTTTTCTTGATAAGTTATTCCTTCAGTTTGTGTGTACTTCAAGTATCCCAATACGTGTTTTGCTTGTCTCCAATTCATCTCAGAGTATGTGGTGTTAAACTGGCTTAGATAATTTGTAATAAAAGTAATATCTGGTCTTGTTCCTTGTGATAAATATAATAAGCTTCTGATCAATTCCTGATAAGGAACTTATATATTCATTATTTTAGAACTTACATCTTTGTAATTTTTTCAATGGAATACTCGACTCTTTGCATTCACTCATTCCTCCTCAGTTTCTAGTTATATCCCATCCAAGTAAGTACTTAGCTTCTCCTAAAAATTACATCTTAAGTTTTGTGCTTAATTTTTGCATGACTTGATCTGCCATTTCTTTTGTGTTTGTGGTCAATAATATGTCATCTACATATTAATTATAGAATAGTTGTTGTTATTGTATAGAAATACACAAGGTGATGAATATAATTCTGTAAACCCTAGGTTATGTAATTCTGTTTTAATTGTCTCATACCAGGTATGTGCACTCTGTTTTAGGCCATAAAGTCCTTTCTTTAGTTTACATACTTTATTCCTTTTATTTTCATCTATTCCTGATGGAATTTCCATATAAATTTCGTCATTCAATACTCCATGTAAATAAACTGTAGTAACATCATATTGAAAAAGTTCAGGATCATGTTTAGTAGCAATTGCAAATATAGTTCGTAACATATTAAGCCTAATTACAGGTGCAAAAACTTCAATCATAATTTTCACCTTCTATTTGGTTGTATCCTCTGGCTACTAGCCTACCTTTAAATTTTTTAATAGAACCATCTACATGTTTCCTTAATTTTGAAAACCCATCTAGAATCAAATGTATGTTCTCTTTTACTCTATTTACTATGTCCCATGTCTCATTAAGCTTATGTGATTTCAACTCTTCATTTATAGCAGCTATCCATTCATCTTTGTAATCTGTATTTATTGCCTCTTCATATGTTTTAGGTATGTCAATAGTATTTACTGAAAGGTTTAATCTGTTTTGGATTCGGTTTGACTGGGCAAGACATAAGTTTAAACGAATTTTTCTTCAAGCAATAAATATGTGTTACTGACTATTATATTTTCTTTAACCACCTTTAGATATTGTATTGGCAATAATCTTGTCAATTCTCTATATTTTCAACGTTACAGTGGTATTGGGATTGGTGAAATGGATTTCAGCTCCACATGTCAAAATGGATATTCAGCCTATAACAAATAATTAAAGTTTTTTTATTAACTATTATTATAATGGATTTAGTAGAAATGTTACTTAGATTTTATACAAAAAATTTATATTTGTAGGTGATTGTTAAGTTCTGTTCCTGATTATATATTTGTGTTATACATTATATCAAATTAAAGTTGAAACTTTAATGGATACAAAAACTTTTTATATTAATTTCCGTACAGTTATTTACCCATCTACAAACATGCACAACGTTATCGTATGTTCATCTAATGGCTTATATTATTCTTCTTCCAAAATCAGTTAAAAAAAGATTATTTTACCAGGGCACTGCGATATTTCGTTAATAAGTTCTTAGTGTATTCTGAGAAATACTGATAAATTTACCAATACATATCGGTGGCCCCTTTTTACAACCTACAGGCAGCACAGATTATTTTTGAATATCTACATAGCAAATAAGCTTTCTTCAAATTGTCGGTCGACTATGTAGTCGACACGTATTATTTGAAACAAGTTGTATGTGAATAGTACCTTATTTTCAATTTTGACATTTAATAAGCGAATGACATATTCATTGTGTTAGAAAACTAAGAAAAAAAGCGCATGTGTTTCATTTCTCATTGCAATTCACATTTTAGTAATTCCTAATCATCTGCTTTATCAAACAGTTTATGGACCCAGAAAATTGTAATCGAGCTACGGGAGACATCAATAATTTAATTGGCGCATATATTTTTAAGTTTTAATAAAGTATAAAAACACAAAAATGTCTGATTTGACAAAAGTGCAGGTAACGAAACTAAATGATGGAAACTATCAAGTCTGGAAGTACAAAATGGAACTTTTATTAATAAAAGAAGATTTGTGGACAACAATCATCGAAGAAGCACCATCAGATAGAACTCAACTAGAGGCATGGAATAAAAAAGGCGGTAAAGCACGTGCATATATTGGTTTGTTTGTAGAAGACGATCAAATTATTCATATTAAGAATAAAACATCGGCAAAAGCATCGTGGGAAGCATTAAAAGAATATCATCAAAAATCAACTTTATCAAACAAGATTATCGATATTGCCTGAAGGTGGAAATATGCAAACACATGTAAATGCAATGGACGAATGTTTAGATCAATTGACAACATTAGGTGAACCAATTGCACATGCTCTTTCAGTTGCGTTATATTTATCAAGTTTATCCGAAAGTTAAGGTGTTTTAATAACGGCTCTTGAATCACGTCCTGAGGCTGATTTAACTAAAACTTTGGTGAAAAACAAACTTTTGGAAGAATATAGACGACGACAAGAAATCGAAATTGTTAATGAAGGTGGTGAAAAAGCATTGAAAGCCATAAAAGAAAATAATGTTTCAGACAGTTCGAAATCAATGTATCGTTTCTTTTGATATTGGCAAGACATGTAAGCAGTCCAAGATTGTGAGATTGGACTGAAGTAAAACGAGTCTTCTGATATTTAAAGGCAACAAAGTCATTGAAATTACGACTTGGTGATCATGAACAGTGGCGGCTTTAGGATTTGAACTTGGGGGGGGGGGGGCATCGGCCTCTCCCTCCCACCTATAAAGTTCAAAATTGAAAATATATTAAAAATGCTTGCAATTTACAAGTTCTCACTTTTTACATACCGGGTGATGCATTGCCGAGTGAAACATAGGAAATCCCATGAAAATTTCGAAGTGGCTAAATATTGACTCCCTAGTACATTTTATTGAAAAATGTTATAACTTTTTGAAGAGGCCGATATGATAAACTCATGTGCCGAGTTTGAATAAAGTCAAATAAGCAAATACTAAGTTATTCAATTAAATGTAATGACAAAATTACGAAAATGTTCATAGCTCAGGTAATACAGTAAACACCAGCAAATTAAATTTTGACATTGACAAAACAAAAAGTAATGTGAAACATACTTTATACGTCAGTTTTTGGCAATAGCGTCATAGAAATTATTTGCTGGTGTTTATTGTATTACCTGAGCTATGAACATTTTCGTAATTTTGCCATTACATTTAATTGAATAACTTAGTATTTGCTTATTAGACTTTATTCAAACTCGGCATATGAGTTTATCACATCGGCCTCTTCAAAAAGTTATTATAAAATTGTTCTATAAAATGTACTGGGGAGCGAATATTTAGCCACTTCAAAATTTACATGGGATTTCCTATGTTTCACTCGGCGATGCATCACACGGTATAAAGATAAAACTTTATAAAATGGGTCATTCGGAGGGCGCGAGGAGAAACATCGAGATACAATTAAAAGAAAATACGTTTGTTAAGTTTTCTATAGGTATATTAAAAGGAGGCAAAACGCTTCTAAACACGGAACAAAAGAAAACACACATAACTGAAACAACTCACAGAGGCCTTTCTTTTCTTCCGAAAAAACTAGCCATTCAATTTTTTTAAAATGCGCGTTTGTTGGACGTCTTCGTTCTTCGCGACCTCGTTTGGTATGAATTGAAAAAGGAAATTCATATTGTGGTTCAGGAACCCAATGATTTTTCAATAAATTATATTTAGTGATATCGGGGATGGTATCCATTTTCGCTAAAAATGCGCCGACATCGTATTTCAATTGTTCAGTTTCCATCAAATCCGTATTTTGGTTTTGAGTGGAAGTAGAAGCAACTGCAACATCGGTTGGTAAAACATCTGTATTTTCATCTTCTACTCTCTCCTCCGTTCTTGATTTTTTTAAAATAATTTAAAATACTATTTGAAACTCTCTTATTCGACATATTGAATTACACACTATTATAATACCACTAAATACACAGATGCATCAGTCTTCAAGTCTTCTAACTAACTAACCAAGTCGAAGTCAGAAATGGATAAAAACGAAGCGCCGAACATCAGCGAAGCCGACAAAGCAAAGACGCCGCTGCCGCTCTTGGAAATCTGGAGTTCAAAGTAAGAAGCCGCTCGCACTCACCGCCACATTAACAGACCAAGAGCAATAGCAATAAGACCTATTAAATAATTTAGGCCGGGTGTTCGATTCAATAATAATTAGGCATATTATTTTTTCATGGCTGAGTCCATTGTAATGTTGTAAGGTAATCAAATATTTTGTAGAGTAGAACAAAATTGAAAGCCGTTGGGGGGGCGCGCCCCCTCCCTTAAAGCCGCCACTGAACATGAAAACGAAGGAAAATTTCAATGTTACGTAGATGCAGACTGGGCTGGAGATCATGAAGATCGAAAATCAAATACCGCATATTGCTTTATTTACAATGGAGCATTAATTGGATGGACAAGTCGAAAACAAACGTCAGTCGCTTTATCATCAACTGAAGCTGAAATTTTCGCATTCGCAGAGGCTTCACGTGAACTCATTTGGATTGAACGAATTTTAAATGATTTTGATCAAAAATTGGACGCACCAATTAAAATATTCGAAGACAATCAAGGTTGTATAAAACTACTGAGTGGACCGTTTTGTCATCAAATAATAAAGCATATTGATATCAAATATAAGTTCGTATATGATTTGATATTATCGAAACGCATTTCAGCTGTTTATTGTTCAACTTGTGTAATGATCGCTGATATGTTAACAAAACCGCTGATGGACCAAAGTTGACAAACATGCCAGGGCGATTGGATTGATGTAATTAAATTTAACTATAGGTTGAGAAGGGGTGTTAGTTATTGCAACATCTAGTTAAATTTACTACAATTTACTTTATATCATTTGAATTTATAATACATTATGTGAACAGTACCTTATTTTCAATTTTGACATTTAATAAGCGAATGACATATTCATTGTGTTATAAAACTAAGAAAAAATCGCATGTTTCATTTCTCATTGCAATTCACATTTTAGTAATTCCAAATCGTCTGCTTCATCAAACAGATCACTCATTTGAAGAATGACATACCTAATCTTTTCACCATGAAATGTATATGCCATTCATTTGCGCTTTGTGCATCTCGCGCTTGTGAAAAATTACCGAGGGGTCTTAAAGATTTTTGCCGCAAAGTTTTCAATCACATCCAAAATTCACCTAAACGCATCGATGATTTTAAAACTTTTCAGGCGTTTACAAATGTAAAACCACATAAAATCTTGCAGCCCGCACAGACCAGATGGCTATCGTTGAATGATGTGAATAGATTGTTGGAACAACTTCCAGCTATAAAATTCTTACGATTTGCTTTACGAATATTCACAGATTGGAATAAAGAAACGCAGGCAGAAAAACCAAAGTTGTACTCATTATAAGATCAGATCTACACAGCATATGCGACAATTTTAGAATGCTTTATACAACCGGTTTATTAAGAATTAACAGAAGAAGACATAAACAAAACCAACGATATATTAAATGCCAAAGAACAAAAGATATTAAGTTTTGATGTAAATGACGTGGGGATCCATTTACCGTTATTGGAAACATGTAGGAGGAATGGTACCACATTTAATTCGATTGAAAAGCGACACTCAAGAGTTGGACGACGATAAACTGTCAAATTTTTATAGGAAATGTAGAGTTTTACATTGAGGCAGTAGCCCAAATCAAACAAAGGTTTCCTTTCGATGATAAAGAACGAAAGTGTTTATAGATGTTGAACCCACAAGCGATTTTAGGTAATGATTTGAGCAAAAAAACATATAACTTCAATTGCTGAGCTATTATATTATTTCCCAGATATTTGTCCAGAAAATATAACAAAATTAGATAGAGAATGGAGAATTCTTCACAATACCAATTTCAATTTTGATGAGACTAATACGTCTAGTGTAGAAGAGCATTTTGGTGGCATGTTTCCAAATTAAAAAAAAGCAACGGCTCTGCAATGTTTCCACTATTATCGACTTTAACCAGAAAGCTTGTATGTTTGCCGCACAGTACCGCTACGGTAGAACACTTGTTTTCGAGCATTAATGTTATGAAAACAAAACTAAGAAATAATCTTTCTACGACCACAATAAAAGGTACCTTGCCCACAAAGTCAGAAATTAAAAATCGTTTCAAGTTCAATGTGACAAATGACTATTTTAAAAAATTCAATAAAAATATATACAATTTCAACAAAAGTAAAGATGAAACGGAATATCAAGAAGACTTACAAACTAAAAATGAAGGGGTAACTATCTAACATGTAGGCACTGAAATAATTGCAACTTTCAGACTTTTGATTTTGACATTTAGTTTGATTAAAACTTCGATAATTACATGATTTTTCTTGTCTTTAATGCCCTCCCTATAATGTATTCTAATTATTTCTATCATTAAACTATACAAAATATAATATAAAGAAGTAGATTTACTGTTTTTTAATTTGATATTTAGTTTTTTTGAAGCATACCTACAGTTTTGTTCTATGCCGAGGTTGGCAACACTGGTTTTACGTAAATAGGATGACGTTAGCGTCTCTTTCTAATACCTGTACCCTTTTTTTAATACAACTGTAGTAAGGTCACAATCTTTTTAAAATATGACATTGCTCATTTTCTCCCTTAACCTTCAAATAGACGCGCTGTACCTGTGAGGTGCACTCCCTTATATAATCATGTGTTAAAAACAAATGAGTGGGAGTGATGGGACGAGCATTTCGTTATGCTCCTAACTTTCTATGGTCTATCGAACAGGGATTGACCTGCAACTATATGATAAATACATTTTTGTCAGTGAAGAAAAAACACCCTACAGGTGACCACGATAATCGACGTAAGTTTTTTACTTTTATCATATTCTTATTTTGTGTTTCTTAATTTTATGGTTTATTACTATTGAAACTCTCTGTCGATTTTTAGTTGTCAAAATTTGTAATTTATACCGAAAATTTCCTGTGAGGTGCGCGCGACTATAATTGTTATAATTTTGTTTTAGACGACAACTAAGACGAGTTTGCAGTATCAGATGAGTCTGATATTGAAGAGGAGGACCAGATAGAGGAAAGACAAGAAAATTCAGATACTGACCAAAGTGATGAAGAATGTGACTTTGAAGAGTCACACAATGACAATTATATAGCTAATCGGCGAAAAAACGGCAAAGTAACTGACTCCAATGGCATGGAGAAAAATACCGTTTTCCGCAAGAAACAAGTTGGGGAAACAAAACCCATTAGTTCTTGTTCCAGGAGTAATAGGTACCGCCAAAGATGCCAAAACTGTTTATAACCCGAGAACGCTCGCGCCTGAAAAGTTACGTTGATGCTCGCGGCTGGTCGTTTTGACCGACTAGGAAATCCTTAAATATGTCAGTATTTGTGTTGTTTATTAAAAGTATTGAGTTATTGATAAACTTTTTATAGAAACTTTATTGGCTATAAACATAAAGTAGGTATGTTTTTGAGCAAAAATGAAAATGACAAACTCTTACTGCAATAAAAAAAACAAAGTGATATTCTTAACAAAAAAAAGGTGCTAATTTTCTTCGTTTCCTACGCACCTTACACAAATATCTACCCTGTGTTCCTTGCAAACGTATCTTGAACAAGTTTGCCAGGTTGTGGTGGTTTTCCTATTTTTCTTTGAGCTACAATATCTACATCTTCCTACAACACTATCAGCTCTTGTGGTTGGCTGCACAGGAATTCTAAGTACGTTGTGAATACTGGTTCGAATATTCAAAGGTATATCCATTGTCAACCGTCTGTGTATATGCTCAGAACATAACTCCGTGGCAAGGCTCCTCAAAAATTCACGTCTCTTCTTGATTTTCTTTGCTTTGGTGTTGAACTCATAAATGACCTGGCTGTTGATTCCGCCAATATTCATTTCACAGAAGAAAATTGTTAATGGCCACCTAGCAGTTTTTCGCGAAACTGAATAACTGCCTTTCAACTCATCGACTTTATCTACACCACCCTTAGTTTTATTATAATACAATATAATTTTTGGTTTTCTGTTCACAGATTCCTCAACCTCACCCTTATGATGCATCGTCGATATCAAAGCAACCGTCTTATCTATTTTAGGTACATAGGAAAGCAGAGTTATGTTCTTTGTAAATCCAAAAATTGTGCTTTTCACTTCCCTTTGTTTAGAATTGACGAATTGTTTTGTAAGCTCCCTTTCATTTCTTCTGATAGTCCCGACAATTGTTAATTTTTCCTTTAGTAAGTCTTGAGCCAGGTCAATAGAAGTAAAACAATTGTCCATGGTTATATTGCGCCCTGATCCCAGAATAGGGCCAACAAGCCGCTTGACAACGTTGGCAGGACTATTATTTAGCAAGAAAGGACCCTCTGCCAGTTTCCCAGCATAAATTTCCATATTATAAGTATAATAGGAACATGAGTCCGCTAGAGAAAAAAATTTAATGCCATATCGGGCAGGTTTACTTTTTATGTATTGCCGGAAACCGCAACGTCTTCGAAAACCTTCCAGCATTTCGTCTATTGTAGTATCTGCTCCAGTAGTGTAATTTTCTTGACATCTTTTTACAAATCCCTCAAACGAATGCCTAATGGAAGCTAACTTATCTGCTGTTTTTCGAGCTTCTCGGTCATGTATATTGTCGAACCGGATACAGCGCATTATAAACTGAAACTTATACAATGTCATAACACATCGGAAGTATTCTATTCCGGTGCCATCGGTGGCCCATAAATCCGAAAGATTTAGGTGTGAAGCACGGCCAAATACAACAATCCCATAAATGCTCTTACTTCAATAGCGTCTGGCATCTCTTTCCCGTGTATAGTTAGCACGAACGGACTGAATTTTTATATTTGTACATACCACTATTTCTTCTATAACTTCATCAGGGAAAAATAACTTCCAAGAGGTTGGTGGTGTTACAGCAAATTTCGATTTGTTTGTGGGACCTTCCCAAAATCTTACAATAATCGCTGGTTTTACTTCTGCGACACGTCTTATCGGAGGATATTTACACCACAACATCCAAGATTTTCCCACATAATTCTCAAGGCGTTCAGACTAAGGCACATCGTCGTATGACTCATCATCATCACTATCATTCTGATCAGGATCTGACTACTCCGAGTTCGTATCATGGTCGCTTTCTTCTAGAATATCTTCTTCAGGGTCCGAATCACCTCCAACTATCTCTTCGTCTGTTTCTATTTCCTCATACAATCTTTGTAAACGTTCGATTTCTTTTTCATGATCCATTCTACAAAATAAATAGATTTCTATAATATGTTATCTGCTATTATCTATTTGATTTTGCCACATTTATTTGATTATAACCCCCAATTTCCCTGTAAACAATTAATAATTTGGTACAAACCTTAAAATTCTCGCGCGTCGGTTAAAACGACCAATTATCAGTTTTCAGCTTCTAGCAACAGTCTCTAACAAAAACCAAAAGTAGACTGGCCCGCCGGTTCGACTTAGGAAGACTCCAAAGCGCGTCGTAAAATGGCGGCCCAAATAAATGTGGGAGGGGGAAAAACACATCCTTGGCGGCAAATCGACCAGGATGCGAGCGTTCTCGGGATAATAGCTGGAATTGCCTAATGAACAATGCAATATTGGATCAGCTAGTTGAGTGTACCAATCAATGCACAAAACTAATAGCACCGGAATATGCTAGGAGTCGAGATGTCCGTCAGATAGACCTAATTGTGGTTAGAGCATTCATTGGTCTATTATATTTATTCGGTGTGTATAGAAATTCCCGATTAAACCTTGATGATTTATGGGGATCGAATGGGGATGGTATTGAGACTTTTCAGCTATCAATGAGCTGATTCCTATTTAGATTTATAATGAGATGCCTTAGATTCGACGACAAACAAACTAGACCGAACGAAAACAGCTCGATAGACTTTGCACTGTAAGAGAGATGTTCGAGAAATTTAATGAGAATTGTAGAAAGTCCTATTCCGTCGGTGAGAATGTTGTAATATATGAAAAGTTAGAAGCCTTTCGTAGCAAATACATATTCCGCCAATACCTGCCATCCAAACCTGCTAAATACGGATTAAAGATTTTTGCATTAATTGACTCACGGATATTTTATACATCCATTATGGAAATGTATGCAGGTGCGCAGCCACAAGGACCATTTGCACTGAGTAATAAAACGACTAATTGCACCGATTATCAATACAGGTCGTAATGTCACCGCTGATAATTGGTTTAATGACGTTTCTTTGCTAAAGGATTTATCAGATACTAAATTATCTTTTGAAGGAACATAAAAAAAATAAACGGTTTTAAAGATTAAAACTAAATTTTCCGCATCTGTGGCTCTGAACAATATTCTATCGTAGAATTGTCACATGTATACACTTCGGGGGATGTGTCGTGCTAACATAACCAAAAATGTAGTATATCTGGATTTATAGGACCCGCTATACTCGCTGTCGTCAGCTGAAAACCGATAGGGTATATCTGTGAGACACCTTGGGCAATATTCAATCATAAAACTGGTCACTTGTACTCTCTGGACGCTGTATCGTGCTAACAAATTGAAAATTCTCCAAAAATGACAAAAATTTGGTAGTTCAAGTACCATAGCACCTGTTGTACTGGCTCTGGTGAGCTAAAAATCAATAGGCTTCATTTGTGAGATGTTCTGAATAATATTAAGTCATAAAATTGGTGACTTGTTGAACTCCGAAGGCTGTATTGTGCTAACAAACTGAAATTTCACAAAAAATCACAAATATTTCGTACTTCAAGTACCATAGCACCCGTTGTACTGGCTCTGGTAAGCTGAAAATCAATAGGGTTCATCTGTGACATGTCCTTCACTATATTAAATCATAAAATTGGTGACTTGTTGCACTCCGGAGGCTGTATCGTGCTGACAAGACATGTAACGAAAAGTTGCCAACGACGACGACATACACACAGGATTTTTTTTCTAAAATCATTTTTTCGGTGTTGTTGATAGAAATCGTAACAATAACTCAAAAAAAAATTTCAGATTTCCAACTTTTTTTGGGATAAACCAATACTTTTCTCGCATATTAGATAGGTATTAAAAATTTCAGAAGCGCTTAAAAATTTGAACTATCTTGAAGAAAAGTCGAGCATTTTTGCTTTTACACAGGAGGGTATAATGGCCTCTTACGAGTATCTTCCAAAGAAAGGGAAAAATGACATTTTAATTTATAGCCTTAAGTTCGACGATTCAATTGATGATGAGTCCGGTAACCATAAAAAACCCGAAATTATAAGATTTTACAACCAGACTAAAGGCGGCGTAGACACTGTTGATAAGCTATGTGCAACGTACAATGTTTCAAGAGGTACCAGACGATGGCTAGTGGTGATCTCCTTTTCTATGTTAAACGTTGCTGGAATAAACGCGCAAATCATATTTATAGAAAATGACGGGGTTCTAAAGCATCGACGATTGTTTTTACGCCAACTTACAAAAGATCTAGTGCATGTACATATGGTTCGCCGTGCCTCAAATAATAAACTACCTCAACCTCTGCACACCAGACATCAGAAGTCACATTTCTTCAGAAATAATCTCCCACTACATCCGAGGTTCCTGAAAATGCCGAAAATAGCAGAAAAAGAAAATTGTGTAATCCGTGCCAAAATGACAAGCAAAGAAAAAACACTAAGTACTGCCTGTAGATAATGTACTTTGAAATCAATAAATATGTGTGTTTAGTTTATCTAAAAAAAGTAAAATATGATTTCTGCCTTTTGCTTAGTGTAATTTGTTTGTATTTTAAATTTATTAATAAATACATTTGCATTGCAGTTCGTACTTGTGTTTTCGACTTCAAAATTAAAACAATCTATAAAAAATATACACTTAATATTATCTAACACAACGCTACACCTGACAGGTTATGCGCAACAATCCACGTTCTTAAATGGGGCGCGTCTATTGGAAGGTTAATCCTCTAATTGTTATTTAAACAGAAAGTAGATAGATTATGTACTGTATTTTGTTATTATGTAAACAAAAAATTGTCTAATCTAATTCCCACTTTATATTATAGTCACAAATATTCGAAGCTTCAAAGTGATACAGTCGATAATGCTGCCCCTTGAAGCATTCAATTTCAGATTATGTCTGATATAATTACACAAAAAACTCTTAAATGTCTTGAAAATATAATATTCAATAAAACAAACTTAAATATACATATCACTATCATAATAAACTTTCAAAAATGTTAGCATTAAATATCTGTATTCAGTTGTTAAATAAGAACTTTACATACATATCACTATCATAATAAACTTTCATAAATATTAGCATTAAACATTTGTATTTTTTTATTTGTATTCAGTTGTTGAATAAGAACTTGTGGAAATGATTGTTTTGTCAGCAAACCATTAATTAAAGGTATTAATTTAGCTAAAGGTTTCTGTAATTCGAAAGGATTTATAAATGATTCTCCATTACTACTTGTAGTCATGTCACTTTTTGAATATAATTCTGCAAGTTGATCGCCTAACGCTATGAATCCTTGGTTAATACAATGCGTTGATAATGATTTCACTTCTTCGCTTTCAAGTAGATCGGCTGTATCTCTTACCTAAAACAAATATTTATATGCAGTCATTTGTAAAAAGCTGAGACCACTGTCATTATTATAAATATTGCATGGTATAAATTGAAATAAGATTGACAAAATGAGCATATGCATAATATACACCATAATATGACATTACCACTTGAGGAGATCTATCTAAAAATTATTTTGGAAGAATTCAGGTAGTTCAAAAACGGATACTGCAAATGATACTAGGAAAAAATATTTTATACTCATCAGATTATTAGAGGAGACTACAGTCTTCGACAAGTATCAGTTAAATTGTACAAATATCTTAAGTCACACTTTAAATTAACTCATTCAAAAGAGAAGAATTGAGATACTCAACCATGTACATGCACAACAAAAAGTAATAAATATACTACTAAAACTGCTATCTACGGATATCAGTAAAACTTTGCGCCATGTACACGTCTCAAGTGACTCTAGAAAGTATAAAATTCCATTTAATAAACAATTCGAATACCTAATTAAATTAAAATCACAAAAATTTTTAAAATCACGTAAAATACCATGTCGTATATTAAATTTATCCACCTTTTACTATTTTCAATTGATACTTACAAAGAAACATTCTTCCAAATAATTCTCAATTTATTGACTGCAATTTATTCAGATAAAATTTTTATATATACATAGTTATTTTCCAACTAATTTTAAGCTGATCTAAAAAATCATTTGGCAAGAAAAAAAAGTTTATAAGACTTGGCCCAATGTTTGGTATAAGGCTGCAAAAATTGGGCCAAGTCATAAATTTTTGTGATTTTAATTTAATTAGGTATTCGAATTGTTTATTAAATGGAAATTTATACTTTCTAGAGTCACTTGAGACGTGTACATGGCGCAAAGTTTTACTGATATCCGTAGATAGCAGTTTTAGTAGTATTTCAATTATTTTTGTAGTTTAATCTTTTAATTCGTTCTATTGTTCATTTAGTTTCATTTCTTCAACGTGTGACAAGATTATAGTTTTTAATCGAAAATATTTTTTTTCTAAGACTAGACTATCTACAAAATATTTTCTTCACTTGTTTAAATATTGTTTAATCAAACTATATAAAGTGTGGCCAGCCTAAAATGGAAAACCTTCTCATCAATTTTAAAAAGACTATTAAGATTTCTATTTTTGAGGTATGATTATTAAACTATACATCAAAAAAATTTAAAATACTGAAAGATGAAATTCGAGACCGACAACCCAGAAATTTAAATATTTTACACTTAAAAACCCCAAACTTGTTAATATTGTTACAAAAAATTTTATAAACAACAAAATATACGTTATTTAATAATGTAAACAGTTATCGAAGAATTACTTGAAGAAAAGAATGAATAATGGTAATAAAAGAACCTTCCGAAGACTTCATAATAGAATTATTTATTGATTTCACCTAGAAAACTACAACTAAAACGGAAAACCTTCTTTTCAATTTTGAAAAGACTATTCAGATTTACGTTTTTGAAATATAATTATTAAACAATACACACAAAAAATTAAAATACTGAAAGATGAAATTCAAGACCGACAACCCAGAAATTTAAATATTTCACATTTAGAAACCCCAAACTTGCTAATATTGTTACAAAAAAAGTCTATAAACAACAAAATATACGTTATTTAATAATGTAAACAGTTATCGAACAATTACTTGAAGAATAAGTATCAATAATGGTAATAAAAGAACTTTTCGAAGACTTCATAATACAATTAATTATTGATTTCACCAAGAAAACCACAACTAAAATGGAAAACCTCCTCTTCAATTTTGAAAAAAACTATTCAGATTTCTATTTTAGAAATATTACTACCAAACTATACATCAAAAAAATTTAAAATACTGAAAGATGAAATTTGATACCGACAACCCAGAAATTTAAATATTTCACATTTCAAAACCCCAAACTTGCTAATATTGTTACAAAATATTCTATAAACAACAAAAAATACGTTTTTTAATAATGTAAACAGTTATCGAACAATTACTTGAAGAATAAGGATCAATAATGGTAATAAAATAACTTTCCGAAGACTTCATAATACAATTATTTATTGATTTCACCTAGAAAACCACAACTAAAACGGAAAACCTTCTCTTCAATTTTGAAAAGACTATTCAGATTTCTATTTTTGAAATATAATTATTAAACTATACATAAAAAAAATTAAATACTGAAAGATGAAATTCGAGTCCAACGACCCAGAAATTTAAATATTTAACATTTAGAAACCCCAAACTTGCTAATATTGTTACAAAAAAATTCTATAAACAACAAAATATACGTTATTTGATATAGTAAACAGTTATCGAACAATTACTTGAAGAATAAGGATCAATAATGGTAATAAAAGAACTTTCCGAAGACTTCATAATACAATTATTTATTGATTTCACCTAGAAAACCACAACTAAAGTGGAAAACCTTTTCTTCAATTTTGAAAAAACTATTCAGATTTCTATTTTAGAAATATTACTATCAAACTATACTTAAAAAAAATTAAAATACTGAAAGATGAAATTCAAGACCGACAACCCAGAAATTTAAATATTTCACATTTAGATACCCCAATCTTGCTAATATTGTTACAAAAAATTCTATAAACAACATAATATACGTTATTTAATAATGTAAACAGTTATCGAACAATTACTTGAAGAATAAGTATCAATAATGGTAATAAAAGAACTTTTCGAAGACTTCATAATACAATTATTTATTGATTCCACCTAGAAAACCACATCTAAAATGGAAAGCCTTCTCTTCGATTTTGAAAAAAAACTATTCAGATTTCTATTTTAGAAATATTTCTATCAAACTATACATAAAAAAATTTAAAATACTGAAAGATGAAATTTGATACCGACAACCCAGAAATTTAAATATTTCACAGTTAAAAACCCCAAACTTGCTAATATTGTTACAAAAAATTCTATAAACAACAAAATATACGTTATTTAATAATGTAAACAGTTATCGAACAATTACTTGAAGAATAAGGATGAATAATGGTAATAAAAGAACTTTACGAAGACTTAGAATAGAATTATTTATTGAATTCACCTAGAAAACCACAACTAAAGTGGAAAACCTTTTCTTCAATTTTGAAAAAACTATTCAGATTTCTGCTTTAGAAATATTTCTATCAAACTATACATAAAAAAAAATTAAAATACTGAAAGATGAAATTCAAGACCGACAACCCAGAAATTTAAATATTTCACATTGAGAAACCCCAAACTTGCTAATATTGTTACAAAAAATTCTATAAACAACAAAAAATACGTTATTTAATAATGTAAACTGTTATCGAACAATTACTTGAAGAATAATTATCAATAATGGTAATAAAAGAGTTTTCGAAGACTTCATAATACAATTATTTATTGATTTCACCTAGAAAACCACAACTAAAACGGAAAACCTTCTCGTCAATTTTGAAAAAAACTATTCAGATTTCTATTTTAGCAACATTACTATCAAACTATACATAAAAAAAAATTTAAAATACTGAAAGATGAAATTGATACCGACAACCCAGAAATTTAAATATTTCACATTTAAAAACCCCAAACTGGCTAATAATGTTACAAAAAATTCTATAAACAACAAAATATACGTTGTTTAATAATGTAAATAGTTATCGAACAATTACTTGAAGAATAAGGTTGAATAATGGTAATAAAAAGAACTTTACGAAGACTTCATAATAGAATTATTTATTGATTTCACCTAGAAAACCATAACTAAAGTGGAAAACCCTCTGTTCAATTTTGAAAAAAGTATTCAGATTTCTATTTTTGAAATATGATTATTAAACTATACATGAAGATGAAATTCGAGACCAACAACCCAGAAATTAAAATTTTTCACATTTAAAAACACCAAACTTGTTAATATTGTTAAAATTCTATAAACAACAAAATATACGTTATTTAATAAATAATTATAACAAAGGAACAATTTTGGATTCTGTGTTATTCAATCTTTGTATAAATGAATTGTTTTCAGTGAGCAGTACTGGATATATACAATTAGAGTCGCAGACGATACAGCCATTATTTATGAAATAGATAATTGGTATGATTTGAAATAGTTGAAAATGATCTATGATTAATTAAGGATTGGTTTCATCATAAATTAATTACTCTAAATTTTAATAAAACATAATTTGTAATTTCTTAATTCTAGAGACCATAAGAATAGCTTCACATATTTTTTATAGTAAAAAACTAGAGATTGTGCTTTATAACTTTAAGTGTTTAAAAAAGTTGATGTATAATGTCAATACTTGCAGATATTGTACTACGGTCTAGTGGAAAGCCATCTCAGGTATGGCCTATTTTCTTGGGGATGTGCTTCCAGAACATTTATAGGTCCCTTTTAGAGATTATACAAAGAAGCTTTATTTAGATTATTATGTCTAGTTCCAGCATGTGCCCTAGTGAGGCACTGTATAATATAAACAAAATCTTTGACTTGAAGAAATTATGTTTTCTGTGTGCATCTGTAAGATATCATACTATGAAAAATAAAATTAAGTTACCTACACATACATATGAATCCAAAAATAATAATATGAATCTCCTATGATGACAAAATCTTTATGTCAAATTTTTCCTATTAACACAACCAAAAGTTTTGTGAAATTAACGTCTGAAATATTTCTTCATTCTCTGCAATGTCTATCCACTTCATAGATTTTATGTATAATTAGGTATAGTGTTTTCTTATTTACCAAAACATATGTTGAGGTAAATTCGTTCATATCTGGCATACATTTTTTAGTATTTATAATTAACAAATTGGCTTTCATAAGTTGTTCGGTATACTAATGTTCAGTTTGGGTTTAATACTACTGATTAACTGATTGTAGAATTCATTTTTATAGAAGAAATTGATAACATATTTGAAAAACTTATTTAAATTTGACGTTATAAAATGGCAAATGACATTTGTGTTGTGACGTCAACTGACGCAGTTGTGAGGACGATACAATTCGATGATTTTAGGAACGGTGCTCGAGAATATCAATTTTAGGAACTATTCGCAAATAGAGCAATCACAGGCTTGCGTATGCATGACGTTGAGAACGACGTCAAGAATAACGCCCTGATTCCAGATACAGGGCATCAGTGCGGATGAAACTCAATCATCGACCACCACACCTGCAAGAAATGAATCACCGGTAGCGACATTGATTTTTTTAGCGAAATATCGAAACCACACATGAGAAACCTTAAACTTTAGAAATATTTTTACAAAAGTTACAACTTTTATTTTTTAGAACTGAATATCTTTTTAATAATTACATGGAAAATTATCATTGATGCTGCAAATGGAAGATCATATATGAATTATATGGCAAATGTATGCATACTTTGCCCGTAGATAATATACTTTTTAACTAATTAAAAAAATAGAATTGCGGGGAGAGGAGAAAGACGAAATTTTCGGTATAAGAGTGTCTGTCGTCTAGCGCAAAAATATATAAAAGAAGGCGGAGTCGAGAAGTGACATGGCGCGAGTGACGAGCAGCACTCTTGATGTGATGAAAGTTCTCCAAATATATAAAACTGTTAGTCAAAGGTCTCGCGTTATTTTAGGACCTACAATCTGTAATCACCTCCCTTTGGAAATAATAATTGTATCATCAATTAATGGTGTATGATCAGGACATATGTCACATTATTTTTCAGTAGTTTGTTCTGATTATTCAATGCTTTTGCAATTTACGACGAACCTAATTGATATTTAAACGTTTCATGATCCCAATCTGAGTATGTGGTAATACATTAAAAAAATCCAACTTTTATACGAAAAGTTTTACTCCAAAGTCCTTATATTCAGAGATATTTGCATGCATTTTTTAAAATAAAACTCGTAGTATATGAAAAATCACTCTTTTAGAACTGCGAGTTGTGAAAATCATGTTTAGAGTACACAAATGCATAACTTTTTACAGGTCTTACAGCTCTAGCTTTAGTAAACTTTTCATTAAATTTTCCCAATTTGTAAAACATTTAAATTATCGTATTTTCAGGAAATATTATGGAGTTTCCAACAGACAAATCAATGCGTCTTGGTGAAGTGTCGAATAGTGTTGATGATGCAGACAAAATGCAGATCCAAGCAGAGGGAATATCCATAAATGAAATTGTTATCATAATTGAAGATGCAATGGAACAAACTTTAAAAGATGCTCAACACCTCGGAATGAGTGTTAATAATGATGAGTGGATAAATATAACGTTTCCACAAGTTTCAGAAGGTTTGTCTTTTAACTCATTCCACTTCTCTGTCTGATATTAAATGACTTTTTCAGAAAAGGATAGCACAGAGATTCTGAGCGATGAAGATTGCAGACAGACGAGCTCAAATAATGGTAAGACAGTTTCTATCCGTGTTCGTCAACTAAGTAAAACAAAACTCATTTTCAGAAACCTTCGGTGATGATACTGAAATACATTCCGATGATGGAAGTGTTATTGAAGAATTAATGAATACTGATCTTAATTTAGTACACTATTCCGGGAAATCTATTGATAAAAATTCCGGATACGTGAAAATTAAAACTGACAAAAAAAGAATTGGTTGTCAAATAAACGACACTTTGTTGCTTGCTGTTGAATAAAGAACATAGATTATCATCTAACAGAATAATGAGGGTTAGGAGTTTTAAAGAAATAGGAAATATTCATGGAACCAAAAGGAAATTAGCGCCTGTAAAAGAGCGGAAAACTAAGAAAATATTCTGCGCTACAGAAACAGAGTCTTCCTTGGGAACGTCAGAAATTGTCTGGGAAGAATCAGAATCCTTTTTTATAGAGGATGTTGAAACGTCATCATCGGAAAAATGTGATGGGCGAAGTCATGATTTTGTTGTAGTGAATTTTTACGGAGGTAAACGGAACATCACAAAATTCACATATGTACGTGTAATTCAAAATGTCGAGAAGGAATATATTACCGTCATGACTTTAAAATCGACGGACAATTCAAAAAAGACTTTCATTGCTATTGAATCAGATGTTTCCAGAAAATATATAATTGGAATATTGGACCCTCCACAAGTGAAACCACATGGTCAAAGAATTCGGTATGAGTTCAGCAATATGGTGAAATCTCAAGGCCCATTTAGACTTTGAATAGTGCGAGTGCAAGTGATAAGTGGTTCCTGTGAGTGATTATTGCTTAGTGTGAGTAGTGTCCGCTGTTGTTTAGCGTCCACTGTTTAGTTCTGTTGTTGAGCGTCAACAGCAAGTATGGTCGAACAGCCTCAAAAACTTGTTGAGGTCAGCTTGCAGTTGCAAGAAATCCTTAAAGGAGTTTTAAATGCGGTGGTGTCTGAATGTGAAGAACTCGTGGAATTAGAACGGCCAAGACCAAGAAGACTATGGGAACGAAAGTGGATAAGTAGAAGACCCATTCATGGCGTGAGCTACCAACTCCTTATGGAATTGGCCTCTGAAGATACCATGGAATATTACTATGCTATCAGGATGACTGAAGAGTAATTTAATACATTACTAAACCTCGTCGCACTCGTCATACAGAAATCAGATACATTTATGAGACCTGCTTTGCCAGCAAATGTGAAATTGCACACTATTAAATACCTGTTATACTCGATAGTCGAAATTCTGTAAAGTGACTCATCATTCTTATTGTCCATAAAATCAGTTGCAGAAGCGAACTTCATGAGCGCATCATTTTTGAAGGGTTCTTAATAGTCCTAAATAAAAAATAAATAGAAAATGTTCTTGTACGCTCTGGCGTTTAAATTTGAGAGAACAGAAATACGAAATTATTATGGTAGGTATCATTATGTATAGGTATACAGGGTGTTACCAAGAATAATACACATTTTTAAGGATGAGCTATAATAAGATGTATATAAAAAAGTCGATAGTCGAAATTCTGTAAAGTGACGTCATCGGTTATCTACCGATTTAAAGTGAACTCCATGAGCGTATCATAGTTTAAGGGTGCGAATACTGAAATATCTGGAATTTCAATTTTTAACATTTGAAATAATAACTTATCACAAGTTGTTCATAAGTAAGTTAAAACAAAATAAAAAAATGTTTAAAAGTCAATTCCAACTTACTACTACTAAAACTAAAAAAAAGTTGTTTGTCAAGACCAAAATAAATTACCAATAAGTATAGGTATGTTGCGAGGTCACTTGTAAAATGTCTGACTAACTGGAAGCGGTATCACTCCCTGACGACTCCTCAGAATCATCGCTTTCTCCTCCTATATCGATAATGAGTGGTTCCGTCATTACTTCTACACGTATGTCTAAATCCCAAAACTTTATTTCTTCTTTTAATACGTGTTGAATACATTTACGCCAACTCTCAGCAGTAACGGTATGCAGCGCCTCGTCAAACAGTTTCTCAACGTCAGCCATTTTGAATGTACTGTTTTTTCTCGCAACATAATTTTTCACTTGGGCCCAAACCAGCTCGATGGGGTTTAACTCACAGTGGTAGGGAGGAAGTCTAACAACTGAGACGTTGAAATCTTTCGCCATTTCATCGACAACGTACTTAATATAACTGCTTTTATGTTTCCGTACGAGAGATAATAATTCAACTTTTAGCATTGTCTCGTTGTGCGGAATGCTTTTACTCTCTAACCAATCAATTATAACCCTCTTGCGGCTAGCTGAAGTAGGTATTTGCTCCAGTCGACCAGAGTGGTATGAAGCATTATCCATAACTATCACTGAACCAGGAGTTACCTTTGTTAAAATTGATCTAAACCATGTTTCAAACCGGTTACCATCCATCTCTTCATGGTAATCGACAGTTTTTTTGGACTGAAAACTTAGTAATCCACCTTCTACGAATCCTTCCTCGCTGCCAATGTGAGTGATAATCAGTCGACGTCCTTTCCCAGAGGGAGCTTTTAAACCGGAAGAGAAACCCTCCATAAAGGCTTGTCGATTGCTTCGTATATTCATGTCTTGCCACACTTTTGACACAGTGTGGCCTTCATTTAACCATGTTTCGTCAAGATAATATATGTGCCGTCCTTCGTTACGAAACTGTCGTATCTGTTTTAAATAATTTCTCCTCCATTCCACAATGTCATTTCGTTCAATTAAGGCACTGTTTCTACTTCTTGTTTGGTAACGAAAATTCATTAATTTTAAAGTTCGTCTCAAAACTTTATCACTGATGTTTGGTAAAGTATCATCAGCTTCTATTACCTTGCTCAATTTAGCTACCGAGGGGATTTCATTCCTAAAATAAAAAGAATGTATTTCCCTACGTATAGCATTCCGTGTTTGGTCGTCCAAAACAATTTTCTTTCTTCCCCTACTTTCCGGTTTACAGTTTTCACCTCGTTCTCTTGTCAAAGATCCGTCCCGCGATTTCTTTAGAATATTGTATATAGTACTCTCAGAAACTTTAGTTAAATAACTGCACTTAATCACAGCGTCACTAACACCCAACTGTTTGTCCATGGCACGCAGTCCTTCGTACACATTTAATATGAGGACTTTTTCTTCCCGAATTAAATTGTTACGACGCCGTTTTTTATCGCCAACACCGCTACACTCCGCCATTATTGTCACTAAATATACCGATATAAATATTACAATAAATACCAATAATAACCGATTTATCACACAAAACCACAACACAAATACTGATGTTACGCTCATGAAGAGAATAAACACCTCACATAACTGTTTACTATCACTGTCTCATTCGGGTAGCTCGATCTATCTATCTCGTTCTCAAAGCCGGAACATTGAAGCGACTCTCCAACATTGTCAAATCGGCGAGTTTTTCACAACAAACTTTGCGTTCAAGAAATATACATAAACACTTTATTTCACATTTCAAGTAAACTAATTATTATTAGTCTGCTTGAAATTTGAAATAAATATATTAAATTGGTATTGACTTAATTACATTGCATCTTTTGTACCTGAAATATTGACACAATGGATTTGAAGTGTATTTATAAAATACAGCATTTCTCTCTAGAATACATATGGCAACTGCGCTTTAACCAAAGTGTTGATTAGATAGCTCTAACTCACTTTACACAATTTCGACTATCGAGTATAGCAAATGGAATTAGTTTACGCTGCTTGCAACACCTCTTTAGAGTGCCAAAGACAACCACTTGTAAATTTATATCCGAAGTATGTGATGCTATTTACAACGCACTCAGAGATTACATAAAGGTAAGATAAAATAAAATATATATGTATATATATTTTTTTATTAAAGTAGGTTTATTTTCAAAATCTTAAAACATTCAAGCTTATAAATTATTAAGACTTTCCACTGCCAGAGCTAATATATCATTTTCTCCTGGTACAAATTTAGTTTGTGATTCATTGTTACCTGAGTATAGAGTAATAGCATTTTCATTGTTCTCTTCAAGTTGGAGTGTTTGAGATTGATTAGCAGGTGGAATATTATCAGTAGGATCCTGTGTAGATGGAAGGGGAATGGACAATGGTCGTGGTGGTTGTGTGTGAGGAGAGTTTTGTTGTGGTTGCATGTAAGGAGAGTTTTGTTGTGGTTGTGTGTAAGGAAAGTTCTGTGATGGTGAATGTGACATTGTATAGCTTGATGATGATGAAGACTGGTATACAGAATTTGGTGGCAGACTATGTATGTAGTTAGATGTTCCGTGGCCCATTTGTTTCAGGCGTAAATTACATAGATAATTTTGAATAAACATCTGTCCTTCTATTGCTAGCGGCAGCAGCATACTTTTAAGCTGGGCAGCTACACTTCTCCCAAATATGTCAAAATTTGAAAATTTGTTAACAAAAGTCACAATAAATTAGCTTTTATAGCAGGTGATTAGAACATCGAACTGAAAGAAAATAATAACGACAAATCAAAACTACTAGCTCTAGCTAGTTCCTTTGATATGTATAGAGTTATTGATGAATATACACGCATAACAAAAAATTCCAAAAGTTGCATTGACAATATCTTTACAAATTATAGGGGTACGTATATTACAAAAGTAATCGAGACTCATGCTTCAGATCATACAGCCCAAATGATTATATGTAAACTCAATCTGCAAAACCCAATGAAACGTACCCACAAAAAATGTTTCCCTGAGTAAGCCATACAAAAATTTGTTGAAAAACTAAACAATGAGCATTGGGCAGAGGTCTATGAAATACAACATGAACAAGTAGACAAACAATGGGTGATATTCATCAATCACTTTATGAATATTTTCAACGAATGTTTTCCAATCAAATACATACATTTTCGTAAAAACAAAAATTATTACTCAAATTCTAAAATTAAGGAATGCCAAAGTAGGTTAGATACATTATTATGTCTATCCAAAACGAATGAAAATATTAAATGTGAATACATGAAAAGAAAAACTGAGTAAGATAAGTTGCTGATATCGTCAAAACAGGAAAATTATGAAGAGCGTATAAAAAATTCCGATAACAAAGCAAAATGTATGTGGAGTATCTACAACGAAATTACCAGCAAAATGAAGAGGCAAAGCTGTGACATACAGGGTGATCCAATAAATATATCAAATAAATTCAATAATTATTTCAGCGAAATATCTCCAAAATTAGTTCAGAGTAATAATGAACAGTTCACTTGTGAAATAGAGGAAAACCCTCAATCTATGTGTATACAACCACTAACGCCAAATGACGTGGTTGCAATGTCAAATAAATTGAAGAATAAATATTCAAGCGGACAAGATCAAATTCCAACCTGTTTGATAGGAAAATGTACAGTAGTAATTAAAGAAGTTTTAACATACATAATTAACAATTCCTTGAATTTTGGCATTTTTCCCTCGCAACTCAAGCTTTCAGTTATAAACCATTATACAAAAACGGAGATACAGATTGTATTGAAAACTACTGACTCATAAGCTTACTCTCAAATTTCTCCAAATTATTGGAAACTGCAATGTGTAATAACGTTATACAGTTTTTCTATGAATGTAATATCTTCAGTGAAAATCAACATGGTTACTTATAAAGAAAATCAACACAAACGGCAATCTTTCAATATACACAGAGCATAATTGGTCTGATGGAGAAACGGCAGCTAGCTCTGGGTATGTTTCTTGATCTGTCAAAAGCATACAACTGTCTGGATCATAATACCTTGTTAATTAAATTAGATAAATATGGAATAAGAGGAAATGCTCTGAAATGGTTCCATTCATATTTAGCAGGCAGATGACAGAGAGTCAGTATTACTAAAAACTCGAAAAATCTGATATTATAACAACATCTATAGCTATACCGCAAGGAAGTGTAGCAGACCCTCTGTTGTTCGTTATATTTATAAATGATTTATGCAAATCTAAATTAGCAGAGAATCAATTTATAACTATTTATGCTGATGATACAAGCCTTCTAGCTGGGGGAGACATATATCCGGGGATGGATCCGGAGCATGCGCAGTCAATCAACCGTACAGGACCGGCCTTGCAAATAAATAATACTATTGAACTAGCACAGTACATACTTATGTTTTATTTAAATATACTGAGAAAGTCTTATTTGTAAGGACTGAATTAAAATTATAAGCTTTTTATATAAAAATAACATAAAATAATTACAGAATGAATTTAGACAGATTGTGATTTATATTTTACACTTTTTGTGGAAAAATTGGAATTGTTTGTTATATACTTGATATACCTACATAATCAGAGATTAGTAACCTTTTATACATCATAATTGAGTGGGTATATTTAACTCTACTTATACAGAAATTGTCATTTCTATTTTATAAATGAACAATTGGTCAGACAGAAGAGTTCAAAAGTGATAAATGTTACTTTTGTACCAATTTTTTCTGTATACATATAAGTTAATGTTGAATAATACACACCTTTTTCAAAACGAAATATTTATTCGGCAGCAATTAATTCCTGATAAATATATTTTACAAAAATCCCAATGGCACAGGACCAATTGGACAGGCTTATTTCAGTAACATTTTTGCATAAAACCCAAAATAAAAAATTAGATACAAAAGTAATAGAATGTTTGGAGTTGTAGAAAAAACCAAAGTAACATTTTGGCATCAAATCAAAAACGAAAAAAAAATGTCTGGTAAATTTGTGAATTTTCTTAAATAAATGCTTTAATGTACGATTTAGAGAAAAGTGTTAAATACAAAAGTTGTAGAACGTATTAAGGTCTATAAAAAAGCTCAGTAACTTTTTTGCGTCAAATGAAAAACAAAGGAAATACGTTTTTTTTTTCAATTTGACATACCGCCATTTTGTTTTTACTGCGCCGATTTGGCTCATTAACGAACTCGTCCAAGATTTTGGCCTAACCTTGTAGTGAGTTTGGTTTCGATTCGTCAAACAATACGTCCTCTATCGAGCTTACATCACCATGCAGTTCGTTCCCATTATGGAAAAAACTGATGAAAAAAGTCTCAAAAAGTTCAGTAACGCTGATGACTGTTGGTAATAAAACACAGTTCACAAAACGAAAAACAAACACAAATTTTAATAACGTTGGTTATAATCTAACGATTCAAACGTACGAGAACGACTAAATATGAAAATGGCTGTGCCAGATCTGGTAAAATATGCAATAAGAATTAACATACGTGTCAACAGCACACCAGATAATTGATTTCAGACATCCACTGTGACGTAGAATACATAATGCGCATGAGCCGTATCCAATTTTCAACACTTGCATAGTGGCCGTAAAAATTATTCGCGCATTCTAATGTATTGTCATTCCATTTGTTGTTTATAGGTCAGTGAGGTAAACCAAAACCAAATCAGAGTTTTCCTCGCATGTTAAAAGTTGTAATGTCTTCGGAATACCAAGCTAAACAGATACTAAGACATAAATCAAAACTGTTGGAAAACTAAGCCACTGAATCTTTCTCCATAATAGATGATAAGACACCTATCCAACAGCAGCGACTCAAAGATCTTCGCAATGAATTGGAAACTAGAAAAAACAATGGTGAACATGACTTTAAAATCAAATATATTCAAGGTACTCCAAAGATAACGAAATTTCGTCAATAATTCTCATTCTTCAAACTTTTTTATACCAATGATTCCCTGACCGCCAAATTTAATGAATTATTATGCACTGTGCAATTGTTAAAACCACATATTATTATGATATCGGAAAGCCGGCTTAAACCAACCATACTCGACTCTGTAATCCATATCGAGGGCAACATGCTAGAAGGGCGTATCAACATTTTTTGAGAAATTTACTTTTTACGCCCATTGAGTAACTCTAAACCAAATGCGCGTCCTGCTAAAAAGACGTATTGCCAGCTGTCATCTGTAGACAGTTATTGCCATGTAAAAACGGCGTAACCAAATAGCGACTTGCTTATAACAAAACTGTTGAGAGAATGTCCCACATAATATCTAAATATCTTACGTCTAGGCGAAAACTTCAACATGTTAATGTTTTTAACTTGTTCACCTTAACAGAAATGTTTATGAAATTAATATGATTTAGGTCCTAAAGAAATAGTTCATTTATGACACTTAAACAGTATCCAGACTGATGGTGCATGAGTGACATCATCGCTGCAACGAATACTAGATAAAACAAATAATATACAATCTTATCTACCTACTTACTATTTTTAATGTAAGAAACCAATATTATTCTAACATATGTAACAAAAATAGTACACAACATAGGCAAGCCTTTTTTCTCTTTCTTTCATAACTTAAGCTGCATACTTTAAAAGTTACTTATATTTGGTATTGAAAGAAACTAATTTTACCTTAAAAACCTATATACAAAAAAGTTTATTAACATTAAAAGGTAAAAAGTAAGTGATATATGACAATTACTAAATTCATTTGACAATTTTTTTCATTTTTTTTATCAATTTATTCCCCTTTTCTTTTGATAAGGGAGATTTTCTCTTTTTTGTTTTTCTTCAGCTTCTTTTAAATTTAAAAATTTTATTCTGACAAATATTCTTTGTCGACTAAATGACTTAACGAGCTCTTTTGGGATCTCTGCTAATTATAAAATAACTCCAACACAACAGTAGCAAAAAATATACAACGATAATATTCTGTGACGATAGTTCCAGTTGCATTCACAACAATACAGATGAGTCTACTTCTTTTGTCTGTACTCTATAATACACAAAATACAAAAAGAACAACAATAAATACTAATAAAGGAATAAGAACCCGATATAAACAATAATATGTACTCCTACTTCTATAAATTCATACAGCCTTGTCAAAGCTGGCACCCACAGTGACGTAACGATCCCCTCTTCCGTCTGCCCTGCCGAGTAGTTATCAGGCAACCTTCTCTCTTCTATAAACGTTGGTAACCACCTACTTTCCTATTTGGTAACAAGCTAAAAGGGCGTATGTTTATACGCCCGTTAATCGTCGCTAAGTTTAGGGCGTATAAACGTCCAGCTTATAACCTCACTTTTATATTTTCGAATATTTAAATGTGCTTCGCTGTCTCGGCTTGTCAAATCCTTTATTATAGTTTATAATTTGTAGTGAAAATGTCTACTAGAACTCAAAAGATTTTTAATATTGTAATGTTTTTCTTATTTATTTAAACAATAAACGGGTGGGATAACACACGGTATGGCTACTTACTAATTCATTTAAACACTAAACTAATCACTAACACTTAATTTATATATACTCAGTATATTCACTTAAACTAATTTATTTGAACACTTAATTAATTTATATTTACTGTTTGCTATTTCGGTGTATTTATTTCACGAGATCACTTTATCAACTGAACTCCTCCGCTGATCGGTCCTTATTTATATTAATGCCTTTCTTACTAGAAAATTCCGGGCTGCGGCTTACACAGACACAAATAATTGGTTCTGGCCTTTTCTAGATAAGTCTGGTCACAAAAACAATGTTTAGATAAGATAGTCCCAAACACTGCGTATCCGCCATAATTTTAATTTTCATACCTGGCTTAGACAGAGTCGGATTTAGGGTCTATACCAGTGTGCTGTTTCGTAACAATATGCTAAAGAGTGTACAAGATACGATGGATGCGGTAGCAGAATCTTCAAACACAGTTGAATCTGGTGCGTAACATTTTAGGTTACCTATGCTCTTATTTTTATAACTACGGCAGTTCTACTTTATTTCAGGTATTAATCGAGATTTTAATGACATAGAGAAAAACAACAATAATGAGAGTGATGAGCCACAAGCATCAAGTGAGTATTTTTTACAGGTAGGAGGTACCCATAATTTTCAAATTTTTGTTTTAGCAAGTGGAATCAATTTAAGTATAAACAAGGCAACAAACTGCTGTAACCAATCAGTCAATAATAATAATGAAACAGGGCTATACGGTGAGAATAAGTTATACTTACCTATTTTAATTTTAAAATTTACACATACTTATTCGTTTTTTAGAAAGTGACGTATCTGAGCCCTATTATGATTCTGACCAAGATACAAATTTTGTTGTAGAAGGTGATGGTACAAACTCAGCTTCAACAAAGTCAGTACAAAATGAATAACAGGAAGCAGTAATAGCTGTAGCCATGCCAGAAAATGAACATGTTGTGGAGCAAGTAGGAAAGCAACAAAATATTAAACAAAAATGAAATAAACGAAAGTTGGAGTCAGCATGGAAGAGAAACATTAGCAAAAGACAATGCTCCTTCGGCGAACAATACCAAAATGCATCAGGTGTCATCAAAAAAAATGCTAAAGCCACCATGTCCTATCAGTTGCACTCTCAAATGTAACACTAAAATAAATGAAAAAGGCAGAAAAGACATTTTTAAGCAATTCTGGGTTCTCGGATGTATTCACAGAAAACGAGATTACATTTGTCAGTTTGTTAAAAAGTTTCAAGCTTCAACATCTAGAACCACAAATTCACGAAGAAAATTTACTCAGACCTACTCATTGGCCGGTCAAGTCTATAAAGTTTGCAAAACATTTTTTTAAATACTCTCTCCATCAGCGAAAAAATGTTACGCATTGCATTAAACAAATCATTACGATCCTCAATTGGAATGCCAAGCCCAGATAAGAGGGGTGTGTGTGACAAACGTGTACCTGTAAATAAAACTTCAGATGAGCGACATAGGATTGTCGAAGAACACATAGATTCTTTCCCCAGAATGCCCAAGTCACTGGTCTAGGAAAGACACACAAAAAGAGTATTTAGAAGCAGTAGTAAACAGGGAGAAAATGTACGACCTGTACATTACTTACTGCGCC
Organism: Galeruca laticollis; assembly: GCA_963921935.1. Taxonomy (NCBI): domain Eukaryota; kingdom Metazoa; phylum Arthropoda; class Insecta; order Coleoptera; family Chrysomelidae; genus Galeruca; species Galeruca laticollis. The sequence continues at coordinate 51,104,051 of OY998179.1, read as the reverse complement.
GAAAAAAATGCACGGCCTGTTTCTAAAACCTATTATAAAGAAGTACTCCTAAAAAAGAACAATGCCATTTTCGCACCAAGGAAGGATCAATGTTGGTGCCATGATTATGAAACTAGATTTAATGATGAAAAATTGGCGCGAAAAGATGAATATTTACTCCACATACGAAGAAAGAACGCAGCTAATGAATCTAAATAAACCGATAAAAAATTAGCAATAGCAAACAATACTGTTCTGACGGCAAACTTTCATTTAGAAGCGGTGCTTTACTCACCGTTATACCACGCAAATCCAATTTTTTATAAAAGAAAACTTGCTACTTTTAATTTACCTATCTTTGAAGTATCCAAAAAACAGGGTCACTGCTTCCTGTGGGATGAAATTAACGGAAAAAGAGGAGCAAACGAAATAGCAACCTGCGTCAATAACTTCATAATGGGTATTCCATCTGTGGTTGAGCACCTGATTCTCTACTCTGATTCTTGCCCAGGGCAAAATAAGAATGCAAGTGTAGCGTGCATGTTGCAGCACTCTTTAACCATGCACCCTACATTGAAAAGCATAGAAATGAAATTTCTTGAACCCGGACATACTCACATGGAATGTTATTCCATGCACGCTACAATTTAAAAAGCAAGTGCATTTACCAAAATTTATTGGCCTAATGATTGGCTGACAGTGATAGGCTTGGCAAAGAGAATGGGACCTCAGTATAAAACAACTAGATTAACTTTTGTAGATTTCAAGGACTATAAAGATTTGAAAAACAGAACAATGCCTAACACACATAAGGCGATTGATGGTTCCACTCTCAATTGAAAAGAAGTAAAATGTTTACTATTTAAGAAAAATACTCCAAACTGCCTTTTTTTCAAATTGGAATATTGGAATGATTACACTGAACTTAAAACAGACGTGAAAAGAGGCCGTAGATTTACCTCAATTCCAATACTTAAAAAGGCTTACAAGAGCCAATTGCCAATTACTGGCATCAAATATTCAAATTTAATGGATTTAGAATCAACAACCAACCGTCTACTCTGGACCTTATTCCTACCAATGATGACAATCTACTAACAACTCCCGAAATTAGTTCCCCAATAGGTAAATCTGATCACGCAGTCATAACTCACATTCAGTTTAATGTAAACTCCTCTCCAAGTTTGAGTAACACACTCACAATTATACTGACTTTAACAAAGTTAACGACGACTTATCCCAGCTCGATTGGCATTCTGTGTTGAATTTGTCTATTAATCCTTCGACAATGTGGAATACCTTCCTTCAAATCACCAGTAAAACAATTAGTGTGAATACAATCCAACGTAAAATTTCTAAAAATAACCTAAAACCTTGAATAAATAACCAGGCAATACATTTAATCAGACACAAGCGACACCTCTGGCGAAAATATAAACAAACGAGGCTTACTGTAGATTTCAGTAACCATCGCAATTTTTCTAATCGAGTCATAGTACTACTTGATAATCTCAGGAACAACTTTGAAGAATCAATTATAGCCAGCGGAAACTCAAAAAAAGTTTTTAAATACATACGTTCCTCACTATCATCTAAAGTCGCTATTCCTCTGCTTCTAAAAGATGACGGTAGCCTTTGCTAGTCAAATAAAGATACTTCCGAAATACTCTCACAGACATTCTCAAAAGTTTTTACAAACGAACTTCCTAATAACAATATGCCTGACATCATATCCCCCCGTCTTTTCGCCACTCTTGACAATATTCTGTTCACAAATGATAAAATCAAACAGCATTTGCTAAACCTGCGTACTAACGCCTCACCTGGCTTAGATGGTCTGACACCCTACTTTCTCAAAAGATGTTCCGACGCTCTCGATACTCCGCTATGCTTAATAATGCAATCGTCCTTTACAAACAGCTCTCTGCCTTCTAGTTGGAAACTAGCTTCTGTCACCCCCATTTTTAAGAAGGGCAATAAGCTGGATAGCCACAATTATCGCCCAATAAGTTTATTGCCCGCAGTCCGTAAACTAATGGAATCTATTATTTTCGAGACTACGATGGATTTCCTCCTCGAACAACATATTATTCCAAAACAACAACACGGATTTATTCCAAGGCGGTCAACACTTACCAACTTACTTCATTGTGTGAATGACTGGACATCATTCTTGAATAATAGAGAACCTATTGATATAGTGTATTTAGATTTTTCCAAGGCTTTCGACCGGGTTCCCAAGCGAAGACTCCTGTACAAGTTAGAACATTTCGGTATTAGAGGAAATTTAAAACTATGGATTGAAAAAATTTTGACGGATCGTTTCTACAAGGTTCGAGTTGGTGACTCCTTTTCTCATAAAAGACCAGTTAAAAGTGGAGTTCCGCAGGGCTCAGTTTTGGGCCCACTTTTGTTTACTGTGTACAGTAGCGATTTACCGTTTCACATTTCCAGCAAAATATCGCAATATGCCGACGACTCAAAAATATATGACAATCCCATCACAAGTCATATATCTATTCAAAACGACCTAATGTCAATACATTAATGGTCTTCGGAATGGTTACTTCCATTAAACACTGAAAAATGTGTAGTGCTTCACGTCGGTAAAAACAACCCACATTTTGATTATTTTATTGACGGTCAAATTATAATCACAGTAGTAACCTCTCATAATGACCTGGGTGTTACCGTGAATAGTGAACTATCGTGGTCCGATCATGTGCTCTCAGTATCCAAACGTGCAAATACCAGACTTTATCTTATTAGGAAATGCTTCTCAAAAGTATCCTTTCAGAGCTTCTGCAAATTGTATGCTACTTACGTCAGACCTATCCTTGAATACGCCGGCCCAGTCTGGTACCCGGACTTGACTCGTGATAGAACGTTGCTGGAAAGTGTACAGCGGAAGGCTACCAGAGTTGCTTTTGGACCTGTAAGACCTTCATATGAAGAAAGATTATCCATGGCAAATCTTACCACGTTTGAGCTGCGTAGGATACGAGGCGATCTTATTGTAGCCTTTCGAATTCTTAAATATAATTTTGGTGATCTAAATACAATTTTCACCCTAAATACGGACACGAGACTTCGAGGACACCAGTTCAAGTTAAAAAAGGAAAATTTTGCGGTTAGATCGAGACAAAACTTTTTACCAAACACAATTTTCAACATTTGGAATGATTTGGACAGTGAAATTGTCTCAACAACAAGTGTCAACATATTCAAAAATAGACTAGATCAGTGTTACTTATTTAATAACTTTTAGAGCTTAATCGTAATTTCTTCTTCCACTCATTTGTTTGTTCACTACTAGTAGGTATTTCTTTTGAAATGTATTTTTTTGGGCTTAATCGGAGCCAGCTCCTCTGCCCTCATTTATTTGTAATAATAATAATAATAATCTAGATAAGCGAGCAGTTTTATCTCCTTATTTTGAAAATTTTGAATCGGTCATGAGATACGGAATAATTTTTTGGGGATCCGATAAGAACACAAGTAGAATATTTGTTATTCAAAAAAGAGTAATGAGAATAATCAATTGCAAACATTATAAGGAGTCTTGTCGAACAGTTTTTAAGAATAATAACATCATTAATGTTTATGCTCTGTACATTTTTGAATGTTTCATGTGTTTATTTAAAAATAGAGAACTTTTTAATCTAAATGCCACAGAACACGAATATAACACCAGGAGGCATGACCTCATTTATCCGTATCATACATTGAGACTTATTGAAAAATCTCTGTATTATGTGGCAATGAAATTTTGACCAGTTACCAGTACTGCTAGTAGCAATCAATTAAAAAAACATCAAAAAGATACTTGTAGATCTAGAACCCTATTGTGTTGAGGATTTTTGAAATATCATTGTATTTGACGTCATTTTATTACATGTTGTAATTGTTTTAGTACAAATATTTGTAACATTTTTTAAAATAAACATTATTATTATTATTATTATTATTATTATTATTATTATATTTGACCAAATTGTTTTCTGTTTGAATATAGCATCTGTTGAACAGAAAGCCGCTAGGATTAATTAGTGTTAAACATCACTTTAACAAAAGGGACATAATACTTTGCAATTTGCATATATGATTGTCAGAAATAATCGTTTAGCTTTGATAAATAATTATCACCGAAATAAGTGGTATACACCTTCTGAAACATAATTTTCACTATACCAATAAAAAATGGGAAATTACTACTTTAAAAGTTGTCAAACCACATGAAAAACAACATTCTTTTGATAGGTGTCTACCGTTTTAACTTATTTCTACATGCAAATGTAGAGCAACACTTTGAAAGATATTTTAATAACATCAGTTTTCTACTACATATATACATTTTTCAGATGACTACAAACATAATTGTAATGGTATGAGGACCGATAACCTTGGCAGCCACTTCCATTACTCAAATGCCATCTATTTGGAAAATTTGGTAACAATATGAATATATCTGGTAATATATGCAGTAGGAAATAGTTTTATTACCCCACTGGGTGGCCCAAAAGTCGTCAGTTTGGGGACTTTTTCAAAATATTTTCAATTTTGGTAGTGGACAATCTATTTCAAACCTTATAGCCACTTCAGGATCAACTGTATTGCTATTCCCACAAATGCAGATAAAACTTATTAGGGGAATTGAAACTTACCATGTTGTCATATACAGAATCAGAACTAGTAACTTCCTCTGGAATAATATATTTTCTAAATTGTTCAATTGGACCATCCTTTAAAGAAGTCATATACACTTGGAGAGACCAAAACAAATTCTCTATATCACCCAATTTCATCAGTTTTGATAATTCCATACCACTAACACATTTTTTCATCTGAAATAACGTCTTCAATTTACATAATGTTTTGTAGTAATATTTTCATCTCATTTACTTTTAAAAATTGTTTGTAAAAATTACTAAATGTATTAGATTAGTATGTTTATTACACTAACACCTACCTCATTTTCAATAATTTCGGCCAATTTTTGTATACCGACATTTATAAATTTTTCAGAGAGTGACAAATATTTCTCTTGTATATCACTAGGTACACGATTCTGATCTTTGTACATGTATCCACCAATTACCGTCAACTGTACATTTAGAACTACGGCAAGCATCACTATGGAATATACTGTAACTGCCACTTTTGTCAACACTAATAGCTAAAAGAGAAAAAAAATATTAACTATATGACAGTTACTAAACGCAAATATAAACCTCAAACTTAATTATTTTTCCTTTTCTAATGTGAGTTAAGAGAAAGTTGCAACCAGCAGGTATATATCGTTAAAATTAGGGGGGAATTTTTATTTTGAAAATACACTCAATCTCAGTTTTAGTAACATTAACGTTTGATAATGTTCTCAACTTTGAATGTAACTGAAATATAAGGTAATTTTTAGATCCTATACCTATCGGTTTACATAGTGCTAGGAATAGAAACATGTACAGTACATACTATTCAGCATGTAAGGGTGTTTGGTAACTCAAAATCCTATGGGGATAACCGGACAACTTAACAACAAAGGCTATTTGAAAATTCTTCAGAATTCCGCATTACCCAGTGGACTCAATCTCATCAGTCTGGGATACATTTTTCAATAGGATAATGCTCTATGTATTTGCCTTAACTGTCAGAAATTTTTTAATAAGAAAAAAGATGAAACTTTTTTAATAAGCATGTGATGGCCATCTGAATTACCTATTCTCTCTTCATTTGATATTGAGTATGCTGAATTTGATAGAAAGGTGTAAGAAAATTAAACAGCAGTTAAAGCTGACATTAAACTAATAATATTGGAATGAACAATGACAATCATGCTAATTAATTCTGTCCACATTCAGTTTTGTAGCCATATGAAGAAGAGGTTACAATGTCAATAATAAAGTTTCAATATAAATGTAGTAATCTAATTCTATGAAAGAATTAAAACCTTAGTAGGTTCATGAAACTGAACTTTCATGCGCCAATGGTCTAAGGCTTGCTGTCAAAGTGAAGATAATCAGAGAATCTTCTTCCTCATTGGCAAAGTATATTCTTATCAAATTCAGATAACAAATAATTCGCAAGCAATAATTACCACTTCATATTATTTACATACATTAAGTGGCAAAATCAGATGAACAAAAAGTAAACAAAGTCATTTGTAGATAATACATATTGATGATCTCAATTCTAATAAATAGCATATATATTGTTACGAAACAGCACACTGGTATAGTCCCTGAATCCGACTCTGTCTAAGCCATGTATGAAAGTTAAAATTATGGGGGATGCGCAAGGATTTCTTAGAATTGTTTACGATTGTGACTATCTTATCTAGACATTATTTTTGTGACCAGCCTTATCTAGAAAATGCGAGACCCAATTGTTTTTGTGTAAGCCACAATCTAGAATTATCTAGTAAAAAAGGCACTGATATATAAAAGGACCGACCATGGAGAGTTAGTTTAGTTTTTAGAGTGATCTCGACAAATAAACAAGAATACACCGAAATAGCGAACAGTAAAGTATTGATATAAATTAATAATTAAGGTTGTGTGTATATAAATTAAATTTAAGTGAATAGTTAAGTGTATATAAATTAAGTGTTAGTGAGTACTTTTGTGTTTAAATAAATTAGTAAGTAGCCATACCGTGTGTTTAAAATTTATCCCACCCGTTTACTGTTTAAATAAATAAGAAAAACATTACATTGGTGTCAGGTGTGGGGTAATATAAATAAATTGCTACGTAAAAATTGCCAAGAGACTATGTGATCTGAAAGTGACGGAACTAAAGGGAGAATTGGAAAACCGCGAGTTGGAAAGAGCGAATTAATAGAAAGACTCAAAATGGCACTGGAAAGTGAAGGCTTGGATCCAGAAACATTCTTATTCAAAGACAAGGCTTCCACCTTAATCTCGTCAATTTCTGATTTTTCTGGAATAAAGAACGATTTTTCTGATATAAAGAACGATATTTCTGCTATGAAGAATGATATTTCTGCAGATATCTTATCATTGAAAAATGACATTGCTGATGAAGTCGAGAATAAAATTTTGTCTCTAAAATCGGATATTGAGAATAAGATGACAACGATGAACGAGAAAATAAAAACCAGACATGGACAATAAGATAACAACGATGGAAAATCATATGGACGAGAAAATCAAGGAGTAAGAGAGAGATTGCCGATTTAAGAACACAAGACACTTCAGCAGAAGAAAATAAGATCGAGATCTGCAAGCCAGAAACCCAACGCAAGACAGATGATATTGGCAGTTTTACCCGAGTCAAGGCCCCAACGTTCGATGGAAAGATGTCGTGGACCAATTACGTAAAACAGTTTAAAGCAGCCGCTAGAGTGAACAATTGGTCCGACAAGGAGAAAGCAGTGAACTTAACTATCGCACTTCGGAGAGATGCCTTAGATGTACTTCAGACGATACCTCTGGAAGAAACGGATGTCTCGAGCAGCTGAAGAAGAGATTGGACATGCGATATGGTCACGAACATCTAGAACATTTGTAGCAATCCCAGCTGAAGAACCGAAGGCAGAAACGTGACGAACCACTTCAAGAATATGAAGTGGTTATTGCCCGACTCGTTCGATTTGCTTATCCACCAGCAGCAGAGAACATGATGGAATGTCTGGGCATACAGGCCTTTATTGATGGCTTACGTGACCCCGATATTCAGAGGACGCTTCGTTTAGCCCATTCCAAAACATTAGTTAATGCATTGACAGCTGCTCTTGAATGTGAAGCAGCAACGAAGGCTTCGGGTTACAACAAAGTTAGGACCATCCGAGAAGGCGACGAGGACAAGCTTGACCAGATCGTCAACTTGTTGAAAGGTATGGTAGACAAGAAGCCGAAGAAGATGAAATGCCGGAAGTGTGGCGAGCTAGAGCACGTACGCAGTCCGTCTAAGCGCCCCAAGACTCCTGTAACCCATGAACTCCAGTCACAGGGGAAATCAGACAGGGGTGAACATCCAGCTGATATGAATCACCAAAAAGCCAACTCTTTGCCTAGACGGTCATGCCCTGTAGACTATTCACAATGCACCAAGTCGAAATCTAAAGAAGTTGCAGTTTCGAGAATTACAGTAGTGAACGAGGAATGGTCACCCACCAGGATCAGAGTAGATCAGGAGAATGATCCTCACCTGAAGATGATCCGGCAATGGAAGAAAGGAAATCGGCGACCTACCTGGCAAGAAGTGTCAAGATTTTCACCGAATCTCAAGGCATATTGGGCTCAGTAGGACTCCCTTGTCCTGGAAGAAGGGCTGTTGAAAAGGGTCCTTGAAAACGATGATGGTTCCGAGATGAGGAGACAGCTAGTTATCCCGAGAACAAGAGTAGCTGAAGTACTAAAGAAGTTAGACGACAGTCCATCGGGAGGTCATCTGGGAGTGAAAAAACCCTACAGCGAATCCGTGAGAGGTTTTCCTGGATGAACAGCTCCGATGATGTGAAGGACATCAGAAGAGAAAGGCACCTATGAAACAGTACAATGTTGGAAGCCCTTTCGAAAGGATTGCTTTAGATATCGCTGGACCATTTCCGAAGACAGAAAATGGTAGCAAATACATACTGGTTGTAATGGATTATTTCACAAAGTGGGTGGAAATTTATGCTATCCCGAACCAAGAGTCGCGGATGTATTGGTGAAAGAATTTATCAGCCGATATAGAGTGCCATTGGAAGTCCACAGTGACCAGGGAAGAAATTCCAGGAGATTTGCGAGAAGCTGGGAATGAAGAAGACCAGGACCATAGCATTACATCCACAGTCAGATGGAATGGTCGAGAGAATGAACAGGACTATCGGAAAATACCTGTCCAAAGTAGTTTCCAGCCATCAGAAAGATTGGGATCAGTATATTTCCCTACTCGCATTGGCTTATCGATCTGCCGTCAATGAGTCCACGGGTGAAACACCTGCGAAAAGCCTGTTTGGACGTGAAATGAGGCTTCCTTGTAACCTGGAATTTGGCTGTCGGCCTGGAGAAGATCTAGCAGGCGAAGACTACGTGATCCAATTGAGAAGAAGGCTGGACGATATTCATGAATTCTACAACCCCCGTTATCAGTATCCGATGAAGACGGTGCCCTGTTATTTCCATAAGATCGGAAAGTATAGAAATGGGGACAGTTGCCGATTCAAACATCCAGTCTCGGCTACACAAAAGTTCCAGGAGGAACTTCCATTTAAAGAGGGGGTAATGTTACAAAACAGCACACTGTTATAGTCGCTGAATCCGACTCTGTCTAAGCCGTGTATGAAAGTTAAAATTATGGCGGATGCGCAGGGATTTCTTAGAATTGTTTACGATTGTGACTATCTTATCTAGACATTATTTTTGTGTAAGCCGCAATCTAGAATTATCTAGTAAAAAAGGCACTAATATATAAAAGGACCGACCCTGGAGAGTTAGTTTAGTTTTTAAAGTGATCTCGACAAATAAACAAGAATACACCGAAATAGCGAACAGTAAAGTGTTGATATAAATTAAATTTAAGTGAATAGTTAAGTGTATATAAATTATGTGTTAGTAGTTTAGTGTTTAAATAAATTCGTAAGTAGCCATACCGTGTGTTTAAAGTTTATCCCGCCCGTTTACTGTTTAAATAAATAAGAAAAACATTACAATATGAAGTATTCAAATTGTAGTTATTTGCTACTTTAGATATGCAAATTCAACAATTTTTCATATTCAATCACCTGTTATTTGTAACAATAAAAGAAAACCTATTAAAAATGTATATGCCACACTTTCAAACATTAATTAGCACTATTAGTGATAAATACCTAAATCAATTTGTATTTTGTAGAAACTGTACAGTTTTTAGAAAGTTAAACTAATTACAAATGAAGGATATAAAATATTTTCAAATATTGACCTTGACTGTATGGGTCTAAGTTGAAAAAATTGTATTTATTCTGAGTATCTGTTACTAAATACAAAAAATGTATTGAAAACAAATTTTACTATTAAAATTAAATACTATATTATTGCAATTTATCAAATGAATGTTAGACATGGTTTCGAAATTGTCCCATTATTCTGGTTGTTTATTTGTAAATTTTTGTTTCTTGAGCTCTGCTTATACCTATTATCATTGACACTTGCACCAGAAAATATGTTTCATTTTCCCCCTTTTTGTAAAAACTTTGCAATATTTTCTTTAGTCAAAATTCTGGACTTTTTGAATTGGTAAGAATCGGAATTTCAGTAACTAAACTTACGTAAGTCAAAACTTTTCTAATTAACAATATGCTTCGTAACATCAAGAAACAACTCCATAAACTTGAAGACTTTTTGGTGAATGATTGTTCTTTAAAACAGGCTAAAAGTACCTTTTATATAACATTCTCACCTTTTTTCTTATGACACAAGTTTTCATTATTGTATAGCACAAAAAATTCCCCCTACATCATTGCATTATTGAAAAAAAAAGTTAGTATATTTAGGAAAGTTCATTGGAAAATGATGAGTAGTCATCAGAAGAATAATATTTGTCTAACATATCCAAAATAGGTATTTTTATTTAACTTAATTTTTTGTATAAGCAAATGACAGTATTTGGAAATCTGATGCAGATAGCAACTATAAAATAAGTAAAGAGAGTTCCAAAAAGAAGAAAAACATATTCAGAAAATATTAAAGCCTTCCTTGGCAGGTGTTTGGCAAAATTAAAAGAATTAAATGAAACATAAAACTGAAAATAATGGTTATATCGTTATATATGCACCAAATGCAGACGGCAACCATACTGATTAGTAAAGAGACCTCCAAAAAGGATAAAAACCTATTCAGAAAATGTTAAAAGCCTTTCTGGACAATTGCTTGGCAACATTCAAAGAATGACACGAAACATAAAACTGAAAATAGTGGTTATATCATTATATATGCACTAACCTTCATTGGAACATTGTATAAAATAACCATTTCTGTGCATTTATGAATAAATATCCTGACTAGAATTTATCAAGTGCAAATGAGAATGGTATATTCGAAGAAAGTATACAATAAAAAAATCACACCAAGTTGCAAAGATCTTCTGAATATAACAGAATGACAAATTCTTTTATTGATTATTTGATGTCATTTTGAGTCAACTGTACAGCAGACAATTTGAAGGATGTTATCTTAACCCTGAACCATCAGTTATTTTTGAGACACGAACTTCACACTCGGATCTAAGAAACCCAAAGGCCTTATTTAGCAAAAAAATACAAAATGTAAATATTTTGTGGTTTTGGGATATAGGATATGACTTATACGTGGAAAGTTATTTTACCGATTTTTTTAACTTCTTGCTTTCTTTTTGAAAATCGAAGATTTAAAAAAAATGGAAAGCTGAATCTGGCAGAAAATTCGGAGCAGTAGATTTAAAATTACCAGAGACGAAAAACTTCCGGGGTCCTATCCTATCGAATTTTGTGATTTGTATTAAGCCAAACTAAAATAGGGATAATGACAGAATTCACAACATATACGTGCATTGTATTTTCAAAATGTCGACTAAACTATAGGGAGCAGAATTGGGAAAGATGAAATAGATGGATATATATATGAAAAATAAATTTCGGTCTTCTACTAAACACCGTTCAAGTCAAAATTTTAATAATTTCGACATATCAGCCTGACCGTTCTTCGAAGAAAAATACAACTACTTTCCTGGCTAATACCATGCAGTATATTCATTTACATCCCCTTTGACGTCGATCAACCCTTTTGTTGCTAGATATCTGTGGTGATTTGCAAAGGAGAAGGGCATAGTACACTAACCCGTTTCGACCTTCTTGGATCTCTTCAGGAGTGATTAGCAAGAAGTGTCCAAGTATGGTTCAACGATCAAAAGATACTGCGCTCAATGGGATTCCCTTACTCTTCGCGATGGTGTACTCTATCGGACGTGGGAGAGCTCTGACGGTGTATCTACGATCTTTGCCTAAATCACTTGTTCGTAAAGTGATAAAAGAACTTCGTAGCAGTCGTTCAGGAGGACATTAAAGAGTTGGGAAAACCTTAGCCAGAGTTCATGAACGATTCTACTGGGTCAACTGTCACCAAGACGTTACAGAATGGTGTAAAAAATGTGACTTATGTAGTGGAAAGAAAGGACCAAAAACTAGAAATCGTGGAAAAATGGCTCAATATCTGTCCGGTGAACCATTTCAGAGAGTACATGTAACAAGTATGTAATGATAGCTATGGATTACTTTTCCAAGTGGCCAGAAGTAGTACCAATTCCTAACCAAGAGGCTGCACCCATCGCTGAAGCATTTATGAATAATGTCATCGCAAGAGACGGAGTACCATTGGAAGTACAATCCGATCAAGAAAGAAATTTTGAATCAGAATTGTGGACAGAACTAATGAAAATCCTCGGGATTAAGAAAACTCGAACTACACCAATGCATCCACAGTCTTATGGTTTAGTGGAACGTCATAACAGGACAATTTGCAAATATCTGTCGTTGTTTGTCTCCCAAAACCAACAAGATTGGGATGAACTGATTCCATTGTTCCTCTTATCTTATCGGAGTGTACAGCATGAATCCACTGGCTATACAATTTCAATGTTGGTCACTGGTCGAGAAATGAAGCTACCTAGCGATATCCTCTTTGGAAAACCTCCTCCTTCGTCTCAGGATAAAACTACTAAATAGATAGATAGATATAGATACATAGATAGATAGATAGATATTTATTTCGTACTAGTGACAAGATACATTTTTAGAAAAAAATGATATATATATATATACATATATATATATATATATATATATATATATATATATATATATATATATATATATATATATATATATATATATATATACATTGTATGGTACATGTCAAAAGTTCTCTGTAAAAACGAAATATAAGGTATACATAAAAGCAAAAAACAAATGTGTAACACGCAAACAATTATAAAAAGATATGCGTAGAACACTGAATCACAAATCCAAAAATGTATTGCTATTTATATCGTCTATACTATATGGTTCTGCAGACACAAGACATTTCCTTATAGTCCTCCTCAATCTATGTATGTTAGTAATATCCCGTAGTTCTTTAGGTAGTAGGTTAAATGTTAACAAACATCTATATAAGCAACCTTTTTCAAGCAATGATGTTTTATGAATAGGGTATCGGAAAATGTGTCTCTGTCTTCTATGATACTCATGTGCAATTGTATAATCTGAAAAATATTTCCTATTTCTATACACATAACAAAGACACTCATATATGTATATACCAGGTACTGTTAATAAATTTAAAGATTTAAAATATCCCCTACAGCTTTCACGCAGTTTTAAACCAGCCAAAATTCTAACTGCTCTTTTTTGTAATACAAAGACAGTCTGACTGAGTGAACCACCCCAAAAAACAATTCCATAGGTCAGCGATGAATATAAATTTCTACTTAATCCACCACAGAGCAGCTGCACATGCTCCACCCAGCTCATGTGCTCGTCTATTGTCTCCTAGAAACTTAATTTCTGACGAAAATGTAGTTACGTTATTGTTAATCTCAATATTATTAGGATACACAATTTCATTACGACTGTGTTTAAATAGAACTTATTGCGTCTTTTTGTTATTCATGATTAAAGAGTTCCCTTCAAACCATTCAGCCATTTTTAAAATTACAGATGTTGTCTTAGTTTTCATTTCATTATAATTATCTCCAACAATGAGCACATTTGTATCATCAGCATAATTTGTTAGTGTAGTTGTTATATCATTTAAAAACAGTTCTAGATCATTTATGTAGAGTATGAACAGAATTGGACCAAGCACACTGCCCTGAGGTACACCCAGTGTAACTTCTCTGGCATTAGAAGTATATTCAGAAGAGTTTGTTTTAATGCAGACCTTTTGAGAACGGTTTGCTAAATAAGATTGAAACCAATCATAGCATCTACCCCGAATCCCCATTTTTTCCATTTTGTCAAGCAATAATTGATGGTTCACACAGTCAAATGCCTTTGATACGTCCAAAAAAACTCCAAGGGCGAGACTACCACTATCAAGGGCGTCCAGAATCCTCTCAATAAAACCGAAAGCAGCAGTTATAGTAGATTTTGCTTATCGGTATCCATGTTGATTCAAAGCTATGATCTGGTTATTATTAGAAAAACTAACCAATCTTTTTCTCATAGCAATTTCAAAAACTTTGGAAAAAGTAGAGAGGAGACTTATTGGTCTATAATTTTCCACCAATAATGTATCTCCGTTTTTAAAGATGGGCTGTACAACTGCTACTTTCAGTCTAGATGGGAAAACTCCACCCGAGAATGATGAATTTACAACATGTGTCAGTGGCTCTAAAACAAATGTTGCTATTTTTTTAACAAAATATTACTGATACCATCCTCGCCACTTGAGTATTTATTTTTCAAACTAATTATAATGTCCAGCTTTTCAACATCATCCACCTCGGATAGGTACATAGATAACACATTGTTATTTATATGATTCAGGTTTCTATTTTTTACCGAAGAGACTACAAGACTTGCAGCCACTGTGACAAAATATTCATTAAATGAAATTAAATCCGTTATTTTGTGTTTTCCCATGTTTCGATTAACATCTTTGCTCCCAAATTTCACATCCTTATTTGGTTATGCCGTGCTGATGAGGCAAAATGAGCCAGAAACATGCATGTCCACGGTTACCACTCTATTACAGTAGCCCTCTATTTTGCGTGAATTACCCATGAATATATTTGTTGTTGTTGTTAACATATCACGCAATATTCCTACATCTTCTTTGTTATTTACTATGGGTCGGAAGGTTCATGGCGGGGGGGCTATATGCGCCTCCGTGTCGATGTTGGTTGATGTCCTGAAAACTCGGGATCTTCCAATTGAAGACACAAATGAGCGTTTGGTTTCCCTGCTGAAATCCGTTATTTTGTGTTTTCCCATGTTTCGATTAACATCTTTGCTCCCAAATTTCACATCCTTATTTGGTTATGCCGTGCTGATGAGGCAAAATGAGCCAGAAACATGCATGTCCACGGTTACCACTTTATTTCAGTAGCCCTTTATTTTGCGTGAATTACCCATGAATATATTTGTTGTTATATATATATATATATATATATATATATATATATATATATATAGTAAATTTCTTTTATAGACGTTTTAGGATGTCTCCACAAAATTCTAGAAGATTCGATGTTTGCAATAATAAACTACATAGAAAATTAGTTAAATTTTCGAAGTTTTTTGGGAATAAAAAATACTTAAGAGTTTCGCTTCTGTTAATATAGCTAGTAAAATTGTTCAGGATATATTTTGAAGGGTCTCCAAAAAATTCTAGAGAATTATATGGTAGCAATAATAAACTGCACAGAAAAATATCTATTATTAGTAAACCTGTTTAGAATATATTTTGGAAAGTATCCATAAAGTTCTAGAGGATTCGATCGTTGCAATATTGAACTACATAGAGAAATAGCTATTTTTTCGAAGTTTTTCAAGAATAAAAAATACGGAACAGTCTCGCTACCTATTAAATACCTAGTAAAATTGTTCAGGATATATTTTGGAAATTCTCCAAAAAATTCTAGTGGATTCGATCGTTGCAACTAGGGATGTACCGGATCGAGTATTTGGCCGGTCCGGCCGAAACCGGAATCCCGACCGGTAGCCGGACCGGACCGCCGGAATTCCGTCCGGATCGGGATTTATATGGAAATATTTCAAATTCCTGCTGCTTAACGATATTTTATAGGTTCTATCTATCTAAAGCATAAAACTCTATATTATTTTCTTTTTTTTTGTATACACCGGTCCTTAATTTATTCCGTTCCACGTTATGAATTATAAATAAATAAAAAAATTAAATGTCATTGCTTTGTGCAGTGCCATCTATTATTCTAATAAAGCTGTCTTCCAGTAAATAGGTCAAAGGCTGTAGACATACAGAAATAAACAGTGAGGGGTGTTTTATACACAAACTGCAATTAATAACCAATGACAGTATAAATTCTCAAAGAACCGTATCAGATATGATTAGTTGTGCCCACCGAATTGTAACTCATTTCAATCACTAGTTGAATATGGACCAGAAGAAAGTTATCCAAGATGTACAAACTCGGTGGAACTCCACTTTCTACACTTGATTTGAAATGTTGTGTAACTATTTATCATACTGAAAATAGCGCTATAAAGTCTATAAACAATTTAACCAATAATCAGTGAGACTTGTTGCAATCTGCTCTAGAATTACTTAGACCTTTTGAAGAGATAACGAAACTGATGAGCAGCACGCACTCAGTTATTTCAGAAGTAATTCCAACAATTGCTGTATTGAAGCGCTACCTTTTGTTCGATAAAATAGAACAGTTATATGGCGTTGGAACTATGAAAGAAAGTCTCATAACAGGAACGAACCAAAGGTTCTCTGATGTGTCCAATGACTGCTTTACCATATTGACTATTTTAGATCCCAGATATAAAGTACACTTTTTTTTCGAGTCAGACTATAGTTGAAGATATAAAAAACAAACTCGTGAGAAAAATTACAAAAATGAATAAGAGCAACTTTGATGAATCCGAATCTGAAATACAAGAAGATGATCAGGCTAACGTGGTTATTAGCGAAGACGAAGATAAATAATCATTAGCCGCTATACAAGAGAGTGAGGATAACATATGAAAAAAATTATACTTCAATAAGTACATCTTTTACGCTGTGGAAGTGCTGCGATAACTTTGTTCCATCTTCGATACCTGCATCCTCTACTAGTGATTCGATAGGCAATATACTCCATCAACTTGCAGTATACTACGGAGTACCCGTTATTGACAAAAAGTCAGATTCATTTGAGTGATGGAACACTGGAACATTTCCTGATCTAATTAATTTAGTAAAGCAGTTTTTATCAAGTCCAGCAACTAGTGTTTATTCCGAGAGACTATTTTCGGAAATTGGTAATACATATGTTGATAATAGGTGTAGGTTCTGAAAGTGCAGAAAAGCTCTTATTTATTCATCACAATCTGAATAAAATAAATTATGAATATTAGTTATTGGTTTATATCTTTAATCCTTTATATGTACCTCGGTTTAATACATGCGTCTGTTTAAAAAATATATTGTAGTGATTTACGACTTTCAATTTATCAAAGTTCAAAATATTTTTCTTGCTGTTTTCATATATTTAACCTATATTAAAAAAATTTAATGTTCCGGCCGGATCCCAATCGCGATTCGGCCAGAACGGCAATTCCCACCTCTAGGCCGGATCGGCCGGATTTAGTGGTACCGCCGGAATTCCGATACATCCCTAGTTGCAACCCACTCGACCGATTAATTTCAAAATCTAATCAGATCTAAGTCTCAATGAACTCTTTTGAGCGCTGTATGGTGGGTCTCAATCAGTCGATCCGGTTTTAGGATATCCTACTACAAAAATTTATTTACACACACACAAACGCACATGGCTGGGCGTCAAGCCAGAAATAGTTAGAATAGCTTCCTAGGACCTCAAAACGTGGAGATCCGATGAGAACATGATATTCAAAAATAGAGATGAAACCAATAACTTCAAATTTTTTTTAAATCTTTGATTTCCAAAGAAAAAGCAATAAGTTTAAAAAAATGTCAATGAAGAATTTCTCCAGTTATAGTCATTTATCTCTATACAGAATCAGTTTCTAATTTCCAAACGATATTCATTTTATAATTTTCGAAATATTCAAAAAATCATTCTTGAGAACCAGGACCTATGAAAATATTCCACTAGATTAGTAGCTTTCTAAGCTGACTAACATGAATTTTTTTTGCCTCGGGTTCTTTAATATCTAATTCGCCCCTGGAAACCTGGATTTTGCTGTAAGTTTAAGCCTCATATCAGTCTCATTTGCCCATATATTGTCTGCCTGTACCTATCTGTATTTCCACCTCAGTTAACAGACGACGATTTTCTCTACTCATTGAAGCCATTATATTAAAACATAAATTGACACAAAAAACATGAACATGACTACTATTCCATCGAATATCTTACCACTAAAATGCAAGAATTGACCCCACACCTCATCTCGGCAAATTGAATTTACGTTAATTGGGGATACTAACAAATAACTCATATGCATATCACATATTTAATGACACTCTACCTGCGACCCAACTGCGCAGTTCCAGGGTAAAAACATGTTCCATGATCTACAGATTTGTGCAAAAAGTTTACCTCTTACAGAATTCATAGTTTGCAAGACTCGCAGGGAGAACTTTCCTTCAGTGAACAACCTTATTTTGCCAACTAAGAAAATATTTTTAAAAGAGCTGAATAGAGATCAACTCTATTCATGTTACCTCATGAACCAGTTATCACTCGTTGAGAAACATATGTTATGTCACAAAATTGTCAGTATGACAATATTAATGTGTTTTATATATAATTAATAACTGGTTCATAGTATTTAGAAAAATCAAATTATCCACCTACTTAAATCTATAACTATACCTTCAAATTATTCCATAATTCTATTTTCTTCTCTGGATTAGCTTTAATGTTTTCAATTACTTCATCGGTATTAATTATTTCTGAAATTAAATCTAGTAATGCTACTGAAAAGTTAGTCAATGTCTGATTACTAGTTTTTCCAATACTTTCAAAATGATTTTGTTTGCGATTTCGATCAAAGAACTCTGAAGTTTGTTTTTCTTGCCACTCTTTAAATTTATATTGAGCATATTTTGTTAGGATTATTGATCCCGATATAAAGACACCTCCAATTAAAAATTTGTTCTTGTGTCTAGAAACAAATCCTTGAATTCTGGAAAGCACCGACATGACAAATTTTATTGAAATATATTGTAAATCAAAACTTAACTAACAAGTAATTAACCGAATTATTAAAATTAAGCCACTGATTAGTAGAATTTCTCCCCATTCCAAAGTTTAACCTTAATATGTTTTCAAAACATGCTTGTCAATAATTCTTCTTTTTTATAGATACAATAACCTATTCTAACCAGAGATAACTAACCCCTGATCTATCTCTGTTAACGATTTTACTACATATATTATTAATAGGTAATATATCATCAATTCGTGAATACTTCTTAAAACTGAAGTACTGAAGACAGGCATCGAGGCATCCAATTGACCCAATTGTTATCCGTCACAGCTACAAATGCTTGTCAATTATTGCCAATCAGCCTACCACCATCGTGCCCGACGTGCCCCCATCACGCTCTTAATGTGGTGAATCATTCTTGTTTCTTGTCACTCCTTCCTCTTCTCTGCCCTATGGTGCGCAGGGACCTAAGTCTCTTTTCTCCCCATATCTCTCATACGACCTTGAAATTTGTTTGCATTTCAATTTAATGTAACATTCCTATATTAATAAGTAATTAAGGGTAAACGAGTCATTTATCTTTTAACTAGCAGCATAGTAACATGAAATGAATTCATTTCAAGAAGTCTATTAATACTGACAAAAGCGTCAGTTTCCGAACAGAGATTTAATTGCAAAGCTGGTTAATTATCCACTAGGGTATAATCCAACATAGGAAAAAGGAAGAAGAAAGAAGAAGCCATTACAAGATTGGCTCAAAATGTCAGCATCTTCCTCGGTAGATTTAGAGGAAAGTCCTAATCCTAAAAGAATAAAGTTGGATGCTGATGAAAAAACAAATTCTGAAGAAAGTATACATAATGATCTTAACAATCTTTCAAGTTTTAACGTAAAAAGTGTTTTATCAAATAATACTAATCGAAAAAGAATTATTTTAAGAGGTACATTCGATTCTAAGGAAGGTGATGCAGTAGTAATTTTACAGAAAACTGCTTTTGAAGAACAAGACTTGACATCGAATAAAAACTACTTCACAGACACAAATCCTTTGGAGAAGACATTTCAAAACGATATTTATGGTGATTATAAATATTTTGCTGACAAAGATTTAAGTGGTAAATCAACCAATATTTATTATAACTTTATATTCCTAACTCTTAGATTTTTAGTTATTAAAACAACAGTGATTCATCCAGCAACTGAGAAGCACATTATAAAATTTTCCACTCAAAAAGTATATATCATTGAGGAAACTCCAGCAATATATAAAGAAGTAGTTCTGCCACAATTAACTGAAGAAGCATCACATTTACAGGTATATTTTTAATTTAATATTATTTATCAATATTCTAGATAATATATAGGTTATTTTCATAAACAAACCTTTATCAATATTAGAATCGCTAATCAGAAATTATTGATGTTAGTAAATTTATTTGTTTTACTATTATCAGCATATTCATCTTAATAGTATACATTTATTAATTCAAAAATTTTTTGACCCCTTGGAAGAAATCTTGTTTACAACACTTTTAAAGTCTGGTCAGCTTGTTGTTGTGATATGCCACTTGTAGTCCAAAATCGCTAGCTCAGCAGGGGTGGTTCACAACCTTAAGGATTCCAGTAAGTTAGTAAGGGTAGGTTAAAAAAAAATAAGGGCGCCAGTATATTTATTTTTTTATATATTAACCCTCTCATGCGAAGCTTTTTACATTCATCAGAAAATAAAATTTCAAATTATTTTTGTGTTTGTATTATGTTCAGTTACCTTCAAAAATTGTGAAAAAAATTAAAATTCAAATTAGAACATTTTATGGACATTTTTCTTTGTGTCCTCATATGGGAACAATATCCCTGAACTTTACTTTACCGACCTCCTCATATGGGGACAGAAAATTGGATGCAGATTATTATAAATAAATAATTAAAACATAGTATAAATGATTTTATTATTATGAAATAAGTAAACTAAATTAAATAATCTAAAAAACACTGAAACATAAAAATATAATAAATAGTCAAATTATAATCAAAATACGCGAAATAAAAAAGAAGTGATATCACTTTCGAGTATGAAATTCTTGGAAACACTCTGGGCATAACGCGATATCACACCTTATGCATATGTACCTAGTTTTACTTTGACAGCAGGAATTCTTGCATCGACTTGCATTTTTATTTTCCGTCTTTTTGGGGTAATGTGGTCCACTATCAAATTTTTTCTCTGAGGGTACAATTTTTCTAGGCCTCTTTTTTACTTCAGGAGGAGTTGCACTTCTAGGATGTCCCTTTTGTCATTTCATTTGAGATTCGCCCTGAGCAGTTGCTATTCTACTTTTAAAATACAAGAGATCTAAAAATTCCTTTTCCTGGTGGCTATTCAATTTCCACAATAGCCTAGCATTTACCACTGTGACATTTATAAAGTGGTAAAATATTCTCATATACCAACACTTATTTCTTGTATAGTTAGTATACAGTCCAATCAAGGAGTCCATTAAATCTACCCCTCCCATGTGCTTATTATACATTTTTATGGCGAAAGGTATTGGAATGTCAACATACTTCTTGTCATTCCTTGAAAATCATCTAACAGAATCAATTAAATGTACTCCAGCATAATTTGAAATTGTATGAATCAACTCGTTATCAAACCATCTCACCACTGTGATATTATCTTGTGATGTAGTAAAAGAATAACTGCCTCTGCCTTCTACCTTTAATGTTCTCTCTAATGTCAGCACCTTATCTATTCCTTGAAGTATGTTCAATCTGACTGTGCCTAAATACCAAATCTTATCTTTTGTAAGCTGTTTGACCAGAGGTATGCTCGAGAATAAATTATCAGCATATATTTCATAGTTTTGGTCCTTTATATCGTGGCACATTCTCAAGACAACATCACCTGAAGCGCCTGCTTCTGAAACAGCTTTCCGTTCTCCAGCTTGTCCTTGAAAAACTTCAAAACAATATGCATACCCTGATATACCTGCATGAACCTAAACCTTATAACCCCACTTTTTGGGCTTTTTGGGTAAGTATTGATTTAGAGCTGAATGCCCCTTGAATGTTATAATCATTTCATCCACCGACATATACTCCTCAGGCTGGACGGCGGAATGAAAAGTATCATGAAGTTTGTTCAAAACAGGACGCACTCTAATCAGTTTGTCTGTATTTAAAGAGCATACCTGATAAGTATGATCAGACAGAAAAGTATCACATACTTTAACATTATCTATAGAAAAATTGGTGGAACAATTATCTATACAAGTGGAATTTATCCTTGTTATTCTGGTTGGAACATGTATATGATACCTGATACTCAACTCCTTCAACACATTGACCAGACAACTTTTTTAGCTACTTTGATTCAAAAAGTTTACATTAAAGTCACCACAGATAAAATATTGATCATTATTTCAATAGAGGTCATTTATTAGTAGCTCTAATGGACTGATAAATGTATTAAAGTTATTGGAGTCTGGAGGTCTGTATGCGGTAAGAATGAATAAAGACTTTTTGGAATCAAGTTTTGTTTTTCCACCACATACCTCAAATTCACCTTCAACGCACCATTTTTTTAAATTCACTGATTCGAAACTTATATCATTTATTATGTTGGTCTTGATAAATATGCAAGTGATCCCTTTTACTTTTCTAATATGTGAGAAGTGTGATACAAGTTTGAAATTTTTTATGGAAGTTACATATATACAATTAGAATCAAGCCAGTGTTCAGTAACACATAGAATAGTTACATTTTCTTTTTCCATAATTAAATTTAGATCTGGACTTAGCTAACCCACCCTGTATGTTGATATGCAGAATAGGTAAAGTTATTGAAGTATGTTTTGTTTGGTACATGTTTCCTTGTATGGGTGTGCTCTTAACACATATTTCTGAATTGAGATCTTTGATGATATACCCTTTGATGTTCCCAGTTAATTTGTTGTTTACGCAAAATCCACCTCTCAATTGTATTGATATCCTCTGTAGTTTCTATTATCGAACCTTTTATATGCGACACTTTTTGGCCATGATGTAGGTTTGTATATATCCTCCTTGCTGTTCCAATCAATACCAAACATAAAACATTTCGTTTGATTTTCGTTGGTTGGTAGTTCTTTGATCATCAAATTTCTGTTTTTGAAGGGCTACTCTAAAATGAATAAGCATCTACTAGTTGACTGCTGGCCATAAAATGGGGTCCGCTGATGGTACACTCAAAGTAATCATAAAAAATATTGGTAAAAAAACCAGCCAAGCTCGAAAATTGTACAATCGAAGATAAATAACTTGAAAGGTCATGGGTCATCGTCCAAAATTTTACAAATCACTTATCAAATCTAAACAGGTTTATAAGGGAGAGGTTTGGAAAACCAAAAAGAATTGACTATATTAACTATGAATATCCATTTCTGACCAATGAAATGAAGAATAAGGAATTATGCTGTTCCGAAATAACCACCTGATGGATAATAAATAAGACAACAGAATAAATTGAGAACCATCCTAAAAAAATATTTGTTTCGAAATTTAAAGAAACAACTGCATCTACAATTGTATTTCAAAATAATAAGGCACCTAACAATAAAAATGTCTCAAACCAACTTAATAATATTTTAACCAAGGAGTAATAAACAAAACATCACAATTAAGTAGAGGAACCATCATCAAAAATTCGAGTCCAAATGATTCAATCAATCAGGTACACCTACAATGTATTCCAAAATGATAACACACTCAAGTTCCTTGAGTATTGCTTGCCAAGTGTAATATTTCGACCATATTTTCCTAAACTATGTGTCAAGCCAATAATAACAAAATATCTTCTACAGAAAGATAATAATAATAAGAATCTTTATTTAGGAAACCCTAATATACATAAAAATTTTAAATTTAAAAAAAGAATTACCATATCATATTTAAATACAACTTACACACTAAGTATACACTAATACAAATGTGACATAATAATTAGTTTATAATAACGTTGAAGGTACTGAAAAGAACTGATTCAAAATATTAAAACATATTGCAAAACAGGGCAATTCAGCAGCTACACAAATGTACTAAAATGTTTTATATTCATTTTTATACAAGAATGATAAATGTCTTTTGAATTCAGAAAAACTTTTTGATTTTTTGATATTCGGTAAATTATTGTAAGTAATAAATCCTTTAAAAAATAAAGTTTTCACATTATATGTACTACTTTGAGTATTTACATATAAATTATTCTGGTTTCTAGTATCATACGTGTGAATTTGATTGATAAATTTACTAAAATATATCGGCAATAGATTGTGTAGCATTTTGTAAATATAAACCATAGTCAAGTATTTCAACCGTCTCTCAATAGTAAACAACTGTAAAGTTTGGAGCATCAGTGATACAGGAGTGATTCTACTACACCTCAAAATAACTCTCATTGCTTGATTTTGTAACGTTTGTAATTGACACATCTTATTTAAATCAAGGAAGAATAGCAATGTTGGACAATATTCAAAATGAGGTTGAAGGATGGTTTTGTATACAGTAATTCTTGAATTTAAGCTTAAGTGTTGAGACACTCTAGAAAAAAAATATAGTTTTTTCAAAATTTTCTTAATATATTCAAAGTGACTATTAAATGACAAGATATTATCTAACATAAATCCTAAATATTTAAACTCTTTTACGATCTCAATTTTTTCATTATCTATGTCGACATTAATGTGATCAATATTTATTTGTTTGTATTTATGTGGTGTAGTAATTATCATAACTTTGCTTTTATTCACATTTAGATTCAATTTATTCATTTTTAAATAGGTATGCATACTTCTTAAAACATTATTCATTTTTGCTATAGCTTTGTTTAAATTTACATCACTAACTGAAATTAAAGTGTCATCAGCAAAAATATGATTATAGTCACATTTAACACACTTATCCATGTCATTTGCATACATTAAGAAGAGTAGAGGACCTAGAATACTACCCTGAGGAACACCATGCTTTACCTCAATAGCTGATGACATTGTATCGCAAACTTTGTTTATTTGTTTTCTATTTGTTAGGTATCCCTTAATCCAATTAAACACTTTACCCTTTATACCATATTGCTCCAATGTTTTAAACAGTACTGCTCTATTGACAGTCTCAAATGCTCGTCTTATATAATGATATAGTATACAAATATTTGCTAATGTTATTTTTCCACTCAATGACAGTCAGCTGAATAGCTGATTCACATGAATGCTTGGATCTAAAACCAGACTGGTTAACAAATAATAAACAATTTGAATTAATATGTTCTAATAGTTGTTGGTGAACCACAGATTCCAATACTTTTTCCACAAATGGTAATGAATTAATTGGTCTGAATTCACCACTTTTAATTGTATTAGCAACCTTTTCAATAGGCGTGACAATACTAGTTTTTAATTCCTCAGGAAATGTACCACTTTCCAATGATACATTTACAAAGTGACACCACACATGTCCAATAACTTCAAAATAATTTTTTACGATTTTACTATTTAGTTCACAAACTGTACTTCCTCTATTTTCTAAATTTCTTATAACTATTCCTAAATCGTGTAAAGAAACTAACTTAAAACTACTAAAAATATTCTCACACATTTGAACATCACAAATAAATTCAATATCTTCAATACTAGACACCATATCATCAATACCATTAACGAAAAAGTTATTAAAATGTTCAGAAAGCCCACTAACATCCATTACAAAAGCAACCTGGCCATTATTCTCGAATTGAACACCGTTAGAGAAGTTATTAAGTTGTATCAGGTTGATTAATTTCTTCAACGTTTTCCACATTAAACGGGGATTCATCACATTTTTATCAATATGATTATAATAGAAATTATTTTTTTTCCTTCATCAAATTAACAACAGCATTACGTTTTTGTTTATAGCTTTCCCAGTTAATATTATTGGAGTTACATTTAAATGTTTTATATGCAACATCTCTATCTGTACTTAGTTTTTTTATATCACCATCATACCAAGGTAAATCGTTCTCACAATATGTTATTCCTTTTATGGGAGCAATCTCATTAACAATTGTTTGAAAAACACATTTAATATTATTATAAATATCGTTAACGTCAGTACTATTAAGTAAAAATTGACTATCAATTAAATTTAAATTTATGGTAAATAAGTTCTCATCAGTTAATTTTCTAACCATTCTAGTACATTTCTTTGTAATAATAGATTTATCTACCTGAAAACATTTAACAGTTATTATAGAATGATCAGTTAATTTGGGCTCATCTAATACATTAACTAGTAAATTGTCAACATTTGTTAGTACATAATCTATTAAAGTTTTGCTGGTATTAGTAATTCTTGTATATGTTTTTACTTTCTGACATAATCCTTGAGCATTAAAAATATCTTTAATTGTTTTTACATAAAATTTGTTTGATAAAAAATCTAAGTTAAAATCACTCGAGAATTCTTACACAATACCTCCTCACATATAACCTCCAATTGATCAAGAAACACTGCATGGCTACCACTAGGTGAATGATAAAGGTTTTCTATTACCCATTTAGCACCACCATAACGTCAGATATAAATCTGCACCAATAATTTTCATTGTGAATATAAGTTTTAACGTTAGAAAAGTGTATATCGCTTCTAATATACATAATTACTCCTCCTGCGTGTCTTGAGTTAGAATCACATCTTATGAGTGAATAGTTAGATATTTCAAGTACAAAATTCTCTATTTCCCTTGTAGTTCTAGATTCACTTAGCAAGATAATGGCAGGATGGTAACAAACAATGTCAGCTATCAATTGACTATTGTGTTCCACCAAACCAAATATTTAGGTAAATAATATCTGAATTATATTCAATTGACGAAGACTCCTTTTTGCTAACTTTAGTTTAGTTTTTAGTTTTTTGAGAGATCTTTATTTACTATCTTGGGAACGCTATTCACATATTTAATAATTTTTGAATTATCGCCAGCAGCAACTAATTCATTTAACTTATATTTTAACTGTTTATAATACTCACGCTGTTTTACTGTTTGATCTATGAATATTTTGATAGAGGGAATTTTCTCAGTAATTTTTTTACGGTTTTTTAGAATATTTAATACATCCTCATTAGATTCCAAGATAACCTGTATAGGACGCGTTTTTCTTCCATCATATTTTCCAGTTCTTATAACTTTAAAATCATTAAGTGTAATATTCGCATTTGATAAAACCTCTCTTATTGTTCTTTTCTCCTATTCTATTCTTTCATTTCTATTCGCAGTAGCCGATTCATTCGCATTAAAAACCATAATATTGTTTGACCAATCAGGTACATCTACAATGTATTCCAAAATGATAACACACTTAAGTTCCTTGAGTATTGCTTGCCACAAGTGTAATATTTCGACCAGATTTTCCTAAATGACGTGTCAAAATATTACATAAACAACGACAAGCCAATAATAACAAAATATCTTCTACAGAAAGACTCAAGGAAGAGATAAATGTGAAGTTGTTACTGAGATAGATAAGTTATTACCTAAGACAATGATAATGCTAAAATATTAATAGCCTAAACATAACTTTCGGTTAACGATATTATGCCTAAATATTGAAGGTAGGTTAGGAACAAAGAATGAAGAATCCTTGAAAGGATACCGTGACAATTCACTACTGCTCTACAATGAGGAACGATAAATAAATGAAAGTTGTATATGAGCCTAAATACCAATTCTTGATAATTCCAGGGATATATTAAACAACCATATATCGAGGTATTACACAAAGGAACAGTCAAGAGTTCGTACACCCACCAATGATGATTCCGAGATACGATAAACTTATTGAATTCATCAAAATAACTACAAGGGATGGATGGATTCAGAAGTGATTTGAGCAGAATAATTTTAGATATGTCTAAAGGAATGAATGGATTCAGAAAAAATACTAAACAAAATAAATATATTCACCTACTACATAAAAGACTGACTGCTAGCTTATACTCATACCACAACGTTAGTCTCCAAGGTGCAATGATCAAACTACATAACTAAAACATATAAAAAGAAATTGGTTAAGACCATCAAAACGATATTAAATATAATTATTACATTTCTTGAATCCAATGGATAGGGACAGAATAAAGCAATAGTGGAACGGACAGGAAAACAAGAAGATAGGACATGAATCTATCTCCAGTAAAGGGGTCGAGAGACGACTCAAGGCTCGCGTTGGCAGGATCGCAGGACCTGAAATAGCAATTCTTGCTGGGGATGAAGGAAATTGCAAAGAAGAACTATCCGCTACCTTAAGAAGCAAAAAACATTAGCCTTAACCATCAACGTCCTCGTCATCATCGTCAAATTCTGGTAAATTGGTATTAAAACCCATAGTCTTTTTTAAGATCAGAAACATGAAAATTGCCAAGACTATTAATAGGGTTTTCAATTTCAACAAAGCTTCTATTTGCTCTTTCTTGAGCTAAAAGACCGGACAAAATTCTATGTTTCAGCTCTACTGTATTAGGAACCTCAACATCAAGAATTCTTAATTCATAATCTAACTCTTTCTATTTAATATGTGAAGCCTGCATCATGTAATTGATTAGAAAATTAATCACTGAAAAAGAAATATAAAAAGAATAAACAAGAATAAAGACCAAGTTTACCTACCAGTTTCATAAACTGTAATTGAAATTTTTTAAAGTTAATACTGAAAAGGACTACTATTTATGAAAATGTAAAAAATTGCAAAAAAAATTAATACTAACAGCTGGAATCGAACCGGTCGGCGCCACTTGTAACCACTAAATCAGCAGGGCTGATTCGCAACCTTAACGCTTCCAGGAAGTTAGTAATGGTGGGTTAAAAGAAATAAGGGTGCAAGTATATTTAGTATTTTATATATTAATGGTAAATATACAAAACAACACTAAAATCAATTTAGTTATGGAATTTGATGGAAATATAATAGTTTCAAATTAATATAAGCAAGTTAAAATAGAATAGAATAGAAGTGTCCAATACCATACTTGTTGAGAGTGACTCATATTTTCAAAATAGACATTTGGTGGTCTTAGGGGAAAGGAAATCGACTAGTCATAGGCGTACAGTTTTTCTTAAAAATAATCTTCAGCATTTTAGAACTAACTGATTTCACAACAATTATTTCTTATTTTAAAGATTTAATAAACAGTTCAACATAATTGAATACTTATTTCCATAAAATATTAAACAGGTAAAAATTAACATTAGCTTTATTCTATGTACTAAATTTTTTGTGTCAATCAGCCTTCGGTTTATAATCTTTTCGAATAATTTACAAGTTGACGAGGTTAGAGAAATCGGTCTGTAGGAGTGGGGATCTGATTTTAGTTTTTGAGGTTTAAGGATGGGAATTATATACGAGTCTGGCCAAGATTTTGAAAAGTGATGTATCCAAATTGTATTTAGGATGTCAAGGAGATATTTTCTCGCACTAGAGCTTAATTTTTGGGTAAAAATTATAGGTATGTCGTCTGGACCGGGAGATGAACTTTTCATGTTAAATAAGGCGTTGTCTAGTTCTTCTACTGAAATAGTAGAGTTCATGATGTCATTGTCGTTATATGTGACTCGTATTTCCTCTTTTTCATTTCTAATTTTGTATTGGAGAATTTGTGGAGTGTAATTATCGTTACTGGGATTTTGTCCAAAATGGGTTGCGAATAATATATTTGCTATATCTTCTGCTGTAGAGATCGTTTTGTCTTTATGTTTTAAAATTTTGATTTCACTGTTATGTCGCTGTCCAGATAGCCGACACTTTTTTCCCACATGGTAGAGACGGGTCAGCAGGATGTTGTTGATGGATGATACAAAGGTTTTCCAGCCTTTTTTATATTCTATTTTGTTGTCAGTTGTAGGGTGTCGCCGATATTTATTATATAGGCTTGCTTGTATTCTTTGATGGTTTCGCTGCATTTATTGTTCCACTATGGGGCTGAGGTGTGAATTTTGAGTGTTTTGGTTTTGCCAACTGCCATATGAGCTGCTTGTAATAATACTTGTGAGAAGGTTGAGGCTATATTTGAATTGGCGCGGTTTGGAAGGTCTCGAAGACGTTGGTCTACTTGGTCTGAGAAAAGTGTCCAGTTAGCTTGGTTTAATTTCTATGTTGAGAAATGAGTGGTATTGGCTGTGGAAAATGTTCGGGTTATAAATATGGGAAAATAATCGCTGACATATAAGTAGGGGTTGACATCCCAGTTTAAAGAAGTGTGTAGGGCAGGATCGCACGTAGTTAAGTCGATAGCTGAGGCATCTCCGGATTGTATGTTAAATTTTGTAGGTTCTCCTGTGTTTAGAATATTTATGTTGTTATTTTCCAGCGGTTGTTCGATAACTCTTCCTTTCAATGAGCTGTGTTTAGATCCTCAGTATGGGCTATGGCTGTTGAAATCTAATAAAATACGAGGGGATGGTATCTGTTGAAGTAGTTCCTCGATAGCGTGGATTGTGAGAATTTCATTGGGGGGGAATATAGAGGTTGCATATTGAGATTTTTTTGTCACTGTTGATAGTGACAGCGACTGCCTCTAGGGATGTATTTAAAGTTATAGGTTTTGTTTCAAATGTCTCATTTACGTAGATGGCTACTCCGCCACTTGCCTTATCTCTATTGGTTCTGTTTCTGTAAAAACATTTAAAAAAATTTTATTCGGCATTATAGGAACCTCTAAAGTTGTTTTCTTGGAGACAGATTATTGATGGTGTGTTTTGAGAGATCAGAATTTTTAACATTTCATAACAGGTATGGTACCCGTTAAGGTTCCATTGCAGTATGGACTTGAATGATAAGAGCTAAGGATTTTCTTGGGAGGAGGAAAGATCGCTGTCTAGTGTTGCATATGTTCGGAGTTGGTAGTTAAGTTTTCGCTTTACCTTTGATATTCTTGTTTTCATCCTTTTTGAGCATTGGGCATATATTGTATTCATAACGTTTAGGAACCCTGGTATGTCGTCTGCGTACGTTTTAAGAGGATCCGAAATGTCAGCGGTGTGTAGGGATGATTCAAAAAAATTTAGAGTTTGGTTAAAATTTAGCATAAAATTGTCATTGTTGGCTTCGAAAATTTGTTGTAACAGATGCATTTCTTCTTGTATTGATTCTTCTGATTTCATTTTCTTAGGTTTGGGTCTTTGAAATACGGGTTTTTGTTTGAGGTCTTTTATCGGTGGGGTTGAATCCGATATTTGTCATTTAACTGTGTTCGTTGAGGTTTCTTGGACTGTGTATTGGGATGTATCGATTGTCTCGTTTTCTGCAGTATTGTTTACTTCAGGGTTTTGGTTGTACTCAGTTAGTGAAGGTGTGAATACATTTTGATTATGTAAACTATTAGATGAGATGCTGGCCACGTCTGTTGGCTCGTTAGTTTGTGAGGAGTTCAATGGTGATGCTGTGTTGTTGGATGTTAGTGTTGGACATGATGCGGCTAAGTGTCCTACTTGTTTGCAAGTGAAACATTCGAGGTTGTCGATAGCTATGAAAATTCTATACGAGGTGTTCTCAAAGTTTACGACAAATGATGTTGGTGTTGTTGTATTTCTTCCGAGTGGTGTGATATATGTTTGTCGTCGGAAGCTAAGAATGTGGCTAAATTATGGATGAGATGCATTTATTTTAAGAAAATTGATTGATGAAAGCAGGGTGAGGTCTAGTTTTAGAAGTTTTGTTTCCAGGATTGAGTGTGGAATACTAAGGCAGACTTTGGATAGTACAATTCGTTGGCTTGGAGTTATAAGTCTGCGGGCGGGTAATATTTCCTTGTTGATTTTGATTGACCCAGGATTTTCTAAAAAGGAGTCTATCACTTCTTTAGAGCTTAAGTGAATGCATATTCTGTTATGTGAAATTGTTGAGGCAAATGTAATGTCCTTGGGGTTTACGGAGCATCCCAAAGCCATTAAATAATCCTTGACCTTTACATTTTCAACAGAGCTGAATAAGATGGCTTGCTGTTTGTCAGGAAATTGGAATGGTGTCAGTTTTTTCTTTGCTGCCGCTGCATATGATTGACGGTTGTTTCGGGGTAAATTGTTTGATATTAACGAGTTCAAAGGTGAATTGGAGATATGATCTCCGTGCTTCTTGTTATCCATTAGTCGGTCGCCACTTTTATGATTTTAGTTTCTGGGTAGAGACGGACCTGTTCGCCTGCTGGACTTGTTCTGCTTATCGCTGTTATCAGTGTATAGGGAATAATGGATGTGTACCGATTCACAATAAATGCTGGTTTACATATATAAGAAAGTTTATCTACTTACAATTTACTTCGAAATTACTAGAGTTAGTTTGCACTGCACGATCGAGTAGTTAAAATATTGTATTTACTTAAAGTAACAGAGCTGATATGACACTGAACTAGTTCGATTTTTGCCAGGGTTGGCACTCTCATTATTATATATTGATTTAGTTTAAAAATATGTCATTAATAATTTACAGTTACGCTCAGATACTTACTCAAATATTAAATTGAGATGTTTATTTAAAAATGTGTCAGTTGGGGAAATGCTGATAGAATTTGAAACTGATATTTCAAGATTTTGTATGGGTGTAATAAAAGACTGGTTATTTATAAGTTATATTTTTTGTAGTGGGTTTATAACATCCTTGAACATAAATCAGAAGTTGAAAGAATAATATTTGAAGATACAGATCCAGACATTGGCTTTGTAATCCTGCCAGATTTGAAGTGGAATGGACACGTAAATACTCTCTATTTGTTAGCAATTATCAATAGGCGTGATATCAAATCTATGAGAGATTTGACTGTAGATCATTTGGAATTGCTTAGAAACATTAAAAAGAAAGGAGTGGTAAGTATCTATTAGTTTTTAACATATTTACTTGTCAAATGTAAATAAATAACCACTTTTCTACCCATGGTCATCACCTTAAACTGTCAATTGATTAAAAATAACGTATTAATTCAGTTTGATTTTATTTCATCTAGGCTAGTGATTATAACACTACAATTGTCAGCAATCCAATATATTAAATTGAAACAATCTTAATTTTGGTAAACATGACCATATATCTGGATAACATGAGGTTCACCATCTATTATAGCAAAAGAGTTTGCAATAAGTTTTAATTTTTTTGTCTGTCAGTGGTAACCACTTTTACAAAATCAATAAATTCAGTTGGAACTCATACATTTTATTATTTAAGTCAGATAAAAATTATTCTACTTTATTTGTAAATACACGAAGGTTTATCTTGTAGGGTCTTAACTTTGTCTACTTTTAATCCAGTAAAATTTTTAGAAAAATGTTAAATTGAAGTTTCTACTAATGATTCCCAAATTTACTGTACATAAAGGTAGCTATCTAATCCAAGAAGAAATAACTCATTTTAAACATTGTGTATTAATTAATTGTACCAAAATAACATTTAATATTGCTTTCTTTTCCTCCATGTCCATGGTTACCCTTTTTCCTTATAACTATAAATTATACAATTTTGGAATAGAGGAAGAGCCAGTGACAAATTTTAGGTGGTCATTTCAAAAGTCACGAAACTTTCTACAGTATATCCTCTATACCTACTAGAAATGAAACGCCACTTCTGGCAGCCCTGTGTGGCCGGGGTAGACTACCCTAAAATTTTAAGGAGGGTAAGAAATAAGATTTATTTTAGTTAAAGTATCAGTCATAAAATTTTAGGAAATTACGTTCGACAGTATTTTGTCTTCATGGAATTTTTGCCAGAGCATTCACATCTCTCCTAATTGTTGACAGAACGCTATAAATATTTATAAAAAAAAATCCATTTTTGTCACTTCATCAGTCTTCATATTTTAACAGAATAAATAAAATAAATAATTAACAATATACAAAGCCAGAACGAAATTCCATCACCAACAGTCTGCTAGACCGAAAAACGTGTCTGTGCGAGTGCAAGTAAGACAGAAATATGGAAACCAGCGGGTGAGAGTGAGAGCGCTTATTGGAGAGTAAAATATATAGAAGTTGAATATATACAATTCAAGAAATTTTTTATTATACTAATTAAAAAATACAAAATTTATGTTTGTGGAATTATTATGTTGTTTAATAGTCTTCATCTTCGTGTGCACTATCATATTGGTCGCCGTGATCCTCAATGAATACAGAATCATTTGAATCTTCTATTAACTGAATTTGAGACTCTAATATCCCATCATATGTGAACAAGATTAATAATAATTTATATTTTACGACTTGATATATATATATATATATATATATATATACGTATGTATATAATATGTATGCAATTTATACAAAAAATACACTTACCATCAATATTGGCATCATTTACTTCGATATCAATATTGTTGTTAGCTATAGCATCACTTACTGTAGGTAATAGCTGATCTCCCTCTAACCAGTGAAACTCGCACTGACCATCATTTAACACCCATCCATTGTCTTTTGGACTCAATATTGTAGGCAAATCCAGATGCGCATTTCTCCAAATGGAAGCGATGTATTTCGTTTTTAATACGTGTTGGTGGAGTTCAGCTTGACATGGAGGCAAATGACATGCATCAAATTTAATCACTTCATTTTTAAATGGTTCACCAATATTTTCAGCAGTGAAATTATTCATGAATAGTTCGAATCTCCCGCTATTTGTGTCTTCACAATTCTTTATTTTATAGATTTGGCATACAAATTTTTCTAATGTTGCAAGAGTATCAGTATTCATTATATCTTCTGTTACATTAGCAAGATTGATGAAAGCTTTTTGATAAATTTTGGGTTTCATCAGTAGTTTAAACGGATTAATTTTTCCTTTTTTTAAAATGCTGGTTTATAATCACATCCAGTGAAGGCGTGATATGCAGGTAAACTCTTGTAAATATCTGGACCAATTTTTTGGTTATTGCCTGGGCTAATATTCTTCCAAATTTTTACATTTATATTTTTTTAAGTGATCCATATTTCCAAGCATAATAATAATAACATCTGTATCAGAACATTGAATAAGTATATTTTCTTCATCTTCTATTTTACATATATGATGAACAATTTTCGTGTCAGCTTCCTCGTGATCTGGGCAAGATAATTGTGGGAAAACTGTGGAGATGACTTTATCATCGATACATTCATAACGATGGCATTCTTTGAAGTTAAGATAAATGATTTTCTTACCAATAAACGGGGCCATTTCATCTGTTGCCCAGTGTTGGGTGAAAAAATGTATTTTTTCTTCTTTAAATTTGTTATTTCTTAATTCTTTTGTAAAATCAATTGGTCGTTCTTGATCCGCTCCTACTATTGAGTATTCTCTAATATTATACTCTCTTAATTGTCTTTCATAAGTTTTTATAGATGGTTCAAAATATGGGTGAAAAATAAAATCAATTCTTCTGCCTCCAAATGTTGCAGCCATACTCAGAAATCTTTTTGAGATTTTGTCGAATGTTTTTGGTACATCTTTCATAGAAAAATCCGTCGATGACTACCACACCTATAGAACTTGGCTCATCATGATCGACACCTTATTCTAAAAATTTTAAGAGGGAAGATTTTTCTGTTCTACAGATTGCTCCATCTATGTGACATATAGAAAAAGGTGCTGGAGTTAATGGATATGATAGAACTTTAGTAACATCTACTTTATGTTTGATTGATAATGATAATAGCGTACCAAACAAATCTCTTTGCAGACGAACTTCTTGGATTTGTTGTCCAATTTTTATTTTTTCCCCAGGTCGGATGAAAAATTACGTATTTCTATTTTGTTGATGGCTTGTTCAAATCTTACAGTTGATGTAGAACATTGAGAAATAAACTTCTTTCTTAGATTTTCTCCAATGTTTTCAATATTTAATAAATAAGGAGCAACTTCTTCTGATACTGCTTTTCCAGTACAGATCCAAAGAAAATTTTTGGATAATGCTGAACTGAACGGATTTATATATTTTGAAAAAGCGTCGAGAAATCTCTGAAGTTGTATAGAACTTTGTCGTATGCAATGTTTCTCTAAATCTGCGGAAATATCTTGTTTTTTTTTAATTCCTGTCTCATTGTAAGTGTAGCTAATTACACTTGTTCTTATATCATGGCTTTTTTCCCATATTTGTCGAACAGATATGGAGTTAGTATAATGTAAAATTCCTGTTAATCATTTGGCAGCATCTGCATTGACTGTTTGTTCTAACGTTGAATCAATCGGTTGTCTAGAGAAAGCCTTGTTCGTTTGTTTAACTCCAAAAAATCCGTTTTTGAATGCTTCATATAATTCAGGGTAATCGTCTTCAACTTTCAACAAATTGTCATAATTTTTAACTAACCTGTGTTAGGACCAATAATCGCTCCCACTCTAACCCGCAGGTTTCCGTATTACTATCTTACTTGCATTCGCACGGACACGTTTTTCGCTCTGGCATACTGTTGGTGATGGAATTTCGTTCTAGCTTTGTATATTGTTAATTGTTTATTTATTATATTTATTCTGTTAAAATTTGAAGACTGGTGAAATGACAAAAATGGATTAAGGGCGATGTCCGCGTAAAATAACCGCAAGTTTTTTTTCAAATATTGTGACTTTATGATAAGAGATTTTGTTGTGAATTTTTGCACATGCATTTGAAAGATAATAATGTATTCCTCTACGAAGCCAAAATTTTGAAAGACAAAAGTGTTTTAAAAAATTAAATACCAAAAAATTTACAAAACGGAGTTCGTGGAGGCATGTATAATAGTATAATAGAAACATTTTTGTTTTTTCTTTAATGGATACATTTTTGTGAAAATGTGAAAAATCAAAAAATGGCAAATTGGGAACAATTAACCTACATACCAGAAATCTTCTGACACGATTCAATATGTGTGTTGCAGCAGGTAGACTTCAATTCGAAAATCTAATGTAAATAATAATAATTAATTAATTGTCATTTTTATTTATTTTTTCATTAAATTTTTATTACACATATTTTTATAGTTCCTTTAAGCTTTAAGATTTTTTTGATTAATTTAACAAAAATAAAAAATAAACTGATATTTTCTTGATTACTTACGAACCGATTTTATTTTTGAAAAATTTGTTGAATAGACGATGGAAGACCACATCTAAAATTATAAAAAAATGTACAGGGTGCTATTAAAAAATTTAAAGTTAGGGGTTGTAACTAAGGGATGAATATTTAGGGGATGATTTTTTACGCCATATTAAAGTGTATTTGAAATGGAATAGATCTGTATTTGTCCCATTCGAAAATCTCTATTCGTTTAAGAGATATAGCCTGGATAAATTAGTCTGGGACACCCTGTACATATACTTTTACCTTTCTGATGGCTCCGTTAGAGAACTGCGATATTTGTCCCAGTCACCTGACTCTTTGGGCCGGTTGAAGAGGCGCCGGATCTCTTTTTTGTTTCTAGTGTTCTGCTTCACTAAGGGGTACCTCTATTGTCTCTTCTATCCCTTAGAGGGCAGGCAAATATGAGTTGGAGTTGATCACTAGCCACTTCAAACTCTGCACTATTTTAAAAGGTAGCTACCTAATCCAAAAAAAAATCACTTGACGTGGCGGCTTTTAAACATTGTGTATTAATCAGTTGTACTAAATAACATTTAATACAACTTGCTTTCTTTTCTTCTATGTCCATGCATACTTTTTTTCCTTAAAACTATAAATCATAAAATTTTTTGGAATAGTTATTAACACTATTTTTTCTATAATTATTAAGTTTATTGCCTAAGTTCAACAAAAAAGAAACGATCATAATTACTTAAATTTATTGTTTGGACCCTTACTGTGTGGAATCATAATTACTGTATCATAACTAAAGTACTTAAAGACTTCTCTCAAATCACTCTACAACAGGTTTACGGAATAATCAATGAAATTGACTGCTATACATAATGATATCTGTGTCTTCTTTTTAACTTTAAATACTCTCCTGAGGTTATTAAATGTTACTTAAATCATTCTTCATTGATGGGAACCACAATGACTGTAAATCTGGCTTCAATCTACAGGAAACGGAAAACACTTCAATGACACATTTTATTCTTATAATTTAGCATTATTGTCAATAAATGAAAATCCATTCATAGCCTTTGGAAACCTTCAACTTCTTAATCTTCTAAATCAAAGACGAACTCAATAAAACCTAATCTATTCAAATTCCATTCATAACAAGACACAATAAAATAAAATTCATAACAAGGTACAATAAATGTCCTGTAATAATGTCAATATTCAAATAAATTTGACATCAAGGTTCAATAAATGTACTGGGTCAATAGGCATCTGTCAAAATATTCACTATGCAAATCAATTTTAATACTCTGTCGGAGAAAGAGAGCTGTGGGATGCGCTAAGTCAACCATTATGGAAATAATTTCATTCCAAAATTGTAAGAGCAATTTTGAATGTACCATAGGGTAGGTTGTGTGGTTACAGAAGAAACCAGCCAAATAGTCCCCACAAATTAGCAATGACAACCCATTTTTTCCAGGCTCTCGATATAAAAAGACTAGAAAATATGAATCCTAGGTCTGATCCAATAAAGAAACGGATGAGGTAAACATCACCCAGTTACTTTCCAGTGCCCTCTTTCGTTGGATGCATAGTTCGTAGCTTTCTTGCATATGTGTACTTTTAATACCAGATTTGTCATTTTCTGTCTCACTTGTTGCTTTGTTAACAGACAGTTATCCCTGAAAAACCATAATTTAAGCATTGAAAGTGACAACATTCTGTACTGGTGTATTTCTTGCACCTCTTGAGGCTATTGGATATCAAAAATTCATTAATTAATGCAAATATTATTTTTTTATCAAAATTAAGGTGTCTCGGCATCCAGTGGCCACTGACACGGGATCTGTGATGCATTTAGTTACAAATAGTAATCAAATTAGATTAAACCGTCAACAGTCTTTGAGGAACTGCATCACAGCACTAAA
Source organism: Galeruca laticollis (assembly GCA_963921935.1). NCBI lineage: Eukaryota > Metazoa > Arthropoda > Insecta > Coleoptera > Chrysomelidae > Galeruca > Galeruca laticollis. The sequence continues at coordinate 51,065,276 of OY998179.1, read as the reverse complement.
CTGGTTAGGTAGTCTGAGAATGTTTTTGAGAGTTCCATTGAGCTTGTGTTTGCGACAAGTTGGGCTATAGTGTTTGCAATCTATATATGGTTATCTTAGCAAAAGATCTACGCAAACTGCAATATTCCAATTTACATAAAATATTTTCAATTTAATGGAAGAAAAATATTTAGCACCGGGTATGTTTCTTGATCTGTCAAAGGCCTATGACTGTCTAGACCACGAATTCTTATTATTGAAGCTAGAATGCTATGGAATCAGAGGAAACTACTTAAAATGGCTACAATCTTATATAGAGAACAGAAAACAAAGGGTATGTATTAAGATTAAGAATTTTCAAAATATAAAGTCAGATGTACTAACAAATAATGTGGGAATTCCACAGGGAAGTATTGCTGGGCCATTACTATTTATTATATATATATATATATATATATATATATATATATATATATATATATATATATATATATATATATATATGAATGATCTATGCCAATATAATTTCAATTCTTATCAGTTTATAACTGTATATGCAGACGATACTAGTCTTATTGCGGGTGGAGAAACATATCCAGAAGCAGTAAGGAATTGCAATGATATATTTAAAACAACGAAGAAACGGTTTGCACAAAACAAATTAGTGTTAAATGAAACAAAAACTAATGTCATACTTTTCAATAATACAAAATTAAATGAAAAACCCAATGTAGTTGAGTTAAATACCAATGTGTCTTTTCAATTGACAGATAATACAAAATTCTTAGGAGTATTTATAGATGAAGTTTTAAAATGGTCACAGCATATAGAAATGACTTCAAAGAAAATGAGTAGTATAATCTATGGGCTACTAACTGTCACTAAATATATGGATAAGGAAGCATCCAAGCCTCTCTATTTTGCCAATTTTGAGTCGGTCTTAAGGTATGGAATAATTTTCGGGGGCAACAATAGTAACAGTGAAAAATTATTTGTTATACAGAAAAGAGCAATTAGAATAATAAATTATATGAAATATAAAGACTCATGCAGAACTGTATTTAAATCTAAGAACATTTTAACCATGTATGGTTTATATATTTTTGAGTGTTTACTGTATTTTTATAAAAATAGAGATATCAATTTTACCAATAGTGTAATGTCACACAATTACAACACAAGGAAGCGTGAACTGTATTATCCACATCACAAGCTAACGGTCACTGAAAAGTCTCCTTATTATATGGCAATACATTTTTTTAATAAATTACCGCAACAAATCAGAAACTCACAATTGAATACTATATTTAAAAATCAAGTAAAAGAATTCTTGGTTCAGTTAGAACCTTATAATATAAATGATTACTTAAATCATCATTCGTCTTAATTGTATGGGTGTGACGTCATTTCGTTATGTGTGGTCAGTTATATTGTATATCTGTAAACATATTTTGAAATAAAGATTATTATTATTATTATTAAGTATATGCTCCATTGTAAGTATTACATTATCACAGGATTCTCAGATAAGGGGATTTTCTGTAGGCATCAGGTAACCATGGGTGAGCCGGGAGTGACCTATTCTGAGTCTTCTTGTAACACTTTTGTCTTTTCTTTTCATTGGACGCATCTTCGGGGCAGTAACTGTAGATTGTATTGTACTGAGTTTTGTGTTACATGGATTACAATGTGTTTGCCATGTTTAAGTCATCATATGTCGAGCTGCTGATTTTAAGTCTTGATGATGAAGTTGAATTTGCACTACTGGTAAGTTGGCTGAACTTGTTTGTTTCGCTGCTTGGTCTGCACATTCGTTGCCTGCGATTCCTACATGAGAAGGGATCCAGGTGATATCCACAGTGATACCTCTAGTACAATGGTGGTGGCAGATGTCGAGGATATGAACTAACGGATGTTATGAGTGGTTGTTTTTGATGGAGTATAATAATGAAAGGGGGTCTGTACATGTGGCAAGTTTTCTGTTATCCTGTACTGCAGTCCTTAAGGCTTGTAGTATTCCATATAGTTTGGCTGTACGTATACTACATGCGTCAGGAAGTTTGTATGTTCCTTCTATCTACTGTAGTAACTGCACCTCCGGTACCATTAATTTCTTTGGAGGCATCAGTGTATAGGATTTTATCGAACGGCTAGGGATTTATCAGTTCTCTGAATTTTTGTCGCGTTTCGCACTTGTTGTGGTTACTTAGGTTTGTATTCAATAGTGGCGTTTCTTTGGTCCATGGAGGAGTATTAGAAAGTTTTATGGGAGTTGAAACTCTAAGGTTAATGTTTCTGAAAATAGAGTAGCAATTGTGGAGATGAGAGCGGTGTTCTGTTTTCAGGAGCAGATTGTGTAGAGTCAGTTAATTTAAATATTGGGTTTTGTGGGTAGGCGAATATTTAAGAAGTTAAGAAGTTTTGTAGAAAGGAGAGAATATTTCCAGGTAGGTTAAAGTCTGTGAATTTCTTAAAAATGGAAGTTTTACGGAGGCGCTGTCAATATCTAGACTAACGGCGATTATATCTTTTTTACTTTCAATGGCTTGTGAGATATCTGTGTGTAGAGTAACCAGATTATCCAATGTGCATCTGTTTGATATAAAACCTGCCTGTGCTGTAATTAATAGGTTGTGCGATTCTAAGTATGTTAACCATTTTCTCGAGAAGTTTACACATTGTACAGGTAAGAGAAATTAGCCTAATGGAATTTGGAAAATTGTATTTGAGTCGTTCTTTTTTATTGGTATATTTATTGATTCTCTCCATTGAGCCAGAAATTGTTGGCTGCACAATATTTTATTGTAAATTTCGAGAAACTTAGTTTTTGTTGCTGAATGTAGGTGTTTTAGAAAGGTCATAGGAATATCGTCCGGTCCTGCAGCTGTGTTCTTTAGTGAAGGTAGGACTGAATTTAATTAGGAAAGGGTGAAAAGAAAATTGAGTGGGTGACAGTTGTAAGGGATTTGTTCAGAATGTGTTATTTGTTGAGTTTGGAGGTTTGGGGTGGAATTTATTTTTATTTAGAATGTGTTGGGCAAGCAATTTGTTGGACATTCGTAATAACTTGACCCTCGTGGATTAAACCAGGTATCTTAAACGAGTTTCTTCCTTTCATCTGTCTTATCTTGGTCCAGATTTGAGAAGGAGAGGTGTCATAGGTTATAGTGTTTGTGTATTTATTCCACGACTCTCGTTTTCTTAGTTTTAGAACCCTTTTGTATTTCGCACTTATCAAGTCTGAATCATTTCTGGTTCTTCGGTATTATTAAGCCTTTTTGCACTCCTTCACTGCATTGTTACAGGTTTCATTCCACCAGGCAACGGTTCGTTTTGGTTGAAAGAGTACTTTCCTATACATTTAGCCGCTGCAGAAATTATGGAGTTAACCAATTGGCAGTTTACAGCTTCGTCTACATCATTAGAATAATTGATATTGTCTGTATTTTCCTTCAGCGTTTACTTTTGTGATTTTCCACTTTCCTTTAATGTTAACTTGTTTTGATTCGTTGACTGAAATTAGGATAAGAAAGTGATTGCTATCGTAAAGGCTATCAAGGGTGTGCCATGTTAGTAAGGGTGCTGTTTCTTGATCTGAAATGCTGAAATCTATTGAGGAGAAGGATCTAGATTGTATATGAAAATATGTGTTGCTGTCAGTATTTAGTAGAATAATGTTACAGTTGTTAATTACAGTATCAACCATTTTGCCACAGCCAAACATACATTCTAAACCCCACATTGTTGACTTATGAGATCCATTATATCTGTGTCTCTTACAGTGTAGGTTGGAGGGGTATATACACTGCAAAAAGCAATTTTATTAGGACACGTAAAATTACGGCAACTGCTTCTAAGCTTGTATTTAAATGTAATTTTTGGTGAAATATATCATTAGACACAAAAACTGAGGATCCGTCACTAGCACGTAAATGAGTAGTTCTTATGAAATTACAATCAACATAACTTATTAAGTGAGGGTTGTGAGACTTGATAAAATTAGTTTCTTGTAAACAAAGGAAGTCTGGTGAGTAATCAGTTAAAAGCTGTTGTAATGATTCCAAACGAGGGTAAAAACCGTCGCAGTTCCACTGTATTAAAGAGAGAAGAATGGTAATAAAAATTTAGTATGACGATTGATGCAACTGCTGTGAGCCTTCGGAACTATATTCTTCATCACTTGGTTTGTTAGATATATTCAAACTCAGTTTCTTCAGTGTTGTATTTCAGCTTTTTTTATCCTGTTCGTTATATGGGTAATTCTGCCCTTTATGGACATATTTGTGAGGTCCAGGTAAATTAGATTTCGGTTTGAGACTAGGCCAATAATGTTATCGGTGTATCTTAGGGATTCCGAGAATGCATCAGAGTTACCAAAAGTATTTTCTATGAAGTCATAAAGGTTTTCTATGTTTAGTATGAAGGCATCTAGCATTTGGCAGGTTTTTGCTATACAATATTTTATAGATGTAGAGGGGTTTGATTCAGAGGATACACTTACCTTGCGCCTCTTCTTTATTGCTTTATGAACTGCTGTGGAGAGCGGAGAGAATGAAGGGGAGGCATATCGCCCATGTTAATTTCTGCCTCTGCAGGTGCACTTGAGGTTTCACTATGTGATGAAAGCTGGGAATATCCGCGTTTTTGGGCCAGAGGCAGAGCTGCAGCAGGCTGTTTTTTTTTGTGAGATTATCGGGTCTTCATTTGAACTCACGTCGTTGCTTTCTATTAGGTTTACAGAGTCTGTTTTTGAAGATACCTGTTCAGACAGAGTGGATTATGACAGTAAATTGTTACTTGGAGGATTTGGGCAGTTTGCAGCGATGTGTCCGGGTTGCTTGCAAATGAAACGTGGATATAAAGAAGGTTTTCGTTGCTGTCAAAAGGGATGATAAATGAAGTCTGCAATTCGAAGTCGTCTGATGGGGGAAGAACGTATGCTTCTCGTTTAAAACTTAATATATGGGAATATTCGTCGCCTGGGATGCCGGCTCTCAGAAACGAGACAGGAGAGGTTAATTGTAAACCAAGGCATTTTCAGCGAGATCATGGGATATGCAAGGAGATGTGTTCGAGAGATTATTCTTTTTGTCGGAGATACGAGTCTGCGGATGTTTATGACATTATTGTTGATCTTCGGGCGTGCTCACTATGGCTTGATCCTTTTTTGGGAAAGATGGTTTAGGTGCTGACTTAACGGCTGATAACTGTTGCTAGTCGCTGGATTGTTGATATTCAAACTGTGCGACATTTTGGTGTCTGTTTGATTTATTCTTGCCCTTGTATTCAAATGCAAATTGCTAGGTTGACTTAGTTAATTACAACTTGATGGTTTTATTTCAGTGTTTGGCAATATATCCATAATGAAATGCTGCCTACGCCTTTGGTAATGAGGGGCAGGCAAAAAACTGAATTTATCGGAACTCTGTTGATGAGTTGGGTCGGTTTTTGTAACACTGATTAACTATAATTTTAACTTAGTAAATCGCTAGTAATACAAATAAACTGCAGAGCAAAATTCAAACAATGTTGACTCATTTAAGCACACGCACCTTCCTGCAAGTATACAGTGCTATTCAAAAGTCCCCTCCCCCCTCGTATCTTTTGAATGGCTTCACTTACATTAATATAATTTGGAGGGTGAAAATAAAGTGTTGTAAACTTCTCTACGAATGGTAACAGGTGATGTAATAGTAATAGATGACGTCACAGTGCCACTCTGGCCAATAATTTTAAATAGGACCTTATGGCAAGTGATATCTCGTTTGAAAGGAGGCATTGACATTGGCTGCATAGCCGTATTAATTTTGTTTGGGTTTAAATTAATTTTGACGGATAAATTAAATAAATACCAAAATTATTATTTGACATTTAAATATTGAAGATTTTTCAGTCCGCCTCTGGTTAGTTGTCAAAAAAATTGACTTTTTTAATTTAATAGTATTTGTTGCTTTGCAAAGGTTTTCTAAATAGCTTAAATATTTAATTTTATTATTGTTTAACGAGACGTTTAAGAGTTTACGTAGGCAAAATGGTACGTACTCAAGCCGACAAAGTAGCAACTATCTTAATAATTGGTGAATCTAGAAAGAATCTCCATGAAGCGGAACGTTTATTTAATGAGAGATACCCAGATCGCCATATCTCGAGATTTTATTTGAGGTACTTTCTTCACAAGTTTGAAGCAACAGGTAGTGTTCAAGATGCCAAACGATCTGGTCGACCAACATTTAGTGATGATTAAAAAATTGATATAGTTGCTGAAATGGTAGTAAACCCTACTTCCTCTTCAACTAAAGTTGCGTCTATCTGTGAAGTAAGTAAAAGTACAGTACAGAGAGTGTTGGCTAAAAATAAATTTCATCCATACAAGTTAAAAATGGTGCACCACCTTTCGGATCACGACCCCGACAGAAGACTCGAATGTGAATGTAAGACAAATAAAATTAGTCAAAACCCACATTACACAAAAGCTATTCGTTTTAGTGACGAAAGTACTTTTTGCCTCAATGGAAATGTGAATACACAAAAGGTAAGGTATTGGAGTGACACAAATACTCACACCTTTCGTGAACAACATACCCAATTTCCAGAAAAAGTCAATGATTGTGCAGGTATTTTGGGAAACCACATAGTTGGTCCTGTTTTCCCAAATTCAAATTTAAGCGGTGAAGTGTATCTGGAGATGTTACAAAATGCAATTGAGCCGTTAATTCTTGAAATTCTGGAAGATAATCAAGATGAATTCGGCCATCTGGAAATAACATTTCAACAAGATGGTGCTCCTGCACATTATTATGGTGCAGTAAGACGTTACCTGGATGAAGAATATCGAGGTAGATGGATCGGCCGGCGAGGTCCTATAGAATGGCCACCTCGGTCACCAGATCTGACATAATTAGATTTTTTTCTATGGGGGTACTTGAAATCCAAGGATTATACTACGGCACCAGATAGCATTGGCGTTTTGAAAGAAAGAATTACTGAAGAATGCAATGCTATTTCAGCTGACACATTCGAACGAGTACGACAAGAGTTTACTAATAGGATGTATTACTGTCAGGAAGTAGACGGAGCACATTTCGAACACTTGCTATAAGAATCCATTGTTGATATTTGATTAATTAAATTTAAAAAAATAATTTCAATAATATTGGTATTTATTTAATTTATCCGTCAAAATTAATTCAAACCCAAACAGGATTAATATGGCTATGTAGCCAATGTCAATGCCTTTCAAACGAGATATCACTTGCCATAGGGTCCTATTTAAAATTATTGGCCAGAGTGGGACTGTGAGGTCATCTGTTACTATTACGTCACCTGTTACCATTCGTAGAGAAGTTTATAATACTTTATTTTCACCCTCAAAATTTTATTAATGTAAGTGTAGCCGTTCAAAAGATACGATGGGGGAGGGGACTTTTGAATAGCACTGTATAAATCTTTCAGTATAACCACATATTCCCATTTGTTGCATTGTCTGATTAGCGTATGATTGAACTTTAAGTGTTTCCAATATATTCTAATAAGTCCTCTTATTCATTTTCAATTTTGTAGCAGTCCATATTTAAAATACAAAGTCGCGATTTTCGTGATTTATTTCTATTCCTTAACGCAGCATACTTTGGTATCCTTATGTTCTGTACAAAAACATTATTTGAAGCCTGTTAATTGAAATACCCTGACGATTATTGGTGAACCAATTTAATGCTTGGACCCTTTTGCTTACCTAAACTGTATAATCGAAAGTAGTATCCAACTGAAAAGATAATATTATTTACGCAGACATATCAATACATTTAATCAAAACCCAATGTCAAGGTATGTTTCAAATAGCCATAATATAAGAAATTTGGAAAAAAATAATAAAATCTATAGTTGATGCAGTCTGGTTCTACATAACACAAAACAAATGACACATTTTTTTTAATTCCAGGAAGCCATCAAAGCCAAGTTTGGAATAGATGAGTCAAGATTAAGAATATATATTCACTATCACCCATCTTTCTTTCACCTACATGTGCATTTTGGTTTTTTGCAGCATGATGCACCAGGCATTCTAACAGAAAAAGCACATCTTTTGTCACAGATCATCAATAATATAGAACTTTTATCTGATTACTACCAGAAAGCAACAATTCCATTTGTTGTAAGAGAGAATGATGTATTGTGTAAAAAACTTCAGGAACACGGTGTTTTAAATATTTCTTAAAATGGCAGAGGTGTACAAGACCGTTCTTTTGGAAATTAGACCACGACTACAATGTGTAAATGCATTCATAAAATTGTGTTCTAATTCGAATCCTATAGAAGTTGTTCTTGACAATGACGCCATATTACTATTAATAAATAAGGAAATTACCAAAATCGGATGCAAGAATATGAAGATAGTGAGAAATAGTTTATCTTCATTGAAAATGACTGATGATTTTTTAAGTTTTAGATTCTTGACAGAAATGACTCATGAAAACAAAGGTAGTTTTAAGGCAGAATTTTTACAAAATACAGTAGCTAGTATAGAGTCATTAAGTAATAAACCATTATTGTCAACTAATTCACGATATATTATACAATGTACAAATTGTAAGAAATCTCTTTCCAGCTGTCTTCAATTTCATAGAGTATTACCGTTACCCTCAGATACTTTAGATGCCAGTGATTGGTTTTGTCATAACCATGGTAATTCAGCTGACATCAGCTTAGACCCAAAACCGAGTGACTTATTTTATTCACAGTGTTTAGTACATATTAACATTGAATGTGTGAATGGCTTGAAAGTATCAGATAATGTTTTGGTTTGTAAATTTTGCTTAAAATGGTTGGGAACAAAACATAACAATAACACAATTAAATTATGGTTTAACACAGTAACATTTGCTAATGATAATACTTCAATATGCTCATCAAGTTTAGAAGACTGTTTCCAAGTTATAAAAAATACTCTCAAAGTTTCTCTACACAATGCATCAAAACTAATCCTGTCCTGCCAGTCTTCCTCAACAAGTACGGATACTTTATTACTCTGGATCTTGGAAAAGAAACTTCATATATTGTTTGGAGAAGAATGTCTTAAAGATCATCATGTGGCAAAAGTTTTATTTAAATTTGTCAAAATAGATGATATCTTGCTTAAAGAGTGGCAGAACGATTCTCTGGTTAGTAATATAGACATATCTAAACCTATGATGGTGGATTTATTGACCAATTTGTATGAGTGTAATAAGTTATTTCCATTAGAATATTCTAAATCAAATGATTTTAGAGTGTCATATTTATTCCTAACTGAAATTTTTAAGTAAAAATTGGTTATCTGGGTCCAAAATTGTATATTCTCTGATATTTTCACGTTGGGGTGAAAATAATTAAATTAAAGAATTAATTTTATCTTGTGGATAATTTAAAATAACGTACTTTTATCCTCTGGTAAAGTATTGGATAGTTGTATCAGTTGTAATCTGTCGTATATACTTTTGTATACTTACTATTGTAATGAAAAATTTATTATGGTCATGATCAATTAATTTCATATTCTGTTTAACTCTTCGTTTCATGAATTTCTAAAAAATATTATTTTAAATGTTCCGATAAAAAATTAACCCATTTGGTAGTAAAAATAAACTAATTTCATACTCAAAACATTTTTTTGATAAATTTTTTCACAAAAAACACTTTGTAGCAAATTTGCAACTCCATGAAAAAAATCTAAATGAGAAACAGAAAGTCTAATTCAAATGAAAAGTTGAAAAACAGTTTTTATCCTTTGTAAGACATAAATGTACACCACATTTGTCACATTTGCAGTGGGGCAATTTGCATCTTTGACGTGTATGATCATATTTTATCCAATGAGCAGTTTTGTCTAACCGAACATATTTGGGAAGAATATGTGTTGTAGGGCCTCTATGTCTTTTTGCGTCTATTTCATCTTCTACTTGGTTCATGGAAGACCTTCCACATTTTGTTGTTGTAGGTGTTCCAAACAGGCAAAGAGTTTCTGCAATTTCGATCCTAACTTGCCAAAGGTTCATTTCATCGGGAATTATTTTCGCCCTTTTTGCCCTTTTATACAAAAAAAGCGTTTATCATCGTAACATCAACTAGATGGAAAAAAAGTCTCAAATACAATTTCTTGGACCTGAGAGGTATTTTGTAACGTCCTATGTGACTATCTAGCAGGTCAACTCCTCCCATATGCTAGTTATATTCTTGTACCATACGAGGAGATGGTATTGTTATTTTCTCCTTTGCTTTTCGGTAGGGCTGCCATCTCTAAATCCTGTCCCCCCAGGACCGGAAGCGTAAATTCCCCGGATTTTGGAGCTTTCTCGCCGGACATTCCAATACTTTTTTCATTCACTAACATCTTGATTAACATACGTATTTGATTGAAGAAAACTTTAATTTTAATCCTCTTTTGTTGCCTGAAATAGTGTCTTTAAAGGTTTAAACGTTCTTGTGACGATAAGTGGGTAATTTTGCTTTATTTATTAACCTTATTAGGTATTAAATAAAAGATAAATAAACCCAATATTAGTTACTCAGTTAATAAAATTAAATGATAACTTGTTTAACTTTTTATTTTTCCATACAATTAACAATATATACTCTAGTTTTAAAAGAACTTAAATCTTAAATCAAATTTAGAAAGTTATAATAACTTATACTAAGGAACAATTTCAACAGCCTTACATGTCTATTTCTTTATATTACAAGGAACAAAACACAATTTGTTGTTTTCATTCATAGATTTATGTAACTAAATTAAATCAATATTTAAATCAAATAAAACTATACTTCTTAAATATTTGGCAACTCTTGAAGTAATAACATTGAAATGTGTTCAAATTTTAAACTTAAATTACTATATTATTAATTTAAACTTTTTGGTAACACCTAATGTACCTAAATAAATAAACACTTAAACAAATACTGTAGTTCTATTTAACTGAATTAAATCAGTCTTTAATTCGTATTTATTTATGTCAAATAATGCTTTTAATGTTTTGGTAATTCGGCACAGAGGTTGTTTCTATAACGCAAACAAAGAATAAGAAAGGTTTTTAAGAATTTTCCACAGGAACGAAGTCTCGGACATCAGCTAGTCTACTTATATTTATCGGATTTACCAATAGCTTTTACAACTTCTTTCTTAGTTAATAAAAAATTATAGAATTCGGTGCAATCCGTATAGCCACTGAAGTTGAATTTAATTTTGAGTAGTGACGAGACTGTTTCAGGATTCAATACATTCCTTTCTTTTGTTCACTGTTGCGTCATGAGAGAAAATATTCTTTCAACATGCGCAGGGTTGCAAAAAAATATTGAGCTATTTTTAGTAATTCTGAATATAAATGGGCATTTGGAGTTCTAAAGAATTGTAACCATAGTTGAGTAGCATTTAAAAGCTTATCTTCTGCGCTGAGATTTTGGCAAAAAGATTTCAAATTCATCCACTCATCTATCAATTTCGTGTCGTTAATTGCTATATTCTTGTCATTCAAAAATGCAATATTATCTTCGATAACAGTCCATTGAGTCTTTTCATTTATATTCGGCAAAAACATCCAGTCAAATTAATCAAATTCTTGAAGAGGCTGATTCCAATTTCCAATGTACGTTTTTATTTCATTATATAAACTCAGAGTACAGTTTTTTAACTCCTCTTTAATGTTCTTGACGGGTTTGTCTAGCCCTTTTGTTATAGATCCAAGTATGTTTTGAGTTTCTAAGACGAAATTGTCGCTTTTTTCTATTTTGCTATGCAAGATATGCATAATGGAGTGGATTTTGGAAAAAATCTTTGATCACGACATGTGGTTTTTGTAAATTTTCGAAGTAGTCTTTCAGTGGAGTGAACAGTTTAAGAAGTCTTTCTATTGCAGGAAACACACTAAGCCATCTAGTTTTGGAATGATATAGAAGCTGTTTGTATTCGACATCAGCTGTCTCACAGAACTTTTTGAGGGATTCGGTTCGAAAATTAATTGTAAATTTTCAATACAATAGTCTCAGCATCAACTGGCAGTAAGTCACATCCATGATGAATAGCGTTGTTAATAACGGGTGCAGAGCAACCAACACCAACAAGGTTAGGCTTCAGATTTTGTTTTAACCTATAGAAGACATTGTTGACTCCTTGTCGTTCTATTCCCCCAAAGTTTGTATTGCAGTTATCTCCTCCAAACGCTACACACTTAGACAAAAGATCGTGTTTTCGAAGTTTGTTTATGATCAATTCAGAAATCTCGAACGTTTCATTTACTGTGGTCTCTACTTCGAGGAGTTTCGTAGTAATTTCTCATTTCGTACATCGAAATATTGAATTACCAAAGGAAATAGTTTTTCACTGCCATGGTTGCTAGCATCAGTAGCCGCACTTGTAAACGGAATTTTTGTAAGTCAGTTTTTAGTTCGGCAATCGACAAATGTTTTAAAACTCCTGTAGCTATTGCTGTAGCTTTAGTATGATTATATGAATGTTTTTTGGCTATTACTGACCCCGAAAAGATTTCGCGATTAAGAGCGCAAGTGCAATCCAGATAATTGAAAAACATGTGATGGCTGACTATATGATAAACCAGGGCGTCTTCAGCTGCTCGAATTCGAAGGTCTTCCGGGTTTGATGTTACAAAAAATGTGGATATTTTTGAAGAACTCGCTTGATTTTTCATATTAGTTTTGTGTTTCTGTGTGTTCAAATGTTCATTTATGTCAGAAACACCTTTGTTTGCGTTTGAAATATTTGTTGAGCAAATGGTAAAGAAAGCATCCCAGTCATATTTATCTTTTTTTAACATTGGAAATTCATTTTGCAAATCACTGTTGAACAGGCATATCCGTTTGGGCATTGTAGTTGTTTCTAGCAGTCTACCTATCTGAAAAGGATGAACATTTGAAAGTAGGTAGGTTTTCAAAAAGTGTACTCTATGTAAATTAACTCATTAATAAATAGGTTATGATGTTTTCTGGATGAAGTACTGTCACTTTTTGTGAAACATCGAATATTTACACTCTCTCTAGTGGTTATGTGCTCGGTTTCGCAAAATAAGGTAAAACTTACCTGGCAAAAATTGGGTCCGCTCCGTTTTGCCGCCAACCTGCCGAAGCTCACACACGTCTAAACATCTAACGTTTTACTACGCGGCTAAATTAAATAGATTGCTCGTGTTCGCCATTCACCAGATCACACCATGCGTCGGTCAAGTGCGCCTCACCCCCGCTCGCGTAGTAAAATAGCGTCGGCAGCGTGTGCGGTGAACCCATAGCTTCTATTTACATAAATTATGGGAACGGGATCTGATCGAAAACCAGGACTTTTATTCACCCGGACTACAATTCAAACCCCGTCCGGACGCTCCCCGGACGCCTTCCAAACTAGGACAAATCCGGGGAAACCCGGACGGATGGCAGTCATACTTTTCGGTCAAACCGATTTACACCATGATGAGGTAATTCACAGAAACAAGTTGATATTAGTGTAACTACTTTGTTATATTTCCATGTCGTTATGCTCAAATCAACCCCATCAATGTTGGCTACATATTCTTCTGCACTCCCTTGTGTTTTTTTCTTGAAAATGTTGTCTGGTGGTCAGGGGTTATTAGGAATTCTGTTTCTACGGATTGTTCCTAACATATAGATTCCTTGAGTAGATATACTAAGTTGGTCCAGGACCATTCCTGGCTCATCTTAGCCCACTGTTTCGAATTTTCGCCTTAGGATTTTTCTCGCAAGTCTAGTAACAATATTGGAACTTGTTCCCAAATAACTTTCATTAGAAGCGAGTTTAGTGAACCAGTTGGAGGCTCTATTGTAAATTTCGAATCCATAGGAATATCTTGATATATCACAAAGCATGAACAATTTGAAACCCCATTTGTGAGGCTTCATTGGGTTATACTATTTCAAATGATGCCTTGTTTTTGTAGCACATATTTGTTCATCTATAGAAAGCTTACTTTCCATTGGTATAGCAGAAAACTGCTTATTGAGTTCTCTTATCAGTGGTCTGATTTTGTGAAGATTGTCATATTGAGGATCATCTTTTGGAAGCATAAATGTGTTGTTTTGAAATGAAGTATGGATTTCAAATGTTCAAACTCATTTATGCCCAAAGCACTGCAAACACTGGGTATTACTATGTCTGGTCGCTAGTAGCAGCGAGTTCTTGGTAGTTTTGATACAGACATATACACACATACACCTAAGAATTTTCGAATATCTATTGAAGAAATATTGCTAGGTTTATTCGGATTTTTCTGAAAGCTGTATAAGTTTGTTTTACTGGTGATATTGTCTATTAGGTTATCAGAAAAAAAGAAATTGAAAAAGTCGTATGGAGTGTCCAGATCTATATTGTTTGTTGGAAGTTCAATATTGCGTTTGAATCTTAGGACATCTTCACCAATTTGCAAATGTTTTTTGTGCCACGAGATTGGAGTTGCCTTTTTACCGACTTTGGCAGTTGTTGAGCTATTTGCGGTAGAAGTAGATGGTTGTTCACCCTCCGCTTATTCTTCATCAATGACCTCTTGGTAATATGGGGAATTTTCCCCTTCGGAATCAAAATCCAGATCCGCAATACTATCGTCTGAAAAATCTTCAAAATCATCTTCGCTATTATCCAAGTTATCTATAATTTCTGCCAACTCAACATCTGAAAGTGCTTCCTTATGACATCTTTTATAAGACATGGCCAACTGAAAAAACAAATATTCAGTTATTTTATAAAATAGTCAAAATTTTCGAAAAAAGTAAAAAATTGTGGCGCCAATACGCAGTTGTACATACCACCGCCACAACTGTAAGTTTCATAATGTAGCAAATTTGCTACAAACATTTTGGAATTGTAAAACAATTGAACGTACCTATTTCAGCCGAGTTACAGAAATTTCCACTAAAAACACAACAATTTCCACTTTTTCTGGCACTAAAACAACGGGCATAAGAAATATGTGACAGGCAACAATTTTGGGGTTATGCATCAACCAACATCAAGCCGGGAATGGAAAACATTTGAAGGCATTTTCATAGCTATCATGTCAGGCGGAGCGTATCGAACATGCTACACTATCAAATAGAAACTTGCATCAAGTGTATGTATACTTTTAATGCTGGTTTGTTGCAAATTAACTACCATATGAAATTAAGGATTAAATAATGTGAATCAATGGTTATGGATGAAAGACGTTAAAAAAGTTAATGGACATTTTATAATGACTACAACCTATGAACTAAGTGAAACTAGAGTAGAAAGACTTGGGGACCCAATATTCGAAAAGTGATGATGCAAGCTGAAGAAGGAATTTTGTAATATTAACGGTAGGAGTTTCCATCTATTAAAAAGAAAATCTTTATAATATTTTGTTCCTGTTTTGGCATGACCCTGTAAATAAATAATGCTTGGTTCCTATTTTGGCATAATTATATAAAAAATTAAATTACAAGATGTATAACATTTTAATAAAAAAAATAATCTTTCATCCAAAAAATGGACTTGGTATCTTCATTGCGGCTTTTTTTAATATTATACTTTGTAAATGGAATATAATTATTGTTTACTTGATTTGATTTAATTTAATATCAATTATTCAATTATAAAAACTCTTTGTTTTCCACTAATAAAAAATAATGTTTATTATATAGTGTTTGGTTTTTGGTTCCTATTTTTCCTTGTTTTCATCCCGAATCTGTCCGTTCCCTAAATCTGCGGCAGCCATGCGTACACCCTAACGTATCGTATAAGATGTGCGTTACCTTTCATCGCCTGGCCAAGCCTTGATTGATATATACACCTGTTGATGTCCGACGAACTGTTCCGAGAATTGACAATTAACAGAGAAACCTAACGTTCGTCCTATGAAGCGCGCGTGTGATATCGCGATATAACTACGGAAAAAAAGACGCAGACGAAAACCTACGAAAAATTTGACGAAAAACAATGTTCTTCGACGCTCGGTCAATGTTCGTCCGACGCTCGGTCAACGGTACCTCAACAACATAGACGCAGACGCCAAAGTTGACGAAAAATTATACGGATAATTTTACAAAAAATTTGACGAAAAATTCAACGCTCGTTCGACATTCGATCGACTCACGTTCGACGTTCGTTCAATGCTTGTTCAACATAGACGCAGTCGAAAAATATTACGAAAAATTCATCGCTCATTCGACGCATAAGCAGACGAGATATTTTACGAAAAAGTTGACGAGAAAATCAACGCTCTTCGACGCTCGGTCAACGGTAGTTCACATAGACGCAGGCGCCAAAGTTGGCTAAAAACTACAAAAAATTTGACGAAAAATTCAACACTCGTCTGACGTTCGTCCGACGCACGGTCAACGCTTGTTCAACATAGACGCAGACGAAAAAGTTGAAGAAAAATGTTAAGAAAAGTTTTAGGAAAAATTCAACGCTCGTTCGACGTTCGTTCAACGCTTGTTCAACATAGACGCAGACGAAAAATGCATCGCTTGTTCAAAAATTTTTGGGAAAAATTGACGAAAAAATCAATGCTCTTCGACGCTCGTACGACGCTTGTTCAACATAGACGCAGACGAAAAAGTTGAAGAAAAATTTGACGAAAAATTCAACGCTCGTTCGGCATTCGTTCGACGTTGACTAAGAATTTGACGAAAAATTAATCGCTCGTTCGATGCATAAGCAGGCGAAAAAGTTGACAAAAAAATCAAACGCTCTTCGACGTTCGATCGACGCTTGTTCAACATAGACGCAGACGAAAAAGTTGAGGAAAAAATTGGCGAAAACTACGAAAAAAATGACAAAAAGATCAACGCTCTTCGACGTTCGTCCGACGCACGGTTAACGCTTGTTCAACAGACGCAGACGAAAAATTTGACGAAATAGTTAACGAAAAGAAAGTTATTCGAAAAGTTTTAGGAAAAATTTGATGAAAAATTCAACGCTCGTTCGTTCAACGCTTGTTCAACATAGACGCAGACGAAAAATTCATCGCTCGATCGACGCTTGTTCAACATATAAGCAGACGAAAAATTTGACGGAAAACTACGAAAAATTTTACATAATATTTTTAAGAAAAATTTGACGAAAGATTTTACGAAAAAATCAATGCTCTTCGACGCTTGTTCAACATAGACGCAGACGAAAAACTACGAAATATTTTATGAGAAATTTGACGAGAAAATCGACGCTCGGTCAACGGTAGTTCAACATAGATGCAGGCGCCAAATTTTATGAAAAATTTTACAAAAAATTTGACGAAAAATCCATCGCTCGTCTGACGTTCGTCCGACGCACGGTCAACGCTTGTTCAACATAGACGCAGACGAAAAAGTTGAAGAAAAATTTTAGGAAAAATTTTAAGAAAGTTTGACGAAAAATTCAACGCTCGTTCGACGGTCGATCGACGTTCGTTCAATGCTTGTTCAACATAGACGCAGAAAAATTATACGAAAAATTCAACGCTCGATCGACGCTCGTTCGACGTTCAACGCTTGATCAACATAGACGCAGACGAAAAATTCATCCCTCGTTCGACGCTTGTTCAACATATAAGCAGAAGAAAAATTTGACGAATAACTACGAAAAATTTTACGGAGATTATACGAAATATGTGACGAAAAAATCAACGCTCTTCGACGCTCGTACAAAAATTTTGAGGAAAAAGTTGATGAAAAATTCAACGCTCGGTCGACGTTCGTCCGACGCTTGTTCAACATAGACGCAGACGAAAAATTCATCGCTCGTTCAACGCTTGTTCAACATATAAACAGACGAAAAATTTGACGAATAACTACGAAAAATTTTACGGAGATTATACGAAATATTTGACGAAAAAATCAACGCTCTTCGACGCTCGTACAGAAATTTTGAGGAAAAAGTTGATGAAAAAATCAACGCTCGGTCGACGTTCGTCCGACGCACGGTCAACGCTTGTTCACATAGACGCAGACGAAAAAGTTGAAGAAAGATTTGACGAAAAATTTTCGGATAAATTTTACGAAAAATTTTAAGAAAAACTATTCGAAAAGTTCTGCGTAAAATTTGACGAAAAATTCAACGCTCGTTCGGCATTCGTTCGACGTTCGATCGACGCACGTTCGACGTTCGTTCAACGCTTGTTCAACATAGACGCAGACGAAAAATTCATCGCTCGTTTGATGCTCATTCGAAGCTCGTTCGACGATCGCTCGCTAAGCAGACGAAAAAGTTGAAGAAAAATTTTACGAAAGATTTTAAGAGAAGTTATTCGAGAAGTTTTAGGAAAAATTTGACGAAAAATTATTCGAAAAATTTGACGAAAAAATCAATGCTCTTCGACGCTCGTACGATGTTTGTTCAACATAGACGCAGACGAAAAAATTGAAGAAAAATTTGACGAAATATTTTAGGAAAAATTTAACGCTCGTTCGACGTTCGATCGACGCACGTTCTTCGTTCGTTCAATGATTGTTCAACATAGACGCAGAAAAATTATTCGAAAAGTTTTAGGAAAAATTTGACGAAAAATTCAACGCTCGTTCGACATTCGATCGACGCTCAATCGACGTCGTTCAACGCTTGTTCAACATAGACGCAGACGAAAAAGTTGACGAAAGATGTTACGAAAAATTCATCGCTCGTTCGACGCTGGTTCGACGCTTGTTCAACATATAAGCAGACGAAAAACGATACGAAAAATTATTCGAAAAATTTTACAGAAAAATTTTAGGTAAAATTTGAAGAAAGATTATACGAAATATTTGACGTAAAAATCAACGCTCTTCGACGCTCGTACACAAAATTAGAAGAAAAAGTTGATGAAAAATTCAACGCTCGGTCGACGTTCGTCGGACGCGCGGTCAACGCTTGTTCACATAGACGCAGACGAAAAAGTTGAAGAAGGATTTGACGAAAAATTTTCGGAGAAATTTAACGAAAAATTATTCGAAAAGTTCTACGAAAAATTTGACGAAAAATTCAACGCTCGTTCGGCATTCGTTCGACGTTCGATCGACGCTCGTTCGACGTTCGTTCAACGCTTGTTTAACATAGACGCAGACGAAAAATTCATCGCTCGTTTGATGCTCATTCGAAGCTCGCATAAGCAGACGAAAAAGTTGACATAGAAATCAAACGCTCTTCGATGCTCGTCCGACGTTCGTTCGACGCTTGTTCAACATAGACGCAGACGAAAAATATTACGAAAAATTCATCGCTTGTTCAACATATAAGCAGACGAAAAATTATTCGAAAAATGTTACGGAAAAATTTTAGGTAAAATTTGAAGAAAGATTATAGGAAATATTTGACGAAAAAATCAACGCTCTTCGACGCTCGTACAAAAAATTTGAGGGGAAAGTTGATGAAAAATTCAACGCTCGGTCGACGTTCGTCCGACTCGCTGTCAACGCTTGTTCACATAGACGCAGATGAAAAAGTTGAAGAAAGATTTGACGAAAGATTTTCGGAGAAGTTTGACGAAAAATTTTAAGAAAAACTATTCGAAAAGTTCTACGAAAAATTTGGCGAAAAATTCAACGCTCGTTCGGCATTCGTTTGACGTTCGATACGCTCGTTCAACGCTTGTTCAACATAGACGCAGACGAAAAATTTGACTAAAAACTTGACGAAAAATTCATCGCTCGTTTGATGCTCGTTCGACGCTCGCTCACTCGACGCATAAGCAGACGAAAAAGATGACAAAGAAATCAAACGCTCGTCCGACGTTCGATCGACGCTTGTTCAACATAGACGCAGAGAAAAAGTTGAGGAATAATTTGACGGAAAACTACGAAAAATTATACGAAATATTTTACGAACAATTTTACTAAAAATTTTACGAAAAAGTTGACAAAAAAATCAACGCTCTTCGACGCTCGTCTGATGCTCGGTCCATGTTTGTCTGACGCACGGTTAACGCTTGGTAAACATAGACGCAGACGCAACAGTTGAAAAAAATTTGACGAAATCTACGAAAAATGTTAGGACAAATTTTACGAAAAAGTTGACGTAAAATTCAACGCTCGTTTGACATTCGTTCGACGTTCGATCGACGCTCGTTCGACGTTCGTTCAACGCTTGTTCAACATAGACGCAGACGATAAAGTTGACGAAAAACTTTATGGAAAATTTTTCGAAAAATTTTACGGAAAAAGTGACAAAAAAATCAACGCTCGTCCGCCGCTCGTCTGACGCTCGGTCGACCCACGGTTAACTCTTGTTCAACATATACGCAGACGAAAAAGTAGAAAAAAATTTGACGAAATCTACGAAGAATTTTAGGAAAAATTTTACGCAAAATTCAACGCTCGTCCGACGCTCCCCGACGCTCGTTCGACGCATAAGCAGACGAAAAATTTGACGAGAAATTTTAGGAAAAATTTGACGAATGATTTCACGAAAAAGTTGACAGAAAAGTCAATATTCTTCGACGCTCGTTCAACGCTCTTCGACGTTCGTCCGACGCACGTCAACGCTTGTTAACATAGACGCAGACGAAAAAGTTGAAAAATTTGACGAAAAATTTTAGGAAAAATTTTACGAGATGTTTTACGAAAAATTATTGGAAAATTTTGACGAAAAATTCAACGCTCGTTCGATCGACGCACGTTCGACGCTCGTTCGACGTTCGTTCAACGTTTTTCCAACATTGATGCAGACGAAAAATATTACTAAAAGTTTTACTCAAAATTTTACGAAAAAGTTGACAAAAAAATCAACGCTCGTTCGACGCTCGTCCGAGACAGACGAAAAAGTTGAAGAAAAATTTTAGGAAAAATTTTAGGAAAAATTATTCGAAACACTTTTCGAATAATTTTAGGAAAAATTTGACGGAAAAGTTTTGTGAAAAAATCAACGCTCGTTCGCCATTCGTTCGACGTTCGTTCAACGCTTGTTCAACATAGACGCAGACGAAAAATTTTACGAAAAATTCAACGCTCTCCGACGCTCGTCTGATGCTCGGTTGACGTTCGTCCGACGCACGGTCAACGCTTGTCAACATAGATGCAGACGGAAAAGTTGACGAAAAATTTGACGAAAAATATTACGAAAAAGTTGACGAAACATTTTAGGAAAAAATTGACGAAAGATTTCACGAAAAATTTTACGAAAAAGTTGACGAAAAATTCAACGCTGTTCGATGCTCGTCCGACGCTCGTTTGACGCTCGGTCGACGTTCGTCCGTTGCACGGTCAACGCTTGTCCAGCATAGACGCAGACGAAAAAGTTGAAACAAAATTTGACGAAAAATTTTAAGAAAAATTATTCGAAACGCGTTTCGAATAATTTGACGGAAAAGTTGATGAAAAAATCAACGCTCGTTCGCCATTCGTTCGACGTTCGATCGACGCACGTTCGACGCTCGTTCAACATAGACGCAGACGGAAAAGTTGACGAAAAATTTGACGAAAAATATTACAAAAAATTTTACTAAAAATTTTACGAAAAAGTTGACGAAAAATTTTAGGAAAAAATTGAAAGATTTCACGAAAAATTTGACGAAATATTTTACTAAAAATCTTACGTAAAATTTTAGGAAAAATTTGACGAAATATTTCACGAAAAATCTGACGAAAAATTTGGCGAAAAATTTTACGAGAAATTTGACAAAAAATCAACGCTTTTCGACGCTCTTTAGACGCTCGTTCAACGCTTGTTCAACATATGAGCAGACGAAAAACTTCACGGAAAATGTTACGAAAAATGATTCGAAAAATTTTAGGAAAAATTTGACGGAAAAGTTGATGAAAAAATCAACGCTCGTTCGCCATTCGTTCGACGTTCGATCGACGCACGTTCGACGCTCGTTCAACATAGACGCAGACGGAAAAGTTGAAGAAAAAATTAACGAGAAATTTCAAGAAAAATTATTCGAAACCCTTTTCGAAAAAGTTTAGGAAAAATTTGACGGAAAAGTTGATGAAAAAATCAACGCTCTTCGACGCTCGGTAGACGTTCGTCCGACGCACGGTCAACGCTTGTCCAACATAGACGCAGACGAAAAAGTTGTAGAAAAATTTGACGAAGAATTTTAGGAAAAATTTTAAGAAAAATGATTCGAAATGCCTTTCGAAAAATTTGACGAAAAATTTTACAGAAAATTTTACGAAAAATTTTACAGAAAATTTCGTCGCCTGTCGCTCGTCTGACTCTCGGTCGACGTTCGTCCGACGCACGGTCAACGCTTGTTTAACATAGACGCAGACGAAAAATTTTAGGGAAAATTTCACGAAGAATTTTAAGAAAAATTATTCGAAATGCTTTTCGAAAAATTTTAGGAAAAATTTGACGGAAAAGTTGATGAAAAAATCAACGCTCTTCGTATCTCGGTCGACGCTCGTCCGACGCTCGATCGACGTTTGTCCGACGCTTCGTCAACGGTAGTTCAACATAGACGCTGGCGCCAAAGTTGACGAAAAATTGTACGAAAAACTTTACGAGAAATTTTACGAAACATTTTACTAAAAATTGTACTAAAAAATTTACGAAAAAGTTAACAAAAAAATCAACGCTCTTCGACGCTCGTTCACCGCTTTTTCAACGCTTTTTCAACATACAAGCAGACGAAAAATTTTACGGAAAATTTTAGGAAAAATTTTACGAAAGATTTTACGAAAAATTTTACGAAAAATTATTCGAAGTTATTCGAAAAATTTTAGGAAAAATTTTATGAAGAAATTTAGGAAAAATTTTACGAAAAATTTTACGAAAAATTATTCGAAAAATTTTAGGAAAAATTATTCGAAAAATTTTACGAAAAATTTTAGAAAAAATTTTAGGAAAAATTTCACGAACGATTTTTACGAAAAATTTTACAAAAAATTTGACGAAAGTTTTACGCAAAATTTGACGAAAAATTCAACGCTCTCCGACGCTCGGTTGACGTTCGTCCGACGCACGGTCAACGCAGACGAAAAAGTTGAAGAAAAATTTGACGAAAAATATTACGAAAAATTTTACGAAAAACTACGAAAAATTTTACGGAAAATTTTACTAAAAATTGTACAAAAAAATCAACGCTCTTCGACGCTCGTTCACCGCTTTTTGAACATATAAGCAGACGAAAAACTTTACGGAAAATTTTACGAAAAATTTTACGAAAAATTATTCGAAAAATTATTCGAAAAATTTTACGAAAAATTACTCGAAAAATTTGAGGAAAAATTTCACGAAAGATTTTACGAAAAATTTTACAAAAAATTTGAGGAAAAATTTGACGAAAAATTTTACGCAAAATTTTACGAAAAATTTGACGAAAAATTCAACGCTCTCCGACGCTCGTCTGACGCTCGGTTGACGTTTGTCCGACGCACGGTCAACGCTTGTCAACATAGACGCAGACGAAAAATGTTGAAGAAAAATTTGACGAAAAATTTTACGAAAAATATTACGAAAAATTTTACGAAAAATTTTACGAAAAATTTTACGAAAAATTTGACGGAAAATTTTACGAAAAATTTGGCAAAAAATCAACGCTCTTCGACGCTCGTTTGACGCTTGTTCAACATATGAGCAGACGAAAAACTTTTACGAAAATTTTTTTAAAAAATTATTCGAAAAATTATACGAAAAAGTTGACAAAAAAATCAACGCTCTTCGACGATCGTTCGACGCTCGTTCGACGCTTGTTCAACGCTCGTTCAACGATTTTTCAACATATAAGCAGAAGAAAAACTTTTCGAATAATTATTTTACGAAAAATTTTACGGAAAATTTCACGAAAAATTATACGAACAATTTGACGAAAAATGTTACGAAAAATTCAACGCTTGTCAACATAGACGCAGACGAAAAAATTGAAGAAAAATTTGACGAAAAAGTTCATGAAAAAATCAACGCCCTTAGACGCTCGTCTGACGCTCGGTCGACGTTCGTCCGACGCTCGGTCAACGGTAGTTCAACATAGACGCAGGCGCCAAAGTTGACAAAAATTATACGAAAAATTTCTTAAAAAATTATTCGAAACTCTATTCGAAAAATTTTACGAAAAATTATAGGAAACATTTGGCGAAAAATTTTACGAAAAATTCGAAAATTTATTCGAAAAATTTCATGAAAAATTTTAGGAAATATTTTACGAAAGATTTTACGAAAAATTTTTTACGAAAAATTTTACGAAAGATTTTACGAAAAAATTGACGAAAAATTTTACGGAAAATTTCTTAAAAAATTATTCGAAACTTTATTCGAAAAATTTTACGAAAAATTATAGGAAACATTTGGCGAAAAATTTTACGAAAAATTATTCGAAAAATTTCACGAAAAATTTTAGGAAATATTTTACGAAAGATTTTACGAAAAATTTTTTACGAAAAATTTTAGGAAAAATTTTACGAAAGATTTTACGAAAATTTGACGAAAAATTTTACGGAAAATTTCACGAAAAATTTTACGGAAAATTTCACGAAAAATTTTACGGAAAATTTCACGAAAAATTATACGAACAATTTGACGAAAAATTTTACAGAAAATTTCTTAAAAAATTATTCGAAACTTTATTCGAAAAATTTTACGAAAAATTATAGGAAAAATTTTACTAAAAATTATTCGAAAAATTTTAGGAAAAATTTTACGAAAGATTTTACGAAAAATTTTTTACGAAAAATTTTAGGAAAAATTTTACGAAAGATTTTACGAAAAATTTTACGGAAAATTTCACGAAAATTTTTACGATAAATTTTACGAATAATTTGACGAAAAATTGTAGGAAAAATTTTACGAAAGATTTACGAATAATTTCACGAAAAATCTGACGAAACATTTTACGAAAAATTTGACGAAAAATTTTACGGATTATTTTACGAAAAATTTCACGAAAAATTCGACGCTCGTCCGACGCTCGTCCGACGCACGGTCAACGCTTGTCCAACATAGACGCAGACGAAAAAGTTGAAGAAAAATTTGACGAAAAATTTTAGGAAAAATTTTACGAAAATTTTTAAGAAAAATTTCACAAAAAATTTTACGAAGAATTTTGCATTCATTGTGTTTGTTGCCTTTTCAGCTTTTTGATGATGTAACCCCAGCGCACTTTTAAGTCTTCGTTTTTCTTCATCACTTGAAACACAAGCTTTTATTTTATTACAATATAGGTCACATGTTCCGCAGCTATCAATCTTGGTCCTTCCGAAACATAGATTAGGAAACTCGGCGTGATAATCCTCAGCATAAAATTCATAGGTGACATCAAAATGTGGAGTTTTTTCATGTATGCACGATGCAATCGATTAGTGTTATGATCAGGACTCAAAAATTTGAAGACTTACTTCGACTGTACCTAATGGTTTTCTTCAACGGAAAAACTATTGATGTGTTGCTTAATATGATCGCGAATTTCTTGAAATTATTTCCTCTCCTACGCGAAACTTTTCCAATTTGAATGAGTGCAACTTAGTTTGCTTATTATAATCAACAGTTTCGTAAAATCCATTAAAAAGTGATGTTTTCTGTTCACCGCTGAGGCTACGGCACTGAAACTTGCAAGAACATGAAGCCTACAAACAAGAAAATCGGAAAGTTTCATCAAAGAACTCAATGTAAATAAATAGCTATTTGTATAACAAGGGAGGAGAGTGCTACTTTTCCTCCCGAGGGTGAAGTTTACTGCCCGACGCGTAGCGGAGGGCAGTAATCATTCCAGGGAGGAAAAGGCACTTTACACCCATATTATACATATTATTTTTCCGCCTCCCTCAAATAACAAGACATTTTCAATAATTTATTTATGAAACTAACAAACAAAATTAATAAATACCACTTAAGATGGACTTTCACGAAACTTGGCTGGGCATCGAGGACGGAATGCTTGGCTAGGCATCGGGGGTGTACGTTTTTATTTGTACTTAAAATCCCTTGGTATTTTAACTGTCCTTTTATATCCCTTGGGTCTAACATAGTTTCTAACATGTGAGACTAAAGTGATCATTTTAGTCTCGGAATTGCAAAAATTATTTCATTGATAACGTAATATGACGTCACTTTTACTTTTCCTCCCTAGGGAGTAAAAGTATGACTTTGCTCCCTACATGAGGCCAGGAAATGTATACTTTGGATAGAGGTAGGCGGAAAAATAAATTACCTTGCTTTCTGGTGACTTCTTAGGAGCGATATGCATTCCTTTGTAATTTGTATGTTGAAGACCACTTAGGCTTAAGCGGTTTCTTTCTTTCTTAACACTTTCAGTTCCCTTTTTATTTTGTTTACCGTATTTCGAAGCACAACTTCCACGTGTTCGCTCATTTTGGCTAATAATACAATTATAACCTTAAAAATACCTTTAGAACAATGTGCAGCGAGTTATAACGAGTTGGCACTTAGACGGGTTTTTCCTATAATTGCCCACCCAGCTTAGACGTGGCGCCATCTTCTAACCAAGTTTTTAACGTTAATAGTGTGAGTATGACACTTAGACTCTTTTGTATGTTTGGCACATAGATCGCAAAAATAATGAAATCTCAGATATGACCTTTCCGGCACTTGGACGCTTTTGAATTTCCACGCTTCAACTATTGTCCGCGCGGGTCAACAACTGTGATCCATTGTCGGTCCCTGTTACTTGTATAAACTTCAAGGTTTATTGGCTACGTTCGAAATATACTCTGACGCATTACCTCTCATAAAAGATTCTATAAAAATTTGTAACTATAGCTATTCTCTCGTTATTGATGCAATATAGTTTTACCCAGAAAAGCAAATATCTCTTCGTGTTGTCAGATTTGCACGTGTTTTATTGATGGCAAACGCCTTATTTCAAGAAGATATCAATCCTCAGTCGTGAATGATTCTTCAAGTGAGACAGTTCAGCTCCAGCTTAAGTCAAGCTCAAGTTGTATCTCAGTAGTTTACTGAAGTAAATCTTGTAACTTATTTTATTATTTTTACGCTTCTCTTTCTCTGTATATCTCGTGAGTTTATCTATTTGAGCTACACATTCTCCAGAATATTTCGCTATTCTTTCTCTCGGTATCTAGATTAGTAAACGAGTGATTATTAAGTAGCAAATTTTCGCAGCCGTAAAGAAACATTGTACAATTAATAATAAGTGTAAATAAAGAAATAATTCTTTGTTAATATAGTAATAGTGTCAGAATTTCATTTTTATTTAACTACAAACAATTTTTAAATTGGAAAAACAGTGCGTTAATTATCACTGTGTACGTGCACGTACGTATATTGGCCATCATGTATATAAATATTAAAAACAATATAGATAAGGGCAACAGAGAAACAACAGATAATATGCAAACTCTTTAATGCCATCTCTATAAAATTCAACATTTTGCAGCATTGTTATCTACGGTAATGTGATATCCCCCGTTGGGGTTAACTTGTATATTTTGTGAAGAAACTAACTCTTTCGATTTTGTCACTTTCCCATTTTCTGTGATCAAGTTATTTTCCATCAAAACGTTAATAATTGCATCGCCATTATCTTTTTTAGTATTAGTTCCATCATTTACTGATTCACATATGAATGGTCCTTTTTTACTACAAGACTCGTCTACGTATTTCGCATAGTTAGTTATACCCAAGCAAATTTCTCCTTGTGGACTATCTTGACGCCAGTTAAAGTAGGTTATTGGACTGTCAGTTGATTTCCATACCCATTTGCCATCTACTTTTTCTCCATCAGTCCAAAAAGGTTCATCCCCAACTACAAAAACAATATTTACGTTAGGTGTTCCATTATTTCATATAGTAATAGGAATATTCTTTAGTCACATGCAAATTAACACGCTCCATATGCGACAATGTCTTAGAAAGAATCAAGTATATAATAATAATATAATATATGTTTATTCCACAACAAAACAGAAATATACAAACTACAAAATTTAACTATCATTTTTTATGTAGAAGTAAACAATTAATCACTGAAGCTGAGGGTAACTAGGTTACCAACAACTTGTGTGTGATATGATAAATAGATACAGTAAAATTAAATTATAAAGATACAATTAAGTAAATATTATTTTTAGTATTCACAGTGTCAGTATAATAATAATGATCAATTCGGTATAGTATTGACAAATTCAGTAATATTGACAAGTTGAGTAGATATAGTGTGTCGGGTAGGTAGATATAATATAATTCTCAACATATACATACACATATATACGCAGACACATACATGCACATATTTTTTTTTATATCTTGTTTATTATATTTTGGTAAAAGTCTCTATTTTTTGATAATATCCATTCTTCTATTTCACATTTAAAGTTCTTATATCTTCTAATGTTTTGTTGTTCTACAGGTACTCGGCTTAGAATTTTTAGGCACAAGTAATCAAAGCAGTGTTGTCTAATAGTTTTCTCTCTTTTAGGTAAGTTGTATGTGTTCTGTTTATGTCTAGTAATCATATACTCCACCCCAACCAGAGATGCCATAGCTCAGCTGTGACTGCACTAACAAAAAGTACAACATTTTCAAGTGGTGTATATCCAAGATGTCTCTCAAGTATTTAAACCAGGACAGTAATCCTCTTAGTTTGTTAGCAATATTTTTTGTTTGCAGATTCCATTTGAGATGACGATCAATAATAATTCCAAGATATTTAATCCTATCTACTTCAGGAATTTTAGTAGTCATGTCAATATCCAAATAGCCGAGATTTGGTAGACCTGTCTGGTATGTGTGATGTGTTTTATCTACATTTAGTGTTAGTTCATTAAATTGAAACCAGGTTTTTATTTTTTTAAAAGCGATTTGAGCCTTTTGGCACGCCATAGGTAACATTTCTAACCTCGCTTATGCAATTGTCGATGGTTACATATTGTTTTCGCTCACTCAAATAACTCTCTAATAGCTTATAAGTTAATCCACGCACACCGTAGAATTGTAATTTGTTTAATAATTTTTTATGATTAACGGTTCAAAAGCCTTAGAGACGTCCACAAAGATACAAGCTGCAGGGATTTTTTTATCTAGGGAATTGTATAACGTTTCTACTAATGAGCACATTGCATCCTCCGTGGATTTTCCATCTCTAAAGCCATACTGATTTTGTGAAATAATGTTATGCTTATTGAAGAATTTAATTAGCCTACATTTTAAGATTTTTTAAAAAATTTTACTTATGGTTGAAATGCGAGTTATTGGCCGATAATTCTCCATTTTAGATATATCACCATTTTTAAAAATAGGCTTAATTAACCCTGTTTTCAGCGACTTAGGAAAGATTGGCGAACTAAAGCATTTGTTTATCATATAGGTAAGTGGAGTAGCTATTTCATGTTTTATTTCTTTTAAAGTTTCCGATTTAATGCCATCTAGTCCTGGTGACTTTTTATTTTTTAACGAATTTATAGTATGTTTCACTTCAGCTTCATCTGTGGGGTACAAATACATAGTTGTGTATAGAATTTGTATATTCTCAGCATAATTTTGGGGGGAGGGTATCTTTTGGGCATCCTTTTTCCACAGATTAGAGAAAGAACAGATACGAAAGCTTGACAGAGAACAGTAAAAAGAGAGAGGGATGGGTAGACATACCCATTTAAATGTCCATCGTCGTATGTCGACTCCGTTCGAGCCGCTGCGCGAAATTTTTCAACAGGGTTGTCAATTTGCATAATATTTCCTTCAATTTACGATCATTGGTCAAATATTTTATAAGCATTATTGGTATGTGTGATAGTTATACAGATACAAATATTCGACATTCACTTGTTTTAAATCAATTTTATTAACATCAAAAGAATTATACAATTTAAAAAATTATAATGTATAAAAATCATACCATAAATGTATACTTTTTTTCACAAATCATATCTTTGGCAACCATGCACAATAACGGTGACGGCTTCAGATACAGTCACACTTATTTCACATGCTGACAAATTGTTTGATATTTTCAATTCTTCTTCATTGAACAATGTCAAACTATATAACAGAAAATTTTCCGGGGAAATACACCAAATTGATTTTTTAAATGATTCAATTAAAATATTAAATAACATGAGTGTTATGAGCATTGCAGGGAGAAATATTACAAACCATTGCAAATTTATTAAAGGGTGGAAAATTACAATTAATTCCTTGTTAGAAATATGGGCATATTTAAAATCAAAAAATTTTAAATTTATTTTAACAAGACGTCTAAATCAAGACTGTCTTGAAAACTTTTTTGGTAGTATTAGACAACAAAGTGGAAATGCTACCAACCCTACCCCCATTCAGTTTTCACGTGCATTTAAAAAATTATTTTTTATCAACTATTTCAATTCATCTTTCATGAATTGTGAAGATCAGTTTGAAAATTTATTATGTTGTTTGGCGCAGACCAACACTAATACATCTATGATTATTAAAACTCCTATTGCCATTAACCAATTTTCCGCAAATTTCAGAGTCACTAATTGTGCCAGAACAAAACGCATTTAAATATGTGGTTGGATATCTTATTGGTAAGTGTCTAAAAATTCATTCATGTGATGTTTGTCAACAATTTTCTACAAATACGCAAGTTTTGGACTTCACCAATATGTTTATTCATTATAAAGCATATGACAAGAACTTAGTATTTGGAAAGCTCAAAACACCTGAGGACTCGTTTTGTCAATATATTTATAATTTAGAATGCCTTTTTTTCACAAACATAGAGAAATATTTGCCGAACCCTTCAGTTGGAAATAATTTATATATGATATCAACAGCTACAGAATTTACACATCCTTGTGAACGCTTCCCTCACGAATATTTAAAAAAATTGTTCATCCGATTAAGGATTTTTTATTTGCTGAAATTTAGCAATAGAGATTTTAAGTTCCAGCCAAAGAAAAATAGAAAACTGTCTATTTTACTCAATTTATAATCAATAAATAAATTTTTATGTAAAATTGTTAATAAT
Organism: Galeruca laticollis; assembly: GCA_963921935.1. Classification (NCBI taxonomy): domain Eukaryota; kingdom Metazoa; phylum Arthropoda; class Insecta; order Coleoptera; family Chrysomelidae; genus Galeruca; species Galeruca laticollis. The sequence continues at coordinate 51,034,479 of OY998179.1, read as the reverse complement.
CTTGTTGATTCCAACGAGATTGCCTGCCTCGTTAAATTTAATATTTTTAAAGTTTTTGATATTAACTTTAGTGCTACAAATTATTATCAAAATTCTCCCTTGCGTAGGTGTTGTAAATCCTTCTACTCAGTCTATAACCATGTTGATATTGATATATTCCATGACAAATTCTTTACATTTTGTAATAAGCTAAAAAAGCTGTATCTTAATAACAAAATTATGTTTTAATTTCGTACTATTTAGTTTCAATAATTACAATTACCAATTTATACTGTATAATTGATATGTTATTGAATACCGTATTTGGCTCATCCCGTTTGTATTTCCTTTGATAAATGATAAATTGAGAATTATTTGGAATTTGATGAATTTTTGTAGTGATTTGTGTTATCTAAAAATATATTTATTAATTAATCTCCCAAGAGTAATGACTATTTATAACAAATCATAAGAATGTACACATAGGTATTAAATATATACATGAATATATATCCGGTTATGGTTATTGTTTTAATTCATGGCCCAATTTTAAAGATTTAGTGGAAATTTCCAAAAAAAACTAGATCCGGCACTGGAAATTGTTATTGTCCCCGAGTCAACATTGCAATTTGGTTAGAAATTCAGAAAATATTTTAAACTGGCAACATCGCGGCCATACCGAGTTAAAGGTCCGAGGTCATTGAAGACGGAGTTGAATATCGTTTGATGTTTTACCGGGATTCGTATCTGTTCTTTCTCTAATCTGTGCTTTTTCCTCAAATCACTAAAAAAATTATTAAATGCATTGGCTATATCTTTGGTGCTATCAATTAGTTCACTTTTTTCATTTAAAATGTTATTTATTTTACTTTCAGATTTTGATTCGCCACATATATCAGTTAAACATTTCCATAGTGCTGCAGATGAATTGGAGTTTTTACTGATTAAGTTATTAAAATAAGTCCTCTTTGCATTTTTTATGAGTATTTTTAATTTGTTTTTATAGTCATGATATTTTTTACGTAGGAATATGTCATTAGGGGTACTTTTAAGTCTTTTATAGATTTTGTTTTTCTCATTTATAGATTTTAGTAATCTCACAGTAATCCATAGTTTTTTAGCATTTGTAATTTTTGATCTTTTTACAATACTTGTACATTTTTCGATACTTTGCTGTAAGATAGAAAGGAATTGATCTATGCATTCATTCACATCAGTAATCGTGTATACATTTTGCCAATTTTTATTCCGTAACTGTTCTCTTAACTTTGGATAATTAATACATTTTTTAGGTTGATTTTCGATTTTTGTTTCATATGTCTCTTTAAATTGAATGATTAGTGCTATAGGGAGATGGTCATTTAATATTATTATTTTCATAATTTAAATTTTTTACATAAATGTGGTCTAGGCAAGTTATTTGATTAATGTAAGAGACAAAATCCGATGATTCTAGGGTATTTTTATATTGTTCAACGTGATCGACATCTGATAAAAGATCAATATTAATGTCACCCATCAGTATATGAATTTTAGATTCTTTTCCTTTTTTATTATTTAAATAACTATTGAGGTTCGTACTGAAGATTTTAGGACATATATTGGGTGATTTATACAATGCGGTTATGTGTACAGTTTCATTTCTTAATTTAATTTCCAATTCTATTGCTTTAGTTTCAGAAATTTTGACCATTTTGTAAAAATGTGTTAGTTTATTCTTTACATACAAAACTACTCCGTCGCATTTATTATAGTCCCCCCTCATTATATATTAAGTCATATCCATTTATATTAAAAATACTTACAACTTTCTGTCTATTCGTTTCTGCAATCACATCAAAGTGGTTTAGAAAAAGCAAAAATTCATTCACATTTTTTTGGATACTTCTGATATTCATATGTAGTACTGAGATTTGACCTTTTTTGTAATTTGTATATGTTCTAAAATCCGATATCGAATTTACTACTTGGGCCTCGATTTCCTTGTTCTCATACCGACTTAGATACAAATCCATTTGTTATGATTTATATACGCACATTAAAAGATATATAACAACTTTATTTTTTCGTTTACAGTCACTTTAAAGGAACGAGAGAAAGAAAAGTTAGTTTCTAGTATCTATAATTTGGCAAAAATTGCAATGATATGAACATAAACAATTCAGAATTTACAATGAAAAAAAAACGTAATTGCTGAACACCCACTCACTGTATCACTATTTTCTTTAACAGGTTTCCATAACTTGCGAAATAAGTATCATATTATAGAATGTGTAATTTAACTGAAGAGATGGAACACTTATGCCCGATTTTACCAACCAGCTCCTAAAGTTAGGAAGCAATTCACGTTTCACCACGCGCTAAGAAACACCTAATAATGAAGGAAATACCTAATATTATCACTCTTAGGTATTACTTAGTCCGTGGTGAAACGTAAATTGGATTTAGTAATTCCAAAATCTAATTTAGGTATTACCTAACTTTAGGAAATGGTTGGTGAATTCGGGCATTAATGTTGCACTTGTAGTCCAGTCAAAATGTGGAATGGAAAAAACATTAAATTATGTGTTCTTTGCAATCATTTAAATATTGTATTTCTTCAGTTTGGGCATTTTTATGGTATTCAATGGGATAATAATTTGAACAAGAATTAGAAAAGGAAGCAAATGAACAATTAAAAGTGATTCGCACATTTATTGAGAGAAAATAATGTGTAAAGTTCGTTAAACTAAGCACTCGAGATGGATGGACGTGATTCGTTTGTATCACTATGGGCAGTGACAGGATCAGGACATACATTGTCCTCGTCCATTGTGTCAAAACTATTAGCAACATTCGAACAATAGTTCTCTTGGCAATTTATACAAATCAATGAGCAATACATGCTTATGCTCACTTTCACTTCCCTTTATCCCGACCCCTTCTTAGCCTAAAAATAGATTCCATAGGACAATGGCTACATTACACGTAGTAACACTGGCTTGAAATTCGCTAGGTAAAGTAAGCTATAATTCCGAAGACATTGGTAGAAGGGAAAAAAGTTGTTCGTAATTAAAAGATAATATGAAACATTTCTTAAGTGGATGATCGAGGAGAAAATTGCTAAAAATGAAAAATAGGGAGAAAAAACAACGAAAATTTTTACTTTCGGAAGGAATAATTTTAAAAATGTTGATTTTAGAAAAAGTTTCGGATAAAAAAGTTATTACATTCAATTTAGATGAGAAACGGTCTCTACAATTTATCGAGATATCGAATTAAACGCGTTTTGAGCGAGATGGGTTCAGCTAACATTCGGAGAACCCCGCAAATTTAAATTTTTGCTCAGAATACACTAGGAATATTATTGGGTCACATGCAATTTACCACATACCACATACCACAAGTATATTTAGTGTATAATTACCTATTTTCATTAACAGGGTGTCATAACATGCGAAAGACGTATCGTATGCTAATTTGTATTATAACTGTAATAATCTACGGTAAGACTTGGATTGTTTATCTCTCCATGCCTTTCTCTAACACAATGATAACAACATGTGCCTTATGAACTGCCCCTTTGACTAAGAGGCGACTATCGTTTTACGTTAGAATTAAATGGGGACTGAATTCTGTTGTTTTCAATTCGGAGTATTTTGTGGGCACTAGCAATTTTAACATGTAGACTGAAAATGAAGAGAGGGGATAACTAAAAACAGTGACAGATTTATAATTGTTGCTGCCCTAGGCCCCGTTCTATGTGCCGCCCTTTTTAAAAAATGAATTTCATTAATTTTGATCCTATATTTTTATATAAAAATAACTTTATTTATTGACATAGAATGTTCTAATATAACTAATAAATATAACAAATAAGTAAGTTGTAAACTTTAACGTGATAAATAATAGTTATTTTCCTAACAAGTGCGGAAAGTGATACTTTCCCGCACGCGACTGCCGTTGACCCAAACGACGCGAAGCGGAGTTCGGGCAAGCAGTCAAGGGCGGGAAAGATACTTTACGCATGAATTAGGAACATTATTTTTTCTACGACCGCATAAAGATTCAAAAAGCACATTGAAAATATATATTTTATTTCAACATACAAAGCATTCCATGAAAATCCACTAATTATTATTAATATTAATGTTGAAAACACAGTTTGTTGCATTCTGCAAATGCGTCAGAATAGCCGGTCCAGAGTAGTTAGTTGGTGGTAACTGGCTGTTAAGAGTAACACTCGTAGATTGCAAAGTGCATGAAGATGACGGAGACGGCATCGGTTGCAAGTTGCCAGTACATGAAAGATTTTTATTCAAGATGGTTTTCTTCTGTTCTACGGAGTCCTCCAAATAAGTCTCAGCAACAGCAGTTGACTTCCAGCCTCCAAGACGTTTTATGTAGGTTATCCTTTCGCCTGAATCTGCAAGAAACGTTGCCGAGGATCGTCTAAAAATGTGACCTGTGTAACGTTTTGGGTTAGGTAGGCCTAAGTAGGTAGCGATCTCTGCCGGCATTTTACCAAATGTGTTTACGCCTACGCACTGAACAGAACATTTGCCTATTTAGTAATTGATAAAAAAACGACGGTGCATGGTGGTAGGAGGCCGCCGTAAATTTGCATACTTTTCATAGAGCTTTAAAAAGGTTCCATTATTTATGTCAAAGGATCTTGAGGTATGGTTTTCCGAATCGGAAATTTTCACAATAATTAGGTTTCCTTTATCTTGAATATCGTCAAGCGTGATTTTCACAAGCTCCGCTCTGCGAAGAGTACCTACTTTAATCAAAAGATTTATCTCATCAGGGGCTAACATAAACTTGGATATGTCTTCTTTGGTAAAAATCTGCGATTTATGTGGTCGAAAACCAACATTTTGCTCTTTTAGGAACGATGTCAATTTATGAAACTTGCTTATGTCCAGGTTTTGTTTTATTTTAATGAAACATTTCACCATCGAGTAACGCGACCATAGGGTATTGGATTTCAGTACCTTACTCAGCTCGGAAAAATACGCCAAAAAAACCTCTTCACTGAAGCAATTCACTCCTTTTTCCTTACACCAGTTTAAAAATTGGTTGTATTGCTGTTCGTATCTTTCTCGTGATTTACTTGGTAACAGGTCTGAATTTATCTCATCTGCGGCCTTTAATATTGATTTTATTGAAAATAATTTGAAAAATGCCAGAATCGGACACTTCGACAACACTTCGACTTGAAACTTTGACGTCTTGATTGTCATAACAAATCTTTGGTTACCACACCAAACCACTTGACTCAGCTTAGTTTGATTGTTATGTGGATTGATTTTGAGGAATGTATAGGGTAGATATATAAAAGTATCGCAATTTCTTCATTCCAATGAATGAAAAATAGTCTGGGTTAGGTTGAATATTAAAACCTATATTAGTTTTAATAGTAATATACAGGTAATATCAGTGAAATGTACATTTAATAACGATAAATTGACATATTTTACTTCCCCGCACCGGAAAGCGAGTTTTCCCGCACTAGTGCGGGAAAGTGACACTTTCTAAACCAAAATGAGTGCGGGAAAGTGGGTAAAAACGCACGGTCGTAGAAAATAAATTTTTTTTTAATATTACTCAGTTTGAAAATATCTTTTTCCTGGTTTTCGTCCGCGCAAAAACATCGATTATATAGTCGTAAATAATTTCTTGGACTAGTTGAGCTTCAATAGATAGCAACGCAAGAGCATAAAGTCTATATTGGCCCATGCTTGCGCGTAAATACGTTTTTACCCTTTTTAGAGTGGAAAAAGATCTTTCTCCTGAACAATTTGTAGCCGGAATACTCTCAAAAAAATACGGAGATCAACATCCACATTAGGATAAACGTCTCGAAGATTCCGTAAATGAACTCCAGAAATAGCTGAAATTACATCCTGGAAGAGTGGTTACCCATTTTCAAGTAGGTGAAATCTTTAGGGAGGCCTACCAGAAAGCTGCATCTATGAAAAATGCTACCAGTGGATTTGCAATAACTGGTATTTTTCCATTCAATAGCGACGTATTTCTCAATCATCTGTTCCATGCTGCTGAAGTTACAGATGTAGGAGCAGAGCAAGCCAACGGTATCGTAGAGACAATTATTGAAGTTGAACATCAAGAATATGTGGAGAATGAACGAGTTGAATATGAAATTGACACTCAAATACAAGATGAAGAACGTGAAAGCGAACAAGGCGATACATAGAAGAAGGAGGTGGTAATAAATACGCAAGAAAGTCACTTGGTTTTCCAAACACTTGAGAATGGAAAGAAGATTAGTGAGGATCATAATATGAATAATTTGAGTATCGATAAATTTCTTATAAAGCCATCTGAAATATCTCCACTGCCAAAAGTTGAAATGAGAAAAACGAGAAGAAATGGAAACAGTGGAAAATTTGGAATTTTGCATACTACACCTGAAATCGAAATACTGAAAATAAAAACTGCAGAAAAAACTAGACAAGAATCAAGAATGGCAGCAAAGAAAGCAAAAACCGTATTAAAAATGGGTATTTCTTCCAGCGACGAAGATAGAATTGAAACTGACGATGATGATGATGCAGCGTGTATTTACTGCAACAGCCTCTTTTCTACATCAAAATCCGCAGAAAAATGGATTAGATGTATTCGATGTAAAAAATGGGCACACTGTGAATATGCTGATGTGTCACCTCGTATGAAAACTTTTGTTTGTGAGTTGTGCAGAGACTAAAGAGGAGTATGCCATCATTGCCATCTCATGCTATGCCAACTCGTCGTTACCCTGTGGGCGAGACGACATAGTAATATAGTTTTAAAAAATAACAATATTCTTTTTGTTTGTCCTTAAATTTAAAAAAATATTAATCAAAAGTTTTTTCTACAATGTCTTTTATTATTGGGTGTCGAAAAATTAAGAAAAATATTTAGGAGACACTTTTGTTATGAATTTTTCATAAAGTATGTCATCTCAGGCACTTTTCCCATAATCTTCATTAAAGAATGACATCGTTATACTTCAGGCAAACCTATACATATTGTAATTAAATTAAAAAAAAATTGTAGTTGTGCAAAACTTTCTTTAGCATTTAACAGACGCGAAGCTCCTTATTTATCATCTTAAATATATCCCTAATAAATTTGCTGAAATAGAAATTCAATCGTTCCATTATTTTCTTACCTGGATATGGCAGGATATTAGCAATAATTGTATTTTCTTCTGCATTTCCAACATTAATCAGTGCCATATTGTGATGAGAGCAGAAAGCTCTAGCTTCAGATGGGGTTGCCTAAAATATATAGAAAAGTTTGTACCCACCAGATTTTTGATTGCCAAACAATTCTAGTGTGACATGCGCTTAAAGAGTAGCCTTACACAAGTCATGAAATGAAATAGCCTATTTTTTGTAGTTTTAAACAAGTACATTATCGTCCGTAGGGCACTTGATATAGTATATTACAGTACACGGTCCGACAGTTTGAGAGCTCCGCACTGCGCGCACGAATACCCTCGAGCGTTCTGGCTCGCAGTGCAGGAATCTCAAACATAAAACATAAATTAAAATTTTTCTTATTCTGATGATCCTGGTCTGGACCATAGCTGGAAGTTATGAGGTTATTGTATTGTCATCGGCCCTTGACCTCTGAAAATTTTCAAGTTAATTAGACTTCATGAAATTGGTAAAAATCAAGTTGAAATATTGCGTTACATACAGTTCAAGCTAATATAAGCGTGTAAAAAAAGATAATAATTGCACAACTAGTTGGTTTTTCTTAAAAACAAAAGTAAAAACAGTTGTTCTGTTAAAAAAGTAGCAATAATACAATTTGTTTCTTAATTTAAAAACATATCAATATCAAACTTTCGATTATGTAAAAAAGTTGATATTGAATCTTTGAATAATTCAAATCCGTTTTACTTATCAGTGATTTTCTCAGAACTAATAATTTTGTCATGTGCGACTATTACACCCAGTGAAACATCAAATTATATATACCATTCGTCTTAGTAACATTTAACCCCCTATTCATTAACAATAAAGTTGTTAATAAATATAACTTACCAATAGATTTCTTGAAACGTGGAATTTTCTTCCATCTTGAATAACCGTTTGAATTTGGCCGGGTGTCATTTTTACAAGGTTGCTTTCAAAATCTTCACCTAAAAATCAAGCAAATATGTTCAAATAGTACATTAAAGAATAAGTTTCATAAGGCGTCATTTTATCGCACGCGTCCAAGTTTAGAAAACGAGCCGAAGACGAGTTTTCTAAAGGACAAGTGCGATAAAAGGCCTTATGAAACAAGTTTTTTATACTTTGCGTTCTTGTGTCCAAGTAACAAGATTTAAGAAATAGGATAAATAAATTAATTTAAGAAATAGGATAAATAAATTGATTTACGAAATTTTGTATTCATGGTGTAGCGGTTGGTAATGCTGACATTAAAGTCAACTTGGAACATTTGAAAATCGAATAATTGTGTCAATTTGCAATAAGTTTGTGCGTTTTACTTTGTTTAATCGTCTACTTGCGTAAAAAATAATGAAAAATTGTACCACACCTAAACTGTTTGTTGTAGTATTTATTGTTCATTGATGCGATTAAACTGTTCCTTGGATTAAAATTGGGTTATGTTATTTGTGTGCTTGATTTTTTAGACGACGATCGTTGACGTTTATACGCAGAAAATGTCACAATCGTGTCATGTGGGAATGCACTGAAAAACGTAATACCTCCGATGATTTTGATGAAGGGGATCAGGGAAAAACCAGAATGGAAGGATCCATTCTTATCATGGCCGCTAAGGGTAGTATGACGACCTAATCGCCCCATTGATAAAGCTACATTTGGAAAAAAATTGACTGCCGTTTGGCCAAAAGCCGCCTCACAAGCAAACGTAATGGCGGGATTTAGAGGTACTGTAATATTTCTCTTCAATCCAAATATAATTCCTGAGACAGCCTTTGCGCCATCAGAGCTGAGCAGAAGAGAAGCAAATAACGACGAAAATACACCTCCAGAAAATATGAACCTAGCTTCTTTACAACCAGAAATTGTGTTACAACGTCAGGTCACGGAATTAATCGCAAATAAGCCAGAAACTTCTGGTCTACAGAAAAATACATACAAAAAGAAAAGATCTAGAAGCTCCAGCAGTAAAGATATTTCAATCCATGATACTTCTTCAGACGACCAAAATATAGAAGAAGAAAATAAAGTTGTAGAGTTGGAAGGCACCTTTAAAGATCTGCTTCCAATACCTGAAATAGAACTAAAAAAATTACACGTCGTAATAAATCTCTAAATTATAGAGGTCAGCAAGTAACCAACAATCTTTTTGCTAAAAATAAAAATCCAGAGAAAGAATCACAAGAGGAAATCTCTGAAAATAAAATGAAAAAGAAATCAATTAAGAAGGTATTGCCATTTATGCAACGAGGACAGGGTTATGGATATGCGTCTGTGCAACATGTGCATGCGATATGTACATGAAGAATGTATTGGTCTAACCATAAAAGATAAAATGGATTCTTTTATTCGTCTGACGTTCTCCGATTAAAGAGGAAAAAACTTTATCATTATTTTTGAAACTTGCTCACTTTGTGAAATAGTTTAATGACTTGTTTTTTAGTTTTTATTTGTTACAACAATCTTGATTTGTTCGTTTAGGTATTCAGTATAAAATATATGTTCAAAATATTTTATAATAAATTGTTTTAAAAGATCAGTTTGAGCAACTTTCCATAGCACTAAAGGAGGGCCTTATCAGTCTCCACATGTGGGCCTTATTGAGAACTATTGTTCCTAACGAGGCCCAATGTCACCTTGTGTCAACTTTAAAGTAAAAATAAAAATTGAAAATACTTGACAAAAACAAATAAATAAAAGTTAATTCAAGTTAACCCCAAATTATTGAACACTTATTTTACATTTTTTTTCAATTTTTCCGGCCCCCTAAGTTAAGTGGGCCTTATTTAGTACACCCAGCTTATGTTTTATATAATTATATGTGGCAACTTATTTGATATCGATATAATATTCATCAGTATTATTTTACTTTTCCGCCTAACCTATCTAATATGCGAGTATTGGTTTACACCAAAAAAAGTTGGAATATTGGATTTTTTTTGAGTTATTTTTAAGTTACTCATCAAGAACAACACGAAAAAACGGGTTTTACAAAAAATATTCTGTGTGTATGTCGTCGTCGGCCACTTTTCGTAACATGTCTTGTTAGCTCGATACAGCCTCCGAAGTGCAACAAGTCACCAATTTTATAATTGAATATTGTTCAAGACATCTCACACATGAACCCTATTGATTTTCAGCTCACCAGAGTCAGTACAACGGGTGCTAGGGTACTTGAAGTACACGTTTGTCATTTTTGGAGAAATTTCAGGTTGTTAGCATGATACAGCCTTCGGAGTGCAACAAGTCCCAAATTTCATCTCACAGATCAACCCTATTGATTTTCAGCTCACCGGAGCCAGTACAACGGGTGCTAGGGTACTTGAAGTACATTTTTGTCATTTTTGGATAAATTTCTGGTTGTTAGCACGATACAGCATTCGGAGTGCAACAAGTCCCAAATTTCATGATATAATATTGTTCAGGACATCTCACAGATCAACCCTATTGATTTTCAGCTCACTGGAGCCAGTGCAACGGGTGCTAGGGTACTTGAAGTACATTTTTGTCATTTTTGGAGAAATTTCAGGTTGTTAGCACGATACAGCCTTCGGAGTGCAACAAGTCCCCAATTTCATGATAGAATATTGTTCATGACATCTCACAAATCAACCCTATTAATTTTCAGCTCACCGGACCCAGTACAACGGGTGCTAGGGTACTTGAAGTACATTTTTGTCATTTTTGGAGAAATTTCAGGTTGTTAGCACGAAACAGTCTCCGGAGTGCAACAAGTCACAAATTTCATGATAGAATATTGTTCAGGACATCTCACAGATGAACCCTATTGATTTTCAGCTCAACAAAGCCAGTACAAAGGGTGTACTTGAAGTAATACATTTTTTGTCATTTCTGGAGAAATTTCAGTTTCAACAATTTTATGATTGGATATTGTTCGGGTTGTCTTATATATGATGCATCAATGATAATACAACGGATGCTATCGTATCTAAAGTGCCACATTTTTGGAGAAATTTCGGGTTGCTAGCACGATATAGCCTCGGGAGTGGATACAAGTGACCAATTTTATGATTGGATATTTTTCAGGGTGTCCCACAGATGAACACTATTAATTTTCAGCTCACTAGAGCCAGTACAACGGGTCCTATAAATGCAGATGTACTACATTTTTGGAGAAATTTCGGTTTGTTACCGCGATACAGCCTACAAAGTGTATACAAGTGACAATTTTATAATAGGATATTGTTCAGGGCGTCTCACAGATGCGGAAAAGTTAGTTTTAGTCTTTGAAACCATTTATTTGAAACCTTTCCATCAATATATTTTTAGTTATACGATTGTGCTCAAGTAATGCTCGGTGAAAATTTTATAAGTCAATAAAGCATTTAATGTTTCATTTTAATAAAAGACCTTTTTATGTAGTTTGTGCATAAGCAGATTCAATAGGATGTTCATTTGAAAGTAATACAATGGATAGGATATTCAACAGTGTCGTATGGAAAATAGTAGTAGTAGAATAGTAGATCAAAACAAAGTAAACAGCATATAGAATATATTTACCATTCATATCATTAACCTCATTTTCATTGTCGTTTCCATGACCATTGTTTCTATGTAATATATCTGAATTTCTTTCGCAGATTACCTTCAGAGATGTATCACAATTGGTGTCGTTCCAAAAGAGACCGCTGTTCTGCTCCAAATACACATTTAAGCAAAATTCATTTGAGGTATTTGGTTGATTTGAGCCCCAGTTTGTGTAAGTTATAGGAAAGAAATTATGTAACCAAACCCAGATTTCTCCATCTAATAATCTTGTACCTGCGGTCCAAAACTCTGTTCCAGCATCTGAAAAGATAATTTAATTCCTAGCCAGCTTTTATAAATACTCTTTGGAAAAGTGCTTACTATACCAATTGTCTAAACATAATAGTTAATAAATCATTAGGTTTGTTCAAGCCTTATTTATTTCTATCGTAAGCAAATTGATACAGTGATGGGTAATTCTTCAAATGTTAAGTGTATCTGCGCAATCGATTGATTCGATACTGCCGATGGATCCAAATTTAGTGTTTATTACTCTAAGTAGAAGATATTTCTATCCTACAATTGGAAAAATCTGCAATCAAGACCTCTTTTGTAAGGCGCAACATTGAGGGGGGCGCAAGCAAGAGGAAATATTTTAAAATCACGCGCCAATGGATCGCGCGCCATATTTTAAAATCACACGCCAACGGAACACGCGCCAACGGAACTCGCGCCAACGGATCGCGCGTCAACACTCTCCACTCCTCCACCGCTTCACGCCTGACTCGTTACTGCCACTGCCTGCATGTTGCTACTTGATCTTTAATTTGTCTTTCGTTTTGAGCAATCGCGTGAGACACATGTTATTAGTTGGCTTGTGAATAAGTTTATTGACGTGTGTTTGCTAACTATTTTAATGCGATTGTATTTATGTTCGGTTTGATCTTTTATCATAAATGGTACAAATAGTAGAATATAATGCTTGTTCTGTGAAATGAGTAAAAAACCAAGTGGCAGTGAATTTAGAAAGAGGGCGGCCAAAAGGCTTTTGGACAGTGAAAAAGTGTTACAGAAAGTCCCTCCTCAGTGAACAAAAAACTGTACCTGTAGTAACTGTCGCATTACAAAGCCCTGAAGATGAGGAGGGACCTACCCTGTCAAGGGGAGAGGTATGTAAACCAATAAGCAGTGACGATGTTTATCAATCAGCTGAACTAGTTACAACTGAAACTGATGATTCAGTAAGTGCGGTATTGCCGAGTACAAGTACATGTGCAATAAATTTAAATTTTAAACCCGGCTGTACAAAGCCAACCACCTCATCTTTAGTTTCATTTTTATTTGATCTTGATAACTCGGCTACTTGGAATACCAAAGATGAATATGTGCTAAAAACAATCTTAACTACAAACGTAAAGCAAAACTTAAATACTGATTTTTCGAACTCTGTCCGAATTTATCCAGACAAAAAGCGTACATTATCTGCCAAAATCTTCTCATGTATTTTACCCAATGGGGAAACTTATAACAGAGATTGGTTATTGTATTCGAAATCAAAAGGTTGTGTTTTTCCCATGCTTATTATTTCAGATAGAAAGTAAATAAACTGCGTTTAGTACAGGATTTAACGATTGGAAACACGCTAGTGTGCTCGTTAAAAGTCACGAACAATCAAGTGACCACAGGAAAAATATGTGTACATTTTTGTGCAGAAAAAAAGCCATATCAGTAGACACTTTATTGTTATCTCAATATGAAAAAGAAGTGAAATATTGGAGAGATGTTTTAACTAGAGTAGTTAGCGTTCTTCAATTTTCGGCATTGAGAGGCCTTCCTTTCCGAGGAGACAACCAAACATTTGGTTCCTTATCTAGTGGTCTATTTCTAGGCTGTCTTGAACTATTTAGTGAATATGATCCGTTCCTATCTTATCGTATAGAGAAATATGGAAACAAAGGGTCAGGCAATGTGTCTTACCTTTAGTCTAACACCTGTGACGAATTTATTTCAATTATGGGGACTAAAGTCTTAAACCAAATAATTAAAGAACTCAATGAAGCACATTATTTCTCTCTGATAGTTGATTCTACGCCGGACGTGTCGCACACCGATCAGTTAGCAGTTATTTTAAGATACGTTTCACTGAACGATGCGTGTGCTAAAAAACGTCTCGTACAACTTTTACCTGGTGTTGGTCATAAAGCGGAAAGCCTACAATAAGCAGTTTTAACTTTACTTCAAAATCTAAACTTAAATATTGAAAATTGAAAACACAGGCCTACAGGCGGCAAGGATAAAATCCAAAAATAACAAAGCAGATTATGTTCCGTGTGCTGCACATTCCTTGAATTTAGTTGGAGTTTTTACGGCCGAAAAATCATGCCTGAAGTGACTAGGTATTTTTCGTTTTTACAAGGACTTTCTAGTTTCTTCACGGGGTTAACTTACCGATGGGGATTGTTGAAAGAATGTATTAAAAATGAAAACAAAGAAAGGCGAAAGCAAAACAAAAACAGTGACACGCTCACTTTACCGAAAAATTTAAGCCAGACTAGATGGTCTGCTAGAGCAGACACTGAGCACGCTTTATCTAATGGTTATAAAGAGTTTGAACTTGTGCTGAAAACCCTATCTCAAGATATTTCACAAACACCTGAAACGAGAGTGGCGGCTGAGGGGCTTAGCAAACAGTTGGGAAAGTTTGTTACGGCTGTTCTTACTGTACTGTGGAATGATTTGTTAATGAGAATTGATAAAGTTAGTTCAAACTTACAAAAAGAAGAGTTGGAGTTTCTTGCGGCAGTTAAACAATTACAAACGCTTTAATGTGCTTAGAAGAAAAGAGGGACAACTTTGATCACTATGAGAGTGAAGCAACAAAAATGTGTGGAATGCAAGCTGTCAACTACAAAAGAAACAGGAAACCAACACTATTTGCAGACGAGAAAAGAGAAAGTTTTGATACGAATATGGACCCTAAAACCAGATTTAGGGCCGAAGTTTTTTTAACAATAGTTGACAATCTTACGGCACAGCTCGACACAAGAACACGAAGCTATGCTTCTCTTGGAGACAGATTTGAGCTATTTGACAATTTTAAGGTAAGATATTTTTAATTTTCAACCTCATTTTCAACATATTATTTTTACCATGTGTATACCTGTCATTGTAATTTGTAGTTTAATTTATTTCCACTTAATACTTAACGTATTACTAGAAAGCTTTACATACTATTTTTAAAGTGAAGGTAACAAACAGGTAATAATGTATTATATGTTTTTATTTGATTTTTTATGTGTCATCTTCAATGTAAAACTACTGAAAGTTTTGATATTACAGGACAACGAACCTCAAATAATCAAAACCCACGCAGAACGACTCGCATTATTCTACTGCAATTATGTAGATGTGGATAGTTTTGGAGAGGAGTGCCTACATTTCAAGCAGTTCTTATAGGTTGATAGTATAGAGAGACTTCGAGACGCATACAAGTATTTAAGAAGTCCTGAAACAGATCTTCTCTCTGCTTTCCCAAGCCTGGAAGTAGCCATGAGGATCTATTTAACTCTGCCAATTACGAACTGTTCGGCTGAACGAGGGTTTTCAGATCTAAAAAGGATTAAGTCAGTGACTAGGTCAACACTTGAACAAACTAAGCTTAACCATTTAATGATAATGTGTACCGAAAGTGATGTAACCCTAAAAATGAACTTTGATGATGTCATTAACGAATTTGCTGAGAAAAAATGTAGGAAAAAACAAATCATGTAAAGTTTTGAGTATTTATGTTTGTAGTTTCACCTGAAATAAAAGCTAAATTTGGTTGAATTTGAAGTTTTTTCATATATAAACACATTTTACTTTTTAAAACTTGTTCTTGTCTTTGCACGTGACTGAGAATAAAATAAACTGACGAATGACAGCGGCAGTATGAATGAGGAGTTCGTTCGGGTGTCATCGGCAATGCCCGTGAACCCCCGTTGATGGGAGGGAGAGGGGCGGAGATCGGGCCCGGACCCATCGCGCGTTACATGCAAACCGCGGGCCTGACTTTGACTAGAGTGAGAGATAAAAAGTCTGTTTCCAGAAGCTCGTATTCGATCACAGACCAAAATTTTCACGTTGCAGTGATGATAAGTTCGTTCATTGCCTTCGAGAGTAAGCTTCGAAGTGAACTACAGCGACAGTTTTTTAAAAGGAAAACCGCTAGAATGTTTCTAGGAAGCATATAGAGTCACAAAACACAAAACCCTCACACCATAGTATTGTATTAAGGAAGAAGAACCATAAAATAAAGGCGAAAGACACTTTTATCTAATACTAATAGTTAAAAAAATTCATATAAATATAGCTAACGATGACCGGTTCATAGAGAAATTGGAAGATAACGAATTTGGTTTGCATCAGGAAGCATTAAAAAAGATGTACCCTGTACACCCCATTGCATTTCCTAAACGTTTATAGCCTGAAAACAATTATTGAATACGTATATCTGATTGTAATAATTGAATCAAATAATGAAAATCAAACGGCTGAAATTGTGAGAATAACTAAGGTTGGCAGGGGTATGATATTGAAATATCATAATGTCTGAGTACAAAAACGTTTGATTAGTGCATCCTCCCAATAGGTGCTCAAACATGGACAAAATAACTAAAATCCAAATAGCTATGGAGAGAGCAATTCTAGGAGTAAGACTAACAGATTGGAAGAATAATGAATGAGTGGGAGCTAGAACGAAAATCAAGGATGACAAAGATTATGTAGCCACACAAATGTAACTTCGCAGGCCACATTGCCAGACAACCAGCCGATAGATAGAACTATGTACTACAACAATGGAGACCCTGGCTTAGAAAACGAACAAGAGGTCCCCCCCTGATGAGGTAGAGAAACGATCTAAACAAAATAGGAAACGTTGAGTACAGAATAGAGATACATTGAAGTAATGGAAGGCAGAACTTGTACAACGTTTGGATAAAATATAAGGCTGAAGAAGAAGAAAGATGATATTATTTCTGAATGGTATCTTCAAAAATTGATTAGTTAAAACGTGCTAAAGCTGGCAATATAAACACAATATATTTGACGGACAACTTTTAACCAGTCTCTGTAATGTCTGCAACCCTCCAATAAGCTTCGATATTACAATCATCGTCATAATGACAGAACTGTGGAATAATTTATAAACAGTTAGTTTCATGTAAAAAAGTAATATGAGTAGATTCCACAAAATAAGAGCGGAAACAGTAAATTCCAAGAAGCTATTGTGAATATTGCGATGTTTGGAAGTACCTATAAAAAATACAATCTTAATTGCATTATGGTATAGTTTTCTTCCATTACTTACAGTCTATTGTTTCGAAATCCTTTTTGATAATGGTTTGTAAAATAACTTACAGAATATATTCCTATCAACTGTCTAACTTATTGTTTTTCCATATGGCTAACAAACGCGTAATGGCTACTAATTTTGGCTAGGAAAACATAGAAATAAGTACAATTTGGCATTTGGCTGGGCAGTAATATACCTTAATCTGGGGTGAAGTCGGACAGTAGGGACTAAGGCGGACAGAAGGACGTTTTTCCATAATTTTTTTTCAAGGACATCTCGCCGGTTTGCCAAATCGCGCTGGACCTGTCTAGATACGTTAGTAGACATCAAAACACATTGGTGGATGGTCGTGGCGACTGTAATTTCCTCTGGTCGCGTACAAATCGGCTTTTATTTCGTATTGCGTTTTGTGTTGTTTTTTCAACTAGTGAAAACAAACTATTGCCCACAGGTAAGGTTTACATATAAAATGATAATAATACCACCTTTCGTTTTTTGAAAAATAACTAAAATATAAGATATTGTCCACAGGTGGGGTAAAGACGGGCACCATGGTGAGGAATTACAAAAAGAAGATACGCCTAAGTTTCATGAATTATGATGATACAAATTTACAGAGAGCACTAGACGATGTGAAAAAAAGCAAGAAAAGTTTCAGACAAGCATCAGAATATTATAAAATTCCTAAATCTACACTCCATGACAAAATTAAGAAAAAAAAAAGGAAAACATGGCGGTCAAACTCTATTTTCGGCAGAAGAAG
Source organism: Galeruca laticollis (assembly GCA_963921935.1). Lineage (NCBI taxonomy): Eukaryota > Metazoa > Arthropoda > Insecta > Coleoptera > Chrysomelidae > Galeruca > Galeruca laticollis. Next base: position 51,016,748 of record OY998179.1, on the reverse strand, counting down.
AAAGGTTGTTAGTAGAAGGCATAATCAAATTTGGTGAGTGGGGCTTTCCATTGATTAGCAGAGATATAAGATGCTTAGTAAAAAATTACCTTGATATAAAAGGAAAGAAAATAAAAACTCTTTTAAAGACAATTTACCTGGAGTTCAATGGTTTTATAATTTTTTTAAAAGACATAACATATTAACCGAACGATTAGCTCAAAACATTAAAAGATGCAGGGCTATTATCACCAAAGACAATGTTAGAGAGTTTTTTGGAAATTTAGAATCGACATTGGAAAATGTTGAGTCTACCCATAAAGTGAACTATGACGAGACGAATCTCACGGACGACCCAGGGAGGCAAAAAGTTCTATGCCGCCGTGTGTCTAAAAGGGTAGAAGTTATACAGGATTCCAGCAAATCAAGCACCTCAATTATGATGGCAATGACTGCATCTGGGCATCTACTGCCCCCATATGTGATACACAAAGCTGTCCACTTATATCCAACCTGGATAGAAGGTGGACCAAAGGGGACAATATACTACCGAACTAAAAGCGGTTGATTTGATGGCCCAACCTTTGAAGATTGGTTTGACAAAATTCTCCTTCCTTATTTCAAAAATCTTCCCGGAAGAAAGGTGCTCATTGGAGACAACCTCGCTAGCCATGTTTCAATGCATGTTCTGGAATGCTGCGAACAATATAACATCGAATTTGTGCTGCTTCTACGTAACGCCTCCCATCTTCTGCAACCCCTATGAAAAAAGCATGGCGTGCCATATTGCTACAATGGAAAATACAGAATAGAGGAACTATCCTGAAGTCGGAGTTTCCCCAGCTTCTTGATGAAGCTATTAAGAAGATTGAAAATTTAGAAAACAATACAAAATCCGGGTTCAGAGCTTGCGGGATTGTCGTATTTAATAGTGACGTTGTGTTAAAAAAAATATCATTTGTGGATGAAGGCGAAGAAGCGGCTCGAACAGAAAGTGCGAACCACTGGACCGAAACCTTACAAGAATTTTTAAAAGCGACTAGGTCAGTTACAACTGAAGAAACACGACCAAAGCGAGGAAAGAAATTTAAAGTATCACCTGGCAAAGGAGTTAGAAAAGAAGATCTGGAACCTTCAACCAGCCGTCCTCTTGAGGATAAAAATAGTTACGTTGAAAGCAGTAGTGATAAAGGGAACAAGACTGATTCAGATGACAGTTGACTATGATACTAATGATACTATACAAACGGGTACTTTTATATTAGTTAAATTTCTATGCCCAAACAAGACCTATAAATATTTTGTTGGATGCGTCTCTGAGGTCATTGAGAACGAGACGACTAATAATTTGTATTATGTCAATTTTCTAAGGAAGCAAAACACTGATAAAATGGGGCTCTATTTTATTTATCCAAATATTAAAGATATGTCTTTAGTAGATCACACTCAAATTTTTAAAATTCTTACAAATGTAAAATTTTTGAGGCGCGATAGGTTCCAATTCCCCATTTTCAAAAAATATGAAAATATTCGAATTGAATAATTCAACAACAGCTTAGTACCTAGTATAAGGTTTATATATTGTTTTGTGTTATATGTAGGTAGTTTTATTTTCCTAGAAGGCAGTGCCATTCGAATTGAATAAGTTCAGAATAAGTATAAGGTTTATGTTTTGTTTTTACTTGTGTTATTTTCCTAAAATAGATTAGTTTCTTATTTAAAAATGCGTTTTTCTTTCTTGTGGATTGCTATAAATAATTATTTTTCACTTTTTGTATCTGCTTACGCCCAGGGGTAAAGATGACTTCTGATGCAAAATAAATAGGTGTCCATGTTCACCCCACACATAGGGGCGAAGGCGGACAGCATTTAATCAAAAAAAGTAGTGGGGGTAATATTTTTTTGCATATTTTTATATCGTATCATATTCTGGAGATCTAGGGCTTCCTTCATTATTTTTTTGCCCTAAAGGGGTACGAGTTATTGGCAAAAAGACCAAAAATTGTCCGACTTCACCCCAGATTACGGTAACGTTTACCTCCATCCTGGGTACAGTAGGTACCCCGTGAATAGTAACTCTTGGAATAATTAGGTACAGAGTTGTTGATCCCATTTGTTTTATACATAGTTATATAGTAGTAAGCAGAAATTATTAAACGTGTTTTCTGTTTTTAATAAATAAGACTTTATTAATGAAACTGAATTGATATTTCCGTTGTAATATATTGTAATCGTAATTTTCAACTTACTAATATCCCTTATATGTTTATACAATGCATCATTTTCTTCTTTGGAATTGATTGTTACCAAATTCATGTTAAGAAACTGGCAATAGTCTAAAGCTTCTGAATAGCTTCCCTGAAAAATAAAACCAAAGCGTTAAGATTAGATTTTAGAGTCAAAAAGAAAACTCATTTCATTAAGAATGGTATTTTATATATATATATATATATATATATATATATATATATATATATGTTTCGAGCAATGACGTTAATCCGGCCAATAAAGAGAATGGCCGGTCCATAACGTGAATGCCCGTCCTTACTGGATATTCATTCAAAGAACGACCAATAACGTGAATGACCATGTAATTTGGAAAATGTTGATAATTCATAGTTCAAGCGCATTGTTAATATCATTGCCCGGCAACAATGTCATTGCCCACTACACAGGGGCCAATGATGTGAATATGTGGAAACATTGCATACGATGTGGCCAAAGGTAAAAATTGTTCACGGGAACCTAGAGTGGCCAGAGTCAAGAATCGGTTGAGCGTACCAATGAAGAGATTGAGAAATACTGAGGGCATGGATGGATGAAAATAAAAACAAAGACTGCAGGAATGAAATTTATCCAGTTCAATAAAAAACCACGCACTAAATTCAGGTAATCGTGGAATCTGAAAAATCATTAATTGCGTTATATTTTCTTACAAGGAATTGGAAGAGGCAATGTTCACATGTCCGGCTAGAGTAGGACTTGCCTCAGCTGACATCCCTGAAAACGCTAATTTAGCCACTGAAGAAGATTTTGAAAGCATTATAAAAGAAAAGATAAATTAGAACTTGAAAGTATATCGGTAGATACTTTTTTTGTAGGGTACGAAGGCAGAATTGTTTGCGAACAGTGTTCCATATTATTACCGCTTGGAGAAAAAGTTAATAATGATGTAAAATGCATCAATTGCGAGAGACAGGATAGTATTGTCAATTAGCGTAAAAGATCCAGAGAATCTTTGTTAAAACAAGCCACTAAAAGGCTGAAAATATCTAATCAAAAATTCTCTGAGGTTCATGTTGGAACTACGGTTCGTGTGACCATACCGGATTAGTAGTGTGGAAGATGGCTTTATAAGCTTGGTCAAAATGCGGTTAAAATTTTAAATTAGAAAATAATGTTGATATTTTAGGTACAACTCATGGTGTTTTAAAGCATAATTTAACCAGATCCGAGTTTAAACTCTGCGTTAAAAAGCTTATTTTACTCGACGACCTCAGCGATTTGGCAAAAAATAAGGAATTAACCCTTAGAGAAGTGGCAGCTGTAAATAGTATTTTAAGAGGCCAGAATTACAAGCATTGTAACTGCAAGGGAGGATGCAAAAATAATAAATGCGCTTGCCGCGCAAACAAGAAAATTTGTAGTTCAAAGTGCCATGGATCACTTTCTTGTCAAAACAAGAATGATAATTGATAAATTGTCTTCTTATTGTTTGTTCTTTTTTTTCGAATAAAAAGAATAGAAGATTTCATATTGCATAGTTTCAATAATCATCATGACATTTATATTATCAACGATATTGACCGGCACTTTTTGGTCATTCACGTTAGATACCGGCCAAAGATGTTGATATGTAAAATATTAACAACAATACTGCAGACAGGCATATGCTTCATATAAGAGCCGTGGGTATACAGAGGTCATGTGCGAGGTCTGAGTACACCCGGGCATAGTCTTTTCTATGCTGTGGGTGAACCTAACCTAATAGTATGCATTTCGACACATAATAGTATAAATGCAATACTGATAAGGGAACTCAGTATCAGAGATCTAATAGCGGTGATGGTGGATTTCTCGGGCGGGAACAGTGCGGGGCGTAGTAGTCATATGCTCTGCTTACCTGCCCTTCGATTCACCAGAATTTGCGCCTACTGAGGAGCTTCGCAAGGCCTCTCCTTATCGGCTGTGATGCCAATGAGCACTACACTATGTGGGGCAGCACGGGTATAAATGGCAGGGGGGAGGGCTTGCTTGACTACCTGGGCACCACTGATCTTCAGCTACTCAACCGTGGAACGTAGCCGACTTTCCGGAACAGGATTTGGACTGATGTCCTGGATGTGATGCTCGCGTCAAGTACCATGATAAGTATGGTAAAAGACTGGAATGTTAATGATGGCCCGTCACTATCGGATCACAGTTACATATGCTTCAGTTACAATGCTGTTGTTGAAGAACAATCAGTAAAGTATAGGGATCCGAGGACCACCAACTGGGAACGGTATAAACTGGACCTCACGAGGAAGCTCGATGGATTCCCTAGGAGTCTCGGTAATAACGATGAGATTAATTGGGCCATAGCTGAGCTGGGCTCGATTATTGACTCGGTGTATGAAGAGAATTGCGCAGAGAACACGAGGAAAGAGGGTAAGGGCCACAAATGGTAGAACAACTCTTTGAACTCGCTGCGGAAACAAACCCAGCGCCTATTTAATAGGGCTAGGAAGACAGAGTCGGAGATTGGGAGCAATACCGCCAGAAACGAAATGAGTACAAGAGCGCCGTTAGGCTGGCTCGGAGAGATGCCTGGCGGAACTTCTGCGAGGATATCGTCTCCTGACAGTGCTCTTGGTTGTCTAGAAATCGCACCCTATAGCATTTCTTAGATACTCACTTTCTCGGATGTAAGGTAGTCGAGCAGGAGGGCTATGGCATGGGATGTGTGAGAACAAAACGACCATGTAGGAGGGACTATCTCCTAGCAAAGGAAATAGTTAGCTATGAACGGAGTACTTGGGCAATTCGTACGTTTAGACCCTTTAAATCTCCGGGGAAGAACCAAATCTTTCCGGCTCTGCTTCAGCAGGGCTGGGAGGCTATTAGTTCAATCTTAGTGCATATCTTTCGGGCCTGCTTGACGAGCAGATATGTTCTTGAGCAATGGAGACAAGTAAAAGTTGTCTTTATACCCAAGCCCGGTCGTACTACATACACCGTGGCTAAGTCTTTCAGACCTATTGGCCTAACATCTTTCGTGTTGAAAACACTGGAGAGGTTGATTGATCGGTATGTGAGGGAAAGGGTTGGGCTTAGGCAGTGCTTTCACCAAGATCTGAGATATCAGACCTGACGGTCTGCACCTTGGCGGAGTGCCAGTTCCAGTGGTTCAACAAGTGAAATATCTGGGAGTGATCCTGGATAAGACACTGACATGGAAGGCTCACTTTGATACTCGCCTAAGCGAGGTTACTAATACGTACTGGGCCTGTAGGAGAGCCATTGGTTCGAAATGGGGACTAGCCCCTAAGACCATTTTATGGTTCTACAAAGTGATCATGCTGCCTATGCTCACATATGGGGCTCTGATCTGGTAGCCGAGTGTAACCTTGGCCACGGCTAGATCGCAACTGGTTCGCCTCCAAAGGGTGGTCAGTTTGGGGCAACTGGCTGCATGAAGACTACACCAACTGCTGCGCTGGAGGTGGTTCTTGGACTTCGGCCTCTTCACCATGTGATCGAGACTGAGGCCGGGACACACTCTTGCGCTTAAAAAGCTTGGGTTATGTGCGAAGTGAGGAAGGGTGCAGGCACGTCAAGAAGCTCAGACTTCTGGGAGATGCCCCAGTTTTGGCCCGGGCGGCTGATGTTTGCCGGCGTAAGTACTCCTTCGAAACCCCCTGTAGGGTGAAGATCCGGAATAGAGAATTTTGAGAGAGAGAGGGAAATAAAAAATCTCATGGGATCGTCTGGTACACAGATGACTCATGCTCCATTGATAAGGCGGGGGCTGGAATTTCCTCTAGGAACCCAAAGACACACGTTTGTGTTCCTTTGGGAAAGGGGATATCTGCATATCAGGCTGAGGTATACGCTATCTTGAAATGTGCGCCGATAAACCTAGACAGAGGTTATGTGGACCGACACATAACCATATACACCGACAGTCAAGCAGCCATCATGGCCTTGAGTGGATATACCATCAACTTAGGGATTGCTGCTGAATGTCGAGAACCGCTTGCTAACCTAGCAAGGCGGAACGTAGTGTGGCTGGAATAGATTCCGGCCCACTCTGGTTTTGAAGGTAATGAAAGGGCGGATGCACTAGCTGCGGAAGGGACCGCAGCTCTTTTTAGCGGCCCGGACCCGACCAAATGCCTTACAAAACAAGCAATCAGTAGTGAAGCGAGAAATTGGTTGGGAAACCAACACCTCGCTCACTGGAACACTCAACAGGGTCTAAGGCAGTCCAAGCTCCTACTGAGGGGATGGACTGATGGACATGATAGGGCAGCTGCAGAACTGCCAAGGAGTAGGTTAAGAAACATAGCAGGACTCTTAACAGGGCACTGCTGTCTGAGGAAACACCTCCTTAACTTAGGTTTAGAGGAAAGTCCCAAATGTAGGGGTTGTGGCTTAGCTGCCGAAACGTCGGTCCATGTCCTCCTCGTGTGTCCACATATTGGGCTGATTTACGCAGGCGAATCTTCGGAGTCCCTGTTATGGCCCCTGGGGACACATGCAGGCACCCAATAAACGGGATTGAGTCCTTCGTTGAAGGACTCGGCTTCATGGTTGCATGAGTATCAGGAATGGCACAATGGGCCCGCCAGTGGCCTCAGTGCCGGAACCTTGGCTTGAACTTGCTCGGCCGAGGTTCACCTGAATTTTTTAGTGGTAGTAGTAGGACTAAGACACAGTTATTCATTGACACTTATGTCATCATGACAACTAACCAACAATTCATAATTTTGTTCTGTCAAAAAAAATATTTTCAAATTCTAACTTAATTTTAATTAAAAATAACGTTTACTGATAATTATTTTCTGCTATATGTTATCAATTTATGGGTCCTTATAAGACTCTCAACACAATATGTTTCCTTCTTCTTCTTCTTCTTCTTCTTGTGCTTCTCGCACGTTGGCGGTCCTTTGTACTTCTTTCATGTCAAATGTAAGGTGCCATTTTCTGCCTTTCGGAAGATTGAGGCTGCATCTCTAGTTCCGCACCAGTCCCTAATGTTTCGCAGCCATGAATGTTGTTTTCTTCCCGGGCCTCTTCTACCTTCTATTTTTCCTTGCAAAATCAACCTTGGTATTGAGTATCTGGCGCCTCTGAGTATGTGTCCAAGATAGGATATCTTTCTCCTCTTCACGATTTGCAGAAGTTCTCTATGCATACCGGGCATTTCCAGCACCTCTTCATTAGTTTTATGTGCAGTCCGTGGGATGCGTAGGAGTCTACGAATTGTCCACATTTCAAATGCCTCTATCCGATTCAGAGTTTTGATTTTTAGAGACCATGTTTCTGCCCCATAGAGCAAGAGCATATGTTTCCTACTGATTATATATATTATCCATTAGATAAGTACCTATTAAACTATTCTTATAATCTCGTCCGAATCAATGTAAATCCTCGTTGTATTATACTTTATCGTTTATAATTTCAAGAAGACAATAAAATTTTATAATAACTCATTTTTTGTGTTCAATTTTTGTAATAATTACAATAAATACAGCTAATTCTTGTTTCTTTTTGATATATTTGAATATTGACATGATTTTCTCTACAATTTTATCTAAATTCATTATAATTATAGTTTCTATAACTTTTAATCACTTCAATATACTATAATATCCCACGATTCTATAACTTAATGTTTCACGTCAAGCAATATAAAAATCGTTTCTTAAATTAAACCTATCACCTAAAAATTCAATATATAAAATACGAAAAACAATGTCCAAAACACACGAAACAAATAAAACAAGTGGTAAACAAGCACATATCTATCTAATCACACATCTAATGATGAAAATGAACCTCTTAGAGAAGTTCACTTTAATCGCTGTGGTGGCGTAGTAACGGATCCCAATATTGACTAATAAAATTAAAGAATATACACTTAAAATTATTGACCTTTACCCTGACGTCATTAATATCTGATAACATAACCGACATAATCATTAAGTGGCACCTCTTTCTATTTATTGACTAATAAAATTAAAGAATATAACCCTTAAAATTATTGACCTTTACCCTGACGTCATTAATATCTGATAACATAACGGACAGAATTATTAAGTGGCATCTCTTTCTATTTATAGTGAAAAACAGAACAAAATAATTTGACATTTGTCGGTTATGTTAAACTTATTAACCTTTATCCTGACGTCATTAATATCTGATAACATAACCGACAAATGTTAAATTATTTTGTTGTGTTCTTCACTATTAATAGAAAGAGATGCCACTTAACACCTTAAAATGATTGACCTTTACCCTGACGTCATTAATATCTGATAACATAACCGACAGAATTATTAAGTGGCATCTCTTTCTATTTATAGTGAAAAACAGAACAAAATAATTTGACATTTTTCGGTTATGTTAAACTTATTGACCTTTATCCTGACGTCATTAATATCTGATAACATAACCGACAAATGTCAAATTATCTTGTTGTGTTCTTCACTATTAATAGAAAGAGATGCCACTTAATACCTTAAAATTATTGACCTTTACCCTAACGTCATTAATATCTGATAACATACCGACAAATGTCAAATTATTTTGTTCTGTTCTACACTATTAATAGAAAGAGATGCCACTTAATAATTATGTCGGTTCTGTTATCAGATATTAATGATGTCAGGGTAAAGGTCAATAATTGTAAGTGTATGTCTATCGAAAAATCCACGTTATAAAAGTGCGACAAGTACCTACATATTATTGATTCTGGTTAATTGGACATATCTGAAATAATTTAATTCAATTTTCTTAAGAACCTGTACTTCTGATTGTTTTATTGTTAAACTTAATTTAACTATCATTAGCTATATATGGGTAGATACTTACTTTGTAATCATGGGAGATGTAGTAATCTTTGTTGTTGAAATGTAAAAGGTCTAAATTTGGAGATCGTTGATGAACGTTCAAGATATTTTGCCAATCTGAAAGTAAAACTTGTTTATTTCCTACGAAATTCTAAAAAGCTCTAACGAGACACTGGAACCCATTATTTAAAAATAAAAATTTCCATCCGATTTTCGGCGATATAGACTCGTTTTATGAGTAATAGTTTTACATAAGGTACTATCGTAACATATGCATATAATATAAAATAAGAATATTTTAAAATTACGAAATTACCCTTTTCCTCTTCTGCGAAAATGTCCTCTCTTTTTTCATCGATCGGTCTTTCGCAAATAAATGAAAGTTCTTTGTAACAATCTAGATCATTCCATGATTTCAAATCTTGCACTGTTTTTATACTTAGACAAAATTCGCTATCTGGATTTGATTCGCCAGATGCCCAAGCTGTGTATCCTATAACATCTCCTGTCGTTAGCCACAACCAAGTTTCTCCATCAAGTATCTTCGCCCCTGAAGTCCAATACTCATCACCCACGTCTGAAATTGGAAATTAATTTAAATTGTATTCTAAGGCAAAAAGGGAGATATTTTAAAATATTTGTTGGAATTTACACTAAGTAATTCCAACTGTTCTAATTATCTATTTCGAGACACCCTGTACAGATCTCTTGGAACCAGCGTAGATGTCGCCGGGTAGCCAACAATAACGACTCTTTGCGCGCGCGAATTCATTTTTCAGAAAGTATTAAAACAGTCTTAAAAAAAGTACTGAAGTAGCTTTCGCCCTATTCACACATACCGTGAGAGTGTCTACGCACTTTAGACAAAAACTAACCTATGTAAGAATTTCGAGCTTTACTGTGAAATTGGTGCATTGTTGTTTAAGTTAGGTGTGGTTTGGTTATGTAACCTAACGCAGTTAACCGCCGTGGTCTTTCTTAAGAAAACCAGTAGTTCGTGCGCACTCTAATATCTCTCTCTACATCAATTACACGTTATCAATTCTCTTCTCTCTATTGAAAGTGCATTACATTTATAAAGTTTCTTTTCATGTACTAGATATTTTATATTAAGCGCTAACATTACAGTGTTGCCAAGTATTGGCATGAACAATTCTTGGTGATAAAATCTGACATGCTTATTTATTTTGTTTTGTTTTACGATCTTTCCAAGTTGCTTCATTAAAGGTCAATGGAAATTAAACTGGCTATTTTATTGACATCTCAGTAGTTAGTTTAACCTTTCGTGGTCAGCGGAGACAGGATAGTTTATGTTTAGATGTCAACAACCACCTCCCCATCAATTATACAGTTCACTGAAGTTACGTCTTCGCTCCCCGACATGGTCCTTCGAGCCAAGGATATGATCCTACGGATGTGAAGTTTCATTTTTCTAGTACTTTCTCGAACTTTCCGGTCATCACGTGATCGGTTTCTCTCAAGGGTTCTCGTTTTTTCGCCGTTAACTAGTGCAGTACCGTTAAAACCAGTTAAGTGCGCGAAACAAAACTTTCGTATAAGCATCGTAATTTTTTTTTTAGTCACGAGGGGGTTAGGGTTCAGGTGCCCTAATTGTTGCCGCTCAGCCATTGATTGGCTTATTGTGCACCCCCCCCTCACAGGTATTAAGCAGAGTCCCATTCTAAATTCTTAGCGAAGATTGAGATTCGTCGGACTATGTTTTCCTGCATTCCCTCCTGATTTGTGCCTATGAAGATATCTAGACAGGAGACTCGCCTTCTGCACAGGGCAGGGCAATCGAAGACCACGTGCTTTGCGGTTTCTTCTACTTCTCCACACATCCTGCAAATGGGATTTGTTATTTCAATCCCCATTTTCATTAGGTGTGCCAGTTATGAATCCTACCACTTTTCGCAGTTCTTTCCTACCCAGCCTAAGAGTATTTGCTGTGTAGGAACTCGATGGTCCTTTTAACATTCTTTTGGACTGAGCATGTCCCGTGATTCTGTTCCAGCGTTTTTTGTGTTCAAGCGACACCCAGTTGGAAACAATTTTTCGTACGGCGCTGTATGAAACGCCGTATGCTGGTTCTGGTCCCATGAGGGTGAGATGAGCTCCTTTCTTGGCACACTTGGCTTGCTCTATCTTGCTCACCAAGCTATGCAAGGCTGTTTCGCAAGATTTGCCACTTTGGTAGGCATGTTGATTGAGGTGCAGCGGCTTGTCGCCCAGCACCGTGACCCTCAAATGCCTATCTATCATCTTCTCTAGTGCCTTAAGAAGAAATGACAAGAGACTTATCAGACGATGAGCCTTTGCAGTATCGTAAGAGGGTCTTCCAGGTTTTGGTATGAATACCACCTTAGAGATTTCCCACACCGTAGGTATAACTCCTGTGGCTAGCATCGTAATAGTGTCAAGAAGATTTTTTGGTTTCCACGAAAAGCCAACTCATTTCCCTATCTACAAGAAGTTGCAGCGACGTGGCAACAGCGCAGAAAGACTAGCTCATCCTAGTTTGTTTAAAAGAAGTAAGCTTTTAGCATCTATCTCTACAGCGCTGGTTCATGCACATAGCCAGCTCAGAAAATAATACAGAGGCAAGCCCGAAATCAATAGTTCATCTAGATCTCAAACAAGTGGTAGAAGAAGAAGAAAAATCATTTGAAAGGGAATTCATTGCCTAATAAAATATTTTATCATAGTTTCATTCCAGTGGTTTTAATGGCCGCTAAGTGGTAGTGATTAAACAATTGTTTTGTTATCAACTTTCTGTGGGAATCTTCAAATGCGATGCTATATTTTTTAATAATTTACTTCAAAGAGGATGGAATTTGAAAGAAATGGTAAACACCGCACCGCGTACTAGGAGATCGAGTTTTATATTTAAGTAAATTGAAAATTTTACATAATGTAGTAGGTGTACAGATGTCATAAATTGTCGGCAACTTAAATATAAAATTAATGTAGAGTGAATTTATGAACGGTTAGTAATTTAAAAATAGGTAATACCTTCAACAAATGGCGAAGCTTATGGATATGTTGAAAGTGTATTTTGAATGTTTTGAGAATGCTCCGATTGCAGCACGAGAATATGTATTAAGATATCCATTGCGCCAACATTTTGCAGATCATTTAAAAATTCGGCTGAACGTTTAAAACCAACCGAATTTCAACCTAAAAGAAATTCTACACGACGGCGAAGAAACGGTAAAGAAATAGATGAAATACATGTTTTAGGATACATTACTGCAGATCCAAGTTATTGTAAGAAAACTAGCTTGCGAGTTAGGAATTTCTAGATATTGTGTTCACTCTATTTTGAAAACAAATCGTGTTCATCCGTGTCGTGTATCTCGTCATCAAGAATTAAAAGCTACAGATTACGATTAAAGAATGGATCATTGTAATTGGCTTAAAGATATGCTGAATGAAAATCCAAATTTTTTATCAAATATGTGGTCTTATGAAGCTATATTTCCAGTAATGGATATGTAAGTAGACATAACACACACTATTAGTCTGATTAAAATTATAGGCCCTTTTGTTTTTGATGAACATTTAAATGGTGAGCGTTACTTAAGATTATTTGCCTATATTATTAGAAGATGTTCCTTTAACAGTACGACAAAATATGTGGATACAGCAAGATAGCTGCCTAGTCCACTTTACAAATGAATTCATGCATTTTTTAAGCCAATAACGATATGAGTATAGGTGGATAGGAAGAGGTAGTATATTCCCGTGGCCGCCAATATCTCCCGACCTTACTGTGTTAGATTTGTATCTATGGGGTCGAATTAAAGATTTAGTATTTCAGACAAGACCTGCAAATAGAGCAGATCTTATTCAACGAATACAAAACGGAATTGACAGTATTCCCAGGGCTGAAATAGAAGCTACTGTCTTTTATACCACGCAGAGACTGAATATCTGCATCGAAAAAGATGGGAAGCATTTCTTCTGGACCTTAGACTTGAAGAGAGGATATTGGCAGGTAGAACTGGCTCCAGAAGGTCGAGAGAAGACAGCTTTCACCGTCGGTTCAGGGCTGTGGCAGTTCAATGTTATGCCATTCGGACTTTGCGGCCACTTTTGAGATATTAATGGAGACGGTATTGAAAGGACTCTCCTGAAAGACGTGCCTCGTATACCTCGACGATATCGTAGTCGGCAGGTCGTTCGAAGACCACGTGAGAAACCTGGAGGTAGTATTCCTGCGCCTGAGGAACTCCAGTAAACATATTTTACGTCGAAAAGATGTCACGCAAGCTGTAGATGTCTCCAAAGGGGTGCTTCATGGTCACAAAAATATATGAATTACACTCAAATTAAGGCGGATACGACAAAACTGAATAAAAGTAACATACTTTTAATCTCAATCTTACTTTCTCGTAACACCAAAACAATTAAAAATACCATGGTAGTAAAAGAGCATTCACATTTAGTTTAGTCGACTGTACAATAATGGTAATGGTAAATTTATTCCATTCGGCTGATCCACACTGTATATTTGATTATACAATTAAACCGATAGGCTATAAACTACCACACATTTTAATAAACGCAGTCAATAGTACTCACTTCCATTTTCAATTAATTTTTGAATGGTTTTTTGTTCTTCTTCGGACTCTATGGTCACCAAATTCATATGTATATTTTCACAGAAATCCATTGCTTGCAAAAAACTTACCTAAAACAAAATGGTCGATATTAAATTACAAGGGTTGTCTGAAAAGTTTGCAACCTAACAAATAGACATTTTGTTTTAAACTTTAGTTTTATTTTTCAACATAGTCCTCTTTTATGTCAATACATTTGTTCCAGCGATACTCTAACTTTTTTAACCCTTCCCAATAATTGTTTCCGTCTTTCTCTGCAAAATAGTCATTTACGTATGCTATCACTTCCTCGATGAACATATCTGTCCTCCAAGCTAAATTTTTAGGTTAAGTTAGGTTAACCAATTCAAAGTGTAATTCGTGAATTTTAGTAGCCATAGCGAGAGCTGAAGTGTGAACGGGTGCGTTGCCCTGGGGAAGAAGCCCTTTTTTTCGTTTACGAATGCAGTCGATTTTCACAATTTCTATCTTTAGATTATCAAATAATGATGAGTAATAGTCTTCAGTCATTGTTTTACCTTTTTGAAAATAATCGATCAGCAACAGCAACAGAAAACAGTCTTTGTCTATTTCGGAACAGGTTCAACCTTAACGATTATACTTTGATTGTTCTTTCGTCTCAGGAGTGTAATAGTAAATTCAAATAAATTGACAAAAACATGTTCATGCTCGGATTTATTTTTGATCCAAAGTCAGCAAACTTGGTACCTACCCAACGCACGGATAGCTTACGCATGCCAAATTATTAAGTGAAAATATGACAAACGCGTCTTTCTGATATGCCGTTAGCTTTTGCTATCTCTGTAACCTCAATTCGACGGTCAACCAGTACCATTTTTCGAGATTATCGCCGGTTGTCGCAGTTTTTGGCTTTCTTAAATGCTCATAATCAGTCAAGCTGGTTCGTTCAGGTTTAAATTCAGCTACCCTAAATTTCACAATCGTAACTGATGGTACAGAGTCTCTGTATACTGCGTCCAACTCATCTTTGATTTCCGTGGGCGTGTTGCCTTTCAAAACAAATTCCTAATATCTGATCGGTACTCAATTTTTTTCTTTTCTGTGAATACCCTCACAACGATTTACTCAAGTGATTGTCATACAACAACTGACCATGCAAAATAGCTGAAATTTCAGCGAGTATTTTTCAACACATTCCTCACATTAGGAAAAAGTTCTGCCATCTTCACGTTCAGGTCGGAAACTTTTCAGATACTGTGGAGCGTCGATTATCCGAACGACCGCTTAACCGAACTATTATGCCCGAGGCAGGATAGCAAAATTTTAGACCTCTAGACTAATAAGGCTGACGTCACCGCTAGCACCTCATCAACAAGTTTCATGATAAATGAAAACATAATTGATGCTTTTGAAGAGCTTACTCGCTTAGATATTGCTTGCGTTGGTTTGAAACATAAGCTGAAAGCGACCGTTAACAAATATATGTTCTTAAAAAAGTGTATGACCCAGTGGCTCGGTAGCGGCTGAAGAATTTTTTAAACTTTAATTGAACATACTACCTGTTTTATTACAAGATATGATACAATAAAAGAAGATATGACACCGACCATGTGGGCGTGTTTTGTTGAAAATTATTCGAAATTTGAACTTTGTAGCTTTTGAAAAATGAGGTGTGCGGTTTATGGTTATGCTGTTGACAGTTTTTTAGCTTTCCTAAAGACAAGAAAATGCAGAGTAATAGGAAACGACTGTGTACGCGCCAGGACAACTTTAATGTGAAATTTTCTCGTATTTTGGTAGCGGATCCCAAGTATCACTCATCTGCTTATCAGAGTAAAAATATATTTTATTAAGTAAAATATGTTTCTGAACATATACCAATAGGGTTGCCATGAAAAATATGGTCATAGCTATAATTAATAAAAATTATTAAAAATGACTTGCTTGCCAAGTGAACGAAATTCCAATGGAAAGCATACAATATACAGAATATCCAACAGTTATGTTGCCTATCTTTTTCTGGTCCCTATTACCTGGTTGCCGTATATAAACAGGTAAGTTGATATCAGTAATTGCACGCATATGCTTTATGCTTACAACTTGAAAAATATATCGAATTGAAGGTAATTTCATAACGAATACAGTAGTCTAGAATTGCTTTGCATTATCCGTTCGTAAATAACGGCTGCCACACTTTTAAATTAAAAGAATCGCAGCCAGCAACGATGTATGACAGAGAAGGATTGCGCATACTATTTGATTCGATAGAGAAGGACGCAGTACAACAGCTATTGAGAAGAGTTTTGGTTTGTAAATACGTGTTTTGTGGATAAATAAAAAATTACAAAGATGTGTTTTTAAGCAAGTCAAGTGATTCGGTGATTTATTTTTATGGAAATGTTTTTGAAAACTATTATTTTAAATCGAAAAACTTTCAGGTCCTCGTCCAACCAGACCTACAGATTTTCTGCAAAGTCTGAAACATTTTCGTTTCAAAGAGGCTTTGATACAGTTTTTAGCTAACTACTGGGAGAATGACTATTTAGTACCAACAATCCAGAACACAAAAATGTTTTTGATCGTAGAAGAAAACTGTTATTCTTATCAAACACTACAAAATTGCGCAATTAAAACTAAAGAAAATGATGACCAATGTCATCACGAAGAAGCCGATACAAGAATATTTTTTCACGCTTATAAAGCCGCACCGAGTTCAAGAATTTTAATTAAATCAGCTGACACAGATGTTTTGGTGATTTTTATTGGCAATATACATAAAATTCCAGAAACTCAAATTTGGCTTGAAAGCTCAATGGCACTGAAAAAAATGACGATTAATTGCATGGATTGCACGGAATTTTGATCAAATTTATGCCTAAGTCTACCTGCTGTTCATGCATACACAGGTTCCGATTATACGACTGCTTTTAATAATAACGGAAAAGTTAGACCATTTCTAATTTTTCCACAAAACACGTGTTTACAAACGGACTATTTGCCCAAAACGTTTTGCAAAGCAACCCTTTACTAATGTATTCGTTATTAAATTGCCTTCATTTTTTATTATTTTGAGATCGTTAATTCTTCGTATGATTTTCCTTTCGAAAATTTTTAATTTTTCAGGGTCCATGGCAGTGAGGCACATTGCTTCCGCTGCATATGTTAGAATTGGACGTATTGCTACTTTATATACTTTCAGTATTTTTTTGTACTTCCAAAATATCTTACTGCCCATTATTATTCGCTGGGTTATTTTCTCGCTTCGATTATTATTGCTGGTAATAATTACCCCTAGGTATTTAAAGATTGACACTTTTTCGAAACAATTTTCCCCTATTTTTATCTTTTTTATGTTCGGTTTCTCTCTTCTTGAGCATATGAGATATCTTGTCTTCTCTTCGTTAATTTGTAATCCTCTCTTGCTTACCACTTGAAGTCTAAGTTCTTTTTCAATCAATCCTTCATATTTCATCATCAAACTCTTCACTTTCTCTTCATATTCCTTATTTCCACTCATCAACTCCAATTCTACCATAATTCCATTCCTCTTTATATTCCATAACTTCCTATTATCCTCTTCAATTGCCAATACATCCATATTTACCTCCTCAAATTCAATTATTTTACCATTTAATTCTATCTATCTATTCAAAATCAATTATTTCCTTATATTTCATCAATACATCAATAACTATGTCTGTTTCTAACTTCTTCATCGACTATGCTTACATATCAACTTCTTTTTCATCCTTTAATTCAATCTTTTGTATCATATATTTGCTTAGTTCATATAACTTCCGTCCGTTTGTTCTTATAAATTTGATTATTTCATCCTGTCCATATATTTTGTTGCTTAATTTCATTTCTATTTTCATTATCATTTCTTCTATCAAAGTTTCTAAAATCTCTTCTATTCTCACAATACTTGTTGTCATAAATTTTATCTCCATTTCCATATATTCGTTTTTCATTTCGGTAACTTCTATTTTCATTTCCATAATTCATATCAACATGTCTATCATTTCTTCTATTATCAATCCATGTTTATATAATTTGTATTTAAATATGTTTTTAAATATTACTTGTTAATCATAAACCTTTTATTTACACATCGTTTTTATATCCATTCTTTACCATGTACAATTCCTTTTCGTGTTCTAGATTTCATTCCTATAATCCTGTCATATAATTCAATTTTATTTTCTTTTCCTAAACTTCGTCTTATTCTCTTCTCTTATTGTTTGATTCTCTTTGAGTTTCTGTAACTTCTTTCTGTTCACCACCATATTTTTTTTAATTTTGAAGTCCCATATTTCATCAATTTTTTCCCATAAATTCATCAAAATTTGCGTTTCCAATTCCTTCAAATTATTGTTTCTTCTTTTTATTATTTTATTTCCCATAATATTCTCACTTCCTGGATCAATTATCCTTATATAATCTATTATCAGATAACAATTACAAATTAAAACTTTTCAAAAAATATAAACACGTAAACCAAACATAGAACTTTCTATCAAACCTTAATATTAAACAACCTATAATTAGAAATTTCCTATCTAAATAATTTAACGGAAAGTTCAAAATGTCTACTTTTATAATTGATATATGTCAATGTAAAATGCGCAAATTTCCTTGTAAATTGTCTGTTCCAAAATAGTCTTCACTTGACGTTAAATTTTTTTATATAAGTAACGTTACTATAATTGCAATGTATGTATTTAATCATAAGATGCATCTATTTTCGAAATATTTTTACTAAAGGCCTATTAATTCTCGAGAAATAATATAGATAATATGGACTGGACTCACCAACTAGGTTCTGGTAGACTCGTTCGTATTCTAAAATGCTTTTTAGAATTTCAGGAACAACTTTTCTAAATCAATAATTTAGAAACCGGAAAAACCACTCGCACTTTAACGCTGTAACTCTTTGTGAATAATACACGCACTGGTTTTACAAAGGCAAGATATGTTGAACTGATAATAATCATACAAATTACTCTGATATACTGAATTGAATTTGAGACAACTCTTATTCGATGTTGTCTCGAGAGAATCTAAAAATCAATTCTATTTTAAATAAATTTGAGACAACTCTTAATTGATGTCGTCTCTCGGGAATATCAAAATCAACTAACTAAACTGTTTCAATAAATAATTCTCCTCTCCTTTGGTTACCAAATTCTTTTTTTTTTTTAAAAATACAAATTTACGTTTTCATATACAAAGAGAGGTTTTCATTGTTTTAGTATAAATGCCATTTTGCTAACAGAGACATCTGTATTCTTGTTTTCAAATCGTTTTTAAATTCTATCTATCATTAAGTCCATTCTGCAATAATGTCATAAGAAATTGAATTGTCAAATTCTATTGGTATATTGAACGTTTCAAATTATTGATAATACAGTGTGTATCACTAGTATTACAACCAAATAAGCACATTTTCTTTATTTCAATGTTTTCTTTAGAATTTAGATAGAGGATATGTATTAATATATATATATATATATATATATATATATATATATATATATATATATATATATATATATGGCAACACTATACAATTATATAATTTTCATCTGGTAAGCAGGTGAGTGAAGATCAACCTTACTAGGGATCTTAGACTATCTTAGACATTTTACTCAGAATGATTATGAACGCAATTTGAAGCTTGAATTGCTGGGATATACACCAGCAAAACATCGCCCATCGGAGAAAGACGCCGTCAATCAATTAATTTACAAATGATAACCAGGCGAAAATCGGATTCTTACCAACAAGATAAAAGGCAACAAAAAAACGTTAATTATTGAATAGAGATCTTTATAATTCCTATGCCTGAAGATAAATGTCAAACATTTTAAATTACACATCCCAAAAATATCTCTAACTTTATGACACATATGTAAAAAATAAAAAAAATGCTCAAATAGTTGCTATATGAAATTTTATTTCGTAGGGTAAAGTCATCTTTAGTCCCTGTAACTTACAAAATGTTCCACTTCCTTTTGGTTCTATTGTAGGTATTTTAACTAAACACTGTAAATTTGAATAATAAACGATAATTTATCTGTTATTTGAAATAAATTATGTGTTAGCTGTGAGTTGATTTCTCAAAAACAAATTTAATATATGTATCTACAGTGTATAATCTATATTAACAAATAAATGTATAAATTTAATTACGTATTACAGATATAATTTTAATAAAAACTTTAATATTTCTGTTCATTTTCCCTTCCTGCAAATCATATATTGAACGAAAAATGTGTTTTCGAATATAAAAACTACTCTTCAAAGCAGCAAGTACAACACTAATATCAAATTTCTTTTTAAATTTCAAGGCATTACAAAGTAGTACATCATAATACATCAATTCGCGCCAATATTTTGAAAATCTATCAGAAAGTGACGTCATGCGCACAGACTGATGAGTTTAGAACGCATCAAAATCATATCTTGTTTTATTTGTATCATGGTTACAAGACTGTCTGCAATTCTTTTGATTAATTCTTATTTGTCATTAAATATATATTGTAAATAAATATACGTTTTTCATTCACCTATACATAAATATGTATGCGAATCAAGTTGGATTGTGTCATATATTGTAAATAAATATACGTTTATGATTCACCTATACAGAAATATGTGTGCGAATCAAGTTGGATTATCCGAAAAAAACGGTTTTACGAGCATGCATGTCCCCCAATTAGGTCGGATAATCGACGATCTACAATACTCTTGTATAGCTGCAAGTAGTGTCCATGTTATCAAACATAGTGACGACAGTCAAAGAAGGATCGGTAATTGTTATGGACAATACGTCTTACCAAAAAATCCCGCTTCAGTCTCAGTAGAAATGCTAAGATTGCCTCAATCAAAAATCATCCGGATTTGACGACATAAATACACACATCTCCAAAAGTCTTGCCCCCCCCCCCCGGGTTATTAAAAAAAATCTTATACTTTGGTGTAATAACAATATATGTCAAGCTAAAAATTGTAAATGTACGTAACCAAGAATATACAGTAAACCATGTGACGAAAAATGAGCAAAATATTGAAGTTTGAAAATTTTTATTTCTAGAAAAAAGATATAATGTAATAAAGGAAGCATAAATTAATAGTTCCTATGACCGCCTCTTTTTGCAATCAATTGGCCAACGCATCTCAACATCCCGCGAAACAAGTTATCAATAACATGGTCAGCTATATTGTCCCATTCTTCTTGCACTGCAGCAGTCAAGTCTTGAAGGGTTAAAGGTGGGTTTTCTTGATTAAATGTTGCTCTGCCAATATAATCCCATACACATGTTCAATGGGATTCATGTCTGGTGAATTTGCTGGCCAATTCATTCTATGGATATCTCCTTCCTATAGAATGCTTTGTACCCTTTCCGTGTGATGTGGTCTGGCATTATCATTTTGAAAAATGGAATTTTGTCCATATTCATTGCAATAGGGCTAAACTATCGGTCTTATAATGTTTTCAGCGTATCAGCGTATACGGTACCTGTTATTGTTCGCTCAATGACAATAAGTGGTGTACGGCGATCATACATTATACCCCCCCAAATCATCACGGATCCACCCTGATAGGGAACAACATATCTGGCAAAATTGAGTCGTTCCTGTCTACCTCGGTCTCTCCAAACCCTTTCCCGCTGACTATCACTGTGGAAACCAAATCGGGACTTGTCGTAAAAAAGAACGTTACGCCATTGTTGTAAAACTCAATCCCTGTGCTCTTCAGCCCATTGGAGACGGGCAGCTATGTGTCGACGTGAAAGTCTAGGCACCCTTAAAGGTCTCCTTGCCCTTAGATTCGATGAACGTAATCTCCTTGATAGTACTTCTCGAAACTGCCCTTCGGTACGTTTGCAAAAAGTGACTTCGAACGATTGTTACTGCTGTAAATCGGTTTCTTCGGATGAAATTAGCTATATAATGGTCTTCTCTCTCTGATGTAACTCTGGGTCGACCCGTGACGAGTCTTCGCGCAACACTACTTTTCCTGGAAACGGGCCACTATCCGCCTCACCGAAGAGCGTGGCATATTCAGACGAAGGGCAATATGGTGATTAGATAAACGTTCTTGATGTAAGGCCACTATTCTTGCTCGATCAAACCCAGAAATCAGATTACCCGGCTTTTTCAAGGAAATTTAAATAAACTCGCTGTCAAGTTAATTCGTTAAATCTGATTTATTTTACAAAAATTCATATATTTACGGACGAAAATAATTTTTTGTTACGATATTGTTTTTATTTCTATGATAAGGTGCCACAAAAATTAAAAACAAAAAATGGGCTCTATACATAGGCAAACTTAAAAGTTCACAATGGGGGGCCAAGATTTTTAGAAATGGGTGTATATTAAATATGTTGTGGATGAAATCGCGCTTGAGTATGTTGTCGTGTCACTGTAACCTTAACGCTATTGAGCTTACATGGCTTCAGATCAAATCTGAGGTAGCAAGCAAAAATACAAGTTTCAAATTAAAAGATATGGAAATATTATTACATCAAATTATTGCTGCTGTATGTCTAAAATGTTGGAAGCACGTGATTACCGAAGAAGAAGTAAGTGAGACGTAGACGTGAGATGATAATATGATACTAATTAGGTGTCTTGACAACAACATCAGTAAATAATTGAAATATTACTAAAATATTTAAACTTACTTTGTAATTTGTTACTACAAGATAACTTTTGTTGCCGAATGTGTGAATTGGAAGGGTTGTAGAATGACTGTCTCCAAATATGCTTTCCCATCCTCTTTCTACAAAAAAAATATATATTTCAATTAAGGTTGACATATTAACAAAGGTAATCATTAACCTGTTTGACAGGGTATAAGTAACAGGAGAACTCATCAAGAGCACACGTCACTAGGGAGTAGTATGGAAAGAAACGCAAAGCAGAGAACCTCCAAAGTCAGCAAATTCTGTTTCTGCATTTTTTACCTTATTAGAATTATATTTTTGTAGCTCAGTTCTTTGTCAATTGTAAACTTAAAAATATCTTATTTGTGTGAATAAAGTTTTTTTAAAAAAGCAATTTCCAGTATCGAATATATTTCTGGCGCAGTCAGTAGGATATCTAGAATTGTCGCGTATCGAACGTGTCTAATTTTCGTTTCAACGATTAACTAGATATCGAACCGTTGTAGTCTGTGATTGGAGGTGTCAGAAGTGGAGAGGCATTCTAAAAATCGAGAAAACCATCTATTGAAGACCATTGAAGCCCTTCAAGTCGGAAAACGACGAAAGTTGAAACAAGCATTGTTCAACTTTGCAAGGACTTCGGAAACTCAACACAGAAGGTGTTTCGTCCTTATAGTTACAGTCAAGGGAATGGTCAAGTTTGCCTTATTTATTCTGTGAGTAATCAAAATTATTTAATTTGTTCATGCAGTAGATACCTAGCCTATAAAGGTTCAATTATTAATATATGTCAAAAGATTCTTTAATTAACGATTTAGAAAATTTAAAAATTGATACTTCAGTTGACCTTCAAGTTTCTAATCAATCAGCACAAAAAAATAACGTAAAAATGACTGAATTCAAAGCAAAATACTTAAATTGGGTACCAGAGTTCGATGGAAACCCCAACGAACTTTACCGCTATGTATCTGTCTGCGAATCAATTATTAATACTTTTTATATTAGAAACCAATTCAACCATTTCCAAAACATATATTTAATTAATTCACTAATTTCCAAATTACGTGGAAATGCTAAACTTGTAGTTAACGTACAAAATATGGCTTCCTGGACATCTCTTAAAGATACACTTTCTCAAAATTTTGCGGACCAAAGAGATGAATCCTGTCTTAATCGCGGCCTTGTTATGATGAGACAAGGAAACGGTGAGAGTCCTCAACAATTTTATGACAGTGTTAAATATTTTGAACCTTGTTTGTAATTATATATATCTGCACGAACAATCATTGGAAAATAAGGACCTTAAAAGAAATTTATACAACAACCTAGCTTTGAAAACATTTTTGTCGGGCCTTAAATAACCTTTAGGAACCACAATCCGCTGCATGAAACCCAAAACCTTAAGTGAGGCATTACAATATGTTCTAGAAGAAGATAATGTGTACTACTTACAAAATCCACAAAATAGAAATTTACCTAGACAACCAATGCCTCAGTCAAGACAACAATTTAAACCAAATTTTAACAATCAGTCTTATTTTAATAATCGTATCAATATGTATAATCGGAACAATTTTAATTCACACACACCAAATAATCCTTTTATAACAAGGAACTCATTTCCGATATGGCCTATACCAATTCAAAGTAAACCAATAAGAAATCAAAATTTTCCAACTAATTCACAAGTTTTTAATCAAAATAGAAATGTTAACGTTTTTAAGCCGAAACAACAACAAAATCAAAATTTGCAAAGAACCACCCCTATGAGTGTCTCTACTCGTAATATATTTAATAGAGGAACGAATATTTCGACGCGAAATAATCAAAAAATTTCTGGTCCATTTAACCAAAACCAACTAACACGAAATTTTGTGTCAGAACTATTCAACACAGAATGCAAAGAACCTGGTCCCTCTTTTCAAAATTTTCATCCAAATTTTTCCGGTAATAATGTTTGTAACGAAGATAATAATATAAATGGAAATGAAACACTTGATAATGAAAGTTATGACCTAATTGATTTAAACGAAACAAATGTAAATTTTCAAAATCAGCCTCGCCGGTGGAATCCGGCATAATTCCACAAATTATATCATTTAATAACACAAATTTCAGCGAATTACCTTATATAATTTTTCCCGAGCATAATTTAAAATGTTTAATTGATACAGGCTCAGCTAAATATTTTTTAGACCCCAACGTAGCATATAAATTCTACCCAAATCAAATAAATAATGATCCGTTTATAGTATCAACTGTATTTCAAAAATCAGCCCACAAACACAGTGCCACTGTACAGCTTCAAAGGACTTATAGGCCTCGATTCCCTAAAATTATTACGAGCTAGTTTAAATTTTAAGGAAGGATTTCTATCGACACCTTACACAAAAATTCGATTACTTTATCGCCTAATCCAAAACGAATTAAATTTGATAAAAGTAGCTCTCCGGTCCGAACAAGTAATTAAAGTTAGAACCTCTATACCCAATGGTGAAATAATAATTCCTCGCCAAAACATTGACAATTATGAAATACCCGAATCATTGACAATAGCAAAAGACTGTGAAGCTCTAACAACAATTCTTAATAGTTCAATGGACCCAATTACTCTTGACTTTTCCGAACCAATCAATGTAGAAAAATTTGACAAACAATTCGTACAACAATTTGAGTTAAATAATTTTGACGAAATACCAAACCAATGCATATACTTATAAAAATTCAGAACAGACCACTTAAATTCTGAAGAAAAACTTGTAATATCTAATTTAATAAAAGAATATTCAGACATATTTTATCAAGAAGGTTCACCTTTGACTTTTATAAACATCAAATTAAAACCACAGACGAAACCCCTGTTTACTCTAGACCATATAGATATCCCTTTATTTATAAGAACGAAGTACAGAAACAAATTTAAAAAAATGTTAGACTCAAAAATTATTTGATCTAATAACTCACCATGTCACATCCTATATGGTTTGTACCAAAAAAAATTAGACGCTTCAGGAAAACAAAAATGGAGAGTTGTAATAGACTATAGACAATTAAATTCTAAAACCATTGACGACAAATACCCTCTTCGCAATATTACTGATGTATTGGATAAACTAGTTAAGTGTCAATATTTTACCACTCTCGATTTAGCCAGTGGTTTCCACCAAATCGAGATGGATGAAAAAGACACCGAAAAAACCGCGTTTACAACCGAAAACGGTCATTGGGAATTCTTAAGAATGCCATTTGTGCTGAAAATAAAAATGAACCAAACTCCTACTGCTAACAAACGCTTCCAACTATTATACATAGATACATTCACGATGGAACATAATAAATTATCGACACTTTTTCGAAATATGCCCAAGCATACCACCTGACCTCCTTGTCCAGTACCGAAATCGTTAACAACCTTGTAGCCTTCTTTTCCCACTATGGTGTACCCGAACAAATTTTCAGTGAGAATGGCACTGAATTTAAAAATTCCGTCTTTTGCGAACTCTTCATAAAATGACAATTCATTTATGCTGCCCGGACCACCTTCAATCACAAGGTTCTGTCGGAAGGTTTCATTCAACCAGAATTGAACACATTCGGCTATTAAATACGAGAGGTTTCCTTTAAACACCCATCACAGTAAAAATGGTCTATGCAATTCTCGCATATAATAATTCCATACATTCCACCACAAAGCTAAAACCTATTGATGTTATTAATGGCCACTTAAATACTAATGATCCATTAACCTAGAAATAGATAAAATACTCCTAAACGACTATATAAGTGATCGCAAAGAAAGGTCCAAAATAATTTATTCAAAATTAAATTAAAACTGATAAAAGAAAAAGAAAAACGAATTAAAAAAATTAGTAAAAACCGTGATGACCCCCAAATATTTGAAAAGGATCAAAATGTTTTTATTAAATTACATAAGAGACAAAAACAAGCAAATAAATTTAAAAAGTCAACAAAAATTAAAAGAAATTAACTGTCTCGACCCTTACTGCGTGGAATCTACTCATATTAATGTTTTAAATGAAACTCACGGTTTCTAGTTAATACCACAATATAATAAAAATTGTTGAAAATTCTAAAAAATTGACAATTGTTTCGAAACAATTGTCAATTTTTTAGAATTTTCAACAATTTTTATTATATTGTGTTATTAACTAGAAACCGTGAGTTTCATTTAAAACAGTAAAAATTAAAAGGTTAAATCGACAGATAAAGAAAGCAATTACCACTGATTCTCAAAATAAAGTTCATTTGGATAATCTTAAACGCCCATTAAAAACTACGTATGAATTCTAAACCTAAAATAATTTAAACTATTTCAGATCTATGGGAACCTTATGACTTTCCCAAAGAAAAATAACCATGAAAAATATGGAGAACAATTTTGGACTAATCCCATTTCATTAGGAACCGCAAAAATTAAAGAAAGTAATTTCAATCTCATTCATTATTTTGATCTGAATCCAATCGTTAATGAAGTCAACAAATTAAATTCCCTTAAGAAAGCCCTAAAATATTAAATTTTCAAAAACTTAAATTATTCACATGATGTTTCAAACTAACTAAAAATGTTGAGTTTCTCAGATAAAAAAGTTCAAAATAAATTACTCGAAATAATACCGTTGTCTCATAGATCAAAAGGGGGACTTATTAATGGTTTAAGATCTATTTTTAAAAGTATAACTGGAAATTTAGACGCAAGTGACGGAGAAAGATACGAACAAATAATCAAAGAACTTCAAGAAAGCCAAAATCAATTAACCAATAATATAAAAATACAAAATTCTCTTTCTAGAGCAATAATAAGCAAATTTAACTGTACAATAAATCAAATAAGTCATAACGAAAAAATTTTAGAATCAAAATTAAAACAAAGTGCATTAATTGTTGGAGGAAGCGTCTATCGAGAAAACGAGATGTTCATTAAAGATACTATTAACCAAATTATTAACCTGCTGGAAATAATAACCTCAATATTACAAGATATTGAAACATCAATTACATTTTTGAAGCTAGGAGTCATGCATCCAAGTATAATAAAAACAAATGACTTTTATAATGTATTATATCAACTACAAAAAAGGGTAGAATATGGTCAGTAACTTTGCAAAACATATTGCTATTTGAATTCATAAAAATTAACTGCTACATATTAAATGGTAAAATAACTTATATATTACAGATTCCAATAACGAATACTCAGAATTTTGATTATTATCATTTGTACCCTATCCCGATTAGAAAAGAAGGTCAATTTAAAGCAATTATCCCATACAAAATATATCTAACAAAGAATAACGTTCAATTTGCATCCATGAGCAAACCTTGTCTGGAGCTGTATCCGTCAACATTACATCTCTGCGAGTACACCGACCCCCAAGACGTTAAAGATGAAAATTCATGCGAAGTCGAATTCTTAAATATAAAAAACACCTCCACTTGCCAACAGTTAAGAATCCCCATCCCCAAAACGTTTTTCCAACGTCTGGACAACACCAACCAATGGATTGCAGTTTTCGATTTCAAGAAATCATTACACTGACATGTCAAGATGAAGCCGAAACCATAACGGTCAAAAATACATACCTTATACAAATACCAAAATGATGCCTAATAAAAACCCAAGTCGCCAAAATCGTAAACTGAAACGACATCCAAATCTCAAGCCAATCCATCTTGAAAACGATCAGAGTTAAAAATTCGGAAAATACACCACACTCCCAGCATATGGACAATTATAATTTATTGTCTATTGGTTAAACTAGCAGGATGTATCATTGTTATAAAACTATCGACCCAATTCAAATCTAAGAAAAAAGAAGATCAGCCAATGGACCTGGAATCTGTTCAACTTCCTCGCTAACCCTCAGAGTTGAAATTTCGAAGGGAGGAATTATATCGCCGTTTCCCATGGAACCTCCAACGTCAGCAGATTCTCATATCGTCATATTCATGCAAACTTGTTATTTCTGCATTTTTTACCTTATTAGAATTATATTTTTGTAGCTCAGTTCTTTGTCAATGTTTCGTTTGTAAACTTAAAAATATCTAATAAAATTAGTTAGTTGTGTAAATAAAGTTTTTTAAAAAAGCAATTTCGAGTATCGAATATATTTCTCGCGCCTGAGATATTGAGTAACATCTAGGAATTTCTATTTAAAATTAGGATGAGGCCAAGATGTTAGCTACGAGCATTTTGTTAGTTTTTAAGTGTGTTGTATGAATTTTCTGTAATCAAATAATATTAATATTTGCAAATAATGAGAAAAAACTCGATATTTAAGAAACAGTAGGAAGTATATATAGAACAGTAACGCACCGTGGACGAAATATCACTAATGTTTTCTAGAGATTAAAATAGTTTATTGTTTAACGAGTGACGAAAGTAGCATTTGCTGCAACGAGAGAACAGTTAATCAAAAGAGGCGTAGCCGAGGTGATCCTTTGTGCTTTTCTCACATCATATGCAAGGTACCGTTCTCTGCTTGTCGAAATATTGTGGCAGAATCCCTTATTCTACACCAGTCCGTTATGTTTCGTAGCCAAGAATGTTGCTTTCGCTCCTGGTATCGGCGATCTTCTATCCTATCCTGCAAAATCAATTTAGGAATTGAGTACCTAGCACCCCTGAGAATATGTCCCAAATAAGATATTTTTCGATTTTTAACGATGTCAAGAAGTTCTCCCTACACACCAGCCATTCTAAAAACTTCTTCGTTGATTGTGTGTGCTATCCATGGAATACGCAGCAGCATTCGCAGAGCCCATATTTCGATTTCGTTTATGCTGTTTAATGACCTGGTTTTTAAAGACCATGTTTCTGCTCCATAGAGCAAGCTAGGCCACACGTAGCACTTAATTACTCGGAACCGGAGTGCCAGGGAAAGAGTACGTGTAAGAAGATTTTTTTTAGTTTAAGAAACGTGGCTTTTGCATATCCAGTCAGAATTTTCCCTTCTTTGTCGCAGTTCCATTTTTGATTGAGAGTGGCAGCCTGATACACAAAACGTAATACCTGATCCAAATCCAGGCCGACAATCCTAATTGTTACATTAACATGTTGGCGTTCTATTGCCACGACTTTTGTTTTGTTGGCATTGACATTTAGTCCAAATCGTTTACCTATTTGGCTAACTCTGTCTACAGTGTTATGAAGGTCCTCAGGAGAATTCGCCAATATAGCGGTGTCATCCGTATACCTAATATTGCAAGGCCAACTGAAAAATCTTTTCTACATATTTGTTGAATAATATTGGCGACAAGATACATCCCTGATGAACTCCTTAGGATATATTGAATGTCTCTGTAGTTAGTTCATTGTTAATTTTCACCTCTGCAGTCTGTTGCCAGTTTAGTGCATGAATTATTCTGATGTTTCTAGATTCTATACCAATCTCATGTAACCTCTCCAGAAGAAACGTTTTCTGATAATCGATAAAACATATAAATACGTCTCGCCATTGATCGTAGCACTTCTATATGAACGGTCTCATGGAAAAGGGAGCCTCTCTTGTACCCAGACCCTTGATAAAACCGAATTGAGTTTCCCACCTTATTGCTTCCCATTTGACCAATATTCGGATGTGAATAATTAGAAGAAAAACTTTAAGCGCATGGCTCATAAAACTTATGAGTCTGTAGTCACCTCGGTTTCTAGGGGTACTTTTTTTAGGAAGAGGGATAAAGATAGATTTTAACCAGTCGTATGGAATTTTACCTAAATCGTATATTCTATTGCACAGGTATGTCAGATACTTTGTACTCAATATTTGCAATACTTCAGCATGTACGTTGCCATGTCCTGAACTTTTCCGATTTTTCATGCTTTCAATAGCTTGTTGTACTTCCGTGTCTAGAATTTTATGTCCAGTTAGCTCTTCTGCAGCATTCGTGTATCTTGAACTGCATTGGTCTTTAAAGAGTGTTTCCGCGTTCTACTTCCATTCATTGCAGCGAACATCTAGATCTAAAATAAGTATTCCATTTTCTTTTCTAAGAGATAGAATTTGTGCTTTTCTGGGAGAGCCAATAACTTACTGTACTTTCGTATGACATGATAAAAGAGTTTTGGACACAAATATGTCCTGGGAAAAATAATGCGGTAGTTTCCCTTTTGCTTTCCGCATCGCAGTACCACAACTTTCCAACTGTTTTCAGTTTCGCTTGTGGAATTCCTGTGTCCGAGCCAATTGAAGGATCATTTCCTTTATGCCACGGGCTGATAATTATGATCGCTGCTAACCTTCCTCATGCTAGTTTTGGTCCGCCCCGGGTATTTCATTTCCCCGGCACCACCCACACCTGGGAAGCGTTCCCCTGTTCGCCTGAGAAGGCGCCCGATGGAGGACTAGCAGCCCCACAGCGGGGGTTAGCAATATCGGGGTATTAAATATATGGATATAAGCTATGAGTTTTATCTTTACATCTGTCATTTTAAATATTCTATGACAATTATTTAATTATGTAAATATTGTATCAATTACATTAAAATTTAATTAACAATATTTTTTTAGGAATTTCTGCAAATATGAAATGTGGTATGAAGGGTAGGTAATCTAGCGTACATTGTATGATAGAAGTGTAGAAGATGATAATGTGTTTTGGTTCATATTATTGGGAATAGAAGTCCTCTTTAATGTCCATCAATATTTAAAATTATTTATAAACAAATTCCGGATATTATTTTCTTAGTAATAGTTTTGAAAATTGAGCATATATTCAATTTTGGAGGTAATACATATAAAATAAATAAACATGGTTGATTACTTACCAATATTGGCAGCGTTTAACCTGGCTAAAATTGAAAAAAGTAGTAATACAATTTCACGTTTCACCATGTCGATGTCTTACTAAAGTCATAAATCGTTAGGTATAATATATTCTTTTGTTTTATTAAAATATTTTTACTTATCTTTCTCAAGAAATGATTATTATTATCAAACTTTATAAAATAATTTGACCTTTTTTTAATTTAATTAAAAATATTGATAACCTAAGGATACAATTAATATTGAAATATTTTTTAATATAAAAATAATACCACCAAAACTGCCATCTACGGATGTCAGTAAAACGTTGCGCCATGTTCACATCTCAAGTGACTCTAGAAACAATAAAGTTTCCATTTAATAAACATTAAAGAAATGAAATTTATATCACAAAAACGTTTGAAATCACGTGAAATTTCTTTCTATTTTAAATTGATGCTTACAAAGAAACATTCATCCAAATAATTCTCAATATATTGACTGAAATTTATTAAGATAAATTTTTTATACATACATAGTAATTTTCCAACTAATTTTAAGCTGATCTAAATAATCATTTGGCTAGAATAAGATCTTAATTGTGTTGTATCCACCCAAAACATAAAAGAATAATTAAAGTTTATAGAGTTATGTTTATTAGAATAGATGTACTCATAAATAATTCTACTTGTGACATACTTTCAATGAATATTTGTAGTTATTCAAATATGTAAGGTATCTTAAAGTTAGCTAATTATAACCTAAGATCTACTTGTGTAGGTACACCTTCTAGTGCTAAAAAGGGACTCTATAAATTGTTGGCTATTGATACCAGAATACATGTGAATTGCTTGCGAGTTGCAAGAAGCCACTTTAAAATACGGTTACAAATTTGTACCAATATCATCAAACGGCAAATAAACTACTTACTGCCACATATTTTTCTTCTTAATTAGTTTGGACTTGTTGTGTCGAATCAGTAGAACATCTTCATGTAAATACCATTTTAATACTTACACTGTCGTAATTTAAATTAATTAAACAGTTAACGTGATATTGTTTGCATTCGATATTATAACCAAATTAAAGATTATTTATGACTAAAATGAAAAATGACATATGTAACGTGAAATGAGGCTGAATTGAACTGTTGTCAAGTATATTTAAGCATGAGAATGTACCATTCGTATGATTTTGGGAACGGTACTCGAGAAGATAATTTTTAAAAAGTATTCGCAAATAGAGCATTCACAGGCTTGCTGTCAAGAATAGCGCATCGGTTCGAGATACAGGGCGGATGAAACTGAATTACCGATCACCACATCCGCAAGAAATGAATCACCGGTGCAACAGTGATTTTGTTATCGACATATAGAAGCAACACAAGCCAAACGTTCAACTTTAGAAATATTTTTACAAAAGTTTTTTATTATTTAGAACAGAATATATTTTTAATAAATGCATGGAAAATTATCATTGATGCTGCAAATGGAAGATCATATATAAATCATATGGCAAATGTGAGCATAATTTGCTCGTAGATGATATACTTTTTAAGAAAATAAAAAAATACAATTGCGGGGTGAGGAAGAGGACGAAATTTTCGGTATAAGACAGTAGTAGACAAGCCTCTAGGGAGGCAAAATCAATAAAAGGGTTTGAAAATGGTTTAAATAAAATAGACCGAAACGTTACCATTATAAGCAAGTGATTTTATTTCTGACCGAAGCCAATGAAAATATAAGAAATATTTCGGTATAAGAGTGTCTGCCGTCCAGCGCATTATTACAAAAATAGGAAGAGAGAAGAGGGCAAAGTCGAGATGTGACATGGCGCGAGTGACTAGCTTTGACTCTTGATTAAAGCATACATATTTTGTCGTATAATCACAAAAATGTATAAATAGGTACAGGAGACAAACCATACTTTTTCTTTCAAGGAACCCTAGAAGGAAAAATATAAAGGATTTAGATCTGGTGATCTAGGAGGCAATAGTAAGTATCAACTGTAGAAATTGTTGATTTAATAAAGTTCTCACGTGTCTACTATAATGTGCAGGAGCACCACCATGTTGATACAAACAACTCAATGTAGTTGCTAATGGAATTTAACCGGGCAATAGGTAAATTATCATTTAAAAAATTTAAGTAGGACCCTGAATTAAATCAGTTATTTAGAAAGTTTGGTCCCATTACATTATTATTTAATAATCCATGCAAATTAGTATTTAAGATGCGTTTTTGAGTAACCGTACCTACAGTCACCAGCAAAAATAATTCTCAGAAGTACAGATTAGATTCATCGCAAACAGCACGAGTTAGTAATTATAACGATAGGTGTGATCCTAGACAAGACGCGATGAGATTGCAACTAACTTGATTTTGATGAGAAGATAAAAATATATAGCAACCACAGGCCACTTTTCTGGCATCGCTAAAGCCATAAATTTGGATTTTTGTAGGATTGTGAGCTGATAGTACCTAGTGGGGTATTTGTATTATTGTTTTAATAAATTCGATTTGAAGAAAAAATCGTTGCCATTTGGCTAGAAAAGTAATATCGGTAATAATATAGTCCCAAAAATATTTGGATAACTACAGGGTTTGCATAAGTAATTTGCCTGATACGACAATAGGATTAATTAGACCCAAAGGATCATAACATCGAGACAACGTACATAAAACCACTCGTTTTGTAATTTATGTGAATTTAAACTCCTTTGGCTAGATTTAATTTAGTTTATTTATTTATATAGATATTTATTTATATTTGTTTGAATTTTTG
This sequence comes from Galeruca laticollis, assembly GCA_963921935.1. Lineage (NCBI taxonomy): Eukaryota > Metazoa > Arthropoda > Insecta > Coleoptera > Chrysomelidae > Galeruca > Galeruca laticollis. The sequence continues at coordinate 50,982,909 of OY998179.1, read as the reverse complement.
ATTTGATTTATTTGTGTGGCTAGATCAGTTGTTTATTATTATATGATATATTGTTATTTTATATATGATATTAGTTCGGGAGCATGAGACTTTCTCTACTCTTTGAGTCCTGGCATTGTTTGGATATATTTCGCTCAATCCCAATAAAAAGAAACACAAAACACAATATTTTTAATCATTTAATTTTATAATGAAATTTTTTATTTAAATATATTTTTTAATCAATATGGTTACGCCTATGGAATTTACCAACACAGTATCATAACGAATATACACTATCTTATGCGCATGCCCAACTAACAATGAACATATTCGAGATAGAACGAACGTTTCTTAACGACGCTCTGCACATGCGTGAATATTAAATACATAGTATCATTGTCGTTATAACAATGCTGATGGATTCTCATAAAAGAATTCACGTTAGAAATTATATACATACACTAAATAAATTGTTGGAAGAAATAAGTTACAAAATTTATATATACAAATGGAAGTATTATGTGAATGAAATCAGATGCATCTTTCTTATCTGATTTGAAAATACGTAAGTACAAGCATTATTATATCATAGAATAGGCTTTTTTTAAAATAATATTTAGAATTTGTCTAGTGAATAAAATACATAAAGTCCTTTTTCTTTTTTTATAGATCGATCATAAAGACTCAAGAATTCTTATATATACATGAAAATAGTCACTGAATTTATACTCAAGAGTTATTATTCTTATTATTGGCCAATAATATCTAAAGAAGCACTGACCTGATGCCTGGATACTGGATATATCCCGTCTGGATGCAGGACTACGCCTTCCGAAGTTCTAGCTGCTTGATTTGTTGAGAAATTTGGATATTCTCACGGGAAAAACTGGTTACAAATACATGTAAGTGTTCTAGGTTTTATATTTGTGAAGAATATGTAGCTTTTATCATGAAAATTTGTAATTTTACTTAAATTTTCGGGAAAAGTTCCTCATCACATCCTCACTGTTTCGACGCCAAGAACCAACTCCCAACGCTTCTATTTGATCGTCAATTTTTTTATCAACAACCAATATATTGTTTCTAAGCTCACTAATTATCAATAAGTTTTTTTGTTAAATTTTAGTTGATCGAAATTTGTCATGTCACTTTCCACCAATCACATATATATATATATATATATATATATATATATATATATATATATATATATATATATATATATGATAATTTGAAAATAATATTTATATTTATGAACATAAATTCTTTTATAATATCTTTTGCTCTGATTATTTATACTATTTAAATTCTCTAGTAGCAAATATTTCTTTGAATCCATCATCGTTTAATATTCATTAATTTCATAAAATTTTATATACATTATGACATATAAATTTTCTTTATGTCTTGATATTTTTCTATTATAAAATTATCTATTTCTTAATACTAAATAGGAAATTGATTTATATTATTACTGTTTCAACTAACTACTTATTAAATTGGATAATTAAACTTGTTTAATTTCAGATGAAACAGCTGATTTCTTCATGACAACATTCATATTTGGGCAGATTTGATGTTCTCCATTATACTTGTTAAGCATTTTCTAACTTTAGACAATTATTAAGGTAATTTCTTTATTTTTATTGTTGTTCTTTTAATTATTATAAAAAAATGATTTAATATATTCTGATTTTATATGCATTTTTACTTATGATTGTGTTTTTCTTAATGTGTTTTTAACTACATAGTTTCAATTCATTTCAAATAATAAGCAAAATATTTTCAAACAGCTGATGCTCTTTCGTATATAAGATATATGGTTCAATATATATACATACATACATGTATATACAGTGCTATTCAAAAGTCCCCCCTCCTCTCCTCGTATCTTTTGAACGGCTACACTTACATTAATAAAATTTGGAGGGTGAAAATAAAGTGTTGTAAACTTCTCTACGAATGGTAACAGGTGACGTAATAGTAATAGATGACGTCACAGTGCCACTCTGGCCAATAATTTTAAATAGGACCTTATGGCAAGTGATATCTCGTTTGAAAGACATTGGCTACATAGCCATATTAATTTTGTTAGGCTTTAAATTAATTTTGACGGATAAATTAAATAAATACCAAAATTATTGAAATTATTTTTTTAAATTTAATTAATCAAATATCAACAATGGATTCTTATAGCAAGTGTTCGAAATGTGCTCCGTCTACTTCCTGACAGTAATACATCCTATTAGTAAACTCTTGTCGTACTCGTTCGAATGTGTCAGCTGAAATAGCATTGCATTCTTCAGTAATTATTTCTTTCCAAACGCCAATGCTATCTGGTGCCGTAGTATAAACCATGGATTTCAAGTACCTCTATAGAAAAAAAGCTAATGGTGTCAGATCTGGTGGCCGAGGTGGCCATTCTATAGGACCTCGCCGGCCGATCCATCTACCTCGATATTCTTCATCCAGGTAACGTCTTACTGCACCATAATAATGTGCAGGAGCACCATCTTGTTGAAATGTTATTTCCAGATGGCCGAATTCGTCTTGATTATCTTCCAGAATTTCAAGAATTAAAGGCTCAATTGCATTTTGTAACTTCTCCAGATACACTTCACCTATATCTCTATAGGACCTCGCCGGCCGATGTATTACTGTCAGGAAGTAGACGGAGCACATTTCGAACACTTGCTATAAGAATCCATTGTTGATATTTGATTAAATAAATTTAAAAAAATAATTTCAATAATTTTGATATTTATTTAATTTATCCGTCAAAATTAATTTAAACCCAAACAAAATTAATATGGCTATGTAGCCAATGGCAATGCCTTTCAAACGAGATATCACTAGCCATAAAGTCCTATTTAAAATTATTGGCCAGAGTGGCACTGTGGCGTTATGTATTACTATTACGTCACCTGGTACCATTCGTAGAGAAGTTTACAACACTTTATTTTCACCCTCCAAATTTTATTAATGTAAGTGTAGCCGTTCAAAAGATACGAGGGGGGAGGGGACTTTTCAATAGCACTGTATAAAAAATCTGTTTGAGGATTCCATTGCAATCTTAATACTTTGTTTGAAGTATCGATATCGAGATTCAGGTCACAAGGTTCGTTTTCATTTTGTGCACAGTAAAATTATGTTTATTTAAAATTGAGTGTAAAGCCCGCTACTCACTATTCGTTGATGCGTCGATTTGATACAATAGGTGCGTTCTTTTTGACTGAGATCTCAGATCACTTCAGTTAAGGTGATCTGAGATAAAGTGATGTGAGTAAGCACCAAAAAGAACGATATCTCAATTGAAGCGCGGGATCTGTCCGCATGCTTGAATAATAAACAAAACATATAATAATAATAATGCTATTGTATCCATAATTTGTAACAAAAGAAAAATAGATTATGTGTGTTTATATGTCAATGGTTAAAACTATAGATAGCCTTGGTTAAAACTACAAATAACCCAAGCAAATCAAATATTTGTTCATCCCATCCACTGTATTTCCGACTCAAGTCCAACTGATTCCCCCCTACAACACATTCAGCATCGGTAAAGGGGGAGGAAAAATCTCAGCTCACTTAAAGTGACTGAGATCTCTGTCAAAAAGAACGCACTTATTGTATATCTCTTCGTCAGCAACGAAAATATTGTTTTTCACCATTTTTACTAAAAGAATCAAAAATATACATAAAACCGTCTTCGCTAAAAATTCGGCCACTTCTTTTAGTCTCCATGACTGGTACTGCACTAAACTTGATGCAAAAGGTACCTAACTAATAATTTCAGAAGAATTCTGAAAGTTTTGATGTACTTAATGGGTGGTGGGGGTAAATTTTTTCAAAAGCAGGTACTGGATAGATTTAGTAGGTGTGACTTAACATTATATGACCTCTAATACCATTTGTTGAATATCCCCATTTGTGTATCGGTTAATCCGACAACCCTTCAGCTTACAATACAACTTTAATCTGATTTTGGGTTTGCAAATCGTTCTACCTAGTAAGATTACTGGGAAAAAGACATTAACGTTGTTATACAAGCTTAATTATACCTATTTATCCACTTTAACTCTGTTTGATGGTTTTTTCTGTTGTCTTAATTTGTAGACCCAATATATGTGGAAGAGATAACTGAAGGAACCCACCGGCGAATCGTGAGGTCGGCGAATCGTGCTACCGGCTAAACATTCCCGGCGAAACATTACAGGCGAAACGTTACTGGCGAAACGTTGCCGGCGAAACGTACCGTTTCCCATTTATGGTAATTAGTATTTCGATGATGTTCGATCTTTCCTAAAGCATTTTTCCAGTTTGTGACAAAAGTTCCAAGTTTTTGACCACCGTGACCACCCTCAGTCTGTCCAAATAAATCACACCTTTTGCATAGTGATTCTTGTGATATATTCGAATAAAGTAACCCTGGGTTGTTTTGCGTCCAACGACGCTGGAAAGGAAGATTTCTATTACCAGTCATGGGAAACTTAAAAGTCTCTGGGGGGTCCAGGTTTGAACCCCAAACACCCCCCCCCCCCCTTATATACGTCCCTGCAGCCAAATATGCAAGCCGTTAATAATATCAGTTGTAATGTGACAGACGATCGGTGGTACATGTCCGCTTATTAAAATTTACTACTAATAATTCGTTTTTTCAAAAATAATATATTCTTATAAATAGTGCGTTGTGTTCTACGTTGTATGGGCTGTATTTTGCTATACCAACGATAACGAAAAGGTAGTAAGTTTTATTTTTATACAGCAGGAACATTTCGGCTAAAAAGGCCCATTGACTTTCGATTTATAAAGCCCATTAAGCGGCGTGTAAAATTCTACTTTTTTTTAGTTTCCCACACAATGACACCGAAAATGGAAAGCGAACGAATTGGAGTGCAGAACAACTTGAAGCTACAATTAACGCAATAAATTGTCGCAGAGTAGCTGCTCAACAATATAACATAACACTAAGAAATTATTTACAATCTGGTGTTTTAAATAAAAAAATAGGATGAGCCAGCGTATTAACTCCTGACCAAGAAAAACCATTTTCTGAGAGAATAGTCCGTCTGTGTGAAATCGAAATGCCGCTAACACCAATGTTAGTACGTCGCTCTGTATACAAATTATGTGTTATGAATAACATCCGACACCCATGTAATGCTTCCAAAGGAGTCGCCGGTAAGGACTGGCTCTATGGGTTTTTGAAACGAAACCCTCGTTTGTCTAGACGGAAGGCGCAACTGTTGAATCTAGTCGTGCCCAAAAATTAAATAAATTTATAGTGAATGATTAATAAATTAGCAAACGTTTTTAATGAAATCAATTTACACCAAGATCCACATAAACTTATTAATATGGATGAAAAAGGATGCCTATTAACAATTTATCATCAATTATCGAAAAGAAACCAAATTTTGTATTTTGGTACAAGAATTTATTATTAGCAGAGCACTTTCGGTTCAATGATAAACCATTATCAGTGCCCCCTGTAAAAGTAAGAAAATTGATCTTACATTCTCGATATGAAATAAAAGGTTTAGAAGGGCCCAAAGCCAAATAGATACAATTCACTCACATGGTCAAGGGTGTACACCAAATCCTCGCAAATTAGAAGATACATAAAATGAATTAAAATAGTGCTTGAAAAACAGTCACTATTTAATTAAAATACCTAATAATAAAAAGCACACACAACCCATTGTACAATGGATGAATTCCTAAAATAGGGGATACAATTTAAGTCGATCCAACATTTGTGAGTCAACTGTTTGACATTTGACAATTGTAAAGGATAAGTTGAAAATGAACAATTTTTGAAGGTTTTAATGTAGTAAGGTAGGCTAACAACAGCCGGTGCTCTGATGACGTCATGAGAATCATAGAAGAAAAAGTTGGCAAAAGCTTGAAAGATTAGTAAATTTCATTAACAATTACGTTCTTATGACCTCCTCAGAGAAACAAATGTGTGGTGGTGTGAATAACTGAAAATAGTCCAGGATTTAAAATAAAGTAATAGCCACGAGAGAAAAAGAAAAATGAAAAACAACTTTAATGAAAAAGTGACTCCCAATCAGACAAGAATAATCCCGCCTGTACACCCCTAAATGCCAATCAGGGAAGCGACCCGAAAGTCTCTAAAGGAAAAACAACTACTCCTCGAGATATTTGCTCCGACAGGCATTGGATTACATCCATTCAGCAACAAACCTGCCGATCCCGTGGAAGAGACCACGAAGAGGAGAGCCGCAGAAGCACGAAACCTCCCGCCATGGAAGTTGGAAATGTAGCTCAAATTATGGTGTTGTGGTCACGTGTTGTATTGGTCTCAACTGATCTCAACTATTATCATCGTTAAGTAGGATCTCACCATCAAAAAGTTTTCTATGTAGAGGGGTAAAATGTCTGTCAAACTCTCTCTGTACATTAAGGCACTTGTTTTTATCGACTTCCTTCATGATTTCCAAATCCTCGTACAAATCAAGTTTTAAAAAATGTTTGGTTGTAATGTTGTGTAAGAGTGTTGCCCCGCTCTCGTGATCGATATTGTGGTTGTTGAATTTCAAGTGATGTCCAAATACGGATTTCTCCGGAGTTTTTTCATGTTCAATAAGTTTTTAGTCCTACCAATGTAGGTGGCATCACAATCAGAACAAGAGAGCTTGTAAACCCCACTCCTCTGTAATTTATCATTGGCATTGACCAAACAAGCACTCAAACTGTTATTAACATTACAATAAATTTGGGTGTCGGGAAAATATTTTTTTATGCAAAGACTTAATTTGTTGCACAAGTTGTGGTCAACAAAAGGAAGACTCACATACTTGCTGGTGGCATCAGCAAGCGCAGGGTAGGCAGTATGCAATAGCAACTTTCTCTCCCTCCGCCTGATGACATCGTCAACAATAGTTGGCTAATAACCATTATTAACAGCAATTTGTATTAGTATATTGTATTCTTTATTGTAATTATCAGCTGACAAAGGGATGGTTTGTAAACGGTGTACATAGCTGTTGAAAGCCGCTAGTTTGTACTGTATATGGTGGAAAGAACTAGAATTAATGACATGGTCAGTCTGTGGGTTTACGGTAAATAATAAATTCTTGTACCAAAATACAAAATTTGATTTGTTTTCGATAATTGTTTTTCTCTATTAAACTCAGCTGACTTCACTCATTTAATTCATCATCAGCAGATTGTCATTGGACAAAAAGGTATTGTAGAGGAAGGGAATAAAAACTTCCATTTATTCTGCGCTGGTTCGATGGTATGAGAAAACATTTAACATCATATTTTTCCGTTCCTACATATCCTTGAGCGATGCGATAGCTAAATGCATTTTGTTCTCGAAGGACCACTCTAAATTGACCGTTAGAGACGGTTTAAAAGTCAAACGGGAGTAATAGGAAACTAATGAAAACGAGACATAATATAAATATACCTTATATTACGATTTATTAGTCAATTGACTAGGATTCAGGAAAAGGTATACAAAAACCAGAAGTGACCGGATGTTTATATCACTTCACTTAGTAAACAATTTACTGAAATATTTTCCCTCCAAATCTATCAATAATTAAATATAAAGTTATTACAAACACACAAATCTAGAAACACTGATGGAAGAGAGCCGGCAACGATGTAAAATGTAACTAATTTAATTATATAAAAATATTGTTGAATGTTCAATTGCCATCAATTTTATGCGAATTAATACAACTGAAGAAAATCTAATCTTAGTTGCTTGGTTCCTTAATGCACTAAAACACTACTTTAACTAATTATGGTGGCGAACTACATGTTTACTGTTAGACGGTTCAAGGAAGAAGCGAATATAAAATGTGAAATGAACGTCAGCCGGCTAGGGCTAGCAAAAAATTAGCGTTTTTTCCTATTCGTTTCGGGATCGTTTGTAACAGCCGATATTGAAAATATATGAATCGTTAGATTTGTAGAACGAGAATCACTAAGTTTAAAAGGGATTTTAAACAGGTATCATACGTGTCCACTTTAGTTGCGCCTGAGCACGCAGAAAATATTATCATTGCTGGGTGCTGTAATGCTTTGGGAAATAGTATCCCGCTCATTTTAGATAATAAAACTTTTCTCCTTCTGACTTGAGCTTTGAGTTATTCAATACTAGAGCGGAGAACAAATCAAAAAAAGAATGCAACTCTGAGGCATCCCCCGAAAAGGGTTTAATATTAATTTTAGGTAAAGATACGTTGGAAGCGCTGGTTTCCAGTACGGCTTCCGAATTATATTTGAATGTATCAAGACGTGATTCAAGCTTGGCGATATTGAATTCAAACCGATCTGAATTGGCATCCTCCTCAGATGTACCTTCCGAAGAGGCTTCCTCATCAGTTAATGAAATAATTTCGCCTTGTATTTGGCGATAGTTTTCGTAATAACCTATAAGACTATTCAACTTGACCGATAATAGATGAGCCTCCTCGCTACCGTCCAAATTATTTATAAAATGTTCTAATCGACTAAGCTGTGCTTTACAGCCTCTGAGTTTATTTTTGAGATGCTTTAATTCAGACATTTTGAACAAAGTATGTATTCAATCACTGTAACGGCAAACTACAAAAAAATGATAAACGGTTATATTTAACTCGAATAATGTGACTAAACCATTGAAATACATCAAATTAGCGTTTGTAGCAAATCATTTGCGACACGCATATACTACACAGTTTGGCGTAAATTGGCGGAAGAAAAACAAATAGCTATCAAATGGATTACTCAAAAGTAATTCACAAATTGTTCAAACAATGTTTGCATGAATAGCACTAATAATAATAAAAAACATAGGAATGGCGTAAATAGCGATGATAATCAAATATGACGTTAATTCGTTATGTCAAATTAGTCAAATAAATTGTTGATAAACAACTAACAAAGTAAAATGGCGTATAAATTTTCAATATTGAATTGATCGAATAGATTTTTACTAAATATAGATAAATATAGCACACAAACTCTCTAAGCAAAATTAACAAGAAAAACCAAATATTGAATTAAATATTTTGTATCAAATCGATTGACGATAAATCGCTCACATATTATTTTAACAACATTTGTGTAAATAGTTAAAAAAATCAAACATGTCTAGCAAATAAGTTTTTGATATCAATATCAAATAAATTGTTGATAAATAACACACAATGTACGCATAAATAGCAAAAAAAATCAAGGATAGCCAATAGATTGTATAAAATCAATGAAAGAAATTGTCAAAAAATAATTCACAAATTATCAAAACGACATTAGCGTATAATATCGAGAGAAATCAAATATAGCAAATAAATGTTTTGTATAAATGGCGATGGAAAATTAAGTATTCAACAATATTGGCGTAGATAAAGAATCTAAATATAGTAAATATTTCTTTTTCACATCAATAAAAATCTAATCCTATAATAGATACAAATGACCCAGTAGACAAATATAATGATAATATAATATTACAAAGAGTTTTTTTTTATAAATAGATGTTTACAGTTCCATAAACCACACATTCCATTGAATGTAGATAAAAACAAATGTTTTCCTTCGAACACTTGCTGAAATATTCTCTGAAGAGTGCAGTTTTTTCTTTCTGTCGGCTAGAAAAACAATTGCCGGCCGGCGATAGCTACCTCAGTTGTTCTGGTCGAACGACTGTCTTGAATTCGAGGTTGCCGGCTCTTCCAAATATTCCGAAATATAGGACTCGCTGAATACAGAGTGCGTAAAAGAACGATTGCGAAAATGGAATTAAATACACGATATACCGGTATTCAACTGGTGATTATGAAGATAAGCTTGAGAATGTCTCACTCGCGTTGTAAATTTATAACTTAATTTCCGCGACGTAGACCTTCTGGTTTTGTAACCTTGGATTTCAATATTTAAAATAGATATAGGAAAAGGCTCTTAGCTTTAGGAACTCTATCCGGCTCGAAGGACCAAAAAGAATATGTAGAGGAAGGGAAAAAAAACTTCGATTTATTCTGCGCTGGTTCGATGGTATGAGAAAACATTTAACATCATATTTTTCCGTTCCTACATATCCTTGAGCGATGCGATAGCTAAATGCATTTTGTTCTCGAAGGACCACTCTAAATTGACCGTTAGAGACGGTTTAAAAGTCAAACGGGAGTAATAGGAAACTAATGAAAACGAGACATAATATAAATATACCTTATATTACGATTTATTAGTCAATTGACTAGGATTCGGGAAAAGGTATACAAAAACCAGAAGTGACCGGATGTTTATATCACTTCACTTAGTAAACAATTTACTGAAATATTTTCCCTCCAAATCTATCAATAATTAAATATAAAGTTATTACAAACACACAAATCTAGAAACACTGATGGAAGAGAGCCGGCAACGATGTAAAATGTAACTAATTTAATTATATAAAAATATTGTTGAATGTTCAATTGCCATCAATTTTATGCGAATTAATACAACTGAAGAAAATCTAATCTTAGTTGCTTGGTTCCTTAATGCACTAAAACACTACTTTAACTAATTATGGTGGCGAACTACATGTTTACTGTTAGACGGTTCAAGGAAGAAGCGAATATAAAATGTGAAATGAACGTCAGCCGGCTAGGGCTAGCAAAAAATTAGCGTTTTTTCCTATTCGTTTCGGGATCGTTTGTAACAGCCGATATTGAAAATATATGAATCGTTAGATTTGTAGAACGAGAATCACTAAGTTTAAAAGGGATTTTAAACAGGTATCATACGTGTCCACTTTAGTTGCGCCTGAGCACGCAGAAAATATTATCATTGCTGGGTGCTGTAATGCTTTGGGAAATAGTATCCCGCTCATTTTAGATAATAAAACTTTTCTCCTTCTGACTTGAGCTTTGAGTTATTCAATACTAGAGCGGAGAACAAATCAAAAAAAGAATGCAACTCTGAGGCATCCCCCGAAAAGGGTTTAATATTAATTTTAGGTAAAGATACGTTGGAAGCGCTGGTTTCCAGTACGGCTTCCGAATTATATTTGAATGTATCAAGACGTGATTCAAGCTTGGCGATATTGAATTCAAACCGATCTGAATTGGCATCCTCCTCAGATGTACCTTCCGAAGAGGCTTCCTCATCAGTTAATGAAATAATTTCGCCTTGTATTTGGCGATAGTTTTCGTAATAACCTATAAGACTATTCAACTTGACCGATAATAGATGAGCCTCCTCGCTACCGTCCAAATTATTTATAAAATGTTCTAATCGACTAAGCTGTGCTTTACAGCCTCTGAGTTTATTTTTGAGATGCTTTAATTCAGACATTTTGAACAAAGTATGTATTCAATCACTGTAACGGCAAACTACAAAAAAATGATAAACGGTTATATTTAACTCGAATAATGTGACTAAACCATTGAAATACATCAAATTAGCGTTTGTAGCAAATCATTTGCGACACGCATATACTACACAGTTTGGCGTAAATTGGCGGAAGAAAAACAAATAGCTATCAAATGGATTACTCAAAAGTAATTCACAAATTGTTCAAACAATGTTTGCATGAATAGCACTAATAATAATAAAAAACATAGGAATGGCGTAAATAGCGATGATAATCAAATATGACGTTAATTCGTTATGTCAAATTAGTCAAATAAATTGTTGATAAACAACTAACAAAGTAAAATGGCGTATAAATTTTCAATATTGAATTGATCGAATAGATTTTTACTAAATATAGATAAATATAGCACACAAACTCTCTAAGCAAAATTAACAAGAAAAACCAAATATTGAATTAAATATTTTGTATCAAATCGATTGACGATAAATCGCTCACATATTATTTTAACAACATTTGTGTAAATAGTTAAAAAAATCAAACATGTCTAGCAAATAAGTTTTTGATATCAATATCAAATAAATTGTTGATAAATAACACACAATGTACGCATAAATAGCAAAAAAATCAAGGATAGCCAATAGATTGTATAAAATCAATGAAAGAAATTGTCAAAAAATAATTCACAAATTATCAAAACGACATTAGCGTATAATATCGAGAGAAATCAAATATAGCAAATAAATGTTTTGTATAAATGGCGATGGAAAATTAAGTATTCAACAATATTGGCGTAGATAAAGAATCTAAATATAGTAAATATTTCTTTTTCACATCAATAAAAATCTAATCCTATAATAGATACAAATGACCCAGTAGACAAATATAATGATAATATAATATTACAAAGAGTTTTTTTTATAAATAGATGTTTACAGTTCCATAAACCACACATTCCATTGAATGTAGATAAAAACAAATGTTTTCCTTCGAACACTTGCTGAAATATTCTCTGAAGAGTGCAGTTTTTTCTTTCTGTCGGCTAGAAAAACAATTGCCGGCCGGCGATAGCTACCTCAGTTGTTCTGGTCGAACGACTGTCTTGAATTCGAGGTTGCCGGCTCTTCCAAATATTCCGAAATATAGGACTCGCTGAATACAGAGTGCGTAAAAGAACGATTGCGAAAATGGAATTAAATACACGATATACCGGTATTCAACTGGTGATTATGAAGATAAGCTTGAGAATGTCTCACTCGCGTTGTAAATTTATAACTTAATTTCCGCGACGTAGACCTTCTGGTTTTGTAACCTTGGATTTCAATATTTAAAATAGATATAGGAAAAGGCTCTCAGCTTTAGGAACTCTATCCGGCTCGAAGGACCAAAAAGAATATGTAGAGGAAGGGAAAAAAAACTTCGATTTATTCTGCGCTGGTTCGATGGTATGAGAAAACATTTAAACATCATATTTTTCCGTTCCTACATATCCTTGAGCGATGCGATAGCTAAATGCATTTTGTTCTCGAAGGACCACTCTAAATTGACCGTTAGAGACGGTTTAAAAGTCAAACGGGAGTAATAGGAAACTAATGAAAACGAGACATAATATAAATATACCTTATATTACGATTTATTAGTCAATTGACTAGGATTCGGGAAAAGGTATACAAAAACCAGAAGTGACCGGATGTTTATATCACTTCACTTAGTAAACAATTTACTGAAATATTTTCCCTCCAAATCTATCAATAATTAAATATGAAGTTATTACAAACACACAAATCTAGAAACACTGATGGAAGAGAGCCGGCAACGATGTAAAATGTAACTAATTTAATTATATAAAAATATTGTTGAATGTTCAAGTGCCATCAATTTTATGCGAATTAATACAACTGAAGAAAATCTAATCTTAGTTGCTTGGTTCCTTAATGCACTAAAACACTACTTTAACTAATTATGGTGGCGAACTACATGTTTACTGTTAGACGGTTCAAGGAAGAAGCGAATATAAAATGTGAAATGAACGTCAGCCGGCTAGGGCTAGCAAAAAATTAGCGTTTTTTCCTATTCGTTTCGGGATCGTTTGTAACAGCCGATATTGAAAATATATGAATCGTTAGATTTGTAGAACGAGAATCACTAAGTTTAAAAGGGATTTTAAACATACTGGGAGGGGCAAGGTTTAAACTATAGTTTAAACAATTTAAAGTGTAATAATTATAATCCAACAGCATTTAATTCGCTAAAGGAAGTGGTGCTAATTTTACGATGGGCCTGGTGTATTCACCATCGGCAGTCTTGAGTTTGACTGCTCGGACCTTATCATCCTTGCCTGTGAGAACTTCCGTTATTCGGGCCAACGGCCAATTGAGCGGAGGTCTATCTTCTGACTTTACTAATACTAGATCTCCGATTTTGAAATTTTCAGCAGGTTTTTTCCATTTAGGCCTATGCTGGAGTTGGTTAAGATAATCAATGGACCACTTACGCCAAAAACTTTGCTGGACGCGGGTACATTGTGCCCAAAATGATAAGCGGTTTAAGGGAGTTTCACAGACATCCCTTTCTGGAAAGGCAGTCAAAGGTGCTCCAATTAGGAAATGACTAGGGGTCAAGGGTAAGAGGTCGTTTGGGTTAGAAGAAAGAGGAGACAGAGGTCTGCTATTTAGAATGGCTTCAATTTGAATTAGGATAGTGGATATCTGTTCGTATGTGAAAACAGACATTCCTAGCAAACGGACTAGGTGGGATTTGGCGCTTTTAACGGCCGCCTGCCATAAACCTCCCCAGTGTGGGCTACGGGCTGGGATAAACTTCCATGAGATCTCATTATGACTCAGGAAGGTTTGAATGTGGTTAAAACTCTCGCGAGAGCGGAAAAAAGAAGCCAGTTCTTTCAACTGATTGTTAGCTCCAATGAAATTTGTTCCATTGTCGCTATAGATAGTATTTGGATTTCCTCTTCGCCCAATAAATCTTTTAAGGGCGGCTACAAAAGATTGAGTTGAGAGATCACTGACGACCTCAATGTGTACAGCCTTAGTGACCATGCAAATAAAAATGGCTAGGTAAGATTTCAATAAAGGAGATTTCTTCAGATGTGAAGAACGTGTTTGAATAGGGCCGGCAAAATCAACTCCACACTTAGAAAACGGTCGGGAAATCTGAACTCTATCTGGAGGTAATGGAGCCATAATCTGGGTGCCCATTTGAGTGTTAAATCTATGACACAGTACACATTTTCTCAAAAGCTTTTTCACTTGACGAACTCCTCCCAGTGGCCAATATCGCCTGCGAAGGTTTCCGAGAACATTTTGAGGACCACTATGTCCTAGACGTTTGTGCTCTTGCGAGGTTAACAAACTTACAACAAAATGATTGGATGGTAACAATAGCGGGTGCTTCTGGTCATAATTTAGATCGGCGTACTGCAAACGTCCTCCGACCCTTAATAGTCCAGATTCATCGAGGAAAATGTTAAGTGGTAATAAAAGTTTATTTTGAATAGGTTTTTTATTCCTTAACAAACAAATTTCTTCAGAAAAGCACTCTTTCTGAATTTGTCTAATTATAAAGTCATGGGCTGATTTCAGTTCTTCGACCGACAAAAAAGTTCCACTTTCTGTTGAAAGTCGCCGAACCTTCGCGGCAAATCGAAGTAGATAGGCAATTACGCGGTGTAGTCTTCTAAATGTCGAATATTTATTCAAGATTGAATTCCAAAAGCTTTCCTGTGATAATAAACCAACTAAATTTACCTTTCTCGTTTCCGGTAAACTTTCGACCATACGAAAAGTGTCTAATGAATCAAATTTATCGGTTTCTATAAGAAAATGAGGGCCATTAAACCAAAGCATTCTGCTCTTTTCGGAAAAACAACCTCTATATAAGCTGTCGGCAGGGTTAAGATGAGTATTAATGTGTCTCCAAATGAAATTTGAACTATTTTCTTGAATGATGAGAACTCGTCGGGATACAAAAGGTGAAAATTTACTTGCTGTATGCTTTATCCAGCTAAGAGAAACAAGAGAATCACTCCAAAGATTAAGACTATCAAATTGAACTAAACTAGAAAAAATTTTAACTATTCGATTAGCTAGTTTGGAGACCAACTCCATAGCACAGAGTTCTAGCTTAGGAACTGTCAACACCTTTTTCAGTGGATTTACTCTCGACTGGGCAGCGACTAAACGAGATGACCTAGAATGGTCGGAGTAACTAACTACAAAATAAATGCAACCACCGTATGCTACTTGGCTTGCATCAGAGAACCCGTGGAGGGATAAGGAAACGACTTTTTTGTCTTCAGCTAATCGTCGTGGAATAGATACATTAGTAATTTCCAACAAGAGGGATAGGAATTTTTCCCACTTTTGTAAGATATCTGCATCAGACATGGGAGAGTCCCAGCCCAGATTGAATTGCCAGAGTTTTTGCATAATCAATTTGCCTGAAACCACTAAAGGATTAATAACTCCTAATGGATCATAAACGCTACTTAGAATTGATAATATGATACGTTTGGTTATGATGGGCATATTTGGGACTACTAAAGTTTTTATATTCAACGTATCAGAAACGGAATTCCCCTTTAAACCCAAAATTTTACCGGATTCAGTTAAGTTGAGATCTAGTTCAGACTTGGAAACTAGCGATTGCTTGTTCAAAAATGCGACAGAGTTTGATTTCCATTTATGTAGCTCGAAACCGTGTCGGTTTAGGACTTTGTTTATTTCTATGTACAATTTATCTAGCTTACGGTAGTCATTAGTACCGCTCAAAATATCGTCCATATATGTTTGATTCAAAAGCGCATTTTGAGCTTCTGAACACTCCGGATTTCTCAAAGCTATTTCCTTAAGAACGCGGGTGGCCAAAAATGGAGCACAATTTTGTCCGAAACTAAGACTAGATAACTCAATACATTTGAATGAGTCGGATGGGTCATCGCGCCACAAAATATTCTGTAAGTGGCGTTGCTCCGGGTTGATGTCAATCATTCTATACATCATTTTGATATTTGCACAGAGGACAAAACGAAAATATCGAAATCGGCATAATATATCAAATAAGTTAGGTTGAACTTGGTAGCCTTTAAGAGTTAAGTCGTTAAGAGCTATTCCCGAGTCAGTTTTTGCAGAAAAATCCATTACAACTCTCAATTTGGTGGTGACGCATTCCTCTCGTAGTACTGCCCGATGAGGGATAAAATATTTAAATTCAGTACCGGAACGGTTCATTAAATTCAAAGGTATTACTTTGGCATGGTTCATTGTCAAATATTCGACTACAACATTTTTATAAGATTCAAAAAATTTGAAATTTTGTATATCAACCTGGAATCTGCCGGAAGGTAAAACTTGCGTAGTAGACAGGAAGAGGTTTTCTGCAATGTGATCTTCTATTTTAGACGACTCCGATTCTTTGGGCACGTCTTCAATTTCCCAGAATTTTTCGACAAGCTGAGAAACGTTCTCAGTACTGTTTAAGGTTTCATCTTGTATGGATAAAAAGGCCAACATAAAATTGTTTTGGGACGACTGTTTGTCAGCCACTGATGGAGAGATTGGTCCAGCAATTACATAACCTAAGTGTGTGTTTACTAACGAGGGCATATCGATACCCAAGCTGAAATTTTCATTACGTAATAAGCTAAAGTATATGTCAGCTCCAATCAAAATGTCTATTTGGCCTGGCTGAAAAAAGGTAGGATCAGCTAACTCGATCCTAACATTTTCTGGAAATTTAAGTTTTTCCGTTGAAACTGAGAACTGGAGCAGTTTATCAGTAATCTTTTCAATGACCGCACAAGATACAGTGAAGATCTTTTCGGGATAGACTTGGGAACCGAATGAAATCTGGATAGAGTCAATACTTTGCGTACAAGATTTGCCACCAAGGCCAACAATATTGACAGTCCTTGACTGTCTATTTATGCCCAAACAACTTGTTAAATGCGAAGAAACTACACTCATTTGACTGGCCGAATCTAATAACGCACGAGCGACAATTACCCGACCGTCTGCACAAAAAACGTCTACAAGGGCTGTAGGTAAAAGAACAATTTTGTGTGAGAAAGACATTGTGGAAAAGGAAGTTACATTATCCTCTGGTGCAACTAAGTTATCAGGGCTCTTATTGGTTTCTGGTGGTTGAACAGTGACGAAGCTAGTATTGTTTGACCTATTTACAGAGTTTCTGGATTCAAAATTTACATTATTTGGTTGACGACTATTTGTTCTGGTTTCAGCATTACTAGGGTTATTACGTTGTTCATGTGAATGGCTGTTTGGACTAGATTCGAAGTGCAAAAAGGAATGGTGTTGCTTGTTGCAACTCAAACAGCGTTTCAAAGATTTGCAGTGCGCAAACAAGTGTTGGGAGCTAAGACAATTTAGACATAAACCTTTAGATTTGGCTAACTGGTACCTTTCCTGAGGTTTCAGGGAGAGGAACTTTCTACATTTATACAGCGTGTGATTTGGCTCAGAGCAACATGGACATGAAGTTTTAGCTTAATAGTTATTACTATTGGAACTACGAAAATTGTTTGCATGAGAAGTATGGTTACTATTGGAATTATCGATACGACTGAAAAGATTCACTTTTGCTCTAGGTTGATCAAGAGGTTTAACGGACCTATTATTCTCGAACAAGTTCAAGCCCTCTAACATAGTGTATCGTTTTTTGAGAAACTGGAAGAAATTGTCACAAGAAGGAATTTTTTCAGCATCCCTACTACCTTCAAACTCTTTCCTTGATTGAAAGTCTAATTTCTGTTGAAGCAAGAAAACTATAAGCGACTCGAAATTCACTTCTGAAGTTAAGCCTACATTTCTAATTAAGTCTAGCGTTTTTTTCGCTGTAATATAAAATTCTCGAAGCTCCGTTGGATTACTTTTCGTTACGGGTTTCTGTTCCACCAATGTTTTATACAAAGTATGTAATAAAGTGACCTGATTGTCATACGTACCCTTCAAAATGGTTAAAGCAACTTCTAAATTTTGGTTTGTCACGCTTAAAGAATCTATTAATTGCAAAGGTTGATTGCGCAACAATGATTTTAGATAATAAAACTTTTCTCCTTCTGACTTGAGCTTTGAGTTATTCAATACTAGAGCGGAGAACAAATCAAAAAAAGAATGCAACTCTGAGGCATCCCCCGAAAAGGGTTTAATATTAATTTTAGGTAAAGATACGTTGGAAGCGCTGGTTTCCAGTACGGCTTCCGAATTATATTTAAATGTATCAAGACGTGATTCAAGCATGGCGATATTGAATTCAAACCGATCTGAATTGGCATCCTCCTCAGATGTACCTTCCGAAGAGGCTTCCTCATCAGTTAATGAAATAATTTCGCCTTGTATTTGGCGATAGTTTTCGTAATAACCTATAAGACTATTCAACTTGACCGATAATAGATGAGCCTCCTCGCTACCGTCCAAATTATTTATAAAATGTTCTAATCGACTAAGCTGTGCTTTACAGCCTCTGAGTTTATTTTTGAGATGCTTTAATTCAGACATTTTGAACAAAGTATGTATTCAATCACTGTAACGGCAAACTACAAAAAAATGATAAACGGTTATATTTAACTCGAATAATGTGACTAAACCATTGAAATACATCAAATTAGCGTTTGTAGCAAATCATTTGCGACACGCATATACTTACACAGTTTGGCGTAAATTGGCGGAAGAAAAACAAATAGCTATCAAATGGATTACTCAAAAGTAATTCACAAATTTTTCAAACAATGTTTGCATGAATAGCACTAATAATAATAAAAAACATAGGAATGGCGTAAATAGCGAAGATAATCAAATATGACGTTAATTCGTTATGTCAAATTAGTCAAATAAATTGTTGATAAACAACTAACAAAGTAAAATGGCGTATAAATTTTCAATATTGAATTGATCAAATAGATTTTTACTAAATATAGATAAATATAGCACACAAACTCTCTAAGCAAAATTAACAAGAAAAACCAAATATTGAATTAAATATTTTGTATCAAATCGATTGACGATAAATCGCTCACATATTATTTTAACAACATTTGTGTAAATAGCTAAAAAAATCAAACATGTCTAGCAAATAAGTTTTTGATATCAATATCAAATAAATTGTTGATAAATAACACACAATGTACGCATAAATAGCAAAAAAAAATCAAGGATAGCCAATAAATTGTATAAAATCAATGAAAGAAATTGTCAAAAAATAATTCACAAATTATCAAAACGACATTAGCGTATAATATCGAGAGAAATCAAATATAGCAAATAAATGTTTTGTATAAATGGCGATGGAAAATTAAGTATTCAACAATATTGGCGTAGATAAAGAATCTAAATATAGTAAATATTTCTTTTTCACATCAATAAAAATCTAATTCTATAATAGATACAAATGACCCAGTAGACAAATATAATGATAATATAATATTACAAAGAGTTTTTTTTATAAATAGATGTTTACAGTTCCATAAACCACACATTCCATTGAATGTAGATAAAAACAAATGTTTTCCTTCGAACACTTGCTGAAATATTCTCTGAAGAGTGCAGTTTTTTCTTTCTGTCGGCTAGAAAAACAATTGCCGGCCGGCGATAGCTACCTCAGTTGTTCTGGTCGAACGACTGTCTTGAATTCGAGGTTGCCGGCTCTTCCAAATATTCCGAAATATAGGACTCGCTGAATACAGAGTGCGTAAAAGAACGATTGCGAAAATGGAATTAAATACACGATATACCGGTATTCAACTGGTGATTATGAAGATAAGCTTGAGAATGTCTCACTCGCGTTGTAAATTTATAACTTAATTTCCGCCACGTAGACCTTCTGGTTTTGTAACCTTGGATTTCAATATTTAAAATAGATATAGGAAAAGGCTCTTAGCTTTAGGAACTCTATCCGGCTCGAAGGACCAAAAAGAATATGTAGAGGAAGGGAATAAAAACTTCGATTTATTCTGCGCTGGTTCGATGGTATGAGAAAACATTTAACATCATATTTTTCCGTTCCTACATATCCTTGAGCGATGCGATAGCTAAATGCATTTTGTTCTCGAAGGACCACTCTAAATTGACCGTTAGAGACGGTTTAAAAGTCAAACGGGAGTAATAGGAAACTAATGAAAACGAGACATAATATAAATATACCTTATATTACGATTTATTAGTCAATTGACTAGGATTCAGGAAAAGGTATACAAAAACCAGAAGTGACCGGATGTTTATATCACTTCACTTAGTAAACAATTTACTGAAATATTTTCCCTCCAAATCTATCAATAATTAAATATAAAGTTATTACAAACACACACATCTAGAAACACTGATGGAAGAGAGCCGGCAACGATGTAAAATGTAACTAATTTAATTATATAAAAATATTGTTGAATGTTCAATTGCCATCAATTTTATGCGAATTAATACAACTGAAGAAAATCTAATCTTAGTTGCTTGGTTCCTTAATGCACTAAAACACTACTTTAACTAATTATGGTGGCGAACTACATGTTTACTGTTAGACGGTTCAAGGAAGAAGCGAATATAAAATGTGAAATGAACGTCAGCCGGCTAGGGCTAGCAAAAAATTAGCGTTTTTTCCTATTCGTTTCGGGATCGTTTGTAACAGCCGATATTGAAAATATATGAATCGTTAGATTTGTAGAACGAGAATCACTAAGTTTAAAAGGGATTTTAAACAGGTATCATACGTGTCCACTTTAGTTGCGCCTGGGCACGCAGAAAATATTATCATTGCTGGGTGCTGTAATGCTTTGGGAAATAGTATCCCGCTCATGGTCATTTTTAAGGGAACGTGACTAAAAACTGAATGGGAAGAAAACTTACCGCCAGGTACCCTGGTTAAAATGGCCGCAAAGGGTTTCATAACTAATGAACTTTTATTGATTTTCTTAGTCACCTAAAACGTTACAAGGGTCCAGACACTATCTTGCTAGTTTTTGATGGAGCTGCTAGTCACCTGGATATTTCCATAACCGAGGTTGCAGATGAGTTGGATATAAATCTGTTTTCCCTACAGTCGAATACCCCCCCCCCCCACGAACTTCAGCCATTAAACAAAACCGTTTATAGGTCCTTTGAACATTACTGGGACCAAGAAGTTCTTAGGTATTGGGAGGGAAATCCAGATCGTCGTCTGAACACTTATCGCTTTGTCAAAATTTTGTGGAAAGTGAGACCAAAATGCACGACACCAGAGAATATTATAAGCGTCTTTCGAGCGATAGGTTTATATCCACATGATCGTACTACTTTTGCTCCGTCACTAGGAACTGAACGTCCTTTCGCTGTGGAAATTGATGAGAACAACGATAATATTGTTAATGATCATCCTAATATTGGTGATAATAATTCAGACTATTCTGAAGATGATATCCCACTCAGTACGTTAAATAAAGTTGTCCAGCAAAAAGTCCGCAATACGATTTAAAACGGTTCTAAAACGCCTCTTTCTTACGCTGCAGAAATTGGCGAGAACAACGCTAATAATGATAACGATCATCCTAATATTGGTAATGAGGTGCAATCCAACGATAATAATTCAGAAGGCTCCGCAGATAACATCCCACTTAACACATTATCGACAGTTACCCATCAAAACAATTCTGGAACACCTGTCAAGACTAATAGTACGACACAGACCAACAATACGACCTCTCTCGAACTCAGTTAGGTGTCGATAATTTGCATTTCTTCGCTCTCTAGGCATGAAAAACTCTTGTGAATTCTTGTAAGGCATCGATTAAAACCACCTTACTAAAATAACTTCTGTATTCTGATACAGCAAAAACGAATTCAATAAAAACAGGAACGTTCAACTGACAGCGCTCAAATTCTAATCTGTTATTAAGACTTTTATGATGAAGATATACATGAAATATTTTTTAAATAAAATAATATTTACTCGTTGTTCAGGTTTCTACGTAACTGAGTATATGTATTTGATTGGAATCTTAAATAAAGATGAAACAAAAACTTTATTATTTTATTAACTATAAATGACAAAACGAGTAAAATTTACAAAAAAAAATAGTTTTTCTTGACGTCTCGAAACATTTAATACTGCTAAAATTGTTTATAAGTAGCATACTACCTAAGTGTACAAAACAATGTTAGCAGATAATCAAAGATACAGAGTTTCCAAGAACCCTTTCAAAATATTTTATACAGGATTTTACCAAATGTTATAGGGGAACAATGGGCACCTTGAAACATTGTTCTTATTTCAAATTCTGGCCGGTAAATTAGAATCTGCGATTGAAAGAGTGTTTTTCTTACTGACAAAACTAAATAAATTCTTACGTGCGGACATCGTTTCATTTGGTGAGCAACTGCAATATTTTATTTAGTTGAGTAGCATAATTTAAAACGAATATATTACTGAATTGCTTTAATGCATTTTCTTTTGTCTAATTGTTTTTTTTTGTTAATTTGGCATAAAATAAAAAATATGGACGTTTGGGGTACAATGAAACATGACTCGATGGGGCACTTTGAAACGTTTCAAGGTCCATCGAAGTTCACAAATCGTCTAATTTTCTACAATTATTTTTGTTGTTGTTCCAGTATGATTTGAAATCGTCAAAGAAAAACCAGTAAAAGTTTTTTTCTTGAGAAGACATGAGAGATGCACTAGACCTCGTTAGTCAAGGCCACTCCATCAGGCGGACAGCAGAATTTAAAAATGTAAACCAGGTAACATAATTCAGGTATGTGAAAAAGAAAATAAACAATGAGGGTGATACAAATTTAAAGTATGTTCCACATTACAATGTTAGACAATAATATAAACTGAGGGAATATTTGTTAAAGTGTTCCAAAAATTTTTTATGGTCTTCCAGTTGCTGAATGCAAAAAGGTTGTCTATGAAATGGCAGTAATCAATAAAATCAAATATCCAAGTTCATGGGACGCTAACAAGTCGGCAGGACAAGAAATATATCGCTCATTCAAAGGTCTGAGGGTTTTCAAGAGCCTATCTATACATAAATCCTCACTTTGCAGATGGAACAGGAGTATTTAATCTGGTAGATTCACAGTTCAGAAGTCTCAAAAACTAATTGCCGAAAAAGGAGCCAAGCAGGTTAGCAAGTGAACTAGTGCTGAGAAGGCCACTAACGTGACAACCTGTTGTTTCATCTCAGCGAGCAGCAACTTTCCCCCCTTATGATATTCCCGAGCATACACTTTAAGCCTCACCAACTGGTACTCTTGGTTTGGCTAATCCATCAGGCTGGGTGACTTCAGTATTGTTTGTTGATGTTATCAAACATTTCATACACAACTCAAAAATCAGCATGGAATCGCCCACTCTAATACTATACAATCACGAAAGTCGTTTGAGGCACTTAATTTGTGTAAAATGAAGTGACCATGTTAACGTTTCCAGCACGTTCCACCAATAAATTGCAACCATTAGACGTTGGAGTGATTAAGCCATTCAAAACGAATTACAATACTGCGATAGAAACTTGAATGATGCAGCATCCTGAACAAACAGCAACTATTTACAATGTTGTTGGCTTTGTGAAGATTGCTCACGAGAAAGGAATTACTCCTTCAAACATCACTGCTGCTTTTAATTGAACATGTATTTACCCATATGATCGACATGTTTTTACCGATGCCGATTATTTATGTAATTACGTTACCGATCGAACAATGGCGGACTTATCAGCTACTTGTAGTGAGGTAAAAGAGAATCCACCGTCGGGTTAAGTTCCTGCTGAAAAAACCAACAATTCATCAATAGAGATGCCAACCTCTCAAGTTTCAATAACAACTCTCAAGACCCCAGTACTTATACTACCAGCACCAATATAGAAACTCCCTTATGTGGACCTGAAGATTTTAGGGGAGTTCCCATGGCAGGGGGTAGCAAAAACAATAGAAAATGTCAAGCAAAAGGAAAAAGTATGATATGACTGCAATTGCCAATAAAACCGCGGCATTAACAGCAAGAATAGATACGGTCAAATGGAAAAAACAGATTATGACAAGGACACAAAGAAAAACCCCAAAAAAATCGAAAAGATTCAGTCATCATATGAAGAAGCAGACTAAGTCAACTATATTGAGACTGATGATGACTTAAAAGCCGATGAAGACATTTTTATTCTTAATAAAGACAAATTCATAGATATGCATAGGTCACCTATGGCAAATGCTTATGTACTGGTGGAATATAAATTAAAATGTCACAATACCAAGTTTTACGTTGGACTTATTATGAAAGAAAAGGATGCGAAGTGAAGGTTTTCAGAATAAAAGAACATAGCACATTTGCAGTGGCACCAGTTCCAGATGTATCAGTAGTCGCTGAAAATAGCATTAAGATGATTCTGGAGACCCCAGTTTGCGGGATCAACCCAACGCCAAAAAAAATTTATTTCACTAATATAAATATAGACAAACTACTATATTCAACGTTTTAATAATTGTTTCGCTTTGACTTTATGATATTTTTTTATTGGAATTAAACTATAGCATTATTTAAATCTTTTATTGGGCATACTTTTCAGTCAATCTCATTGTACCCTATGTTACATTGTGACCCAGTGGTGGGGTACAATGAATTTTTTTTAAAAACTTATATTGATTACTGCACAAAATAGTTAATAATAGGGTTCTTGATGCTACTATAAGTTCGTTTCTGGTATCGAAGGTCATCTTTTAAAACACATTTCATCCCAATATTCCTACATCCAAACCCAGGAAAAATAAATAACAAATTTGTGTTTCATTGTGCCCCGTGCTCTCTTATACCAATGTATTTACTAAAATTGGACAAAATAATATATCATTGACTTTTCTGTAAAGTGGGATGTTAAAATTAATGAAAATGAGATGATTGTGTTTCGATATAAAACGTTGAGTCTGTAAGGCCATCATATCGGGATAAAAAAAGAAGTGAATAATATTTAAAATTAAAAAAATCCAATGAAATATAGTGTTGGGACCTCACCATGCTCTATCTGTCTGTATTGTTGGGTTGCCTGACTGCTAGAAAATACTGAAAATTCCAAATCATCAAGGAAACTCTAAATTGAGGCCACTTGGTGGTACTTTTGACTTAAAGTGAGAAATAATTAAAAATGAACCAAAACCAGTGCTTGACAATAAAACTATAGATTGGAAGGTTTTCAGAATCAATCTTAGAGTATAGCTAAAGACAAAACCTCAAAATTAATATGCAAACAGAGAAATTTATTACAGAAATCCAAACTGCAGCCTGGAACACCGACTCAAAAAAACAGACGAATAAACTACCCCGTGGAAATTAAAGTCTTGATTTGTGAAAAGAGATGGCTGAGAGGATAACCGGGACCCACTATTCTACAAATGAACAGGTTCGTGGACTAATGGCGCCATCATGAAAACCCTAGAACAAAAAATATTTCACCTCATCTTGTTAGACGAAGGTAATAATATTTTCCAATTATTATACATTTAGAAATTATTTTCAAAAACTCTAGGTGTGTCAATCCCCAATCTAACAATCACTGTTGGGTTTTAATTAGTAGTGCTATACATGAGGCTAAAATAATCTTAGTAGTTGATTCCAACATCCAACAGCACAAAAATTCCTATGCAAAGTACTGAGGTGTGCTTTAGATGCTCCTTGATATGTTCATAAATCAGACCTTCATCGAGACTTGGAAATATATCTTGTCTACACAGAGACCAAAAGACTTGCAACCAATCATCGAGCTCAATTTCTTCAGCTCCACATTTAGGGACTCTACAACTCCTCAATATGGTCAATGGTCAATAATAGGTAATGCTAAATCTGAGAAATTCAGTGAATGACTTGATGTGGTCATTTACTGGGTTGGCGGGGATTTTAAAATAATTTGTTTTGAGAATGTACTTTAATCACTACATGACTCCGTTTATGCATGCATTTAAAACAATGAGGGAATCGACTGACCTATACTGCTGTCCTATGAAAAAAACGCAGTAAGTGCAAAAAAGTCGAAAATCAGTTTTTTATCTACACCTATGTATTCGAACGCGCTAAATTCGAATATGCAAGAAAAAATGCAGTATATACAATGATTGATGAGATATCGTCGTGGAAATGATCACAGTAAGTGCAGGAATCGTTCCTTTTGTACCTCAAAATATAGTATCTGCATCTGAGTAAGAAAGCAGTATCTGAAAGTAGACACTGTGTTTTAACTTACAATTCGTAGATACTACATTTTAACTTACTGTCTTAAGTGTACGGACAAGAATCAACAAGTAGATTATTTCAACTCACTGAGCTCAACTCAGTTGTCTCCGTTGATTCCAGAGAGTAGGTTCATTTATACGCGGAAATGTTTGGAAGTAGATCAACAAAAATAATGGCGATGGTGCGCGATAAAGAATTACAGAAAGTGTTGCAGCAGCAAGCAGAAGCATTACCAGAAGTAGAAATGGCTAATCAGGAAATAGATTGTTTGCAGAGAACTGAAAATATCGAAAGTGGGAATGTTCTTATTCTTAAAATTAGTGCAGGACGGAGTGAACTGGTAGAAATACCAGTTGTTATTCAAGAACTTGTTCAATTAGATGCCCATGAAAGTATTCTCATTATGTCAGAATTAGCGATTGAAAGTCACAAAGAAATAGACGACATACCAATTATATTTCAAAAAGATCTTGAAAACGAGAATAGTACTATTATAGACTTTGTCAGTCCAGCAGAAGGTTGGTAATCTTCTTCGCATATTACCAAGGTAATTAATTAACGAAATATTACCATTTCCAGACCCAAACCAGCAGTTATCACAATTGGAAGAAGTATTGCTCGAAGAAGAATCAAGAGAAGAACTAATCCAGATATCACAAGCAGAAATACAAGAAACAAATGTCCAGTCAAATGAAAGAGGTTAGTAAAAGTTGCAATATTCAGAGTATTAATTAGCTCATACTATAATAATGTTTCAGAGTATACAAAGAATGGAACAGTGAGAAAAAGAAAAATCAAACGGCCCAAAATTGAAAAATTACAGGAAAAACGATTGAAATTGCAAGAAAATCATAGAGTTTTAAAAGGATGTAATGTCGATAAGTGTAAATTGAATTGTGGTGACGAGTTTGATGATGAGCAAAGGTATAAAATCCATAGCGAGTACTGGAAGTTAAGCTGGGAACAACAGAAATCTTTCATTCTACATCAGTGTTCGAGAAATACTGTTAAACGCAGAACGCTCAAAACAGAATCATCTCAACGAAATGTAACTGTACAATATCATCTCCATAGTAAAGAAGGTACAAAGCGGCACGTTTGTAAACTATTTTTTTTTTGACGACTCTCGGTTACAAACCCAAGAACGACGGCATTGTTTTCCATGCGTTATCAACAGTTGCGAGGTCTTCAAGCACCCCTGCACCCGATCGGCGTGGGCATCATCCCAATAAAGCTAAAATTGACAGAGATCAAATACATTTGCACATTGAGTCCTTCCATCCGGAAACCTCTCATTATAGGAGGGAACACGCTCCCAACGTTAGATACCTACCGGATCACGTCACAATTAACTTCATGTTTAGCGATTTTTGTCGTAAGTACCCGAATACAAAAATTTCATATGAACTATACCGAAAAGTAGTGGGCGAAATGAACATTCATTTCACAAAACTTGGTCACGAACAGTGTGAACATTGTGAGACGTTTCGTTTACAAAATTCAGAACATACCAAGAACAATTTAGACACAAAATGTGAAATATGCAGTAAATGGTCCGCACATAATTCCAAAGTTGTAGAAAGTAGGAAACGTTACAAAAAACATGCAGATACGATATTTGATGAAAATACCCTGTGCATATCAGCTGACTTACAGAAGACAATTATGTTACCTCGTATGGATATGTTCAAGGCAGTTATTTTTATCAGACGCCTCACATCTTACAACGAAAGTTTCGTACCGGTGGGGAGAGTGGAGAAATCTCGACGTTCATTCGCAGTTTTATGGCACGAAGCAATAATTTCTCGAAAAAAGGAGGATATTATAAGCACCTTTTACCAATTCTTCTTGCATAATAGAGATACCAAGAATATAATCATTTGGCTAGATACTTGTTCCGCTCAGAACAAAAACTGGTGTATGCTCAGTTTTTTGTGCATATTGTGAATTCTAGCATGGTGTCACTTGAAAGTTTGGAAGTTAATTATTTCGAACCAGGACACACTTTCATGAGTGCCGACAGCTTCCACCACCAAGTCGAATTAAGTTTAAAAAAGAAAAATAAAACATATGATTTCCTGGACTTTGTAGATTCAGTTTCAAAATCAAATTCAGGAAAAGTTGATGTAAAATCCATGCAGATCAACGATTTTTTCCCATGGAAAGACCATCATTCCGTGGCAAAGACTAATAATACAAAACTCAATAATCCTAAGCCATATTTGAGTGATATTGTACAGATCCGCGCAGAGCGAGGAAAGTTCACATTGAAGTACAAAACAGATTTCAGTTCCGAAACAGAACTTGAGCTGAATTTCATCAAAAACGCTACAATGAAAACGATTGGTACTGAACCCACTGCTCTGAGTGTGGAAGACGGCATCGAGAAAACCAAAAAGGAGGCTTTATTGAAAGTAGTGGGACCATTGATGGACAAAACTCGTTTACAGTTCTGGAAAAACCTCCCACCCAAAAAAGAAAATTAATTCTACTTAAAATACTCATTTATTTGTTCTTACAGTTGATATTTCGTATCCATTATTATTTTATATGTTACCTATTGATAATTCGTTTCGTTTGTTTTTATTTACCAATGCGGCATTGCAGTTGTGATCTCAGTTTGTGAATAGTAAGAAAAGTTGAATAAAACATTATAAAAAACACATACTGTTTCATGATTATAAAGATATGAATTTTTTTCATAAATTAAAATTCAGTAAGTAGCTACTTACTACGTTTTATTTTATGGAAACGGCTCAACCTCGTGTTCATAATCACAGTAATTGATATATTTTTTGAAATATTCTTCGAATTATTTCAAAATTCATAAAACATGAAACTGGAACAATAATACTCAGTCGAACTGAATTTCATGAATATATCTTGAATTGAACGACCTCAAATGGTCTTTCAATTTGTGTATGTGTTTAACTGCCATTTTACTTTTTTGTACTTACTGCGTTTTTCCTTGGAACGGCAGTATAAATTACCACTCTTTTTAGTCACATGCTCTTCTGGTCATTCACCGCATATTTAGTCTAGTCAATGACTTTTTGCTGTTTTGAATTACACTATTATTAAAACAATCGTGTAATATTTTCAGATGGCAGAAACACCCAAAAGAGCATATACAAGATTTAAGTATTCCATTCCAACAGTCACAGAAGTCCAAGAAAGAAGAATTAGTGCTACTAAAGTCAGTAAGCAATTTAAAATTCCAAAAGGTACTTTAATTAATAAACTGCATGGAAAATCCGATGTTTTAATAAGAAAGATGGGCCCGCCAAGAATATTCAGTTCCCAGGAAGAGGATATGTTGAAGAATTGGATAATCCAAAAAGCAAAAATTGGGTTTCCTTTGCATCCAGATGAAGTTAAAGATGTCGTACAAAAGGTCATGGAAGAAACTCAGCGTCCTAATCCATTCAAGAACAACCATCCTGGCGATAAATGGCTAAAAGGATTTTTAAAGGTAAAATCAAATATTGGCAAAAGAAATGCTGAAACTCTTTCCAAAGCTAGACCTAGTGTCACTGAGCAAGATATAAGGAAGTGGTTTCAGAATCTTAAAAGTTATTTAATAGAAGAAGATGGTGTTGATGTTCTTAAAGATGCTGACCGGATCTATAATGCTGAAAAGACTGGGGTACAATTATGCCCCAAAACAGGAGAGGTGTTAGGACCAAAACATTTCAAGATTTTTTATGATGTTGCGGTCGGAAAATAAAAAGAGTGTCTCTCAGTAGAAAAGTAGCTCCAACACTTATTAATATGTCCATACAAAAGAATACCTAGATATATTGCTAACTCAATCCCTGTTCATTTTTCTATTGGTCGAAGTGATACAGTTTGGATGGTTGGTCCTACCTTGGCGAATAATTTCTATCCATGGCTGTTAGATGATAACATAAAATTGCCTGTACTATTTTTGATAGATGGGCATAAGTCACATATCAGTCCTGAACTAGCCAATTTTTGCCGAGAAAAAAATGTTCTTATACTGTCTATTACCAAATGCTACACACATATTACAGCCATGTAATGTTGAGATCTTTAGACCTCTAAAAGTATCCTGGAGAAAGCAGAGTCAGAAGTATACACAAGAAAATATCTAACCAAAGTATCTTTTGCACAAGCATTTGAGAATGCCACAAAAATTCAAATCATACAAAACGCCGTTAGGGCATGTGGCATTTTCCATTTAATGAAAATAATGTGGATTTTTCTAAATGTATGAATACCCGTCAGGCAGCACTAAAAGAAGATAACAATAATGCACAGAGTAACCAGAGACCAATTGATAAAGCGAAATTTTTATAAATTCTTGAAAGCAAAATTTCTCAGAGACCTTAAAAACATACAGAGACGAGATAAAAAACCAAAGGAATTTAAAAAATGATAAACTATTTAAGGTGTGGAAAAAATATGCGAAAAATCAAGACAACCCCAATGAAGAATACGAGAGTGGAATTACATCAGAAGACCAAAGAGAAGATGTTAGAAATGGAAATAAAATGTTATAATAGTAAAGGACACAGAAACTGAAGATTATCAGAAAGTTGATGAAATTAGACATGTAGATTATATAGATAATGAAAATGAAGAGGGTACCCCGAAGATTCCCCATCAAAATGAAAATATTATATTAGAAGACCATAGAAAAAATACTACAAATAATGTTCTAATAATAATGGACACAGAAACTGAAGATTATCAGGATAGATAAAGAAAGTAAAGACAGCACCCCGGAGATTACCGATCAAAATGAAATCGAGGAAGAAATGGAACAAAATCAAGATGAGTAACACAATAAATCAAAAGAGACACATTTAAGTATAAATTTTAGTTCAACGGAAGGAACACTTTCCAAAGTTGGAAGTTGCAACTAAAACTAAAAAAAGTATCAAAGAAAAAGCTCCTCTGGCAATAACTTCTAAATATTGGAAATAATTTCATGAGAAGAAAGAAGATGAAAAAAGAATTACTGAAGAATTAAAAGCGCAAAGAAGAGTAGTTAAGGTGGAAAAAAACGTAGGCAAGAAAAATTAAGTAAAAATAAAGAAAATAAAAAAAAAGATAAAGAGAAGGGAATCTTCTTCTAGGTCAAGTGATTCAGATATTTCAGAAGTAGAATCTGTAGAGGAAAATTAAGAAGAAATCCAAAGCGAGAATGAAATCAATGAATCTTTGCCACCAACTATATTTATGGTTGCTGATTTCGTGATTGTTAAATATAAGAATAGTTATTTTCCCAGTGTTAGTATAAGAAAACAAAAAAGATAGTATGAAGTGCGGGTCATGTGCAAAAGTGCACAAAATTGGAAAGGGCCAGAAAAAAACCACCAAATTTGTTACAACGAAGAGGATGTCGTTGAGACAATCGAACCTCCAATGAAATGGCAAAATATTTTTTAACAAAGTTTTAATTGTTTTTTGTTTTTGACAATAAAGTAGTTTTCGTGATGATTATACTGGTATTTTATTTGGTCAATTACAGAAAGAAACTGGGATTTTAAGCACAATATCCTTAAAAATTATTGAATATTTTAAACAAATAGACATGTTTACATTTTTATGTTAAAAAAGTAAAATTAGTAAACAAATGCATCTAATCTATCAATACTTTTTCATTTAAAAACAAACCCAACATTTTATGGTCATTAACTGGACAGTTCGTCCGAAAATGATTTTGTAATTGTGCCTTAATAGGACCAGTTGAACTAATTTTCTGCTCCAGATTCCTTTTCTTGGACTCTAAATTAATTAACTGCAGAAGTTTTTTCTTCAATTATGGTGTTTCTTTTCAGTTGTTCCAAGGTACCTATTGCACTATTTCATTGTACCCCGAGTATGGGGCGCAATGAAACAAAATTATTTTTTTGAATAATGGCAGCTTACTGTCACAAATGATGCATAAAATAATGGTTGGCGCATTTCTTACAAAGATTCGATTCCAAGGTAACTAGAAAAAATAAAAAGTTGAAAATAAAGTCTCAGTATTTGTAAAAGCAACTTTTTGTGTTAAATTATGCCCCACACTCCCCTACTTGATAAATAAAATAAAATTGAACCTGAACTTGTAAATATACAAACAAATGACTCTTGGTTTGTTTTACTACACAGAACTTGAATGATAATATTATTAATCTA
Organism: Galeruca laticollis; assembly: GCA_963921935.1. Classification (NCBI taxonomy): domain Eukaryota; kingdom Metazoa; phylum Arthropoda; class Insecta; order Coleoptera; family Chrysomelidae; genus Galeruca; species Galeruca laticollis. Next base: position 50,950,238 of record OY998179.1, on the reverse strand, counting down.
AGTTTAGCAAAAGAAATTACAATATTAGTACTTATTTGTAACAATTAACACTTAAACATATATGAACACAACTTACTTTATACTGACTCAATGAAAATTTGGTGAAAGGTCCTCAATCTTATATAATTAAATTGCAATCTACAACACTGCCTGTTTCATTGATTGTCACAATTCAGGAAAACATATTAATGGTTCAAAAAATAAAACATAATTATCAGTTATTGAAAACAGCAAAACAAAAACATCTAAATTGAAAGCAACATTATTATTTGACAGTAGAATAAACAAAATATATTTTAATGTTTCATTTAAAATGCATGACTTAATTGCATTATATTTTAACATAATAGTAAGATGTAGACACATTACCCAGTCTTTATTAATATATTCAACTTTCTGTACATTTATATAACTAAAATCAAATGCTTGTTGGTGTGTGTAGAAATAGTTGTTTAGTTTTGAAAATATTTTTATTTCAGATTATGTTGGGATGATAAACTTTCATGATTGTTTGTTGTGAGTTGTGAGTTTATTTTAAAGAATTTGTAAAGGCCGCTTGACATGGAGCAATACTACCTGCAATGCAATGCAAGATGAAATATTTCTTGATCACAAGCATGCGCAGATGAAGATCAGCAGATAGATCTCGGAATTGCAACTTCATCAGTTTGGTGCCATTTGTATTGCATGCAAGTTGCAATTCTAGGGAGAAATCTAGTTACTTTTGGTTTAACACCCAATCAAATGTCAGTCAAATCACTTGAACACAAAATACTGACGACGGGTCCATTTTCTGTGAACTTGATTGACTGTATTCTGTATAACTAACCTTTCTTGTTGATTCATGATTTTTGTTAATGCCATTTTTTTGATGTTTTTTATTTGTCTTGCAGAATGTCAAACAACGTGAAAGATTCATCACATGCAATATTTTGACCTTGCAATAAATTGCATGCAATTACTTGCAGATTGTATTGCTTCATGTCAAGCGGCCTTAATTAGCATGAGTGGAAGACACAAACACCTTAAACTTTAATTAATTACAAAGTGTCTCTGAATTGTCTACAAATAAACATTTAACAGTTAATGTTTGTGAAATTGGAACCTTTCCCCTCGTACCTTCTACAGATGCCCAAAAGACATCATCATTAAATAGTAAAAGCTTCAAATTACCTTCTGTACATTCATAATTAGCTTCCACAAATTTATTATAGTGATATGTTATATGAATCAATATATGAAATTGGTACCAAATAAATTTAATGCTAACTAAATATTCTCTCAATTTTACATAGCAAATGCAATATGGCCATATAGGATCAGCCATAAAATGTATGGTAAATTCAGATGTACAAAAATAATACACTCTTTCAAACTTTGAAAAATGGTGCACTTCTTTATAATGATTTGTAAATTCTGAATAAGTTGAAATAAAATCGCAACTTTCTTTTACACACTTAATTTTCTTCTGTTTTATACAGGTAAACTGGTGATTATATAAGGTAGAAGCATTAAAAGCATACCCACAATTCCAATAGCAGAAGTATTGCATTTTGCTATAATTACTATATTGAAGTATTGTCTCTGTAGGTGTTAGATATTTTTTGTTGTTGAATGTTTTGTGATAAATGGAACAATAATAACACAGGAAGTGGTACTGAGAATTTTTATAGAGATAGTGACTTTTATAATATAATGCAGAACTTAGACATAACTGATCACAATAATAACAAACTAAACATATATTTCCCAATAATGTATCACCACTTTCTCTAACTACAGAAATGTCTTTCTCTGAAAATTGAGCATTTGATTTACACATATCGGAACTTGAAACTTTTGCCTCTGGTATAATGAACGTATTAAATATACTATTAATTCGGAAATCAAGTTCAATATAAGATACACCTAGACAGTAGGGATTATTTATCGTTATGTTGGAAATATCAAAATTTTGAGAATTGTGAGAATACAAAGGTTTTATTGGAGTTTCTAAACTGAAATTTGAACAAAATCTAAAAATAAATCTTTGTGTTCCAACAGCCTCTTGTTGGTTGTAACCTATCAATTTAGCATTAACCTGTATTTCATTCCCTCTAAATTTATCAAAAGAAAGATTTACAACAAATAAATTGTTGAGATTTTTATAAAAATATATTTGATTTGTAAGCAATAGAGTATCTCGTAAATTAAGTGAAATAGAATTACTATTTAAAAGTACTTGCTTATGTTTTTGCATAATATGACTCCTCAGTGAATATATCCAAATATTGTCAATACAAATAGGACACAAAAACTTGGTACTCAAACAAGTTTCTTCATGTTTCCTGGCATCATTGAAAGTCAATATATCTCGGCATCCTTCATATACATTGATACACTTGAAAAGAGCTTTTTCTGCAGCTGTAACATAAACAGATTCTACCCCAGGGTCATTTGGAATTTCTGGACATCTTCCACATTTTACTTTACGATTATTGTAGATTTTTATGGGGCCAACAGAAAGATATTTTTCACAAAAACTACATATTAGATTATCCAAAACTTCATCTGGCAAAAGTATTGGCATTTTAAATAGTTTGTTAACAGTTTATAACCATTAACTGAACTATATATAGAATATGAGTAATACAATATTATTCCAACTCGATACTATCATTTTCTCATAACTCATAAGTCAGACGAGAAGCATAAAACAACCTAAAATAAAATAATTTAAGTATTTAGAAAACTAAATTTTCTTGTTCTTACCGTTTTAAAAACGCATGTAATGACCTTGTGATATAAAAGTCAACATAAATAGGGTGTTCCTCATAACTCATTTAAAGATGAATAATAAACTTTTTATTACAAAGAAAACTGCAAATTTCGAAAAATATTGTTGAAATAAACAAATTTCACTTATGTACAAAATAAATTTGCAACTTATAAAAGTGATTTATGTTGAAGAATATTCACGTTTTGACCTCTCATTTTTCATAAAAAGTAAACTTAAAATTAATGTTTGCAGATGTTTTGACACCAAATAAAATTACAAGCATAGATAACAAAAAAAAGATTACAAGATTCCCAGAAAGCGCATTTCAGAACGACAATCGAATTGAGTCAGTGATGCCAATGGGTCAAACATTTTTCCACCAGGCATAGTTTAAACCCTAACTTGAAACAATAAATTCATTCAATTATTATTTAATTTCAATTTTTGATATTTGTTCCACCAGAAGCCATTCGGTAATCTTAATAGACAGATAATCTTTTCGAAAAATAATTATTTTTATTTTGACACAATGAAAATGTTAATATTAATTTCACCCATCGAATAATAGAGGGCTACATGCTACTTTTTGTCATAACTATTTGTTTTTCTTTTTGGTAGGTACTCTTCTGTCTAGTTTTTTAATAGAAACCACCATATTCTCAGTTTTACATCAGTTGAATAAAAAATAATTCTGGGCCAAAAAATTATAATCACCCTAACAAATACCTACTCTTAAAAAACCCCATTTTCAAAATGTGTCCCCCCCCCCTAAATTTGAGGGAAATTGCTTCAAGCTGGCATCCCTGAATTGCGTATAAGGCTGCATTCACATGGGTACGTGATCACGGACATCCGTATCCGTTGAACGTATACGTGAATTTTACGCAATCCAAATGAGCATCCGTTTTACGTATCCATGACTGTCAATATTGTGAATTGTCATTTCCTTTTATTGTTGTTTGGTTTCGTGGACTATTTTTTTTAATGTTTTGAACTTTTCATTTTCGGTATTTTATCAATATTTTTATGTAAATTGTTTATTTTCTATCAGAATCTAGTTTTTGTTGAAGAATGACTAGTAATAACAATTTGAGTACTTACATTTACCATTCGGGCTTACTAACGGTCCTAGAGTATTTCAACGTTTTATAAATAAAATTTTTAGTTCACTAATTAGAGAAAACAAAATATTACTGTACTTAGATGATATATTGATAGCAACAAAAGATATTTCTGAACATTTTGACATTTTAAAACAAGTTTTTATTTTAGCTAGACAAAATTCATTAAATTTTCGACTTGATAAATGTAAATTTCTTTATAATCATTGTCTTTATTTAGGTTACTTAGTTGACAAAGATGGAATACGTCCTAACCCTGAAAATATACAGGCACTTTTGTCGTATCCAATACAAAAAAATTCTAAAGAAGTTCATCGTTTCATAGGACTGGCTAGTTACTTTAGACGTTTTATACAAAAATTTTCATTAATAGCTAAGCCACTATACAGTTTATTAAAAAAGAATGTTGGATTTAGGTTTGAAAAAGATGAGATGGAGTCTTTTGAAATATTAAAAACTTGTCTTGCCTCTTTTCCTGTTTTAGCTGTTTACTCTCCGAAGTTAGAAACACAACTTCACTGTGATGCTAGTGCATGTGGATATGGAGCTATATTATTACAAAAACAAATAACTACTGGTAAATTTCACCCAGTATTTTATTACAGTAAGCGTACTACACCAACAGAGGCAAAATATCACAGTTTTGAATTAGAGTGTCTTGCTGTCGTTTATGCGATTAAACGTTTTCATACTTATTTGTTTGGTATACCTTTTAAAATAATTACTGACTGCGATAGCTTTCGTCTCACCCTTAGTAAGTCAAATATTAATCCAAGAATTTCGCGCTGGGGAATGTTATTGCAAAATTATCAATATGAAATTGAGCATCCGTCAAATAAAGGCATGTCACATGTAGATGCACTCAGTAGGATAACTGGTGTTATGATTATTGAGGAAAATTCTTTTGAGGATAATCTTTCAATTTCGCAAAATCTAGACCCATTAATTGTAGATATTAAAAATAAACTTTTACGTGAGGAAAGCAAAGATTTTGAATTACATAACGGTTTAGTGTACAAAAAACGTAAGGATTTTAAGAAAATTTTATTTTATGTACCATGTAATATGAAAAATAAGGTTATAGCTAACTGTCATGACAATTTAGGACACTTAGGCTTTGATAAAACATGTGAGTACTTAAGTAGAGTTTATTGGTTCCCAAATTATAGAGAAAAAATTAAAAGTTATATCCAAAATTGCCTCAAGTGTATAACTTACTCTTCTACGTTAGGAAAAGGTCAGGGTCAACTTTACAACATACCGAAAGGCGATAAGCCCTTCGATACTATTCATGTGGACCATTATGGACCCTTAGAAAAGACCCCTACAGGCAAACGCTATGTATTTGAATTAATAGAGATGCTTTTACTAAATTTGTAAAATTATATAGTGTTAAAACTACTAAAAACATTGACGTCATACACAAACTAGAAGATTATTTTAATAACTATAGTCGACCAGTAAGAATAATTTCAGATAGAGGTTTTTCTTTTATTTCAACAGAATTCAGTGACTTTTTAATGAAAAATAATATTGTTCATGTTAAACTCGCTACTCATTCACCAAAATCTAATGGACAAATTGAGCGGATTAATCGAGACCTTACACCTATTTTAGCAAAATTAACTGATTTAAAAAATAAATGGGATAAACAGTTACCTATAGTAGAGTTTGCTATCAATAATTCTTATTGTCGATCTATAGCAACATCCCCAGCAAAACTAATCAGAAAGACCCAAATGACCACTTAAGGACTTACATTGAAAATGAAAATGAAGAAGGTAGGGATTTAACTGATTTGAGACAAAAAGCTAAACTACAAAACGAACAAGTACAAAATTATAATAAAGAGTATTTTGACAAGCGACATCGACCTCCACATAAATATTGCCAGGGAGATTATGTAATGATTAAAAATCTAGACGTGACACCTGGATTTAATAAAAAATTACTGCCTAAATTTAGAGGTCCTTATGGTAACACAGAGACCTTTTGAGGGCATTTGCTCTCCCGAGAACATGCGCATGTGGCTAAAGTCTGATTGATGTTTTATTTCTGTATCTCTAAACGTACCTATCATTTACACTTACCTTATGAATTATGTCTTATTTTGAGTTATTATATCTTATGTTATGAGAATTTGTTTTAAGTTTTGAGTAATTTTCAGTCGAATAAGAATGTTGTTAATACTGTTTTATGAATTTTTGTTGAGATTATGCAAGAGATTATGTAACTTTTAGTTAACCATGACTTACACTTACCTTATGATTTATGTTTATGATACTTATGTATGTCTTATTTTGAGTTATTATATCTTATGTTATGAGAATTTGTTTCAAGTTTTGAGTAATTTTCAGTCGAATAAGAATTTTGTTAATACTGTTTTATGAATTTTTGTTGAGATTATGCAAGAGATTATGTAACTTTTAGTTAACCATGACTTACACTTACCTTATGATTTATGATTATGATACTTATGTATGTCTTATTTTGAGTTATTATATCTTATGTTATGAGAATTTGTTTCAAGTTTCGAGCAATTTTCAGTTAAGTGAGAATTTTGTATTTGTGAATACTGTTTTATGAATTTTTGTATGATTATGCAACAGATAATGTAACTTTTAGTTTTATGTGATTACTTGTTTAAGAAGAGTTATACATTTTGTTTAGCAGCGAATATGCCCCAGTTCGAGGCCGATCTGGTTGTCAGGAAAGGCCGATCTGTAGTCATATTGTGTAGTTATGTACATTGTGAACTTGGCCTTACTCATAATCTAGTATAAACTCTGCTTTACGTATTCAGATTTATAAGCTGGCAAGACATTTGAAGGGAAGTGAATCCCGCCTTGGAGGGGGAATGTCAATGGTCAGGGGGATAATCTTAGGTTATGTTTCAGTGAGTAAGCGATGATGTTTTAGTTAGAAAATAAAATAAATATCAATTATTGTTTAAGAACACTTTCTTTACCGGCATCCTGTCCTCTACATATTATTGTTATACATTACGAAAAAGACAATGCATTTTCATTAAAATATATTGTTACGTGTCTATTTATACAGTGTGGTCATATAAGTGTGCAACGTGGAATTCTTTTTATTGCTCAGTAAAAATTCAAATATTGCTAAAAGTTGGTGCATGTTCGATAATCAAATTAGATGCATTCAGAATGGTTGCAAGTCAAACAGGGTAGGTCAAAAAATAGTCCAAAATAAACTAAATGGATTTTTGTGTAATATTTATTCATTTTTTTATATTTACAAACAGTTGGGTTGGTAATTTTCAAAAATTTCTTTCTCTTTTCTGGAAATTCTAAATCACTCTCCTCAAAATCTACAAAGACTATTGGATCTCATTTTTTTCTAAAAATAGAAAAAATGCATAATTGTAGGTATTTTTTTAAATGGTCAACTACTTAAGAATCAGTCTTCTTACCTTGCAACTTTTTTTTCCACACTCAAATATGTTTTTATTTCATTGGATAATATGTTATTGTTTACTGGATCTTCTGGCTTATTAACTTCTGGTACATATAAATCGACTTCCATAGATTCCACTTCAGGAATTATATCAGTACTGCATCCTGCAACAGCATCCCCTAAAAATGTACACTTAAGTATATTAAAATTGTAATATAAAAAGTATTCGAATGTTTATATTAAAAATATTATTTTCAATTCAAATTTTTCAAGAAAAGCACCTTCATCTTGGTTTACATTAAGTATTCTTGTTACGGGTTTTCTCTTTTTGATAACTTTTATCAAATGAGCAGGAAAATCAAACTGTGATGGAATTGCTGTCTTTTTTAATACCTGATTTCCGTGAACATTTAATACCTAGTCATCAACTCTAAAATGCTTTTCACAAGTAACAGCTGTATCACTTGGCTTATAATTATCTCTTCTAACAGCGTGTAACCATTACTCAAATTGCGATCTTTTGGAAATCTATAAAACATGAAAAATATTTTTAATCATCTTAATAAACCTAACTTATATAAAATTTATTGTTTATTTACCTACCTGTGAAATTTTATTTTCTCGCCTTTTTTCAACCTTGTAGTACAAGTATAAGATGAACACGATCTCATTCTCAAATATTTCTCAAAATTATTTAAAATATATAACAAACCTTCAGGCAATAACATATAAAACCATACTGTAACCATACATTGAAAAATATTTTTGCCACAACTAGCGCTATCCTTCTCGATCTTTCTCTCTCGCACTGCGATGGCATCAATTGTGTGGTAGGCGGGTCAGTCCATCAGTATAGTATGTCAATGGTCTGCGCACAAAATACGGATCCGTTTTCTGTGAGTCTGTGTCAATCCACGACAGATGCAGCTCGCACGGAACATCAAAAAAAAGGATATTGAAATTGTAGCTGCCGTTGCGATTTATTTAATTTAAACTTTTCCTCATTGGTTATTTTATCCATTTTAACGAATAAGAAAAAATCGCATGAAGAACGTGTGCATTCTCAGTCGCAGCTGCCCCAACCCCCCAACACTGATGCGTCGCCAGACGTGTGGACGGACGCCGTACGTTCGCACAAAAACCCTGTGATGTGTCAATGTGTGCCAAAAAACCGACAGCTAACGGATTTGTAGCAGACGCATCTACCTCCCACAAACGATTATTTGTCTGTGCAAACGATCAAATACCCCCGTCTACTCTACACGTCAGCAGATGTCATCTGATGACGCATCTGCAGACGTGTAGAGGAGCTTTTAGACGAGAAGGCCTTGAACACAGATCATATAACCAAAGAATACATGTTGGTGTATTCTTTGATATAACTACTGCATTTAATTAAAAGTTAATTCAATGGATATATTAGGTACTTTAAGCTTGTCTTAAATTTCTCACGTATCCGTATCCCTAGCGAACTGCGCATGGGTAGACCCGTTACGGCTCAGCCGATACTATACGTTGAACCAGAGACAATCTCGTCCACCACTCCGTATACGTATCTGTATCCCGACCAAAATCAGTATTCTGCGCTATTAGTGCTATTTTCAGGTCTTTTTTATATCGGTTTGGTTTCATTATAACCACAAAGTTCATTTTTAGCCAGTGACAACCTAAAAAAGTTTTGAAGTTGTACAATTAAAAACAGAAGAAAACGATACGTTATCTGCTAAAAAGGTTTTCTTGTCAACTTCTTAACGTCAACGTAACTCCAATACGGATACGTATTAAAAACTAATGTCAAGCTAGAAGTGTTTATTATATTTCCATGATCATTTACCCTTACAACTTTTTTGGTTTGTAGCTGTAATTCCACAGACCAATACCTCACTGTAAATCAACAGAGCTGCCTACGTACTAATGAAATAAAAGACCTTGATACTGACGTGGCCATCACAGATGTGGCGATGACAAGAACAACAAACACAAATAAGTAAGGTTATATTTTCAACTAACAAATTTTACTAAAGTCAACAATCTTTAATGAATAATTCTACTTAAGAATGTAATATATTGCTACAACATTCAATAAATAATGGATTCACCTGTGTTCGTATTAGAGACAATTCGACAAGGAATAACGGAAAATAATCTCCAACTTAAAGCTTTAATTCAAGATATCGACGAATGTGTGGGACCTCTTGTAGAACTGCAAGCATTAAACAATGCAGGTCGTTCAAAAATAAGTACTCTAAGAAAATTAATTGGAAAGTTGAGCGATATTGCAAAAGAAAGTAAACAGCCACATTTGCTCAAAGATGTTCTTTTACATAGGGAACAATTGGCAAGTAGTATGGTTGCTTTTAAAAAAGCAAACCTTAAATCTATGCTTGCTATCGAAAAATGTGCAAAAGAAGAATTACTGAGACCTAAAAATGAAGAAGCTACCCTAAAACAACGTCAGAAACGTAATAAGGAACATATGGCAACAATTAGCTCTAATGTAACAGATCAACTACTCTCTATTAGTAGACAATTAGCAGATACAACAAATAAAAGTGCGGTTACTTTGGAAACACTGGCTAGCTCCTCGGACAGTGTGACTGGTACACAACATGAACTTAAAGTTACTTCAGGTGTAATTGGACAGTCAGGAAAATTATTGGCTAAATATGGGAGACGTGAATTTACAGACAAAATTTTAATGTGTTTTGCATTTGCGTTTTTCATAGCTTGTGTTGTATATATAGTTCAAAAGAGGTTATTTTAATATATGTGATATTTATTTAAAAACAAAATTAGGACAGTTGTTGTGGAGGTAGAGGTTGTTTTTATTTTTCAATTGGTAATATACGACATATTTTAGAAGAGCATTCTCAATACCATTAACATATTTAAAAAATATATTTCAAATAATTTGCAGTTTTATGTTTCAAATTGATTTGACAAATATACGAAAGGAGTTAATTTACTGTTTCAAATGTCTACTTTACAAAATGTATTAATTACTTGTTATTGAAAAGATTTGTTACTAGATACTTTCACTTTATAAAAAAAAATTATATATCAGTTAATAATATAATAAAATAAATTAAAATTGAAAGTCATCTAAAATCATATTATGAACCCTAAGAGATAACAAAGAGCCATGCAGCTATCCGACAACTTAATGGCATATTATGGGACAAAACATCTTAAAGAATAACAAACATAGAATACATATAACAGCATAGTTAAGAGTATAACAATTTATAGCAGTGAAGTCAGGCATCTGAAAGAAAAAACAATTGAAATGCTTGAAGCCACAGAGATGGACTATTAGAGACATGCTGCAAGAATCTCAAGAAGTGACAGAATTAAAAATGAGAATACTAGAGAGAATATGAAGGTGTTACAAAATACAGAAAAGTTAATCAGCTAAGGTCGTATGGACATGTCTAACAGATGATCAATGGCCCGAACAAATTTTAAATTGAACATCGCATGGACGGAAAAAATAGGGAGACCTACATTATGTTAGAGAGAGGGTATAGAAAATGATATTAGAGGTTTAGAAGAAGATCTAGTGGGAGATTGGCAATCAGGAGACCTTGAAGAATATTTAAACTGATTTATATGTAAAATCATACTCGTACAATATATTTTTATTGATAAATCCCAAGTATTATCACTAATAGAATGTTTTAACATTTATATAGGAATATCTTTGTTAGTCAGTATGAGTTGGAGATTGAACAGATGGAGTATTTAGAAGAATTGTTGAATGATCAGTCAGGAGAAAACGAAGATAACATCTTAGAAATAGAGACAAATAAGAATACGCAGTATGAGCCAGTTGGACTCCCGACAAACGAAGAAATAGGAGAGATAATAAGGAACATAAAGAACAACAAAAGTGGCAGCTACAAAGGAATACTGGCCGAAGTCATAAAAACAGGTGATGAGGCACTGAGGACCCAAATTAGTGACCTAATAAGGAAACTTTGGGTTGAGCACCGGACCAATAGAATCAAACAATCATTTGTTCAATATATAAAAAAGGGGACATAATGGAATTCGCAAACTATAGAGGCATATATTTGTTGCATGTGACATATAAGGTCCTAGCGAGAGTAAAAAGAAAAAGGTTAGATGCATTTGCTAATCAGCAAGCAGGAGAGTATCAAGGAGGTTTTAAAAAAGGGCGGTCGACTATAGACCAAAAATTTGTGCTGAAAATGATTCAAAGTAGCACTCAAGAGCAAGATCTTAACCTGAACTTCATGTTCATCGATTTTAAAGAGACCTACTACTCAGTAATAAGAAAACAATTATACCAGGCGTTAATAAAACTCAGAGTGCCAAGTAGGTCGATAAAGTTTGTTCAAACGGCATTAAGAAAAACTAACAGTAGGGTGGCGCTAGAGGGAAACATATCAGAAAAGGTTGATGTTAAAAGTGATTGAAACAAGGTGACCCACTATCAACGGTATTGTTCAACTTTATTTTAGATCTACGTTAACAAAATCCAGATCTTGGCATATGCAGACGATGTAGTGCTCATGGCAAGATCAAAGAAGGAATTGCTAAGGGTTTTTGGTGTATTTGACAGTGAAGCAATTTTTTTTTTATATTTAACAATGGGAATGCACCTAATCTGAAAGATTAATCACCATTTTTGCTTTAACCTGAATTCCTAACACTTATAATATAGATGTCACCTGTGGTCCATCTTACTCTGCTTTGCACTAACATACACTTACACAAGATTAAACGGTTTTTAGTTTTCTTGAGCGCCTTGTATCTGAGGTTGGTTGTCTAGAAGCTGGATCACTTCAGGGTTCTGATGTTTATAGAGCCTCTCTTCATGTCTCCTTGCGACTTTTTTAATTTCATCTGGCATAGATTCGACTTAGCAAACTCTATGTAAATCATGGCGTCGAACATACCAAGGTGCACCTGCAATATTGCTTAATATTTGCTTTTTTGGTACAACCCCATACTTGCAGGCCATAAGTCCACATCGGTTTCAAAGCATGTGTATAAATCAATAATTTGTTCTGAATGGAAAACTGTGAGTGCTTACCTATCAACCAATACATATTTGTATACTTTATCTTTAACTGTTCAGTTTTCTTTTTAACATATTCCTTCCATTTAAGTGTGATCTCCAGATTTAAACCCAGGTATTTTGCTGTATTTTTATTAGCAACAATACTGTTATTGAGATTAATTGGAAGGTAATTTATTGGTTTGTTAATATGGACTGATCTATCTTCATTGAATTACATTTGTCATTTTTTAGACCAGTATTCAGTTATTAACTGCGTTCTGTGGATTAGCCGTTATTTCTTCTATAATTGCCCCTACTGCTAAACCTCCTACGTCGTCAGCAAACGTGGCTAATATTATGTTTTTCACACTGGGATGTTAGATATATACTAGTGGTGCAGTACTGCCATAAGAACACTGCCTTGTGGGACTTCTGCTTTTATTGGTTTCAGCTCAGAGTACTTATTAATTTTCCATTTTAACTCCGAATGTTCGCTGTTCTAGGTATGACTACAATATTTAAGCCAGTTGCAGAGGAAATATTTTCTTTAATTTCATTACCAGACCTTGGTGCCATACTTTGTCGAACGCATTGGCGATATCGAGAAATTAAGCTGAGCAAATTTTATTGTGTTCCAATGACTTCTCTATTTTAGTTACTTATTATCCGATGGATCTGATCTATGGTAGAATGTAGAATACTTATCATGAAATCCAAATTGGTGTAGCGGGGTAATGTGTTTATGTGCAATTATATGGTTCATATAAGAAGATCTGATGTGCGACGTTAATTCATTGCTGAATTTTCCTACTTTAGATATCATTTTATTTCCGCCGCCATTTTCCATAGGATGGGAACATATCTGAGCCTAAAAGATGTATTAATTAGAGTAGTAAGCCTTAAATAGCTTTCCTGGGTGATTTTTTTAATATCTCACCACTAATCAAGTCAAAGGCGGGAGCTTTTTTGGATTGATGTTATTTTTCATTAATTCATGAACTTTTGTAGTAGCCATATAATATGTTCTCAGATTCAGTGGCTTATTCTTGTTCATTGTCTACTTGACTTGGACAGTCTATACCAACAAAAGCCAGATCTGCATATGCAGACAATATAGTGCTCATGGCAAGATCAAAGAAGGAAATTGCTAAAAGGGTCTTTGCAGTATTTGAAAGTAAGGCAAAAGTGTACTGATTACACATTTACCAGCAAAATACGAATACGGAAATGAGACCTAAAGTGAGCACTCATCAAACTATACAAATCAAAACCGAGCAAGGCAGAGAGTGCAGCATCGAGAAGGTTGAGGAAGTCGATTATCTGGGAGTGACTATAATGACTCGGGGCGACGAGATGAATGAACTGGGCAAGATGTTAGCGAAAGGAAGTCGAGCAACGGGAGCCTCGAAGGAAATATCTAGAGCTGCTAAGCTCAAATATTATACAGGACGGTAATCCAACCTAGTGTACTGCACTGATGCGAATGTTGGATATTTAATAGAAAGGAAGAAGACAAGGTTAACGAGAAGTGTGCTCAGGAATGGGTGAATGCAGAAGACGGAAGCTGAAGAGGATTGAATATTGAGTTAAGTGTAACGGCGGGAAAATAAAACGATTCGTTGTACTCGAAAGTGCGTTTTATTCTGCTCGAAGCAATATCTTTTGACAAAAATGTTTTTAAGATTAAAGTTTCCCTTTCTTTTAAAATACAAACATAAGTAATAAATCTATAAATAGCAGGTACCTGAATCGACCCTCATGGTTTTTAGAAGCTTACAAAAGAGGTGCACACTCTCCCTTCTAAAGAAATATTTACACAGGGTGGCATTTTAAATATAAGCTGGAAGAAGTATTATATATTACAAGTGATTAAATAACAAAACATAGGATTTCATCACATAAGTCAATTATATGAGATATCGGAAATTGGCCGGCTGGTTAAGGTAGCTAGACTACGGTGGTTGGGCCATGCAAAAAATATTCTAGAGAGAGGTAGACCCATGGAAAAATGGATTCAAGCCTACGAAGAGGATCTATTATACGAACTGGCGAGCAACCACTACTGATATAAAAAGGTGGAGAAATGTATTGAAGAGGTTTGAAGCCATGGGTCCCTAGGGCCTGAAGAGCTGGTATATATAGATGCACGAAAATAAGCTTGGCAAAGTAAATTAAGAATTGGAAAACCTATATCGAAGTAAATGTTTGTGTGTTCACTTCATTTTAAAGAAGATTACACTCCAAGAAGTAGGTTGTCATTGAACTCCATATTTTTATTTGTAATTAACTATTTATTTAATTATAGGCGGAAATTAAAGAAAACAGAGCAGTTCCATCGCTTAAACTGCTTGTTTATTTTAAATATATTATTTTTGATATTGTCTAAGAAAAGTCTCTTACTTATTCATAAAAGAAAATATAATGCAAAAGGGTATAAAACACTATGAACACCACCATAAACAATTTTATCACATTTACAGTATTAGTGTTGTACACCGAATACTACTCTACGTAGTAGTATTCGGTGGTGTTGTAAATGGAACTCGTCATGGTTTCATTTACAACACTAATATGAGTAGATTCCAGGAAGTAAGGGTCGAGACAGTTAATTACATTTACAGTAGTTTCGACGTGGCAGTTAGGTAGCGCTGCGATCGTAATCTCGGATCCCAATATTTAAAAAAATAAAGGTTTATGAATGAAAGCAAATAGTTTTTTGACATCAATGGGAAAATATCAATGACACTTGTAATTACTCTGTACGGTCGTTCAAGAAAAACACCATGTTTCACATCAAATGTTTAGGGTTTCGTTATCTGAAGGGAGTGGTAACATTTTAAATACCTAGACTGAAGGACGGGATGTTTTTCGGGGACGATGAAGTGAAACATATTCTCTGGCTGATAGGACTCCGAATAATAAACTGCTCTGTAATACCATTATTTTACGCAATTATAATAAAAGTATTTCATTCTTGATTATCATTATTTGTTATTTGAACTAGTGTTAATGCACTACAACTAACTATATTCTAATGTCTTTGGAAAATATAAAATTAATATAGGGATACAAGATAAAGATCGCAGCGCTACCTAATTGTCAGAAGTCAAAACTACTGTAGATGTGATAAAACTGTTTGTTTATGTGGAACGTGGAAGTGGTGTTGTGGTGTTTTACACCCTTTTTGCATTACATTGGGAGCGTTCAGCCACGCTGGCGCTAGACAAGCGCTGAGTAAGCGGAGGGCGAATATGACCGCTAAGTGACAGCGCTAGCTCTAGCGGTCGCCATTTTTTCCAGCGAATTTATTTTCCGCTAAGTTGGTCAGCGGTTCGTTATGTTAACAACAACAAACAACAATTTTGATCTCCAAGTTAAAATTTCTGTGTTATTTAAGTATTTAATAAAGTTTAATTATAGTGGAAAATACTGAAACGCACGCAACTGTAGAATGTTGATGGAAAAATATTGCCTGGAAATATACGAACAAATATGGTAGAACTGTATTATAAAGTTAAGCTATAATAATAAGTATTACGATATGGGTATCTTATAGAATTACTTTCCCGAAATAATTTAAATGTCTTACAAGATTTTCTGCTTCTCCTAATGCTAATATTTCTATATAGGTAGAACTGTATTATAAAGTTAAGCTATAATAATAAGTATTACGATATGGGTATCTTATAGAATTACTTTCCCGAAATAATTTAAATGTCTTACAAGATTTTCTGCTTCTCCTAATGCTAATATTTCTATATAGGTATTCTTATTGTCTTTAAATTACAGGTGGAATCAATTCCACAATATTATTTTCATCCGCAAAAGCTTTTCTAACATTTATAAAGTTTTCCATTGAAGGCCTTTGTATTTAGAAAATAAATTTAAAAGTTAGTAATCTTCTTCTTCTGGTTTTTGACCTCTTGCTTTACAGCATCCGGCCAGGTTCTTTCTAGAATGCAGTTTCACGAAGAGTGCACCGTTAAGTGCATCTGGGTTTGTCCCATGCTCTTCGGGAAGGATAAGGTATAACAGGGGTTTATAGACTCTTCTCGTTCTGTGGCGGATCCAGAACTAATCACAAAGGTCACGCCAGGTATACAGGATATGGTGGTACAGGATTAGCCAAAATAAATTTGTCAATTAATTTGATGTCATATTTACTCAAAAATGTTTCATGCCAATACTTCATCTGGTAATTAAGGCAGCAACCATACCACTAAAGCTTAATATTACTAGCAAGCAAATACTTGGTAAATATACAAGCTTCCTCAGAATTAGGGTATCTAAGAATGTTATTAACATGGATTGGTCCTTTTGTGAATTTGATTAACGTTTTATATAATTCTGAACTATTCCGATGATTTGGGCAACTAAAAAGTATATGATTGAGATTCCATATTCCCCACAGTCACATAGGGGGTTGTCTTTAATATTGATTTTATTTAGGTGGGCTGGTGTACAACAGTGGGTTGTTCTCATTCTACATAGAGTTGAAATGTGGAATCTTGATTTGTAGCTAGTTTCGTTGAACCAAGGCTTCTTTGTTGGTATGAGGTTTAGCATAGTATAGCTCTGTCCCTTTTATCTTCCTAATTCTTGGTACTTGAAAACCCATTCGCTCCAGATTCTTTCCTTGATGTTCTTTGTGATTTCTGCATAGTGTAGTTTATTGTTGCCTTTTTCGATTAGTGTTCTTGCTTCTGCTGCCACCTTTTGTCCGCCTTTTCATTTCCTGGTATCCCTGAGTGCCCCGGAATCCACATTATTTGTATCCTATTTCCCTCTTCCTCCATTCTGTAGATCAGTTCTTTTGTTTTTATTGTATTTGCATCTGTTTTTGCCGATATTTTTTGTATGACGCTTTTCGAGTCTGATAGAATTAACATTGTTTGGATGTTTTCCCTTTCTGCAAATTTCAGTGCTTCATTTATCGCTAGAATCTCCGCAGTGCAAATGCAAGTGCCATCTCTCAGTCTTTTTTTAATGCTGTTTGTAAGCTGGGGCAGAACACCCCAATTCCACATTTCCTGGTTATTGGATCTAATGAGGCATCTGTGTATATTGTAGTAACATTCTTAAATTTCGTACTAAGTATGTCTGTTAACTTTGTTTTGCATGATGAGTCACCTTTTGTTAATTTTGAATCAGCCCATTTTATTTCTTTTACTTGAGCTTCATATGTTCCTTCGTAACAGGGTAATTTATTAGTTCTTTCCAAGTCTCCTATGTACATTAGAGCAAGGTCAAATCCTTCTATTAATGTTGGTGGAGGCCGGTTTTGCCAATATCTCGGAGATTCATGATATAGTTCATAGGATTTCATGAGGCTAGCAGCTGTTGTGCCGTTCTCTTGTGCCATCCACTTCAGTGACGATTTTGCACATATCCATAATCTCCTGTCCTGTAATGGCATCTCTGCTGTTTCTCCCAATAATACATTAGTGGGGGTGCTTCTCGTGCATCCTGTTACTATACGCAGTGCTTGGAATTGTATTCTATCTAACTTTTTCATGTTTTGTTGAGAACATTTAAATATTAGTGTTGATCCGTAGTCAAGATGAGATCTAACAATTGTTTTATATATATTCAGTAGAATTTTAGGATCTGCGCCCCACCAGACTCTGGTTAAGGCTTTCATTACGTTTATTCCTTTTGTTGCTTTGTTGCATATATGTTCTATATGTTTTGTCCAATTTAACCTGCTATCAAATATTATTCCCAGGTATTTTGTTTCTTTAACCCATTCAATAATCTCTCCGTTTATGGTTAAATTGGGTGGTGCCCTTCTTAGGTCTCCTCTTGCAAGCACCATGGCCTTTGATTTGGTGGGCGACACTGAAAATCCATGTTCAATTAGCCAATTCCATATTTTATTTAGTGTTGTTTGTATTTTTTGAATTGATGTCTCCAAATTCTGGTTGCTGCACCATACCAAAGTGTCATCTGCAAATTGACTTATATTCACTTCATCTTCCATGGTTTCTGCTAGTGTACAGGTTAAAGAGTATTGGGATCAGTGCGATCCTTGAAGGAGTCCTTTGTTCGTCCATTGGGGTCCTACTGTTTTATTCGAGTTTGGAGACCTAATATAGATTTCTCTGTTTTAAAAGGTTATGAATGAATGTTATGATATCTGAATTTATCTTGATCTTGTTAAGATATTCTACCATTTTGGGAATTAGTACATTATCATACGCTGCTGAAATGTCCAAAAATACTGTTACTACTTTCTTGTTTACCGTAATATTGGAATATATTTCAGTGGTTAATCTCGCTGTACATTCTTGGACCCCTTTGCCTGCTCGGAAACCATATTGCTCTTTTGCTAGCAACTCTTTGCTTTCTATATGGTATTCCAACCTCGATTTGATCATTGCTTCTATCATTTTGACTATCCATGATTCCATTGCTATTGGTCTGTAATTGGTATACAGGTTTGGCGCTTTTCCTGGCTTTAGGACGGGTACCACCACTTGTTTTCTCCAATCTCCAGGTATATCCTCTTACCCAGCCAAAATCTTGTTGTAGATATCAAGAAATTGATTTTTAACTCCTGTGGGCATATTTTTGATAATCCTGTATGTTATTTCGTCCAAACCTGGTGCTGAGTCTTGCTTGTTTCTGAGTGTCATATTAAGTTCATTTGTTGAGAATGGTTTGGATGGTATAATATTACTGTACTCCTGTTGATCTTCTGATGGAATGTATGGTGGGGCAATTGCATCAAGCAGATCGATTATCCAATTCTCTTCTAAGGAAGCGTGCTGAGAGTACTCTTTTTTGTTAGAGAACTTTCTAATTATTTTCCATATTTTATTTATTGGTATGTCTCTGTTTAGACTTTCTGTAAAAGCAATAAAGCTGTTTTTCTTTTTTTGTTTTAGGATCCTTCTTGTTCTGGCAGCTGTGTTTTTATATTTTGTATAATTCTCTTCACTTGCTAGATCTTTATAATCTTTTAGTGCTCCATTCCTTTCCTTACTTGCCTCTTCACACTGCCTGTCCCACCATTTAGGATTTCTTATCTTAAGTTTTCCCCTTGGCTTTGTACTGGTTTCTGGAATAGCTTGTTCTGCTGCCTTTTCTATTTTCTCTTTGATTTCTTGATATGAGTTATATTTTTTCCCAGTATCAAAACTTAAAAAGTATTGCTCCCAGTTAGCTTTTTTGATGTTCCACTTTGATCTTCTCGCTGTTTCATATGTAGGTAAATTGTTGTTTATGCTTAGTTCTGTGAATGTTGGGACATGATCACTTGTATCTACATCTTCTATTGTTCTCCAGTGACAATATCTAGCGATACTATTTGAACATACCGTGATATCTGGACAACTCTTGTTTTGGTGTGGAGGGGTAATACGAGTTCTTGTTCCATCATTTAAATATACTAAATTTAACTCATTAAGAGTTTCCATTAAGTTCCTTCCCCTTGAGTTTGCAATGCCTGAGCCCATTGCTGGGTGTTGGGCATTCAAATCTCCTATTAAAATAAACGGGTGGTCCAGTTGGTTAAAAATTTCTGCATATTGTATACTATTAATAGGTATATTTGGTGGGCAGTACATTGTAGCTATTGTTAAATCATTGACCTTTGTAGCTATAATATTTGACATTCTTCAGGAATATTTAATTGAAGGTTCTTAATGAAATATGGAATGCTCTTATTTATGAGGATTGCAATACCCTCATACCCATCATATCTATCCTGTCTTATGGTTGTGTAATTTACAATATTCAGTCTCTTTGTCCTGTCCAGTAGTGTTTCGTTTAATATCAGAATATCTGCCTGATACTGAGAGAGAAGAATTTTTATTGAGTCTAACCTTGCAAGTGCACTGCAGACATTCCACTGTATGATTTTTTATTTTGTTTAGTTCTATTAAAATGTAGATTCCGCGCCATCTGAGACAGCGGGACTTTTAGGGTTTTCATTAGATTGCCTGGTATTGTTGGCTTGAGTGATGTTATATTCATTAGTTACCATTGTCTGTGTTGCTTCTATAACTTTATCAATTTCTTGTTGTGTTAGCGTTGTCTGTCTTAATATATGTTTTAAAAATTCGCTGATTGGTACTATTTCTGTCATTTCTTCATCCATTTGTACTGTATCCTCTTGATTTGTATTCTCTAGTGATGTGTGACTGTTATCTCTATCGTTTGGAGTTCTACATGGTGCTGGGAATAGGCAGTTATTGTGAGCTATTTTATCATATTGTATCCCCGGAGATGTGGCTATAGGTTTTCTTGGGGATTTGACCATATGGGAATATATGTTTTTGATGTTGTGCTGTGCTGTGGTCTCTCTGCAACTGTGATTATATTATTTTGGTCATTACTGTTTGTAGGCATGCTAGGAAAGGCGTTCCTGTCATACACGAAATCGTTTTGTCTTTGGTTACCTGCCCTTGGGATTCTTTTACTTGCTTCATAGAAAGATATGTTTTCATATGTCATGAGTTCTTTGATCTCTTTTTGCCTCTTATATTCTTCGCAGTTTACTCTGTCTGTTGCCTTGTGTCCCAGTTTGCAATATATACATTGAATTTCTTTCTTACATTGTTCTTCGCAATGATTATCTCCACATCTATTACACCTCTCTTTGCCTCTACAAATCTTTTGAGAATGACCAAATCTTAAACAGTTAAGACACTGTATTACTGGTCCAACATATACTTGCACCCTTAATTCGTAATATTTTATTTCTATGGTCTTTGGCATATTTCTACCTTCGAAGGTAATTAAAACCGTTTCACTTGGTACATATGTATTTTCAGCTATATTTCTATTCAGTCTCCTTGCTCCTAATATTCTTGTATTTGATTTGCCTTGCTCAATGATTTCCTACATCGTTGTGTCTAACTCTACTCCTCTTACTATGCCTCTACATGAAACTAATGTTGCCGGGATCAGCCCATTCCAGTTTTGCTTGACTAATAATTCATTTTCCATAAATTCATTAGCTGATGCTTTATGACTCTTGAAGTCTATTCCTATCCGGTTCGTACCTTTTCTTGTTACTTTTATTACTCCATTAATTTTATTGTTTTTAAGAATTCTGCCGACCGCGATTGGGTGTAATGCTGCTACATTTTTATCCTTACTTTCAACAATTACTATGTAGGGTGGTGGGTCTAGATACCTATATTTTGTTAGAATGTCCGGTGGTTTAACACGTGGGGGCCCCGGAGGGACCCCCGAGTTATTATCTTCCATTTCACCTTAAAGCTCTAATCTAATTCTATGAAGCGGGTTATAGGGTAAATAGATAAAAGGTAAACGGGATCAAGTATTACTTACGTTTGGTTATCTAAAGATTTTCCTTCGCCTGTGCCGGAGCCTAAACAAGATGTCATCGCCTCGTTTTTCGATAAATCCAAAATTAAAGGTAAAGATATTTACTTCCCGATGTAAACAATTGGTGCGTTATTTTTTACTGAGATCTCAGATCACTTCAGTTAAGGTGATCTGAGATAAAGTGATGTGAGTAAGCACCAAAAAGAACGACATCTCAATTGAAGCGCGCGATCTGTCGATAGATTCAAACTATACGACAGATTAGTATCAGCATCTAATAATGTTAATTAATGTATCCATAATTTGTAACAAAAGAAAAATAGATTATGTGTGTTTATTATTTATGTCAATGGTTAAAAATTTAGATAACCTTGGTTAAAACTACATATAAACCAACCAAATCAAATATTTCTTCATCCCCTCCACTTTATTTCCGACTCAATTCCAACTGATACCCCCTTACAACACATTCAGCATCGGTGAAGGGGGAGGAAAAATCTCAGCTCACTTAAAGTGAGTAAAACAAAAAGAACGCTCACGTTACTGATGTGAGCTGAGATTAACTGAGATCTCAGTCAAAAAGAACGCACCTAATGTAACCTGAACAATCTAAATCCCATGGTACACTTTGTTTACTGATATTGTTATCTCAAAAAGTTAGTAATGTGTTTATCTGTTTGTCACAGAGCATCAAAACATAGACGTTCAGCCGCCTTCAAGCGATTTCACAGAGCGCACGCTAGCGTGGCTGAACGCGCCCATTTTCTTTTATAAATAATTAAGATGTTTCTCATACAATATTCTTATTAAATTTAAAACTTTTTTCTTAACGTTGTTAAAGGTAAGATGGTTCTTTTTTTAAGGTTTTGGTTTTAGTAAAGGTATTTCTGTACAATCTAAAATTATTCTGACATGTTTGAATAAGTCTTTGAATATGTAAGTATCATAGGAATATTTTTGCTCTTCTCTGTTGAATCAATTTTTTTTTTCTAAAATACGTATTAAATTGCAAAAATAAGTGTTTGATAAGCTTTCGGCAGTTCCAAATAAAATTGATAAAGTCATATAAAACAGATAAAGTTTTAATTTCACAAATACTAAAATGATTCTGTCCTTTAGTGATAATTTACATGCGCGTAGATCTTTTTTGTATACCCTATCAACAGATCGAACGATAACATATAAAATTTGAAAATTACTCTTATTCCTGTGAAACAGCTCAAGTCTCCATTTATTTTTAAAAGTTTACGTGGTGTTTCTATTTTAGGAGTATTTAAGTACTTCAACATTAGAATCGTTGTTTTAATATAATATTATTTCATTATGTAACTGCAAAAAGCACATGCTTGCCTTCAAACACACAAAATAAATGGTTTACATGCAACTAATCACATATCTAGAGAAGTTCACTTTAACGCTGTGTGATGGCGTATGGCTTAGCAACAGATCCCAATAAATGTTACAAATTGTAGTTAATTTATACTTTCTACTTTACCGACTACAAAAGGAATCTACCTAAAGTTGATATGCTGTTATACGATCCATAGAGTAGATGACGCTACAATCCGTATGACTACTTTTGACAAAATGTTTGTTGTTACTTGAATTGACGCAATTAAATTTATTCTTTATATATTCTTCAAATTAGCTAGTATTTTAATAAGATGAAAATAAAATCTTAAAAACGATAATAATCAAATCTCCAATGGAACAACTATACATGAAATACGTACTACTATTTCTTCTAGTACTTCATAGATGACACGGTAAGATATATTTCCAACTCTAAAAAATAAAAATAAAATGATTTTGTAAATATCCTAATATATTTTAAAAATGCGAATTAGAAATAAATTTTATGAAAATAATTTATAAAAATATACATCACGCAAAACACAGTTGGCTGAAAATACAAACTGTCAAAGTAATGTCTATTTCCTAATAATGTTTTTAAATCGAAGTTTTTCCATTTAATAACATTGAAAATATTCATTTTGATAGCTGCTTGGCCATTAGAACTCGTTGGTGATAGGGGCTGTATGTTTTTAAAGCATATAAGACACTTTTCCTTTTCTACTTTTGTAATTGGCCGCCAGTTTCCCGCGCCTGTAGAATTTCTACTCATCGATAAGCCGACGGAGCGTCGACCGAATTTGCTGGTAAGGGAGTGGTAGTGAGTAGAACCAATACGTACCGTGTTTGTGAATAGTGCGTTGAGACCATTGGTCTATAATTTGTCGACCAATCATTGGGAAAGTGCACACTAAAATATCCAATGTAAGTTCACAAATTATCAAACATATTCTAGAATACAATTGGGGGTTGAACCGGCAGTTCAAACCAAATATTTGTTGCTAATATTATAGTAATTCATATTTATACTTGATTTTCTACTTTATATGTAATGGCGACTGTAGAACAAAGACCTTGTAGTGAAACTGATGTTCATATTAAGTTAGTAACTACGTGGATTATGTTCATCATTGTCTCCTGTAAATTTAAATCACCTTTTAGAAAATGTATATTATTTCAAAATTGTCAATTATACAAGGAATCTCAATATTTGTCAAATGATGTCTTCATTTGACATTAAGTTATAAATTGTGAGTATCTCCATACCTGAATAAAATTTCATATTTAAGCTTATCGCCATGTCAAAACATTTTTAAGTAACATTGAGGTTAAAACAAAAGTGAGGTTAAACAATTTTGTGATAAAAAAATTGATTTGTGTTAACATTTTAGTACCCTAAATTTTTTAAAAATTGCCTTCTTATTAGCTTATGTTTCAAGTTTGTTCATGAAACGATATACTTTACATATTATACTGTTCAACATGTATGCTTTTAGTTTTTACATGCTTCTAGGTATCATTCATCATTATAGGTATTTTAAATATTGTTCACTTTTAAACTAACCTAAACATTAGTTTGGTCATAGTCTTAATTACCCCTTGTAGAACCTCTAATAACTGTTCTTTTTTTATTGATTATTATTTATCACCAGGTTTCTATAACATATTTTGTAAATGATAAAACATTACAAAAGACAATATGGCATAACAATTTATATATTTCCCAAAGCAGTAATTTAAAATTGAAAAACATTAATGTAACTGGGCCACTAAAAGTGTTAGACATAAGATATGTAATCAAATTTGTTCACACATATTGTAAATAATAATTTATGTTTTTACTGGTTTTGTACAATTAGTGTCTATAATGATGTTTCAATTATTGATTGGACCTCTATATGTTATCTTTTCAGTATTTCAACTGAGAATTATCCTACATGGAACAGCAGATAACCACTACAGCAGATGGCCAAGTTGTCATCCAACCTATTCAAGGAGTTGGTCCTGGACAAGTTCAAGTGATGCAGATGAATGCTGGACAAGTCATTCAAGGGGCAAATGGTCAGCAAATAATGGTCCATGCTGTACCATCTGGTGGGCAAATTCAAGTCGCAGCAGCTGGGGCGGCACAAGGATTACAGCAAATACAGGTATACAGAATTTAAGTAAATGTTAAAGTTTGTATTACATATGTCTATATTTGAATCTAGACAAGAAGTCACTGTAAGAGAACATCAAAGTTTATGATTTTATAAGTGAAGAGAAAGGGGAAAAACAACCAATTTTCTAAAACTAATTTACAGAGCAAACTGTTTTTATAGTACAAATCGTATGTTAGAGCTATTGGGAAAACGGAAAGTAGTTGCTAATGTTTTTTATTTAATTTATTACATGTACGTAGCTTATTAACAAAATAATTTCACAAATATATTTTAACATTCTCAAAAAAAATAGTTAATGTGACAAATAACATGTTAAAAACGAACGATGTTCAAATGCCAAATGGCCTACCATCTAGAATATTTCAATTGTATAGAAAATTCGTGTAAAATTGTTCAGCACTTGGATTACAAAAACGTTTAAGTACTTCCAAATCATTATTATTATTCGCCTGAGAAATTGGCAAACCCTTATGATAGGATTGATCTGGAAGCTCAAACTTGACTTTGTTTGCAGTTCGTACGGACTTTCTCAATTTATACATAATTTGTTTACTTATACAACTAATGTTATAAGTGGTATAGTAAAAAACAAGTCCACATTTGTCGGTCACAACAAATTATCTTACTTGTTGTAGACCTATTGGATGCTTATGTACAAATTTTCCTTGCAGGAAAGTAGCCCACTGTTTCGTCTTTGTCTGGTCCACATTAACAGTATTGGGTTTTTGTGTGATTTATAATAACTCGACACACTCTTTGAGTACCTCCATTATAGTCTTTAGATTGATTAGTCCCATATTTTTATCACATTCCAGGTATGAATGTGCTCTGGTGGAAAATGTGACTTGAATCATATCTAGTCGCTTTGTATCAGGGTTGGGCTGATTAAAATCAAGTGATTTAAATCGTTTGATTTTTAAAACTAAAATCATTATTTTCTTTTTTATTCAGAACCAGATAACAACATAATATAAAAGTTTTCTCAAAAATTAAAAGAAGTATCTGCTTCTAGCAAAAACAACAAGACAGTACATAATTCCAAATTCTTAAACTAAACTTAACACCTAAATTTTATTACTGTATATTTTCAGTCTATTCGTTTTCGTTATACAATTTAAACAAAAACACGAGTTTTCCTCCTTTTTCTATGCCTAATCTGTTTCTAATATCTGAGTGTACAAGACCAAAAGAGCTAAATACGCGTTCTACTGAAGCTGAAGAAGCAGTTGCACACACGAACTGTTTTATTATTGGCAACTGTTTCAAGATTTCCGGCTCATCATTTTGTGATAACCACCATTGTAGTCCGTTTACATTTTTGATTACTTCGTCCGAAAACATAACTTGCTTAAATGGAGCAGTGCGGGCATTTAACTTTATTACTAAAGGTAACAGTCCAGTGTTTTCATATAACTGGTTAATTGTTTCTAAAGCTATATTCTTTTCTTCTGGTACTGTTTTTTGTGGATTCAACATATACGCTATAAAATGATATGGCGTTAGTGCTTGCTTATATCGATTATTAAATTGTTGTTTTTTTTGTAATGGTAATTCCACAGATTCATCAAAGATATATTGTAAATGTTTCCACTGCTCTACAGCATCTGCGATAGTAGTATTTTTCCTCTGCACAGTATCAAGAGCAACTGATATAGGTTTTAAAATGTTTAAATAATCTTGCGCTGCATGTTTAATCGCAATATTTGAAACTTTTTGGTAAATAGTGGAATCAATCTCCTTTTTATTTTCTTCGCAGATTTTTAATATGATGTCCCACTGAGTGACATACATCTCGAAGCAGTCGCCAAGGCTATTCCATCGCATATCGCTCAGAAGGACTAAAGCGCTGCCTCCTGCTTGACTGAGTTTAGCTCTAGCCAAATGGTTATTTCGAAAATACTTAACAATTTGGACCACATGTTCTTTAACGTCTTTAACTTGAAAGTCCTTGCACAGTAAATTAAAAATATGTGCAGAGCAGCCATAAGTTATAACTTGTGCGTTCGTTTTTTCTTCTAATGTTTTTCTCATAAGTGTCATATTTGCGGCATTGTCTGTCACAAAAGATTTTACGGTACACTTGTATTTTAATTCACATAAAGGAATCAGGTCACAAACTATTTGAGTTAAATATTCTGAAGTATGTGAATTTCCTGATGTGTCTATAGTTTTGTATAGGAGGGATTGTCCATCTTCAGTGGTTATCGTTGCACATATCACTGGTTCGTTGTGCACGTTTGACCACCCATCAATTGACATATTTACGGACTGTCCTGACAGGGAGGAGAAACATTTTCTTTTTCCTCTTCATAGATTTCGTCCAAAAGACTTGTTGCTACCGTTTTCTCGAGGGCGGTGTATAGCCAGGCCTTAATAACTGAATGGCTTTTTTCACCTCTAAATTCTCAATATATCTGAAGCTCGAATTAGTAGCAAAAATAGCCTTTGCTATTTGTTTGTAAATTTTATGTTTTTTAGCTGTTGAAGTTCGCATTACAAAACCACTCATGGTAGGCTGAGTTTCCATTGCTTTCTTTTTTTGGACTGGCTCAAAAGTTGTTGGACTTGTTGGTACTTTCGGTGGAGTTTTTCTAACATGAACTATCCATCATGAGTGAACTACAACTTGAGGCAGATGATGTGCTAGCAAAACTGTCAAGCGACATTCGACTCTCTGGAAAAAGAAAAACATAATTGAAATTGATTAACTGATGATATATTGATATAGTATTGAATTATTGATTTTAAAATAAAGAAAGTGAAAATGTTCAATAGAGATGTAAAAGCAAATTCATTTTTTTAAGTTGAAAAAAATTAGAAATTAAGTAAGTATAGAAGAGTAAAGATAATCCTTAATTAACCTGGGAAAGTTCGTGTTAAAAAAGTTACATTAAAGGCCACATGTTAGATTTCACCTAACATTTAAAAACAATTCTATATGCCTAAAATATATATAAATGAATACTTAAAAATTATATTATCTTTGTTAAAAATAATATCTATCAAAAAAATTTTAAAATTATCTCAAAAATGTATCTTCTTCTTCTCATTGACTTTCAGACCTTAAGGTCCATAGTCTCCCTATTGGGATTTCTAGCCTCATTTTTCTGGCAGCGGTGGGCAGCCGCTTGGCCAACCCTACTGCTTTAAATCAGTAGGGAGTTTGTGAATTCGGTGATTTAGTTTCTGCTCTGAAGTCTGTCCTTTGCTTCTTCTACTATTCTTTTCCATTCTTTCCGGTCTTTTGCTTGGTTCTTCCAGTCATTTATTCCAATTTCTTTAAGATCTTCTTCTACACCATCCAACTATCTAGTTTTCGGTCGTCCCCTTGCTCTTCGTCCTTGTCTTTTAGTTTCCTGCTGTATTTTCTTGACACACCTTTCATTACCTAGACGTTCTACATGTCCTGCCCACCTTAATCGTTTACTTCTTATTTCATTTGTTATTATTGGGCTATTGAATTTTTGATAAACTTCGTAGTTTCTTAATATTCTCCATACTCCATTTTCTTTAATTTGGCCGTATATTCTCCGTAGTATTTTCCTTTCCCAGATTTCTAATGTGTTTTCCTCTTTTTTTTGTTAAATTCCCGGTTTCTGCGGCGTAAAGTATGACTGGTCTAATTACTGTCTTGTACATTTTAATTTTTGTGTTTGTAGACAATATATTTGATTTAAATGTGTCTTTTAATACATAGAAACATTTGTTACCCTGTTGTATTCTGTTATTTATCAAAAATGTATCTACTTATATAATATAATATGTATATATTTAAAAAATATTTCAAAATATCAGAATATATAATTAAAAATTACACTATGTTACTTAATTTATAATTAATATTTATGTCTCAAAACTTTCACTAAATTATCTCAAAAATAAAATATCAAGTGCTTGGAGAATCAACAAAAAACAAAAAATGTTAGGCAAAATCTAACGGTGCGATCATTCCCGGGTTAATAATAAAATGTTTTATTAAATATAAATAAAATTAAATTAATAATTTAATTACCTGTATTCCTCTCTTGATCATTACAAACATCGTGGTGTGCTTTAAGTCTTTGGACTAACCCTTGAATATATTTCTTGCACTTTTTACAAATAGCCCTACTTCCCAATTTATTTGGATTTATTGTCTTAATATAGAACTGCCATATTGGGTCCTCTTTTCTTCCACTCATTTTACTTTATTTATATATGTTTTCACTTCACTCAACTTACCTAACTAGCAAAATGCGTGAAATTGTTGGGCAACGTCAATTTATAAGTTGAGAAGAAAAACAAGCCTCTACAGGAATATTCTTGCAAAAAGCACAACAAACGCGTTCGTGCCTCACTCGGCAGTACTCGGCACTGTATAGTGAGTGTATAGGACAGAAGGAAAACAAATCGCTGCAAGAATTTTCTTGCAAAAAGCGCGACAAATGCGTTGTCACAAGTTTTTGAGCCGCAAATTGTATTATAATTTTTAGACTTATACATTAAAATAATTAACAATGATTTCAAAGAATCAAAATGTTCAAATTTTATATTCAAATTTAAAAAATCAAATAATTCGTGATTTTTCCAAAAAAAATAAATGGTTTTTTATTTTTTTAATAAAAATCAGATTTTGCCCAACCCTGCTTGTGGTTCTGTCCATAAACCTGTTGCAATGTTTTCTATTTGAACATTAGGGCTCCGAGGTAGACTTTCGCCTGCTTTGGCAAACTGACTAATATTTTCGCAATTAGTCTGCGTTACACACTCAATGACAATGGCTGAAACTGACTATAAGGGGTTAGGACAGCGATGCCTAACAATATCAACGGATTTGCTCATTGCGCCCAGCCGCTTGCAGTCTGTACATCAAGCTGAGACATTAAAATGTGACCGCTCCGTATGGATAGGAACATAAGTCCTGTAATCATTCGAGCAGTCACCAGTAACCGTCCTTTATTTTATTAAATGTACTGAGTTAAAAAATGTCAAATATATGCAAGTGGACTTCGAGTCACATTTTTATTACAATTGTAACAAAAAATAAAGTTATTTCAGTTTTCAAAAAAAACCTAGGCCGTGAAAGTGTTAAATAAAAATATGGACACTTATCTATAATTCGTTGTGATGTTGGGCATCAAAATGTTTGAAAACCCATGGCGATAGCTTCATATTCTGTAGTTTTCCTAGCCTTCATTTTGGCATTAGTTTTGTGAAATTTATTTTCTGTAGATAGTGCTTTTATCTGAGCAGCATCATCAACAGTGAATGATTTTAATTTTGAGATGAATTCATCACATTTGCTACATGTATCCAAATGAAATATTGAATTTTGAGTAAAAAATATTTCTGTAGCTGTCATATGATACAGATACAACAGGATACTCAGTGGCGGCTCATGGAAGATTTTTCTGGGAGGGCTGAAAAAAATTATAATAAAAAAATAAAACCAGTTGAAAAAACGACAGTTTTTTTACAAAAACATTTAAAAAATACAAAAAAATAATAACTACGTATATGCTATATTGCATTTATATAGATAGATAATTTAATAGTCTTTACCATCATACATACGACATAAGTATAAAACTATAGTAAAAACAATTGAAATTAGAATTAGAATTAAAATGTATACAGGCAACAGCATACAACAATCATTTCATATAAACAAGAATATGAAGAAAATGAAACAAATAAAATAAATAAATAAAAGGTTTTGTTTTTAAAATTTTAAATATTAAAGGTCCAAAAATTAGGTAAGTAATTAGGATTGAGAGATGCTACGCCACCCACTAAATTCATCCAGCGAGTAAAAACAATATTGTATTGTATTGAGAAAACTGTGACTTTTAAAAATTGTTTTTTCCTGAAAGCGGTTAACTTACTGTATACAGTTTGAAAATCCTATTATGTACATGACTTAAATGTAAATTTATTGTTGGGCGCTAATAACCCTAGGGGTTGATGCGCAAAAATTTTCAAAATAAAAAAAATGTATTAAAATCCTCTTAAGACTAGTTTTAAATTTTTTGAGATGATTTATTTGCTTAATATCACCTGGTAACTGATTAAAAAATTCACCAAATTCACCCCCAGCATATGTTGACGATTTCTTCAATCGGGAACGATTAAATTTGTTCAAGGGAATATCACTCTTAGATCTTGTATCGTGATCATGTATGTCACTATTTTTCTGAAGGTTGTTTTTGTTAATAAAGGTGTAGATCAGAAGTTTGTAGAGGTATATACCTGTGAATGTCAAGATTTTGTATTTTCAGAAGTGTTGAACGTGCAATTATTAAAATCAAAAACAAGGGCATTGCCTTCCTTGAGTGGTGATTTAAATTGAACAAAAACAGTTTTGCCCTCATTTATAATAAGGTGATTTATTTGACATTAAGAGGTGAACTCTTTCATGATTTTCCTTATTTTTTTGCGTAACTCATCTTAACTGTCGGCCGCAATTATAACTGGGGTATCATCTGCATATATAAAAGTACGTCCGTGGGAGATGTACAAGGGTAGGTCGTTTATGTAAAGAAGAAACAAAAGTGGCCCAGGACACCACCTTGGGGGGTACCAATGGAGGTGCTAAATTCATCTGATAATTCATCCCTGATCTACACCCTGAGTGTTATACCAGACATGTAGGAATTAATCCATGATTGGATTGGACCTCGAATGCCCATGGCTTCTATTTTCCGGGATAAGTAGTGGGTATTGATAGTGTCAAAGCACGAGATCAAAA
Source organism: Galeruca laticollis (assembly GCA_963921935.1). NCBI lineage: Eukaryota > Metazoa > Arthropoda > Insecta > Coleoptera > Chrysomelidae > Galeruca > Galeruca laticollis. Next base: position 50,918,377 of record OY998179.1, on the reverse strand, counting down.
AATATACCCACCAAGAATTTGTTTTGATCAATGTTTTCATGAATATATTGTACCAGTTCATTTGATGCAGTTTCTATTGAATAATTTTAATGAAAACCATGCTGTGACGGGGTTATAATTCTATTTTGATCTAGGTAACCAATCAGCTGACTGCATACCATTTTCTCAATTACTTTAGAGAACGAGCTAAGCAAAGAAATCATTCTATAGTTTTCGACACGTTGGGGATCATCTTTTTTTTAATACCGGTACGATTTTGCTCCTTTTGAGTTTAGTAGGGAATTTCCCCTGCATCACAGATAGATTTAAGCTACCTGTCTATCATGACTATACTCTGTGTGGCTGCAGCAGCTCCTCTCTTGAGAACTGCAGGAAACAGAAAGATCTTACATTACTTTTCAATATCATAAATGGTACATATAACTGTCCTCAACTTCTAAATAAAATTAGTTAATTTGTTCAATCATGGACTACGAGGCAGAGTCGAACATTTCACATACCTTTTCACAGATATAATTATGCGTACTACACATTTCTTCCTAGATCTATGAGACTCGCAAACTCACTGGGAGACCTTCCACTTTTTGATGCCTCACTTACTAAATTTAAAAGCTTTATTTGTGATTTGAATGTTCAGTAATTTATAATATATATTTTGTCAACCCATGAGTTTGTGTATTTGGATTTAATAACTGTACCTATTCATTGTAGTGTATATATGTTTAGATATGTCTACATTGTATATTTTGCTCACTTTTGTATTTTATATAATTTAAATGGGTTTGCCCGTGAATAAATAAATAAGTATATACTTAAAGTCGATTCTAAATTCCTTTTGATTAACAAAATCATTTATAACCTTTTGTCTTCGGGACACAGGAAGATTCACATTTCCAGTAGTACGCACACAGTGTGCGAGTCGGAGAAAAAATATTCTGCTGTGATGCCGTCTGTTTGGGTACTGCAGTGTATACACTCTAGCTGCAACAGTTGCATTTCTCATACCTTCAAAATAAACTGCTAACATATCAAATGCTTCTTCATTTGTAAGAATCATTTTATTGCGAAAAGATAAAGAATCATAGCTTGCTTGTTTTCAAATGAGAATCTATTTTGTCTCTTACTTGGCCATCTTTACAAATTTTGTTATCAGTAAGGGCGCGTTTTATCAAACACCTAAACTCGGTTTAATAATGACTCATCTTTAGACTGTGACAGATTGATGTATTTATTATCTATCAATTATATCCGTCTAAACATCAGTTATCATTAAACCGAGTTTAGGTGTTCGATACAATGCGCGACCTAAATCGTAATTCATATTTTAAACTGTATCGGTATATCGGTTTTTATTATTATTTTATGCTTTTGATTTACTAACACATCGCTTGAAAACAAATATAACATTCTTATATAATTGAAAAAATGTAGCACAACTTACTTCACCAGCCTTCTAGACGGTGGAAGACCAATTCCCGCCATTTACCTGTTTCTTACGATATATCAGGATAGAAAAGAGATATCGCCTTCCGGTTTGCACTTTTATTACTAATTTAGTCTACTTTTTAAAGATCTACTTCAATGTGTATGCTTCCATTTAAAATTGTTACGAGAAAACATAATATTTAAAAAAACGGTGCCCTCTAGCATTTATGTTATTAATCGGATTGCTACATATTTACAAATTTTCGATTGTTCAACAAAATCTCTTTCAAACAACATCAAGTTTATTAAAATCGGTCAAGCAGAACTGGAATTAAGGGCGTTTTTTTGTAACAAGGTTCCCACTCTCCCCCACCCCTTATTTGAAGAGATAGACTTAAACTTTTCATATTAAAAATATGCAGAATTTGTCGAGGAATCTGATTATAATATTTAATATGCTCCTTAATTGAGTAAATTTTGAAAAAATTTGCATTTTAAAACTTTAATTGTCAAATGCGCCCTCTAGCGGTGGACCTACAATTCTGAAAATAATTTCCAGGCGTTTCTCGAGGCCACTTTTGTTATAAAAATTTTTTCCCGACCTTGTGCTATAATCCACTCCTGAGATATGGCTGACGGCCGTTCTTAGTTGACCACCCGGTACATATATCCTCTTTAACTAAATTTAAAATGTGTCCATTATTTTTTCATAGGTAGTACCTGTAAGCAGTCTGCAAGCTGGTCAGGTATTAGTACAGCAACAGCAACAACCACAACTTGTGCAGACATCTGATGGCCAAACATTCCTCTACCATCCAATGACAATAGAAGGAGGAGGAATACAACAAGCAACACCAACAGGTAGGCACTTACTAATTAATATAGATGCATTAAATTTGTTGGAATGAAGGGTTGAAAAATATGATATTTACACTTAATAATGTTGTCTTGTAGGAGTAGGAAGAAGTATAACCTAACCTAACATACAGTCAGTAAATTTTATTTCTTTTGTTTTGTGGCATAAATTAGAAATGTTTAAAAATATGAGACAAAATAAATGTTACAGTTAAATATCTATATCACAATTGTTTATAAGAACTTTTCGTTTTCTCACTTCACAATATTAATGTTCACAACGATGCTTGGTTACCCCATTTAAAAATGAGGAAAAAAAGATAATGTGTTGTTATTGTTTTATAGCTATCACTTGGCCTACAGATGGGAAAAAGCTTATTCTTTGAACACATATGTCTTGAAATTAATATTGTTTTTCTTTGCAGTTATAAATATAAATGGTAATCTGGTACAAATAGCAGGTACGACGCAGGCCACAGCAAATGGAGTTGCACAGACGACAGTAGCGTCTCCTACGTCACAAGTGGTACCTCAAACATTGACAGCAGCGACTTCACCCAATCAACTAGCTATGGCTAACGGAAATTTAGTCATGGTGAGAAACGCCACAGATGTACGTTAAGATAAGCTCATTCCTAATATAATTGTAAAATTGGCTCTAAAAAAGTTTTCTAATAATAATCTTTCGCTTAAAAAACAGAAAAGTGAATGTTTTTCGAAGAAGCAAAAACTATTTCCTGTGCTTTAGATATACTCTTCTGCATACAGTCTTTGTCTTGCTATAGTAAAGTCTTGGTATTGCTCTTGATCTCATTTTTCAGTTTTGATTTGTACAATTTAATTCATCAATGTTTCTTCATAATTATTGCACCCTATATGAAAGCATTGTTTTTTTGGTAATCTTACTGCGTACATATTACTATACAATTTATTTTTTGTGTTTTAAACTGCAGAAGTATTGATAGATTATACTGGTTCTTGCATGGATCGGTCTTGGTCACAATTGTGATCTTGGTATTAGTCTTTTTACTATATATTGCCTAGAAATTGGTGTCACTAATATCAGTGGAAATTACTTTACAACCAATGCTGTTCCCTTTAATTACAAGGAAAATGGTTCACACCAACTTTCTTGTTTTTGGTTTTTATCGTGTCTTCCAAATGTAATTCAATGATTCAATCAGTGAATGTAGCTTGAGTTGTATTTCTTCTTTAAATTTTAAGAGATCTGTAAAAAATATTTAATTGCTTTTATTTCATATTACCAAAGGAAACTTTTCATACTTATGCATTAAAACAACTACAATGTCGCAAAGTATTTAAGAGATTATTCTAACCATTCAGTACTAACACGGAATATTGTTTCAAGGGTATATAAAATTATACAGTGCATTTAAATGAAAACTATCCACTCTATCCAAATTTGAAGGTGCCACTTTTATAAACAAAAATTGGAAAATGTATCAAAAATCATATAAAGGGGACATCTTGTTACTTATATGTACTCGTTATAACTTCTGACTTCATCATTTTCTAAAATTCGTGTTATTTTGGGATCAAGAGCTTCTCTGAGTAATTGCAAATGAACCTCAAGTCAATATGGTATAACTTCAGATTAACACATAAAATAGATATGTTTGTTTTGAGTTTTTGGTGTCCCCAACATCGAGTCACATTCTAAGCTCACTTGCGGACACTACCACCGTATTGTCATATTTACAAATTCTCTTTAGTTGCAAGAAAAATGAAATTAGAGATTAATTGAAAATTTGTTAAAAACTTATACAAATAAAAAAACTACATTTTTGCATTTAATTCGCTGCTTTTAAAAATAGTTAAAAATACTAGAATTTTATTTAATAAAGGCATATTCTTATATAAATTTTAAACCAGTATTTGTTGTAACTAAAAGTGGTAACGTTGCTTTATGTGTCTGGGGTAACTTATTCAGTAGCTTTATCCTTGTTTAATTACCATATAAAGAGAAATGCAAATATCGCCAGAGTGTACATGATGATAATTTTGACTGCACTGTAGTATTTGTAGTGTTTTGTTTATTATGAGTAGGGAGTAAACATTCAGTTATTTTGTTTTTATGTTCTTTAAGACTTTTAGTGACTTTTACGTTAATTAATTTAATTTTTTTTTATTACAATGGTTCCTCAGTGCAAAGTTTGTCAGAAAAACCGCCGAAAATACCAATGTCATCCCCACTTTTGGTAATTCATTCATTATTTTACTATTGGCGTTTAGGATTGTCAGCTGCAAAAATAAACGTGTTTATGAATGATTAGCCCTCTCTATTGTATATTATTACTCTAAGGGTACAGCCATCTGATCCCCTGGAATGCCATACCAGAAATTCAATTTTTGTGGTGTTTGAGTATGAAACTCCCGCATTAGTGTGTGGCTCATTTTCTGCCCAGTATCTACAATTGTGTATGTTTACTACAATAGTCCAAATGAACATTCGTTGGAGAAGCAGATATTGTACAATATATCTGGATTGTCGTTCACTCATCAATTCACAAAATTGCCAGTGGAAGTCGTCTTCACTCTTGGACTGATTTCATTTTGTATAGATGGAATTTCTATTTATGTTAAATTCTGAAAACACTGCTGTGAGAGATACTCACTGCACTGAAAATTTGTGAAATTGTTTGTGATGGTAAAATCTAAACAATTAATTTTTGAAGAATAGTAAAAATATGTAGGACTAGGACACAGCATCACTGATTGTAAATCAAATATGGCACAAATGTTAATGTTGTTTATATTTGCTCTATCTGTTTTTTCTCCTGTCAGCATCATGTTTTCTCTTCTAGATTGTCATAATTAGATTTTAATCCTGTTTTCATACTTTCTGGTGCAAGTTAAGATGTTAAACAAATGTCGCACCTGTCTTTTTTAGGCTGAAATAACCCTATATTAAACTCCTTGTTAAAAGTATTTATGCATAACCAATAATCACATTCTGGTCTATTATTTTCCTTTTGTTTTGGTTAAAATCGTTACATAGGTCCTTTATGGTTTTACTGCCTGAAATGTATTCTTTATCCATCGTAGCTCGTAGGTAGTGGGATTCTATTTTAGGTATAGAGTTAATGTGGTTTCTTATGTCCTCTAACAGTGTCGAATCTACCTGTTTACTATTAATATACTTGTTACGGGGGGCAGTCTTTTAAAAGTATGAACTCCAAATAATTTCAAATTTTACCTTTAAACAAAATAAATTAGTAAGATGAATAAATACATAGATTATTCTAAATAAATTCTTTTAATATTCTTCAAGTGGTGTTTATGAGTATAGGTTATAGTAATTGACATTAAAACTTCCATGGAATTATATGTTAATTAATTCTGGGAATCCAATCTGGTTCTATGTCATATAAATCTGCATTTCTATGATTCGGCAAGTTAAAGGTTGAGCAGGTGATATATTTAAAATTCCTTAGCATGAAACGTTAACTTAAATCATATCAACTCTGTTTTTTTGGTGATCTTTTTCATAACTTTTCTTTTTTTGGTCTTCGATTTTTAAGCATGAGCTTAGTTTTCTAGAATCTCTTAGGATTTTTACAGAAAAAGAAAAGAAACGCTATTAGTTCCTTTCAAATTGTATTTAGTTTTTGAAAACAATCTCTATGAAGAGGATTTAAAGATTTGAGCCATTAATATAATCCATCTAGGCCACACAAGATCATCGGTGAGTGCACACATTGTTATTGATTAACGGATTCACAGTATGTGACATAGAATTTTATTGTTTGAGGCCTTTTTCTTTACATCATTATTTCCCTATTAGTACGGGAAAGTAAGGTCGAAAAATCTGTTAAACATCAAAAGTTTCCCAGCGCTGATTTTTCATTTTTAAATGAAAATATATCGACCCAGCATCGCTCTCCTAGATTGTCTAATAATTTCCGCTGGAGCTTGCGACGCAGCTTGCAAGCACAGCTCGGACCACATGAAATTCAAGAAATTTATGCTCGTATCATTTCTGGATGTGTTCTTACAAAAAAATCGTAGAGATGAAAATTGCAGCAAATTTTATGCTCTTGAAGGTGGCGTAAATAGTTTTTCCAAAAAAAAATTTCCGATGTTAAATTTTCCAAAAATTGAATTTTTTTTCGTAAATCATATTTTTGGCTGGTAATTATAAATAAAATATTAATATCGAGGTCAAAACATAAACATACAGGGCGAACTTCTAAAAATTGACGTTTTTTTCAGATTTGGAAAATTCAAAATGGCGGCTGCTCAAATTGGAAACAAATTTTCTTTCAATCGCATTTAAATTTATGAACATTAATGATATCGAGAAGCGGTTGGTTGCAATCGACAGAGTGAAAGTTATATTTATATAAATAGCAAACAAAATTTTTAAAAATTTTTGTTCATAATTTTTTAGAACATTTACCGAAAACAAAATTTTCCATCTAGTTTTTTCTCATTTTGGCGTTGAAAAATTTGTTAAAAATATCTTTTCACGTTATAAATATGTTTGTTTTTGAAAGACGAGTATTTTGAAAAAAAAAATTTCAGATTCGACTTTTACAGGCTGAGATAAACAAATTCAAAGTCTGCTAGATACTGTCATAATATTAATTGAAATTTTCAAATTGTGATCAGTTCGCTAGGTTGTTGAATCCCAACTCAACTTTAACACAATTTTTCATTTTTCTACCGTTAATTGGTCCATTCAAAAGAGAAAAGTAATCCTAGCTCGCTCGGCCAAACGGTGCGGCGGCAGCTGCTTGGCGTAGTGGTGGGGGGCAAAAACTGTTGTAACATCGAAATTGTAAATACTGTATTTGACAATGACGAGGATGATAATGAATCTCTGAGTGATGAGCCAAATTTTGATATGAGTCAATTAGTTGATTGTGAACTTGCAATTGATAGTAGCAATAATATCGATGAGGATTTATTTGCTAATGATAATGACGAAGAAAATTGTACAGAGCCACTTCCTCAGAGACCAAAGAAAGCAAGAATTTGTAGAAAATAGATGTAAATTATAAATATCATTGTACCTTATTTCTAGCAATATGTAATCATATTAATAATAACCATACTATAAATGCACAATTTTTACAAAGAAAACCAAAATAAAAGCTTCAGCTTCGTTGAAATGCGAACGAGCGCTGACCCCCCACCACAACGTCAAGCAGCTGTGTTCTAAAAAATTATGTAAAATTTTTTTAAATATTTTGTTTGTTATTTATATAAATATAACTTTCACTCTGTCGATTGCAATCAACCGCTTCTCGATATCATTAATGTTCATAAATTTAAACGGGATTGAAAAAAAAATTTGTTTCCAATTTGAGCAGCCGCCATTTTGAATTTTCCAAGTCTGAAAAAACGTAAATTTTTAGAAGTTCGCCCTCTATATTTATCTATGTTTTGACCTCGATATTAATATTTTATTTATAATTACCAGCCAAAAATATGATTTACGAAAATTTTTTCAATTTTTGGAAAATTTAACATCGAAAATAAAATTTTTTGGAAGAACTATTTACGTCACCTTCAAGAGCATAACATTTGCTGCAATTTTCATCTCTACGTTTCTTTTGTAAGAACACATCCAGAAATGATATGAGCATAAATCACTTGAATTTTAGGTAGTCCGAGCTGTGCTAGCAAGCTGGGTCGCAAGCTCCAGCGGAAATTATTAGACAATCTAAGAGAGTGATGCTGGGTCGATATATTTTCATTTAAAAATGAAAAATCAGCGCAGGGAAACATTTGATGTCCTTACTTTCCCGGACTATATCTACTTTCTCATTGTCTCTACAATATTATAGTTAAATATAAACTTCTGTTTATTCTGTGGACTGTAGCACCTTTTTTCGTTTTTATTTGAATTAAAACAGATCGGTATTTTATATTATTTAATGTCAACTATTGTACAATTGTATTCTAAGGGTTTTTGAACGACTACTACACTCTTCTTCTCTTTTATTCTGCTTCCATAGCAACAGTCACTCATGTTGCCGGCGTTGCCGGTTTTACCAAATTTCAGTGGAGTCTGGACAACTTCTAAGACCTCAACTGTATAGTGATCAATGCATCTCATTAACTGTTACCTCCTGGATGGTGGTTGAAGTTCACCACCACTGCAGTAAGATTTTACGATACAAATACTGGCATCGTATATAACTTTAATTGAAGGAATACATAAAACCGACCAAGTAAGCTCTTTCCAATTAATAACAAACTCCAGGGTGACCTCACAAACTTGGCAGCTGAAATAACACTATTGATATATTATTTATAATACAATATTAATTTAAGACTGCTTACTTATCATTTTTCTTTGGGCACCAACTTCACAGTGTAAACTGATATTAAATCAGTTTTATATTATAAAGTACAAACAACTTTATATTTACCCACCCCTACTCTACCTGACTAAAATAACATTCCAATGAGCTAGCCTACAGGGGTAATATGCTTACCTCGCCGATCTTCTACAAAACCCTGATTGTTAGTTTTGCTTTTCACTGTCCTTAATTGTCTGTTACTGATATCTAAAGTATTTATAAAAAATTTCTTGTAGACACGTATTTTATTTGAATCCAATGTAATATACAAAGCGTTATTGGGAAATCTAGGCTTTTCTGCATTATAGTATATTTATATTTAGGCTTTATTTCAAACCTGCATGAGCGAATATAAGCATGCTGCAATTCGAAATTACTCAGTTTCCAAAAACTATTAAACAAAGTCAATCTGTCGATGTCCGATATTTTTTCAGAACACTTTTTTTGGCAATTGCATCCTTCTTTCATACTACGCGCTGAAACTTTTTTTTTGTCTTTGAAAGGGATCGATAAGTTATTCCCATATTTCTCAATTGTTTTGCAACATTTTGTTTCCAATTAGAAGGATTTCTCAAGCGTTTTCTAGTTTTTTTCTTACGGTCATTACTTTCAGCGTCGGCAGAAGGGGAAACAGACTCGGACGATGCACACTTATTACCGGCACCGTTATATAACCTGAAAGTGGGATCAGAGTCGCTCAGATCTACATCACTTTCATCAGTGTTAATTGGTAATATTCGATAGTTGAGCATCTTCTTAGGACTCGATGAAATCGGAGTGGTGACATGTTCCTTGACTTAGGGCTCAATAAAGTAGGAGTGGAATTTAGTTTACTTGTACTTGGCTTGTGACTTGTTGAAAGAGGGGGTTATTTTGCTTATTGGGACGCAACGAGTTTGATGTACGGGACGACAAGGAGCTTGAAGACGTCGATGAACTTCTGGATCTAGATTTTCTAGGAAGCGTTTTGTCTTCAGACGTCGATTCATTTTCGGTTTTTTTTCTACTTACAGTTCTGCTTTATTGCTTATCGCCTTCTAGAAATAAACCAGGGTGGGTATTGAACCAACTACTCATTATTATTATGCGTGTTCAAAGGGTTAACATGTTTAACTTACCAATAATTCTTCAAAAATTATCTAATCGATGGTAAGATCGGCACCAAAATACATGAAAGTAAAAAATTTAAAAAATATATTTTCCTCTTGTTCAACAGTTTCGGACAAATTAGGAATACTTCAATCATTTTCCTTGCCATTATATTCTGCTGAAAATAAAACTCCAATGTAAAAACTCAATGTGAATAATATACAGTTCATAGGTAATAACAAGACACAAATCATCGGATAAAGTAGGTATAAATTGATGTATATTTACCTTTAGTTCACTACTATCCGACTTCTTTATTTTCTTCACTTCAGTATTTCCATCCTCTCTTTCTTCATTATTAATCGTTGATGGATCATTCTCTCAATTATTAACACTTTTCTAAAATAAAAACAGTTATATTGTAGCAACCTACTTGTTGCATGATGAAATGCTCAGAATACATTATTACAAAAATCACATTAAATTTTCACAATAAATAAAATTAATGTGTTACCTTTTCTCCTCCTTTATCTTGTAACATCTTCATGATCAGGTCAGCCCTTTTTTTCATTATTATTTTTTTTTGTCACTAAAAATTATAAAATGACTCATCAATAAATTGACCTACCAATTGTAAACACAGGAAATTCAATTAAAGACTCTCACACTATTAAGTCAAAACTAAGTACCATTTATTATTAAAGTAAAAGCACATCACGTAATACGACCCATAACACCAGCTATTAGATATTCAAAAAATAACCTAATAGATTTTAGGACACCCATAATAAAAATAATTCAATCATGAACAGACTCAAAAACGACAAAAGTCACTTTAATATCAACAGCTACGTCACTGCTCTTACCTTAGTTTTAGTCCTAAAGTGACCCAATCCATAATGGGTCGCAAGTGAATTAACGCGACACACGTCCACTTGTCAACTCTTCCTGCGGATTACTGGTCGCGTCACTTTTACAATAGCGGGGAGCGCGAAAATTAAATAGCAATATAGCTTGCTGCGTAGCGTAGCGAGAAAAAGTCAGTTTTTGAATTTGTAGGCAATAAAGCATTGACTTTTAGGTCTATTTTTGAGCGAAAGTCGATTTCCGTAAATTTTGTATTGGGTTGCTTTCATTCTCAGCATGCAATATTTGTTGATATTTCCTTTCAATCTGTATGATACTAACTAACAGTATATTTTTCAACAAAAATACATTATCGTGTTATTATCAGTAAGAGTTGTCCATTTACTTTGTATAACAGTTGTATGTCTTTGTCGAGTTGACTTTTTCTTGCATTTCTTTATTGCCTTGATCTTTCTCCATATGTCCTTGTTGCATTATTAAAATTTGTCCATTGTATTTTTCCTCTGTCTTCATCTATTTTTTATACCTAATTGGATTTTGGATTTTTGAAACACTGCTTCTTGTTTAGATCGTTTGTTGCTTTTTACTTATACATAGATATTCACAACATGACATTAAAACTGGATGCTATTTTTTCTACAAAAAGTAATTCTCTTAAAATCCAAAGCAAGAGCCATAAAGTAGATTTGAAGCCTGAGTCACCACAATATATTCATTGTTATAAAATAATGCTTGATTATTAATTTTAACAGCATTCTCTCAACAGGTATATGATCTTTTCTTCTTATCTATCTAATGAATTACAGTGTTTCTATTTAAAAAGAAATATTTCCTAATGATATATATTTCCGATGAGTATCCATTTCAAACCACAACCCCACAAATTAAAATCTATTATTTAGACCCATTTTCATTAATAATCTTATTGGTTTTTTTATATTCTAATTTTGAAGATGGTCCCAAGTTCTACAGGCCAACAGTTCCAAAGAGTACAAATACCAGGTACAGAGTTCCTAGAAGAAGAGCCATTGTATGTAAATGCCAAGCAATATAGAAGGATACTCAAAAGAAGACAGGCAAGAGCAAAGTTAGAAGCTGAAGGAAAGATACCCAAAGAAAGGCCGGTAAGTAAATATAGAATCATAGAGTATTCAAATACACAATTACAAATTTATTCTAAATCTTCTTAATATTCACTAACATAGTTGATACAGATTTCACATTGAGTTACAACCAAAGGGGGTATTTGGAATGATGCAAGCTCTAATTCATTATTCATACATAATAATTTTTTATACATATGCATCAAATTATTTTTTATCCAAAATTTTGGCACTATTTCTTATTGTTCTTATAATTGCTCTTTATAGTAATCTGTTTTCCACATTTTATATGCTATAGAATATTTTACAAATGTGCATTTGTACTTTAGTTTTTTCTTCAAAAAATGTTTTAAACTCTTCCAGAAAAGGATTTTGATCTTTAAATTAATAAATCTTCATTTTGATAATTATATTGAGACAACTGTAATAGAGAAAAAATTAAAACGTCAAATTTAAAGTGTTAGATAATAATTGGCATGGTGACAGTACTAAGGAATACAAAATTAAATGGTTTTACAGAAAAATGTGCAATGAAAGGATTCTGAAAAATGACTTAGTTTTAATATAAACATTTAGATTAATAAGATTTTTAGCTGTATAGAACTTCAATGACAGATGACGACTGTCAAATCATAGACAAATAATATTACTTTCTCTATGGATCAAATGTTGTCATATGTTTTGTGTCCATAAAAATATCCCAAATTTGTAGTTTAGTGTGTATTGTATTCTCGTATATTAGATGGGTTAGACGGAAAAGAAATAATACCAATAATGTATTATATAAAAACAAAAAAATTATTTACCATTCAGGTGATGAAACATATGTGTATCTGTCATTTTGTAGATGGAAAAAAGAGAATGAGCCAACTATCTTTATGTACAATGAAGGAAAAATGTTTCAGTTCCAATCTCCACAACACACATGATTTTTCTTTGCAAACAATGTAGAAGCAAACTTGTACCTGTTGATTGTATGCTTGCTTTTGTACTTATATATCAATATCCCCATAATATATACATTATTATTTGTCATTACAGATTTTTCGCTTTACATTTTTTATTAGTTGTTATAGTTGCTTTGTAAGTTTTTTTAAACGTTTGCTATTTTAAATTGAGATTCCCCACTGTACCTTACTTTCCTCTTTCTATTAAATGTAAAGCATTTTATTACAAGTAAATATTTCTCTGTCTCATAAAGAAATTCGGAAACTTTTTGTTTATATTATTTGTTTTTAGATAAAATTGAATATATTTACACATGTAGTTGAAAAAAAGAGCCTACATGTCAAATAAAATTTGAAACTGATATAAATTTAGATTGAGGCGAAGTTGTGACACGACGTTCTGTGTTTTCAGACTAAATCGCCTATTTTCAATCATGTAAATTTGCAACTTTTCCGCAATTTAATTTTCTTAGTATGAAACAAACAAAAATTTATAATTATGAAAACATGTTATTATGTTAATATAAATGGTAAGGTAGAATGTTTTTAAAGTATGTATATTTTTCTTCCATTGTTGATTTCTAGCAATTCCCACAATGCTGTCACTTGGTATCCATATTATTAAATAGCACATGTCCTTTCATGCAATATGTAATGCACCTTATATCAGGTGATAATAGTTATATTTTTCAATTATCACTATGATATTCTCATCAAAATGAATTATCTAATTCTTGTCTTTTGAGAGCGGTTTTAATTTTTCTTCATTCAGATACTTGAAAGGTGGTTTCACTTCAATTAAGCATTTTTCACTAACAAACCCATATTCTCATTAAAACAGGGTTTCAAGAGAATGTTGAAAGATGTTTTGATGATACTAGAACAAACAATCAGTATTATTCATCTCATATTTTCACATTAATCAAATAATCCAGTAAACATAACCTCAAACATAGTTTTTAAAATAAAAAAATACGGATTGCCGGATAATTTACATTATCATAACTATAATTTTTGATATCGGGTCGATACGATTACTTACTTTTTAACAATTTATTCCTTTCAAAAACATTTATGAAACAGTTGAATAATAAAAAATCTACACTCAAATGGAAATACTTAAGTCAGCAAGTTTTGTTTGGATGCAACCTAAAAAACAGAAATAAGGTTTCTGTGCTCACAAAAAGTTGAAATATTTGAAAGCAAAACATCCGAACATCTGGTCCGGAGATGCGTTTCTTTGAACCGTCAAGAGTGGAAAGACTGAGAGAGAAAATATGTTGAATAAGTAAAAGCCGATTCAGTACTACTATCTACATCTATCGTAAATATTTTGAACCTAATAATTACTAGATAAGTAACTAGTATTGTGTAGGGTTTTAGGTTTATATACCTGTAAGGAGGCCCCCCTTAACCAAGCTAAAACGGCACGTCTTGCTCAAATCAAGTAAAAATTGTGTTATATTCATGTGATTTATACTTCAAAGTGACATGAAAAGCTTAATTGAGATATTTGTTGAATAATATTGAAAAGCTATATTCCCAAAATTTATTTATTAAACTATTTTTTCCTCAAACTAGACAAATGTTGACCCTGTACTTTCTTTTCACTTTATATTCATTGTAGTCTTCGTGTTGTTAAGCTCCTCTTTTTTTATTCGGATTCCATCACTTTCTCTTTTATGAAATTATCAGAAATTAATGGTTCAGTATTTTCTCTCTCTCTATTCTCCTAACTGGTAGTGTTAATTATCAAACTGCTACTATTTATTACACATAATTTATATTGAAATTGAAAGTTATTTAAAAATTAAGGAAAATTAAGGAAAAGCTGCTATAGCCTTAGATTTCTTGCCAGTCATTGTAGTAAAAATACACTCTTAACAGTGTATCATGCTAATTTTCACTCCCATCTAAAATATGGCATACAAATTTGGGGGACCTGTTCTACCAGGCAAAGGGTATTTGTTCTTCAAAAGTATGCTATAAGAATTATTGCAAAACTCAGAATAAGAGATTCTTGTAGGGAGTTTTTTAAAAAATACAAAATATTGACCCTGGCTGGTGTATATATATTGGAAGCATGTACTTTCATTCATAGGAATAGATCGATTTATGTGGCCGAGCGTGCTTCTCATCACTATAAAACAAGAAACAAAAGTCAATTATTGGTGCCTAGACACCATACTGCACTTTTTGAAAAGAATCTAGAGTATCTAGGATGTAAATTTTATAATATCCTCCCAGAGGATATAAAAAACAGTAATTTCTACAATTTTAAAAATAAACTAAAGCAGTTTTTACTAGGAAAAAACTACTACACCATAGAGGAGTTTTTTAATTGATAAATTGTCTTTCTGTTGTTACCTGCTATGAATCTGCCAAAAATTGTTTTGTTTTTGTGGAACTGTTTTCATTATTTTTAAGGGTTGTCTGTGGTCTTTGATGTAAACAATTATATATGTGTATGTGTATATATATGAATATATATGTGTGTGTTTTGTGTTCTTTAGTTAAGTCATTTTATTATACTTTGTGACATGTTTCACTATAACTGTTGTATAATTTTTTTGTACAATATTTTTTTTATGTGAAATAAATTACTTTCTTTCTTTTTAGAAATACCTTCATGAATCAAGACACCGACATGCAATGAATAGGATACGAGGAGAAGGAGGCCGTTTTCACTCAGGATCTGTGAAAAAACGAAGGTAATTTGACATATGTATCTTTAGACCAATTCTAATTGTGATAGTACAGGAATTTACGTTAATTTTTTGACTATATATTTTTTATAAATATTGAATGAGGGCTAGTGAATAAATTTGAGTTTAAATTATATTATAGTTGTTTTAATACAGCAATATATATACAAACTAAACGTCTATTTATACAATTTTGAACAAGACAAGTAAATGAATTTTTTTGGTTTACTTTTGGCTACTTTTACTGTACTAAACTCAACTTACCATGGCGGCTCATGTAAACAAATGCAAATAAACACGGAAATATAAATAGAATTTAAAACAGCACTACCAATGAAATCATCGATTCCAGTTAAAACTGTAGAAACATTTTTTTGATTTTGTTAATTATTATGTTTACTTGTAATTTTTCTTTATCTAAATTTTACTGCTAATCAGATAGTTCAAAAAAACAAATGCGTTATTAAAGGAATGCTTATGAAACATACCTCTTGAATATTTCCACCTACGTTTCTAAACACCAATAGGTATGCAAAAAATTTCAATTCGTAAAATATTTTCTTGCTGTTGCATAAATCTTTCTTCTATTATACTGAATTTTATCCTAATTCTCAGTTTAAAAACAACTCATATGCTTTGCAAAAAATACAGTTGTGAAAAGTTGAATAGAAAATAGAATTTCGATTCTTAGTTTTAATAAAATAAATGGTTGGCTTTTTTAGTAAAATTAGACGTTTTACACTGAATAACGTAGGTGAAAATAAAACTCAGTTTATATATACAATACATACAAAATACTGACAATAATAAATCAAACACCAAAATCAACGAACTGCATTACTGTTAACGATCTAACATTTACCATGTTTTATGTAAGTGGAGTTTAGTTTGATTCATACATCACTGTCACCATCTTTTGATTACTCATGTTCATATTTGTGCCTCGTTTTCAATATTCTTCAAATGTTTACCCCCATAAATAGGGGTGCAGTTTTTTAGCAGAAAGGCGTTTCTTCTTGTGTTCGAATTTTTCTCCACTCTTATGCATAATCAGAATACATAACAAAATTTCTTTTACTTGAGTGATATTTACTTTAAATATGTTTAAAAACAAAAAAAAAACTTTATAAATAACAGACACATTTCATACAAAAATTTCATTTAATCAACAATATTGTTACCAGACATTTGGCTACTATTACAACATCTTCTGTCAGTTCATGTGGTTCAATAAACCCAATAGTCAGATCTTTAGATTTCTCTTTAAGATGAGCTACGACAATGCTTTCTGAATTTACCAGAATTCTTAAATCTTCATCAACTATAACTTTCATTTTGTGCAATTAATCATTTTCGACACTGAGGATTACTTCTTCGTTGTCGATGGATAAAATTTTGTTTTTCAAATCTATTACAAATTTGTCTTGCATAATGTCTAAACCCAAAACACATTCATCCGTAATGTTGGCTACCAAAAATGAGTGAACTATAGCCGCGTTTCCAATTCGAATGGATGCTGTTACTTGTCTCAAAATCGGAGTAGTATGACCAGTTAAGGTTTCCAGCACAAGGCCTTTAGGTTTTCTTTAGTATTTCTGTGCCAACATATCTGTGCCTACAAATGATCTAGTTGCCCCAGTGTCGACAATAAAATTGCAATCGTGATTTTCTAGTTGTCCCGCCCCGAATAGACGACTTTTAGTAGTTTTCCTGGTTGCTGGTATTAGAGCGCCGATCAGGTGTTGGTGGTCGACTTTGGTATGGAGATGATCTACGATTGTTTCTTTTGGAGCTATGAGCTCTGCTTCTAACTGGGCTCTGAGAGAATGTACGTTGTCTTGATGCTGTCTGGTTATCCGAGTTCCTAACTTGGCTTCGAGATCTTGATGGAACTCTACATGCTCTCTGCAGGTGCCCAATTCTTCCGCAGTTGAAACATTTCCGGGATTCTTGAATTGGTTTACGACTTTGTAGCGCGTCTTTCAGTAGGTTTTCAATTCTAGCCATAACTTCGGTTAAATTCTCCTCCTCAAAGTGTATTGCTCGTAATTTTGGACGTCCGGTTTTGGAAATGGTTTTAGCAGCTTCAAATTCTTGAGCAAAAGTTAATACTTCTTGTAGTGTCAGATGGTGGCGTAATCGAAGGGCTTGTTACATTTCTGTATCTCTTAAACCATCAATGAATGCTTGAACGCCAAATTGTTCTAAACATTCTGTAGGTACCTGTGGATAGGCTAAACTCAATAGTCTTTCTATGTCACTTCCATATTCTTGGAGCCTCTCGTCTAATTTTTGCATGCACACCGCCAATTGACTTTGGAAAACTTGTTTTAAATGTTGCTGTCCATACCTGTTCTCCAAAGCTTGGATAATGACGTCATAGCTAGGGTTGCCTTGGGGTAATAATTGCAGAATGCATGCGACTTGTCCACGAAGAGCAATCATAAGAGAGGTGGCTTTTTCATGATCATTCCACCCATTGGCACCAGCTGCTGCTTCAAATTGGCGTCGATATGTCTCCCAAGATGATTGGCTATCATATGTAGGTGGCTTGATAATCTGGTTGTGTCTCAAATTTACTATTTGAGCTCTGGCACTATCACTAATGAAACTACTATCATTGGGATTAGCTACTATTTTCTTTGCTAATGCATCTAATTTTTGTCTTGGGTCAAGCTGGTCTGTTTTTAAATCTTTTTCTACTGTTGCCAAATCTTCCTTAACTGTTTTTAGGCCTTCTTTCACTGTATCTATTTTGTTATCTAAGGCCGCTATTGTACTTTTAAAGGTAAAACTAAAATCGGACAGTACCTCTAATATTTGCTTCCTTTCCCCTTCCACCTTTTCTTACTTTCTTTTCCGGTCCTCTTCTTCCTATTCTTGTTTTCTTTCTGGTTTTTCTTGCTCCATCATCTGAAGAAACAATGCTGGTGATCCACTATTAGGTTCCATATCGGTGTCGTAATTTGTACTTCTAGTATTGACCATAAATTACTTATACCGCTGTCACCACTGTTATAACGTTCACAACTTTATTCAAAGCTTGGCGAGATACAATACTACTTTTTAACAATTCAACTTATTAACACATCAAACTATTGACTGACTCACTCTGCCACAACTGATCTCTATTTATATATAGAAAGAACTTTCCAGAAAGGACTAGAACATTCCATAACATACTAGTACGTCAATATGGAACACAATAGAAAAATCTTGAAATTTTAGACTGTCCTCTTGATAGGTGACTGTGACTACTCCGCCTATTCAGCACTCTTCTTATTTTCAGTCCAAGCTGTCATTCTGACATTCATAGAACAGGTGTAACAATATCGTTAATAATTATTTCCACCAAAGAAGGATCCAATAAATGAGTTGAATGTTGAAGCTTGAAGCCTTCAAATTATTAATTTTATTTTACTTGTATCTATTGTATTGACCTCATACTAACATTGCAAGATCGCCATACTGAAAGCATTGTTCAGAGTATTAGGTAACATATTTTATTGGTTTACTGTATTGCATAACTAAGTCACATATTTGTTGGCACTTCATTTGTCCGAATATAATAACATTACAATCTGAAATATGTACTAATTTACAATTAATTATAATTTTCGTTTGAGATACCACTTTAAATATAATTTGTTGCTGTTTATCTATGCTGCCTTGATAAAATTTAGTTTTAGTTAAAATCATCTTTTCTCTTTTAAATTTTTAATCGAATACCTGAAAATTAAGACTTTCATTAAATACACTTCTTACCAAAATTAACGCACCATCTGTTATTTTTCTATTACTTGTAATTTTTACAGTTCTTACTTGGGAAATATTGTGTCTAAGTAAACTTACAATCATCTGTCTTTACTGAAACAAAAATGTCACAATTGAAACAGAAATTTTTATAAATGAAAGTAACTGTTTCATTTATAACAATAACATGAATAGAGTCCACAAAGTAAGGGTTGGAACAGTAAATTTATTGAAACAGAAATTATTCAGGTGAATCCACTTGATCACAAATTACACTAGCTGTGATAATTAATCATATGAATCTTTATTAGTCCAGTATAAGAAAATGAATCTGCACAAGCGATGGTGATAGCTTTGTGTGGCTATAGATGGCTAATACAAGGACAAGGTTGTAAAAGATCTAATGGTAAAAATGATCGAGTTCCTAAAGGAAGTAACTATCGACTGGTACCAAGTAGTGTAGAGCTTTTACAGAAGTTAAAAAAAATTGAGATTCTGGTCCAACAGTCAAGAGAGTTTGAAATTACCAAATAAATATTAGTATATGAGACAAAATATGTATGCTATCAGTCTACAATATCTGTACAAAATCTTTTTTGGTAATGAGTTAGTAGATTATATTACATTTTAACGGGGTTACAATGCACTGAAACCTAAGGTTTATTGTGCCCCCATATCAGAGCTGTTCTCGCTACTACTACAGCTCGCCTTCCAGTTCCACGGTTCTAACGAACTCTAATATTTGGGGCGGCTTCATCGAGGTTAGATCCTCACTCTTACAAGTTTCTTGCGTTGGCTTGCAATGGCGAGGCATTCTAGAACTAGGTGATCCGGAGTTTCCCACAGAACCTACACTCAATTTCTGCTAAGTAGACTTATTCTCATTAGGTGCTTCCTAAGGCGGCAGTGTCCTGTAGGAAAGCCCGTGACGAGATGTAGCTTATTTTTACTGAGATCCAAATATTTGTTGGATCTAGCAGTGTCAAAGTTCCACAGGAACTTTTTGGAATGTTCCAGCCCGGGAATGCACCACCAGAGTGCTTCTCTTTCGGCTTCCTCTTTCTTCTGAAACTCTTTCTTATAGGAGCATTTTCCTATACCACAGAAAGGCTCCGGGCCAATAAAGGGCGTTTGTGCTCCTTTCCTGGCAAGTGTATTGGCCGCTTCAAGGTTATTTGCTAAGAGATATTCTAATAAACACTCACCTTTGGCGTTGTTGTTAGTGCTTCCCCACACGATATTGTGTGCGTTGGCATCACAACCAATTATGATTGGCAGCCATCTGCTATTGCAGTGTCTCACTAGCTCTTGTACTCCTTCTGGCGGTGTCCATCGGCCCGTTTCCAGCGAAGTATGCAGAGGCAATAACGCTGTTTCGGTCGATACCCCCAATGTTGAGGCGAACCATGATTGGTACAAGGTCCCGTGACACGTATTCTGAAACACATATATATTTTTTATGTTATTTTTTATGATTACACAGGCACGCGGAGATACTTGCCTTTGAGTCAGTAAATGAAGAATCAATTATTGCAAATTTTCATATCAAGAGCACTGAAAGGCATTTGCTCCATGTATAGGTGACAATTTACTCTACACAAAAACTCAGCCAAATTTTGCTGTAGTAGTAGTAGTTTATATATTTTTGAAGTGAATATTCAGGTTTTGGAGTGTCACTTATAAATGACATCAGTAGATTGAATTTAAATGTAGTATGCAGCTATTAGGGAACCTCTAAATGGAAAAATATTCCACATGCCACTTAATTAGTAGTAAACTCAAACTAAATGGAAGTAGTTATAAGAGTGACAGTAGATGAGGTGAATTCTATTGGCTAATTTCAATACTGTTACAAATTGGTTATATTTTTTGTTTCAATTGATGAATTGCAATGCCAAGAAAAACGAGTTTTTTGGCCAATTTTGTCAGTTTTTATGTGATGTGTTAACTTTGTCCAGAAGTTCAATTTAGGTCATCTACGGTGAATAAAATTATTACAAGAATAAATTTAAGTCAAATTTAATAGTTGGTTCATACATATTTCAATAAGGAGAATGTAAATAAAAATACATTTAACTTTTGTTAATAGTTAGGTTAGGTTTTAATAAAGTTATTTCAAATGTCATCTAAATTGAATAAATAAGGAATTTAATATGATTGTGTTAGGGAAGAACAAGAGAGGATGCACCACCAACAACTGCGACACCAACAGCAACAAACGCATCATGAGGTTCAAGGTACAATTGGAGTGTCATATGGTAACATCGAAATGGGTGCACCTATAATTGTAGAGGTAAGACAAAAAATAAAATCATTTGTAGAAAATACATTATCTAATAATAAGGGTCACTGAACACATACTAGAACAAGTCAATTCTGGTCCCACTTCCATAATTAATACATTCCAAAGTTACACAATAGAACCCACACATTAGATGGTCAATAAGATCTACTCTGCAACAGTTTATTATTACCTGCTTTTCAGAGCTGGGCAAATTATATTTAAAAAGGAATCATGACATTACCAATTACTTAATAAAAGGAATTCAATTACTTCTAGAATATACCGAATATTACTTGTCCTCCAAACCCTATCAAATATGCGAGAAAATTATTGATTTATTGTTTTTAGAAGAAAAATCCTTTGTGTATGTCGTCTGCTACTTTTTGTAACATGTCTTGTTAGCATGATGCAGTCTCCGGGGTGCAACAAGTGACCAATTTAAGATTGGGCGCATTCAGCCACGCTAGCGCTAGCAGTGATGCTCTATGAAAGCGCTTGAAGGTGGCCGAACGTCTATGCTTTGATGCTCTGTTACAAACAGATAATCACATCACTAACCTTTAAATTTGTCTTCCAAATACAAAGCGCATTAAATGGAAAACTTTATAAATTACTTAATCTTAGAAGAACTTGCGGATGAAAATAATATTGTGGAATTGATTTCACCTGTAATTTAAAGAAAAGAAGAATATTAGCATTAGGGAAGCAGAAAATCCTGTAAGAAATTTAAATAATTTCGAGGCAGTAATTCCAAAAGATACCCATTGCAATACTAATTATTATAGCTTAACTTCATAATACAGTTCTACCATATTTAGTGGTATATATCCACGCAATATTTTTCCATCAACATTAAATTCTACAGTCGCATACGTTTCAGTATTTTCCACCATAATTGAACACTAATAAAAACCAAATAACACAGAAATTTTAACTTAGAAATTACAATAGTTGTTTGTTATTGACATAGCGAACCGCTGACCAACTTAGCGGAAATTAAATTCGCTGTAAAAAATTGCGGCCGCTGTCTCCTACGGTCAAGTTCGCGTTTTCAGCTCACCAGAGCCAGTACAACAGGTGTTATGGTACTTGAAGTACCACATTTTTGGACATTTCTGGAGAAATTTCGGTTTGTTAGCACAGTCTCCGGAGAATATTCTGCTAATTACTGTCACGTTTGGCTCTATTATAGAGCTGACGGACCTCTTTTCTAAGGTTTGACAGGTTCTCATTCCACCAAGGAGCGTCCTTTTCCGAACGAGCTTTTGACAGTTAGCAACTGGAATGAAAAACTTCCATTATTGCCTTACTGACCTGTTCGACTCTTTGTTCCAGGTCGTAGTGCGGGCGATTTACCCCATTCACTTCCACTTGTTCCAAATTGCTCTTCAGATTGGTCTTGTAACGAGACCAATCAGTATTTCTAGGATTTCGGATCGTAGGAATCGAGGTGATGTTTCCCTCTATCTTAAATTCGATGATCCTATGGTCGGAAAGTGATGGCTCGCTCATCACCCTCCAATCTTTTACATTTTTCTTAGAAGCAACATTAACAATTGTTACGTCCAGGACCTCTTCTCTTGCTCTCGTGACAAAGGTGGGGGCTGTCCCCACATTTAAGATCTCAAGGTTATTTGTTAAGAGATATTCTAATAAACACTGACCTTTTGCATTGTTATTAGTGCTTCCACACACGGTATTGTGTGCGTTGGCATCACAACCAATTATAATTGGCAGCCGTCTGCTATTGCAGTGTCTCACTAGCTCTTGTACCTCCTCTGGCGGTGTCATCGGCCCGTGTCCAGCGAAGTAGGCAGAGGCAATGACGATGTCTCCGTCGATACCCCCAATGTTGAGGTGAACCATGATTGGAACAAGGTACCGTGGCACGTATTCTGAAACACAAACATATTTTATGTTATTTCTTATGATTCCACAGGCACGCAGAGATACTTGCCTTTGATCATAAATCAATTTGGAATCCTTGCATGCCAAACCTTTGATTTAGCCTTCTTTGTTGATCCATGGTTCTTGGATCAGTACAATATCCAGTTGTAGTCTAGCGAACAACCTTGCGATCACGGCTGAAGCTCCCTTCGCGTGATGCAGGTTAATCTGAGCCACATAAATGAAGGTGAAGGTGAATTATTATGGATGAAAGAGGCCGAGTTACTCAGCCTTTATTCATCCCCCTCCTTTGTCTCTCCCTGACCCTCCTCGACCACCATGGCAATATTTTCCTCGGAGTTTTAGCAGGTTTCTTGATCTCGAGTCAGACTCTCGACCCCCAGGCTGCTCCGCCCAGTTACCCGGGATGCAGAGGCGGTCTCCGCATCCCCAGCAGAGCCGGAGGAGATCTCGGGCTGACACAAGGTCAAGCTTTCGCCTTTTTCCCCTTTTCTAGAGGTTCCGGATGTGGAGGGTATCTCCATGTCCTTTGGATCCCCTGCGGGGTTCTTTTTATTACCCAGCCCCGAGACAGGGATACGCCCAAAACGGAAGTTTATCGCGTAACCTCCTGCCTTCAGGGCCTCCCCAGATTGGCGATTGATCTCAATGGTGAGGATATTTCCCTGTCCCTCTTTTTTAGAGTTTAGGATCTTCCAAGGCCCAGTAGTGAGGTTGGAGTTCTGAACCTCGACAAGTTGGAGGATCTTCTCCAATTTCATGTCGTGGCTTCTTGGGAAGAACACCGTTATGGTGACCGGCTTTGGGATGTCGTCTCCACTTCGAGCCACCAATTCGGGTCCTTCCCAAGAGTCCAAGTTCGGCGCTGACCTCATGAGCCAGTCTGCCGATTCTTGTGACCCACAGTCCACAACGGAAATGGATACCTGAGAAGTGGATTCCCTTCTCTTTGCTCTGGCACATCTCTTCCACCAGAGTGTCTTCCAGTGTGGAGAGCTGCTCTGTTTTTAGAATGACCCCAGGATACTCCTTGGGCATTATTCCCACCCTAAAAGCCTTCTCTGTTTTTACAGCTGCTGCGTAACCAGTGGCTTGCCCGGTTACTGTTGCAGCTGTTTTTGGTTTCTTGCTTAGGTCGTTGCAGAGGAGTAATATTCTCCGGGCCTCTTTTAAGCTTTGTTTTCCATGTTGGTGGTTCCTTCGGGGGGGTTGGGCGCTGAATAGCCTGCTTCCTGGCCTCTTCAGGGGATTCCCTGATTGAGGAGTCGCAGGTATTTTCGCACCCCTGCCTCACTGAGGCCTTTTCTCAGTAGGTCGTCTATGCCGCCCGGTTCTCCCAGCTTTGGGAGGTCGAACGGCATACGCCCTTTGTGCCGTTTGGCCTTTTTTCCCTCAGTGAGGTGCCCGGATGAAGAGGTAGAGGTTTTCTCCACTACTTTTCCGGTGAAAGTTTCACTTTATCTGTCCATAAATGGTCCCACGAGAAGCTAGGGCCATTACGGCCCACCGCTCCAGAGCCCTGCATGCAGAGGTAAGGGGTTCAATACAATGGCGTTTCACCCCGGTGCTCCAAGGTCAAAACCAGTAAGGACTATTCTTCTATATAGCCACGCATTCTTCGGCCTGGTTTCCCATCTTGACTAGGTTTTTAATGAGGTTGTCTCCTTTTGGTCCGGGCATTAAAACCAAGACTCCCCCCCCCCCATTCTACTGGCCCGCGAGACTTGACAACAGACAGCCAGGAGACATTGGTATAACAGGTGATTTCGAGGTAAGCTCGAAATTTCACCCGGCATCGTAACCCTATGTGCAATCCCTTAGCCACGATACTACAGCTGGGACAGGTAAAGTTGGTCCGCGGCAGGGTATTCGAGGGCTGCCAGAACACAACGAGCCCCCAGGTATTTCCCCGCAGACCTCCTCCTCATATAAAATCATTTCAAGAGGCCCTTCCCCTATCCGCCACCTGGAGACGCGCCGGGTTGGTGCTTCACCTCCTCCACATCAATAAATATCCCGACGTACTACGTACATATCTACTGATGTGGACCCGGAGGTAAGGCTTTTATAAAAGCATTCACAAATTTATAAATATACATAGGTCGGGAAATAGGTATTTCAAATAATTCACGACTGCACACTTAATATAGGGTTACAACAGGGCCGGATTCGTGGTATAACAGGCCCTAGGCTAAAAATGACTAAAGTCCCTCCTTATTCAGAATATTCAATATATTTTATGGTGCACATGTTTTTGATAGAGTAAAGAAAAAAGCGTCCCCCTCCAAATTAAAATTGACGGGTCTGGGCATTTTTTCGTATCATCTTTCTATCTATCTCCATGAGTTATAGCTATTGTAAGTATGTATAAAGAGAACATAGTGCTCTAGCGTCTAGTATTAATTATGCATCTATAATTATAAAAAATAGGACAGAACAATTAAAAAACTATATTTTATTTTTGATTTTATTTATTAATATGAACTCATATTTTACTAATATATCGGTTAGGTTATATGCGGCAGATCCCAACTCTATATTATGTAAACCCCATCGTAAGTTTTAATATCAAAACGTTATAAGTTATAAGAGCGTTTTAAACAGCTTTTATTTTTTAAACTTTGTTTTCGCTTAGAGTTACTTTTATTAATATCGTTTTCTGTCTAGAACAGTAGTCATTATATGTTATATCTATAATGGGTCTGATTAGGTCATTAATCTTTTACAGGCAACACATTCGCATTGCTTTTTACTAATTTTTATTATCTTCTAATTATTGTAAAATTATTTAAACTTACCTTGATGGGTGTTACGTTTGTCAATAGTATAGAATACCAATGTTCAATAGACTTAAAACACAGAAAGAAATGTGTCAGAGTTACTAAAACTCACTCTAAATCGAATTCCAATAGAAATACAGGTTGGAAATAATGTAGAGTTGGATGTTTTACATAATAACTGTACCTGGGACTGTACCTAAATAAGAAATAATATCGAATATAACGATTACTGCAGAGTACTGCACATATGTATTGCACAAAAAGTGTACAGTACTGCATGTAAGTGGTTGATCCCCTGGCTATAGAGGAAAATAAATATTTTTTCAAACCCTAAATTCCAATACAAACCTTAAAGATATGTTTAATTTGACCTAAGAGACTACCATTATCTTTTATTTAGTATATTTATATGGAAAACGATTTCAAAAGTAATTTTATAAACAATGTTTTAAGTTTTTCCGCATATAACAATATTTGTAACAGCATAAGTTTGGCAATCAATATGGAGGGGCGCACTTTGCACGTAAATAAACAGTTCGATGGTGGCCACAAGTATATTTCTGTATGTTGTATATATGGGTTACTAGATCATTGATTAAAACATTATGGAACTACTGCTGCTATTATAACATGTAGGGTATTACAATACTTGGAATGGTAGTTACAATTATGCAATCAATGAAAATATATGAGTGGGTTCAAAAAAATTTGGGAATTAAAGTATGGTAATTTTTTGGTGGCTGTTTTGTTTCAGTATAGTATTATTATTAATGAATTTTGTGTTTGTGTTTTGAACAAATAATGTTTCTGTTTCAGGGGATTCCAGAGATAATAAAACCGGATCCTTTATAGGTAGAAGGAAATTAGAGTGGTATAAAATGATTACAATTATTTATTTTCTCCTTAAGATAAATGTTGATTATGTAAATAATTTTTTTGTTTTATTTTGTACTATTTATAACTATTATGCTGACTTTTTGATCAATTTAATATCTGAATATGTGCAAATAATAAAATTTTCCTTGAATATGTTAAAAACGTATCTTAAGGTTTCGTAGTATTAGATGTCAAATCGTCAGGATAAGAAACAGTTAGTGACCTGTTAGGTGGATATTTTGTTTTTTTATTTAAACTGTTCTGTGTATAGATAGTAAGACATTTTGTACAATTGTTAATACTTTTTGACTGATCGATTTATATTAGTTGTATTTAGAATACGTAATTAGTTGTACAATAAACGAATCTTTATTATATTTTGTATTTTCGATCACTTGCTATAATATAAAGATTTAGTTTTATGGGAAAAGGAGCTATAAAGAAGCAGTTCATTTATTAAATAATTGTTTTCCAAATCCGAACCTAAAACTGCTGTTTGTATATTGCTTTGAAAAGGCAGGTCTATTGAGAGATGTCCGAATAGGGACTGCAACTAGTAATGACAAATCCTTGTTCTGGAAAGTTTTGTAGAAACTACAAATATCAATGTAGTAAATATAATTAAGATGTGATATTATAGTTGGTTCGCTCACAAGAAAACCGCATGTAAACAAAGACCACATGTGATCTATTCTAAGTCGGCTGCATATTGCACAACTCGCATCGAAATAATGGTAGTAGGGAAGTTTTTGAGGTCTGTACATGCTGGCTATGTTAGTATTAAAATTAATTATTCTGTATTGTGTTCTTTGTTCTGATAATTATTATTTGTTTATTTGAAAGTTAATCATTTAAAAAAATTATTTGTGTTTAATAATTAATTATTGCAATTTATTAAATCGAAACTAAAACACAACTTTCGAAAATAACAGCCTATAATCAAAAATATTATAACAATTGCTGAGCTTCAATGTTTAATCAGATCTACCCTAAAATCACCCGATCCTTTTTGTTCGATTTTCCGCTACCTGCTTTAGCATACCGAACCTTCGGAGGGTTCTATGGGGCGTTGTTGTCCCCGACATCGAATTATTGCCTATTTTGACGTGAATTATTGTTTTTAGAATTGCATTTACAGTCGACCTATCCTGACTATTCACGCCCTGGGGAATATGGATCTAATTGTGACTGGAAACATAAAGAAACAAACAAAAATTAACCTTTTTTTTTATTTAACTACCGTTTCTAGGAGTCACGTTGCCTCCTTTAATTAATTGTTGTTTAGACTTTCCAAACACATTCTATCAGACTTTTTGATTGTTGATTAGATTCCTTCTCTAATGAAATTTTATCAGACTTTCTAGTCGCATTTTATCATACTTTCTGATTATTGACTAGGCTTTCTAATAACATTTTATCAGACTATCTGATTGTTGATTAGACACTTTGGTCAAAGTTTATCAGACTTTCTGATTATTGACTAGACTTTCTAATCACATTTTATCAGACTTTCTGATTGTTGATTAAATTCTAATCAATTTTATCAGACTTTCTGATTGCTGACTAGACTTTCTAGTCGCCTCTAAGAACTTATCGTTTTCTGAAGAGTCATCTGGGTCCAATGCGGCCATATACGGTTTCAATTTTTCTGATGGTAGAATACTGCTATATGGTATACGTGTTGCTTTTAACGCTAGGTAAGTCTTCTACGACAAACCGATCAATATCAAGAACTTTTGTAATTATAAAAGGGCCAAGTTTATGACTTTTTCCATCATTCAAACACTTTGTTCGGTGCTCAAGAACTTACTGAACGACCTCAAATTTTTTGAGTTTAGCATATCTCAAATCATAGTGGAACGTTTGCACCTCTTGTCGAGTTTTAATCTTTTGAGCGACTTCAGCCCGCATGTCATCTAGATCTAGACGTTCCTGTTCACAAACTTCGTGAGCAAGAAACGCGTCTATAGCCCATTAAAACTTCAGAGGGAATTTTTGTGTTGTGTTAAGTCCTCACTGAACTGATTCAATGGAATCATCCCCCCGATTCTCATCAGATTTAGCATTTAAGCTTGACAAAATTACTTGATTCATTCTTTCTACTTGTCCATTAGCTCTGGGTGTTGCGGTAGCACATAAAACTCTTTTAATGCCCATTTTTTGGCAAAATTCTGTAAAGCTTTCACTTGTAAAAGCAGATCCTCTATCACATATAATTCTTCTGGGTACTCCAAACATTTTAATTATTTCATTTAGAAATTTTATTACTAAAGAGCATTTTGTATTTGCAACAGCCTAGTAAACATTGTGGGCGTTTGAGTCCAAGTTTGAAAATTGGCTATCATCATAATTGTGTGATAATGTTGGACAATGCTCCCAACCACTCGAGAAAAGAAAACATTTCAAATACCGCGAACAGAAAAACAGAATTAGAATAGTGGTTACTATCGAAAAATATTACTTTTCAAAGTAAACTGCTCAAGTCGGAGCTATTAACCATTGTAAAACAACACAAGGACAACTTTAATATACATATATATTTGATGAAATGGTTAAAACATAAAATAAAACGGTGTTAAGGCTCCCGCCTTACTATTGTGAACTCAATCCGATTGAGTTAATATGGGCAGGCATTGAAAAATACACGTTTCGGTTTGCAGATATGAAAAAAATATTTGACGCAGCGATAGAAACATTTACTTCTGATACATTGAAAAAACACGTTAAAGAAAAAGTTGAAAGTCAAATGTGGGAGCTGGATGATATGTACGACACATGCATACAACCAGTCTTCATCAACCTGAATGAAGAAGACAGCAGTAGTTTTAGCTGCTCGAAATGGTGATGTAGACATTTTTTCCTGGTTTTACCGATACTTATACATTGTGTCCAATGAAGTCGGGACTATGCATGGGAAACTGTTTTATTATTATTTTTTATAAAAAGTTATCTCCATGGTCTAAAACATGTAATACAGCTATCAGATATCCAATTTTTTCAGACGTACACGTCTCTCCAAGAGTAAATTAACATTTTAGTGTAAAGTTTTTTGAATCTTTCACAAGCTGATTGTAAAAATATCAACTAAAATATTAATTTACTCTTGCACAAAAATCATAGTTTTGACACACATCATATACGACTCAAAAATGCTTGTATCTGATAGTTGTATTTAAAGTTTTAGTCCATGCAGATCTTTTTATAAAGGATATATTTTTTTTATAAAACTTATAATTAACCTTAGAGTAATAATATACATAGAGAGGGCTATTCATTCATAAACACGTTTATATTTGCGGCCAACAATTCTAAACGCCAGTAGTAAAATCATGAATGATTTACAAAAAGTGGGGATTGTATTGTGGATACATCGCCTTAGCGTCCCCGTCAAAGCATAGGTGTACCAAATCTATTTTAAAACAACAAATATAAAATTATATTATTGGAATTTTGGTGTCTATAATTATTTCATTTGATGAAATTAAAGTTTGTTGATTTTAATTAATGTATTTTTTCACGGAGAAGATTTTTACACTATTCTCTTTGTTGTAATTTCTCACCTGGTAGCGCTGCAGCATATGAAATTCTACACCGTTCAACCGATTACCCTCAAAATGGGCATATATATATATATATATATATATATATATATATATATATATATATATATTTTCTATGCAGAATTTGTATTTCCTATCCTTTTTGTTGTGACTTCCCACCAGGAGACGTTGCAGCATATCAACTTCTATATCGTTTACTTTTTCCAGGAGCACAAATGTTTGTGCCACGAGCCGTAAGGAGAGTACTGCAGATCAATGGAGTGCAAAAAATGCCTTCCATACGAATTGTACACAATCTTTTTTCTACGACCAAGTTTCTTGATGAAAGCAAAAAGTAACTTATATAGGTATTTTATTTAAACGTTGAACTGCAAGGATTTAAAAAATGAAAAACAGTTAAACCTAGGTATAGTTAATTTTGAAATTTTAACAATTTTGAATTGTTATGCCTGGTGTATCTTTTTTAATAATAAGTTCTAATTACTTCTAATATTAATATCTATCACCGAAATTCATTATAAATATAATATTACATTGTCAAAAAGAATTTTGACATTGAGATTTCCTTCCCACCAGGTCAGCATATCAACCTCTATATCGTTTACTTTTTCCACGAGCGCAGAAGTTTGTTGCACAACCCGTAAGGCGAGAGCTGAAAATCAATGTAGCGAGAGAAGAGCTTTGCGTACGAGTTGTGCACAATACTTTTTCTACGATCACGTTTATTAATCAAAGAAAAAGTAACTTATATAGGTGTTTTATTATAATTTTGAACAGAAATAATTTAAAAAATGAATAATGAAAAATTAGTTAAACCTAGGTACAGTTAATAATGAAATTTGAATAATTTTGAATTGTTTAGCCTGGTCTATCTTTTTTGATAATAAGTTGGAATTAATTGTAATATTAGTGTTTGTCAACGAAATTCATTACAAAGATAAGTTTAGATTGTCAAAATAATATTTGACATTTCCATTCCAGCAGGTAGCTCTGCGCTGCAGCTTATCAACTTCTATATCGTTCACTTTTTCCACTAGTGCTGAAGTTTGTGGCACGAGCCGTAAGGCGAGTGCTTCAAATCAAGCGACAAACTTAACCCGGGAACGGTCGCGTTAATAACCATAACTTAAGATGTCGCGTGTTAGATTAGATCAAACATATTCTCATCTGGAAAAAAGTCTATATATTTTTGATTTTAATAGAAAATAGTAAAGGCATATATTGCCCACAGTATTCATTCAATTATCCGTCAGAATTCTCACCATGGGCTGCACAGTTGGTATATGTAGCTAATGTAGTTATGGTACTTATGTTCTTTACATATAGGGGAGGCATATGTTCCACATTGTTGTATCGTAAATCTGTTTTTCTGTCAAGAGAGTATCTGCATATCATTTTATATTGATTACCTTGTAATTTTATGCACATTGGACCAACTTTCTTCCCATATACACACACGTAAAATTTGGAATAAATAAACGATTGCGTGATAGATTTACAGTAACAAGTGCGTTTATTTGTCGTAACAGTTATCTGTACACCTTCCATTGTTGCAAGCGCCGGTATGTGTCATCCCTGGAGGCATTCCTAGATGGCGACAGAATTCTAGTTACTTAGTGAGTTATTATAAGAGAAAACCTAAAAACGTTAGACAAAATCTAACAACGTGACTGTTCCCGGGTTAATTTTACCTTTTTGTTATTTTCACCATTTTCAATGCACCTCTAAAATCATATAAATGGCCTACAGCATCTTCGGACAGCTTACTTGGGGTTTCTTTTAGGATTCCTAAAAGTTGTTTTTCAGTTAAAGAAGCAGTGCTGGTAGTAGTAGATAAGGACTCAGCTGGCGTATTATATTTAAAAAGTCCTGAAGGACCAGGTTCCGTAAACCTAAAACACATAAATCAGAATAGGTTTTTGATTCTAGTCACTGGAACAAACTCTAAATAAATTTTATTGCCTATTACAAAAAGCTTTAAACATTTAGGAGAAAATATATACTACAAGAAACCTAACTAAAAAACTAACCTATATGCAAGTATACGAGAATCTGAAGTAAGCAATGATACACCACTCATAAATGAATGATTCTCAGTTACTGTTACTAGATCATCAACAACTTCTTCTACAGGTAAACTAAAAATAAAACACTATTAACAATTTTTTTGTTTTAGTAACAAACTTTTAAAAAGCATTACTTTTTTAAATGAAACTAATTGTCAATTTCTTAGAATGTTTAACATATTTTCAATATATTGTGGAATTATCTAGAAACAGTTAGTTTCATTTAAAAAAGTAATATGAGTTGATCCCCCGGATTAAAGGTCGAAACAGTACATTTTATTAAAAAGCAGTTTAAAAAAATATACTCCCTAATTTCAACATAAATTACTTAAATATTTACCTTTCGACATCACTTAGAGATTAGCACTAGAAACTTGCTCAGACACATTTTTTGCTGATAAATCTTTTTGATGGCAATCTAAGTTATTTGTTGAAGACCTAAAATAGACATATTCTTTTAACAAATTAATATAAGTCAACTAACTCGGTCATCATTGCTAACTGAATAAAATGGATCAGATGTGGCCAAATTACCTCTTAAAAAAATTAAAATAATAATTTAATTTTTAAATACAGTTCAGTTCCAAAATAGTAGGCACTAAATTCTCAGAAATATTGTATTAAACCAAGACAATTGTAGTTTAGTGCCTACTATATTAGAACTGAACTATAGTTATCTAGACAGCCCAGAGTGTCACCAGTCGCCCAATAAAGTAATTACTTATAATTAATAAACTGTTTAAAAATTGTCTTTTATGGCCGCTTTATCAGCTGTAATAAAAAGAACTATTATATTGAAAGGAAATTTTGTTTATTAGGACAGCGACTTTTTTATTTTGGACATTACTTTAAGGGCCCATTGTACCAAAAAAATTTGTAGGTATTTACATTACATCTGGTGGATTAAATTCAGAAACTGACATGTGAAGAGCATCTTTGTTTAGAAACTTACGGCCACCACTCTTATATATAAAATAAGATTGTTTAAAATGCTCCGAACAAATTTCAGGTCGTTTTGGTAGACCATGAGTCTCGCTCAGACCCAGTAAAGCAAACCAAATTGGTGGAAAAACTAGAATAAAACAACGCCAAATAGAAATTTGCTTTTTATAATTAAAAAACTTTCAAGCATTTTAAACATTATTGAAATGAATAATAAAAGTCGCCGCCACTGGATAGCCGTTCAAATATTTACATACATGTGAAATGAGAGTTCGGGGTAATTTCGGCCGTTTTTCCGACAGACTTTGCACTGACGAACCATGATAATAAAAAACACTAAATTAATTAACTTAAAACCAAATTTTGTCACTAAAAGTCTTGAAAAACACACATAACATCAAAAGAACTCAATTTTTACTTGCTAGTCCTAATGGCGCTCGTAATAAATAAACCAAGTTTGACAGTATTTACTATAATACTACAATCCTATAGAAATGTTAGTCGAGAGCGCTCTGACGGTATTAGCATCTCTCTTTATATTGTAACTGAACAAAGACAAAACTACTAAATAGTTTATACTAGACAAACAAAGCAGGTACTGAAATTTTCAGCAAGTTACCACTTTTAGTTACAACAAATACTTGTTTAAAATTTATATAAGAATATGCCTTTATTATATAAAATTCCAGTATTATTAATTAATTTTAAAAGCAGCGACTCAAATGCATAAATTATTATGACTTTTTTTTAATTGCATAACTTTCTAAGAAATTTTCAATAAAACTTCTAATTTCATTTTTCCTGCAACTAAAGAGACTGTAAATATGGCAAAGCAGTGGAAGTGTCCTGCAAGTGAGCTTAGAATGTGACTCAATGTTTGGGGCAGGAAAAAGTCAAAACAAACATATCTATTTTATTTATTAATCTGAGTAATTAATATTACATTTGTTTCATCATGGATAATATTTTTTCCATTTTATGTAAATAATTATTGTGTAAATACAATGCATTTCTTGTAAGTAACGTATATTTCACATTTTATGCTGACAAACCGTGATTTGCTTATGCCATCTGCCGTGAAAAAACACAAACAATGTGATGTAAACACTGTGGCAAACCCTATTAGTTTTGTATAATCAGAGTTTTTAAATGTTCATTTTTTAAAACTGATATTAAATGTTTGTGATGTCTTCGTCAAAAGTATCTTTCTGTATTCATGGCTGTTCACATATGCCGTATAAAAATACTACGCAGTTGAAATTTTATAGTTTTCCCTAAAGTTCATTGAACGCTGCGTGAATAACCTTAAAACGTCAAAAATGGATAAATGCAGTAAAAACCCACATGTAAGTAAAATGTTCTAGTTAAATTTTTTTATTACCTATTCTTTTGTGTATAATCAGTATGATACTACAATTGGCAGCTATTAGAAAAGTTCTAAATTTTTTTACATGAATAAAATATTATTATCGAGAGAATAAAATGTTGTTTTCGGTACGATTTAATTGATTATATAAAATAAAAAGCTTGTTATGTGTTTGCCCACTTTAGTATTATATAATAAGTTTAAATAATTAAATACTATTAAGAGAAAGAAAGTAAACATTTGTACAAAACGAATCACTTCAAGTTTTTTAATTACATTTCAGAAAACATCGGAAGGATTGGGAACCAAATAAAAATACTAGAATTTGCATTGCTCATTTTGTCAATAATCAAAAATCAGATAATTCCCTACATCCATCTTACATACCAACAATTTTTCCTGGCAAAGAAAATAAAAAGATCTATTCATTTTTAGCATTTTGTAGGTTGCTTATTACAATGTTTACATCACAATATTTTTCTTATTTAACACCAGAGCGCTCTACTTTCGACAGAAGTGCTGCCTCTATAGTTCGGTCTCGATCCCCATACATCACATCGTTCTCAATGCGCCCCTATTCAACCTTATCCGCTTGCCTGGGTCATTCAATATGCACTTGATTTTATTTACTTGCAGTTTTCTTGGGAGCAAAATGACAATAGTGTCTAAATTGGTTGGTCCTTTAAAACAACATATATTTCATCCATAAAAAGTAACAATTTTACAAGAAATCTCAGAAGATTATTCTGATTACAGGTTGGAATTTTGTGAAACCATAACACAGAAAGTAGATACCGACCTACAGTTCTGTAAAATATAGTTTTTTCTGTTGAAGCTAGTGTTTTTGATTATATTTCAAGTTGAACTTCGTCGACTGGCGTAGACATTCAACTAGATAAATAATCTTAATTTGACAAAATTAATGTCGAAATTAATAATTTATTATGTACAAATTTACAAAATGGTACAAAGTTATGAATGTTGAACTTCGGTGGTTTCAGATCAGAAGGTACTTTATGTTTCGATTTGATGAATACTCACTTGGCTCGTATAGAAACTAAGTAACGATGTGTTAGACTTAGAATATCTGACTGTTTGACTTTGAGTGAAGTTACTTCGATATGTAACGACGACTCGATGAACTCGATTGAGTGTTGAACTGAGTTATGAACTAACTTGAGTATTGAACTCATTTCGTTGTGAAATAACTTGAGTATTGAACTGCTTTCGTTGTGAAATAACTTGAGGATTGAACTGATTTCGTTATCGAGTGTTGAACTCGTTTCGATGAGTATAAAAACTGATTTCGTTTTCGAGTGTTGAATTCGCTTCGATGAGTATAAAAACTGATTTCGTTATTGAGTGTTGAACTCGCTTCGATGAGTATTAAAAACTGATTCCGTTTTCGAGTGTTGAACTCGCTTCGATGAGTATTAAAAAATGATTTCTTCACGTTGTAAGACGTGTTAAATAGAAATCTGCAAGGGGCGTGTTTACACGTGGATAGGGTTGACTAAAAGGAAATATACGTTTCCTATTGGCCAGTATCATTTGACTCGTCGGGATCATCCACAAGAATCAACAATGGACGGCTCCAAAGATATTTCAATTTCTATTGAATACTCCAATAGCAAGACCGACCTATTGTAACCTTTTTACTCAGAAAGGTTATTCAAACGTCTATTACAAGTTATCGACCATAAAAATTCACGCACAAAGTTACAATAAATTACAATTATAGTTTTGCTTTAGGGTTTTTACAATACAATAGATAATAGTGTGAAACGTGACATTTTCCTAAATTTTTAACTATAGGATTTCAAACAATGCGACAATATGTCCCACGATTTTCAAAATGTGTTATTTCAATGCTCAAACAAAACTATTTACAATTATTATTATTATTGCAAAACGTAATATTTTAAAGGTATTTAACAAAAGCTGAGAATAAAGTGTAAATATCCTTTGAATTTACAACAATACAAAAGATCTTATCAATTCTTTAACACATTTTTACAGCGCTAGCAACTGAAATGAATTTACGCCTTAAATATATACAATGACAAAATAAGTAACATGTAAATATCTTACATATTTTTAAAAGCATCTTAAACAATATAATTCAAGATTTTCTAATCTTGAACAGCTAGTGTATGCTGAACAATACCACCTTTTAATCACCACAATTGCAGTGGCTTTGCATAAACATAATCAATATGTTAAAATGATGAAAAAATTTCACAAACCAAACATTAAAGGTCGATTCTCACATAGCCGTGACGTGACAGAGTGCCGTGACTGGCACGTGATTTCACCGGCAAAGTCAAAATTATTCTCTTAGGAATTTGAAGGTACCTATTCCCATCTGCCCGACGCGCGACCGGACAGTGCTGTCGACGGCACCGTAACAGTGCTGTCGCCGGCACCGTAACGTGATCGATAATATAGTTCCTGACGATATTTTTAGATTTTCACGGCCGTACAAATTGTGTATTCAACCATGAATGACGAGAAACTCATTGAGTTGGTCCGCGGTTATCCCGTTTTGTATGACCTGTGCAACGCAAAATACATGGACTCTGATTTCAAGAATGTTATCTGGAGTAAAGTAGGAGCAGAAATGAAAACAGAATGTGAGTAAAACTATTGGTCTGGGCACAGAATGAACACAAGTCGTCACTATGCAATTCAAGATATTTATTTTGCCTGCATTTTTTTGAGGTCACATGTTCATTCTTTGACCAGACAATCTGTATTTTAGTTAACTTTTATTACCAATAACAAT
Organism: Galeruca laticollis; assembly: GCA_963921935.1. Taxonomy (NCBI): domain Eukaryota; kingdom Metazoa; phylum Arthropoda; class Insecta; order Coleoptera; family Chrysomelidae; genus Galeruca; species Galeruca laticollis. The sequence goes on along the minus strand of OY998179.1, from coordinate 50,880,734 downwards.
ATGATATAATAAGGATGATTACTAAACTTATATTTTTCTTAGATTATTTTTTATGTTTGTTGGATATTTGGTAATCATGGGAGCAGGGCCGTACCGAGGCACACTTTTTGAGGGGGAAGGGAAAAGATAAAAAACCAACTAAATTTTTGTATATGTATTAATATAAACAAGCTTTAACATATTAAAAATGCAACCTACTAGCAAAATCTTGAAAATCCAAATTTAAACTATTAGATTATAATACTTACAATATATACCTTTTTGAAAAATAGGAACAAAAACACTTTACTCAAGAAATATAAACGAAAACAGTTCAAAAATATACATACCGTAAAACGGGGGGCGACTTGATACCATTTTTGAAATATTCGATACCATACCGCCGTTTATTTACCGTTCCAATTCAAATAAAAATTATTTTAGATTACTTTGAGGTGGTGGCTATTGGAGACAACGCTTAAAAAAGTTGTTGATCTTTTTTCAAGATGTTGGGGCGACTTGAAATTTGCCTTTATTTTACATTGTAGTACCTAGTAGGAACGCAACTGAGGCGACATGAAAATCGCAATAATTGATTTTGTAGGGCCAACATAAAACAAATTATTTTTTTATTAGTGTTTTTAATGAAACTTACTGTTACTAGTTAACTCCACAGTATATTGAAAAATGTTAAAAATTCTAAAAAATTGACAATTGTTTCGATATTATCTATTCTGACGATGAGTAAGGGTCGAGACAGTTAATTTTATTTTTTTTATTTTCATTCATTATTTTACAGACAAAAAATTTTTTTTTCAAAATTGGCTTTATTGGCATCACATATTTATTATATAAATAAAAAACAATATTCTACATTAACAAAATAACTCAAAATAAACCTTCTTTGGTATAGTAGAGACTACAAAAAAATAAATAAAAACAAATTCGTTTGACAGTTTACAATCAACTTAATAATTAAGATTCCCCGGTCAATATAAACAAAAGAAAAAAACAATTAAGATCACATATTTTCAAATTTTAGCTGCCCTCGTCGTAATGTTTCGTATTCTAGAAGTTTTTGCTTAATTTCTTTTTGCTCGACAAGTCCGATGTCTTCTGCCGGGGGAAAACATATGCATACTTAATCTTAAGAATGACCATAGATAAGATCCATTTTTTTCCCAATTTATTATTTTTGCCACATATTGCTTATTGGTACTAGCTTCAGTTTTCATGTCAACGTGAATGAAATTACCTTGTTTAAAATCTGTCGAGACAGAAGAATCTTGCATAGGTGACGTGTTATTATCAATTTTATTGGTGTCTGTGTCGGAAAACGGTTCTGGGTCCATATCTTTGTCGCTGTCGACGGTTAAATCTTCCTCATCCACGTCATTTTCGGAAGATGATAATCTTGGGCGTAATTTTTTATTTGTGCTGATGATGGTTCCTGTGAAATACTTTTACCTGCATCAACAAACAATTTTTTTTCTTCCTACCAACAGAGATTGGTGCTCCAAACCTAGATTTTTCAAACACTTCTTTTGGTAAATCGACAATTGCATCTTGTTCTTGCGTTCTTTGCTTGTCTGTTTTTGGTAGCTTGCATAAAATGTTATTTCTATTCAGTGGTAATAGACCGGTCGCTTCAAAGCCTGATTGAATATTTTTTCCATACTCTCTGAAAGTCTATTTAATGACTGTGTTAATAAGCGTAGGAATACTTCTTTTCTTACAGTTTCTTTAGTATGTTTTTTCCATTCTTGAAGTATATTTCTCCAAGCGATCTTAATTGGACGAAAAACGCTAACATTTAATGGCTGCGTAAGGTGCGTACTGTTAGGAGGCAAAAGCACAAAACGAATGTCATTCTCTGTACATTTCGAGATAACATTGGCCGAAATGTGGCTTGCCAAATTATCTCCAATAAGAACTTTAGGACCCGGTGGCAAAGATCGAAAATATGGCAATACTATGTTATTAAAACAATCATCGAAAATATTTGTATCAAACCATCCAGAACGAGAGCGATTATATCTTGCTTCGGTTGGTCCAAATTCTGTTCAAGTGCTCCATAAGTGGTCTGCCTTATAGACTATGTAGACCGGAAGCATAAATCCTGAAGCTGCACAAGCAAACATGACGGAAGTAGCTGTTTTAGATGTATTCATTACCTTCTCCGCTCTTTTAGAAGTCCTACGAACGATGACTTTCACGAGCCAGAATCGTTCGTAAAATTAGTATCATCGTAATTTACTATTGCGTTGGGTGGAACATCTTTTAGACTTTCTAATAAGTGGTCGAAATATGTATTAATACTATCAGGGCAAACTTTGGCTCTACTTTCTCTTATTGATTGATACAATCTTTTAGACAGCTCCTCCTAATGTCGCTTTAGAAATTTTTGCAGCCAGGTTTCACCAGGTCTGTTGTCTCGGAATTGTGGCAATTTTTTCCACTTCTGTCCAATTAGGATTTTACTATCTCTTTTATATCGTTTGAATCACAGGGATAACCCCAGTCCGCTGCGATAGATATAGACCGAACCAGATAGTTTTCCTCTTCGATCGACATTGCAGATTTTGTGTGTAGTACTTTAGCTTTTCTATATAAAGTTATAAAAGGAATTTGATATTCTTCACTTAAATCTTTTAATTTTCTACCTTGTTTGTGTAACTGTAGTACTCGCTGGAGCGTGTCTCCGCTATAATCCCGATATTTCCGACTTCCCGGTTTCCTTTTTTATATACGCACCATTTTTCAAGTCGCCCCTGAAATTACAAAAAAAAATGATACGCCACTGGCAAGTAAGAAGGAAAAGTAAGGCTTTTAGGTTAGAGAACGTTTGTCTGATATATAACTACTCTTGAAAAAAATACGGCGATATTCCAGTCTTTTTAGGGATCTCTGTACAATAGGAAGTTTGCAGGTTAAAAAGAATTAAGCTTCATACCTTTTTTTTGGAGATGCACAACACAATAACAGTGAGTAAATAACCAATACCACAACATAAACTCAACTAAGAAGCATGGTAGGCATAGATGCAGACTCAATTTGAGATTAAAATTTCGATCGCCAGAGCGCAGCATCGGTTTTAACTGGAAAAAGCAAAATTTTTCAAGTCACCTCGGTGTTTTCAAGTAGCCCCATTTTACGGTACTTAAAAAGTGAAAAAAAAGTAACGAAAAAAATACTTGTAGCCAACTATGTTTGGATTTGGAACCAACTGCCTGGGCTTTGGAGGGGGTGGCTCCCCCCTGCCCCCCCCTTGGTCCCGGCCCTGCATGGGAGAGATCCATCATCAAAATTGAAAAAGTCAGTGAATGTTTCTCGTACGCGAAATGCATCTGTCGTTGCATTTCCTGCTTGCAGATGTAAATTTTGTAATGTGCGATTCTCACTTCTCAGATCCATTTGCGAAGTAACGTAATTATACGTCTGACAGTCGTATTTTTTAATAAAATTGTGCAGCAAGCAAGTGCTCAAAATTAAGTTATTTTGGAAAGGCCTGAATTATTCTATTGTAAAGTCTTAATTTTTGAATTAAAATGCCAAAAGTGTTTTCGGATGTCCGCCTGGCACGACATAAACGATAGTTGAAGGTACGCTTCCGTTAATCAAGATTATCCCCTGGATATGGTCGCATTAAGTACGTTTTTAAAGGAAATGCTTCGTCACCTACAGTTACGCATGGGACCTGGATGACTGTATTAGGTATGGTAGATCTTGGTGGTATATTCAAAGTTCCTTGCTGAAGTGCTTTTCCTAACGTTGATTTGGCAAAAACTCCTCCATCACTATCTTTTCCATACGCCCACACATCGACGGCAATAAAATTACAGTGAGCATCTACAAGGGCTAACCAAATTATGGAAAATGTTTTTTTTGTAATTAAAAAACATTGATCCGGAGTTAGGAGGAGCCTGAATAACAATGTGCTTGCCATCCATAGCTCCTATACAGTTATGGAAATTCCACATTTCATAAAAATCAGTAGCGATTTTCATCCGCATTTCCCGTGTCGGAGTAGGCGTCAGTTCGTTCATTAGATGGGTAGTGATAATTTCGCAGGTTTCTCGTACAATTTTGTGAACTGTACTATGTCCTAGACGATAGCTGAACGAAATTGTTTTCAGTACATCTCCAGTGGCCAAATACCTGAAAAAAAACCGTAGACATAAAATAATGTACTCGATTATTTTGTTATGTTTTTGTTTTGTTTATGACAAAAAAAATCCTATAATTCTTTTTTTTAGGGTCTGTATGCAAAACTCTGGGCCAATATTAGGGATAACTTCAGAAAATCTTTGAATAAACAAAAAACTAAAAATGGCCAAAAAGCAACAAAAGTGAAGCCTTACAAATATTCAGCGCAGTTGAGCTTTTTGAAGAAATTCTTTGAGCAGAGGGAGTCCACGACGAACATTGAGACCGAAGTAAATACCGAAGATTTCACAGGTGAAACAGAAACTGAAGAAGTATCCGAAAATGACCAAAATATTCAAGATAAAGACTGTACAGTTTCAGAAGTTAACGATACCATAACTACACAATCATAAAATCAAAGTTCAATGATATCGACAGCAACAGGTACCATTCCACGAAAACCTAGAAAGTTGTCAATACCAAAAAAGCCTACAGCTCCCCCCAAAACGGCTGCTGCTACAGTTATGGAGTATATTGTTGACCGAAATAAAAGTATAACTGCTCACCACAAACGCAGCACCCTGTTGAAGCTTTCGAAAAGGGGTAGATCCAGCTTTAACAAAATTATCCGCACAAGAGTGGCATTTCGCCAAAGCTGAAATATTTGCTACTGTCCAAAAATTCGAATTTAATATGTTGAACAGACAACAACAATTTCCTTGCACAGGTCCTAATAAAACATGTTCGACTGGACAACCTTCTCCTTGGGATGGCCAACAATCAACCTCTTCATGGGATGTTCAACAATCATCTACTAGTCAAAGTGAGGAGAATGAAGCAGCTCACTTAACATTGAGGTAGTATTTCCAAACCCTGCCTTAGAAATATTCAGGCAAAAATTAGTTTGAGATTTAAGTACTTTTTTTTCGATTTGTTTGTACAACATTTTTCTAATAAAATAGTTTTTATTTTTTGAGTGTTTTTAATAAATATCAAGGTATCTACATCAGATTGAAAACAACTACTTACCTTAAACAAACAGCGATCCTTTCTCTTGCTGTGATTGCTTTTCTCGGTATGTGTCACGCTTTTTCAAATGGACTTCTATCTTACACAACAATAGGTTGAACGAATTTTCTGACATCCCAAAGTATTCAAAAATTTTTGCTGCATCGTCTACTACTTCCTTGTATAATGTTACAAATTCTCCTTCGGTACCTCTTTTTCCATGCTGAATGGACCCAGTGTCGTCTTGCTACCTGTTCTTCTACTTGTTATTCCATTTCTTCGTCCAAAACCAGTGCGATCTGCAACAGTTCTTCGTCTGAAAATATTTCCATTTGGCTATAAACTGCACTGCCACAGCACTGATGAAATACTGACCAGTGTGAATCACTGCGAGTTTACGGTCGGTAAAATGTGAGAATCGACCTTAATGGAGAAAGGTTATTTGCTAATCTCCAGCAAGATGAAAATTATAAAGAGAAAACTATATTTCAAACGACTATTTCCCTAGTCTTAATTTCCACCAATCACAAACACGCAATTTTGAATTACAAATGGTTTCTCGATGGAAAAACTGTATGACAGCACCTGTCAGCAGTTTTTTCGAGTTTAACCGCGGCAAAACTTGACAGCTGTTGTAATCAAAAATTACAATACCTTTGATAACAAGTAATTATTATTATATAATTAAGTTTGTAGTATTTTGTCATTAAATAAATTACCTGATGTTTTTCAGTTTTAAAATTAATACCTACATATTTATTATGTATGCATGTAACGTAGTATGTTTTGTAAGCTATGTGTATGCAGAACAATCTGTTACTCATGAAATAGTCTTGTCAAGTACCATTCGGGCATCTAATTTTTCCTGTGGAAAAAATCGAAAAAACAATGAAAAGTAATATTTTTTTTAACAAAAAGCATTTGTGTTGCCACTAACACTCATGCTTCTTGTTAAAATATTACTTAGCAACGTGTTTTTTCGATTTTTATCAGAAAAATTAGATGCCCTTATGATATTACTTACGATAATAGCTCTTTGAACTTGATAATTTTCAATTCAAAATTAATTTTAATAAGTGTAAATTATTATGTTTCTCCAAATCAATGAGTATGAAAAACCCACTTTTCTTTTATTTTTAATACAGTTTATTTAAATCATATTTATTTTATAAACACTGGTAATATCAAACATTTGTCCTGGAACGTTGTTTGTCGTAAAATATATTTTGAAATTGAAGATTCATGGGACAATTTGAACAACAGCACAAACTTTGATTTATTTTATCGTCTTCATAATAACCACAATTGCATTTGCAAATATCCGATTTGCGTGTACTTATTTCTCTATTATTATTCATTTTTGTAAGATTTAATTGTTTACAGCAATGACAATTCCCTTCCAAACAACTACAGGTGTTTTTTAGCAAATTTGTTGTTATTCCAATATTTTTGTATCCTCTTTCTGACAACCTTTCAATTCTACTATCTTCTAAATAACCACCCAAATCAATTACTTGTATTACTTCTTCTGCATCAGTATCTTTCTCTGAGTCTCGTTTCTCATCGCCAGATTCACATACTGTCTTCTTTTTATCCGAAACATTTCCCTCTACAAAAAATTATAACTTAAAATGAAATACAGTGGTAATGAAAGGTAATATCCAATGTAGTATGAGAATAAATGGTAAAATATTCTTGAATAATCAAATACAGTGAATAAAGTATATGATCCATTGTATTGGCATAATAGGTCACACGTTACGATAACTTTATTTAGGATAGCATTCTGCTAAAAATAGTTTATTTATTTATAACTGGAACCTATTTCGAAATATGGCAAATTTTTTCTGAACGTTGTGAATGATAGAAAACAATGGAAAATATTTTATTTCAAATTGTTCTTCCTTTAATAAGGTAAGCTATGATTAAGATATGAAACCATTCAACAGTTTTTTCCAAGCTTACTTAAATTTTAATAACATTAAATTGCATTTAATTAAACGTTCATTTTCTATTGCAAACCACTTCAACTGATAATGCACTTGTCGTTGATGATGTATATGTTACGGTTAATACAAGAAAATAGTTAATTCGCGAATTAACCGGCTAAAACGCGAATTATACGATACAGCCGGTTATTACGGAAGAAATAACAATAATTGAAAAATATTCGTAAATTATTCGGTTGGTTAAAACGCGATTTAGACAATATGATCGGTTATATCCGATAACACTTGGCTCTTTCGCGAATTAGCCGGGTAATAAGTTCAGTAAGCAATTATTAATGTCGCATTCATTCATTCATAGACGTGCGTATAGGTACTGAGCTGTGATTTTTATTACATAAGTAATACAGAATAATAAAATATGCTCTCTAAAATTATAATAATAAAAAAGAAATAGTTATATACTCTATAAAAAAAAAGGCTAATAGGTTAAAGTTTAATACCTATGGATCAAAACTTATAGGTACCTACTTTTACTACATATTACTTATTGGAACAGGATAGGCTTGAATGGCACTTAGAATTACATCTACATTTTTTGGTGAAATATTTGCTTTTACAGTTACATTTTTGAAATCCCTGTCCTCCGGAAATTGACTGGTTTTTGGCAATTTCTCTTAATGATTTTTTTCACTTGACACACACTCTAATGGAATTAACTTTCGTTTGCAAACAGCAAATTCATTTCTAGAGTATTTTTCACGAATAGTACCGTTTTCGTTACCTAATTCGTAATATCCTTTGTCATTATCAGCGTTTACAATCGTCAGCAATGCATTATTGAAGTCACAACGTCCTCTATATAAATCTGAAATAGGGACTCTGACAGTATCCCCTACGCAACAAGATGGAAATTTTTCTTTCAATATACGCTTCATTTTTTCAGATTGTTTCTCCAAACATTTTTAGCTTGTGCTCTATTTTCCAAAATACTGAACTGCTTCACACAAATATCACACTTTTCACCTCCAGTTTGACAAAGACACACATTTAACACATCAGTTATATCGTTTCGTTCTTCTCTCACTTTATTATTATCTTCAATACAGTTAATATTTTGCATGTTGTTTTCGTGCACTTCGATTACTTGAAGGACTCTATTTTGGCGATTTTCAACTGTTTCTGCCGAATTTGGTACATCAATTATTTCAATCTGTATATTCTCATTTGGTATATCATAATATTCTGACTCTTCCTTTTCCTCTTCTACAATTTCATATTTTTTATCTTTTATTTGACCGCTAACTTGTATATCTGTATTTTTGTTAAATGTTTGATTAATTGTCTTATCAATGCCTATTTCTTCCATATGAGATATGTTTTCATTTAGATCTACGTCATTTTCATCCAGAGTATTTTCCGTGCTGGTATTTTTCACTATATCTAAGAGCTCTTCTTCGGTATTAATTCCTTCAATAAGCTCTTTGGGTAGTTTGGAATCTAATAAGCCAGTCTTTAATTCCATACCAAACATTGCTCTGTACGGTGAACGCTTTATCCCGTCGTGGTATGCACGATTTTTCATCACTCGAACAAATGTAAGACCATCCGACCAGTTATTTGTGTTATTATCTTTCAGCCATGTCGCTAGAATTTTTTCTACGTCTTGGTTGCATCTTTCTACATTTCCCTGTGATTGGCTATGGCGAGGTTTTCCGGTAACTAGTTTAAGTCCAGGCCACATACTTTTTAATTGCTCCAGTATACGGTTAAAAAATTCACGTCCATTGTCAGAATGAAGAATCATTGGTGCACCGAATATACAAAATATATTAAGTATTGCTGTGGCCACTTCATCAGCTGTTTTGGATTTTAGGGGTCTCAATTGTACGAACTTTGTTAAATGATCCTGATAGACGAGTATGAATTTATACTGTCCATCAGGATTCGATTGCATGTCAATGAGATCTACTTGACATCGGCTGTCCATTTCGGAATGAATAATGGGTTTCACAACTAATCCCTTTTTTATAGATTTTTGTTTCATTAAGCATGAGGTGCATAAACTAAGGTAAATAGATATACTCTCCTGGGTAATATTTTTATGTTTTTTCTTCAGCTCCTGAACCATTCTATTGCGACCACCATGTCCAATAGCCAAATGAGTTGCGTGGATAATATCAAAAAAATCCTCATTGGCTACATAATATTGAAAGTCTTGTTCATTTGGTTTTATAGGGGTAATTAATTTTTCAACGCCGCCTATGGAACACACATCATAACGTTTTATGCGGCGATATTGTTGGGAAGTTTTGGAGGCGGTATTTTTTACCTGTTTGACACATTCAATTGTATTCTTATATTCGTCACTATTTAAATATCCGGTATTTGCACTTTTGGTAACTGCAACTTTCAAAAACTCTTCATTGAAACGCGTTTTAAAATTATTTACACTTTCAGTATTACCAGCCATGTTGACAAACGACAAAAAACTGAGACAATAAGCCTTCTATGCGGTTGCTTTTGGGTAATTCGCGTTTTAACCTGTTTGCGCTGGATAATATGCGAAACAAGAGCGGAACTATGACATATTCGGGTTTTATCCTTGACATTCGGTTAATTCGCGTTTTAGCCGGTTAATTCGCGAATTAACTATTTTCTCGTATTAACCGTAACATATAGACTCTTAAACTTAAACACATAATAGAACAAGACGGTCAGACATTCGTTATATTATAAAAAGGCTGAATGTTTCTATGTGCATAGTGCATATCTCCAACACAGGTAAGAACGATGAACGACTATGGAGTTTGGAGTTTACTTGGGAAGGTAACAAGTAGTAAAGGTGTATAAAATAGTACCACAAATTCGTTAAAGTATAAAGCTCAATTTTTTTTTATTATCTTTGGAATAACATTAGAAATCACGTCACCTATTTACGTACAGTTGCAACCCTCTGCCATACAGTCTCTGATGTTGATGAAGTTTTTGACCGAAATTAGTTGGAAACATTTTACGCTAGCAGTTTACCAGCTTGCAGAAGTGTGCTATTGCAGCAATTTCTGCGAGCAAACTATATATGTACCATTTGGAACAATGCTCATCTGAAAAATCCAACCATACAGTGTGGAACAGCCAAATGGAATAAATTCGATAACGAATAAATGAGAGCGTGTTGGGCAAAACGCTTGGACACGTCGATTTGTATTTCTAGATGCGCATTTCTTTCAAAAAAAAATAATTATATAAGGTGTGTCATGTGACAGTGGCCGATACCAACTTTCTTATTTTAAATACAACCCCCTGTATATTATTAGTTTTTTGGATTCTTCAGAAAATTCTAGACATAATTCATGTACAATGTCCCATACCTATATTCAACTGTTTCGGAAATATTAAGTGTTTTCAGATGTATTACAAAAATTAACATTAAAAAAAGAAAATTATTTTATTTCACAAATAATGTAAAAAAACAAAAAAAAATAATTTCAATGTAAGAGATGTTCAAAATGTTCGCCGCGAACGTCTTGGCAACATGCTAATCTGGTATAGAAATGTCATCTAACGTTAACTCAACATCTCAGGCGTGACTGATCTAATCGTAAGCGTGATTCGTCTTTTTAAGTCATCTAAGTTGAGTGGTTTAGTTTGGCATACAATACTTTTGACATATCCCCACAAAAAGATGTCTAATGGCGTCAGATCAGGAGATCGTGCTGGCCATTCTATCGATCCGCGCCGTCCTATCCGCCGATTTGGAAAATTTTGGTTCAGGTACTGCCGGACATTGATTTGGTAACGGGGCGGGGCTCCATCTTGGTGAAACCATAGTATATTGGCAGGAACCTGCGGGTTTGCCGGATCAGGATATAAGTTTGTCAAAGTTGGCACGACATTATTTTGAAGCAGTTCTAAATATTTATCTCCATTCAAGTTGCCATCAATGAAAAATGGACCTACGATATGATTTCCAACAATTCCTGCCCAAACATTAACTTTTTCAGGATATTGCGTATGTTCCTCTCTCATCCAATGAGGATTCTCATTAGACCAATAGCGGCAATTTTGACGATTAACATGGCCGTGAAGTGTAAATGTGCTCTCATCAGAAAACAAAACATCTTCTAATTGGATCATATTATTATCTAACATTTCCGTCATTTGTTCACAAAAATACGTTCTCCTGTCGAAATCGTCTTCCATTAGCTCCTGAGTTGGCATCATTTTATAGGGATGCATTTTACTTTCCTTTAATATTCGAAAAATTGATGTGTGGCTAATGTTGAACAGGGACGCTGCTTTTCGACCAGAATTATGTGGGTTTTCTTGAAACTCGAGCATAACATCCAATTTCGTATCATCGCTTAGTTTATTGGCAACTGCTTTTTTTGTCTGCCTTACATGACCAAGCTCGCGAAACTGTTTTTCTATTTTGCTAATTGTTCCTTGGGATAAAGGCGGCAAATTTGGAAATTTTTCGTGAAATAAGCGAGAAACTTCCATTTGTGTGCGTGTGTTATCTCCATAACCAATCATTTGTAGAATGGTTATTTTGTGCATTTCTGTTAAATGAACCATTATTCTGATATTATTACGTACAGTTAACGAAATTCAAACGACAATAGCACTGACACTGATCACTACTGTCATGCAGACAGACAACAAGTTGCTAAGGCTATGAGTTTTATACGAAAATAAACAAAACTGTTTTTGTATTTTTTTTTATTTCATATCGGTAAAAAGGAACGCATTAATGGTTTTTGCTTATTTTCTCAATATTAAGAGCTAAATGGGAAATAAGTATGGAGTGTAATGTAGCGAATTTGTGAAATAAAATAATTTCCTTTTTTTAATGTTAATTTTTGTAATACATCTGAAAACACTTAATATTTCCGAAACAGTTGAAGGTAGGTATGGGACATTGTACATGAATTATGTCTAGAATTTTCTGAAGAATCCAAAAAACTAATAATATACAGGGGGTTGTATTTAAAATAAGAAAGTTGGTATCGGCCACTGTCACATGACACACCTTATATAATTATTTTTTTTTGAAAGAAATGCGCATCTAAAAATACAAATCGACGTGTCCAACTGGAAAAAGACATTTTAAATAGTTTGGAGGGGATTAGCCACCAAGTTATATCAATGATTCTCTCAAAACTCAATCAGGTATGAAATTATTATGTCAAATTATTGTACATAATGTTTTAATTATTCATAATTGTATAAACTTGGTTACATTTTTATAAGAAACTGATGGAAACTGAAAATATCGATGACAACGATGAAAATCATATAAATGATTAAATGTTTTTTTACATGTAATAATACTTTTTTTGTAGTTTACATTAATAAAATAATATTTTTTACTTTATATAAGATGGCTATGAACGTAATAAAACTATTTTTGCATTGAATTTCTTAAACGATCTCAATAAACTAAACATCCTCTCTTACTCGTACCCGCTTGAACTGTTGTTGGCTCGCGCTTTCACCTAGCTGACTTTCAATATGTCTGGCAAGATGTAGAAACTATTTAAACTGTCCGTCTACTGAGGGAACCTTTTTTATAGGTCCCAAGTATCATATATAAAATTCAGCTTTTATACTATAACGTAAGTATAAGTATAATTTATAAAAGTTTAGGGGTGTCAGGCAGGAAATTGTAACTGTTCTATGTGTCCGGCAATGGATGACATAATTTCAAATGTCATTCCGAAGAAAAATATAAAAATTGAGCTTTTTACTTCAACGAATTTGAGATATTTTATACACATTTACTACCTGTTACCTGCCCAAGTTACCATAATGCAAACTCCATAGTCGCTGATCAGTCTTACGTGTGTTGAGGGCATGCATATAGAAACTTTCAGCTTTTATAATATAACGAAGGTTTGGCCGTCGGGGGCTCTTGGGATATAACAGAACGGTTTATCAACTTCAATACTAAGTTTTTATAACATTATCGTAAATTTATGTGAACGTTATATGGACCACGTTATGTAATAATAGATTAAGCGACATTTCATAATTTCCCAGAAAATTGAATGTAAGAATTTTTTATTTTTAAGTTGTCGTGGAGTCGTTATTATAGGAGTTATAAATTTGAGTTTTTGAGATTAAGACTATAATTAGTGTATTTTAGAGCCTTGTTTTTTAATGTATGATTATATAACCAATTTAAGGCTATAGTGCCAGAATGTCGTTTAATTCGATATTAATTTTTTATAATTAAGCCAGTATTTAAATTTTCACAAAGAATTAGTCGCATGATTCTTTATTACTAAAAATACAAGAAAACGTAATATTTACAACATATTACTATTCTAACAGTTTTTTAAGGTAACTCAAAAATATAATTCTAGTACATAGAGTAACAAATTTTAACATTATAATAACAGTAGGTACGTCAACAAAATTGGCGTATTATTCGTTCTCGGGATCAAAATCTAACGATCCGTCAAATCCATCGGAGATCCGTTCGTCACCTACAATGTTTTCATAGAACCGTTTGGCATCTGAAGGAATAAGATCCAACAAAGATTTTATGTCAATTAACTTCCTTTCCTTCAGGCCATAAAACGTTGAGGCAAGACGAAAAAGTGAAGGTGGAAGAAGTTCCTCTTCTTAAAAGCTGCTTTTTGGAAACGTCTACTTCTTGCTTGATCCCTTGATGTCCTGTACCTACTGCAAAAAATCATAAATGGTTTTTCTTTCAACATTGATATTTCTCTAGTTTTGAGCCAATTAACGGAATCGCCATTTAATATCTTTTTACTGTTTATTATATTTTTTTAAATCTTATTAACACTCACAAAATCATGTTTTTCCAAAATACATGTTTTTAGTTTGTTACGTTTCCGGCAGCTTTTCATGACTTCGACGTAATCATTCGGTGTATAAAGTCTCTTTTGATACTTCAGTGCTGACTCAATATCTCCAAATTCTGAAGGGCCGTCAAGCTGCACCACCCCCTCCCGGTTAGATTTTTTTCACCAAAATGCTAGCACACATTAAAAGGCACCTAGCACACCATTTTTTATAGCTAGCACACCAACAACTTACAATAAAAATGCTTTTGAATTCGGGTGGGGCCAGGTTAATGCTAGCCCCCCCCCCGCTTGGAATTTTTTCGCTAAAATGCTAGCACAGATAAAGGACACCTAGCACACCATTTTTTATAGCTAGCACACCAACAGCTTACAATAAAAATGCTTTGGAATTCGGGTGGGGCCAGGTTAACGCTAGCCCCCTCCGGTTGGAATTTTTTCGCCAAAATGCTAGCACAAATAAAAGACACCTAGCACAACCTAGCACAAAAATTTTTATAGCTAGTACATCAACAATGCTTTTGAATACAGGGGGTGGAGGATGTCTGCAAAATAACGCTATGGTTACACGAATGAATGAAAATGTTGGATGTATTTGTCCCTAAACATCATTTTCCTATAAAAAATGGACCCTAAACGGCATTATTGTTGCCGGATTGTGCGTGATATCTATATTTTCCCATCTAGCAGGGTATTTGATTAATTAATAATTAACTATTATTTAATTAATAATTATCTATTTATTTTCAATTAATGCTAAAAAACGGAAAATACAAAAATCCTTCACTTTTAAAAATAATTTTGTTAAAATCTTTTAATAAAACAAAATAATTAAATTGAACCATTTAGTCACAGAATTAGAAACAATCCGTGCACAAATAAGTTGCAAATTACGTCACACTATAGAAAAGGCAACGACAAACGTTTGCGTACAGACATGTTGGATAAATAAATGTCCAAAAATGCGGAGCCGTTGGATATGTCTTTTGGACAAATTTGTGCAATCTGGGAAGGGGCGGCTGAGATCCCTAAAAATGTTCCGATATATTGAGAATACATGTTTTAGACTCATCGTGGTTCACTGTAGTCCTCATTTAAAAGAAACACTCTAACTTTATGTTTAAATTTGCCAGAATATTTATTGCCGAAGTTAATGGTTAATTAAAACCATTGTAATGATAACATAAATATTGCATTTCACTATCAGATTTTTTTAAATTCCCATGTTTTCTTAGAACGTGCTGCTTTTAATTCTTAGAGCCGGTTAATCAGAGCTTCAAATATTTCTGTGGCATATCATAAGATACCAACACTACTATGTAACTGGCAATGTATGTTTGTTCCGTTGCAATCTTGCAACTCAGTTTTGAAGCAGATATCTTCAACCGATTGAGCTGAAATGCTGTATATACGTCTAGTTTGCATGCCAATCCATGATTAGGTATGTGACGTCATTCTAAATTCAACATGGCGGATCACCAAAGTTGGCGGACTAATTTGTTTATGCTTTCTTACAATATGAGTATGACATGGAAGGACTTGCTAAGAATACGAATGTGAGTTATAGTCCGTTGCTCCAATCCGTCTACAATTTTGGTGTACTTGGGTTTTTTGAGTCCTTTATTATGACATTGAGGTCGAATTGTTCGACTGTGTTGCGTCGATTGGTTCACTTTGACTTGTGTTATTTGCCGAGATAGATGTCAATAGCATTGGCTTGTAACCCTATATTGAAGAGTTGGACTGTTAGAAATTAACCGGCAAACGACATTGCAACAATGGTGTGTTGAATGAGATGAACATACTGAGAAACCTGTCGGGCGGTAACTAAAAAGTAAAAAATAAATTAAAAGTTAAAGACATTTTAAAAACAAGCTTTTATTCAAATGCACTAAAATAAAATAATCTGATAGTGAAATGCAATATTTATGTTATCATTACAATGGTTAATTAACCATCAACTTCGGCAATTAATATTCTGGCAAATTTAAATATAAAGTTAGAATGTTTCTTTTAAATAAGGACTACAGTGAACCACGATCAGTCTAAAACGTGTATTCTCAATATATTGGAACATTTTTAGGGATCTCAGACGCCCCTTCCCAGATTGCACAATTTTGTCCAAAGTACATATCCAACACGGCTTCGCTTTTTTGGACATTTATTTATCCAACATGTCTGTACGAAAACGTTTGTAGTTGCCTTTTTTATAGTATGACGTAATTTGCAACTTATTTGTGCACGGATTGTTTCTGATTCCGTGACTAAATGGTTCAATTCAATTATTTTGTTTTATTAAAATTACTATGATTTTAACAAAATTATTTTTAAAAGTGAAGGTTTTTTATATTATTTCGTTTTTTAGCATTAATTGAAAATAAATAGATAATTATTAATTAAATACTAGTTAATTATTAATTAATCAAATACCCTGCTAGATGGGAAAATATAGATATCACGCACAATCCGGCAACAGCTGACAACAATAATGCTGTTTAGGGGCCATTTTTTATAGGAAAATGATGTTTAGGGACAAATACATCCAACATTTTCATTCATTCGTGTAACCATATCGTTATTTTGCAGACATACTCCACCCCCTGTATTCAAAAGCATTGTTGATGTACTAGCTATAAAAATGTTTGTGCTAGGTTATGCTAGGTGTCTTTTATTTGTGCTAGCATTTTGGCGAAAAAATTCCAACCGAAGGGGGCTAACGTTAATCTGGCCCCACCCTAATTCCAAAGCATTTTTATTGTAAGCTGTTGGTGTGCTAGCTATAAAAAATGGTATGCTAGGTTGTGCTAGGTGTCCTTTATCTGTGCTAGCATTTTAGCGAAAAAATTCCAACCGGGGGGGGGGGAAGGGGGGCTAGCGTTAACCTGGCCCCACCCGAATTCAAAAGCGTTTTTATTGTGAGCTGTTGATGTGCTAGCTATAAAAATTGTTGTGCTAGGTGCCCTTTATGTGTGCTAGTATTTTGGTAAAAAAAATCTAATCGGGGGAGGGGGGGGGGTAACAGCTTGACGGACCTAAATTCTGAATCTTTTGGCATAAAGCTATGCCCTGAGACCAAAAATGGCATGGTAATTTTTTCTATCTTTGGAATTTCTTCCATGATAGCCTTAAGAATCATTACTATTTTTATATTTCGATTTTGGCCGCCACAACTATCAGACCACAAAATTAGTTCAGTTACATCTGGACTAAGATTATCTATCAAATGCTTTCTTAAAACAGAGCCAACTTCTTGAGCACCGTTGCCTGCTACACCTTCAATCTACACATAATTTCATTTCAAATAGTGGATTGTCCATCCATCATTTTAAAACATTCTGTTTTGAGCCTCTTAAACGATTATAACTCATATATTTCTCCCTTAATTTGTATTTCAATAAATTTACTAAATGACAGTTCTTGTTTTCCAAATTATTTATTCAAAATGTCAAATCGTTCAACAAATGTCATATTCCATAGAGTTAATGTTTTTCATTTTACTTCCTACATTTACATATTTTAAATACTTATACAATCTTATTGAAAACTTCCTTCAAACCCTAATATTCACTTCTTTAAAACAAATCACAATATTAATTTACTTTGACAATAAGAATAATGGGTTATTATTATTTCATTCATATGCAACAAACGTTTTAAAATTCTCTCTTTTAAATATGGAAGTTGTTTTAATGTCACCTATATTCTTATAAAGCTTATTTTAATTCTTCTCTATAATCATACAGTTAGATCCTTTATATGCTTGCTTTCTCTATTGAATAGTAAATAGTACAGATTGTCTCCTTTTTTAGATCATTTTTTAAAAAAATTCAAATTCCAAAAATTTTAATTACTTGAAATTTATATAGTCTATTATTAATAATTCTGTATACAGGGTGTTGCAGGTTTCACTCTATGTTAATATATATATATATATATATATATATATATATATAAAATAACGATAAAAGTGATCTCGTGATATAAACAGCGAACAAGTAAATAGTTTACGTAGTGAAGTGTTTATATAAATTAATGTAAGTGAGTAGATAATACACGTATGTTCTGTGACACTTTATCGGATGAACAGGCGGATGGCCTATGGGTGGTTACCGATAGGAAGAAGTTTCCAGAGGGTTTACAAGAGGTAAAAGAAGTCTCTAGATGGTTAGCAAGTAATGACGGTAGCGTCTACGGGGGTTATGCAAAAAGTAAATAAGTGTGTATGTTGTTACGTGTATAAGGTAGAGGGTGATTTAGAAGAAGCGAAGAGGGTTTTAAGGGTAGCGTCTACGGGGATTACGCAAGTAAGGGTGTACGGGGGTTATGCAAAAAGTAAATAAGTGTGTATGTTGTTACGTGTATAAGGTAGAGGGTGGTTTAGAATAAGCGAAGGGGTTTTTAAGGGTAGCGTCTACGGGGGTTATGCAAAAAGTTTTTTGGGGGTTTGGCCTGGGCCAATTGCCAAAATTTTTGGGATAATGACGGTAGCGTCTACGGGGGTTAAGCAGAAAGTAAATAAGTGTGTATGTTGTTACGTGTATAAGGTAGAGGGTGGTTTAGAAGAAGCGAAGGGGTTTTTAAGGGTAGCGTCTACGGGGATTACGCAAGGAAGGGTGTATACAAGAACGGGGGTTATGCAAAAAGTAAATAAGTGTGTATGTTTTTACGTGTATAAGGTAGAGGGTGATTTAGAAGAAGCGAAGAGGCTTTTAAGGGTAGCGTCTACGGGGGGTTGCGTAAAAAGTAAATAAGGATGTATACAAGAAGTAATTAGAAGAAAGAAAATATATGGAGGATTGTGTGTGTGTGTAAGAGATGAGGGGTAGTGCTTACGAGGGGGAGGGGCTATGCAGTTAAGGGTTCTATATTTTGAAATTCTCAAAGGAATGTTATTAGATTGATAACCAACTTTTTTTTTAAAACGGATATGTGTGTGAATTCATATCATTTTATAGAAGGTTTTTTATATTGTAATAAATGAAATCTCGCATTATTATGAATACATCTAAGACAAACAAACAGATTACAGCAACCACATTAGACGTTGCAACTTAGCAATAAGTGATGGGGATCTAACCATTGGTACAATATTTTGAAATTCTCAAAGGAATGTTATTAGATCGATAACCAACTTTTTTTAAAACGGATATGTGTATGAATTCATATCATTTTATAGAAGGTTTTTTATATTGTATTAAATGAAATCTCGCATTATATTAAATTCGCTTAGTAGGTAATATTTGCTATAGCTAGCAAACACGTGCAGACCAAATCATTTATTCAGACAATAGCGAGCTTGTTTCAAAATATGATAAGATTGGAATGTCATGATTTCTAGTTTATAATTATTAGTAACAGATTAGATTGTACGAAATCGTAGAAAAATATAGTTTTCTGGAAATATGATGATGATATCAAAAATAACTCATTGGACTTGTGCATCCCCTCTATAATAAAATATTCTTTTAAATAGTGCTCACAGTAAATACTAGACAATAGACTGTACTTAGGGTTCCAGTGAAAAGTTGTCGTTTAAGGTTCCACAATTCATAGTAAGTTATTTATAAGTTTACTATTTTTTTTTCATTCATCTCTAACTATTTTAAAAAACTTAATTGTTAAATTATTATTATTATTATTCTGTTATCTTTTCAAATAATTCTTTCTTTATTACAGATGAATTTTTTAAATGAGATTAATACAATAAGCACTGCTTTTGCAGAAATAAAACCCGTTATAAAACTGAAAGATTTACCAAGGGATACACCACATAGAATAAACAGCGCAAAGGTGCACCAGGGGCAATTTGGAGTCCAAATACTTCTGGAGCTGGACGAAAATATAGTATTTCTCCCCAAAAGAGTGACGGATGCATTTGCGTCGCATGTAAATCAATTTACGCCGGGGAAGTTCAGCATTACATTCCTAGGACTTCAAACTTTCCAAAGGGTTTCCCCTAGGACCCTCTTCAAAATAGAGGAGAATGTATAAAAAAACATAATAAAACAGTACATATTAAATTTCAACACCTTGAAAAATAATCTGGACACAGGTGAACAGCTTCAGTTTTCAAAATCGTAAGTTTTTATAATTTTTTGAAAATGAATTCTGAGGAAATAGCTCTCCTGACTGATAATATTATTAAAAAGTTTCAAGCAATTGAAAATATTTTATTTCAAAAAAAAATTGTACTATTTATGATATAGAAAAATGGTCAAAACAAGCTAAATGCCACATTAGACTTTGCAACTTAGCAATACGTGATGGGGATCTAACCATTGGTACATTACGTAAACTACAAACCAACTTGGGTCACTTAAAGCGGTTTAGAACAATAATTCAGAATCTAAGTAAATCTGGAAAGGGGATTACTATTAATAATAAAAAAGAAGTAATAGAGTAAAATGGGAAGATATTAATTCAATTTTTGAAAGTAGAGTTCGAACCGGGATTATTATAAATAAATCTCATAAAGATATCTTACAGTTTTTTGATGATTCGTTGTTTCTTTTCAGCACTAGAATGAAAAACGCATTAAAAAATGCAATATGTTGAAAGTAAATACTTGTTTTTGTGCAGAATTTATTAGAAAATCAAGTGATACTGAAATTACAGAAAATAAATATTTTTCTACAAAAAATGAAATAATTGATAAGACAACGGACTTTAAAAAATGGTTTGCAGTTAATATAAGAGATGTCATTTTAAGAAAACTTTCAGAATATTCTGAGGAAGGATCGGGGTGGGCCTTAAGTAAAATTATATCTCTGGAAATCAATATAAATGAATACGAGGTGGCTAGTGGAATATCATCATATATTAAATTACCAGACATAATAGCTAAAAGAAAGGCGTGTATCAACGTTCAGAATGACGATAATGCATGCTTTGCTTGGGCAATTGTTTCAGCTTTGTTCCCTTGCGTTATTAATAAAAATCCTACACGTACTTGTTCATATCCTCATTATAGCAAAGTTTTGAACATAAACGGTCTTACATTTCCTGTACACCCAAATCAGATTACAACTTTCGAAAAAAATAATGTTAATATTTCGGTTAATGTTTTTGAATTGGAAATTTTCAGACCATCAAATTTTAGTGTTGTGCCAGTACGTTTAACAAAACAAAAAAGAGAAAAGCATGTCAATTTACTGATTATTCAAAATAAATATTTTCCTAAAAAGAATGATTGCGAACCAGAGTCAGATAATGATGATTGTGATTTTAGTGATGATATACAGTATCACTATATTTGGATAAAAGATTTGTCAAGACTTTTATCCAAGCAACTCTCTAAAAATACTAGGAAAAAATATATATGTGATAGATGTTTGAATTATTTTGTTTCTCAAGAAAAATTGGATGACCATTTCAAATATCGTGAAAAAATTGATAATAATTGTAAAATTGAGTTTTCGAAAGATCCATATGTCAAGTTTAAAAATTTTGTATACAAAGAAAAAGTACCTTTTATTATTTATGCAGATTTTGAATCACTACTTATTCCTTATATTGATGTAGATGCTAGAATAAAATCTCAAAAGGGATATGGTTCGCAGTCGGTAACGAGAAGTGCTAGGTATCAAAAACATAAAGCTTATAGTGCTGGACTATATTTTAAATGTAATTTTAACGATAACTGGTCATTTTATGATAGTAATCGAAGTTCTGATTGTATGTTATGGTTTGTAGATAAAATTGAAAATATTGCAAAATTTGTAATGTCAAAATTAAAAAATGTTGAACCAATGAATGTTGAAGTGAATTTAAAAGATGCTTCAGATAAATGTCATATTTGTGAGGAAATATTTAAGGAAGGTGATAAGATTGTTAGGGAACATTGTCACCTAACAGGTAATTTTCGAGGTTTTGCTCACAACCACTGTAATCTTAATTATAAAAAATCATTTGTCATTCCAGTAGTTTTTCACAACCTAAGTGGTTATGATTCACATTTCATAATTAGAGATTTAGCTAACCGAAATTATGTTCAACTTTTACCTGTTAATAAAGAAAAATACATAAGTTTTACAATCTGGGATAATAATACAAATATTAGGTTTAGATTTATAGACTCTTTTAGATTTATGGGATGTTCATTAGATTCATTGGTATCAACATTAGAACCAGAAAATTTCATTCCACTTAGAAAATAATTTTCTAATCTAAATACTGAACAATTTAGTTTATTAACTAGAAAAGGTGTTTTCTTTTATGATTATTTAGATGATATAAAGCGATTAGATGAAACTGCATTACCTAGTAAAGAATATTTTTACAACAAACTTAACGATGAACATATAAAAGATATTGACTATAGGCATGCAAAATTAGTTTGGTCAGCATTTAATATGAAAACCCTTGCTGATTACAGTGACTTGTATATGAAAACAGATATTTTACTTCTAGCGTCTGTTTTTGAAACATTTCGTGATACTTGCTGGAAAACATATGGTTTGGTGCCTGGTCATTATTATACAGTTCCTGGTTACACTTGGGATTGTATGCTCAAGTATACTCATTGTAAATTAGAGACAGTGCAAGATATTGACATGCTGCTATTTTTTGAAAGAGGTATAAGGGGTGGAATATCTCAGTGTTGTAATCGATACGGCGAAGCCAACAACAAGTATATGCCTACGTATAATGAAAACAAACCTGTGAAGTATCTTTTATATACAGATATTAATAATCTTTATGGTTGGGCTATGAATCAGGAGCTTCCCTACGGAGGATTTAAATGGGTAGATCATAATATTGATATAACTCAAATTCCAGATGATTCCCCTGAAGGGTACCTGCTCGAGGTTGATTTAGAGTATCCAAAAAATAAACACGATCTACACAAAGATCTGCCATTCTGTGCAGAACATATTTCACCACCAAATTCTAAACAAAAGAAATTAATGACTACTCTGTATAATAAAAAAAATTATATTATACATTACAAAAATTTAAAGCAAGCTATAGCTCATGGATTATTGCTTAAGAAAGTTCATAGGGTATTAAAATTTCAGCAAAGTTGTTGGTTGAAGCCTTATATAGAATTGAATACTTTGATGAGATCCCACGCAAAAAATAATTTTGAAAAAAATTTGTATAAACTTATGAATATTGCAGTATTCGGGAAAACGATGCAAAATTTGCGTAAACATCGGTTAGTGAAATTAGTTCGAACGTGGTATGGCAAACGAGGAGCTAGAAATTTAATTGCAAGTCCCACATTTCATAGTCGTGTTATATTTAACGATGATGTTGAGAATCCTTTATTGGCTATAGAGCTTAAGAAAACTAAAATTGTATTTGACAAACCTCTTTATATAGGATTAGCAATTTTAGATATTTCAAAAATATGTGTTTATGAATTTCATTATGATTATATGCTGACCAAATTTTCACCTGAACAATGTAAATTACTTTATACCGATACTGATAGTTTAGTATACGAAATTCAATGTAATAACATATATGAAGAAGTAATAAAGGCGGATATTCACCGTTTTGATACTAGTGATTATCCTGTAAATAATGTGTGGGATATTCCTCTAGCTAATAAGAAAGTACCCGGAATTATGAAGGATGAAAATAACTCAAAAATTATGACACATTTTGTAGGTTTACGTTCTAAACAGTATGCCTTCAGAGTGTTAGGTGAGGAAAACGATGTAAAAAAAACTAAAGGTATTAAGTCTAATGTGGTAAAGAAAAAAATAACTTTTGATGATTATATTCTCTGTTTGCAGAAATTTATAGAAAATCCTCAAGAAGAGTGTTTCATGCATGCAACTCAACGTTGTATACTATCAAAGTTACATGATGTATACACCATTGAACAGACAAAAATTGCTTTAAACCCATCAGATGATAAAAGATATTTGATACCTGGTTCACATGACACTCTTCCGTGGGGACATTATAGTATTATGGAGTTATAATAAATTGATTGGAATTTATTTTCAGATGAAGAGTTTGGTAGATCTATGTACTAAGATAATTTGTAATCGTATTACTAGAATTTCAAGTTTTCTTGTACAAGCTCAAATTCCTCAGTTTTTGCTTTTATCTGTATAACTATATTTAATATGTACTGTCAAATGTATAATTTTCATTTTGCCTTTAATGTAATATGTACTGTTTTTTTATTTGATGTAATATGTATATAAATACAATTAATAAAACAATATTCATATAACCTTGAAACTTGATTTTTTATCCTAGCTCCTTCCCACAGGTTTTCAAGAATTTTTAACGTTATTACGTCGATTTGAAGTTTCATAAGTAGTACATGAGTAAGAAGTGCTGTTCCTTTAGACTGGTGTTTAAATTGTAAATTTGGAATTTTGTTGCCAAATATGCCTTTTCAGCAACATATGACGGTGATGCTTGAGGAAAATACCGATTTAGGTTAGTCTTTTTCCCATTTTGTTCTAACGCGATACGAATGTTCACCATCATGATCGTTTTCATTTACACTACATCGAGGTCGCTCTAATAGTTGAATAGTTGCAGGATTTAGAGTGCCATCTACAGGAAAATTTAATTTCTCTTGGAAAGCTTTTAAAATCGATGACATATTTGTGATATCATGTTCCGACTTGTTAACATATCCAAATCTTTCGATAATTTACATCAATTTTCTCAGATGCCACTAAAGGTAGAATTATTATTAATAGTAAAAGAAACATCCTTCACTTTCGATGTTCAATACTGATTCCAAATCAACATAAAAGTTTTCATCATCAGCATTACTTGTGTTAGAGGTGAAATGAAACAAAGAATATTTTCATAATTTTATAATGTTAAATCATTGATTACATGGACTTTGTAATAGTACAGATATTCTCTAAGTGCTCTTCCTATTAAACTGCTGTTGTCATAAGAATAAATATCACAAACAGCATACATTAAATCTAAACAATTGGAAAAGCCACATATTGGATTCGATATAAATGTTTTTAATAAATTAATGATATTATAATAAAAATCGCAAAAGTTCACTTTATTTAAAATTGAAATGTGATGTTGAAGCAAATTCTCATGAACACGTTGAATTTCTACAACTTCTTCTTCATCGAGGAAAACTGTTACATCATCTTTCTGAATTTTCAAAAATTTTTGATTATCATAAATAACTTTAGTTATTTGACAAAAATCTTGGTACAACATGATGGGATTAGAATCTACAACATCATCATCTGGAGAATTGAAGAATAACTCGTTACTTTTATGCAGCACTTCTATGATCTCATCCCATTCTAAAGTATTGAATGACATTTTTGAAGGTTCCACGATAAACGATGATAAAATGATGGCAGGTGCAAAAGTTCTGGCAGGACTCAGGCAACATCCAACTTCAAATCGACGACCAACATTGAAAACTGTATGCAATAAATAATGTCTTTCTTTTCTTATTGCAATTTCATAATTAAGTACAATTTGATCTAAATCACGATCATAATTTGGTTCTTCATCATAACTACTATTATCACTACATGACATTGTAACACTATAATACCCAGAATCGTGACTACTCATTATGATGACTTCTAAACTAATGTCGATCAATTTATATGTTTATCTCTGTCCTCCACTCAATTAAAGTTGATTGGTTGCTGGTGATCTATACTACTACGTCATCAGTGTTAATCCAACTGTTATGTTTTTCATCTAATCCTAACCATTTAACGTACATTTTGTTACGTTTCCTCTTCAACACCTTTTCAACGAGATAAATGTCGGGATTTTTGGTTTTTTGTAATTCTTCTTCATAGAAACAACCTCTAATAGGCGATCCAGTCATATCTTCTATCAAATACGTTACAGGATTCGTTATTTTGACTTTCGTAATTTTGAATAGTTCAGTTGTAAAATTGGGGGTGTAACCTTTTTCAAAAGCATGTTTCGCTTTACTTATTCGCACAATATCTCCCACATTTAATTTTCTGGGTCCGGCGATTTTCAAATAACTGAATTTCTTATTTAAAATCAATTTTTCGTTACTTCGATTCACCTCTGATGGTTTGCATCCAGTTTTACTATGTTTTGTGTCGTTGTATTCCTTTGTGATTTGAGGTAAAATATCGATCCATTGGTATTTCCCAATTAAGCTGAAATGTTTATAGAGTTTCGTTTTGAGCGTTCTAATAACTCTTTCTGCAATTGCAGCTTTCTTCGTACTAAATGTACTATAATGATTGATATTATGTTTTTTCATTAGCGATTTGAATTTACTATTGTAAAATTCCGTTCCCTGATCTGATTGTAGATTTTTTGGTGTTCGACTCCTGATAATACTCGAAAATGCTCGTGTTATTTCTTCGGCTGTTTTCGTCTTGAGTGGACGAGTCCACATGAATTTTGAGAAACAATCGATAACCACCAAAATCATTTTAAATCCTTTATTATGCTTTGCATAAGGTCTCATTTCGGCTAAATCCATTTGCCATAAGTCATCAAGACCTTTGATTATTGTTCGTCGACGTGGATAATTTCGTCGAATCGGTTTATGCAATTCTTTAACAAGTTGAATCCTGTCTGCAGACATGATGTATAGTGAACAAAGAAGGTTATTTTGTTATATATATATATATATATATATATATATATATATATATATATATATATACATATATATATATACATATATATATATATATATATATATATATATATATACATTTTCTAAAGGTCAATTATTGTTCTTCTTCTAAATTACACTGTACGAGAAGATCCATACAAAAATAATCTCTACTACCCAATTTGAATTCTATTTTATCGTTCTTCTTTATGCTAAGGCCGTTTAACTGTTGATACTGATATTCCATATTATTCTTCAATAAAACGCTGCCATCAGAAGCATAATGTTTACAATTTTCAATTTTACAATCAAAAGGGAATACAAAAGCCGTAACTTCCGTATCCAAAACGTAAAAGTTCTTGTTGAATTTCTTCATGCCCCTAAAGCTGATTAGACACTTTGTGTTATACTTTTCTGCGAATTGGTGTATCTGTCTGCTGATATTTGTCGATGAAACGAGATTATCGACATATTTTTTTATCGGAATGTTTGTATTGAGAGTAGCAATCCTTGAATCATAGTTTCTATGTATTTCATCCAATGTATCTTTCATTTTTTTGTCAAGTATGTTTACTATAAATTTTCTATTTGATTCTATTGCATTATCCACATACTTTTGAGTTGATCCATTATTTATCAAGGATTTTATTTTATCATTTATTTGCTGAATACTTGTGTTCAACGACAATTGAGCTATTTCGATTTTTTTAAATCGTGCTTCGAGATTTGTATCATACTTCTTTTTATATGCGTCAGAATGTCGACCAAACTTGTCGAGACTCATTTTGAAAATGAACATAAATCAATCGATGGTTAATGTATATAATCGGCTTCACGAAGTTCATGTATAATGGCAACAATCTCATTATCATTGGAAGTGTTACCTGCATCCTTGGAAGCTATTAACTCTCTAAGTCTTTCAACAATCTCGTTTACATCGTCCCAGTAAACGTACTCTATATCTTTATCATTATAGGTCATGATGTGATCAGGTAATCCTTTACCTACGATGTTAGTGGTAGTGTTTCGTCTTATAATAAATTGCTTTTTAATAATATTAATATATTTCCACCGCTGAGAACCTTTTAGTGTTCTATCTTTTTTCAAATGAACCCCCGTTCGTTCCAATAATATTTTGTATGTAGGTAAATCATCTTCGATATATTTGGGATGTTGGTAGAAAAGTAATTGGTAAAGACCTGGAGTAGCAAGTATTCTATCCCATCCTTTATCTCCTTCTACGAATATATCTCCGTTTTTTGCGTCAAAGTTTATGCGTTTATTCCCCAGAGTCCACTGATCGTTTTCAGCATTATACTTTGGACCGTACAAATCATCGATTTGTGAGTCTTCGTTAAAGAAATCGATGACACATTGTCGACCCATTGTAGGATATTGTTCGATGTACTCGTTGACTGTTCGTGGTGAGAAATGTTCACTAGTATTCACTTGAGGTTCACCATCATCATCATCATCATCATCCGTAAATACTGATTCATTTTTCGGATCATAACTGTATAATTCTTCATCACTGATAAAATTGGGGACATGTTCTTTTTTCTCTTTAGATGATGTGGGCTGTGGTGGTGGTGGAGGTAGGGTTGCTGTAATCTGCTTGTTTGTCTTAGATGTATTCATAATATTTACGATATCTTTGAGTGGATTAGATATAGGTTTGAAAATTCTATTTAGTGTCTCATCATGCTCAGTTTTGTTCAGTTTAAAAGATAAATACTTTTTTCTAATCATTCGTTTCAGATCTGCAATTTTTCGTTTTCGCACAGCGTCTGCATCAGATGACATCATAATGAAAAATGAATGGTTAAATAATTATTATATTTTTATATACATATCGAATCCTTTACGATATCTACCATCTTGTAAATCAAAGTCTTTAACAATAACCAAAGCGCCATATTTATCATTCCAGCATTCAGAGCACATTTTCTTGAATTGTTCAAATGACATGTCGGGGGAAACGTGTTCGTTGAAGGCATGTTTAAGGTTAATTTCATCCTGTTTAAACATTACAATCATATTGCAGTTATCACGTATTAGCTGCTTTGGTATTTTCGAATAAGTCTGACATAGGTAGAAGACATCAATACTTCTGTGCCTACACATGGAAAAATATTCTTGAATTGTTTGTTGTTTGTCGCATGACACATCGTCAAAAATGAAAATCGAATTCGGTTTGGATTGTGTAGGACTTACAATTTCATCGTTTTCTTTAAACGGATAATATCCCACACCTTTTACACCAGTCAATACTTCTTCGAGCAGTTGGTATTTTGGTTGATATAGAGATTTAGAATAAACGTAGACATTTTTAAATTTTACACCATTTGGATTGAACAGCAATGATAGCACAATATTTGTTTTCCCACATCCGCTGGGGCCACAAATAATAGCACGAAACGAATCAGGTAATAAAAGTCCATGTTTTCGGCTACGTCTATCTTCCAAAACGCTATCGAAATTTTCAATCGGTAATGACTGCTCTTGTTTAACAATCTCCATCTTATGATACTTTTTCAAACAGTGCAGCTATAATTATAGGTTCCATCGTGAGCAAATAGTCAGTCTTCATGTTGATTCACGAAGGTGAAGGTGTGCTAAATTCACTCATAAACAATTTGCCTTTTGAGCTTCATTTTCCTGGCTACCAATACTGTGGACGTAAGTTTTACTATTTTTATTTTTTCACAATATTAAATCCTCTATTTATATAGCTGGAACGCGTCTGAAAAAACGGCTACTACGAGGAGATACAGGTGTCAACGCTCTCGACGCTTCTTGCAAAAATCACGATATCGCATACGCATCTAACAAGTCACTCACAGATCGTCATAAAGCTGATTTGGTACTAGAAAACGCCGCTTGGGAGCGAGTAAAGTCAAAAGACGCTAAATTAGGTGAAAAGGCAGCCGCCTGGCTCGTTACCACTGGAATGAAGGTCAAACGCAAGTTGGGAATGGGTATGAAGCCGAAGCGTCGTAGATCTTTTCATCGTGATGTTGTTATGAAGGTGAAGAAATCCATGAAAAAGGGATCTTCGCTGTCAGATACAGCGATGTTTGCATTGCGAGCAGCAAAATCTCTTATTAAAAAATTCGGAGGCCGAAAACATGTTCCAATACCTAGAATAATACCTGTAGCTAAATCTGGAGGATTTTTACCTCTAATACCTCTTTTCGCTGGACTTTCAGCTTTGGGAGCATTATCAGGCGATGCTGCGGGAATTGCGAAAACTGTGATCGATGCAAAAAATGCTCAAAAGAAATTGGAAGAAGATCATCGTCATAATAAAGCTATGGAGCCTATAGGTAAAGGATTGTATTTGCGAAAGAACGCTAAAGGTGGATATGGATTATTCTTGAAAAAAAACTACCATTGAAGCTACCCAATAGAGCATTATTCGACTATGAATTAATCAAGTTTGCCAAATTATTGAAAATAAAATATTTTCGAGATGTGTACATGCGCGATTCTCTACCGAAAAACGGACCTCGACGATGTGAATCAGCAATACTAAATTTGGATGTGTCTAAAAACTCAGGCACGCATTGGGTAGCATATAGGAAGATGAATGACTGCGTCGAATATTTCGATTCATTTGGTAATCTGAAGCCTCCGAGAGAACTTGTCACTTATCTTGCTGGCAGTAAAATATTTTACAATTACGAGCAATACCAAAATTACAATCAGATCAACTGTGGACATTTGTGTTTGCAATTCCTCTATAATGTTTGAAGCATGGTTGGTTGGCGAAACACAATTGTTGTCGTCTTTTACAAGTGCCGAATTGAGAACTATTCCTCTAAAGTATTTGGTAGAGCGAGTTAAACCTTGGGATTTATTAGACAATTGGCATAAATTACCAAAAGAATATCAATCGAATTTCAACTTGCAAATTTGCTTGCCTTGTTTTGTGCATTACAATCGACCGGATCAACGTACTCATGTCGATGGTCCGGTTAGCTCACAACGCAACTGTCATGCATGTAATTATTATTTGAAAAAATAAAATTGTTTTTTCTAATCTAGTAATATTATTTAAATACACCACTCCCATAAACATCACAGTCATGTCTCAACTGTTGAACTTAACGTCCACATCGAATGAATTCTCCTTCACTCCTCCCACACCGATAATATTGAAACCTGAAAAAGAATACTTTATTGGTGTGTTGGGGTTTCATTCGTATCATTCTATACCGAATATCGATGGTGAGAAATTTTATTTCTACAATAAAAATGATCGTAAGAAAGGACTCATCACCATTAACTTCCCGTCAGGATGTTACGAAATCACAGATATTGAAGCTTATCTCATCGATCAATTCAAATTGAAGACGGATACAACTGTGGCCGATATATCTTTGAAGCCCAACAACAACACTCTTCAGTGTGAAATTTACAGTCGACAGCACGCCATCGATTTTGAATACTCTGATAGTTTGAGTAAAATACTAGGATTTTCTCCAAAGATACTAGATCCTGGTAAAGTCCACCGTTCCGATCTACCTGTTAACATTTGTAAAATATCAACTTTACTATTCGATTGCAATATTGCTGAAGGATCGTTTGACGGAGATAAGCCTGCTCATACAATATTCAGTTTCCCAATTACAGTGGACCCTGGTTATGCAATCAACGAACGACCGAACAATCCGATTTACTTAGCTGTGAGCAGCACAAACGAAATCACCAACATTACCGTAAGAGTGTTGAATCAAGATCTCGAACCAGTAAATTTTCGAGGAGAAAAAAGCACGTTACTTTTACATCTATTGGAACGTTAATGGGTCTACTTATCAACAACGACTATTATAAAAGTCCCTCATCATCTACAACAAAATTAGTCTCTTGCAGATCGTTCAAAAGAACGAAGCTTCATCTAACTCCTGCAAATCGGGCGTTTCTCAAAGCAATCGGATTAAAGTTGAAGAAGAATGACACTAAAAAGAAAGTACGTGCGTTCTGATAGGACACCACCATCAACGAAAATATGTTCGATATTTGACCTTTACCGAGATCCACAATATGAAGAGTCGATAAGAAAAGAAGATTTTCACACCTATGTTCCTTATGTGAAATCATTCAATAACAGCGATTCTGTGGAATTTTACATACAACAAACTGACGCATTTTTTCTCATGTACGAAACTCAACTTGAAATTAAGGGAAAATTAGAAGTTAGTGGCAGAGGAGGACATGTTAATCTAACGCCAAATTGCGGTGCATTCCTCTTCGATTCTTGTTCCTACATTCAAAGTGGAAAGGAAATAGAAATAGTACGAGATCCCGGTATAGTAACTACCGCAAGAAGTTTGTTGTGTTATAATCCACAATCGAAAGAAATGGCTTTAGCTGGCTGGAATTATCCCAATAAACCGCTATTGAATGATGTTGATAAATCGTTTAGTTTGTTGATTCCTCTAAAACACATTTTCAATGTATTCAATGACTATACTAAAATCACATATGGAAAACAAACTTTTCGATTCATACGTGCTCGTCATGATAACGATGCTGTAATAGTAAATGAAGTAACAACAGGTACTACGACATCTAACACTACAATAAAGTTTGGCATTGAAAGTTAAACACGTCTATCCTAACGATGAAATAAAATTACGTATGATGGAGCAAATAAAAAGTGATCGACCAATATTCATTCCGTTCAGGAAATGGGAACTTTGTGTATTGCCTACGTTAACGAAAGACGCTAAAAATGAGATTTGGTCAGTTAAAACGAGCTCGTCTGTCGAGAGACCTCGATATGTTATCGTATGCTTTCAAATAGATAGACGCAACAAGAAGACAAACGATCCTTCGCAATTCGATCACTTGAACACCAACAATGTAAGATTGGCTTTGAACGGAGATTTTTGGCCCACCGAACGATTAAAGATGGATTTCGGAAAAAACGACTATACTCTTGCCTATCATAATTACGCCTCATTCTATAGAAGCTATACCAATTCCAGCATAGTACATCCAACATTGGACTATGAAGCATTCAAAGATCGTGCTCTCTTTGTCATAGACTGTTCCAAACAGGAGGAGGGTATGAGGGCATCGACAGTTGATATAAAAGTGGAAATTGAAGTAGGTGTAGGATTTCCTGCAAATACTAGAGCATATTGTATAATTATACATGACTGTTTATTAGAGTATTACCCCCTAACGGAAATTATCAAAACGATCATATAATACCAGTGTTGAAATACACAGCGAGACAGTTACAAATAAACGACGATGAGAATAGCATTCATTGACATTCAAGGCTTCATTATCGAGGGTACATTCCATCCTAAGGAATTGTCCATCGAAATCGGATATAAACATAGACACTACATATTTAAGCCGCCACAACCCTTTCATTTGCTAAGCAATCAAGATAAAATAACAAACAACTTTTTGGAACACCATATCCATGGAATCAAGTATTCTTCTGGCGATGTTGATTATTCAAAATTGAACGAGATTTTGAAAAGTACAATGTCTAATGTCGATTGTATTTACGTTCGCGGTAATCAGAAATATGAATTTTTACAAAAGAAATGTGAAGAATATGGAATTTATACGACAACTGTTGTTGATGTCTGCAAGTTTGATGGAACGTCCTCAGCCATGGAAAGTTTAAAAAAACATTCGAATGCTTGTCATGCCGATGGGGCTTTCAATTGTACACAAATTAATGTAGAACGATTACGATGTTGGTTTTTAAATGTAATACCATTGTAATTTTACTCAAATAAATAGAAAAAATTGATGAGTTGTTTTATTGAAACACATTGTATACTCATTTATGTCTATACTACATGAAGACTTAAACTTTCGTTTTACAATATTCAATATAATTTTCAATATTAAAATAAATACTGATGTTAAAATTATACATGTCATTGCAAAAACGTTATTAATTTCATCCTTGATGGCATCCTGTTGTTCCCGAACCTTCTGTATCCAAAACGTAAAAGTTCTTGTTGAATTTCTTAAGAAAAAATTTATGAGTTGTTTTATTGAAACACATTGTATACTCATTTATGTCTATATTACATGAAGACTTAAACTTTCGTTTTACAATATTCAATATTAAAATAAATACTGATGTTAAAATTATACATGTCATTGCAAAAACGTTATTAATTTCATCCTTGATGGCATCTTGTTGTTCCCGAATTGTATTATTCATCATATTGTAGCCGGTTCAATTCTGTGGATATTTTTTTGTAGGCGGCGATTTTGAAGACGTTATCCTCCAAGCACATTCGCTCCAATTGCTTTATCAGTTTAATCTTATTTTCATAAATTGAAATATCTTTACTCAATTCTCGAACGCTTTTAGAAAATTCCTCCAATTTGCGTCTATACTCTTCCGATGACATTGTGATACAAACACTCAATTCTCTCATTCATTTATTATAAAAGAAATCATGCACATGCTTTCAAGACTTTCAAAATACCCGTATAAAAAAAAGACATCAGTTAAATATGATTTTAAAAAAACTGCAACATAAAATCTATTTTTATTAATTCGATAGAAAACTAGATTCTGCTGTTTCATGAATAAACTCAGTTTAGATTTTATCGTAAATGACTAATACAATATCAAGTTGATATCATATATTTTTTAAAAGATACTATAGTAATATTCCGTAATATGAAGTAATATTCCCTTATCATGACATTCCAATCTTATCATATTTTGAAACAAGTTCGCTATTGTCTGAATAAATGATTTGGTCTGCACGTGTTTGCTAGCTATAGCAAATATTACCTACTAAGCGAATTTAATATAATGCGAGATTTCATTTATTACAATATAAAAAACCTTCTATAAAATGATATGAATTCATACACATATCCGTTTTAAAAAAAGTTGGTTATCGATCTAATAACATTCCTTTGAGAATTTCAAAATATTGTACCAATGGTTAGATCCCCATCACTTATTGCTAAGTTGCAACGTCTAATGTGGTTGCTGTAATCTGTTTGTTTGTCTTAGATGTATTCATAATAATGCGAGATTTCATTTATTACAATATAAAAAACCTTCTATAAAATGATATGAATTCACACACATATCCGTTTTAAAAAAAAATGTTGGTTATCAATCTAATAACATTCCTTTGAGAATTTCAAAATATAGAACCCTTAACTGCATAGCCCCTCCCCCTCGTAAGCACTACCCCTCATCTCTTACACACACACACAATCCTCCATATATTTTCTTTCTTCTAATTACTTCTTGTATACATCCTTATTTACTTTTTACGCAACCCCCCGTAGACGCTACCCTTAAAAGCCTCTTCGCTTCTTCTAAATCACCCTCTACCTTATACACGTAAAAACATACACACTTATTTACTTTTTGCATAACCCCCGTTCTTGTATACACCCTTACTTGCGTAATCCCCGTAGACGCTACCCTTAAAAACCCCTTCGCTTCTTCTAAACCACCCTCTACCTTATACACGTAACAACATACACACTTATTTACTTTCTGCTTAACCCCCGTAGACGCTACCGTCATTATCCCAAAAATTTTGGCAATTGGCCCAGGCCAAACCCCCAACAAACTTTTTGCATAACCCCCGTAGACGCTACCCTTAAAAACCCCTTCGCTTCTTCTAAACCACCCTCTACCTTATACACGTAACAACATACACACTTATTTACTTTTTGCATAACCCCCGTACACCCTTACTTGCGTAATACCCGTAGACGCTACCCTTAAAACCCTCTTCGCTTCTTCTAAATCACCCTCTACCTTATACACGTAACAACATACACACTTATTTACTTTTTGCATAACCCCCGTAGACGTTACCGTCATTACTTGCTAACCATCTAGAGACTTCTTTTACTTCTTGTAAACCCTCTGGAAACTTCTTCCTATCGGTAACCACCCATAGGCCATCCGCCTGTTCATCCGATAAAGTGTCACAGAACATACGTGTATTATCTACTTAAGTGAATATACTGTGTACATGATATAAATTAGTGAACAGTGTAGGGAATGAATAAATTAAGTTAGTAGACATAACCGTGTGTATGAATTTATCCCACCCATCAGGATAAACAGTTTTTTAAATAAATAAGAAAAACATTACAATACGTAAAAAAGGTGTATACAATAGGGACACATTATAAGAATTGCCTGGTACCACGAACTAATAGAGTTGCCCAGATGGTTATTAGTATTCACAATAAAGTTGAAAAAGATACAAAATTAAAAAAAAATACTTTATAAAATGAGATTGTCCTGATTTACAAGTTCAACAGTAACAAGGATATTATTAAAACAAGATTTAAAAAATGTCGATTTGAATTGAAAAATCGAAGGAAGAGAACTGTTATAGCCAGCTCATTAAAAACAGTGATTTAAGGATATGTTCAATAAATTACGATTACCTATTTGGCTAATTTTTTTCTTAGTTCCCGTGGCCAACTCGTTGGTATCAGACTTTTCGGTCTCTGTTGAAGGGCAGCTTCTAGATCGAAATGTGTATCCAGCTTTTGAATGGGGTTCTTCATTTTCAATCATATAAAATTTTTTAGACCGTGGAAATTCATAATTGTCTTTTTTTATGTATTCCTCAGATGTTATTTTTTGGGAAAATTCATTATTCAAAATCCGTGAATCAGTTAAATTATCTTCATCTTTACTAATTTCATTACAAAGTTCTTTTAAAGGACTTAACATTTGTTTGGAACGTGGTGGATGCATTCTTGATGATAATTTCGTAGTACTATTTGTTACTGAAGAGTATTGGCCATATTTATTGTCGTCATATGAAGCTTTTGAAGAAAAACTTATACTTGAATCGTCTTCCACATTATTGATTTGTTTTTTGGTAAATTGTCTTTTATACGGCAATGATTTACTTTCTGGACATCCCGATACAGACTGAATTGCAGCCACTGGAGAAGCGCTTGATATCACTTGTATGTTCTCAATAGTTCTGGTTTCAAGGCAGCCTTTTCTGAGAAAAATTGAGTTTAAAATTATTAAAATCAACAAAAGCCCATATAGTTGATAAAACAATGATTTTGGAAAATAACAAAGAAAAAATATCTTTTTAGATTATTACTTATAATCTCCCAAAAGATGTGCGAATTTTTTAAAAATTTCCCAGGCGCCAACCGAGGGAAATGTTCTTAAACAAATTCACGTACCGAGAAAAAATTTACGGAGAATAATTCCAGCTAGCGGGAGATTCGGTTTGAAAATTTTATACCTACATTGTATTTTAAATGGTTTTAATTTGTTTTCACTTTCCCTTCGCCCCAGTGAAAAAAAAGTAGGAATCAGTCTTAAATAAAAGCATTCCTTCATACTTAAAATAATTTTTTTCTACTGGCGTGCGGAAAAGTCCACTTTTCCGCACTCATTTTAGTGTTAAAAGAGTCACTTTTGCGCACTAGTCACTTAGTGTGGAAAAGTACATTTGTTAAGTTCTTGGGGAGTATACTGACATTTGAATATTTAAAATATATATTTGTATGGTTGTAGTTTACAAAATAACTGAAAAATTAAGAAATTTATGAGAATTCTGTAATAATTTTTAATAAAAAGAAACATATGTTTCAATAATTTTTTTATGTCCCTGGTATAAGCCTCATCAAATGAATGCCAAATAATAATAATAAACATCTGACATTTTTTATTTGTCACTTTGAATCACCGTAGCAACAAAGAAAAAATAAGCCCGTCAGTCAAAACACTACCTTGTCAAAACCAATTTTACCGCCGCAGCTTTTTCTAGAAGATAATTTTTCATGGATTCTTCAGACGAAGATTTTCCAGAGTCAGTTTTGGAAGCGCCTAGAACTGTAAACTTGGATCTACTACCATCAAAATACCGTTATAGGTATGAAAAGATTTTGTTTGAAAACTGGTGCCAGAATAAGGGAATTAGAACTTTTGAAGAAGACTTTTTTGGCTTATTTCGCTGAAATTTCTAAAACATGCAAGCCAAACACTCTTTGGTCCAGGCATTCAATGTTAAAACGTGTAATTCAACTCAAAAAAGAGCAAGTTTTCAAGGTCACGGCATATACAAAAAAACAAAACATTGAATTTAGACCAAAAAAGGCAAACATTTTCTCAAAAGAAGGAATTTTTAAGTTTATAAATGAAGCGCCTGACGAAATTTATTTTCATATAAAAGTCGCTACGATTTTTGGTTTCACGGGCGCATGTAGACAAGAAGAATTAATAAAGATGTCTAGATCATATTGATGACATGAGGAAATATTTTATTGATAAATATCCCAGATACAAAAAACCACTCTTTCAGAAGCTTTACGATTTCTGAGGAAGCTGAAAATGGAAAATTGCTCAGAAAGTATGTGAGTTTAAGAAAGCCTGAAACCCCACATAAGCGATTTTTCGTGAAATATAAGAAATGAACTTGCACTGTACAATGTATTGGAATAAACACCTTCGAAAAAATGCCATCAGAGATTGCAAGTCATCTGAAGCTTCAAAATCCTGAATTATATACGAGCCACAGTTTCCAACGTTCCGCCGCCACAATGCTTGCAGATTCCGGATAAGGAATAACAAATATTAAGCGCCTCGGAAGTTGGAAATCTTCTAGCGTCGCAGAAGGTTATGTAGATAGCTCACCAAGTTTCCAAAAGGATCTATCGCATAAAATATTAAACTTCAGTGACGCTGTCGCTGGTCCTTCCACTAGTCAGCAGCTGTCGCCAGTAAAGCCTTCCAAAATGACCTCTTCCAGCCAAGTTCCCATCGCCACGGTTGCAACAATTAGTGCTGACAAAGCAGTGGAAAACTGAAATCTGACTTCATTGGAAAACATTTCAGCCTTTGCAATTAATTTGCAGAATGCTACAAACTGCACGTTCAATATTAATAATAATTAATTTGTTG
Source organism: Galeruca laticollis (assembly GCA_963921935.1). NCBI lineage: Eukaryota > Metazoa > Arthropoda > Insecta > Coleoptera > Chrysomelidae > Galeruca > Galeruca laticollis. The sequence continues at coordinate 50,842,331 of OY998179.1, read as the reverse complement.
ATATGTATTTAATAATAAATGTTTCTTTATGTTAACTTTTGGGTTTTTTTCGCACGCTAGTAGAAAAAATAGTGTACCTAACACGTGCGTAAATTGACTTTTACGCACGCGATTGCTGGCCGAACTCGTCGCGTGCGGAAAAGTATCACTTTCCGCACTTGTAAGGTAATAGTATATTACATTACGAGTGCGGAAAGTGACACTTTTCATACGAGTGTAGCACGAGGCGCTAGCCGAGTGCTACAATCCCACGAGAGTGAAAAGTCACTTTCGCACAAGTAATGTACAATCTTTTTCCTACGACCACCCATTTTATTAAATAATATGTAAATATCAGATCGTGTATATTAAGTTGCCTGACTAATGTTATGTTTTATTTGTGACAGTATATGTTTGAAGCCCTGAAAGCATGCGAGCCCTGTAAATACACTTTCCGAGTATAGCGCGTATAATATTTTTTGTGCAGCCACCAATAATTTGACAATAATATAGGAACAAAATTTATTGCCTAGCCAAGTTTCATAAATGCCCGTCTTCGATGCCTAGTCACTAGAGAGTGCGATATGTGGTCGTAGGAAAACTACTATATACTACTAGAGAGAAAGGAAAATTAATAATGACCCATGCAAAATCAATGACAATTTTACGCGGTAACATGAAATCTGGGAAGTTTTCTGTGACTGCAGCACTTTGGTCGAATAAAATTTTACATTGCTCGCCATATTAGATTCAAATTTATCATAAAAATATCAAACTTATTTGGTGAACAATTGTGGCTTAAACCCGGAACAAGAAAATCTATTCACAGATATGATCAATATTCTTCGTGAAATTATACCATATTTCAACTATAAATCCAAAATGCCTCTGGATGTTGAACTCATTGAATACAATTACAGATTCACGACAAGTCAGGCAAGTTGGTTTTTCCTTAAATTGTATGAAAAAGTACTTATACTTCCAACTGCGATGCTCTTCTGATACTTTACATTTTTTCTCAATTGTTTCAGACATGTTTATTAGAGAAAAAACTCAAAGCACATTAACAATTGACTTATTGTCTTGTAGTTTTCATTTTGAAAGTAGCAAACAAACTAACTGTGTAAATGTGCACACATCTATTTATAACAGCACATGACAAACATTACCAAAAAAGGTAATGTTCGCAAGCCCCGCGTCCCCATGCCCCGCATCCCGCACGAGCGTAACCGTGCGTTTATGACCATATTTGGAAATGTTTGAAAAACGTTGATTTTTGGGGTTTTGTGGACGAACTGTGGATTTTTATAGATGTGCGGCTCGTTAGGGTTTTGGTCAAATAAAAAATGGCACGCAATCTTGAAAAGGTTGGTCATGTCTGTTATTGACACTTCATCCGGCGCTCATTTTTATCACAAAGACTTCAACTTTTATATAAAACAATAAAAATACGTTTAAGTAAAAAAAATCGTTAAAATTTCGAAAAACTGGTACTGATGTACAAAGGAAGGACAGGTCCGTGAAGTTAGCCCCCAAAGTTTTCACAATTTAATTAAATTTAGTGCCATGGGTTAGTGCATCGTTAGTGCCGCTTAGTGCTTCTATAATTTTCGTTAGTGCTTCCGTGGTTTGGTAGATATTGAATATTAGTTTATTTCAAGGTCAGCCCCCAAAATGTTTAGGATTAATTCCAAATTAGTTTCATTCGTTAGTGCTTCAATTATTTTCGTTAGTGCTTTATCGGTTTTCGAGATATTTGACTATATTTTCAAAGTGAGCCCCCAAAGTGTTTACGATTAATTCCAATTTAGTGTCATCCGTTAATGCTTCGTTAGTGCACTTTAGTGCTTCAATAATTTTCGCTAGTACTTTATTGGTTAACGAGATATTTGACTTTATATTTTCAAGGTCAGCCCCAAAGTGTTTACGATTAATTCCAAATTGGTGTCATTCATTAGTGCACTTTTTAGTGCTTCAATTATTTTCGTTAGTGCTTTATTGGGTTTCGAGATATTTGACTTTATGTTTTCAAGGTCAGTTCCCAAAGTGTATACGATTAATTCCAAATTGGTGTCATTCACTAGTGCTTCGTTAGTGCACTTTAGTGCTTCAATAATTTTCGATAGTACTTTATTGGTTTTCGAGATATTACATGTTCTTTTTTTGAGGTCAGCCCCCAAAGTATCCACGATTCATTTAAATTTAGTGTCATTTTTTAGTGCTTCGTTTGTGAACTTTAGTGCTTTAATAATTTTCATTAGTGCTATCTTCTTTTTCGGTATATTTGCTATTAATTTATTGGCACATCCGTGTGGTTAGCCCCCAATATGTACACGATTTAGTTAAAGTTAGTATCATTCGTTAGTGCTTCTTAGTGCTCCATAAATTTCGTTAGTTCTTTTTTAGTTTTCTAGTTATTTTGCTATTATTTATTTTAATATCAGCTTCTAAAATTGTTTACGGTTGATTTCAAATTAGGTCATGCATTTGTTAGTGTTATCTCGTACTTCAATACCTAATTATATTCCTAAATGATTTGTTGATTTAAAAGTATTTGTTTTTTTAGTAAACCAATGAGTTTTCCAGGATCGAATATCTTTAGTTCCATTAATTTCGTTCGAACTTCAACTTTTTTCATTAATTTAAATTATTTACATTGCAATGATGCAAAAATAGAAAACTAACACATATCTCAATTGAATGCATAAATCAATATTTCAATTTATAAGTAGATACATTTTACCGTTAACAATTAGCCATTATTTTTGGCGTGTCTAGAAGAACAGGAAAGGACGGACTCATAAATCAAATATCTCAATGGAGTAACTGTCCTTTATAGCTACCTACTTTTATTATTTGTCAACTTCTATAGTGGTGGATACTAAAATATTTCAATATACTAGGCATTTTTGATAAAACGATTTATAACAATGGAAGAAAATGAAAATATTGGATTATTTTGTTCTTTTGATTAAGAAATTTTGACTTTTTCGGCGCCCGGTATCACTCAAGTTTGGTATAACTTGAATATGAAACCGCCATTTTCCTTTTATACCTATCAATAATTAACCAAACAACAATCAATTACCAAGGATATTGATAAGGCCCAATGTTTCTTTTATAGTCACAGGTACACATAGTATAAATAAAAATGTTCAATATTTATTAAAAAAATATATTTGGAGATTATTTCAGTTTCAGTTATTTCCAGTGCACGGGTTAAGTCGAATAGAACGGATACAATTTAAAAATAAAGGGGTGGCCCATTTGAAAAAACTGTCACTTGTCAAAAAACTGTCCCTTCCGATACTCAGTTGTTTTTGTTCATTTCATTTTCGAGAGGTTCTGTGAAAATGCTATATAACTTTATTTAACCATTTCTCTAAAACCAATAATAATGGAGATATATGTTATCTATATAATGGCATTGGATTGAATTATCTGTCGACTAACATAATAATATACAGGGACGGTCCATTTGAAAAAAACGTGTAATATTTGTTTAAAGACTGCTACATTTCTACCGATGTAAAAAATACCCTATATACGATATTGATGCTTTGTTTTGGTAGAATTATTCGGAAATACAGGATGGCGTCGCAAATGACAAATTTTCAAAACAAAATTGCCCTGTAAGTCATAAACTGAAAGGGCTATTGGAATCAACCGTAAACAATTTTAGAAGATGATATTAATAATAAATGATAGCTAATACCGAGAAAACCAAGAAAGCACTAGCGACATTTATGGAAGCACAAAGAAGCACTAATGAACCACTAACGAATAACACTAACTGTAACTAAATCATGAACATTTTGGGGGCTAACTTCGCGGAATTGCCAATAAATAAATATCTCGAAAATGTAGATAGTACTAACGAAAATTACTGAAGCACTAAAAATCACTAATGAACGACACTAAATGTAATCGAATCGTGAATACTTTGGGCACTGACCTCAAAAAAAGAACATGAAATATCTGGAAAACCCATAAAGTACTAGAGAAAATTATTGAAGCACTAACGATTGACACTAAATTTAATCGAATCGTGAATACTTTGGCTGACCTCAAAAAAAGAACATGAAATATCTCAAAAACCAATAAAGTACTAGCGAAAATTATTGAAGCACTAAAGTGCACTAACGTAGCACTAACGAATGACACTAAATTTACTCGAATCGTGAATACTTTGGGGGCTGACCTCAAACAAAGAACATGAAATATCTCGAAAACCAATAAAGTACTAGCGAACATTATTGAAGCCCTAAGGTGCACTAACGAAACACTAACGAATGACACTAAATTTAATCGAATCGTGAATACTTTGGGGGCTGACCTCGAAAAAAGAGCATGAAATATCTGGAAACCAATAAAGTACTAGATAAAACTATTGAAGCACTAAAGTACACTACCGAAGCACTAACGCATGACACTAATTTGGAATTAATCGTAAACAATTTGGGGGCTGACCTTGAAAATATAAAGTCAAATATCTCGATAACCAATAAAGCACTAACGAAAATAGTTCAAGCACTGAAGCGCACTAACGAAGCAGTAACGAATGATACTAAATTTAATCGTATCGTGAATACTTTGAGGGCTGACCTCAAAAAAAGAACATGAAATATCTCGAAAACCAATACAGTAATAGCGAAAATTATTGGAGCACTAAAGTGCACTAACGGATGACACTATTTTGGAATTAATCCTAAACACTTTGGGGGCTGACCTTGAAATAAATGAATATTCAATATCTTCCAAACCACGGAAGCACTAACGAAATTTATAGAAGCACTAAGAGGCTCTAACGATGCACTAACCGATGACGCTAAATTTAGTTAAATCATGAAAACTTTGGGGGCTAACTTCACGGACCTAGGAAGGACTTAATATCCAGTGCCTAGCTGAAAGCATTGAAAAGGCATACGTAGCTAAAGAAACGGCTCTCTGTGCCTTCATTGACATAGAAGGTGCTTTCGATAACACCTCACATGCCTCCATCACCAGATCACTAGAGGAAAGAAACATTAACGACTCACTGATCAGATGGATACAGTCTATGCTGAAAAGCAGAATTATTGTAGCAACACTTGGAGGGGAGACAGTCAGGATGACAGCAGGAACAGACATCCTAATAGTGAAACAGTACGAATCGGGTTATGCCGATGACTTGGTTGTAATCGTCAGGGGTAGACATGGCGGAAGAATCTCCGATAGCATCCAAGTAGCCCTAGGCATAATGGAAAGCTAATATACAAAGGAAGGACTTAATGCCAATCCTAGTAAAACAGTGCTGGTTCCATTCACCGGGAGGCGAAAGTTCACACTTAAAGCACCAACTTTGAGTGGAGCTTAGCTAACATTCTCCAAAGAAGTTAAATACGTGGGCGTCGTAATCGACCAAAAACTGACATGGAACATCCAAATTAACCAATCCTCTCCACAGCTATAGCGGCAAGCTAGACATGTCGTAGAGTCTTTGTGAAGACATGGTTACTTATGATTCACATATGGTGGCCAAAGATACAACAAACCTCGGCACAAGCCAAGTTACAGAAAGTGCAACGATTAGCTTGCCTAGGTATCACATGAGCAATATCTGCCTACCCTACTGCAGCTCTAGAAGCAATGCTGAACCTTCCACCACCGCACGTACGTGTAGTGAAAGAACCAGCAATCAGTGCCTTTAGATTGAGCCAATTAATAAAACTAAAAGCAGGAAATCGGATCGGTCACCTAAAGATTTTTGAATACATTTACCAAAGAAACCATGTTTAAATCGACAGACACTATGCCAGTTACGTACGACTTGGGAAAGCAGTTTGAAGTGGTCATAAATAACCACCAAATATGCACAGAGAATGAACCTCAACCGCATCCGTTTGGTACATTGATGGATCAAAGATGGATGCAAGAGCTGGAGTGCCGGGGCCTAGTTTCAGGCTCTCAAAACCCCTTGGCAGAGCCCCGACCATATATCAAGCAGAAATACATGCTATAGAAATTTGTGCCCAGGAGTACCTCAACCCGGAGGGTGGAAATCTATATACTATCAGATATCCAGGCAGTATTGAAAGCTCTGAAGTCATACACTTGCGAGTCTAAGCTGATTTGGGACTGCAATCAATCTCTAAGACAACTGGCAACAACCAACCAGGTTACTTTGATGTGGATGCCAGGTCACAGGGGTGCTAGAGGCAATGAGGAAGCAGACAGCATGCCAAAGATGAAGCAAACTCCGAATTCATTCTCCCGGAACCCTTCTATGGACTTTCTAAAGCCCACTTTACAGAAGAGTTTCGAAGCTGGTAAAACGATCTAATGAGATCTCACTGGAATAATGTACCAGGTCCAAGAGAAGCGAAAAGGCTGGCGAGCCTTTCGCCAGGGAAAGCTTAACGGCTTGACGAGTTAGACCAAAAAGACTTGAAATTGATAACGTTTTACTCCTCACTGGACACTGCCCTCTGAGGTACCACATCAAAAAATGGTCAAATCAGAGAGTGAATGTTCCTAACGCCCTCTGATATCAGGAACTTAGCTCCTAGGAGGCTGATGAACTTCGTACGATGTCTCGGAATCCCGGGCCTCGAATAGATTTAGGGTTATGCATAAAAGATCTTATTGGTCGAAGTGTTTGATTGGCTGCAGATCCTTTACGATTCCCTTACAATCTACTATCTTATCTTTACTTTTAAAATTATTCCTTTGTCTAGTTGAGCATTTGTTTTTGTTATTGTGTCTCGTTATTAATGATATACTGGTTTGTTATTTTTTTCCTATCTATTTATCAATTAGGTAGTATTATCACAAACCCTTCAAATATGATGCGCTCATAAAGTCTACTTATCCTGCCAATGAGTCACTGTTTATGTGGAAACAAGAAAAAATAAATGTTATTGAAACAAGTAAGAACTGAAGGAATAGAAAGTATATTGAAGAAACCTTATTAAATATAAAAGGATGGGCGTGATTGAATTATTTTGAGTAAGTACCAAAACTAAAATTTAGGAAGTATAACACAAACAAGAAACATTGGTAACCAAGTAAAATAAATTTGAATTAAAGAGAATTAAGACGACTGTATATTCTTAACGATCATAGGCCGAAATTTTTATTAAATCGATCTAAAGTGACAGATATTGAAACTGCCAAAGTTAAAGGCTGTCATTTTTTAATTTTCGAAATGGCCAAATCGACGAAAAAGCTGAATGAGAGGGTACCCTCGAATATAAATCAACTTATGGATGCGGATCCCGATTTTTATAGAGGAGCTGGTGCATTCAATTTTCCAAACGGTGACAGATATGAAGGAGATTATGTTGCGCATAGAAAAGGTCTCGTTTGGAGAGAAGGAGAAGGGATATATTATACACAGGACGGGCAGGTACGATTTTATACATTATAAACAGAAATGGAACATTTTTCTTACCAGAAATTTTTAATGAAGTAAAACGTATTATATAATTTGTTAAACATTAATTATACTAAGAAATATGTTAATCTAATCGAAATAAATATGTAGCATTGAAAAATGAACAGTGCGAGGAAGATCCTTTGGTCACATGGAACTTTAACAAGGGCCATAAGTGACATTGGATATTACATGTTAAGTTTAAGTATATTTTAACTAATAAATACAAACAAGAGTGCTACTAGTTGGCAACAACATCAAATTCAACTGTTTTGAATCAAGTAAAAAAATCAATTAGGTTGATTATAATATTTCCCTGCGATTCACTAGTATTTATGACAATTTCCACAAATTTACTGAGTTTTCATGAATTATTTTTATTAATAAATTCTCATTCATATACAGTACGAGGAAATTAAAATGGTCCAAAAGCGACAATGTGTTAGAAAGAAACAAGTATATATACATTCAGTGTATTAACAGAATATCATAAATATGCGAAAGAAGTGAAATATATTTATTCTAGATGAATTTTAAGTAATGTCATGTTATGTTGCCGGCTTTCGTTTTTGGTAATCCATTTGTACCTACATTTATATTCATTGCATAACCGCTTTGTTTTAACATGAGGAAAAGTTATAAAAAACTTTTAGTTATGATAATTCGAGAGTTTGTAATATATCAAAATAATTAATCTTGTTGGCAGCAGTGGTGTTTATGATAGGAAATATTTAAATGTTCTTGAAGGATACGTGCCAGGATAAGCAATTTAAGCATTAATAATAATGTTGTAGATCTGTGTTGTTATATAAATGTTTGTGAATGTATATAAAATTTTGAGAAATGCGCAAGAAGGATGTTGTCAAAAGAAGAAAATCAAAAGTGTTAGTAGGAAAGTTGTCACGTAGAACTTCCCCGGCCGCATATACGTATATTGCAGACGCACAAGGGATGGGTAAATAATTCGTATATGTTCGGCTACGATCGGTGTAGTAATCACGGCAGGCGCGTAAACTGGCGACGTAATTGGATCCGGTTCGATCTTACACGTCTGCAATTTGCATTAGGTATTTAGTGTTACAAAAGTGATATAAACAATGGAGAATATAGTGCCAGAGGGTTATGAATATAATTATATAAATCAAAGCAGTTTTAAAACCAAACTACAATCTAAAGAAGAAGTAGAGGTTAGTATAATAATAATATTTTATTTGAAGAAATTAATGATAACGGTAAACAGATATGGGGCGGTTGACAAGGCGTTTTGTTTATACACAGGCCAGCCATTTTAAATTGTGGGTCGGTATTTAATAAGTTTAAATTTTAATCGCCTTTAAGGTTTTTAGCCGTCCATACTAAAAAAAAGTTTTTTTCATTTTCACTAAAAATGAGTTATTTGTGTCCACGCTTTTTTATCAAGCATTTTAGGTAAATTCTATTATTTTATACTTTTTAGCACAATAAAAGCGTGTTTTTTAGTTTTTTAAACTATAATTTATTACTCACTAATACTTAATATTTACTTACTTAAGTGAAAAGCGACAATGTTTTTTTAATGTTCCAGTAGGTTCTGTAAGGCCAGTCAGTATCTTTAAAAGAATATATTACTGCCATTTTAACACTAGAACGGAAGAGATGCAATTATCCCGAAGCCGAAATACAAACTGTCCACATCAATTGTATGTTAAAATTGAACGGAAGTTTGTCAAATCAAAGTCGCCAGACCATAATAATCTTGTTGGTAACTGGCCCTGTGTAATAGAATTCAAGAATAATCATAACCATACCATTCTATCAGCGGCTGCACTTCGCTATAGGCCAATAGGAGACACAGCCAAAAAAAGGATTTTTGAATTATTCCAACATGGTCATAATGCTTCTAGTGCATATCACACGTACTGTGTCGAAATGATGGCACAATATGGCGATGAGTATTACAATTATGTTCAAGATAGACGCTTTTTTCCAACCTAGAATGACGTACAAACCCTATGGAAAGCTAACTTTAAAACATCGTACAAAGAAAGATCAGGAAAAAATATGCAGATTTATCTAGAAAAATATTTAGATGAACAAAAAAAAGTCAATGTTTATTATATAAAATTTCCTCCGTAAAAGAAAATTCAGTTGCAATATGTACACCTATCATGCAACGCGTTGCGCGATTATTACCTCAGGCAAATGAAATTCTTTTCGTGGATTCTTCAGGCAACTGCGACGTAGAAAACCATAAAGTATACTTTTTTGTGACACAGTCTCCTGCTGGCGGACTGCCTGTTGGGTGAATTTTGACAAATATTTAAAAATTAGAACTGTTTTCGGACGCTGTTCAATCGTTGTATGAGATTTTTCCTGTGAAATTTACACCTTCAGTAATTCTCACTGATGATGATCTCGGTGAAAGAAAAGCACTCCAGACGGTTTGGCATAATGCAAGTATGTTATGTTATTATGTACTTTTCATGTTTTAAAATCCTGTTGGAAATGGATTACAATGGCAAAAAATGGAATTTTGAAAGAACGTGCTCAACTTCATTATAGATTATTCAAAGACATTTTAATGTCAAGAAATATTGAAGATACTGAAACAGCTATGACTTTCTCCGAAAAATGTTTGTATGAGAATTTTGCTCATTATGTAGAACATATGCTTCATCGGATTGAGATGTGGTGTTTACTGTATAGAAATGATCTCATGGTACGAGGATCTGATACAAACAATTATACGGAGGTTATGTTTCGTCTTTTAAAAGATATACCATTGGAAAGAGCAAAGGCATTCAATTTAACGCAACTGACAGATTTTATAATCACTAGTTTTGAGTCTTACTTTACACAGCGTATTATGGACCTTATCTATAACCGAGTTTCTAAAGCTGTTGCAAATAAGTATTTTCTAGACCAAACGGACAATCACGTTTATAATATAATCAGTCTTGGAAACATGGATTTTAGAGTTAACAGTTCGAGAAATCCAGAAATTTTGTACGACGTAGATATGTCTGTTTTCAAATGTTCATGCCTAATTGGCTATAATGGGCATTACTGCATGCACCAAGGGGCTGTTGCAAAAAAATATAATATATTTACAGCAACTAACACCTTATCACTTTCATCCAAGCATATCCTTTATGAAATCGCTTTGGGAAAAATTGCAAATTCATCTACTTTTGATACACTGAAAAGCAATGACGTTACAGCAAAAAATTTAAACCAGGACATGTCTTCTACTAATAATTATTCTTCGGTCCAAAACCAGCAAGATCAAGAGACGTTTGATAATGATGATGCCATGAAATTTGATGAAAAGGAAAATATTGTTATAGAAGCAATAAAAACTAGATGGGCGGCACATTCGAATTTAATTATGTCAAAGCTTGAAAGCGATACTGAATCTTTTGGACCCGCTATAATGACATATTTGGACAACTGTACCAAGTATGCCCAATCAAACCAATCATTGATATCTGGCTTGCATTGTGCTTTTAAATATACAGGAATACCGTCTAAAAATAAGAGGCAGGCAGTATTAACAAATGGAAAAAAATATCTGTACAACCGACTTCAATATCGAGACGTAAGGTTACATGACAGGCAGAAGAGCATCGTTAGATGGACGAAAACCTGGAAAATCTAACAGAAAACAGCAAAAAAGAGCACCACACAAATTGCAACTGTGTGTAGAGAGTAACATTGGTCTAGGTGGCAATACATTTAGGATATAGTGATTTTTTGCGGATGTTAATTTGTCATTATGGTAATTTAAATATAATATCAATTAAAAAAGTTGGTTTTATACTGCGCCTTATTTACATTATATAAACTGGCATATAGACGCACTAACATAAACTACGTCTAATGCTTGACCAACCTTAGTAAACTGCAGACGTATAAGGACAATCGACAATCTACGTCTTCACTTTACTGCTATTATTATTGGTCGGATAAATCTTGAAAAGCCTGCCGTGATTACTACAACGATCGTAGCCGAATATATACGAATTGTTTGCCCATCCCATGTGCGTCTGCAGTATACGTATATGCTCCCCGGCCGGGTGTCAGGTTGTGGAATTCGGCCTCAGTTACACTATTTTTCATTACCTCAACTAGGATAAGGTGAATCAATAACAAACATTTCGGGAAAAATGGATTTATTAATAAAAAATAGCAAGGAAGAAAATTGTTTAGAGTAGTTTATACTTTTTATTTTCGAAATGGAACTCCCATAGTAGCAAAATTAACAAAAGCAATGGAAACTGATGTTTCCTTACCAAAAATTAGCGATTGAGAAGAATATATTTTGGGGAACTTGAGATAGATGTTGGAGTGGTGAGCAAACCAGTTATTATCGAACTAGGAAACGGCAGTGATAAAATTCGTTTTCTATTTATAGTCATCGGCAAATGATAGTAATGGTTAGTAAATGTTTTGATAGTCGGTTTAGATACAATAATGAACTGAACATTATCTTTACTCACAACAGGCATGTCTCTGATGGCTCCTCAATGCCGGACCACCAGCAGATCAGGTTCGACTTGGAGACACCCTATGTATTTATCAATTAGTATTATCACAAACCCTTCAAATATGATGCGCTCATAACGTCCACTTATCCTGCCAATGAGTCACTGTTTCTCCTCCGATGATAGGTAAAATGATTATGTGGAAAAAAGAAAAAATAAATGTTATTGACACAAGTAAGAACTGAAGGAATAGAAAATAGATTAAAGAAACCTTATTAAACATAAAAGGATGGGGGTGATTGAATTATTTTTGATTGATGATGTATTTTTTGAAAGATTTATTGTAATGCTGGTAATTTTTTTAGCATTTCAGTTGGAAAGCGGTTAAAAACTTTGCCTTTCTTGATTTGCCGAACATGGGTAACTATTTCGTATTTCAGGGTTTATCTCCATACGGGCTTGTAGAATTTGTTACCGTAAGCTCAGTCTCCGTAGGCTAGTGGAATGGTGCCCTGTCTGCTAACCGAGAGGCCCCGGGATCAAACCCGGGCCTAGTTAACATCATAATTAGAAATTCGGAGAGCCACCTGTCGGAAGGCAATGGCAAACCACCGACAGTATTCTGCCTAGTACAGCCTCTCAACATAGACGTTCGGATCCGTCGTTAAACTGTAGGTCCCTTCTATCTGTGGTAACTGGAAAGCACAACACAGGTAGAAGTGAGAGGTCGCCTACGTCCGATCACGGATATGGCACTGTAAGAAGAAGCTCACTCAGGAATTGGCCATGTTCTCCTGGAATCCATAAATTCTCGATTTCACATAACTCCAAAAAAAGAAAGCTGTGGGACCAAATCTGGAGATTTAGAGTATATTCAGGATATCATAATATAAGAAGTATCATATTCTGGTATTTGTATTTTAACTATAATAATGTACGCTAAGACTTCAGATTGTTTATCTCTCCATGCTCTCTCTAACATACTGATAACGCCATGTGCGTTATGTATATTCCCGTTGACTATGAGGCGATTATCGTTTTACGTTAGAATTAAATGAGGATTGAAAATTGGTGGTTTGAACGAGGAATACTTTATGGACACTATTAACATGTATATTGAAAATTAAAAGAGGGGATAAACAAAAATAGAAGAATAACGGTTCTCTAGGAAATCGTTTTATCAGGAGCGTATGAATTACACGCAGTCTTTACACTCACTAAAAGACAGACAGAGAAATTTAAAATACATCACTAACTGTTTATTTTCGAATGACGAATGATCTTTGTAAATTTTAAAATGAATATTCTGCTGATACACCAAAAAGTGCAAATTATAAAATGGTATTACCAGGGCAAGTCATATCGAGAAATAGCAGAAAATATGTTTATTTTTGCCTTCGAAAATATCCAACCAAATACCAAAAATCAGGCGAGAACAGTTATAAAAATTTGGAGGAACATCAATGTGTTACTCCTGCAAAACATGGAGCACGTACACAAAATCGTCAAATCCAACCCGAAAAAGAAGAAAGGGATATTTTAATTTGTGCAAGTGAGCAAGTGTGGAAAATAATCCTCTCCACTCATGTAGCTAACTATTTTAATGTTGATCCGAAAACAATTTGGACTGTATTCTTAAAATTGCTATCGTAGTTTCAAACTGAAAAAGAGATATGAAATATTTGCAGAATGGAATTTTGTGATATAGTTATGGAAAAAATACAATTAGATGCCAATTGTTGAAAAAATATTTTGTTCATAGATTCATCACTTTTCCGATACATATAATTCATCAATATGCAATATTGGTCTAGGAAAAACCGACACAAACACTATAATAGTAGAATTCAGTAACCTAAAAGTTAAATGTTTGAACTGGTCCAGTAACTGAAGGTCCAAAGCTGTAAATAATTCAGAGAATTATTCACACATAGCTCAATTTGTAGGTCTTCACGGATACTTTCAAACAAAAAAACCTTTAACACGATAGCGACTCAGGAAGGGGCTGAAAATGGCCCCCCCTGAACCCTAGAAAACAGGTTTCCTGATAATACCTTCCAAAATATGCCAGTCACAAAATTTTTGTGCAGACAAAAAATGAAGATAGTTTTATTATCTACAAAAATGTTCCTTATCATTTTTTTCGAAAACCCAATATTTTTCGAGATAATGGGAGCCAAAAGTCTGTTCATTTCCCCGCGGCTGTGCGTCTATGAGTGCTGCTGTCTATGCGTTAACTTGTATAGGCAGGCGGACGAATTGTTCCATATCTCGGGCAAAAATTAACATATTCCCATGATTCAAAGTTCATTTTAATGGGAAAATCCATAGCTATCATGGTATGTGACTTAACGTCCGTTTTTATTTATTTTTAATTATTAAAAAAGCGGTCAAAGTCTTTTTTCATGATATTTTGAGTACATTTCATCAATTTATTCATATTTTAAAAAAAATAGCCTTTCATGCTAATTTTTTTTTATAACGTGACCTTGGGTGGTCGTACATGATCCAAGAAATTTTGGTGCACGATCTCTCTCGCGTTTTAAAAAAATAATCATTTGTTTATTGCCCTTCTTGAGCCGTTCTCGGCAAGAAACTACTATATCTATTCACTATGAAAATTATGGAATTTTCGACGTCGATTTTTGCGAAAAATATTGGTCTGGCGAAAAAAATGGTCAGGACCATTATTGTAGATAATGAAAAGATCTCCATCTTTTGTCTGAAGAAAAATTCTACAATTCCTATATTTTGGCAGATATTCGCGGGAAACCCTTTTTCAAGGGATTAGGGACCCATTTGGGCCCTCTTCCTGAGTCGCTATCGTGTTAAAGGTTTTTTTGTTTGAAAGTATCTGGGATGAACTGCAAATTGAGCCACGTATGAATAATTCTCCGAATTATTTATAGCTTTCGATATTTTCAGGTCTTGAGTTACTGGACTATGACTCATTTGGTTGGACAATTTTTTATTGACGATCATTTAACCGGACAAAAATATTTTAATATGCTACAAAATCAAATTACTCCTTCCCTCATGCAATAAGGTGTCAACTTCAATGATATTTGGTACCAACATGACGATTGTGCATCGTATAATTATCTATTAGAAATTAATTATTTAAATACGAGTACATTATTTCGCAATAGGATGATCTTCACGAATGGTAACATTCTATGGCCTGCTAGGACTCCAGATTTGGTACCCAACGATTTCTTTTTCTGGGGTTATGTGAAATCGAGAATTTATGGATTCCTGGAGAACATGGAAAATTCCTGAATGAATGTTTTTTCGGGCCGAGATGGGAAACTCATGTTCGAATGGGTCCTGTTCAGAACCCAAATAGTGTTGAACTCATCCCCGAGGGGATGCCTACCAACCAAACCCACCTCCATCTCGTCGTTACCCCCGCCTCGGAATTACTACCCTAGCATAGTTCGAGACGGGGGGCGGTCCTTCAAACACTCTTCGAACACTCCGTCATATTTTCCCTTCTATCACTCTTATCCCTCATTTGTAACGATAATACGGATTATCGTCTAAAAGCGCACGCCTATGTTAATAACCAAACAGTTTTGCTAACGTTTTTATAGAACTTGAATTAGTATAAAAGACCGAACAATTATTGGTAAAGCACAGATATTTACGTGTTGAGTTTACATCGGTCCGCTCTCCCTATACCCGAACTTTTGCGTTGAGATTGTTCATCCCCATCCTCGTGAGTGGTCGTGTTGAGACCATTTAATTCCGCTACCGAAACGTTCGCGTTGAGATCGTTTCAATTACCTACCGTACCCCACATTACGTGTCGAGTTCTGTGGAAGATTCCTACCGCTGAGTTTTCGCGTTGAGATTATTCAGATCCTTCTCTTATTTTATAACTTTCACGCGTTGAGTTTGAGAAATAAAATACCTCCCTCAGATTTCCGAAATACCGTTAACGTAAATAGTATGTGTATAAAATAAATTCAAAATAACATATCCGTGTTTGAAATCAAAATTGCTGTTTGACTGCTGTATTAGCGTTTGTTTATATTTCTACGACGAAAAGAAATATTTGAATAATACGACTTTAATGTCGTTTGTTCATTGGAACAAAAAGCATTAGGCCAGGTACTGGTTTTGTAACGTTAGTAAATGTGATATTTATTTTGCAAGATTGAATTTTTATTTTATTTTGGAATAAACACAATTTACAAACTCAAACCCTGTCTCAATTTATTACCGACAACCCCAAAGATTACACATTTCATATCAAGCCCTTCCCTCTCCCCAATCGTACTCTCCACTACACTACTTATCTCCATCCATTCCTCCTCCCCCTCAGCATTATCTCCACCATGTTCTCCCAATACACCGCTACATCTAGTTTCTTCTCCAATTTTTTCAACGCTTCCTCGTTCTTCCAGTATCTAAACATATGCCCCACATCATCGTCCATTCCGCACCTCCCGCACACTCCAGACTGTTGTCCCAATCTTGTGAATATACCCTACTCTCGACCCATGACCAATAAGCACCTGTGTCAAGAAGTAGTTCACCTTCCCCAACTTCTAGTCCATCCAATCTCTCCTACTCTCAATCGCTCCTTTTAGCGCGCCCACATACTCATCCCATCCTTTCTCCATTTCCTCCTCCTTCGATTCCTGTTCTTCCTCTCTGGTCGCACCCCTCCAGCTTTTATTCCTAGCTCTAGCCATCACTTCCAATGGGTAGGACCTTGACAGCACCACTACTGCCAGTCCACCCCACTGTCTTATACCCCTGCACCCTCCTCAGGAAAATCCCTCTCTGCACCTGCAGGAGTGGTCTAACTCTCACATTCACCCCCGCTATTTCACCCTACACTTCCGCACCGTACAGTATATTGTACTTTACCGTCCTACCAATTACCCTCCTCTTCCACTCTCCCGGCCCTTTCACATTACACCTGAATCTCCCCAGCCATGCTGCCCCTACTTTCGCCTTCTGTGCCGCCTTTACTATATGAGTTTTGAAGGATAGTTGTTTATCCAGGCACACCCCTAGGTATTTCACAGACTCCTCTATACGAATTCTTCCACCCTTCACCATCCTCCCTATTGCTGCGTCCATTCACTAGCAGCCCTTCCGTATTTACTTCCGCCACTTCTAGTCCGCATCGCTCAAAATTCTCCACAATCTTCCTACACATCCTCTCCGCATTTCTTTCTATCTCCGCCTCTCCCTTTGCCGTACATTAGATTATATTAGATTATAACGGGGTTACAGTGCACTAAAACCAAAGGTTTATTGTGCCCCCCTATGAGAACTGTTCTCGCTACTACTACAGCTCGCCTTCCAATTCCAAGGTTCTAATGAACTCTAGTATTTGGAACGGCTTCAACGAGGTTAGGTCCTCACTCTTACAAGTTTCTTGTCCGAAGCATTTCTTGCGTTGGCTTGCAATGGCGAGGCATTCCAGAACTAGGTGATCCGGAGTTTCATACTCCTCCCCACAGAATCTACACTCGTCAATCTCTGCTAGATCTATTCTCATTAAGTGCTTCCTAAGGCGGCAGTGTGCTGTAAGAAAGCCCGTGAGGAGATGTAGCTTATCTTTTCTGAGGTCCAAATACTTTTTGGATCTAGCAGTGTCAAAGTTCCACAGGAACTTTTTGGAATGTTCCAACCCGGGAAGGCACCGCCAGAGTGCTTCTCTTTCGGTTTCCTCTTTCTTCCGTAACTATTTCTTGTAGGAGCATTTTGCTACACCACAGAAAGGCTCCGGGCCAATAAAGGGCATTTGTGCTCCTTTCCTGGCAAGTGTATTGGCCTCTTCATTTCCCGTAATTCCCGAGTGGCCAGGAACCCAGACTAAAGAGATCCTGTTATTCTTGCCTAATTCATCCAGTTTTCTTCGGCACTCCCATGCCAACTTTGAGTCAATGACATGGAAGCTCAATGCTTTGATAGCTGCTTGACTGTCACATTTCTGGTAGTTTCTTTCTAGGTTCATTTCCACGCATCTTTCGATCGCAAGTATTTCTGCCTGAAAGACGCTCGGGAAGGAGCCTAACAATAATGAGTATCTGGTGCCAGGCCCAAATACTCCAGCGCCTGCTTCAATGGTGGTTTTTGAACCATCCGTATACCATCTAATGGTGTTTTCTTTGAGAGTTTGGGTGGTGTATTTCCTTTCCCAGTCTCTCCTCGTATTTAGCATCGTGGTGAAATTCTTTTCGATGCTTACTTTCCTGATCATTTCGTCACCAGACATGAGTCATCCGCATACACCGTAATCTCACACCCCTCTTAACTTACTACACACACCTCATCCATCATACCTTTCCAGAGTGTCGGTCCCATAACCGAGCCCTGGGGCACTCCAGCCTCCATCTCATACCTCTATAATCTACTATCACCCGCCCCGTCAGGTAGTCCTCTACTAGGCTGATCAACCCCTCCCCTACCCCAAGCCTCAGCAACGTGTTCAACACCGCCCGTTTACTGACACTGTTGAACGCGTTCCCGACGTCGAAGAACACAAGTAGGGCCAATTTCTTGTTCCTCCAGCTGCCTTCCCTAGCCCCTTCCACCAAACCCATCACCCTGCCCAGCGCCGAGATGCATGATTTCCCCTTCACAAACCCGTGCTGGTTTTCCCTAAAACCCCCATTCCTACCAACTTCTTCCTCAATCCTATCGTTTATTATTCCCTCCATCAATTTATCCATTCCACTCAGCAGGCCGATGGGCCTGTAGTCCCCTGACCGCTTCCCCTCTTTATCAGCCTTCCTTACCAGTATAACCCTGGCCACCTTCCATCTTTCCGGAAACTCTTCCTCCCTCAGCACCCTGTTGAATAATTCCCAGAAGTACTCCCCATTGTCATCCAACGGCCTCTTCACCGTATTACTTCTTAGGCCGTCTATCCCTGTGGCTTTCCTCAATAAATAACCCCATTTCATAATGATAATGTAATAAAATAAAAATGCCATTGTCAATGCAGTAGATGTTCAAAATGCTCGAGTTAAATTTAAGGATGATATTTTTACGTCATTTTAGGATTAGAAACCACTGAAATGAATAACCTACATTCATTTTAGTGTTAGAAACTGACGTGTGTCTCATGATTTTCCATAACAATGCATAATAATGTAGCTAGTACTGAATTTGTTTTTAATAACAAAAGCTAGATTGTAATTTCAATAGAATTGGATATTAAATAAAAAAATTCATTCATGTATAGAGCTAAGTTCCAAATACTTTTTCAGTCTTACAAAGGCAAATGGTATAATGACAAATTACTACCGGAAGAAGAAACAGAGATTACTTTTCCAAATGGTGCTAGATATATAGGACACGTAGATAATGGCCAATATATAGGATCTGGTATGTACACCGTAGACGAAGGACTCCATATTTTGGCGGATTTTGCTGGTAATAAGCCAGTTGGAACTATAACATTACTAGATATCAAAGGACGCGAGTGGCATGGTAATAAACAAATTAATTTTTTGTTAATAACAAATTCTCATCTTTTTGACTACAAGCGTTGTGGATACTATTAATGATATGGAGAACAGTAATTAATCGGATATATACGTCAATAAATTCCGCAGCAATGTTGTTAAATCTGAAGACGATCGCACAGGATATGGAGGGTAGTGGACGTGAACGTGAAACGGTGTGGAGAGAGGTAGTTTAAATGTCCTTGGGAAATAGAATATCGTCGCCATTAAGTCAAAACCTCGTATCTCAGTTTGCGACGATTTTGAGATAATGTGTATTATAAATCAGTGCAGTAAGCCGGAGAGCATCAAAATACTCGTATCTCAATATTAGCAGAAATAAGCATGCGTTCTAACAGCGCCGCCCTTAGCAGTTGCCAGGCCCTGGACAAATCTTGGTTGCGGGGCCTTTTTGATTGAACTCGTGTCGAAATAGGGTACATAATTTTACCTTCGGTAACCATGGGGTGCACTCGTCATATATGTGTTGATTTTATTCTTCCCTTTACTAAAATGTAAATCGTCATACTTATACGAGTACACCCTGTGATTACTGAAGGAAAAATTGTGTATATTCATTATGAACAACAAACATATTTTGTTATAATTGTATCTATTGTTTATTACACTGAAAATGTGTTAAGTTAATAGGTTATATGGTACATACTAAACATAATAAAAACAATATACAATCATTGGAGTATCGTAAAAAACTGAAAAATAACCAGTTCAAAGTCTCATTTACATTACAAAGCAAAATTCACTTTTCTTGATTTTTGCTTAGCGAACTGGTCAATGAGGGTGTCAAAATTAATACTTTCAACTGTATTGTACTCTATTGATAGAGTTGCGAGGGATGAAAGTCTTTCTTGGGATACAGTCGTCCTTAAATAAGTTTTGATTTGTTTCAAGTGAGAAAAGCTCCTTTCCGCACTTGCGACTGTAATGGGAATGTACACTGTACACTATTTGAAGGTTAGGGAAAGGATTCTTGATGTCATGTAGATACGTGAGAACTTTAATTGGACTGTCAATACCCTCTGGAACAATTTCACGAAACACTTTTATTTCAGTTAAGAGCTCAGATCCACTTATATCTTTGGACATATACTCGTCTTCATGATATACTGTTACAGGACCATTCCAAGCAGTTAGATCATGATCTATTTGCAGACATTTTTCTTTCAGTTCGATGTCTTGCAGTTCATTAATCTGTTTTGGCCTGTATAGGAAGCCGAAAATCCTAGAATCTCCTGTGAGAATCTCTCATCCACTTTTGCTACCATTACGTCAATCAGTGGCGTCTTAAGCGGGGGTGCAAGGGGTGCACGGCACCCGGGCGGCAGGTTATAGGGGGCGGCAGCTGGATCATAACGAATGACAAGTTCCATGTTTACATACGCATATGCACAAACGCTTTTTTACTAAGATGTACCTACCTACACTTAATATGCTGTATATTATATAGCCTACTTTAAAGTGTACGCCACTGTCTCGGCGTGAACAAATCTGAAAGTTTTTAGAAAATACTCAATTTAGGAAGCTTCTTAGAACTGAATCAACAGGGGGGCGTCTGTGAATGTGAACCAGATGTGAATAATGTCGAATGCAGAATAGCATCACACGACTGTTTCTTGCGTGTGAGATACGAGATACGTTTGACCAAAACAAATATTTAAGAATGTTTGGAGAGGTAGGTAGATATATTATAGTAGTACATATTTCAAGGACTATTATTGTACTAGGTATCTATTAATCGACGGTAAAATAAAAGATCAATTGCATTATTTATGATATGCTGGTATTTTGGTATTTGTATTTATTAAGGCTATTAAAACAATTTAAGTAGGTATACGTTGAGTAACCCTGATCGCAAAAGTTTCAATAATGTAACAAAAGGACATTTTTGTTATTAAAGAAACTTGCACTTGCAAGCGAAGGGTAGTTTTGTTTGACAGATTCGTAGAACTTCAAGTTCGATGTGGGTCAAAGTAGTAGCCCACAATAAAATAAATTTACCCGGGCGATTTTTGGACCCTTGCATTGTCCGCTGCATTGTATTGTAGTTAAAATTTCCGAATAATGGCTTAAGATGAAAAGATGGGTTTATGACTGGAGCAATTAAATTTATTGTTATTAGGATTTAGGATATGAGTTGTTCATAAAAAAATAAATCTTAAATGTGTTCGAGCGGAAGTTGTTACCAAAAAAAGGTCAATCCTTCTCGGTAAACCTTTGAAAAATGGTAAAAAATCTTTTGTATTAAATATCTATTTACGTAGAATAGATGACGTTGATATATTTTCTCTCTACGAAAATTAGGAACCCTTTAGATGGGAGGAGACATTTTAACAATTAAAGAAATAGGAGTCCCATTGGTTTAATGGGGAAAGGACCGCCTTTCAAAGTTTATAAAAATCGGTTTTCTTAAAAAAATTTTAGTTTCTATCTGAAATTTGAATTTAAACCAATGACTTCTTGAGTTCCTGCTTTACGTTATTTTAACTTTACTTGATTAAATAGTACAGTGTCGTGAGTTTTGAAAAACCGCAGAAGTGCCCATAGAGATACAGCATCGTCAAACTCAAGGTAAGAATGTTATTAAAGTTACTACCTATTAAACGAGGACTGTAAAACAATTCTTTTTGTACATTAATGAAACTCACGTCTGGCTAGAGGGTTGTAGTATTTTTATTTATTTTTTTAAATTATTGCAGATGGCTGATGGAAGAAAAAAACTTTCTGGTTTCCAATATCGGAAACGGAAACTGGAAAAAGAAGAAAAAGTGAAAAAATGCACGAGTTCTATAAGCAAGTTTCTTCAGAAAGTTCAACCAGGACCATCAACAAGTTCAGATATGAATCCAGTTTTCGAAAAAACTGTTGAAGATACGATGATGGGTGTTACTGAAACTTCTACTGATACTCCGATGGAAGAAATTTCAGCAACGTCAGCATCGGAAGCAACATTAACACCGACCGCAGCAGCCTCGGTAACAACTACTGCATTTTCTGATCATATCAGTAATAATTCGAGTTCAGTAATGAATGCGAATATCATCGATTCATTGACAGATCCTGCCCTTTGGCCACAAAGTATTTCAGATAATGTCAAGCTCTCACTACTTGAAATAGGTCCGGTACAAATAAAAAATTTTACATTTCCATTAGATGATTCTAATCGATCATTTTCAACTACGTATTTTCTTAAGAAACTAGGAAATAATGAAACGGTTATACGGGACTGGCTCGTTTATTCTAAATCTAGTGATTCTGTGTTTTGTTTTTACTGTAAACTATTCAGCAGTGCAATAAATGCCTTTAATGATAAAATAGGTTACAAAGATTGGCGTCATTTATCGAGAAATATAGAACGACATGAAAAAAGTGTAGCACATTTTCAAAGTGTGAGACAATATGTTGATTTAAAACAAAATATAATGAAAGGAAGAACTGTAGATTCGATTAATCAGGCCCAAATGGACCGTGAAAAAAAAAGGTGGATGGCAGTTATTGAAAGAATTATATACATTATTCAGTTTTTGGCTAGACAAAATTTGGCTTTTAGAGGGCATACAGAAAAGATATTTCAAAATGATAATGGAAACTTTTTAAAACTAATAGAAAGTGTTTCAAAATTGGACAATGTTTTAGCAGAGCACATTAATCGCATTGAAAAAGCTGAACACCGCAATATGCCTCATTATCTTGGTCATAACGTTCAAAATGAACTGATAACTGTAATAGGAGAAAATATCAAAAACACCATTGTTAACACACTGAAACATTGTAAATATTATTCTATAATTTTAGATTGTACACCTGACATAAGTCATGAAGAGCAAATTACAATAATTTTTAGATTTGTTTATCTTAACCCCTTAACAAAAATGTTGAGATAAGAGAGCATTTTCTTGGATTTTGCTCTGTTACTGACACAACTGGACAAGGATTAATGACGTTTTTGGGAGGCTTAAATATTGATATTAATGACATGCGCGGCCAAGGCTACGACAATGGTGCCAATATGAAAGGCAAAAAAAATGGCTTACAAAAAAAAATTTTTGATATAAATCCTAGAGCATTTTATGTACCATGTGCAGCGCATAGTCTTAATTTAGTTGTAAATGATGCTGCAAAATGTTCTTTGGAAGTTACAAATTTCTTTGCCATTGTCCAAGAATTATATGTATTTTTTTCGGCATCAACATCGCGCTGGCAAGTCTTAAAAAAAGAACTGCCTACTTTAACTCTAAAATCACTTTCCGATACACGATGGGAAAGCCGCATTGATGCTGTGAAAGCCCTTCGTTTGAATTTAGAAAAAATTTATGATGCTTTGTTCTTTATTTATAGTGATTCAAATAAAGATAACGACACAAAAAATTTGGCATATTCTTTGATTTCAAAAATAAAGTCGTACAAATTTGTTTGTTCCTTGGTAACTTGGTATAATATTTTATAAAAAATTAATACTGTAAGCAAAATTATGCAGAAATCTACTGTGATACTTCCAGAGGCTGCTAAAATGTTAGAAGAAGTAAAAAAATATTTAACTGAATGTCGTACAGACTTAGCTTATAAAGAAATGCTTAATGAATCAAAAATTATTGCTGAAGAATTAGACTGCGAAATTAGTTTTCCAGCAGTTGGCACTGTACGACCTAGAAAACGAAGACCTATGTTTAATTATGAAGGAAGAGATGACGCTATACAAAATCCAGAGTTACACTTTAAAGTAAATTTTTACTTTTTCTTATTAGACACTGCCATAACTATATTAGATGAAAGGTTCGAATTGTTAAGTGATCACAACAACTGTTTTTCGTTTTTACACAACCTTGATGCTTTTAAAAATTTAAATTCAAATGATAAATTAAAGTATTGCGCGGATTTGCAAAATAAATTGACAGATTTTCAAACTAAGCATTCTGATATAAATGCAGTCGATTTGCTGAATGAAATTGAAATTTTACCGACCTATTTAAAATCTACCTCCTCTGCAATTGATGTTTTAGGATATTTATTTAAAAATAACTTGATTAGCACATTTCCAAATTTGTCGATTGCTTTACGTATTTATTTAACATTACCGGTTACTGTTGCTGAGGGTGAAAGATCATTTTCCAAATTAAAGATTATAAAAAACTATTTAAGGTCTAGTATGACACAAGAAAGGCTTTCAAATCTAGCTATAATAAGCATTGAAAATGATGTTGACATAGATATTAATGACATTATAAAAGAATTTGCTATCCGAAAATCTAGAAAAATTGATTTTAGCTTTTGAAAAATATGGTCAAACATTAGATAATACCTACCTATTTCAAGATGTGTATTATTATCATAAGTATGTATTCGGATATAGGTATAAGTACGTAATTTTTTATAATTTGTTTTTACATCTGGTACATAATATGTATATACATATGTGACTTACTTTTCATTTAATTAAATATATATCTGATGTTATTAAATTGTGATATAACTAAATAAATAGAATTGTTTGGTTTATTTTAAGAATAGTTCTCTACCTATCTAGCTTCCCTTATGTCGTTCACCTTCTTCACGGTATATAGGAAATAAGTCTTATTTTCTAGGCTGTAACCTCCTTCAACTTATCGCCCAGAAGGGGCGGCACACAAGAGTTTGCACCCCGGCGGCAGGTGAGCTAGAGCCGCCCCTGACGTCAATGATAGGGTGAAAGTAATTTATTTTGTACTTCTCCTCTGCAGACTGCTGATTATCTGTGCAGACATCATCGTGACCTTCGTATTCAAATAACTTTCTCTTCCTTCTGGAGCGTTTTTCTTCAAACTTTGCGTCTATTACAAGAGTTTCCACGATTTCATTCGCAGTAATTATTGCATTAACAAAGCCTTGTTCACGGAATTTCTTAAGAAAGTTTATCAGTCCCAAGATCGATTGTGACGCTGCTTGCAGATCCATGTCTTCAGCTTGAAGAGTTTTGCTTACTGCGTTGCAAGCAAAAAGAACGTCATACCAAATCACAATACTTAGGATGAATTCATAATTTCGTAGTCCATGTACGGCAAGCGATTGTGCTTCACATTTTGAATTATGGGTATCGAGGTGAACTTCTAAGATGCTTGGCTGGGCATCGAGGAGCGACTTTTATAAAACTTGGCTGGGAATAGAGGATGTACGTTTTTATTTGTACTTTAAATCCCTTAATAAGATTATAAATACAAGTACAAGTAGGTCGTAGGTAAAGTATAGTACGTAACTCGTGTTATAACGCATTTTACGCACTCACGGAATTACGCACTCGCCGCTACGCGGCTTCGTGCGTAACTTTTCCGTTCGTGCGTAAAATGCTTCTTACAACACACGTTACGTAATATACCATTACGGTATCAATACCTCGTAACTTGTGAAACTGTTCAAAAACCAATACTAAAAACTCGTATCTTACTAATATTTTTATAATTTTTTTTATTGAACAAATAAATCACAATGTTGTTTCATACTGTTTTTTTTTCATTCCCTAGTCTAAGAACATGCATCAAAATTAAAGAAACTTATTTAGAATAAAAAAAGATTTTTGTAGTTCTTGCAAACCTATGATTTTTCAGATACGAGGTTTTGACTTAACGGCGACGATATACCTAGCGTATTAACCAAAAATTCTAATTAGTTATGTATTAAAAAATTTCAATTTGGGTAATGTAGATCATCAAATAATTTGCTAAAAATGTGTAATTTGAGAACAGCAACTCTTGTATGGAAACTGTGTAACGTTCTGTTACAAATTCAACGTTTACGACTATTACAAGCGACTTTATCGGGAGAACAAAAGGAAAAAATATATGCCTGGACAACCTGAGCTTGAGCACCTAACCTAACCAGTCTACAAAACCTCTTCGTAGTCTTGAGCACAAGTCAACCAAGTCAGAGCAGTATTAATAGTACCGTAGTATTAGAACCACCACTCTAAATTCAGGCACCAGTCAACCAAGTTAAAGTAACTGAAGTTCGACCGATCAGTATGTGCTTAGACAACTGCAACTTGGGCACTAGTCAATCAAGCGAACCAAAATACAAACCTTAGTCTTGGAACCACTTCTCTAAACTTGGGTACTAGTCAACCAAGTCAGAGTTGTCCAACCTCTTTACAGATTTTTTGATTTATACAAAATGTTCTCACCAGACCGGAGATGTCATTATCTTGTACAAGTAGTTTATATAAAAATTCGTCTTTGTGTTTTCAGCTACTGCTGGTGAGAACAGTGCACTTCTTCTCCCCGAACATATATTTTTTAATAAAATACCTTCAAGATTAGGCAAAGGAAAATTGAAAATTCAAACCATCGAAGCGAGTATAGAGAAAATACCCAAAGCTAAACGTCATATGAGTTTACAAAGATTGGAAGCTAAAATCTTCGCTAAATCGAAAAAAACCATGTCCGACCTGAAATTTGAAGATTCTGAATGGTATCAAAATTATTTGAAGTTTAGAAAAATATATGATGAAATCATGGAAAAAATTACAACGATAGGTTCGTTAATTTCAAGTCAATATATATACAAATTATTTAACTATGGTGATGTACAGCATGATATTAGTGGTTACTAATTCTCTGTTTGCAAAAACTACTTTTCTTTTGAATAGTTGTTTAACCATTATGTCTTTTACTTCGCGTTTCTAGCCTCTTAGAGTCACGTATTTTGTTTCCCGATAGAATGTCTCACCTTATGTAGCAAATTCCTTCCTCAAACTTATACTAGAATCCTTTAATCTCTGCGATGATGGTTTAGATCACTTTTAGATGTCAAAGCTATAGTTCCAAAGTCGTCCGAAATATTGAAGAACTTATGTTATAACCATTCTGTCTATCCATTTATTGTATCATACTTGTTATCTCCCGTTTTATAAGCTTCGTGTGGTCATACTATATTCCCATATTTTAAGTTTTACTTCTTGTCTTTTGTGATACACTCTCCTCAAGTAATTTCCTCCAGATCAGATTATGGAACTACTCTACCTCTAGAAGGTTTTGAGCAGCTAAATGAGTTACGCCCCAGATAAAAAAATGTTTCAAGCGTTAAAGCTGCCCGTTGAATCGTATTAACTACAATATTTTCAATTTCAATTTGAATAATGGTTATTTACAATCAATAATTTCCAAGATAATAGTGAAAAGCTATATTTGATTTTTGAATAAGTAATGGCTAAGTAATATTTTAACATTTTTTGATAATAAAATGTTGATATTTGTTCATACCCCGGTCAAAATAAACATTCACCCTTGCATAAACTCCCAAGAAGCTGAAAATTTAGGTTAGGGATACAATTATAATAAAATTGTGAAAAGTCCCCGTCGATCCCATGTGTGCAAAAATATTTATTCAAGCTCAAAGTTCGCAAGAATGAGTTTTTTGAATTTTTGAGCGAAATGATTAGTTTTATGATAAAAATTTCTCCGACAAAAATTGTAGATCATGCAATTATCTACATACATAGTCCTCGCACTTTTCTCCAGAAGATTCATTATTTCAGAGAAAAGGCGATTCTAAAATTTACTAAAGTTGTATTCCCTATATTATGGACACGTTTCCACGCCATCTGTGAGGTAGTGTACTTGACGCGTTTTTTGTAACGTGGCTTCCCCAGTAGGCCTACTCCATGGTCTATTTTATTTAATCCTAGTAGAATGAAAGGTCTTCTCATTCAATTTCTTCTTCCTCTTCTCTTTATCAATTTTCTTCTTCTTCCCGAGTTGATGTAAATTGTTGAAGCAGCGATACGTCAGTTGTTTCGTCTTCGATGTAAGGATTTTCTTCTGTTGGAGATTCTACATTTGAGCACGACTGCCCTTGACAATTGATGCATGCTGGTGAACAAAATAAACCTACTTTTTGCAGCCACATTTCGAAGTACACCCCTTTTTGCAGTTGCAAAAAGTAGTATTAAGGGGCTTCTCTGGTGCAGGTGAAAGTAGTGTGTGGATTGGTTCCAGTACATTATGAATCAGCTTCCAAGCCACACTTGAACCTGATAATATACTCGGTAAAAATGTTGTTGAGCAGAAGCCGAGGTTGGTTAGGTAGAGGAAGACAAGGTAATTGCACACGTTTTTTTATTACGAGTAAGTTTTGCAAAATGTAAGTAACGTAACTTATCTATACAAGTAACTTTTTTTGGACCTCCATATACTGACAGAAAAAAAGGAATTCCATGGGCAATTATAGTTTCTGGAGCAGAGTTGGTATCTTCAAAAACTTTACCAGATGTAACTAAATATTTTTTATAAATCATTTAAAAGTTGTTGTTTTACCCCTCCGGAATATTGCAGAGGTTGTATCACAGCCAGTCATAAGTAAGAATAAAATGTGGTTTTTACATTTAGGATAAGCCGATAAACTCGAATTTGAGTATATTGCGATGGTTGTTGAGCCTTGCCTGGTTTTAAAAAATAGATTATTTTTTCAATTGGAGTTCGAGCGGTAAGTAGTACCAACAGATCAACATCTTCACCAACAACAATATTTATATCAGTTGGATTGAATTGATTTAGTGCAGTTTATATGATGAGTACATCAGCCTCGATGTCAGCTTGCTTGACTAAAATGGGTTCAGTGGTAAATTTTTCTTTTAACATTTTGATGAAGCGAGACTTATTATGAATGTTTGACAATAATTGCAGTTGACTGGTTGGGACTCTCACAAATTGGTTAAAGAGAATATCAGTAGATGACGATGTTTCTCCCAAACGGCGACGTTGTTCTACGGCTTTAATATTTTTAGTAAAATCGGTATAGCCATCAAATACTACGGTTACTTTGAAACCAAAATGTCTGCTGCGTATATACTGAACATATTTATCTGAGATGTTGCTGAATGTATCTTCTCGATCCCACATTACACGGTGCAATAAATATCCTCGATCGATAGTATATGTAGCATTTATGTTGCCAATATCAATTAGGCCAGGCGGCAAGTAATGTAAACCGTAAAAAAATGTTGGCAAAGCTTTTATTGTTTTAAATGGTTTATTAGGGTGTGATTATCAAGAATCTAGGTTTTCCCCCACACCCTTAAGGCCCGCGTCGATCTCAGTGAGGCTACAAAGGTACATATTTTTGGTTTTTCGGTAATATCTCGATTTCTATTTATCGTACGGCCAAAATGGTCCTATATGAAATTAAAAGTGACAAAGTTCTGTACAAAATAGTTCCACATCATTTTTTCGTAGGACTTATAGTTTAGGAGTTGTAGCCGCGCGAAGTTGTGCGACTTTTGACAAATGCAGTAAATATCGATTCTTGCTTACCGAATTTCACACTTCTCTCGAACTGGTGACTGTTTACAATATAAATAAGCACATATTGCATAAGTTTTCATAAAAGGTATAGAACTTTTGTTAAAATTGCAAATAGTTTGATTTATTGTGGCTTTCATTAAGTACATTTCTGCGACGGGTCAGTGAAGTCAATCTAATCGTCTTCTTTTCGACAAAGTACGACGTTCTCGCGTAAAAGGTTCGTCCTGAGCTGGTATTTTACCCGAAGTCGATGGTTCAGCAGTGATTTCCTTCACTTCAATCTTGCTCTCATTGTCGATCAAAGATGACTCACTCTCAGAATCAGTCATGTAAATGCTTGGTGCAGCTGAATGCTCGAACTGCACGTCGATCTCGTCATCAACGTCGAAATGATCTTCTTCCATATCAATATTTGCGCAAGACTGGCCCCGACAACTTCCGCACATTATCGAACAACGCAGCTCAGTCTTCCTGCAGCTACAAGCTTCTTGACACCCTTGCTTGCACTTGCAGGATATCATGCTTAGAAGCTCCTGCGGGGCAGCGTCTGTTAACGTAAGAATAGGTGTCAGTCCATTCCTCGTGCTTTTCCAGCCCCAATCTTGCGGACTCTTCTTGTTTCCGTACCACTTTTGAACCCGATGGTAGGTTCTGAAGGAATGCTGTCGTGCTGCTGCTTCGGTTGGTGGTAAAGATGCAAGATGGCAAGCACTCTTAGAAATTGATTTCGTGAAGCACTGGAACCTGCAATCATTCAACGATGTGTCACCGCTCGCTCCATAGAGTGCTTTAATGACAGATTTTCCGACTACCTCAATCAGGTCTGGAGAAGCATTTGGGCATTTAAATATTCCACCGGTTCTACGTACATTCATATTTTTTTGAAATAGCTTGACGAATTTTTGTTTTCCATGACTGAAGAATGCTGAGGTTGTGTCGCACCCACTGAAGGCGTGAAGGAAGAGTATGTGCTCCGCAACTTCTTCTGAGTGTTTGAACGACTT
Source organism: Galeruca laticollis (assembly GCA_963921935.1). Classification (NCBI taxonomy): domain Eukaryota; kingdom Metazoa; phylum Arthropoda; class Insecta; order Coleoptera; family Chrysomelidae; genus Galeruca; species Galeruca laticollis. The sequence goes on along the minus strand of OY998179.1, from coordinate 50,811,713 downwards.
CGTCGAGTAAAGTCTGTTCTCAATTTTTCCTTTCCCTGGTTTCATGAGATAAACATTCGACAAAGATGATGCGAGGCCTATTAGTAGTACGAGGAGGTCGACATCTTCACCCACTACCACTACGGAATCATAGTCTGGCGATAATTCAATCGCGGTGTTAATTATAAGAGTATCAGCGTCTTCAGCGGCTTGCTTTACGAGAAATCCTGCAGCTCGAAGTTTGCACTCCAGCATAGAAATGAGCCGAGTCTTGTTCAGGTCGTTGCCAAGGAATTTCTCGTGTGACAAGCTTGCTGTCATCGTTTCATCAAACATCATATTAGCAGCGACATACCTCTGCAGTCTACGGAGTCGTTCAGCAGCTTTAATACTTTTCTTGTTAGCGTCATTCGGAGAGCGGTCAAAAACAACTACGCTGTTGGCCTTGTAGTACTTCTGTACGTACTGTACATACTTCACAAGAATATTGCAGAACGTCTCTTGTTGGTATCAGACCACACGATTGAGAAGGAATCCACCGTCTATAACATGTACCACGTTATCTGCATCGTTGATGGAATGAGCCACATGAGAAAACATATTAAATAATGATGATTTATTTGTCCTGCGCATTCCTATTTTATCAAAAAGCGAGATTGTATAAGGAGCTAGTTCGAAGTGAAAATATTGCTGCAAATCCTGTTCCGTTTTCTTGGAAATTGTAATTCTTTGAAAAATTAATGAAGGGTCCAACAGGAATCACTTCATTTTGGATGTTTATTGAAGAGTTTACTGCTCTTAAAGGAATTACTCTCTTCTCACATACAAAGCAATTATTTTGTTCTGACATCGTTATACAGAAATCGTTATATTCTCCGTATACATAAGCGTGTCATCGACCAACTTCTTAGGCACACAAGGCTACACTGGAATATTGAATACACGAAACTACGAAAGGGGATGCGACGCTGCTACGTAGGAAACAGTGTACTCTCCCCACCTAAGAGCAGGGCCTCCACTAGCAGGCATATTTGCGAGAATCCCAATGTCGACGCACGGTCCCTAAAAGAGACCGGATTTATACCTGAGATACCCTTCCTGTATTCTTAGAACCAAACAGCCGTTTGAATTACGAAATAAATTTTTAAACAGAAGCTTATAATATATTGCAGACGACACAACACATACTTATTATCAATGATGAATTTGAATTACTTATACATAGTCATAAAAGAAATAGAACAAATTGTCAACAGTCGCCAGAACGAGAGAAGAGTGGAATTTGGTAAGCAACAATCGATATTTACTGTATTTGTCAAAACTCGCACAAATTCGTGCGGCTACAACTCCGAAACTATAAGTCCCATGAAAAAATGATAGGGAAATATTTTGTACAGAATTTTGCCACGTTTATCCTCATATAGGACCAACGAGATATTACCGAAAAACCAAAAATGTGTACCGTTGTAGCCTCACGGAGATCGACGCGGGCCTTAAGGGTGTGGGGAAAACCTAGATTTTCGATAATCACACCCTAATTAACCATTTAAAACAATTAAAGCTTTGTCAACATTTTTTTACGGTTTTGAACGATTTTATCGCCCAGCCGCCTGGCCTAAATGTTTACTTTTTGAAAACAATAATAAATATCTGATTTTGGTGTTTTTCGCATTGCAAGTTCATCGAATAAGGAGAATGGGTACAGAGCTAATTCATATTCAAAATATTTTTCAATTTTATCGTCAAATGCCATAGTAATACTCATGCCCTGAAATAATAACACAGGGTCGACAGGTAGTTTCTCATCATGAACTTTTATGGTGCTACTCATAGCTAAAAGAGGAATTACTTTATCAGCACGTTTGAGTTTAATAATATCAAATGTCAGTCCTATTATTTTAGACATGGTGGAAATCCCAACTTCGCGTGCTTTATGACAGTTAATTTTATGATCACCAACGACTCCACTGGCAATAGACGTCTTAATGCAACGATCAACAGTAACAATTTCACTTGTAGGCAAAGGTTTATTACGAATGAAGCAAAATTGCGACAGTTTAAAAACTGAACACAGCACAAACTTTAGTAAAGAATATTAGCAATTACTACGTGTTTTTGTAATAAATGTTGCTATGTGGCCAAGGCCACATGACATTCTAAAAAAAAGAAGATATCCTAAACGGTCCTTTTAGAACGGTTGACTGTAAAATTCATTTCATTGTTTTAATTATTAAGTAAATATATTTTGTTAAAGAAACTGTTGTGTGTTATTTATATTACAGTTTTCACTACCAAAGAAGGTTGAAGACTAACGTTATTTAATTAATATAAATAACACATTATATTACATGGCGCAGTCAGTAGGATATTCACACTTTGCAATTATTCCACGATTGACTAAATCATTTAAATGATTCTTTAAACGAGTTTTAAGTGACAGATGTACCCTTCGAGGTGTTCTAGCAACAGGTTGTGACCCATTTTTTAATAGTAGTTTGCATTTCTTTTGAAATTTACCAAGTCCATCAAAAACTTTACTTTGACATAAATTAACCACATTAACTTTAGCAAAAATATTTAAATCAAGACATGACTTTAATCCAAGAATAGGCATTGATTTTTCTTTAACAACTACAAATTTTAATTTACATATCTGATTATTAAACATACAGTCTAGATTGACAGTACCTAATGGTGAAATTTTAAATCCACCATAAGTTTCTAAAACAATCTTAGATTTACAAATAAAAAATTTTTTATCGTGAATTTTTTACAATATGTTTAAAGAAATAATGTTTACCTGTGAACCTGTATCAACTTTAAAATTAATATTCTGTTCAACTATGCTTAATTTTTCAATCCACTCATTTTTATGTGTAACTTCATTTACCATTATAGTGGTCACTAAGTATTCTTCCATATCCTCATCCTGGTTTTCTTCATCTTCTTCATTTCCAAAAATTTCCCTTACATACTGACTGCGGCATACATTTTCAAAATGTACATGTTTTTTCCACTTATTGCACATTCTACCAAAATCAGGACACTTTCTTGGGCCATGTGTGAAACCACAACTTCTGCAATCGAATAATTTAATTTTGTGGTCAACTCGAAGGTCCACTGTTGCATTTCCACTTCGATTTCCTCCAAAATGTCTACTTTTAGTGTGGGTATAATCTTCATTGCTAGATTGCTGCTTTGCTTAATAACTTTCTTGCTTCTGATAGCCTGCAGTTTTCCTTCTTGACTTTATACTTCCTTCAACTGAGCTCTTGCTAGCGCATTAGCTCAACACTTATCAATTGCTTTATCTAAGGTGAGATCCTCTGCATGTAATAATCTTTCTTACAATTCTAAGCTTTTAATACCAAACACAATTCTATCTCTAATCATTGAGTCGCAAGAGTCTCCAAAATCACAGGTTTTAGAAAGTTTTTTAAGGTCTGTCAGAAAATGATCAAATGGCTCATCCTCATCCTGTTTATGATTATAAAATAGGAATCTTTCATAAACAACATTCATTCTTGGGGTCATATATTTTTCAAATTCGGTCATTACTTTATCGAAATCATCTTTGTCTTCTTCGTTCAACTTTAACGTGTTGTAGACTTCTAGACCTTCCTCAGCCATAAGATTGAGTAGCAAGGCGATTTTGACTTTATCTTCCATTTTAACTTTGCCGCTTGCTATTAAATATATTTCGAAAGTTTTCTGCCACATTGCCTTCAAACGATAATGGCTGTGGAAGTCTTACATCAGACATAATTCTTATTTTATGTTTTGAGGCAACTTGTAAGACACGATTTCCACAATAAATAGGACTGGCCGTTAAAGGATATTTTATGCACTCCAACTCTGATTACCACATAGACTGAAAGAGCTGTTCAAATATCGAAGAATATGTTGAGAAAATGCGATAGTTTGGAAGTTGCCCTATTGGAATACAGAAACACACCAATTTCTGGATCTAACAAGTCGCCTGCACAACTTCAAAATAACAGATGCATGCGTACAAAATTGCCGATTAAAAATACAGTATCCGCCAAAATAAACAGTAGCGAAAATAAAAATTAATTTTTAATTTCTGTAATGTAAGTGTTCAAAATGTTCACCATTTCGACGCAAACAAGCTTCATATCGATTTTGTAAGTCAATAAACATATTTATAAAAAGTGGTTGATGTAACTGCCGAAAAATATTTTGTATTCTTTCCCGTAGTTCGGCAATATTCGTCGGCGGATTTTCCGAGTGAAATATTTTGTCCTTCATTATGCCCCAAATGTATGCGTCAGGTGGCGTCAGATCAGGTGAATGAGAAGGATATTCGAAGTCTGTTCCCCGAGAAATTATTCTATTATCGAAATGCTAACGGAGTAAGTCTAAGGTGCGCACAGCTGTATGGCTCGTTGCAACATCTTGTTGGAACCATTGTGAGCGAAACTGAAGATTTCGTGCACGGCAAAAGTTATTTAGATCTCTCACAAAAGGGATAATAATTTTCTCTCTATAACGCTCTTGGTTGACAGTAAGTGGATTCTGATTATCATCTTCAACGAAATAAGGACCAATCATTCCATGACCAGATACCGCGCACCAAACGGTAACTCGAAGACTGTGGAGTGGTTTCTCTACAATGACATCAGGACGTTCAAATCCAAGGAATCTGGTTGTTTGTCGATTAATATAGCCGCTAAGATGAACGTGACTCTCGTCTGAGAACCATATGTTTTTCAAAAATTCGGGATCTTCGTAAATTAAACTCAACATGCGACCACAGTAAATTTCTCTTGCACGTTTGTCCGCAGCATTTAGTCGTTGTCCAACTTGAATACGGTATGGATAACCACCAATTGATTTGAACATGCGACGTAAAGACGTTTCACTAATGTTGAGTTTACATGCAGTTCTTACAAGACTTCTTTGAGGTGATTGCACAACTTGGTTAAAAACACGTCCTTCATTTTCGTTAGTGCATACTGTTTTTCAACGACCTGAAGAACCTTTACGTTGACACAATACACTACCAGTGCGACGAAATTTTTCAACAACAGCTAACATCACACTTTTACTAGGAGCTGCTTTATTAAATTTTTGTTGATATTTTATTGACACCTGTTGTAAGCTTGAACCATCATTACGACCTTTTCCGTATGAACGAAAATAATGCTCTACCAAAAAAACTTTTTCTTCCGTTTTTAGAACCATTTTGAAATCAAATTTAACTGCAGCGTACTATTAATATATCCACTAATGACAATTAAGTCAAATATGACAAATCCATATTACATAAACAACTCCACAGCACTCTCTGTTTCGGTTCTGTTTATTTTGGCGGATACCGTAGTTTATTAAAACCAGAAGTGATAGATCATGGAAAGGAGAAAGAAAAAATAAAGAATAAAAGGCGGTTATATAAACATTATTATGACAGAACTATAGTCAGAAGAGATGATTTTCAGGAAGGGGATAATGTGGTCGTTAAGGAAGGAAAGCAGTGGCAAACCTGCTAAAATTGTGGAAAAGTTACAAGAGCCAAGGTCTTATATTGTACAAAAAGAAAATGGTAATAAAGTGAGACGAAATAGTTTCCACTTAAGACACTCTGTTAATGAACCTATGACTCGTTTACATGCTCTTCCGGAAGATTCAGTAACTCCTGCCCCAAATGGAATTGAATCGGAATCTAAAATTAAAGGTAAGGAAACTCTGACTAACTTTTCTGAAGCCTTGCCCCACAGCACACCAACAGTGACACAGACCAAAAGCAAAAGAGTTATAAAAGTTCCTTCCCGTTTCCAAGATTATAAAATGGACTAATTTGTTTTGTTAATCTTGTTTGTAGTTCAAAGCTATTTTGTTAGAGGGAAAGATGTAATAAATGTTGCTATGTGGCCAAGACCACATGACATTCTAAAAAAAAGAAGATAACCTAAACGGTCCTTTTAGAACGGTTGACTGTAAAATTCATTTCATTGTTTTAATTATTAAGTCAACATATTTTGTTAAAGAAACTGTTGTGTGTTATTTATATTACAGTTTTCACTACCAAAGAAGGTTGAAGACTAACGTTATTTTCTTGGGACCTTAGAAAAAAGAGCAGGCACTACCACATAGACTATTGAAGCAGCAGGCAGGTGCTGCTAAGGCCACATGCTCATATTAAATGAGGGACTGAGTATATTTTCAGATCATATTCTTAAAATTATCATTCAATATTCATGTATTAGTCACGTAGACTAATAGTTTTTTTTTTATTATGCGTCCAATGATGTACCCATATAGGCAGCGTAGTCATACATATTAGGAGGAATACAACTTTAGTAAATTTTATAATCGCTTTTTCTCCGAAATAATGAATCTTAGGGAAAAAAGTCTAAGGACAATTTTTGTAGATAATTGCTTCATCTACAATTTTTGTCGGAGCTATTTTTATCAGCAAACTGACTGTTTCGCTAAAAAATCTAAAAAACCCATTTTTACGCACTTTGACCTTGAATAAAAAAAATTTGTACACATGGTATCGATGGGGACTTTTCACAATTTCATGTAAATTTTCAGCATCTTGGGAATTTATGCAAGGGTACCCCTATTTTTCGAGACCAGATAATCAGTTAACTGATCGTTTAGGCAATTCCTATTCCCATTTTGTATGAATTTAACAGGAACAGTATTCCTTTATTATTGAAATAATTTTAGGGGAAGATGCACTGTGCCAAGAAGAACGTGACTGGATCGAAAGATTCCGTCAGTTTAAAGAAAAGTATATCAAAATAATGGAAAATAGAGCTGCAGCTAAAAATAAAACCATTTGGGAATATAAACTATTTGAATTATATAATGATGAGGAGTACATGCAGGACCATAATCCGGTATCTGTCTTTTATCCAACGGAATTACCTGGAGAGGCGGAGGAGTTGGAGGTAGAGGGAGAATGCGAATATGACAACACGAGCAAATATAGTGTCAAATTTGGAGTTAAAACTGATATATAAATTTTAATATTTCAGTTAAATATATTTTGATTTAATTGTAGACTTATTTATAATCACTGCTTATTCTACTAGTGCGTTATACTTGCCATTCACTGAGACCTTTTTTATTCGGGCTGAAATGTTCTAATGGGTCCTTTTCAGGACCCAAACAGTGTTGGACTCATCCCCAAGAGGATGTCTACGAACCAAAACCACCTCCACTCGCCGTTACCCCCGCTTCGGAATCACTACCCTAGCATAATTCGAGACGCGATTAAATGAGACCTAAAAGGTATATTGTGTCCTTTTCTCTACTCAGTTTCCGAGGACTGTCTCTGAAACTACTAATTATTTTACTCATAATCCTTTGATAAATTCTAGGATATCCGCCAGCTTCAGCTTGGGCAAATCTTCCTGTTTCATCCAGTATGTTCCCAGGTGTCTAGCCCTGAGATTCTGTAATGCCTTGCAATCGGCAAGTATGTGAATGGATGTTTCTCTCCCTTTTCCACAGAATATACAGTCGTCTCTCTTCGCCAGTTTGAGTTTGTTAACGTATTCATGCAGGCGACAATGCCCTTTTAAAACCCTTAATGCAGACCTGCCCTAGTTAGTGCATTCTTCCGATCTCCCCTGGTCATAGTTTCCCAGTAATATCTTTGCTTGGCTTTGTCCTACTATGTTGTCCCAGTAGTCCAATCTTTTCCTTGTTTCTTTTTATTCCATTTCTTCCAATATTGCATTGGCACTGATTCCACAAAAGGGGTCTGTTCCCCAAAAGAATGTTTGTGCCCCTTTCTTAGATAGTTCATCAGCTATCTCGTTTCCTTCTACTCCAGTATGCCCTGGTACCCGCAACAGGGTAACTATGTTATTCTTGCCTAGTTTGTTGTAACTATATGAAATTTTCTAATTAGTTAGTAGCTACTATTTGTTAACACACCACTCTACAACACGTTATCCTTCCACCTGAGCAATGTTTAACATGTTTCATCTACAAAAAACGCTCTGGTAACTTGGTTACACGTACGCACCGCGTAACTGTTACTTTCGGCATTGGCATTGAACTGACGTCTCTCGTTTGGTCATCAACCACAGATATATCTTCACCATTCACGTTAGATTGCAGGATTTCTTCATTGGTCAGCGATTTAGGTAAACCTTTGGACTAGAATTCTGGTACAAGATCAGGAACAGTAAAAATCTACATTGGATAAAGTATCGGAATAGGTCTTAACAATATACCTCTAGAGGTTTCAACTTTTACTAAACGGATGTGACCATCTTTACCAGGTAGAAGTTCGACTACTCGTCCAACAGGTCAGTCAAGTCATTGCCAACAAGTACCAGTTCCCCAAGTGCAATTTGGCGATGAGAAATATTATTTTTGGCTAATTTCAACTGTTCCAGATATTCCGAACGGAACCGGGAACGGAGAGTTTCGCGTAAAGTTTGTATTTTTTCGGGTTTTTCGACATAATGAATCGCGATCAACTAAATCACAATCTAGCATACCGCACTCCGCTTGATCGCGTAAAAACATGGCGGGACTTACGATACTAAGTCTTTTGGGTCCTCACTTACATAAGTTTGAGGCCTTGAATTAACAATGGACTCGCAGTAGCACAGTACAGTCAACATACTCTTGTAGCTCAAGCTAGCACGACCTAACACTCTTTTGAGAAGTTGCTTCACGACGCCGATCAGTCTTTCTCAGAAACTTCCCCACCACGCCGCTGTAGGAGGGTTAAACTTCAACAAAATGTTTTGCGTGGCAGTGTCCCGGGTAATAACTTTCCAATCTAATAACGAAAACGCGTTTTCCGCACCGGTGAAGTTCGTCCCGTTATCACTAAATATTGTCTTTGGTCTACCGCGACGTGGTACAAACCGACGCTACGCCTGTAAGAAACTCACGGTTGACAAAGACGTTACTAGTTCCTAATGCACAGCGCATGCACATGTAAAGAGGCAGATCCACGCAGATATCTTTTAAATATAGAGGTCCTGCAAAATCGACTCCCGTTACTTCAAACGAGATCGCGTCGCGCACTCTCTCTAGAGGTAAAGGTGAAGAAATAACATCCATAGGTTTGGATTTAAATATTTTACAGATAACACACTTGGTGACAACAGATCAGACAGTACGTCTGCCACACAGAATCCAAAAATTTTCTCTCAACAAACAAAGAAGTCGTTGTGTACCTATATGACACGTGTTAATATGTTTATATATTATAAGATTATGAACTAAAAAATGTTTCGACGGTAAAATAATAGGAAAGCGATAATTTTCTTTATCATCTCAGAGGGATACTGTAATAAATGCGAATATTAAATAGGAAAACTTAAATCAGAACACACGGTAAAATATATATTTTATTACAAATATAATAAAAGTAGAATTCGACATACTTTTTGTTTGTCAAAAATGAGACAGGACCATAACAATATAACAATTAACTAGGGCAAATTTAAATTATTGTTTTGTATACAAACGGTTAGTGATAAGAATTGAGGCCACTCTAAAACAAAAAATGCAACATTTGCAATTCAACACAAAACCCCGAACAAAATTTGGGGGAATGATAAAAAGTAAGTTCAGAGCAGACAGAGCTGGGAGTCGGGCGAAAAACGCGAAGGGAAAAAGTCCTTCCCTGTCACGGTAACAGGTGTCAGTTGTTTTTAGTGTTCGCGGGTTCATAGGGATAAGTTTCTCTCCGTTGTGTCAGGGCGTCAAAGCGATACTCAGATATCCTTGACAGTGAACTCTGCTCCCCTGAGGAAACACAAAACGGGAAAAACTCTCTCTCCGACCGTGATCCAGCAAAGCTCGACACCGGGTGCAAGAAATTTAGCGTCATCCGCAGTTTCTAGATAAATATCGAAAACAGTCAGTGAGCAGAGACAGGAGAAGGGAAGTCTCCACACAGTAAGTTTTTGAACAAGTCTAAAAAATTTTTGGGAATAATTTTTTTTTGTGCGCTGGTTCTAAACTTGATATTAACATAAATATTTGCATAGGTAGAATATATAACAGTTTTTTCACTTTGTTGTTGGACGAGTTCATAGGTTCAATTAAATCTGTAGGTCCTGGCTCATAATTTGGGCACCGCTCGTTTTATAGATATAATTTTATCGTGTGAGATATTATAGTAAGATTTTACACAAGATTGTAGGAACGATTTTTCTTTAGTGTATATGTAACTTGACAAGATTAAGGAATTATTTTTTTTTGTCACATAATTCTCACCCACCCCGTAGAAAGGCGTAGGTAAATTTTAAAACAAGGCTAATTGTAATTTATATCATTTGCCCGGAGCGTATGATTTTGTCTCTGTAGAATCAGGTTATCGTTGAATTTTCGCCACGATTAAATAATTTTGTTTTTCAGACGCGGTTATATCATTTACTCATATCTAGCGAAATAAATAAAAATTATAGTTTATTCGAAGGATGCAAAACTGCAACTCTGAAATTTTGTTAATACATACTGAACTGTTTACCGATAACATTTATCAAATCAGCAGAATTATAATTCTCTACTTTTACATTCTGTTTACATAAAGTACAATGACATTCGACAAATAGAAAATTAGCAGCGGTCGATTTGTACCTTGTTTTTTTCAGTAGATAATTATTCTCGCAATGAGGCAGGTCAAATTACGAAATAGGGGCGAAATCATACGGCCCATGCACACCTTGAAAAATTTGTATATAAGTGTATAATATTTTTTTAATGGGAAAGATTTAATATTTTTTTGTTGATCATATTTTATACAGTGAAAGATATATTTTTTTATACATTTGTGGTTACCGAAACTTTATTCAGATCCCTACCACGACTTTCCCTCTAGAGTGAGCAGTGCATTTGGATACGAGGCTGAACAAAGAGATCAACTCTGGCCTGGCAAAGGTTACCGCTACCGCTTTAAGTCCAGGAGGTCCATGCCTAAATCGGACTGGATTTATTTATTTTTTCACGCTCGGCTGCTTTATTTCATTTGGTAACAGAAATTATTAGAGTGGTGACAGCGGATTTTTTTGTTAAGAAACAACTCGGTAACTAAGGGTAGAGTTGTACATCTGGAATTCTAGCGAATCAATCTTTCTGCATCCAAGAACAGATTTAAACTTTTTAAACGTTGGTCATCAACACAAGAAGAACTTTCTTTCTGAATTAGTTTTAACAAAAATGTTTCACCTTGGCTAATTTCTTTGCCATCTAATTCGTTTTTTTATTTTTTCTACTGGGTGTCTACAGTTATAAAAAATCGAAAAATCTACCCAAACATCCGTACAGTTTTGATATACTTGAAAAAATGTTCAAGGTGCCAAGTGCATATTTAAAGCTGTAGTAATGAGGTTTGTCTTCCGTTCAGCCATAATTTCCTCTCCATTTCAGGTAAGACTTGTCAAAGGCCAATTTCGCGGATCACGATAAAACCAATTAGGCCCCTCCCACCATCTGGAACTCAATAACTGTTTCGGAGAACAGTCCCTTGATGGTAAATCAGCAGAGTTATTCAGACCTGGCAAATGATGCCAATTATTAGCAGAAGTCAGATTTCTAATCTCAGACACACGATTCCAAGCAAATACACCCCATTCTTCCTTTTGCTGGATCCAAGAAATAAGTGTACTAGAATCACTCCAAAACTAACTTTGACAATTAGTCTCTAAGTTTTTCACAACATGATCATGCAGTCTGGTTCCTATAGTAGCTGCAATCAGTTCCATGCGTGGTATGGTCATTTTCGACCCTTGCTTTTTTATAGGAGCAACTCTGGCAGCTAAAAAATGTACGAAAAGATGACACAAGCATATGCGTCTTGGGAAGCATCACGAAATGTATGAATACGCCTTCTGCTTCATCTTTACCAGCAAATATCCATAGAGGTGTTTTGATTTGCTGCAGAAGTGGTAGTTCCTTCGCCCATTGTTCAAATACTAGGGCAGTGTTATCATCTACTGGTTGATCCCAAGTTAGGGCCTCTTTCCATAACTTCTGTAGCATTATCTTTGGCACCAAAATAGTGGGAGATAAATATCCAATTCGGTAAAATATATTGTGAGCTAGGGACAAAATGTATCTCTTAGTGACAACAACATCATTTTTTAAAGTATTTTCCTCGCTTAAAAAGCTTGCATTAAGCGTCAGATTGTCCTCTTCTGGATACCAATTTATACCAAGGACTGGACATTATTCACAGCCACCTCTTCGATCCCTAAGCTACTAGTACTCTACTACTACTTCTTTAATAAAGGTTTTTAATGAAGTTTCATCAGATAAGCTAGTGACACAATTATCTTCGGACCAGTCTCTTTACAGTGTCACTGGAATATACAGCGAGATTATAACGAGGAAAACCTACAAACCCTCTCAGTGCTCGTTACAGGTATGCGGGTTGTCTCACGTGGTACAACCCGTGCTCGCCAGTCGACTAGCTTCGAGTCGAAGAAGGGGTGGATTCTTCAAAAAAAATTATTGAGTATACAAAAAGGGCGCCAGAGAAGTTTTGGCAAGCACCCAAGACTTCCTAAGTTAGCCCACAACTCCTCAGTGGGTTAACAACACTCACTACACACTCCAAAGGTTAAACTGATAGGTAAATTATCATAAGTAAATAAAAGTCAGCAAATACACCCTGATTGAAATTTTAATTAATCTTGGTGGACCAAAGGTCTCTTTTCAAAATATATGATACAATATCACTACCAAAAGAAAAATATTATAAATAACGTCTGAGCTCAGCTGAAGGCTGTAATCTCAGGGTGCAGTAGAGCTGAGGGCCCCAAACTACACCGATGTCTCAATCCAAAGATTCTAGAGAATCGACCAAATTGTTCATGTACAAAATTCCAAAAATTACAACGATAATATATTATATATATGTCAAAAACACCAATGTATAGTTACAAGGGTTCACACTTCCGCAATTTATACCAGTATCAATATGAATATAATAATTGCATAAGCCAGAAATTTAAATTACAACGAGTTTAGCGTTGCTGGAGAATATACAGCTCAAAATTATATACGGCGCAAAATTATATACAAGAAACCATTAGAAATAGGTAAAAAACTACTAAATACCGCTATACTAGGTACGTACCAAGTGTTCCAGCGTATCTTAATCTATGAGCAAGATTTCAAAAAAAAATTTTAAATACAAAATTCAAGTATAAACGAGATTATAGTAATCGCCGCAAGAAGAAAATAAATAAAACTTAATATAAAAAAAACGGTAATATGTGAAGCATAGATGTGAATTTACTACTGAGTTTGAAGAAATAGAAAAAGAAAACTGTTAACCTTTCCTTTCCCGGCACCAGAACAGGAACTGAAATTTCTCCAGATTAATCCAGACCTCCTGGAACTGGTTTCACCGACCCATTAAATTCCAATCAGCGTTTTAATGTCCATATACTAAAACCCCCCTTTTTATTGAATCCTACCAGCTAACGCCGTCTACGGGAATTTTCCACGTGGTTTCCTAAATCTACCAATTCTACTGGAATCCTTTGGTCATCGGCACCCCCTGGTTCAGTATATTATTGGGTCAGACCTTCGATTTGTTAAATCGAGCGATATTTTCTTCCCCTACGTAGAATTTATCAGGCTTTCCGTGAAATAACGTTATGGCTCCCAGAGCACATGCAAATATCTCTTGTTGAAATGATGTGTATTCACCTTGACGGCAATTGGAGGACTGAAATTTTTAACTCGGTTCCGACAGCGCTGTGACTTCTCTCAGTCGACAGGTTAGCCAAATTAAATTTACGACGGCTCGGCGAATTTTTCGCGTTACAAGATTATCTTCACATTTCATCAGGAACTGAGACAAATAGTATTCCAGTGTGGCTCCAAGTAAAAAGGGACTACAACTGAGTCTAGAAACCGCTCGCTTATGACGAAAAACAACCATTTGCCCTTGAGAATCAACCCATAAAAACTTTAAAAAACTTCGATCGCTTTTACTGACACCAATCTAAAGAAAAGCCTTACGAATATCTGACACAACTTCTAATTTATTCTCACGGAAATGTAATAGCACTGATGGTATTAGCTCGATCAAATTAAGACCCTTTTCTAAACAACAATTTAATGATGGCGTGTCCTTTTTCATCAGTTGGCGCATCAAATACTGGGCGAATTTTCGTGGTACTGCTTTCCTTGATTACAGGCCTACAGGTAGGAAATGACCCTGAACACTATCTTTTGAATCTGGTTCAATGACTCGTTCTATAATACCTTCAGTTTCCCATTGAACAAAAATATCATTATATCTTTCAAAAAGATGTTCATTTTTGAGCTTACCCACAGTAGCAGCAAGCCTTTTTTAGCAATATTAAAATTTGTTGGTACATGAGCATGTCCTTCAAGCCATGGCAATCGAACTTCGCACCTGCCTTCTTCAGCTCTGGAGATGGTATCTATAAACAGTTCTTTAGCTGCCATAGCTGATTCCTTCCGTATACACTTATCTGATGGCTCCTGAATTCATAAGACAAATCACACTAACAGAAGCATTTTTAACAAATAGATTTAGCTAGGTCATGAGGACATCAGATTTAACATCAGGAACTGAATTTTTACCGGTCAAAGTCCAACCTAGTGATGTTTCTATGGCAACTAGGCCACAAGCCAATTTATGATAAATCCCAGTGTACAAATTTGCAATGACATCCGCTCCCAACAAAACATCAATCGGGCCAGATAAATGTCGAGAACCATATCAGACCTTATGTATTTTAAGAGCTCCTGAATCAAGGAATATTTCAAGACCAATTTTGATTTTGTATATGAATGTTTTAGGGTACTTTACTCTTGTCCGTTTTGCCATTAGGGTGAATTTCTCGCAATTAACGTTGAGCACCAAAATTATTCCTTATGTAATTTAAGAGCACCTTAAACAAGGAATATTTTAATACTAATTTTGATTTTTTATCACAGCTACTTTACTCTTGTCGGTTTTCCTCATGCATCAATTAAGGCTGGTTTAAGGGTTAGAAGAGCGAGCTCAAAAATTATAATTATATCAATTTGAAAGCTCATAATTAGCTGCTAATTCTAGTGTAAATACTTATTCAATTTTACTATTTTTAAGTGGTGAGGGGGCTGAGTCAACGTCGACTCAGCCCCCCCACAAACAATATTGAATTCCTGCGTAGTATGACGAGCTCAATAATTATAATTTGCGGGATATGAAAGCTCATAAATATGCGCTACTTGTTTTTTGCTACTACAAAGTGGGGGGAAGGGGGTCAGGGGTCAAGTAAAGTAAAGCTGCTAGTACTAAGAATCGGTCACTTATAACTTCATTTTTTAGTCCAGGAGTCTATTTTCGAAGATAGAGTACTTTGAGGTCGACGGAAACGACTGGAAGTCAAAACTAACGGGACCGTATTGTGAGTAAACTACTAATTAGTGACTCTAAAAGAAAAAGCCGAATTTAGTTCAATTTTGTGACTACAGTTATGCTTCGAAACATCTTTCAGATACAGATGTGTGGCCACGAAAAAGAAAGCAATCCAGACTTTCGGAAGTGAGATAGTATTTTCCAGACAAGTATGTACAAGTAGTGATGACTTGAGCAGATTGGCCAACGGTGTAGAAATTGTGTCAGGGCATTGAGGTATCTAGGGAAATGAAAGTCAAAAAAGGGTGAACTGAAACTTCATCCAGAACATAACAGCTTGTAGAGGAATTTAAAAGTACCTTAGCCTACAAGATATAATTAATTTAAAACCCTGAATACAAGTAAATAGATATCACATGTTATACATCAATAAAATAGCATCTTCACCAAATGCAACTACAAATAGAACCTTGCGTAATAATAAACTAGATATAGTATGATATGTGATGTGTAATAGGCATGATGAGAGATTTTGAAATCCCCTTCTACAATGTAGACACACGTCTGTTATTTCCGAAAAATCAGCAATAAACTAGTTTTTAACTAATTTTTTATGAAAATTATTGCATTTTATTCTATGTACTTTTAATTATGCGCGAAAACGCATGGCATTCGCTTGTGACGTCACGCCTAAGTAAATATTTCATTGTGTTTATGCTTAACGAAGAACGTCAACAATACATTTTTCGTGTGTCAAAAATTAATTCCAGAGTTTATAAGTGGTGTGAAAATAATGAGGATAAATGGTTAAAGCTTGCTCGGCCAAACCCAGCGGATGTAGTTACGAACTCCCCAATTTATTTTTATGAAGACCACTATTATATAAGTATTTCCTATATATTCATATATGCGTAACTCAAAAATTTTGTGTGAAATGAAATACTTTAGTGAATAATAGATAGTAAGCATATAATTTATGTTATATTTCAGTCGGTCAGTTATTTTTCTTGTTTCTGTTATGAATGAAAATAGCTGTTTCTAAGTAATTCCACTATATTTAGAAAGTATTCGAAAAAATTGACAATTGTTTCGAAATGAAAATATCATCCTTCGTTATGAGAATATCATCGTCAGAATGATTTTTAATAATTATTTGTGGCTAGACTTAATATATCTATATGAATATAATAAAGAAGAAGATATGAGATAACAAATATTATGCAAATAAACAGATTAGATCTGCTAGTTAGCTAACATCAAAAATAACTTATTGTATAAGTTTAAAAATAACATGCGTGAATTAAATTTTATTTAGCGTCAAGGATTGATAATAATGTACATGGCATTTGAGATGCAAGAAACTCTCCCAACATCAAAAAATCAATTCTGAGCAAATTAGAGCTATAATAAAACCTCCTTCTTTATTTTAATCACAAAACACCAATAAATAACAAATTGACTTATGAAATGATGTAGGAATCGATCGAAATGCATAATCACAACAAAAGTTCAAATAACACTCAAGGAGGTTATTGATATTTACTTCGGCGTGACGTCATGCACTGTGATTGGTGTTTCGGTCAACATGGCCGACTGCAGTATTCTATACTTTTATTTTCCTGAAAAAATTAATAATCTAAATGTTTATAGTAAAACTAGGTTATTTTTCAGAATCCTTTAATCACATATTTTGCTCTAAAACTATTTACTTTATGATTCCTTAATACTGTCATCATGCCTATAGTAGGAAGGAATGTTTTGGGAGATTCACTAGGATAATCTGTAGTATAGCAATCACCTAATAAAAGAATTTTACAAGCAAGGTACCAAATTTGATATTATGAAATTGAGCATGGGCAACGCAATAAGCCACATCCGAGATTGTGTGTTAGTTTGTCAGTGCTAAAATAGAGTTGACAGGAAAGGGTGTAAGAGGAAAGTATTTTATTGATCATATGAGGAGCAAGGAAATTGCAATTAGCCTTCATTTATCTGGATCTGGGTAGTCACAAATAAATTGTACAAAATTGTATACTTTTATTAAAATGACGGACAAATATGTTTGTTGCTAATAAATAACAATTTAAATAGCCATTTTATATAAATAAAGGCACATACGATAAATTATTATAAAAAATATTTCAAAAATTTCAAGATAAAACTTAAATTAAATATAAATCTTATTATTGTAAAATTTCATTATATATAAGATAAAATGGTATTCTAATACGACATCCATATAAACAACCCCTGCAGAGCGAGAAAAAGAATAAAATTTAAACAAACAAAATTAATACATTAACGATGATATCTTAGAACCCATTAGTAGGTTGAACTAATTCATTGCTCTTCTGTGTTCAATTCACACAAATCATTTGACATTACACAAAATATATATATATATATATATATATATATATATATAAACTTTTGGGCTTACGCTAATTGTTTAATAATATCTGCTGATAAACCATAAAAAAAGTCTTAATTGTAAAAAATATTATATGCTCATTAAAATTATATCGAAGTGATATAATTCGAAATATATCCTAAAATATTATACATGGAATCAAACACTACTAATTAGGTATTGGTGGTGAACTTGCATTATGATGCAATATGTGTTGGCACACCAATAAAATGGAAACATCTGAGATGTATTGACAATAATTTTAATCACTGCTTCTTACAAGCAGTAAAATACCTTGTTACATGCTTTGCTCTGAAAAGGTTCTTTATTTTAATCTTAAATGATTGAAAACGTCTAAAATCTGTACATGCACAATATTTTTTGAACACATATATTAAACCAATAAACCAGTACTATTTAATAAAGTGGAAATAAATTTAAATGTAGGACAATAATGTTTCTGAACTTTTTGGTTAAATACTCATTTCACGTTAACACTGCACTAATTGTATCCACATTCTGAAATGTGGATAGAAGATTCATAGTGTATCATGAACAAATAATGTCAAGTTTTAAAATACTAATAGATCAGAACTAATTTGACAAATCTTTTTTCTTTCGGTTTATGCTTTGGATTCTTGAAATTCCTAAATTTTGTCTTGTTATGAAGAAACTACAAACAAACGAGTTCAGTGTTGTGGTTTCCAAGTCTGTATCAGCTGCTTAAACAGTCGTAGTCATGGAAACTTGCATTAAATTTCTCTAAAGTTGTGTCAAAAATGAATGACATTATAAGTGAAGGAATGACATCTCACATCTTCCGATTCTAGTTCTTGTAGTTTTTTGTATATTTTATTCATTATTCTTGGGCAGAGATGAATTTCCCTTAAACGTGTGTGTACAGACACATACTACCTTCTAACTGACACATTTCTGTCCACAGATGAACCTAAGCAAAGCACTACCAGCAGTGGGAGCAGAAATAATGCTGCAAGTTTTAGACAAAATCAAATATAGTGTCTATGGAGAGAATTAATAGTTCCTTAAATGATTTTATGAGAAAACTAGGGCTCAGAGGAAACCTTGTTAAATAAGAACTATAGATAAAGTTATAAAGTTTCACTCAGTGGCAAGCTTTATAAGATTTTGGTAATGTGTGTTGGTGATAGTAAAAAGTGTCGAATGAGTTTTTATTATGTTTGTAGTGAGTTAATTAAAAAATAATAGTCAAGGAATTGTTAGAGAACTTTTAAAACAGTTATATAGTTCTGGAACTTTTCCATAGAGGCGTAAATTCATTTACATAATTGTAACAGAGGAATTCATTTGATCAATTTTCCAATTATAATCCTCACATTTATAAGAGATTTGAATTTTATAAATTAGTACTGGCTTATTGTTTTTTTTGATAAATACCAAGTCATGAACACATAAAATTTAAAAATCATCACATTATTTCTTTTATACATATATTAAAGTGATGGATATTGTCTATTTCCATCCTCCCTAGCTCTACTAAATCGTTCGTTCGTGATGTCCCTTCTCAATTGTTTATTTTGTTGGCTACATTCGAAAGCTTTTGTTTGTAAGAGGTCCAGTTCTTCAGTTGTAAAGTTTCTGCAAGTTATTAAATTTACTATTACAACCATTGATACCAAGTAATAGTAGTTGCAAATTTAGTTTACTATTTCAATTTATCTAAATTAATACAATTATTTTATAATGGCGATAAATAGGTAGTTATTGTTTTCCAAACTTGCTTACTTCTCGAACCAATAAGAAGATTCAAAACTTTCCTGTTTTAATTTCTATATATAAAAAGATGAACTACTGCACTTAAGATTCTAAGCAGTCGACACGAATTTGAGAAATAACTATGGAAATGTTGGATAAAAAATTAATTATTTATATCTACTCTAAAACAGCATTCAAAAAGCACCGAAAAAATACTCGATTAACTAATTCTTACACCTTTTATTAAAAGTAACTTATTGCTTTCTTATTTTGCACCTTCATATTTAAACACAAGTAGCATACCGATTTTGAATTGAATAAACTTGTACAGTCTATGGATAGAAGATAAAAAACTTACTAATGGTTTTATTAAAAATCTAACTAAAAGATATCAGTGTTTTAAATTCCACAATATAATAAAAATTCTTGAAAATTCTAAAAAATTGACAATTGTTTCGATAAATCAAATCATCATCAGAATGACAGAAGTTACATTTCATTTGATGCCCAATTGCTGTTTATTAGTTATTTTCGGCAAGACCAAGAAGTGACCTAACTTTTGATTGACTTAATATATGTTAATAGAAAAAAGAAGAAGATGTGATATTACAAATATTGAAGCTTAGATATTATTAGCCCTATGGTGATATCCTGGATATCATTTTTCCAATTAAGATCAGTATAACTGTGCAATGATATAGAAAACCAGGAAAACTGTATCTGCTGATCTTTACAATTATCACTTAAGAAGACAGTTTATTTGTGGAGAACTCCCTAGATTTATCTGTTCATTGACAACTTCATATTGTGGGTTTCTTAAATGTCTTCTAATTTCCAGTTCTTCAAGGAAATCCAGTTCTTGTTTCTTTTCACAAATATGCAGCACTTCTAGTTCTGTGTTAGGTGTCAATGAATGATTGGTGTGAAGTAGATGTTTTGCGTAGTGGGATTTACCTGGTTGTTTTAATCTGTATGCTCGTAAGTGTTCACTGTATCGGATTTCAAAATTTCTAAGGGTCTGACCCAAATAGACAGCATTACATTCTGGACATTTGAGTTTTTATATACCTGATTTCTTTAATTTTGGTATTTTTGTTTTTACATTTAACAATTTTGTACTAACGTTACTTTCTGTTTTAAAAGAAATTGTTGTATTCGTTGCTAAAGATATTATCTTTGAAATATTATTAGAAATATTTCCTGCATATGTGATGGTTTTATAAGTTTTTATTTCATCAGTTTGTTTAGGAAATATTAGTTGTAATGCCACTTTTTCCTCTTTTTTTATTAATTAGCTTATTTATCATATGTAATGGATAACCGTTGGATGTTGCTATTTGTCTAATTGTATTAATCTCTCTATCAAAATTACATTTGTTCATAGGAACTGAAAAAGCTCTATGTATCATTGAATTATATGCCTATAGTTTATGTGACATGATACATAGAGCTTTTTCAGTTCCTATGAACAAATGTAATATTGATAGAGAGATTAATACAATTAGGCATCAAATGAAATGTAACTTCTGTCATTCTGACGATGATATTGATTTATCGAAACAATTGTCAATTTTTTAGAATTTTTAAATTTTTTTATTATATTGTGGAATTAGCTAGAAACAGTGAGTTTCATTTAAAACACTAATATGAGTAGATTCCACGAAGTAAGGGTCGAGACTGTTAATTTCATTAAAAGATATCAGTTCGTTATTTATAATAATTTAATTATTTTGCCTCTTGCCAGAGTTTGGTAGTATTTCCCTGGCAAGTCTGCAGTCTTTTGCGTCATCATCACGGCTTCATTGAGAAAGTACGAAGGTCACAGATAATGTTCCATTTCCATTGAACTTTATCCATTATTGATTAAAAATCGAATGTTCTTAATTGATTGTTACCGACAGGTTAAAAAGATGAAAGAGTTGCTCCTCATCCACCTACAGTTTTTATTAGTTGATGGCCGAATATAAGATTTTTAATATATCTACTTACAATCTTTCTTGAAGTTCACCAATTTTTGTTCTCATCTTATTAATTTCAGACTGCAAATCCTCGTTTAATACTCTTTGGCCAAAAACTTCTTCTCTTGCCTCTTTTAGGAGTCTTTCCAAGCCCTCCTGGTTATCCTGATCTTTTTCCAATGCTCGTTTCAGCTCTTTGTTTTCTCTTGCGAGAAAATCTATCTGGTGTTCAATCTATTTTAAAAACAACAAAAGAATATAAAACTAATTCTAAATATAACATTTTAAATTAATCCTCCGACTTTGTATTTTAATTAAATAACTAATATATTTTGAACTGTTTTTATGTTAACCACAAAATATCCATGACATTTTCTCCTCAAATAAAAGTGTTTTAAATGAAACTTACTGCTTCTAGATAATTCCACAATATATTTAAATAATGTTAAAAATTCTAAGAAATTGGCAATTGTTTCGATATTAAATATCATCATTTAAAACACTAATATGAGTAGATTCCACGAAGTAAGGGTCGAGACAGTTAATTTCCTCAAATAAAACATAATAATAATGATATGTGTTAATATGAAGGTAAGAAAAGACCCACAGTATTTCTCTGACACTGGTACCAGTAGGTTCGATTAAGTGTTGGTACGATTAAATACGTGTGCAGTTTTTTACTTGAACGATAAGTACATTTTGTTAATTACTTTTCTAGTTATTAGTTATTTTTTGATATTAACCTTATTAAAATCTTTATAAATGTTAGAAGGAAAAGGGCAACCCTGCGCCCAAAGTAGACCACCAGGATGGTCAGGCCCCAACAATGACATAACAAATCGCTATAGATCATCCAATAAAGGGCCGTACTTTGTTTATTTAGAACATGTTGATAAGAGCTTAGGTAGGCTCTTTCTGATCAAGATAGAATATTTTTTGCAGGAATCACCACAATTCAAAAAATATATTTTGGATATAAAATCAATAGGTCTTAAAACAGTTAAAGTTGAATTTCAGTCACACACGTTAGCGAATTCTCTTATAGAAAATGAAATAATTAAGAAAAGCAATCTTATTGCATGTATTCCCAAATTTTATACACAAAAAGGGCATTGTTAGAGCAGTCGATACTTTTTTTGAGGAAAAATGTATAATAAGTGAAATTGATTCAAGCGTACCGGTGGTAGAAGTAAAACGTATGAAACGTCGGGTAGTTCATTCGGAAACAAAAGAGATTTCATATGTAAACAGGCAAATGGTAATTATTACATTTTTAGGAAATAGAATCCCAGATACAGTAAAATTAAATATGTGTAACTTTATCGTAGAGCCCTATATATCACCTGTGGTGCAAAGCTTTAATTGTTTGAGATATGGTCATACCACTGCTCAGTGCAAAGGTCAGTGTAAAAATTTTATAGAGCCAAGAATGTGTATCTACTGCAATAGTCTCGAACACATTTCTGTTTCAAAAGATTTTCCGATATATAACAAGCAACGTAATATCAAAAAAACTATGGCTTTTCATGACACATCGAGGCAGATTTTTTAGTAGATAATCCATCTTATGCAAAAGTTGCGACAAATAATAGATTCGACGTATTAAAAAAAACAGATAATTTTCCTGAACTGCCATCACACAATTCTAATAGTACCTTCCTATTAAGTAAACCGAAAAGCATTCAAAATCAACAACAAAGTAATCATAAACAAATAAGAAAAAGAAAACATATTTCTCCACCTGAAACACCAAAACCATCAGATTATTCCAAAATTATTCCGTCGACTTCACAATTATCCTTAAAGATTCAATTTCAACCACCATATCTGTTAGCGAAAAAGCCACAAAATCCAGTCCATACCCTCCCCCCTTCTCTAGAGATGATTTCATAATCTACCAACATAAAATAATTTCTCAAATTTCTACTTTTATTTGTAACTTAATAAAACAACAGGATCCAGTTGATGAAAATAAAATTAAAGATCATCTCAACTCAATTTTTAGTAATAAAGACGAGAGCAATAGAATGAAATTCATTGATTTTAGTGAAAATGAACTATACTAAGGGCAATTTAAAAATATTTCAATGGAATTCGAAATCAATACAAAACAAAAAAGGTAGTTTTCAAAATTTTTTAAGTGTAAATAAAATTCATATTATTATTTTATCTGAATTATGGTTAAAGCCAACAAATAATTTTACTTTAAAAGGATTTAGCTCTGTATTAAGATGCCGTGGCGACGGTTATGGAGGCGTTGGTATTTTTGTAGCAAAATATTCGAATTTTAAGGAAATTGTTATCAATCAAAGTTTTAATAGCAAATTAGAGGTTTGTGCTGTAGAAAGATGCGATGCAAGCTTAAATTTTGCTTCCCTTTACAAGCCACCTAATGTAATTATTAATCAACGGGATTGTGTGAATCTATTCTCGCAGTTTTCGTACTCAACAATCATTTGCGGTGACGCAAACGCTCATTTTAGTTTATGGAGTCCTCATGCTGACGATCGTCAGGGTGTAATATTATCCGAGGCAATAGATGACCTAGGTAGGGTTTTACTAAATGACGGATCTCCAATTAGAGTTACTCTCCCACACCAACATCCATCTGCAGTAGATATATCTGTAACATCACCACAAATGTGCAATAAAATCAACTGGGAAGTTACACAAGATGCTATGGGATCCGACCACTACCCAATTATTATGGAAATTCAAACAAACTCTGTACCTTGCGCAATTCATCCATCCTCGAGATGGATCTTCGGGCAGATTGGAAATTGTTTCAACGTATTTTAGAACCTGAACCATTCGAACACACATTCAATTTCAAATGATGATAAAGTACATACACTCTTTGAAATGGTTTCCAACGCTGCTAATGAATCAATCCCTATCAAAAAAGGTTTCAAACCATCCACCCCAAGATCTTATTGGTGGAATGATCAATGCACTAACGCCGCTAACGAACAGAAAAGCGCTTTGTTGGCATATAAAAACCTAGGTAATTTAGATAATTATTTAACTTATGAAAACGCAGCCGCCAAAGCTACAAAGCTTTTCAAATGCAAACAAAAACAGTGTTGGGTTGAGTACTTAAGTAGTTTAAATAAAAGAACATCTCTGACTGAAATATGGAGCAAATTGAAATCTATTACCAATAAAAAATGTACTAGAAAGAAAACTATTATCACTCCAGAAATAATTGATGAATGCTTGGATCATCTAGCGCCACCCTTCGTCCTGAACATCTTTAGTTTCCCATCTTTCAATTTTCAGTCAAAATCCGATAACTTGTCTATGCCTTTTCAAATGGTAGAATTAGAACTAGCTTTAAAAAGTACTAAGAGCACTGCTCTGGGCATTGATCACTTCACATACAGAATGTTATATAATATGCCTACCTCTGCCCAATTTTTGTTACTAGATATACTTAATGCTTGGTGGGTTAAACAAGAGTACTCAGAAAAATTAAAAGTAATAATGTATCTTATCCTAAAACCATTTAAGAGACCCGATTCGTATTCATCATTTTGCCCCATTTCATTGATGTCTTGCGTTACAAAAACGTTCGACAGAATGATCAAATTAAGACTAGAACATTACGTAGAAAGCAATGCATTGGCCCCAAATTCACTGTATGGATTTCGTAGAGGATGTGGTATAATAGACGCTCTGACTCAACTTGTCCAAATTACATTCTCAAAAAATGAATATCTGCTTGGTTTATTTATTGATATAAAAGGGGCATATGATGTGGTGAATTTGGCTTCTAAAATGGGAAAAATTGGTATCAATTCTAAGGTATGCGCTAACATTGTAGAACTTTTCAAAAATAGTAAAATTTTCTTAGGAGATCATAACAATGTATTACATGGTCCAAGATTAGTCAATATGGGGATTCCGCTGGGGTCTATTTTGAGCCCCTTACTTTATAATATATACACGGCAGAATTGCATGACATTTTTGACGAAAGGATTAAAATTATTCAATACGCTGATGATATTTGTATTTACGTATCTTATAGTACTTATGCGGACTGTCTGAAGGATCTGAAATATGTTGTTTAAAGCGTCGAATATAACGCTTCCAGTCGTCCATAATTATAAATATCTTGGAATTATCCTTGATAACAAATGACTTTGGTCTAGCCATATTAAACACATAAAAGAAAGATGCGAGAAAGGTTTAAACATTCTTCGCATTGTCACAAAAACTAAGTGGGGTGCTGCTCCAAATATATCTCTTCTCATCTTACATATTTTACATATGCTCACACATAGACTATGTATGCACTCTATATGGTTCCGCTACACACAGTAATTTGTTAATTCTGGAAAGAGTACACTATAAGGCTATCCGCATCTCATTGGGAGTTATGAAATCGTCACCATGTCATTTAATTCTGACGGAAGCTCAAGAACCGCCATTAAATCTAAGACGGAAATATTTAGCAAACAAACAAGTAGTAAAATATCGATCATTTAAGGCATTTAGCAAAAAACAGCTACCTTGAGTGTGCAAAAAACAGCTACCTTGAGTGTGCAGCATCCAGTTAATCCTTTTTGGACAAAAAGAAGTTTCCCTCCGTTAGCGAGCGCTTTTATTGATAGAAAAAAAATAGTGAAAATCAAAACTAGTCCAAATTATCCTATCTATATGTGTCCATATGAAGCTATTATTTTCAAATCTTGCATCATTTATCCCTCATATACCGACTATCCTACCCTCAATAACAGAATCTTGAAATCCATACTACAAAATTATAGCGAAGATATGATTATTTATAAGGATGTCTCTAAGGATGAATACGGAACAGGTTCCGCGTTTTTTGTCGCTAGTAATAATATAGTCAAACATTTCCGGAACAAAAACTGTTGCTCAGTATTCACTGCAGAAGCAACGGCAATTGAAAAGGCGCTCATTTGGTGCCTGGAGGGCTCAGTGCCAGAAGCAGTCTTACTTAGTGACTCCAAGTCTGTTCTAGAGGCTTTGAATAGCTCACCATTAATACAATATAGAAATGAAATAATTTTCAGTACAAAAAACTACTTTTCATTTCTATACCAAACATGTGAAAATATATTTTATTTGGACAAAGGCACATGTTGGCGTCATAGGCAATGAAAGGGTAGATAACGATGCTAAAAAAGCTTGCAGAAAATGACAATGTCAATGTACCTTTAGTACCATTCCACGATGTTGCTAACGAATGTAAGAAACTCCTTCGGAATTATTGGAAAACGGTAAATACGAAAGCGGTATCAAAATCTAATAATCATTACTTTGAAATCCATCAGTCGTTACCTAATAATATCACACATTGATCTTTCCCTTATGTCAGCAAAGCTTACACTTGCATTATATCCCGATTAAAATTGAACCATGGCCGATTCCCGGCTCATCTTAATAAAATCGGTGTGGTAAGATCACCCTATTGCAGTTATTGTGATAATGATGAGACCGCAGATACCAAATCATTTGTTTTTTGGTTGTGAAAATAACAAACAGGCATCTGACCTTTTCTTACGAGATCTACATCAATATAATATACAACTACCAACTTGTATCACATATCTATTAGATACAGGAAATAAGAATATATTCGACTTAATAGTGAAATTTGTCGAAACAACTAATATTGATATATATTTAATGTATTTATTCGTATCAGATAGTATGTGGCAAATAGCCAGTCTGAAATAAGCCTAACAGAGATGGATCAAATAAAATAAATAAGTTTAACTTGTGCACTTTTATTTAACACATACCTAAAATCAAAAATACATCAGTGCAGAACTCAGCCAATATGCATAACTTTTCTTTGAAACATTTTTCCATAAAATGATGCGTTTACGTTTTCACTTTAGGGGTGGGTTAAATAGTGCGAATATGCGAAATATTTCGGTTGGGGGTCAATTTTTGTTACAAATATTTTTCTCAAAAACGATGGGTGTCAAACTTTTAATTTTAGATGGAGTAACAATACATCAGTACAGAACATAGGCATTAGAAAACGAGTCCACTTCTTTTTTTATTATAATACTTCTCATTATCACTTGGTACCAACTTAGGTAACCAAAGTTTCTACATGAACATAAGATTTAAAACAGTATATTCTTGAAAACTGCAACCATTTCTCAATTTCATTGTAATCTTTGTATTCAGCAATCCCCAATAAACGAAATACGAGCTTTTCATTCAAGAATCAACGTAAAAATAAAATTTGTTGTTCATTGTAATGCCACTTACACGTATTTTTTCATCTTCTTGATTTCTCAACTTTTTCTTCAGATCATCTTTATCACCATCGAGTCGAACGCACAGATCCTTCAATTGCTTCATCTCCGTTGATACTCTATCTGTCATAGAACTACCCTGCTTAAGTTGAATTTCTAGACTTGCGACTTGACTGGTTAGTTCTGATATCTGAAATAGGAAAAAAATAATATAGATATTTTAATAAAAAAGTTTTAAGAGTTTTTGTGCAAAACAAATTATTAAGTTCAAAAACATTTCATTCCTTTTTAGAAACAAAAATTAAATTTATTATTTATTTACCTGTTTTTCGTAACTCCTGATAATAGCTTCTTGATTTTCAACTTTTCTTTCCAAATCTGAGGCATGATCCAAAGCAACAGACAATTGAACTCTAGATTGGTTTGCTTCACTTTCTAATGTATGATTGTTACTTTCCAAAACATTATTCTCCTGGGATAAACTCTTAAACTGGTCTAATATTTCAGTTCTCTCTAATTCTTTTTGAGATATCAGATCTTCTGTTCGTTTTACTTCGGCTACATAGTGTTGAAGTTGCCTTTTAAGGTCTTCTACTTGTCTTTTCGCGATTTCTAGTTCTTTCCTTGCGTCACGACAATCTAGAGTAGCGCAAGAGAGATCATCTTGCAAACGTCTATGAATAAAAAGTATAACTATAAGAAATTAAGATTTAGACAAGTGACGAGAACAATAATAAAGGCATGCATAAAATCTCAATGACGAGAGAGAATTGAATTGAACAGACAATATTCCAACAAATGCGTAGAAAACAATAAATTAATATAGAGCGTGGAACGGTAAATTTCAAACTGTAAAGTGACATCTTGCAATGTAAAACTGTCACCCCTAAATTTACCCCCGCTCGGGAGAGAGCTGCAACTCCCAAATTTTCAAATCGGAAGGAAGTAGGAGATTGTGATACTTCATTTGAAAGGTCTTTTCATTATCTCTTCAAAACAGCTACGGTTTTAAATTTTATTGCAAAAACTAACAGGAAAAAAGTTTCTCCCGCGTAGGAAATTCGTTACATAAAAAAAAAACTTTTATAACTATAATATTATTTGTCAATTCTAGATTCTTAAATGTTAATAAACAAAAAATAAATGTTTCCGATTGCCGACATTCCCTACAATAAGGTAAAAACTTACTAATGCTAAGCACATAGTGGAGCGGCGAACATAGGGGTGAGGACAGCAGAGAGGAAAGCGGTGATAAAAGAGCAGCAATAACATAGTAGCGTGTTTAAAACACATGTTAGGTTAGGTTTGTGAGTGGGTCTGTAAGGCCCTCCACTGCGACTCGTAAGAGTCTATTGTGGCTCATACCTATTCAGATTTCACCAAACTAATTCAGCTTCTTAACGAAGCCGATTAATTTGTTCAGTGAATGATATTTCAGGTCCGAGGGCGAGAGAGAGACCCTGCCAAACATCAGATACCTGATTTGAGCCGCGGCGGGGCAGACACAAATTATATGCTCTGCTGTTTCATCATCTCCAAACAAAGACGGCAAATCGGATCCTCCGACAGTCCAAGTTTCAGCATATGATAATTCAAACGACAGGGGCCTGATAGGCACCGTAGGTAATGCCTATTATAGCCTAACATTTGTTTGGATACATTTTTCGAAGGATGTATGAAAGCCAATCCTGGTATATTATGCCAGAAGTCTAAAACTCTTCTTGCTGTCCAAGTATTTAGTGTTTGTTTGGCTATACTTGTTGCGATGCCAATTGTAGGTTCTGATCCGATGAAGACACGAGCGGCAGCATCCCTTGCAAGAGAGTCCGCCTTCTCATTTCCATCCATACCAGGGTGGCCAGGGATCCAGACCAGCGATACCTTGTTGCGTTCTCCTATTGAGGCGAGTCTTTTTTGGCAGTCTAAAACCAGTTTCGACGTTACACTGCAGGAGCTAAGTGCTTTCAAAGCCGCTTGGCTGTCCGTACATTTTTTTATTGATCTATGTGTGTGGTTGGGTTGACCCGAACTCTCCACACATGAAGCAATGGCGTAAATTTCCGCCTGAAATACGGTTGCATAGGATCCTAGAGAGGTTGAAATTTTTGTCCTAGGTCTGCGCCCGTATACACCCGCACCAGAACCTGAGGGTGTCTTTGAACTATCGGTGTACCAACTGATGTCTGCTCTTAAAAGTGCATCCTTACGGAGGACCCATTTATCTCTATTTGGAAATAGGACGGCATAAAATTCTATGTTGCTGTATCGTGTGTGTAACGTGTGTAGTATCGATGGTGTCTTGGGATCGTGAATTCAGTGGAAAGAATCAATACACAAAGTTGTATTTTATATCAGTGTGTAGCTGGAAGAATTGTGATTCAATAGAAGCAATTGAAAGTAATAACTGTACGATAATACTCAAGTAATCAGTGCATTTTGCATATACTGAACTGAATGTTTTGTTTATTTCATTTCATTAATGAGCTGGAGTTTTTTTTTAATTCAAAACAAAACCAGTCGGACCTTAATTGTTGTTGATGAAATCCCACCAGTGGCGTACTTGATATAATTCAAAGTGATAATTGCAGCTGTGTGCGTTTTATTGGTGGATATATTTATTAAGATCACACGAGAGCCCCAAGAAACGGTATATGTATATATATAAAAATAATTAAATATGAATGAGATCTCAAATAATGATTTACTGTCGAAGATAGAGATACTCATAAATGATAAAACTACAGAATTAAAATCAGAAATACAAAGCATTAGGGATAGCTTGATTAACAGATTGAAAGAATTGGAAAAAAAATGCAATAAGATAGAACACAAAATAGTCGAAATAGAACGGTTCAACAAAAGGAATAATATTGTCATTTTTGGGACAGAGGCAAGCAAAGATAGTGTACTCGAAGTTACTACTGGAAAGCTGAACGAGATATTTAACTGCAGCCTATCTGAGAAAGACGTAAACAACATATACCTCATCGGAAAAAAAGGTACAATCATCTTAGAGTTTATCTCTTATTTGCAAAAGTTGAAAATTTTTCAAAACTTAAAGCAATTACGAGGCACCGGAATTTCTATATCTCATGATTTAAGACCTGAAGATCAAACAACAAATAAAATCTTGGTCAAACATCTAAAGAGTGCCAGAGTAAATAATTATCAAGCATATATAAAGAACCATAAATTATATGTAAATGGTACTCCATACACTCCAGAAGAATTAGAGAGCGGCAACAAAGAATTTGAAGCTGATGAATTACCACCCAAAGCGAACAGTGCACCTCCCACTCCAAGTACCAGTCAAAAAATAGATTACAAGAAAGATACCATTGAAAATACAGAGAAAAATCCGGGAAACGTAGAGGAATTAGCAAGAGAAGAGACCCCCAAGAATACGAAGACAACGGTGGAAGTAAAGAAGAAACCAACAACACCTACTATACAAGCCAAAAACATAACCAAATTTGGCCGTGCTACAAGGAACAATTCGACTGCAAGTAGTAAATGCTATTTGTATAAACTTAACATAGCAGAACATTAACTAACATAAAATCACTTCTCCATCATAATTCTTTTAAAATATTTTTTTATTTTCCAGTATTAGTCTAAGTTATTATATTTTCCAATGATAGTACCTTTGCTTAAGCATACATGCCAAATAATCTCATGTTAAACGCTCGGACTAATATTCATTGAAATACATGTATCGCGGATGAGTATTTTATTGCATGCATTGTTGATTTTTCTTGAAAATTGTATACTATATCTATATAAGTGAGCGCTCTGAAATGAATCCATATATTAGAGATTTCAAAGTAGAAAAAATAAGAAATTTTGTTTTAGAAAATGCAGACCAAGCTAAACAAATACTAAAAGTCAATAGTTGTCATTGCAACTTCAAAATAATACATAATAATATTCGAAGCATAGCTAAAAATCTGGATGAATTTATAATATTTCTAGAGGAATTAGACTCCTCAATAGACTGCATAGTACTTACAGAAACTAGAATTATAGATGACATCGGAGTATATAATATTGAAGGCTATACAACTCTATAATTTTGGCAAACTCAACCAGAATGATGGAGTAGTAGTTTTCATTAAATCGAATTTATACTACTCTCACCAAGAAATTGAAATAAATGGTACAAGTCTACTCCAATTGACTGTGACTATTGGCCAAGGAAGTTATTATTATTAATGCATTTTATAGATCACCTTGTAATACTGAAATCGCACCGTTTATTGATTACCTGGATAATATATTAAAAAATCACCCAAAGAACTTCACATATAGTGTGTTTATTGGAGATATGAATATCGACTTGAATGAAAATACAGACGATTCGCAGATTCACCTGGACACATTAGGAGAGTATGGATATAACTCAGCAATAAATACGACCACCAGACCACAGTCAGGTACATGCATAGACCACATTTTCATTAAGTCGAAAAAGACAAACCTTGAATCTATCATTCCGCTGACTGTGGAGACTTGTATTACCGACCATTACACAATACTGGTGCAAATAATATTCAACGATAAGTATGCGAAAGAAACTATAGCCAATTCCAAATTCTATAAACAAATAAACGAAAAAAAATTGATACAAATCATTAAAAGTACGGATTGGAAATATTTCTTTGAAATAAATGATTTGGAAAACTCGGTTACTGAATTTGTCAGACTAGTCCAAACTGCAATAGATGGATCCTCGAAATTCATAAAAGTTAAAAACAAAGATATAAAGAGGAAACCATGGGTTACTACATCATTACTGGAATCCATTAATAGGAAGAATACTATGTATGCTACATTAAAGAAAAATCCACAAAATGAAATTTTAAAAACTGAATACAATATTTACAGAAAAATACTAGAGAGAGCAATAAAAGACACAAAAATGAAATACTACAAAAACAAGATAGAACAAGAAGGGGCAGACTCAAAACGATTATGGCAATTGGTAAATGAATTAACGAAGGCAAGACAGCATATCATTGATGCAGACTGAGGATGGAAATATAACTTGCGATCCAATTATAATTTCTGAAAAATTCAACTCATTCTTTAGCAATATAGGTGCAAATCTAGCAAAAAATATTAAGCAGGACAGAAATTATACAGAAACGAAAATTAAATCAGATCACACCTTTTTTCTTTTTCCCACTGACGCCTATGAAATACAAGAAATTATTTTGCAGTTGAAAAATAAAAAATCACCAGGACCTGATGGCTTGAAATCGGAAACATTGAAACTCATATCAACTTACATAGCCAAACCTCTAAGTTATATTATCAATAAATCCTTGTCAAGTGGTCACTTTCCTTCTGCTTTCAAAATGTCAACTGTGGTACCTGTTTACAAAGCTGGCGAAAGGACAGAGGTTTCAAATTATCGACCTATAACACTTATATCAAATTTGGGTAAAATTATGGAGAAGATCATAAAAAAAAGACTAAATTCGTTTCTGAAGAAATACAATCTGTTGTCAGGAGCGCAGTATGGATTCACAGAAAAAAAGTCCACCAGCGATGCGATATTAGAACTCACGAGCAAAATATATGGTTCTATAGATAAAAAAAAAACCCTCCATTGGAATTTTTCTGGACTTGGCAAAGACATTCGATACCGTGGACCACAATATACTGTTATCAAGCCTTGACGATCTAGGAGTGAGGGGTAAATCACATGACCTTTTCAACTCATACTTAACTGACAGGAAACAGCAAACAAAAATACAAAACATACTCAGCAAGAAAGAAACTATATCATGTGGTGTACCCCAGGGGACGGTGTTGGGGCCTTTGCTATTCAATATTTATCTAAATAATTTATTCTCCATGAGAGCACAGGGCAGCATCATAAGTTTTGCAGATGATACGGTCATATTCTATGAAAGTAACACATGGGACGACTTAAAGAATAAAATAGAAACTGACTTTGGTAACATTAAGAAATGGTTCGATAATAGACTACTATCAATTAATCTCAAAATAACTTTCTACCTGCCGTTCTGTAGCTTATCTACGAACCTCCCAACATTTGACAAAATATCCATAGAAGATGATCTTGAAATCTTACCATCGAAAAGGGTTAAATACTTGGGTATTATGATAGACAGCCACCTTAGATGGGACGTACATATAAACTATTTAGTAAAAAAATTACGTAGTGTTCTGTATAGAATCAAACAAGTCTCACATATACTCAACTTTAAACAAAAAAAAATTCTTTACCACAGTTTGGTTGAATCGCATCTGGGCTATGGTATTATAGGATGGGGTGGAGTATCCAAAACATACCTGAAATCATTAGAAATCATACAAAAGCGATTCTTGAAACTAATAATGTGTAGAAAAAACCGATATCCAAGTGAAGCGCTATTTGAGGAGACACAGGTCTATGATTTGAGGAAACTTTATTTCTTGGAGGTAGGAAAAACACAATATTTGCATAAAAACGAACTCCTTACACATTCTCACCAACATAAGACGCGACAAAAGGACAAGTTTATACCCCCACTTATGAAGAAGTCAGTCGGTCAGAGATGCTACCGATATCTGGGACCAAAGGTATTCAATTGCTTACCTGATAGTATTAAGAACGCACCCACAATTCAGCGCTTCACTAAAACAGTTAAAGATTATATCAGAGAGCTACCAACCACCTACGTAAAATCAATAATAGGAAACTAAAACAATGAATAATGATAATTAAAATGAAAACTATTTACATTACTAACAATTGGTATGATGTTAGAGTACTATTAATATTTGTTTTTTCATATATCTAATTAGGTTATTAAGCACTACTTTTTATGTATTTTTAATTTTAAATTTTAACTTTACAATTAGGAACTATTCTGTACATTTCAATTCGTCTTGTGTTTAGTGTGCTGTTTTGTGTATTGTTTGTTTATTTAATTATATATTCTCGCTCTACATACAGGTATATATGTGTATTCCGATATACATACTATACCTCGTAGATTAACCTCTATTTATTCAAACATTACCTGTATATAAATTGTTATTTTTTATCTTTACCTTGTGAATAAAATTATTATTATTATTATTATTATAAGGCAGATTGTAGTTTACTGTTGGAGGCATTATATCAGAGGTCATTCCCCGAACACTATGACTTTCAGTGTCCGCTAGCATTCTGCTTTGCTCTGTATAAGCCTGCATTGTGCATTTAGAAATATGCACAATTCTATATGTTGTGAGATGACATGCTGTATATATATCACGATGACAAATCAATCGTAAGAAATTTTACATTACTGTGAATTCTCGGACAAGTTTGAATGTCTATTGTAACGTCAAACCCTTATTATTCACTTTAATGGTCGTAAACGCCCATTATTAAAAGAAAGTTTAGTTTTAAGTGCCTGCTCAACAAAAGTCTTTTTATAAAATAGAGATTATGGAACTTTCAAAAACTATTAAAATGTTACTACAAATAACTTTGAGTGATCTACGATCCTTGAATTAGCACTGTGAACAATATTTCAAACCCTTTCACCAATGAATAGGGAATCAAGTGTTCGAAATGAATGTTTTATGGATTGACATAAATTAACTAACAGGACACTATTTATCGCTTCACGGTAAAGTGGGTAATTAACTTTATGTCAAATAATATCACCATTCAACTGATAGATTTATAGTATGAAAGAGAAAATTCTACCCCCAAAAAACTTGCGAGTATCTACAGAAATTAACCAATTTAAAAACAGTCAGTATCTCAACATCACGCAGCACAGAACTAAATCCACTTTGGATCGGTGGAGATAAAAAAGTGTGACAATTCCTCGCGTTCGATACATACAGTGGGCGTAAACTATATCTAGATCAACCTGAAGTATTAAAATATCTCTCGCGCTACGACGCAATATAAAAACGGGCAAATTTCTGTGACTTCGTTCGAGAATTAGCGGAAAAGTATCTTTAAGAAAACTGTAACCAAGTATCAACTCGCTGTGGACATTCTTGTTGCTCTATCTTGTTGCTTTTTTGTTGTAAAGTGATTAACATGTTTAAAATTGTCGTATTTAAGTGTTTTATTAAACGTAGCTTAAAATTACGACTGGTCCTTCTTTCCACAACCTTATCGAAGAAAAACAAACAACACATCTACTTAGGTGCAGTAGTGAACGACAAACTCAACAGTCCACTCCCCTACTCTAGTTCACTACAAACCCTAAGACTATATGCTGTCCATCTGACCTCCTTTTCCAGAAATATATGGAGATGAGGTAGGCCCAGGAAGATTACCATGGCTGCTGACGGTATAGTACTGATGGCCCCAGTAATAGCCATACAAGCCCGTCTCTGTATACCAGAGAGCTTTACTTGGGCCGTTTTCTGTAAAGCTTTTGACCACCAAGCAATGGCTCCATATGTGATCATTGGTCTAACAATCATCACATATATCCAATGGATTTGTTTGGGACCCTAGCCCTAAGAGTCCACAAGCTTAGTCTGGCCTTATGGATTACTTTTTCCAAGTGAGCGTTCCAAGTAAGTTTTTTTTCTAGGATAATCTTAAAATCTTTTACTTCCGCTGCAAATGGAATAACCTAACCATTATAGGAAACTGGTGCAAGATCCATTAATTTCCTTCTTCTAGTGAAAGGAACTATTACAGTTTTAGCAGGGTTAACAGACATCTGTTCCCTCTGGCACCACCTGTAGACATCGTCCAACGTCTTTTGGAGGATATTATATGCTACCCGTCCTGACTTAGTCCTTGCCAGTATGAAAAGGTCGTCTGCATACGCTTGCAGTTCTACTCCTCTTCCTTCGACAGTACCAAGCAGGCCATCCATCAAGAGTGACCACAGTAGGGGAGATGGCCCTGCGGGCAACCCCCGAAAACCTCAAAGCTAATGGCCTCATCCTGAAGAGATGTAGTGGCTGTTCTATTAGTGAGCATGGCATATATCCAGCCGGTAATCGTTGGTTTAATGCCCTTTTCAGCCAAAGCTGAACCAATGGAGGCCGGTAGTGCATTGTCAAATGCTCTTTCGATGTCAAGAAAAATGGCCACCGCAATCTCCTTATTGTTAAGGGATTGTGTGATTTTCCCAACAAGGTTGTGTAACGCTAAATCTGTTGATTTGCCAGTTTGATAAGCATACTAGTGGATGTTCACGGGGGAGTTGTATAATGCTCTAACGTTTCTTTTGTAGAGGTCGTGAAAGTGCCATCTGGTCGCTTCATCGACCCTATCTTGGCCATCGACTCTTTAGAGAGAATCTTGTGTATTCTGGTACTGCAAGGTAAATCAGATATACTCTCACAGAACTTCTTCCAAGACTCCCGCTGTTTAAAACACAGATGTGTTTAAAAGAGAGACACGGATTTATTACTAATAGAAAATTCTTCCCTGAAAGTTTGGTATTCATTAGGAAATAAAAGGAGAAACTGCAATAAACATGCAATAAATAAAAGTAGACATTTACATGGTGAATTTCATCATTTGTATGAACAATTACGCCAGCATCCAGAAACGTTTGATTCTTGTTTTTGTATGGCTTGTGACGTGCTTTTTTTCCTTTTTTTCACTCCCTCTCTACTTTCTATCTAAAACACTATTACCTTCAGAGGTCGCAGCCTTTTACCCTACCTCTTACGGCCTCGGTACGTCACTTCTGACACCTTTGAAACCTTACACTTTCTCGGGCGCCATATTTTTACGTGGTTGTCTCCACGGCCCCTCGACTTCAATCCAGGTAGCCTCAGATGGAGGTACGGAAATTCCAGGGGTCTGGTGTCGTCAAAATCCGGGAGGTTATTGCTAAATATAGAAGCGTTCTAGCTAGTCCTGAAATAAATGTTATTATCCTGGTCCACACTACGGGGAAGCTAAAATTCGTGCAGCCAAACAACCACTCTACCATAGGGATGTGCTAATCTATAGTAGGTCAATAAAACACAAAGGTTTGTTTAGGTTCTACTATAATTATATTTTCTACCAAGCCGTTACATATAAAAAAACAGAATACTCATAAGGGGAGACAATACTAGGGATGCGCACGATGTATCGATGTTTCAAAAACATCGATTTTTGTATTTCGATGTTTATATCGATGTTTTTTTATTCGATATTTATAGGGAACATCGATATTTTTATGCGATGTTTTCTTCTATTTTGATTAAAGAAAGCAGAAAGTAAATTAAACATTTGATAGAACATCTCTGATTTATTTATTCTCTAATATGAATGCTTTAAAATATGCGTCGGAGTTTGTTGCCAAGCTTAACTGAAAAACATACACTTTCTTTGTCTTACTTACGCGCAATGGAAAAAGATGCCCTTATACAAAATTGTAAGGAGGCATTATTGCGCCTTTGCTGTCATCTCATTCATATCATTTGAGTATCAAACTAGGTTTTAGTTCTTTTCTATTCTTTTTACTTCTTGAATGTATTTTTTCTTTCATATAAATTGTATTAGATGTATCATTAAAATACATTGAATAGAAATGATGTTCAATTTGTTAACAGTTTAATTTTTTCCGGCCATATGTCATATTCTTAAAAACATCGATGCTTAGAAATGTCGATATTTTCAAGCCGATGTTTTTACAACATCGATAGTGCATATTCGAGGTATCATTTGATGTCAACATCGATGTTTTCAAAATTTTGCGCATCCCTAGACAATACCCTTGTATCCCAAAAGCACAGATGTATTATTAAACTATATGTACATTAAATATGCACTAATTAGTGACGAAGCAGGTAGGACATAAGCGAGAGTGGTTTATGATCATAAAATAGCGTATATGAAAAAGGAGCGGTAAAAGCAAACAACAACTCTTCAAAATTTGGTGGTCCTTTCATTCAAATGTTTTATAAGCTTTCATGAATGAAACGGGTTAGGTGTTACTTCTATAAAAAAACTATAAAATCGGAAAATATACTAAAGATCGGGGACTCTCGATTTAAAATATCAGGAAGCCCTAGCGTTTATGTATGCCTGGCGCTCCCGGAGATTTCAATCAAGATTCTCCCTATGAAACCGGAAAACGTATTAAGGATCGGGAACCCTAGATTGTAAATATGTGGAAGCCCTAGCGTTTATGTATGCCTGGCGCTCCCGGAGATTTCAATCAAGATTCTCCCTATGATATCGGAAAAGGTATTAAGGATCGGGAAATCTAGATTTGAAATATCAGGAAGCCCTAGCGTTTATGTATGCCTGGCGCTCCCGGAGATTTCAATCAAGATTCTCCCTATGATATCGGAAAAGGTATTAAGGATCGGGAAATCTAGATTTGAAATATCAGGAAGCCCTAGCGTTTATGTATGCCTGGCGCTCCCGGAGATTTCAATCAAGATTCGCCCTATAAAATCGGAAAAGGTGTATTAAATCCGATGAAATATAAAATGGTTTGCCACACTCCGGTTTACAAAGATATTCCAACTTATTTTAAAATGAAAATCAACTGTCTGAATATTCTGAATTTGTAATTGAAAAGACCACTTATTTTTCGGATTTTTATAACTAAAAGTTCTTACCTTCACAGCAACGGAATTATCGAGAAGTTTTTTTAGAGTGAGAAAAAACTCGAAAAGAAATTTAACTATTATTGGCAAAACAACCAAAACAATTTTCGGCGGACGGTGCACAATTGATATCTCCAGCTCCGGTTAGCCAGCACTTTTGCACTCCTCGTTCGATTCAAAACCTACCTGCCTTCAGCCTTACTTTTTTACCTCCCTCGATTAGTTCGACATGCGCGTTTCTACTAATCTCTATCTCGTGGCAGTGGGGAAACCAGTACATTGCAATGTTGAGTTTAAAACCGGAATAAATATTTTCACGCAGAAAATGATTTCTCCACAGAAACTAGACAGTAAATAAATATATTATCGGAACTTAAAATAACTATACATCTTTTGTACAAAATGATTCGTACCCAGGCACTAGAGGGTAAATAATAATGTCCTTTTGACATTTAATATAGTTATAAATCTTATAGCTGAAATGTTTTTTTTATATACGGATTTTAACATGTATGACGAGTTATAAGTTATCTCAAATGAAATACACTCGGCGACATAATATTGACTATTAATGAACGGAATCATCATTACAATACTCGGCCATTTAGAATACTTATCAATCAATATATATGATGCTACACAGAAGTTAGGGGTTGTAGCTGGTTATGAGTAATACCAAATGAAAATATACTCGACAACATAAAAAAGAAACGGATATCTCGTTACATTATAAAATGATTTCTATACAGAGCTATGATGCATAACGGATTATAAGTAATATCGGCTGAAAATATACTCGACAACATAAAATAACTATTCAGGAAAGGAAACCTCGTTACAGGCTATTACACGGTTTGAATATATTTTGGATAACATTCAGCATACAATAATTAAAAATTGGACGAACTTCATTAAACCCTATCACAGAACGTCTTGCAGTGACCTTAAGATATGTAAACAGTTTATTTTTAATAATGTAGTTTATTTATAACTAAAAATACAAGAAATTTAACTTAAAAAAATATAAATTTAAAATTACTACATTTCATGGAAGGATTCCTCGGAGAAATTGCTTAGATAAGATCTCACTGATGTGGGATTCGAGTAATCTTGCATAGCAGGTTGTAACTGTATCATTTGGGACTGATTTGTTTGATGCATGTTTTGAGATCGAGGAGTACTTTAGCTTGCACTATCTTGGTTTGGTCCATAAACAAAGTTATAAACTAGTTCTTGCATTTTAATTCTTATTAACATTTTTCTATGTGGGGTGAGTGTGCGTAATTGCGGTAGAAGACTCTTCATCAGGCGACTTTTAATGATGTGCAGCCGCACATTACGAAGTCAATGTTCCGCAATGTCTCCACATAATCTTTCCAAATCGCTGAATAGGGAGATGTGGTTCTGTAGAATAGCTTGCAGCATCACCCGATCTCACGCCGTTAGACTTCTTTCTATGGGGATATGTAAAAAGTACGGTCTGCAATAATAACAAACTCGATGGTGTTGCTGACTTAAGAAGAAGAATAACACTTACGATTAGGTCGATCAGTCCACACATGTTAACTACCTTAACTTTTTTTTTAAATTTTATTACATTATCATTACGAAATAGAATTATTAGATCAGTTTTTTTAATGTAACGAATTTACTTTGCTGGAGAAACCAATTTTTTTCTTGTTAATTTCTGCAATAAAGTTTGAAGCCATTGCAGTTTTGAAGAGAGGATGAAAATACCTTTAAAATGAAGTATACCTAAATGCATTTTTACGTCGCAATTTTAATGGGGAAGTACTCAACTTGGCTCGATAAGTAACGATGGTCGAGCCCTACATAAACCATTATACGTAGCAGCAAACGTCGAATCTCGTCAAAAGTGCAACAAAGTACTGGAAAGGTTATAGCGTCCGAATTTTGGGATGCGTACAGTATTTAGTTTATCAATTACATTGAAAACGCAAGACAGCCCAGAAAGATCGCTACATGGCCAAACCTGAATGAGCAAATGTCGAATAAACGGCTCCTCAAGTAAAGAAAGACCAGACAATCCAACTAGTTAAAAGTCTACGATGACCAGATTGCTCGAATTACACTTCTAATTACTTTCTAGCCCATTCCATTCTAGAGATCTGGTCTCCAGTGACTCCTACCTGTTCGAACCGAAAAGAGATTAGGGTATGTGAGGAGGAGATCGACTAAAGATAATTCGTTTATCAAGAAAGATATCGGAATCTTAGAATGACTGTATTGCTCTTAAAGGAGACTATGTTGATATAAAATCGAATTTGACTGAAAAAGTTGTGTTTTCTTCATTAGACCTCCTGGAACTTATCATTGTTGTGTTTCTTTGAGACATGATGATAGACAAAATGAGACTTGTTAGTATTGTAATGAAATAACCTGTGTGGTACGAAAAATGAACTTATACTTATAGGCACATGAGTAATCTAAAATAACCTAGATACTAACCCCCTTCACTGTAATCTTATGGTAATTTTTAAATGAAATAATTGTTGATGAATAAAAAATACCTGTTTTCTTGCTGGGCAGCTTCTTTCAGTCTCCTCTCGTTATCTAAATCTTGTTGTAGAATGTGTATTGACTGTTTGGAATTTCTTGATTCCATTTCACGACAAGATGATTCTTCACTAATTTTACTAAAAACGATACAGAAACGATTTTAATTCTCTAATATACAATTTTTTTATTATTTAAAATGTATACCAACAAAAGAAACTTGAAATATATATTGACTAGCGACCCGCTCCGGCTGAGCACAGGTGTAATTTATAAAAAAAGTTTACATGTGAGGTATCTGTCTTTGATTATAGAGTAGTCATTGAAAATGACAATTTTATTGGAAACTGCAACCTTTTGCATTGAAATGGAAGATTTGCTACTACGGCCTACTTTTGACCGGGTTTTTCGTAGCACAACTGAATAGTAAAATAACGAAAAGTTCCTACAAAAAAACAATTAAAAGTAAAGATAAACATAAAATAATGAAAGAGTCTTGTTAATATTTGCAACTCTTGCAAAAGGTTTTGAAAAATTAAAAACATGTCTGCCGCTAAGTGGTTAGAGAAAATGGATGAACTGAAACAAATTAATAATTTGGATGATACCACGACAATTTACCACATATCAACACGCTTCTCAGGAAAGGCGAGAACATGGTATCATAGAAGTTCCGTAAGATACACCTGGCCTGAATGGAAGGCTTTAGTCGCTAAAACTTTTCCAGATCATGTTGATTATGCAAAAGCATTAAGGAAAATGTTGAATAGAAAAAAACAATCAACCGAAACTATGACATCGTATTACTTCAGCAAAATGGAATTGATAAGAACTTGTCAGATCACGGGAAAAAACGCAGTTGCTGCATAATCGATAGAATTTCGTTACGAAAAACTTGAGACATTGTTTGAAGGATATATTTCAATGTTACTTGAGGAAAGTATCATTGAGGTATCTACACAAAAGGCAGATAGGTCATTAGGAAGATTCTCAAAAGTGGACTTACGTCATTCGCTTTCGAAGAAACGTCGTAATTTGCATAATGCGAAGCCTGATTAATCAAATGTACGATGCTTTAACTGTAAAATGAAAGGTCGTTTTCAGTCGAAGTGTACGAAACCACGGATCAGTTGTGTGAAGTTGTTAGGTCATGATGCTGAGTACTGCAGAGTGAAACCATTAAATCGTAAGGGTGAGTCTATGGCAATATTAAATCTTAGCAGTAATTCTTCTGCTAATAATACTTGTTACTTTATCGATTGTGTTATTAATAACGAGGCACTAAGAGGTGCCGCTGTTACTATTCGTGAGTCAGAAGTCAAAAGATTAAAACTACTACAGGAGCCTACGTTACTTCGATTATGTAGTTATGCGGGAGGATTAGTTATAGCAAAATCTAAAGTAAACATAGAACTGAAGGTAGATTTAGCCAAAGTTTTTGTTGATGACACCCAAATTTTTGCTTTTAGCAGCATCATTGTGAGTTACATTTCCAAATAATTGGACGTTGGACTTAGATGTATTAATTATTAAATCATGGTTATTTGACTCCTGAATCATACAAGAGAGTTCTGTATTTATCAATTCCCCTGACTGCTCTAATTCTTCTAAATGGAACAAGTAATACACTTGCGTATCGTCGGCGTACATATGACAATTTAATCGATTTAGAACGGTAGAAATGTTGCTAGTATACATAGAATAATATAACGGACCAAGAATTGTTCCTTGAGGGACTTCCTTATTGATGCATCCCTTAATAGAAACTTGTCCCTGATATATTACTTGTTGCGATCGGTAGTTAAAATAATTATGGAAGAATCCTATAGCTGAATTACTTGAGCCTAAATAATGGAGTATAGCCAAGAGCATTTTGTGATTTAGGGTATCAAAGGCTTTACTATAATCGAGTAAATTAGAGCTCCACTTTTCTTTCTGTCCAATTCAGTAAGTAGGTATATCGTCGGTAATATTTAACAGAGCAGTACCACAGCTAAAGTCTGCTCCGAACCCTGACTGTTCTTCTGGAATTAGTAAATACTTATTTAGATGGGGACTACATCATAGGTTCCTTATTAATTCATGGAAATTTAACGGGAAAGAAATATTTGGAACTTTTACAAAATGAAATTATTCCGACAGTTCTATTACTTCCTGTTAACTTTGAGATTTGGTTTTAGGAAGACGGTTGTCCGGCTCACAATAAACGTGAGGTTATTTGAAAAACATTTTCCACAATTATGTATTTACGTGGTGCTATTTGAAACAAAATGTTTATCGATATGGCTTTGAAAGAGCCACAAATCTTAACGAATTAAAGGAAAAAATAATCCAACTTTGTGATAGAATGATAGAATTACAGCTGATCAGCTGGGAGATATAAGACCATCACTGTATCGGTATAATAGATTTGGATATTGTTTAACTGAAAAAGGTGGATTATTTGGGCGATAAGATTTTGTTTTTCATTTTACATTTTTTAAGTTATCATTAATTTTATTTATGGACGGAACGTCCTATTGAAGTTCACAATGGTGGATTGGATTTTAGTTGTTTGACATTTTACATTAATATTCCTATATTCCGCACAATATTTGCCAATACCGTATGTAGACGGCAAGGCAAATGATAAAAAGTAAACCACTTCTCACAATTGTGAACTTTCATATCGACATTTATGACATGAAGTACAAGCAACAACATTGAAGATATGAGTTCAAAGCACAGTTGGACGCTCATTATTCAATCAATGGTATTTAATTTGAAGATAGAAATAAAAATATCATATTTTTATGCATGTGCATATTGGATAACTGATTACATAATTTGGTAATGTATACATATCCGCTGAGAAACTGCATTTCAATAGCAAATAAAAAACAAGTGCAGAAGGCTACT
This sequence comes from Galeruca laticollis, assembly GCA_963921935.1. NCBI lineage: Eukaryota > Metazoa > Arthropoda > Insecta > Coleoptera > Chrysomelidae > Galeruca > Galeruca laticollis. The sequence goes on along the minus strand of OY998179.1, from coordinate 50,767,105 downwards.
TATATAATCAATACCAAACAAGCTTTATAAATATATTCAAGTACGCTATTATAATTATGAAGAATAATGTTATATAAGTGTAAGTATGTACATTATTCATAGCGTTTTATTGATAAAAAACTGAGTGAAAAGGCGTGTTTGTGAACAACTGACCGACTCATATTATAATCGTACACTCGAAATGATGGATCCATCAATGTGGAATGTAGTTAAGTCGAAAAGAAAAACGTGCCTGTGATACTTTTAGAGAAAATTGTTATAATAAGAAAGTTATATAGACATCGTTAATTGTTTGTTACATGCCTATAAAGGTGAAACATCTCAATGAAAAATTACTTTTTGTCCTCCAAACATGGACATGGAGATCATCACTTTCTCCAAAATACTCTCATCATGGAAAATAGTACGAGAGATGGCGACCAAGATTTTTGCCTCATAGCGGCTCGGCTAAAACCGCACGGAGTCGATAGATTATATGACCCTGTACCCAGAAATGCGATTTTCAGACATTTTGCGCGTAGCGTATGATCTGAGCGCATTTTCAAAAATGTCAACAAATCGGACCTAAGTGACTCATAGCAGCCCGTCTGATTTCCGGAATGTAGTTAGATAATGGCCCTGACATACCAATAACACAGTTTTCAGACACCAAGATTGTAGCGCGTACCCAGGAGACCAATAAAAAAATAAAAAATGAGACATAAAAAAATAATTACAGCAGCCGTCTGAAAATGATTTTTATAGGTTAAGTCGGGTCAATTGATGTGGAAAGATCAATTTTCAGACAAAAAACATGTCGCCTTACATTTTTATAGCCTTTCGAACATGTCAACAAATATGACCTAAGTGACTCATAGCAATCTGTCTGAAATTCGTCGTCAATGATTGAATACGTTCCCCAGATGTGGAAAAAAATCATATCAGACAAATTTAATGTACCATGTAATTAATCAGACAACTTTTCAATTTGCAGTACCCGGTTGCATAAACGTGGGGTAAGATTACCCCGGGGGTATCGTTCAATTGTTTCATACGCACATTTATCTAATGTGTCAATGTGTATTGATAATTTGAATTAAAAATTTAATGTTAAAATAAGAAGTGGAATCTGTGGAACTGACACACTGAAGGAATTTCTAAATAAATTGTACGACATGAATATAGTACGAGGATAAAAATATAAAAAAAGTGTTTATTGACAATCACACAAATTTATTTTAATTTTTAATCGCTGTCTGACTCGTCTTCATTGTCATCGTCACTTTCGTCTTCAATTTCGCTTTGAAGGTCGTCGCAGGAATCATCAATATCTTCTTCTGTAAAATATATATTATATTATAAAATAAAAATTCTACAGTAAAGGCCATGACAAAAGTACCTTCGGTGGGTGTTGATGACTCGTCGTCTAATATGTCGGCCAGATCTCGTAATTGCATGAAAGCCGGGCAATGATCTGGCTAATGATGGTCCTAATACATAATACGTAATACGCAAATTATGCATTCCAACAATTCTGGCACGGAATCACATTCACCTCGAATGACATCTTCTACAGTTATGCTCTCGGGTAATTTCTTCTTTTCCATGTCGTTAATTTCTTGCCTGATGATTTTTCCGACATTGTTAATAGCCTCCCTGGCTTCCATATTTTTGAAGAATTCACTATTACTTATCATGTGACCCGCGTACGGAGCAATGAATTTGCGACCGTCAGACGAAATTATTTTGATTTGTCCCTGAAACGTAGCTAATATTTTTTTTACAAATGACGTGTTGCAAGAAAATCAGGGCTCTCGTTGTGCTCTTCTTGTAGGAAATCGATATACTTTTGTGATACGAAATTGTAAAAAAGGCACTCATTGTTGTTGAGAACACGTTCACGAATGAATTCGCAAATTTTGCTGTACGCTTCAGTACGACATTGTCGGTTTTTGTGCCAAGAACTTTCTTTCTCATTCGACGAATCGTTCTTGCCAGTGGTTTCTGCGACAACAACAAGCAGTTAATACATTAATTATTACCGTTCTCTTTAAATACGAATCCGGTTTCACCAGAGATGGAGTCATTAATTCTCATAATAGGCATTTATGGGATGATGTGAATCCACATGGCATTATCCAAACTAGGAACCAGCATAGATTCATGGTTAATGTTTGGGCAGGAATAGTTGGCAATCATTTGATAGGGCCATACTTTATTGACGGTACTTTAACCGGTCAGAGATATTTGGAGTTTTTGCAAAATGAGTTATGGAACCTGTTTGATGATGTGCAACTACAAACTCGTAGGAATTTATGGTTCATGCATCATGGGGCCCCTCCTCATTTCAGTTTAGATGTACGACAGCATTTACAGACAAGGTTTCTTAACAGAAGGATTGGTCGTGGAGGCCTTTTTCAATGGCCACCGCGATCAGGAGACGTTAATCATATGGATTTCTTTCTCTGGTGTTATCTCAAAAGTAAGGTGTACGCAACACCTGTGCAAACTAGGCAATATTAATAGACAGAATTGTGTTACACACACAGATGTTCAATATACTCAAATGTTAAAAAACGTATTTATGGACTGTGTCTAGTCACACGTGGGCTGGGTTTAATTTGCGCCGAGCCTAAGGCACAGCGCACACGGAGTAACTGTTTTAAAACTGAAATTGCCCACCAGTTGAGCTCGCAACCTTATTGCGACCCCGGGTATGTACAGATAGTGTAGAAGGTAGGGGGCCACACACAGATCGGATTACAATCCAGTCTCATTAATGTTTCCTCATGTGTGAACCGCACCTCTATACATAACCGGGGTCTCAAAACAGTTGCCACCTCAAATGGTTTGCAATTTCAGTTTCAAAACAGTTGCTCCGTGTGCGCTCGCCATTAGACAATTACTGTACATAATGCGCCGCATTAGTGTGACGTAGAAATATGGTGGTCAGTGTCTGGGTTCTAAACAAAAAAAAAATCAATTTTAGTGATATTTTATTTAACTCTTGAATGCCCAAGAGGGGACACCAGCGATACATTTACTCCGCGTTTCCGCAGATATCACCAGTATGGGCTGAGATTTGTCAGCGATCGGATCGTCTATACAGTCAACAAAGTAAAGTGGGGTCACGCCGGTACCCCGCTCGGTTATCTACGTTACAGTAAAATTACTCTTCTCTTTTTAATTTTTGGCTCGTTTTTTGTTAAAACAATGAGCGATTCTACTAAAAAAAATACCGTTAAATCAAAAAGAGCTAGAAGATACTGCGGAAAGTTGGGATTTCGAATCAGATGATTTCGAAATAGAGTATAGTAGTGATGAAGCTTCCGAAAACGAGGAAGATTGTGATTTTATGGAGGCAATTTCAGAAACGGAGGGCAGTTTAGAAATTCAAAGTGAGGAAGATTCAGACCAGGATCCTGACGAAATTCAAGAAAGCGATATACTGCCTACAGCTCCCAAATTGACTTCAAAATCTGGTATGGAGTGGTTCAGTCAACCCTTCCCTACAACTAGAAGACTAAGTAGAAATATAGTAGATATACGTCCTTATATCACGCAGTATAGTGATGGTGCCAAAACTTTTATAGACATTTCTTATTTATTTATAGCAACAGAAATAAAGGACCTAATTTGTTATTTCACAAATTAGGAAGCGACTAACTATTTCGATACATGGAACGCAGAGAATCCTTCTAAGCCAAAAAAAAATGGACACCGCTAGACAGAGAAGAATTAGACTGGTTTTTAGAAATTCTTATAAAAGCAGGTGCGCTCATATGCAGAAAGGAATCTACGAGAGAGATGTGGACGACTAACTCATCCATACGCCGGACATTTTTTTACCGCGACTCTTTCCAGAAATATATTTTAAGAGATTTCATTATTTTTGCGATTTGACGATAAGTCTACTAGAGGTCAGACAAGTAGATAAATTAGCTTGTATTAGAGAGATTTGGGATATGTTTGTCAGTAACTGCCAGAAAGCATTTGAACCTTATGAAAACATTACAACAGACGAACAACTAATTAGTTTCCTTTCGGGAAAAAGGCCCTTTTAGGTAATATATCAAATCAAAGCCTGGACGATATGGCATTAACATTTGGGCAGCTGCTGACACTAAGACTTCGTATTTGCGCAATCTCCAGGTATAAACTGGCAAGGCTCCAGAAGGTAAAGCAGAGAAAAACTAAGGCTTTCGTGTAGTTTGTGATTTAGCAGAACCTTTCTATAATAGTGGACGAGGAATTACCATTAATAGTTTTTTTACCAGTGTCCCACTTGGTAATTATCTTTTGACGAAAAATCTCAGCTTACTTGGCACTGTTCGAAAGAATAAAGCCGATTCTCCATTGCTCCTAAGCATGACATCACGGCCTCCGAAGTCATCACCATGGTATTCTCCATTCCGAAGAAAGGCACGATGGTTCACGTTTTGTCAAGTCGATAGTGTGGAACAAAATGGTGAAAACAAGCCGCATATGATTTTAGATTACAATAGTACCAAAGGCGGAGTCGACAACGCCGATAAACTTATACGAGAATATTCGTGTTCTCGAAAAACTGCCCGGTGGCCCTATCGATTTTTCATGAATATGCTAGATATCTGTGCTTTGAATGCCTTTGTCATATGGATTGAGAAAAACCCTGACCGGAAAAAGTAGCATCGTTTCCATCGACGCATGTTTCTACTACAACTCGAAGACGAGCTTGCTAGGAACAATATGAAAAGACGCGCCACATATACCAATCATAAATCATACGTGAAATCTGCTCAACGTGATTCTGGAATAGCCATGAAAGCACCTCAAGAACAAGAAAGTGTACAAGCCAACTCTACAATAAAACGTGCAAGATGTTACCAAGACGTGCCCAAGAAAAAATGATAAAAAAGTGAAAACAACTTGTGATCAATGTAAAAAGTTTGTGTGTAATGATCACCGTAGGAAGCAACAAACTATAGTATGTACTAACTGTCTAATCAACCAGTGAAATACGCAGATTGTTATGTGCATTCTGAAAATTCATTAACTTCTAAACTAGAATATGCAGAGTTATTTGTGTTTCGCCGACTACGTATTTTTTAAGTTTTAAGTGTACTCTTGTTTATTTATTATTTGTAATTAGTTTTGACATGATTTGCATTATAAATAAAACAGATAAAAATAGTTATTTATTATACAAGGGAAAAAAGTATTAGATTTTAGTTCGAGGTTATGTTGTCTCCCGACGCGAAGCGGAGGGAGACAACAAACCGAGAGCTAAAATCTAATATTTTTCCCGTGTATAATACACTATTTTTTTCTGTGACAGGAAAAACGACGATTCAATAGTGAAAGAACATATTATTACAATATGTTAAAGTCAGAATGTTATCAATATGAAATTTGAATTTTTAAACTAATAAGCTGTTGTAGTTCTAGCGACAATTAGACCTGCGTTGCTAAGGAAAACTTCAAAGTAATCAAATATATGTCAATTTAATTCTGTGATTTGATTCAAAAATTGCGAACTTAGTGATTGTTTAGAAGTTATTTTGGAAAATATAAAGTTAAAAAATGTCTGATTCCGAGTTTTCTCTGACTCTTGATATAAAGGAAATGTAACTTATGTTCAATAAAATATTCTAAAATCAAATATCTTCCTTTATCTATATGTATATATATATATATATATATATATATATATATATCCGGGAAAAAAGTACTCACTTTTTTCCCGTGGGAAAAAAAATAATTTCGTGAAAAGTTGTATTTTGTTACCTGTCAACAGAGATAAAATGTCAATTTTTTTTCCTGTCACAGAATTTTTATTTTCAAATTTCAAAGAAATTTAAGATATCACCCGAAAATTGGATGGGTCCTCAAGGGATCACGCACGGGTACTTACGTTGATTTGAATGACATGGATATTCCTGGGTTAATTAATAAAATTACGAGATTTAAGGAAAGTAAACGAATAATTGTTATGAAGACCTATATAATGATACCAAAATTATTTCATATACACTCATAATAAGCCGAAAACATCCAAGTTTGAAATAACTTAATATCAAAATAGCTATTTTGATTCGATTTGCATTTATAATCATCGTCTTTTATTCAGAAAGATAATCTGCTTCACACAAGTTTTGTGAACTTAAAAATGCCTGTAAGACGATGTAACCGCAAAGATCTATTCAGGAATTCAACTGTAAGCAAAGTTTGTTTGGAACCCACAGTACATTTAAAGATGGCGATGTGACGTCACCACTAATGCGGCGTATTTGCTCTTTATAGTTATACATGTCAACCGTTAGAATTGTACGACTAATATACTAAATCAGAGTTCTAAATTTACAGGGGCTATTGAATTTGTATGGTTCGCACACGATGAAATATATCTTTTTTTTACAATACTATAAAACATACTGATAGAGTGGATCGATCGCGAGTTTTTGTTCAACTCAGTATACTATCAATAGAGTAAGGTGAAAGTCATCCGTTTTCACAATAAACTATGATGAGTGCTTGTATGTAATATTGTGACATTTCGTTTGCAAAGTTTTAAATACACAAATATAAATATTTATACTGAAATATTATGATGTTGAATCTATAATCTATATGGCATTTTATAAAATTATTAAAATCGATACAATAAATGGAAATGGGATAATCGGAATTAATATGAGTTGACATTTGAAATCAACTATCACGTATCTTACTTTGTATTATTCAAAGCAGTAGTTTCGTTTGTACTGATACACAATGTAAGTAAAACTTGTCTACACCAACTAAACCAAAAATTTCTTCTTCTTAAATGTTCCATAGCAGAAAGTAACGAAAATATATATGTGTTTCAGAATACGTGTCACGGGACCTTGTTCTAATCATGGTTCACCTCAACATTGGGGGTATCGACCGACACATCTTCATTGCCAGAAGAAGTACAAGAGCTAGTGAGACACTGCAATATCAGATGGCTGTCAATCATAATTGGTTGTGATGTCAACGCACATAATACCGTGTGGGGAAGCACTAACAACAACGCGAAAGGTGAGTGTTTATTAGAATATCTCTTAGCAAATAACCTTGAGACCTTAAACGTGGGGACAACCCCCACTTTTGTCACGAGAGCAAGAGAAGAGGTCCTGGACGTAACAATTGTTAATGTTGCTACTAGAAAAAATTTAAAAGATTGGAGGGTGACGAGCGAGCCATCACTTTCCCACCATAGGATCATCGAATTTAGGATAAAGGGAGATACTACTTCGATTCCTACAATCCGAAATCCTAGAAATACTGATTGGTTTTTCTACAAGACCAATCTGAAGGACAATTTGGAACACGTCGAAGTAAATGGGGTAAATCACCGGCACGACGACCTAGAATAAAGAGTCGAACATATCAGTGTTGCCTATTGTCAAAAGCTCGTTCAGAGAAGAATGCTCCTTGGTGGAATGAGAACCTGTCAAACCTCAGAAAAGAGGTCCGACGGCTCTTTAATAGAGCCAAACGCGATGGTAATTCGCAGGGGTACACTGAGAAGCTTACTCAGTACAATAACGAGATTAGGAACGCCAAAAGGCTTAATTTTCAAGCCTTTTCTGAAAAGATCACTTCCACTCACACAGCGGCCAGACTACAAAAGGTCATGGCAAATGGGGGAACTAACCCCACAATGTCGCTAATAAAGCCAGACGGATCATACACGGAAGGTGAAAAGGAACGATAGATTCTTCTTCTTAGAACCCACTTTCCAGGTAGTGAACCAGCAACAAGCACTGAAATAACAATGAATTACTCCAAAAAATCCCGCAAGGAAGATTGGGGCATTGCTAAGAGAATATTTACCAGACAACGGTTGGAATGGGCAATAAGTACCTTTCAACCATATAAATCACCAGGAGTGGATGAAATATTTCCAGCACTCCTGCAGCAAGGGATACAGGAGATGCTTCCTCACCTGCTGAAGATTACAAAAAGCAGTCTAGCAGTGGGTCTAATACCTACAAAATGGAGAAGGGCAAGGGTAACCTTCATACCAAAAATAGGGATGAGACTGATCCCCGATCTTTTAGACCCATCTGCCTAACAGCGTTTCTACTCAAAACGATGGAGAAAGAAGTGGATAACTACATAAGAACAGAGATCCTGGAGAATATACCACTCCATAAATGTCAGCGTGCCTACAGAGTGGGTCGATCAACTGAGACGGCTCTGTATCAGCTGACCGAATTCATCCAGAGAACTCTGAACAAAAAAGAAATCGCAATGTCGCATTCCTGGATATATCTGGGGCCTTTGACAACACAACTCACGTGTCTGTCAAAGAAGCACTACAAAGGTGAGGAGTAAATGAAACCATTGTAAAATGGATGTATGAGTTGTTGACGACGAGGATAGCTGAGACACAGGCGGGGAATCAAACTACCTCAGTTAAAGCCACTCGCGGGACAATTCAAGGGGGAGTGATATCTCCCCTTCTATAGAGCCTAGTAGTAGATGAGTTGCTCTACAGGCTAACGGAGTTTGGCTTCGAATGTATGGGCTACGCTGATGCCATAGTTCTAATAGTCCTCAGAATTATTGAACAATATTGCTTGTCAGTGGGGCTAAACATTAACCCAAACAAGAGCATAGTAATTCCCTTTACCCGGAAAACAATACTTCTAGCCATGAAACACCTATCTTTAAACGGGGAAATCATAGAATGGAAATCAGAAGTTACATATCTAGGGATAACCCTAGACAGTGAGCTTCTGTGAAATAAGCATGTTGAAATAACTGCTAGTAAAGCAATAAGAGCTTAGATGGTGTACAGAAATCTAGCTGGTAAGAGTTGGGGCTGTAACCCAAAAATACTGCGATGGATGTACGCCATGATTGTGAGACCAGCAATTACGTATGGGGCAATAGTTTGGCATACAAAAGCAAGAAAGTACAGTACGAGGAAGACCCTCGACACAGTTCAAAGGCTTGCCTGTGTGTGCATCACTGGAGCTATGAGAACGTGTCCAACTAGGGCACTTGAGATCATGACAGATCTCACACCTCTACTTCTGGTGATAGAAAGATCAGCCCAAGAGGCAATTCTTAGAATATCTAATGAGAGTATTAAAAATCAGGGAGCCTGGTCCTCTCTAATAAAATACATCTCATTAGCGAATCTTCCCAGTGACGAAATGATCAAGAAAGTAAGTATCGAAAAGAGTTTCACTACGATGATAAATAAGAGGAGAGACTGGGAAAGGGAATACACTACCCAAACTCTGAAAGAAAGCACCATTAGATGGTATACAGATGGTTCAAAAACAACCACTGGAGCAGGCGAGGGAGTATTTGGGCCTGGTACCAGATACTCATTATCGTTAGGCTCCTTCACGAGCGTCTTTCAGGCAGAAATAATTGCGATCGAAAGATGCGTGGAAATGAACCTAGAAAGAAACTATCAGAAATGTGACATATCGATCCATTCTGATAGTCAAGCCTCAAAGCATTGAGCTCCCATGTCATTGACTCAAAGTTGGCATGGGAGTGCCGAAAAAAACTTGATGAGTTAGTCTGGGTTCCTGGCCGCACGGGAATCACGGGAAATGAAGAGGCCAATACACTTGACAGGAAAGGAACACAAACCCCCTTTATTGGCTCGGAGCCTTTCCGTGGTGTAGGAAAATTCTCCTATAAGAAAGAGTTTCGGAAGAAAGAGGAAACCGAAAGAGAAGCACTCTGGCCGTGCCTTCCCGGACTGGAACATTCCAGAAAGTTTCTGCGGAGCTTTGACACTGCTAGATCCAAAAAATAATTGGATCTCAGTAAAAATAATCTACATCTCCTCACGGGCTTTCTTACAGGACACTGCCGCCTTAGGAAGCACCTAATGAGAATAGGTCTAGCAGAAATTGACGAGTGTAGATTCTGTGGTGAGGAGGATGAAACTCCGGATCACCTAGGTCTAGAATGCCTCGCCATTGCAAGCCAATGCAAAAAATGTTTCGGACAAGAAATTTGTAAGAGTGAGGATATAACCTCGTTGAAGCGGTTCCAAATATTAGAGTTCATTAGAACCCTGGAACTGGAAGGCGAGCTGTAGTAGTAGGATATAGAAGAGCACTGATAGGGGGGGCACAATAAACCTTAGGTTTCAGTGCATTGTAACCTCGTTAAGATCTAATCTAATCTAATCTAAGTAAGACTTGTCTACACCCAACTAAACCGAAAATATCTTCTTCTTAAATGTTCCATAGCAGTAAGTAACGAAAATTCATGCTCACTAGATACATATGATACTTTATTGAAGATGAAATTAATTCGAAGGGGTCTTCTAAAATTTGCAAAACATGTGAAATAAAACAAAATAACGCTATTTAAATCTTCATTGATTCTAAAAAGATTCCCCCTTTTGCATCCGATAAAATAAAGTTTAATTTTAATTATATTATTTCTATCCGGAGGTGGTGAATATAGGTCGTACACTATAAAAATTAGAGAAAGTGTGAGGTAACATTTGAACAACGTTGCCAGACTTTGAAAGTAGTATGGGGATTGAGGAAATGAAAAACAATGAGGTTATATTGATATTTAATATCAAAAATATTTGACCGATAATTATATTATTAGTTGATAAATACTCATCTTAAATTGTCTCTTTTGTTCAAATAACAAGCTTATGTGCGGTTTCATGGTTTTACGCTTCGTTTATCATCATTTTGTCACGAACTACTCATTCTCCTATTTTGAAAAATCAAAGTCTCATCTAGAAGAACAAATTGATATAATGTTGCTTCTTTCTCTTCCTTATATTTTCTTAAAAATTCAAGGGTTTTTATATAAATATGAGGTATTCTATACACCAATTATATTTTTGACACATTATTTTTGTTGTCAATTTATTTTTTAAATGTTGTTATTGACATTTTACCTACGAAAATAAAAAATATTTTGTTGTTCTTGAGCTTCTTGTGTTTTTGTAGTACTATTTTCATCCATATTTTTTTGATTCTGTTACGAAATAGCATACCGTGTGTATTAATTTATCCCATCCGACGTTATCAAAACGTTTAAATAAATAAGAGAAATATTACAATACTATACGAGAATATGCTTTCGTCAACAACGCACACTTTTCTGCAAATGCATGTAATTCTTATTTAATTCAAATCTTGCATTACTTTTGAAATGCCCTTTTATTTCCATTATTTTTCCCAGAGTACTTCTCACTTTACCCTTGATCGTTACGTGATTTACTTCTAGGTATTATTAAAACTCTTTTCTATAGATTACCAATCACCCATTAACATGTTTTGCAATATTCAATCAAAACATCTGATTTTCGAATTACGTATGTTGTAACTGCTTTTTAGTATTGTTTTATCGTCCTCATTTTTGTTAAGATATAAATTTATTTCTCAATTCCACTTTTCTTTTAAATATCACTTTATATGCAGTATGTTATTCGAAAAGCGTGATCAAAATACCCGTTTATGTTGTTTATGTGTATTCCTTGCAACTAACATCTGGTATTGTCTTTGAAAAACGTGATCCTTTTTCAAATTGGATTTAAAAAATGCAGTCATGTCAGTTAGAGTTAAATGTACTATATATCAGATTTACTATTTCTTGCAATTCACAATTTGACATTTTGAAAAGTTTTGAAAACGTTTGTGAAACAAGAATATCGTATTCTATGCGCACACTTCGTATCGATATGCCTATTTAGCCTCTCCAGCCTCTTACACTTCTTCCAAAGTCAGTTTAAAAAGATGATTTTACCAGGGCTCTGTGATATTTCGTTAATAATATACAACCAGTGCCATATTATCCAATAGGCTGACTAGGCTATAGCCTAAGGCGCTGTGAAAGAAATAGGCGCCGACTGACCAGATTAACCACTAACGATAGTCACAATTCGTGCAAATCATTTTTGCTGTATACGTATTTTTTTCGTGGAGATCGAATGTATTGTAAGGCACCAATATTAAACAAAATTTTATTGACAACATTAGTGAATAGAGACATCATTATTTCAGTCGGCCGGGTTTGAATGCTTGGATAGATTGAAAAGCACTGCTTTACATCCATATATTTTGATTATCAATGCGGTATTGTGGTAACTATAGACACCGCACATAAACAAATGAATAGTAGGTTCACTCTAAGCTCCTCCTAGCGCGATGTCTATCTCACTCGGTCTCCGATGCTACTCTTTTTCGGTATCCTGAAACTCCGAATCGATCGATATACAGTTACCGTGTGTCTTCTGTAGTTGAAGGTACGAGCGGAGTTGATAGTATACCGGGCGGACTGTCTTTTCAGTGAATTATTTGATATTATTACGGGATATTTATTAAAAAGAAAATGCTACGAATGTGTTGTGTAGACGGTTGTAGAAGAAGAGATTGAGCAAAAACATCTTCCTTCAGATTTCCCAAGGATGACACAAGGTAAATTTTACAATATTATTTAGCAAAGAATAATAGTAATTTTGTTATAAGAAGCAGTGTAGTAGATGTTACTGTGTTTCAAAATAAAATATTACCAATATATATTTTCAGATGTCAACGTTGGAAACTAGCCTTAGGCTTTGTTGATTGTCACAGGTATGCCAATTTGGACGCAGATGCAACAAAACATTAAGAGTGTGCGATAGATACTTTTCTCAAGAATATTATATGTGCAGTAATAGCAGAACCAATCTGCAATATAATGCAGTTCAGTCCTTGAATTTGCAAAAAAATAGTTCCCAAAATTTTTTAGATGGCGGTACAACTTTAAAGGAAGTCGCAGTTCAAACTGATTTTAAGACAATGCTGCACAGTCAAGGTATGTTATTATACTTATCGATGGCGTGTTTTGGATAAAATAAATATATGTAAGTTAAGTGTTTTATAGCAGTTTTATTTTTCAGACGATATGAAATATCAAGATGTTTATGTTCAAACAGAAGGCGAATTTTTTTCAGAAAATGTTGAAAATGGTAACGATGTTTCTACTCTAACTTCTGTGGTTACCAGAGGTATTTAATGTTTTTTATAGCTATTTTTATTTATTTATTTTTACGTCTATTATGATTTCGTGGTTAATAAGTAATACTCATTTAAAAGTGGTGGCGAAAGTTTAATCCTTTATAGAACTTTTGATTTGTTTTAGATCAACATTTACAGACCTCAATGACGCTTACGGCCAATACTCCTCGAAAAAAAGTGTTGAGAGAGGAGATAAAGTGTTTGGAAAAATCAACTGTGCCTATTCAGTGTTCAGGAAAGTTGAAAACCGGAATATCGTTTGAAGATATTTCCAAATATTTGGAAACTAACTACTCATAAGATGCCTGCAAACTTCCAACGTCTCAGATAAGTTTATTAAATAAATCACCTAAAGGTTGTAGGTACACAGACGATTTTAAAAAGTTTGCTTTGAGCGTTTACTTTTTAGGACCTAAAGCATACAAGAAATTTTCTACTTTGTATCGGTTACCTTCCAAAAGCACGCTCAACCGATTTACCCGCCGTTGGGCAGTCGACGAATTTATTTTTCGCCTTATTGATCTTAGATCTCGACTATTAAGTGATAAAGAAAAAGATTGCATTATATGCCTTGATGAGATGTCATTGAAAACTCATTTATTTTATGATTTATCAAAGGATAAAATAGTAGGCTTCCAAGAATCACTTTCAGCAGAAAACGAATCCGAACCAGCAACTAGTGCATTAGTTGTTATGGCACGGGATGTATCAAGCAGCTGGTAAACAACCGCTTGCCTACTTCTTTTATAAATCAACGGCGCCTTCAAATGAAATAAAAGACATTTTGTTCGAAACAGTTAGAAAGTTACGTGATATCGGTCTAAATGTGCTAGGTGTGGTGTCTGATCAAGGTTCTAACTTCCAAACATTAGTTAAAAGCTACCTTAAATTGAACACAGACAATGTTTTTTTACGTAGATAATATCAAGCTTGTTTACTTTTTTGACGTGCCACACTTACTTAAATCTACTAGGAACAATTTTTTTTGAAGTGAAACTTTTTATGGGACACTAGCGTTTTGTCATGAGAGTTAACTCGTCGAGCTAACAAAACTGTTAACTCCTTGTGAGAGAGGCGGAAAAAATTAACGAAGATCCGCACAAAGAGGAGACGCCGAAAATAGTCGCAGGGCATTGTTTATTGATGGCGATCATGTTATTCCGTTTATCAATCCCCACTTCGCTGCGCGAACGATAAAGTGAGAACGCATTCGGGGGGAAAAGGATACCAAAAGCGCTTAATAATTTCTGCCGATATTGGTATAATCCAGTGCGAAATTAATATAGAAATTGTTTACCTTTAAAATTAAGGCGATAAAAACTAGAAAATTTCTTTGCATTGTGTATTTATTTGTATTATTTTGAAAAAAATATGTAATAAAACGTAACAAGAGTATTGAAATATATTGAAAAAGGAAATAAACAGGTATACTTGTCCGTACAGATAAGTTCTGTACTCATTAAAGTTTAAGCATAAACTGTGTTATCTCCTACTTTCCGCATTGAGACCAACGCGCATCGTGGGCGTGTCCACTTTCAAACTTTCAGCTATATTTGCTAACCTGTACGTAGAAGAGCAAGTAAGTCTCAGTTCATCAGAGAAAGTCGTTGTAACTAGTGTTGCTTTATTTATGGAAATATTTTTTTTTGTAATTGTAATTTAAAATTATTTTTTGATAAATGAAAATGAATGGACAAAAAACTTCAATTTCAGTCGTATATATATATATATATATATATATATATATATATATATATATATATATATATATATATGTATATGTCTATTAAATTATTTCATATTAAAAATTTTTTAATATTGTTTTTATTCTCAGTTATTGTCAATGAAGATACAAAAAATGTATGCGTCAGTCCAAAACTAACAGCGTCAAAAGTGAAACTTTTCATGTAATTCAAAAACTGTCAATGAGTGTACAAAAAAATACATTGCAGCAAAGAAAAATTGACTGGAAATTATAATAAAAATGATTTATAATAAAAATCAAGAAAAATCTACAGACTATCCCGAATTAATTACTACGGAAGTTTCACTTGTATGTATATGTATATAGTTTTATGTATATGTAAATAATAGTACGTACAAGTGAAACTTCCGTAGTAATTAATTCGGGATAGTCTGTAGATTTTTCTTGATTTTTATTATAAATCATTTTTATTATAATTTCCAGTCAATTTTTCTTTGCTGCAATGTATTTTTTTGTACACTCATTGACAGTTTTTGAATTACATGAAAAGTTTCACTTTTGACGCTGTTAGTTTTGGACTGACGCATACATTTTTTCTTACTGGTTTGAGTTACCAGAAGGAACTACCAATAAAATGTATTTGGATACATTTTACAATTATGAAAAAAAAGGAATTTGGACTCTGTCCAAAATTAACTGACGAGCATATGTTTCCAATTAATTTTCAGAAAATGAAAGTAAAATATGCTTCTCAGATTTTTAGTCATTCTGTTGCAGTTGCTCTTAATACGTACATACATACGTATCATTTTAAAGTTTTGCCTGCAGATGCCAAAGTAACTGCTAAATTCATTAAAACAATGAATGATGTTTTCGATTTATTAAATTTGTGCCATTCAAATAATTTCAATGCATTCATGGGTACCCAACAACAGTTTCAGCTAATGGAAGAATTTGAAACTTTACTGAAAAATGTCCGTGTGGTTAACAGTGAAGGAAAAATTTTAACAAATAAAATGAAATTTATATTTGGGTGGAGGCTTACAATAAAATCAGTTAAAGCCCTTTGGGGTATATTAAAATCAAAGGGTTACAGCTTTTTACTGACAAGAAATTTAAACCAAGACTACCTTGAAAACTTTTTTGGGCAAGTTAGAAACTGTTGTGGTAATTCAAGAAACCCTACGCCTATACAGTTTTCTAGAGCATTCAAAAAGTTGTTTACTCTGAAGTATTTAGACCATGTTGACGGCGCCAACTGCACTAATGACATTAATGAATTGTTGTTAAATATTACTCCAGGCTTGGCAGAAAACTGTAAAGATCTCATTTTACCGTCAATAGAACCATCAAATCCTTTGAAAGTCTTTACAACTGATTACAGGAATCTAAACAGTAGCGATGGCAACGCGTTAGTTTACGTTACTGGTTATTTATTAAAAAAATGTATGCAGCAACATTCCTGCGACATATGTATTGCTTTTAATGAAAGAAATACCTTAAGAAAAGAAACAACCATTTTTTCTCAGACAAAAGCCTATGTCAGCAATACAAATTTTCCATTTGGTGGGCTCAATGTACCTAGCCAGAATTTTGTTGGATATATTACCCAGCTTGAAGATATATTTGTAGTTAACTTCAATAAATTAGCATGTAAAAATTCTATCGGAGCGACGTTAAAAGATCTTTTTCATTTACGCATCCTTGTAAAAATTTTCCTTCAAGTTATTTCTTATCTCTTTATACAAGAGTGCGTTTATATTACACAATTAAATTTGCAAATCGTGAAATAAAACTTAAAAAATCTTATAAACCCAATACAAAATTACAAATATTACAAAATTTGTAATTATTCCTTTTTGCTTTGCCTCATAAGTTTGGTTTAGGATTATTTTCTTAACTATATGTTATTATTCAATATTGTTCTTATATGCAAAACAAATTCTAAAGAATGTTATAGAATCTGGTATAATTTTTAACTATTTTAAATATATAGTTGTTCATGCTTCCTATTTTTATATTGTAATGTATACATGAGGATTTGATTTATTCTAAGTATTTGTATACTTAGAACCTTGATAACTTAAACATCGATAACATAATAATCTCTATAAATTCATAAAATTTTGTGCTCCCTTCCCCTCTGAGTCCAAAACCTCCTTTACTTAAAATACGAACCCTCTATAACTTAAACGAATAATTTTGGCATCGCACGTCAGTAACTCAAAGTTGTAACGACGACGACCTTTGTAACTTGAATCATCTATCAATGAGTCGTCATTTGAAATGAATTAACAGGTGTTTACCAAATGGCTCAGTACAGTAACTTATTTGTATCATTAGCTTGCAGCCGTCTATCTCTATAATTCCTGAACAAAGCTCATAAACGGACCTCCGTAAGTAAAAATATAAACCAATAAAAATTCCTTAACTTAAACCCTTAGTAAATAGAAACCTCAATAACTCAAATTATTTAACGTCTCCCTGGGTCTTTATCTTATCATCGAGGTTCTACTGTATATATTTGTACATTTTTGATGAATTATTTTATTTATATAATGTAATAAAAGCTATTTTAATCGATGATTCTAGTTTATTGCTTATGAGTAATTTTATATTCCCTATTAAATACTAAAACGTACCCTGCATAACAAAACAATACCTATCGTTTTTTGAAATAGTTTTCTAACAATGTACAACTGTACGTCGTCAATGACTATTATATTCAGCACTAACAGGAAATGTTTATTGTTTGTATTGTAAATTATTTAACCGTACAAAAACGAATTATTTCATGACTGGATTCAACGACTGGAAAAATGCCCATCGGATTTCTGAACATGAAAACTCTTCTGAACACTGTGAAAATGCGAAGTTCATAAGCAGTACCTTGCAGGAAGATATTACTGGGTTAACATACTTAAACGAGTAGTTGCAGTTATACAATTTTTGACATCGCGTGGCTTAGCATTTAGGGGTTCTAGTGAAATATTTGGAGCTATTGATAACGGCAACTACCTAGGTTCGTTAGATCATTTAGCAGAATTCGATCCGTTTCTGAAAACCCACATTGAAACAAAAGGCAATCCAGGAAAAGGAAATGTTTCTTATTTGTCATCAACTATTTGTGATGAATTTATAAAACTCATGGCGGTTGATCTAAGAGAACAATTTGCATCAGAAATAAAAAACACGAAATATTTTGCAATAATCATAGATTCTACACCCGACATATCCCATACTGACCAACTTACTGCTGTTCTCAGATATGTAATTGAAAATGGTTCTGTAGTAGAACGATTTATTACATTTAATGCTAAGGTAGGGCACAAAGCTTCAAGTATGGAAACAGCAGTTTTGAAAGTTTTAGGACATATGTCATTAGACATACAGAACTATAGACGACAATCTTACGATAACGCTAGCAACATATCTGGTCGATATTCTGGTTTGCAAGCTAGAATCAACGGAAAGAACAAATTGGCAAAATGTATATCATGTGCTGCCCATTCACTGAATTTAGTAGGAACCTGCGCTGCAGAGTGTTCTCCTGTTGTAACAAATTTCTTCTTGTTTGTGGAAGAAATATACACTTTCTTTTCAACATCAACCTATAGGTGGGAAATAATGAAAGAGTGTTTAATACGTAACAGGACTGTGAGTGGGTCTACATGTGCCTAAAAAACTTTCAGCTACTAGATGGTCAGCTAGAGTCGATGCCTGCACCGCTCTTTATGACAGTTACGATGCTTTTAAAGAAGCTTTGATTTTTATTGTGAATGATACCTCGCAAGCACATAAAACAAAAGCTGAGGGGAAGGGTATATTGCAAAAAATGTTAAGCTTGGAGACTGGTATTATACTCTATTTCTGGAGAGATACTTTAATTCAATTCCACAAAACAAGCCAGTCTTTGCAAAAGCAAAGTATGGATATAGTGACAGCCGTTCAACTCTATAAATCACTAATTCACTTTGTTACGGAAATGAGAACAACTTATAACAAATACGAGGAAAGCGGTAAATTGTTAACAAAATGTAGTACTTATACTTTGGATTCGAAAAGGAAGAAAAAAAGGAAATGTTTGCCAGGAGAGAGTGATGTTGGAGAAACTACTTTTGATGGTAGGACAGATATGGAAGTAAATATGTTCTAAGACAATATAGTATCAGAACTCGAGAGGCGAAAAAATTCGTACGATGAAATCAATGGATCTTTTGGTTTTCTTACAAACTTAGAAAACACTGAAGACAATATAATAAAAGAAAAGTGCAGACATCTTCAAGGAATTTATACTAGAGATTTGGATTGTAATTTTGAAAATGAATGTGTACAATTCAAATATTTTATTCAAACTCTGGTCCCACCTAACTCTGAGAAAAAAACATTAAAAACTATGTCATGGTTGCAAACACTCCGCAGCAGAAATTTAATTTGTAAGTTTTCTAACATGGACATTATTTTAAGAATATATATGTGTCTTCCAGTGACGAATTGTACAGGCGAAAGCTCCTTCTCCGTGTTAAAACGAGTAAAAAATTACTTAAGAAATTCTTTAACAGACGATAAAACTGCTGTCCTCTCAACATTATGTATAGAATGTGAGGCACTAAAAGAAAGAAATTTTGACGATATCATACAAAAATTTTCAAGTATTAAGTGTCGTAAAATCCACCTTTAAATAATCGATTTATACATTTTCACAAATACATATATATTTTGTTAAACGCGTTTTATTTTACTTGTATTTATATTTTTACTTTCCTAGTTTAGAGGCGCCAAACTGATGTCAGCCTAGGGCGCTCTGTCTTAATCCGGCCCTGTATACAACAACTCCATATTAAATGGCTAGCGTTTATTTGAACGCCCCTCCGCCCCCATAAACAAACAGCTGTAGTTTCTCGGAGAATGCGGTGCAAAGAAAATCATTCATGGAGCATATTGGTGCATTGGGAGTGCATAATGACCATATATATGTTTTTGTTCAAAAAATTTATTGGAGAGGGCGAACTTAACTGACCTCAAAACAGAAAGTGGAGAAACCTTCCTTAAGTCATATTATATAAATAAAATATTTTTTCTACTTCTGTTACCAAAACCGCATCCAATACACGGATTTGACATGCTCAAAACCATTATTTAAACACTAGTGTTTGAAATGCAAAAATTCGTTTATCTTTTGTTTTTTAAACATCATATCACGTGAATCTTTCGTATTTTAAATTTCATGTTCTTTGATAATTTTGTTGTTATGTGTCATTTGATTTGACAGTGACTGTTAGCCATCATCCGCAATGATACGAATAGAAGTAAGATATAATATAATTAAGATTTCGTTCCGCTTCGCTCCACTGGTGCCCAATAAAACTCGAGACTAAATTAATGTTTTTAACAATTGGTACTTAATATACTATTATTGTCCTATACCGTATACCTTTACATCACTATAGAAAACAGTTTTTTGATAAACTGGCAATTAGGTAGGACCCTAAGTAGTATTAGTCCAGGGCCACAAAAATTCACGATCCGCCCCTGTGCAAATTGAATTGAAAAATTGACCCCTCCCAGCGTTCTTCATACTTTTCTCTATTAAGAACAAAAACAATTTTAATCCATACTAAATGTATGCTCTTATCTTTTGTGAAAACCCACATTATAATATCGAAAAGTGAACGTGTGGGCCGAGATCTTGGCAACCGAATAATTTGGCCTTTGGTTATAAATCGAAATTTAGCTGGAAAAATGTTTCTTAATCGGTAATAATTATGTACATTCTTTTAAGGCAATAGATAAATGTGTGTAAATAAATTAAACTTGGACAGTGGATATTATAGTAAATTGCTTATTTGCTTTAAATTTTCAAAAGTTGAACTCTACTTACTTACGGAAGATAACAATGCCGATTTTGGATTGAACGTCTTGTATGTTTTTCTAGTTTAGATATATTAATTTTTATTTATGATTCATGTGTGATATTTGGATAATTTAACTTTAGTTCTTATTTTCCATACGACAGTTAGATAATATCCGGTGAGACTGAGCAAGGTGCTCATGAAATTCAATGAAAGAGAAAATAATGCAAATTCACATTTTATTATGTAAGCAATGTCAAATGCAACATGAAAATTTTATATTCACGCAACTCTAAATATGATATGCAGATGGCGTCCCTTACTGTCAATACAGTGCGTTAATCTGATTCCGAAGTTTCGTTAAACCCTTTCAAGCATATCGACAAGTTTGTGGACATAGTTTAACGAACATTGTTCTTAAGGAGATCCAGAATCACATTCCTCATCACTTAAGAAAGTAAAAATGTTATCAGGCATTGCAAAACGCACTTCACATTAATTTTGTCGAGATACAAAATCACGTGGATTTTTTTGTTATGTTTTTTGGCCGAAGGACATAGTCCATTTAGCCATGAGCTGCAGTACCAAAAAAGGTACCAAATATATTAACTGTAAGAATCAATTTGGAGAGGTTAAGGATATACGTTTCACACCCAGGGGTCTTTCAGGGTGGCTAACTCACAGAATAGGTATACCACGGTACTGATAGGAAATAATCAGCTTAGGTTCACTTACAAAGGAGAAGAAGCTACCTAATATTACAGCATGCTTTAATGAATGTCAGTAAAACGTTATAAACAGGCAGATTTATTAATTACAGTAAGTTCATTACATTGAAGGGAGGTAGAACATCGATTTTTATTAGATCCCTATACATATCTTCTGTTGTGTATATTTATTACATTAAAAAAATGTGTTCCAGGACGCATATACGGTTACAAATGTCGTACAAGTTCGAATCAATTACTTTTATTTTATTAAGATGTGCGGGATAGCATGCGTGACCAAACGTAAGTCTACTTATAGTGACTATACTACTACGCGGTAATTGATAGTTTCTGTACCAGTATTGATTGGAAATTTCTGGATGTAAGAGTGTATATTTTGTAGGTTTTTCAATGCAATAATCATGCCATAGATTTTTCCATCTTTCTTTTAGCTTAATTTTAGATTGATTTAGGCACACATCCACGGTTATTGTATTATTTATTGGTAGTCCATTTTTTACGGCTTCTTTTGCTAGATTGCCCACATGTTCATTATGATGCAGTCCAATATGTGCTTTTATCCACAAAAAATTGATATCGAAATCTTTTGGGCGTAGCTCTTCGATTTTCAGTTTAATTTTTGAAATGATTTGATTTTCAAAAGTAGCATTAATATCAAAATGTTGGCTAATGCTCGTGGGAACTGATAAGGAATCCGATATTATGACGGATTTTTTATAACCATCTCGTTCAATGAATTCAAGAGCTTTTATAATTCCGATTGCTTCTGCAGAAAAAATAGAAGCAACGTTATTAGAGGTTTGTTCCTACAAGAAATTTCTGACAAGTTAGCAACCGTTAGAAAACAGCTTCTACTGCGCATGTCAAAGTAATTGTTGTCTTGGATTGATTAGGAACTGCTTGTTGGAACGTCTGACACGTTAATCATCGTTAATGATTCTAACTTCATACTCTCGAATATTGCACAGAAGATAGAAAACATAACCTATGTTGTATGTTCAAAATTCAAATTTATTTTATGATAAATATTTATTGGGGTTTGAAAGCGAACACCCCTAGACAATAGAAACATAACTTTAGATCAAATGAGGAAATATAAGAGGACATTTCACAAGGAGATGTTACAAATTGAGAAAGAAAATATTGAAATAGGAAGACACACATTGAGAGAGAAAAAGTTGAAATAGAAAGACACAAATTAAAATCTATGTAATTAAAAAAATCACTGTTGTAAGAAAGTGAGGAATCAACTATTAAAAGAAAGATCATTTTTTGTAAAAATTTAAGTGTATTTACTACCATTTTAGATTAAATATAATGTTTGTAATTAAGGTAGTTGATTTATAATAAGCCATGTAGAGATTTAGAAGCTTTATTATATATATTATTATTAAATTGTCTATATTCTAGTTTATAGCTTCTAAAAAACCAGATACTGAAGCCAGCAGTGAGCCATTTTTCTAATACAAATATTACTTTCAAAATCGTACTATTTTATTATCTTAGAAATATCAAAACACATATGCTACTAAAATATTAATCCATCACTAGCAGCAAATTGCTCAGAAATTGATATAATTAGTTCACTGCTAACTCTATAATGTTCTAGAAACTACTGCTTGTTGAATTGTTTGCCAGTAAAGTTATTAGATACTTTATTACTACTTAAATAAACTAGGAAATAATTATAGTTTATAACCCACATAATATAAAATCAAGCAACAAATTATGATTATTTACATTCTCAATCAAATCAAATGTCAAGACTGCGGTAAAAGTTCATTGCGCATGTTCCCGACAAGTTATCCTCACACAGTTCTGACAATCAGCCAACCATCTGAAAAAAGTGTCGGAACAACCTACAAACTGTTTGCTGACTATCATCTATCTTAGTAAGAACGCGTCGCGGTCAACTGCACAGAATCCGGACTGTCGAGGACTGTTTCTGATTCGTGTAGGAACAAACCTTAAGTATAAATTGCGTTTGAACTTTCACTGATGGGGCATAAAATGCGAACCCTACACCACTGGATTGTTTGGAAGTATCCGTATACAGAGTTTAAAATCTAACTGGAACAAATTCTGTAACTTGATAAATAAAGGTTTATCGCAAAATTCCTGAAACACGTCAATTTTTATTCTCAATGGGGTATATCGCAAAGAGATTTGTTAATCTTTTTAATTATCTGGGGGGGTTGCCGACAAC
Organism: Galeruca laticollis; assembly: GCA_963921935.1. Taxonomy (NCBI): domain Eukaryota; kingdom Metazoa; phylum Arthropoda; class Insecta; order Coleoptera; family Chrysomelidae; genus Galeruca; species Galeruca laticollis. The sequence goes on along the minus strand of OY998179.1, from coordinate 50,743,625 downwards.
CCCAGCTTTTTTTTTAAATGGAAGGGTAGGTTGATTAATTTTTTATTTGAAAGCTTTTTCAATTGTAAATACAATTCCACTTTTTTTGTTACTTTTTATAAGCATGTGTCGGAAAAAAATGAAATCAGGAAATATTTACTCCAATTACTTTAATGCAATAAATGTTCAAAGTGTTCTCCACCTTGTTGCTGACAATATTCTAATCGATTATAAATAGCATTCCGAACATTTTGTAACACTTCCGGCGGTACTTGCCTAATTTCGTCCCTGATTCTTTGTTGAAGATCGGCGATGTCGTTAGGTTTAGTAGCATAAACTTTGATCTTTAGATATCCCCATAAAAAATCTATTGGAGTAAGATCGGGTGATCTTGCTGGCCACTCAACTGAGCCCCTTCTTCCAATCCACCTATTTGGAAACACTTCGTTAAGATAGGTCCGTACATTTAGAGCAAAATCTGGTGGTGCCCCATCTTGTTGAAACCACATCCGTTGGTCAAATAAGTTGGGATCCAAATTATTGGGGAATGAATTTACTAAAGTAGGAATCAGCTCTTCTTGGAGCGTATTAAGGTATGTTTCTCCGGTTACGTTTCCATTGAAATAAAAGGACCTACCATGCGATCCCCAATAATTCCAGCCCAGACGTTTGGTTTTTGAGGCCTTTGGGTATGGGATTCACGAATCCAACGGGGATTTTCGCCAGCCCAATAACGACAGTACTGTCGATTGACGTGCCCATGCAGCCTCATCAGAAAACAACACCCATTCCAAAGCAATTTGTCCACCATCGATAGAAGCCATAATTCGTTCGCAAAATTCGAGTCTACGATCAGGATCATCTTCGTTAAGCTCCTGCAGGTTTTGCATCTTATATGGGTGCTTTTTGACTTCTTTAAGAATTTTTAGAACGCTTGTGTGACTGACACCATGAACGCGAGCTATTTGCCTAGCTGGAGTAACAGAATTTTCTCCAACTTCCAACAATATGTTCAACTGAGCTCCTTCGTCAACTTTTAAAACCTTTTGTCGAGGAGCATCCCTTACACGGCCCAACTCCCAATATCGAGTTTCAATTTTGCTAATCGAACCTCGATTAATTGAAGGTAATTCTGGATGAACTTCAGTAAATAATCGAGCGACTTCAGCCTGTGTTCGACGTCTGTCCCCATATCCGATCATCATTAAAATTTCGATAGGATGCGTATCGGTTAAATAGGGTATTTTATTATTTCTCGTTTGATATTTACACGTTGAAATACAAACAAGTACTAACAAATCACGTTCAGTTCAAATTAACCAAAAAACTATCGAGCAGATTTTTTATTGGGCTTATCAAGTAAGAGAAAATGTACCTATACATTAAAGTAATTTGAGTAAATATTTAATTATTTCATTTTTTTCCGACACATTGCTTATAAAAAGTAACAAAAAAAAGTTGAATTGTATTTACAATTGAAAAAGCTTTCAAATGAAAAATTAACCAACCTACCCTTCCATTTAAAAAAAAAGTTGGGGTTGTATGCAGATAATTAAAAAGATAAACAAATCTCTTTGTAATATGCCCCATTGAAAATAAAAATTGACGTGTTTCAGGAATTTTGCGATAAGCCTTTATTTATCAAGTTATAGAATTTGTTCCTGTTAGACTTTCCACTCTGTATATTTTAATGTAATTATCATATTTTGATGAATAATGTGATAGTATATTCTTACTGATCATTAGATTATGATTATAATTTGGAATTTCAACATGTACGTATTTCAGTGATGTGAAGAAATCATTAAGTTGATATATCTTGGGAACATCTAAATTAATAATTAAATTATAATTTTCCCTAAATGCCTGGCATGTAATGGGCGAAGGTTTTTTGGCCCAATATGTGTTTGTAAGGTCATATATATTTAAATTTGAAATATTTTTAATAATTGTTGGCTGTCTGTAATGGAATTTAATAATTAATTTTTGTGATAGTAATGTTCTACAAAGTTCTAATGGCGGTTGTAAGGCTTCAACTCGAAGTGCTTCTACTGGTGTAGATTTCATTGCTCCGATACAAAGTCTTAGGGCATTGTTCTGTACAATTTCTAATTTTTTTGCAGTTCCATATAGAGTACATCCATAATCTATAATCGATCTTATATATGCTTTGTAGAAAGTTATGCAAGTATAAGGATCGGCTCCCCCTCATGGCCTTCGTATTAATTTTAGGAAGTTTAAACCTTTATTGCATTTTGTAATAAAACTCTCCACATGAGTTTTCCAAGTAATTTTTTCATCTAAAATAGTACAAAGGTAAACAACTGATGTTGAGACTGGGTATGGAATCGCGTTTATTGTAATATTGTCCATGTGCGGTAAGTTATGGCGTGTAAAAAACATAATTCTCGATTTTTCTGGAGTAATCAGAAAGCCTAATGAATCCAATTTCTGTGTGATGGATATTACCGATTCCTTTAGATTTGTCAAAGTATCTGGGTAGGTTTTATCGGAATTATACAGTATCCGCGTATTGGATTAGTTTGTTTTTAACTTCTTCATAGAGACTGGCTGTGAATATATTAAATAATAATGGAGAAAGTACTGCTCCTTGAGGTAATCCTGTGTAAGTATTTCGAAGGTTTGTAAGTGAATTGTTTATAGATCTGACATAAAATTTTCCATATATAATCAAGTTACACATTACATTACAAATTCTTCTTGGTATCCCAATATTGACTAACTTTTCCCGTAAAAATATTAAGTTACCCGAATCATATGCTCTTTTAATATCGAGAAATGCTGCTCCTAGGTAATAATTTTTTGAGAAACATATTTGTGTGTCGGTCACCAGTTGTAATATGACCTCATTGGTGCTACATCCTCTTCCAAAACCATATTGACCCGAAGGAAGTGTTGATATAGAAGTCATGAAAAATTCTAATCTCTGTTTGATAATTCGCTAAAATGTTTTTAATATACACGATAGCAAAGTTATGGGTCGGCTAAGTCAGGATTTTTTCCGTTTTTATGTATGGGTACTACTATTGATCTTTTCCAATCTTCAATCATATTATTATGAATCCAGACATCGTTGTATATTTCTAGTAAAAACAGTTTAGCGTTATGTGCTAAATTCCATATCATGTCATATGTATGCCACAAATTTTACATTTTACAAATTTTAGATAAGAATCTTTTAACAAATTTTACTGAATAGATTTATAACTGATATAAACAAAAAGAAAGAACTTTTCAATAATTTTAATAATATAATTTCTCATAACCTCTAAATCTTATTCAGGAAGATAGCTAAAACCAGTTGCTAAGGTATTTACTAGAAGTACAGAGATATATTGAGTGCTATTCAGATCTATTTAAAAATTATTGGAAAATAATAAGTATCAGTTAGTGTAAACATTTCTTTTTCTTATTAATTATATAATATCTTAATTATTTTGTTTAAATTTAAATATAAACGTATCCTCACTCACGATAATTCCCTACAAATAATTAAGAGTTTCATCTTGAGGACTGAAGTTAGCTGGCCTTTTACTTTTAAAACTAAACAGATATTCATCTATTACTTCATTAATTTCATTTGGCGCTCAACAACTAGATTTATAATAATATAAACCTAATAAATAATTGAAATTATAAATAAATGAATAAAAAATAAAATAACATAACAATTGACAAACCCAACGTGTGGCAAATAATATTGAATAATTAATTAATATTCCACATGAAGTAACGCTGGCGGATCCAGCATTCTTTCTTTCGGAGATTGATTTGTTGTTATCGGCTGATTTATATTTTCAGGCAATTCTTCCGGAAATTATACGTGTAGGCCCTGGGTTCCCTATCCTTTAAAATACATGTCTACATCGACACGGAGGCGCATATAGCCCCTCCGTGTCGATGTTGGTTGATGTCCTGAAAACTCGGGATCTTCCAATTGAAGACACAAATGAGCGTTTGGTTTCCCTGCTGAAATCCGTTATTTTGTGTTTTCCCATGTTTCGATTAACATCTTTGCTCCCAAATTTCACATCCTTATTTGGTTATGCCGTGCTGATGAGGCAAAATGAGCCAGAAACATGCATGTCCACGGTTACCATTCTATTTCAGTAGCCCTTTATTTTGCGTGAATTACCCATGAATATATTTGTTGTTGTTGTTAACATATCACGCGATATTCCTACATCTTCTTTGTTATATATATATATATATATATATATATATATATATATATATATATATATATATATATATGGTACATGTCATGTCATTCTATTAGATATAAAAAGGAGAAATAAGAGTTATGTTTATGTTCGATGAATGTATGCTTTCATTATCAAAAATTGTTGATGAAATATACAAATATTAAGATTTAGTCTTATTACATATGCCGTATCGTAATAATCAATAAAACAGCTCTCTACATACTACATATATTAACTTTATTTAGTTGTTTTATTTGTGAATGCCCTTTTCCAATTACAAATTGTAACGATAGATTATCTATCGTTATTTTTAGCATTATTTTCCAGATAATTTATTTTCAAAACTCTTTTTCTACGCCCTTTTCAACAAACATTATTTTAAAAGATCTCTTTTCTGCGTTCATATAATAAAACAATTCATATTTTTAACTTTTTTTCGTTCCAGTTACAGAGTCTGTATTTTTTGTCGATATTAAAAATTCATGCAGGTGTTCAGACATAAACATTTTTTGCGCCTGACACCAACCGAATATTCTAGAAAATTGTAACAGTCAAGGCTTTAGGCCCTCCCCTATTTTCAAAATGAACCAATAATCATCATAATTATTTTGGCGTCGTTCGACAAGCCGGTAAATTTTTAATTTTCCCTCAAAAATAAGAGTCTAGCAAAGGTCTTGGTACCGAATAGACGTACCTATTTCTACCATAAAAATAGTTTTTCTAAAACAGTCCTATGAAATGTTTAGTTATGATACCATATAAAATAAGTGATTTGTACAAATAAATCGGTGGAGTTTTCGGGACAGTTTTGATATCGTTCTACATTAGTTGAGAGTCATTATAAATGATTTGCTAAAAAGTGTAAATCCATACTCTGTTTACTTATTCAGAGGTTAATTAAAAATAAGTTGACGCCCATGAGTTATTTTCTTTACCTTTCTTCCCGAGGATGATGGTGTTCTTTAATTCCAATTAAGGCGAAGATTCACCCCTGAGAATCTTTAGAGTTCCGGCTATAGCTCTTATAAATTGAGCTACCTAACGAGGGAGAGCTATCCCGAATGGATCCTGCGTTCCGGTTATGACCAGAGATAGTCATGATTTCATCTCACTACGGAGCAGGGTGAGGTTACAAAATATAACAGGGATTATAGTACGGTAATATTTCATTCAAATCAAACAGTATTTTAGATAAACACTTCCATAATCCAAATTGATTTTCGATACAACAAATCTGTTTCCTTCGTTCGGATCGGAGTAATCTTTGTGATTTAAATTTACATCCACATTTCCTTCGATTCGGTGTTGTCATTTAAAAATTAAAAAGCGTAAAAAATTTTATAAGCAATTTTATTTTTCAGATAAATGCAAACAAATGAATATGTCGTAATAACAAACTCTCGAAGGATATAAAATCGAACATTATACACTACACATAGCTGATATGTTAATTTATTGATCAATGTCGGAATATCAAAATATTTACATTACGTAATCATCTGATGTTGCGTATCGAAAAAATTTATTATTTAATTACTTTCTCCATATAACGGTGCATCAGTTGTTATTCTCGACACCAGAATTTAAGCTGAATTTGAATATTCGAAGGTCGTTTAGCGGTATTTTCGTTAATGACCTTTTATGTTTCTAAAGTAAATTCTAATGAATTTGATTAGTCACGTATATTTTTTTATTAATTTGTATTGTGATAATTTGGAAATAATACCATTAGTGGCTGCCATTGTATTTACCAAACAGTACGCGGATTTTGTGCAAAGAAACGTTTTATTTGAAAAATCATTGACACGACATTCGAGACTGTTAGGCAGGCCGCACACTGAGGAATAGTTTCGTGAAATAAATTTCATGAAATTTGTCGCATACCAATAAAATTAATGTTTAGTTTCAACCATCTCGTCCGACGAGATAGGGCTAATAGTGTATTGGTAGTTACGAATAAAAAGAGAAAACGCAAGTTCTGGATTCATCCACCCATCCAAGATAGGCAGTATAGTAGTTATGTGGTTGCAAAGGAATTAAATGCCGATGAGAAATAATTCCACAGTTTCTACAGAATGTGTCAACTCTCGTTTCAGTGTTTAGTGCAGTTAGTTGCAGGGATGCACCAAGTATTTTCGGCGCCGTCGTGCGAAATAAAGACAGGAGCCTTCGCGCATTTAACCGTACGAGTTATGAAACGATAGATGTCCCGTCAGCTGAATTCGTGACCTTATATGGTATTGTTACATCGAACCATCATCGGAAGATCGACTACGTCATAATGCTGAATTGCACTACTGGGCACCGCATATCTTCATTATACACATTTTATTTTCAGAATGATTATAGACTTCATATTGTTAACTTCAATAAATATTAATAACTGTGTAATTATTGTAATTAAATAAGTTTTTAAAAAAGTAAAGTTTTAACTTGAAAACATAAAGTACGTTAGGCGCGTTGATTTTACTGACCATATTGCGCGCACGGACTACAATCGTAGCCCAAAAAGATTTTTTTTCCGTTAACTTATTTCTCCAATGTTTAGTAAATGCCTGAAATATGGGAAGCTTGACATGTAAGGAAGTCAGTAAATTAGAAATTTGTGCTAAAAATACTTAAAGTTTGATTATAATAAACTTAATTATTTTGTTGGGAAAAATCAACAAAATTTTGCAGTGGATTTAAAAAAAAATTGTAAGTAATGTTTCGAACTCGCACACCGAAGTAGATACTAAGTACGGTCCTGTAACCTTATGTTAACGGAGTTAAAAAATGGCGTGCGCGCCGAATTCTGAGAAGGTCCATTGGGACTTTTTTGTGACCGTTTTTATAGACATGTTCTCCGAAGGTCTTTTAAAGATTGAGCCGGCATTCGAGAAATATCCCGAAAGGCGTTTGTTTTTGTGTAAGCCGCAATCTAGAATTATCTAGTAAAAAAAGGCACTAATATATAAAGGACCGGCCAGCGAGAGAGTTTAGTTTATGAAGTGATGTCGTGAAATAAACAAGAATACACCGAAATAGCGAACAGTGAAGTGTTGATATGAATTAATAATTAAGTTTGTGTGTATATAAATTAAGTGAGTAGTTTAGTGTTTAAGTAAATTCGTAAGTAACCATACCGTGTGTTTAAAGTTTATCCCACCCGTTTACGTGTTAAATAAATAAAAAAAAACATTATAGTAAAATATCGAATTATTTTATAACAGTTTTTATTGTATAATAATGAAAAAAAAAGTACAAAAAATGTGATTCTGAAGAAAACACAAAACATCTAAATAAAATGTAAAAAAAAACATGGCAAAAATTGACTCAAAATTATTCCACACATTCTATGCAAATATCAACCAGATGATCTTTACATGCAAACCTTTGGCATTTTTTACAATTTTTTCGTCTTGATCTATCTCGTTTCCTATCACAAAATGAACAACGTCTTACAGTATTTGGTGTTGGAGGAGGTTCACGTGTAACCACTAGCGAAATTCCTAGCAGAATTCGTTCCGGAGAGATCTGCATAATTGTGGACCTGAATTAAATTTGCAGCTTTATCATTTCCCATGCAAATTGTTCTATAAAATCTGCTCTGTTTACGGCTTTATCGATACTGTTTGCTTTATAATTACACAGAGCATTAGTCGCAAAAATGTTCAAAAGGTCATAAAAGATTACCATTGGCCACCGACGTGTGTTTCTTGCCACGTTATATTTTTGACACAATTGGTCTAATAAATCCACCCCAATTTTGATTTTATTGTACATCGTGATTATTTCTGGTTTCTTAGCTTCTTTAGTATCCTGATCAATAGTGTTGTCGTCATGATGCATACTGGAGATTAGTAGGACCGATTTATTTTTCTTTGGGCAATAAGATACAAGCGTGCAGTCTTCCTGGAATCAAAAAATAGAAATTGCTACTTTGTTATTTTTTTTTCGGTAAAAATTCCTTAGGTATTTCCCTTTTGCTTTTTTTAATTGTTCCGACATATGTAAGCTTTTTTTCCTTTGATAACTTTTTGACTTTTTGACTAGAGGTACACTGGTGAAACAGTTACCACCAGTTACGTTTCTGTTTGTATTTTAAAGTGGTTCTACAAGTCTTAAAACAATACTTTCCGCAGAATTATCGAATTTAAAAGGCTCTTTGGATTGTGTACCTACATAGGTTTCAAGGTTCAATGTATATACAGTTTTTACATCTACCAAGGCAAACATTTTTATAATATACCGAGCTGGCTTGCTCGGAATATATTGTTTGAACCAGCAACGATCGCGAAATGCAAAAAGTTGCTCGTCAATTGTCAAACATTCACTCGCTATGAAATATTTTTCAAAAATATTTCAAGGACCTCTCTGATAGGAGCCATTTTATCGAGTTCCCTTCTGTGGATTCTATCTCTGATATCGTCAAAACAAACACATCTCAACAGGAATCTAAAACGTTTTTCGCTCATCGCAAGGTAACAAAGGCCAACGCCACTGCCCTTGCAGTTGTCCCAAATTTTGCGAAGTTTTTTCCGAGAAGATCTCAATGAACCAATGATATACAGAATTCCTATAAACGCCCATATCTCTTTTTAATTTGTTTGTCGTGCATCTCGCTGACGTGCAAATTGCTGATTAATGTTTTGAATGTAAGTATTTGTGCAAGTAGGAATAGTTTGTATAATAGTTGTGTCCAAAAAAGGTTCATACACTCTATCCCCGTTTTGGCTTCTCTAGCCATTCCCTTTGACCCCGGTAAATGGTATACGAAATTATGAGCTCGAGTTCTGACATTTACATTAGGTGTGTCTTTCTCCATTTTGTCTTTTCCTAAAAAATAAGTTTATTTTCTTGTTTCTCATTCATCCATATCTCCAATGTTTTCATCAGCACTATTTTCGCTTGCTTCTTCTTTTGAAGAAGAATTATGTAAACTTTCATTTACATTTTCTTCGGGATCATAAATTTCGTCTTCATCTGACAATTCATTAAACCATTGCAGCCATACATTTGGAAATTTTGAGTGAAGTCGTGTAACGTTTTTATTTTCCCTATATTTGGCCTTACGAAATCGAATAATTTCTATCCCAGTACGGCCCTGGCGTAACAATATTTTCTTCGAACTGTGTAGGATATCGTTTCATATGACCAATAAACATAAAAAATTAGGAACAATATATCTCTGGACGCCGAAAAGGTTTGTTACGCCTCAATCTTGATTTTCAGTTCAAGTAAGTAACAGCTGAATATACAATAGTTTTTTATATCGCCTCGGACAAAAAGGTACTTTTTACGAAATTCTGAGTAGACAGCGTAATTGGTGCATTTATAGCTTCTATTCTTTTTATATAGTTTGTTATATGGCTTTTTTAGAACTAGCTTTACTGTTATTTTTCGGAAAGAATTTCAAAAAAAAAGACTGTCTATCCCCAAAAATCTCGTCACGAGAGACAGTCTGCGATGAATACTTGGGCGAATCAGTTGTGATGTCCTTAGGGTCTCAACGCTAGTTATCGTGTCGTTCTCACCGCTATCGGTGATTGAATCTGTGATAAATACTTGAGCGAATCATTTGTGATTTTCTCAGTTATTAAGATATCGTATCGTACAAAAGTACCGATATTACCTGTGCTGAGTCGGCGAATTAAAATTACCGGAGTATCTGTTTATTGCGTTTATTACCGAGATTAAGTTACTGAAGAATACCGAGTGTCTGTGATTTGTTCCATCACGCGGTGAGAGTAGATTACTTATTACAAGTGCTGTCCTAAATTTTTAAATCGACCTAATCGAGAAACCACGCCTCCGGCGTTGATGCAAGTGTCATCACCTGAATAGAATTGTGGTGATTGGCTGGAGACTGTTAGACTCAGGTATCGTAAATGATTATTTTGTATCTCTCCTACCTGGAGTAAATCGCACCTTTTCTTAGTCGATAGTGAAAAGACTAATTCAGTGTCACGCCATTTCTTTAGCGAAAGAGCCATACGGAATCAGAACTATTTTATTATGATAACGAGTTTATTTATTACTAATATTGGCATTGTTTTAAAGAACTTTTATGTTTTATGCTGTTTTATAGAATAACCGTTAAGAATTTCGGCGTGCACGCCTAATATAGATTAAAATTATTTTCCGATACCTTATAATGACGTAACTTCCACAAAGCCTATGTGTTTTTTTGTTTTCGAGTAATTCAGTAATATTATATTATCTTACATTTTCTTTTTTGAATAAACGGAAAATAATTTCATTAATAAACTAATTTTTTAGTTCGCAAATTCCACGACATTTATCGTTTGTGTATTTATATAATTTTGATTTATATACTTGTTGTTCCTTGGAGACTATTTATTCCTCAAACAATTTACCGTGTAGTGTTGCGTGATAATTTGTTTTATTGTTTTTATGTATATATTAGTTTTTGAATGTTTGTAAGATTTTGTATCTTATTGTTGGTGTCTGTTGTTGGTACGTATGCATGTACCCATATTGTAATTTTTTTTATGTTCTGTTCACCGACGCAGGTCAAGCATGTTAATAAACTGGTTAACATAATAAACCGCGTTTTAGTGAGTACTTCCCCAACCTCCACAGACACATTACCGAAAATACCTAATTTTTTATAATTTCTCTCTCTTATCGCAGTTTTTGAAATTTTTCCTGTGAATTAATATTTCTGGCGCCCTTTAATTATCTTTCCGGTTGAATAACTTTCCTAAAATAAACCCACGACTCTTAGCTTTCCAACCAAAACAAGAGTGCCGTTCGCATACGTTTTAATTGTTTATCGCCCAGTATCGTTTCAAATGATAATACGTCATCTTGGTCCCATCCAAGAAAACTTGGAGAAATTGGTACCGAACAATTAAGAAGGTAACAGTCGTCTCCTTTTTCTTGAGACATTTTTCTGTAATTTTTGTAACAATTCAGTCAAATTTGGAACAAGTCAATAGAAAAGATAAACTTACTTGTTTAGGCGCACGGTCTACGATCGTAGCCCAGGCACAATTGTTTACAAATAAATATCACGTACACGCGTTTTAATTGCAGGTGGTAGACTGGTATTATAGATTATAATCTTTTTAACAGCTACTGAAAGCGGAATGTGCGCAAAGGTTTTTGCGTTCCAGATAGAGTCAATTGAAATGGTATGGGGTACAACTGTAGCCCACGCGCCTACCGAAGGCTTAACCAATTTTATAATATTGAGCTAAAATTACCACCCCTCTCTCATAGTTGATCGCAGAAATTTTTTTAGAAAACTCTATACTGTCTATATTTATTTATGACTAAACAGAAAGTACATGAAAAATATTGTTAGAATACGAAACAACAGTAACCAAAATATTAAAAAAATAAAGTAGCAGATAAAACATAATCATGATACATATGGGAGATCTTACAAAAATTTGACTTTTCTAGCTTTACTTTTAACAAATTCATTAACAAGATTTTCCATATCAAGTTGTTTTAAAAAGTCAGACTCTATAGACATGATAACAAGATTTTCTAACGGCTCTTGGCCCATTCTAGATCATAAATAATATTTAATCAACATTAATTTAGAAAATTACCTCTCGACTGTAGCTACAGAAGCTGGAATGGTTAATAACATATGCAATGTAATCGTAATGTTTGGAAATTAGGCGGTTAGGTCATTTATTGAAATGTAATAAAGTGTTTCTTCTACCGACGACGCGTTTTTGTCAACATTTTGCAGAAATTGTAATTTTTGTAATAGTTCTGCTTCGTCTATATCTTTCTCGTTTCGATCCTTGTCAGTTAAGGTTTCTTCCAGTTTTTTACAAAAATTAAATTGATATTGGTCAAAATATTCTCTAATATACAAACATTAAGATTTAGTCATGACATATGCTGTATCGTAATAATCAATAATACAGCTCTCTACTTTATTTAGTTGTTTTATTTTTGAATGCCCTTTTCCTATTACAAATCTAATAAAGGCATCCAACAATGTATTCTTGGATTCATTTTTTAATAATTTCACATTACATAAACTTACTGTACCTATGATTATGATTTTAAGTGAACTAAATGCTCCTTAAATCAAACGCTGACAGACATCATAGATTGCCCACCATTCTTTCCGTCACAATCGGTACAGCTAATTTCGTAAATATCAGTATTTTCCAAATACAGTATTTTATACTTAGGGTTACCTAACAAATGTTTCAAAGTATTATTTGATTTATAAGGTAAACTTAAACCTACACTGTTAGGTGTTGAAAGTACACATCCAGGTGGATGTCAGAGCTTCTCACCACTAAAGTAGTAGAGGCAAATATAGGAGGAGATAACATCTCTATCTGTAAAACCAAAGGATGTCCACAGGTTGGAATAACATCTCCGTTAATGTGGAATCTGACGGTTGACGAACTCCTGGATGGACTGAGCGACCTCGGAATAGCCTATCAGGGCTATGCCGACGACATAGTCATAGCAGCTAGAGGGAAGTTTGAGAATATTCTTTGTGACATAGTATAATGAGGCCTCAACTACACGAATAGCTCGTGTAGACAGGTGGAACTCAACATTAGCCCCACCAAAACTATTCTTATTACCTTCATTAGAAAAAATAAACCCAACCTCAAATCTATTAAAATTGATGGAATGGAGGTAGAATGGAGGCAAGAGGTGAAGTACCTAGGCATGATACTGGATAGTAAACTCCTGTGGAATAAATACGAAAATAGGATAACAGATAAAGCAAAAATTGCTGGTGCTGGTGTGCAGAAACCTTGCAGGGAAAAATTGGAACTGCAACCCAAGTATACTCAGGTGGATATACACCGGCACTGTGAGACCTATCATTACGTACGGAGCTATTGTTTGGAATAGCAGAACCAGCATACGGACAACAAGAGACAACCTCTCTAGAATTCAAAGGCTAGCCTGCATATGTATAACAGGGGCCGAAAACATACCCTACAAGGGCTATGAAAGTAATTCTGAACCTCACGCTATTGCATATAGTAGTGGAAAGTGTAGCAGGGAAAACAATACACAGATTGAGTAGAGAGATAATTCTGCGGAAAAAACTCCCTCCTTGCTAGTTAGCGAACAGAAAATCCTGGATCGTACCACAAGTGAAATGATGAAAAGGTATTTCTTAAAGAAATTCAATACAGAATATAGGAATAAAAAGGAGTGGGATCAAAACACCATTACTAAACAGGGTACGGATACCATTAAATGGTATGGCCCTATATCAAAATACTCTGAAAGCTTGGGAAAATCCTCAAGCATATTTCAAGCAGAAATTTACGCTATTGGGAAATGTGCCCAGTTCAATATCAATAAGAAATATAGAATGCAAAGAATAATAATCCTGTCGGATACCCAGGCAGCCATTAAAGCGCTGAGCCCATCTGTAATCACTTCTAAAATGGTTTAGGAATGCTCAGGCATACTCAATGAACTAGGCAATAATAACATAGTTACCCTGTTGTGGGTACCAAGGCATACTGGAGTAGAAAGAAATGAGATAGCTGATTAACTAGCGAAGAAAGGGACACAAACACCCTTGTTGGGGCCAGAGCCCTTTTATGGAATCAGCACCGATAAAATATTGGAAGAAATGGAAAAAAAGGAACAAGGAAAATATAAGATTACTGGGACAACATAGTAGGACAAAGACAAGCGATGATATTACTGGGAAACTATGACCAGAGTAGTTCCGAAGAATACATTAACAGGGGCAGGCCTGCACTAAGAGTTTTAACAGGATATTGTCGCCTGAATGGTCACTTCAAAAAACTCAAACTGGTGGAAAGAGACGACTGCAGATTCTGTGGGATAGAGTGGGAAACACTCATTCACATACTTGCTGAATGCAAGGCACTACGGAATCTCAGGGGTCGGCACCGGGGAGAATACTGGATAGAACAGCAATATTTGCCCTAACTGAAGCTGGCGGATGTCCTAAAATTTATTAAAGGATCAGGAATAAAAGAACTACTCGTTTCGCAAAGTGAGTCCTCAGAAACTGCGTAGAGGACGGGACAAAATACATATTTTAGGTCTCAGTGAATCTTAACCCCATCAACCCACATACATACATTCTACGCTGTTGAACATATTCGTACCTTTTGTATAAGCAGGATCAATAGTTAATGAAACAAAATTCTCCTGATTTTCACTTCGATTTTGGGAAAAAATAGTCTCACGAAAAGATTTCTTAAACCTATGACGATGAATTTTTTATCTATTATTTTCTTATCAGGACCGTTAAGGACAGGTATATATCTAAATCTCTGACTGACACAGCTCCGAAGCTCTCCCATATAGGGCCAAATTTGTTTCATTAGAGGTTTATATACGAATGCATTGTTTCCTAGGGACTATTTGGATTTTATTTCAAGGAAACCAGTACAATAGGGATCTTGACAAATTTTTTTTAAAAAGGTCCTAAATCTTCAGTAATTACCCTAATAGACCAAAAAACTCATTTTTTGTTTATTATGCTTGAAAAACTAAAAAATTTCAATTTTAAATTGAACTTCTCATGACCAGTCAAAAACGCTGTCGGTCATTATGGGCTTTGTTGTGACGCACATAACTAGTACACAAACCTCTGACGTAACCTCAAGACAAAACTGTCAGTAAATCAAACTCGTGTAAAATAACCTCCGATTTTTTATCTATGATTTCTAATATATTAGATAAAAAATATAGCAATCGTAATTACTATATAGTACCATAATGTAAAAATACATCTATGAAGACTCCAGAAAAGTTGTGGATTAGAGTACCCAGCGAAGTAAATATGCGAAACACCTGGCTAAAACTTGCTAAAAAGAATCCAGGATCCTTTAGCTTTATCTAGTAAACCTCTAATGTATATAGTCTAGGGCATTTAGCACTAAATCACCCGAATAGAGGAAATTTGGGAGCACAACAGATATCGAGATGCGGTTTTCTGCATTGTATTGGGGAAGGTCCAAGAAGAAACTGACGAAAATGTGGGTTAGCAGTTTTTTGAAAAACGCCTTCTGGGCCGGAAAATGCATTTTCCAATTGCATCATTATTTGTACCGTTACGGGAACGATTGTAAAAGCGGAAAAATCGCTCGGAAATCGTTACTCGGGGGTTTTTGGGGCTGCCGAACTCGATTCTGGCATTAGAATTACCCGGGGGTGCACGGGGGCGGCTCTGTGGGGGTGCGTGGGGGGTGAATTGGGGGGAGAAATGGCAGCATGCTCACTGGCATGCAAGAATTGCGATGACAATTGCTCAAACCAAAAAGGCGCTCCCGATGGGGCCGATAATAGTGACGACGAAGAAGATAAAGAAGAGGAAGAAAATGGAGAAGAAGATGAGGAGTTTGAACAAGATGTTTAGTTCTTAAGTTGAAAATTTCAGTTTATAATGAATAATTCAAGATTAATAAAAACTTCTATTTGTTATTTGAATAAAGAATTATGTTCATAATTTGTGATTTTTCACTAGCTGCTTAACCATTTCCTAGCCGCCCCTGAGTGACCTGGATATTACAATGCCAGCATTGAATTCAGCATCTCCGAAAATCCCCGAGTAACGAGTTTGGAGCCATTTACATGGACTACGCGATTTCCCCCCAGAATGACCCACCAGATATCCCCACAGACCCGCCCCCGTGCACCCCCGGGTAATTACAATGCCACAGTTGAATTCAGCATCCCCGAAAACCCCGAGTCACAAGCTTGGAGCGATTCTCATGCACGCTGCCATTCCTGGCCCAATTCAGCCCGGCGCACCCCCACAGCGCCGCCCCTGATATGGCAATGCCAGCATTGAATTCAGCATCTCCGAAAACCCCCGAGTAACGAGTTTGGAGCCATTTACATGGACTACGCGATTTGCCCCCAGAATAACCCACCGGATACCCCCACAGAGCCGCCCCCGTGCACCCCCGGGTAATTACAATGCCACAGTTGAATTCGGCATCCCCAAAAACCCCCGAGTAACGAGTTTGGAGCGATTCTCATGCACGCTGCCATTCCTGCCCCAATTCACCCCCCGCGCACCCCCGCAGAGCCACCCCCGCACACCCTCGGGTAATTCTAATGCCAGAATTGGATCCAGCATCTCCGAAAACCCCCGAGTAACGAGTGTGGAGCGATTTTAATGCACGCTGCCATTTCTCCCCCCAATTCACCCCCTGGACAGCCCCACAGAGCCACCCCCGTGCACCCCTGGGTAATTAAAATGCCAGAATTGAATTTGGCGTCCCCGAAAACCCCCGAGTAACGAGTGTGGAGCGATTTTAATGCATACTGCCATTTCTCCCCCCAATTCACCCCCCACGCACCCCCACAGAGCCGCCCCCGTGCACCCTCGGGTAATTCTAATGCCAGAATCGAGTTCGGCAGCCCCGAAAACCCCCGAGTAACGATTTCCGAGCGATTTTTCCGCGTTTACAATCGTTCCCATAACGGTACAAATAATGATGCAATTGGAAAATGCATTTTCCGGCCCAGAAGGCGTTTTTCAAAAAACTGCTAACCCACATTTTCGTCAGTTTCTTCTGGGACCTTCCCCAATACAATGCAGAAAACCGCATCTCGATATCTGTTGTGCTCCCAAATTTCCTCTATTTTTGCTAAATGCCCTAGTCTAATAGTTGTGAAGATCATTTCAATGTAAGTAGGTATGCATTGAATTAATAACTCATTTATAATAATAATGATTTCCTCATTCTTACAATGTAATACAATAAAATATTATAGGTTATTATAATATAAACACAAATGATATTGACATATGAATATTGAGGGGTTACTCGAATACAAAGATTCGAAAAGTAATTGATTCTAATCTGTGTTCGAATATTCTCAGTACTCATTACTTACGTTCTCAGCGCTTATTGCCTCATAACAATACAACTTATTATACAATTGTACGTTTTGTTTTTTTATTTTAGTATGTGTATCAAACTTGATAGTTTTAAAGCGTGAACAAAATACTCACACAGCCAATGGTTACAGTAACGTCCTTGAAATAATCGTAAAATATAAATTTCTGAGAAGCGATAACCCTTAAGTAAGCTATTGGTCATATTGAAATATACGAAGATAAGATATCGTTTGTCAAAGAAAGTTGTATGAATATTATGTATTGTTAAGGGTCGTTTGAAAGATTTTTAGTTACAGTCGTAAGTTACGAGTACGTCTCCACAGAAAAGTTCGATCTTACAAATATACAGTTATATTCGAATTCAAAGATAAACTATTTGTATTTGAGTGTGTTCTTCTGAATCTTGGAGTTTCGAATCGTTTTGGAAATTGGGGTGATTTTTCTCACGAGTAATTAAGTTTTATTCATTATCATTTGTTTTATTTCACAATCAAGTAATTTCGTTGAATAAATTAAATATTACCAATTAATATTTTATAGTCAAGTTGATCAACTTTGATTTAGACAACCTCATTTGTAAAGCTTACAGGGTTGTATTATTTGATTAAAAGGTATTTGAGAAACTACTTATAAATTTTTACCTACGAGGTGTAATGAAAAATAAAGTGATTAGTGGGTGAATTGACCAGTTTTCGACCAATTAGCAAGAATAGAAACTTCAAGTCATCATTAAAAATATTTAAGGGACAAAAATGTTTAATGCTGCATGCGTGCTTCTTTCAATATTAAGAGTTTATTCACTAATAATAAAATTATTTTAGACTACAAATATGTTTGTAACTGACTTTTATTTAAAAGTGAGTAATTTTTACCCGCTTTAGACCACTTACGTCCTAATTCCGACCTCGACACAACTGGTTCTCGTCCATTTTGGTCGAAAATGGACTAGTTTTCGATGATATAATTTTCTCAATGCAAATCTCTTGAAAATGTATAAAAAATTTATTTTAAGAATAACAAATTTTCTATTTATAATTAAAAAATAAATGGATAGATTCAAGTAAAATTCAGATTTGAAAAACCGAGCAACTAAAATATATTTTTCTTGAAATAATAGCTACCTATGAAAACTCTCTAAATACAAATTGCTTATTTAAAAATAAATAAATAAAATTCCGAATTGAAAAAACTGACAACTAAAATACAATTTTCTCTAACAAACTCTTCTGCACAAGTTTTCTATCAAAAAAAGTTCCAAATTAAAAAACTGACAATAATTAAAAAAAGTATAACAAACTGTCTAGTTGAACAAGAATATTCTTTAATATAAAAATCAAAATTTAAAATGGGTAGTACGTGGTAGGTACTTTTTATAAATATTGGAAAACTTTGTGCATTTTAAATGAAACCAAAGCGGACATACATCACACCCTAAGTTTTTTTCATCGTCATCTTCGACATCGATAAAATGAGTTCCTCATCGCAAGCTGCACATTTTAATTTTTGTTTTGACAAGGTTTGTTCTTCTGTTTGAAATTTATTTACTATTCTTTTTTTTTCATTATTATCTGTTCTTCTGCGTTTCTTCACACTACTTACTCCCATACTTTGTTTTTTAGTTTTAGGTTGTTGGGATTGTCTTTTTTTTCTATTTTCTTTCTATAATTTATCTACCTCTTTTTTTTTTAAATAATATTCTCTCCATTGTTTAGAGGAAATTGCACTTGGCAAACGTTCCCTATTTTTATTGCTTGACTTATTTGGTATTGGTTCTGGATAACATAAGTGTTACGAGATATTAAAGGCTTTTGTCATATTTTCTTCGCGTTTATCTTCTTTTAACGGATTTTCAAACGTCTCATCAATTGTGTGGACTGTCGGAATTTGTTCTTGGTTGTCTGTTTCGAGTAATGGTATTATCTGCTGTTGCGTGTTCTCGTTATCTATTTGAACGTCTTTTTCTGCTGGGAGCTGCTGAATATTTTCAAGATTTGTCAAATTTTCTTTTGGTTCTTGATTTCTATCACCAACTTCTTTCTCTCCAATCGATGTTTCGTCTTTTGTCAGATCTTGTATCTCTTTTAGTAGCAATAGTTTCTGTTGGTTTTCGGAAATACTGTCTCTTCGTTTTTCTATCGTTTTCTCGGTAGAAATATGGTCTATTCGTTTTTCTATCGTTTCCTTTTCTCCCAGATCTATTATCCCTTCTGGTTGGTACAAGATTTTTTGGTTTTCCTCAACTTGTTTTGTAATGTTAGCTGTACTATTTTCTTCGAGACCAGTTATCTCATCTTGTTGCAAAAATATTTGTTGATTTTGAACAGTAGATGTAGTATATTTGCAAATTCTAATTTGTTATTTACCGTGACAGCAGGGTCTACGTAAATATCAAAGTTTTCAAGAATTGTACATTTATCTAAAGCAATAGTCGTTCCAATTTGAACAGCACTGTTATCAGCACCTTTGTTCATTTCTAAATTTCTTACTTCTTGTAAAAGTAAGTTTACATCCATACCTAACATCTGCAATTTATTTTGCAACCTTGCGATTACTTTTTCAGCAGATCTATAGTCGTCAAAATTTAAAATCTGTGGACTAGTTTTTTCATGAAGTGCTTTGATAGTATTTTTTATACACTTTGTGTAATCCACACTATTTGGATTTAAAGGGTATGAACCACATATTTAAAATCCATTTTTGATATGGTCTCGCATGTCAAGTTTATTTAATACCTCTTCGAATACTTGACAAAAGTTGGTTTTGTTGACGCAACTGTTAGTATTTTAGGGCTTTTGCTGCCATTTCCTGACTGTTTCTTTCCACCCAGTGGCTTAAACAAACATCTGCTGGCTGCAGAATGTGAGTAGTATTAGGGGGAAGTGCATACAGAATTATCCCATTCCCTTCACAAAAGCGGTTTAGGGGCATTGTCATGTGCGACTTGTGACCGTCGATAAAAAGAATGATAGGCATCTTGCTCGCATTTTCTTTGACCCATTTCGTGAAGTCATCCAACCAGAGTCACTTTTACCCAACACCCAATCTGTAGGCATGCTTTTTACCACTGCGTATGGAGGGCGTGCATATGGAAACACAACCACAGGTGGGACAACGTTTCCATTAGCTGAGAATGTTACTAATACCGTTATGTTTTCCTTGTTTGCTCCCAATTTAATGTTGTACAGATTTTTCCATCCCTTTGGCGCTAATACCTTTCCCGTCTTGCGACAGAGTGAAAATCCTGACTCGTCGGCATTGAATATTCTAGATGGATCTTCTATAACATCTGATAAATTATTGTCTTCCAAAAATTTTTGAAGTTCTTGAAACCACCTTCTAATGTATTCCTCGGTGATGATGGCCCGAGCTTTGTTGGCTGGATACCTTCGAAGAAAATTGGCATACCATCTTTCCCCAGGCTTCCCATTCCGAAATAATTTACTTTTTCCTAGGTCCTTTGCCACTTTTTCTGCCGTTTCAAGCAAGTCACTTTTTTTAATTGGAAAGCCACATTTTGCGATGTTTATCACCCATGAGGAAATTTCGTCTTCTACTGCTTTTGTTAATAAAGGCTCAGGACCTGTTCTTCCACTACTACCTCTTGATCTTCCTTTCATATGATCAATAATAGTAGTTTTTGGTACTCCAATAGGCTACTTGCCTTACAAATACTTAGGTTATTTTCTTGTATTTCAAAAATTACTTGTTTGAGAGTTTCAGCAGTGTATTGAAAGAATTTTCGTCTGACTTTACATTTAGGAGTCGTGGAAATTTTATTTTTTACTGTCTTCGGCATCTGTAATAATATAAAAATAATTACCTATAGCTAGGCATCTTTAACATGGTCGAAAAGTAGTCTAAATCAGGAAATGCTACCTGACCGCTTTTCGACCATCCTTAATACTTTATAAGTGAAATAGAAACACTTGGTCGACAACGGGTTGCTCAAATCAAATTAAAATATTTGGAACTGTAAGCAAGAGAGATACAAAAACCACAAAGTATTAAAGGTAGAAAAGACATAATCACTTTGGACATTTCAAACCCCTTTTTGTCCATCGTGGGTCGAAAACGAGATAAGTACCTTTTCGCTGGACTGGTTATTCGACCTCCCTATATTTATTGGAAATACATTAAAATTTTCTTGCCAATCAATAAATCAATATTTTAGGTTTACCCCATAATAAAAATGTGCTCAAATGGCACATCTACTTACTATTTGCTCGAGTGGGATTCACTAACAAACTAGTAACCTTTGAAGTAACTAACAACACTTGCTGCCACGTGGGCTTTGATCTTATAACTGACGAGCTCTGTCGGAAGAGTCCAAGTTAAGAAGTTTGTAAACAGGGTGGTAAATAGGTCATCCATAGAACATAAATAATATAAGAAAAGTTAATATTTATGTTTTCTTATTTCCGGCGTATTTGTGGTAATTTGGTCGAAAACCAGTAATGGGCGGTTAACCGGTCAAATTACCCTAATATTACATTGATTGTTCCGGCGTAGTATATTGCGGTCAGTGTATGCGTTTTTGTTTGGATTACTGTGGTCAGTTTTCCAGGAGTCGTACTGTGGTTTGTACGGGCTAGTGACATTGTGGTCAGTGTGCTAGTTTTCACACTGTTGTGGCACGAGAATGATTGTTTATTATTCTTGTTGCTGTAGTTAGTGTTGTTGCCGTGTTTTGTTTTATCGATCGATAGTTGAACACTGCGGTCAGTGTCGACGGAATGGAGAATTCATATTTGGTCAGTTCTATCAAATGGAAATTAAACCAATAAGTTCTTGATATAATTCAACTTTATTAATGTTGCTTTTTAGCTAAATATAACTGAGTGACTGAGAAAGATAATAATTTCAATTATTTACCAATCTCAATTTTTGGTTACTTTCTTTAATTTAAAAATACTTTTGGTAGACTTAATTGTTTCTTTTCAATTTCAGGTACGACATCTCATATCTGCTTCTGCCCTAGTACTTAAGAATATTTTTATTTTACTTTATTAATATTGTATTTACATTTTGTGGTCATTAAATATTTTCTATTTATTATATTATATATATTAATATTTATTGATTGATTTATATCTCTTTACTTATTTTTATTTATTATCTCTTACACAATTAAGATCATTGGAAATTCCAGAATAAAAATTCGTACATATTTCATTCAAATTTTGAGATATACTGTTTAGAAAGTATTTCATTCTTATGCGTTTCGACATCAGAGTAAACGATACTCAATATCATTCGATTATTTCAATACAACGTAATAAAGACGTTTATTTGTTTACCCTTCTCAAGACGTCGCGATCATAGCAGTTATTGTTTTGGGCGGTTTGAATTTATGATATTTTCACATTAAATTTCTAGAACCGTTACCCACTTTTATAAATTTATATCGATATATTTGGGTTCCTTTGGACAAATATTTTATGAATTAAACATTTTTTAAATACATTTTCAGATGAGTCAAATAGCATATTCTCTGATGCAGATATCAATTAATTTCCTTTTTTTCTTAATTTGTTGGTGGCAATAATGTTACTATGTACTGGAGGGCAACAATCTTTGGTGAATGTTATTCGTTTATTGTTATCTTCCACTTTTTTATTAATTTGATGTGTTTAGTAAAAAGCTGCCGGGCTTACTATTAATCTTGAATTCTCAGCAAATATACACTTTGCTGTTTGGGAATAAACGATTGAGCATTGTGCGTGTTATTCTATTCAGGTTGATTATCCGTAGGAAACATTTTTTAATATGTTAAAATGTTTCTCTGATTGCTATCATTCTGTTTTCGAACTAATATTTTTATAATTCGCTTATTGATTAAATTCAATTTACTAGTTAGCGTTATAAAAAATTGGATTTTTTTAGAATGACACAATTTATAAAACTTACAATAACTAATTTGAACTTGAATCTAAAATGTCCACCAGATTTTTGTAAAAAATTTCTCAAAAATGAAGTT
Organism: Galeruca laticollis; assembly: GCA_963921935.1. NCBI lineage: Eukaryota > Metazoa > Arthropoda > Insecta > Coleoptera > Chrysomelidae > Galeruca > Galeruca laticollis. The sequence continues at coordinate 50,720,596 of OY998179.1, read as the reverse complement.
TTATTTAAGATGACTCGTTTCTACACAAAAGAAACCCGGCCAGACACAGCAAAAACCACAAGGATGCTAGAAACTGGTGAGATGAAAGTCTTACGAACAATAGCTGAAAACTCTAGATAGAGAACGAAGTGAAAACGTGTAAACTGAACAATATTAATTAATGGATTGTAAATAGAAAAATCGAGAGGAGCAAAAACATAAATCGAATGGACCAAGAAGGAATAGTCAGGATAGCACGTGATAAATCAACAGGAGTAGGGCAGCGGTCGGGGAACCAGGGTAAATTACCCAAAATGGGGTGAAAATGAAATTTTTGGGGGTAAAAATGAAACTTTTGTAAGTAAAAAGTATATATTTTTAATTTGCTATTTTATAAACCTGTATTTTTTTCAACTTAAACAATTTAGCGTCATATGCAGGCCACGCCATCTCACTCCCCACCACTAGAGTGTTCTCGAGTTATATCTGTAATGTTTTTCTAATTTATTTAAAACGTAAACGGGTGGGATAAATTTTAAACACACGGTATGGCTACTTACTAATTCATTTAAACACTAACTCACTAACACTTAATTTATATATACTTAACTAATCACTTAAATTTAATTTAAATGCACACAAACTTGATTATTAATTTATATTAGCACTTTACTGTTCGGTGTATTTTTGTTTATTTCTCGAGATCACTTTATCAACTGAACTCCTCCGCTGATCGGTCCTTTATTTATATTAATGCCCTTTTTACTAGAAAATTTCGAACTGCGGCTTACACACACAAAAACAATTGGTTCTGGCCTTTTCTAGATAAGTCTGGTCACAAAACAATGTTTAGATAAAATAGTCGTAAACAGTTATGAAAAAAAACAGTGCGTATCCGCCATAATTTTAACTTTTATACCTGGCTTACACAGAGTCGGATTTAGGGACTATACCAGTGTGCTGTTTCGTAACATTACCCCCTCCTTAAATGGAAGTTCCTCCTGGAACTTTTGTGTAGCCGAGACTGGATGTTTGAATCGGCAACTAGCCCCATTTCTACACTTTCCGATCATATGGAAATAGCAGGGCACCGTCTTCATCGGATACTGATAACGGGGGTTGTAGCTGCAAATTAATATCTGGACACCGGTATCTTGAAAGATAATCTCTACCATGTTCCTGATGATTCGCCAATCCAACTGGTTACTCGCTATCTTAGGCATAGCCAGTTTCTTCACGTTGGATTCCAACACATGGTCTCGGAGATTTCGAAGTGCTTCCCACACATCGCGGTAGGTAGATCGATTTTGGAATTCATTTTTAGTTACCACGTAGAAGACGTACCGCGAATTATGTTTCAGTTTCAGTGTCTTGCCAGGGGCTGGAATCTGATCTTCGAGTTTTCTAATTGCACGAACTTCTTACTGTTACGAACTCGCACACCGAACTTCTTTCGAAAGACGGTTGCCAACCCTCGTGCGTTACGATACGGGCAGGGATGTTGTATGCCAGTGAATAATCTTCCGGGAGAGTGAACAAATCTTGTTGTTGTTCCGAAGTGACTCCATATCTAGCTTTCCCGGTACCTCCATACGTGCCCATAAATTCCTCGGAGGTAGGGTCAGACAGATCTCGAATAAGGTTTACTCCTCCAGGTCATGGTCTCCTTTGAATGGTGCTAGTCGGTTTTGGTGAACTACTTTTGGTTTTCCGTTGGGGATCTTGCTTATGCGATATATAACATCATTGATCCTTTTCTTGATTAAGTATGGACCTTCCCAGGATTTTTGTAATTTTGGAGAAAATTCTTTTCTCCTCGTCGGCTTGTGTAACCATACTTTGTCCCCTTCTTTAAAATCGCCGTCTGTGGCCTGCGTGTCGGACCGACTTTTCATTCTGTCGCTGGCAACTTGTAGATTTGTTCGAACTAATTCATAAATATCGTCCAGCCTTCTTCTCAATTGGATCACGTAGTCTTCGCCTGCTAGATCTTCTCCAAGCCGACAGACAAATTCCAGGTCACAAGGAAGCCTCATTTCACGTCCAAACAGGATTTTCGCCGGTGGTTCACCCGTGGACTCATTGACGGCGGATCGATCAGCCAATGTGAATAGGGAAAGATACTGGTCCCAATCTCTCTGATGGCTGGAAACTACTTTGAACAGGTATTTTCCAATAGTCCAGTTCATTCTCTCGACCATTCCATCTGACTGTGGGTATAAAGCCGTTGTCCTGGTCTTCTTCATTCCCAGATGGCTTTCAAAATTTCTTCCCTGGTGACTGTGGACTTCCAAGGGCACTCCATATCGGCTGATAAATTTCTTCTCCAATACATCCGCGACAGTTGTGGCCTCTTGGTTCGGGATAGCGTTAATTTCCACCCGCTTTGTGAAATAATCCATTACGACCAGTATGTACTTGCTACCATTTTTTGTCGTCGGAAATGGTCCAGCTATATCTAAAGCAATCCTTTCGAAAGGGCTTCCAACATTATACTGTTTCATAGGTGCCTTTCTCTTGCGATGTAGTCTATTACTCGTAGCACAAGTAGTACATTTGATACACCAGTCCTTCACATCGTCACAGCTGTTAATCCAATAAAACTTTTCACGGACTCGCTGATGGGTTTTCTTCACTCCCAGATGACCTCCCGATGGACTGTCGTGTAACTTCTTCAGTACCTCAGCTACTCTTGTTCTCGGGATAACTAGCTGCCTCCTCATCTCAGAACCATCATCGTTTTCAAGGACTCTTTTCAACAGCCCTTCTTCCAGGACAAGGGAGTCCCACTGAGCCCAATTCGCCTTGAGTTTCGGTGAAAATTTTGACACTTCTTGCCAGGTAGGTCGTCGATTTTCTTTCTTCCATTACCGGATCATCTTTAGGTGAGGATCATTCTCCTGATCTTCTCTGATCCTGTTCCACGGACTTCACTACCGCCAAAAGTTCTCTTCTTGTGACGCAGTAGTTTCGTTCTGGTTTGGAGAGGACTTTACTAAAATATCCCAGCACTCTTCCTTGCCCTCCTTGGATATGTGAGAGCACTCCACCAATTCCTACGTTGCTTGTGTCAGTATCAAGAATAAAGTCTCCTATCCTAATCCTAATATCGGCGCCGTGATTAAATGTCTCTTCAAGGTATCAAAAGCCGTTTGACAATCTTCGTCCCATTGGGTTGCTTCTTCTGTAAGTCGAGTTAGAGGCTTAGCAATATCTTCAAACTTCCTGATAAATCTTCTATAATATGTGCAAAGTCCAAGGAAACTCCTAATTTGATGTTTCTCGGTTGGTTACGGCCATTGCTGAATGGAAGTAATTTTCTCTGGATCCATCGCCACTCCTTCATTGCTCACTATATGGCCTAGATAGTTGACACGGGTTTGGAACAGCTGACATTTCTTCGAGTTTAACATGAGCTGGGCAGCTTGGAGTCGTTTGAATACGTCGTCCAAATTCTTCAGGTGTTCGTCAAATGTCTTCCCCAGTACTACGATGTCGTCCAAATAGACCAGGCATGTCTTCCAAGACAACCCTCTCAAGACATTTTCCATGAGTCTTTCAAATGTCGCAGGCGCATTACAGAGCCCGAATGGCATGCCGTTGAATTGCCATAATCCAGATCCGGTGGTAAAAGCAGTCTTTCCTTTGTCTTCTGGGTCTATTTCCACTTGCCAATAGTCAGACTTCAGGTCCAGGGTGGAAAACAGTTTGCTGCCGGCCAAAGTATCTAGCGTATCGTCAATTCGAGGCAGAGGATAGCTGTCCTTCTTCGTTGTTAAGCTGGCGATAATCCACGCAGAATCTCGTAGTTCCATCCTTTTTCTTGACGAGCACTACCTGGAAACATCCATGGACTAGTAGATGGTTCTATTACTTTTCTTCTGCCATCTCTCGAATTATTCTTTCAGCTTCCTCTCTCTTCGCTCGTGGAAGTCTTCGAGCTGATTGCCTAATTGGCTTAGCATTACCAGTATAGATTTTGTGTTTGACGGCTGATGTTCTACCAGCTTTCCTCCTTTTGGTACGAATAAGTCTTGATACTGCAAGAGAAATTCTCTCATTCTCTTTTTTTCAGCTCGATCCAAAGATTGACCAGCTACTGATAACATTTGTTTGAATCTGGTATTACAATTGTCAGTGGTCGTTGTTTGACGAACTATAGACGTCACTGGTACGCAGGATCCAATCTTGGTTTCCTTCTTGATGGTAACTGGGTAATCATTCACGTTTATCACACGTACTGGGATCTCTTTCGCCGACGTAACCAATCCTTTTCCAATTGGTACTCCTTTGCTAACCTCTTCGTCGTGGTTCCTTGGCTCCATCATAACCGGTGTACCTTCCTCCATGATTCCCTGTAGCCGTGCTACTATCATGGTTTCACTTCGTGCAGGTAGAACGGCATCTTCCTGTACAGCTGCCAACACCGCGCTGCCTTCGTATGGATGAAGGAATACCTCCTCGGAATCCACTTTAATGGTTCTGTTTCTAAAGTCTAATTGGAAACCATGTACAGTCATTACGTCCATTCCCAGAATCATGTCTTCTTCAATGTCAGCAACGATTACCGTATGCGTGAACTTTTCTGCGCCAATTCCCAATTGGATTTGTGTCTCACCGTGAACGTTGGCACTCTCACCTGTGTCGGTCCGCAGTCGCAGTTTCGTTGGTAAAATCTTCTTCTTGGAGTTTATTATTTCTGGTCGTATGATAGTTCTAGTTGCTCCAGTGTCTACCAGCAGAGTATATATTTTGCCATTCACTTCTCCATCTACATATATACTGTCGTTGCGACATCTGAGAGAAGCTATCAGTATGAGAGGGTTTTTGGAACGGTCATGGGTCAGTGCTGCCCCCTCGTAGCCGACCCGTTCTAGTTCTCCTGTGACTGGAGTTCTTGGTTTGCAGGAGTCTTGGGGCGCTTACACGAACTACGTACATGCCCTAGCTCGCCACAATTCCAGCATCTGATCTTTCTCGGCTTCTTGTCCATCATACTTTTTATTAAACTGACGAACTGGTCAAATCTATCTTCGTCACCTTCTTCTTGGAAGGTCCTAATTTTGTTATATCCTGAAGCCTTCGTTGCTGCTTCATATTCAAGAGCAGCTGTCAATGCGTCAACTAATGTTTTGGGATGGGCTAAGCGCAGCGTCCTCTGCATATCGGGGTCACGTAAGCCATCAATAAAGGCCTGGATGTCCAGACATTCCATCATGTTCTCTGCTGCTGATGGATAAGCAAATCGAACGAATCGGGCAATATCCACTTCATATTCTTGAAGTGTTTCGTCACGTTTCTGCCTTCGGTTCTTCAGCTGGGATTGGTACAAATGTTCTAGATGTTCATGACCATATCGCATGTCCAACCTCTTCTTCAGCCGCTCGAAGTCGTCCGTTTCTTCCAAAGGTATCGTCAGAAGTACATCTAAGGCATCTCCGCGAAGCGCGATGGTTAAATTCACTGCCTTCTCTCTATCGGACCAATTATTCACTCTAGCGGCTGCTTCAAATTGTTTCACATAATTGGTCCACGACATTTTTCCATCGAACGTTGGGGCCTTGACTCGGGTAAAACTGACAATGTCTTCAAACTTAGGTAGTGTTTCTGGCTTGCAAGGTTTCGTTTGCTCGGTCTTCTTTTCTTCCTCTGGCGTGCCTCGCGTTCTTGAATCGGCAATCTTTTCCTCTAACTCCTTGATTTTGTCGTCTATCGGTGTAATCTTATTCTCGATTTTCTCGTTCATCGTTGACATTTTATTCTCAATTTTCTCGTCCATCGTTGACAGCTTATTAGCAGAAATGTCGTGCTTCATAGCAGATATCTTCTCTTCCATGGCAGAAATCTTCTCGCCCATGTTAGCCGAAATATCATTCTTCATAGTAGAAATCTTCTCGTCCATGTTCTCTTCCATGGCAGAAATCTTCTCGTTCATGTTAGGAGAAATATTAGCAGAAATGTCGTTCTTCATAGCAGAATTCTTCTCGTCCATGTTCTCTTCCATGGCAGAAATCTTCTCGTCCATGTTCTCTTCCATGGCAGAAATCTTCTCGGCCATGTTAGCAGAAATTGACGAGATTAAGGTGGAAGCCTCGTCATTAAATAAAACTGTTTCTGGATCAAAGCCGTCATTTTCCAGTGCCACTTTAAGTGTTTCTACTAATTCACTTTTCTTACCGGACGTTTCCAACTCACGATCTTCCAATTCTGCTCTTAATTCCGCCACTTTCAGATTCCTTAATCTCTTGGCCATTTTTACGTAGCAATTTTTTTATATTATCCCACTTCTGACACCAATGTAATGTTTTTCTAATTTATTTAAAACGTAAACGGGTGGGATAAATTTTAAACACACGGTATGGCTAACTAATTTATTTAAACACTAACTCATTAACACTTATTAGTGTTTTCAAATGAAACTCACGGTTTCTAGTTAATTCCACAATATAATAAAAGTTATTGAAAATACTAAAAAATTGACAATTGATTCGATAAATCAATATCATCGTCAGAATGACAGAAGTTACATTTCATTTTATGCCTACCTGATGTTTAGTAGTTAATTTTGGCTAGACCAAGAAGTAACCTAACTTGTGATTGGCTTATTATATGTTTATAGAAAAAAGAAGAAGATGTGATATTACAAATATTGAAGCTTAGATATTATTAGCCCTATGGTGATATCCTGGATATCATTTTTCCAATTAAGATCAGTATAACTGTGCAATGATATAGAAAACCAGGAAAACCATATCTGCTGATCTTTACAATTATCACTTAAGAAGACAGTTTATTAGTGGAGAATTCCCTAGATTTAACTGTTCATTGACAACTTCATATTGTGGGTTTCTTAAATGTCTTCTAATTTCCAGTTCTTCAAGGAAATCCAGTCCTTGTTTCTTTTCACAAATATGCAGTACTTCTAGTTCTGTGTTAGGTGTCAATGAATGATTGGTGTCAAGTAGATGTTTTGCGTAGTGGGATTTATCTGGTTGTTTTAATCTGTATGCTCGTAAGTGCTCACTGTATCGTACTTCAAAATTCCTAAGGGTCTGACCCAAATAGACAGCATTACATTCTGGACATTTGAGTTTATATATACCTGACTTCTTTAATAGTGGTATTTTTGTTTCTACATTTAACAATTTTGTACTAACGTTACTTTCTGTTTTAAAAGAAATTGTTGTATTCGTTGCTGAAGATATTATCTTTGAAATATTATTAGAAATATTTCCTGCATATGTGATGGTTTTATAAGTTTTAATTTCATCAGCTTGTTTAGGATATATTAGTTGTAATGCCACTTTTTTCTCTTTTTTACTAATTAGCCTATTTATCATATCTAATGGATAACCGTTAGATGTTGCTATTTGTCTAATTGTATTAATCTCTCTATCAAAATTACATTTGTTCATAAGAACTGAAAAAGCTCTATGTATCATTGAATTATATGCCGCTAGTCTGTGTGAGACAGGGTGATTAGAATTGAATGGAATTGTCACATCAGTCTGTGTTGGTTTTCGGTAAATTGAATAATCAAGTACATTATTAACTCTTTGAATTTTTAAATCAAGAAAATTGATTGAGCTATTTTCTTCAATTTATAATGTAAATTTAATTTTCGGGTGTAAATTATTGATGTGGTTGAAAAATACATCTAATTGTCGTTCACTACCCATAAAACAAGCTAATATGTCATCTACATATCTATACCAAAATAAAATATTTTTCGAAATATTACTTTCAAAGATCTTTCTTTCTAAATTGTCCATAAAAATGTTTGCTAAGATAGGTGATATAGGGCTTCCCATTGGTAAACCTTCATTTTGAATATATATCTTATTGTCAAAAGTGAAATAATTCTGATTAATGCATAAATCAAATAAATTAAGTATATCTGATATTATTCCTGGATTAATATTTTTATCTTCTAGTAATTTTCTTACAAGTATTAGACATTCTTTAGGAGGAATTTTAGTAAACATATTAGTTACATCGAACGATATGAGTTTATAGTTATCTTGCAAGTGGATTGATTTCAACTTTTTGATTAGTTCTATTGAATTTCTAATTGAGTACTGAGATTCATATCCGTAAGTATTGAGTATATTGTTGAGCTTCTTTGCCAATATATTATTAGGAGCATTAACATAAGCGACTACAGGTCTAATTGGTTTCGTTATTTTATGTAATTTAACTGTTCCATATAATTGTGGACAATGAGGATTCTTATGTATGATAGACCTCTTTTCGTAACCATTTAAAAGATAATTTGAATTATTAACAATATCCCTTACATTATTAGAAAACTTCTTTGTTGGGTCTGCTTTAAGAACTTTTACATCGCTGGATTTTATAAAGTTATATACTTTGGAATTGTAATTTTCAGTCGTCAAAATGACAGTAGCATTCCCCTTATCAGATTTTGTGACTGTTAGGTTATTATTCTCTACCTTCTTTTTTATTGCGTTTAAAACTGAAATGTCATTTTTTGTTTGACGTTTAACTTTTGAAGGTTCAATATTTTTGATTATATTGGCAATTTTTAATTTCTCATAAAGAAAATTATTTGAATTAGATTTTAAAGCTATTTCTGACTCTGTAGCTATAATTTGTTTAATATTATTCGTAAATTTAGGTGGTATGCTGTACTTTAAACCTTTATTTAAAAATTCTATTTCACTATTTGTAAAATTAGTGTCTGAAAGGTTTTCAAATCGTGGTGCAAAGTGAGTTGGTATGTAGGTACTTACAGTTTCATGATGTTTTGAGTATTGAATTTTATGTTGTGTGTGTTCAAGGTTCTGTAGCTTCTTTTCTTGTTTCTTAAATTTCATATGCTTCATCGTGCTGACATTTTCTCTAATTTTGTCATCCAAACAGTCAAATTCTACTGGATGTAATTGGAATGTGAGTTCTGAATGTACAACTTTTATGTAGTTGTCTAAGGAGTCTCTAACTTTGAACCATTTTTTACATTCAGATTTTATCCAAACTCGTTGAGCACATTTTATAGCTTTTTGTGCTTGTGGTGTTTTAGTGTGACATTTTATATTCACATAATTTGGTATTACCTTTTTTCTAAGGCATTCTTGGTTAAACCAAATGTTTTGTGATGCTTTGTAACGTTTTTGTAGTAACTTCTGGTACAGTCGGGTCAAATATTCTCTCGAAGATTTTTTAATGAAATTGACTGTCTCGACCCTTACTTCGTGGAATATGCTCATATTAGTGTTTTTAAATGAAACTCAAGGTCTCTAGTTAATTCCACAATATAATACAAGTTATTGAAAATTCTAAAAAATTGACAATTGTTTCGATAAATCAATATCATCGTCAGAATGACAGAAGTTACATTTCATTTTATGCCTACCTGATGTTTAGTAGTTAATTTTGGCTAGACCAAGAAGTAACCTAACTTGTGATTGGCTTAATATATGTTTATAGAAAAAAGAAGAAGATGTGATATTACAAATATTGAAGCTTAGATATTATTAGCCCTATGGTGATATCCTGGATATCATTTTTCCAATTAAGATCAGTATAATTAAATTTACATTAGAAATTGAAGAAAATAGCTCAATCAATTTTCTTGATTTAAACATTCAAAGAGTTAATAATGTACTTGATTATTCAATTTACCGAAAACCAACACAGACTGATGTGACAATTCCATTCAATTCTAATCACCCTGTCTCACACAGACTAGCGGCATATAATTCAATGATACATAGAGCTTTTTCAGTTCCTATGAACAAATGTAATTTTGATAGAGAGATTAATACAATTAGACAAATAGCAACATCTAACGGTTATCCATTAGATATGATAAATAGGCTAATTAGTAAAAAAGAGAAAAAAGTGGCATTACAACTAATATATCCTAAACAAGCTGATGAAATTAAAACTTATAAAACCATCACATATGCAGGAAATATTTCTAATAATATTTCAAAGATAATATCTTCAGCAACGAATACAACAATTTCTTTTAATACAGAAAGTAACGTTAGTACAAAATTGTTAAATGTAAAAACAAAAATACCACTATTAAAGAAATCAGGTATATATAAACTCAAATGTCCAGAATGTAATGCTGTCTATTTGGGTCAGATCCTTAGGAATTTTGAAGTACGATACAGTGAGCACTTACGAGCATACAGATTAAAACAACCAGATAAATCCCACTACGCAAAACATCTACTTGACACCAATCATTCATTGACACCTAACACAGAACTAGAAGTACTGCATATTTGTGAAAAGAAACAAGAACTGGATTTCCTTGAAGAACTGGAAATTAGAAGACATTTAAGAAACCCACAATATGAAGTTGTCAATGAACAGTTAAATCTAGGGAATTCTCCACTAATAAACTGTCTTCTTAAGTGATAATTGTAAAGATCAGCAGATATAGTTTTCCTGGTTTTCTATATCATTGCACAGTTATACTGATCTTAATTGGAAAAATGATATCCAGGATATCACCATAGGGCTAATAATATCTAAGCTTCAATATTTGTAATATCACATCTTCTTCTTTTTTCTATAAACATATATTAAGCCAATCACAAGTTAGGTTACTTCTTGGTCTAGCCAAAATTAACTACTAAACATCAGGTAGGCATAAAATGAAATGTAACTTCTGTCATTCTGACGATGATATTGATTTATCGAAACAATTGTCAATTTTTTAGAATTTTCAATAACTTGTATTATATTGTGGAATTAACTAGAGACCTTGAGTTTCATTTAAAAACACTAATATGAGCATATTCCACGACGTAAGGGTCGAGACAGTCAATTTCATTAACACTTAATTTATATATACTTAACTAATCACTTAAATTTAATTTATATGCACACAAACTTGATTATTAATTTATATTAGCACTTTACTGTTCGGTGTATTTTTGTTTATTTCTCGAGATCACTTTATCAACTGAACTCCTCCGCTGATCGGTCCTTTATTTATATTAATGCCCTTTTTACTAGAAAATTCCAAACTGCGGCTTACACACACAAAAACAATCTGGCCTTTTCTAGATAAGTCTGGTCACAAAAACAATGTTTAGATAAAATAGTCGTAAACAGTTATAAAAATACAGTGCGTATCCGCCATAATTTTAACTTTTATACCTGGCTTATACAGAGTCGGATTTAGGGACTATACCAGTGTACTGTTTCGTAACATATCTTTGCGCAGTAAAGCACAGCCCCGGCTACCTACTCAGTCCGTGCCATGCCGTCAAGATACAAATACATTGACGAGTCAGAGAGAGAGAGTTTTTACTAGTTAGTTGCTGACAAGACCATCATTTTATCATTAATCATCGATATATCGATCAAGGTAAGCCGCAATTTGAAAATTTAATTCAAGTATTTTGCAACTATTATTTTCTGTCTCCCTTCAGATGGCAGCTAATAGAAAAAGAACATACCAAGACGAATTTCTTAATTACGGTTTTACACAAATAGAAGACAATGAAACCACAGTGTGTTGTATGAATGAAGGTACTGACTTCAGAATCTTTCAAAAAAAGTCAATTGAAGAAATATTTAGATAATTTGCATTCACACCTGACCTCCAAACCGCGAGAATACTTTGCAAATTTAGAAATATCTGTTAAAAGACAAAGATTGACTAGCAACTTGTTTGGTACATTTGATCAGCGTTCAGCATCAAGGGCTAGCTTTGAAGTAGCCTAGTTATTGCTCGAAATAAGAAACCATACACTATTGGTGAAGATTTGGTTAAACCGGCTGCTGTAAAAATGATTATGTGTGGTCAAAAAGAAGCGAAGAAACTGAATTCAGTGCCCTTGTCTGCGAGAATTGTGAAAAAACGAATTTCTATATTAGCAGAAAATGTGAAGGAACAGGTTATTTTAGTAGCAATTCACAGCTAATGGTATATGTTCGCTACAAAGGTGCAGATAATTTTGAAGAGGAATTGCTGTTTTGTTCTCCTCTCGAGTTGAGATCTCGTGGAATTGATGTCTACAATAAAGTAAATGAATACTTCAATGCGCAACGTTTAAAATGGGAAAACTGTATTTCTGTATCTTTGGATGGAGCTCCAGCTATGCTGGGTCATATTAATGGTTTTTCGGCTTTCGTAAAAAAAACCCAAATATTGAATTTACTCACTGTATGATCCATCGCCAGGCCCTTATGGTCAAATATATAGAACCTACACTGGAAGCCGTCATGCATGATGTCATCAAGATTGTAAATTTTATCAAGGGGCATGCACTAAACACGCGGCTATTTCGTGAATTAGTTTAGGACGGTGAAGCTGAATATACGGACCTACTTTATTATACAGAAGTAAGGTGGCCCTCTCGCGGAAATGTACTAAATCGAGTATGGACTCTCAAAACTGAAGTCGAAATTTTTATGGTTGATTAAAAAAATATTCTCGCAGATATGTTTAAAAACTCTTCCTGGGTTGCATATCTCGCATATTTAGCGGACATTTTTGAGAGTATATATATATATATATATATATATATATATATATATATTAAACAAAGAATTGCAAGGAAAGAATATTAATATCATTTCAGCGAGAGAAATAGTAACAGCGTTTGGATTAAAGCTGCAATATTGGAGACAGAAAGTAGAACAGAACAAGATAGCTTCTTTTTCAAGGTTGACTTTGTTTTTGGAAGATTGCGAAAATATTACTTTGGCTGACATCAAGGATTACAATTGTAAGACATCAAACTCAGAAAGCGGTTTTCAGATTACTTTCCAGATCTTGATACACGTACTGTCAGTTGGATTGTAGATCCTTTTAAATGTGAAATTGCTATGACACCAGAAGAACCTTCAGGTTTGGCAGAATCAATTCTTGAACTTCGATCTAATACTGAAGCACGTATTCAATTTGAGAGTAAACCAAATCTGTCGTCTTTTTGGATGTCAAAAGCTGCAAAGGCTTTCAAAATTGCACATGGAGAGGCGGTTAAAAAATTGCTGCCATTTGGAACAACATATTTGTGCGAACAAGGCTTTTCCACTCTAATGAACATAAAAACGAAGAACAGAAATCGATTAAACGCCGAAGACTGTATTGAAATCGCTCTTACATCAAAAAGTCCCAATTTTGAAGCAATTGTATCGAACATGAAACAACATCATTTCTCCAAAACGTGAAGGAAGAATGTTTTCAATTACTCTTTTTTTTTTCCTAATTTTTTCAATTCTAATTTTTGTTTGTACCACCATTATTATTATTATTATTATTATTATAATTTGTTACAGTACCCCAAATTGTCAACCCTCAATTGTACCCCAATGGGTTTCAATTTGTTATATATATTACTTATATTACCGTTATGTATTACTAGGTATTACATTGATAAATTGAATAAATGATGTTTAAATTAAATTTTTAGTTATTGTTTTCATTTCAAAATTATCATGGGGGGGGGCTATTATATAAAAGATGCTAAAAAGGGGCGATTTCGTTTTTTCTGCTCTTCGCCATGGGGTAATATCATTACACAATAAATATTTTGGGGTAATAATTAAAAAAGTTCCCCGCCCGCTGGAGTAGGGGAAGACCATGAAAAAATGGAGCGATAACCTTACCATCAGTGAAAACTAGACAAGTTATGAAAAGAGAACAGGAATTTTGCATACAGTGAAGAATGAAGAAGAAGACTTGCTACTGCACGTAAAAAATATTAACACCGTTTACCACCTTGTATTTGTATCTCATTTATTACAAAATTATATTAAAGTAACATGATTTTCCCCACTCATAGAAATTTAGCAATAAAGTATTTGTTTTATTAGGATATGTTTGGGTACTAAATACTGTTAATATCTAGTTCTAGTGTATTGTTCTCAGTTGTAGTAATTTGAATTCGTTTCTCACTAATTCCTAACTTTGAACTGGAATTTCTTCTTCAAATTATACATTTTCAAAATGTTTGAAATATCATATAAGGTGAAATATATACTAACAAATAATTCGTTCAAATTCTTTCCCATTTTGTTTATGAAAATTTTCTTAACGTCGAGGCACCGTACATAAACAAATGTTTATGTACGGTGGTCGAGGTGCCTAAAAAATAATAAGAATATGCTCTTTCATCTTATTTTATACATCCCTGCAGTCAATTTGTAAAATTTATTTTCATAAACATAAACAGACATTCTTGTTCGTGACATGTAATGTACACATAAAACATATTATATGGACATAAAACGTGCAACAATTCCAAAGACTTGAGCCAGTTTACAAAAGTCTGGCGCAAATGACCCATTTGTAATTAATGACCATCAAAAGTGCTCTGTGTCCGAGGATGTCTGACTATCAACTATTAAAATTGCTACAATATAAGTTTAGTTACTTTAGAGAGGTTAGATCGTATTTTGAAAATAATACTTACTCTTGGAATTTGCAAATGATACATTAAATGAAATTTTATAATGTTGCTTATGCTTGTTGAAAGTATTTGTGTAAAACTGTTTAAAGGGCGAGTGATCCCATGGGCTAGTTTCATGGGTATGAATTAACAAGTGAAATCATATAAGAAGGATTAAGAATAACTTATATTTTTCTATGATAACGATATTTATCTCAAAAAATGTTCTCTGGTGCCGATGAATAAGCAAATCGAACTAGTCGGGCTTCGTACTCTTGAAGGGTTTCATCGTATTTCTGCCTACGGTTCTTTAGCTGGGATTGGTACACATGCTCTAGAAGTTCGTTACCGTATCGCATGTCCAACCTCTTCTCCAGCTGCTCTAAGTCATCCGATTCTTCAAATGGTATCGTTTGAGGTACATCTAAGGCATCTCCCCGAAGCGCGATGGTTAAGTTCACTGCCTTCTCCCTATCGGACCAATTATTCACTCTAGCGGCTGCTTCAAATTAGTCCACGACGTCTTTCCGTCGAACGTTGGGGACTTGACTCAGGCAAAACTGCCAATATCTTCTATCGTGGGTAGTGTTTCTTGCTTGCAGGGTTTTATCCGTTCGATCTTTTTTACTTCTGCTGGTGTGTCTTGTGTTCATAAATTTGTCATATTTCTCTCTAACTCCTTGATTTCCTCGTCCATCGTTGTCATTTTATTCTCCATTTTCTTGTCCATCCTTGTCATCTTATCCTCAATATACGATTTTGAAGACGAAATGTTATTTTCAACATTAGCAGCAATGTAATTTTTCAATTATAATATATCGGCAGAAATGTCGTTCTTCATAGAAAAAACTCTCTCGTCCATATTAGCAGAAATATCGTTCTTCATAGCAGAAATCTTCTCGTACATATTAGGGGCCGTTCATAAAATACGTTCGCATACAAAGGGGGGGGGGGAGGTTTGGCGAGTGTGACAAGATGTGACAAGGGGGGACAAGGGGTCTACGGCAGCGTGACGTTCGCCGTTCATTAAAAAATTTTACTGAGTATTCGTTCTCTCGATTTTTTTTTTCAATTTTGTAATGATAGAAGTCATTTATTTCGTATTAGTTAATATACAGATATTTAAATGTATATATATTTATTACAATAAATTGTAACTTGATATATTTATTTTTTTCAACATGAGCGCTAGCTCTGTGGCACTCTGTGTCGCTGTAGCGTTTTGATTTGGCTCTAGTGGCGTTGCGATCCATCACAATCGATTTCTTTGTTTTCCCAATACATGAGAGAGTAACGTTTCTAAGCACTCTGCGCGTATTTTTCTTTCATTCGTCATTTAGCAGTGAACTAATGCAGACGCTTTTAACTCTCTTCTCAATTTAATGCTTTTCATTATAAAGTGAGGTATTTAGTCGAAATTTATAACTCTTGGATTGAGATATATATTGCAAGAAAATGTCATCGATAAGAGGTGAACTTTATCAAAAATTATTCAACACGTATAAAAAGTGTTATCCGGATAAAAAATCAATCATCGTGCAAGAAAATGTCAACAAGATTTGGAACGATCTCAAGCACGAGCACAAAAGTGATGGCAAGCAGTTCGAAACAAATATTCAAAATTATATCGAATCTTTAAATCAAAAGATAACTCAGAATAAAGCAAGGAATTTAACGTTTTTTACAAGTATTAAGGTAAGTTAAGTTCTTTTTGGATCTGGTTTATATTTACTATTATCTGGTTCACACCAATACTACTCACGGTTTATATTATCATTACTATTTCGAAAACTTTTTATAAATGCATGATTTTGTTGGATTAATAATTAAGATCATAAGATTAGTAAATTAAACAATTTCGGTGTAAAATTATAGTGTAAACGAGCTTGTATAAGTCGCTATTTTATACAATCAGTTTATATATATACTTATAATTAATTCCTTTGATTTTTAGCCACTCAATACAGTCAAGGATTGTCCTCAAGCGTCGACGAGTAAAGAAGATCTTCCAAAACAAAAAACAGTTTCTACTGAAAAAAATTTACCTCGTGAAGAACAAATACACAGTTCAAAAACGGCCTGCCCAAGATGAATGTAAAAAGAAAATTTCAGTTATGGAATCAAGTTTAAATTCATTACTTTTACAAAGAGATTCTGGATTGTCAACACCTGGACTTGATAAAGAAATAAAAAAATTAAAAGAAAAAATCGAAACTGAAAAAAAATCTCTCAAGCGTAAAGAATCAGCACAACAAAGATCATCGAAATCTCGTGCAATGAAGAAAAGAAAGCTTGATGACATTTGTCTTGAGCATCCGGACGTTGCAGAAAAATTAAAAATAAGAAGTAATCCCGGTCGGCCGAGTTTAGAAGAGGATCAACCAGATATACTGCAAACTATCATGAAAATTGCTATTTTTGGTAGTTCTGCTGATGAACGACGTAGAACTGAGACAATAAGAAGCTGTGAAAATTTAGATCAGTTACACGAGCAATTAAAAAGTTTGGGTTTTCAACTGAGTAGGAGCGCTACGTACTTACGACTTTTACCACGAAATTCATCTTCTCGTGAAGGAAAGAGACATGTTTCTACAGTACCAGTAAAATTAATCCGTGCTCAAAATGACTTAAAGAAAAAACACATTGACACAGAGTTTGCGACAACTTCAATTAGATATTTAGAAAGTCTTGCTTCTTTTCTTGGACCCAATGAAGTATTTTTTCTTTCTCAGGATGATAAAGCCCGAGTTCCGATTGGACTCACAGCAGCTTCAAAACAAGCACCATTATTGATGCACATGCAATACAGAGTTTCTCTTCCTGACCATGACTGGGTAGTAGCTGCTGGACACAAATTAATACCGTCTGTATATGCTGGTATTGTTATTGAGCCGAATGGTTTCGGAAATCCTTCAAAAGTAACCTATTCAGGACCAACGTTTATAGCTATTCGAAGTGGCAAACCTTCTAGTTCCACTGCTAACACACATTCCAATGATTTAAAAAAAATATTTGAACTGGAATCATTTAAAAGTCTCGCCTATACAAACACCGGATCTACAAAACCTGTAGTAATCATTTCTGCTGATGGAGGTCCTGATGAAAACCCTCGCTACAGAAAAGTTATATTTTATGCTATCCAGCATTTTCGCGATTTTAATTTGGATGCTTTATTTGTTGTTACAAATGCACCAGGCAGAAGTACTTACAATCGTGTAGAAAGAAGAATGGCTCCACTAAGTCATGAGCTAGCTGGCTTGATTTTGCCTCATGAGCATTATGGATCGCATTTAGATTTTTACGATAAAACTATTGATAAAGATTTGGAAAAAAAGAACTTTGAATATGCAGGGACAACTTTGGCTAGTGTTTGGAAGTCGTTAAAAGTCGACGGTTACGATGTAGATGCAGAGTATATAGCACCAAAAGAAGATGATAGTGACAATGTACAAATAATAATTGATGATTGGTACTGTAAACATGTTCGTGAATCACAATACTTATTACAAATTTTGAAATGCTCAAACGAAGACTGCTGTGGCCAAACTAGAAGTAGTTTAAGAAGTTTAATTCCAGACGGATTTTTGCCTCCACCGATTAAATTACAACAAACTGAAAACGGATTAATAGTATCTCAAGTAAATTCGGATGATGGCACATTTATTAATCTATTTGCTCGTCTTGCAGTGAAACTTCAGCCTGAAGCTGCAGATTTTCAGCAAATTCCTTACGATTGGTTTTGTCCGTCAGTCCATGATAAATTGGCGAATAGAACATGTAAAGAATGTAGCCTATATCATACGTCTAATAAAACCTTACTGCAACATTTGAAGAATTTACATCCAAAAGAGAAAAGACAAGATGAAGTAGTTCGACGTATACAACCAACTCGCATTGTAGCTCGGCGAGCTCGTGAGCTGTTATGTATATTAGGAGATGAAAACGCTGGTACGGAAAATGCAGAATGGATAGATGACGATGAAGTGGATGGTAGTTTCGAAGATGTAGAAGAAGATGTTGCAATACCAATTATAGATGTTTCGGAGCATTTACAGAATCCTTGGACTTCTGATAAATAAAAATATTATTTATTTGTTTTTTATTTAAGATATTTATTAATTTATTTAAATTTTATTATAAAAATAAAAAAAATATTTTCTAATATCAAAATTTGTGTATTATCAATCAAAATTTATCATGTTTAGGGGGGGAGGGGTCTTAGTTTTTGTGACGAAATATTTCCAGGGGGGGTCACAGAAAGTGTGACACAGTGTGACAACCGGGGGGGAGGGGGTCAAAAAAAGTTAATTTTAGTGTGACGTATTTTATGAACGGCCCCTTAGGAGAAATATCGATCTTCATATTAGCAGAAATATCGTTCTTAAAAGTAGAAATATCGTCATTCATAGTTGAAATATCGTCCATTTTAGCAGAAATATCGTTCTTCATAGCAGAAATTGAAGATATTAAGGTGAAAGCCTCGTATTTGAATCAAAATGTTTCTGGATCCAAGCCGTCACTTTCCAGTGCCATTTTGAGTCTTTCTGCTAATTCACTCTTCTTTCCGGACGTTTCCAACTCGCGATTTTACAATTCTGCTTTTAGTTCGGCCACTTTCAGGTCATTTAGTCTCTTATACATTTTTACTTAACTATTTATTATTACCCCATACCTGAAACCAATGTAATGTTTTTCTTATTTATTTAAATAGTTTTTATAACGACGGGTGGGATAAATTTATACACGCGGTATGTCTCCTTACTAAATTTATTTATACACTTAACTATTCACTTACACTTGAATTATATAAATACTTTACTATTTACTATTATTCACCATTTCACTGTTCTGCTGCGTTCGCTATGAAATCAAACTGTAGACTGAACTGTGGTTCGTAGGTAGTCTCCTATATATAAAAACGTTTTTCTGCAACATTTAGATTCCTGAAATTTCTAAATTACGGCTTTTCCAACAAAAAATCGACCTTCTTAGAAATGCTTCTATAAAAACAATCACAAAAACAGCTCTTCCAAGAAATATGTGCGCTACCGCCGAAATTTTAACTTTTAGACAACTTATTAGATAGGGTAGGCACTAGTGAGCGATTTCGTAACAATACAATAGTGTTCCATTCCTGATTACACAGTAGTCATCATGGCACAACTGAAGTCGATTTATTCGATGTTCCAGAGTTAGAGGTAACACCAACTGAGGTCGGTATGAGAAAATATCGAACCTTCTTATCAGTTTATAAACCGGGTCCACACCAGTAGGTATGCACGTAGTTCGTCGGGATATTTATTGATGTGGAGGGAGTGAAGCACCAACCCGGCGCGTCTCCAGGTGGCGGATAGGAGAAAGGCCTCTGAGATGATTTTATATGAGGAGAAGGTCTGCGGGGTACCTGGTAGCTCGTTGTGTGTAAAAACTCAACTGGCAGCCCTCGAATACCCTGCCGCGGACCAACTTTACCTGTCCCAGCAAGTATCGTTGCTAAGAGATTGCGATGCCGGGTGAAATTTTGAGCTTACCTCGAAATCACCTGTTATACCAATGTCTCCTGGCTGTCTGTGGTCAAGTCTCGCGGGCCAGTGGAATGGGGGGGGGGTCTTGGCTTTACTGCCCGGACCAAGAGAAGACAACCTCATTAAAAACCTAAAGTCAAGGTGGGAAACCAGGCCGAAGAATGCGTGGCTATATAGAAGAATAGTCCTTACTGGTTTCGATCTTGGAGCACCGGGCGGAACTCCATTGTAGCTTCTCGTGGGACCATTTATGTACAGAGAAAGTAAAACTTCCACCGGAAGAGTAGTGGAGAATACATCCACCTCTTCATCCGGGCACCTCACAGAGGGAAAAAAGTCCAAACGGCACAAGGGTCGTATGCCGTTCGACCTCCCAAAACTGGGAGAACCGGGCGGCATAGACGACCCACTGAGAGAAGGCCTCAGTGGAGCAGGGGTGCGGAAATACCTGAGGCTCCTCAAACAGGGAATATCCCCTGAATAGGTCAAAAATCAGGTTATTCAGCGCCCAACCGCCCCGAAGAAACCACCAACGGGGAAGGTAAAGCTGAAAAGAGGACCGGAGCATATCACTCCTCCGCAGCGACCACAGAGCTGTGCCAGAGCAAAGAGAAGAGAATTCACTTCTCAGGTATCCGTTTCCGTTGTGGAGCGATACTGGTGGACTGTGGGTCACAAGAATCGGCAGACTGGCTCATGAGGTCAGCGCCGAAATTAAACTCTTTGGAAGCATTCAAATTAGTGTCTCGAAGTGTAGACGACATCCCAAAGCCGGTAACTAAAACGGTGTTTTCCCAAAAAGCCACGACATGAAATTGACGAGATTCAGAACTCCAACTGGGAAAAAAAAGAACCCCGCGGAGGATCCAAAGGACATGTAGATACCCTCCACATCCGGAACCATTGGAAAAGAAGAAAAAGGCGAACGCTTGACCTTGGGTCAGCTCGAGATCTCCTCCGGCTCTGCTGGGGTGACTGGGGATGCGGAGATCGCCTCTGCATCCCGGGAAATTGGGCGGAACAGCCTGGGGGTCGAGAGTCTGACTCGAGATCAAGAACGGGGCGGGTCAGGGAGAGATAAAGGAGAGGGATGAATAGAGGCTGAGTAACTCGGCCTCTCTCATCCATAATAATTCACCTTGCCGTTCACGAATGTAGCTCAGATTAACCTGCATCACGCGAAGGGAGCCGTGATTGCAAAGTTGTTCGCTAGACTACAACTGGATATTGTGGAACCATGGATCAACAAAGAAGGCCAAACCAAAGGTTTGGCATGCAAGGATTCTAAATTGATTTATGATCAAATGCAAGTATCTCCGCGTGCCTGTGTAATCATAAGAAATAACATAAAATATATTTGTGTTCCAGAATACGTGTCACGGGACCTTGTTCCAATCATGGTTCACCTCAACATTGGGGGTATCGACCGAGACATCGTCATTGCCTCTGCCTACTTCGTTGGAGACGGGCCGATAACACCGCCAGAAGGAGTACAATAGCTAGTGAGATACTGCAATAGCAGACGGCTGCCAATCATATAATTGGCTGTAATGCCAACGTACGCGTGGGGAAGCACTAACAACGCAAAAGGTGAGTGTTTATTAGAATATCTCTTAGCAAATAACCTTGACACCTTAAACGTAGGGCAACCCCCACTTTTGTCACGAGAGCAAAAGAAGAGGTCCTGGACGTAACAATTGTTAATGTTGCTGCTAGGAAAAATGTAAAAGACTGGAGGGTGATGAGCGAGCCATCACTTTCCGACCATAGGATCATTGAATTTAGGATAGAGGGAGATACTACCTCGATTCCTACAATCCGAAATCCTAGAAATACTGATTGGTCTATTTACAAGACCAATCTGAAGGACAATTTGGAACAAGTCGAAGTGATTGTGGTAAATCACCTGCACTACGACCTGGAACAAAGAGTCGAACAGATCAGTGAGGCAATAATGGAAGCTTTTCATTCCAGTTGCTCACTGTCAAAAGCTCGTTCAGAAAAGGATGCTCCTTGGTGGGATGAGAACCTGCCAAACCTCAGAAAAGAGGTCCGTCGTATCATTAATAGAGCCAAATGTGACGGTAATTGGCAGGGGTACACTGAGAAGCTTACTCAGTACAATTAAGAGATTAGGAAGACCAAAAGGCTTTATTTTCAAGCCTTTTGCGAAAAGATCACTTCCACTCACACAGCGGCCAGATTACAAAAGGTCATGGCAAATGGGGGAACTAACCCCACAATGTCGCTGAAAAAGCCAGACGGAGCATACACGGAAGGTGAAGAGGAAAGATCGATTCTTCTTCTTAGAACCCACTTTCCAGATAGTGAACCAGCAACAAGCACTGAAATAGCAATGAATTAGACCAAAAAATCTCGCTAGGAAGGTTGGGACATTGCTAAGAAAATATTTACCAGACAACGGTTGTAATGGGCAATAAGTACCTTTCAACCATATAAATCATCAGGAGTAGATGGAATGTTTCCAGCACTCCTGCAGCACAGGATAGAGGAGATTCTTCCTCGCCTGCTGAAGATTACAAGAAGCAGTCTAGCAGTGGGTCTAATACCTGGAAAATGGAGAAGGGCAAGGGCAACCTTCATACCAAAAATAGGAAAAAAAGATGGGACTGATCCCCAATCTTTTAGACTCATCTGTTTAACATCGTTTCTACTCAAAACTATGGAGAAAGTAGTGGATAACTACATAAGAACAGAGAAACTGGAGAATAAACCAATTCATAAATGTCAGCATGCCTACAGAGCGGGTCGATCAACTGATACGGCTCTGTATCAGCTGACCGAAGTCATCCATAGAACTCTGAACAACAAAGAAATCGAAATATGCGCATTCCTGGACATATCTGGGGCCTTTGACAACACAACTCATGTGTCTGTCAAAGAAGCACTAAAAAGGCGAGGAGTAAATGAAATCATTTTAAAATGGATGTATGAGTTGTTGACGACGAGGATAGCTGAGACACAGGTGGGGAATCAAACCACCTCAGTTAAAGCCACTCGGGGGGCACCTCAAGGGGGAGTGATATCTCCCCTTTTATGGAGCCTCGTTGTAGATGAGTTGCTCTACAGACTAACAGAGCTTGGCTTGGAATGTATGGGCTATACTGATAACATAGTTCTAATAGTCAGAGGCAAGTTCGAGAGCCCCTTGTGTGATTTATTACAAAAGGGCATCAGAATCATTGAGCAATGGTGCTTGCCAGTGGGGCTAAACATTAACCCAAACGAGACCATAGTAATTCCATTTACCCGGAAAAGAACACTTCCATCCATGAAACTCATATCCTTAAACGGGGAAATCATAGAATGGACATCAGAAGTTAAATATCTAGGGATAACACTAGACAGTAAGCTTCTGTGGAATAAGCATGTTGAAATAACTGCTAGTAAAGCAATAAGAGCTCTGATGGCGTGCAGAAATCTTGCTGGTAAGAGGTGGGGCTATAACCCAAAAATACTGCGATGGATGTACGCTATGATTGTGAGACCAGCAATTACGTATGGGGCAATAGCTTGGCATACAAAAGCAAGTCAGTACAGAACGAGGAAGACCCTCGATAACGTTCAAAGGCTTGCTTGTGTGTGCATTACTGGAGCTATGAGAACGTGTCCAACTAGAGCACTTGAGATAATTACAGATCTCACACCTCTACATCTGGTGATAGAAAGATCTGCCCTAGAGGCAATTCTTAGAATATCTAAGGAAGGTTCAGGCAATGGGAGTATTAAAAATCAGGGAGCCTGGTCCTCTCTAACAAAATACATCTTATCAGCGAATCCTCCCAGTGACGAAATGATCAAGAAAGGAAGTATCGAAAAGAATTTCACTACAATGCAAGAGACTGGGAAAGGTAATACACCACCCAAACTCTCAAAGAAAACATCATTAGATGGTATATGGATGGTTAAAAAACCACCACTGGAGCAGGCGCTGGAGTATTTAGGCCTGGCACTAGATACTCATTATCGTTAGGCTCCTTCCCGAGCGTATTTCAGGCAGAAATACTTGCGATCGGAAGATGCGTGGAAATGAACCTAGAAAGAAACTATCAGAAATGTGACATATCAATCCATTCTGATCAAGCAGCTATCAAAGCATTTAGCTTCCATGTCATTGACAAAGTTGGCATGGGAGTGCCGAAGAAAACTTGATGAATTAGGCAAGAATAACAGGGTCTCTTTAGTCTGGGTTCCTGGCCACACGGGAATCACGGGAAATGAAGAGGCCAATACACTTGCCAGGAAAGGAACACAAACGCCCTTTATTGGCTCGGAGCCTTTCTGTAGTAAAGGAAAACGCTCCTATAAGAAAGGGTTTCGGAAGAAGGAGAAAACCGAAAAAGAAGCACTCTGGCGGTGCCTTCCCGGGCTGGAACATTCCAAAAAGTTCCTGCGGAACTTTGACACTGCTAGATCCAAAAAATATTGGGATCTCAGTAAAAATAAGCTACATCTCCTCACCGGCTTTCTTACAGGACACTGCCGCCTTAGGAAGCACCTAATGAGAATATGTCTAGCAGAAATTGAGTGTAGATTCTGTGGGGAGGAGGATGAAACTCCGGATTACCTAGTTCTAGAATGCCTTGCCATTGCAAGCCAACGTAAGGAATGCTTCGGACAAGAAACTTGTAAGAGTGAGAATCTAACCTCGTTGAAGCCGTCCTAAATACTAGAGTTCATTAGAACTCTGGAGCTGGAAGGCGAACTGTAGTAGTAGCGAGAACAGCTCTGATAGGGAGGGGGCACAATAAACCTTAGGTTTCAGTGCACTGTAACCTCGTTAAAATCTAATCTAATCAGTCTATAAACACTTCTCTTCCCAAGCACCCTTCCATGTTCGGTAAACCATTGAGTTGCTATTGCTCTTGCCGATGAGAAACGATCTCTTAGAGCTAATAATCTTAAGTGACGATCTTGGTCCTCTGTTGTCGCCATGCCTGATAACATTTAAGAACAATATCCACACTCCTGTTGATTCTACCAGTAATTTTTCGGAACGACAGCCTAGCTTCCCGAAGAACAACAATTCGAATTCTCTCGAACTCAGTTAGCTGCCGATAATTGTCATTTCTTCGCACTCTTGGCATGATAAACACTTGTGAATTCTTGTAAGGCAACGTTTAAAACCACTGTACTCGAATAAATTCTGTATTCTGATATCGGAATGGACCGGTTCGTCCAGTACTTGCAGCAAAAAAGAAATTGAATAAAAACAGGAATGTTCAACTGCGCTCAAATTCTAATCTTGTATTAGTACTTTTATGATGAACATGACCGTGAAATATTTTTGAAATTAATTATTATATACTGAGGGTTTGGGTTTCTATGTCACTGAGTATATTAAAAAAGTACCTGCTGCTTTAGGGTACGTGATTAGAAACAATTTAATAAGAAGAGTACATTCGGAAAAAGCATTCTCATTCTTCGTAATATTCATGGAATATAAACAAAAACGAAACCTTCACTATTGGCGACACCTCCTCCTCAGGCCTTCGATTCAAGTACTACACGTCAGATATATTTCGAATATCGCACACAAACCAAACTAAGAAGTCGTCGGGTTCGCGGGATGTCGTTGTCGCTAAGAAATTTCGTTCACCGGTATTACGTAAGACGATGCGTTCATGGACATCGTTACCGATTAAGTACGTTAAATGTTACATTTAATTGAAAATAATGAAATCAATAGATTAGCACGCAGTGGATGATAGATTTGAAAAATCGTACCTTGAGACGAAAATCTTTGTTGGCTTTGTACAATAAAGTACCGGCTTGCGACATAATACGGCATTGAAAGACGCTTATTGGAAAAAAATCGGCGGGCATTTCCTAGTGAGAGCAACTAAGAAACCTTGAAGAGAATATTGTATAATCGCGTCAAGCTGCACATTTGTTTATTAGTGTGTTGATGATGTCTGATACTGGCGGATAATGTGACTTTGTTCTTGTACAATTTGGATTTTTAAGAAAGAAAACATGCGAGATTTTTTTATGAAATGGGTAAATTTTACATTATTTTTTATATTAAAAATAGAAACATGGCAAATTATTATACGAAGATATTTAAATTGAAGCATTCTGATAATAATTTTATTAAATGTAATCTAGAAGAGAAACAGTAACATAATTTTTTACATGAAAAATAGTTTTTATTGTATGTTTTAGATATTATTTTATTCTTTATTCTTAAATGAATAAAATGCGTCTAAAACAGGCATGCAATACAACGTTTTATCCGCAATCACACTCCTTTAGAATCAGAATCGCCGATACTTCATCTGGTATCAATAAAAAATCATTGAAATTTCGCATTTAGTAAAAAAATATTTGGAGGTGTTCGATCAGTTACTATGTATTTTCCATTGTTTATCTGAAAAGTGGAAAAGCAGTTTGAGTGATTTATGATTTCTAAAACCACATTAAAAAGCGACGAGTAGTTGAATTATAATAAAGTGATTATGGATTATGGATATTATTTACCACTAGTTAGGTACCTACTCTCTACATTAATTGTAAATATTATTAGTTCAATTTGTTATTAAATTTTAATTATCCTTCAAGAATATGAAGAATTATATTAATTCATATATCGAGGGAGTCGTATATATTATCAATTATTATTATAGTAATATTAACTGTCTCGACCCTTACTCGTGGAACCTACTAATTTTACTGTTTTAAATAAAACTTAATGTTTCTAGGTAATTCCGCAATATATTGAAAAAATTTTAAGCAAATTGATAATTGTTTCGATATAAATATCATCGCCAGAATGACAGAAGTTACATTTCATTTGATGCCTCTCTGATGTTTAATAATTATTTTGGCTAGACCAAGAAGTGACCTATTTAGTGATTGACTTAATATATGTTAATAGAAAAAAGAAGAAGAATCATAATTAAAGCTTAGATATTATTAGCCCTATGGAGATATCCTGGATATCTTTTTCCTATTAAGATCAGTATAACTGTGCAATGATATAGAAAACCAGGAAAACTATATCTGCTGATCTTTACAATTATCACTTAAGAAGACAGTTTAAAAGTGGAGAACTCCGTAGATTTATCTGTTCATTGACAACTTGATATTGTGGGTTTCTTAAGTGTCTTCTAATTTCTAATTCTTCAAGGAAATCCAGTTCTTGTTTCTTATCACAAATATGTAGTACTTCTAGTTCTGTGTTAGGCGTCAATGAATGATCGGTGTCCACTAGATATCTGGCGTAGTGGGATTTATCTGGTTGTTTTAAACTGTATGCTCGTAAGTGTTCACTGTATCGGATTTCAAAATTTCTAAAGGTCTGACCCAAATAGACAGCATTACAATCTGGACATTTAAGTTTATATATACCAGATTTCTTTAATGGTGATATTTTTATTTTTACATTTAACAATTTTGTACTTATGTCACTTTCTGTTTTAAAAGAAATCGTTGTATTTGTTGCTAAAGATATTATCTTTGAAATATTATTAGAAATATTTCATGCATATGTAATGGTTTTATAAGTTTTTATTTCTTTACTTTGTTTAGGAAATATTAGTTGTAATGCCACTTTTCCTCTTTTTTACTAATTAGTTTATTTATCATATGTAATGGGTAATAGTTGGATGTTGCTAGTTGTTTAATTGTGTTAATCTCTCTATCAAAATTACATTTGTTCATAGGAATCGAAAATGCTATATGTATCATCGAATTATATGCTGCCAATTTATGTGACTTGGGGTGATTAGAACTATATTGAATAGCCACATCAGTGTGTGTTGGTTTTCGGTGAATCGAATAATCAAGTACATTATTAACTCTTTGAATTTTTAAATCAAGGAAATTGATTGAACTATTTTCTTGTAAATTTAATTTATGGGTGTAAATTATTAATGTGGTTGAAAAATATATCTAATTGTCGTTCACTACCCATAAAACAAGCTAATATGTCATCTACATATGTATACCAAAATAAAACATTTTTTGAAATATTACTTTCAAAGATCTTTCTTTCAAAACTGTCCATAAAAATGTTTGCCAAAATTGGCATTATAGGGCTTCCCATTGGTAAACCTTCATTTTGAATATATATCTTATTGTCAAAATCAAAATAATTCTGATTAATACATACATCAAATAAATTAAGTATATCTGATATTATTCCTGGATTAATATTTTTATCTTCTAGTATTTTTCTTACAAGTATTAGACATTCTTTAGGAATTTTAGTGAACATATTGGTAACATCAAATGAAATAAGCTTAGAGCTATCTTGCAAGTTGAATGCTTTTTTGATCAGTTCCAATGAATTTCTAATTGAATACTTAGATGTATATCCGTAACTATTAAGTATATTGTTAAGTTTCTTTGCCAATATATTATTAGGAGTATTACCATAAGAAACTACAGGTCTAATTGGTTTCGTTATTTTATGTAATTTGATATCAACTTAATAAATTAATGGCTGTACAAATATCGGGTCTTGTACATAACATTACATACATTAAACAACCTATTAAATTTCGACAAGGTGCATCAATATTTATATCGGAACTTAAGTCAACATAATATAATTTATTGGCTTACAATCGGTCATACTAAGCTTATTTAAAACGGTTTTCAAATATGAACTCTGATCTAGCGTTCGATTTTAATACCTAGAAGAAGTTTTAATTCTTGCATATTTTCCATACTAAACTGATTCTTTAAATAATTTTTAAAACTTATCAAAGTATCTATGTCCGCTGTGGCGATTAGTAGATCATCGACATATAAAACTTCATAGATATTTTTACTAACGTGGCCTCTATCCGAGAAATATAAACATGGGTGTACCGACGAATTTTTAAAGCCATGTTTTTATAATATATCGTCAAAACGCATAAACCACGTTCAGACAGGCTGCTTCAAACCGTATAATGATTTATTTAATTAACAGACTTTGTTTTCTTTAGCTTGAAACCCATCGGGTATAGGCATATAAATTTCTTCTTTTAAAATGCCATTAAGATAAGCTGTTTTAACATCCATTTCATGCAACAATAAGTTATACTGATTCGCTAAAATGATTAAAAATCTAAATGTTGGAATTCGAGCAAGTGCTGCAAAAGTCTCATTGTAATCTAGTAAATATTTTTGACTAAAACCTTTGGTTACTAATCGAGCTTTGTATCTTTGTGGATTACCAAAAGCGTCTTTTCTAATAGTAAAGACCCACTTACAATAAACTATATTTTTGTCGACAGGTGTATCGACTAAAGTCCATGTTTTATTAATTAGTAAAGAATTGATTTCTTCCTCTATGGCTTGCTTCCACTGAATATTGTAGTCTCTATTTTTATTTCACTGAAAGATTCGGGAATTGTACAAATAAGTGATTATGCACACAAAACATAATCATTTATACAAGGTGTTTCGTTGTATGATTTAGGAGGAAAGGTTTTAATTCTTTCGCTTTCGTCTTAAATCGGTATTATTGTGATATTCATCGGGCGAAGATATACTTGTTCGAATTTGATTTAATTACAATATTCTCTTGTGATTCTTTATTTTCAACTTCTCCTGTATAACACAATTCAAACTTCATTCCATATAAAAAAAACCACAGATAATTGTATAACAATTTCTTTTCTCCACAAAACTACATGCGTTGGCTGAGTTTCAACAGTTCAACAGTTTCATTTAAATCTCTATCTTTCCCATTGGTTACATTCTCACATAACTTTCCTTGTTATCACCCACTTAAAACCACACATAAGAATATCCATAACAACACATATTCAATTTTTCATCATCATATAAAAAAACCGTTGTTAGTCAAGTTACAAAAAAGCATTAAGAGACATAACACACATCTTGTCATAAATGAATCATAAAAAGTAAAAGATATCGATTACATTATACAATAAGAAATTGTGATATTCTTATTTGTGAAGCAACATGAACAAAATGTAAAACTATACAAATATATAGTAAATGTACATATAATCATCGGTTATCATTTAATATAACACTCAATTCATCAACGTGTAAAAGTATTTATTATCGTCACATTAAGGCGATTGGTCCTTCAGAGCTCAGTACAATAAAAGTGAAAACGACATTCCGCAATTTTGCTCTTCCATCAAAAAAGAGGAAAACGCAAAACAATACTATTGTATTCGTTATCTGTTTCGGTGACATATTTATCTATTTAAGTGATATATTTACCTATTTCTTTATTTTGTAGAAGTTTTATAGAGATGTCTTTAGATTTTGATGTTAGTTCAGGCATTTCATTAGGAATGGAGTTTTCAGGCTCAAAGCCCTCATTAAGTTCTAGTCTTTTTTATTAATTCCTTCAATTAGGTCACGTGCTCTAATAAATTTATTAGATTGGGTATTTAATATTATATACGATAAGTGATGAAGAAAACCTCCATTCGCTGCGATGACTCTTTATCAACTGCAGAAGGAGAATCCGACGAGTTGAAGGAAATTGACATCGATTCTGAAGCTGGAATAACCAGTTTCCCCGTTGGAAATCAACGAGCCAGGTCCATCTGGCCTTTGCCAAAGATAATTTTAGTACCTAAGTGGATTAGGGCTAAAGGGGAAACCACGTTAAAAAAACACGTCATGTACTTTACCTCTTGGATGGTGTGGAAACATGTACAGCATTTTAAATCGAAATTAATTGATCATAAATTATTAACATGGATTAATTAATGAATTAATCGAATCAAATATATGCCACATATTATCTCCGAAATTCGCCTCTACAGAAAACATGAGCAAAATTTTTAATTTGGCGAGGGCATTTGTGCTTCAACGGTTTACTTTAGCGAAAATATTCTAGCAACATATTTTATAGGAAATTACCTCCTTTTTAATTTTGCGCTCTATATACTTTTTCGAAAAACGCATAGTTAGATATATTTGCAAAAAAACGTTTTTGGACGCCATTTGGCAAGATGGCGGCACCGCCGGCATGTCTCAGATTGAGCATTTTAGTTGCAGATCCCCAAATCTATAAACCTACAAAGATTCAAAACTTCCGGACTTATTTCCAGGTCAAAATCCCCAATGACTGGCCTACAAGTGTTTCTAAAGAGTTTAGGTTAGGTTGTGTTGTGTTTTATTGCCATTCTTAGACACTTGTTTTGTACCGGGTGTCCCAATAAGAATGGCTCTCGGCCATATCTCGGGAACCGTTTATAGTACAGCTTCGGGAAAAAATTTATAACAAAAGTGACCTCGAGAAAAACCTGGAAATTATTTACAGAGTTGTAGGTCCACCGTCAGAGGGCGTAATTAAATACCAAAAATTATAAAATGAATAATTTACAAATTTTGCCTAATTAAGATGCATTTAAACTATGATTATGGTATTCTTCAAGAAATTCAGCGTATATTTGATTTTACAAGTTTTAGTCTATCTCTTCAAATAAGAGGCGGGGGGAAGCGGGAACTTTATTATGAAAAAACGCCTGTAATTCCAGTTCTACTTAACCTATCTATGCAAACTTAGTCTTTTTTAAGAGAGCTCCTTTCTACCAATGTAAGAGTTATAACTTCGAAGCAACCTAATGAGTAACGTATACGCTAGAGGGCGCAATTTATTTATTTTTTTAAATCTAGCTATCCTTGAAAAATGTTGAATTGAAACATGCAGTTTTAATTAAGGAATATAAAAGTAGACCAAATTAGCAACAGAATAGCGAAAACCGCATGTCGATATCTTTTTCGTATTACGAGATATCCTAAGAAATGTGTAAATTTTAAGCATTTTCCTTTAAACATAAATTACTCCGGTTTGACTGAGCGGATTTCAACATTTTTTGACTCCTGAAAATTGTCTTTCCTTGTTCTATTAATAATAGTTCCAATTATTATGTCAATATTACTTATGCTGTCACAGGGAAACTGCGTTATGGAAGTTAAAATGGAAATATAACATAAGGTACCTCGCTAGTGACGACTTAAATGGTCAAATTGTCGCCCATCATTTTCGATACAAGCGTTTATTCTTTGAAGAGTAGATTGAACAGCAGTCTCAATTTCTGCTCTCGAAATACTCTGAATGGCGTTTCGTATTCTTTCGATCATGTTAACTCTAGTAGTGGGTCCAATTGCACAAACAAGGTCTTTAATCCGGCCCCAGAGATAGAAATCTAAGACGGTTAAGTCTGGTGACCTGACTGGCCAAAAAAATAGGCCTCCACGTCCTATGCACTTATCAGGGTAAGCATTATCTAAAAATTCTCTAACTTGTCTGGAGAAATGCGCCGGACACCCATCGTGCTGAAACAACATAGACCTACGAGTTGCTAGTGATATATCTTTTAGAAGAAGTGGTAATTCATCCCTTATAAAATTTAGGTAGCGTTCCCCGTTAATTGCGTTGTCAA
The DNA here is from genome assembly GCA_963921935.1 of Galeruca laticollis. Lineage (NCBI taxonomy): Eukaryota > Metazoa > Arthropoda > Insecta > Coleoptera > Chrysomelidae > Galeruca > Galeruca laticollis. Next base: position 50,688,319 of record OY998179.1, on the reverse strand, counting down.
AAATAAAAGGTCCAATTATCTGACCATCTACAATACCACACCATACATTCACCGACCATCGCCCCTGATACTGAACTGCTTCCATCCAGCGTGGATTATTCTGTGACCAATAGTGCATATTATGCCGGTTAACCGTACCATCACTACTAAATGTAGCTTCGTCTAACCACAAAATACGTGACAGTAATTGAGGGTCGTCATATACCATATGTAGTAACCAGTTGCAATAATCCAACCTTCTGTCGTAATCACGATCAACCAATTGTTAATTCTACTAGCGCTTTTTTTGGTAGATTTTTGAGTTGCTGTATAATGATGTATATTTCTGTGTATTGTTACGAAATCGCACAATGGTGTAGTACCTGAATCCGACTCTGTATATAAAAGTAAAAATGTTGGCGAATGTGCAGGGATTTCTTCGAACTGTTTACCATTATTTTTTGTGATCAGTCCTATATAGACATTTCAGGAAGGCAATTGTTTTTGTGAGTCGCAATCTAGAAGGCTCGGAAATAAAAGGCACTTAAAATATATAAAGACTACCGACCAGCGGGAGAAGTTAGTTTATAATTTGATCTCGTGAGATAAACAGTGAACAAGTAAATATATAAGTCTAAGTAAATAAACAGCAGTGAGGTATTTAGATAAATTAGTGTAGGTGAATATAGTGAGTTAGTGAATAGTATGAAGCTAGATGCTAGATTGTCTGTGTTTAACGTATTTAATGAGTGTAGATGTTGTTGCACTGTTGGAGTTATGTTTTGGTGATATGCTGTGTGTGGTGAATTGTTTATAAAATTATTTTGGGAGTACTCTCCGAAATTCTCTGCGATTTCAGTAATGTTAGTGATTGTGTGTTCGTTATTGTCAATTTTAGATATTTCTTTGCATTGGTTTGTGAAAAATCTGGCAGTTTTCCAGAGCAAATTATATTCTAGTTCAAGTTTGTTTAAGAAATTGATCCAGTGATAGTTTTTGTATTCCTTAATGAGGGTCTTTATCATGTTCTGGTAGTGTTTTAGCAGTGAGCGATCGTCGTCAAATCTTGTTTATTGCAATCTCTTTCGTGTTTTATCATGTATTAGTTTGGTGATATAATCAGGAAGGGTGTTGATTATGCGTAATTTGGGTTTCTGGCAGCAATGATTGTGTCTTGTAAGTTTTCTATCGTTTTAATGAGGTGTTTTGTGTTTGCTATTTTGTCTGCAATATTTGTGTCTTCATTTATGTATTTTCTATAGTTGATCCAGCTGGTGGTGTTGTAATCATATATGCGTTTTGTGGGGTATTGAATGGTGGGTGGGAGTTTAAGGTGGATAAGGACAATATCATAGTTTAGAACTGTTAAAGTTTTTATTTTTGTGATGTTATTAATATTTTTGCTTATTGCGATATCTATTGTGCTAGGGGAGTAATTTGAAAACGGGAAGTGTGTTGGGTCGTCAGTATTGTATACGTCACAGTCAGAGTTGTCGCAGAATCTCAGAAGGATACTTCCATTTGTGTTAGGGTATTTTGTGTATTTATCCCATCTAATTCATTCAGTTTGTTATTCGGGGGGTTATATGTCACAACTATTTTAATTTTATTGTCAAATAATATGCCGACTTGCTGAATTGATGAGTTGTTTTGTAGCAAGAGTTTTAAATTAATACATTTTTTTATTAATAAAGCGATACCGCCACCTGAGCATCATTGGGACGGTCTTGTCTAAAGCGACGATATTCTGGGGTTTTAAAATCTATAGTTTTATTTGGTTCAAGGAACGTTACGATTAAGAACAAAATATCTGGTTTTTGAATGTCGAGAAAATGACGAATTGAATGGAGTTTTGAAAGAACTCCTTGTATGTTACAGAAACTGATTCTAAGATTATTAGTCCAGGAAATCTGGGTATGTGAGCGTCATTTTCGAGGTAACGGCTGATACTTGGTAAAAAGTTAGTAAAAATGGTGTACAACAAAACTTAACTTATGCGACCTCTCAAATTGGACCGGAACATTGTTTATGATTCGATTTACACTCATTTTTCATGCCTTTTGTAGATTTTTCAGGTATATCTTTTTTCTCGTGTATAGTACAGACAAAAAGTTAAATACTTTTTTTTCTTCTTTTAAAGACCTACAATTCTAGACCTTACACGTAAAAAAAATTAATTGGGTCAAAAGTTATTGGCAAATAAACAACTGATAACGTTATTGTTAATAAATAAAAATATAATGAGCATTTTTTACACTAACACTTCCACATCACGCTTATCTATTCTCACTCATTAAAAAATGATACTCACGTGAGATGGAGTCTGTAAGTTCAATAGTTTATGAATTATGGCCTTATAAACAAATTAACTAAAAATTGACTTGCAGAGTTCTGTAAGCTATGCGACCTCGCGCAAATTTTTTCACTGTTAGATTTCATAATAAGACATCGATACCCATCATTGTTTTTTAAAAAAATACATTTTTGCAACAACGCGAATTTTTTTTCGTATTTGGCTTAGTTGCATAATTAATTTGACAGTATATCCGCCGATTTTGTCGAGAATTAAGTACGCACATAGGATGGGCATGGAAAGAACTTTAATTGAAAAAAAAATACGTTAAGATTTATTGATAAACGACTGAGTTACGGACAATCGAAGTCAGAGGCCCGTCAGTCAACAATTTATGCGAGTATCGAAAAACAAAACTTTAGCTCGACTACACCCTCTGAGGTTCACCGTACGACTGCCAACACAAAATACGGACGATGATAGAATGAAAAGCTAGGCGTTCCCCCACTCCGCTGCCACGCAGTAGCCAGCCGAAATATCCGCCCGCTGCTGACTTTCGAAAAATTTTTTGATTAGGTTGCAATTTACGCGACGTCTCGCTATTTCGTACAATAAAAGTACATTGACTAAAAAGTTCAGGGATATTTTTTGTTTTTCAATACTCGCATAAATTGTTGACTGACAGGCCCCCGACTTCGATTGTCCGTAACTCAGTCGTTTGTCAATAAATCTTAACGTATTTTTTTTCAATTAAAGCTCTTTCCATGCCCCTCCTATGTGCATACTTAATTCTCGACAAAAATCGGCGGATATAGTGTCAAATTAATTATGCAACTAAGCCAAATATGAAAAAAAATTCGCGTTGTTGCAAAAATGTATTTTTTTAAAAAACAATTATGTGTATCGATGTCTTATTATGAAATCTAACATTGAAAAAATTGGCGCGAGGTCGCATAGCTTACAGAACTCTGCAAGTCAATTTTTAGTTAATTTGTTTATAAGGCCATAATTCATAAACTATTGAACTTACAGACTCCATCTTTCGTGAGTATCATTTTTTAATGAAAGAGAATAGATAAGCGTGGTGTGGAAGTGTTAGTGTAAAAAATGCTCATTATATTTTTATTTATTAACAATAACGTTATCAGTTGTTTATTTGCCAATAACTTTTGACCCAATCAATTTTTTTACGTGTAAGGTCTAGAATTGTAGGTCTTTAAAAGAAGAAAAAAAAGTATTTAACTTTTTGTCTGTACTATGTACGAGAAAAAAGATATACCTGAAAAATCTACAAAAGGCATGAAAAATGAGTGTACATCGAATCATAAACAATGTTCCGGTCCGATTTGAGAGGTCGCATAAGTTAAGTTTTGTTGTACACCATTTTTACTAACTTTTTACCAAGTATCAGCGGTTACCTCGAAAATTACGCAAAATGATCATTTTGGGTCTGATTTTCCTGGACTATATATCGTTTTTGACAGCCGGTTTTACCTCCTACTTGTCTAGATGTTTCAGTTGTCTATGCCCTCAATAAAGTTGTAAATTTGAAATTTTTCCATTTTGTTGGTTGCTTTTCTCATTTCCTATATGAGGTCGGAGTTGGCTCTGGATAGTTCCTCTTCGTCTTTTAGCCTGTTAACCATGTACCTGTGAGCAGAAACGTTGCCATCAATTATGATTGGGGGCATGTAGTGCTGCTCTTTTGTTGGTCTTTGGTTTCGGGGTTGCCTTATTTCTTGTGAGCTCCTGTCCGTTTTCCTGTTCTTCATCTGTACTGGATACCCTGTTGTTAAATTTTCTAAATGGAATGCTGTACACAACATTAGTAAGCGAAGTCAACGGACTTTTATCTTTCACTCTAGTGAAAATTGATCTAATTGTTAGTGCTGTTTTGTTAGCAATTTTGAAGTTACCACATGTCCGGAACAATCTGGCAAGTCTCGGAGTTATGTCCCTTATGTATGGTAGAGAAGCGAAAACTGGACGAGCAGGGATCGTACCAGAGCCAACATCCATTCCACGGTATTCGATGTGCTAAATAATTATTTATTAAGTAAAGTTCTTGGATAAGTGTTATCCAAAAAAAGGTTTAATAAAACGGTAACATTCTTATTATGGAAGATATTGTTTAAAATTCTGAGAACTCTCTGTTTTATTTGTTTAACCAAATTCACCTTCACAGAATGCTTGTCGTAATTTAAATATCTACCAGAATTACCAGAACTTTACTATACCAATCTATAATAATCGTATTGTTATTACGAATGAACTTAGTGTCTAAGAATGGTACGGAATTTTTCTTTGGGAGTTATTTGTTTTGTGTTCTTTGTTGTCATATATTCTCTCGGTTAGTCATTTGTATTTATTTCTTGTCTCAATAGTTGGTGGCTTCTTTTATGTTGAAGGAAGTGATTTTTTTTGGTTTTTGAAACCCTGGGGGAGTGATTTACATATGTTCGTTATTAGAAATGGAAATGAGATCTTCCGCTTGTTTAGATTTTTCTTTAATTGATTTCATTTTCGTTTGTCTTCCTACAATTTGGTTGTTTTTTGAGATTGTTTTAGCATATTGTTGAGTGAATTTTGCTATGTCATAGTTTGCCGCTGTAATTGCGGTTATTTCGGTCTCTTGCGACCAGGAGATGTTTACCGGTTTGTGTATTTCGGCTGAGGCTATTTTGTTCATTTTGGGACTTGAATTATCATCTATTTCGTCTGATGAATCCGAATTTATTTGCGGTCCTATAGTGTCTTCTTCCATGGGGTATGCAAATTTATTGTTTTCTAAAGTCAGCTTATCCCTACAAGATGATAACGGTTCAAGAATTGAAAGAGGATGATCTGGATCGACGTTTATAATTTTGCAAAAATTTCACTCAGCGGTTGAATGATGACGCAGGTTTACTTTAACATTTGTTTCTCCGATTAAAGTACGTTTACGTTGAATGGTGAAGTTAATAGTCATAATTACTGTCGTTATTGGAGTAATACCGACACATTTTCAGAGGTCATATACATCCACATAAAAAATTGAATGTTTGGGTAGGTATTCTGGGCGACCAAATTATCGGTCCACTTTTTATTGGTGGGAATGACTGGCGACATTTACTTGGACTGGTTAGAAGATTTTATTGATCTTTTAATGACCCAGAAACTGTAAGATGATGTAAATCTTCAAGAAAACCAACTTTTTTTCAACAGGATGGAGCGCCTCCACACTATGATGTACGAGTTCGCAACGTTTTGAAGCTCGTTTTCCCGGACAATGAATAAGCCGTAGATGTTCTATCGAATGACCAGCCAGGTTGCCCTATTTAACTCCTACGGATTTTTTGTGTGGCTACTTAAAGTCCAAAGTTTATGCTAAACCTCCTGAATCTCTTCAAGACCTTCGACAAATAATCGTGACAGAATGCCGTTTAATTACACCGGAAATGTTGCGAAAAGTTAGAGAAGCAGTACCATTGCATGGACGTTGGAGGTGGGTACTTTTTTTAGAACCATTGTTGTTTCTTTTCACAATAATCGAAGCAGTTTTCTTAAAAAAAGAGACGTTCAAAATAAAAAACGGGGTTGCATAGATAATGAAAGCAGTTTCAAAATGATGTGTTATTTAAAACCCCGTTTTTCAAGGGGTGGTTCTGGGCACTAGAGAAGTGAAAAAAAGGAGTTTGAAACTACTATAAACATTGAGCCCCCTCTAGGTAGAAATTTACCTGTTTTGGCATTTTTTCTAAATCTGAACATAACTTGAGATATAGGGGAGGTGTAAAGTTTACTTAGGACACCCTTATATTTCAAGTACAGATCAACATGTATACTGTTTCTTTTTCACACTAAACAATACGTAATGTTGATGAAAATTATTTCAATTTCTAAGAGCAATTAGGTTAGTAGATTGGTCAATTTAATTTTCTTCTATAACCACGCTGATACCCGCAAACATTGTTTTATGTGAAGTTTATTTTTTATGGTTTCTAATACATACGCTTAAAAAGATTTATTTGTATGACAATTATGAAATAGAAATTACGTTCATGAGCGAACAAACAAAAAAGAACATTAATTACATCATACTCGGACAACAGTTATTATAATATTTAAAAAAGTATATTTCCTGGTTCCTTTACGTTAGATTTGTAGATAACATCTGCAGGTAATTATTTCTATGATATAATAGATCGTGTTAAATAACTTGAGAAGAACTTTTTTATTCTGACTTGGTTTTATATTTTTTTAAACCACCGACATCTTAGTCGGAGATTTTTACAAAGGATAATGATAAACAGAATACTGCTTGTAGATGGGTGTATACTACTAACACTTCTATATGTTTGAAAACATCAAACATTGAACGTTTTCGAAAGGAAAAATGACGATTTTCCTGGTTATATGTGGGGATGAATATTGAATTACATGACATACGACAAACGGGACGGTGATTGGCTTTATTGTCGATACGTACATCTCTGATTTCGTTGTCTCCTTTCCATAAATTAGTTTGCTGTTACTTCCTGGTTTTTTTCTTGTGAACATCTTTTTACATATTTTCAAGTTGATTATCAATTTATATATATATATATATATATATATATATATATATATATATATATATATAGAAATGTTTTTTATCAAGTCAAGAATATTGAACAAGAACAGATCATAATTAAATATTGAGATGCTATAATAAAATAGTCAATTAAAGAAAATTTGGTTTTCTTATTTCATTTAAGTATAAAATAAATAGAGAAAAATTTTGAGAATTTTGTTGTAGAATAAATGAATCTATAATTAATATTAAACTTGCTAAAATAGTATAAGAATATTATACCTGTCGGTTATATTATAAATTTTTATCAATATTAAATATTTAGAAAAATATTTAATTAATTCAATAGTTAGATAATCATAAATATAAATAAAAAGTCAAAATAAACCATGTTATAATCATTGAGAATCATAAATTAAATAATTTAACGCTAGACGTAACCCGAGACACATTCTTAACGAGAAACAAAACTCCACAAATTAACTACGCAATGCGTCAGATTAGCCACGTAAAAAAATCTTTTATTTTGAAACAATAAGACTGAACGTAAGTTAAGAAACCAACAGGGCTATAATTATATACAAAACAAGTAGATTTGAATGAAAGAAACAATATAAAACAAAATAAAATAATATTCAATCATTTCATGTTAACTATATAAACTTATAGAAATCTGTAATTTGTATACGAAATGTCAATAATAAAAAAACGGAAATTATGATATAATAATATGAGAATATAATATAATAACATGAGTACCAACTGATAATACAAAATTAATAATAAGTGATAAGAATAAAATATTAAAATCTATTGAAATATTATGTTGAATAATGTGGTAAAGGGAAAACAGTGATAAAATGGACCAAATACACATAGGTTATAAGATTATTAGTGTTGTAAGAATTGAAATATTCAATATTAAGTATTGACCAATCAGAAGACTTTAAGAATATAAAGTGATTCAAAAGACAATTATAAAATGTAATAATGAGCATTTAGCATCATTTTATGAATATAAAGCGCAAAAAACAATATTATGCGAGACGATAGCAATACGAAACTTTTGACCTGTTGCTAAACTATCTGTCTAGAATAGACAGAAATATAAATAGAAAAATTAACAATAACGATACAAGCAATAACAGATTTATTAGGAATGATTACAACAGAACCTACAACAGTAACAATAACTATAGAAACCCATCAAACGTGTACAACAATAGCAATAACAAAAACTTAAACAATTACCCAAACAACCAAAATAATAACAGACATCAATATAATAATAAGTATAATCAAAACAATTATAGAAACAATGGTAGAAATAATACGCAGAACGAATATCCTAATTCACAACGCAGAATCTCAGGGGGGAATATACGAGAGGATAGACGTAGGGTAAACAATAATAGAATAGGTAGGCAAAGTAGAGCTAGGCCACACATGTGAGCTCGAATTGCACTATAGTTCAACTCAATCAGAACAAGTTGTTGTAATAGGATAATCTTGTAGCTCTAACCAACATCGAACTGGCTCGAATAGAAAACGGGTTCTTATTGAAAAACCTTTCACTTGGCGCTTTTACACTATTTGGTGTAATGGACAAATGATACTAGTTTCACTTTGTCATCTGAGGAAATAATAGCATTTATGGGAATCTTGTTATTCTCAGGTGATCACCAACTACCATCGGAAAAACATTATTGGACTGAACAAGACCTTGGGGTGGATATTGTGAAGAAGTGTATGTCACGATACGATTGAGAATCAAAAAATGTCTACAATTCAATGATAATGACCAGGCAGCTAATAATACCCATCAATTTGAAAAAAAATTAAAAGTAAGGTATCGTTTTATCTCTTTTTAAGTATTAATACCATATTACAATACCTCAAAGTATCAACGTCCTGTTTTCTAAAAAAATATATAAAAACATTTTTAGTTGTTTTATTATTTCTTGTAATTTGTTCTTGAACGTCGGGTTCGTCGGATTCGTCTTGTTCTTATTTCTGATCTTCTTTTCTATTCAAAAGCTCGTATTCATCTTTCAATACTGCATTTTCCTCTCGGAGTATTTTGATTTCTTGTTTGATCTTTTTTACCCCCTCTTTAATTTCGGACTGTTCTTCAATAATTAGCCTGTTTTCATTTCAGTAATCAGTTGAATTAAGTGCCACAGCCAAAAATGTCTTCCCTAGCTCACTTTCTACTCATATCGTCATTGAATAATCGTCACTATCTAGTATATGCGTATTCCCTTCTTTGTTATTCACGATTAGCTAAAAAGTTCACAACGGTTCGGCGTAAAGAGAAGTGAGAAGTCTTTGGTTCGGAGGCTTTTCACATTTATCCAATCCTAATTAAGATTTTTTCACAATCTGGCAAAACTGGTTAAAGAGGTGTCGTGAATCGTTGCTATTTTTACTGGTATCCGGTTCTTCCTTATCAGTTAAACTCTATTATTCAATTAAGAATTTTGACAATTATATTAATAACTTATTTGTTTACTTACACGTTTCTATTTATACAGCGCCAAACTATATATTTAGATAACTTTTACACAATTATAGTAAATTAATTATCGCTATATGTCCCAGTTTTTGAGATTTTTATAGGCGAAAAATAAAATACGTATTCATCAGTTGGTTGCCACCATTGATTATCAATTTAGAATTGTGTATTTTTCTACCGATAGCTTTTTCACCAAATGTTGAAATAAAATGTCTACGTGTGCTGCGAATATCTTGTCTTTCTAACTTCTGATTCATTTCGAACAAAATGATTTCGTTAAAGGATCCTTTTGTTTATCCTTGACTTTAATCTCTCTATTATCATTACTTAGTTTGCTTGTATTTCAAAACGTTCTTTCTAGCATCCATTGTTGTGTTTTCTCTTTAAGTTGATTATGATTTTAGAATTGTGTATCCATTACATTTTTTATTTCTCTATCACGTCCTTTTTCATGATAAAGTAGTTCGAATAAAATGTCGAAGAGTAACTTCTACGAATATTGTCATATATTTCTTGTTTTTCAAATGTAATAATGATTTCAATTTTGTTGGCCACTTTTTATAATCTTTTGTTTCACTCGATCTTTTATTATATATTTGATTCGTTTGCTTCTACTTCCTGTCCGTTTTTTTTCAATTAGGTATCATTTTCTGTGGCTTCTCTTTGACAGATAATGGTACAATTTGTGTGTATTCTGGTAAGTTTTCTTAAGACTTGCGTATCGAGTTGAGATTTGGATATTGGAGGTGATTGGTAAATTGGTAAATACGTTTTACTGCCGTTCACTGTGATTATTAGATTACTTCGTGATTCAATTAATGTCTGTAATTTTGAATGATGAATTCGATTGCTTAATTATATTATGTATTATTTCATTAAACGTTATTTAATGGTGATAATCAAAATAATCAGATACTGTCATAAATTATTCGTGCTTGAAAAGATTTGGTATGCTACATTAAATATTTTTGTTTGAACAAATACGGATTCATGAAGCTTTCACATTGAGACAAAAAATTTTATATTTAAGATTGGCTAAATAACATCCGAATTAGGTATAATCGTAATAACTTGAAATTACGTAAGTTGTAGTTCTAGTGTATATTTTAATTAGTTGCATAACACCACATCACGACATATATAGTTAAATATAACTAAGATCAGAAAGACGCGGATACTTATTATAAATTAAATTTTCATTAAACAATAACCTACTCTCAAATATGAAATTTAGTTGTTTAAAGTTTAATGACTACTATTATATATATTTTTTTTAAATTAATGGGTTTCTTGGTCATACAAATGAAAGAAAACCAATTTTCTAACTAGCCATCGTTTCGATTTAATTCAAATCTACATCAGGGCACTAGAAAGTAGAAATTATTTTAATGCAACAAATATTTTTTTTTAATATTAAACTACAAACAAACGCAAAAATTTGTTACTTAGAGATAGGTTACTTACGCTAGTATAGTGGTTTTCCGTGTCCATAAATTATAGCACATGGAGACGTATGGTAAGGTAGAATTATTCAAAATTATGATTAAAATTTTGGACGATACTACATATTAAAATATAAGAATAAACCTGATGAAAATATTAATTTTAAATGCTGAAGTCAAAAAAAGTTAAGACTTAAACATTCCAATATTTGAAATAGACAGAGGCGGGTAGGTATTACTTTAAATGATCAATAAGGTTGAAATAGGCACTATTTAAATTTTCAATATCGGATATTTTATAAACTGAGTTTTTCTCCATTTTGTTGTTAACCATTTCATTTACTAAACGGTTTTTAAAAAGGGTTGTTTATCTAAAATTTTTGTTTCATTAAAATTGAATGTGTGGTTATAATTTAGTGAGTGATTAGCAAGTATTATAATTTAGTGAGTGATTAGCAAGTACAGTTATGCTTGATTTATTTTTATTTTTTGATGAATCATGAACATTTTGCTGATCTCGTGTGTGTTCCTTCAACCGAACGCCTAGGTACCTACTGGTTTGTCTGACGTAAACCCTGTTACAATTATCACAAGGAACCCAATAGACCACATTCGATTGTGTTTCAGATGGAACTCTTTATTTCAAGATAGTGAACAGTTTTTTTGTGGTATTTTCCGACTTCATGGCTTTTCTTGTGTGGCTCGTTGTTAAAACGTTTGCAATATTCTCAGAGGCCATTTGATGATTTTCTCTGGGTGTCGGTTATTAAAAATTTCTTCAGCTTCTCGATATGTTTTCAACCACAATTAACACACTTTTAATTTTATTTTCAGTACTTAATGTTGCTGGCATTTTCACTAAATTTTATAAATCTTTTCTACCAAATTTCACTAAATATATCTGATATTTTAAAACTGTCTATCAAACATTTCTTGCTATAAACACACCATTTGTTTATCAGTGCATCCTATATTTCGCGTAACTACAGTTAAATTTGCGTTGTTATTGTAGACAGAAAAAAAGAAAACTAGATTTTTGTATGCATTTTGATGTTATTGAATATTTGAACGTAGTTTTTAGTTTTGATCAACTTTTTCCAATAACAAATTTCGATATTGTCAAATATAAAGATACTTACTCTTTAGTAAAATTCATATTTTTTGACAAACCGTGTATACGAACGAAAAAATTAAAAATTTATGGTTGTATTATAGATTTCATGCAGAACTTTTTATGAAAAATAACTTTTTTGGTTAAATTAATAATAACAATGTTTCCCATATTATGTTGCTAACTTAAGTAGATCATGGAGCATCATTTAGTACTCTTAGGATTTTTAAGTGTACTCACTGTATTACAACTATACGTGGCGGAGCCTATAGCTTAATACCGTAGATTCATATTTGAATGATTGCTTATGCTACAGTGCAGGGTTACTACAAAAGAATCATACATTTTCATAACAGGATTAATTCAAAAAAATTAGGGCCTATGCACACAGCTTATTATTAACGAGCCGCCGACGCTCGCTATTCGAACGCACGCTCACAGCGCTGTAGATGGCCAAAAAGCTGATTGTCGCATTTCTATAGATTCAAGCGCGTACAAAGCGATACAAATGCGAGCGAGAAGCGCTTTCAAAGCTCTTCTGTATCGCGTTTGTTTTTGAATTGTCGGAGTAAAGGGTGTGGGAGAGGGGCACTTTTCACATCATTTTCCACATTTTATGTTTTAAAAGTTGTATTAAAATGATCATTCAATATTCATTTTCTCTTGAATTAGTCTATTCAATAGAATCGTTTATTTATCCTTTTTTTTTAAACCAGTAATAAAGCCAGCGTAAGCAGTGTTGTCTCGGCCGACTCCATTTTACTACGATTGAACAGCCTGGTGAACACGCAAAGCTTTCTGTATTACAATGCATACGCCGAATGAGTGCGTTTGTATCGATACAAATGGGCATTTACGACGCCACTAATTTTTTAACGTGTGCAAAGGTTTACTGTCTGCGTCTGACTTTTGCTTAAAGCACGTTAGCGAGCGTCATCTGCATGTTGTCGGCGCGTTAAAAATACACCACGTGCATATACTTACAAATATGATTGATACATGAAAATAACCACAAAATATTAAAGTTTTATGCTTACTCTACAAATACTTTATGTGCGACTCCTTAGCCACACGACACACGTCCAGGCGGCAGTTCTATTCATTCCACATAGTTTGTGGCATAATCGCGTCAATGTTCATCAAAGCATTACTGTTTCTTCAGCTGTTCTATCGTTTTTGGTAGTGGGGGTACATCAACTTGGACCTTAATGTGTCCCTAAAAGAAGAAGTCACACGGCGTTAAATCCGGTGACCTGGGAGGCCAGGGTAAGAAAGCGAGGTCATTTACAATGTAGATCTTTTATTTCGTGGTTATTTTCATACATCAATCATATTTGTAAGTAGGTGTAATACTTTTAAAAATCAATGATTGATTTTGTTTCTAATGATATTCGTGAATTGCTTCCATGTAACCATCACATTTCTTTCATCCTTTATTTGTTTTCGGTTTTTGCTTGTGTGTTCTCTCTAGTCGAGCGAAGATGGATATCTTGGAAATATTTGGTGAAAAAGTGATTCACAGATTTTGAGCTAGCCAGATCTCTTGAATTAACTTCCCTTAACTAGTGAGGCTGTTAAACATGAATTTTATTAGCAAGGGTCCTTTCAAGATGTTGAAAAGAATTATTTCTGAAGAATGCGCCAGAAAATTAGTATACGGTATGTATTGCGAGTTTTATAAAAAACGGATGAACGTTTAGAAAGAGGGGAATAACTGAGAATTTCATTATATTTATTTGTTTGTTTTTATTTTCTCAGTATGTGTATGGATTTTCCTTTTTGCAAAATAATTATAATGCATTTAGTACGTTTATAAATTGTGACATTGTTGGCAAATATTAATTATTGGAAATGTAATATTTTTAAGAGATGAAATTGAATGAAATTTGTATCGTTATAATTGAATCATAGAAAAACCTGTAAGAAATAATAAAATCTTAGTTTTCATGCTAAATACATGTGTCTAATCGTATATTTGAATGGGCTATTCGATTCTGATCAACGTATCTTTAAAAGCTGGTACATTTCTACTAAGTCAAACATACAATTTTTGACAAACCACTTTTACGTCTAAAGAAATTTGATATCTGATAATTGCATCATCAATTTTGGATCATAGTTGTTGTTCCAAGAAGTAAACACGCACTTGTTTGTATTAATTACCAAAAAGTTGCTACCAGCTATTACTTGGTATAAAACGAAGCATATTTAAAAATAAAAGTAACGATGAATATCGATATTCCTATCATTTGGGTAAGTGATACATTCTTATATTAATTTAAATGAATAGCACAGTCAATATGTTTTCACGACAAACCGTACCACAATCGCAAAATGAAGCGATATTAATACAGCAAAATAATGTTACGAAACAGCACACTGGTATAGTCCCTAAATCCGACTCTGTCTAAGCCGGGTATAAAAGTTAAAATTATGGCCGATACGCAGGGTTTTACGACTATCTTATCTAAACATTGTTTTTGTGACCAGACTTATCTAGAAAAGGCCAGAACCAATTATTTTTGTGTGTGTAAGCCGCAATCCGGAATTTTCTAGTAAAAAAGGCTTTAATATAAATAAAGGACCGATCAGCGGATGAGTTAGTTGATAAAGTGATCTCAAGAAATAAACAAAAATACACCGAACAGTAAAGTGCTAATATTAATTAATATTCAAGTTTGTGTGCATATAAATTAAATTTAAGTGATTAGTTAAGTATATATAAATTAAGTGTTAGTGAGATAGTGTTTAAATAAATTAGTAAGTAGCCATACCGTGTGTTTAAAATTTATCCCACCCGTTTACGTTTTAAATAAATTAGAAAAACATTACATTGGTGTCAGGTGTGGGGTAATACAAATAAATATCTACGTAAACATGGCCAAGAGATTAAGGGATCTGAAAGTGGCGGAATTAAGAGCAGAATTGGAAGATCGTGAGTTGGAAACGTCCGGTAAGAAAAGTGAATTAGTAGAAAGACTTAAAGTGGCACTGGAAAATGACGGCTTTGATCCAGAAACAGTTTTATTCAATGACGAGGCTTCCACCTTAATCTCGTCAATTTCTGCTAACATGGACAAGAAGATTTCTGCCATGGAAGAGAACATAGACGAGAAGATTTCTGCTATGAAGAACGACATTTCTGCCATGGAAGAGAAGATTTCTGCCATGGAAGAGAAGATTTCTGCTATGAAGCACGACATTTCAGCTAATATTTCTGCTAACATGGACGAGAAGATTTCTGCCATGGAAGAGAACATGGACGAACGAGAAAATCAAGGAGTTAGAGGAAAATATTGCTGATTCAAGAACGCGAGGCACGCCAGAGGAAGAAAAGAAGACCGAGCAAACGAAACCTTGCAAGCCAGAAACACTACCTAAGTTTGAAGACATTGGCAGTTTTACCAGAGTCAAGGCCCCAACGTTCGATGGAAAAATATCGAGGACCAATTATGTGAAACAATTTGAAGCAGCCGCTAGAGTGAATAATTGGTCCGATAGAGAGAAGGCAGTGAATTTAACCATCGCGCTTCGCAGAGATGCCTTAGATGTACTTCAGTCGATACCTTTCCAATGGGAGGAAGATTGTCAAACGGCTTTTAATACCTTGAAGAGGCATTTAACCACAACGCCGATATTAGAATACCCTTTACCAGAGGGAGACTTTATTCTTGACACTGACGCAATCAACGTAGGAATTGGTGGAGTGCTCTCACAGATCCAAGGAGGGCAAGAAAGAGTGCTGGGATATTTTAGTAAAGTTCTCTCCAAACCAGAACGAAACTACTCCGTCACAAGAAGAGAACATTACATTACAATAATGTTTTATTCCAAGAAAACTATCAACGTTCCCAAAATGAACAACTGCTGTATATCAGTTGGAAATTATCGGAAGAAGAGAAGGTAAAAGCCATTAACAGGGTGGACCACCTCCTAATCCAATTAAATGAAATACATAAAATGTATGAAGAACTGAGCAGAAAGTTCACAGAAACGGAAAATAGGCTCTCTACTGACATCGTAAATGAAGCGACTGTCGAATATCAGACTGATGAGGATGAGTTAACAAAAGAGACAGAGTGGATACGCGCTAAAACTAGAAATCGTAAGAAGCGTAAAATGGATATTTCCTTGATACCTCCAGAACACAGGCAAACTGTCCCGCTCCAGTTGTAAAACCAAAAAAGAGCAAACTCCCCCGCCAATAATTGTAGATGATATCCAAAACTTGACTGACTGTCATCAACTAGTAGAAACAACTGTCAACAAGTTCCAAATTAAAATAATTAGCGTTAAAAATGCTAAGATCAATGTAGAAAACATAGATGACTACAGTAGATTTAGCAATATGTTGAATGAACGCAATTACTCATGACATTCATATGAAAAGAAACAAAATAGACCAATAAAGGTAATTGTTAACAAGATGCATCATACTTGCAAGCCAGAAGAAATAGTCAAGGACTTAAGAAAGAAGGGGGTACAAACTTATTGAATCCATCCCCAAATTACAATGCAAAACTATAAAGTCAATAAATATGTTCATGCTACTCTTCAGACATGACGAAAATGTAAACAAAATATATGAAATAAGGGATACAATGGGAATAAGAGTACAAATTCTACCCCTAAGAAAATCCAAACTAGTACCTCAATTGAAACGCTGTCACAAAAACCTATTGCGCAAAAGAATCACGCTGCGAAAGATGTGTAAACAAACACCTGACGAGTGAATGTACTCAACCCAAAAATGCTCAGCCAAAATGCCTTCACTGCGGCGAAGGGCACCCAGCCAATTATAGAGGGTGCATACTAGCCAAAGAAATGCAGAAATTGAAAAACAAAAACATAAAAAAGGCAGAAAGACCTAATCAGCCGCAAAGAGAAAATCATAGAAACCCACCACCAGCAGTAGGACCTAAAAAACCCCAAAACAGGATTGAAATAAGCAATATAGAAAATAGAAAACCTTACAGTAATGCAGTAAAGAACAAAACTGAAGAAAAGAAAATTCAAAACAGTACAACAATTGAACAAACTATCCAACAAATTGTTGCCCAATCTGGAAAAGGGCGGATGAGATCCCTAAAAATGTTTCAATACGTCGAGAATACATTTTTTAAACTCATCGTAGTTCACTGTAGTCCTATAGTAACGCTATAGTTACACGAATGAATGAATATGTTGGATGTATTTGTCCCTAAACATAATTTTCCTATAAAAAATGGCCCTTAAACGGCATTATTGTTGTCGACTGTTGCCGAATTGTACGTGACATCTATATTTTCCCATATAGCAGGGTATTTGATTAATTAATAATTAATTATTGTTTAATTAATAAATATTTATTTATTTTTAATTAATGCTAAAAGTCGAAAGAATACAAAAAATCTTCACTTTTAGAAAAAAATTTGCTGAAATCATAGTAATTTTAATAAAACAAATTAATTAAATTGAACCATTTAGTCACGGAATCAGAAACAATCCGTGCACAAATCAATTGCAAATTAAGTCACACTATAATAAAGGCAACGACAAACGTTTGCGTGTAGACATTTTTCATCTGTTGGATAAATAAATGTCCAAAAAAGCGTCGCCGTTGGATATGTCCTTTGCACAGAGTTGTGCAATCTGTAAAGGGGCGGCTGAGATCCCTAAAAATGTTCCAATACATCGAGAATACATTTTTTAGACTGATCGTGGTTGACTGTAGTCCTTATTTAAAAGAAATACTCAAACTTTATATTTAAATTTGCCAGAATATTTTTTGCCAAAGTTGATGGTTAATTGAACATTGTAATGATAACATAAAAATTGCATTTCTCTATCAGATTTTTTTTAAATTCCCAAGTTTACTTAGAACGTGTAGCTGTTGATTCATACAGCCGGTTAATCAGAGCTTCAAATATTTTTGTGGCGTATCATAAGATACCAACACCACTATGTATTTTTCAAAGCTTTTAGTATTTAACTGGCAATGTACAGTTGAATTATTGGATCTTTACCCGTGCGTCATTAATATCAGATAATATAACCGACAAATGTCAAATTATTTTGTTCTGTTCTACACTATTAATAGAAAGAGATGCCACTTAATAATTATGTCGGTTATGTTATCAGATATTAATGACGCACCGGTAAAGATCCAATAATTCAACTGTATGCTTGTTCGGTTGCAATCTTGCAACTCAGTTTTGAAGCAGATATCTTCAACCGATTGAGCTGAAATTCTGTATATACGTTTAGTTTGGATGCCAATGCATGCTTAACTATGTGACGTCATTCTAAATCCAACATGGCGGATCGCCAAAGTTGGCGGACTAGCTATTTTCCTTTCACTCCTACAATATGGGTATCAAATGGAAGGGATTGCTGAAAGTAACTCGAAAAATAAAATAACGTCACTCTAAATCCAATATGGCGGATTACTAAAGATAGTTTTTTATGCTTTCTTACAATAACCTACTAGATGGAAAAATGTAGATATCATCAAAGATATTTTAAAGGGACTATTAGAGACAGGAAGGAAAGATAGACAGAAAATAGCAAACGTATTTCGTGCACTACGTACACTCATGATTTTTCTGTCTCTAAAGTGCGTTTAAGCAGATTTTTTTTAAAACTGCCGATAATTTTCAATGCACTTGTTATACGAGGGTTGCCTTTTATATTTCGGAAATAGAGAACAAAAACAAATATTAATCATCGAAAATCACTTTATTGTTTTTCAAAATACTTCCCATCAAGATCTATACACTTTTGCATGCGTTTGAACCAATTGTCGAAGCACTTTTGCCACTCTGATTGAGGTATCTCCAAAACATGCATTCTGAATGCAGCAACCGCTTCTTCAGGTGTCGAAAAACGTTGACCTCTCGGTTTATTTTTTACGTACGGGAATAAAAAGAAGTCATTCGGTGCCAAGTCAGGACTATACGGCGGATGACTCATCAAATAGATGTTTTTGGTACTCGAAAATCCAGTTGTTTGAGCCGATGTGTGAGATCTCGCATTGTCGTGGTGAAGAGTGGAAGAGTGATCCGTCTTCGGCGGTTGGTTTTCCTGATTTATTGGAAGACAACTGGCAAACAAATGGTTGTGTACCACTCAGAATTGAATATTCTGCGTTGTTCTAGTGGTACGGTTGCGACATGTCCAGTTTTTCCGAAAAAACAGGCGACCATTTGCTTGGAAGTGCTTCGTGCGCGAACAACTTTTGTTAGATTTGGCTTATCTTGAAACACTCATACAGTGGACTGCTGTTTATTTTCGGGCTCATACGCGTAAATCTACGATTCATCGCCTATCACGATGTTATAGACGTGTTTCGAAGCACTGCGATCGTCTTTTTTGAGCATTTCTTTCGATCAATCGACACGAGCCTTTTTTGAGCGATTGACAAATTGTGTGGGATCCAACGCGAACAAATTTTGTTGACAGTCAAATGTTTATGCAATATTGAATGTATCCTGGTCCCACTAATGCCTAAGGTTGTCTCAATCTCACGATAGGTCACATGACGATCTTGCAATATCAGTTCGCGCACAGCATCAATGGTTTTCGAAACAACAACTGATTTTGGACGACCTTCACGAAATTCGTCTTGGAGTGAACTACGACCACGATTGAATTCACCATATCATCGATAAAAACTGGTCCTTGATGGAGCTTCATCGCCCAAAATTGAGTTAAGTTCATCCATGCACTGTTGCTGAGTTAATCCACGTCGAAAGTTGTAAAAAATAATCGCACGAAAATGTTCACGATTTAATTCCATTTTTGGACCGAGATGAATATTTTGAGTTATTGTAAACAACACAAATAGCGCTCGTATGTCAAAACGTTCTGAGTACGTATAACCTCAAAAATGTCCAACTTTACGATAGAGCTGTCAGTTGCCAGATTGCAACACTAGGGTTGACAAATCCCAAAACATAAAAGGACGTATATGAGAATTTCATGAACCCTATTTATATTAACTATACTAGTTGCGTATGCGTATTTAATTGTCAAAACTTTAATAATAAGTAACATATCTTTTTTTATTGATGCCTCATATTACCTTTTTAAAGCACGCCTCAGCGTGTTTACATCGAACTTTCAAACACGCGCGTTTTTTAAAGTCCCTATGGTAACAACAACAACTGGAGAAACGTAAGTATCAATGACAACTTTTTTTATTAGTTTTTAAATTGTATATTTTCATTGTGAACCAATGTCTTATTTGGTTTTTTCTGCAAAATTTATTTATATATTCATATATACATTGTATACTTTTAAATATAAATAAAGAAACTTTTTGATTATTGATCTGACAGCAGTACCTCGTAACGTCAAATAAAAATATAGTATATTAAAGTATAAGTGGATAAAGAGGTCTTTCAAACACGCGCGATTTTTTGAGCACGACGGCGCAGCCGGAGTGCTCGAAATAGAGCAAGTGTTTGAAAGACCAGTTATCCACGAATACTTTACGCTATTTTTTTTATTGGTGCACTTTGGAATCATAAAATATTATTATTATATTATTACTACAAAAAAATGGAAGTCCATCCTCGATGCCCAGCCAAGTTTCGTGAACGTCAAATAGTATTTATTTTTAGTTGACGTTACGGGCGGTCAGATCAATAATCAAAAAGTTTCTTTATTTATATTTAAAGGGAAACAATGTA
The DNA here is from genome assembly GCA_963921935.1 of Galeruca laticollis. Lineage (NCBI taxonomy): Eukaryota > Metazoa > Arthropoda > Insecta > Coleoptera > Chrysomelidae > Galeruca > Galeruca laticollis. Next base: position 50,667,755 of record OY998179.1, on the reverse strand, counting down.
TATATGAATATATAAATACATTTTGCAGAAAAAACCAAATAAGACATTGGTTCCCAATGATAATATACAATTTAAAAAGTAATAAAAAAAGTTGTCATTGATACTTACGTTTCTCAAGTTGTTGTTGTTACCATGGGGACTTTAAAAAACGCGCGTGTTTGAAAGTTCGATTTAAACACGCTGACGCGTGCTTTAAAAAGGTAATATGCGGCATCAATAAAAAAAATACTATTTAGGATGGACTTTCACGAAACTTGGCTGGGCATCGAGGACGGACTTCCATTTTTTTGTAGTAATAATATTATAATAATATTTTATGATTTCAAAGCGCACCAATAAAAAAATAGCGTAAAGTATTCGTGGATCACTGGTCTTTCAAACACTTGCTATATTTCGCGCGTGTTTGAAAGACCTCTTTATCCACTTATACTTTAATATACTATTTATATGATCATATAATTTATTTCTCAGTAGTATCACTTTTTTTGAAAAATGTTTTTTAATACGACTTTGACAGAAAAATTTTGTTGACATAAAAATTATCACGAGTGTGTCAAAATGGCCGATAATTTTTTATAAAATAATGTTGTTTTGAAAACTAGTTGAGATTATTTTCATATTTTGGCAAAAGAGCCAAGCACCCAAGGGAAGGGCTCTTTAAACGAAAAGTGAAAATAAACGAATGCAGTTTATTATCGACAAAATGCTTGAATGAGAAATTTTTAGTCTCATTTTTTATGCACGTGTGTAATTCGATTTATATTATTTAAACAACATTACATGGTATTTAATTACTCTTTCTGGTTCATTATTTTCAGCCACTTTTCGTTGGATTAAACTTGAAGACTCGTTTTCAAAACGTGACATTTTTATGATATTTTAAATTAAAATTATGACAATACTAACAATTATTACTTAGATACGGACTTAACAGTGAAATTATAGGCCCTGCCGGGAAGTTATCGGAAGTAATTACACAAGTGCATCAAAATTACCGATAATTTTTCATGAAAGCATGTTGTCTAAAAACTGCATGAGCTTATTTTCATGTTTTGGCGAAAGAGCCCGACTCCAAAGGAGGAGGGCTCTGAAAGAAAAAGTTTCAAGTTTCTTTTAATGCACGAGTGTAATTCGGTAGAATATTTCTCTAGTAGAAGAAATAAAAGTACGTTAGTTTGAAATTAGGAATATGAACATGAACAAACTTAAATGAGACAGAAATTGTAGAAACCTAATATTGCATGAATTACAGTGGAAAACATTCTTCTTCTTCCTGCTTCCTTAATAGGCTAGCGTTAACCTGGCCCCACCCAAATTCACAAGAATTTTTTTTGTAAACTGTCGGTGTGCTAGTTATAAAAAATGATGTGCTAGGTGTCCTTCATTTGTGCTAGCATTTTGGCGGAAAAATTCCAACGGGAGGGGGCTAGCGTTAACCTGGCCTAATCAGAACTCAAAAGCATTTTTATTGTAAATGGTTGGTGTGCTAGCTATAAAAATTGTTGTCCTAGGTGTCCATAATTTGTGCTGGGATTTTGATAAAAAAAATCTAGCCGGGGGGGGCCAGCTTGACAGACCTAAACCGTTGACTTGATCGGTTAAGGGCTACATCGAACAGTCCGTATGGCCCAAGATAGATCGGAGTGGCACAATGCCATCAATACCTCTACGAGCACCAAAGAGACTTTTTAAGATAAATATTTTTTCCTAAGATTAATAATAATAAAAAAATGTAATATCATGATAAATACATACATTTAATATTGTCATTAAATGTAGAATTTCATGATGTGACCACATAATAATTTTGTAACGTAATGGAATTGCAAAGACATAATAAAAAATTGAGAATTTCATTTGCTGAGACTATCTTATTTATCTGTTGGAAACGGTTTCAACAAATTTTTCATTGTTATATTATATAACAATTATTGCAATATTAAGTAGATCGTCATTACCCATTAAATAATTCTTTTAATGAAATAGGTGCGAGAAACTAGAGCAGTCTATTGTTTGGAATAATGAAGAATTATTCTTGATATTTCGTTATATGTACGTTCCCAATGGATTCAAATTACAGAAGTCACTGCACCAGTTTCGAAATACCTTAAAATATTATAAAACAATTCGTCATTCAATTTAGGCGTGGAAAAAAGATTTGCAGTCTTTCGAAATAATAAATGCAGAGTACAAGTTGTATCGAGAGCATTAGAACAGGCCTACAGTGCTCCATGTTGTCATTTTATCTCAAGAGCATTTTCCGATAGATACAAATATCGAATAAATTTTGTATTTCAAACGGAATGTCATGTCAATTCGACTTAATAAAAAAATACTTGTGGATCAAAAACTTTTAGGCATGATTTGTTTAATTTCGATTTCTTCAGAAAGCATATACAATTTCATTCACCTCTAATATGAAACTTTGTTGCAAATAGTTGCAATTCGTATTCCAATAAAGTATTCGAATTTCTGATATAAACAAGTTTAATTCATCCTGCATTTTTATTTTCCCGTGAACTGTGTGTCTAGCCAATTGAATAATTTAGTTGTTCCCAATAAATATCAAACACCACCCAACCGATAAATTTCTGTATAATAATAAAACAAATCAAAACGATATCGTGGAACTGACACAAACATGATTGTATTCAAATTAGGACAAGACTTTCTTTTAATAGTTGTTAAAATAACCGATTAGCATTAATGATTGTTAGGTAACAATGTCAACATTATACTTACGCCAACATGATGTTGAATATTTCTGATTTACATTACTCGATCGCTCAAATAAATCGGTATAAGTTATTTAAATCATGTGAAAAGAATTGGCTAATACTGTATCAAACACGATCTAATAAAGTCTGCTTTTGTAGGAAGCAGGACGAAGTTTAAAATTTGAAGAAAATCTCTGTTTTTTTCTTCAAATTTTAGTTGTACCGAGTGATTCAATGAGGGTAACGTGATACTATATCGCAGGAAGTAATAGTCCTGGAGTTTTAAAAAAAATTCTGTTGAGGAAAGTGACCAAGAAAAATGACTGGAAATAATTTTAAGTTCACTAAACACTATGGTTACATTGAAAAAGGCATTTTTTTCGAAAATACCCATATAAACAATATTAAAAAAATATAACAATAAGAATCTCACTAAATTTTACATCTTTTTGGTTTAACACTTTTTCCTGTAAGGGGAAGGTGAACTTTTACTGACTAAACTACCTATAGACTTGGTTTTGCTTAACGGAATTTGGCAAACTATATCTCATTTAAAAAAAGGAACGATTGTTGACTATAATTTAAAAAGACCCATGTCATTGTGACTTTTGCCGCTTCCACTAGAGGGCGTGATTGAAAAAATTCATCGTTTTTTTGATTTTGCTCAGAAATTTTAAATGTAATTGTATAATTATGTTATCATACTCGGAAAATAGATTACATTTGCAAGAAAAAATGTTAGAACCACATGTCAATGCCTTTATCCATTTAAAAGTTATCGCCCAAGAAATGTTTAGTAACGAGTTTTTTTTAAACAATAATTTTTTTACATTAGAGGAGCAATAAAAGATATTGTTCATCATTAAAAACGCAAAATGTGGACGAATAAAAAAAATATATAATGCAGGCATGTCGCCAAATTACTCCTGCAATGATTGAAAGCTCGGTTAAGTTGCCCCCCGCCTCCCATCGAAATTTTCAACAAAAACATAAATGTTCGTAATGCACTCCTAATGCACCAATATGCTCCATAAAAGATTTTCTTTGCACCACATTCCCCGAGAGACTACAGCTATTTGTTTATGGGGGGGAGGGGGCAAATAAACGCTAGCCCCCCAATAGAAATTTTCAAATTTTGTACTTTGCACCATAAAGCATTTGTAATGCACCATAATGCTCCACCGGAAAAATACTTTGCACCCCTCCCCTCAGTTAGTAGTATCGCATTATTCAGAGCGAAGTTGCCCCCATCCCCAATGACAATTTGCAAAAAAGATATACTGCAGCCGAATCCACTTTAAATACACTCATATGCACCACCAAGAAAAACAAAATCCCCCTCCCCTTAGGGGGCATCCATAAAGTACGTCACACGAATTTTAGGACTTTTGAACCCCTCCCCCGTCCTTGCCACAGGTTGTCACATTTTTATAACCCCTCCCCCTCCTGATGTGACGTCACACATTTTTTAAATTTATGTATATATTTAAAAATAATCGAGAGAAAACAGCTATTTTCATTTTTTACTTATTTTTATTAAATAATAATCTAATAAAATCAACATAAAGTCCAACATTTTATGAAACCAAAAAAACAAACGACTAGTTAGAAAATAAACGATTAATTATATTAATTAAAGATAAAAAACTTAATTATCGAGTGTCCATAGACTTTGGATCCACTCTTTTATATCAGCTATTACTGGTAAATCAGGCACTTCATTTTCGTTCTGAATTTGAACGTCGGGAACATCCTTAGTGTCGACATCATTCTCTTTCATCCATAAAGCATCGTCATCATTCATTAAACAGAGAATTTCTCGGGCACGTCTAGCCGCAATTCTTTGAGGACGAATTTTCGCTATAGGTAACATTTCTTGTTTTTTATCCGATTGTTAGTATTGATTAGCGGCTTTATATGAGGAAAAATATAAACCACATACGCTACACGATCTTTTAAATGTGTATGACTCGACACTAGGGCAATAACTATCGTATGGAACTTGTTTCAGATGGGATGATGCTCGGAGATTTAATGACAATTGTTGTAACGTCACAAAAGTATTGACCCCCCCATGCCCCTTGTCACACGATGTCACACTTCGGTGATACCCTCCCTCCCCATTAACGTGTGACGTACTTTATGGATGGCCCCTTACTTAGTTAAACCTCAATATATAAAGTGAAATTGCCCCCTCCCGATGATAATTTTAAAAAAAAACAAGTGCCATCGGAATCCACTTCTAATGCACTCATATGCACCACCAAGAAAAACAAAATTCCCCCTCCCCTTACTTAGTTAAACCTCAATATATAAAATGAAGTTGACTCCTCCCCCTCCACCCAATTATACTTTTCAAAAGAAACAAGTGGCATCGGTATCAACTCCTAATGCTCCCAAATGCACCACTAACAAGAACAAAATCCCCCCTACCCCTAGTTAGTTAAACCTCATTATTTAAAGTGAACTTGCCCCTCCGAAAAAAAATTAGGGTAGTGTAATCCACTTCTAATGCACGCTTATGCACCACCAACAAAAACAAAATCTTCCCTTCCTCCAAATATAGAAAGTATGGCTTCCCCTATGCCAAAGAAATTGGAAAATTGCCAAAATTATGGCAAACCTTCGTGAAAAAGGGCCCGGAAAGTTATGGAGAGGGTAGAAAGTGTCTGTTCATAAAAAAATCCTCTTTTTTCTAAAGTGAGTAGTTTTCGTATGCTAGCAGGAAAAATGTTGTAAACCTAATATGCACGTAAGGTGCCCGTTTGCACTTCCTTGATGAAGTACTATAAAATTACTGAAGTCACAATTTCGACTAACAACGCCTACGTATATCTTGCAATGCTGGTGCTTAGGGGTTATTCAATTGAACTCTACAAAATATCCATTTTAAATCGTTTTCTGGGGAGGATCTCATGTTGTATGTTCTTGTATATTGTTCTCGCAGTTTTCAATGACGCCGTACCAGAAGTTGCCAATGAGAGGAATAAACAAACCCCTAGCTATATAAAAGTAGTTACAGCCTTTTTATTGAAATACATTCTCCAAAAATAAGTAATATTTTGAAAAAATATCATGTAATTACACTTAAAGTATTTACTACAGGTTATATACAGGGTGTTCCGGGACTCGATGCAAAACATTTCTCATACGACCCCTCGTTTCTGAATTATAGGCCCTTAAAGTTGCGAAATCAGTACTTATATTTAAGTATATTTTCTAAATTATACATTGGAACATTATGAATTTTTAATGGATGATTACGTATGTCCATATAGTGTGTTTAACGGAATAAATAATTCTACACTACTATCTGAAGACCAGGGGTGGCTCATTCTCAATGGTTAACAATCCGTAACTTTTACAGGGACAACCTGTACAAACTACAGATAGCAAAAATGAATTTTTCAATCTATTTTTTAACAAAAAGATACTCTTTGCTTAAGTCGATAAAATGTATGGTTTAGGAGATATGTAGATTTTTAGATCGTTGTACATGATAAGGAAACCGTTCGCCATACAGAGACATTCTGAAGAAAGGTATCATTAATTGTAATTATTTATTGTAAATATTTTTTGTAGGTATTAAAACACAATCAAACATTTGTAAATGAACTACATACTATCGATCATCGTATTACTTACATAACAAAAAAATTTAAATGTAGAAAAACTTAGTTGGTTAACCTTTCGTTGATAACATGCTCAATTGTAACAAAAAGGTTAACATCGGTCTAAGAGACCAAAAATTGTTTAAACAAGTTTCATGTCAAACTGAAGTTTGCAAATGTATGCTACTGGTATAATATATGTTTTTTAAAATTATATAGGACTAATAAATCACGCAGTTCGGTATAAAATATTTTACAGATTTTATTTTATTTTAGAAACAAAAAGATACAAATTCGTTTTGAAATAAAACAAGAAATACATTCTTGAATTTAAAATGATTGAAATACGAAAAACAAAAACATCTATTAATTAAACTTATTTATAAATTTAGTCTTCATTTTGATTATAGATTTCAGAGCAACCATTACAAACAGTTATTATATGCTCTAAACACAAATATTTTTTACACACTTGACAGTTATACTTCGTTTTTCGATTTTTTTTTGCTGTCGCAATAATAACATCGACCATATTGGTTTCCTCTTGATGCTTCCTCTGCTTGAATTTTTATGTCACATATCTCTCTGAGTCTCATTTTTATGGCTCTGGGAATATTATATTGAAGAGCCCGCCGCCTGATATGCGGATCTATTAGTTCCATTCCCAAAGCTTCCAGGAATATTCTCCGTGGAATTTGGTTTTGGCCCTGTTGGTTACATTTATATATAACAAAAGAGTTAATCCCAACAATATTCATGGCGGTGTAGAAAACTGCCATTGGCCATCTACGGGAACCTCTGGTACAGTTATAAGCTTCGCACATTTTATCTACGACGTCTACTCCTCCTTTTGTCTCATTATAAATCATAATCATTTCAGGTTTACCTGTTAGTTCATCTAAAGCATCATCATTGTGCATAGTCGATAATAATAGAACATTTTTTCCTGGCTTAGGGATGTAAGAAATAAGTGTACATTTTTCCTGGAAGGCAAACATAGAAGTTTTTTCCGGACGTGTTATCTTGAACTCGGCCGGAATTTCTCGTTTATATTTTCGAATTGTCCCTAAGGTGGTAATTTTGTAATCATTTAGTAATTTGTCAGCGACGAGCTTATTCGTAAAAAAATTATCCATTGTCACATTTCTTTTAGATCCCCAAATTGGCTGGCAAATTCTTGGAAGAAGCGAAATGTTCGAATTGTCCACTTTTTATGGCCCTGGTGGCTGAGTCCCAGTATAAATTTCAATTTTTGCAGTATAAAATAATTTTGCGTCAACCAGAGAATACGTTTTAATGCCATATCTATTTGGTTTACTTGGCATATAAATCCGGAAAGGACAGCGACCTCTAAATGCAGGTAACATTTCATCAACAGTTGTGTAAGCCGATAGAGAGAAATGTTTTGGTAAGTTGGAATTAAAATTTTCGAAAAACTCTTTAATTGGAGCAAACTTGTCAAGTGTTTTGCGTTCTTCACGGGTTCGTTCATCATCGAATCGGATATGACTTAACAAAAAGCGAAACCTTGCCTGAGACATAGTTAGACGAAAAATTTCTAATGAGGTCCCATTGGTTTTGAAAAGATCAGAAGCATGCAGTCGACTAGCTTTGTTTATTCCAGCAATATACAATAGGCCAAGTAATGCCTTTATTTCCAGTAATTCAGTAGGTCTGGCAGTTCTGTTGACGGTACCTATATTTGATATTGCAATAAACATATTGTTATTTTCGACTATATTCTCTAGCGTACTGTCAGTGATAAAACAACCCCAAATTTTTGATGCATTAGATAGTTTGCGCGCTTCTTCTTTTACTCCAGGTAATGTAACAACGGTATTATCAGCACGTGTCCTAACAAGTATGTTGGTAGTAACATGTTTCCTCCATTTAGATGAATTTTTGGAAATATAAACCGGTATAGAATGGGAAGACTCACCCTGGTTCTGGTTGTTGTCTATGTCCATAATGCTTACGTTGCTCTCTTCCACTTCATCTTCATCCATATCCTGCTCACTGTCTGTGTTGATGTCCTGGACTTCAACAATATCATTCCCCAAGATTGGATCATCATCATCATCGAATTCTATTGCAGTGTTCACTTTGTCATCAGAGAGTAGCTCTTCATGAAGACGCTTAAGCCACTTTTGTTCTTTTTCGTAACTCATGTTATCAAAAAAAAAATAATAAAAAATATTTTTAGCACAAAAAATTAATTTTTTAGAGTAAAAAAACTTACCGGTGAAATTCGCAGACTTCTTAAAAAAACTTACACAAAGAATAACAACGGTGTCAGAGACCGAAATGCCTAGGATTTAAGAACGATGCGCCACTCGTGAATGATTTTAATACACTGAATTCGGAGACTGAAAATATGAAGCTACTGAGCAGGACAAGCGCTCACGGTGGTGCGCTCGATAATTATTCGCCATAGTTATCCAAGTCGGTCTGACAGACCGGGCGTTAACAATGGAAGGTTAACCTACAACTTATCAAATTAAAACAAAAAAAATCCCAATGGCTTCTCTGTTTTTCGCTGTTGTCACGATTATTTTTGTTTCTCGAGGTCTCCAAAATGTATTTCCACCATTTCTCTGTATTTTACCTTGCTACGTGAGCCACCCACTGTCATATAAGCTTAACTATTCAGTCCATGATGTTGGTTACACTGGTTCTTTTACGTATTTCGGCACTTTGTCACTCAAGCTTATACCCAGCATAGGCATTTCCATTTCCACGAAAAGTTTATTTTCTAATTATATCGATTGGGGTATTTTGCTAGTCAATAGAAACACATTTTTCCGATAGAATGTACCACCTACGACCATTAAATGCATTACAAAATTTTGTTTGCATTGATACTTGATCTTTACTAAAGTTAGGTTAGGTTGGATTAGTTCTGCCAGACATCACCATTAAAGGTTGTCATTTTCATTTGGGACAGTCATGGTATAGCAAAATTTCGCAATTTGGCTTGTCACATGAATATATGAGAAACGTTTTTCAGTAATTTTTTTCTTCTTTATACCTATCAAAATAACAAAAATTGTACGAAATCACACTGATTAACAAAGATAGAATATCTAATCGTTATAATCGTTAAATTTATAACAACTTTGTCTCTGGTTTAAACTGAGATTATCAGGGACATTATGGACAGTCTACCTTAGTGTGGGAAAGAAGTCGGTTTTGACCATTTTTGCTGCCCGTAGCAAATTCCGATTAAATCATTTTAGCATAATTTACGCGATACATTCAAATTCTACGTGAAAATGCATTAAAGTAAAATATTTACTGATCTGAAGGCGTTTTATTAGAAGTATACGTTCAGGTGAAAATTTTTTGCTCTAGTAAAAATCCAATGAAATCAGTTAATTTGAGGTCATTTGATTAAACACAACCAATCAGAACAACATTATACTGAAAACAGATCCCATGGGCTGTTTTCACTCTATCACGTTGCTATGGATACAATTTAATTATTTATTTCGATTTTGACGTATCAAATATTTAATATTTCAAAATGTCACGATTTGGTCATAATACTGACGAGAATATTAATGAAATTATAGAAGCTCTGTACTTCTTTTCAATAATTAGCAAAAAAATTTCTATCCGAATAACCCTCGAACATTGATAAATGCTCAACAGACCTCCGCCTGCGGCGTCGGTCTGTTTCCAAGCAACAAGCTTTCGAAATCTGTTATAAAATTTTTTCGAACAATTATCAATGTCTTTGGGTTATTACTACTGATAATTAATATCAAGGCATTTCTTTTAAAATTAGATTTGTTATTGATCAAGATTTTGGTTACCCTAATTTATATTTTGTATGAAAATTATATTTTTATTACAACGAAAACATGATTCACATATTGTTTGTTCTACCACTCGTTGACAAATGAGAGAAGCACTTTAAAAGCATTACAGTATAAACGGTGAGCAGTTGTACTAGTTTTGTTTCAAGTAGGTACACATTTTACAGTCACCATAAATACGTGTTATGTTATGCAATTCAGAAATAAACTACCTTGAACTTCAGTAAAATAAATGAATGTGTATTTATAAGACTCTTTTTAGCGTTTGTCCCACTCAAATATCAAACCTTAAAGTGCATAACAAATGGCGCAGCTTTGTTTAATGAACTCAAGGCATTGGCGGAGCAAGAGATTTTATTTTATTATTATTATTTTTTAAATTACCTATATTGTTAGAATTGATAGAACATTGTTCTAACCAATTTGAAATCAATAATAGACCAGTGATTTAAGATATTCATCTATGAGAATATCTAAATATAGATTTTTCCAAATAATTCGTATAATAAACAGCATCTTTAAAGTGCGTCGAGTATTTTGCGCATTTAAAAAAATATATTGTGGATCGAAAGCCGCAATAAACAATTTTTCAAATATTTCTGTTTGGTTTAACACATCAAAAAACAAAGATTTTCGATGACTTTTTTTATGCAGCCATAATAATGTATATGAAGTGAATTCATTGTTTGAGAATTTTTGAATATTTATAGTTTAGTAACAAAATTGTAGGCACTAAATTCCTAGAAACTGTAGTGACGTTTAAGCCTAATTATTGGTCGTCCAGTGGCGCACGAAAAATATAAAAAGAAATACAAATAAAATCGCATTAAAGTTTAAAAGTTTAATTGTAGCAGATGAAAATTTACTTAAGAAAGTGGTATTTATTGAAGCACCTTTCCTTGCATCGATTGGAATCAGAGGCCAGCTGTGTTATCGAAGGATTGCTGTTTTCCACACAGATATAATTAGATTCATACAAGTTCGTTTATATATTTTATTTATCCTTATGTTATTGTATTTACAGCAAAAAATTCAAATTACGGATATTGATGGGTTTTGTATTCCTCCAGATTTTGAAGTGGATATTGAAGAGACTTAGCTTAATTATTATAATTATTCTTAACATCATATTTTTTTATTCTTTTGTTCATTAATAGTAGTTTACGTAACAAGTCCCGGAAGTGGTATTTTACTGGACGAGTGGGCAAATTGCAGGGCGAGCCGCAGGCAAGTCCTGCAAGCCTGCGAGTTCAGTAAAAGCACTTTTGGGACGTATTACGTACAATATTTTTTTCAAAACAGGCATTGTTGTACCCTAAACTTCATATTATTCAGTTTACATTTTTATAACAAGAACTCTTTATTAACTAATTTAAAATAGTTTTTTTTAACAATCGTTAATTTTTGGTTTACAAATATAAACATTATTTTTGAATAGTTATATTAAACGTACAACTATTAGCATTACTTATCTGTAAGCACGGTATTTCAAAATTATTCGTTGACGTGAGATTTTTTGAACTGCTTACATTATAATGAGTTTCTGAGACAATTTCTGTGTTTGAGTTAACCGCTTTTTGAATTTTGTTAGCTATATCAATCTTATTCTGAACTGAATCCTCAATGTAGCCTTCGGCAACTTGAAATGAACTCCAACCACCATGTCGTTTTAAGTTTATGGTGTCAGCACCTCCGTTAGCTAGCAAAGTCGCCGAACTACGCCTAAAGCAATGCCCTGTGTATTCCTTTGGGATTGCAATCTCAAAAATGTAGCTATTTTGGAGGGAGCATTACCTACAGTATGTATGCCTACAGGTTGTTTATTACATGTTCCTTTATTGTAATTAATAAAGAGACGTCGATGAGGAACGTTGGTTGGGCGTAGCGCTATATACTTCCTATACAAATTTAGCTCTTTTCCCCCATTAATAATAAATGATCTTGATTTGTTTGTTTTGGTATTTGAAATTTGAACCAAAAGCATAGTTTGTTTGTCTTCTATGTGGTCAATTAATATGTTAGTGATTTCTTCCCGTCGACATGCACCAGTATAACCCATAATCAACAACACTTTGGTCATTAGATATTGTTCGTCTAAAGCTTCTACTAAAAACTTATCGATATCCTCTTTATCAAGTACTCTAGATTTCTTTGCTTTATACCCTACGGATTTTTTCTTCATAAACGCTGTTAATTTAAAATATTTGCTTATGTCGATATTTCTTCTAGTACGTAGCATGGCCTTCAGCATCGAATATAGGTTTTGATTTGGGCCCATATAGCTCAATAGGGTTGATCTCACAATGATAAGGAGAAAAACGGTGCACACTTCACCTTAGATGTACTTCAGACGATGACGGATGACTTCGAAAGCTGAAAAACTGCAGGCGAAAACGTGACGAAACCCTTCAAGAGTATGAAATGGATATTGCCCGACTAGTTCGATTTGCTTATCCATCAGCACCAGAGAACATGATGGGCAATCAGGCCTTTATTGACGGCTTATGTGACCACGATATAGAGAGGACGCTTCGTTTAGCCCATCCCAAAATATTGGTCGAGACATTGACCACTGTTCTTGAATATGAAGCAGCCACGATTGCTTCGGTATACAACAAAGGTAGGACCATGCAAGAAGAAGATGACGAAAACAGATTTAAGCTCGTCAGCTTGATAAAAAAGTATGGTGGACAAGAAGTCGAAGAAAATCAGATGCTGAAATTGTGGCGAGCTAGGGTATGTACGCATTTCGTGTAAGCGTTTCAGGACTCCTGCAACCCAAGAACCCCAGTTACAGGGAAAACTAGACAGGGTCGAAAACGAGCCGGTATCAGTCCCTGAAATGCCGACTCTCTGTCTGCACGGCCGTGCCCAACAGACTGTTCCCACTGCAGCCCGGCGGAATATCAGGAAGCTGCAGTTTCAAGAACTACAGTAGTCAACGAAGAATGGTCACCCACCAGGAACAGAGAAGATCAGGAGAATGATGCTCACATAAAGATGATTCGGCAATGGGGACTCCCTTAAACTGGAAGAAAGCCTGTTAAAAACAATCCTTGAAAATGATGATGGTTCCGAGAAGAGAAGACAGCTAGTTATCCTAAGAACGAGAGTAGCTGAGGTACTGAGGAAGTTATACGACAATCCATCTGGAGGTTATGTGGGAGTTCGTGAAAGGTTTTATTGAATGAACAGCTCCGACGATATGAAGGACTGGTGTAATAAATGTACGACTTGTGCTATGAGTAATGGACCGCGTCGCAAGAGAAACAATATAATGTTGGAAGCCATTTCGAAAGGATTGCTTTAAATATCGCTGGACCATTTCCGAGAACAGAAAATGGTGGTAAATACATTCTGATTGTAATGGATCATTTCACAAAGTGAGCGGAAATTTATGCGATCCCGAATCAAGAGGCCACAACTGTGACAAGCAAGGAATGAAGAAGAGTACAACTGCGCTGCATCCACAGTCAGATGGAACGGTCGAGAGAATGAAGAGGACTATTGTAGAACACCAATGCAAACTAGTTTCCAGCCACCAGAAAAATTAGGACCAGTATCTCTCCCTATTTGTATTGGTTTATCGATATGCCATCAAGGAGTCCATGGGTCAAATACTTGTGAAAATGGTCGCGAAATAAGGCTACCTTGTGACCTACAATTTGTTTGTCGACCGGGGGGAAATTTAGCGAGAGAAGATAACGTGATCCAATTGAGAGGAAAGATGGACGATGTGCACAAATTGGTTAGAACGAATCTTTATAGCGGGAAGATCTTGTACAGATAACGTTTTTTGCTTGAAACAAATTATTGAAAAAAGATCAAATACTAATATGGACACTCACCTTTTCTTCGTTGATCTGCGGAAGGCGTATGATACAGTTCACGTAAAAATGCTTTGGAAGACGCTACAAGAAACCAACATTAGTCACACCCTTATAAAGGCACTTAAGAATCTTTATGATGGATCAACATCAAGAATCGAAATTGGTAATAATGTATCAAAGAAATTTCCGGTAAATAAAGGTCTGCGCCAAGGATGTTGTATCTCGCCCACACTTTTTAAAATCTATATAGCAAGAGCGTTAAATCAATGGAAGAAAAAATGCAGCGGAATGGGTATCGATCTTGGAGAAAAGTGTTTATACACTCCACAGTTTGCCGAATGACAAAGAAGATCTTGAATATATGACGAGAAAACTAAATGAAGAGTATAGGAAATGGGGACTGGAAATGAATACTCAGAAAACAAAATAACTTGCAATAGGAGCTGAACCAGGAAATATTAAACTAGAAACGGAAGAAATAGGACCATGTAGCGATTACACATACTTAGTAGTTGAATTTGATACAACAGGAAAAGACGACAGAGAAATCAAAAAACGAATAGCACAAGCCAGACGAACAATAGGCTGCTTAAATGGGATATGGTGGAGTTCTGATATTGGAGAACAACGGAAATACAATATCTACGAAACCTTCGTCAAAAGTAATCTAGCCTATGGCGCAGAGACATGGAGAATTACAGAAAACAATAGAAGAAGACTTGAGGCGACCGAGATGGATGTGTTCAGACGATCTATTAGAATATCCAGAAGAGACAGAATCCGAAACAATTAATGGTTTTTAAATGGAAGAACAGCCTAATTTTACTAATGAAACACTATTCGGAAACGTAAACTGCAAAATTAATTTTATTGTCAAAACAACAACAACTTAAAAACAAAAATATCACACAGAGAGATCACATCTACAAATCTGGCGATCTTGAATATTTCTTTCTAACAACGATGACGTCAGACAACGTATGGGTGTGTACGGCTCATTAACAATAGATATTGAGAAAAAACAACTTATATGGTACGGACATGTACAGCGAATGCACGGAAAACAGACTGCCAAAGCTGGCAATGAATTGGGTGCCACCAAACCGTAGGAAGAGAGGAAGACCTAGGAAATCATGGAAAGAAGGAGTAACTAAAGCTATGAGTGCTAGAGACCTAAGAGAGAGCCAATGGAACGATAGTAACGAGTGGAAGTTAGGTATCGGACAACGTCGCCGGACGTTTTAAAACCGATATTATTATTATTATTACAAATAATGGTTACACAACCCGACGAGGAAAAAAGGATTTTCTCCAAAATTACAAAAATCTTGGGAGGGTCCGTACTTAATCAAGAAGAGGATCAATGACTTCATCTATCGCATAGGCAATATTCCCAATGGAAAACCGAAATTAGTCGACCAAAACCGTTTAGCGCCATTCTAAGATCATGACAAAGAGGAAGGAGTAAACCATATCTGAGAAGAGTTTGACCCATCCTTCGAAGAATTTATGGGAACGGGAAAGCTAGATATGAAGTCACTACATAGCAACGACAAGATTTGTTCACGCTCCCGGAAGATTATTTAATGGCACACAACATTCCCGCCAGTATAAAAACGCACGAGGATTGGTAACTGTCTTTCGAAATAAGTTTGGGTAATTAGAAAAACTTGAAGATGAAATTAACTGTCTCGACCCTTACTTCGTGGAATATGCTCATATTAGTGTTTTTAAATGAAACTCACGGTCTCTAGTTAATTCCACAATATAATAAAAGTTATTGAAAATTCTAAAAAAATTTTTTGAATTTTCAATAACTTTTATTATATTGTGGAATTAACTAGAGACCGTGAGTTTCATTTAAAAACACTTGAAGATGAGATTCCTGCCCCGAGCAGTACACTGAGAGTCAAACGCAATTCGTCTACTAACTGGTAACCAAGAATGAATTTCAAGATCGATCCACAGAAGCCCTAGGAGGAATTTCCTATTTAGGAAGGGGTAATGTTACGAAATCGCTCACTGGTGTAGTCCTCGGAACCGGTCCTGTCTAATCGAATATTATCGAAAGTATAAATTTTGGAGGAGCACGCATTTCTCAGGACGTTTTTTATGATTGTTTGTATTGGGGCGGTCGTTTTTTTTCTAGAATCGAATTTTCGACAAAGGATTTTTATATATAAGGAAAATACTTGCGGCCCATAAGTCAATTCCAAGAGGAGTAAGTTAATATACCATGTGTATAAATTTATCCCACCCAGCATGATAAACTAAATAAATAAGAAAATAATTACAATTCTTATTACGTATGTATGCCTGCATTAGTACAATATATTTTTTTAATGATAATAATAAGAAATCATACATGCTGGAATAGTTTTAAGATATACACAATACAAAAATTATCGCTTCACTGGTATTTTAGGATATTTTTAATACTTAATTTTAGTGTTTTGGGACAATCTTTATATGTATCAACTTAATAGATATTTCTGGTTTCTTATCATGGGCAAAAATTATCACATTTTCTTACAAATTTTTTTGGAAGCAAAAATGCTCGAGTAAATCATTAATGTCTTGGGGAATGCATTGAGATCCAGAACTTTCTAAGCAAATTTTGTTATTGTATAGTGAAAATTTAAATTTATTTTGTTAATAATGGATGTTCCTCAACGTTTAACAAGACATGTGACGAATGAAGAAGCCGCTAGAATCATCGCGCTCATACAAGATGGCCGCAGTCAAAGATACGTCGCCGGGGTAATTGGAGTTCAACAAAGCACCGTATCCAGAGTTGTTATTCGCTACCAAGAAACAGGGCAGCTAACCAGAAGACCCGGACAAGGCCGCGGAAGGGTAACTTCGGTAGTAGATGATCTGTTGGTTGCTCGTAATATCCGAATAAGTCTACAAACAGTTCGAAATAGGCTGAGAGAAGCAGGTATACGAGCCAGAGTGCCAGCTAGAGGTCCACGTCTTACCAGAGAACATCGAGTAGCAAGATTGGAATTTGCTCGAGAACACGCAAATTGGAATATTCAAGATTGGTCCAATATTTTATTCACGGATGAATCAAGATTTTGTCTGTATTCATCAGATAGGCGTATACCAGTATATAGGCGACGTGGTGAACGGCACGATCAGGTTAATTTTTGTCAAACTGAAAGCTTTGGTGGTGGCTCTATCATGATTTGGGGAGGAATTTCTTTCGAGGGTCGCACGGAGTTAGTACCAGTGAATGATGGAAGACTTAATGCTGACAGGTACCTAACCAATATCCTAGATCCCCATGTAGTGTCCTATATGCCCCATATCTGTGACAACTCTGTGCTAATGCACGATAATGCTCGTCCACACGCTGCTAGAGTGGTTCGGCAGTACTTAGAAGAGGTCGAGGTACCCGCCCTGAATTGGCCTGCACGTAGCCCGGACCTTAACCCAATAGAGCATGTCTGGGACCATCTAGGATGGCAAATTCAGCAACATCCGGCACCAATAAGAACACTAGATGATCTTCAAAATGTTCTTTTTAACTTCTGGGAAAACATGCCGCAAGGATACGTCCAGAACCTGTTTAGAAGCCTTCCAAGACGAATAGAAGCTGTAATTAGAGCGAGAGGCGGCAACACACGCTATTAGAAATTCATTGGCTGGTTTTAGTTTAAGCACCGTTCATTTTTTTGTATAGACGTTTTGTACAATTTTTTTGATATTTTCTATGTTTTGGTAAATCAAACTTTTTGTCCTCTGCAGATTAAACTGATATAAAATAAATGTTGCAAAAGGCGTATCTATTGGTGTTTGAATTCGTAATAATAATAAAATTCGGAAAACAGGGAACACATTTAAAATATTTAAAAAATAATGAGTGATGTGATAATTTTTGTGGGATGTATATTATTGGTGAGTGAATATTGATAGCATACTGTACGTTATATTTTTAACTGATCAATTTCTCATGAAATAATTTTATTTGGTAGCTTTACTGATATTAGTGAACATATTATAACTATGCAAAAAAAATTTTCGTAAGAAATCAGCGACAAAACTGTTGATTTTATTACACTGTATAATTTTACTAAATTCGGCAAACCAGGTAACAAATTTACTGGTTCTTAATATTATGCCGTTGTACAAATACTAATTTTAACTATAATTTTAGTTTTTCTATTTTTAAGTAAATAATATATAATAATTATGTGTTTTCTAGAAACATTTGCTTAATCACTCTTCATAACTCGTTTTTGTATTAAAAATAATCACTGACAATTATTTAGGATATACACTGTGTCCGTAAAGTATGGAACAAATTCATTTTTAGCTAAACACACCATTTTAAGAAATAATTCTGAAACATATCGATTTTTGATTTTAATTTACCGTATTTTAAAATAATAATCTAATATACAGGGTGAATTACTTTCGAGTAATGACGTCACCGCCATTTTTTTAAATGGAACACCCCCCTTTTGTCTCTATTTTCGGATTAGTCTAGCTGAGCTGATTCCAAAAATGTATCACATGTTGATTCCAATTGGTACAGGGTGGACAAAAATACAATAGTTTTGTGTGTGCTCATAAAGTAACGCGTAACATTCTTTATTAGTTAAATTAACAATATTATCAAAAATACTTATTGTCTAGCGGACAGAATATGATGAAATACATGACTTTATAAATGTTCGAACTGCAGCCTTTGCTGTATTTGACAGTAACCCAAACGGTGTACAAATTCTTGCTGAAGCTTGTTTATTGCGTCTTGAAAAATATTGTTTGCTGTTGTCCGAATTCTCTCTTTTAATTCTTGAATATTTACTGGTCTCGTTTGATACACAACATTCTTCGGATGGCCCAACATAAAATAATCCAAGGGATTGAAATCTGGTGACCTCACTGGCCATTCAATAGGTCCACGTCTACCATTCCACCTGTTCGGAAAAATTTCATCTAGGTACCTTTTAACATCTACAGCATAATGTGGATTTGCACCATCCTGTTGGAACCATAAACTTTCATCACAACCTCCAGGATTACGTCTACTGGGAAACAAATTACGTGAAGTAGGTACGAGATACCCCCTTAAAAACTCAAGGTACGTTGCCCCGTTTAAATTATCTTCGATAAAGTAGGGTCCGATGATTCGATTTCTTACAATTCCAGCCCATACATTTACCTTTTGCAGGTATTGTGTATGATGCTCACGCATCCAGTGGGGTTTTTTTTGCCAGTATCTAAAATTCTGACGGTTAACCTCGCCATTTGCCGTGAAAGTGGCCTCATCAGAAAAAATAATGGTTTGTATCAAGAGAGGGTCTCGGTGACATTTATCCATCATTATTTCGCAAAATTGGATTCTTCTACCGGGATCATCTTCGTTTAATTCATGCACAAGTTTGATTTTATAAGGATGCCATTTTTCAAGCTTTCATAATTTGTGTACCGTTGTTTTGCTAACACCGATATCGCGACTAACTTTAGGCACAGAAGTGTGCGCGTCTTCGTCAAAACTAAGTAAAACATCTAATTGCAGAGGGACGACCTGATTTGCGTACATTTTCAACTGTACCAATTTCTCGAAATTTCTTTTCAATCTTACTGACTGTTGAACGCGTTATAGGTCTTTATGGATATTTATCATTAAACAAATTGCACACTTCCATCTGAGTTCGCGATCTGTCTCCATACCCAATCATCATAAGTATTTAAATTTTTTTATTTACACTCAACTCCATTTCTAATTCAAATTAAATGTAAGCAATAATTAAAACATTCACGAATACCAAAAATATTGTAGTACTAAACTGTCACTGAACATCAATAAATTACTAAACAAATAATGACATTTCACAAAAAACTAGACGGCTATGTTTTCTTAAAATTGATAAATAATTTGATAAATAATTTCTTTCAGACAGACTGCTAGACCATAAGTACCAAACATGTTTGGAAACAGCTAATTTTTATTAATATAAGATGTAACAAACTACAGGGTGTTACATTTAAATCAATTGCCGCTAGACAATAAGTATTTTTGATAATATTGTTAATTTAACTAATAAAGAATGTTACGCTTTACTTTATGAGCACACACAAAATTATTGTATTTTTGTCCACCCTGTACCATTTGGAATCAACATGTGATACATTTTTGGAATCAGCTCAGTTAGAGTCATCCGAAAATTGAGACAAAATGGGGGTGTTCCATTAAAAAAAAATGACGGTGACGTCATTTCTCGAAAGTAATTCACCCTGTATATTAGATTATTATTTTAAAATACGGTAAATTGAAATAAAAAATCGACGTTTTCAGGATTATTTCCTAAAATGGTCTGTTTAGCTAAAAATGAATTTGTTCCATACTTTACGGACACAGTGTATAGAATAGATGTTTACATACAGCCAGTTATAGTCGACGCAAGAGATATAATGTGAACTTTAAGGTTTCGGTTTATCGTTTGAGTTAAATACCGTCATAGTCCAGTCAATATTATAATTTAAAATGTTTATTTGACGATACATTCATTTAATATTATAATTTTAACTAATAATTGTTAAAATGTATTTAATAATTTTGTAATTATTAAATACATTTATCGACTGTCTAACGATTATTTTTAACCGACAATTATGGAGCGCCATCATACTTTTTAAGATACTTAGCGTTAATGTATGGAACAAAATGCATTTCTTTAAACAATATTAACCTATTTATATTTAAAAACATCTTAAACATAACACGAGATAATTAAAAATACCTTATATCTCGTTTTATTAAGAAGAATTAGGAATATAATTTTCAAATAACTTATTATTTTTCCCATATTTTACTGAACTATAAGTATATTTTGAGAAAGCAATTTTTTCGAGGACAACTGGTGTTCACCAGAGATAAACAACACTCACTCTTTAGTTGGTAGGCCGACATCAAGAAAGAGTGTTTTTAATGGATAATAATTTGTACTTTGAAGATTCTTATACAAAACAACAACTGATTGAAGTTTTTCAGACGAAGTAATTTAAGAAATTATACGCTCTAGAGAGTATTCCTGAACAACAACAACATGGACACTCTATAGTGAGACTTCCTCCTTATTTTTGTATTTTCAATCTCATCGAGTTAATATGGGCACAATTAAAACAGATATTAAAAAAGTAATCAAAATTGAAGATGAGTATATAAGAATATTGGGCAAGTCCATATTAATGGAAGAAATAAATGTACTATTGATTTACAAGACAATAGTGATAGTGAGCAGATGATATGGGAGAAGGATAAATAGAATTTTTGGAAGAAGAAAATTAATTAAGTTTAATATATTTTTCATGTTACTTATATAGTAGTGACAAACAGGACATAATATTTATTTTTAAAGGATTTTATTTATCATTATAAAATTTCTTTTCTTTTGTTATTTTTTCATAGAATTTTGTTTTGTTCATAAAAAATCGAATGGGATACAAAAAGTGCTCAGTTCACGTCTGGTATCTCGATTAAAGGGGATATACCATTACATTGCTACACTATATGTTTTGCGCCAACTATACCGATATTTGATATCATATTGTTATATTACAAGTAAAAAACGTATTGTTATGAAAACACTAAACAGAAAATATAATAATTGATTTTTAAAGTGGATTAAATACTAACGCATCTTTATTTTTCAGGTATGGGTTTCTCAACTGGAATTATTTGTTTACCTCTTTTGGATATCATACACAAAAGGAGCTGTAATGGCACCTCCTTGGGCAAACCCAAAACTGAATCCATGTGCTTCTCACCCCAGAGGATGGCAGCTTCTATTTTGGCCACCAGATGGAAAATGTTACAAAATATTTCAGGTGGTCCACTGCATTTATAAAAATTATTATCTTTGAATGAAAACTTACACATATGATTATGCAGAAAATGCTTAACTTTTTAATGTAACTTGCTTATAAAACCTTAACCAACTATGATTGTAATCAAGATTACCTATCTCTGTTATATATATATATATATATATATATATATATATATATATATATATATATATATATATTATTACAGTACTACAGGCCTCAAAGGCCCGGGCCTAAAAAGGAATTACAATTCATTTAAAAAAAAATTCTTCTTCTATATGTTTTACTAGTAGTCTCCATTTTTGTCTGTCATCCGCTATCTCCCTCCATCTTTCCACTCCCTTTTTCTTCAGATCCGTCGTGACTGCCTCTAACCATTTCTTCTTCGGTCTGCCCTTTCGCCGTTTACCCCTCTCGCTTCGAAAATAACTCTACTGGGATGTCTTCCTCCTGCCATTCTGCTGATATGCCCCACCCATCTTATTCTCTGTGCCTTTATATGATGAACTATGTCCGGATATCCATAAGTTTCCGCCACTTCTTTATTTGTTAGTCTTCTCCAAGCTCTATCTTCTAGCTTTTTGCCTCCAAATATTTTTCTGAGTATTCTTCTTTCCCATATTCCAATTATATTTTCATTCTTTTGTGTAGGTATCCAGGATTCGCAACCGTATAGTACTGTTGGCCTAATTATCGTTCTGTATATTCTTATCTTCGCTTTTTTGGAGAGTACTTTTGATTTCAATATATTACTGAGGGCTCCTACTGTTCTGCTTCCTTTGGAAAACCTCTTATCTATTTCATCTGTTTCGTCGTTTTCATTATTAATTGTTACACCTAGGTAATCAAAACTGTCAACTTTCTCGAAGTTATATACCTGGTTGTCTATTCTGAAGGTTACCTCTTTTATCCCATCAATTGTATGATTTTTCATGTCCATATATTTAGTTTTAGCTGTGTTTATTATTAGGCCATACGTCTTCGCTGTATCTACAAATTTATTCAGTACTACTTGCAGCTCCCTTTTTGATCTAGTTATCAAAGTCATATCATCGGCATATGCAATTACTTGATGTCTACAATGGTATATCATTCCTTTAGTATTCAGGCCAGCTTTCCTCAAAATATCTTCTAACATCAGGTTGAACAAAACTGTAGATAATGGATCTCCCTGTTTCAGTCCTTGTCTTGAAGTAAAGCTTTTCGATAAACTTCCTTCTACCAAAACTTTCGATGCTGTTCTATGCAGAGTTAGTCTCATCAAATTTACCAGTTTTTGTGGAACTCCGAGATTTCCTAAAGATTCATACAATTTTGATCTTATGATGGAGTCATAAGCCTGCTTGAAGTCGATAAAAAGTAAGTGTAGTCCTAAATTTTGTTCATAGCTATTATTTTGTATCATTTTTAGTGTGAATATCTGGTCTGCTGTTCCTCTTCCTTGTCTAAAACCTCCTTGGTATTCTCCAATTTCCTTGTTATATATTTCTGTGAGTCTAGTGCGGATAACTCTGGCTAATACCTTATAAGTCACGTCTAATACAGATATTCTTCTATAATTCTCACAATACGTTTTTTCTCCCTTTTTGAAAATCGGGCAGATAATTCCATTGTTCCAAGCATTCGGTATCTGTTCATTTCTCCAAATTTTTCTTATTAATTTGCATATCCTCTGCCGGAATATAGCTCTACCTGTTTTTAGGATTTCAGCTGTTATTCCATTTTCCCCTCCACTTTTATTATTCTTTAGATTGTTTATTTCTTCCAGTATTTCGTCGTCTGATGGTTCTTCTACTTCTCCGGGGTCACCATACTCTACATTATCATCTTCCAGTTCAGTATGTACCCTTCCACTATTCAGCAACTCTTCGAAATGTTCAGCCCATCTGTCTAATCGTCCTTGTGGATCTGTTATCATTTGTCCTTGTTTATTTCTACAGAAATCAATAGCTTTATATCCTTTTCCTTGCGTTTTCTTTACCTCCTGATAAAAATTTCTGATTTCTTTATTTTTATAATGCTCCTCGATTATCTCTAACTTTTGTTCCATATTCATCCTCTTTTTATACCGGCACACTTTTTTGGCTTTTCTTCTTGTTTCCTCATACATTTTTCTGTTAAGTTCCGTATTTACTCTCAATACATTCAACCGTGCTCTGTTTCTGTGATCTAATATCTTTTTACAATCATCATCAAACCAATCCTTGTTATTTCTATGTGTTGGTTGTCCTACGCTACTTTGCAAGGATTTAATGATTGATTTTTCTATCTGTTTCCACTCCATCTCTATATCCTCTGACTCTGGCAATCCTGTTAATTCATTTTCCATCTCAATCTGTAATTGTTTTTGCACATCATTCTTCTTAAGTTCTTTCACATTAAATATTTTTATCTTCCTATTATCATAGTTTTTAAACGTAGGTACGTGTTGTTCTATTTTTAATATAACTAGGGAATGGTCTGAATCCGCGTCAGCTCCACGATAACGTCTTACATTTTTTATGGCCCTTGTATGTATTTTTTCAATAAGTACATGATCAATTTGGTTCTTCGTCTTCTTATCAGGCGCTATCCAGGTCATTTTATGGATGTCTTTGTGATCAAAGCTTGTACTCTTTATCACCATATTATTCAATTCTGCGAAGTCAATTAAACCTTATCTTCCGTTGGTGCATGTGCGTTTATTATATTAAGTTTTCTATATTCTCCTTGAAGCCTCAACCTACACAATCTATCTGATATTGCCTCAAAATCTACAACATATTGTGTTAGGTCTTTACTAACAATGAACCAAAATACCTGTTGTCATTTCCGCTATTAAAAAAGGTGTATTCCGCTATTAAAAAAGGTGTATCCCGCTATTTTTATTTTTTCATTGCCCTTGTGTTTTGTCTCTTGTAATGCTAAGATATCGATATTATATCTTCTCATAATCTCCACCAAGTTTTTCAAAGCTCCTTCATGGTAAGTTCCTCTTACATTCCACGTCCCAATTTTCAAAAGTTTTTTATGAATTTTTCTATTCTGGTGCTTTCTTTTTCTACCTTGTTCCTTGCTCCTTGTCCTGCCTATATTTTTATCTTCAAGATGTATTGCAAAATCATAATCCTTTATTTTTGCCGAGTCGTTATCTATCTGACCATCCATCGTCATTCTTACCGTTGTTGGTTTTTTGGGCCTGGTTTTCTTTTTACCAGCGATTCTGTGTTTTTATCCCATACCCACTCCTCGTCATCTATGTTCAATTTGCCGAATCTAATCTTAACAGTTTTCCCCTTGCTCTCTTCCTCTTTTGCAACTGTTCGTATTTTGCTCTGTACTTCCCTATCCCCTTTACTCACGTCGTTATTAATATAGATTCGTGCCTCCCTTACATTCTTCAGCTTCCTTTTATTGGCCATAACCAGTTGCTTATCCGTATTATTATTTAATTCTAGCAGACATGTGTTTTCTCCAAGTTTCCTCTCTCCTTTAATTTTTATATCCACCTCAAGTTTGTTTTTCATAAAGGTCTCCATTTCATGTTTTATGGCTTGCTCTCATGGATCGCTATATGCATTCCTTGCACAATTATATTATTTCTCCTTTTGTCCCTATCCATTTCTTCCACTTTCTGTTCTAACTGTAACAATCTTTTCTTATTTGCTTCATTTTCAGTATGTAGTAACTTGTTCTCTTCTTTAATTTTCTCTCTCTATACATCATTTGCTCTTCTCTAATCTCTTTCAAATCTCTTTTAACATCTTTTTGGAAGTTCTGTATCATTTATATTATTTTGTTGAGTTTCTCATCCGTTTCTTCCCTTTTATCTGGCGTTCTAAGCGTTTTTGACGACCTTCCAAGGAACTGCTCAAGCCCTTTTGTATTTTTCTTTCTTTTGCCATCATCTGTGGCATGTTCATCGCCACTACTGTCTTCCATACTTTCACCGCGCAAAAAAGCCGGTACAGGTCAGCCCTCCGGATACCAAACTTTTTATCGGAGATATATGTGCAACCACAATCCGGACAATAAATTTAGAAACAAAGACACGAGATACAGTTTTTAGATATTTCCCTATTTTTCTTGATTCTAATTTGAATCGGCAACACTTAATGCAAAACGAAAATACTTGTTGCTAATTACTTGTAATTTAGTTCTTATCGTTTCGTGTTTTTGCCAGATTTTATTTGTTATGAATCGAAATGAATATTTTTATAACTTGATATTTCACTTACTGCTCGTAATGAAGGTTTTTCTTTGTCCGGTTATCTGAACCAACACTTTGCTGAGACACACTAAGTATTTTTAACAATTTTATTTTGATTGCAACTCCCAAAATTTGGGTTATTTTGCAGATCAAATTTCGAAGGTCGTCACTAATAAAATGCCATGTTGCCAGTACCTATATTTGTTACTTGTTTATAATTAAAAGGCATAATGCAGAAGATTTACTAGGTGCTAGACATGTTTTGTGAATTAACATCTATTTTGGTTTTTAGGTTGGCTATCCCTGCCCGAATGGCATGGAGCTGACACCATCTCTTAATAACACGGGCAAAAATTTGTCAGCTGAATGTAGATGTGTCCCCAAAACTGCACAGTCTGCCACAGATGGAGCTTGCTATTCGTTATTTACTTCTGGCCCTTGCAATCATGGATATTATTTTGGACCAGATACAAAATATAAAAGTGAAAAGTAAGTAATAAAAATGCAAATATATTAAACGTAAATGATTGTTCTTTATTAAACAAGTGCCGCAAGCCTTCGAGGTACTCTAGTAACGATGAGATAGAGACAGATATTTTGTTTGCACATCCTTCGCGAATCATTTTTTTTTGAAAATTATGACAATATTAATTTTTGACATTATTTCAGTTCAAAGCGACAATGGGGTACATGTAAACAGCTTAAAACATGTTCAGAAGAAAATACAATTTATTGGCCGAAAGATGGGAAATGTTATCCAAAATATAGCAGGGGACCATGTCAAAAAGGATTGCTTCTAACGGAGGACACAAAAACAAAAATACCTGTATGTAAATGTGACGATGTAGAATTACAGGACTACAGGTAATTGTGAAATTGCAAATCTAAGTATACTGATAATTTTTATACCGGGTCGTTGGTACAGGTTTGAACAAACGAATGTGGTAGGTAGGGTATTTTTAAGTACATTTACCTTAGTAATTACCATTTTCGAGATATTCGCCATTTAACATTTTTTTAAATTTCATTAAAATTAATTATAAAAATTGAGTTATGCACTGAAAATGTTTTTTTCAATTGCAATTCAGTTTTAAGTTCTTTTTTATTCAATAACAAACAAAAAACTAATAAAATTGATAAGAAAATTTTTAAAAAATTAAGGTTGAAAATTTAAATTACTTAATTTTCAAATTATTCATACAACAAGAATGCTTAAAATATCTAGTCTTCTAAATACAAATACAATAGTTCAATTTTCAATTACAAGATTTTTTAGTGTTTTAATTGGAATTCACGGTTTCTAGTTAATTCCACAATATAATAAAAGTTATTGAAAATACTAAAAAATTGACAATTGTTTCGATAAATCAATATCATCGTCAGAATGACAGAAGTTACATTTCATTTGATGCCTACCTGATGTTTAGTAGTTATATTTGGCTAGACCACGAAGTGACCTAACTTGTGATTGACTTAATACTCGTATATGTTTATAGAAAAAAGAAGAAGATGTGATATTACAAATATTGAAGCTTAGATATTATTAGCCCTATGGTGATATCCTGGATATCATTTTTCCAATTAAGATCAGTATAACTGTGCAATGATATAGAAAACCAGGAAAACTATACCTGCTGATCTTTACAATTATCACTTAAGAAGACAGTTTATTAGTGGAGAACTCCCTAGATTTATCTGTTAATTGACAACTTCATATTGTGGGTTTCTTAAATGTCTTCTAGTTTCCAATTCTTCAAGGAAATGCAGTTCTTGTTTCTTTTCACAAATATGCAGCACTTCTAGTTTTGTGTTAGGTGTCAATGAATGATTGGTGTCAAGTAGATGTTTTGCGTAGTGGGATTTATCTGGTTGTTTTAATCTGTAGACTCGTAAGTGTTCACTGTATCGGATTTCAAAATTCCTAAGCGTCTGACCCAAATAGACAGCATTACATTCTGGACATTTGAGTTTATATATACCTGACTTCTTTAATAGTGGTATTTTTGTTTTTACATTTAACAATTTTGTACTAACGTTACTTTCTGTTTTAAAAGAAATTGTTGTATTCGTTGCTGAAGACATTATCTTTGAAATATTACTAGAAATAATTCCTGCATATGTGATGGTTTTATAAGTTTTTATTTTATCAGCTTGTTTAGGAAATATTAGTTGTAATGCCAGTTTTTCCTCTTTTTTATTAATTAGTCTATTTATCATATCTAATGGATAACCGTTAGATGTTGCTATTTGTTTAATTGTATTAATCTCTCTATCAAAATTACATTTGTTCATAGGAACTGAAAAAGCTCTATGTATCATTGAATTATATGTCGCTAGTCTGTGTGACATAGGGTGATTGGAATTGAACGGAATTGTCACATCAGTCTGTGTTGGTTTTCGGTAAATTGAATAATCAAGTACATTAATAACTCTTTGAATTTTTGGATCAAGAAAATTGATTGGGCTATTTTCTTCAATTTCTAATGTAAATTTAATTTTTGGGTGTAAATTATTGACGTGGTTGAAAAATACATCTAATTGTCGTTCACTACCCATAAAACAAGCTAATATGTCATCTACGTATCTATACCAAAATAAAATATTTTTCGAAATATTACTTTCAAAGATCTTTCTTTCTAAATTGTCCATAAAAATGTTTGCTAAAATAGGTGATATAGGGCTTCCCATTGGTAAACCTTCATTTTGAATATATATATATATATATATATATATATATATATATATATATATATACATATATATATATATATATATATTATTGTCAAAAGTGAAATAATTCTGATTAATGCATACATCAAATAAATTAAGTATATCTGATATTATTCCTGGATTAATATTTTTATCTTCTAGTAATTTTCTTACAAGTATTAGATATTCTTTAGCAGGAATTTTAGTGAACATATTAGTTACATTGAACGATATGAGTTTATAGTTATCTTGCAAGTGGATTGCTTTCAACTTTTTGATTAGTTCTATTGAATTTCTAATTGAGTACTGAGATTCATATCCGTAACTATTGAGTATATTGTTGAGCCTCTTTGCCAATATATTATTAGGAGCATTAACATAAGAAACTACAGGTCTAATTGGTTTCGTTATTTTATGTAATTTAACGGTTCCATATAATTGTGGACAATGAGGATTCTTATGTATGATAGACCTCTTTTCGTAATCACTTAAAAGATAATTTGAATTATTAACAATATCCCTTACATTATTAGAAAACTTCTTTGTTGGGTCTGCTTTAAGAACTTTTACATCGCTAGATTCTATAAAGTTATATATTTTGGAATTGTAATTTTCAGTCGTCAAAATGACAGTTGTGTTCCCTTATCAGATTGTGTAACTGTTAGGTTATCTTCTATCTTCTTTTTTATTGCATTTAAAACTGTAATGTCATTTTTTGTTTGACGTTTAACTTTTGAAGGTTCAATATTTTTGATTAAATTGGCAATTTTTAATTTCTCATAAATAAAATTATTTGAATTAGATTTTAAAGCTATTTCTGACTCTGTAGCTATGATTTGTTTAATATTATTCGTAAATTTTGGTGGTATGCTGTACTTTAAACCTTTATTTAAAAATTCAATTTCACTATCTGTAAAATTAGTGTCTGAAAGGTTTTCAAATCGTGGTGCAAAGTGTGTTGGTATGTAGGTACTTACAGTTTCATGATGTTTTGAGTATTAAATTTTATGTTGTGTGTGTTTAAGATTCTGTAGCTTCTTTTCTTGTTTCTTAAATTTCTTATGCTTCACCGTGCTGACACTTTCTCTAATTTTGTCATCCAAAGAGTCAAATTCTACTGGATGTAATTGGAATGTGAGTTCTGAATGTACAACTTTTATGTAGTTGTCTAAGGAGTCTCTAACTTTGAACCATTTTTTACATTCTCCTTTTATCCAAACTCGTTGAGCACATTTTATAGCTTTTTGTGCTTGTGGTGTTTTAGTGTGACATTTTATATTCACATAATTTGGTATTACCTTTTTCCTAAGGCATTCTTGGTTAAACCAAATGTTTTGTGATGCTTTGTAACGTTTTTGTAGTAATTTTTTTTATTTCAACAAAAAAGTCGCATCTTTCATAGTAGGTTATTAGCGACGGTGCAGTAGGAAATTACACTGAATTGAATACATTAAATAATTTTAAAAGTATTATCAATTTATGATAATTATTGTCCTGAAATAATGGGTAGTTCACAGGTTTTTTTTTAGTATGGTATTTAGGACATTCTATGAGGATATGCTTCACTGTTATATTTTACATTAACATAGATCACATACTGGGTTTTCTTCACGTTTTATTAGGTAACTATGAATTAGTCTAGTATGCCCCAACCATAGACGTGAAATAGTCACTTGGTTCTTGTAAAGTATAGACACCTAGTGTAAAACTTGTGAATCATCATTGAAACACGATTCTAAATATAGTTTTCGTATGTCAAATTAACCGCTTACATATTTTCTTTAAAATCATAATCAAACCAATGTTACATGGTGTCAGATTTATGAAAAAACGTGTTAAATAAAAGAAAAGTTGGTAATGTGAAATTCATTGCCAAACTAGATCCTTACTGAACAAAACAAAGGCAAGTCTGAAACCAAGCCGAACAAAAAATTTAATAAGTTATACAGAAGATAAAATGGCAGTTCTAGGCGACTTTGTAAAATAAAAAATGAAGAAAACGACATTATATTCAAAGTAGTTGAAGAAAAGGTTACACCTATCTTAGGACTTGATACCTGTAAAAAGTTAGAACTTATTGCAAGGGTGAAAACACCGAAGGAAAGTGAATATAAAGATGGCATCTTTGAAGGTTTACGCTGTTATAAAGGTTATGAGTATGATATTGACCTAATCGAAAACCCAAAACTTGGAATTAAACCGTCAAGAAGAATTCCACATGCTACAAGAGATGAGGTAAAGCAAGAACTTGACAGAATGGTGAAACACAGCCTACCCCTGCTGTAAGTCCTATGGTAATTATAAGACAAAAAGGCAAAATAATAATCTGTATAGATCCATCAGATGTAAACAAAAACATACTGAGACGTAATTTTCCACTTACTACTATAGAGGAATTTCAGCTGTTATTAAAGGTTCTACAGTCTTTGCATTACTAGATTGCACAAAAGGATTCTGGCAAATTAAATTTTCAGAAAGAACACAAAAAATATTAAATTTCGCTACCCCATGGGGAAGATATTCTTTCAAGAGACTTCCGTTTGGAGTATCATCAGCACCTGAAATATTCCAAGAAATCTTAACAAATTTGCTCAGTAAATTTAAAAATGTAAGAGTATCAATCGATGACATTTTTATATATGTAAAATGTAGAGAAGAACTACAAAAAACCGTTAGTGAAGTTATAGAAACACTAGAGAAATCAGGCTTCAAACTTAATAAAAATAAATGCATCTTTGAATCGGAAATAATAAAATTTCTGGGGCACACTGTTTTAGCAGACGGACTAGAAGCAGACCCAGAAAAAGTAGAAGCTACACAGGTAATGAAGACACAAGCGAACAAAGAGACTACTAGGAATGATCACATATCTAAATAAATTTATTCCGAAAATGTCTGACCTAACAAATTCACTAAGAGATTTGTTACACAAAAATACAATCTTTATATAGGAAATTAATCACGAAGAAGCTTTGAACAATATAAAAAAAGTTCTTCAAATTCCTCCAGTATATGATGTAAACAAACCTGTAACATTAACATAAATATATTCATAGACAGCCGCCCCCAGAATAAAAATGACTGCTGCTTGTTACACCTCAGATGATAGCAGACTACTTGGTGAATATCAGATAATAATATATGTTTATTTCCAAATTTCAAATATAACAATAAATTTTCATAATGATAACAATAGAATATTGATTAGGATTGTAAACATTGAGAAGACCCATTAGAACCCGTAGGTTGCGCATGGCCTATTACTTCTTGGCTAATAAACCAATATACAGTTACATAATCATCATGAAACAATATTACAAGCATACTGTGCATAGACAATTGAAATTGAAAAGGTTTTTTTAAATTTTTTTTACTTTGTGAAACAACCAGTGGAATATAAATATCATGATTTGCTTTCGATGAATTGTATAACAATATATATCTACAAATTCAGAAGACACTCTTTGAATATATTTTTCATCATTGAAAAACTGAATTTATGTGCAGTATATAATACTTGTACGTTTCGTCTAGAAAATTGAAAAATCTGCTTGCCAAGTAAGTAAAACAGCGTTGACATACTCTTTTTTTTTATGTAGCAACCTGTACAAATAAATTTGTTTTATTTCTTGTAAGTTAATCATATGATAATTCTTGAAGAGATTGAAGAGAGAGTTCTGTTTTTATAAATGAAGATGACAACACTGTGCAAGTACAACTTTCTCAGACTGAGGACACCTGCGTCCACGAATATTTTTTTAGAGGAGTAAACATATTCCTTTCTGTAATTTTTTTTCTGAAGAATATCCAACTTCCTGAGATGGGTGTATAATGCACCACCCCAACTAAGGATACCGTACCTTAGTCTAGACTCTACAAGAGCTCAGTACAAAACTTTGAGGTGTGTGGTATCTAATATTTTGTTCAGGCATTTAAATTTGTATGTCAATAATCTGAGGCTTTTGGTAATTTCATTTATTTGTTGGTCCCCCCTGAGATGAGAGTCAATAATAACACCCAAATATCTTATTTTGTCAATGTGTCTTATTGCTTTCCTTAAATCTTCATCATCCAAAGTTAGCTCTCGAAATGAGGGAAGGTTTATATTGTAACTCGAAAAAGGTACGTAAAATGTTTTTTCAAAATTCATTGTAAGTAATTTGTGATTGAGTCAGTTTACGCTACGTTTCAAATCGGTTTCCATTTTCCTTTTTAGCTCATCCCAATTTTCGGCACTATACAGAATGGCAGTGTCATCTGCGAAACTGATAATCTGTCCCGTACTTTTGTGAGAAGTAAGTAGATTATTAATATATAGGGAGAATAATAGTGGTCCAAGTACTGTCCCCTGTGGCACCCCAAATTTGATGTTTTTTTCTTCACTAAGCACTCTGCCTATTTTCACACGTTGTTTACGACAATTTAGATATAGATCTTCTTGATAAAGGTACAAGTTGGACGTTGTCTTAACTATATCGCGAAATTCCATATTTCTAGGGTATACTTTATTTTATCGTTTTTGGGAAAAAGACACCTTTGTGGAAATAACAAGAGTTGTTTAGTGTTTCTTTGGCAAAGCTTTTAAACAACTGCCAAGTATAGTCTTGATTTACATTAGTATGCTTAATGGTATGGCCAAAATAAGGGAATTAGTGAGGTTGATAAATCTGCAAATAATCTTAAACCTGGACAATAATTATTTCCAAATTTTGGTGATTCCTAGGTATAATATAAATTGGTTGATTAAAAATTAATGGAAATTGCAATAAAGATTCAAATGTTGTTCTAGTGTTGGAATCAATTTTTGTTATAAATTTTAATGTAACACAGTTTTACCAAGTTATATAAATAACAGATTACCCAGGTTGTTATGTGATGCACCTGGTTTGCTCTAGCCGTATTACTGAACGCGGCCTATACGCTATTGTATTGCAGAACGCACCGCATAGCTGCCGGATTGAACTCATGGAGGTTGACGTTTGACAGTCTGATATGACGGCTTGGCGCCTTTCATGATATATGCTAGGTCGTATGTAAAATCCGAGGTAAATTGTTTAATTATACTAAATAAAGAGTTACATTCAGCTTAAATGTGTGCAAAGTTTGCTAGACTATTGAAATGTGCATGAAGAGTACATAGTGTTGGGAGTACCACAAAAAAGTTTATAACCCGTTAATTTTGGAATAGTAATCGACATTTACTTGTGAGAATGAATGTCTTTAAACCACCCAGTCCTTTAACGGACTATGATATCAAAAATTGGACCTTGTGGAAACAAAAGTTCAAAATTTACCTAAAAGCCGCTGGTAAGGAAGCCGTAGCAGAAGATATCAAAATAGCAATTCTTCTGAACTGCATTGGTGATGAAGGCCTAGACATTTATAATACCTTCCCGCCAGATGATACCTCGACTTTGGAAAAATGTTTACAGGCTTATGATAATCAGTTTTTACCTAAGAAAATAATCCCAATGGAGGCGTTTAAGTTCAACAACCTTATCCAATCTGAGGATCAGTCTATTGACCAATATTTGACTGATCTAAAAAAAACAAGCAAAGCTTTGCGATTTTGTTTGCAAAAAACCTGAGTGTGCCACAAGTTATGAATATCGCATGATTCGAGATAGATTGATAATAGGCATCTTTGATAAACAGATACAAGCTAGATTGATTAGAGAAGCAGCTGTAGACGTAACAAAAATCATAGAGTACTGTAAATCTGTTAAACTTAGTAAAGAACGCTTGAAAACTTTGAATCCACAAGAAGAAGTAAACTATGTCAAAAAGTCCCAGAAAGTTAAATGCAAGAACTGCTTGTATGAACATTGGCCAAATAAGTGTTCAGCCTTTAATAAAACGTGTGCTGCTTGTCAACTGAAAGGGCATTTTGCTAAAGTGTGCAAGAATAAGAAGCCTGAAGAGGGAGCAGAAAGTAAACATAGAAATAAATCATCTACATCAAAACAAGAAAAACAGGTTAGAGAAGTAAACTGCAAGGAGGAAGGTGATAGTGATAATGTAGATATGCTTTATGTAAATGAGTGTGCAACAAGTGGTAAGAAAGAATCATGGACTGAAATTTTCAATATTGAAGGATCGAAAGTAAATTATAAACTTGATACAGGCTCATATTGTAGTATTTTGCCTTTAGATATTTTAAAAAAAAATTAAAAACCATACTATATTACTCCTAGGAATGTAACGCTTGTCTCTTATGGTAATTTTAAGGTCAAACCTCTAGGTGAAGTTCTATTGGAATGTTGATACAAAAATAGTACTTTAAAAATAAAATTTGTAATTGTTGATAGTAATAGTCAACCTTTGCTACGTCTAGATGATTGTCTAAAGTTTGGTTTGGTACAAAGAGTTAATAATATTGAAATTTTACCAAAGAAAGAAAAGATTTATGAATTGTTTAAAAATGTTTTTGAAGGTATAGGTAAAATCCCAGGATTATGCTCTATTAGATTGACTGATGATGCTAAACCAGTTATACAGTGTCAGAGAAAAGTTTCTTTATCTTTGCATGATAAATTGAAACAAACTTTGGACAATCTTGTAAACAAAAAAATTATTCAGAAAGTGGATTATCCTACAAATTGGGTCAACAGTCTTATGATTGTAGAAAAAAATGACTCTTATGGTAATTTTAAGGTCAAACCTCTAGGTGAAGTTCTATTGGAATGTTCATACAAAAATAGTACTTTAAAAATAAAATTTGTAATTGTTGATAGTAATAGTCAACCTTTGCTACGTCTAGATGATTGTCTACAGTTTGGTTTGGTACAAAGAGTTAATAATATTGAAATTTTACCAAAGAAAGAAAAGATTTATGAATTGTTTAAAAATGTTTTTGAAGGTATAGGTAAAATCCCAGGATTATGCTCTATTAGATTGACTGATGATGCTAAACCAGTTATACAGTGTCAGAGAAAAGTTTCTTTATCTTTGCATGATAAATTGAAACAAACTTTGGACAATCTTGTAAACAAAAAAATTATTCAGAAAGTGGATTATCCTACAAATTGGGTCAACAGTCTTATGATTGTAGAAAAAAATGACTCTTATGGTAATTTTAAGGTCAAACCTCTAGGTGAAGTTCTATTGGAATGTTCATACAAAAATAGTACTTTAAAAATAAAATTTGTAATTGTTGATAGTAATAGTCAACCTTTGCTACGTCTAGATGATTGTCTACAGTTTGGTTTGGTACAAAGAGTTAATAATATTGAAATTTTACCAAAGAAAGAAAAGATTTATGAATTGTTTAAAAATGTTTTTGAAGGTATAGGTAAAATCCCAGGATTATGCTCTATTAGATTGACTGATGATGCTAAACCAGTTATACAGTGTCAGAGAAAAGTTTCTTTATCTTTGCATGATAAATTGAAACAAACTTTGGACAATCTTGTAAACAAAAAAATTATTCAGAAAGTGGATTATCCTACAAATTGGGTCAACAGTCTTATGATTGTAGAAAAAAATGATGTCTCTAAGGCTTTGTATTGATCCCAAGCCGCTTAATAAATATATACGTAGGGAACATTTTCCAATACCAAGGGCTAATGATATTATTTCTAGGCTTACAGGAAAAACCCTATTTAGTGTAATTGACATGAAAGATGGGTTCTGGCAGATCCAGCTTGATAATGAGAGTGCTGACCTCTGCGTATTTAATACCCCCTTTGGGCGGTACCGTTTTAACCGGGTACCATTCGGAATTTCAAGCGCCCCAGAAATCTTTCAAAAAAAGAACTTTGAGATATTCGGAGATATCCCTGGAGTAGAGATATACTTCGATGATATCATTGTGTCGGGAGTTGATGAAGTTAGTCATGATTTAGCTCTAAAGGAAGTATTTCATAGGGCTTGTAAATACAAAGTTAAGTTTAATTTTCAGAAATTTCAGTATAAACTAAGTCAAGTAGTATTTCTAGGTCAGGTAATCTCTAAAGCGGTGTAAAACCAGACATTCGCAATATTGAAGCTATTCAAGCCATAAAAAGCCCCAAAAACAAGTCCGAAGTCTTGAGAGTCCTCGGCTTACTTAAATTTTTTTCTAAATGTATACCGAACTTGTCTCAGCTGACCACAAATATGCGTAATCTTACCAAAAACAATGTGCCTTTTGTTTGGGCCGGTGACCATGAAAAAGAATTAGACCTTTTGAAAAAGTTGATTTCAGAAGAGCCTGTTTTGCAAATCTTTGACCCATACATGCCGATTTTAATACAAACCGATGCCTCAAGTGAAGCTTTTGGGTGTTGCCTATTACAAAATCCACACCCAGTGGTTTTTGCTTCTAGGAGTTTATCAAAGTCAGAGAAACGTTGGGCCCAAATTGAAAAGGAATTGGGTGCAATTGTTTTTGCATGCGAAAAACTCCATTATTTTATCTATGGCTATGAAGTATCTATTCAAACTGATCACATGCCTCTTATAAACATTTTTGACAAGGAACTTGACAAAGTCTCTGCAAGACTCCAACGTTTGCTCTTAAAATTGTTGAAGTATAATATTAAAATTACGTATTTACCTGGGAAAGATATGGTAATCGCGGATACCTTGTCTAGATCATATATAGATGAACCTGTTACAGATGACCCAGAGATGACATATATTGTTCATACCATGAGTAACAATATTCCCATGTCGGAGGAAAAGAAAGAGCTTTTTAGAAAAGAAATTATTTCTGACCCTATCTTGTCAAGAATTAAAAAATTTTGTAACTATTCATGGCCTAATGAAAATAAAGAAATTTGTCCTGAAATGAAACAATATTTTAAAATTAAAAATAATATTTATTTATCTAATGATCTCTTGTTCCTAGATAAAAAGATAATAGTTCCTCAGTCTTTGAGAAATAGTATGCTTAAACTCATCCACGAACCACATTTTGGTGTAGAAAAGTCAAAATTAAGAGCTCGTCAGATATTTTATTGGCCAAATATTTCTAGAGATATAGAGAATTTCATTCAAAATTGTGGAATATGTCAACTTCACAAAAAATCACTTCCAAAAGAGACATTAATATCTCATGACATTCCTTCTCGTGCATGGCAATATGTTCACTCCGATTTTTTTTAATTTAAAGGTAAAAACTTTCTTTTATTGGTTGATGCTTACTCAAAGTGGGTTGAAGTAATTCACACAAAAACAAAAACTGCCGATGAACTAATATTAGTTTGCAAAAATAAATTTCAACAATTTGGAGTACCTGATATATTTTTCGCCGATAATAACCCTTATAATTCTCATAAATTTAAATCTTTTGCAAAAAATTGGAACTATCAAGTTGTTTTTAGCAGTCCTTATCATCATCAGTCAAACGGAATAGCTGAACGTTATGTTGGTATAGTGAAGGAAATGTTAAAAAAAGCTAATAACGAAAATGATCTGCCACTTTTACTTTTAAAATATAACAGCACTCCTTTATCCTCATTTAATTATTCGCCTAGTCAGTTTTTTTTAAACCGTACCCTTAAAACCAAAATACCTATTTCTGGAAAACCGCTAGAACCCGTCTTGATTGACAGTAATAAAGTACAACAAATGTTAAAGAATAAGCAAGACACCCTAAAATATTTTTATGATAGAACAGCAAAGGATTTGCCTAAACTAGAACTAGGTGAAACAATCCTAATTCAGGAGGAAAAAGGATGGAAAAAAGGAAAAAGTATTAGAAATTGTTAATAGTAGATCTTACATTGTTGTAGATGAATATGGTAATAAGTATAGGAGGAATAGAAGGTATTTAAATAAAACGAATTTAATCTTTCAAAATAAAAGCGAATTTAATTTACTGTATGATTTTGATGATTATTTTTCTATGAAACAAGCAAATCAAAATAACATTATTGTGCCTAATACCTCTCCTACTCCTTCTAGTATTCAACAAACACCAAACCAGTCAATTATTCAGGAGCTACAGAGTCCTGATATCTTAGATAACGACAACAGTATAAGTTCTACTAAATCAGATCACTCTCAAATTGTCAATAATAGTTATAATTCTAGTAGTGATAGTTTTGATAGTGCTCCCGAGTTTGACATTAATCCAAATGTAACAATACAACGTAAACGTATACCAAGAATACCTAAACGGTTTGAAGACTATGTTATGAATCCTGATTTCTCTGATTATTAACTCCTTTTTACATGTATGTATTTAAAAAAAAAGAAAGAGAGCATGTTATGTGATGCGCCTGGTTTGCTCTAGCCGTATTACTGAACGCGGCCTATACGCTATTGTATTGCAGAACGCACCGCATAGCTGCCTGATTAAACCACTGAACTAAAACGAAACTGGAACGTCAATGCTGTATTTCATTTCTATGTAAGATTGAGTTCGCGCATACCATGTGATGAGAGAGCAGTGGTCATGCATAGTAAACGACTTTTGAAGTGACATTACAGGACCGGTCTTAGTTAACTAACTAATCTATAGTCCATATTGTACTTTAGAACCAATTAGCTAGACTTTTTTTTATTTATTTTCGTAAACAGAGGATTTTAGTAGTTAGTATTTCTAATTACAATGTAACTCTCTTCATTTTACTGTTTATCATGAAAATAATTTTTTTATATTTGCAGTTTTTGATCGATTATATTTTTAAAATTGATTTAATTGTTTAATTTTTTCGATTATAAAATTCAAAATATTTTGAAAATAAAATGCCATGGATAATTTCAATTTTTTAATAGAACAAATAACAACATAAAGTTCTTTACAATTCATTGATTTGAAAATAAAATTATTTTACTCAGTTTTTTTCTAATCAGAGTACCGTTCATTTCTTCAGTTTGTCTCTTGCCAATGTAAATATTATTTTGAAATAAATTTCAACAACTGATTCCATCAATTTCAATCTATGATTATCAAACATAGACTGATCTAGCAAATGATCATCTAAAATTTTGAAAACGTTTTGATCTAATAATTGTTTTATGGTTTCATTGATATAAACTTGTTTTCTTTCGGAATCGAATTATTAAGGCCGCTTGACATGGAGCAATACTACCTGCAATGCAATGCAACACGCAATATTTCTTGATCACAAGCATGCGCAGATGAAGCTCAGCTGATAGATCTCGGAATTGCAACTTTATCGGTTTGGTGCAATTTCTATTGCATGCAAGCTGCAATTCTAGGGAGAAATCTAGTTACTTTTGGTTTAACAACCAATTAAATGTCAGTCAAATCACTTGATCACAAAATAAAGACCGTCCGTTTTCTGTGCACTTGATTAACTGTTGCACTTTTTTTGTATAACTAACCTTCTTGTTGATTTGTGATTTTTGTTAATGCCATTTTTTTCAAGTTTTTTATTTGCCTTGCATAATGTCAAACAATTTGCAAGATTCAACACATGCAATATTTTGACGTTGCAATAAATTGCATGCAATTACTTGCAGATTGTATTGCTTCATGTCAAGCGGCCTTTTGTCATAAGTAAAATATGTCTAATTTTCCTTTCACAGAACATACATATTTTTACAATATTATATGATGGTTTCACAAGGCCACCTCTATTTTTGCGGTTTAGTAGCAGAAAGTTGTTTCCATCGAAAATGTCTCCATATAATGTTTCAACGTGTTTCAAACATTCGAAACACTTTATAAGTTTTGTAACAATAAAACCACTCACATATGTAACAACATTTTCAGACAGCAAACTTAATGAAGGTAAAAACTGAATAACATACTCAATATCATCAACAAAAACGTGAACAGCAGAAATATATAAATTATATTTTTCAACTATTCCAATGTCATCAATAGATATACCATTGGGAATTTTGCTGACATCTGTTGAAGTTGTCAAAATACTGATTTCGCCATCGAAAAAACAATTTCCTTTTAAAGACTTTGATATCATGGCGAAGAGCCATTCTCTTGTAGGTACAATAAAATTGATATGCCGTTGGATTATTATTCCACCCATTTTTTTATCTGAAACAACAAAGAATATGTATAACATAGATTGTACGTAGAGGTTTTGTTTTTAGTTTGATGCAAAAAGTGACCATCAAGAGTTTTTAATGTCTGGATATATGTAATATTCTCTTGAAATATTGTTCTCCCGTATAACTCATTATTTTTCCTAAGAGGTGCCTTGCATCCTCTTCCTATAGGGTTTCGAGAATTGCACAAATCAAATGATCTGTCAAACACTCTTATGAAGTGAATGGTACCCTCTGCATCTGCATAATCTGGATGCTTAATATCATCTTTCAGAAACTCCATTGCATCAGCTAATCTACTGTTGAGAGTTTGTGCAACAAGATTGACCTGAAAGTAAATAAAATCATAATATTTAAAAAAACAAAATGTATCAACTCACTTTCATTTTCTATTGACGCCAATTTATATGTGTTCTTCCAAATTTATTGCCTAATCTGCAAAGTTCATTTCCTTGTTTTTCATCCAATTTATTTAAGAGACGAGCATCAATTTTCCTTCCTTGGTTATTTTATTTCAAATAATTTGAAATATTATGGTGATAAATGGATACAATTACTTAACGAACTCACCTGTAATATTGTGCTCCGGGAATTCTTCCCCTTGATATGCAGAACAAAACACAACAACTAATCACCATTGTTCTTGAGAGAAAAATCACAAATGTCTTTACGAGTTTTAATAAATCCAATTTCAACACAACACAAGTGATAAACAGGTACAATAAACAAAGTGAACAAAGAACGAACAAGAACTCAATAACCATAAATAAAAATGCGCGCTATACCGACCTAACCAATACAATTAATAAAATGCGCTAAATGCGAGGCTACTTCTGGGTAAAAATATACATATATCAAGGAAATACGTCTTATTAGTCTAATCGAATTAAGCTACGATACGATTTCTTGTTTCTACGTGTACTGCGCATGTGCTCGGCTCTCCCATTTCACATCGCATAAGTGTCGTAAATTTTCTTCGCGCAGGTAATATGTATTGGTCTTCCAGTTTAGTTTTAGTTCAGTGGATTAAACTCATGGAGGTTGACGTTTGACAGTCTGATATGACGGCTTGGCGCCTTTCATGATATATGCTAGGTCTAATGTAAAATCCGAGGTAAAGTGTTTAATTATACTAAATAAAGAGTTACATTCAGCTTAAATGTGTTATTAAAGAACCCGCAAAACACAGCTGAGTTAAAAGTAATGTGAAATCACTACAAAAATTATTTAAGTATGAATTCCACAAATGTAGCTCAATGAATAAAACAACATCTACAATACAACAAATATATGTGTATGTAAGACAGAAATTCTTACTATATTACTCTAGACGACTAGACTGATCCGTCGGTCATACTAAATCATAGTCATTAGCTGGCCAAAACAATATAGACATAGTTTAATCTAATTAGAAGCAATGAATATATTCTCCGATAGAAAATTGTTGGGAATAATATATTGATTGTTATTGATAGTAAGAAAGTATCACTAGTCCTGAATAAACTGCATATTACATACGTGTTAGTACTACAATGTCACTAATATCTCCAAATATCTAACGCACAATTTGGTTTCGTGAGAGACATACAAGTGGTAGGAACACCGCCAAATTCATAGGATTGCATCAATTAGAACACAATAATATATTAGGTACTCATTAAAGAAAGTTTTCAAAGAGTAGGGAAGTATTAATAAATGCAGGTTTGTCATGTAACTACTGCAAGACCATGATAAAATAACATCTAAATATTGTTAACAAATGATATTCGGAATATTTACCTATATACAATAATTACTGTAACTTTTGTGTCTCAGTTAACGAAACATGTTCTTAGGGCCACTTGCACCGTAGTTGTTAACTATGGTTTACGTCCTACACCAAGTTTTAAGTAAATTATTATCTTGCACCGTCACTTAAACCAAGTTTAATTGCCGTAACTAGCTGTTAAATTAAATCTCCCAAATTCAAGGAATTATTGAACGTTTAAGGCTAAGCTTTGAATCTTAACCCTACATTTTATGTGTGCCTACGCTGCCTACAAGTGGTATTTTTTTTGTATAAAAATATGGATTATTTGGAATTGGAAGAAGAAATTTTCTTAGATGATTTTTTAGATACTTTGGAAATTAACGATTTCGGCTTTCGTAGGCGTATT
Source organism: Galeruca laticollis (assembly GCA_963921935.1). Lineage (NCBI taxonomy): Eukaryota > Metazoa > Arthropoda > Insecta > Coleoptera > Chrysomelidae > Galeruca > Galeruca laticollis. Next base: position 50,624,919 of record OY998179.1, on the reverse strand, counting down.
TATGAAAAGACAAATTATTTTGATGACTTCGATGAATTGAGTTTATTTAGAAGATTCAGATTATTAAAAGGGACAACTATAACTTCTGGAAATAATAGAAACTCAAGTAGAGAATATCCCCATGATTTGTAAGTTTATCATAGAATCATTATTTTTTGGTTAGTGATAAGGAAAAGAAAGGGAAAAATAAAAGTACATACATGATTACTACTTCCTTATTTTTTAGAAACCATGTACCGTATCACCAATTAATCAGCTCCTAACCATCCTAAAATTTTATGCAAGTTCAGGAATTTAGACCCACACAAAAAAAAGTATCCCACTTAAACATTTCGAGAGTTTAATTTTTATTATTAATCCTAAATTAATCGCACTGATGTTTATCTATACTATGTAATAAAGAAATATTTAAGAAACTGCCTGGAGTTTAATTTTAGGTCACCTTTGAGAACCTGTCCAGAGAAAAAATACGCAAAAAATATTGAAACAAAATAACAAGCTTTTTGTTTTGTTTAACCTGTTTCTAGTTTATCCAAACCAGATAATAAAAAATTGTTAAGTAACAGTGGTAATCAAAAATAATTGACCCTAGAGCGGGCGCGTGAAATATTTGGAAAATAGCAGGCGCGTCCGTCTCAAAGACCGATTTTATAACATATTGTAATTTTTGAAATTTTTATATTTATCTTTATTCGGGGCTGTAAAATAAAATAACATTGTGTTTTAAAGTTATTAGTTTTATTTTTAACATAAAAAAACATGTTTGAAGAAAACCTTTAAACTAAAAATGGTTACTTATAGAAATCGTATACCTTTTTAATTGTTTTCATAACAATCATTACAAATATTGCCCACGTGTTCTAGACATAAAAACTTGAAACATTTTAGACAACAAAAACGTATCTTTCGGCTTTTCTTTGTGCTGCATATAGCGCATCGTCCTGTCTGTCCATCCGTTGGAGCATCTCGTTAGTGTGTAGTGTCGTGGTTTCCAGATATTTCGCGAAGCCTGTCTCTCAAAGTCATAAAAATACTGTTTTGTTTCTAATTTACTATTTACTTTTAAATATTTTAATAAAAATACATCAACAATAACATAATATAAAAAATATGTGCAATTTAACTTACCTTACTACTGTAAAATATTCACTAACAAACTCGTATACAGCAGGCGTGTCCGTCTCATAGACCGAATTTTACAATACTTCACCTATGACCGACCGGTATGGCTAAACGTTTAACACTAGTGTGTGGATTGATGATCTAGGAAGGTAGAAGGGGGCTGTAGGCGGTAAGACCGCGCGTAAACAAAAATCAATAAATTAAAAATTTCGTCGGTCTCTCAGACATGAAGCGCCCGCTGTAGGGTTAATAATTAAAAAATATATATTAGGTGTTTGATTAACACATTTCGGAATTTTAAATGGTCTTTTTGACTCAACCCTGTTTTCCCATGTACAGGGTCATGATTTAAAATAAATTATCGACAGTAGATTGTAGAATCCTATGATTACTGCACAAACTAAACACTCACACAGAAAACGGACCCTATCTTGTGAACACTCATTTGTTGGCCAAACAAGTGTCACCTAGGTTAAGAATTATGCAAGTGAAGATAGTCACAGTACCAACTTATAGAAAAATTACCAGAGCTATGGCTTAACTTTAATCTTTATTAAATAAATGACGGTGCAAGCCAAACAGTTAATCTAAGTTTTAATAAGTTAAACCTGGTTTTGTTAACAGAAGCTTTGCACTAGTGCGGTGCAAGTGGCCCTTAGACAAAGCGTTGAGTATTTTAATAAAAAACTTTACAGACAGCTTATTCATTGTGTGTATAGTTGGGGGATAGTTTTGTCGTATACTTAAATGATAATAACCCTAAAGTGTAAATAATATTGTTTTTCATTATTAAATATCAAAGGCTACTAAATAATTTTCAATCAAAAACAACAATTAATATTTAGTAATCCCGCCATTATGCTCTTTGACTTCTCTTATTCTACTGGTCATCGATCTATATAATGTGGAACAATATTTCTCAGTTATTTCCTCCCAAGCATTATTTATAACTTCCAACAAACCTTCAACGTTCCTTGGTCTTACATTTGCCTTTCGAATTTTTCTTACTAACATTTTCTACTAGATTAAAGTCTGGGCTTTTACTACACCAGTTAAGAACATTAATATTACGTGCCCAAAACCATTCGGTCACTACACCAGAGTTATGCACTGCACAGTTATCTTGTTAGAAGATAAAAGCACTGTTAGGGAAAAGAATATAAACAGAATGAAGCATAACATGTTCTAAAATTCTGATATATGCTTCACTATCAAATATTTCTCCAATATGCCATAGAACTCCAGGTCCCTGCGTAAATATCCACGTCCACATATTTACAGAAAACGATTGACGATTGGAAAACCTTTTTTTCCGTAAAAGTAACTCGATTTCAAAATTGTTCGTCATAAGCAATATGCTCTAAAGCAAACCCCATTCTTGCTTCTTTGTGACTATTGTTTAATAATAATTTCCTTGCTGCTGCATGACATTTCAATTCAGACTGTAATACTCTGCGACGGTCCATACGACAGGATGCTGGGAAATTTTTTGCTGGAACAGCTTGAACTACTGTTTCAAATGGATTTGCTCCTAAATGGTTAATCAAAGCAGTTGATTTTCTCGGACGCCCTGAGCCTGGAGTTCTATTAATTCTTCCCTCATTGCGCCAACTTCTTAAAATACTAAAATACTTGAAACTGAGTTCTTGCTTACATTGTAAAATGCCGCAGTTTGCCTCACTGACCACCCATCGTTTATTTTTGCGATTATTCCACCTTTCGTCACTGAATTTATTTGCGACATAATTACTTTCAAATTTGGAAATGTCAAATATTGAATGTTGCATTATGACATATTCATAAGACAAATTCAAGCAGCTAGAATTAGACAAAAATGGGCTATAAGAGTTGTCCCATTTTTTATTGGCCGCAACTGTACTTGAAACAAAATTCATAAAATAATATAATCTATGAATATTTTAGAAGTTTTGTGTTTTAGGGATATAGATAAGTTATGCTATCAGCATTACACCAAGGGATCTTGTTTAGAGAAAGGACATCTCTTTTTACCGGACAGGACCTGTGGATGTTCAAAGGATTTGCCTAATTATCACGAAGAGAGTCAACTCTGTTTTGAATTAGGTAAACAGTTTAAGTAACTTATCTGATATTATTTCTATTAGTTTCAAGATTTTTGGATAAAAGATCCATGGAAAACTTCAGGATTTTTATCAGTGCAATAACAGCAATTATTTTGTGTTGAGAGAAAAATAAACATTCATCCAGAAAAAAATATAAAATAAAAAATTTATCACTAATTTATTTTTCTTCGTTGTAACTGCCTGTTCAGGTATTATTCAGTTTTTCACACTAGTATTACTTCCCCGTCAACCCTATCTACGATGCGAGAAAAGTATTGGTTTACCCCAAAAAGTTTGAATTCTAGATTTTTGAATAACCTTTAGTTTTTCAGTGAGAAAACACCGAAAAACGGGGTTTTAGAAAAAAATTCTGTCTGTATGTCATAGTCGTCGTTGGCCACTTTTTCTTGTTAGCATGATACAGCTTTCGAGTGTATAAAAGTGATCAATTTTATGATTAGATATTGTTCAGGGCATCTCACAGATGAACTCTATTGATTCTCAGCTCACCAGATCCAGTTCCACGGATGCTATACCTGAAGTACCACATTTTGGTCATTTTTGGAGCAAATTCAGTTTTTTTGCACGATACAGCCTGTGGAGTGTATACAAGTGACCAATTTTATGATTGGGTATTGTTCAGGTCGTCTCACAGATGAACCCTATTCATTTCCAACCCACCAGAGCCAGTACAACGGGTCCTATAAATTCAGATATACTACATTTTTGGTAATTTTTTGAGAAATTTCGCTTTGTTTACTCGATATAGCCTTCGGAGTATAAACAAGTGACCAATTTTATGATTGGATATTGTTCGGCGTATCTCACAGATGAACCCTATCAATTGTCAGTCTACCAGTACAACGGGTCCTACAAATCTAGATATACCACACTTGTGGAGAAGTTTAGGTACGTTAGCATGATACAGCCTTAGTTTCAATCTTTAAAACCGTTTATTTTTATTATGTTACAATTTCCAGAGGTTTTATGCACTAGCTCAGCACATGATGATATTCACCTGTCACAAGAGGCATGTGCACAAAATTGACGCCTTCTGTAAAGGTGCTCTTATGGATGCAAATGTTACCTGTAGAATTTTGGAAATGACATCTGTACATTATACTTCCACCTTCTCTGCACGCTACATCTGTCCTAACTCTTAGCAAGATCAGTATAATTATATATTTTTTCGTTGTATTTATTCAGAAAATTGCTGTCACTCGGCACAGTTATATCCATGCGGACAATATTGTTAGCCTTACGTATAGCTATGCAGCTAATCAGTGTTCGCTACAGATGGACACACAGTCTGCAATATAGTGTTTTTTTAATCCACGCTACATGTTTTTCAGCATATGTTCAGATTTTCAGGTCTACGTCATTTCTAGCGAGAACTAAGGGAAAGAAGTTCTCATTTGCTTTTGTAAACTTGTGTAAATTTGAACTTGGGTATTTGGCAAAGGAAAATTTTCTTGTCTATTTGTTTGTAATGCAAATTAATGGTTTCTGGGGAATGTGATCCTAAGAATAGATAATTTTGGATAATCACATCATTGTTCGGATTGTCCTTTATAATATATCTTCCAAATCAGTTTTTGATCACTCAATATTTCAAAGGAGTATGTTAAAAACGGCATGATATATATGTTAGTTGCTTGAGCCATATATACAGTGCGGATATTAAATCTTACCCCCCCCCCCCTATGAAAACCTATTTTAATCGAGGTGTTTTATAACACACAAAAAATTGTCACCCCTTTTACCCCTACATTTGACAGCTACCCCCTCAGATTTTTTAAAAAACAAGGGGGTTCGTGCGATACTTCGCTGGAAAGGGTTTAAAAAGTAAAACTCAAAAATGTATAATTTTAAAATTTGAGATGAAACAATTAATTAATAAAAATTATCAAAAATAATGTATTACATTAATTCTTTGAAATTAAATGGACTGGACAAATTATCCTAAAGAAAACTTGATCTACTACAGGAGATGCTGTTAATTTCACTTTGTTCTTGTCAATATTATTTCCAATCAATTATTGATAAATGCTTGGTTTTTTGACATCTATCAAAACCAACTAGATTTTTAAAAAAGTGTTCTAACCACAGTGCGTTCTAAAAATACAAAAGTATTTATTCGGCAAAAATAAATCGGTATAAGCGTTCAATAATAAAAATTGAATAATTTTTGTTATATCGAGTGTCCAAAATTAAAGCAAAATCAGTGTAACTTTTTTTGTATTGTTATTCGAAGTGTGAATCTTAAACCAATAAATCGTACCGCACCGAATATTATACGTCACAAATAATTTGACGTTTCATAGCCAATCACTAATACGACTAATAAATCCAAAAGTATTCCACAGAAACTGTATATGTTGAAAATAACTATAATATAATGTCTGTTTCAGGTACAATAGGCCCTTGTGCGCCAGGACAACAGTACACTCTTTCACATCCTAGAGATAAACATGCAGCATGCAGCTGTAAATCTGGATACGTTTCCTACCAAAATTCTACATCCTGTTACCGCCTTTACACACAAGGTCCTTGTGTGAAAGGTCAAATTCTTCTAGATTCCACTACATGCATACGCCAGCCTTGCGAACGTGGTAGTTTATATTTTCCCGACCAGAATCGCTGTTACCGTATAGGATCTCGAGGTCCGTGCTCCATTAATCGAGTAGTCGCTTTCGATTTCGATACTAGACCTTCAGTGGACGGTATAAGTTATAACGGTGTATGCGCTTGTGCTAAACAAGACTGTGAACCAGTACGTGAAATCTGTGATCGTTCTAAAGGAATGATCCGATTTAAAGGAGAGTGCCATAAAATGTATACGCAAGGACCGTGCTCGAGAGGTTCTTGGTTAGTACCTAAGCGTAATGGTAGAGATGAAGTTTTTGGAGAAGTTACCAAAGAACGTTTGGGTATTTGTGAATGTATACCGGGTTACGCTAGGAAAGTGAGGGCAGTTGGAAATGAGACTGTTACCGTGTGCATGTCACCAACTGTAGTTTTAGCCGAATATTTGAATGGGAACCGTACTGACGTCGAAGTTACGAATGTGTAATAATTGTAGTATTATTTTGTATGTTTAATATTTGTGATCTGAATAAATTTAGTGTTTTTTTAAAGTCGATTTATTTATTTTGATGCTTTTTTCAATGAAAATTTTCATTGCCGATTATTAATAATTTATATGAAATGACATTTAGGAGACGAGTGCGTTAAAGTATAATGTAATATATACTAAATTAGGCTAAGGACACACCTACTGTAATATACAGACGGATAGAAGCTAACCTGGAGAATAGGATATTAGAATCCACTATGGGTCAAGCCACCATGAAAGCAAGAGCTAGCGGAGGATGCCCACAGGGAGCAGTTCTATCACCGTTACTTTGGGTAACTATAGTTGGCGAACTTCTCGTAGAATTATTCAGGGCGGACTTTTACTGCCTAGGATACGCAGACCATATAGTAATTTTTGTCAGAGGAAAATTTGCAGGGGTGGTGTCTGGAAGAATGCAGGCCTAAATATTGTTGATAACTGGTGTAAACAAGAGCGACTTACACTCAATGCTCAGAAAACACATGTGGCGGGTGGTGTGGTGGACAAAGACGCCGCAAAGGGAGACTATAAGGCTATTAAGTAACAAAGGCTAGCTTGCCAGTGTGTTACGTTGGCCATAAGAACTACTCCCATAGCTGCTATTAGAAGTATTGCTGAATCTACCGCCACTACACATTTTCTTACAAAGCGAGGCCAAATCTGTAATGCACATATTAATACATAATCAACAGCACATAAACCAGAAACATAGTGCGGATTATTGGAATCTAATCGCGGAGCTAAAAGTGGAGAATGGTAATGGGCAACCCATTGATGCAACAGTCACAAGATATAGCTTTAATAATAAATTCAAAGTAGCTATACCAGGTAGGGTAGACTGGAAAGGAGGTGTTTCCCTACATACGGAAGCTACATGGTACACGGACGGCTCAAAGACGTCGGAAGGCACAGGAGCAGGAGTAGTGCAGCTAAAACAAGGGTCTTTCCCAGTAAGCATAACAAAAGATGCCACAATCTTCCAGGCGGAAATGACGGCGATCCACTACTGCGTGAAAGAAATCAAAAGGCAGGAAAGAACATATCGTTCAACTACTAACTTCAGACAGTCAATCAGCGCTAACGGCACTCGATTCTGTAAAGGTCAATTCTAAGGTAGTATGGGATTGTGTGCGTGGTCTAAGCACGCTGCGTGACCGTAGTAAAGTCACGGTGACCTGGGTACCAGGGCATGAGGGACATAAGGGCAACGAAAAGTCAGACGAAATAGCTAAGCAAGCTGCGTTAATGCGATTCATCGGACCAGAACCCTTCTGCGGCGTCACATTATCAGTAACAAAGGCGACCTCAAAAAAATGGGTGGAATATAACTATAGGTTATGGTGGAGGAATCAACCAGGCCAAAGACAAGTGAAACGATTTATATTAGAACATTCGCCCCAAATAGTAGTAAGAATAAGGCTGGACAATAATAATAATAATATTTATTCAATTAAAATTTTTAACAACTGAAAGATACAGTACCTATATGAATAAATATAATAATCACAGAAGCAGTGTATAAAGATGCTTGTTTTGTGATGTAAAATATCATTTGAATATATTTACATTTCGTATTGTTCGATACTGTCTTGATATTAGAATTTATGTGTGCGACATATTCGGGAATTTTTAACTAAAATTGAAGTGTGTTCTATATTTGGGATTTTTCAACATACGGCAATGGGAATATAAATTAAAATTTTATAGTGTCGGGTTCGTTGAATTATTGTCTTTATTTACGATTTATTAGATCGGGAAATATTGATCTCTCACTACACCAGAGTTATGCACTGCACAGTTATCTTGTTGGAAGATATAATCATTGTTAGGGAAAAGAATCTCAGCAGAAGGAAGCATAACATTGTCTAAAATTCTGATATATGCATCACTATTAAATCTTTCGCCAATATGCCATAGAACTCCAGGTCCCTGCGTAAATATCCACGTCCACATATTTACAGAAAAACGACCACTTTTATTTGTGGAATTGACAAAATTCTCGTCAAACCTTGTATTCGGTGGGCGATAGACACGAATATTGCCGCTATTTGACGACTGGAAAACCTTTTCATCCGTAAAAATATCACGATTCCAAAATTGTTCATCATAAGCAATATGCTCCAAAGCAAACCCCATTCAAGCTTCTTTGTGACTATTGTTTAATAATAGTTTCCTTGCTGCTGCGCGGCATTTCAATTCAGACTGTGCTACTCTGCGACGGTCCATACGACAGGATGCTGGAACAGCTTGAACTACTGTTTAAAATGGATTTGCTCTTTAATGGTTAATCAAAGCAGCATCTTGTTCAGCAGTTGACTTTCTCGGACGTCCTGAGCCTGGAGTTCTATTCATTCTTCCATCATTTCGCCATCTTCATAAAATATTTGAAACTGATTTCTTATAAAATGCTGCAGTTTACCTCACGACCACCCATCGTCTATTTTTGCGATTATTCCACCTTTCGTCACTGAATTTATATGCGACATAATTTTATTACTTTCGAATTTGGAATTGTCTGACAGATGTCAAATATTCAATGCTGCAATATGACATATTCAAGCAGCTAGAATTATACAAAAATATGATATAATAGTTGTCCCATTTTTTATTGTCCGCAACTATACATCAGCTTCTTCTAGCATCGTTCTCCAAAGTGACAATTGGAAAAATGTTGTTAATCATGTTTTAATAGACGAACACAAAATGTAGAATTTTGATAATTTAATTGACCAAACTGTGGAATCTATACCAATTTCAAAAGGACCCGAAGATTCATCTGATTCGGATTCCGATGATGTCTGTAAAATGGACATTTAGGTAAGTGACTACATACATTTATTAATATCACTATTTGCAACTAAAACGTTTTAGGTGAGCTTCCGAAGTCGTGCATAGGATGCAGTTATAATAGAGTTTAAGAAATGTAACTTTGACTCATCCAATAATCTGTGAATTGTCAAGTATTACTTAAATTTAATGTTGTTACAAACATGTATTGTTTCTCGGAAAGTTATATAAATTAATATTAAAACATGGTTTACTTGAACGCACGTCACTGGCCGGTACTTCTACCATCGATGCTTTGTAATAATGTAATCCTTCTATTGTTATTAGATATACAACAGAGTGGACTACAAAAGTAAACTCTAAAACACATGAAAACCTATGAGAACGTGTTTGTTGCCATGAAATGTATTTAAGCCAATGGTAAATAACTTTTCATAGATTTGCATTTATAATGAGGATGTTTAGCTGCCAGTGAAAAAAGGACAGCCTTTAATATAAATATCTATCATACTTTTAGCTGGTAACTATTATCTTTGAGATTACACATTTTTTTGGAATTGTTTGCTAGTAGATAAACCAAAAACGAAGAAGGTAAGTTATTCTGTTTTATGAATATTTATGATGACATCTATATAAAAATTGGAGATAAAAACCAAAATATTTTTATACACATTTATAAACATTCAATTCCTTATAGTATTGTTTATCACCTAAATATCACATACTTAAACATTACGATATGGTACGCATTCGGATAAATATTTCTTAAATCAAAAACTTACCAAATTTGCCTCTTCAAATCTCTATTCTCCAATTCTAGTGCGCTTAGCTGATTCCTTTTTTCTTTTAACTGCGTCTCCAATCTATCTACTTGTTCCGTTTTGTCATCAACAACATTCTGTAACAAATTATATGATACTAAATTGCATGAAATAATTAAAGACAAATGAGCTTACCAATAATTCATCTTTTTCTTTATCGATTTTCGATAACTGACTCTTCATAACCTCTATATCACCCTGCAACCTGGCAATTTCTCGTTCGTGACTTGATGATTCTCTATGACTAAGATTCATTTTAGAATGAAAACTTTGCAGTTCTGTCTCAGCTCTAAGTAGTTGAGTTTGTGAATCGGCCAAAGCTCTATTAGATTGATCATGAAGTATTCTGAAAATAATATAGTTTAACATTAGATATAATACATGTTATCATATATAGAAACTTATTTGTAGGTGGTTGATATAAATACTTTTATTTACTTAAGCTGATCGTAGTTAGCTTTATGATTGTTGGCGTCTATTTGAGCCAACTTCAGTTTTTCTCTGAGTCGTTGACAGTCATCTTCTAAATGAGCTATATTGGATCTACTGCTACCTTGGGTAATTACTAAGTCTCTTCTTTCATTTTCGAGTTTCATAATATGTTGTTCCATATCTAGGAACGCCTTCTTCATTTGTTCTTCATTATAAACAGAAGTTTCATTGAGAGTCTGAAACAAACAAATATACAAACAGTAGTATCATTAGAAGTATTGAATATCGGGAAAATATAGATTAAAAACTGAAGAAAACGCAATGCACAGTAATATGTTAATTCAAAGTTTTGTAAAAATTATTCTACGACTCTTACAAACAAAGAAGCCTGAATAAATCTTACATATTAATAGTCTGCTTAAGAACTAAGGGGTGATTATTCTGAATTTAAGTTTGCAGATATAGGTTTGTTTAATGAAGCAGTTTTCCTGTAACAACTGACATTTCTAATATTTCATTGTTGTAATGTTAATATGATTGGATATTTCTGATATATTACAATACTTGTTTCATCATTGTAAGGTACAACTGGAAACTCCCATAAGAATTAACAACTATTATTGATAATACCAAGAAGATATAATGAACCCTGTTACTACTACTGGTTTACCATCAATATTCACTGACTGACGAAATTATTGCATCAAGACCATCAAATCAAATTGATCTATTATTGCCTGCGTGCATGCAAGACTTCAAATAGTCATCTCCCGTATTCAGGTCTTAAGAGTAATTACAATATATTGAAGTGAAATATTAACAATGACACAATTAATAAATGAAGAGAGAAGAAAAATAAATATCAAGTTTCATAAAATAATAGTATTCATGACAAATATAAATATTTTAAATAGATTCGTAGCATAAGTGTATCAATAAACGTAGCTATCAATACAGAATTGTGTATTGGGTAGCAATAATACCAGTCAATTATTAAAATATTATTTATTTGGAAGTATCAAATCGAAAAACAAAAACTTAATTTAGACAAAGCCCTGTATATGATATATCAAACAACTCATAAAATAATTTATTGAAAACTTAATTTAGATAAACCCCGTATATGATATATATCCAACTCATGTAAAATTATTTATTGACCACCTATTTTAGTTAGTTAGTTAACCCTTTCACTGCTAACAATAAATTGACATACTACCCCTGGGTGCTGATTGCATTTTACCAAGTGATAGTTTTTTTTTCAAATAATTTGTTTTATATGAATATAATATTACAAAAAAAATTCTAAACTAATTTTTTTCAAAAAAAAACTATGACGTCTGTGGACGTCACGCGCACTAACCGTGAAATTTGACTCCCCAATGCTCATGACTTCTACAGACGTTAAATAATTATTCACAAGCACAAATACCGGGGCAATAAAAGTTTTAGAAGCAAAACGTTTCCTAAGGAAAAGAAATATCATAGACAAGGTAGACTCCCGGGTGGAAATGACAAATAATTTGAAGGAGGGGGACGAAGGAATTAATAAAGTAGAATTAGTCCCAACTGAGACCATAAGATATACGTTTTCGGGAACAACCCTGCAGGCAAGCGTGAAGATTTGAGGAATGGAACACAGAGTTTTGCCATACATCATGCCAATTTTGCAATGCTATAACTGCTTAAATCTTGGACACATTAAAAACATTGTAAAACCAAAAAGAAAAAATGTTTGAAGTGTGGAGAAACACACTCAGAGGAAGACAGAGTGGACTGTACGATGAAGTGCAAATAGTTTGTGAGAGAGAGAGAGAGAGAGAGAGAGAGAGAGAGAGAGAGAGAGAGAGAGATTAGAGCGGCGATATCGCTGGATAACGTATCCTTTTATGAGGGAAACGAAAGATTCCCCAAAAAAGGCAAAAATAGAAACACACAAGATCTTGTGATTTTTTAAGTAATTTATCAGAAACGTGCTCAATTTCTTATCGAACATTCTTGATAACATCAAGGATTTGATCAATAAGTTTCCTTACCATAATCAAATCCATATTTTTACCTTGTAGAAGGTTCACAACGGGTTCCAAAATCGCAGAGTATTTTGCAAACCTACGATGAAAATTGGTTCAGTAACTTCATAGTGCAATTGATAGGCATATTTTCTTGTTGCATAGTTTCCTTAAGCCGAGAGATGTTCTAGTGCATTGACAAATTCAAGGAAGCTTTCCGAAAATGTTCTTATGTTCTTGTATTTCTTAGACCATCTGGTCTCACACAGTCTTGATAGATTTGGAACCGAATTCCTGTGGATTGGTGACTCTCTAAAGAAGGATATTGTATCCTAAACCATTGCCATTGTATTTCTTATTTCTAGTACTTTGCTATGATCATTGGCCACAAGATTTAGTTTGTGCCTTGAGCAATGGAAAAATAAAAATTTACTGTATTTTTTTTTAGAATGGTCTGCACACCACCTTCTTTTCCTGCCATTGTAGAACATCCGTCAAATCCAAATGAACACAACTCTCTGCTGAAAGATTCTGATTGATTAAAAAACTCTGAATTGTGCTAGGGATTGTAGAAGCATCTTGGGATTTCAGATACACCGTAACCTACAAATTCCTCTCTGATTTTTTCTTGACTCTCATCATAAAACTGCAAATCAATAGAAAGCTGTTATTTTCCAGCGATATCTGCTGTTTCATCAGCCATTACAGCGTAAGCTTTTGCTTGTTTACAATATTCGATAATTCTTTCTTTCACAACTTCACCACATAATCTTATAATCTCATTTTGAATTTTTGGTGAAGAATAGATTGTATTTTTTGACATATATCCAAGTGATTCCTTAGCTTCTCATCACCACAGTCAATTCTCAAATTTAAAAGGTCAAAGAAAATCCCCTCATCTCTTTCTTTTCCTCTAAGCGGCAAATCATGAGTTCCACAAAATATGATACAAGAAATAATTGATGACAATATTTATTTTCTTCCATCATCTTTGCAACTGGACATCAACTGGAACATTATCAAGGAATGCTTTTGCAGCACTAGACCCCTTTAGAAGATTCCCTCTTCTCTCATTGGCTGCCTCCTGTGGACTATCTCCCTTGAATCCTACTGGCTGGCTGACATAGATTCCTCTACCAATCGCTAGGTGGCTCTTGATACTTCTGGGTTCTTACATTATTTCAGTGTGGTAAACAACTGATTAATCGCCATCGGCCTACCTAATTTTGTTTCGTATCATCATTTTATAACCATTTAATATTTTTAAGGGGGGCAGCAGATACCCCCTCTGCCCCTCGCTGGGTACACTCATGCTTTGCTTACTGAGAAAGTCTAAGAAGACTGAAACCGATCTATAGTACAGATAAGATAGTGTGAATCGACAATGGTGTTGACCACTGTCACGTTGTCTGGGGAAATGTAATTCAATAGTCATCGCGGAATATAGCCATGAAAATAGTCGAAAACGATTAAAACCTTGTTATTTTCAAACATGTAGAGGTGTACGTAGAATATTTCGAGCCTGGCTAGATAGGGAAATTTTTTATAAAGGAAATAGCATGGTTTGAAGAGAATAAAACAGGTATTTTTTCTGTACACTATATACACTACACCGAATAAATTCCTGCACGAATTGGAAGGCATTTCCTTACTTTACTGTTATATTGAACAATATTTAATAAAAAAAATATTTAATAAAAAAATATTTAATAAAAAAAATATTAATTTTTCACCAAAACTTGTTGCCTAAAGATAAATGCTTAATAGTATATTAAGTACCAAGTGTCAAAAAGGTTACTTTAGTCACGAGATTTACTAGGCACGAGTGGAGCGAAGCGGAACGAGTTCCTTGTGAAACGAGTGACTAAAGACGTTTTTAACACGAGGTGCTTCCTATACTTTTTCTTCGCCCGTGGGAAAGAATATTTTTATTATATTTGAATTATATTCATTACATGACGGACGATGGCTGAGAGCTGACTGACAAATCAAATGATGCAGAATAACAAAATTATCACGGAATATGAAATTTAACATACAAAAGATACATTTGATTTGACGTTTAAAAAACAAAAGATAAACGAGATGTGACTTTTCGCATTTTAAACACTAGTGCTTAAAGAGTCGTTTTGTGCATGTCAAACCCGTGTTCAAAGTGCGGTTTTAGTGACGGAAGTAGAAAAATGAGTTTATTAAACTATTTGAAAAAGTTGTATCCGATACCTGAAAGGGTAAAAGGAAATGAGAAGAAGAAAAACTTAGGTGAGGATGCTGCAATTGTAATGGATAACACTGGAGTGCACGATTCATTGATACAATTAATATTATCTTTGATTTAACTATTATTTTTTTTGAGATGTGAACTTTTTCTTTCAATTGGTGTTTTACACGTCATACCAAGAAGATAATTGAAATGTTTTAGAGTTGCCATCACAGCATTGCAAACTAAACTCGATCTGACTAGAAATTTAATGTGTTGGTATGAAAAAACATTACTTTAATATAGCAGATTTACAAGACATACCTTTCAATATAGGATATTGAAAAATTTAAGAATTTTCTTGTGTGTCAATGCAACTTAAGCGGGAATATAATAAATGGTGATATATACCAATACCTACTAAGAGACTTGATCAATTTGAATCTTCTGCTCTAGATTATTGATTTTGTTATCAAAACATTTCTGTAATAAACCAGTTTTTGATTGGCAAAAATACGAACTTTCAATAATAAAATGTTTCCAAACAATGTTTACTGTAATTTATGAAAAATGCACATAACACATTCATATCTTTAGCTTACCTGTATTTTTGCCTTTAAAGTCATATTTTCTTTTTCTAGATGTTTTACTTCTTCACGATGGACTTCCAATTCTCTTGCCTTTCTTTTACAGCATGTCTGAAATAATTTGAATACATATTTAAAAATGAATCGGAATATTGAGGTGCCATATACAATTGGACCTACCAGGACAACTAGAGAAAATGAGTATAGCAAACAGCTTTAACAATAGACACTACTTCCTACTTTCAGAAACCAAAAGTGGGTAGAAATCTTAGTATAAATAGGTATAAGAATGCGGTAAGTCTGAAAAAGTACAACCTTGGCTTAGTAGAAAAAAACATAAACAATGACCGAAGTATAAAAATTACACATGTTTTATTTCTTTCAGAATGCAGCCATTAAAAGGGAACAAAAAATCACAAAGGAAATTTATCAAAATATATTCATCAAGTTATGATGAAACTGCAATAGTTTTCTTATCTAATGATTTAATAAGAACATAATATATAAAAATAATGTACAAAAACAATAAAAATTGGGTTAGCCAGAAGACTGATGAACGCTAATCCAGCAATTAGGGAATTCTATTTATTTTGAGACCAAGTGTAGACTGTGAGGAGTAGATATAAATCCCAATATGGGCACTTTCCGAAATTGTTTTACAATATTTACACCAAATTTTGTTTTTTGAAGACTAGAGAATATTATGGAGAGGGAGTTCTAATTAGATTTTGCTCAACGAAAAATATTACCTGCCTAAGCTTATTATAAGAGGTGAAACAATATACAGGAAAAATATAATAATAATAATGACTTTATTGCTCATAATAATACAGGATAACTGGAAAAAAAAGGAAAATAAATATGTACATATACACGTATATAAACATATATACACATACATAAAAGTAAAGAACTACCAACGAGCAAAAGGCGATGTTCGCGCTTAACCACTAGATTCAGGAGAAAATAGCGATTAAGTGCGCTCTTCTGCGCAGCCTAAAAAAAGAAGTATACATTATGCCAGGCGTGTGATAATTACATTAACAATGTGTAGGTATCTAGTCAAGAATCCAACAATTAACTCAAATTAAAATTTTAGGTGTTGGAATAAGCCACTGGATATAACCTCTCTAATTTGTTTTTTGAATTTAGAAACAGGTAGAGTTTTTACGTTTCTAGGCAGCATATTATAGATTTTTGCAATCTAATATGAAAAGCTTGGTCAGAACAACGAACATTGATATTGTGTGCTTCGGATCTTTTCTTAATTTTCTCATAGAGGTAGGTTGGCATTTTCGTTAGCATAATCTTATGATACGTTACAGCAGCATGTAGCAGTCTTTTATTTTTCTGGTTTATCCACCCCAGTTTCTGTAGGTGGAGGGACACTGATTTGCATCGTCTTATACCGCAAATTAGCCGAGTTTTGAATTCGTTGGAGCCTATTTCTATCGAATTGTGATAACGCCGGGCCATATATAGTATGACCATAGTTTAGTTGAGATAATACTAGACTTTGAAGTTGCCGGTTTGAATACACGAGCTTTAAGTTTGAAAATGCTTTTCTAACTATCGATGAGATGTGAAATGAAAAAGTTAAGGAATCATCTAAGTAAATGCCTACGTTTTTTTCACAGTTAGAAAATGTTAATTTTTCGTTCCCTATTGACAAATTTATTTTGTTTGTAACTTTATTTTTTGTTGACTTGCGCCCGAACAGCATGACTTTCGTTTTGGTTGCATTAATAGATAAGCAGTATTTTTTAGGTGTGTCCAATACAATTTGTAGATCTTTATTAATTTTGGACGAGATTGTATCAGCTTCCGATCCTTTAAAATCAACATACAACTGTTTGTCATCAGCGTAGAAATGTGAATTCATATATTTGAGATTCCTCTGAAATTGTGAAGTGTACAGACAATACAACAAGGAACCTAGAATAGAGCCTTGGGGTATACCCCGTGCTAGATGGCCTATTTTGGACGATAAAGGTCCCAGTACAACCTTCTGGGATCTATATTTTAAGTAGGATTTGAAGAGTTTCACTGACGAGTTGTTGAAACTAATATATGAGCAAATAGATAAGAGCATATCATGGTTAATTTTATCAAAAGCTTTTGAATAATCTAACAGTACCAATATACAAAGTTTATTGCAGCCTATGTAAGAATAAATATCATCTAAGAGTCACTTCCATGCTAATATTCAAGTGCGATAGTTGAATTTTTACACATTAGAAAATAGTTATTATTATTATATTTTGATATCGATAAAAGTGAAAGTTTTTGTTCAAAGGAGATCTATTGAGTTAAACTCATGGATTTTTCCCCGCTACCCTCACCCCCAATTACGGGTACTCCGTACCCTACCGAGTACACGCGTAGACCCAGGAAGAAAATCAATAAATTAAATAGTGTGAAACCAGACATTTTCGTTAATGATAATTTAAAAAGTGATAAGAAAAATAAGTTAAAACAGTTTGTGACAGTGAAAACATCCCCTAAAAGACAGTTAAAGAAAGGTACGTTCAAACCAAAAAATATTAAAAGCCATAAGGCATTCTCAAAAAACATAAACAATACAAAAGTCACAAAAAAAGTGAATGGAAAAATACTGGCAAGTCTGACTCCGAAAAAGAAGAAGACGAACCACATACCATCACCGTTTCATCGGAGAGCCCGAATTCAAAATACTCCGAGGAGTTGAAAAGAATTAAAAATAAAACTATTGAATTAAAAAACCGTAATTTAAATTATCACCAGCTAGTGTTCCTAAACGAAAAAGACAAAGACATAATTCATAACGACTTTAATCCTAACACTGTTAATATCCCTAAAATTTGTCTCGACACCATCGATGTCGCAACATTAAACAAGTGTATAGAATTAGTAAAGACAAAAGAAAAGTGTCTAGAAAACGCACCTATAGAAAAGTGTCTAGAACATTTGACGGAAGAAAAGTGTATAGGAAACTCGCAAAACGATAAGAGTAAAGAAAACCCACATAACGAGAAGAGTACAGCAAACCCACACAACAAAAAGTGTATAGGAAACGACGCTATTAAAAAGTGTATAGAAAACACTGAAGTCAAAAAGTGTATAGAAAATAACGAAACTAAAAAATGTATAGAAAACATTAAAATTGCAAACACGTTAGAAAAGAGTGTAGTACAAATCTCTACACTAGATCCAACCTTAGAAGTATCAATGTCCATTTGTAGGGGAAAAACTATAAACAGTACGTCAGCTCCAGAAAAAAGTTTAAACCTCAAAGAGAAGCCAAAAAACTCAGACATGGAAGACGATGCAATAGGAGATGAATTTATTTCATCCGATGACTCCAAAAACAGTACACTGGGTAAACAAAATAAAATAACTGTTATACAAGCGCTCGTTCACGATCAAGCTAGCCAATCATGGGCACAACAGGTCGAAAATGAACAAACTGTTAGAACCACCACTGACGACTTTGTTTCACAATACAAGAGCATAACCAACAAAAAAATCGTACAACGTAAAATGGACATGACCAGTAAAAATAAGGAGCCAGAAGATGTAAATGCTATACAAATTGCAACTCAAGATGTACGCATGGAAACCGGTGAAATCACACCACCGGGATTCGAAAAACCCAAGAAATTCACGACTTTCAGCAAAATTCTAGGCAAAACTCAAAAAGCACAAAAAACCGAAACACAAAATAGATTCGAATCACTCTCAGAGTCCTCTGAAGACGAACAGGAACCAACAAGGGAAAACCAGAAAAAAAATACGTTTTCGAAAGTTAAAAGCGGCAGATCTTAGCTCCGAGGAAGAGACGATCGAAAAACCTAATTTAAAAAGAACCAAGCAAACGCCGACCAAAAAAGACAATATAACATGCCCACCTATTGTTATAGAGGGTAATGTTTCAGCTCATAAAGACATGGTAACAAAGCTAAAAGAAGAAATCAAAAAACCTTTCGAGCTAAAATATACAAATAATTCCTCGATTGTCTTTACAAAAGACGTCGAAGACTTTAAAAAATTAAAATCAACCCTCAGAAGAGAAAAGGTCCAGTTCCATACTTATTCTAGAAGGGACGAGAAGTCTCATGCCTTTGTTCTCCGCGGACTAGCGGAGGGGCTTCAGCTTGCAGATATTAAAGAAGAACTAGTAAATACATATAAAATAGAACCAAAAGACGTCTACAGAATGACAACTAAGGGCAGATCTTTGTATCTTGTTGTCACGAATTCAAAAATAACATTGGACTACCTGAATAAGAGTGTGAAGACAATCGAACACACCAGAGTGCAATGGGAGCACAGGAGGCAAAGCAAACCAATAATACAGTGCCATATTTGCCAACTGTGGGGCCACGCTACTTCAAATTGTGGCCGTGCTCCCAGATGCCTCAAATGCGCCGGACAGCACCTCACTCCAGAGTGCACTAAAGAGAGAAGCACCCCAGCAAGATGTGCAAATTGCAACGGCGATCATCCGGCTAACGCCGAAATCTGCACAGAATACCTGGAACGTAAAATATGGATTGAAGAAAGAAGAGCGGCAAACCAAAACACTAAATCCACCCCACAAAGTTCATCCCTGCCCCCTTACCTACATCTAACCCATGGGCAAACAAACAATAAGTCAGATTTTCCATGTCTCCCTACCAAAAACACCCTCCCCCCACAACCTCCCAAAATTCTCACCCCCCCCCCTCCGCCGGCGAAGAACACTCCTAACCAACCCGCAACCACAAATAGCGATTTAAACCAATTTAACGAAGTTAACAACATGTTCAGGGAACTCAAGACGCTGGTTAACCTGGACGAGCTCGCCAGGGCCCTGCAAGACCTCCTCCAAGAGATGCGGCAAGCCTCAAACAAGATCGAAAAATTTTCAATCTATAATAACTTTGTAACTAACATAGACAACTATGACATCTAGGCAGGTAAGTGGAAAAACAGTAATTCAAAAAAGATTCAATCTCAAAATCATTTTCTGTAATGTACAAGGAGTACCTAACAAACTCCACTTAATCAGACATTTTCTCGAAAGTCATAAACCAGATATCTTCTTTCTAATCCAGACGTTCCTTAAACCAAGTAAATCTATTAACACCAGAAATCCTGAATATCGTCTTTTTAGACAAGACCGCCCCGGTGATGCCAAAGGGGGCGGTATCGCATTACTCATCAAAAAAGACATCAATTTCAAACTCTTGCAACAAAATAAATCATCGTTTGAGCATATCGCACTACTTTTCGATAACAAAATCAAAATTGTAGGGGTCTATAACCCACCCAATATAAAATTAAAAGATAAAGATTTTTACTACATAGTTAAAACGCATATTAGGTTGTTGATAGTAGGCGATCTCAACTGTAAACATCCACAGTGGGATCCCTACCTGACGCACCCCAACACAAATGGAAGTACTTTACTGAACTTCTGCGATAACTTCGATTGCAACGTATTTCACACTGACACGCCCACTTTTATCCCTTTCGCGAACTACTCTCCTAGTACGCTGGATTTTGCGATAGGGAAAAACATTAATAATATCACTAAAATAAAAACATTAACAGATTTTAACTCAGATCACGATCCGGTACTAATACATCTAAAACTTTCACATAAAATTCAAACTATAGATAGCAAAATTTTTGACTTTAAAACCACAAATTGGACTCATTTTAGAAGATATATTAACGAACATTTAATAATAATTGATAAAATTAAAAACGTAGATCATCTCAACAAAATAATAGAGAGTGTACAAAGAATGCTTACAGGTCTGAGGTCATTAAAGTCATTTGGAGTATCCTTTTTGGATAAAGGTATAACATTAGATTGCTTCCAGATGGAAGGGAAGACAGAATGATGCAAACAGTAGTTTATTATGTGGGTAACATAGGGTAGTATGTAGGAACAGCAGTGTAAAAGCATAGTTATATTAATTCCATCCGGCCCGGTTGCTGTAGATTTTATCGAGAGCAATTTTTCATAGATTTCAAGTTCTCCTACTTCCCGAAAAGCAAATGAATAGTTCTCGTTTAGCCTTGCTGATGAGTAGTTGTACATTATGTGGGGGTCAGGAGAGTCAAGAGCTTCTATCCCATGAATGAAGTAATCATTTATATCATCGGGTTTGTGTAATCGAATGGGAATTAATGGAGAGGCTCTTTTATTTTG
Organism: Galeruca laticollis; assembly: GCA_963921935.1. NCBI lineage: Eukaryota > Metazoa > Arthropoda > Insecta > Coleoptera > Chrysomelidae > Galeruca > Galeruca laticollis. The sequence continues at coordinate 50,603,584 of OY998179.1, read as the reverse complement.
AACCAGAACCAAATCTTTTAACTCTTTCCACACGTTATTTTCTTGCCTCAATCTAAATTCGAAATAAGCCTTTTTCTCGCGTTTTATGGCATAATTTACTTGGTTCCATAATGATTAATGCATTTAGATTTATTAAATATTTCCAAAGATTTATCTCTTAATGAAAGCATTTGCTTTAAAGTTGCTGTAAGCCACGATGCTTTTTTCCTAGTAATTTTTACTACTTGTATAGGGGCATGCATATTGAATAAAGTTGGTATGGTTTTATTTAAATAATTAATTTATTGATTGCTGTCGTCAATGTGATATATCTCGTTGAAGTTAGCGGCTCTTAAATCCTAGCGGCTCTTAAATCCTGGGTAAAAAAGTTAGAATTGAAATGTTTAAAGTCACGATAAGTATAGGAAAACGGTTCGCATTTAGTAATAGTAAGTGCAATATTGCACGAGGAAACCGAGTGGTGAGAAACCAATGAGCAGTCTGTTACATTTATATTATTCACCTTAAGTTTTTCGGAACAAATTATTAAATCTAGTACTTTTGGACCTCGTGTGGGTTTGTCGACTATTTGAGTGAGGGCATGTGAGTCAAAAATTGTTTGAAATGATTTACAAGATGTATTATCTGGCTCACGAAAGTTTATATTAAAGTCACCCGCGCGTAATATAAAACTAAAATTAAGTTATTACGTTCAATACCTCATCGAGTTCATTTGCAACCTGCTGAAATGAGAAATCGTCCGGTCGGTATAATGCACAAACAGCATATTTGGCGTGTTTATTATTAAAAGAAATCCATAGTTGTTCCGACTTGGTTTTTGGTAGGTCGAATATTTTGATGAAAATAGCTTTAATGTAGATAGCTACGTCTATCGCGTCGGAAGATATTATATCCAGGTAATCTAATCACATCATTATCAATATCAGATTTAAGCTATATTTCTGAAACTGCAATAATATCATATACATTCCAAACACTGTTCTTAAACTCTAAAAAATTCGCTAGAACAGATCTAGCATTGATATGGCAAATTGATACCGCTTTATTCATTTTGTTTACTATAAGTACTATGAAAAAGAAAATATAACTAAGATTTATCAAATATAAATTGTTGATACAAAATAAAGTCTATTAATGTGTTAAAGATGAGATTCACTGAAAGTAACGGCTGCAGCAGTTACTTCCTGATAATCCTTCTACCTTTGTCAGATTTATCAGTTTTTGAACTGGATGCAGACTTAGATCTGGTGATCTTAATGTTGCCTTGAACTTGTTCCATCGGCGAGGCTTCTGAAGACTTACTTCCCGGGTTAGCGGTATTTAGGGATTGGTTTGAAGAGATCTTTTGTTTATTAATTTCTGCTAATTGCTTCAGGTTATACTGGACCCCGTTGATCATAAGATTTTTACCCCTAATAACGGCTTGATAGTTTAGTGCTCTAGCTTCTTTAAGGTGTTTCAAGAGAATTTTTTGATCCACTCTATCTTTTTTGCAGAGATCAGAAGAAATGAATATATTTTTGCCTTTCAGCTTTACACAATTCTGTAGAATCTACTTTTTTTTAAGAAAGTATAATAACTCAAATTTAATAGTTGTTTCAGAATTGTTAGTTTTTATTAGTACTATGTTATTTAAATCGCCCGGAGTAAGTGTGACGTCGAGTAGTTCATTCAAACTTGCAATGGTGTGTTGTATTAGATCTGCAGTATCAGGTATCAAAAGGCCGTAAATGAATAAGTTATTTCGTCTCAATGTCCTCTCTAACTGGATGCACCTAGAGACCATAAAATCCTGTGTAACTTCTATTTTTTTTATGTTGTATGAATTATCGTCTACTTTAGAAAGTATCAATGCGAATATGCATTTATTTTCATCATTTATTTCTTTTATTTGTTTAGATAGCTTTTGATTTTCAGCTGAAATAATATTCATTAGCTTCGCAAGCAAAGCAGAATTACTTATTTTTTCGGGGTCGCCCATCTCTAAATTTATTGTTGTTATCATTAATGTATGGAGCAAAAAGTAGTTTTGTCATTAACTTAATTGAATATGACCGCCGCAGGAATAAGTTTAATGGCGTTTATTGATAAACTAATGGCTATATAGCTTTTGTAAATACACAGATAGGTGTATTAGTATGTAAATAACTCACTTGCCAATTTTCAAGACGCAAATATCACTATTTATGCAATAAACGGGTCTTATAGCAGAGCACCTTAAAACACGACCAGCACACACCATATATAAAACCAAAATACCTGAATGAAAAGAAATCTTGAAAAATGAGCAAAAGGTGTCAGAATAAATAAGATTCTTCAATTTGATAACTTAGACCAATGGTCGCCAACCTGTCGATCGCGAGCTACCGGTAGCTCGCGGAGGCAATTCTGGTAGCTCTCACAACAATTTTAATTTAAAAAATACAAACTGCAAAAATCAGAGAAGCTTCCGAAAATTCCACAAAAAAATCTAATTGTCATAATATTAAACATAAACAGCGGCAACGTTGCGGTGAGCGATCTGCCGCTGACGCCATCAAGCTAGTATCGGCTAGAACCGTCCAGCCTGACCAGCGCGTTAGTGTTCGAGAATGATCAGGATTGCTTCGAACGGGATAAATACGCCCGGCGCGACATTGCGCTTAGTTTAAAACTGAACGCGTAACCAACGTCCAGCGGTTGGATTAGTAGAGAACAACAAAAAATAATATTATGGCAAGCAGTTGTAAGAAGGTAAAGACTTTCATTCGGAATGGGAAGAACAATACTTTTTTACAGAAGTTAAAGATAAAAATGTGTGTTTGTTATGTAATACTTCGTTCTCCGTTGCTAAAAAAGGAAATATGTATTGAGAGACATCATAAAACTGTACATTCTAATTTTGAACAATCATTCCCACTACATTCTGCCGCCAGAAAGGAGAAACTGAAACAGTTAAAAAAGCAGTTAATTGGACAACAATCAATATTTTTAAGAACAGTCGACAAAAATAAGGCTGCAACTGAAGCATCGTACTGTGTGTCGCAGATAATTGCACAAAAAAAGAAACCTTATGAAGACGGGGAAATGATAAAACAGGCGTTTTTAGAAGCTGCTGATTCGTTATTTGCCAACTTTAGAAATAAAGACGAGATAGTTTCAGCTATAAAATCTATGCAACTTTCTGCTAATACAGTGATGAGACATGTAGAAGTAATGAATAACTGTGTTTATTTTTCACTTCAACTGGATGAATCAACAGATGTCGTTGACTCTGCCCAGATGGCCATGTTCGTCAGGATGGTTTTTAGTGATTTTACGATTAAAGAAGATCTTTTGAAGTTTATTCCACTGAAAGGACACACTACTGGACAGGAGTTGTTTTCTCATTTAAAAAATATTATTTCTTCCGAGAAAATTCCAATATCGAAAATGGTAGGCTTGACAACCGAAGGCGCTCCAGCTATGGTGGGTTGTGATAAGGGTCTGGTGGCGTTATGTCGTAAAGATGAAACTTTTCCGCAATTTCTCTGATAACACTGCATTATCCATCAGCAAGCATTATGTGGAAATTTCCTGAAACTAAACAACGTTATGAAACTGGTGGTAAAAATTGTGAACAAGCTTAGAGCTCAAGCATTACAAAGAAGATTATTCAAAACCTTGGCCGATGAAGTTGACTGTCAATACGGGGACCCACTCCTTCACTCTGAAGTCCGATGGTTAAGTAGAGGACGGGTGCTGAAACGTTTTAATGATGTCCTATCTGGCATAGTTCAATTTTTCAAACAACGCGTTGAACCGACTCCGGAACTCGAAAATTCAATCTGGCTTAGAGATTTTGGTTTTCTCGTGGACATTACAGAGAAATTAATAAAAGCATTTATCAAAAAGCTGGAGTTTTGGAAACAAAACATAATTAACAGCGATGCCAAGCATTTTCCTGTTCTTTCAGAAAAAATATCTCTAAATCCATTAGAACCCTATGACAGCAAATATCATGTAGAAATAGTTTCTACCCTGAAGAATAACTTCAAATTAAGGATTTCAACAAAATGGCTTTAGTAGCGCAGTTTGTTGTTTTACCCTTTATGGAAATTGATATCAAACAGTTTGCAACTTGTGTTATGCAGAACTTTGGCGAAGACATCACTGCAACAGAAATGGAAGTAATTGAGTTTCAAAATGATTTAGCCTTAAATTCGTTAGTCTCAAGTACCAAATGTATCTGGCCTATTGTAAGTAAAGACAAATATTCAGTTCTATGCCGTGCTGCCTTGAAAGTGAAAGCATTATTCAGTTCAACCTATTTTGTGTGAATCTTCTTTTTCCAATATGAAGTTTATTAAGAACAAATATCGCAATCGACTTACAGGTAAACATTTGGATAATTGTATTCGAATAGCTGTATCAAATTATACAGCAAACATTAAAAAAATTATCGATGAGTCTGAGTGTCAGCCTTCTCATTGAACGTGCTTTTTTATTTTTCAATGTTTATGTTCATGATAGTGCGTTATTTTTTTATTGTTATTATTAACTATTTTTAAATCTTACGTGACATGCCGTTGTGGCTGGATAAAAGTTTGAGTTTATTTTTCAAACACCTTCGTTTGGCAGGTAGGAATGTAGCTATGAACAAGTATGTACTAGTAATATTAGTTACTTTGTTATTAGTTTATTATTAGTACCTATGTATTACCAGTTAAATAGTAAAATAAATACATATAATGATAAACTAACTGTGGATTATTTCATTTACGTTGCGTTACGTGGCTTCCGTGTGGGTAGCTCGCTGTTTATTCCAAAATTAACAAAATAGCTCAACACATTGAGAGGTTGGCGACCACTGACTTAGACTATAAAATAAATAAATATAGAATTTACTTACTTTCAAACAAGAATCTTCTAAATCAATAACAGACAGTTCTCTACTCTGAGCTTCCAATCTCGACGATAAGGCGTACTTTTCACTAGTCAGTTGTTTCAAATCATCTTTAAGGGAAGTAATTAGTTGATCTTTATCACGAATTTTGTTCATTAATTCTTCTACTTGCTAAGAAAAAAAATATGTGTAACCAATTTTTTTCAAGTAACGCATAAAAATAATACCCAACACATTTTGACTAGACCATGTCAAGATGGTTAGCGAATGAACTTAATATCCATTTTATAACTAGTTGTACAATGAAAAATGAGGGTAAGTAGCCTTTGGGATACCTGCAGGTTAGGGTAGGTTAACATTATTTTCATCTTGTTCAGAAAATAAAAATAAGTATCAGTGTTCTTAAAGGAATTGACAAAAAATTATTTATTTTTAAGACATATAAATCCATATTCTTTGATGTGATATACATGTTAAGTTTTGAGACCAGTAAATGTTAAAACATAGTAATTCTTTGTTAAACATTAGCTTTTAATGGTCAGTCATGTTTGACAAAAAATATGCTATAAATAAATCACAACTAAACAAATTATTTCGTAGTAACAACAAAAGGAGGTGGTGAGATATCAGCAAATAGGAACAATTGTTACTAACATAGGACTCATTGAATGGAAGGTCGAATATGCCTATTGTCACAAAATAAACACAAATACGGCATATCAAAAGTGTCAATTTAATAAGAGTTAAAATTTATCTGCACATGCATGCAATTGCTAAGTTTAGTAGCTAAAACTGCCCCAAATTATTCTGGCACTTTGTGATTCGTTGCAAAGAATCTATTACAATTACTAGTGAAATATCCAGTTGTCGAATACTTGAAGTAAACTGTCAGTTGGTTTTAAAAACTTCTTTTTCTACGACTATTATAGAATTTCAATATTCCGACGCAGTTTTTGACTATGAAATAGGTTAATTCTAACACTAGGCCAAGAATATTAATTCTCGCCCTTGATATGGAATGGATACTTGTGGCGCCCTCTAAATGTGACGGTTCATTTGACAGAAAGAGAAAATAGGCGTGATCTGTTTTCTAGACCAGCTGCACTTCGCAGAGTAGTGCAGAAATATCTAAATGCTTAAAAAATCCTCTAAAGTGAACGTAAAATAACTAATATGGTCATTGAGTATTAATTGTTAGAGTCAGAAGTGCAGCATAAGTGTATTTTGTGGCACTTTTTAAGAAGAAAATAGAAAATGCTATTTAGCTACAATTGTCAACTGTCAATAATGTCGATTGTCTAAGTTGTTTAATTATATATATATTTTTTTTAAATTTCAAATTAAAATTAATACTTCATAAAAAGTAAGTAAATTTTATTTAAATCATAGCTATTACATGGCTTCATTCCTTTTTAGTGTTTGATACTGACAGCAGTGATGATTTCATCACAACTACTCCAGAAATTAAGGAGTTAGCAATTCAATATAATGTTGTTTTGTTTTTTATTTATCAGTAGGTTTTATTTCTGTATTGGTGATTATTCTCGTTACCCCTAAACCAGATCAAGGAAGATTGTCACTGACGTGCACTTTCTCAATTTAAGGCCTCTTTAAAACATCCATCAAGATCTGGATAGACATAGAATTTCAGAGCTGGCGACTGCAAATGACAAGAGCAACGACAGGCAAAGTAGTTGATTAAACACTGCTCGCAAAAGTTCACATCAGCCCAAGCCACAACCGAAAGGTTATATGGATAATGGTAGGTCAACTAACGGACGTTGTAGACTCAACAGGCACCTGGAAAGAATGAGCTTGATAGCCAGTTTCTGCCAGGAGGCGGAAGAAACTGCCGTACATTGTGAAGCACTATGAAGGCTTAGGTTTGCAAGGGTGGGAGAGGAAAAGCCCAAATCGGCAAGCTATTTGGAGTAGCCAGTGTCCAGGCTGTGGAGTCTAAGGAAAAGGACGGACCTACTATCTCTGTTCAAACAAATCTAATCTAGTCAATTTATACTGATGAATTCTCTTTATAAACTTATAAAGTTTTTATTTACCTTGCTTGATCTTTCAAAAGGTGGTGTTGATTTATTCTGTTCCAGTATCTTATGGTATTCCTTCAAATAGAATTCCTTTTCACTACGTAGTGATTCGATTTGTTGTGTAGCCTACAAGAAAAAGATCTTTCGTTAATCAATAATATTTACCACTAGTTCAAAGTTTTCCTCAGTCTCCCATTCGTCATTTTTTTTTAAATTCAAGTTTAACTGCCTCGACAGCTATGGCCATTGACATGGTAAATTACATATTATCACAGTTTAGAAAATATATTAATATCTTTATGAAATTGTATAGTTTTGGATAATTCAGGGGGGGGGGGGACTTAGCACTTCTGTTAGTATATGCTTCACATTATTTCTCTGCCTGACATCGTTGTAGAGTTGACAGCTATTAATATGTGATTAACGGTAACAGAACCATCCGCCGGCTTCAGGTTGGGTAAATATTCCTGTTCTATCCAGTGTTGGTGTTGAGCCCCGAGATTCAGCAAGTATGTGGATGGATGTTTTCTCATATATCCCACAGAATCTGCAATCGTCTCTTTCTACCAATTTAAGGTGTCCATCCAGGCGACAATGTTCTATTAGAGCCCCTGTTAATACTCTTTGTGCAGACTTGTTATCGTTAGTGCATTTTTCCGATCTCTTCTGGTCATACTCATAGTTTCACAGTAGTATTTTCGCCTGTTTTTGTCCTACTATGCTGTCCCAGTAGTCCAATCTATTCATTGTTTCTTTTTTCCATTTCTTTGCTAGTTCATCAACCATTTCATTCCCTTCCAGTATGTCCAGGTACACGCAACAGGGTAACTATGTTATTTCTGTCTAGTTCATTGAGTATGCCTAAGCATTCCCAAATAATTTTAGAACTGATTACAGAAGAGCTCAGTGCTTTAATGGCTGCATGGTTATCAGACATGATTATAATTCTGTGCCCTCTATACTTCTTATTGATAATGAACTGGGTAATCTCCGAATAGCGTAAATATTTAATTGGAATATGGTTGGGGGCTTTTGCAAGCTTTCAGAGTGTTTTTCCCACACACTCCTATCCCAGTTCCTTTGTTTTTGAAGCGTCTGTAAACCATGTAATGGTATTCTCACCCTATAGTAATGGCGTTTTGATCCCATTCCCTCTCAATCTGTGTCTCGTCCTCTCTGCTAGATTTTCCACCACTATATCAGCGGCATGAGGTTCAGGATTACTTCCATAGCCGCTAAACAGCATGTTTTCATTGTCCCTGTTATAAAGTTGGGGGCTAGTTTTCGAATTCTAGAAAGGTTCTAACTCCATGTCCATAGACTGGTTCTGCTATTCTATATAATAGTTCCGTACGTGATGATAGATTTCACAATGGCGGCGTACATCCACCTCAGGATACTTGGGTTGCAGCCTCAATTTTTCCCTGCAAGGTTTCTTCACACCATTAGAGCCATTTTTGCTTTATCTCTTATCTCCTTTTCGTGTTTATACCACAGAATGCCTAGGTATTTGATCTCTTGTCTCCATTCAACCTCTCTTCCATCAACTTTAATAGGTTTGAGGTTGAGTTTATTTTTTCTAGTGAAAGCAATAAGAATAGTTTTGGTGGGGTTGATGTTGAGTCCCGCCTACCTACATCGGCTATTTGGGTAGTTGAGGCCTCTTTATACTATGTCACAAAGAGTTTCTGAAACTTCTCTCTAGCTGTTATGACCATGGCATCGGCATAGCCCTGACAGGGGTCGGTCAGTCCATCCAGGAGTTCGTCAACCATCAGACTCCACATTAACGAATATACTACTCCCCCCTGTGAACATCCTCTTGCTGTACTGATGGATATGTTAGCTTCTCCTATATTTGCCTCTGCTATTCTAGTGGTGAGAAACTCTGACATCCACCTGGATGTCGTACTATCACAGCTCTGTTAATAAGTGCTCTTTTGAGAAGTATTGTCAAAAGATCCTGCTATCTCTAAAGTCGAAGTGGTAATGAGGAAGATAGCTTATTTAGCATGTTGCCAAGCAGTTTAATTACCATCAATTGTTTTCGTCTTCTTTAAATTTGAAAATAACTTCCATTTTTTTCACATATTTTAATAACATCATTTCACAATGCTATTCTTTTAGATTGTGTTCCTATTTTCTTGTTGTCTTAAGCATGATTTGCGGAAATTTGATCAATAAGACAAATTAATTTTTTCTGCTACATGATAGGCCTTTAGCAAATGCCAGCATATTGTGTCGATAATTATTACTTACTTAAAAAGAAAAGTAAAAATGAATATTTGTTCTTATCAAAAACTAGTAAATTCAATTTGAAATAATATTACTTATTACACAGATGAGAAAATACTTTAATTTTCACTTCTAAAGTTGTTTTTATTGTCAAATCAAGAACCATCTCTTGAAAATACTAAATGGATACAGCTCGATACATTCATTTAGATTGTTTTCAACACATTTAGCACGTCAGTTTTTTTTTAAATTTATATATCCAAATAATAAAATAGTCTAGTATTACAATGAGTAGGGATTTTTTTCTAGTTCCAGATTTTAAAATATTTTCAATTGTTAGAAACATATTTTATTTATTCGTTATTACCTGTTCTTGTCTCAGTTTTATATCCCTTTCTAATAGCTCTCTCATCCACTTAACACAGCCTCCAGCCTCACAACAACATTTAAATCCCATTTGCGGATCATACTGTAAAGCAACAGATGATAACTTTTCTTTTTCTATATTAATTTGTTGAAGTTCTTTCGGTAAGGAATCGGATTTTGTCAAAGCTTTTTTGCACGTTTTTTTGTGATTTTTTCGTCCAGATGATGGCTTTTTGGTCGGCACAGATCCTGTTGTGCTGGACACTTGTTTTTTCATTATATTATTGGCATCTTCATTTCTCTAATAATTAAAATATACAATAATAAACCTTTCCACAAATAAAAAGAGCAGAACATGACTGATAAACACACAGAATTAGAAATATCATAATTTAAGATATTTATTTTGGAAACTAAGCAATCAAAAAAAATATTAATAAAATTGTTCCAAGCAGTGATTTTAGCAGTAACACATCAGTTACACTATAAATTGATTAAGAGTAAGCTACATATTTTTTGAATTGATTTATCATATGGTAATTTATAAAATGTATCTTAACCAATGGCTATTTTTGGTAGACCAAAAGTTGCCTTGGTAATTCAGAATCTGTCAAAACATCAGATTATCGAGTCATTTTCAGGTCACGCTGTACCTTTACTTGATTGATTACTATTACTTATACCAATTACCATTCAGAAGAACATTCCTTGGCAGATAAGAAGAAAAGCTTCAGATTAAGGTCAAGCCGTTTTTGAGTAGAGAACTGAATATTCCGCCTACTATTATATCAGCTTATTCAGGAGAAGAAAGGAGACCTTTAACTTAAGCTCTGTTCAACGAAGTCAGAGCAGCAGAAATTCAATAGAAGAATCTCAATACGGTCAATATGGACTCAGGTACAAGTAAACCAAACCAAACCTGCTGAGCTAAACTCTGGAAGCGGGAGTCTTCATTTTCATATGACTTTGTAACTAAAATATTAACGTTTTTCGACATCACTGAAAACAGAATCTTCCATACGAATGATATGAGTTTTGAGCACAATTTCAGAATTGGATATTATCATTCACCATTGCTAACATTTCAAAGCTTATTATCTCGAAAGCGGTAAACGGTAGTTCTCTTTCTATAACATTCCAGATGTTTCGTTCTTTGTCAAAACCAGTAGGCTATGACCTAAACTCAGATAATAGTAATAGCTTGAAAGTTAAGACACTCTACCTAGATTGGAGTGCAATAATATCAAGTTGATGATTTGACCAAAGTAAAACTTGGCAACATCAGTATACTTACAACAAGATATTTGTATGTTTTTTTATTTTGAACATTGTTTGGCAAATGTCCATTCTTTAAATAATTATAGCTCTTATGGTATATGTATTGAAATACTTACAGTATAAAGCGTTTTGTGGTCCACATTTGAGGAACGTACTTTTCCAGCCATCACTTCAGATTCTAATTCTGCAATTTTCCGTTTTTGTTCACCCGATAGCCTCAACAATCTGTCAATTTCCATATTCAAACCTTCTTCTGTAAATAATTTCCTATTACTTAAAAAAATGTAAATATATTTGGGCTATATGTCTTGACAGACGTACTTCATCAGAAGACGTAACAAAATTAATAAATGAAAGATATCCTTCACATTTGTAGAATTGTCCATAAGACGGTTTTATTGTATTGCAGCTGGTCAGCAAGGGTGAATGCATCACACAGTATCTATGATGTATGGAAAACTGACTGGTTTACAATTACAATACAACAAAACTTTTAAATCAAACACACACATATCCAAACATGAATTAAAATATTTATTGAAGTTAATATTTACCTATAACAGTGAAATTATTAATTCTATCAGTTAATCTCTTCTTGTCTTCTGTTTCTGTTTCTAATATAATTTGCAAATTTTTCTTTTCTAATTTGATTGCTTCTACTTCTGAAATAAGTTCTGTTTTTTCCAATTTTAATTTATTATTTTCCCTTTCCAATGTTTGTATTGTTATTAACGACTCGTTCATTCTATCCTGCAATCTACATAGAAATTAATGAATAATATTTAGCTAAATCCAACAATATTTTTATTCAGTATCTTCAATGAGCTTTGCAAATAAAAGTTAATTATGCAAATTCAGTAATAGTTATTCCAACACATCTTTACACACTTGAAGGAAGGAATTGGAGAGAGACTAATATTTCCCACTACATAATCATAGTAATTGACATGATTTTAGGGTGTTGAAATATTTGTAATAATGCTCTGTTTTTGATAAAAATTGGCATTTTGTAGTGAAAATTCCACTACACTACATATTCCACCCCTTTTGATTTGCATTTAAAGTAGAGGCAAATTACTTGGCTTTATTTTATTTAGAGATGTTTTATTGAATTATCTAGGTAGAAATTAAAGTAGAAACAGACCAAAGAGAAAAAATGGAGGAAAATAAAATATTGGATTATAATTTTAACAGAACTTACTTTGTAACCTTTTCGAAGTTGCTTTTAACTGTATTATTACATTCTGCTTCCACAGAAAGTGCAATATGATCGATATCTCTCATTTCATCTTCTAAAAGTTTATTCCTTTCTGCCAAATTAACAGCTCTTCGCATTGCTTCATGTTGTCTAGCTAATGCTTCTAAAATAATAACTCTACATCAGATAGATGAAATAAAATGAGATGGTATTATGGATGCAAGTCATGTATTTAATAGAAAATAAACGGGTTTAGAGATTAAAACTAACTTTTCCTCACTTAAACACTCCAGAGGCTGTATCGTGCTAACAAACCAAAATTTCTCCAAAAATGTGTTATATCTGGATTTATATAGTGAGCTATGAATCAATAGGATTCTTCTGTGAGACGCCCTAGACAATATCCAATCATAAAATTGGTCACTTGTATACACTCCCGATGCTGTATCGTGCTAACAAAAATGTTTCCAAAAATGTAGTATAACTGAATTTATAGGACCCTTTGTACAGGCTCTGGTGAGCTGAAAATCAATAGGGTTCATCTGTGAGATGTCCTGAACAATACCCAATGATAAAATTGATAACTTGTATAGACTCCCAGAGGCTGTACAGTGCTAACAAGACACGTCACAAATAGTGGCCGACGACAACGACGACATACACACAGGATTTTTTCGTAAAATCCCGTTTTATCGCGATTTTCTCGCTGAAAAATGAAAAAATAACTAATAAGAAAAGAAGAAATCCCAGTTTTTTTGGGGTAAACTATTCTCGCATCTTAGATAGGGTTGAGCGAAAAAGTAAAAAGAGCCCGACGACATACACACAGGATTTTTTTAAAAAACCCGTTTTTCTCGCTGAAAAACCAAAGAATAACTCAATAAAACAAACATTCCAACTTTTTTGGGGTGAACCAATACTTTTCTGGCATCTTAATAGGGTTGTGCGGAAAAGTATTAGAATTAGTGTTTTAAATGAAACTCAATGTTTCTAGCTAATTCCACAATATAATGAAAAATGTTGAAAATTATAAAAAATTGACAATTGTTTCGATAACTGAATATCATCGTCAGAATGATAGAAGTTACATTTCATTTGATGCCTACCTGATGTTTAGTAGATATTTTTGGCTAGACCTAGAAGTGACCTAACTTGTGAATGACTTAATATATGTTAATAGAAAAAAGAAGAAGATGTGATATTACAAATATTGGAGCTTAGATATTATTAGCCCTATGGTGATATCCTGGATATCATTTTTCCATTTAAGATCAGTATAACTGTGCAGTGATATAGAAAACCAGGAAAATTATATCTGCTGATCTTTACAATTATCACTTAAGAAGACAGTTTATAAGTGGAGAACTCCCTAGATTTATCTGTTCATTGACAACTTCATATTGTGGGTTTCATAAATGTCTTCTAATTTCCAATTCTTCAAGCAAATCCAGTTCTTGTTTCTTTTCACAAATATGCAGCACTTCTATTTCTGTGTTAGGTGTCAATGAATGATTGGTGTCAAGTAGATGTTTTGCGTAGTGGGATTTATCTGGTTGTTTTAATCTGTATGCTCGTAAGTGTATCGGATTTCAAAATTTCTAAGGGTCTGACCCAAATATACAGCATTACATTCTGGACATTTGAGTTTATATATACCTGATTTCTTCAAAGGTGGTACTTTTGTTTTTCATTTAACAATTTTGTACTAATGTTACTTTCTGTTTTAAAAGAAATTGTTGTATTAGTTGCTAAAGATATTATCTTTGAAATATTATTAGAAATATTTCCTGCATATGTGATGGTTGTATACATTTTCATTTCATCAGTTTGTTTAGGAAACATTAGTTGTAATGCCTCTTTTTCCTCTTTTTTATTGATTAGCTTATTTATCATATGTAATGGATAACCGTTGGATGTTGCTATTTGTTTAATTGTATTAATCTCTCTATCAAAATTACATTTGTTCATAGGAACTGAAAAAGCTCTATGTATCATTGAATTATATGCCGCTAGTTTATGTGACATGGGGTGATTGGAACTATATGGAATTGTCACATCAGTGTGTGTTGGTTTTCGGTAAATTGAATAATCAAGTACATTATTAACTCTTTGAATTTTTAAATCAAGAAAATTGATTGAACTATTTTCTTCAATTTCTAATGTAAATTTAATTTTTGGGTGTAAATTATTAATGTGGTTGAAAAATACATCTAATTGTCGTTCACTGCCCATAAAACAAGCTAATATGTCATCTACATATCTATACCAAAATCAAACATTTTTCGAAATATTACTTTCAAAGATCTTTCTGTCTAAACTGCCCATAAAAATGTTTGCCAAAATAGGTGATATAGGGCTTCCCATTGGTAAACCTTCATTTTGAATATATATCTTATTGTCAAAAGTGAAATAATTCTGATTAATACATACATCAAATAAATTAAGTATATCTGATATTATTCCTGGATTAATATTTTTACCTTCTAGTAATTTTCTTACAAGTATTAGACATTCTTTAGGATGAATTTTAGTGAACATATTAGTAACATCAAACGAAATAAGTTTATAGTTATCTTGCAAGTTGATTGCTTTTAACTACGCAAAACTTGACACCAATCATTCATTGACACCTAACACAGAACTAGAAGTGCTGCATATTTGTGAAAAGAAACAAGAACTGGATTTCCTTGAAGAATTGGAAATTAGAAGATATTTAAGAAACCCACAATATGAAGTCGTCAATGAACAGATAAATATAGGGAGTTCTCCACTATTAAACTGTCTTCTTAAGTGATAATTGTAAAGATCAGCAGATATAGTTTTCCTGTTTTTCTATATCATTGCACAGTGATACTGATATTAATTGGAAAAATGATATCCAGGATATCACCATAGGGCTAATAATATCTAAGCTTCAATATTTGTAGTATCACATCTTCTTCTTTTTTTTATTAACATATATTAAGCCTATTACGCCAAGCACTTCTTGGTCTAGCCAAAAATAACTACTAAACATCAGGTAGGCATCAAATGAAATGTAACTTCTGTCATTCTGACGGATGATATTGATTTATCGAAACAATTGTCAATTTTTTATAATTTTCAACAATTTTCATTATATTGTGAAATTAGCTAGAAACAGTAAGTTTCATTTAAAACACTAATATGGGTAGATTCCACGAAGTAAGGGTCGAGACAGTTAACTTCAGCATTAGAATTGATTCTCAACAATAATAGTAGTTCCAGCGTTTGCCAGTTATAATTGCAATTTCTACCATTTACAAACTTCAATTCGTACATACCCAAGTTAAAATCTTCCATGTTGCCCTTCATTAAATCTATACCAGTGGTTGATAACCTGGGGGGGGGGGGGTGTAATTACCCTCGCGGGGGTAACTCAGCTATTTTACAGGGGTAACAAAGAACCCAATTATTAGGATAGTAAAAAATACAGAAAAAGTTACAAAGCACTGCATAGTACCACACGTGTTTTTTCTCGTTCTAGCTACGTTCTATCTAGCACTAGTTCGTCGCTTTGTGATGTTGGTTGTAAGCGGGCGGTGAAGGAGGCGAGGGAGGGGGCCGGACCATCCACGCCGCCCGCTTCGCCACGCGAGCCTTGCCGCGTAGTAGCAGTTTGAACTTGAGTGGACGCTCGCGTATTAATTGTTTCGCATTGCATATCTACATACTTAGAAAACAAAATAACTAATTTTAATCTGTGCTTCAAGGTAAGTACTAACAAACAATATCAATTTCATTTAATTGTATCTTGTTTAAATTGTTACGAGTGATAATTTATAAAAGTACTTTTATATTATCTGTAATATTTTGTACTTAATATATTTTACGATTGTTTTAGTTGACATGGCTCCTACATCCGGGAAAAAGCGCTCATATAAAGAAGCATTTTTACAATGGGGTTTCACAAGTGTTGTGGATAGAAATATAGAAAAGCCTCAGTGTGTTATATGTAATAAAGTGCTTATTCCAGAGAGCATGAAACCGAGCAAATTAAAAGAACATTTCGAGAAAGTTCACAAAGACTTTGCAATTGAAGATATATATTTTTTCAAGAGAAAAGAGAATGGATTCCACAGGAAATATGCAAAAGTCAAACGAATCGTGACTCCATGCTCCATTTCAAATTTCTTATCGCATTGCTATGAACAAAAAACTATTGGAGAGAAACTTATCAAACCCTGTTTATGTGATGTTGTATCGCTCGTTATTAACGAACAACATGTGGCTAAGATTAAACAAATATCACTGTTAAATACAACAGTTCAAGATATGTTTGAGCTGCAATTATATGAATCTACGGATGTAGCCTCGTGTTCAGTATTGCTGGCATTTATTCGTTATATTAAAGATGACCACGCAAAAGAAGAATATCTGTTCTGCAAATCTTTGCCTACCACTACGCGTGGCGAAGAAGTATTGCAAACGTTAAAACAATTTATTGAGGAAAATGGACTGGACTGGTCAAAGCTGGTTGGCGTTTGTACAGACGGGGTGCCTTCGATGATTGGTGTTCGTTCTGGATTTCAAGCCCTTTTGAAATAAGTTGCTCCTCAATTTTTATCCTATCATTGTCTCATACACCGCTACGCTTTGGCCGTTAAGACGCTTCCACCAGATTTGCTAAGTACGTTGGGCGACGTAGTAAAAAGTGTGAACTATATTAATAATGGCAGTGCTACTAACTCGAGAATCTTCAAAATATTATGCGATGAAGTTGGTGTAAAATTTAAATCCCTTTTGTACCACATAGAGAAGTTTTCAACAGGGTGTACGAGCTCCGTGAAGAAATAGGATTATTCTTAGAAAAACACAGAACACAAAAACGTAAAAGAGAAAACATTTGTTGAAATGCTGTCGTATCTTGCTGATTTTTTCACTGAAATTAACGGTCTGAATCTCTCATTGCAAGGAAATATGACGAGTATTTTAACGGCGCAGGCTAAAGTTGCTAGTTTTGTCCGTAAATTAGAACTGTACGAACGCAGACTGCAAGAAGGCAACGTGTCGATGTTTACACAACTATGTGACCAATTGGTAAATACCGAACCAAAGACACGTCAAAAAATTCCGTGATTCAACATTTATTTGCTGTAATAGATTCACTAAAGCAGTATTTTTCGAACTTGGATAATATCGTCAGTCCAGGCGGGGTTGGTTGTAAGTTGGCCGTTGCTTGTCTGCCTGTAGGTAGCTTTCTGCAGTCCAATGCAGAAATGCAACCAACGAGTGTCTGCCACCTCGTGGCACCGCTGGATACGTTAGCACTGTTCATCATCAGTGACAGCAGTGTTGACCAAGCAAATGACACTCCTACAATCCAAGCTAAGGGAACGCGAACTCGAACGCCCCCCTGGGGGTACCATGCGACACCCCATATGGGTCAACAACAAAAACAAAAACCGGAGGATGAGCGAGAACGCACACCTCCAACACAAAAGCACCGTCGAGGTTAAAGAGTCAGCGGTTATAAGACAAAGAGAAGGAGGAAAGCGAGACAGCAGGCTGGAGTCTCTACAGACACCCCCAGCACCACTCGCCCCTCCCTATCTAAACCTGGCACCAGCGGCCAAAAATGCAAGGGCAGCAATGCCAGTTCCTCCTCTAAAAGAGGCCCGGAACGCGTCGCCTCCCAAGAAAAGAAGCGCATCGGCTCCAACACCTCGGAGGAAAACTCTTCCAGAAGAAAGAGGGCACGGATGGACGCTAAAGCAAAAAGATACAGCGAAGCAGCTACCAACCATTTACGGGTAGCTATTATAGACAAGGCCGATCCATGCGGTAAAATAATTACCGATAGTGGAGACCTTGTCAAAAGACAACTAATGGAGGCTTTGGACAAAACCCTTATGTCCGCCTCTGGCAGTTAGAAAAAGTCACCTACTTTTATGTCATGGTCTCACACTGGCGAAATAATCAGAGTTTCCTGCGATAATGGCGAAACGCTAGAGTGGCTAAAGAACTCGGTTTCCAAACTGAAACCGTGGGAGGAGGCTAAGCTCGACGAGCTGCACGTCGACAACCTCCCACAGCTGATAAAAGCCATCCTCTGGGCCCCTAGCGAAGCTCACGCTAACCTGGGTGAGAAAGAGGATGTGCTGCGCAGGCTAGAAAAACAAAACCCAGACCTTCGGTTGGATGCAAGGTTTTCCTTCCATCACGAAGCGAAGGCCAATCCCGAAGGGCACATCTTCGTCTTCGGCATAGAAGACGAGGAAATGTGAGTCCTAGAAAAACGACCAATGAGGATGAACTTCGCGTTCACCTCATTGATCGTTAAAACAAAAAAACTCGACTCGGACCGGAGGAGATTGAGCATGGATCCCCCTCTCCCATCCGAGGAGTCCCAAAGTGCTGTTGCTTCTGTGGAGACTGTCGAACCATCCTCTAAGATAGCGACCGACAGTCTCCTCGCAGAACTAACAGCTCTAAGCCAAGATACAGGTAACGTCAACCCACCTCCAAGTGAGGAAGTGGAGATGGCCTAAAATAAATCAAAACCTATCTCACCACCATCAACCAGAGACGGACAATGAAAAGGTAAGATTTATTCAGTGTAACATTCAACTCAAAAAGGTTGCCTCGGCAATACTATGCCTCCACCTTGATGTGATGCAGGACACAATAGCATTTATCCAAGAACCCTGAATAAGACAAGCCAAAATCATGGGTCTAAATAATCCAAAAGGTTTAATTTTCAGCTTCCCAAGCAATCAGCCTTCTATGACGGCCATATATGCCCCAGGGGATTTTAAGACCTACCCACTGACGCATTTTTCATCCTACGACCTAACGGTAGTGAAGATTGAATATGCACAGAAAGTTCAAAAGAAAGTGTTAATACTGGCATCCGCATACATTCCCTCAAACGCAGCTAAGCCACCACCAATAAAGGAGTTGGAGGTCCTTGTCGAACACTGTCTCAGATTGAAGTATGAATTGGTAATAGGCTGCGATTCAAACTCTCACCACGTAAGTCTTTTTATGATTACATAACTAACAAGAATCTCTGTATTCTAAATAGAGGTACTGAACCAACTTTTATTAACTCTCGAAGTCAAACGCGAATAGATATTACCTTATCTACTATAAACACTTCGAAAATAATCTCCGGCTGGCATGTACCCGACGACATTTCAATGTAATACCACCGCTGGATAAAATTTGAAATAAAACTAGCGCTCACAACCTCCAGAATAACTAGCGACCCCAGGAAAACGGGCAGGGCAAAAGATGTCCACTGTTTGAAAGGGCATCTGCGAGGAGTCGAGGGCGTGTTGCCTAACAATAAAGGAGATTTGGAAATTTATTCTGAAACCATTCAAAACTCCATAATTATTGCCTATAAGACGTCTTGCCTACTCAGGCAGGTCGATCTTGATGGAACCTCCACTCCATGGTGGTGCCATGAGATTGATCAGCTCAGGAGGACGGCGAGGAACTATTTCAATCAAGCTAAAAGAATCAGACTCGAAGAGGATTGGAACGTATGCAAGTCTCACCTCAAGGAGTATAAAAAGTCATTAGACAAAAACAAATAAAAGCATGGAGAATCTATTGCGAGGAAATCGAAGATTTCTCCCAAGCAGGTAGATTCCAAAACGCCCTCTCAAAAGATCCCCACCGTCATTTCGGTATACTGACCAAAGAGGATGCCAACCTGAAGGAAAGCCTTCAACTATTAATGTCAACTCACTTCCCTGACTTCAGAACGACAAACACGGTAAGCTGGGAGGAAGAGGAGAATCACTACCCGACGGACCATGACTGGCGTATATCGCGAAATATCGTCGACGCGGACAGACTGGGAAGGGCCATCTCTGGCTGCTACCCCTTCAAATCTCCAGGAACGGATGGCTCCAGCTCTACTTCAGTGGGGCCTGAATATACCTCAGATCCTCACTGGCACTGAGGTATATTCTAAAAGGTTGGAGAGAAGTTAAAAGTTGTGTTCACACCAAAACCAGGAAGAATGGACCCTTCCATTCCAAAAGCATATCGGCCCATTAGCCTCACATCGTTTTCAATGAAGACCTTGGAGAGGCTGTGCGAACGATACATAAGAGATGTAGTGATAACACAAAATCCATTGCATCCAAATCAACATGCATACACTCCAGGGAAATCCACCGATTCGGCTCTTCATCTCGAGGCGGGCCGCATCGAGAGATCGTCGGAAAAAAGAGTCCACCCTGGGTGTATTCATACACATAGAAGGTGTGTTCGATGAAACCACTTTTCCTAAAATAGCAAACGCACTTTCCAACAAGAATATCCCCCAAACCATAAATGGCTGGATAAATAACATGCTCTCAAAAATAGCAATAAAAATCAGTGTAGATGATGTAACCATCAGAGGCTTGGTTGTAAAAGGTTATCCACGAGGAGGAGTACTCTCGCCACTACTGTGGAACATGGTCTTAGACTCCTTGGTCAGCCGCTTCAACGATGGCAACTTCTACACAATAGCATATGCAGATGACCTAGTGATTCTGCTAACAGGAAGATTCGAGGAGACACTCTGCGCTTTAATGCAAGAGGTCCTCAATATCATAGAACAATGGTACAAAGACCATTCACAGTCAATAAATCCAAAAAAGACGGAGACGGCTCTTTTCACGAAAAAAGGAAGCTTGTAAAACATCAAGCTCCAAAGCACCTAGATACCAAACTTACATTTTTTTCAGAGGTGAAATACTTAGGGGTCACCTTCGACAGTAAGTTAACGTGGACCACTTATTTAGACAGCAGAGTTAAAAAAAGCATATATTTCTTATGAACAGTGTCGTAGAAGCATCGGCCGTACCTGGGGAATGCCATCATCAGACCTATGCTGACGTGCGGTGCGATTGCCTGGGCAGCTACGGCAAACTAACTGACAGTCGTCCGAAAATTGGATCAAGTCCAAATAACAGCATGCCTCAACACGACAGGAGGCATGAAAGCCACATTAACAAGGGCTATGGAGGTAATCCTTGATCTCACTCCCCTTGACATATACATCAAGAAGGTGGTTTTGATGACCATGACACGTCTACGCTCTACTGGTAAACAACCTGATGTACGATCCGGTAAACTGAGACGTAACTTGTGGCATGAGGCCGTTAGAGAGATACCACTGCTGCAGGCCAATACGGACTCGATTCCACCGCGATATGCCTTCCACAGGCCCTACAAGGTAATCTTTAAAAATAACGCACAAGACCCATTGGAAGAAGGCGCAATCCGCATCTTCACAGATGGGTGGTAAAACCAATGTAGGCTCAGGATGTGGAATTTTTTCCAGGCCCTTGAATCTAAACATAAAATGGGCAATGGGCTGCAATGCAACTGTTGCTCAAATAGAGCTAACTGTTATCTGCATCGCTGCAAAAGAGATTACAAAAAGGAACACCACAGGTAATGATATATACATCCTTACGGATAGTGGACAAACACTACTAGCCCTGAACAGACCACGCATTACATCAGGCCTAGTACTAGAATGTCACATGGCCTTAATCGAAGCCTGTAACAACAACACGGTCACTTTAGGCTGTATCAAGGATCATGAGAAATTGAAAGGAAGCCGTATTGCAGACTCGCTAGGAAAGTAGCCTCCCACAAAATCTTGGGACCCGGCACTTTCATTGGTCTATCGGCGTTAGCGAGGGCTGACCTATTAAAGGAACACCCCCTTAATAGATTTAAGGATAGATGGGACGACGCAGAAGGCTGCAGGCTTACCAAGGAAGTGTTACAGTATCTGGACAGCAAAGTAGCCAAAAAATACGTGACTATGAACAGGCAGAACCTACGAACAGCCACGGGTATTCTGACGGATCACTGCCACCTACGAAAACACCTCCACAGACTGGGTCTGTCTGACTCCCCACTTTGTAGAGGATGTGAACAAGAAGATAAGAATGTCGAACACATTCTTAGCGAATGTCCGACACTATCCATTTAGATTTTCTCTATTCGGTAGGCACTGGCTAACATATGCCTGTATGAGGGAACTTAATTCAGGCGACGTTATCGCCTACTTCAAACAAGTAGGCTGGATGACGAGCTAGAAGGAAGTTTTGAACCTCAGAAGGATGCACATTGGGCCAATTGTGGCCTAAGTGCTATGGGGTCTCCCACCCTCCCTTCAAACTCTTACAGATACAGATCGTCAGTCCAACTCTTGGATATTAAGACCGTTTTCTACTGATGATGATATTATTAGAGACGAAGATGTGGCGGCAAAGGTGAAATTTCTTGAATTGCGCGAGAATAGTATTTGAAAAGTAGAATTTCAGAATTACGATCTCAGCACATTTTGGATCAAAACACGTGCCGAATACCCTGTTTTAGCTAACAGAGCTTTAAAAATGTTAATTCCATTTGCCACCATGTACAGATGTGAAAGTGGGTTTTCTACTCCATGGAAACAAAGGCCAGAAATCGTCTCAAAGTGGAACATGACTTGAGATGCACTTTAAGTGAAACTAAACCTAACATTAAAAAACTTGTGAATGCAAAACAATATCAACCGTCACACTGAAGGCTTCAGTATAACTGTTGACTGGTGAATGTTGGTTTCAGTGACTGAAGCTAACATTTACCAGTTTTTCTTATGTTTTATGTTAGGAATTCTAATTAATAAAGTTGTTTGTATTTGCATTTTTTCTGATAATATTTTAAAGGTGTGATGAAATCAGTTTTCCACATATGTCAACGGGGTAGCAATATTGGAAAGGTTAGGAACCACTGATCTATACCCTTCTAGTTTTTAAACCCTGTTTTTCAAAGTCAACCCAGTCAAAAAATCCAGAGGTGTATACAAGGGACACATTTATTATAATATATGATTTAACAGAATGGATAATCCTTAGTAACCAAGAAGCCACTATTTTACTTGGAAGGCTCATATTATGCAACTATAAATACAGCCAGTTCATCAACTGTAAGAAGAAGAAGAATGAAGATACAATTCTTTATAATTTCTATTTATTATATTATATATACATACTTGGAAATTACAAAAAACTGTTTTTTTTCTTCATTTTTGTTTCTGCCTAACCGGCTGAGTGAGGCTCTGATATAATATAACTTGTTGAAGTTATTCAGCCCAATAAAATAAAAGTGCCATGAATAATGACAAAAAAGAATAGAAAAGTTCAATTTCACATCTAAACAAGACTTTATATAAAGCGTCAATTTAGCAGTTTTAGGTTAACAACTAATAACCAGTCATCAAAAATTTCAGTCACAACATTTTTAATAAACAAGAGTTACATAATTCATTTCATTAAAATGATAGCAGATTATTTTCGCCTAAAAAAATCAGTAGAAGTTATTCTTATAATAATAATCGCCATTTGGATATTGAGCTTCGATAAATCGCCTGCACAAGTAAATTCCAATTTGGATGAAATTTGGAAATTTAGATTCAGTAAAGAAATACGTAAACACAATATGGAAGAACTTCTTAAGTATGTGTTATCTTTTGTTGTAATTGTAAGAGCATTCACATCAAGAGTATTCCTAATCCTTTATGTAATTATACTTTGGCCGGCCGTTTTCGAAACGAAGTCGTTTTTAATAATCCCTTGGTTATTAATTGGGTTTGTAAGAACTATCTTGGTAACCTTTTTAACTCTTAGTGCAGGATGTTACAGTTGTTTGCTGCAAAAAGGGTTCCATTTGACTTGTCTAGATTTTGTACTATCACAGATTGTAGACCATGGCCCTGCTATTTATGCCTGGTTTTCCATATACAATTACTATAGTCAAATCAGCAAACCAAAGATAGAGAAGAAAAAGACAGATCTTCTATTAACTGGAAAGGAATTTATAAATATGACACCTTTATCAAAGCTAATGGGTCGTTTGAGACATTATGAAATAGCTACCAGATCTCTAGATACTCTATTAACTTTAGAAGAGTCTGTTTTAAATTTTAAGAGCAGAACAAATTGTAGCGTTCCAGACACCATTCAAAAAGAAGTACAAGTTAGTGAAAAATGTAATAAAACATATGACGTGACATTGAGGAAGGATTGTAATTTAACTCAATCTGCTGGTGTGTTTACTGGAATTTCCAAAAATTCTTTAGTAGAAGAAAAAGAATTACACTGTTTATCTTGGGATGAATCTTACGTTAAAATAAAAAAAGGAAAAATGTGCCGACAATCAAATATATCTGATACAAGTCAAGGTATGACAAGTGTACTAACTATTTCTATAGACTCATCTGAAACTGTTATGGGGTCACAAACTGATATTTAGTAAAATTGTACGAATTATATGCTTTTTAACTTGAAGTGGACAATATTATTCAATAAGAGACCTGAGAATGAAAAATAATGCCTTTACGTAAACGATTTTAACGCATTTTAAAATTAATTTTGGAATAATTACTATTATTTACATAAAATGCGTTACGGCTAATTGGAGAGCAGCATTTCGGGCAATCTAATGTTAGCACTGCTATAAAGTTTTGCTACAGTCATTCATTATGAGTTGTAAGTCTCCCTTTTGATCAATATAAAACTTTGAACTATTATTTATTTGGTTATTGGTCAAACAGATTTGGGGCAGATACATGAAGCCAGAGAAAAATATTGCCAAATGTTCAGTAGACTTTTAGCAAAAAAAAGGTACTGTTACCTGATCTCGATGTGATATGTAGACATTCAACAATTATTCATACACATTACTATAGATAGACGCAGGCGTAGATATACTTCTAAAGATCCATAGTAGGGCAAGACGTGACAATATCATCTATATAACAAAAATTGCGATTAACGTGTGCGGCCAAAGGAAATTTTTCACCTTCATCTTCAATTAACTGTTGGAGACACCGAAGAGCCAAAAACGGCGAACTGTTAAGCCCATCCGTTAGTTGAGTAAAGCGATAATCTTGGACCTCTTCGTCAGGCGAAAACCTCCAAATAATTCTTTGATAATTACAATGAGCGGGATTCATAAAAATCAAACGATATATTTGTTTAATGTCTGCACAAACAGTATAGCGATATAAACGAAATAATAATAAAATCGACACAATATCCTGCTGGAGTTTTGGACGAACAAATAAATTGTCGTTTAGCGATGTTTGATTGGATAAGTGCGCAGTTGCATTAAAAACAACCCTAAGCTTGGTTGTGACACTGTGCGGTTTTACAACTGCAAGATGGGGAATATAATAAGAATGGGTAGGAACTGTCTTATCTTTGATCAATTCCATATGGCCTAAATCGAGGTATTCCTTTAAAAAATCAGAATATTGCAAATAAAAAAGAACGCACTTAAGCAACCGGCGTTCAAGCGAATAAAAGCGGGATAAAGCTAAAGTGCGCATACCAGGAAAAGTTGGCAAAAAATCTTGTTTAAAAGGAAGTGCAACCATATAATTTCCCTCCTTTACACGACTATGAGTTTCAATAAATATTTTGTCACAAATATCAACTTTATTTGTAGTATCGATTACTTCTGGAACACTTTCGACTTCCCAAAATCTCTTTAAGGTACTATTTAAAGCACAGTTTTCGACAAAGTTGCAATAAGTAGTGGTAGGTGAAGTATTTTGAGAAGTTTTACCTAGAATTACATAACCAAATATTGTATTGAGAGCGTCTGGAGTGGACTCATTTCCAGAAATTAGACCATTAGAAATAATTTTTGAGAATACATCTGCCCCGAGAAGGACATCAATCTTCCCAGGCATAAAAAAAATCGGATCCGCTAGGGTTAAGTTCGAGATATGATCCCAACCTTGTATGGCAATCATACAATCGGGAAGTTCATCACAGATTTTTTTAACTATTGTAGCCTCAACGTTTAGTACCGGCGAGGGCAACCTAACTGGTTTGGATGCAAAGACTATTTTAGCAGTATCAAAAGTTGAGGACATAGAGCCTAAGCCCTTTATATCGAGAAGATAAGCAGATTTGGGAAGACCCAGAATTTTAGCGGCTTTTTCGGTTATAAAGGAGCGCATGCTACCCGAATCAAGTAAACACCGGTAAGTATGATAATTTCATAAATGATCCAAGACATCTAGGTAGGCAGTTGCTAACAGAGTGCGAGAAGTTTATGTGACAATTCCCTGACCAACAAAAGCAGTATCGATATTTGGATTTGGCGGAATCATATTAGGATTAGTATTCGAATTAGCGGAAATGCGATTTTGAACATTGGTTGAATTAGTATTAGCGCTTTGGCGTGGGATCAAAATATAATAAACTGTGATGCGAACTAGAATTGCAATGTCGGCATCTGTGTGTCGAACGACAGTTTCTAAGATCATGCAACGAGCTTAGACAATTGAAACATAAGCGATTTGCTTTACAGAAACTATGTCTTTCTGACTACGACTTCTTATTAAAATTTTCACATTTATATAAAGAATGCGGTTGATTACACAACAAACAATTTGTTGCAGGCGATTTCGCGTTTTCTGTAGCATTGTTACTCAACAACACATGAGTAGCGCGGGATTGAGGTTTGTATTTAATTGCGGTTGAAGAAGAATCCGAGGGTTCACTTAAGAGGACATTATCATATGCTAGATATTGTTCCGCTAAAAAAGTTATTAAAGTTTTATAACTAGGTACCGTAGTTGATGAGTTAGTCAACTCAAAGTGTAACTTCGTATCGTCATCTAACCTTCTAATAAACATCATCGCGAGAACAAAGTCCCATTGCGCCACAGGAAAATCCATGACTTCAAGCGTTTGGATTATTTGCCTCAAATTTTGTAGTGGCTTCGATTTCATTCCAATGTGCTTGAGCACATTTTCTAGCATTAAAATATCGTTTAATTAGTGTATCATACGCAATTTTATAATGATCTGCTGTGTTTGGTAAGTGTTTTATTAAAGCCAGCGGCTTAGATTCTAACGAACTAATCAAATAATCAAATTTTTCTACCTCGGACAAACTAGTTTAATTATGCACTAAATTATTAAAATGATCAATAAACGAACGAAATTCTTTATATTCTCCTTTTAACTTTTTCAACTCAATTTTAGGCAGACGAATATGCGAAATATCATTTTGTAACATTCTTGCGTTTAATTGATTAGTGGTGACATGTACGGCATCATTGTTAAACAGATCTGAAAAACTAAATTCTGTAAGAAATGCTTCCTTCACAGCATCTTCACCTTCAGGTACCGCATCGGGGGTGGCAAACAATATATTTAATAAAGCGGTATGATGTCTTGAGAAAATATCTTTGAATTCATCAATATCTGCACATCTAACCCTAAATAATGATCTTAGAGATTTATAAACTCTATCCCTATCAGCAATGCCAGTGACTACACTAATTTCATTCATGCACGAATTACGTAGCGTCTTATATTTATTAATTTTGTCCTCATTACTCATCTTAAATAGTTTTAAATGTGTTTTGAATTATGCGAAAGAAATTTGGAATAACCGATATTTACCTTTTAATTTGCCGAAAATACGACGTGAATAAACTCTATAGGTATACGCAGTTTCAAAAATACGATCGAAATGTCGAATTAGTGAACAAAGCGAAGTAAACAATAACTATTTGAAGTAGATACGAGGCGATGAGTTTCTGGTTCCTGCGAGGCGGCCTTTACAGGAAAATGTAGTTTCTGCGGAGTTGCGTGCGCTTTACGAACCAACGGAGAATACAAAACAAGCGAGAGAGGGGTTAGAAAGAGACACACACAAGAATCGCGATAGCACTACTTTTCGATTTACAAACTAGGCAATAATAACATTGGTTTTTCAATGGTTTTTTTTGTGCCCTCTTCCAAATTTTTTAAGTAAAATCCAAAATTATTTATTTTATGCTCAAAAATCTATTCATAAGAACAATAAATTACATTTATATAACAACACCAGTTATTCACTTTAAGTTACAAAAGACCATAAAAAAAATTTAAATAAAATACCCTTAAAGATACACCCTTATACCCGTTTTTTTACTCGAAGGACCAAAAAATGTTGGGTTGGGGCCAAAGATTATATTAATAACCTATAAGTGCTCAAACTGACTCACCTGATGCCTCTTGTAGCCAAAACTCCGAGTGCACTCACAAAAGTAGTCACAATAAGTAGGATATAAATATTCGCGTTCAGCGTAGCGGTAATGTTCGTTTACCTATGTCGTTCGACTTGATTCTTAAAACTCCGTTTGGACAAAGACGATATGACGAAAAATTTAAAACAGAGCCGGCTTAAGCAAGTTTGCATACTTTAACTAAAGTGAATTGAGAAGGCCATTTTAGCCGCAACACAGAGTCTTTGTTGGGTCCAACTTAAAAATTGCACAACATATTTGACCTGATTACTTGTAGCACTGTGAAAAAACTAAATAACAAATGATACTCAAACGCCGCGTTACTATAGAGGGCAATTGTATAAACTTCGCGACGAAAATCATTTCAAAATTTTTTTATCCGTTGTTTAAGCCAATCAGATGCCTTGATTTTGACAGGTTGCCATGACAACTTAAATTTCTCGAAAAAAATTCAGTCACGTGACCTAGCGGCAAAATTAATAAGTTTCCCTGGCTTGACATCTGTCACGTGCAGATGCCAGAATAACAGAAGTGTAGATTATTTTTGACAAATATATAAATTTAAAAATAAGTACATGAACATTATTAATTTTCCTTTCTCTCTAGTAGTATAAAATTATTTGCAGTGTTTATTACTTATTTATACTTAACGAGTAACGTAGATATTAAATATAAGTTAATATTTTATTACTAAACCAAATATTACAACTTCAAAATGTTTGAAAGGATAGATTATTACTGACAGTATTACACTTGACGTTTTTATACAACACACTTGATCTGTCCATTTATCACTGAACGCTTTCACCAAGATCTTATACTCTACTATTTTTTGTTTATAAATTAAGGCGTCTAGCGTTTTTTTCCCATGTTTTTTCTTTTTCTGTTTTTATTATCACTTCATCTGATTTTTTTCCTAGCCTTCGTATCATACTCTGCTTTTATTTTTATTTTATTTTCCATTATTTTTTTGTTTATATGTTTTTGCACTTTGGGTCTAAGTTTTTTTACGGTTATTGACAATTTTGTACGTACTCTACGGCTTTGTAGAATTTGCCGGGAGACGCGTTTAGGTTCAAAATCGGCGTGTTGTTATATATTCTAATAAGTAATGTCGATAATCTCCTTTTTGTTCGTTAGCTTTCCGTAGCATTTCTTTACAAATATTTACAGTTTTTTCTGCCATACCATTACTCTGATTATAATGTGGTATGCATGTGTGTATGGTTTTATCTTTGTTTTCATATGTTTGACATTCTCGTGACAAAAATGGAAGATTGTCCGCTATAATGGTTTGTGGATATCGGAATTGAGTAAAACAAGTTTGTATAGCATTGATTACACAATTTGATGTTTTATCTTTCATTTCCAACAAACAAATCCAGTGTGATAAATAATCTAAAAATACAATAAAAAAATTTGAGCTATATTCCAAAATGTCAGTGCCAACCTCTTCAAATGGTAATGAAAGTATTTCCTGCATTATCATTGATTCTCTGAAATGATTTGGCAAACATTTTTCACACGTGCAACATTTTTCAATATAACTTGCAATGTCCTCTGACATGCTTGGCCAATAAAATAGTTTCCTTGCATTATGGATCGTTTTACTTATCCCCACATGCCCTTTATGTAGTATTGAAATCACTTCTTGTCTTAAACCAGTTGGAACTATGACCTTGTGGTTTAAAAACACTATGCCACCTCCTACATAAATATCGTTTTGCATATTATAATAGTATTTGCGATCTAATTGGGTTTCATTTATACTTGGCCATCGTATATAGTAATATTGAATTGACATAAAACTTTGTCTATGCTGGTTTTATATTTAAATTCAAATCTCCGTTTGTCACTCATTGGTAAATGTCAAGAAACTGAATAAACCATTTCTAACATTTGTATAGTTTATTTACGACAAAAAGACGATGACGTTGCAAAACAAAATATTGTGATATTGCCAAGCTGTATTTTTTTCCTTTGCTTAACGAAAACTAGAAAAGTCAATCTGATGTTAGATTGACAATTCTTCTTTTTCATTGTTCCGTGACTCGTAGGGCGTAAGTCAAAAATATTTATTTAAAAATAAAAGGCTTGTATGATAGGCTTGATTAATTTAATATAAATATTTATTCATGAAAAACTATGGATAAGATACAAGAAACAGTAACCAATCATTCTATATTCGAATTAACATTAAACTATTTTACATAGAAGAGGGTTAAATGACGAACTGTAGGTCCTTTTACCTTATTCTATGCTCTATAGAACCATCTTCAAGAGCACTGCAAGGGTTTACGCTAAAAGGAATCAATACAAGCTGTA
The DNA here is from genome assembly GCA_963921935.1 of Galeruca laticollis. Taxonomy (NCBI): domain Eukaryota; kingdom Metazoa; phylum Arthropoda; class Insecta; order Coleoptera; family Chrysomelidae; genus Galeruca; species Galeruca laticollis. Next base: position 50,573,219 of record OY998179.1, on the reverse strand, counting down.
ATCATCTTTATGCAAATTTAAATATTGTTTCTTTATACAATATCTATTATATTTATTATAATAAAAATAGAATGGAAAAGAAAAATATAGATACACAAAATAAAATTTTGTTACAAGATATAAAAATAAAAAATCTCCCATTTTATTAGTATTATTTATGTAGAGATACTGTGGTCGTTGTTTTAATTTGTTTATTATAAAATAACTGTACCTAATTAATTTAATAATAGTTATTAGTGATTTTGAAAAGGTGGAAATAAAGCAAATTGGATAAAAATATACAAAAAATAAAACACAAGATTTACACTACACCACTACAAAATCATCACTACTTCATCGTCACTGTCAAAATTAATAAGTGGAGTCTATCAAATACTACTTCCCTATCCCACCCATCTTGTATAATTTTTTCAGTATGCTCTACTGTTTTTGACCAAATATCAGGAGTCATTTTTTCTAAAGACTTTTTCCATACACCTATTGCTTGTTCTGTTGAAGAACCATCAGTTCCCACATGATCTCTATAAAAATTTTTAACTATGCCCCAAATATGTTCAATTGCGTTGAACATACAGTGGTAAGGGGGAAGTCGAAGCACTTTGTGACCATATTTTTCAGATAATATGTCAGCTTAAAATACTGTTGGTGATTTATTCCTACAAAAATGCATATATTTAAACAAAATAAGTTATCTAAGTATTACCATAATATATTGAAAAATGTTTATATCAACTTACCGTTGTACTAAATTCAATAATTGGGTTTTGAGGAAAGTATTTTCAAAAGGAATATCATTTTGTATCAACCAGTTCTGTATATCAGCCTTTTTGGTAGCTGTTGTTGGTACTTTATTGATCACTGTACTGTGATAACTTGCATTATCCATTACAGTTGTGACAGGTTCTTCCAAGTTCACTAAAAGCTGGTATTCAAACCAATGCAAAAAAATGTCTCTGTTCATTTCACCGTGGTAATCACCATCCTGTTTTTTGGAAGATAAAAACCAGCCCTGCTCCAGGAATAAATCTAGAAGAGGAACCAGCATGCAATACTATATACCTAAAATAAGGAAATAACAAATTACTACTAGGTTTCCTAGATATAATAAAATAGTGTGACTAGTAAATATTTGAAAAGGTCTTAAAATGGCAGGAATGTTAGTACATCATAAATTAATTGGTGAATTTTATTATTCAAATACCTTGGACCACCAATTTTGGTTTTTTTCACGCTTCTATGATTAGAATCTTGCCAAGAACGCCCAACAGTACCGTTTTTATATATCCAGGTCTCATCCAAAAACACAAATTGATATAAACCTTCCCTTTTTATCTTGACATATTCATGTAGAAAATGTACACGTTTTAATGCAATATGTGGCAACTCCATTAAACCACGACGAGGATAATCTATTTGGCATTTGTATCCAATATTTTTCACTATCTTCCAGAGTTATGTTAAACAACCATTAAAGAGTTCACACTCCTGGAGTTTGTCTCTTAAAGTTTTCAAGGTTATGTGTTCCTCTGAAAAAATATTCTGTTAGTTAATTGTGAATAAAATAAAACAGTAAATTCAATATACTCACTGTTTCCATACATTTCGTATATAACATTTCGGAAAGCATTTCGATCAAAGTTATCAATTTCAACAGTAGGTTTTATGCGTTGTCTCTTTTTAGGTGGGCTTTTAGGCTGTTCACCTCTATTATGCTTGGCGGCAATACGGTTAACAGTGGTAACGCTAAGTTGTAAAGCTTCTGCAACTCTCTACAATATAATTACTTCAATTTATGAAAGAATAATATATTATCAAGTTTAATTACCCTAACCTAACATTAAAAACATTTACATTTAAATATGTAACAATAATATTAATAATGATGAATACAAATAGCGAATACTATTACTTACGTCTCTTACAGCAGTACGCGGGAGAAGCGGGCCCCCATTTCGGCATTCTCGTTCAAAATAGCTCAACACAAAGATGTTACCATCACTTGACATTTTCTGTTCAGCTGTTTCGGCATTTTATTAACCACACACTGTAGATTTGCCTAAATAATTAGTTATGAAAATAACTGTTTTTTTAATCTTAAATAAGCAATGAATTTAAAAGCACCAAAAAAACTTGTAAATATTAGACGATGATTGAATGTCAACTTCTCTGATAGCAGCATCATGTTCTTCCTCTGTGCTACCAGACATAATTATGTCATCATGACCAATTTGAAAATTCTTATATTGAAATTAACTGTCTCGACCCTTACTTCGTGGCAATTTCATATAGTTCCAATCACCCCATGTCACATAAACTAGCGGCATATAATTCAATGATACATAGAGCATTCTCAGTTCCTATGAACCAATGTAATTTTGATAGAGAGATTAATACAGTTAAACAAATAGCAACATCCAACGGTTATCCATTGCATATGATAAATAAGCTAATTAATAAAAAAGAGGAAAAAGTGGCAGTACAACTAATAATTCCTAAACAAACTGAAGAAATAAAAACTTATAAAATCATCACATATGCAGGAAATATTTCTAATAATATTTCAAAGATAATATCTTTAGCAACGAATACAACAATTTCTTTTAAAACAGAAAGTAGCGTAAGTACAAAATTGTTAAATGTAAAAACAAAAATACCAGCATTAAAGAAATCAGGTATATATAAACTCAAATGTCCAGAATGTAATGCTGTCTATTTGGGTCAGACCCTCAGAAATTTTGACATACGATACAGTGAACACTTACGAGCATACAGATTAAAACAACCAGATAAATCCCACTACGCAAAACATCTACTTGACACCAATCATTCTTTGACACCTAACACAGAACTAGAAGTACTACATATTTGTGATACGAAACAAGAACTGGAAGAATTGGAAAAATGATATCCAGGATATCACCATAGGACTAATAATATCTAAGCTTCAATATTTGTAATATCACATCTTCTTCTTTTTTCTATTAACATATATTAAGTCAATCAAAAGTTAGGTCACTTCTTGGTCTAGCCAAAAATAACTACTGACTACTGACGATGATATTTAGTTATCGAAACAATTGTAAATTTTTTAGTTTTTTCAACATTTTTCATTATATTGTGGAATTAGCTAGAAACAGTGAGTTTCATTTAAAACACTAATTTTTTATATTACCAAAATACTTTTCAATTCGTTCCTGGAAAATATCCTGAGAACTAGACAACCCATAAGGTAACACTATGTACCTATAAGTACCGATTGGTGCCGCAAAACAACATTTCTATGATGATTCTTCATTAATTTGCAATTGGTGGTAATCCTCTGCTAAATCAAATACTGTAAATATTTTTTCCGTTTAATTCTGCACATATTTCTTGTCGTAATTTAGTTAAACCCGGTTTTCTAACAATATGTTTATTTAAATCGGCAGAGTCAAGGCATAATCTAATTTTTCCATTAGCCCTCTCAGTAATTACCATACGGTTTATACTTGTGATGGTTTTATATTATCTACTTTTACAATTACTTTTTTTTACCAATCTATCTAACTCTATTTTCAAATTTTGTTTGATAGTTAATGGTATTCTTACAGGTGGATAACAAACACTTTCAAAAAATTCTCTTCAGTTATTATTTTGATCTTATCCGGAAACTTACCTGAACCTTCAAAAATATCACCATTTTTCTTTAGAAAAATTTTTCTATCAATATTGACTATTGAAATTCTATTGAAATTATTTTGATCATTTTAAAATTTATACACGCTTTACCGTCTAATAATATTTGTTCTGCCTCTTTTACTATCATAAAATCTTCATTTATACCAGTATTTTTAAATTTGCAGTACAAGTTTGCTACACATATTGGCTTAACAACAGATCCCTGAAATCCTTTCAGAATATAATCTGCTGATCTTATCCTTAACTGTTTATTTACTTTTTTAAAAACATTTAATGGCATTATACCTACATCCGCCCCTGTATAAATTTTTACTTTAAAATTTTTATTCTCTATCTTTACTACTTCGTCCCAGATACCTTGTACATTTGTTTTATAATTAACATTAGCTATATTTAAATCATCCGATGAACCCTTAGATTCAGAGTTGAGATCAACATTTTTTACACAACATGAAATAGCAAAGTGATTCATGAGACCTGGGCAGTGTTTTTGTTGGCAGCACCATTTAACTTTTTCTGTATCGATTTCTTATTTTTACCTTTATACTTGTTCTTACTAACCTTGTCTTGAATTGCGTTTATCTCACCATTTTCTGCTTGGAACTGAATATTTTGGTACTTACTTTGTTCACTTCTAATGCAGAAAGTGTATGCCTTCTCCAAAGTCAGTTTTTCAATTCTCAGCAGTGCCTCTCTTGTAGTATGGTCCGTAATGCCCATAACTATCTTTCTCTTAAGGCTTTGTCTTCATGAGATTCTGTTTGGTCTATTAAATTAAAATAGCACGTCTTTACCAGCTTTTTAAAACTTGTGTAGAAGGATTTAAGAGATTCGCCCTCTTTTCCAGAAATTGTGTTTTTCATAACATTCATTTGATCTGGGGTTTACGTAAACTTCAATTGTTTGTAGTTTCCCTCTTGTTCAGTTGGTATTTTATATGTCGAAATTATTTTGGCGGCTTCTGTTCCCATTAGATTTCATAAAACTGATATTTTTACCAAGTCGCTAGATTCTTGTTGACCTGTTGCGATTATGTAATCTTGAAAGGCTGTTTTCCAATATACCTATTCTGCTGCCGCATTTTTACTTTGCAGATCAAAATCAGGCGGGAGTTTTACCTGTGCCGGTCCTAATGCTATTTTCTACTTTGACACTTACGTTTCTGGTAGAAGATAGAATTAGGGTTCCACCATGAGCTGAATTACTCCTGTCATATCTGCTAATAACTCGATATTTTTCAATAAAAATAGGTTCGTTTGCTTGTAGCCAGTGTTCAGTAATAGCAACTATCTGTGGGAATCCAAATTCCTCCAAAAACAAATACAACTCGTCCGTTTTATTGCGTATTGACTGAATATTAATTAGAACCATTCTTAATTTACTGTCCTTAAAACTTAGTGAGGATTCTAGTTCCTCTGAACACGTCCTATCAATTAAAAAAATTTCATAGAAGAATAGGCAGTAAAGTAACGGCTATTACACTCTTTATTTTTTGTTGGTGAATTCTCCGTTCCGAAGTGATGTAAGTTCTGTAGGTGGATAGATCTTCATCCACTTCAACTGAGCTTATGCCGTAAAAATCGTGAAAGTTATAATAAATTGCCCTTAAAGCTACGGGATCAACGGGCAGGCCCTCGGATGCTAAAAACACCTTTACACTTGTGGAAGAATAACCTTGAAAACATACAGACGATGGTTGGTCATGTAGATAGGCGAGGAATAACTTGAGAGATGATAAAATAGCTGGTTCTCTTAATCTAGACATAATATAACGATTACCTCCAGTAGAGGACTCCTGTGTTAATCTGACCGTAGAAGGAGTCATCGGGTACAGCGAAAAGTTAGTGTCATTGTGTGAATATTTTGTAAACTGAAATGATTTGTCACAAGAAAAGCTGTTTGATTTACATACGGCTATAGCATGATTATCAGATGTGATGGCTACTACTACGGAACGAGAAGGGTCAGAACTTTTACTTACAGGCCGTATTACTTGATTAACCTTCACAGGCTGAAGAGAATTCATCGTGCAAGGCTTCTTGGGACAATGAAGATTCAACAGGCAATACATCATCGTTAAACAATTTGCTAGCAGCACTTTTTGTTAGAAAACCTTTTTTAAATGTTGATGTTTTTGATTCATTGCTTGAATTTATTAAGGGAAAGCAACAACCGAGCTTTTCTTTAACATGATGTACAATATGATTAGTGGTGAAGCCTGCAGGGAGGTTGTTAATTTAATCCAGCACAGTCAGGCTTCAGAACAATGTGATCAGCTTTGGATAACTTGCTTCATACAGAAACTTTTCAATCCTTTAGTGATAGAAGCGACGTTATAGCAGTTACACTGGATATTGACAGAGCCCATTCGACACAGTTTGGAAAGCCTCTCAAACCTTCAAAAACCAATAGACTTAAAAATTACCCCCCATTTCTTACATCCTTCCTTTCATCGGCGCTATGTGTGGACGTTACCCCACTAATAATTATTTTCATTTAGGTAAGATATACAGATTGTTTAATGTTTTCTTCCTTAACCCAAACATTCTTTGTAGCCTGAAGATGGCCATTGTGGGCCGAAACTAGTTGCTCAGCTTATGGAGGCTTTGTGAAACTTCATTATAATAAAATAACTTTGTGACATTTTGACTTTGAGTTTTTCATTAGTTTCAATAGACTTAAAGCTGTGTGGTAATATTTTCTCTTTTGTACAAAATTTAGTATCAAACAGATTTTTTGAGGTAACAGCAAATGGACAAACATCTTCTTGCTTTCCACATAATGGTGTTCCACAAGGTTCAATACTCAGCCCTATTTATATTTACTTGCTTTACTTGTTAAGTTAAGACATGGATTATCGGATGATTTTTTGAAATTATTTTTTAATTATTCTTCCAGACAAGTCACTAGTTTAATAATATATAATGTCCGCCTATCTCTGATGCAAAGATTTGTACCAGGCAATATTGGAGTCAGATCAATAACCAGAGACAATTTTATAAGTGATCATGTACCCGAATTTGTCAACAAGCTTTATAATCATTAATCATATTCCTTACGATCCTAAAGCCATTGTTTATGTAAATTATACATATAACTCCATTGAAAAGAGTAGTAATTTTAGTATATTACGTCAATCCTATTGCTATTTTAAAAAAGGATATTTGGTTAAGCCAGAAATTCTAGTAGCACCTGATGGATACATTTTAACAGTCAACGGTCCCTATTTTTCTGATGCACGAAACAACGACGCGATTCCTACATTTGAAGAACTAAGTCTCATTTCTTATATGCCACCTTTACTTCGTCGTAACAATTGTCAACTGTCTACTAGTGAAGCTAATCGAGCAGGACCCGCTGGGTTATAGAAGCTAGAAATGGACATTTTAAGTATATTTTCACGTTTTTTAAAGGACACACTTCTACGACCCATGATGCCAACTTGCGTGAGTTTTACCAGATTGCGGGTGCGTTAATAAATAGGATTCATCCTTTAATAAAGATACCAGGAACAGTTGAGATAGTAACTGAAATGCTAAATAAACTGGATGATGTAAATATTGTCAAAGTACGCGTTGAAGCTCAAAATCTAGCTGTCAGAGGCTTAACCATATCCTGAATTTCCTCGCGTAGATATCAATTATCTAAAAGGCCTAGTAGGTCCTTACCATCTTTATTTAAGTCCATCATATATACAAGATAAATTGCAAATAGAAGAACTTAATGTTTTAGAAATAGATGAATTAAGAGAGGAGTCCAATTTCCTACGTTTTTGAATCTACTCTAGATTTATGAACGCCACTAAATATATGTTATGGTTGGCATACGAGGACGGACTTATACAAAACAACCTTCCAGTTTTCTACCACTACTGCACATGTCCACTTGGTACGAGAACTTTAGGCACATGCGCACACGTTGCAACAATTTGGTGGTTTTTTGGATTTGCTAGACACAATAATATCACATTTCCACCAACAAGTCTACTAAATTGTGTCGACGATGCAACAAACCGTTTATTGTCAGAAAATATTGTTCTAGGTCCCACAGTTGAATAAAATTAAAAAGTTTTTTGTTGGTTTACCCCCACTTTATTTGGACTTCACCATAATTTGTTAAATGTATGTTTGTTTTAGTCGCCTGTGGTGACCTTATAAAATATATACTGTTTTCGCTCTCCACTTTAACAACTATGTGATAAGAATCTGAAAATTCTATAAAAAACAAATGGAATAGGCCTACAGGGAATACCGCTTGAAAAAAAAACGCGCCTATAAGGCTCTACCTCACAGGTGGTGTGGAAAGGAGCTTAAAATGGAGTATTGAATGATCCTGTATGCAGTTTTGTTCAAAAGGCACTTAATAACTCAGCTTCAAAATGCAAAAAAAGTAATAGCAAAATTGTTTCTATTGTTTGGCGGCTCTTTTGGATTAGTCGATTTTGTCATCTTACAAGCTCAAGTCAGATCACCCTGTAGGTATGGATTTTTGTAGCCTACCACCCAATACTACAACGTTGCAATATAATCTAAAACAGTGTGTAAAAATATTTAGTTTACCATATTTCTTTTATTTTGTATGACTAAAAAATGATATTTTACAGACTAAGCGTTTAATATTTCCAAAAGTAGCCATAGGATTCTACCAATAAGACCTTTTAACGAGGACATCGAGATCTACATAATATCCAATATTCAGAAACTTTGACGGTGATTTTTTTAAAAGATATTTCATGCTTTTTCCATTGTAAAAATACGTAATTTAAAAAAAAAACAGATCTGTGAAAGCATGAATCACCCTGTAAACAACAGATATTTTATTTTCGCTAAATGTATTTTGTCTTGATATATTTGGCACTAACATCAAAAAATATTCAAGAGGGACTTTTTGGGGACTATTTTAAAAAAGTCGGGATTTTGATCTTCAACGCCCTGTATATAAAAATCTAGCTATATAATAAAGTTGGGCCCATGCAGACTTTTATCAGGACATCAAATACTAGTAGATATCAAAAATTCAGACGGGGTCCCTTGACAAACTTGCCATATTTGAAAAGTTTCAAGAAAATAAAATTGTGCATTAGCTAGTAAACAATATTTTTTGTATACGAATAGGGCAAGTGAGCACTGTGCTCGCCTGTGATTAATTATGTGATTTAAAACCCATGGGTGATGCAGGGTTAATGAGAATGTAAAAATTTAAATATTTCAAGGCTTTCAAGATAGACACCATACTACTTTGTAGTACAAACACAACAACTTTTGTATTTCCAAATAAATAAATGCTGGTAGAATAGATTTTAAAATTTTGTGTGACAGATTTTTGACTTTCTACATCCATAAATGCATTTTTTTTAAATCTCATATAAATATTGTCCTAACCTGTTAATTGGTTCTGAAGTGTATTTTTATCCCTCTTTAGTTTATCAATTTCGTCTTGAAGATATCCAAGTTTATTGTCTATATTTTTATAACAACAGTCTCTGTTTATTGCTTTAGTTGGTCTTCCACCTTCTAGTAAGGCATTCAATCGTTTTATTTCTTCATTTCGATTTTCTAGCTGAAAATGTTTTATTTTTCATTACTTTGACAATATTACATAATGGATACAAAATTAGCATTGATAAATCATAATAGTTAAACAATATGTACATTAGTTACATGTGACAATGTAAATATGAGCAAACCACACATTAATGCAGCACTTCTGAAGAACAACAGGAAGACTATTTACTATTTTATATCAGCCAATAATCACAAATGATATGCTGACAATGCTGATCTTATTGAAGAATCTAAATATGGCATCAAAAAGTTACTTACTTACAACAGATAAGCAAGAAAGCTCAACATGCAAATTGATAAAAAAAACTAAATGTATGAACTTTGCAAAGGAGCCCCTGTATTACCATGTGGCAACAGAAAATACTACAATCTGTCAAGTTATGAATTTTATCTAACAACAACTGGTATTTGTGAGGAGCAGCAAGGGTTCAGAAACAACAGGTCTGCTATAGACACCATATTTATAATACGCCAAATAACTGAAATGGCCATAGAGTTTAACAAGATAGCCCATATGTGCTTCATTGATTTTACTCAGGCATTCAATAGCGTACACTTAACTGATGTTTTAACTCTACTAGAAAAAAAGGAACATTCACCCCGATATAATAAAAGTTATTAAAAAGCTGAATACCGAGAATTATACATATGTCAGAACTTCAAATAAGCTAGGCAATAAAATACATGCGTCAACTGGGATTAGACAAGGTGACAGCCTAAGCCAATCATAATGGATGAAATCATTAACAAAGTCAAGCAAGCTGGAAGGGGATACCAAATGGGAGATAAAGAAATTAAAATATTATGCTATGCTGATGATGCAGTGATCATCTCGGAAGATGAAGATAACCTACAGAGACTCCTGTATAAATTCCAATAAATAGCAGAAACGTTCAAATGTTCAAAATGCAGGTATCCATAAAGAAAACAAAATTACTTACAGTATCTAGAGAACCGAGAAGATGTAAACTAGCGATTTACGATCAGAGTGTAGAACAAGTGATGTCTTTCAAATATCTAGGGGTAAACACAACAAGTAATAAGAACCTAAAGGATGAAGTGAGAGCCCAAAGAACAAAGGCATCATTAATATCTGGATACCTAAGAGATTTAATTTGGAGGAATAAACATATGAGCACTAGGAGTCAAATCAGAATATATAAAACTTGCGTAAAACCAGTCATGACATACGCTATACAAACCAGAGCGGAGAACACAACAACTAAACGACTTATAAAAACAAAAGAAATGCGAACACTAAGATCAATAACAAGATATACGTTGTTTGACCGAAAGAGAAGTGAAAAAAACGGTTTTAAAGATTAAAACTAACTTTTCCGCATCTGTGAGATGCCCTGATTAATATTCTATCATAAAATTATCACTTGTATACACTTCGGGGGATGTATCATGTCTCCAAAAGTAACTAAAATGCGGTATATCTGGATTTATAGGACCCGCTGTACTTGCTATAGTCAGCTGAAAATCAATAGGGTACATCTGTGAAACACCTTGAAAAATATCCAATTATAAAATTGGCCACTTGTATACACTCCGGAGGCTGTATCATACTAACCCCGAAATTTCTCCAAAAAGGACAAAAATGTGGCACTTCAGGTACCATAGCACCCGTTGTACTAGATCTGGTGAGCTAAAAATCAATAAGGTTCATCTATAAGACGGCCTGAACAATATTCAATCATAAAATGGGTCACTTGTATACACGCTGGATGCTGTATCGTACTAACAAACTGAAAATTCTTTAGAAATGACAAAAATGTGGTACCTCAAGTGCCATAGCACTCGTTGTACTGACTTTAGTGAGCTGAATAATAGTAATAATAATAATGTACTTGCTTCGGCAGTACATATACTAAAATTGGAACGATACAGAGAAGATTAGCATGGCCCCTGCGCAGGGATGACACGCAAAATCGTGAAGCGTTCCACATTTTTCTGCAAATAATAAGAAACCAATTCCTGCCTTTAATTTTCTGTCTACAAGAGACCCACCTAAAACCACAAGAACCCTTCCGATTAAGACAATACCGCTGCTTCCGAAAAGATACTATACCAAAGTACAGAGCAAATGGAGGGGTAGCCATCTTTATCAAAAATAACATCCCTGCTAAAGAAATTAGCATTACTTCAGAACTACAGGTAGTCGCAGTGCAAATCCAATATCCCACAAAGATTACAATTTGTAATATCTACTTACCCAACGATAAATGGAACCCACGCGATCTACAACAGATAGTTAACCACCTTCCCTGCCCTTTCCTCATAACAGGCGACTTCAATGCCCATTCACCACATTGGGAATCTTTATCACAAGACATCAGAGGCGGCCGCTTAGAATCTCTAATAGAAGACAACATTGTGATTTTAAACACAGGTGCTCCAACCAGATTCAATGTAATTACAGGAGAAACATCATGTATTGATCTCAGCTTATGCTCTCCACAATTAGCGCCAAAACTGAGATGGGAAGCATTGGAAGATCTCCATTCGAGTGATCATTTCCCAATTATTATGTATATTGACAACCTCCTAAGAAAATCCTACACAAATCGTGAGAAATGGTTACCAAACCTAGCAAACTGGGAAAAATACTCATCAATCATAAATATTCCTCCACTTGTCAATGACATCCAGACCTTCGTGAACTCTCTCACAAACGCCATTATCCAAGCTGCCACATCTAGCATCCCAAGATCCAAACCAATAAAATCACATCGACCTGTCCCATGGTGGACTGAGGGTGGCTATCAGAGAAAGAAAAAGAACTTATAACTTATTTAAAAAACATCCAACCATAGAAAATCTCATAACCTTCAAAAGGGCTATAGCTTCAGCTAAAAGAAAAATCAAACAGCCAAAAAGAATTCATGGGAGAAATATGTATCAACGCTAACATCAGAAACCAATTTTAGCGATATATGGAGGAAAATCAAAATAATCTCGGGAAAAAATACTCTAGATTTTTCCGAATATCTGATGCACCAAAATAAGATTATAGATAACCCCCAAGAAATATGTGAAATATTTGCGAATTATTTTGAATCCCAGAGTAGCACAAACAACTACGAAAATGAATTTTTAATTTTAAAAGAACGAGAAGAATCTGTCGATATTGATTTCACGCCGCTACAAGAAGAAGATTATAACCTGCCATTCACATTTGATGAAATGAAACAAGCCTGAGAAAACACCCCAGAATCAGCAGGAGGCCATGATGAAGTCCTGTATGGCATGCTGAAAAAACTACCACCAACGGAAAAGTACAAACTTTTGGAATTCTTCAACAAATTGTGGCTGTCAAACATTTATCCTAAACAATGGAAAACTGCTATAGTGATCCCAATCCTCAAACCCGATAAACCGTCATCTGACCTGAACAGTTATCGACCAATTTCACTCACCAGTTGTCTGGGGAAAATATATGAAAAAATGATTAACTTCCGACTAACCTGGTGGTTAGAGTCCAACTCTTTGCTTTCCCAATTCCAAGTCGGCTGCAGAAAAAATAGGTCAACAATGGATGCACTGACGTACCTTAGAACGGAATTCAAGAAGCATTCACAAAGAAAGAACACCTAGTAGCTGTAACTTTCGATTTACAAAAAGCATATGATAGAACCTGGAGATTCTCAATTTTAAAACAATTACAATCATGGGGCCTCCGAGGTACTCTACCAACAGTATTATTAGGATTTCTCTCAGACAGATCATTTCACATTTGTATCGGAAATCAAGAGTCGTCTAATAAACTGCTACAAAATGGTATCCCACAAGAATCAGTTCTCAGTGGTACTTTATTCGCAATAGCTATCAACTTTATTTTAGAAGAAACAAACCAACTTACTAAGAAAGTTCTCTATGTCGATGATTTAGTTATGTCATGTCGCCACAAATCAATGGATACCATTGAAGATGTATTAAATACAGACATAAACAATATAAATCGATCAGCCGGATCAAAAGGTTTTACTTTCTCTCATGAGAAATCCAATTCTATACACTTCTGCAGGAATAAAAAACCACATCCCGAACCCCAATTATACATGCAAAACCACCTAATTAATATTAAAGATACTGTTCGTATACTAGGTATGACATTGGATAAGGGTTTATATTGGGCAGAACACGTGAATTACCTTGTCAGCAAATGCCAAAAAGCACTCAATATCATTAGATGCTTAGATAACATCAGGTGGGGTGCAGATAGAGAGATTTTATTGAGTATGTATCAGTCCCTAATTCAAGGAAGGTTAGATTATGGAGCTCATATATACAACTCCTGCACTGCAACACGCCTAAAACAGCTACACCGAATACAATCATCTGCTCTACGTTATGCAAGTGGTGCGTATAGAACAAGTCCAATAAATTCTCTCCAATGCGATACCGGACAAATGGCTCTTGATCTGAGAAGAAAATACCAAACCATAATATATTGCGCAAAAGCTATAGTTTATCCATCTCACCCAAATAAAAATCTCGTTTCAAACCAACAGCTAAATAAAAAATCAACATTCTATCATAATAAAGAGCTATGCAACATGTTATCAATTAATCTGGAAGGAGTTATGCAAGAAAATATTTCAATGACTCCCCCTTGGACTCTTGTTACCCCACATACTGATACTACACTAGCTAGCTTAAAAAAAGAGGAAACGCCACCAACAGTTTACAGAGAAAGAAGAAATACTCAAATCTTATCCCAATAACCTCATAATTTATACCGACGGCTCCAAGACTCAAAATGGGGTAGGGGCAGCCTTTGTCACAGAAAACGAAACACACTTCTGGTGCCTAGATCCTATGAGTTTAATTTTTACAGCGGAAATCTATGCAGTCTGGCAAGCACTCCTATATTTTTCCTTCTCAAATCTTCTCTCCTACCTAATATGCACCGACTCCCTTAGTGTCATCCAAGCCATTGGCAAATTTTTTCCAAATGAGCCCTATTGTAAGAATATTCTAGAATTAAACACTCACCTCACCTCTTTAGGGAAAGCTTGCCCTATCATATGGATCCCGGGCCACTGCAATATTCCTGGTAATGAACTTGCCGATCAAGCAGCGAAAGCAGCAACACAGAACCTAAGTGACGTTGGATGCCCTATCCCTCTGGAAGATTTGAAAAAGGCAGTAAAAACAAAAATACGCTCCCTTTGGCAACAAAAAGGAACTAACTTTGGAGGCCAGCTGTCAATGATCAAGCCTAGTATAAATAAATGGATCTACCCAAAGGCAACAAGGAGAGAACAAGTTGTTATGTGCAGAATTCGAATAGGTCACACTTATATCACACATCACTATCTATTGACTGGCAAATCCAGACCACAATGCAAAACATGTAAGACATTCTTATCTGTAGAACACCTATTGAAATGTAAAAAATATAGACTTCAGAGAGTATTTGAGGGATTGGACGCCGACTTAGACTTAAACGCGATGGAAAACAACGATAGCTTAAAGAAAATACTTACTTTCCTACAAGCAATCGACATATTTAGAAAAATATAATTAATTCAAAAGAGTGAAAGAAAGGATTCAAAAGAGCTAATGGCCAAAGTAGTCGAAGCACCAAGAAAAAAATAATAATAATAATAATAATGTTTATTTGTACAATACAAAAAATATAATTACATAAATAATCAGACAAATAAACAAAAAGAAACCGCAAAGCCTAATTGGCTGTCTGCGGATAGCGTGTACAATAAAAACGTCTTTAGACTAATCATCATAATACTATCTCAAAACATATCAAGAATGTTCAGCATAAATTCGCAAAACCGCAAAGCCAAAGGGCTGTCTGCGTTGGACTTTTGCGAACCATGCGGAACATCATTAAAGAGTTGGCAACAATTTCGGTGTAGTACTTGTACATTATGTTTTCTTAATTAACAGTAAGTGTATGCCTATTAGTGACAAATTAACAAAGCCTAGAGGCTGTCCGCCAAAAAAATTGTTACGAGTAATATGAACATCAAGTTCCAATTTTCAATTTCAATACCAATAAAGATGGGACTACTAAACATAAGCAGAAAGTCGAATGTGAAATTTTAAGTGCTACTCTATACATTCAGTTTATTCTCTATTATATGGTATATTTTTCTTCTATCTTCTATAAAAATAAACTGCATAAGCTTCGATTTAAATAAATTGTAATTAACTATTCTTTTTAATTGCTGGGGAAGGTAGTTGAAGACTAGAGGGGCAAGAAAGGTGTAACATTTTTGACAAACAGTTTTATTTGAAGTTGATAGAACAAATCTTTTATTGGTTTTATTTCTAGTCTCATAAAAATGGGAAACAAGCAAGAACTTATTCTTGTTTTTTGACAACACAATGCTATTTTATAAAAATAAATCTGACGTGGGTCAAGTATTCTGCTTTCTTCATAGAGAGCATCACTTGAAAAGTTACGGTCCTTTTTCAAAATAATTTTCAGAAACAAATTTTGCAGTACATTGATCCTCTCCAGATTTGATGAAGCGAGTCCTCCCCACCCTAATATACCATATCTTATCCTAGAGTCAACAAGGGCAAAATAGACCATTTTCAATTGAGGTACTTTCATTACTTTAGCAAGATTTTTAAATTTATATATCATTGTCCGAAGCGTATTACTGACTTGTTCAATGTGAATATTCCATCTCAAGTGGCGATCTATTGTGACACCTAAATATTTCATTTTATCTGTCAGTTCAATTTCAATAATTTGGTTGTTATATGTAATATCTAGTGTATCGAAGTCAGGTAATCCATTCACATAGCTTGAAAGTGGAAGTGCCATGGTTTTTTTGAAATTGATCGTCAACGCTGGTATTGATATTAAGCAAGCTATTTATGTAGATTATAAATAATAGTGGACCTAAAACGGTACCTTGTGGTACTCCACATTCCACTTCCTTAACATTACTAATATTGTTATTGATTTTGACAATTTGTTGGCGGTTTGAGATATAACTTCTAAAAAGCTCGTGAACACGCCCTCTACAACCCATATTTTGCAAGGCCCCCAATAATTGTGCATGGTCAACGGTGTCAAATGCCTTAGCAAG
Organism: Galeruca laticollis; assembly: GCA_963921935.1. Lineage (NCBI taxonomy): Eukaryota > Metazoa > Arthropoda > Insecta > Coleoptera > Chrysomelidae > Galeruca > Galeruca laticollis. The sequence continues at coordinate 50,556,904 of OY998179.1, read as the reverse complement.
GTCAAGAAAAATACATAATGCTGGTTTGGTGTTATCGAGGGCTTCATACATTCTAGACGTCAAGGCTAAAATTGCATCCTCAGTTGATCGGTTCATCTTTGAGACGCCCTGAATAATATTCAATCATAAAAATGGTCACTTGTATATACTCCGGAGGCTGTATCGTGCTAACAAACTGAAATTGTTCAAAAAATTAAAAAATGTCGTACTTCAAGTACCATAGCATCCGTTGTACTGGCTATTGTGAGCTGAAAATCAATAGGGTTCATCTGCAACATGTCCTTAACAATATTCAATCATAAAATTGGTGATTTGTTGCACTCCGGAGGCTGTATCATGCTAACAAGACATGTATCGAAAAGTGGCCGACGACAACGACGACATACTCACAGAATTTTCAAGTTTTTGGTGGGTAAACCAATACTTTTCTCTCATATTGGATAGGTTGGGCGGAAAAGTAATAAGGGAAATATGTGAGGTCCAAGATGTAGTAAGTTAGGCAAGAAACCGAAGAAGGGAATGGAGAGACCACATGGACAGAATGCCAAATAATTGGCTGGCAAAAATTGCAAATACATCTTGGCCTTCTGGACGACCAGCTATAAAATTGTATGATAGCTGGTCTTCAGCATCCCAACTACTCTTGGCAAATCATTGATGAAAACACAGGACTCAGTCCTAGCGTAAGAAAAAGAAGAAGAAGAAGAGTTTTTTTTCTTCTCGTCAATGTCTATTTCTTCATTCCAAATTTTCCATTACCATATTATACCTCTTTTTCTTTAGTCTGCTTCTGTATTGTTTATGAACTGAAATTGCTAGCCATATATATTATTGCCTCCCTGTTGTGTATTCTTACTAATGGACTAACCCACCTCAACTGATGCTTTTCTGAATTGGTCGTTGTTTCAAGTTCTTTTTTTATTATTGCTTTCATTTTGTTTCTTTTTGTAACACCCTTGTTACTCCTTAAATATTTCATCTCAGCTATTTTGCAGTTTTATTAATTTGTTCATCTTTTACTCTAAAATGATTGTGTAGATTTAATTAATAACTGGCAAACTGTTAATTTTGTTTTCTGTGATATTCCGTGTATACAAATTAGTGTAATTTTGTTATAGTTATTTTTTATTTCTTGCACATAGGATTAGATTGTCTGCAAACATACATTGAATTGGTCTATATATCATATTAGTAGCTTCTTCATTTTGTCTTTTACTTCTTTTATAATATTGTCCAGTATTATGTTGAATAATGCTGGCCTTAGTATTTCGCATTGTATCAAGGCTTCCTTTGTTTGTTTTTAGACTTCTAAACACGAGACGAAAAACAGAAGTCTTAATATTCTGGCTTCTGGTGTCCGTCCGTTTTAAGCTTCTGCAGATGAATGGTAAGTGCTAGAGCTTAAGTATAAACGGATTCGAAATCAGCATGGTCTGAAACCTTCAGTTTTTTATACATGGCCATTCATTAAACTGAAATTACTCTTTACAAATCTATGGTGGCGCTTCCCTACTAGTTTGTTTTGAACTTTTCTGATTGCGGAATGTTTGTTCTAACATAATTTCTCTTATGTTTGAAGAGATTTATAAACGGTTATCAATTGATTAATATACTCATCTGACTTTCTTAGCGTAAAGAGGTACCTTATATTATCCGAAGCGCTGTGAACTCTGGTGATAACAATTGAATTTCTATCAAGCAAAACATTAAGGTCAATAAAGAAAAAATGTTTGAAATAAAAAGCTGGAGTGATAAAGTATAGATACGTTTTTTTTGCAGTAGGTAATTAGTGTAAAATAGATTAGCAGCCAAACACGTTTGTACAAACCTTTTATCCTACTACTCCAGTGGCGTACCAAAATAGTTTTATACCGACATTACAAAATTCGCAACAACAAACCATACCGTCAAACCAAAATTGCCACAAAAAATAATCCATTGATACCAATGCAACAAACGCCCTTCAACCCACAACCATCTGCATCCAATAGTAGTGTGCTATACGAATACAACAGTCAGCAACTAGTACGAATGTCCTCAACTAGTGAAGATGAATGCAATGAAGAGGAGATCACAGGTAAAATACCATGGCAGCAAGTCAGAAGCATAAAAAGGAAGAAGACAGCAAGAACCAGCGACAGAACGGAAATTAATTCCACTACTACAAAAAATAGGTACAGTTCTCTGACAATAGAAGAAAATTCAGCTACATACGAAGGCAAGTGCAAAGTACAAATAAGTAAACCCTATTCGGTCTACGTATATGGAGTAATCAACTACAGACACATGACAGAGCAGATATGCGACTGTTTAGAACAGGAAGAGTATACCACAAAAAGCCTGGCTAACAATGTTGTCAGAATAAGTTGTAACACCACAGACAATTATAGGAAATTATCCAATTACTTAAAGACTGAAAATATAATACATCCTACCTACCAACTCAAAGAAGAACGGGTCTACAGAGTTGTAATCAAATATTTGCATCACTCTTTTAACACGAAAGAAATATGAGAAGAACTAAACAAACTAGGGCACAAAGTCAGAAATGTGATAAATGCCAGACACAGAAACACCAAAGAACCGATAAATCTGTTTTTTGTAGACTTGGAACCAGCCAAAAACAACAAAGATGTATACAAAATTGAAAAACCCCAAAACACAAACATTAAAATTGAGTCACCACACAAAATAAAAAACAACATAGTTCAGTGCACGAGATGCCAGCAATACGGCCACTCAAAACAAACCGTTTGTATGTGTAAAATGTGGACAAGGACACAATACCACATGCTGTAAAAAACAAGGGACACACCAGCCAAATGTGCTCTATGCGGCGGAGAACACCCTGCCAATTACAAAGGATGCGAACATTACCACAAACTAATCAACAGCAGCTACACAAGCAGCCCGAGATACCAAAAGAACATACCTGCAATTGGTAATCAAATACATACACCACCGCAGAAAACAAATAACCAAAGAATTCGAAACAAAACTTACGCATAAGCAGTCAGCAATAACTCTCAAAACACCACTGGATCAACAGAAGAGATAAATACACTAACACAGTTTCTCAGCGAATTTAAAGCCATGTTCAACCAACTAACTCAGCAAAATAGCATGGTTTTAAACATGCTAACAACAATACTTAATAAATTGGTTTTCTAATGGCCAAGTTCCTCAGAATAGCACAATCGAACGCCAATGGTCTAGAACAGCATAAAGAAGAAGTAAAACTATTTTTAATACAAAACAAAATAGATATAATACTTGTAAGTGAGACACATTTCACAAATAAGACATATTTCGAAATACCCAATTATAAAGTTTAACACAAACATCATACGGACAACACAGCACATGGAGGCACAGCAATATTAATAAAACATACAATCAAACACTACGAACTTTTAAACTACCTTAAAAATCGCCCTCAGGCCACCTCAATAGACGTAACAACCTTGCCACACGAACTCACTATATCTGCAGTATATTGCCCACCTCGACAGAGCATAAATCAAAATGATCTTGAAGAGTTCTTCAGTACTTTAGGAGACAAATTTATAGCAGGAGGCGATTACAACTGCCGACACACCATGTGGGGATCGCGACTGTGCACAACCAAATGAAGGGAACTATACAAAACCATAGAAGTAAACCGACACTTATTTCGACAGGTACCCCGACATACTGGCCAACTGCCCCACACAAAATTTCGGACTCTTTGGACTTCTTCGTTACAAACGGAATAAACTCAACTTACACAAACATGCTGCCCAGTTATGAATTAAATTCCGACCACTCGCCTATTATAGCAGCCGTTGGAGCGTCAGTCATAAATAGAACCTCACCACATAGATTACACAACTTTAAAACAAACTGGGAAGTATACCGTAACGAAATAAATGAAGCAGTAGATTTGAAGACAAGGCTTAAAGAACCAGAAGAAATCGAAAGGGCAACAGAACTATTTAGCTTACAACTTCAGCTAGCAGCCCAAACTGCTACACCAAACACGAAACAGAAAAAAGAAAACAGAGACGTCCCACTCGAAATAAAGAGACTGATAACAGAAAAGAGACAAGCCCGAGCAAGATGGCAAAGGAGCCACTCTCCTGCAGACAAAACCATCTATAATCGATTTAGTTACAAATTGAAGATAAAACTCAAAGAAATTAGGGATGCACAATTCGAAGAATATGTGTCTAAACTAACAAGAACAGATAATTTCATCTGGAAGCCAGTAAAAAATTCAAAAAAACCTAAGAAATCAGCTCCTCCTGTATGAAAATACGAACAAGAACCATGGGCTAGAAGTGATAAAGAAAAAGCAAATTTATTTGCAGATCACCTCACTACAGTCTTCCAACCACTAAGTCATGAAATAGATCTAGAATTAGAACAAAACTTATCAAATCCAACAAACACAAGACAAAAGCAATGACTCCAAAAGAAGTACAAAATGAGATAAAATTACTAAACCCTAAAAAGCACTGGGCACCGACCTAATAACCAACAAAATGCTGAAATAATTACCAAAAAAAGGGGTAGTCATGTCAACATATATTTACAACGCAATCATAAGATTCGTATATTGGCCAAAATTATTTAAAGTTGCACAAATCATACTGATTGGCAAACCAGACAAAGACCCAACTAACGTGTCATCTTACCGTCCAGTAAGCCGGCTACCAACAATATCCAAACTTCTTGCAAAGCTACTCATACGTAGAATAACTGAAGACCTATCTCCACAGGAATGGATCCCCTGCCATCAATTTGGATTCCGACACAAACACTCGACAGTGCAACAAGTCCAGAATTCTGCTCTGCTGTTTTCCTCGATTTTGAACAGGCTTTTGACAGAGTGAGGCACCAAGGATTGCTATATAAAATTAAAAGAACTCTTCCACCAAATTACTACCCACTTCTGAAATCTTACTTAACCAACAGAACATTCCAAACGAAAGTTAACGAAGAAAAGTCCGAATTTTTTCCTATTGCAGCAGGGTAGCGTACTTGGCCTACTACTTTACATACTGTACACATCAGACATACCAGAGACACAGCACACAACAACAGGAACTTTTGCCAACGACACAGTTATCTTCTCCACCAACTAAGAACCACAAGCAGCAACAACGAATGTCAGCTCATCTAAACAAATTACAAAAGTGGCTAGAAAAATGGAGGATTAAAGTAAATGAAAGCAAATCAACACATGTAACATTTACGCAATGTAAAGGCACATGTCCCCCAGTAAAGCTAAATAATACAGAAATACCACAAGCAAATAGTGTTAAATATTTAGGAATCCACCTAGTCAAAAAACTTAGCTGGAAACATCGCATCATAAAAAAAAGGAAACAGCTTGACATAAAAAAACAAGAGAACTACATTGGCTAATAGGAAAAAATCTAAAGTCTCACTAGAAACAAAGTCCTTATCTACAAATCTGTCATTACGCCTATATGGACATATGGAGTCGAGCTGTGGGGTTGCGCCTCAAAACCTAACGTAAATTTTATCCAGAGATCCCAATCGAAAATACTCCGTCAACTAGTAGATGCTCCATGGTATGTATTACACTATTCACGTAGACCTGGGAGTGCCCACAGTACATGAAGTTATCCAGGAGAGAATCATCAAACATCATACCCTAGAAACTCATCCAAATCCACTACTATAGGAATTGTTAAGACCAAGAAACACAAAAAGATGAAAAAAATGGCCAACAGAGCATGAGGTATTAGAGGTTACATCAGTGGATATAAACCTCATCAAGACATTATAGATGCTAGTTGCGAGCAAATTAACGCATATATTGTAACTAAATATTCAGATTGTTAATAAAAGTAATATAAAAAAAATAATTAATATCCATCTTTATATCCATAAAATGAAGGGCACCCAAATAATTAAAATAATTTTGTATACCTGTGAATTCAAAAAATCATTATTCTTCAATAAATGCAGTTGTTCATCTTTTAATTTCTTAACTTCTTGACTTAAAAAAGCTACATTGGAATCTGCAGAAGCCATGGCAGTACTTAAATGAAATTGTCTGCTTTTCTCTGCCAGTTTTGTTTTGGACTGTTGTTCACGGAACTTTTGTTGATTACCTAAAAATTAAGAAAACTTAGTAAATCAATTTCATGAACAATTATTTATTATGTATGTCTTTTCTATTTTGAAAAATGATTTAACATGTTTTTTCCATTTTGTTTCACTCATATAAAAATTGTTATTAATAAGTAGCTATCTAGTTATATAATATCTATTGTTACGAAACAGCACACTGGTATATACCCTGTCTAAGCCAGGTATGAAAATTAAAATTATAGCGGATACGCACTTTTTTTTATAACTGTTTAGGACTTCACGACTATCTTATGTAAACATTGTTTTTGTGACCAGACTTATCTAGAAAAGGCCAGAGAAATTATTTGTGACTGTGTAAGCCGCGCCCGGAATTTTCTGGTAAGAAAGGCATTAATATAAATAAGGACCGATCAGCGGAGGAGTTAGTTGATAAAGTGATCTCGAGAAATAAACAGAAATACACCGAACATTAAAGTGCTAATATAATCAAGTTTGTGTGCATATAAATTAGATTTAAGTGATTAGTTAAGTATATATAAATTAAGTGTTAGTGAGTTAATGTTTAAATAAATTAGTAAGTAGCCATACCGTGTGTTTAAAATTTATCCCACCCGTTTATTGTTTAAATAAATTAGAAAAACATTACACTATTTATTAAGCAAATATAGTACGAATCAACTAAGAAAAGCACACAGGCGTCATATCCGACAAAGTGCGCAATAATATTCTACTCTCTTATGTCGATCGCATTTATGCTTCAGTGGCCTGTTTACGAGCGTTCCGTATTCTTGTTAGATAGAAATGGATTCTTTTTAGCCATTGCAGCAATGCACGGGTTTTGCATGATTCAAATTAGAATATTCGAATGGAAGCGGCTGCGTTAATATTGTTACATGCCCATCGGCTGTTACAATTTTCATTGGACTATGGTATTTTAATTGTATCGGGATTAAAAAACTAGTTCCACTTAAAAATTTTGTGTATTTAAACGACATCGTACATAGAAAAAATCCTCTTTCATTCAGTTGATAATTGAAGTCTATTGTGGTGATTTAACACATTCGCTGGTTAGTTAAAATTCTTCAAATATATTTTTCTGCATATGCTTACAAGGTTTATTTATATTATAATGTGGACTGGCGTTGATTTAGTTGAGTATGTTAAATTCTTTTTCAACAAAAAAGACAAATTTTTAGTAGATTCTATTCTTTCCTTTTTTAGTTTCATAATTTTGCATTTTCTGCTTATTTAAGAAACAAATAAACTTCTATTAGTTCAATTTTTTATGCTTTGCAGCATAAGCTTCCAATCTGTTCTATCTATTCCTTCCTTCCCAGTAATTTTTTCACCTTCTTTTTTTCTCTCCACAGCCGCTAAGTAGCCGTGGAAGAGCTAGATAATATCTCTAGGATATAGAGCCCTAGAACATCAGGGACCCGGTCTTATGGAACTAAGCACCACATCTCCATCTACTAGGACCTAGCTGAGAGCTGAATCATACCAGAACCTCTCCAAGTTAAGTAAATAAGCAGGCTATAGAAAAAGTTGAGAGGTATAAATACCTAGATACCATTGTAAATAAGGACAATGACGAAATCAAAACTAGAATAGGGCAGGCGAGAGCAACATTTATGAAAATGAAAAGGGTGTTTTATAGCAGCGATCTCAGCCTAGACCTAAAGATCAGGTTGGTGAGATGCTATGTGTTCAATGGAGCGAGGCATGGACCCTTAACCTTCCGTCGGGCGCAACCGATCTGACAGGCGCAGCGCGTCTATTTTTTCCCCACTACGCCAGTTCGTGAGGTTTTCACATGTACATCTCAGTAGCTTCCTCTTTTAAGATGCTCTACGCAACCTTCCCCGCTTAGTGTGTTTTCGACCTTCATTGCGAAGTTTTGATCTGATAAGCTCATTGCGCCCGAATTCGTAACATCTTACGAAGGTATTGTTACGAAACAGCACACTGGTATAATCCCTAAAACCGACCCTGTCTAAGCCAGGTATAATAGTTAAAATTATGGCGGATACGCAGTTATAAAAAACTGTTTACGATTGAGACTATCTTATCTAGAACTGGTTTTTGTGACCAGAGTTATCTAGAAAAGGAAAGAAAAATTATTTGTGTGTATAAGCCGCAGCCCGGAATTCTCTAGTACAAAAGGCACTAGTATATAAGGGGACTGATCAGGAAGAGTTAGTTAGTTGATAATTTGACATCGAGAGATAAACAAATAAATAAGTGAATTAGTGAACTGTTTATATAAATTAGTTTAAGTGAATATACTGTATATATAAATTAAGTATTAGTGATTAGTTTAGTGTTTAAATAAATTAGTAAGTAGCCATACAGTGTGTTTAAAATTTATCCCACCCGTTTATTGTTTAAATAAATAAGAAAAACATTACAGTATGTATTTTCGAGAAATACGAGTAGTTTCTTTCCTTAGTTATAACACTGATAATGGAAAAAATTTCAATAAATTTTAAAAATGCCTTGATTCATTAGTTTGATCTATCTGGCACATTGCGCCCTAGCATGTAACAATTTTTTTTATTATTTGCTCCTTGTTCCAGATTTTTTGCAAAAATGTCCCGCCAAGTCTATAATTTAAATAACCCGAAACATGTAGAAGAATTAATGGGTTTGGTAGATAATGATGACAACGATCCGACCCTAAATGATAGTTTTGGGGAGGAAAGTGACATTGCCTCCGAGGATGAAGTAGAAGAACGCCGTGATGGTTTCGATTCGGAGCAAGAAGGTGAAACTGATAAAGACGATGATGATGATTAAGTCCCAGTTTCTTTTTGGGAAAAGATAAGATCACCAAGTGGAATAAAAATCCCCCTCTGAAAAGGGTACGTAGTAAATCTCACATCATTACTCACTTACCTGGAGTCAAAGGAAACGCGAGAGTTGCTAAAACTGCTGTTGATTGCTGGAATAATCTTTTCACCGACGAAATGTTAGAAATTATAGTAATGCACACTAGCCAGTTCATTGATATCATCAGGAATAGATATCCCAGAGAAAGAGACATCAAATCTACTGACGTAATTGAAATAAAGGCTTTCATTGGGTTGCTGTATCTAGCGGGAGCATACAGAGGAAATCGGCAAAGTCTCGAAGAACTTTGGGGGATAGATGGTGACGGCATTGAAAAATTCAGCCTTGTGATGAATAACAAACGATTTAAATTTCTGATCAGGTGTCTTCGTTTTGATGATCGAGACACAAGGGAAGAGAGAAAAAAAATCGATCGGCTTGCTCCAGTTCGCGACATTTTTCATAAATTTGTGCAAAGCTGCAAATAGAGTTACATTATAGGGGAGAATGTAACGATTACCGAAATGCTTCCAGGTTTTACAGGACACTGCCCTTTTCGGCAGTATATACCATCGAAACCCAATAAATATGGTATAAAATATTTTGCCGTAGTTGACGCAAAAATGTATTATACCTATAATATGGAAATTTATACTGGAAAGCAACCAGAGGGGCCTTTCTGTGTCAGTAACAAGCCAAGTGACGTAGCTAGAGACTGATTGAGCCTTTATTTGGGTCTGGTCGCAACATAACTGCCAATAATTGGTTTATTGACATATATTTCGTTGATGCTCTAAAAAAAAGAAATTATCCTATGCTGGCATCGTCAGAAAAAATAAAAGACACCTACCATCTGAATTTGTGGCTACTAAAAGAAGAGCACAATTCACAACACCATCGATCCTGATTCCGAAGAAAAAAGTTACTTGAAATTATCACATTTTATAACTCAACGAAAGAAGGCGTTGACACTGCAGATAAAATGTGTGCTACTTTTGATGTGTCCCGATTTATCAAGCGTTGGCCAATGATAATATTCTTCACGATGATAAATGTGGCTGGTATCAACTCTCAAGTAATTTACCTTGGTAACTATCTAGAACCATTGCACAGAAGAATGTTTCTGAAAAAATTGGCCCATGAACTAACAATTGGAGAGCTAAGCCGAATGCCTATCGAATTTCAAAACAGGCTGAAAATATTTCGTCCACCATCACAAGATGAAGAAACAGTGAACCCCCTACCCCATAAAAGAAGAAGATGCTCAACTTGCACCAGCGAAACCGGTTTAAGAAGGCTGACAAACCATGTATGCAAGAAATGCAATACTGCTATTTGCTTATCCCATACAAATATGGTGTGCAATCGTTGTTTGACTGGAGAAGTAACAGCTCCTCTCCATGAAGCTGAGTGAATAGATATTACTTTCCTAATGTTAAATATTTTTATTTTTCAAACGATTTGCTAACTGTCTTTTTTACTTTTCGATTATATATTGTACTTTATTCAAACTAAGTATATGTAAGTTTTATATCAAATAAATATATTTTTGCAAAAATATTAATTTTTTTCACTGTTTACACTCCTAATAAAGATATTACCAACTTATTAGCAGCAAAAATCAAATCAATTATTTTGTTTTTATTTTTAAAGTGTGCCTGTCAAGCACATTGCACCCGAACACTACAGTCACCATATTGCGCCCGACGGAAGGTTAAGAGTTTGGAAATGAGAAGGCTGGAGACATTCGAGCTATGGATATATCAGAATACTGAAGATAAAATGGACCGATAGAGTAATGAAAGTGGAAGTCATGAGAAGAATGATAAAGGATACAGAGATTATGATTACAGTAAAAAAACTGAAGCTGCAATACTTGGGACACATAATGAGGGGAGAAAAATATCACTTACTGCAACTCATAATGCAAGGAAAAATACAGGGACGGAGAAGTGCGGGAAGAAGACGCCATACTTGGTTGCGAAATTTGCGGGACTGATTCAACTGCACCGCAAAAGCATCATCTTTTCCGATAAGCTGTATCAGGAATATGTATAGCTTTGATGATTGCCAACCTTCACAACGAAGATGGCACTTAAAGAAGTCAATGTGAATTATCTTATTGATTTATGAATAAATACAATTTGCTGAAACCTTAAGTATTTTATTTTCAGCAATTTATATGAGCTTAGACCTTCAACTTGGATATTTTCAATATTTTGTTTTATTAAGTTAAAGTAAATATATTAAGTATGAGGTTTTAGGGTTTTAACCTTTTTAGTTATTTTTTTTTAATTAAAGTTATTAGCACTTAAGAAACTGGTGGCGTCCAACTTAATATTCATTGTTCACCCCATCCTAGTGTTAGCAATGGTGATACCTTAACTGAGGCTGAATACCACTACCCGAGGAAAAGTCTCCAGTCGGGGTAGGTAAGATTACTGAGACCCTTACAACATGCATCCCTTATTATTGTAATTCATGTTCCGATGTTGCCAATTTTTAGTTACTGAGTGAAAATATCGAGGTGTGAAACGCTGACCAAAAGTTGTACACTAAAATACCATGTTTGACAAATAATACCAAAATTATCAACTTAAAATGCTAAAAATTACCTGATAATATCAACATTACCCCAAATAATACAAAAAAATTACAAATATTACCATAAAATACCAAATATTACCTAAAACCTTAATTGAAAAATTTAGCTGAACAATTGATTAAGTTTGTTTAAGACCTGAAACCATTATACCAATTTTCTTTTATAGGTATTTAGTTATGTAGGTGGATAGGAAGTTCCACTATAAGTTTGCCAATAGCTATTTTTTTATTAGGTATTCATTTACCAATTAAGTTTGTTAGCAAAGTTCTAGGATAACTTCTGAATCTCCTGGAATGCTGTATACAGGGTGTTCAGAAATTGAAGGTGATCATCAATTTTTATAAATGAAACACAATCAAAAAAATATATTAATTTTATTTTTAAATCTGTATAATTTTTTTTAAATATTGACCACATCTAATCTCTTTGGGTTAAGTACTCCATTCCAATTAATTTTAAAGGCCCATACAATATAAATTCTTGGTCGACGTCAGCAATATTGTGTTGCTTAGGCCATATATAGAACCCCAATTCAAATTTAAGAATTTTCATTTTAAATTTGGATTTGTTGACCCTCTGAAGTATTCTACCCACAAACAAATCCTCGTCGTACCGAACAGCGTAATAATGTTCTTCGAAAATACTAAACTGGTTATCACCCTGACTCAAACCTTGACTTAAGACTTGATCGGTAGATATATTTTCTGCAGAATTGTCTGAAAAACTTTCGGTATCGGTGGAATCGTTCAAACTAAAATCTTCTATCTCTGAGGTTCAAGAGGTTAATCCAAGTTCAACGTTTTGGATTAAGCTTTTTCTTTTTCCCGAAGAAAATCTGTTTAACCCATGTGTACTAATTCTGCCATTATTTTAATCTAAAAGCCAACGGTATGAAGACTTTTTATGATTTTAAGTTTTGTTATTGAGGAACGTTACTTTTGAAAAGGGGCCGTCTTCTAAAACATATTTTTCTGAGTAGTCTTTAAGGTCGATGTTTTCTTCCAATTCGTTGCCATCATTTAATTTTGCGTCATGTTCTAAAAAGTGTACAGCATTGTATCCCCAGAGTATTCAGAACGAGCCACTGTTAGAAACATTGATATGTACCTCAGCCTGATCAGTTTCAAACTTATCGTCTAGTTCATCTTGAAAATTGCTTAAAGTCTCAGGCGGATTTTCAGCTGGAAGTTTGATATCTAATTTGTATGCAGCTTCTTTATTGCAGATTATTTATAGCGAAAATGAGTCCCTATAAGCGTCATTTATCGCTTTTTCAATAATAAAATCAAGGTCAAAATTTAGCAGTTCTTCCTCAAGTTCCCCATTTGATACCAATAATTTTAGCTCAGCCTTTTTTGTTTTCCACACGTTTTCTGTGAGGTCAGTTAGGACGCAATTTACATAAAAAAATTCTAACAATGCATGATATGAAATATTTAATAGAAACATTTTAGTCGAAAATATAGACATCATTGATCTAGCAGCTCTAAACAAAGACTCACAGGGTAGGCTGCTAAAAAGCCAAGGTATAAAAATATTAACATCGAGGTTTTCATCTGTCTGAAATATTCTGATTAATTTTAACAGCATATGTCTGTTTATTTCAATGCAAGTGTATGCATTAAAGTGATAGAATTCACCTGCAAAGTGTATTCATCGTGATTTTTAATCCAGTTTTGCCAGTAACGAATTATGAAAATAACATACTAAATTTTGTAAACTTTATCGCACATTCTTTCGTTTTTATTAATTAATGAAGATATTACAAAATTCATCAACTTCAAATAAAAGTAGGTACCTACCATAGCTTTCAGGGATAGTTTTTAAATAGTACAGAACTTTCTTAGAACACATCTTTTCACTGCTATTAGAATACATTTTATCCTCTAAGTTTAAGTTACCTTTTGCACTGACATGTGAGCCGGCACAGTTATCTCTCTCCCTGTTTATTTTAATTGTAGGACGTTTTGGAGAGTGGGAAGATTTTAAAAACACCTCAAATTAACACATAACATAGAGTCAAATACTTGAATTTTATTTAACAAAGGCATATTCTTATATACATTTTAAACCAGTATTTGTTGTAACTAAAAATGGCAACATTGCTCAAAATTTCAGTACTTGCCTTATGTGTCTAGGGTAATCTATTTAGTAGTTTGGTCCTTGTTTAATTGCCATATAAAGAGAGATGCAAATAACTTTCATCTATTTATGATTACTGCTGTTAGTGTTTTTAAAATAAATAAACGCATGATATTGCAAGGAAATAACACTAGCTGCCACTTTTGTGTATGCTCATATTTACCCTAGGTTTGTATTAAATTTTCTAAACGTCTGGAACAAGCTGTCTGCCTATATTTAAGTCAGAGCATACTTTTAAAAAACGGGTTTATAACTTAGTAATAATATGTACCGAGTCCTGCATAAAAGAAATCAATTGAATATTTGCTTGATTATTTTCTAAATCTGAAAAATACCACTTACGAGGAGGTTTTGCTTGTGTAAGTGATACCAATTCTATTTTCATGGCTTCTAAAAGTCTTGTATCTGCCATCTGACAATATTCCAAGAACGCATACTTCACGTTGAAGAAGTTCTTTGATTATATAATTCCACCTTACATGTCTTCAGCAGTATATTTGTCGTTTGTGCTAAAAAGCGCTAAACAAAAGGCTGGAGAATCAGAGTTTAACGGCTGAGCCATGATTGTATAACTATAATCCACTTTCACATAGTTAGTAAAATAGGTTTGTATTACTGCTGCCGATTTGGCTACAAATGCGTTTGGGTTTGGTACACCGTTTTCTAATGGTAGAGGAAATCCTATAACCTTATTCGTTTTTTAATTATATTTTACTTTGGATAAAATTATTGCTCCATCCTCAGAAAGCTATATTACTTTTTGTAATTTTCTTCCTTCAAGAAATTAAATCAAAATTAAATTGACCCTACTCTATAAAATGTTTTTGCTCGATTTTTTGTCTGTTTATATATGGATAAACTTGATAATGATGGCAAAATTCCCTGAAGATTTGCATGCGAAGTTTCGTAACAAAACTTTCCAGTACAATAAAATAAATATAGGCTACATTTCTTAAAATCGTCAATATCTGTGTTTTTATTTGATTTGCCCTGATTTATACAGGCTATATCTACAAGTATGTTTAAGGAATTTCTAGTAGGGGTAGAGGTTTTCCTTTGGGGTTTCCCAAACTCTGAGGTCCTCTCTGAAGTCTCATCTGAAGAAGTTTCATCTAAATTTTTTGGATAGTTAAACATATTTTTAAAATATTTCTGAAAATTTCTGGGAAACTTCTTCATTTTGTATTCTGGTGTCATCTATTGATTTTAAAATTCTAATATAATTTGTAATTAAAGGTTGATCATTATTGTGCTTTATTAAATTATTTTTATGCGTATATTAAATAACTATCCTAAAAATTTTACGATATTACCACAAAACTCCTATAAAAATACCAAATACTTCCAAATAATACCAAAAATATCATACTAATGTACACCAAAATACCATCAGCAGTTCACCCCTGGAAAAATGAGGAAACCAACGAAGGTGCCAGTTTACGAAATGTTGTAGCAAACCAAGAACACAAAAAGTGTAACGTAACTTTTTCTATTACATATAAAAATGAACATTTCCATTTGAGCGCAAGATAATTTACAAATAATAAATGTATGAATAAAATTTTCAAATTAAGTGTTCTATGAATGATTACACATCACATAGTCCAGTGTCCTCAGTTGATGATGGTCTTTTATATGGTTGCTGAAGATTTTTTTGCAATTAATTCATTATATTTAGGTGGGTGAAATACAAATATATGTAGAAAGATCTAATTTTTTTAAGAAAAATAAGTAGAGAACCCGTGCTGCTCTGCAGCATTAGGATAGACTATATATGAGAGGGTGTAATTATTACATAAAATCATTTTACACTACTTCCTTCCAGACAATATTAGCTGTGCGTCGGCCGCAGTATTTGGAAAAAATTGAAAGTAAAGTTGATTGTGCACACAAAACTTTCTTCAAACTCAACGAATTTAAACAGTTAATAGCTCAAAAGAAAGGGCTTGATCCACTGAGTGCACTGAGAGTGAAACGATCAAGATCCATTCATTAGAAGAGGAGCTATGAGAATTCGAATTGGTTGAGTGAATCTGTCCCATAAGAAATGTAGGTACAGGGAAGAATCCCGTTTGAGTATAACTTGAGTAAGGTGGGAGTTGAGTAAATTTCAATGATTGATGACATATCTGTCTAAATACCTTTCATTTAAAAAAAATGAAGGAAATCGGCCAGTTAGTTTTCATAATTTTTTTTAATATATAAGATGTTGGCCTTAATAATGGGTTAAGTATGTTTCAATCAACTACCTTCAATCTTAATAACAATTTCTTCAATGTGAAAATATACAACCTTTGCAGTTTAAGTGGTATTTCCTAGAAATATTTATAGTACATAATGTAATATATAAAAAAATATAACTTCTTAACTGCTACAACAACCACAAAGTTTTAAATGTAAATATATTATTCAAAACTACCTTTATTTATTGGATTTTTCAAGTCAAATTGTAAGTCTCTCAATTTATCCAGAAGCTTTTGCTTTTCTAGTCCACAATCTGTTAACTGATTTTCCAAAGATATTATTTTGGTCCGCAAATCTAAAACATAAAACATTGAGTATGTTCATAAAAGGTGTTTTAAATATGTTGCATTTAGTGGTTCAACACATTAAATTTCCAAAAAGATGTGAGCATATTTGATTTTGTATTGCAAAAAAATTAGGAACATTTACTGTAGGAATGTTATTTGTATTGACATAAAATGTATAGTAAACTACTATTCAATAGTTATTTAAAAATTAAAACTATTTAAGCAGTATAAATATCTCAAAAGTATGGCTAATATTTTCGTAATTACCTCTCTGAACCTTTTCGTGTTGCTCCTTAAACTGAATAAAAGCTAAATGCAATTCATTACATTCCTTAATAAGTTTTGCATTATCACATTTGTATGGTTCAGCGCCTATTTGTAAACTATCACGTTCCTATAAAGACATCAAAATTAATACTAGGTAATTGTCTAGAACCTACAAACAATTGTGTATTTAATGTGACAGTAAATTTTTTTGTCATTAACCGAATCTATAAAGTAAGTTTTGGTGAACTCTGATATTTAGAGTACTTTACGCTATTGTACATTTATATGACAACAACCAAACATGTCAAAAGCAAAAATTTGTTTCTATATTCTAACCTCCAAAGCTTGCTGAGATATTTTCATGTATTTTCTTAGACTTTCTGTGGTGATTTTTAGATCGCCAAGAAGTCTTCGAATTAACGGCAGACATTCTGGCCTAAAAGTTTCTGTATAGCCTAAATCGTCTAGTTCTTTACGAACTTGGGCAAAAGATTTTTCCATTTTTCTTTTACATTACCATTAAATTTATATGTCATGGCCAGTTTTGTTAACTCACTTTTATATCACCTATTCATGTTTATACTGTTAATTAATTTTTGATAAGTACAATACAAACAAAAGCTTTCATTCCAATAATATTTACATTAAAATGTTTGTTTTCGGTTTTGTATTTGAAAATTCTTCTTATATTGCATGTAACGGTCTAAACGTTTTAAATATGTAGCCAGTATGGTCGATGGTCGATTATGGCAAGTTTGTAATAATTTTTCGTAATATCATTGTCCTTAGACAATGGTAATATTAAGTCTTCTAACATTATAACAGATATTTCTAAAAAGTTACTCTGTCAGTACTTTATCAGATTTAGCTGATAAATATGTATTGTGTTAATCTTAACCAAAATTATAATATTTTTGATCGGCCTCGTTTTACGAAATATATTACACAAAGTCTAATCATTGTCTAAGGAAAATCTTAGACAATGGTCTAATGTAGTTGATCATATTATTTCCCATGTTAAAAAAATTCTGCATATTTTACCTGCAATTTAACTAGAATACAACAAAGAATGAAAAAAAACAAGGTACTTAATAATAAATTTAACCTTTATATTTACTGTTAGGTACCGATGTAGGGGATTCTGAGGATACATTGATTTTTGATTTTTTAGTGTTATTTTTTTCTGTAGGTAGTCCACCTTCACCAAATTTTTGGAGTTATATTTTCAACCCATTCGTATAACGGTATTTTGTTAAGAGGCTATTTCTAAACCAAGTACTTTGACTTTGGTGAGGCTTGAAAAATTAATAGGCAATTGTCCATTCTATCCTCAGATCTGGGGCAACAATGGACATGCTAAGGGGATACCTTGGGCATATGCTGACTAGAATGAAATTTGTTATTTAGAACCTCAAAATCAAAAAGATATTTATTTCAGAACCAGCAATCCCAAAATATACATTATATAAATAAAAAATATATCACATACATAGAACTATTGCAAAAAAACTTTAACTTCTAAAAAACTAGGCTAAATCTTGCACAAAATGCTAAAAAACTAAGCTAGATAAAGAAAATCTTGGAGGAAATACTTAAATTAATGCAAACTAAACTCAGTAATATCATTGTCTTTTCCTTAGACAATGGTAATATCTACGTTAAAACATATCATATTTTTGAAGCGTGGTCGTGTATCTTCTGTTGCCTTTGGGAGTATTTAAACAACTTTTCCTCGTTAGATATAAAAGAAGAATCTTCGTCCGTTATTTGAAATCTATTTGAGGGAATAAGTCTCTTATAAAAACGAACTTCAAATCCATCCCGAAGTTTGCGTTGTACTCGAGCAACATAATTTCTACCAGATGATGCAGTTTTCCCAGGAACTTTTACAACCATGAAGTCACCTTCCTCAGCATTATTTATGTCCTTGTCCTCTCTTGTTCACATTCATCCCATTCTGAAGACGAATCCTGTGTAATATTTTCATCTATTTCATCGCTCTCAGATAAAGAGCTTTTAACGAGGACTTTCTTCTTTAAAGCGTGAACTTTTTTTAATGCTGGTGACTTTTTTCGATTTTCTAGCTCCTCCTTCACCGGAGTCGGTAGCAATCATGCATCTACCTCTCTTCCTTCCTCTCGAAGCTATTTTTCTCAGACCTGCATTCGGGTATGGAGTAATTAAATCGGGGGGGAGTAAAATAAGTCGATGTGCTTTCATCGTTATTTGCATCTGGTAAAAAGCTACTGGTAGAAGAAACGTCTTTATTTGTTAGTGTGGTACTTTTTATGTTTATGTTATTAGTTCTTTCTTCATTCTTTGGAGCTGGATGGTCAGGGACGGAAGAGCACAAATATTCATGGTCTTGAAATATATTTCTGTCTAATGGAAAAATTCCACTCTTGCGAAAACCCGACTTGATCGATTCAGGTTTAGCAGCTCGATCCCAGGCTTTGGAGCATAACTCTGGTAATGCATGAATAGAAAGAGTTTCATTAGGATGGGTTAACATCCAAGTGTGCACTACCTCGCTAAAATATTTGGGTCGAACACAGACCTATCTAGTGGCTGCAATGTATTAGATGTATGTGGGGGCAGTGTAACGATTGTTATTCCATTTTATTTGCAAAAATCAACTCTCTAAATACTAAGGTGTGACTCGTGGTTGTCTAATATTAATAATACTGGGTTTTCCTTAGAGCATCTAACATTTTTTTTAAAGAACTCCAAAACTTTGAAAAAATTCACTGATGTCATCCACCCAGATTTGTATACCAATCCCATGGATCCTTGCATTGTCCCTGACATCATACGATGTTCATCGAAACGTACTCTAGGAAAAACCCAAATAGGTGGTACTGCGTTCCCATTTGCACATATAATTCCAACTTGCGTTACCAATTCGTCGCGCTCTGTGGACGTAACTTGGCCAACCTGTTTTTCACTCTTTTTTCCAACAACCTTTTGAACTGGTGGTACCGTTGTTACCCCAGTCTCGTCTAAATTATATATCTGACATGGTTGATAATTGTGCCTTTCCGTCACTTTTTCGAGTTTATCAAAAAATTCACCCAGATTGGCTCTGTTGAACGCAGTCATTCGGGCAAGAGAGATGTGACTGGTTTTCTCACTGACAACGTTGGATTTCGCCGCAAAAAATCCGAAAACCATTCTGAACCTGCAATTTCACTTGTTTTCCATGAATCTGGGACTTTCAATGAATTTCTTATTGTAAACTGGAACGCCAACTGCCTCGTTTTTTTGTGCGTGAGTCCATAAAACATACTGGAACTTTTCAGTAGATATTGTTCTAGTATTTTCTCCATAGTATCAGGAAATATCTGTCGATTCTTAAAGTTTGGCTTAAATGAAATATTTTGAATTTCATTTTCCATTACATTTTTACGTAAATTGCTAACCGGGACTTTTTAACATGATGGAGTTCAGCCACTTTTCTGAGACTGCCTACATGCACGGAGAGTTGTTAGTAGTTGTTTGTAGGAGTTGACAAAATGGACAAGTTGGGGATACAGCGGACACCGTACACTATATCCCCTATTTACATTTTATTATTTTTTTATATTTATTTGAAAAAACAAAAACTATTTCAAGAGAATATGATCATCAATGGCTCTGAAATAACTAACATTATGTAATCTCAATGTCGCATTTGAAAAAATACATAACCGATAGCATTGCAAAACGTTAGCACTTACCATAAATCTTCTAACAAAACCTTTAAAAAACGAAAATTCACTATAAAAACGACAGGCGTCTTCACATGGCAAAGAGCATTAGCAAACTGATTCTTCGCCAAAAGACACTCGAACACTCGCACTGTGGCAGAGCAGTATCGCAATTTAGGCGGAAAATTTGAAGGTGTCCATTTTACCCACTTGTCCAATGTATCCTCAGTCTCCCTTACCTATTGCATGTCGAATTTAGTGCTTCTCTTTTTTCTGAATCCTTTAATCCTTTAAAATTTTGTACAATTACAAATTTTAATTTTTGCTATAGGTATTTAAATTAGACTCCTTAAATACAAGCAAAGGTACACCGACACCTTGTATTTATTATTTTGAAAGCATTCCAAGGAGACATTATGCCACAAAAGCCAAACTAATTAATTAACATATCATATTACGTACAAGTAAATATTTTATAAGGTGTATTCTAGGTATTTTGTGATAGTTATAGCGTGTTGATTAAAAATTGGGCGTTTACAAAATTATTTTCGAGTTTTTATGTGTAAAGCTGTAGCAAGCCGGCAAATATAGCAGCTTCCGGTATGCTTAGTATGTCCAAATGCATCCTCTGGCAAGTAAGTTCCTGAGGACCCAGTTAGTTATGTATCATGAAATATTGGGTACCCCAACATATCTTCTATGCCAGTCTTGAATTGCTGGCATGGCAACTTGTTTTGAAGGCCTGGCAGGAAAGTTTGAAGACTGTGGGTATGCTTGGCAGTTAACGGATTGTTCTCAGAATAAACAGTATAAGCTGCTAGTGAGGCAATATCCAACATTGCTAGGGGCCATCGAAATGTTTTCGTTTTTGTTGTGTAAAGGTCAGGACCCACTTGTCATACACAACTCCGATCCGATTTGGCTCCAAAAAACGGATCGGTGCGGGATCGGTGTGGGATCGGAAGGGATAATCACACATGTCCTATACGCTTCCGAGTTCTTTCCGATTTCCAGCTCCGACTCGATACATTCGCCAGTCTCGATTCAATTAAAATCGCGAAACGTTCTTTGTAAAAAATGTTCAAAAATTTTAGCAACTGCGATTTAGCCATGGTGGCACTTTGTGTAGAAGAGGAAGATGAAGAAAACCGGAGAGATTTCATAGAGAACAGAGGAAAACGCAGATTTTGAGTACATTCTAGAGACATTTTAGAATGTCGATGGCGGCGTTTAATCTGTTAGAACTTAAACTCCAAGAAACTTTGTCCAAGCAAGACACATATTTTAGACAAGCAATCACTTCTAGACACCGTTTGGCAGTTTTTTTGAGGTAATACACTAACTTACTTTCCTTACGTTAATTTATTTTCTAATTCCAAGAATTTGAGGTAAACTAAAAAAAGGGAAAATAAAAAATGGAACGGTATATTGTATTTCAAACAGAAAACCTCATTACAAGTTAAAAAATGAAAGGTCGGCGTCTTCTTCTCCGGTGATGGCTGGCGCATTTGATGTTGATGCAGCATGGTTTGAAATATGTGGAGGTTCATATACATCTGCATATGGTTCATTTTCTTCTGGTGATGTTATGTGCGCAAGTGTCGAGGCAGAGGGCGTGTGGGCTGATGTTGACGGATACATATAGGTCATGATATTTCGTTGTTGGTTATTCGAATGAATCTGCTGCAATTGGTACTCTTGCAACACATTAAAAATCTTTCCTTTAGCAGCATGTAGATGGACAGGATCAAGAGATTTGAGTGATGGTGCGATTCCGGCCAAAAAAGCATCAACAGAATGTGGTTCAGAATTTTGATTTTGTGAATTTGGCGTATTTGTCAAATTGGCGGCGCTGCTCTAGATTTTTTTCTCAGCCAATATGTATGTCATTAGAGGAGATGATGAGAATTCACTTCAGTAATTAACTTCCGTTAACGTCCTGTAGATAAAGGCAGAAACTTGATTGGTTGGAGTTGTGGCCGGTGGCATTGGCGAGAGTTCAGTAGTCTCCTCAGGTTCATCAGTATTACTAACATCTGGTGGTTGCTGCGTTTCCTGGGTGGAGTGCTGCTGTTGTGATTCGGAGTTCGGATGTTATGATTAGGAGTTCTGATGTGATTCATTACTGGATTCAGGTTCTACATCATCGTTTTCTTCATATGGAATGTTACTTAAACCTTTCCGCTCGGCGAGATAAGGAATTAAGAACTCAAGGATATCCTCAGCATACTTGTACTTAGAGGTTGATGTAGTCTTCTATCAAGATTTTGTTTTCCCTTTTTGTCGAGCTCTGCGTAAACTGTCTCGAATACCGTTTTTTTGCATTCTTCTTATTGACCTACAAGTTCACCCCATCCCCTCACCCTGAAAATTTAGTGAACAACCACCCTCTCCCAGTCGTCGAACACTGCAAAATTCTGGAAAAAATATTCGATTCTCGACTTCCTTGGAAGCACCATGTCCGAGAAACCAGAGGATACTGCCTAAAACTCTTGAATATCATCAAAACACTTTCCCACTACCAGTGGGGAGCTAGCTCCTGAAAGTATACCGGGCTCTCATTCGATCCAAACTACATTATGGCAGTATCGCATATATGTCAGCATACAAAAACGTACTGAAAACCCTGAACTCTGTACACAATACTGCCATCCGACTTTGTTTAGGCACATTTCGCTCTAGTCCAACCGAGAGCCTAGGCCTTGAATCCAATGAACCTCCACTCTGGCTCAGACGTCAATATCTCCTCTTTTCTTATGCAGCCACGACCTCATCCGACCCCTCTCATCCAGTTTCCTCTTTATTAACCAGAATACTTCACATTATTAGCTCCCCGCCACCCAACCCGCGCATACGAACCATATCCCTCCTTCTTCAAAAATTAAAAACTCACACTCAATTATCCCTAACAAGCCCCAACCCCATCCCACATAACTCACCCTGGACCAAAACAGTCCCAAGATGTAACATCTCACTCACCATGTTCAGCAAGGAAGAAACCAGTCACGAACTCATAAGGAAATCCTTCTTAGAAATCATAATTTCGAAGAATTACGACCGGATCCTCTTCAATGACGCTTCAAAAATCGAGCCTGGTGTCGGATGTGTTGTTATCACTACGCAAACAGCCGTGGAATCCTACCGAATCCCAGCCTCTTGTAGCGTTCATACCCGTGAACTATTCGCCATTTTACAAGCCTTCAATCTTTGCGTAATCCCCTATCAACAATTTGCTATTTGTACAGACTCTCTCTCATCTATTCAATCCATCAACAATTTATTCACAAATCATTCGCTCGTTCAACACATCCACGACACCTATCAAACCCTTATTTCTCATGATGTAACTATCACTATTATATGGTTTCACTCACACATTGGTATAACTGGTCATGAAAACGATGATCGCTTTGCTAAAGGCTGCCTCATCCCCCACTACACCTATATTATTCTGCAAATTTCTAAAGACCTAAAATTCGCTATGAAAAAACGTATACGGAAGAAATGGCTAAACCACTGGAACCATTCCGCAACACTCTTAAGGAAAATACATCCGAATATTGAACAGTTTGACATCCCCGATCTATGGAGAAACGAGAAGGTCGTCGCAAGAAGACTGCGAATTGGTTACACATGGCTCCTTATGACCTCTTCTTCCCAGCCAAACTGCCAACACTGCCAATCTCTACTTGACATTCAACACATTCTCGGAGATTGCCCCTACTATAATAAAAGACGTCACCAGCATGGAATGAAAACCGACCTTAAGGATATCCTAACTAGTAGACACCAAATCACCATAGCTATCCAGTTTCTAAAAGAAGAGAACCTTCTGAATATAATTTAAAGACTTGTAGTTTATTATTGTTTGTAATTATTTTCACATTATATATTGTTACGAAACAGAACACTGGTATAGTCCCTGAACCCGACTCTGTCTAAGCCATGTATAAAAGTTAAAATTATGGCAGATGGGCAGGGATTTCTTAGAATTGTTTATGATTGTGATTATCTTATCTAGATATTGTTTTTGTGGCCAGTCTTATCTAGAAAATGCGAGGGCCAATTGTTTTTGTGTAAGCCGCAATCTAGGATTATCTAGTAAAAAAGGCACTAATATATATAGAGGACCGACCAGCAGATCAGTTTTGGTTTAAAAAGTGATCTCGGCAAATAAACAAGAATACACCGAAATAGCGAACAGTAAAGTGTTGATATAAATTAATAATTAAGGTTGTGTGTATATAAATTAAACTTAAGTGAATAGTTAAATGTATATAGATTAAGTGTTAGTGAGTAGTTTAGTGTTCAAATAAATTAGTAAGTAGCCATACCGTGTGTTTAAAGTTTATCCCACCCGCAATAAAAACGTTTTAATAAATAAGAAAAACATTACACTGGTGTGAGGTGTGGGGTAATATAAATAAATTGCTACGTAAAAATGGCTAAGAGACTATGTGACTTGAAAGTGGCTGAGCTAAGAGCAGAATTGAAAGATCAGATGCTGGAATTGTGGCGAGCTAGGGCATGTACGTAGTTCGTGTAAGCGCCCCAGGACTCCTGCAAACCAAGAACCCCAGTCACAGGGAAATTAGAACGGGTCGGCTACGAGGGGGCAGCACCGACCCATGATCGTTCCAAAGACCCTCTCATACTGATAGCTTCTCTCAGATGTCGCAGCGACAGTGTATATGTAGATGGAGAAGTGAATGGCAAGAGATATACTCTGCTGGTAGACACTGGATGAGCAACTAGAACCATTATACGACCAGAAATAATAAACTCCAAGAAGAAGCTTTTACCAACGAGACTGCGGACCGCCACGGGTGAGAGTGCCAATGTTCACGATGAGACACAAATCCAATGGGAATTGGCGCAGAAAAGTTCAAGCATACGGTAATCGTAGCTGATATTGATGAAGACGTGATTCTGGGAATGGACGTAATGAATGTACATGGTTTCCAATTAGACTTTAGAAACAGGACCATTAAAGTGGGTTCCGAGGAGGTATTCCTTCATCCATATGAAGGCAGCGCGATGTTGGTAGCTATACAGGAAGATACCGTTCTACATGCACGAAGCGAAACCATGATAGTAGCACGGCTACAGGGAATCATGGAGGAAGGTACACCGGTTATGATGGAGCCAAGGAACCACGACGAAGAAGTTGGCAAATGAGTACTGATTGAAAAAGGATTGGTTACGTCGGCGAAAGAGATCCCAGTACGTGTGATAAACGTGAATGATTACCCAGTTACCATCAAGAAGGAAACCAGGATTGGGTTCTGCGTAGCATTGACGTCTATAGTTCGTCAAACAACGACCACTGACAATTCTAATGCCAAATTCGAACAGATGTTATCAGTAGCTGGTCAATCTTTGGATCGGGCTGAAAAAAAGAGAATGAGAGAAAATTCTCTTGCAGTATCGAGACCTATTCGTACCAAAAGGAGGAAAGACTGGTTCAACATCAGCCGTTAAACACAAAATCGATAATGGTAATGCTAAGCCAATTAGGCAATCAGCTTGGAGACTACCACGAGAGAAGAGAGATGAAGCTGGAAGAATAATTCGAGAGATGGCTGAAGAAAAAGTGATAGAACCATCTACTAGTCCATGGATGTCTCCAGTAGTGCTCGTCAAGAAAAAGGATGGAACTACGAGATTCTGCGTGGATTATCGCCAGCTTAACAACGTGACGAAGAAAGACAGCTATCCTCTACCTCGAATTGACGATATGCTAGATACTTTGGCCGGCAGCAAACTGTTTTCCACCTTGGACCTGAAGTCTGGTTATTGGCAAGTGGAAATGGACCCAGAAGACAAAGAGAAGACTGCTTTTACCACCGAATCTGGATTATGGCAATACAACGTCATGCCATTCGGGCTCTGTAATGCGCCTGCGACATTTGAAAACCTGATGGATAATGTCTTGAGAGGGTTGCGTTGGAAGACATGCCTGATCTATTTGGACGACATCGTAGTACTGGGGAAGATATTTGACGAACACCTAAAGAATTTGGAAGACGTATTCAAACGACTCCAAGCTGCCCAGCTCATGTTAAACCCGAAGAAATGTCAGTTGTTCCAAAACCGAGTCAACTATCAAGGTCATATAGTGAGCAATGAAGGAGTGGCGGTGGATCCAGAGAAAATTGCTTCCATTCAGCAATGGCCGCAACCAACCGACAAACATCACATTAGGAGTTTCCTTGGACTTTGCACGTATTATAGAAGATTTATCAGGAAGTTTGGAGATATTGCCAATCCTCTAACTCGACTTACAGAAGAATCAAGAGCTTTCCAATGGGACGAAGACTGTCAAACGGCTTTGGAAACCTTGAAAAGGCATTTAACCTTGGCCTCAATATTAGGATATCCATTACCAGAGGGAGACTTTATTCTTGACACTGACGCAAGCAACGTATTAATTGGTGGAGTGCTCTCTCAGATCCAAGGAGGACATGAAAGAGTGCTGGGATATTTCAGTAAAGTTCTCTCCAAACCAGTACGAAACTACTGCGTCACAAGAAGAGAACTTTTGGCGGTAGTGAAGTCCATGGAACACTTTTACCAGTATCTCTATGGTACGAAGTTTTTAATCCGGTCTGATCATGCAGCACTCAAGTGGTTGATGCAGTTCAAGAATCCCGAGGGCCAAATCGCTAGATGGATTGAACGACTTCAAGAGTACGATTTCAACATCGAGCTGGTGTGAGTTACCGAAATGCCGACTCCCTGCCCAGACGGCCGTGCCCAACAGACTGCGCCCACTGCAACAAGGCGGAATCTAGGGAAGCTGCAGTTTCAAGAACTACAGTAGTCAATGAAGAATGGTCAACCACCAGGATCAGAGAAGATCAGGAGAATGATCCTTGCCTAAACAAGATTCGGCAGTGGAAGGAAGAAAATCGGCGAACTACCCGGCAAAATAAGTCAAGATTTTCACCGAAACTCAAGGCGTATTGGGCTCAGTGGGACTCCCTTGTCCTGGAAGAAGGGTTGTTGAAAAGAGTCCTTGAGAACGATGATGGTTCCGAGTCGAGAAGACAGCTAGTTATCCCTAGAACGAGAGTAGCTGAGGTACTGAAGAAGTTACACGACAGTCCTTCGGAAGGTCATCTGGGTGTGAAGAAAACCCTTCAGCGAGTCCGTGAAAGGTTTTATTGGATGAACAGCTCCGACGATGTGAAGGACTGGTGTAAGAAATGTACGACTTGTGCTACGAGTAATGGACCACATCGCAAGAGAAAGGCACCCATGAAACAGTATAATGTTGGAAGCCCTTTCGAAAGGATTGCTTTAGACAGAAAATGGTGGTAAATACATCCTGGTTGTAATGGATTATTTCACAAAGTGGGTGGAAATTTACGCTATCACGAACCAAGAGGCCACAACTGTCGTGGATATATTGGCGAAAGAATTTATCAGCCGATATGGAGTGCCATTGGAAGTTCACAGTGACCAGGGAAGAAATTTCGACATCCATTTATTCCAGGAGATATGCGAGAAGGTGGGAATGAAGAAGAGCAGGACAACAGCATTACATCCACAGTCAGATGGAATGGTCGAAAGAATGAACAGGACTATTGGAAAATACTTGTCCAAAGTAGTTTCCAGCCATCAGAGAGATTGGGACCAGTATCTGGTTCGAACAAATCTTCAAGTTACCAGCGACAGAATGAAAAGTCGGTACGAGACGCAGGTCACAGTAGGTGGTTTTAAAGGAGGGGACAAATTATGGTTACACAACCCGACGATGAGAAAAGGATTTTCTCCAAAATTACAAAAATCCTAGGAAGGTCACTTCAGAACAACGACAAGATTTGTTCACTCTCCCGGAAGATTATTCACTGGCATACAATATCCCCGCCCGTCTCAGGAACGCACGAGGGTTGGCATTCGTCTTCCGTAATCTTACGAACTCGCACACCGAAGCAGATACTAAGTACGGTCCTGTAACCTTATGTTAACGGAGTTAAAAAATTGGCGAGCGCGCCAAATTCTGAGAAGGTCTATTGGGATTTATTGTGACAGTTTTTATAGACATTTTCTCGGAAGGTCTTTTAGGGATTGAGCCGGCAATCGAGAAATATCGCGAAAGGCACTTGTTTTGTGTAAGCCGCAGTCCAGAATTCTTTAGTAAAAAAGGCACTAGTATATAAAAAGGACCGATCAGCGAACCGAGTTAGTTGATAAAGTGATCTTGACAAATAAACAGTAAATAAGTGAATATAAACTAATAATTAAGTTTGTGTGCATATAAATTAAATTTAAGTGATTAGTTAAGTACATATAAATTAAGTGTTAGTGAGTTAGTGTTTAAATAAATTAGTAAGTAGCCATATCGTGTGTTTAAAATTTATCCCACCCGTTTATTGTTTAAATAAATAACAAAAACATTACATTGGTGTCAGAAGTGGGATAATATAAATAAATTGCTACGCAAAAAAATGGCCAAGAGACTATGTGATATGAAAGTGGCGGAATTAAGAGCAGAATTGGAAGATCGTGAGCTGAAAACGTCCGGTAAGAAAAGTGAATTAGTAGAAAGACTTAAAGTGCCACTGGAAAATGACGGCTTTGATCCAGAAACAGTTTTATTTAATGACGAGGCTTCCACCTTAATCTCGTCAATTTCTGCTAACATTGACGAGAAGATTTCTGCTAACATTGACGAGAAGATTTCTGTTATGAAGAACGACATTTCTGCTAACATGGACGAGAACATTTCTGCTATGAAGAATGATATTTCTACAGATATCTTATCATTGAAAAATGACATTGCTGCTGAAGTCGAGAATAAAATTTCGTCCCTAAAATCAGACATGGAGAATAAAATGACAACGATAGAAAATCAGATGGACGAGAAAATCAAGGAGTAAGAGACAAAGATTGCCGATTTAAGAACACAAGGAACTTCAGCAGAAGAAAAGAAGATCGAGATCTGCAAGCCAGAAACACAAACCAAGATAGATGATATTGGCAGTTTTACCCGAGTCAAGGCCCCAACGTTCGATGGAAAAATGTCTTGGACCAATTATGTGAAACTATTTGAAGCAGCCTGTAGAGTGAATAATTGGTCCGATAGAGAGAAGGCAGTGAACGTAACCATCGCGCTTCGGGGAGATTCCTTAGATATACTTCAGACGATACCTCTGGAAGAAACGGATGATTTCGAGCTGCTGAAGAAGAGGTTGGACATGCGGTACGGTCACGAACATCTAGAACATTTGTACCAGTCCCAACTGAAGAACCAAAGGCAGAAACGTGACGAAACCCTTCAAGAGTATGAAATGGATATTGCCCGACTAGATCGATTTGCTTATCCATCAGCACCAGAGAACATGATGGAATGTTCGAGCATCCAGGTCTTTATTGACGGCTTGTGTGACCATGCTATGGAGAAGACGCTTCGATTAGCCCATCCTAAAACATTGGTCGATGCATTGACTGCAGCTCTTGAATATGAAGCAGCCACGATGGCTTCGGGATACAACAAAGATAGGACCATACAGGAAGAAGGTGACGATGACAGAGTTGACTAGATCGTCAACTTGTTGAAAGGTATAGTAGACAAGAAGCCGAAGAAAATCAGGTGCTGTAATTGTGGCGAGCTAGAACATGCATGCAGTTCGTGTAAGCGTCCTACGATTCCCGTGAACCAAGAACCTCTTAAATGCAAAGCAGCCAAGAAAAGTTCGCGGTACAACAAAGGTAGGACCATGCAGGAAGAAGATGACGATGACAAACTTGATCAGATCGTCAACTTGTTGAAAGGTATGGCAGACAAGAGGCCGAAGAAGATCAAATCTCGGAAGTGTGGCGAGCTAGAGCACGTACGCAGTCTGTCTAAGCGCCCCAAGACTCCTGTAACCCAAGAACTCCAGACACAGGGGAAATCAGACAGGGGTGAACATCCAGCTGATGTGAATCACCGAAAAGCCAACTCCTTGCCTAGACGGCCATGCCCTGTAGACTATTCACAATGAAACAAGTCGAAATCTAAGGAAGTTGCAGTTTCAAGAATTACAGTAGTAAATGAAGAATGGTCACCTACCAGGATCAGAGAAGACCAGGAGAATGATCCTTACCAAAATATGATCCGGAAATGGGAGGAAGAAAATCGGCGACCTACATGGCAAGTGTCAAGATTTTCACCGAAACGCAAGGGGTATTGGGCTCAGTGGGACTCATTTGTCCTGAAAGAAGGGCTGTTGAAAAGAGTCCTTGAAAACGATGATGGTTCTGAGATGAGAAGACAGCTAGTTATCCCGAGAACAAGAGTAGCTGAGGTACTGAAGAAGTTACACGACAGTCCATCGGGAGGTCATCTGGGAGTGAAGAGAACCCTTCAGCGAGTCCGTGAAAGGTTTTATTGGATGAACAGCTCCGACGATGTGAAGGAATGGTGTAAGAAATGTACGACTTGTGTTAAGAGTAATGGACCACATCGCAAGAGAAAGGCACATATGAAACAGTATAATGTTGGAAGCCCTTTCGAAAGGATTGCTTTAGATATCGCTGGACCATTTCCGACGACAGAAAATGGTGGTAAATACATCCTGGTTGTAATGGATTATTTCACAAAGTAAGTGGAAATTTACGCGATCCCGAATCAAGAGGCCACAACTGTCGCGGATGTACTGGTGAAATCATTCATCAGCCGATATGGAGTGCCCTTGGAAGTCCACAGTGACCAGGGAAGAAATTTTGAAAGCCATCTATTCCAGGAGATTTGCGACAAGCTGGGAATGAAGAAGACCAGGACAACAGCATCACATCCACAGTCAGATGGAATGGTCGAGAGAATGGACAGGACTATTGGAAAATACCTGTCCAAAGTAGTTTCCAGCCATCAGAGAGATTGAGACCAGTATCTTTCCCTATTCGCATTGGCTTATCGATCTGCCGTCAATGAGTTCACGGGTGAAACACCTGCGAAAATCCTGTTTGGACGTGAAATGAGGCTTCCTTGTGACCTGGAATTTGGCTGTCGGCCTGGAGAATATTTAGCAGGCGAAGACTACGTGATCGAATTGAGAAGAAGGCTGGACGATATTCATGAATTAGTTCAAACAAATCTTCAAGTTGCCAGCGACAGAATGAAAAGTCGGTACGACACGCAGGCCACAAGAGGCGGATCTAAAGAAGGGGCAAAGTATGGTTACACAACCCGACGAGGAGAAAAGAATTTTCTCTAAAATTACAAAAATCCTGGGAAGGTCCATACTTAATCAAGAAAAAGATCAATGATGTTATATATCGCAACGGAAAACCAAAAGTAGTTCACCAAAACAGACTAGTTCCATTCGAAGGAGACCATGACCTGAAGGAAGGAGTAAACCTTATTCGAGATGTGTCTGACCCTACCTTCGAGGAATTTATGGGCACGTATGGAGATACCGGGAAAGCTAGATATGGAGTCACTTCGGACCAACAAAAAGATTTGTTCACTCTCCCGGAAGATTATTCACTGGCATACAACATCCCCGCCCGTATCAAGAACGCACGAGGGTTGGCAACCGTCTTTCGAAAGAAGTTCGGGCAATTAGAAAAACTTGGAGGCCAGATTCCAGCCCCTGGCAAGACACTGAAACTGAAACATAATTCGCGGTACGTCTTCTACGTAGTAACTAAAAATGAATTTTAAGATAGATCTACCTACCGCGATCTGTGGGAAGCACTTCGAAACCTACGAGACCATGTGTTAGAATCCAGCGTGAAGAAACTGGCTATACCTAAGAGAGCGAGTAACCAGTTGGATTGGCGAATCATCAGGAACATGGTAGAGGTTATCTTCCAAGATACCGGTGTCCAGATATTAATTTGCAGCTTAAACCCCCGTTATCAGTATCCGATGAAGACGGTGCCCTGTTATTTCCATAGGATTGGAAAGTGTAGAAATGGAGCCAGTTGTCGATTCAAACATCCAGTCTCGGCTACACAAAAGTTCCTGGAGGAACTTTCATTTAAGGATGGGGTAATGTAACGAACTCGCACACGGAAGCAGATAATAAATACGGTCCTGTAACCTTATGTTAACGGAGTTAAAAAATGGCGAGCGCGACGAATTCTGAGAAGGTCTATTGGGATTTATTGTAACAGTTTTTATAGACATGTTCTCGGAAGGTCTTTTAAGGATTAAGCCGGCAATCGAGAAATATCGCGAAAGGCATTTGTTTTGTGTAAGCCGCAGTCCAGAATTCTCTAGTAAAAAAGAAACTAGTATATAAAAAGGACCGATCAGCGGACCGAGTTAGTTGATAAAGTGATCTTGACAAATAAACAGTAAATAAAAGAATATAAACTAATAATTAA
Source organism: Galeruca laticollis (assembly GCA_963921935.1). Taxonomy (NCBI): domain Eukaryota; kingdom Metazoa; phylum Arthropoda; class Insecta; order Coleoptera; family Chrysomelidae; genus Galeruca; species Galeruca laticollis. Next base: position 50,524,418 of record OY998179.1, on the reverse strand, counting down.
GTTTGTGTGCATATAAATTAAATTTAAGTGATTAGTTAAGTACATATAAATTAAGTGTTAGTGAGTTAGCGTTTAAATAAATTAGTAAGTAGCCATATCGTGTGTTTATTTCACGAGATCACTTTATCAACTAACTCGGTCCGCTGATCGGTCCTTTTTATATACTAGTGCCTTTTTTACTAGAGAATTCTGGACTTCGGCTTACACAAAAATAAATGCCTTTCGCGATATTTCTCGATTGCCCGCTCAATCCTTGAAAGACCTTCCGTGAACATGTCTATAAAAATTGTCAGAATAAATCTCAATAGACCTTGTCAGAATTCGACGCGCTCGCCATTTTTTTAACTCCGGTAACATAAGGTTACAGGACCGTACTTAATATCTGCTTCGGTGTGCGAGTTCGTAACATTAAGAAGTTCGTGCATTTAGAAAAACTCGAAGATCAGATTCCAGCCCCTGGCAAGACACTGAAACTGAAACATAATTCGCGGTACGTCTTTTACGTGGTAACTAAAAATGAATTTCAAGATCGATCTACCTACCGCGATGTGTGGGAAGCACTTCGAAACCTCTGAGACCATGTGTTAGAATCCAGCGTGATGAAACTGGCTATGCCTAAGATAGCGAGTAACCAATTGGATTAGCGAGTTATCAGGAACATGGTGTCCAGATATTAATTTGCAGCTACAACCCCCGTTATCAGTATCCGATGAAGACGGTGCCCTACTATTTCCATAAAATCGGAAAGTGTAAAAATGGGGTCAGTTGCTTAAACATCCAGTCTCGGCTACAGAAAAGTTCCAGAAGGAACTGCGATTTAAGGAGGGAGTAATGTTACGAAACAGCACACTGGTATAGTCCCTAAATCCAACTCTGCCTAAGCCATGTATGAAAGTTAAAATTATGGCGGATGCGCAGAGATTTCTTAGAATTGTTAACGATTGTGATTATCTTAACTAGACATTGTTTTTGTGACCAGTCTTATCTAGAAAATACGAGAAAGCTAATAAGCACTAATATATATATATATATATATATAAAGGACCGACCAGCAGTTCAGTTTTAGTTCAAAAAGTGATCTCGGCAAATAAACAAGAATATACCGAAATAGCGAACAGTCAAGTGTTGATATAAATTAATAATTAAGGTTGTGTGTATATAAATTAAATTTAAGTGAATAGTTAAGTGTATATAGATTAAGTGTTAGTGAGTAGTTTAGTTTTCAAATAAATTAGTAAGTAGCCATACCGTGTGTTTAAAGTTTATCCCACCCGTAATAAAAACGTTTTAATAAATAAGAAAAACATTACAATATTTATAATCTATTGTAAATTGCTGTAACTTTGTGCTAATGACCATAGCTGTCTCTCTGATTTAAAAATAAAATTGATACGCCACTGGTCGGTTTCTTTTGGATATTTCATCAGTTTTTTTATATATTTTTAAACTGGCTTTGGAAGAAATATACACATAAAACATTCTAATTCGAGCGCCAGCGGAGATGGGATACCAACTATTAGTGTGTTATAAAAACTACGAGATATAATTTACGATTTATTGGTGTTTTTTTAGTGAACCCGATTAGGTTTGGTTTAAAAATTGGGGTGAACTTTTTTTTAGCTGAAACCAGTTTAAAGAAAAAATTTTTCAGTATAAACACAAAATCAGAAAAAATTTTTGCGGAAAAGTATCATTTCCCGACTTTAGAATAACTGAAATTCGTTATATGAAGACTTTGGGTGGATTTTTTTTGCTGAAACCAGTTTCAAAAAAAAATTGTTTTTTCAGTATATATGCCTCCCCAAACACAAAATCATAAAAAATTTTCTGCGGAAATGCACCATTTTCCCGACTTTAGAATAACTGAAACCAGTTACATGAAAACTTTTTTATGCTTTATATTTCAAACACTTTCTTAAACATAACTACGCAAAAGAACTCCTGCGGAAATATGTGATTGTCCTACCAGGTGTTATTTGTACAGTGGTTGTGCCTTGCAGATAAATGAAAACTTATTTTTGTTAAGTATATATAATATATGCGAAATGAGACAACATACTCAGAAAAAATATTTATTAAATAACATCTTTAATGTCAAATGACATTTTTAAAACTAAATTTTGTAGAAATTATCGGAAATAAGACTGAAATTAAACTGTACACTTTTAAGAAAAAACTTATAAACATATAATATGTACCAGTATCAAATAAAGGAACAAAATTTGCCTTGCGGAATAACTCTCTAAAGTCGAAATCTAAAGTCACCGTACTTAATTCTAATTGAATTTATTAGTTCAACCATTGGATCTAACTTATGCTTCTTACAATACCGCCTCCAAAGGTATTCACAAAGTTTGTCAGGAAACTCATCTTCAGGAATATGCTGACCTCTCAAATACCTTTTCGCTGCATTCCATTGAGATTCTATCCTCTGAGTATGTGTCCCATCATCCGCCACAAATTCCACGCTATGATTTACTGTGTGATGAATATAACCATAATTGGAAAGTCCACTGTCAGCTTTCCAATCATCCTTATGAATAATAGATCCCACTGTCACATGAATTTTAATAATTTCTACAAGGGTACAGATCTTCTGAGTTTTGAGCGATCATTCCCAAAACCCAATGACCCTCCATAACTCGTCAACGATTGTACTTCCTTTTCCCAAATTTCGATTCGTCAATCTAAAAATAAAAAAAAAATTTATTCAATTTGTTGATGTGTTATTAAAATATAAACCTTAAAATATTAAGTTGAGTTTAATCCTCTTCCCGACCTTTAACACATATCAATGAATAATATCTATTCCTATCAGCTTAATATCGCTTAAAATCTCAAGACACAAATCTGCACTATGATTCCTGGCCCTCCAATTTTCGGCAGAGATGCCTGCATTGAAGTAAAAGCACTGGTAACCATCTCCCTACAATACTTCATCTGAGCAGCTATTGTTGCCATTGATAAACTCCCTTCTAAACCACTTACACCAACACATATCTGTTCATATGATTCTCCGTGAGCGAATCCAAAAAGAATCCTGCATATAAATATTTAAGAAAAAAAAGTTTAAATAGTCTTACCTACCTAAACTCTTTTTCTGGTGAAAGATGACTATTTTCAAAGCAGGTTTCCTTTGCAACAGATAACGAATGTCTGCATTGTTGTCGTTTAGAACATCTATATATTCCCAAATCTATTTCTGAAAAATAATAATGCGAAAATATATCCATATTACTCGTATGTCCTTTACATTTTGTCTTACAGTAAAGTGGTCGAGGTATTAAGCCTTCATTTTTCGCAAATTCATAAGCTTTCTGTCTAGTTTTAGGTAGACTTTGCTCAGTTATAACAAAAATAAGACATCATTTAACCACTAGGTATCCGTATTTCTACTCCTATACCAAGGATTATACTAACAATAATAAAGCTCATATCTTAATGACATTTAAAAACCTATTGAACGTTTTTGTACATGCCTTTTTACAGAGTCGCCTATTAAAGTTCGAATCAATCTAAATCTACAATATTTTATCAATAAATGAAAATGGTATATTTCCGCATGAAGTTTTTTGCGTGTTTATGTTTAGAAAATTGTCTAAAATGTAAAACCGAAACGTATTTTCTTGTAACTGGTTTCAGCTATTCTAAAGTCGGAAAAATGAAAATTATGCATTTTCGCAAAAAATAGAGTCTTTCTGTTTGAAAAATATTCCTAATGGTAGATAAACGAATATTTCTTACATAACTGGTTTCAGCTAAACGAAAGTTGATCCAAATATTGAAGAAATGAGGACAATAATTATCTTTTTATTTTGTTGTTGGGAAAAGAAGAAGGTAAATACTTATACTAACAGCGTGATTTTAATAGTGACTACAAATATTTCGCTGGACCTATCCAATAAAGATGGAACCTCAAGCCAGTACAAGCAGTGACGATAAGAATACATTGAAATGTGGTCGCAAACAATTAGTACTCCAATCCAAACGGATAGTGTGTAACGTTATACTGTATATTGTGATAATAAATATTATACTCGCTTATTGTCGTCTGTTTATCAGTACTCCCAGGTACACAACATTTCTTTAGCGTTCCATTCACATTAAGCTCTTAGCACGACAGCACAATCTGTATATACAACTATATGAGTGAATAATTTTTGAATTAGGTTTAGATGAACAAACTATCAAACACCATTGCAACCTGCTTTGCTCCACATTAGACAACAATAAGAAATAAAAATACCAAATTGAAGTAAACTTTTAGATTTCGGCCGTGAATAGAGATGGCGCTAGAAACCGTATTTTATTTCACCAATCTAAGTGCCCAGTGCCTGCGTGACCTTGCCAGCGTCTTCCGTCCCACGTGGCGAAAAAAAAACGTTGATTGGAAAACGCGGCTTAAATCATCATGGCATTATATTCTGTTTATTGCTAAATATTTTACTATTTTTCAGAGAGAATGTAATTGATAGATCAAATTAATACAAAACCATTTATAGATCCGATTCTGTCTAATTCCCCACCTGTCTACAGGGTGTAATAAAAAAGGAGGTCATACATTAAACCACATAATCTGGAGATAAAAATAACTTGATTGAACCTAACTTACCTCAGTACAAAAAAAGTTACGTTTCTTGTTTTTCCGTTAACAATCCATAATAAAATACCATCCAACTAAAGCTCTTGAGCGATTGTTAAATGATAGGGATGTTGCTTTAATCTTCTCCAAACCTACAGCGTATTATGACGGTTATTGAACCAGAAGGTCACTAATAAACTTAGTAAGGTTAATCAGTGAAAGTGAACCACGATTCTTTAGGGAATACGTTTATTTGGGTAATTAATAAAACACGTTCAGAATAGAACGCTAAGAAATTGTAAAACAATCAACTCGGACAAGGTTAATAAACTCAATGTAAAGAGTGTTAACGGACTGAAGAATATTGATTCAGCATGTATAAATAGTTTAATTCTGTATAGTAAACATTAGTTGTATTTCTTACTCGTAAGTGTAACTCTAGTCATCGACATGTTGACGATGGTCATGGTTAATTCTTATTATCTGTGTTAAGTATATTATATCCCAGTGAGCCTTTAAACATATGGTATTATTTCGTTCCCACAGATTGATGGTAAGTGTTTCCCTAATTAATGGTCTGGAATATAAATGGTTTAGGTTGCGGTACGCTTACCTCTAATCATCACAGGATTTTTGTAGCAAAATTATCCGTATCTCAATAAAAATTGGTATTTCTAAAAGGCACTAAGGGGCAGAAAAGTTTCATAAATAATGTGTTCAATTAAGATTGCCTCAATAATCATTAAATTGTAACGTACACAAAAATTTTGGAGGATGTAAGTGATAGGCCAGGGCCGAAGCATTTGCAAATGGTAAAAAGTGAAAAAAAAATAGAAAGGGATGATACTCATTGGAAAAGTCAGAAAATGTAACAAAAACAAAAGTATGGGCGATTTGAGGTCGGGAAGTGGAGAGGGGTGAGATTTTAAGAGTGGAAAACGATTTATCACAGTTTCCGGCAAAACCACGAAATCTATAGAAAAAAGTTAATAGCACAGTTGTAGGTAATGTGATGAGAGGTGATAAATACGAAATACTACGCCTCATAATAGAGGGCAAAGTGCACGGGAAAAGATCAGTAGGAACACGCCAGAACTCATGGCTAACGGACTTAAGGAGATGGTTCGACCGCTCGTCTGCAGAAATCTTTCGTGCTGCAGTCTCCAGAGCTACAATTGCCATTTGGATCGCCAATCTTCGGCAGGAGAGGGCGTGATAAGAAGAAGAAGGCAATAGAAAGATTTACAACTTTTGCATCTATACTTTTTATGTCCCGAACACACTTCAATTTTTTGGATCCAAAATATGTATTATTTTCCCTTACTTGATTTAGTATCGAAAAAGCACCCTAATTTTCGATCAAAAATTCTCACGTCAAAATATTTGCGTTTTGAAAAAAATGGTGAGCTTTTTGTTCGTTACTTTCTGATGGCAATTTTTTTCAGAAAATGAAAAAAACGAAACTAATTAGAAAAAAATTGTTTTAATCATTAAAGTATTAAACATAGGATTTGAAGGGGATTCTATATTTATAAATACTTCATCTTGAATTCTAATACTTTATCCATTAGTTTTTGCTTCTTTGATGGCATTTCTTCATCGGTAGATTCCTTAAATGTTCCCAATTTTAGTAGCTCCTCGAAACCTTCAAGACCGTCATCACCTTTGTCTGCAATATTTTTTCCAGTTCTTCATCTACAGTTTCATCTGATTCATTCACTTCTTCGTGATTTTTTCTTCAACATTGGCTAATTTTTCAGAAACATGACAATTTGAACATACATTTTTGCCTTTTAAACTATGTATTCGGCAGCCTCATCTTCACGGGGATGCTCGGATAATATTTTTATTTTCACTTCTGTTTTGTAAATAACTCTTAGGCTCCCCCGCAGGAAAGTATATGCTGTTTTTGTAGACTTTCGGAGAGCATTTGACAGCATAGATCATACACTTCTTTGGTTAAAACTATTTAAGTTTGGGTTTAGTACTAAGTATATTAGAATACTAAAACACTTATATGACAACGCCACATTTTTAATTAGACACCAAAACCTATATAGTAAAAAATATGCTATCGCTGAGAGAGTTCTCCAAGGTGAACCGCTAAGTCCACTGCTTTTCTCTATTTTCATATCAGATATTGATGATTACTTTCGTTCACGTAACTTACGCAAAATTAATATTGATGGCAAGAATGATGTGTTATTGTTTCAATACGCAGATGACATAGTAATACTGGGGGACTCCCCAATGGACATAGAACGCAAGCTGAGAATACTTGATACTTATTGTTCTACCAATAAACTTACAGTTAACACTAATAAAACGAAAGTATTAATATTTGCAAAAGGAGGGCACAAACATAATTATAATCAAAAGTTTTATTACAATGGTTTTAGGTTAGAAATAGTAAAGCAGTGTTTTAAATGAAACTCACGGTTTCTAGTTAATTCCACAATATAATAAAAGTTATTGGAAATTCTAAAAAATTGACAATTTTTTCGATAAACCAGTATCATTGATTTATCCAGTGGCTAAGAATAATAAAATTAAAGCTTGTCGTGCCATTGGAGCAGTTATGGATATTATGTACCGATCAAAAATTAATACATGGGATTCCAGAATCAAATTGTATAATTCTATCATTTTATCTTGTCTTTCTTTTGGAATTGGCATATGGGGACTACGTTATACTGATGTTATTGAGCGGGTTCAGGTTAAATTTTTTGAAAAACTGTTGAATTTGCCTCAGAATACTCCAGATTATATTGTACGCCTTGAGACATATTCGCCCCATTTATCACTAATTATTTTTAAACATGCTTTAAGATGGTTAAATAAACTTAAAATAATGGATAATTCTAGAATGTCTAAAATCTGTTATATGCAACTTTTACAATTAGCTACGGAGAACGCTAAATATAATTGGGTCACTCAAGTTAAAGAATGGTTTACCTTTGCAAAGTGTGAACATTTATGGACAAAATATTTAAATACATATTCAGGTAAATTAGATGGGGTAATTCTAGAAAATTTCGAAAAACGACTTTACGAAATTGATATGTATAGGAAGGTTACGTCTAGTTATTCTATGATATACTCTCAACTATTAATTGGTGAAACTGGTAGAAATTACTTGCGAATACCCGCATGTATATACATAACGAGAATTGTCGCACAAATCAGAACTTCCAGTAAAAAGATTCTGAAATTTTCCTTTAAAGGAAACTTCTATATAATTGATTGTGGGGAAATTTGTTCCGTTTGTAATATGCATACACCAGAGTCGTTGGAGCATATTCTCTTCAGATACCCATTTACAGCCCTCTTAGACAATATAGATTTTTTAATAGTGTGGATAATGTTGATGATCTGGTACATTATTTGAATGACATTAATAATAATCTCTCTGAGCTCTCTATGCTGGCCCATAGTGTTATTAGTATCTTAAAATTAAGAGCTTTTGCATGCGGAGAATAAATAATAACACTATAATATGTATATACAATATAACAATAGCAATTAAAAACAAATAGGTATATACGTTCTAACTCAAATAACTGTAAATAATTACTGAAAATGCCGTATGGATCATTGTAATAAATGTAATATATGTACCGAACCCTTGTGAAAAGATGTATCTTATGCACAATAAAATGTATCTATCTATTCAGTTTCACAGCTGCAGCAAATAGTTTAGGGCAATGTTTCCGGAATTAATTCTTTATCAGTCAATTTGGGCATAATGACACGTTGATATTACTTCCAGCCTCAGTTTGTTGCTGTCAGTTCGTTGCCCAGCCAAATTTTAAGCGAATAATATGCTGTTTGTGTCGAATACTGGCTAACGTTTTTTGCAGCTGCTACGATATAATCAATAGGTAGTTAGACCCGGATTCTCCTTAGTCCCTTCCCCACTTCTCTATGAAATATTTTCTGATGGGCTAAAATTTTCCATAGGCCATTCAGGTATATAAGTTATCTTAAAATAGCAATAAATAGGCACCTACGCATACAGTTGCGGCCAAAAAAATGGGACAGTTGTTGTTGCTTAGTGTGAATATGTCTTTTCCGTTTCCGGGAAACAGTTTTGTTGTATATTCAAATGATGATAACATTGAAGTGTAAACAATATTGTGTTCCATTATTAAATATCAAAGGCTACTAAATAATTTTTAATTTGCAATAAAAAACAACAATTAATATTTATTAATCCTGCCATTATGCTCTATGACTTTTCTTTATCTACTTGTCATCGACCTAAATAGCGTGAAACAATATTCTTCAGTTATTTCCTCCCAAGCATTGTTTATAAGTTCCTTCAACGACGTTTCTTGGTCTTACATTTGACTTTCGAATTTCTCTTACTAACATTGCCCAAACATTTTCTACTGTATTCAAGTCTGGGCTTTTACTACACCAGTTAAGAACATTAATATTACTTGCCCGAAACTATTCGGTCACTACACCAGAGTTATGTACTGCACAGTGATCTTGTTGGAAGATAAAATCATTGTTAGGGAAAAGGATCTCAGCAGAAGGAAGCATAACATTGTCTAAAAATTCTGATATATGCATCACTAATAAATCTTTCGCCAATATGCCATAGAACTCCAGGTCCCTGCGTAAATATCCACGTCCACATATTTACAGAAGAAGGGCCATCTTTATTTGTGGAATTGACATAATTCTCGTCAAACCGTGTATTCGGTGGGCGATAGACACGAATATTGCCGCTATTTGACGATTGGAAAACCTTTTCATTCCTAAAAATAACCAAAATTATTCGTCATAAGCAATATGCTCTAAGGAAAACCCCATTCTTGCTTCTTTGTGACTATTGCTTAACAATAGTTGCGTGGTATGCCAATTCAGACTGTGCTACTCTGCGACGGCACGTACGAACAGAATGCTGGAACAGCTTCAACCACTGTTTCAAAGGGATTTGCTCTTAAATGGTAAATCAAAGCAGCACCCTGTTCAGCAGTTGACTTTCTCGGACGTCCTGAGCCTGGAGCTCTATCAATTCTTCCCTCATATCGCCATGTTCTTACAATATTTGAAACTGAGCTCTTGCTTACATTGTAAAACGCCGCAGTTTGTCTCACTGACCACCCATCGTGTATTTTTGCGATTATTACACCTTTCGTCACTGAATTTATATGCGACATAATTTCTTTCAAATTTAGAATTGTGTGATAGATGTCAAATCTTGCATGTTGCAATATGATATATTCATAACACAAATTCAAGCAGCTAGAATTAGACAAAAATCTGCTAGAAGAGCTGTCCCATTTTTTATTTTCCGCAACTGTACAATTTGAAAATTATCCTACAAATTTCTCAAAATATTGTAGATGTATTATAAAGTATTAAGTTTATCAACTTATTTTGTTGTTAATTATAGTAGTATGTTTCGATTTGCAATTTTTTTATTGTTATCAATGTAACATGGTGTTGCAATTTGGCGAGCAGTGTACATCACGATGACGAACATATTAACAGAACTTTCTCCCTCATTGTGTAAATTATCGGGTAAGTGTATGAAACCGAAAGAAAAATCTTCTCTACAGGAGACTGACGCTTAAAACTTAACTAGTTCTAAAAATCAATTCATAGGAAAGAATTGTGGAAACCATTTAAAATAATATAACAATCAACTCATGAAATTGATGCTGGTCCACAATGATTGACGTAAATAATTTAAGTACCTGATACCAAGACTAAAATATATTTTATTACTTCAGGATAAGAATAGAATCTTTAACCATGGGTAAGGTTACACCCCCTATTTAAAAAGACCTATCTAAGGAAATGTTACAATGACATAACTTATCTCTATTGTCAATGGGCAATTTACCCGGCGTCGAGATTTCAAATGCCGACCCAAATGTAACAAAAAAGAAAGGTATCTTTACGACATCCGGATTTGATTTCAAATGGTCTCTGAGTAAATCACTGTCGTAAATGAGCCTCTAAAAGTCTTTCAACTTGTGATAAAAGTCGAACTCTCAGCAGAAAAAGCCAGTGGTGAAAAATCTCTTGACCGAAACGGAAGCACTTAGTTGAGTGAATCTCTCCGGTCAGAATAAAACTCTAAACTAATATCAAACTGTAAACTAACATCCAACCTGATCAACGTTAAATCAGTTTTGACTTAATACTAAACCGGGAGAATTACGATTTTACCCGAAAGTATAAAAATGTGTAGGTGTTACGACGCGAAATACTACAGTATTAACTACAAGTGTTTTAGCAATAATAATCGGAGAGAAATACATATTTATCATACGAGCTTCTAATATCTGTGCACAACTGCAACTTATTATCTATCTATCAACTCGCCGCATCGTTTGTTGTATCTACCTTAATATCAGTTTTTTGCAAGATTTGATTTACATTGTTAATATTGTCGTACTTATGTATTTTTTACTAAATGTTACTTAAAATTAGGACTGGCCCTTCACTCCAAAAACTTGATCGAAGTAAAACAAAACAACAAACCTTTTGTGTAGCAGTGAACGAAAAACACAACAGTCCACTCCACTAATCTTGTTCACTTACACCACTTACATATTTTTGAGTAATTAAACTCAATAAATAGCTCAAAATTTTACCTACATAATGATTAAGAAAAATTTGTCGATTTCGAGTTTTTTCGTTTTTGTTTCATTTTCTGAGAAAATTTGCCATAGTAATGGTCATTTCTTTCATACCATCAGAAAGTAGAGATTTTAACGAACAAATAGTAGACCGATTTATTCGAAACACAGATATTTTGACGTGAGAATTTTCGATCGAAAATTAGAGTGCTTTTTTGATATTAAATCAAAATAAGGGAGAAGAATATTTTGAATGCCAAAAATTAGAGTGTGTTCGGGACATAAAAAGGTAAGTTTTCAGCAAATTTCGTAAAAAATACATTTTACTGTGGGCGATAAAAATGAAAAACCAAAAAGTCGGTTTTCTGGGTTTTTCGCATGAATTTTGAGATTATTTGAAAAAAGTGTGAATACTAAAGTTGTAAATTTTTTTATTACCTACTTTACGCTATTCAACTTTCTTCGATAGGACTAGTAATTTAGCCTAAAATCGTCATAAATCGTTTTCCACTCTTAAAATCCCACCTCCTTCCATTTCCCGACCTCAAATAGCTCGTAACTTATTTTCCCTTTCAATTTTTTTATATTTTCCTATTTTCCAATGGTTTTTTGGTCTATGACCTTAACTCCCATGAACGTTTTACAGGGTGCAATCACTGGCATTTTGTTCTGATTGCACAACTGTCTTTAAGTAATAATGAGTTTCTGTCAGTAATGAGTTTGATCAAAATAACACCAAAAAATGTTTATTGCATGTTTTAAAGCAACAACGAAGCAGTACAAAACTTTTTTTCATAAAAATATAGCTGATCATATATGCCTGTCGCTCAATTTCTCTAAAATATTTGTTTTTGTCATTTCAAACACCACTTGGAAAAGCAAAAACATTGTTCATTTCTGTTTTTAGACACATTTTTTACATTTAACAGAATCGTAAAGTAAGTTGATGTACGTAGTAGGCTTTGCATTGCAGTTTCACGTGTACGTATATGAAATGTCAAAATCTGAAATGTCAAGATTTTGCAATTAATCTTTAGTCTTGTTGAAATATATGTATTTATGTTGTAACATAGCTTTAGAAACATTTAACATTAACAAGTGTAATCAAGATAAGAATCGAAGAAAGGCGTGTGGGTTGTGTGGAAGAAAAATTGTTTTTGGAAAATCTAAACCCACAAAATTTTTAATTACCAATAAAATGCAAAAATTAATACTGTAATAACCTAAAGAATTCCGTCATGTAATTACCGGTGTCACAATGTAAAAATTCATTCAATGTAATTATTCGCTGGAGTCACCCATGTAGTAACGTATTCACAAGTGTAATAACCCTAAATAAAACTCTGTAATAACCAAGAAAAAACTCTGCTGTCACCCAAATGTAACAGATCGCTGTCGCCAGGTGTAACACTCATAAACGCAATCTGCCATAATCCTAAAAAAACGCTGTCACCACTGTAATAATAATATGGTCACCATGTATTTATTCGCTGGGTTTCTGCTGTAATGGTCCTAGACTCTGTGTTTCTGGGTGCGTTGTAACCTGTATCACCCCTAAAAACACCCTGTTCGCTTAGTCGTATTTCTGCTAACAAAATCCTGCTTACGTGTGAATAAACCTGCGCCAAAATGTTCCCAATGGAACGAGAAAGCAGCGTAACTGGCTGTCACCACCCACGATTTCGTCGGCTCCTGGAAGAAATCTTCGAAAGGGTTGGATTCGGCTTCCACTGCTACCAGTTGTCGTTGGTAATGAGAGGTCTTGTGCAATAGGGTTACGTCAGCTAGAAGGGTTGGTTGACGAAAATCTTACGTGTAACTCTTATGGGTATATGTTATGTATTCATATAATCATGCTCTTCTGGTTGAGAGAATAAACTAACCGATAATGATTTCTTTAGCGAGTTTATTATAAAAAATGAACAAAAATCACACCAATTGACAAAAGCGTCAATAATAATGGTTTGTAAAGTCTTGTGACTGTAAATAATTAAAACCAATCATAGGATTTAGAGTAAACTGGAGATACCATGCTACATTAACGAGAATGAAATGCAGAATAAAATGAAATTTGTTAGTTTGAATAGAATCGCCGCAACCTAAATATTTTCGCACACCCTACCCTCTATATGAAACTTTGAAACTAACAATTTAGTATTCTACTTCAAATGTGCTCCCTATCCCTGATTCATACGGAGAGGTATCACCATAGAATACTCGTATGCGATATGAAATAACATAAATTAAATTACACAGCTAGTATCATAGATGCGGGCTGGCAATGCTAATAATTTGACCAAACTACAAAAAAGTCATAATACACAGTTAGTATAATTTTCAAAATTTGACTTACCAATTCTCAGACTGTGTGCTCACAAAAACGCCGACGGCCACGACTCGCGTTTCGAACAAAAAAAACCTTTAGAGCGCGTACATTAGATGCTCCCCTGTAATCTTCTTTTCCCCCTTTCGAAAAAAATTAGTTAAAACATTACGTCTTAATTATATGTTACTTAAACTCTGAGGACTCCTCAAAAACTGCTATCCGCGAACCCCAAAAAAACTAGACCGCTTCCGACCGCGATTTTTTACCAAGTGCCACTTCAACTGTTACATTTTCGTAGCTTCGGCATTTTCCCTATGTCAGCTTCGTTTATTTTTTTGTACATGTTAATTCCTGATTGGTGGAAACTTATCGTTCGACATAATTGTGTAATAGGTTTTTTACCTCGATTAATAATGAATTTTTATTTGATTCCGTAAAAGTTCGTCATTTTGACGCAATTATTATTTCCTGTTAAAATGTTATTTTTTTTTCTTTTTTTGCAACAAATTCAGACTGCTTAGATAAGTGTTTTTTTACGTTGTTTGTATGTAAACGAGCGCTTTCTTTAGTTTAAACCTTACAATATAAAAGGTAATTTGTTATATAGGGTGATCCTCCCTATGTTTCTTACTTTGGTATTCATTACAATACAAAAATGTATACTCGTGGATTTTAGTGTTGTGAACACAAGATTTCCGTTAGCTGTTTGTAATACCTGTGTGATTACTCTAAATGAAGGGGAAAAAGTAGTAATTGTAGCAGACCATTGCCAAAAATGCCAAATTTTGCATAAATTAAACTACCAAAGTAACAAGGGACAAGAATGACCAATAAAACTGTTTTATTTGCGTGACTCGGCATTTTAAAGGACATGTGAAAGTAGAAAACGGCCGAGGTCAAGTTCGTGCACACAAAGTAAACATTGACTTTAGTACAGGCCTTTAAGGATCATCTAATCAAAAAAAATCTTTTTTTAACGCGACCAACAGTCCTCAGTGATGATGCATCTGCTAGTAAGAAATTGAATAACTATTGTGTAAAGTGTTTTCAAGAACCGGTAAAGGAATAAATCATCCATGCACAGTGAATGTCGCTCATCGTTTAAATGTTGAACAATTCTTAAAAGCTCTTCCTGAAAAGCAACAACAGCAAGTGATAACTAAGTAACTCCCTCAAGATTTTTGTCAAAAATAACAATCTGCAAAATATTCACCTAAAACTTGGCTACTGGTGGTACCAGCAGCCAGAGTTATTCTAAATCCAAAAATCAAAACAGATGTCGTATTTTCTACGGATCGTTTATACAATTATCGAATAAATTCTGGTGCATCATCATCCCAAATGAAAAAGTTAACACATTTCTTGAGATGCTAGGCTGGTAAGAAGTTCGTTCCCGTTCATTACTCGAACCACGTAAGGAAAGCATCGACACATTTGGCATCGTGTTATAAAAATGATATTGGTACTGCAGTTTGAAGCGGAAGGCAAAAACAAGACAGAGAGGAAACCTCTTGTTTGGGCCGATGCAGAAGAATTATTATTAGTAGTTTTAAAAGAACGGAATCAAACTGGTATATCTACGGTGAACGTAATGGCAGATAGTGGGCAAGGATTTTTTGAAATTAGTATGACTATTCTACCAGACAATTATTCACCCGACTTGGATGGGGGTTAGAAGAATCAGAAGAAATAAAAGAGAATAAGCTATTTATGAAAGACCAAGCGGTGGAGAGCAAAAGAAGCCTTTATTCAGACAGAGGATCCATAGAAAAAAAGGAGAAATTGACTGGGGTTCATCGACTTATTATGCTCTGTATTGTGTCACAAATTTAAGGAACTTATAACAACATTCAATTGATGTTTGCAATAACAAATATTAACAATATTTCTTTAAATTTTGTTTCGGATTTCAAAATTAATGGTCAGCAAACTGCCACCTCTACCTATCCGTGCTCATACTGCTTCATAACACTGAAGACTTTACGAGAAGAAATGGACAATGAGAGGATATCAGAAGAGCAAATAAATGCAAATCCCACAAGCTTAAAGACGAACGTTAGTTAACCAAAATTTTGTTACGAAGGAAAAGTTGGCAAAAGAGTGTTGCAGTACAGTCAATCTCCGTCTTTTTAAAGAAAATGATGGTAAGTATGTTCTCGAAAAATGGGGGAGATGTGGGTATAGTGGCCACCCGAGATAATGTGGCCACAAGTAATTTTTCTTTGTCCTACTAGCGTCACCTGTGCGGTAAAGCGCTGAACTGTCACGTGCATCATTACAGTAAACTGTAATACAAATACGGAACAAAATTGATAAGTGTGAGAGTGCTACGTTTTTGCAGAGCCTTAACATATGGTATAAGGTATCTATTCATATAATATATTCGATGAATATGCGAACTACATTTTGTAGGTTATGACATTTCTCATGAGCTGCATGATGGGGTAAAGTGGCCACCAAGTGTCCACTATACCCCGTGTGAATTTTGGAGTGGCCACTTCAACCCATCTCATTTTGTATTGAGTGTAAACTTGAAAATTTCTTTTCCAGGGAAGTACACAAGAACGTCACACCAAGGATCATGGGATACTGAAGCCATGGCACAAGCAATCAAAGCCGTAAAAGAACAACATATGCCATTCCAAACAGCCAGTAAAACTTTTAATGTTCCGCGAAATACTCTCAAAAGAAGAGTCCTAAGTAAAAATAGAGATGCTAAAGGGAATATTAAAGTCTTAGGCGCCATCCGCCCAGTTTTTACTTTGGACCAAGAAGTAAAAATTGTCCAACATACCCAGGAACTGGAAACTAGTTTTTATGGTCCCACTAAAAAATACGTCAGATTCTTTGCATATCAATTAGCTGAAAAAAACGGCTTGAAGCATACTTTCAACAGACAAACCGAGCTTGCTGGGGAAGACTGGTTAAATGAGTTTCGTGACAGACATCCGGAAATTAGCCTTCGCATACATGAAGCCACTAGTGCGACCCGAGCTAGAGCCTTCAATAAGGCCAGCGTTGACAAGTTTTTTGGTCTGTTAGACAATTGCCTTAATCGGTTTCCATACAATGCCATGAGAATTATTAATGTAGATGAGACTGGGCTTACAACTGTGCAGTCAAATCAAGTAAAATTTTTGCACGAAAAGGTCGGAAACAAGTAGGTAGCCTCACATCTGCTGAAAGAGGAGTTTTATCAACAATTGTCGTTTGCATGTCTACTGGTGGTTCATTCATTCCCCCAATGATACTTTTTCCTAGAGTGAGAATGAAGGAAGAGTTAATGGACGGGGCTCCACCTGGGACTGGATTTGCCTGTTATAAATCAGGATGGATGCAGCTGGAAATTTTCACTAAAAGGTTTAAACATTTTCTGAAGCGTGCGAAGCCTACAGCCGAAGACCCTTGCTTGGTAATACTAGATGGGCATATCATGCATACAATAAACCTAGATTTCATCAATATGGCACGTGATAATTTCGTAACTGTCTTGTGTCTACCGCCCCATTGCAGTCACAAATTACCCCCGCTTGATGTGGCATTTATGGGGCCCTTGAATACGTTTTATGTTCAAGAGATGGAAAAATATATTAAGAATAACCCAGGAAGAACCGTATCACAATTTCAAATTTGCAAATTTTTGGTGCTGCATATCTTCGAGCAGCAGTGCCTACAGCAGCTATTTATGGGTTCAGACATTGTGGAATTGTGCCGTGTAATCCACATGTGTTCAGTGATGCTGATTTTGCTACGGCTGAAGTTATTGATAGAGATGTTGCAGTTCGGGCAGATCATGTAGAAAACGAAAATTTTACTGATGAAGGCAACAAAGCGAATGATGTAGCAGATCCAGTTCCTTCAACTTCTCAAACTAACAAACAACCTGTTGAAAGCAAAATTAATATTCAAAATAGTGGATCAAGCTGCTCAAGTTTACTCGTCAGTCCAAAAGAGATCATTTCGATCCCAAAACGTAAAACGGAAACTCAGAGAAATGGTAGAAAAAGAGGTTCAAGCGCAATAATCACAGACAGTCCTTATAAAAATGAGCTAGAAATAGCAAAGGAATATCAAAAACCAGCAGCAGTTAAGAAACAAGTTTTTGGTAGTAAGAAGGCTAAAAGCAAGGTTGCGACAAAGAAATCAAGAATTCCTGTTAAATATGACACAAGTAGCAGCGACGATGATGCGCAAGAAGATGTAGAGTGCCTCTACTGCTCAAGCCTCTTCTCAAAATACAAAAAAGGGGAGGGTTGGATATGCTGCTGAAGATGCAAAAGATGGGCCCATGAAGAATGTGGTGGCTGCGATGAAGACGACGATGTGTTTACATGTAAACTATGTTCTTAAGCTGTATATTTATGTGTAATAAACTAATAAATGCTAAAGTACTGTTGAACCACATGTGATATTGTTTTACAATTGTTGCCTTTTATCGTGGTCACTATGCCCCAAAATATGGGTAGTTACTTTGCCCCGCTGTGTGGGGTGAAGTGGCCATTTGCACATATTTTGCAAAATAATTTGCAAATAAAAAAAATATTAAATTAAGGCTGTAACTTTTTTAATATGACTATAATAATAGTTGAGCTGTATTGGGTACTTGATTTCATCATCATATTGCTCTTTATTTCAAATCAGAAGATTTTTGAACCTTAAGGTGGCCACTATACCCACATCTCCCCTGTATTTTTCCTGAGTTGCACCTTCTCCAAGGTTTTGTTAACAATCTTTTTTGGGACGATCTTGTACCACTTCTTGGACGAGACAAAGCTTTGATTAAATTAAAACTGATAGCAAAGAGTTATCAAAGGGAAATCTTCGAGAGAAACGCGTGCAGAAAATTTTTAAAAGAAGGTTATGCGCTTGCTGACCCTGAAATTATAAGAAGTGTTGGGCTACTTCGTCTAACTCCTTTTATTTCCTCGTTTAAAAATAAGAATGAAGACAAGTGTTTCAGGACTGGAAAGGTTGAGCCAGGATACTTTGAAGCTTTCAAGCAACTCATGTATCTGGAAATTTCAAATTTCATGTTCTTTTAAATCATCCCCAAGATGATATTAAATTTCTCAAAAATGATGTACTTGGTCTATAGTCTGAACAGGTTGGTGAATCAATACATAGAGAATTCATGAAGTATGGGAATGAGTACAAGATAAACACTTTATCTGATCCTGATTACAGAAAAAAATTGAAAAAAGCTGTTACACTGAATTTTCGTCCAGACATTTGTGAAAACTATTAATGTAAAAGTTGCAATATTAAATATCTTATGTTAATGTTAATGTTAGGTCCTGGCTGGGTTACTGAAAAGTGCGTTAAGAGTTAGTGTCATAAATAATAATAAATTTAGAGGAAATACTTTAAAATAATTCAGTTAGTCTACATATAAGTGATTTAAAAAGTGCAAAAATTGCAAATAAGTGGAAATAAACACTGCAAATAGAGGTAAGATCAGTTTTCTTATACATAATAAATGAAAATTTCTCACCTAATAAACATATAAAACATTATCATGAAAACTAGCTATTAGAGTTATCAGCAAAACAATAAGAACCTGTCTTCATTAAACTTGTTATTGAAAAGAACAGAGACGAACTGACTAGATTGAACGTTATAAATTAGCGAATAGACTGATAATTGTCAGCTTCAGGTAGGGCTGGGATCTGAATATAGTAGGGCTCTGGTATTTAACCTGCAGGGAGACACAATGTCAGATACGATGGAGGATATGATGAAGGAAATAATCGAAAAACTAAACAAAATGGATAAAAAGATGGACAATTATCAAGAACAAATAAAGAAAATAACTAACGAAAATACGGAATTAAAGAACAAAGTCACCCAAACGGAACAAAAAATCGTAATTCAGGATAAGAGAATACAACAATTAGAGAAATAAAGCAAGAGAAAGAACCTTTTAGTATATGGAATAGAAGAAACTGAGAACGAAACGTGCGAAATAAGAAACAACAAAATCAAACAAATTTAAGATAAAATAAAGGTTAAAATAAACATGGAAGCAGATATAATACTAATAAGAAGAATCGGTAAGAAAGAGACAGATAATAACAAAAATAGACCACTATGGCTAGAGCTATCAAGAGAAGATAAAAAAAATAGAAATAATAAGAGAAGCCAAAAACTTGAAAGGTACAAAAATATGAATATCAGAGGATCTACCAAAAGCAATCCAAGATAAACGGAAAGCACTCATCCCCTATCTAAAATCGGCTAGAGAAAAAGGATGTAGAACAAGTATAATATATGATAAATTAAGTTTGGAAGACACAATATATACCTTATATCAGCTGGAATACAATCGAGAAGAAGAAACAAAAACAAATGCAAACAAGAAAAAAGGAAGAACGGCTAGCCAGTGGTCACTCAGCATGGAAGACGATGAAGATATAGCACTAACTCGGAAAATGATACAAACAGGATACCCAAAAAACTAGAAGACATACACGGAGATAAATTAAATAAAAATAATAGTATTAAGAATAGTAATAAGTATGGCAGAAGGAATAGAAGTAGTTTTAGCAATAGGGATAAAGAAGAAACTAATAGGAAATCTAAACACAAAAATAATTATGGTAGGGGACAAGATAAAAAAAATTATCAGACTAGTCAATGGGGCAAAAATAATCGTAGACAATATATAAATAGTGCAGACCAAGAACATATAAATATAGGTATATGGAATATTAATACATTAACAGGAAAGGAAATCGTAATAACGGAGGAAATGGAAAACAACAAAGTACATATTCTAGGAATAAGTGAAACAAAGAAAAAAGGATCAGGACAAATAAATATAACAAATAATCACAAATTATATTACTCTGGGGTAAAAGTAGAACAAAGAGCAAAAGAGGGAGTAGGAATAATTTTAACAGAGGAAATAAACAAAAAGGTAATAAATATGAAGGATATAAATTCAAGAATACTAGTTCTAAGTATACGACTAAAAGAAATATTGACTATAATACAAATATATGCATCGGTTGAAGGAACAGGAGAGGAAGAGGTTTCAGAATTTTACATACAATTACAGGAAGTAGTGGATGATATAAGAGAGCAAAACGAAAACATAATCATTATGGGGGATTGGAACGCAAGATTTGGTAGAAACTACAATCGAGGAATGGGTTGTATGGGAGTTTATGGTGAGGGAACAACGAACAGAAATGGACTAAAGATGATAGGTTTTTGTCAAAGTCATGATTTAATAATAGGAAATACGATGTGGAAACAAAAACTAGAGGATAAATATACCTTTGTAGCGGAAGAAAAAAATGCAAAAAGTTTAATCGATTACATAGTTTATACACAAAACCTATCAAATATGGTAAAAAAAGTAGAGACAAGAAAAGAGGCTGAGTTGAGTACAAACCATAGATTAGTAGTAGCGGAATATGAAGAAAAAATAATGAAGACAGAAGAAGTAAGATTCAGTAAAATTGCAATAAGTAAATTTAGAAAAACAGAAAAAATCTAAATATCAGGAAGAAACTGACAGGGAATTCGAAAAATTGATTAATGAAAACAACGAATGGACACTCGAAAAACGGTGGACAGTATTCAAACAAATATTACTTGAAAAAGCAGAGGATATATGTGGAAGAAATAAATTCAACAAACATTTAAAGCGGACTAAGTGGTGGAACGAAGAAATACAAACATTAGTAGAAGAAAAGAAAAACCTCATGGAAAAAATACCTCCAAACAAAAACACAGGAAGATAAGGAAATATATAACGGAAAAAGAAACATCGTCAAGGAAGCGGTTAAGAAAGCGAAAAGGGACTCATGGAAAGAATTTGGAAGGGAGATGTCAGAGACACATGCATCAGATAACAGAAAATTATGGACAACAATAAAAAGACTACGAGGAAGTAAAGGAGAAGATATAAGAGCAATAAAAAATAAAAATAACGAATTGGAGACCGAAATAAATCAAATACTTAAGACTTGGAAAGAACACTACGAAGACAAATTTAGTAATTGGTCGAAGAAGAAAACAACGAAGATAGCGGTGGAGGAATGGAATGAACATGAATACCATGCAATCCAAAGAGAAGAAATGGAAGTGGCTATAAATAAACTTAAAATAGGAAAAGCCAGTGGGGAGGATGAAGTAGCGCCAGAGCTGATAAAATGGTTAGGAGAAAAAGGAAACGACTGGCTGTTTCTCATATGCAGGGAAGCATGGGATACTCAAAAAATCCCCAATGACTGGGAAAATAATCTTATACTGCCAATACATAAAAAAGGGGAACAGACACTGTGCAATAATTATAGACCAATATGTTTAGCCCAAACTAGTTTCAAAATCTACACGAGAATAATGGAGATGCGATTAAGACGTTATGTAGAAGCAAGATTAGAAGAGGAACAAGCAGCTTTTACACCAGGACGACAAGCAAATGATAATATATATATTTTAAGAAGGCTAATTGATAATACCATAGAAGCGGGAGAAAAAATGTATTCAACATTTATTGCCTTGAAGGCAGCTTTTGACACAGTGGAAAGAGAAAAAATTTGGGAGGTGTTGGAAGATTTAGAAGTACCGAAAGCTCTAATTAGTATAATTAAAAGCACATACGAGACAGTCAAATTGAGTGCAGATAGGAGGTCAAAGATCGGAAGAGTTTCTAATGAAAAAAGGTATAAAACAAGGCGATAGCTTAAGCCCACTGTTGTTTGTCATTATAATAGACAAAATAGTGACGGAAATAAAAAGACGAGGAAATCTGGACATGATAATAGAGTACAGAAACATGGTGCCGGTCAGATTAAGTAATTTACTGTATGGAGACGATATTGTACTTATAGCAAAATCAAAAAATAAAATGCACAAACTAATCAACTTATTGGCAAGAGAAATAGAAAATATGAAAATGACAATAAATACAGAAAAAACCAAAGTAATGATAGTAAATGAAAAACAGCGAGAGGGGAGTAACTGCAAGGAATTGAAATGTAATTACAAAACATTAGAAAGAGTAACAACTTATAATTACCTAGGAAATATCATAACAGAAGAAGGGAAAATAGATGCAGAACTTAATAACAGAGCAAATAAATCAACAAGATTATATTATTCCTTAAATCGAACAATATTAAGCCATAAACACATTGATATGGACACAAAGCTGGAAATCTACAACAAAATTACAGTCCCAACTATAGCTTATGCTAATGAGAACTGGGTAATGCAGAAAAAACAGGAAACAAAAATAAATGCAATGTAAATGAAATATTTAAGGACAATAGCAGGTAAAACAAAATGCGATAAAGTAAGGAACGAAGAAATCAGAAGCATAACTAATCAAGAACCAATAATATCAAAGATTGAAAAGAAACAATTAAACTGGTATGGCCACCTAGTAAGAATGAAGCAAGATAGAATTGCGAGAAAAGTTATGGAAATAGGAATATCAAGAAAAAGGCAAAGAGGAAGACCCAGGAGGAAATGGATAGATCAGATTGAAGAAATTGGAAAAAGCAAGGGAAAAACATTAGGAGAGATGAAGGCATTGGCCAGAGACAGAAAAAAGTGGAAAAAATGGGTACATGAAGAACTCCAATTCGACGCCTGAGAAGGCATAAGGATAAGAGAAAGAAAGAAAGATGTTAATGATCAATTACGATTTTATGTAAAACAGTTTTACGATGGTTAGTTGTTCTATTAGAAGTTGCAATAAACAGTTTGTGGTGTCGTTTTCATCAAACCCATTTTCACTTACAGATATTTGTGATATGTATTCTAATCATAAGAAAGTCATTTTTTATTATATGTGAAACAATTCTTGAAATACTCAAAAAAATCAATTTGCATTTGTTAACTACCCTTTTTGTATGCATATTGCGGAGCTAATTCAGGTTCAATCGACTTAATTTTGATCCCAGAATATAATAATATATATGTATAATAATATGTTTCAAGTTATGACATACTTTTTGTTACACCTGTATATCGAAATATCTTTCTCGGTAAATGTTTCATTACTCGAAAATAATATTGTCGAAACTAAACGTTTTGTGGTCACAAATCATAATAAAAAATCGCGTATTATTCTGTCATCATCACACGAATTTAACTATCGGACGTGATGTACGTTTCTACGTTGGCGTAAAACTATAAATGAAGAGACCGCACGGTTTGGGGGCTCAGAGAGCCGCCCCGTGCCATTAGAAAGCCCAGGCAAAGCTGCCGCCCCCACATTCCCAGACATCAGGCCTGTTTCGTGACCTCCTAGAGTACAGAACAGAGCTTAGATATTTTATTTTCGAGGAAAAAGGACTTCGAAATCTCAACATTTTTTCATATCTTTTATTCAGTACATTTTTCTTCCTTATTCCTTTTTCCGTGGGTTGATATGTTGGAAATAATTATTGGCAGAGCTGATATAATTTTTGTGTGAGACTTCGGGTGAATTGGAGGCGTTTACGAAAGCTGTAAACTGTGATTAAACGTAGTTTTTAGTAGGGTGGATTTTATCTGTATAAACATAATGAACATCTACACTATTTCCTTAATACCTTCTAAACTACTTTCTTCCAAGCTTCCGAAATATATTAAATTTAGTAGAATTTAGCTAGTCAATTAGTTAACGGCAATAAATCACTTAAAATTACCGCTTGTCGAAATTATTTTTGTCTGTAAGTTGGCTATACAATTAAAAAAAAACTAAGTTTGACACCTGGACATAGCTGAAGGCTAGAGTACCAGTACTATATAAGAATAAATATGAGCTGAACGCTAGACGCTTTTATAACAAAGTTCACGACAAAATCTTAGTTCAACACTCAACATAGGCCGTCGCAAAGTTCGTATGCAACTGTTGCAAGAAATCTACACTAGTAAGATAAATAGCCAACAACAAAAAATGAAGTATAAGTTACAAACTGTCGGTAAAGCAGACAGAAAAGATAATGTATAATTGTTTCAGAAAAGGCAGGTATCTGATACCCAAAACGAATGATAATAATAATAACATTACCGCAAATATATATTTATATACAGGGTGTTTCCAAAGTAATCTAAAATAGCGCTTCGTCACTCCGTTTTAAGACGAAAAGTTCTAATAAACATGTGTGATTAGTCTTGTCGTTAATGAGTTACAGGGTGTTGAATTGTTTTATTATTTCATTAGAAGCAACAACATGTGTTAAACATAAGGGAAAAATAGTACACTTCAGAGCATATGTTCAAAATGTGCACCTCCAGCCAAAATGCAAGCATCTGCTCGACGTCTAATGGGTTGCCGAATACGTTCGAAAATACCAGGATTGTTGCAAATAACATTACAGCCTTGTATTATACGATTTTGAAGATCTCCTAAGTTTAATATCGGGGTTGTGTAAATGAGCGATTTTAGATAAACAAAAATCCAGATGATTGAGTTCAGGTGACCTAGGGGGCCAAAGAAATGGAAGTTCATTTTCTAGAAAATGAAGATATGTCTCACCGGTCAACCGCGCAGGAAGGAAAAGTGGTCCTATTTGTCGCGTCCGCGCTACTTTGTGTTGTGTATAAAATTGTCTTTCTTTTTTTTTCTATTATTATTATTTTATTTCTTTTTTTATCAATCGTCTTTAAATATAATTTGCTTCTTCTC
Organism: Galeruca laticollis; assembly: GCA_963921935.1. Classification (NCBI taxonomy): domain Eukaryota; kingdom Metazoa; phylum Arthropoda; class Insecta; order Coleoptera; family Chrysomelidae; genus Galeruca; species Galeruca laticollis. Next base: position 50,499,279 of record OY998179.1, on the reverse strand, counting down.
TTCTCGGCCCTTGTCGTGCGAAAACCGCGTTGTCTGCTGAAGTCGACGAGAAGCAGGAACGATAAATAGAATTGTTGAAACTGAAGTCGAATCGAGAGGTTATAACGAGACTGTTGTGTACGTGGTGTCTCCAATCTACCTGAAAGGAGGGGACCCCAGACTTCTGCATCCATCTAGAAGACCGCAGATCAGGCACGCAAGGTGAGACAAGGGCTTAGTTACTAATCTCATAAAGATTATTCATTCGCGTGATACAATCCATTTTCTCTCAACTTGCTATAGGGATGTCTAAGGGCGATCACAGCCCCATTTATTTTACATTTTTTGGCCCTTCGAGCCGGATAAGCTTTATCGCACTCTTGATTACTGTTATTGATATTTAATATTAATATTTTTCTCGACTATCAATTTCATTATTTATTTCAACAAAAAGTTATACGCACAACATAAAATAGTTCTCAGTCAGGTTTTGTTGTTGTTTCATTAGTACAGCGCAAAAAGTTGACGTACCAAGTACTTCAGTTTTAACTTTCAAAATCGATAATTTTTCATTTTAATAGAGGTCATTTACGTTTATTTATTTACATTCAATTAAAAACGCGTTTCATTCTTTTATACATAAATCATATCAATTTTCTCCTTCATTATTATAGCACCAGTAGAACGGGCTCAGGTTAAATACTATTTTCAATCAACATGATAAATTAAAAAATATTTTAATTTATTGATAAAATGTCTACAGAAAAATTACGTGAAAACACCAATTATAGATTGGTAGAAATTAGTCGTTTGAATGAAGTTTTGCAGATTGCTAAACGTGCTCTTGAGGATGTGAACTTTGTCCCTAGTCTGAGGGTTAATTATTAGGATGTCAATTCAATTAAGAACGAGTTCTTTAGAAATCATGTTGCAATTATTGGTTTATTAGGTGAAGGGCAAGAGGCTTTTGATTCAGAAGATTTAATTCGAAAAACATTTGAGGCTAATTTGTTACAAATTCGAGAAATTTACTATAATTTGATCACTTCTACGGCATTCCCGGTAACACAACGCCTGTCACTATTAATAGTCATGGCAATGTTGCCTTGCCAAACATACATTTGCCTACCTTAAATGGCGATATTTCTGAGTTTCCGTCATTTATTGACATGTTCGACGCATTGATTCACAGCAATAGCAAGCTCAGTAAAATTGAAAAGTTTAAATATTTGAGATCATCCGTTCAGAATTCGGCATTTCTTGTCATTAAACATTTTCAAATGACCGAACGTAACTATGATCTTGCTTATGCTGCATTGCGTTAACGGTTTAATAATACTAGAAAAATTGTCATAACGCTTTGGACGGTTTTGGATAACTACCCAAAACTCATTTCGTATCATCCTACAGAGTTACGACGCTTCTTGTCAACCCTTGATGACCAATTGAAAGCTTTAAAAACCTTCGATTTCCCTGTCGATAAATGGGATTTCATTCTTGTTCACATGATTTTAAAGCGATTACCATTTTCTTTAGTCTCACAATTTGAGCTAAACCATGCTTCAACTCAATCAGACGATGAATTCCCTACTTATAAGGATTTATTCAATTTTCTAACGCGCCAGGTGGAGGCATTGGAATATGTTAATCATAATAATTCTTCAATTCACAAACCAAGAGTTGAACCTGCTTCCAAACTGCCTCAGCATACCACTACTACATTTTTTGTTGCAAATGAATCTAGTGGCAAATATACTTTGAAATATTATCTTTGCAAGGCTAATCACGCTTTGTATAGATGTGGGTCACATGGAGCCTGTCGATGACTTCATCCCAAACATATTACATTCCTCATCACTGCGTTCTGAAGCCCGAGAATGTCAGCAAAAAACTTAGAGTGGTCTTCAACGCATCGGCCAGATTCCCCAATCAGTTATCATTAAATCATCATCTTCTTCCTGGTCCTAAGTTACAAAGAGATATTGCCACAATCCTGTTACATTTTCGTCTTCATAGATTTGCAATTATTGCAGATATAAAGGTGATGTTTCGTCAAATACTAGTGAATGTTGCCAATCAGGACTATCAGCGAATATTGTGGAGATTTTCTCCTTCCGAACCTCTGCACCCTTTACAGTTGGCGGAGGCAGAAGGTTCTACTTATCCTTTGGCTTCACAGGCTCTTCGTTTCGATACATATATGGATGATATTATTACAGGTAGCTCATCTTTTGAATTGGTCAAGTTACTTCAGCCACAACTCGTTGATCTTCTTGAAAGGGGAGGATTTGAATTACATAAATGGTCTAGTAATGAGCCTTCTTTGATCTCTCATTTATCGCTATCACATTTGTATACTAACTCGTTGTCCTTTGACGAAGATACTTCACTTAAAATGCTGGGTTTACGGTGGAGCACAACTTCAGATAGTTTCTTCTTCTCCGTACAACCTTTTGATGGTAATTGTACAAAACGAAGCCTATTATCTCATTTAGCAAGAATTTTCGACACACTTGGGTTTCTTTCTCCTGCCACTTTCCTTTTAAAACACTTGATTCAGCGTATTTGGACTTATGAGTTAGATTGGGATCAAACCCCGCCAGAAGAGATTATTCACCTCTGGAAATTTTACTCCACAGATTTCGCAACTCTTTCGTCCCTGAGTCTTCCCCGCACCTTTTGTCATGGGAACATACGGTGTTTCGAATTACATGGTTTTGGAGACGCAAGCGAGAAGAGGTACTGCGCCGTAGCGTATATTCTTGCTTATACTCGCACGGGAGAATGTTCCACACATTTTGTTGCATCCAAATCCAAAGTGGCTCTATTGAAAAGGATCACTTTGCCCAGGTTAGAGCTTTGTGCTTCTGTATTAGTGGCTCGCCTAGTTTCCCTTCTTCGCAACACCTTTGAAACTTACATTTATTTTGATAATGTTGTTGGTTGGTCTGTCTCGCAGGTTGTATTGTCTTGGAATAAGTCCTCTCCGCATCGCTGGAAGACTTTCGTTAGTAACAGAGTGTCTTTCATCCAGGATAAATTTCCCTCTTCTTCTTGGTTTTATGTCAGATCAGAGAACAACCCCGCAGATGTAGGTTCTCGCGGCTTATTACCCTCAGAGTTGCTCACATGCACCTTATGGTGGGCGGGACCATCTTTTCTTAAATGTACCTGTATACCTTGGAATGAGCTTCCCCAACCTAATTTTAACACATCTTCTAGTGTTTCTAAATAAGAGCGTCAATTAACATTTCACGTGGTACCCGCAGTGAGTCTTCTTGACTCGTTAATTTCGCAACATTCCTCCTTGTTTAAGCTTACTCGAATTTTAGGTTATGTTCTTCGCTACATTTATAATTCTCGCAAACCAAATAACAAACGAACAGGTGGGCTAAATTCATATGAGCTGCATCTGGCGTTGTTAGTTCTAGTAAAACGTACGCAGGAGTTGTGGTTTTCTGCAGATATTAAGATGCTTCGAGACAATAAGAGTATACCCAAGGTCCTTCGTTAATTATCTCCATTTATTGATGATCAAGGCATCTTACGAGTTGGAGGGAGACTAATTAATGCTCCTCTCTCATTTGAGAGAAAACATCTTGCTCTTTTACCTAAACATGGCCGTTTTTACTGATTTATTCATCGAATCATATCATCTTAAATATCGTCATGCAGGAGTTCATTCTGTGCAGTTTCTTCTGTCCCAAAAATTCTGGATCTTATCATCTAAATGTTCAATTCGTCGTGTTTTGGGTAAGTGCCTCAATGCTGGAAGACCAATCCTAAATTTGTTCAACCTATAATGGGCGCCTTCCCATCAGCTCGCGTTACTTAAGTAAAACCTTTTCTTCATGTTGGTGTGGATTATGCAGGCCCATTTAATATTACTTTAAGTAAGGTCCGTGGGGCCAAAGTCCTGAAGGCTTATCTTTGTTTATGTGTGTGCTTCACTACTAAAGCCCTTCATTTAGAATTGGTATCTGATCTCTCAGCACATGCATTTTTGGCAGCTTTACGGCGATTTCTATCACGACGAGGACGCTGTAGTGATATTTACAGTGATTGTGGGAGTAATTTCGTATGTGCTGCTCGACAAATCCGCTGCCGAGCAGGAATCTATCGCGTGGCATTTTAACCCACCCTCGTCTCCTCACTTTGGCGGTTTATGGGAGTGTGGTGTCAAATCCGTTAAATCTCACTTACTGCGAATTGTTGGTGACCAAGTTCTAACTTATGAAGAGCTTTCCACTGTTCTCATACAAATAGAGGCAGTGCTTAATTCTAGACCTCTTACCGCTTGTAGCAATTATCCTAATGATCTGACCGCTTTATGTCCCGCTATGTTTCTCACCCTCGAACCATTGGCCTCATGTCCAGAACCTGATGTTTCTTCTCTTCCTTTAAATCGTCTGTCGCGATGGCAGTTATTGTCTCGCATTCATCAGACGTTTTGGCATAGATGGTCGAAAGAGTATCTTCACACACTTCACCAGAGGCATAGGTGGTTCGATATTAAATCTTCTCTTTCTCCTAGTGTCCTTGTTTTAATAAAGGATGATAACCTTCCTCCTTTGCGGTGGACGATGGGTAGAGTGGTGGAGGTTTTCCGGGTTCTGATGGGATAGTGCGAGTTGCAATGGTAAAGACAACTAGAGGTCTTTTGAAAAGACCAGCTGTGAAGCTTTGCCCGCTTCCTCTCAATCCTTAAAATATTACCTATATTTTGGTGGGCGGTATGTCGCGTCCCCGCTACTTTGTGTTGTGTATATAATTGTCTTTCTTTTTTTTCTATTATTATTCTTTTATTTTTTTGTTTTTATCAATTGTCTTTAAATATAATTTGCTTCTTCGTAACTCTCGGCCCTTGTCCTGCGAAAACCGCGCTGTCTGCTGAAGTCGACGAGAAGCAGGAACGATAAATATAATTGTTAAAACTGAAGTCGAATCGAGAGGTTATAACGAGACTTTGTGTTGTGTACGTGATGTCTCCAATCTACCTGAAAGAAGGGGTCCCCAGACTTCTGCATCCATCTAGAAAACCGCAGATCAGGCACGCAAGGTAAGACAAGGGCTTAATTACTAATCTCATAAAGATTATTCATTCGCGTGATACAATCCATTTTCGCTCAACTAGCTATCGGAAGGTCTAAGGGCGATCACAGTCCCATTTATTTTATATATTAAATAATCTTCAATGATGCCAAATCGTTGACCGAGAAGGAGTGTTGGAACCGTGCTACAACTGTTGCATGTGGATTTACATCTGCCCATATGTGGTCATTATGAAAATTCATTATGCCATGTCTAGAAAAGTTGGCTTCATTCCTAATCAGAATAAGCTGGAAAAATTCAGCTATGCAAAGACTCCAAGATCAGTAATCAGTGGAATAGAATCAGGAAGAAAAAATAAAAAAATACAGATTTTGAGATCCTAGGGTGGAATTGTCCGACAACTGAGATTTTTGTGTCTCACAAAACCATTTGTAGTATTTTAAACGATTATTTAGGCTTTGTCGAATGCTACTACCGAATATTCTGCAAACATTCCATCAAGAAAAAATTTCTGAAGACATACTATAATGAGTTAATGTCTATCCTACATTCATTAGATCAGATTATATTAGATTTTAACGGGGTTACCTTGCACTGCAACCTTAAGGTTTTTTGTGCCCCCCCTATTAGAGCTGTTCTCTGTACTATCACAGCTCGCCTCACAGATCCAGGATTCTAATGAGCTCTATTCTCTGGGACGGCTTCAAGGAGGTTAGATTCTCACTCATACAAGTCTCTTGTCCGAAGTATTTTTTGCGTTGGATTGCCGTGGCGAGGCATTCTACTACTAGATACCCCACATAAACTAGACTCGTCAGCTTCTGCTAGACCCATTCTCATTAGGTGTTTTCTAAGGCCGCAGTGCCTTGTAAGGAAGCCCATGAGGAGATGTTAATTATTTTTACTGAGATCCAAATACTTTTTGGGTCTAGCGTGTCAATATTCCGGGAACATTTCCGGCATCATTAATGTCGTTACACTTCATTTTATATAATTCTTCCCTCCGCAGTGCTCCTGCGATTCCGAATATTAAAGCAACCTGAAAGATGTTACTAATAATATCTAAGCTTACTCTTAGGATTTGTAATGAACTAGATTAGTGGAGTGGACTGTTGAGTTTGTCGTTCACTACTGCACCTAAGTAGATGTGTTGTTTCTTTTTCTTCGATAAGGTTGTGAAAAAACGGACCAGTCGTAATTTTAAGTAACGTTTAATAATACACTCAAATACGACAATTTTAAACACGTAAATCACTTTACAACAAAAAAGCAACAAGATAGAGCAACAAGAATGTCCAGAGCGAGTTGATGGTTGGTTTAGGAATTCTTACCATTTCTGTAAGATTTCCTTATAGGTGATTTTATCATCCCAGTTACACTTTAATTTCCAGATTTTCTGCATTAGCATCTTTCCTTTAACGACTGCGGGGTTAACAAAACTCAAGGGGTCATAACATTGACATAAAGTTAATTACCCACTTTACCGTGAAGCGATAGTGTACAGTTAGTTAATTTATGTCAACACATAAAACATTCATTTCGAATACTTGATTGTCCCCTATTCATTTGTGAAAGGGTTTGAAATATTGTTCACGGTGCTAATTGAAGGATCGTAGATCACCCAAACTTATTTGTAGTAACATTTTAATAGTTTTGGAAAGTTCCATAATCTTGAACAGGTAGTTGAAGCCAAAATTTATTTTATTAATGGACGTTTGAGACCATTAAAGTGAATAATAAAGGTTTGACGTTACAATAGACATTCAAACTCGTCCGAGAATTCACAGTAATGTGAAATTTCTTACGATTGACCTGTCATCGTGATATATATATTAATACATATACTCTATCTAAATTCTAAAGAAAACATTGAAATAAAGAAAAATGTACATATTTGGATGTAATACTAGTGATATACAATGTATTATAAATAATTTAAAAGATTCAATATGCAAATAAAATTTGACATTACAATTTCGAATGACAATAATGCAGAAGATACTTAATGATACATAGATTTTATAAAGATTTTAAAAAAAGAATACAGATGTCGCTGGTAGCAAAATTACAATTAGAATTAAAGAATGAAAATCTCTCTTTGTTATATGAAAACATAAATTTGTATTTTTTTTTAAAAAAGGAATTTTTTGGTAACCAAAGGAGAACAGAATTATTTATGGAAAAAGTTTAGTTAGTTGATTTTGAACCCCTCTCGAGAGAACATCTAATATGAGTTCTCTCAAATTTGCTGAATAATATAATAGTAATTGATATATTAAAATAGCATCAGATTATAATAATTAGCATGATAAGATCAGTGCGTGAATAATTCCTTAAATAATTATATTGAAATAGTGTTAGTGATTTTTCCGGGTTCTAAATTATAAATTTAGAAAAGTGGTTCCGGCGATTCTAAAAGACGTGCTTAGAATCAGAACGAGTGATCCTGATACCTAGTTGGTGAGTCCAGTCCAGATTTTATAAATTATTTTTCAAGAATTAACAGGCCTTTAAATAAAATTAAGATAGATGCATCTATATCACATTTTTGAATACTGACAAAATTAACGTTGAAGATATATAAAATTTCACCTGAAGAGAAGAGAAAATTTTTTGAATAGACAATTTTATCGCATATAGTTATTTGACATTTATACACGTCAAGTGTAATTTTCGACGATTTGAACGTTTAGAATAAGTAGTTAATTAGGTTGTTCTTCTAGTATATAGGTTGTTTTTTTAATTTTAAGGTTCGTAGAAAATACGATTATTGTTCTTTATTATATTTTGGGAATAATAATTCATTTTCACTTGTTATCTGATGGTATATAATATATAATTTTTGATTCCAACTCACTTTGGTATTAATTCAACTCCTATTTCATTGAATTTGAAAAATTTTGGATCCTATAAAACATTTGATATTATCAGTGACATTTAGTTAATTTTCAGTGACAGAAAAATTGTAGATGTCATTAGATAATTTAATGGTCTTAGAATATATTGAACAAGCAGTCACTATAGATTTGCAATAGTATAATTGACAATTTTGGAATATTCTTTGGAAATTTATAAATTTAAAATTTAAATTATTAATTTTTTTTAATCTTTGAACCCTCCCTGAGGTAAGAGCGAGTAAGTCGATTTTGTAGTAATTTATCTTTCAGAATATAAAATTTCATATTCATCTGAGCCGGGCATAATAATTTGACAATTCCTGTCAAAATTTCAAATAGGTTATATTCAGTGATAAAGGTGTTTTCACATTAGTGTAGTTACTTCCACGATTGTAACAACAGCATCTAATAATCAAATTTCAAATAAAATCATATAATACATAATTATAAAAACAGTAGAACATTAAATATATTATAATTTGGCGGCCCAACGTGTGGCGAATTAAGAATTTTTCTTGATAATTAGGTTGACGTTAACATTATAATAATTGTCACCCAAAACGTGGGGTGATTAAAACTGTGCATATAATTATAAAAATATTAAAAATTTATTGACATTATTATAAAAAAAAATTTAAATATTTACGATGGAACAAAGAATGACGTTAAGAGATGGTAAACAGGTAGGAGTTGAAAGAGGATCCGATGAAGAAAGGGAAGAACAGGAGGATAGTAGACGGGAACCCCAAGGAGGAACAAATAGCAATGATCATTGGATGCAACAATTTCTTTTGAAAATGAATGAGAATATGAATAGGAAATTTGAAGAAAATAGGGCAGATATGAATAGTATGGAAAAGAATATGCGAGGAGATATGTATACAATGAGGGAGGAGATTAAGGGGGATATTAACAATATCACAGGAAACATGGACAGGCTGGAAAAGAAAATAGAAGAAGGAAAAATTGAAAATTTAAAGGAGATTAAGAAAATTAGGGAAGAAAATAATGAATTTAGAAAGAAAATTGATAAGGTGAAAGAGGATATGAAGGGCCAGAAGGAAAATTTGAGGAAGGAAATTCAAGAAAATAGTATTAAAATCAGAGAAGATATAAACAAGCAGGTGATAGAACAAGTTCAAGAATTAGGAAGATGTATCGAAGAAAATTTATCTGGAGCAATTCAAGTGGAAGTGAAGAAACAAAATGAGAATATAATTGAAGAGATACAGTCTGTTAAAGTACAAGGACAAACAAATGAGGAAATAGTGCAAATGTATGAACAGAATTTGAATATGAAACTTAATGACTTAAATGGAAGGATAGAAGAACAAACGGGAACGTGTAAAAAAAGGAGAGAAAGTATAGAGAAATTAGTTAATTGGGAATTAAAAGAAATGAACAGACGATTACAAGAAACTAAGGAAGAAATAGATGAAACCATAAAACTAATTGAAGAACCAATAATTTACACAGAGAATGGCGAAATCAGAGTGAAACTTAAGAGAAACATAAAAATAATTGATCCAAGAATATTTATTAAGAGAATTGAAAATGAAAGAAATCGAATTGAGATTATGGTGGATAAGAAAATAATAAAACATAATTTCAATGATATAGAAGAATTTGAGATACAAATTGTAATGCATTTCTGGGAAGAAAATACAGAAACGAGAATATATGATGAAGATAATGAGATATGGGGCAATGAATTCAAAAAGAACATAGTGGAAAAGTTAAAGAAATCTAGTAAACGAATATGGCAAAACGATTTTAAACAGAACATCATGAAAAATTTGAACATATTTAGGAAACTCATAGAGAATCAAACAATAAGAGAAGAGAATAAGACGAAGTTTAGGAAAAGAAAATAAAATTGAATTATATGACAGGATTATAGGAATGAAATCTAGAAAACGAAAAGGAATTGTACATGGTAAAGAATGGATATAAAAACAATATGTAAATAAAATATTTATGATTAACAAGTAATATTTAAAAACATATTTAAATAGAAATTATATTAACATGGATTGATAATAGAAGAAATGATAGACATGTAGATATGAATTATGGAAATGAAAATAGAAGTTACAGAAATGAAAAACGAATATATGGAAATGGAGATAAAATTTATGACAACAAGTATTGTGAGAATAAAAGAGATTTTAGAAACTTTGATAGAAGATATGATACTGAAAATAGAAATGAAAATTAAGCAACAAAATAGATGGACAGGATGAAATAATTACATTTATAGGAACAAACGGACGGAAGTTATATGAACTAAGCAAATATATTATACAAAAGATTGAATTAAAGGATGAAAAAGAAGTTGATATGTAAGCATAGTCGATGAAGAAGTTAGAAACAGACATAGTTATTGATGAATTGATGAAATATAAGGAAATAATTGATTTTGAATAGATAGATAGAATTAAATGGTAAAATAATTGAATTTCTGGAAGATAGAGAAGTATTTGTAATTACACAAGATTATGCAAAGGAAATTTTGAAAAATTTACATGAAGAACATGGACATGTTGGGACTAGGAAGTTATGGATGCTTTTTAGAGAAAACTATATAACAAAGAAGGATTTAGCAATTGCCAAAAATATTTGTAAAGTGTGTGCCATATGTCAACTAGCAAAAGAAAAAAATTATCACAATAAAAATTTGACAAAATCAATAGTTGCACAGAAGCCATTACAAATTGTTGCTATAGATTTCATAAGCAATTTAATACCGAGCATACAAGAGAATAAACACATATTTGTTATCACTGATATTTTTACGAAATTTGTTAAAGTTTACCCATGCAAAAGAACCAATGCAAAAACTGTGATAGAGATTTTAAAAATGTACATAAAAAATTATGGAACGCCAAAAACAATAATATTAGATCATGCAACTTATTTGAAAGTGAAAAACTAGCTAAATTCAGTCAAAGTCAAGAAATTAAGTTGAACTTTATTAGCATTAGGAAACCATCGTCAAATCCAGCTGAGAGATACATCAAAGAGATAAACAAGTACTTACGAATTTTATGTAATCAGGATCACTGTCAATGGGAAAATAATTTAAATCACGTAGAAAGATTCCTTAACCAAATACCTCATGGTGTTACAAATGAATGCCCAGAATATTTATTTACTGGCACAATACCCCAAAGAAATTGGATAGTGAATCGAAAATTGGAAATGGAAGATGTTTTGAATAGGGTGAATGAAAGACTGCAGACGCAAGCTAAAAAATATATTAAAAGGATGAACCAAAAAAATAAAAAGAAGACAGTTTTTGAAAAAGGAGAATTGGTGATTGTAAGATCATTGCAAGTTGCAAAAAGATCAGAGAATAGTTGCGCAAAATTATTGCTACCGTTTGAGGGATCTTATGTAGTAGGTAACGAAGGAGCACAAAATAGTTACCAATTATTAGACCCCATTACGGGAAATGAAAGAGGAGTTTTTAACATAGAACAGGTATATAAATATTGTACTTAACTTGGAACAAATGATATTATGTTACGTGAAATTTTAATAGATATAGTAGATTTAAGAAGTTTTATAGGAATTAGGAATAATAGTTTAATTTGATTGAAGATAAATTTTAGAGATAATTATTTGAAAGATATAACTATGTTACTAAGATATTAGTATGATATTTGGCAATTTTGAAAGATAAATTATAATTATATGCAAGAATCGATTTATCATTCTTTTATTAGGGGGATTTAATACATATACTCTATCTAAATTCTAAAGAAAACATTGAAATAAAGAAAAATGTACATATTTGGATGTAATACTAGTGATATACAATGTATTATAAATAATTTAAAAGATTCAATATGCAAATAAAATTTGACATTACAATTTCGAATGACAATAATGCAGAAGATACTTAATGATACATAGATTTTATGAAGATTTTAAAAAAAGAATACAGATGTCGCTGGTAGCAAAATTACAATTAGAATTAAAGAATGAAAATCTCTCTTTGTTATATGAAAACATAAATTTGTATTTTTTTTTAAAAAAGGAATTTTTTGGTAACCAAAGGAGAACAGAATTATTTATGGAAAAAGTTTAGTTAGTTGATTTTGAACCCCTCTCGAGAGAACATCTAATATGAGTTCTCTCAAATTTGCTGAATAATATAATAGTAATTGATATATTAAAATAGCATCAGATTATAATAATTAGCATGATAAGATCAGTGCGTGAATAATTCCTTAAATAATTATATTGAAATAGTGTTAGTGATTTTTCCGGGTTCTAAATTATAAATTTAGAAAAGTGGTTCCGGCGATTCTAAAAGACGTGCTTAGAATCAGAACGAGTGATCCTGATACCTAGTTGGTGAGTCCAGTCCAGATTTTATAAATTATTTTTCAAGAATTAACAGGCCTTTAAATAAAATTAAGATAGATGCATCTATATCACATTTTTGAATACTGACAAAATTAACGTTGAAGATATATAAAATTTCACCTGAAGAGAAGAGAACATTTTTTGAATAGACAATTTTATCGCATATAGTTATTTGACATTTATACACGTCAAGTGTAATTTTCGACGATTTGAACGTTTAGAATAAGTAGTTAATTAGGTTGTTCTTCTAGTATATAGGTTGTTTTTTTAATTTTAAGGTTCGTAGAAAGTACGATTATTGTTCTTTATTATATTTTGGGAATAATAATTCATTTTCACTTGTTATCTGATGGTATATAATATATAATTTTTGATTCCAACTCACTTTGGTATTAATTCAACTCCTATTTCATTGAATTTGAAAAATTTTGGATCCTATAAAACTTTTGATATTATCAGTGACATTTAGTTAATTTTCAGTGACAGAAAAATTGTAGATGTCATTAGATAATTTAATGGTCTTAGAATATATTGAACAAGCAGTCACTATAGATTTGCAATAGTATAATTGACAATTTTGGAATATTCTTTGGAAATTTATAAATTTAAAATTTAAATTATTAATTTTTTTTAATCTTTGAACCCTCCCTGAGGTAAGAGCGAGTAAGTCGATTTTGTAGTAATTTATCTTTCAGAATATAAAATTTCATATTCATCTGAGCCGGGCATAATAATTTGACAATTCCTGTCAAAATTTCGAATAGGTTATATTCAGTGATAAAGGTGTTTTCACATTAGTGTAGTTACTTCCACGATTGTGACAACAGCATCTAATAATCAAATTTCAAATAAAATCATATAATACATAATTATAAAAACAGTAGAACATTAAATATATTATAATATATATATATATATATATATATATATATATATATATATATATATATACAGCATGTCATCTCACAACACTTACATTAAAATTTTTTGCAGTCATACCTTATGCATGAGATAATTACCGTCTGGAGCTTGCAACAAAAACTTATCAATTTCTTCACGCGCAAATGTTTTAGATTTTTTGGGTCTATAGTCAACTGATTTATTTTTCAAATATGCAATGAGTTTCGAGTATTACTGATGTCTACGTCGTTATTTACCAATAGGGTGCCTTTCAGTTTTGAAAAAGTGTTGAAGACTTCCACATTTTGGATTCAGTTTCAAAATAAGCCAGTAACACTCTTTCTGTGAAGTTGTTTATGCCTTTTTTAGTACGCCTCTCCATAAAAGAATTGTATTCCTTTAAATACTGTTCCCTGGATTTCTCAGGGAGAAGATTTATAGTCGCTGCAGTGGCCGATTCAACAACATCTTCTGGTGTGCAGTTTAAACTTTCTTCACTATCACTCTCCATCACTAATAATAATAACACTACACTCAAATGACACGTTACGGCACTTTTTTAACGCAAAAGCGTGAAAAAATGAACCGCTAGGGTACTTTTTTCACGCTTTTTGACCGATTCAGAAATTACATGCTTTATGAATGCAAATGAATGAAAAAAAAAACGTGAATATTATAACGGACGTAGAAAAATGTAATTAAGCTAGTGAAGGTAGGGATTTCTGTTGATTTATGTTCCATTTCAAAGAGGCGTGCGATTTCTGGAGTTATTCTAGAATATAACATATTAAACATAATGGAGCCCCATATATCTGTAGGTAAACCAATCACTTGTAGGGAAGAAATACTTTCTAAAAAGGTATCGACAAGATTAGACAAACAATCAGCAGAAACCATATTTAATATTGGGGCCTGTTCAAAGGCATTCCAATGGGCTTTGGCACAACGTGTTTGATTGGTATATCGTTTGGTAATAAGGTTGTAAGCAATTTCATAATGATCGGCAATCATTGTTAAATGACCAATTAAACCTAAAAGGGGACCTTCTAACGTCGCTTTTAAATACTTTAGTTTTTCTGTATCTGACATAGATGGGTTGTTGTGGATAAGAGAATAAATAAATCTAAGAACGATACGAATTCCTTTACATCACCTGATAATTTGGTAAGATCAATTTTTGGTAATCGGATATTCGAACCAGTTTGTGAAAGAGCACTAGTATTAGCAATGGATTGATGACTGGCGTTGTCAAAAAGCTCGGAACATATTAATTTGATTTGATAATACTGCGATAAAAAGGCTGCATGAATTTGATCTTCTGCATCTAAGTCTGGAGTATCTGGAAGCGCCATCAATCTAGTAATCACTGAATCATGATGTTTCACAAAAGTGTCACGAATTGAATCTAATTCAGTTGCACGAATTTGTAAACGAGGACGAACCGACTTGCCAGTCTTACTTTGATTGGCTAAATCGTTCAATATTTGAAGATTATTTAACGCTGCTTTACGATGAAAGCGATACTGTTGGACTCTATCCATTGAAAATAAAAATCAAAAGAATTATCGAAGCGAAATACGCGAGAAAAGAAGTATAATATTGACTAAGAGCGAATTTTCAATAAAATATTACAAGTGAATTGAATTAAATTTCAAATGATATCATGCAAACTACCTGTTACTAACAATAAAATTTGAAATAAACAAATTATTTAATAGAATTGTTGAATCGCCCTCTATAGCGAAAATATTTGAAAAAAAGGAAAGTTAGTAAAGTAAAATTGAACTGTTATTCAGAAAATATTTGAGCTCAGTATTTGCGAAAGAATCGCGAAGATGGCAAAAGGATGAAGAAAGACAAATAAAAAACCCACAAGATAAATAAATAGGTAGAATATAGCGAAACAACTTTTGAATAATTACTCAAACTAGTTGATAAGAAAATATAAGGGCTCACCCTGTATAAAAAATGTACAAAAAGAGAACAGGATGAGAAAGAAAAAATGGAGACCATTGAGTAATTTATCACAAAATCGTGTGTTGAAATTTTCAGTTTAGAAATTATCTAAATTAGAAAAAATATTCAATAACAAAACGATTAGTTCTTGTTCAACATGCGGGCAAAAATAAGCGAAGGTTAAGAGGGGCCTCACGTTTTAGGAACCTGAAAACAGTTGACACCCGTGACTTGCAAAAAAATTTAAGTAATTTTGTAAACAACAAATCTAAAGAACGCAGTGAAATTAAGTGTTGAAATTTTAACACAATATAACTTGGTCCTTTGTCTTGAGGATCAGGTATTTTGGTTATACTTCATATTGTTATAAAAAAGATATAAGCCATTAAGAGATGGTGTGATTTTGACATTTTTGACAATTTGTGGTCAGCAATTTGAACGCCAAAACCTGATCCCTAAAAGGAAGCCTGGAGGAGTCGATTCTGAAAATAAGAAATCTCAAATGATTGTATTTTTTGAAATTTGTTGCATGCAAATTTTTGCAAACGAACAACTTTTTACTTTAGTTCAACCATTCCACCGTCTTGATATATGGCGCTGTATAGAACTTCAATGACAGATGACGACGGACAAATAATAGACAAATATACAAATAATTACTTTCTCTATGGGTCAAATGTTGTCATATGTTTTGTGTCCATAAAAATATCTCAAATTTATAGTTTAGTGTGTATTGCACATAGAGAAATAAACATATTTTTGTCTATGGTATTGCATTCTCGCATATAGATGGGTTGGACGGAAAAGAAATAATACCAATAATGTATTATATGGAAACAAAAAAATTATTTAACATTCAGGTGATCAAACATATGTATATCTGTCGTTTTATAGATGGACAAAAGAGAATGAGCCAACTATTTTTTTGTACAATGAAGGAAAAATGTTTCAGTTCCAATCTCCACAACACACGTGGTCAATCTTTGCAAACAATATAAAAACAAACTTGTACATGTTGATTCTATGTTTGCTTTTGTACTGTATATATCGATCTCCCCACAATATATACATTATTATTTGTCATTTCAGATCTTTCGATTTACATTTTTTATCAGTTGTTATAGTTGCTTTGTAAGTTTTTTTAAACGTTCGCTATTTTAAATTGAGATTCCTTACTGTACCTTACTTTCCTCTTTCTATTAAATGTAAAGCATTGTATTACAAGTAAATATGTCTCTGTACAATGAAGAAATTTGGAAACTTTTATTTATTATTTCTTTTTACATACAATTGAATATTTTTACACATGTAGTTGAAAAAAGAGCCTACATGTCAAATAAAATTTGAAAGCAACCAACAGAAACTCTGAAACTGATACAAATATGGTTAAATTGATGCAAAGTTGTGACACGACGTTCTGTGTTTTCAGACTAAATGGCCTATTTTCAATCATGTAAATTTGCAGTTTAATTTTCTTAGCATGACACAAACAAACTTTCATAATTATGAAAACATTTTATTATGTTAATATAAATGGTACAAATTTTGAAAGGTAGAATGTTTTTCAAAGTATGTTAATTTTTCTTCCATTCTTGATTTCTGACAATTCCCACAATGCTATCACTTGCTATCCATATTATTAAATAGCACATATGCAATATGTAATGAACCTTGTTTCAGGTGATAATAGTTATATTTTTCAATTATCACTATGATATTTTCATCAAAATGAATTATGTAATTCTTGTCTTTTGAGAGCGGTTTTAATTTTTCTTCATACAGATATTTGAAAGGAGGAAAGGAGCATGTTGAAAGATGTTTTAATGATACTAGAACAAACAATCAGTATTATTTATCTTATATTTTCACATTCATCAAATAATCCAGTAAACATAACCTCAAACATAGCTTTTAAAATAAAAAATACGGATTGCAGGAGAATGTGCATTATCATAACTATCATTATTGATATCGGGTAGATACGATTACTTACTTTTTACAAATTAATTCCTTTCAAATACATTTATGAAACGCTTAAATAATCAAAAATCTACACTCAAATGGAAATACTTATGTCAGCAAGTTTTGTTTGGATGTACCTAAAAATCAGAGATAATGTTTCTGTGCTCACAAAAAGTTGAAATATTGGCATAGTAAATTTGCAAAATAGAGCACGAAGGTCTACTTGTGAAGCCAAAGAAGTTAGGAAAGAATTTATGAGATTTTTTACATCAGATGAAAGACGTGTGCCTTGGCAGGATCTCTATGCTTAGGTTTAATAGCACTAGTTGATAGTTGAGATAGAAAATAAAAAAAAGTTTTGTATTAATAAAGTTTGAGTAGAAGTGTTCTTGAAAATAGTATGTATTAAATATTCTATTTTCCATATTTTAGTACAAGAATAAACTAACCACAGATTCCTCTTCGTCGTCACTGGCCGTTGACGTTGTTGGTCTAGGTTCATCGACGTCTAGTAAAAAATACAAAAGCTCAAACGCAAACCATTTCCTTTTATTGCAAGGAGTAGGTGATGATCCACTTTCCTTTGACTGTTGTAGCTTTTTCTTTCACGATGGAAAGCGGAACGTAAATTCTTGATTTTCTTTTTCACCTCAAGCACAGTGCATTCATATTTGATCGACAACTGTTTTAACTTACCATTTTTTAGTCTGTTATATTTATAATCAGCAATTTTATTATTTCACAATTCCGGAGAATTATTATAATCTTCAATAAACAAAGTAGTTTTATCAATATTCCACTCCATGTCGCAGGAGACAAGTCGCACCGAACCGATGACCATCGGATAAACGCCGACACTGTTCGACACGCTGTGTTCAAGAATCTAAAATCTTGAATTTTATTGTTTACGATACTTTTAAAATATGTAAGATATTTGTATGCTTCCTTCTTCATTGTATATATTTAAGGCGTATATTCATTTTAGTTAATAGCGTTGTAAAATATGTTTCAGAATTTATAAGATCTTTTATATCGTTGTAAATTCAAAGGATAGTTTCATTTTATTTTCAACTTTTGTTAAATACCTTTAAAATATCACGTTTTGCAACAATAATTGTAAATAGTTTTGTTTGGGCATTGAAATAACACATTTTTGAAAGTTGACACCTTGTCGCATTGTCCTATAGCTAAGAAGTTAGGAAAAGGTCACGTTTCAACCTATTATATATTGTATTGTAAAAACCCTAAATTTAGTGTCACTTCTGCATGAATTTTATGGTCGACGGTCGGAAGATTTAAAGACATTTTTGAATAACCTTTCTGAGTAAATATGTTACAATTGCTACTGGAGTATTCAATAGAAATTCAACTATTTATTGGCGGCACCCATAGTTGATTCTTGCCTAGGAACCCGACAAGTCGAATGATACTGGCCAATAGGAAATATTTATTTTCGTTTGGTCAACCCAATCCACGTGTAAACACGCCCCTCACAGATTTCTATTTAACACGTCTCACAACGTGAAGAAATCAGTTTCTCACTCATCAGTTCTACACTTATCGACGCGAGTTTTACACTCATCGAATCGAGCTCAACGCTCAACAACAAAGTTAGTTTTTTACACTCATCGAAGCGAGTTCAATACTCTCGATAACAAAGTTTTACAATCATCGACGCGAGTTTTACACACTCATCGAATCGAGCTCAACGCTCAATAACAAAGTTAGTTTTAATATTCATCAAATCGAAACGTAAACTGTCTTTCGATCTGAAACCACCTAAGTTCACCATTCACAACTTTGTACCATTTTGTAAATTTGTATATAATAAATTATTAATTTCGACTTAAAATTTTGTCAAATTAAGATTATTTATGTAGTTGAATGTCCACGCCAGTTGACGAAGTTCAGCTAAAAATATAATCAAAAACACGCTGAATCTGTCGAGAACTGACGCATGAGTCTGGGCAACACCGGACAACATGTGGCATGCCTCATTGTCGCATGCTGCATGTTGCTTAATGTTGCTCCAATTAAAAGACTGAGTCTAGCATGCGTCATTGTCGCATGCTACATGTTGCCCCAGTAGAATTGCGCCTTTAATTACATACTATAAACCAAAGAAGAAAGTTTTGTCAAATCAACAAACTCAGACGTTTATTACTCAAGCATCAGTTTATATAATATACTCAATGAATAGAATGTATGAATTTTAAAACTACCTATTAATATTAATGTGGGTTGATTGTGTGTATTTATTTACTGTCTAAAATGTATATAGGAAACCGATATGGAGCGATTCTGACGGCTAGACCGGTAAAGTTCGTTGCGTGGCAACGGACTAGAATATTAGAATAGCGTATTATGGGGTTTGAAGTTGTTCTGAGAGAAAGTAGACATTCTTGAACAATTTCAGAAAAACCTCTATTTTTTCATTAGGTACTTGAAAGGGAATTAATGGTTTTGATAAATGTCAAGGGTTAACATTATTAGGTATACACCCCCCCCCAGTTTGAATTTGAATAATTCCACTGTGACTTTTGTTATGTGACTAAGACAATTTTGTTAAGTAGGTCTTATTTATTTGAAAATTCTATTCTAATGATAGAACAAAAAAGACGAAACGTTTGTTTTCGTCAAACAGAATCAGTTGTGTTGAAGTTTATAAGATACGTGTTTCTACTTCTTGATTGTGTTTATGTCTTTGATTCAAGCTTTTTATTGAGAATAAGTATCCGCGAACTGCGTGTCTGGAAGTAAACATAAAAATAGAATTAGATTTCAAATACAAATTAAACCAATAACACAGTACAGTACAAGTTACAATTATTTATTTTTAGAACCTACTGATTAAGTTTGTAATTGATTATGTGAACTGTAGTTAAGGCCTGGTTCGGCCACTTCTATCGTTTAATAAAACTTCCCTGTATAACTAAAACTTTAATACTAAACTTCAAACTTAGTTTACAAAGGAAAAGTAATATATATTTAAAATGAATACAAGAGTGCAGAAATTCGTAAATTATTGTAACGGCTCGCTCGTAACGTGGTTCGATTGATCTCTTGTACTGGTCAGCAAATTGATGGCGTGGTACCCACTACACTTCCCCACCGCCGAGAAGTTTTAAAGGAAGAACAAACACAGCATTGTTTTACACTGTTGCAATGTTTATTCGTAGGCGCGCATTATGGCATGTTGTCAAGGTACTGAACACCTACCTTTTTTATTTACCGCATCAACCTCGAAGGTTATGAGCGAGGCTTAAAAGTAGGTACTTATATTTTATGATAGAAATTGGAGTCTTTCAGAAATTTGAGCACTTTTTCACAGTTTTCACTTAATACGTGATTCATGTTAGGCGGAATGTTGTTAACTGTTCTTATAACACTTAAATTTGTACAATCCAATAAGTAGTATATGTTTTATGGTTAGAGGCACATCACACGTTTAACACTGCTTTGATGGTTCTTGATTTAACAAATACTGGTGTGTGAGGGCCGAATGCTAAACAATCTGGTCTTTTCTGTTCTGTGGAAAAGTAAATCTAGATTTTACTGATGGTAAGGTTTCTTCAAGAAGCGTATTGGTTCCTTCCCATCTTTTTTGCCAGATACCCCATACAAAATCTTTTATAATTGGCTTGAAATCGGCAGCTGGAACTTTTCCAAAATATGGTAGATTTCCGTTGCTTATAGAGTAGAGTTTCATTGGATGGTATGCCTAGATGACAAGTGACCCACAGGAACTCTATTTTAACGCGTGTCATCTGATGTCTGTAAAGATGTTCTTTAATGTCTAAAACTATTTGGTGAGAAGGAAATAGTTGTTTTAATCATTTGAGTGCACTGTAGGTGTCCGATATTATTAATATGTTTTTGACTGGCTGCCTGTAGCTTCTAAAAGCTCCTGTGTATATTGAACAGGGAGGATTTAGCCTGATTGCATAATTGTTAATATGCGATTCCATTTTTTGATTTAGATGCATCAGTTAAAATATGATCAAAACCGGTGAATTTAGAAATGAGTTCATAATATTTTAATTTGAATGGTCGCTGGTAGAGTGTTTGGGCTGATTTGCTAATGAGAAGTTGACTGCTGGTATTTGAATTGTCCAAGGTGGAGTTTCATGACATAACGGTGAAGACAGTTGAAATTGTTCAATATTGAATTCTGATCTCTTTAACCTTTCATAAAATCGTAAGTATTGGGCTTAATATTGCGCCTTGTGGAAATCTGTTTTGGATTATCTTTTTATTTGATAGTTTGCCATTTATTTAGACTTGTATAGTTCTGTTAGTAAGAAATTTATTGATAAATGCTAACATTTTGCCCTGAATACCTACATCCCCTGTATGGTACCTCCAAGTTGTGTCAAAGGCTTTGTTAATGTCAAAAAAATGCAACGAGGTGTTGGTTATGCATAAAAGCTTCATGGATTTTCGTTTCCAAGAGAACGATGTTGTCTGTTGTTGATCTGCCTTTTCTATAACCATTTTGTATTGAACTAAAATAATTTAGTTTCTCTAAGTGCAATTTGAGTCGGTTATTTAAGATTTTCTCAAGTATTTTACATATACTACATGTCAATGAAATAAGAAAATACGATGTAGGAAGATTTTTTGGTTTGTTTTCTTTTAAAATTGGTATGATTATGGCTTCTCTCCATAAAGGAGGAAAGTTTTGGGAGGATAATATCAGATTAAAAAATTCGGTTAAAATTGATTTGGTTCTAAAATACAGTTTCTGCAGAAATATTGGAGGTATTTCATCGGGACCCAGGACCGGGAGTTTTTTTGTAGTCATGAAGCTTTCTTCAACATCCTGTAATGATATGGGTATGTTTAGATAGCTGTCATCGTCGCGTATTATAACGTCTACCAGTTCAGATTTTATGCTCATTGAAGGCTTCTGTGTAATTAGTGTCACTGCTTATTTTATTGTTATGGCTATAGTATATTATACACCAAGCGACTAAAGTAGCCCATTTAATCCTGCGGGTGGTGTTTGATTCCTTAGGGCGGAGCGCAGCGGGGTCCGAGGGAAGCAATCCACCTAAGATTAATGTCACTTTAGTCGAGAGGTGTATACGCTATTTTTTGCAATTCCGGAAATTCAACACACATTCTTATTAAAAATAAATACTACTTAGGATGGACTTTTACAAAACTTGGAAGGGTATCGAGGACGGACTTCTAAAATGCTTCGCTAGGCATCGACAATGTACGTTTTTATTTGTACTTTAAATCCCTTGTGGTTTTAACTGTCACTTCATAGCCCTTGGGTCTAAAAGTGACACTTTAGTTTCTAACATGTGAGACTAAAGTGACCATACTTTAGTCTCGGAATTGCAAAAAGGTTATTTATGTGTTTGATTGAACTTGATCCTTTTGTTTTTTTTAATTATATCCCAAACCATACTAAATGTAGATGAGTTTAATGTAGATACGTATGAAATCCAGCTTTTTTTTGTATTTCTTAATCAAGTATCTGGATTTAGCTCTAAATCTTTTGAAGTCGTTAAGATTCTCCGCCTTTTATATTTGTTAAACGCATGTTTCGTAACAGCTTGGTATACATTAGCGCTCTGCGCCGCGTGACCTCGGCGCGCGCGCACCTATTCGTCTAAGTTGGTACGTGTTTTCAAGTTGCACGACTGCCTTATTAGTTTTGTTACTGAGATGAATATTAAATTGTAGTCATTAGATAATCTTGCATTCCTAAATGTCTACCCTACTGTATTATTTACCTTACTTACCGTGGTCTACCTTGTATTTGTTGTTTTAAAAATGCCCTGACAGTCCCCCGGGCGAGAAGAGAGTGACCTGTGTAACTTAATCCTTTGTGCTAGGGAAAAATACTTTTATTGGGATATTCTTGTTAGCTAGGTATAATAGGCTCATTGTCACAATTAATTATAAAATTTGTCTGCAGGTTTACATATTTAGATCAATTTTACATGATCATTCAAACATTTTACCTACTTAGTTTCTGGCTGCATGGGATATGCCTTGAAGCCAAGAAAAAAAAACTTGCACGCGCTCCGCGCACAAACTGCGCGCCTCGATCCATCTCCTATCGTTTTTCCAACGCTCCGCTTTGTACGTTCGTTGTTCAAATTGAGACGGCATTGAGAAAGGTATGTCGTTTTTCGCGGGCTTTCGTTTTATTTTTAGGAAAATAGTTCAGTAACGGAATGTTCAGAAGAATATTTGATGAAGTTTATCGATGTCTATCGAGGTAAATCTTTATTGTGGGATCCACGACACAAAGATCATTTAAAATAACACTGAAAGTATATGCCTGAGGGGAAATAGCAACAGAATCAGGAATCAAGAAAGGCGGGTCTAAAGATGAACTAAGCGAAAATAATGATTCCGGAAAATACATATATAGCAATAGATGGCATCTATATCGAAAATGTGACAGAATACAGCTATCTAGGACACTTCATAACATTTGGGAAGGAGAACAGGCCGAGAGAAATTAGCAGAAGAGTGCAAATTTCATGGGCATCCTTTGGGAAACTATGGAAACTATCCCATATCCTGAGGAAAAACTCCATACCTGTATCCACCTACGGACTTGAAACAAGCGCTCTAACTCAAGCAACCGCCAACAAGCAACGTGTAATGCAAAGGGCACTGAATAGGTCCATGCTTGGTATAAGCCTGAGGGACAAGGTCCGAAACGAGGAGATTAGCAGGATAACGGGAGTCATGGATGTTATCCAGAAGGTCGCTGAGCTGAAGTGGCGGTGAACAGGGCATCTTGCGCTACAAAAAGATGAACGGTGGACAGTAAAGATTCTCCAATAGCGACCCCGAGAGACCAAGTGAGGCAAAGGTAGACCCCCACTGCGATGGGTGGATGATATTAGGGATTTCGCCAGTAGAGACTGGTGGCATAAAGCTCAAGACAGGGACGGATGGAAGGGTTTGGGAAAGGGCTATGTCCAGAAGTGGATGAAAAAAGGCCTAGAAAGAAGAAGATGGAATATCTTCAGTTATATATACCGATCAAGGTACAAGTTGTTAGTAAATTGAAACAGTTTGCGAAAATTAATAAACACATAAGTTGTAGATAATACTTGTTCACCAGCTGAATTATTACGTGGTAGGAAAATTCTAGGGGTTTTGCCAAGTTTTAACCATAAATAGTAGAGATTATTCGGAAACTGGAATCAAATTAGAGGAAAGAGCAGCCCAATAAAAATAATTTTATGATCATAATAAAAGGGAGTTGAGACATTTACATCGATAAGATGTAGTAGTATTAAAAAATATCCTAGCAGTGGAGAAGGTCCTATGTCATATTAAGTAACGCTAGAAGAAGATCAAAAGGCAGAAAGAAATAGGAAATGTTTAATTAAATCATATAGTAATAATTTTCAAGAAAGAAAAAAAGTATTTGATTATCGTAGCTACTCTACTGAGAAAACAATTATGGAACCCACACTATACAGCCTAAAGATACAATCTAGTGAGAAATTGAGACCGAATATGGTACTTAAAAATATAGAGCCACCACCAGTGGTAATAAATAAGGATACAAATATCACTTGCTCGGGTAGATTAGTGAAGCATCTAGGATATTTAAAAGATTATGTAAAAACTTAGTTATAGTTATCTTTAAAGTAATAAATTTCATAAATGTATAAGGACAATACTTAATAATTCAAAATATTTTATAGTATACATCTACAGGTTTAAAAGCAAAGAATCAAAGTGACAATTTTATTAAAAATTATAAAAAAAGTGAATTATATTATTGATAATTTAATATTGTGGTATTATGTAGTGGTACTTTGTACCTTAGTTTAATTATATTGTTTCTAATTATTTACTTGTAGATGAAACAAGTAAGAAAATTATGAAAAGACGTATATATTACAAAAAACAAACAATCTGTAGATAATCTTCCACAGAAAAATCTCATACAAGCTGTTCAACACATAACACCTAGGTGACAAAAACTCCATTTATTCTTTTGATTCATCATCATCATCAAACAGCCTGTCTCTTCCACTGCTGAACATAGGCCTCCGTTAACGATCTCCATTTATTTCGATCCTGGGCATCCTGGATCCAATTTGGTGTTACTGTTTTTATGTCATCCGTCCACCGGGTCGGCGGACGACCTCTGTTCCTGAACGCATCTTGCCTAGGTCTCCACTCTATGATCTTTTTGGTCCATCTTTCGTTGGTCATTCTTGCGACATGTCCAGTTCAGTTCCACTTTAGATATGTTATTCGCTGGATTGCATCGCTAACCCCTGTTCTCTGACGTATCCGATCATTCGGAATCCTGTCTCTCAGCGTGACTCCCAACATGGAGCGTTCCATGGCTCGCTGGGCCACTCTTACTTTATTTACCGATTTTCGTGTTAGAGTTAAGGTCTCCGAACCATAAGTCAGAACCGGCAGAACACACTGATCAAACACCTTCCGCTTAAGGCATATGGGGGTTTCGGACTTAAAAATGTGCTTCAGCTTCCCATAGGCGGCCCACGTTAGTCCTATCCTTCTTTTGATTTCGCAGGTTTGATTGTCCCTGCCAATCGTAATATCATGGCCCAGATATCTGTAGGATGTAACTTGGAAAATTTCTTTTCCTTCTACTGAGTAGTTTCGGCTTGGGACTAGATTAATCATGAAATTTGTTTTCGATGGATTGATTTTAAGCCCAACTTTATGTGAAGCAGATGTTAGTCTCATAAGCAGTTTCTCTGCCTTATCCTTATCTTTTGATTACCCCGATAATATTGTTACGAACTCGCACACCGAAGTAGATACTAAGTACGGTCCTGTAACCTTATGTTAACGGAGTTAAAAAATGGCGAGCGTGCCGAATTCTGAGAAGGTCTATTGGGATTTTTTGTGACCGTTTTTAAAGACATGTTCTCCGAAGATCTTTTAAGGATTCAGCTGGCATTCGAGAAATATCCCGAAAAAAATGAATATTCCACAGAGGTGATTGTTTTTGCGTAAGCCGCAAACTAGAATTATCCAGAAAGAAAGGCCACTTATATATAAATGAACGACCAGCGGGAGAAGCCAGTTGATGAAGTCAGTTTATAAGTGATCTCGTGAAATAAACAAGAATACACCGAAATAGCGAAGAGTGAGATGTTGATATGAACTAATAATTAAGTTTGTGTGCATATAAATTAAATGTGAGTGAATAGTTAAGTGTATATATATTAAGTGTTAGTGAGTAGTTTAGTGTTTAAATAAATTCGTAAGTAGCCATACCGTGTGTTTGAAGTTTATTCCACCCGTTTACTGTTTAACTAAATAAGAAAAACATTACATTGGTGTCAGAAGTGGGATAATATAAATAAATAGCTACATCAAAATGGCCAAGAGACTAAGTGACCTAAAAGTGGCAGAGTTAAAGGCAGACTTGGAAGATTGTGAGTTGGAAACGTCCGGTAAGAAAAGTGAGTTAGTAGAAAGATTTAAAGTGGCACTGGAAAGTGACGGCTTTGATCCAGAATCATTTTTATTCAATGGCGCGGCTTCAACCTTAATCTCGTTAATATCTGCCATGGAAGAGAATATTTCTGCTAATATGCACGATATTAATGCCATGGAGGAAACGATTTCAACTAATGTGAACGAATCACTAAATGAACAATAGAGGAAAATAAAATATTACACTACAAAAATAATTGAAATACTACCAAAACTGTCATATACGGATGTCAGTAAAATTTTGCGCCATGTACACATCTCAAGTGACTCTAGAAAGAATAAAGTTTCCATTTAATAAACAATTCAAGAAATGAAATCTAAATTACAAAAATTTCTCAAATCACGTAAAATACCATGTCGTTTATTAAATTTATCCAACTTTTTGTATTTTAAATTGATACTTACAAAGAAACATACATCAAAATAATTTGAATGAACACAGCCATTGCCCCCTCTTCAAGACGATCAAGCAACAACTTCACTCAACCCTTGAACGGCGGAATTTTTTTTCCTAGAAATATGCTGTGCCAGGTTACAATTCCTGATTATTATGATTAAGTTAGGTCTTTCAATAACTTTTTAATGTTTTTTTAATTTTTTTTGCGATATAAGTGCCGTTACCATATGGTAACACTAGCCGTTAGTGATGTAAAAAATAATAGAAATTCAAATATCTGTTGCAAACTGTCAAAAATGTTTATTTAGTGTGAAAAATATAGTTACAGTCTATACATATACCAACATTACATTTACAACACATTCTCGGATGCTTGAGGAGCAACCTTCACCGGCACAACGTTTTCTTTTTTTATCCCTAGTTGGAACTAATAAATGGTCAACCTGGTCATATCTAATACCATCAGACACCCGGTCTAAAGTAACGCTGTTTTTAGATGAAGATGGCCTTCCTGATCCTTTTGATACTGTTTTGTATTTCTCAAGATAATGCAAAACGATTTGTCTTCTGTAATTTAGCTGACTTATTGGTGGTTTGCTTCTGCATTTTCGCCTAACAGACCATGCATTTACTACACTTGTGTCCAGCAACCAAGTAAAAATGGGCCACCACCACTTTTCCTTCTGAAGGATATACGATATCTTGAAATATTTTCATCCATCAGGTCGGTTCCTCCCATAAAGCGGTTGTATTCGGTTATAAGCGATGGACGCGATACCTGTATAATTTTTTTTCTTTCTGAGAGAATCTTTTCACTAAAGAAGTGGGATTTACTCCATGACAGGTAGAGGCTACGCTAACAACATTGTTATCCAGCCACTTCACAACAATGATTCCATCTTCTTTATCAATAGCTGATACGTAATCACCCCATTTCTGAGAATTAGATTTAGATAACATATTTTTCGCAGGTAAAGGACAGCTTTTCGGGATACGGTTGTCACGGATTGTTCCCGTTCCATCAAAGTCGCGTTGTTTCAGGTAATGTAAAATATTGAAACCAGTAAAAAGGTTATCAAAATAAAATCGAAATGGAAGTTTGGACACATCAGGGGAAAAGTCGTCAATCATGTTGATAAAAGGTGCTGCACATTTCCCGAATCCATTTTCATAGAAAGTATTTCCCCTAGGATTGTTCCCTTGGTATACATCGAAATTTACAAGATACCCCGACACAGCATTCAAACACCATACCTTGTAGCCGAATCGGATTGGTTTTCCTCGTATGAATTGTTTGCTGGGATGTCTTCCAAAATATTTTACCATGGATTCATCAAAATTTAGGTGTTGTTCAGGAACAAAATTTTTTAAAAAATTTGCTCGTAGTTTATCCATGAGAGGTCGTAATTTCCACATTTTGTCATTATTATTAGGTTTCGTGTTATCAGCACAGTCTAGATATTTTAGAATCTGCCTAAACCGATCTCTTCGCATGACATCTGACACAATGGATACGTTCAAGTCCTTTTCTGTACTCCAGTACATGTCTTTTCCAGGATATTCATGATAACCACTTAGAATCATGATGGCGATGGCCCATTTCATCTCCCCAGAAGTGATTTTAGGATCTGAATTATTTAAAAAGATAGCATATTTTATAGACTGTTCAACAAGTAAGTCAACAGTTTCTTGATCAATAAACTGCTCAAAAATTTCTACATCTGTTAGATTTTCAAATCTGGAGTAATCAGGTTCAAGAAAGCTTTTTTATTTGGAATTATATCGCCCTTCTTTATCCAAGTGATTTTTTCCTGTCCTGGTCTGGTATACGGACCTTCATTATCTTGAACAGGCTAGTCTGGCTCTTCATTTATAGCTTGGTTCTCTCTTAGTTCTGCTCCAGCTAATAATTGTTGACCACTAAGATTATCGAATAAACCCCCCTCCTCTTCGTCGCTTAAATATTCATCGGTCAAAACGTTTGCCTCCGGAGGTTCTATAAATATATCTTGAACATCTAAGTCATCTTCATACACCATTTGCAGAGCTTCTTCCAAGGTAAAACTTCTCCTGGAAAAAAATCACGCATTCTTTTAATTGACTCCCATAAACAGCTAGCGCAACCATACAGTAAAAGGCGAAAAAAAAGAACCTAACTAATTATTTGAAAATAAACTAGCACACATTATTATTGGCCATCCTATAAAATACACTTTTACCTATAATTTGTACGTATTATAAACAAATAAAAGTAAACGGAGGAGTTTGAAAGTTACTTACTGTAATCGAAGGTCGCCATAATCCATGATTTGCAAACAAAGTCGTTTTTAACGATCGCACGATACGCACAACAGTCCGCTGCGAACGTCGAATAAGTAATAACGAGTAGCGATACGTATGTAGTAAGGATCCCCTCTCGCAGAGTTCAAATTTCTAACCTCAAGAATATATGGTGGCGCTTGATGTACAACCTTGTAAGCGTTATCATATGGTAACGCTAGCTGTTGAAGGGTTAATTCAGCATGGTGGAAAAGAGGTTGTATTCATATGGGTAGCCTCGGAAACGAATAAGGAGCAGCACAAGAAGCAATTACAAGTAGTAATGCGGTGCGCGAAAACGGAGTGCTTCTGTCAGACTACAAATGTCACATAAAAACATTAATTTATAATAAGTGGCAGGCCGAGTTCGATCAATCTAAAGATAACCTGAGACCAATTAAACCAACGATCAAACCTAGAATTAACAACGCAATGCCTAGAAAATGTCAAACTCTGTTAACACGTCTCAAAATTAGTCACACCAACATTTAATCACAAAATCTGATCCGCCAGTGTGTGATTTATGTAGAGGTACCTAATGTAACTGTTGAACAATGTCTTGTAGAAAGCCCAAAATACAAACAAAATCGTCAAGCGCACGGACTACCAACCGATTCAAAAAGTATTTTGAATAACAACTTGTTGAATATAACTCACTTTCTAAAGTAGATCAATCTAATTTAAATTGCAAACATTTCTAGAAATAAGAGTACCGTTAAATCACTAATAACCCTAGTAGTTGATACGCTTAAGAGAAAAAAAAATTGTGCTTTCGACTGAAGATTTTCTTATCAACAAAATAATTAATATCCTGAATAACTCAAATAGTGATAAATACGCATTAACTCCAAACATCAAGATTAAGGATTGAAAAAGGCATATTCTGATAAATATCTAGTTTTTTCTACTTTTTATGAAAGTGGATAGTTTTTCAATGAACATGTTTTGAGCAAAAGAAGAGAATTGAAATCCGAGTTTGTTTACTTCCAAATGAAATTACGTGAGAGTTAACACAAATTTAGTCTTAAACAATACAAAATGTGCAGTTCAATTATTCTTGTTTATTATTTGTTGTTTGCTTCACACGTGTTGTTTTAAATACGTCGTTGCTGTTAGGGTCAATACATTTTATATAATTCAACCTTTCGTTTGAATTTATAATATTGTTATATAGTTATAATGGGTGTACCAGAAAAAATGTGAAACCAATTTTCTGAATTAGTGAAATAAGGACAAGTTGACATCTTTTTACGAAATGTTATTCTCCTTTGATATTAGGTTAAAAAATGTTTGAGATCTAGGGTACCTTCAAAATTATTACTTTATAATTATTATTAGAATTAATAATCCAATTATTAAAATTATTCATTGGGTTCAGGAAGCACCTTTGCTGCTGATACAGATTATTTATTTGCAGATAATTTATATATATTATATATTATTTAATTCTAAATTTAGCTAGCTCATGCAATTCTTTTTTTCAATTATATTTAAGGTGAAGCGTAGTGAAACATTATTTAATTTAATTCTGTACTCTATTTATTTGTGGGTTCAAAGTAACTTTATATACAAATTATCTATCTAGTACTAATTAACAATTTCTAATATTAAATACCTTAACTGCCCTTCTTTTGTCCTTTCCTACCAAGTCCTTCTACAGTCCATTCCTAGCTCACAAAATTCTATTCACACTCTCACAAAATTTTACTAAAGTCACTCCACACCTCCAGTCCTTTAAGTAATGTCCACTATCATCGATTCGTTCATCTCGGTATTTTCTCTTGTTTGTTTTATTTTTTTCCTTTCTATAATGCTTTCTCACTCACACTTCCCAACATATAATATTTATAATATTCAATTTTTACAGTTTTAACTATTTTTTTAAATTAATTTTACGGAGCAAAAACTTTTACTTCTTTTTTTGCACGGTCATACTTTATGTCCATTGTTTTCAACAAACTCCTTCCCAGTTACTAAGGAAAAAGCTTGTTGAACCAATCACATTTTATTATATATTCACAGCAATCTTCTGATACAAATTTTAAAAATATAAAGTCTTTTTATTTACATTATTCATATTGTCGCACACTGGTGTAGTGCCTGAATCCGACGCTGTCATATACTATATATGAATGTTGAAATATTGGCAAAGGCGTAGTGATTTCTTCGAACTGTTTACCACTATTTTTTGTTACTAGTCTTATCTAGAAACTTCCAGGAAGGTCGATGGTTTATGGAAGCTGCAATCGAGAAGTTTCTGGAATAAATGGCACCTAATATATAAAGACTACCTACCAACGGGGGAAGTTAGCTTATAATTTGATCTTGTGAGATGAACAGGGAACAAGTAAATAGTAAAGTATTTATATAAATTAAGTCTAAGTAAATAAACAGCAGTGAAGTGTTTATATAAATTAGTGTAAGTAAATATACTGTGAAATTAATATAAATTAGTAAATAGTTTAGTGAATAAATAAATTAAATGAGTAAACATACCGAGTGTATCTATAAATTTATTCCACCCGTCGTAATAAAAGCTTTTAAATAAATAAGAAAAACATTACAATTGTGCCAGAAGTGGGATAATATAAATAAATAGTTACGTAAAATGGCCAAGAGACTTCTTCTTCTCAAGGTGCCAACTTCTTGCGAAGGTTGGCGGCCATCATGACTAATTTTATTTTGCTGACTGCTGCCCTGAACAGGTCGTTTGATGTACCTTACCAAACCATTCTCTGAGATTTCGAAGTCACGACATCCCTCTTCTTCCTATGCTTCTTTTCCCCATTATTTTACCTTGGATAATAAGTTGTAGCAGCTTGTATCTTGTACCTTTCATTACGTGGCCCAAATATTGAAGTTTCTGACCTTTACCTCTTGAGACAGTTCTAGATCCTTTGAGACTCTCCACAAGACTTCTTCATTGGTAATTCTGTCAACGTATGATATCCGGAGTACCCTTCTGTAAAGCCACATCTCGAAGGCATCTATCTTTTTAAGCATTTCTTCTGTTAGAGTGGCAACTTCTATTCCATAGAGCATTATTGTAAATATATAGCATCTTAGCATTCGTGGTTACTTAAAGTTTTGCAACAAAAGAATTGCTTCATTTTAAGACAGGTGTTACGTGTAATTTCAATTCTCGTTTTTAATTCTAATGAGTAATCCTTGTTGTCGTTGATCAGGGTTCCTAGATATTTATATTTATAGACTCGATCTATTATCTGATGTTTTACGATCAGTTGTGTGTTTTGATTTGGTTTTTTGGTAGAGATCATGAATTTTGTTTTATTAAGGTTCATACTC
The DNA here is from genome assembly GCA_963921935.1 of Galeruca laticollis. Lineage (NCBI taxonomy): Eukaryota > Metazoa > Arthropoda > Insecta > Coleoptera > Chrysomelidae > Galeruca > Galeruca laticollis. The sequence continues at coordinate 50,466,663 of OY998179.1, read as the reverse complement.
AAGCCATAATGGATACTTGTTGTTGTCGTTATCCAGTTTTTTATACACACGGTTGTGAATTATTTTTAGGAATAATTTGAGTGTATGGTTCATTAGGCTTATGGTTCTATGATCTTTACATAATTTTGCGTTGGCTTTCTTGGGAATCACAATGAAGGTCGACACCAACCAGTCATTTGGTATCGTTCCTGATTTGTAGATCGCATTGAAGAGCTCAGCAAGTGCATCCAAGCTATGTTCCTTAAGCAGTTTTATCATTTCATTGGGTAGTTTGTCTGGACCAGGTGCTTTCTCGTTCTTTATGTTTTTCAGCCCATATTCTATTTCATCTCTTGTTACTTCTGGTCCGGTTTCTATATCATTTGTTATAGTTACCGATGTACAAAAGCACATATATTGTTCTCTTATGCCTTTGCTTTATCTCTTGGTGTATCTATTCTTGAGTACATTATTTTGTATCTTTCGCTTCTGTTATGCATAATACAATTGTGTATTATATTTGTGTTTATCGTATCGCTTTTGTTTTTGGTTTTTTGAAACGCCAAAAATTCTGTTCTGTAAAGAACAAATTTCCGTGAATGTTTCAAATTTTCTGAGATTTTCTTGCTTTATGCACCTTTAGAAATCAGTTTAGTTTGGAACGACTCTTATACTCAAATATTTTCTGAAATTTCTTACTTTAGGCAAATTTTGAATTCAGTTCATTTTATAGTAGTCCCTTATCTTTTTTGTTGTGTGTGTACTGAGAAATTCTGTTTTGCTTGGTAGCGTTTTTGTTCTCATTCCCATTGGCTAGATCTAATATTTTGCTCATTCCTCGCACCTATGTCACCCCACGTATAAATACGAAACCAACCTCATTTTTACTCACTTCCCAGCAGTCACTCATACTTCATCCTTCGTTCCCTTTTTCATCAAGGTACTTCACTTCATAAAATCACCCGGCTTTTGATACCGGAAACAAACATGTGTACTTAGTCTTTATTCGTTTAACAAATTATCATAGTATGTGCAAAATACTCTCAATTATCGCGTGTATATAAGTGAATTCTTAATTGTTTCGCAACAATACCTAAAATTATACATTCATGACAATATAAAACATAAAGTGATATAAGTTTTTAATTTCATTCTACGGTTCATCATTACATCAGTGAAAAACAACCGTAGTGGTCCTTCGATTACACCTGAAACCAGATAACCTGCATTCCATCTAATTAACCCAAAGTAAAAAGGGTTAATTTAGAACACTCAGTATACGCTTTATTTTTATAGTCCCTAAATTCCTCAAATATTTTCTGGACTTCCTTGCTTCAGGAAAATTTTGGATTCAGATTATTTTGTAGCAATGCCTTTATTTGTTGTGTGTGTACTGAAAAATTATCTTTTTGCTTGATTGCGTTTTTGTTCTCAGTATACGCTTTAGTTATTTTTATCTTCCCTGTATTTTGATACGATAATAACACGTTCTTTTTGTTGCAAGACTATTTATCGATTATTTTGGTGTACTGATACATACTGATAGTATTTTATTAAGGTTTATTTTAGTTTTCTTTTTGAGTTGTTGACAAAACTATTTTTTTTTGGAAAACTTTCTATGTCGTTTGGAATCCTACAATTTATAATTTCAATATTTTGGTAGCGAAAGTGTTTCCGATTTGTAATGTTTTCTTCTATATATTTTCCAATTTTGGGTTTTGAGTACTCTGTGTGTGTTATCGCTAAATTCTTAGCACTTGGTTCTGTCTTGGTGAGTTTCTTCTCTCCAAACTTTCCGATGGTAGGAAAGGGGGGAAAGGCCAAGCCTTGTTGTTTTTTTCTCTTTTCATTTTTCCTTTATAGTTACGTAATGTCTTTTGAAACACACACACACACACTCATTTTTAGTCACGTTAGAAAATTTTCTTAGTAGATTTCTGTTCCTTACCTTCTATTTTTTTCTATATCTTGCGAGATTTTTCCTACATGGTTGATGCTCTCATCAATCTATGAGTCTGAGTGAACCATACTCTTCTGATACTTTTTCCTTCTTTTCTTCATTTGATTTAGATTTTTTCTTCCGAGTTTAGTGTACCTGAGATCTTAAGCACCCTATATCACACTTAGTGATTCTTTTTTTTGTAGATGAGGAATGTAGTTGTTCTCTTGTCTTATCGTTGAGATGTTAGCATTTCATATTTAAGTAGTGATTACCCCACTAATTTTTTAGGATATTTTGTAGAAGCGTTTAGAATCTCATATTTTTGGAGTGGCTACTCCTCAATTATTTTTTTTGATATTTTAGAATCGCAGTATGGTACCAAGAACTGATATTGTTCAATTTCTGATAATTTTCATGATAATAGGAATGGGCTCCTATTATAATTGCTTACTGCATTTTTTGATTATAATTGCATATCATTTGCAATGGTTTATTATCGCTAATAGGAATACGCTCCTATTATATACATTTTGAGTTTACTGCATTTTTTTAAAGTCATAGCTTCGAACTAGGAAAGGGTAACGATTCTTTACATGAACTTAACTTGATTTCTCTTTTCTTGTTTTCTTATCTTCTCATTGCTCTTATCTTTCCTTTTCCATATCTCTTTTGTTTTAATTTTTTTGAACATGTAAGCACATCTTCTTCTTTTGCTAATCACCACAATCTTGATATTTTGGCAACTTTTCTTCGTAGACTGTTTATGTTTATAAAAAAGTAATTCTTCGAATTTATTTTTTCTTCGAGGAGAGGGGGTGTAACAAGCTGATCGGCTGTTACAATTCACATCAGGACTACAGTATTTTAATTTCATTGTACTAATGATTCGAAATTAAAAAACTTGTTTCACTTCCAAATTTTCTGTATTTAAACGATATCGTACATAAGAAAAGTCTCTTCCTATTAGTAACAATTATAAGTTAGGACCTACATCGTAGTGGTTTCACATATTTGCTGATGAGTTAGATTCTTAAAATATTTTTTCTCCATGCGTATTTTATGTTTTATTTCAAATTATAATATGGGCTGGCGTTTGATGAATTTTGTATATTCAATTATTTTTTATTGTGAAAAAGAAACATTTCATATTCTTTTGAAGCAAATTTTTAATAATTTCTTTTCATTCTTTTTTAGCTTAATAATTCCACATTTTCTGTTTATTTAGGGAACAAAGCGAATATGATAGAATAGACTTCTGTTAGTTTTATTTTAAAAACGAGATTCAGTTTTTTATGAGTAAGCATAAGCTTCCTATCTGTTCTATCTATTCCTTCACAGAATTTTTCCTTAATTTTTACTCCTTTTTTTTCTTTCCTCAACTCTGCGGCCCCTGGGTAGGCCCTATGAATAAATAACACCGACAGAAACAACACAAAACCGGCGGGTATGGATTAAGGACCCTACCTCCATCCACTAGGACCTAGCTGAGAGCTGAATAATTCCAGAACCTCACCAAGATAAGTCCTTTGTCTTATATTCAATTCATGGAAATCTAGAATTGAAGATTTTTTTATATAACGGCGTTCGTATTCGTCTTGTATTTTGGATATGCAGTTAATGTGAATTATTTATTGAGTTATGAATAAATATAGTTTGCTGAACATTTGATATTTGATTTTCAGCAATTTATATTAACTTGGACCATCGCGTTAAAATATTTTCAGTATTTCGTTTTGTTGAGTTTAAGTAAATATAAGGTTTTTCAGTTTTTAATCTTTTTAATTTTTTGTTTAATTAAAGTATCGCTCAAAAAACTGGTGGCGTCCAATTTAATATCGATTGTTCACCCCATCCTAGTGTTAGCTGTGAAAATACATTAACTGGAGTCGAATATCCCATAATTTTATTAAGCAAAGACAATTAGCAGGGAAAGATGGTATTATGGATTCCAGGCTCGCCATCCAGAACTCAGTTTCCGAGAACCCACTGCAACGTCTCTGGTACGGGTTAAGAGATTCAATAAAGAGAATGTTCATAGTTTTTTTGACATCCTTGAAAAATTCGTGGATGGAAATCAAATTGACGCGACAAGAATTTTTAATGTAGATGAATCAGGTCTATTTCAAAATGTACTTGGCCTGAAAGGGAAAAAAACAAATTGGTTCAGTGTCTAGTGGCGAGCCTGGAGTGAACACTACGTTTGTCGCTTGCACCAATGCATCTGGGAAGTTTGCATCGTCCATGTTAATATTTAAACGAATGCGAATGGCTAATGAGCTAAAAGTGGACGCTCCCCCTGGAAGTTTAGTCGACATTTCTGAAACTGGCTACATAACAAGTGATACATTTCAAAAGTGGATTAGGAATTTTATTGAAATTGTAAAACCAACCATTGACAAAAACGTAATTCTAGTTTTGGATGATAATGTTACAGGCCTGGTCATACTACTTACTCATCGACTACAATCCCCCGATAAAAGTTTCTTCAGTCCACTGGAAAGTAACCTTAACAAAGCTATACAGAAATGGCTAGAATCAAATCCCGGACTGTGTGTTACGCAGTACCAGGTGGCTGGGTTGTGTAGAGAAGCTTAGGTACTCGGAAGCGGCTACAATTGAGAACGCAATCAATGGATTTATAGTTACTGGAGTTTGGCCGGTTGATCGTTCGGTATTTAAAGACTGCGACTTTGCGGCAGTTGAAAATTTAATCCAACTGTGTATGCCTACTGTTTCTGAGTGCTTAAAGGAGGAAGACAATAACTTGATTTCGCAGCCAGAAATTTCCAACCTTGATCACTCAGCAACTAAAATGATGGCGTACAATAATAGCTCAGCATTCGGCAAGTAAAAAGCTTTCAGTTCCAATTGAGACACTGTCTCCTATACCTAAACCTAAATCAAAATCCAAGTCTGAGAATGTAGGACAAAAAGCATCTATTTTGACTAGCAGCCCATACAAAAACCAATTGGAGCTACAAAAGGAGCTTCAGTTAAACCAAGAGAAGGTTAAAGCGTTGAAAGAGAAATTGGGTTCTGCATCAAAGAAAATTTGTATAAAAAAAGAAAAATCTATTGAAAAGAAGATACACAACGTGAAGAAAAACCTGGGATTTCGTGGAAAAGTTTCCTCTGGGTCCATGGTTAACGTCGCATCTTCTTCGAAACAATCTGCTGTTGTGGTAGAAGTGCAACCTGAAGAATGGTATTGTTTCTTGTGTGAAACCAATCTGGTAGAAGGTAGGATTCAATGATCCTACCTTCTACCAGGTTGGTTTCACACAAGAAACAATACCATTCTTCAGGTTGCACTTCTACTTTTTATTAGTCTATTATTTGTAATTAATTTCATACGCTATTAACCACATACGAATTGTACAGGGTACGATCAAGGAGCCACCTGGTACGATAAAGGCAACTAGTTTCTTTCATTGTACCACTTGCAGGACCTTAGTAATTTATTGTTTTCAAGTACTAAATGAACTTGTAGAATGAAAGAATGGATTTAACTAATACAATAATTTTGGGCGTAACTACTAGCAGTATGTGAGCTACATAAACTGAAAGACGAGAATTGGTACGATCAAGGCAACTCTTCTCTATCATAATAATATATCCTGCAATATTTAAACATTTCACTGCCAGTTGAACAAATATTCCTTTTCTATTGTTAGATGGAACAATTGGAATCATCAGCACTAACCGTAAAATGTTTGTCTAAGAGATGGTGAATTCTCAAATTTAAAAAAAATGGTGGACGCACAGCTACATCCGCCAGATTAAACAATTTCATTGCAAGTGATGTTGGTAATATTTTAGGAATATTTCAAACTTTATTTTTCGTAAGTCGCGAATAAGATGAAAAATACTATCAACTAACTTTTGCTTAATGGAGTTATTTTTAAAGCTATTCATATTCAAGATTTACGGGGATTTGGCTATAAAAGCAAAACAAAAAACAATTATTGGAAATTTTATTTTTATATGAATATGATGTTAAAGCAGAAGTGTAGATTGAAGATTGTGATAATGACAGTGAATACAATGATTAGAGAATGGAAATAGAATATATTAAGTTCGCTTTTGTTTATGTAGGACAGTTTACCTCTTGACAGCTTCCGCTAATATTTTTTAAGGATTGTCTCATGAAAATGAGGCTACTTCTAGTATAGTACATTCGTTTTACAGATATATAATAATGTTTATTCATTTAAAGTATACAATTAATACAAAATTATTTCAGATTTTGAAATAGAAATAAAAGTAACAAAAACATGGTGAAAAACAAACAGAAGAATGTCCACAAAGGCAAGCCTGTCCATGGCATATCACACTTTTGTCTCTTTACATAGGCTGTCGTGCTACATTAAAACAAAGCAAAAAACACATATATACATCGAATCATGAACCAATTTTCAAGCAATTAGGTATTAATTGTTTTTAATATCAATTATTGACAAAACAGTGTCTCTTCTGAGTGAATGACTTTAATTTTTCAATTTATTTTTGTAAAAGTGGAAATTTGAATTTGTATTTCTTATTAAGAGAGGTAGAGAGTTATATACTGTTACGAAACAGTACACTGGTATAGTCCCTAAAACCGACTCTGTCTAAGCCAGGTATAAAAGTTAAAATTATGGCGGCTACGATCTGTTTTTTATTACTGTTTACGACTTCACGACTATCTTATGTAAACATTGTTTTTGTGACCAGAGTTATCTAGAAAAGGCCAGAACCAATTGTTTTTGTGTAAGTCACAGCCCAGAATTCTCTAGTAAGAAAGGCATTAATATAAATAAGGACCGATCAGCGGAGGAGTTAGTTGATAAATTGATTTCGAGAAATAAACAAAAAATACACCGAACAGTAAAGTGCTAATTAATAATCAAGTTTGTGTGCATATAAATTAAATATCAGTGATTAGTTAAGTATATATAAATTGAGTGTTAGTTAGTTAGTGTTTAAATAAATTAGTAAGTAGCCATACCGAGTGTTTTAAATTTATCCCACCCGTTTATTGTTTGAATAAATAACAAAAACATTACATTGGTGTCAGGTGTGGGGTTATACAGATAAATTGCTACGTAAAAATGTCCGAGACATTAAGGGATCTGAAAGTGGCGGAATTAAGAGCAGAATTGGAAGATCGTGAGTTGGAAACGTCCGGTAAGAAAAGTGAATTAGTAGAACGACTTAAAGTGGCACTGGAAAATGACGGCTTTGATCCAGAAACAGTTTTATTCAATGAGGAGGCTTCCACCTTAATCTCGTCAATTTCTTCTAACATGGACGAGAAGATTTCTGCCATGGATGAGAACATTTCTGCTAACACGGACGAGAAGATTTCTGACATGAAGAACGATATTTCTACTTTGAAGAACGACATATCTGCCAATATCTTGTTAATGAAAAACGACATTGCCGCTGACATTGGAAATGAAATTTCGTCTCTAAAATCTGAAATTGAGAATGAAATGTCAACAATGGACGAGAAAATCGAGAATAAGATTACAACGATAGACGAGAAAATCAAGGAGTTAGAGGAAAAGATTGCCGATTCCAGAACGCGAGGCACGCCAGAGGAAGAAAAGAAGACCGAGCAAACGAAACCTTACAAGCCAGAAACACTATCTAAGTTTGAAGACATTGGCAGTTTTACCCGAGTCAAGGCCCCAACGTTTGACGGAAAAATGTCGTGGACCAATTATGTGAAACAATTTGAAGCAGCCGCTAGAGTGAATAATTGGTCCGATAGAGAGAAGGCAGTGAATTTACCATCGCGCTTCGCGGAGATGCCTTAGTTGTACTTCAGACGATACCTTTGGAAGAAACGGACGACTTCGAGCAGCTGAAGAAGAGGTTGGACATGCGATATGGTCATGAACATCTAGAACATTTGTACCAATCTCAGCTGAAGAACCGAAGGCAGAAACGTGATGAATCCCTTCAAGAATATGAAGTGGATATCGCCCGACTAGTTCGATTTGCTTATCCGTCAGCACCAGAGAACATGATGGAATGTCTGGGCGTTCAGGCCTTTATTGATGGCTTACGTGACCCCGATATGCAGAGGACACTTCGTTTAGCCCATCCGAAAACATTAGTCGACGCATTGACAGCTGCTCTTGAATATGAAGCAGCAACGAAGGCTTCAGGATTTAACAAAATTAGGATCATCCAAGAAGAAGGTGATGAAGACAGATTTGACTAGTTCGTCAGTTTCATAAAAGGTATGATGGACAAGAAACCGAGAAAAATCAGATGCTGGAATTGTGGCGAGCTAGGGCATGTACGTAGTTCGTGTAAGCGCCCCAAGACTCCTGCAAACCAAGAACCCCAGTCACAGGAAAACTAGAATCGGTCGGCTACGAGGGGGCAGCACCGACCCATGATCGTTCCAAAGACCCTCTCATACTGATAGCTTCGCTCAGATGTCGCAACGACAGTGTATATGTGGATGGCGAAGTAAATGACAAGAAATATGCTCTGCTGGTTGACACTGGAGCAACTAGAACCATTATACGACCAGAGATAATAAACCCCAAGTAGAAGCTTCTACCAACAAGACTGCGACTGCGGACTGCCACAGGCGAGAGTGCCAACGTTCACGGGGAAACACAAATCGAATTGGGAATTGGAGCAGAAAAGTTCACGCATACGGTAATCGTAGCTGACATTGAAGAAGACGTGATTCTGGGAATGGACGTAATGAATGTACATGGTTTCCAATTAGACTTTAGAAACAGAACCATTAAAGTGGGTTCCGAGGAGGTGTTCCTGCATCCATAAGAAGGCAACGCGGTGTTAGCAGCTGTACAGGAAGATACCGTTCTACCTGCACGAAGCGAAACCATGATAGTAGCACGGCTACAGGGAATCATGTAGGAAGGTACACCGGGTATGATGGAGCAAAGGAACCGCGACGAAGAAGTTGGCAAAGGAGTACTAATTGGAAAAGGATTGGTCACGTCGACGAAAGAGATCCCAGTACGTGTGATAAACGTGAACGATTACCCAATTACAATCAAGAAGGAAACCAAGATTGGATCCTGCTTACCAGTGACGTCTATAGTTCGTCAAACAACGACCACTGACAATTCTAATGCCAGATTCGAACAAATGTTATCAGTAGCTGGTCAATCTTTGGATCGAGCTGAAAAAAAGAGAATGAGAGAAACTACTATACTATGCTTCATCGAGTGTAGACGTATCTTTCACGTGCTCTGTTGAAAAGCAAGTTGATGTGAAAAATGTTAACGGAAAAAATCTGATTTAGTGTGGTGGTAGGTTGCAAACAGACTGTTGATTGATTTAAGTGGAATAATAAAGGTTGTAGTTTTCTGCCGTAAAAATGGGCACACGATCCAAGAAAGGTGAAGATGAATTGCACGAGTCAATAAAATTAATCGTGACTAAATTATGTACTTCTCAAGAGTTCATATCTCAGCTTAGTGATGCTGTAAGTACAATTATTACTGAAAACCTTGAAAATAAACTAGTGCCACTAAAGGAAAAGATAGAGCAGTTGGAACAAATGGTGGATAAACAGGAAAAGGCTATACATTTTCTCGAAAATAAAAATGAAAGTTATGATAAACAAATTCGCCAAAGAAATTTAGTTTTACTGGTACCAAAGGAAAATGTAAAGGGTTATACCACACCCGACGTTATAAAGATTTTTAATGGAAAAATGAAATTATCGATCCGGGAATCTGATATTGAAGGATGTTTCAAATTAAGAAATAATGGCCGCAGTGACGGTGTCCTAGTTAAATTTTGTAATACATATTGTCGTAATTTAGTATTTTCCACTAAGAAAATACTCAAAAATACCAAAATAATTATAAGAGAAGATTTGACAGTTATGCAGCAAAAAATATTAAAAGCAGCTATCACGAAAATTGGGAGAGAAGGTCAAGTATGGAGTAATTATGGTCAAATTTATTCAAAATTGAATAAAGAAGACAATATTCGAAAAATTACTTCTTTAGAGGAACTGGATGAAATATCACTATAATTTTCTTTATTTGTATCCTTAATATACATATCCTTCTAATAGTTAGGTTTTGTTTGTTCCGTCTTATAACTTTGTTGTAATTAATGCTAATTGGTTGATGTTATTTTAACTTTTCAAGAATATGCTTCAAGTATTTATATTATTTTCGACAGGCGCGTGCAATTGATGCGTCTCTAACTGACTTCTTTTTGTTTATATTTTGTTTTTAGATTGAATAGATAACATTAGCATTGTCACTTTTTGATTTTGTTTTGGATATCTTGTTAAATTGTTTCGAATGAAATATTTAAAAATTGCTTGTTTAAATGCGAGGTCGTTAATTCCCTCACTACATAAAGTTAAATTAATTGTGGCTGATGAAGGTATCGATATTCTTTTGATATGTGAATCATGGTTAAAATACACTGTTACTGATAATGAGTTGCATATTGACGGTTTTAATTTATACAGGGTGGATCGTAATGTTAATGGAAAGGGCCTTTGTATGTATATTAGAAATACAATTAAATGGGAAATCATTGATATTTATAATTTGATTTGGGAACAATGTTGGATAAAAGTTACCATACACAAGAAAACTTCAGCTGTTGGAGTGATATATAAACCACATAAACAAAATACAAGTATTTTTTTAGATGAATTTGAAGATAGTCCAGCATCAATTTTTCATACAGTTGACGAAATTGTGTGTATGGAGGATTTTAATTTAGACTTATTTGATCTTGATAATAATAATGTAAATAGGTTCTACTTTTTAAATGAATCGTTAAATTTACCTCAATTAATAGATGTTCCAACTCGAGTTACAGCTAATTCATCCACTCTTTTAGACTATTTAATGATTCGGGAGGAGGCTGTAGTTGATAGGGGCGTTATACAGCATGATATTTCAGATCATGCTATCGTTTACTGTAAGGTACAGGTAAAAGATGATAGGAAAAATCCAAAAATGCATACATATAGAAACTTCAATAATTTCGATGATGAACTATTTCAAGCCGATTTATTTAATACATCATTTTTCAGAATCTATGATCAGGAAACTATCGATGAAAAGGTTTCATATTTTACTAACTGTATACACCAACTATTCGATAGACAAGCTCCTATACTTACAGCCAGAATGACCAAACCCAAAGCTCCATGGTTAACATATTCCGTAAAACAAATGATGCGGGAGAGGGATAGTGCTCTGGAGAAATTTAGAAGAACTAAATCAAATATCCATCTTACGTCATACAGAGAATTACGTAATTAGGTTAATAAGGCAGTTATTCGTGAAAAAAGGCGTACTTTGCACATTATATTAATAAATGTAATAAAAAAGAAATGTGGAAAACATTAAGAACACACAAGGTTTTAACGGATAAGAAAGCAGAACTACCGGATAATTTAAAGAATGCTAATAATATAATTCGATATTTTATTGATTCTGTTCCTAGATCTAATGCAAGTAGTGAGATACTGAATTTTCATAGAAATAGTAGATTAGTTGCCTCGGATTTTCGCTTTACAGAAGTTAATGACTTTTTTGTATACCAAACAATTTGCGGAATTGGAACGAATGCGGTAGGTTCGGACCAACTAACTATCAATATGATAAAACTTTGTTGTCCACATGTAGTACCCTACATCACACATATTGTAAACTTCTGTCTTATTGAAAGTATTTTTCCTTCAGTTTGGGAGAGGGCCGTTATGCGGGTGCTACCTAAAGTTAACAATCCTAAAGAATTTAAAGATCTTCGACCAATAAGTATATTACCGACTCTGTCTAAAGTAATCGAGAGAGCTATGGAAACACAAATTAAGGAACATTTGGAAAAATTTTCTTTGTTACCGACGATTCAATCAGGCTTCAGAAAGGGACACAGCTGTACAACGGCTCTTCTTCACATTGTTGATGATATTGTCAAAGCTATTGATGACGGTAAATGTACTGTGCTTGTCCTTCTGGATTTTAGCAGAGCATTTGATACTATTGATTATAGTTTGCTTGATAATATTTTACACTATATAGGTTTTTCAGGAAGTGCTCGTTTATTAGTGCATAATTACTTAAGAGATAGAGAACAGAGTGTCTCTCTTGACGGGTCAATTTCACAGTTGCTGCCACTTCTGTCAGGAGTACCACAGGGGTCAATATTGGGTCCCACTCTATTCACAATTTACACATCTCAATTATTGACCTATATTCATAATTGCAGTAAGCATTTATATGCTGACGATACGCAACTCTATTATACTTTTTCGCCTGATTCAGTAGTAGATGCTTGTACTGTAATTAATCATGACCTAGACGCCTTTGTGGCTGCGGCTAAGAACCATTCACTCAATATTAACTAATAAATCAAAAATCCTTTTATTTGGGTCTAAATCTAATCGCGATAATATTAATGTGAAAATAAATAATGAGAATTTAATAATGGTCAAGGAAGCTAAAAACTTGGGAGTAATAATTGACGACGATCTAAAATTTGAAAAGCACATTAATAGTAACCTCCAGAAAGCATACATAGCATTAAAAACAATTTATGGTGTCCGACATTTTTTACCTTTTCAAGTAAAAAAGACATTGTGTGACACATTAGTTTTATCATTGTTTAATTATGCTGACATTCTATATGGTCCACACTTAGTGTGCAATATAAAAAGAAAATTCAAAAAATGCCAAACTGCTGCATTCTGTTAATATTTGGCATACGTAAACGACATGCTATTTCTAACAAGTTAAAAGTAATACAGTGGTTGAATATGGATAATAGACGAATGTTACATTCTGCGTGTCTTTATAATAAACTAATTATGACAAAGAAACCATCATACATATAAAGGAAAATCTCCTTCAGGACGGACGTTAATAACATTAATATTAGAAATGAAGGGGTAATTACTATACCTCCCTTTAAATTGGAAATTTCTCGACGGTCTTTTAGATATCAAATTGACTTTGTTTATAACGGACTGCCAATTGAAATCAAATATCAGCATTTTAAAAAATTCAAAGAGTCTATTCGGAAATACTTGTTTGATCATCAGAATTAATTGGGTTCAGAATTGTGAGAGGAATTAATGGCCTTACGCATCAAAGTACTGTATTGTAATATTACACAACTTGTGTTGCGGTATATAATATATTATGTATGTATTGTGGGTATACAAGGTTAAGTGGAAGAGCAAGTTTTACAGCGTTTTTTACGCAGTGAAGGTTGAACTTCACCTTGCATCTAATATATTATAATTTATAATTTTGTTTATGGATATTAATAAAGACGATTATTATTATTATTATTATTATTATTATTTCTCTTGCAGTATCGAGACTTATTCGTACCAAAAGGAGGAAAGACTGGCAGAACATCAGCCGTCAAACATAAAATCGATACTGGTAATGCTAAGCCAATTAGACAATCAGCTCGAAGACTTCCACGAGCGAAGAGAGAGGAAGCTGAAAGAATAATTCGAGAGATGGCAGAAGAAAAAGTGATAGCACCATCTACTAGTCCATGGGTGTCTCCAGTAGTGCTCGTCAAGAAAAAGGATGGGGCTACGAGATTCTGTGTGGATTATCGCCAGCTTAACAACGTGACGAAGAAAGACAGCTATCCTCTGCCTCGAATTGACGATACGCTAGACACTTTGGCCGGCAGCAAACTGTTTTCCACCTTGGACCTGAAGTCTGGTTATTGGCAAGTGGAAATGGACCCAGAAGATAAAGAGAAGACTGCTTTTACCACCGGATCTGGATTATGGCAATTCAACGTCATGCCATTCGGGCTCTGTAATGCGCCTGCGACATTTGAAAGACTTATGGAAAATGTCTTGAGAGGGTTGTCTTGGAAGACATGCCTGGTCTATTTGGACGACATCGTAGTACTGGGGAAAACATTTGACGAACATCTGAAGAATTTGGAAGACGTATTCAAACGACTCCAAGCTGCCCAGCTCATGTTAAACCCGAAGAAATGTCAGCTGTTCCAAAACCGAGTCAACTATCTAGGTCATATAGTAAGCAATGAGGGAGTGGCGGTGGATCCAGAGAAAATTGCTTCCATTCAGCAATGGCCGCAACCAACCGACAAACATCAAATTAGGAGTTTCCTCTCAGGAAGTTTGGAGACATTGCTAAGCCCCTAACTCGACTTACAGAAGAAGCAAGAGCTTTCCAATGGGAGGAAGATTGTCAAACGGCTTTTTATACCTTGAAGAGGCATTTAACCACGGCGCCGATATTAGGATAACCTTTACCGGAGGGAGACTTTAATCTGGACACTGACGCAAGCAACGTAGGAATTGGTGGAGTGCTCTCACAGATCCAAGGAGGGCAAGAAAGATTGCTGGGATATTTTAGTAAAGTCCTCTCCAAACCAGAACGAAACTACTGCGTCACAAGAAGAGAACTTTTGGCGGTAGTGAAGTCCGTGGAACACTTTTACCAGTATCTCTATGGTCGGAAGTTTCTAATCCGGACTGATCATGCAGCACTCAAGTGGTTGATGCAGTTCAAGAATCCCGAGGGCCAGATCGCTAGATGGATTGAACGACTTCAAGAGTATGATTTCAACATCGAACATCGAGCTGGTGTGAGTCACCGAAATGCCGACTTCCTGATCAGACGGCCGTGCCCAACAGACTACTCCCACTGCAACAAGGTGGAATCTCGGGAAGCTGCAGTTTCAAGAACTACTGTAGTCAACGAGGAATGGTCACCCACCAGGATCAGAGAAGATCAGGAGAATGATCCTCACCTGAAGATGATCCGGCAATGGAAGAAAGAAAACCGGCGACCTACCTGGCAAGAAGTGTCAAGATTTTCACCGAAACTCGAGGCGTATTGGTCTCAATGGGACTCCCTTGTCCTGGAAGAAGGGCTGTTGAAAAGAACCCTTGAAAACGATGATGGTTCTGAGATTAGGAGACAGCTAGTTATCCCGAGAACAAGAGTAGCTGAGGTACTAAAGAAGTTACACGACAGTCCATCGGGAGAAGAAGAAAACCCTTCAGCGAGTTTGTGAAAGGTTTTATTGGATGAACAGCTCCAACGATGTGAAGGACTGGTGTAAGAAATGTACGACTTGTGCTACGAGAAATGGACCACATCGCAAGAGAAAAGCACCTATGAAACAATATAATGTTGGAAACCACATCGAAAGGATTGCTTTAGATATCGCTGGACCATTTCCGACAACAGAAAATGGTAGCAAATACATACAGGTTATAATGGATTGTTTCACAAAGTGGGTGGAAATTTACGCTATCCCGAATCAAGAGGCCACAACTGTCGTAGATGTATTGATGAAAGAATTTATCAGCCGATATGGAGTGCCCTTGGAAGTCCACAGCGACCAGGGAAGAAATTTCGAAAGCCATCTAATCCAGGAGATTTGCGAGAAGCTGGGAATGAACAAGACCAGGACAACAGCATTACATCCACAGTCAGATGGAATGGCCAAGAGAATGAACAGGACTATTGGAAAATAGGAGAGACCGGGGATGGTTTGGACACTTTTTGGGTTTTATTTTTTATTTATTTGTCTAAAAATGTTACCTTTATGGTTTTTAGGCTAATGTGTAGACTTGTCCTTTAGGTTTATATACTCATAATATAAACTTTCCAAGATTGATATATTTTCAGAAAAAGGCCAGAAATTAGAGGCACTACATCTGTCCAAACTATCCCCGTGTTTGGGGATACTTTGGACGGCACCTGGGGATGGTATGGACAGAACACAAACAGTGATAGGTACAGCAACAGAAACATTTTTAATTCATATTTTGTCTAAATATAAAAGTAGAAAAGTAGGTATATCAAAATAAGTCACTGCAGGCAGAATCCCGATAGGTCAGTGTTGAAATAAAGCATGCCTTTGAATCTGGGACGCTTGTCTTCTATCGCTTTCGGAAGGATCAAAATCACTTGTGAAAAATCCACAAATGAAGTTTCTTCGGCTGTAGGTTGAAAGCGATTAGACGGAAGCAGTCGCCTGTAGAACTTTACTTCAAGTCCGTCTCGCAACTTACTTTTTACTTTTGCCACATAATTCATCGCAAACTTGCCTTTCTTCGATGGAACTTTTACAATTAGAAAGTCATCTTCAACGGCATCGTTGCCACTTCTAAGGCACTCGTCACTTTCTGCCTCCTCTTCCCATTCAGAAGAAGAATCTTTCATGATGACTTCTCCCATGTCTTCATCTGAAGAATCTTCTTCGAAAACAGTCTTCTTTTTTTCAAATACCTTCTTCTTCACTACCTTGGCTTTCTTTGCCATTTTCACTCTCTCTTTTAGTTCGAGTTCTTCTTTTTCTGGTGTGTCTGTTGCGATCATACTTCTCCCACGTTTTCTGCCACCATTACCCAATTTCCTTGGCTTAGCTTTTGGGTACGGATTCAATTGTTCTGGAGAAACGAACTCCGATTGTGCCGATGTAGAAGCAACTGGTGTGGGAAACTGATGACTCGATGTGGGAACTGGTGTATGAGCCTCTGTAGAACAGTTGATTGTAATAGAAGGATCCACAGCAGCAGTGTCTCTGCCTGCTCCTTTAGATGTTGACACGATAGGTTCCGAAGAAGTACTGGGAACAAGAGGGTCCGGAAATGGACGATCCGAGACCGCAGAGCAGAGAAAATCGTGGTCTTGGAAAATGTTTCTATCAAATGGCGAGATACCACATTTCAGGAAACCTGATTTCACATTTTCAGGAGTTGCAGCACGATCCCAAGCTTTGGAACATAGCTCAGGAAGTGCGTAGATTGATAGAGTTTCATTGGGATGGGCCAACATCCATGAGTGGACTGCTTCACTGTAGTATTTCTTAAACGGGCCAAACACGCAACGGTCCAGGGGTTGTAAGTGGTTGGAAGTGTGCGGCGGAAGTGTCAAAATTGTAATTCCATTATCTCGGCAGAAATTAACACCTTCCAAGCTTATATGAGACTCGTGATTATCCATCAATATCAACACAGGATGTTCTTTATCACACCTCACATTGTCTTTAAAAAATTTCAATACTAACACGAAGTTATCGGTGGTCATCCAACCAGATTTGTGGACCAATCCTAAAGCTCCAGGTGCTGCTCCAGCCATCATTCGCTGTTTGTCGAAGCGGACACGTGGGAATATGAACACGGGAGGTAAAGAATTGCCATTGGCACAAATTATACCCACTTGAGTCATCAGTTCTCCTCGCTCTCTCGAAGTCACTTGGCCAACTTGCTTTTCACCCTATTTGTCCAATTACTTTGGCCACTGGAGGCACTGTGGTGACTCCCGTTTCATCAAGATTAAATATATCTGAAGGTGGGAACTTCTTCCTTTGCATAACATTGTCCACTTTGTCAAAAAAGTCGCCGACCGTGGTTTTATTGAATGCAGTCATTCTGGCAAGTGAGGTTGCCTCAGGTTTTCTAATGGATAACGTAGGATTTCTCTTCATAAACCCAGTAAACCAGTCACTACCAGCTTGCCCTTTTCTTTTCCAGGATTCAGGAAATTTTAGATTGTTTACGTCAGCGAATTGTAAAGCTATTTGTCTGCATTTTTTCGGTGTCACTCCGTAAAATATTTTGGAGCATTGTAGTAAATACCCCGCCAATGCTTTCTCCATTTGGTCTGAGAACACCTGTCTTCTATGGAAATTTGGTTTGAACGACAGAGTGTCTATGCCCATTTCTCTGGCCTTCTTTACATAAAGTGCAAGACGAGACTTCGTCACGTTTCGAATAGCTGCCACATGGCGCAAACTTCCACGATTGTTTAAAACATCTTCAACCGCCTGCTGTAGATCACCTTCAGGAAAGGTTCGTTGAGTTTTTCTTTTGAATTCCCGTGGCATCTGGAAAAGATAAAACAGTTCACATCAACAGATACATCGGGGATACATTGGACAACGTGTCCAGTTGTCCAATGTATCCCCAACAGGTGTAATCACACATTTCTGGCTGTGAAATCTGAACCAAAAATTGCATCTTCACGAAACATACTTGAATATATTCCTACTAGTCTCCATTGCATGCAAATTGAACGCCAAACAGAAAACATTAAACTAAGTTACAGAAAAACCTTACGTTCTTACCTTAAAAAGTTATATCATAGGTGTCTAAAAGTAAACAAGCACTGTAAAAGTCACAATTTTATAACGACGGTTATTTGTTTCTGTCAACTGGTCTCTCGCAGTGTTACCAATATGTACAATCGATCGCGGCAGTAGAATTCACTTTAGGGCGGGAAATTTGAACCTGTCCACTGTATCCCCGTGTCCAAACCATCCCCGGTCTCCCCTACCTGTCCAAAGTAGTATCCAGCTATCAGAGAGATTGGGACCAGTATCTTTCCCTATTCGCATTGGCTTATCGATCTGCTGTCAATGAGTCCACGGGTGAAACACCGGCGAAAATCCTGTTTGGACGTGAAATGAGGCTTCCTTGTGACCTGGAATTTGGCTGCTGGCCTGGAGAAGATCTAGCAGGCGAAGACTACGTGATGCAATTGAGAAGAAGGCTGGACGATATTTATGAATTAGTTCGAACCAATCTTCAAGTTGCCAGCGACAGAATGAAAAGTCGGTACGACACTCAGGCCACAAAAGGCGGTTTTAAAGAAGGGGACAAAGTATGGTTAGACAACCCGACGAGGAGGAAAGGATTTTCTCCAAAATTACAAATATCCTGGGAAGGTCCATACTTAATCAAGAAAAGGATCAATGATGTTATATATCGCATTAGCAAGATCCCCAACGGAAAACCAAAAGTAGTTCACCAAAACCGACTAGCGCCATTCGAAGAAGACCATGACCAGGGGGAAGGAGTAAACCTTATTCGAGATGTGCCTGACCCTACCTTCGAGGAATTTATGAGCACGTATGGAGGTACCGGGAAAGCTAGATATGGAGTCACTTCGGAACAACAACAAGATCTGTTCACTCTCTCGGAAGATAATTCACTGGCATACAACATCCCCGCCCGTATCAAGAACGCACGAGGGTTGGCAACCGTCTTTCGAGAGAAGATCGGGCAATTAGAAAAACTTGAAGACCAGATTCCAGCCCCTGGCAAGACACTGAAACTGAAACATAATTCGCAGTACGTCTTCTACGTGGTACCTAAAAATGAATTCCAAGATCGATCTACCTTCCGCGATATGTGGGGAGCACTTGAAACCTCCGAGACCATTTGTTGGAATCCAACGTGAAGAAACTGGCTATGCCTAAGATAGCGAGTAACCAGTTGGATTGGCGAATCATCAGGAACATGGTAGAGATTATCTTTCAAGATACCGGTGTCCAGATATTAATTTGCAGCTACAACCCCCGTTATCAGTATCCGATGAAGACGGTGTCCTGCTATTTCCATAAGATCGGAAAGTGTAGAAATGGGGCCAGTTGCCGATTCAAACATCCAGTCTCGGCTACACAAAAGTTCCAGGAGGAACTTCTATTTAAGGAGGGGGTAATGTTACGAAACAGCACATTGGTATTGTCCCTAAAACCGACTCTGTCTAAGCCAGGTATAAAAGTTAAAATTATGGCGGATACGCACTTTTTTTTATAACTGTTTACGACTTCACGACTATCTTATGTAAACATTGTTTTTGTGACCAGAGTTATCTAGAAAAGGCCAGAACAAATTGTTGTTGTGTAAGCCGCAGCCCAGAAAGGCAATAATATGAATAAGGACCGATCAGCGCAGGAGTTAGTTGATAAATTGATCTCGAGAAATAAACAAAAAATACACCGAACAGTAAAGTGCTAATTAATAATCAAGTTTGTGTGCATATAAATTAAATATAATTGATAAGTTAAGTATATATAAATTAAGTATTAGTGAGTTAGTGTTTAAATAAATTGGTAAGTAGCCATACCGAGTGTTTGAAATTTATCCCATCCGTTTATTGTTTGAATAAATAACAAAAACATTGCAATACTCTAGGACCAATATAGTTTGGGCTATGTTGACCAATAGGTAAGCGAGAATTGGGTATTTGTACTCTGCCATAGTTCTTAGCTCGTGTTGAATATTTATGTTCAATTATATTCATTAAACCAATGCATTATAAAGTATTTTTATTTGTTCTAGATCAAGGTATTTTTGTAAGTACTATTCAAATTAATATATGAGAATCCTTAATATTTTTGTGACCTCGTAACTGTGGTGTTCCCATCTTAAGTGCTGATCAGCAATACTCCCAGGATATTTTATTTTATCCGTAGAGGATATGCTGACAGTTTGGCCATTGGAAGTTACGATTAATTGGTCAAATGCTGGGAGCCCCAAATAATTAGGAGCAAAAGGCAAGAAAACAGTTTTATCGCAATTTATCGATAACCTTTCATAATTTAACCAATTATATATCTGAGAGAGGTTACAATCTGCCGTTTCTTTCAATTTCTGCCTCGAAGTGTCCTAAAAAATGACTGTATCATCCGCATAACTAATTATTTTCCCAACAGATCTCATAGAAAATAAGCTATTTATGTACATAGTTAAAAATATCGGTCCTAGGACTATTCCTTGAGGAACACCCTATTCAACATATTGTGGTTCGCTCATATAGTTTCCAATTTTTACATATTGTGGTCTCTTACTCAAATATGACTGGATAAGTGTTATAGGAGTACCTCAAAAACCCAAATTGTTCATGACTTTTAGTAACTGTTGATGATTAACAGTGTCAAACGCTTTGACCAAGTCCAAGAAAACACCAATACAATAATCATTTCTTTCATCTAGGGAGCGAACTGTTTCTGACATTAGTGCGTGAATAGCGTCTTCTGTACATTTTTCTTCACTGAAACCAAATTGATTGTCGTTTGACAGTTTAAATTTTTTAGTATAATTCCTTATTCGTTGACTTAATAAAATGAGGCTACTTCTACTATAGTACATTCGTTTTACAGATATATTAATTTTTTCTCTGGAGATTTAGTTTGGTGTACTTATGTTAAATTATTTTTCAACAAAAAAAGACTCATTTCATATTCCTTTGAAACAAGTTTTTAGTAAATTCTTCTCTTTCCCTTTCCTTACCTTCATAATTTTGCATTTCCTGCTTACTTAGGGAACAAAACGAATAGGATATAATAGACTTCTGTTAGTTTTAGGTATATTAAAAACTAGATTCAGTTTTTTCATGTGTTGGATCGTAAGCTTCCAATCTGTTCTATCTATTATTTCATTCCCGGTAAATTTCCTTTAATTTTTTCTCCTTCTTTTCTCTCCGCAGCTCTGCAGCCCCTGTATAGAACCTGAAGGAAAGGACATCGCTAGGAAATAGAACAACAGGGAACCTCCCACGGGAATTTGTCGCGCGCGAACGGATAAAGTATATTTTCTCCTAATGACATATACTTTTTTTGATTATAAATGATTGACATATAATCAGGCAAGTTTATATAAATGGTCTAGTTTATAAACATGGTCACTTTTAACTTTGACATTGACAGAAGTTTATAAGGCAGGTAATTTTTGCTTTGACGTAGTTAGTAGGTAAGTGAGGGCCTTAGTATCAAAGGCGGCAATCTCCAGTTTTGGACGAAATTGAGTTAAATCTCCGTTCTGACCAATCAGAAGCAAGATATGTGTCGTGACGTACTGAATCACCTGTTTCGGATTCCGATTGTCAATTAAATTCGTTTTAAAATCCCAAATTTTTTTTCCCTTAAGAGAAACAATGTATTGTTGTGCAATCTTCTTTAATTAAAATTCGCAGAGCGCGCTTTCGGCATTAAGCCATCATCAATGCGGTCACTAAAATTTTTTTTGTAAATTACATTTCGTAAGTTTGATCAAATTGATACATACTTCAAATATATTAAAATTGGTCATAGGAAAGGCTGGAGCAGCAGGAAAGGTGTGGACTAGCAATGGGACTATCTACATGAAATCTGAAAATGATGATTCTATACATAAATTTTCTCGTTTGTTAGATGTACAAAAGCTGTAATTTTATTCATATATTAATTCCCATATCTAATTATTTCTAATCATTAAAATAATTTGGCATGCATACGTGCAATTATACCGTTACTGTAGAAGGTTGTTTTTTTGCGAGTATTATTTTTGTTGTTTTATTTTGTACTCGTCGCAGTTAATGGTTTGACTTCTTTTATGAATAGTAATCTGAAAGTTGGTAGTTTGAATGCAAGGTCGCTTCTGCCTTCTTTATCTGTAGTAAAATTGTTATTATCGGATCACTGTTTTGATGTTTTGTTTATTTGTGAGACTTGGTTGTCACATGAACCCGATCAATTGCTGTTTATTCAGGGATATAAGTGTTACAGGTTGGATCGTGCCTCTAGAGGGGGAGGGATATGTATTTACATTAATGATAAATTGCAATGCGAGAAATTAAATTATGTCGCTAGTTATTCTGAGCAGCTGTGGGTTAAAATCAAGATAAATAATTTAAGCTATGGTATAGGTGTTATTTACAGACCTCCTCGCGATAATATAGATTCGTTTATTAGTGAAACTGAGGACATGCTAATTTATATGACAACTATTACTGATGGCATTGTTTGTGGGGGAGATTTGAACTTAGATTTTTTAAATTCAATGACCAACACGTTGATAATTTCAACTCTGTCTTAGACTGTTTTGCTTTAAGTCAAATTTTAGATGTCCCCACACGAGTAACTACAACAACATCAACTTTGTTGAATGGAATTATTACTAACTCTGATTTAGTTGTAGATAAGGGCGTTATTCATACAGATGATAAAACTTCTAGGGTCTATATATCTGATCATAAATTAGCGCATATTACGTTGAACATTTTCACAGAAAGAAAAAGACCTAAAATGATTACATATAGAAACTTTAGATATTTTAATGAGGATAATTTTAAAGTTGATTTATATCAGACTCCTTTTTTTCGCATTTTTGATCAAGATAATATTGATGAAAAGGTTTGTTTGTTAGTGAATTTACTGAATAATCTTTTTGATAGGCACATTCCGTTAGTAACTACTAGAGTCACCAAACCTAAAGCTCCTTGGCTAACAGGGGCTATTAGAGAGATGATGTCTTTAAGAGATAAAGCGCTTGCTAGGTACCGGCGTAGTAAATCAGATGCTCATTTTCGACACTATAAAGAAATGCGCAATTATACTAATGCGGCCATAAAAAGGGAAAAAAGGCGTATCTTCTTTTTAAATTTAATAGTGATAATAAGCGTAATTTTTGGAAGATTCTTAAACAAAATAAAATAATACCTGATAAGAATATTAGTAATATACCAGGAAACTTAAAAAATCCACAGGAAATTAATAATTTTTTTATAAACTCCATTCCGCAGAGAGATCCCCCTGATGATCTATTTACATATTACAATAATAATGTGACTAACTCTAATTTTGAATTTAGTGAAGTCAATGATTTATTTGTATCACAAATTATTTCACATATTAAATCAAATGCCGTGGGTGAGGATGGCTTAAGTATACGATTAATAAAAATGTGCTGCCCTCATATTGTTACTTATATTACTCATATTATTAACTACTGTTTAACAAATAATGTTTTTCCGGCAGTGTGGAGAAGGGCTGTAGTAAAGGTCTTGCCTAAAAAACCTCAGCCAGATGAGTATAGGGACCTTCGTCCTATCAGCATCTTGCCTACATTATCAAAGATACTTGAAAGAGTAATTGAGTGTCAGCTTAAAAAACATATTGATTTAAAGTCCGTATTACCTATAACTCAGTCCGGCTTTCGTAAGAATTACAGTTGTGCGACGGCTCTTCTTCATATTGTTGACGACGTTATTAAATCTCAAGATTCTGGAATGTGTACAATATTAGTTCTGCTAGATTTCAGTAGGGCGTTTGATACTATAAATCACAATTTATTATTATCAATATTACATTTCATTGGGCTTTCCAATAAAGCTGTTTCATTATTGAGTTCTTATTTGGGTGACCGCCAGCAATTGGTTGAGGTGGATGGTATTAGGTCACAGTCTTCCCTCCTTAAACGTGGTGTGCCACAGGGCTCCATTTTGGGCCCTTTGCTTTTTGCGATATATACGTCAAACTTAGTGAATTCACTTGAACACTGCAATATTCACTTGTATGCAGACGACACTCAGGTTTACTATAGTTTTTACCCTGATATGATTGAGGATGCTTGTACTCTGATAAATAACGATTTGGCACGATTTGTTGATGCTGCATCTGATCATTGTTTAAATATTAACTGCACAAAGTCGAACGTCATTTTATTTGGGACTAAAGTTAAGAGGGACAATGTAATTAACGCCATTGATATAAAAGTAAATAATGAATCGCTTAATCTGGTTCAGCATGCAAAGAGTTTGGGAGTGATTCTTGATGGTGACTTGAGGTTCGAAAAACACGTTAATCAGTTAATTAAACGTGCATACTCAGCCTTGAAATTAATTTATGGAAATAGACATTATTTAACAGCCACTGTCAAAACAACTTTATGTGAACAACTGGTGCTGTCTAACTTTAACTATGCTGATGTTCTTTATGGTCCGTGTTTGACCAGCCGGTTCCGCAACAAAATTCAAAAAGTACAAAAATACTGTTTGAGACTAATTTTTGAAATTCGTAGAGGCCACAGAATATCAAGCAAGCTAAAGGATATTGGCTGGCTGAACATGGAGTATAGGAGAAACTTACACATGGCTACCTTGTTTCATAAAATAATAAAAAATAAATTACCTATCTACCTCTACAAAAAAGTTAGATTTCGAACCGATGTGCATAACATAAATATTCGTTCTAGGGGTCTTTTAACCCATCCTTCATTTCGGCATGAAATATTTCGCCTTAGTTTTGGTTACCAGATCACCGCCATGTATAACAATATATCGGAACATTTAAAAGCATTCAGTGTACAGCGCTTTAAAATTGAATTTAAAAAGCTTCTCTTGGACCAGCAGCATTCAAACCCTACTTAATTTTTTTTACAATGTCTCATATACTGTGACGAGTCTTGATTTGGCCATGTAAATTTTACTCGTGCTATCTATATGTCACTATCATTTTTGTTCTTGTAGCGACAGGGTTAAGTGGAAGAGCAGGTCTTCGATAATCTTTTTTGTTATCGTAGGAACTGAACTTCGCCCTTTAGTTTCACTTGATTTTATGTAATTTTCCTTACTATGTAATTGCATGTAGTATTTTGTAATTAGGTGAAATTTAATAAAGTCGTTTATTATTATTATTATTATTATTACTTGTCAGAATTCCGAGACAGGGGCCTCCAAATGGGTACGTCTATACATTTAACAGTTTGGTGGTTCACATTATTGGTTTAAAAACAATATTAAAAATACATAAAAATTAAAATTCAGCAAAATGATACAACAGATCTGAAACATGCATTCTTTGGATCGTCCATTTTGCCAAGTTGTCATCAGAGAATTATTCACAAAAATTGCAAAGACCATGATTGTCACTCCGTTCCATCGAGTAAGTTCCGAGTCGTCGGGGCATAGACAAACATTGTGGTATGATATTATTATTAAATGAATGGATTTCGCGACCCCCAACAGATAGGTACCCACCATTTACCAAAAATAATAATTTTGGAGACAGACTTGATGTCCATCTGGTGAGGGTGGCGAAATCCATAGAAACAATGGGATGTGCCAGACATGCGAATGCCGGAGAAGAACAATGAAGCGCTGTTATGGACATTGTGCGCAACAATTACATTTATATTTCTGTGGTGTGGAATGTGATTCGCTTTGACGTTAGATGCTATTGTTTGTAATGTGAATTGGAATTTAGAACATAGGGTTGAAATAGAATAAAGTGAAAGAAAAGGACAGAGCTCTAGGAAAATATATAATTGATGGGAAATAGAACAACTGATGAATGAAGTGTGTGAATGGAGGGATGAAGAATGGTGAGAAGTGAAATCAAACGAAAAGGTAGGAAGTGTCTGGAAAGTAATGAATTCAAACATGTGTCTAACAAACACCACTGTATGTTGAAATGTGAAATGCAATATAAGAGAAAGTCGCCCTAACTGTGAAGCCAACAGCCGACTATCAAAAATAACAAATTTGGAGACAGCTTTGATAGCTCACCTATAAGAGCACCGACCTATAAGAATTATCATATTTTATAATTCTTATATATGTTATAATTCTTATAGGTCGGTGCTCTTATCGGTGAGCTATCAAAGCTGTCTCCAAATTTGTTATTTTTGATAGTCGGCTGTTGGCTTTACAGTTAGGGCGACTTCCTCTTATATTGCATTTCACATTTCAACATACAGTGGTGTTTGTTAGACGCATGTTTGAATTCATTACTTTCCACACACTTCCTACCTTTTCGTTTGATTTTACTTCTCACCATTCTTCATCCCTCCATTCATACACTTCATTCATCACTTGTTCTATTTCCCATCAATTATATATTTTCCTAGAGCTCTGTCCTTTTCTTTCACTTTATTTTCATTTCAACCCTATGTTATAAATTCCAATTCACATTACAAACAATAGCATCTAACGTCAAAGCGAATCACATTCCACACCACAGATATATAAATGTAATTGTCGCGCACAATGTCCATAACAGCGCTTCATTGTTCTTCTCCGGCATTCGCGTGTCTGGCGCATCCCATTGTTTCTATGGATTTGGCCACCCTCACCAGATGGACATCAAGTCTGTCTCCAAAATTATTATTTTTGGTAGATGGTGGGTACCTATCTGTTG
Source organism: Galeruca laticollis (assembly GCA_963921935.1). Lineage (NCBI taxonomy): Eukaryota > Metazoa > Arthropoda > Insecta > Coleoptera > Chrysomelidae > Galeruca > Galeruca laticollis. The sequence continues at coordinate 50,440,034 of OY998179.1, read as the reverse complement.
GGGGTCGCGAAATCCATTCATTTAATAATAATATCATACCACAATGTTTGTCTATGCTTCGACGACTCGGAACTTACTCGATGGAACGGAGTGACAATCATGGTCTTTGCAATTTTTGTGAATAATTCTCTGATGACAACTTGGCAAAATGGACGATCCAAAGAATGCATGTTTCAGATCTGTTGTATCATTTTGCTGAATTTTAATTTTTATGTATTTTTAATATTGTTTTTAAACCAATAATGTGAACCACCAAACTGTTAAATGTATAGACCTACCCATTTGGAGGCCTCTGTCTCGGAATTCTGACAAGTATGTATCAATTTGATCAAACTTACGAAATGTAAGCCACAAAAAAATTTTAGTGACCGCATTGATGATGGCTTAATGCCGAAAGCGCTCTGCGAATTTTAATTAAAGAAGATTGCACAACAATACATTGTTTCACTTAAGGGAAAAAAAATTTGGGATTTTAATCTCTTGTGCACACAGCTGTAACTCAAATTAAATTCGTTTTGTTCACAATAATTAAAGTGCGGTTTGTTGATTGCCGATGAAGTTGTTGAGTTTTTTAAATTTAATAATAATTATTGGAATGGAATGTGTTACAACGCCTGTTGAACATAATGAAGCTCGTAAAATGCTTCGAAAGCCCTCTACTTGGAAGCAAAATATACGTAAAAGGACAAGGTATGTTAGATTAAAATGTCCATTTTTTTTGTTAGTTTACTTCGTAGCGTTTTTTGTAGGATAGCAATATTACTGTGTATTAAGTCTGTATATTATATAAGTTTTGGAATTTGCAGTAAATTATTCGAATTTTGAAACTTCGTGGAAACTATTTTCCTTATGATGACATGGTTTTTTCAGATATTCTCCACATGAATTGCCAGAATATCCTACTTGTGGGCATAAAACAAAGGCTTGTCGATGTCGTACTTTAACAATGGGAGACATTAAAAGTTTCACGCTATACCTAATAAATTGAGTCAGGATGCATTTCTTTTGAAATTTTGCAATGTTCAACCACCTAAACGTCGCCATCCATCAAATTACCAACATACAGCAAAATAAACTTCAGTGAGATGCTTTATTAGAAAAAATGTTTCAAAGGAGCGTGCTCCTGTATGCCAGCAGACTTTTTTGACAGTATTACAAAACATCGTCTAACCTACGTCATAAAATCGTTCTTAAGGACTGGTGAAGCACCTTCAGAAAAATAGGAGGCGTAAGAAAAACAGCAAAGTTTGAAGGGAAACAGATTGCTGTCCAAAGATTTATTAATTCGTTCAAAAGCATCGAATCTCATTACTGTCGTTCTTCTTCCCGAATAAATTATTTATCTTCGGATTTGTCTATAGCAAAGATGTCAAAAATGTACAACAATCAGTGTTCTCTAGAAGAAAGAGTGAAGCCGTCATACTTTCGAATGATATTCAATACGAAGCACAATCTCAGCTTTAGTACTCCCCAGACCGACGTATGCTCCACGTGTATATAACTCGCCGAGACGATTAAGAGATCTACAGATGAGGAGGAGAAGAATAACTTGAACATTGAGAAAAATGTTCACAAACGAAGTGCAAATGCATTTTTTCATTTGCTTAAAGAAACTAAGGTTAATTGGATAACATTATCTTTCGATTGCCAGAAGAATCTTGTACTCCCCAAGGTCCCAGATCAAACTGCTTACTACTCAAGGCAACTGTACCTGTACAATTTTACCATTGTTCAAGGGACGTCTAAATCTTAACTTACCACAAAAAATATTTTTTCCTATTATTGGACCGAAAACGAATTTGGAAAAGGTTCCAATGAAATTTCATCCGCTGTGTTTGAGAGGCTCAATAAAATTGAATTTGGTCCCACCGTAACAGTAGTCAGGCTGATGGCAGATTGCAGTGGACAAAACAAGAATACGACTCTCACTGAAATGTGCTGCAAATGGCTATCGGAGAGAGCGCCAGAACGTATTCAGAATATTGAAATGATTTTTCCAATAGTAGACCATTCATTTGTGCCTGCTGATAGTGGTTTCGGTAATATTGAGAAGGAGATCAGTAAGTTGGAGGTTATAACGCAGCCAGAAACCTATATAGAGCTTTTATCAAAAAATGGGACGGCAGTTCATTTGGGAAGAAACTGCAACGTTTTTGATTGGAAAGAAACCAACTCAAATATGGTGAGACCCACATGAACATGGGATTTTTCTTTCAAGAATACAAAACGATTCTTGTTACAGAAATGTAAAGCTGGAAATGTTTTGATTAGAGGTGAGTTGTATTACCAGAATGATTTGCAAATCTTCAAAACTGTTCTAAGAAAGGGAAAAAGCCTTCACATGATTAACCCTGTCATCATAAAAAGTGGTCTACAACAAGTAAATATGTTGAAGCTTAACGATGTTGACAAACTTCTTACAAAGCACTTTGGGGCTCCTTGGAGATCAATGGAAGAACTCTGTTTTTATGTAACTACTCTTACTAATTAAACTCTTGAGCCAGAACAACCCGGCCTGGAAGAAGAAAACGCATTGCCAGACGTGGAAGAAACAGCAACAGAAGAAGCAACCTGTGAATTTATTTAAGAAATACCATCTGTACTTGTATAATCAATATTGTTATGCTTATAAAAATATTTTTTATTATATAACTCATGTTCTCATGAACCAATACAATCCTTGATTTTCTCTTAGTTACGACGTATTGATAAGTGAATATACCCATTGACGACGTGATATAATCGTTTTGGTGTTTCGCCTCCTGCCATATTGTGATCATTTCCATAGTAACGGGTAAGCTCAATGAAATGTCTGTTAATTCTTCAAAATGCATCGCTTTGGTTTCATTTCAAGTGGTGAAATCAAAGAATACACCAACAACAAGAAGCGAAAGACGGCATAAATCGTTTGATGTTTTGGGGGGAAAATTTTGTGACCTTCAAACTGACGTTGACAGATAACTGAGCATCTGTACTTGAGTTTACACTAATAAAAGTATTCAAAAAATGTATATTAAATCTTACCTATACAAAAAAGTGAAACCAAAGAATCTCCAATATCAATTGCTTATTTTTATGGCTTTTTTCGACAAATTTTTAATTGTCAAAGAAAGATTTAAACATTCAACCGTGTAATATTTCGAATGTTGGTTGATAATTGGTGAAAACTCATTAAAGATGAAGAAATACCAAAGTATTATTTTCACAATAGGTCTGTTAAACTTAATTAATGAATTGTTATAGTTAATCTAACAGCTAAACAAACAATGTGGAAAATATACTTTAGCATTTCTTCATACATAAAGTTTTAGCTTCTGTTTTTGGAGTTCCATCCATTATTAAAAAAAACGAGCTATTGTTTAACCAAATGATTTTTATTTTCTATATTGTTATCGAAATTATATGTGTAAGTATGTATTTAAGTAGCGCTGTATATAGGATAGGGTGAGTATAAAAACCAATACAATAATATAGATTATATATTTAGAATACCAGTTTACAATAGAAATAATTTCATTAAATGATGATATAAAATTACAATAAGTATGGTACTTGAATACAAAATTTTTATAATTGATATATTTAAAAGTTACACTTCACTAGATTCTGAATTAAATATTTTACAAGAGAAAATCTACTGATGTATGTGACAAAGAAGTTATAAAAAAGTAGCGACAGTAAACTTTTCTGCATAGTTATCGAAGTTTTGTTGCGTTTTTCAATTATTATCATATTTTGTGCTTTTTTCTGGTTGAACAGTTTATGCTGTTTTCTGGTAATCCCTCCAATTCATATTACGATATAACTTAGACACACATAATATAGTACTTCTTGAGGCACTAGCTTATTTTTTGTGATCGCTTGTAAAGGAGAATTTGTTTGCTTATGTCGTGGATGATCCTACAAAACTGGAGAAGGGATGAGTTTTGTTACTATCCCCAAGAACAATGTTAGGTATGTGTATTTTATAATGTTATATAGTTAAACCAAAGCATTATATTATGCTTGTCAAACCCATAATCTAAGTACTGTTAGTTTTTAGAACGTAAATATATAAAAATGTTCTGCTTTTCAGTAACATTTTATGTTTAGTATGTCTACAATAAGTGAAAAGAAATATATACAGTCATTCTTCTTGTTAAACAAAAGTAAAATATGTGTATGTATAGTTGTTAGGGTTCTGAATCATGTACATGTACATTTCCAAAATATATTATATTTAATATACTTTTATAGATCCACAGAAAACTTCTGTTAGGCACCCATTAGAAAGAGTTTACTATTGAAAATTCTCCAACAACTTCCATTCAAATTCCTGCTTTTTCAAGTTCTGGACACCACGGAAAAGCAAGGTGGAATTAGTGGTTATGGCTGGCTCTAGGGAATTGAAATTTTGCAAAGGAAACCAGAGAAAAGAAAGAAATATGCAACCTGGAGGACTACTAAGAAATGTGTGAGAAATCTCTTGAATAACTTCTGGCATCAATTGTAGAACCGCAAGTACTACTGAAAGGCAGAGAACCTCTAGTTAGAAGGTATTTTGTAGAACACAAACGATTTGCCTTGACGCTATATTTTTTGGGATCACAGGTATACAACTTTATGATTGAATTATTAGTCTTCCAACAAAACGAACCATACAAAGAATCGCCAAAAAACTTGCTTGCAAGCCTGGTTAAGGTTACGATTCAATATTTAAAGCTGTAGAAATAAAGCTTCACACAATGTCCAATGGTAACAAACAGTATACCATATGTATTGATGGGATGTCACTGAAAAATCATGTCTTCTATAGTACTACATGAGTTGAAAATACTGGACTGATTGATATTGGGACTGGATCGAAAGACCTTTGTCCTGGAAACAATGAACTCGTATTATCCAAAAAGACTGTAAGCGAAGTGGAGGCAATGGCATTTTTTTGTGGGTACCAAATTAGCAGTGAAAGAGTTTCTTCCTATCATTGAAACATGCATACTAAAGTAGGAGAGCCGAAGTTTGCATGTTGGTGGTCGCTCAAGTGATATGGCTTGTTATTTAATTAAACTAGCCAATTCTTTCTTAGTAACTCCTGATAATCCAGTATTCATAGTGGATGTCAAGGAGATTATTTACTTTTTTAATGTAGCAAGTGGTATGAATATGTATATGAGCTTAGGAGCAGTTCCTATTATTGGAACCATTAAAGTAGTTGAGAAGTTTGACAGATTTATTTCATTCCACCAAACCAAGAAACGTTAACAAATACAAAAATGTGTTTGTATCAGCAGATTATCAAATACAATTTTTGGGTGAAATGTTGCTTTTTTAAAACGTTTAAGAGTCAATAAAAAAAGAGGAAGTGTTACTTCCAGATCAAGGATGAAGAAATGCAGAACAATCACAATAAGTAATCCAATTTGAACATGCCTTTAAAAAAGCGTTTTGCCAAAAATTTACCAATTCAAATGAAATGTACTGATGACCTTCACAATTTATTAATTAAGTTGAATTCAGCAACTGTTTGTATTATTCCTGAAACTCACCAAGCAGCAGTTCAGTATGTAGCATATCATTACCAGATTAAGATTGCAGGAACGAAGAACTGACAATTTTACATGCGTTCAATTTTGTTTGTGGCTATTTGATGAAGAAAGCATTATTATGTCACAGGTGTTAAACGTGCATAGAATTATCAAAATAATGTGGAGATCTGGATACAAAGCAGCTATTGACATATTTTGAAAAGTATGATAGGGACAAAAGTATTTATGGAGGCTTTAGGGTTCCAAGTGAACACTTTATAAATTGGAAGAAGCATTTATTTACTTTAATATTTAGTGAAGTCTTTGTTTGCCAAAGTATATCACATGTAGTTCAGATATTTTAAAACTATTCATTAGATTGAACATATATAACTGCATGAAATGTGAGAATGGGCGTTTGAGTTGAAGCTGAGGGATATTGTGAATGTTCGGGTTCCTTAATCTCAATAAGAATTTTAGAAGATCGATTGTCTGAAACAAAAAAGGAAAATAGAGGAAGACTATAGACAACGTGTTGTTTTATTCATCCATCACATTTTCCAGTGTCTATTTTCTGAAGACCAGTAGGAACATTTTCTTACATTGATAGCAAGTGAACTTGGAATGAATAATCGAACATTTTTCCATTTTAAAAAAACCATAAAAAAAGACTATTGTATAAGAAAAACAAGTCATTTAGGCTAAATGCAATCTAATTATGAGAAAGCCATCTATTTTGATGCATATTATCCTACAGAAGTGAATCTAAATGATGATTATATTTACCAAGTGATGGAGGAGCATCACCATTATGTTTTGTGGCGGCTTGAGACGAATGTCCCACTTGCTCAAACAGAATGGTAACTGTAATTCCTAAAATAATTGTAACAAACAAAGGAACAAAATGCCAATAAGGTATTAATGAATCCTGTCGGAAAGTTATAATTAATTCTGCACTAAGGTGGCAAAAAGAAATATCAATAACAACTGATTGTAATGTTTATTTAAATTTAATATTTACCAGACTGAATAGCTATTTTTGTGGGTGGATCGCTCAATATAACATGGCCCTTGCGTTTTAAGCATGGGTATATTGTAGGCACAGCTTGAAGACATAGGTACTTTTTACGTCCCCCTTTGGAAGTAAATTTATCCTCAAAGTGGAGTTGACATAACTTATAACTGTTATGTAAAGAATCTAGGGTTTTTTCAAATAAATCTCCACGGTTACATGCATCCAACCATAACTGTGCTCTAAAATGTAAATAAAGCTAATTAAGTATATTTATATTTTTATTTATCATATGTGTATAAAAGAAATAAACTACTACCAATTTATATTGAATATTGTGTATTATTATTCAACATATTCAAGCTGAACTCATCAGCAGTGACGCTTATTGTAGTGTATTCATTGATTGTATTATTATTATTCATGTTATCAAAGACACAGAGACAGGGGAATGTGTTAACACTCAAAACATAGATTAACGCAACTTACAATGTATAGGTGCAATGGAAGAATGGAACATATTTAAAAAAAATAAATATATATCTATAATTTATTGCATATAGAAACAATTCCTCTTACCTTACAGGATCTTTAGGAAATCTAAAGTTATAGTTATTTCGTCCCCAATTCTTGAATGACACCCACGAACTGCACAAGTTCTTGACGCCATAACTAATATAATAGTTTTTAAAACAATTGCAAACACAAACAAAATATATATTATATTGTGAATAAGGCAAAACCGTACAGCAAAGAATATTCTTTGGTAAACATGTAAACAGTAAAATCACATGACATTGACAGATAACTGACTCTGACTCAGACATGCTCACTTAGAAAATGAATTCTAAAATAGCACACGCTTCGTTTCTGATTGGGCTGGTGTATTCTTTGGTGAAATTGATCAAGAAATTGAAAACTTAACACAAGGAAATACTACAAAAACGCATAATTATGTTTGGAAGCAGCTTACGGTGTTTTGTGAACATCGAAATTACAAACTTTTTGCTGATATTTCGAATGAAAAAGTAGCAGATATTATGAAGGATTGGGCATTCAATATGAAACGTGCAGACGGAAAGGAATATAAAGAAAGTACAGTGAAAACCATTTGGAATATTTCTGCTAAACTGTTACAGAAAAAGTTTCATGAAGAGTTCGAAAGAGTAATAAATCCATGTAAAGATATAATTTTTGAGAACGCAAGAAAGGCTCGTGCAGCCAAGAGAAAGAAATTACAAGCAATTCTCGACAGAAAAAAAGAGAGCTCAGCCGCTCTTAATGAGAAAGGAATAAGCAAAATTATATTAAGTTTGATTAAAATACACCAGATGGTTTGCAAAAAAATTTTTATCAAATTTGTGCTGTGGAATTGGCATGACGTGGTAATGAAGCAGCCTTTTGCTTAACCGACTATTACAAAAAGGAATTCGACAATTATGGTCAAACTACGCACGTATCGAATGCAATCCAATGTTCTCAAAAATATCACAAGGTGGAGAACAACGCACCACTGATTCTAAATGGTTGGCTCCGAATAAAGAGTTTGCGAATAAGTACCCAGTACGTCTCTTGGAAAAACTGTTGAGCAAAAGAACGCCAAATATCACAACAAATCGTCTTTTTTTTACCTAATATTGATTGGCAGAAAACAGGAAAATGCTTCAAAAATTGCCCTGTTGGTTTGAATCAATTGAGTAAATGACGCAGCCGAAAGTTTCGGAATAGATACGAAAAAAGGAAAATTACGAATCATTCAAATCGCTCCTCTGCTGTGAGTATCTTATCACACTCAGGAGCAAACTTGCAAGAAATTACCAAAATAACAGGCCACTCATCATCTGAATCTCTGAAACCATATTTGAAACTTACCGTAGAACACCTTAGAAAAATAGTTGAAAAAATGAGAAACATTCCTAATCCATCCACCTCAAGCGTCACCAACAGTACCAACACCAACACTACAAATTCCGAAAACAACAATACATCAAATATGTATTATAATAATTATACCTTCAATATTAATATTAATCAATAAAAAAAATTAGACTATTATTCGTTATATAATCGTAACGAATACCAACTCGAGCATAGACAATATTTTTGGATTATTTACCTCTTCACTCGACGTATTTCGCGAAACACCACTCCAGCTGCGCTCTCGTGACTCGGTGAATAAACGAATATTGTCTATGCTCTTGTGATATTAAAACTGACTATATGTTTTCTGGGATTAATTTCGATATTGTTATTCTTTCACCCGTGAATCTATTCCAAACACTTCATATTCAGTTCACAACTGATTTTAGTCGAACCTTTGGTATCAAATCCGAGCAAAATCCAACATTCAGTATCAAACACGGCATGCTCCATTTACTTTTTCTAATTTTTTCAAAAAAGATAAAAAAATTAGACATAATGACCTTAAAATCTGATGAAGTTTAGCATTTTCTTTCATTAGAAACTACGCTCGCGGTGAAATATACACTAATATGGATGTAGCACTTTTTTGAACTTTATTCAAAAGTGAACATGGTGGAGATTTCTGCCTTTGATACTAGGGCCCTCAAGTATAAAATAAATCGTTTACTATATTTATACCTAATATTTTTTATTTATTTTTTCGTTCTTGTGAATATTTAAATTTGAATATCTTTTTGGTTGACAATATTACTAAAGATAAGTTTTTGCAATTAATATTATCCACTTTTTTACTGTTTTAAATGAAACTAACTGTTTCTAGATAATTCCACAATAAATTGATAAAATGTTAAAAGTTCTAAGAAATTTAACAATTGTTTCAATACTAAATATCATCGTCAGAATGACAGAAGTTACATTTCATTTGATGCCTAACTGATATTTAATAATTATTTTTGGCTAGACCAAGAAGTGACCTACCTTGTGATTGACTTAATATATGTTAATAGAAAAAGAAGAAGATATGATATTACAAATATCAAAACTTATATATTATTAGCTCTATGGGGATATCCTGGATATTTTTTCCCATTTAAGCTTAGTTTAACTGTGCAATGATATAGAAAACCAGGAAAACTATATCTGCTGATTTTTACAATTATCACGTAAGAAGACAGTTTAAAAGTGGAAAACTCACTATATTTATCTGTTCATTGACGACTTCATATTGTGGATTCTTATGTGTGTTCTAATTTCCAATTCTTCAAGAAAATCCAGTTCTTGTTTTATATCACAAATATGTAGTACTTCTAGTTATGTGTCAATGAATGGTGTCAAGTAGATGTTTTGCATAGTGGGATTTATCTGGTTATTTTAATCTGTATGCTCGTAAGCGTTCACTGTATCGGAATTCGAAATTTCTAAGGGTTTGACCCAAATAGACAGCACTACATTCTGGACATTTAAGTTTATATATACTAGATTTCTTTAATGGGGATATTTTTGTTTTCACCTTTAACAATTTGGTACTCATATTACTTCCTGTTTTAAAAGAAATTGTTGTATTTTTTGCTAAATATATTTTCTTTGAAATATTATTAGAAGTATTACCTGCATATGTGATTATTTTATAATTTTTTATTTCTTTAGCTTGTTTAGGAAATATTAGTTGTAATGCCACTTTTTCCTCTTTTTTATTAATTCATTCATTTATCATATGTAATGGATAACCGTTGAATATTGCTATTTGTTTAATTGTATTAATTTCTCTATCAAAATTACATTTGTTCATAGGAACTGAAAATGCTCTATGTATCATTGAATTATCTGCTGCTAATTTATGTGACATTGGATGATTGGAACTATATGGAAAATAGTCACATCAGTGTGTGTTGGTTTTCTGTCAATTGAATAATCAAGTACATTATTAACTCTTTGAATCCTTAAATCAAGAAAATTGATTGAGTTATTTTCTTCAACTTCTAATTTAAATTTAATTTTTGGGCGTAAATTATAATTATGGTTGAAAAATATATCTAATTATCAACGATGGACGATAAGATTGAGAATAAGATGACAACAATGGACGAGAAAATTAAGGAGTTAGAAAAAAGATGACAGTTATAGAAACTCAAGACACGCCAGTGAAAGAAAAGAAGACCGAGCAAACGAAACCTTGCAAGACAGAAACACACCCTACGTTAGAAGACATTGGCAGTTTTACCCGAGTCAAGGCCCCAACGTTTAATAGAAAAATGTCGTGAACCAATTATGTGAAACAGTTTGAAGCAGCCGCTAGAGTGAATATTTGGTCCGATGGGGAGAAAGCAGTGAACTTAACCATCGCGCTCCGGGGAGATGCTTTAGATGTACTTCAGACGATACCTCTGGAAGAAACGGATGATTTCGAGCAACAGAAGAAGAGGCTGGACATGCGATATGGTCACGAACATTTGGGACATTTGTACAGATTCCAGCTGAAGAACCGAAGGCGGAAACGTGACGAAATCCTTCAAGAGTATGAACTGGATATTGCCCGACTAGTTCGATTTCCTTATCCATCAGCACCAGATAACATGATGGAATGTTTAGGCATCCAGGCCTTTATTGACGGCTTATATGACCACGATATGGAGAAGACGCTTCGATTAGCCCATCCTAAAACATTGGTCGATGCATTGACTGCTGCTCTTGAATATGAAGCAGCCACGATGGCTTCAGGATACAACAAAGGTAGGACCATAAAGGAAGAAGGTGACAATGACAGACTTGACCAGATCGTCAACTTGTTGAAAGGTATGGTAGACAAGAAGCCGAAGAAAATCAGGTTCCGGAAGTGTGGCGAACTAGAGCACGTACGCAGTCCGTCTAAGCGCCCCAAGACTCCTGTAACCCAAGAACTCCAGTCACAGGGGAAATCAGACAGGGGTCATCATCCAGCTGATGTGAATCACCGAAAAGCCAACTCTTCGCCTAGACGGTCATGTCCTGTAGACTATTGACAATGCAACAAGTCGAAATCTAAAGAAGTTGCAGTTTCAAGAATTACAGTAGTCAATGAAGAATGTTAACCCACCAGGATCAGAGGAGATCACGAGAATGATCCTTGCCTGGAAGGAAGAAAATCGGCCACCTACCTAGCAAGAAGTGTCAAGATTTTCACCAACACTCAAGGCATATTGGGCTCAGTGGGACTCCCTTGTCCTGGAAGAAGGGCTGATGGAAGGAGTCCTTGGAAACGATGATGGTTCCGAGATGAGGAGACAGCTAGCTATCCCTAGAACGAGAGTAGCTGAGGTACTGAAGAAATCACTCGACAGTTCATCGGGAGGTCATCTCGGAGGAAAGACAACCCTTGAGCGAAACCGTGAAAGGTTTTATCGGATGAACAGCTCCAACGATGTGAAGGACTGGTGTAAGAAATAAACGACTTGTGCTACGAATAATGCACCACATCGCAAGAGAAAGGCACCTATGAAACAGTATAATGTTGGAAGCCCTTTCGAAAGGAATGCTTTAGACATCACTGGACCATATCCGATGACAGAGAATGCTGGTAAATACGTCCTTGTAATAATGGATTATTTCACAAAATGGGTGGAAATTTACGCGATCCCGAATCAAGAGGGCACAACTGTCGCGAATGTATTGGTGAAAGAATTTATCAACCGATATGGAATGACCTTGAAAGTCCACAGTGACCAGGGAAGAAATTTCGACATTCATCTATTCCAGGAGATTTGCGACAAGCTGGGAATGGAGAAGACCAGGACAACAGCATTACATCCACTGTCAGATGGAATGGTCGAGAGAATTAACAGGACTATTGGAAAATACCTGTCCAAAGTAGTTTCCAGCCATCAGAGAGATTGGGACCAGTATATTTCCCTATTCGCATTGGCTTATCGATCTGTCGTCAATGAGTCCACAGGTGAAACACTTGCGAAAATCCTGTTTGGACGTGAAATGAGGCTCCTTGTGACCTGGAATTTGGCTGTCGCCGTGGAGAAGATCTAGCAGGAGAAGCCTACGTGATCCAATTGAGAAGAAGGCTGGACGATATTCATGAATTAGTTCGAACAAATCTTCAAGTTGCCAGCGACAGAATGAAAAGTCGGTACGACACGCAGGCCACAATAGGCTGTTTTAAAGAAGGGGACAAAGTATGGTTACACAACCCGATGAGGAGAAAACGATTTTCTCCAAAATTACAAAAATGTTGGCACGGTCCATACTTAATCTAGAAGAGGATCACTGATGTTATATATCGCATAAGCAAGATCCCCAACGGAAAACCAAAAGTAGTTCACCAAAATCGACTAGCGTCATTCAAAGGAGACCATGACCTAGAGAAAGGAGTAAGTCATATTCGAGATGTGTCTGACCCTACCTTCGATGAATTTATGGGCGCGTATGGAGGTACCGGGAAAGCTAGATATGGAGTCACTTCAGAACAATGACAAGATTTGTTCACTCTCCCCCGGAAGATTATTCACTGGCATACAACATTTCCGCCCGTATCAAGAACGCACGAGGGTTGGCAACCGTCTTTCGAAATAAGTTCGGGCAATTAGAAAAACTTGAAGACTAGATTCGAGCCCCTGGCAAACCTCTGAGACTGAAACACAATTCGCGGTACGTTTTTTTTGTGGTAACTAAAAATGAATATCAAGACCGATAAACCTACCACGATGTGTGGGAAGCACTTCGAAACCTCCGAGACCATGTGTTGGAATCCAACGTGAAGAAACTGGCTATGCCTAAGATAGCGAGTAACCAGTTGGATTGGCGAGTCATCAGGAATATGGTAGAGGTGATCTTCCAAGATACTGGTGTCCAGATATTAATTTGCAGCTACAACCCCCGTTATCAGTATCCGATGAAGTAGGTGCTCTGTTATTTACATAAGATCGGAAAGTATAGAAATGGCGCGAGTTGCCGACTCCAACATCCAGTCTCGGCTACACAAAAGCTCCAGGAGGAACTTTCATTCAAGGAGGAGGTAATGGTACGAACTCGCACACCGAAGTAGATACTAAGTACGGTCCTGTAACCTTATTTTAACGGAGTTAAAAAAATGGCGAGCGCGCCGAAATCTGAGAAGGTCAATTGGGATTTCTTGTGACCGTTTTTATAGACATGTTCTCCGAAGATCCTTTAAGGATTGAGCTGGAATTCGAGAAATGACCCGAAAAGGCGATTGTTTTTGTGTAAACCGCAAACTAGAATTATCTAGAAAAAAAGGACACTTATATATAAAAGACCGACTAGCGGGAGAGTTCAGTGGATAAAGGGATCTCGTGATATGAACAGTGAACAAGTAAAAAGTCTAAGTAGTTAAGTGTTTATATAAATTAATGTAAGTGAATATACTGTGTATATAATATAAATTAGTGAATAGTGTAGTGAATAAATAAATTAATGAAGTTAGTAGACATAACGTGTGTATAAATTTATCTCACCCGTAACAAAAAACGTTTAAATAAGTAAGAAAAACGTTACAGTATAGTTGCAGCAAATCATGCGAATGTACAAAAGGGAAGACAGGACGGGAAAAAAGCCAAAAAGCCAAAGTGAATATTTGGAGCAGGAAGCAGATATATATTATGGATTTTCTCCCGAATAAGTTGGAAAGTTCGCGTACCAGTGTAGTAAATCTATCGAAACTAAAAAACCTAAAAACTGGACAGACAATAAGATGGCAGGGGAAGATTAGTTCACAGAATTTTCAAACCTTTTTCAATAATCTCCATAAAATTTTGACCCGCTTGAATTTAGAGAATGGAAACATTTGGAAGACGACAAAATAGAAGTGACCATTGTCCAAACAGCGGGCAGAATTGTGGCACGTGAAATGTTAAAGGAAATAAGACGGATTACATCAGCTGAAAGAGGGTCCTTAGTGACACTAGCCGTTGCAGTGACTGCTAATGGTAATTCTGACCCACCTTTTTATCTTCCCGAAAGTTAACTCCGAGATAATTTTATTCAGGATGTCCTTTCTGGAAGTACAGGAGATGCTATCCCCTCTGGTTGTACTCTTGAATGACTAATAACTCGGGTCAAACCAGGTGAATATATAATGTGTCGGGTATTGCAAGTTCTGTTTTTCCTAAAGCTTACACGCCTAGGAATACAAAAGCTGGCTTTGAAATAAGGGGTATTTCTTCTTATAACCCAGGTAGATGCCTGGATACGAAACTGACAGGTCAAATTCGAAGCTATCAGTTGAAACCCAACCAGTAACACTGCCAGTATTTGATAACCAATCATATCTCTCATGAAGATCAAAAATATGCAGGTCCCTGAACATCTAGAGAGGCCACCCCTCCCAGGACGCTCTCGGAAAGACATGCTCCAACTCCTCAAGCAGTAACACCTAATAAAGCTGGTCCAAGAAAAATTACTAAGCAAGGAAGTGAAAGAAGTAGTACAGCATTATTAACCAATACGCCAATCAAAGACGCGATAAAAAAACTGAAAATATGCCATTAAATGAAACAAGCTAGATCAGGATAGAAGAAACTCTGAAAAGTGCCACTAAAAGTTAAAAAAACCCTTATTACTAAACAATATTTCCCTCTAAAAAAGAATATGAGAGAATTGCTGAAGACAACAACAGCAGCGATGAAGACGAAGATGAATACTTTTGCTTGGTGGGTTTGAAAAGTTTTACAAATACTCAACCCAATAAAAAATGGGTACAGTGTACCAAATACTAGTTTTAGACACACGAGGCATGCACAGATGGGAAAATATCTTTTTATGTTTGTGAAAATTGTTTTGATGAGTATGATTTGACATGTCCATTTTAGTTTAGGTATTAGTTTGCAGTTTTATGAAAACAAGTTGTATTTTGTAATATAAAAACCTTTTCAACATCTTTTTTATTCTATAATTCCTAACTTCTGCAATATGTGTGTACCTACCCCGGTGGTATGTGCAACTTTCCCCATATAAGGCGTAAGTTGACACACTTGTTTAATATTTTTCCAAGGCTGTGTGGAAGCCTTATTCAACCACCCATTTATTTTCTATTTTAGAATAATTACGACAAATAGTTATACTTTTTAATAAAATCAATAGATTATTAATATGTCTTGTAAAAAACTTTTTTTAAATAATTCATAAAAAGTGTGTCAATTAACCCCGGTCTGCCCTGCTACATATTTGTGATAAGACAAAAGAACTGAATTACCTTGAAGAATTGGAAATTAGAAAACACTTAAGAAACCCACAATATGAAGTCGTCAATGAACAGATAAATCTAGAAAGCTCTCCACTTTTAAACTGTCTTCTTAAGTGACAATTGTAAAGATCAGCAGATTGTTACGCGCTTTATGTATTATGGTCTGCTCGCTAGCTCCAGAAGCGCAACCTCATGCCCAAGCTCAGTTCGGTCGGGGGTGGGTATGCGAAAATTCCTATTTTATTTTGTTGTTAAAAATGGGCGCCACCAGTTAAATTTTAATGAGTCAGCCCCAACTAGTAGACCGCCACGATGGTCAGGATGGAGCAGACAATATACAAGAGGGGAAAACAAGAAACACCCTTGTATAGTTTATTTAAGATAAAAAGACGATGATGTCATTTTTAGTTACTTTCCTGCTAATCAGAATAAATATTAATTTACCAACCGTGAATACAATTTATCCTTAACAGCCAGGGCAATTTACAGCTAACGGGTTGGCAAAACTTCAAGACGTTGTCAAATCAACTGGTAAAATTCCCCAGTTTGTTTTGACGTTTATTGACATTCGATCATCGTCTAATATTTACAAGTTTTTTTGGTGCTTTTAAATTCATTGCTTCTTCAAGATTAAAAAACAGTTATTTTCATAACTAATTATTTAGACAAATCTGCAGTGTGTGGTTAATAAAATGCCATAGCAGCTGAATAGAGAATGTCAAGAGATGGTAACATCTTTGTTGAGCTATTTTGAACGAGAATTCCGCTTATTGCTGTAAGAGACCTAAGTAATAGTATTCGCTATTTGTATTCATCATTATTAATATTATTGTTACATATTTAAAT
The DNA here is from genome assembly GCA_963921935.1 of Galeruca laticollis. Classification (NCBI taxonomy): domain Eukaryota; kingdom Metazoa; phylum Arthropoda; class Insecta; order Coleoptera; family Chrysomelidae; genus Galeruca; species Galeruca laticollis. The sequence continues at coordinate 50,423,563 of OY998179.1, read as the reverse complement.
GTAAATGATTAAATGTTTTTAATGTTAGGTTAGGTTAATTAAACTTGATAATATATTATTCTTTCATAAATTGAAGTAACTATATTGTAGAGAGTTGCAGAAGTTTTAAAACTTAGCGTTACCACTGTTAACCGTATTGCCACCAAGCATAATAGAGGTGAACAGCCTAAAAGCCCACCTAAAAAGAGACAACGCATAAAACCTACTATTGAAATTGATAACTTTGATCAAAATGCTTTCCGAAATGTTATATACGAAATGTATGTTTTATTTTATTCACAATTAACTAACACAATATTTTTTCAGAGGAACACATAACCTTGAAAACTTTAAGAGACAAATTCCAGGGGCGTGAACTCTTTAATGGTTGTTTAACATCACTCTGGAAGATAGTGAAAAATAAAGGATTCAAATACCAAAAATATGATCCTCGTCGTGGTTTAATGTAGTTGCCACATATTGCATTAAAACGTGTACATTTTCTACATGAATATGTCAAGATAAAAGGGAAGGTTTATATCAATTTGTGTTTTTGGATGAGACCTGGATATTTGGAGACGGTACTGTTGGACGTTCTTGGCAAGATTCTAATCATAGAAGCGTGAAAAAACTAAAATTGGTGTTCTAAGGTAATTGAATAATAAAATTTAGCAATTAATTTATGATGTACTAACATTCCTGCCACTTTAAGGCCATTTGAAATATTTACTAGTCACACTTTTTTGTTTAAATCTATATAATTATTAATGTTTGTTTTGAGCTATGCAGTCTATCTAGGAAACCTAGTAGTAATTTGTTATTTCCTTATAGTAGGTATATAGTATTGCATGCTGGTTCCTCTTCTGGATTTATTCCTGGAGCAGGGCTGGTTTTTTCTTCCAAAAAACAAGATGGTGATTACTACGGTGAAATGAACCGAGGAATTTTTTGCGTTGGTTTGAATACCAGATTTTAGTGAACTTAAAAGAACCTACCACATTTGTAATGGATAATGCAAGTTATCACAGTACAGTGATCAATAAAGTACCAACAACAGCTACCAAAAAAGGTGATATACAGAACTGGTTCATACAAAATGATATTCCTTTTGAAAATATTTCCGTCAAAACCCAATTATTGAATTCAGTACAACGGTAAGTTGATATAAACGTTTTTCAATATATCATGGTAATACTTAGATAACTTATTTTGTTCAAATATATGCATTTTTGTAGGAATAAACCACCGACAGTATATGAAGCTGACATATTATCTGAAAAATATGGTCACAAAGTGCTTCGACTTCCCCTTACTACTGTATGTTCAACCCAATTGAACATATTTGGGGCATAGTTAAAAATCTTTATAGATATCAAGTGGGAACTGATGGTTCTTCAACAGAACAAGCAATAGGTGTATGGAAAAAGTCTTTCGAAAAAGTGACTCCTGATATTTGGTCAAAGACAGTAGAACACACTGAAAAAATTATACAAGATGGGTGGGATAGAGAAGTAGTATTTGATAGACAGGATGTGCCTCCACTTATTATTAATTTTGACAGTGACGATGAAGATAGTGATGATTTTGTAGTGTAGTGGAAATCTTGTGTTTTATTTTTTGTATATTTTTATCCAACTTGCTTTATTTCCACCTTTTCAAAATCACTAATAACTATTATTAAATTAATTAGGTACAGTTATTTTATAATACAAAAATTAAAACAACGACCACAGTATCTCTACATAAATAATACTGATAAAATGGGAGATTTTTTATTTTTATATCTTGTAACAAAATTTTATTTTGAGTATCTATATTGTTCTTTTTCATTCTATTTTTATTATAATGAATATTGTATAAAGAAACAATATTCAAACTTGCATGAAGATTATTACAGCTTGTATTGATTCCTTTTAGCGTAAACCCTTGCAGTGCTCTTGAAGATGGTTCTATAGAGCATAGAATAAGGTATAAGGACCTACAGTTCGTCATTTAACCCTCTTCTATGTAAAATAATTAAATGTTAATTCGTATTGGTTACTGTTTCTTGTATCTTATCCATAGTTTTTCATGAATAAATATTTATATTACATTAATCAAGCCTATCATACAACCCTTTTATTTCTAAATAAATATTTCTGACTTACGCCCTACGAGGCACGGAACAATGAAAAAGAAGAACTGTCAATCTAACATCAGATATACTTTTCTAGTTTTCGTTAAGTAAAGGAAAAAACTACGGCTTGGCAACATCACAATATTTTGTTTTGCAATCTCATCGTGTTTTTATCGTGAATAAACTATAATGAAAATTCTATAATACTATTTACACAAAAAAGAGACTATATACAAACAACTTCTCCATCAAAACGGAAGGAATTATACAGAATTGAAATGCGCCACTTTGACGTCACGGAGCCGCTTACAAAAGAAAATATAATGCCTAAACCTATTAACTATTATTAATAAATATTAACTATTTTACTAAGGTACTATCCAAAGGGGTCTGTTCGCTTCTAATATAAGTTTTCGAAAATAAGGTTTCAAAATAATTCCACTAACGTAGGCGGAGAGACTATACTTATTCTTTTGGCTTAACAGAGATGTTGTCCCCTGATTGAGACCCTACAATGTTTATAAATAATTAAAATGCCTTACCAATCACATCCATCGCGTCTACATTACCTCCGTTAGAGGGTTCTTATTCTATTCTCTCTAAACTCCTTTTTTTCTCACTCTACAAATCCACATGTGCTTTACTCCTTCCACAATTCTCTTTCGACACCTGATTCCCCAACAAAATTAGTCAAAATCTAATGGATTCCTTACGGATTCTACCCAAATTCGATTTTGACAAATCACTACGTACAATCCGCCCTGACAGTAACCCGACTTCTTGATATTATGTTAACCAAGTCAAACTGATGTTTAGCAAGTACAACTCAATTGAAACTACATTGATCCATCAATGCACTCTCAAAGTAAGCTATACTATTTGTCAGCGGAGAATTTAGGTATAGTGAACAAGTAATTTAAGGGGAATATTTCGGTTTCTTAAATGTACATGACCAATGTGATATAGTTTTCCAGGTTTTCTATATCATGGCACAGTTATATTGATCTTAAATGGAAAAATTGATATCCATGATATCGCTATAGGGCTAATAATATCTAAGCTTTGATATTTTTAATACCATATCTTTACTTTTATTCTATTAATATATATTAAGTCAATCACAAGGTTGGTCACTTCTTGGTCTACCCAAAAATAATTATTAAACATCAGGTAGGTATCGAATGAAATGTAACTTGTGTCATTCTGACGATGATATTTAGTATCGAAACAATTGTCAAATTTCTTAGAATCTTTAATATTTTATCAATATATTATGGAATTATCTAACAACCGTTGGTTTCATTTAGTAATATGAGTAGATTCCACAAAGTAAGGTTCGAGACAGTATATTTCATCCACTTTTGTAGTTTCATTTTAAATAAATTATAGCTGTTAAAGTATTTCAAGGTGCAAGTTAACAATAACTATAAGCGAGTAGTCAAATAATTGATACTAGACCTTAAATTAAGGAATTTCATTTATTTTTTCAATATAGGTAATATGCATAAAAAGGTCTAAGTATCAGCAACGATTGAAATTTCCATATTCTAATATCAAAATTTCATATCAAAATAATTGTTACAACTATTTCATTCATGTTAAGCAGGATTTTAATAAAAGTGTCATCCTCCTCCAACTTTTTTTATTCTGATTAATGCTAGTTCCAGAAATATTTTGGAACGCAATTTTCATCTACCCACACGAATCCTATCCTATCAAAAAAATTTGGAATACAAATCGTTGCCCCAGTCCCATTGAATTAGACAATCGGCAACTTCGCTGCTGTGAAATTTTATGAATGAAAATCTGCGGGCGGGAAACTACTAAACAGGCCAGTCTTTGATATTAAATATTGTAGGAAGCAAGTGAAAACGCAAGAGAATTGATCATAGACGACTTAAAATATTACTAGAACTATAAGAAGATCATGTAATTAAATAGTGAAGCATGCAGAGTAGAAACTGGAATAACTTTACCATGTGGTCCGTAATTATACCGTATATTTTAATTAAAATTCCTGGAATAGAAGAATTTGGTTTCAATTAGCTTTGTTCTAACAATAATTTAGTTCATACTTCAGCGATGAATTCATTAGTTAAAAAAAATCTCATTTCACACAGTGATATGTGCTATATTTAGATCATTACGAACTTGTGGATGTGGTATACGGTATCCATTAAAACGCTACTAGCGAAATTGGAACATTTTGCAGTGCGTGATGAGCTGTTGGCATGTCTGAAAATCTTTTTATTAGGTCGAATTTTCCAAGTACAATGAGGATAACTTAAGTAATTCCAGTGAAGTGCGGAGTGGGGTACCTCAAGGTTCCATTTTTGGTCCTATCCTTTTCCCGTTATACGCTTCTGACTTAACTGCTAAGTTTAAATGCGAACACAAATCGTATGCCGATGACATGAAGTTTTACCATTGTACTAATATTCAAAACTCTATTCAACACGACCTGGGTGAATTATTAAATTGGTGCAAGGAGTGGAGCATACCAGTAAACAAGTGTTGTGTTTTGCAGTGCGGTTACAACAATCCATGTGTCACATATTATCTTGAATCAGAGCCTATGAAATCAGTTCCGGAAGTCAGTGATTTGGGTGTCATAATTAATACAGGTCTGGATTGGTCACCGCAGACTGCAAAAGCGGTTAACAGGGCAAACTCAGCTCTGTACATGATATTTAAGGCATTTCCAAGAATGAGTCCAGGCTTGTTCTTGAGGCTATAAAAAAGGTACGTCCGACCTCGCCTAGAATTTGCTATCTCCGTTTGGTCTCCGCACCTCAGACGTGATATAAACCTTATAGAGGGAGTTCAACGTAAAGCTACAAAATTGCCACTACATTTTTCTCACTTAAACTATGAAACAAGACTAAGCAGGCTCGGGTTGTCAACACTATCTGAGAGTAGTAGTAAATAGAGTATTCGATGAATGGAACAATTCAAGTGTTCTTACATGGTGTTCAGGTGTTCTTGATCTGGTGTTGTACTTGATTAGTGTTTTATAATTCTATAGTGCTACTATCTTTTTAAATCTCAATTTATTTTAATTTTGTAAAATTAGTTCTGCTAACCTATTGGTACCTATGTAATTTGATTTCGTAATTGAGCCGTATAAGCTTTGCTTTGGCTCGTAATCACTGTGTAATAATAATAAATAATAATAATAATAATATGTTGATGTAAAAAGATTCTAGGTGGTCGGAAGTAAGAAAATTGATGAGAAAAATTTAATTGAAACTTATCAGTATTTGATTTACCACAAAATGATAACTGAAGAAATGAGTTGAAAATAAGAATTTCATAATATTAACAAATGATCCAATTACTATGATCAACACTGCAAAAATTGTGGAATATATAGTGACTTTTAAATTTCCATTTAATTTTTATACTCCTATTTAGAGTAGGTGGTGATACATTCATGAAATGTGTCCAAAGAAAACCTTGTGAAAAAATATGAGGTATTATATTTGGAAGATATCAGGACTCAAAACCTTTTGAGGAAGGCAATCTCTTTTTTGAAAATATATAACGACGGCTTTGTGAATTTTATGTACATATAATAGGGAATAGAGTACCTAGTTTTGGCCGGATGCTGTAAAGCAAGAGGTCAAAAAAAACCAGAAGAAGAAGTACCTAGTTTAGATTATTAGTAATGTTTTTCAATGTCTAATAACTACATCATGAATGTTTTCAATAAAGAATTAAAAACTAATAAGCTGTGCAATAAATCAATGTCAAAAATATTATTTCACATCAAAATGTTGTATATGCACGTAATATAATTCTTTCATTCAGTTGAATTCTTCAAATTATTATTGAGATTCAGAGTAAGTTAGGTTAGGTATATATTGAAAAGCATCACACACATATAATTCTTATACTTTTAAAAGAAAACAAGTTAATGCGCTATTAGAAAAATAGCAGATCTATCCATAAAATTATTGGTGTTTGATTGATTCTCAAAGTTAAGTTTTTTGAATGTTCGAAGCCTTTACTTGAAAAAATATGTATTATCATAATAATGGAACTACCTTGCATTTGTAAGAGAAAGAGTAGGCAGTAAAAAAGATTAATCTCAATGTCGTTTCATCACTTTTGAAGACGCAATAGGTACTTGGAATCTTTTAGGAGATATAAAAAAACAATATTCATTCTCTTAAACATTGTTAACTGTTAGAGTTTTCAATTATCAACACACAGCCTGAGGCTCAGTTAATAAATTTAACTGCTGTCTCAGTCACTAAATGTAATAATTGTACTACAAGAATATTATGGTTTGGATGACACTATTTTTAATATAGACGAACCACATTGCAATGAAAACAAAGCCACTCAAACTTTCTCACGTTATCTTTCTATTGATTTTTATGGAGAAGAAGCTGGATAAGATTGTTTGACGTTATCTGTACAGCGTGTGGTTAAAAGCTGGCTACAGGACACATAACTGCTGAATTTTATAGCCTAATTATAACATCGCCTAGACAAATGATGAAATCGTGTCATGGCAATGTTTTCGTGATAAAAGTGAAACGTTTTTTCAGGGATTTATATCTTTCTAGTTTGAAGCGCTTTTGAACGTTATCTGTACAGCGTGTGCTTAAAAGCTGGCTACAGGACACATAACTGCTGAATTTTATGGCCTAATTATAACATCGCCTAGACAAATGATGAAATCGTGTCATGGCAATGTTTTCATGATAAAAGTATAACGTCTTTTTAGGGATTTATATCTTTTTAGTTTGAAGCGTTCCTGAACGTTATCTGTACAGCGTGTGGTTAAAAGCTGGCTACAGGACACATAACTGCTGAATTTTATGGCCTAATTATAACATCGCCTAGAAAAATGATAAAATCGTGTCAGTGCAGTATTTTCATGATAAAAGTATAACGTCTTTTTAGGTATTTATATCTTTTCAGTTTGAAGCGTTTCTGAACGTTATCTGTACAGCTTGTGGTTAAAAGCTGGCTACAGGACACATAGCTGCTGAATTTTATGGCCTTATCATAACATCGCCTAGAGAAATGATGAAATCGTGTCATGGCAATGTTTTCGTGATAAAAGTGAAACGTTTTTTTAGGGATTTATATCTTTTTAGTTTGAAGCGTTTCTGAACGTTATCTGTACAGCATGTGCTTAAAAGCTGGCTACAGGACACATAACTGCTGAATTTTATGGCCTAATTATAACATCGCCTAGAAAAATGATGAAATCGTGTCATTGCAATGTTTTCGTGATAAAAGTATAACGTCTTTTTAGGGATTTATATCTTTTTAGTTTGAAGCGTTTCTGAACATTATCGGTATAGCGTGAGGTTAAAATCTGGCTACAGGACACATGACTGCTGAATTTTATGGCCTAATTATAACATCGCCTAGACAAATGATGAAATCGTGTCATGGCAATGTTTTCGTGATAAAAGTGAAACGTTTTTTTAGGGATTTATATCTTTTTAGTTTGAAGCGTTTCTGAACGTTATCTGTACAGCGTGTGGTTAAAAGCTGGCTACAGGACACATAGCTGCTGAATTTTATGGCCTAATTATAACATCGTCTAATAAATGATGAAATCGTATCATGGCAATATTTTCGTGACAGAAGTATAACGTCTTTTTAGGGATTAATATCTTTTTAGTTTGAAGCGTTTATTGCAATATTAAAATGTCATGTTGATCGCTAATAAACCACATATAAGAGGAATTTGAATTTTGCTCTTCACGGAAAACTTGAGAGGACAATATTATTTCCAAGATGGTAACATCGAAAATGAATCGTGAGAAACACGAAGGGAAACATATCCAAAACAAATTTGTTTTCTGCGAATATTGGATGTGAAAAGAAAAGTTTAACGTTCTCAGACTTTTACTATGAGAACGTCTCACTATTATCGTGACGTTTGGGCCAGTAAAGGTTTCAGTATATCTTCTAAGTTTGTACCAAGATGAACAAACACGTAGAAGATGAAGTCATAGGTCTCAATCAGGCAGAAATTAGAGATTGGTCCCAGAGATAACCAAATACTGTACTGCGTTCATTAGACGATAATTAGAGACAAATAAAGGTCGGTTTTTAGTAGACAATAGTGGGACTTGCCTGTTGATATACGTATATTATCTTAAATTTTACAGGTTGACATAAAATTCGTTAATAAGGGTGTTGTTAAATTTGTTTAGACAGAGTTCCCTAATTATCGGAGAAATATTTTATTATTTTCTACATTAATTAATGCAAAAGAAAGGAGCGATATCTCTACTTGCTTTCAGTCGATCCTATGTTGGAATGAATAATTACATCCAAATATCGTAAATATAGTAGCCAGATATAGTTAAAGCGTATGGAATGAACAGAAGAGCTTTTAGTTAGTCCCAGTTATGAAATTTGGTAATTTATTATTATAACAATTAGAAACAAACTATGACAAGGAAAAGCGTACAAAATGAAAATATAATAGGACAACATTTGACAACATCGAACCGACTTAACAAATAAATATTAGATGTCTACCGCTTATTATTATGCAAGAAACTCAAATAACTGTGGAAGATTCCAATTTGCCGACTTTATTTTTGCACGAAATAGTCCATAACCTGTTCTAAAATAACGCCGGCAAGAGAGCGGCATTTATTATTGATGATGCCCTGTAGTACCGATCAATACAACGAAAATACACCGACCAATCCGAGAACAGCTTGTTGAATATGCTACGAATGAGAGAGATTGTCGTCAGTGCCCCCACTATAGAAATATTCATTCATTTTGTGTGGGTGATACCCCCTCCACTTGTGAGGGGAACATGTGGTTATATATAGGGGTTAACGAGGGGGATGAACATTTTTCGATACTAAAGTAGAGCGTTACGTTGTTTGTGAAGTGGTTGTTACGAAGTTTCCGCGACTTTATTCAAGAATATGGTAAGTTAGGCTTTTTCTGAACCAAATAATTTTATAAAATATTTATCAAAATTTAAAAACACATTTTTAATTATTTAAAATGCATCTTTTATTTTTGCATTATATGCTTAATTTAAATATTTAATTAGAACAGAATATTTATCAATAATTTGATCGAACGCATGTTATTCTTTTTAACTGCACGTCTATTTTTAGTTTTCACTCTGCGTTTATTCTTACACATATACACAAAACATTTTTCGCTGTTTTAATCAATATTTATCAATTTAATAATATTTATAAAATAATCTGATTAATCTCTATTTGTGTTAAATATTCCGCAACAAATGACGTTCTGTGGGCGTTTCTCGAAGCCTTAACGGTCAGATACCTGTTACAGAATTTGAAAGGGCAAAGGTTATAAGGGATGCAATACTTTTTAGAACAGTTATCACTAATGAATGTCAAGTTAACATTGTTCGGAGAAGGAAAATAATTTATTATGAATTATGTATTTACAAAAACATTGAGGGCTTTGATAATTATGAGGATTTTCCACCATTTTTTTTACTTTATTTCTAGGTATATATTATATGCCGCCATGTTGGTTTACTCACCGACTAGGTACTGCAGATGTTTTGGATTAAAGTCGCTTTCAATTCAATTCTATTTTAAAAAATTTTAACAATTTTCTTCAAGAATAATGAAAACAACTTGTTATTCATTTGCCAAAACTTTCAAATATATTTGTTTAATTCAACTCGAACCTCTCAAAGGTAATGGATCCCACTATGCAAATAAATATTACAGTTATGTTAATTCAACATCACATTGTGATAATGTTCTTCCTTTTTTTCCTCTTATTTTCATCACATACACATTTATACAACCGCTTGTGCCCAGCTTGTGGCTATTAACTTTTGTGATGTTTCAACTTAACTTCTCAGCAATGTTAAAGCGCTGCCTTTTTACATTACTGTGATGTTACTAGAACTTCCTCGAAAGGAAGTCTTTATAACGAACTAAAAACAACATTTCTGTTACATTCTGAAATGTCTTTTAACTTCTTGTCAATGTTAATGCAATGTCTAAAAAATAACATGCGATATTTCAAAAACAATACAGTGTATTCTCTTAGATGTTGTATGGACATTACTTAAACCTCTTAATAATATACCTTAAACATTCTAGATGACATCCTATAGATGTTTCTGTGCCTAATCAGCAAATACAGGGTGAACAACTAAGAACGCCGGCTGTCGGCCATATTTCAAAAAATAATCAATGTACAACTTTAAAAAAATACCTTCAGGGAAATGACCCTGAAAAATTGCTGGAAAATATTTTTCCTAAAATGGGGTGGAATGAACACTTAAAAACATAACACTATGATTATCTGCAAAAAAGACATACTAGAAATACAATTTTTGATATATTGATGAGATTATGAAAAAATGTAGTTAGGGACTTTTTGTCCTTATTCTTCAAGTAAGGGGTGGGGGAAGGCTCAACCTAAAAAACAAATGTCGTAACACTTTTTTGTTTTTTAATCGATATCAATGTTTTTGGTGTCATTTAAGAATTTTTCCTCTTTAATAAGATATGCTTAACAAAATTGAGCAATTTTGTCAACGCTATGTGAAAAAATCGACAATTTTCCGATTTTTCTTGGAAATTTCAAATGTAATGAGATATTTTTTAAATTCTGATGGAAAGGGATTTACTTTATCAGATATAAAAATTGAAAAAAATGCTTCAATTTACATTTGAAATTTCAGAGTGGATACAAAATTATCTAATTTTGTTATTAATCTTATTAAACAGAAAAACTCTTTTAAATGCAGCTAAAATCAATAATATCGGTTAAAAAAAACGAAAAAGTTATACATTTGTTCATAAGCTTGAGCCTTCCCCACCCATTATTTGAAGAATAATGGCAAAAAATCTCCTTAATTAAATTTTTTCATAATCTCATCAAGCTTTCAAAAATTGTATTTTTAGGACACCTTTAGTATGTTTTTTTGGAGTATTATATTTTCGAGTGTTCATTCCACCCCTAGCGGATATTTTAGAGACTGCAAAATATTTTCCAGCAATTTTTTCAGGATCACTTACCTAGAGGTAATTTTTTTGAAAAATGTACCATCATTCTTTGCTGAGATGTGGTCTACAGTATTTCTTAGTTGTTCACCCTGTATATTCAAAATAAAAAAGCAATAATGGATTTAAAACGTTTATTCACTATTAATGAACAGTACAGTAAATTTTAAAAAAACAGTTACAAAATTAGAAAAAAAATATCTTGTCCAGGAATCCAGCCTAAAAAAAATAAAATTGTGTAAGCATATTACATAACAAGTGTGGAAAGTGGAAACTAATGAACGCATTTAGTGAAATCAAGAAATAAAAAAGGGTATATTAATCTGTAGTTGCTATAATGTAACATACTCTGAAACTGTAATAATAAAGCTTAACGGATACACATACATTACAGCTAGTTTACAGAACATTTATTAGAATAGTTTATTAATAATATTAAAACTAATAAAACTTTCACATCATAAAGATTTTATGAAACATTACGTTAAATCAACAGAAATCCAATCTGATTAATGAAAATTCTTTCGTTTACTTACGGTTACTTTTTCTCACGCAAGAGTCGCTGTTTCGAGTGCCTCAACCATTACATAACGTACACTTCAAAATTCTCATCTGTGAAACTTTTAAAGGTGTTCTGAACAGCAGCTAATAAAACAATTACTTTGAATCAAATTGTGCCCATGGAGACCTTTGATCGATCATCATAAATTACATCAAACTTGATTTTCAGACAATTGACTGGGACCCATTTTACACAAGATACATGCGGGGGAATAACAACATATTTTATGTCAAGAAGTGACTTTTCATGATTTACCTTGCATTACATGCCTCACTCCGTTTGGCAGGTAAATTCAGGTGTGCCATGAAAATTCATACTTCTTTTCTGTATAAAACAATATACTATTCTGATCTTGTTATTTTCATCCTGGAACATATTGTATATTAACATCGTGGAATTGTTACTTAATGAAAACTAAGCATTATTAATATACTGTATACAAAACAAACTACTTATGAAGAAGATATATGAACACATTATAAAGTTAAATGAGTTTATAATTAGTTGTATCCAATTGATTATCCAATAGCTGTATTTCTACAATAATAAATAATTTAATTCTGTTCGTTGACTGGAGCATTCAGTGTCATAAGTCACATATTCGTCAACTATATTAATACAGGTACCATTGTAAGGGACACCCACAGCTTATTTATTGTATTCAGTGTATTTTCAAATGAAAATGAGCTTTTTAACAAACATTTCTGTTTTTAAAGTCTTAAACAGTCTCTAGTTAGTATTAATGTTAAAATTTTCTAAACCTGCAAAACTCTATTCAATATTTTTTCTTCAGACTATCTGAAATAGTTATTCCCCTTTCTTCACATAATCACCAACTATTTGTATTTTATTTTATTTATGTAAGTAGCTTCTGGAACATCTTGAACATTGAAAATATTTTCTTCTAGATTCAAATCTCTGCCAACATATGAGCATGTTTTATTATTGATAATAATATCCACCCTATTGCAATATTAAGTTTTTTGTAGGGTATAATGCATATCTAGAATTTGAAATATTGTGAATCGTTTTTAAAATATACTTACTAACTAAAATATTTTAACAGTTGGAAAACCCTTATTTTGTAAACTCTATTATATAATGTTAGCGTACAATTCCGCCACCTGGAGTTTCAATGTACAATAGCCGATTAAAGCCTTGAATGAGTATTAAGTTTTAATAATTATGATTTTGGAATAGGTAGTTACCGATAATAACTGTTGTTCGTCCATTATTACAAGAATTATAACTAAGTATAGAAACTGAACTAATGAAAACGAAGACCACTTCATTCAAGTACTTGCAAAAATGTGCTTCTTGCAAATAAAATATAACACAAAACTGAAAACCATCCTCCATTTCATGCGTCTCATTTGTTTTCACAGATAAGATTACTGTTTGTTTCGTTCGTTCTGTTTTCTTCTTTTTTTATGTTACTGTGATGTTTAATATGAGATATTACTGAGCGTTTTCTGAACTAACATCGTACAGACGTAATCACACGAACTTACTAAACATTATTTCGAAAGATGTAAAAGTAACTGCAACATGTGATCATCTTAGGAACATGTTAATTTGTAATACTACAGTAACGTTCAGTATGTAATATTAGTGAGAAGTATACAAATTAACATCGTATGAATGTTTCCTATAGGAAGTTGCTAACAAGAAGTTCATAGGATGTGTGTATAACTGGGAATTCAAGTATTATTGTGTACAATGAAAATATGTTCTATTTACATGACATGGATGTTAATAGAGTTGGTAATAAAATTGAGACCTAGGAGATATATTATTAACGTTTTAAATAAACATCACGAAAAGTCTCTAAAAAAACATCACAAAAAGACTTGTTATGTTTCTTGTTTAGTGGAATATCTATAAAAACTCTCCTATATTTAGATATTACCAATGATACAGTGAAATAACCAACGTAGAATATTTCCGGTTTAATATTTTCACCTCTATTCAAAAAATTGTAAAAGTGGAATATATATAAAAATAATAACACCAGAAGATAAAGAGAAGACTGCTTTTACCACCAGATCTGGATTATGGCAATTCAACGTCATGCCATTCGGGCTCTGTAATGCGCCTGAGACATTTGAAAGACTTATGGAAAATGTCTTGAGAGGGTTGTCTTGGAAGACATGCCTGGTCTATTTGGACGACATCGTAGTACTGGGGAAGACATTTGACGAACATCTGAAGAATTTGGAAGACGTATTCAAACGACTCCAAGCTGCCCAGCTCATGTTAAACCCGAAGAAATGTCAGCTGTTCCAAAACCGAGTAAACTATCTAGGTCATATAGTGAGCAATGAGGGAGTGTTGGATCCAGAGAAAATTGCTTCCATTCAGCAATGGCCGCAACCAACCGACAAACATCAAATTAGGAGTTTCCTTCTTGGACTTTTTACGTATTATAGAAGATTTGTCAGGAAGTTTGGAGATATTGCCAAGCCTCTATATCGACTTACAGAAGAAGCAAGAGCTTTCCAATGGGACGAAGACTGTCAAACGGCTTTTGAAACTTTGAAGAGGCATTTAACCTCGGCGCTGATATTAGGATATCCATTACCAGAGGGAGACTTTATTCTTGACACTGACGCAAGCAACGTAGGAATTGGTGGAGTGCTCTCACAGATCCAAGGAGGACAAGAGAGATTGCTGGGATATTTCAGTAAAGTCCTCTCCAAACCAGAACGAAACTACTGTGTCACAAGAAGAGAACTTTTGGCAGTAGTGAAGTCCGTGGAACACTTTTACCAGTATCTCTATGGTAGGAAGTTTTTGATCCGGACTGATCATGCAGCACTCAAGTGGTTGATGCAGTTCAAGAATCCCGAGGGCCAAATCGCTAGATGGATTGAACGACTTCAAGAATATGATTTCAACATCGAACATCGAGCCGGTGCGAGTCACCGAAATGCCGACTCCCTGTCCAGACGGCCGTGCCCAACAGACTGCTCCCCCTGCAACAATGTGGAATCTAGGGAAGCTGCAGTTTCAAGAACTACTGTAGTCAACGAGGAATAGTCACCCACCAGGATCAGACAATGATCCTCACTTGAAGATGATCCGGCAATGGAAGAAAGAAAATCGGCGACCTACCTGGCAAGAAGTGTCAAAGTTTTCACCGAAACTCAAGGCGTATTGGGCTCAGTGGGACTCTCTTGTCCTGGAAGAAGGGCTGTTGAAAAGAGTCCTTGAAAACGATGATGGTTCCGAGATGAGGAGACAGCTAGTTATCCCGAGAACAAGAGTAGCTGAGGTACTGAAGAAGTTACACGACAGTCCATCGGGAGGTCATCTGGGAGTGAAGAAAACCCTTCAGCGAGTCCGTGAAAGGTTTTATTGGATGAACAGCTCCGACGATGTGAAGAACTGGTGTAAGAAATGTACGACTTGTGCTACGAGTAATGGACCACATCGCAAGAGAAAAGCACCTATGAAACAATATAATGTTGGAAGCCCCTTCGAAAGGATTGCTTTAGATATCGCTGGACTATTTCCGACGACAGAAAATGGAAGCAAATACATACTGGTTGTAATGGATTATTTCACAAAGTGGGTGGAAATTTACGCTTTCCCGAACCAAGAGGCCACAACTGTCGCGGATGTATTGGTGAAAGAATTCATCAGCCGATATCGAGTGCCCTTGGAAGTCCACAGTGACCAGGGAAGAAATTTTGAAAGCCATCTATTCCAGGAGATTTGCGAGAAGCTGGGAATAAAGAAGACCAGGACAACAGCATTACATCCACAGTCAGTTGGAATGGTCGAGAGAATGAACAGGACTATTGGAAAATACCTGTCCAAAGTAGTATCCAGCCATCAGAGAGATTGGGACCAGTATCTTTCCCTATTCGCATTGGCTTATCGATCTGCCGTCAATGAGTCCACGGGTGAAACACCGCCGAAAATCCTGTTTGGACGTGAAATGAGGCTTCCTTGTGACCTGGAATTTGGCTGTAGGCTAGGAGAAGATCTAGCAGGCGAAGACTACGCGATCCAATTGAGAAGAAGGCTGGACAATATTCATGAATTAGTTCGAACAAATCTTCAAGTTGCCAGCGACAAAATGAAAAGTCGGTACGACACGCAGGCCACAGAAGGCGGTTTTAAAGAAGGGGACTAAGTATGGTTACACAACCCGACGAGGAGAAAAGGATTTTCTCCAAAATTACGAAGATCCTGGGAAGGTCCATACTTAATCAAGAAAAGGATCAATGATGTTTTATATCGCATAAGCAAGATCCCCAACGGAAAACCAAAAGTAGTTCACCGAAACCGACTAGCGCCATTCGAAGGAGACAATGACATAGAGGAAGGAGTAAACCTTATTCGAGATGTGTCTGACCTCACCTTCGATGAATTTATGGGCGTGTATGGAGGTACCGGGAAAGCTAGATATGGAGTCACTTCGGAACAACAACAAAATTTGTTGACTCTCCCGGAAGATTATTCACTGGCATACAACATTTCCGCCCGTATCAAGAACGCACGAGGGTTGGCAACCGTCTTTCGAAAGAAGTTCGGGCAATTAGAAAAACTTGAAGACCAGATTCCAGCCCCTGGCAAGACACTGAAACTGAATTCGCGGTACGTCTTCCACGTGGTAACTAAAGATGAATTTAAAGATCGATCTACCTACCTCCGAGACCATGTGTTACAATCCAGCGTGAAGAAACTGGTTATGCCTAAGATAGCGAGTAACCAGTTGGATTGGCGAGTTATCAGGAACATGGTAGAAGTTATCTTTGGAGATACCGGTGTCCAGATATTAATTTGCAGCTACAACCCCCGTTATCAGTATCCGATGAAGACGGTGCCCTGTTACTTCCATAAGATCGGAAAGTGTAGAAATGGAGTCAGTTGCCGATTCAAACATCCAGTCTCGGCTACACAAAAGTTCCAGGAGGAACTTCCATTTAAGTAGGGGGCAATGTTACGAAACAGCACACTGGTATAGACCCTAAATCCGACTCTGTCTAAGCCAGGTATGAAAATTAAAATTATGGCGGATACGCAGTGGTTTTATAACTGTTTGGGACTATCTTATCTAAACATTGTTTTTGTGACCAGACTTATCTAGAAAAGGCCAGAAAAATTATTTGTGTCTGTGTAAGCCGCAGTCCGGAATTTTCTAGTAAGAAAGGCATTAATATAAATAAGGACCGATCAGCGGAGGAGTGAGTTGATAAAGTGATCTCGAGAAATAAACAAAAATACACCGAACAGTAAAGTGCTAATATAAAGTTTGTGTGCATATAAATTAAATTTAAGTGATTAGTGAGTTAGTGTATAAATAAATTAGTAAGTAGCCATCCTGTGTGTTTAAAATTTATCCCTCCCGCTTATTGTTTAAATAAATGAGAAAAACGTTACAGTAAATAATGGGACTCTCTGTATTGCTTACTGTTTCGTAAAATTCATTATTCTCGCAGAATGCTCTTAGAGCTTACATTAAGCTTTCTGTTTCTGATGAATGCAAAGCTTGAAACCGCCCTTTAACTCGTTTATATTTATTTGTACAAATGACACATAACTTATCATCGCTACTTTCAGATGTTGATGTTTCGCTTTCCTCAATATCTACTGAAGACCTAATTCCCTCTGTTTCTTCATCAGACATTTCTGTGAAAAGTATAATTGCTTTCAACTTCAATTTCGTTACCGTTCTTATATATCTTTAGACTGCTCATAATTTGAAATTAACTAATGCTAATTAATATATATTTAGTAGTAAACATTCCGAGGCAGAATTTTTGTCTTATTTTGCTGCTGAACCTATTGAATGTCAGGAGTATCAACGACAAAATTTTATTTGATAGTATAGGGAAAATAATATAAAATCTTTCAATATTTTGCCGCTGAACCCCCTTCATGGATTCAACAACATCAGTGGCAAAATTTTTTTTTTCAGGAGGTTCAGCAGCAAAATAGGACAAAAATTCTGCCTCTGGATGTTTCTGTGAAGTTACCGGTTAAAAAAAATTGCTACTCAATAGATGGAACGTAATAAAGAGTATATAAGTTAATAAAAAAATAAACGGTTTTAAGGATTAAAACTAACTTTTCCGCATCTGTGGCCCTGAACAATATTCTATCATAAAATTGTTACTTGTATACACTTCGGGGGATGTATCGTGCTAACAAACCAACATTTCTCCAAAAATAACCAAAAATTCAGAATATCTGGATTCATAGGACCCGCTGTACTCGCTCTAGTCATCTGTAAATCAATTGGGTACATCTGTGAGACACCTTGATCAATTGGAAGCTGTATCGTATCGTGCTAACAAACTGAAAATTCTCCAAAAATAACGAAAATTTGGTACTACAAGTACCATAGCACTCGTTGTACTGGCTTTACTGAGTTGAATATCGATAGGGTTTGAGACACTCTGAATAATATCCAATTATAAAATTGGTCACTTGTATATACTCCGGAGGCTGTATCGTGCTAACAAACTGAAACTTCTCCAAAAATTACAAAAATATCATACTTAAAGTACTGTAGCACCTATTGTATTGGCTCCAGTGAGCTGTAAATGAATAGGGCTCATCAGTTAGACTCCCTGAATAATATTCAATCATGAAATTGGTGACTTGTTGAACTCCAGAGGTTGTATCGTGCTAGCAAACTGAAATTTCTCAGAAAATTACAAAATGTCGTACTTCAAATACCATAGCCCCCGTTGTACTGGCTCTGGTGAACTGAAAATCAATAGGGATCATCTGTGACATGTCCTTAACAATATTCAATCATAAAATTTCTTACTTATTGCACTCCGGAGGCTGTATCGTGCTAACAAGACATGTTAGGAAAAGTGGCCGACGACGACATACACACAGGATTTTTTTTCTAAAAACCATTTTTTCGTGTTGTTGTTGATGAAAAACGTAAAAATAACTAAAAAAAATTTCAAAATTCCGACTTTTTTTGGGGTAAACCAATACTTTTCTCGCATATAGAAAGGTTGGGCGGAAAAGTAATACTTGTTGATAATGCTGGTATATTAGATGAAGTTGATGGTTCGTGTGGCGATATATTTTCATTACAGCAAGAAAGTTTTTGTAACACTTCACATGATAGCCTGCATTATTATTAACTTCCTCTGGCAAAGAAATGTCATGAAATTTTAAATTATGTTGTTTCCTAATTTTTAATATTGATTTGCTTTTATCCAAAGTACTTGTTGTACATTCTACAGTTTTTTCATCAATATCTTGGTTGCAAATCACACAAACCACGTGCTCCGATTCCATCTTACTCACTATTTACTTAAATATGAATATAAAATGACAATACACAAAGATAACTGCACAATCACTGTAATGAATAGTTGAGATTAATATATAATTCTTCGTGAAATAGTTGAACACGACTTCACGTTGGTAAATCGTTGTTAGAACTGACGAAATTTTTCGTTTCAAACCTTTCTACAAAAACAGGTACACGACCCTCCAATTTTACCGTTAGATAAACTGTCTCATTCGCATCACTGCGTTTACGTTACGCCTCTCATTCGCACTCCCATAGCATCTTTCCCCTCGCCTGTCAAGGACTTATGCTAGCCAGAACCGCCTGTAATTATACCAACTTACTTTAAATCGTTTAAAGAAACATATCTGTAAATTTCAACTTTACAGAATAAAGTTTGTTTTAATTCACACATAATACACCTTCAGGCTCACCTGTCAAGTACTTGTGCTCATCGAAAACGCCTGTCAATTTTTTTTTGAACTTAATAACAAATAAACTGAATGGTAAAAAAATTTCAAGCTTACAACAACAAGTTTTTTTTCAAATGTTTCCTACACTTTCAAAAATATAGGGGTTGATGACCTGCAGGGCTGAGGCGTGCCAGGCGATGGTCATTGTACTTAGGCAACTATGACTCTTCACCATAAGAATTTCTAGCCTTACAGACACACCGTTACTCGGTCGGTCCACTAGCTCTTAGTCTAATACAGTGTACCAAATTTGATATTTTTGAGTTAAAGGGTTGCAGAGAAATTAATTTTTTTAGAAATGTTGAGCCCCACTTTGGGGCCCTATAACTCCTCAGGGATGCAATTTGGTATAGAGGTAAATTACCCCCAGGTCTCATATTTTGAGCTCCCAAATGCGCCTCTACTCTGTGTTGGTTGTTATGCGGGACACCCTGTATACTCCGGAGGCTATATCATGCTAACAAACTGAAATTCCTCCAAAAATATCGTACTTAAGCTGAAAATCAATACGGTTCATCTGTGAGATGTCCTGAATAATATTCAATCATAAAATTGGTGACTTGTTGAACTCCGGAGGCCGTATCGTGTTCACAAACTGAAATTTCTCAAAAAACGACACAAATGTCATACTTCAAGTACCCTTGCACCCTTTGTACTGGCTTTAGTGAGCTGAATATCAATAGGGTTCATCTTTGAGACGCTCTAAATAATATCCAATCATAAAATATACTCCGGAGGCTGTATCGTGCTAACAAACTGAAATTTCTCCAAAAATGACCATAATATCGTACTGAAAGTACTATAGCACCTGTTGTACTGGCTTTGGTGAGCTGAAAATCAATAGGGTTCATCTGTCATAAGTCCTCAACAATATTCAATCATAAAATTGCACTTATTGCACTCCCGAGGCTGTATCGTGCTAACAAGACATGTAACGAAAAGTGGCCAACGACAACGACGACGACATACACACAGGATTTTTTTTTAAAAACGGTTTTTTCGTGTTGTTGTTGATGGAAAACGTAGAAATAATTCAAAATTTTTTTTTAAAATTCCTACTTTTTTTGGGGTAAACCAATACTTTTCTCGCATATTAGATAGGTTGGGCGGAAAAGTAATATGGTCCAATTATTGTGCGCTATTTATTATGCCAACCCAGAGGTCCACTTTCATACCGACAATTTTGCTTGTATGCTGTTCATGTACGGCAAAACAGAGAAAATAATGTCCATTGGGAACATCTGATTCTGTTGGCATCTATTTGTGAAAATTTCACAGAATTTTGATCAACAATAAGGATCATCACCATTTAGTTACATTTTATATGGTTGGTGATTTTATTTTTCCAAAATTAGCAATGTATCCATACTTCTTTTTACGTTTTCGTTTATGTGCTTTGCCCTTAAAGTTAAGTAATACATTCAATTTGCTATTGTACCACGAAAAATTAGTTGGTTTCTAAAATGTATGTGCTTAGAGTTCTTGTGATTTACTATTGAAAATCTTACCGTTATTGCCAAACAAGTCGAACAGTTCAAAATTATGACACAAACAATTGAACAGCACTTGAGACATTCAGTTTGTATACAGTTTTGTTTATTCTGTGGAATGCCGTCTACAACTTCTAAGTACTTATTCTGTCGAGAGTTAGAAACGATTATTGCTGTTCGCACTGTTCGCAGTTTGTTACTTTAAGCAATTTAAGTGTTATGATGTCTCAATTGAGGTTTTGCGACTGCGAAACTATTTTTCATTGTAAATGTATATTCAATGGGAGTTTTAGTGGTATTTCTTGATATTTTGGCTTTGTTATCGTTTATTCTATTATTCATGATACTAGAAAGCTACAGTTACATTTTTAAGAAAAGCTCAAATTTGCAATCATCTTCGTTGATTTAGATTGTTGCAATAATTTTTCACACATTATTTGTAATGTTATGATTTATTTTATATTATAATATACCTGATGCCTAAGCCTAAAGTAAGAATATTCCACGGGGGTTTCTTAATTAAAAATGTACCATCCATCCATGAAAGGTTTAGCGTTTTACATAGTCGTGGTTCAAAAATAATCATAATTGTCATTGTACATTATAAACCAAATTTACCTACAAAATACATCCGAATTAGTTTATATGTGCGGTTGATTTGTCAAACTTAACTATCCATATATTATTATTTTTGGGATCTAACGTGCACTTCAATTCACTAGGATGATTATTTCCTTGTTTTTCAGTTTGCTCATGTAAATATGTTCTACGATGTTCCTTCTAAAAGAAGGTGTTTATGGGTTAGTATGTATTCATAGTCGTATAGACTAATAAGCCTATCTTCCTTTTCACTTAAAATACTGTCTTCTAGAAATGTATATTAGGGACGAAGTGCTAACAGCTAACCTACTAAGTAAAGTAACCGCTAATATGCTTACCAACCAGGTATATTTGCATATTCCGCGCAGGACGGTCTGCACAGGCTGATCTCAAAGTCAATAGAAGACAAGAAGATGGCAATGGCCACTTTCCTGGATATCGAGAGAGTATTCAACAATGTCACTACCAGTTCATTGATTAACGCAATGAGTAAACGGGGTACACCTACTGTAATATACAGAGCTTTTAACAAATCAAAATGTTATTTACAATATAGAAAAACAGCCAAGGGCCAGTGCAGGTATCAAAGAAGCACACAAACTCGCAACACTAGCACACGACGACCCAGATCATACTATCACAATCACCACAAAAACAGACATAAACATACAAAAAGACAAAGACAAAATGACGACATGGCAAGACAGGTGGGACAGGGACACAAAGGGTAGGAAAACATACGATTTAATAAAAACAGTTAGAATGACAAATCCGTCGCTAACATGGAAAACTACGCAATTAGTAACGGGACACGGGCACATGAACGACTATTACCTACGCTTTAATCTCAGACAGACGAACGGACACACTGCAACACACGGGAAGACCAAAAACACATAATACACGACTGCACACTGCATCAGTGGCACAACGCCAGACAACTATTGACGAACAGACTAGGTACGAAACAAATGACATATCCCCCAGAGGATATCGATTTGAATGACCGAGAGGTCGTCAGTTGGATAAACCAATGGGGGTATGACATGATACTTGACGATGACGTAGACACTTAACACACACACACATACGACTCAACATTTGGTCCCTGCATTTGCTCTTGGCCAAAGCTTAGAGTTAAACGACAATGATACTTAAAGCATTTGGAGTAGTTTAGAAACAACATTTGCCAACAAACGACTTATTGCGTATTCAATAAGACAGGGTCTTCTTTTCTTGTGAAATTTTTGGAGTGTGGAAGTTGGGATGGGTTCTCCTTGACAAGTGGAACGGTAGATAGTGGATAGTTACTAGCCATATGCCGCAAGGTGGGTGGGCTGTGGTCCGCGAGGCTTGGCTCTCATTGATTTGAGGTCAAGCTGAGTGGGCGACAAATCTTCTTCTTCTATAATATGCAGATGGATAAAGGCTAACCTTGAAAATAGGATAGTAGAATATATTCTGGGTCAAGCAACCATCAAGGCAAGAGGATGTCCGCAGGGAGCAGTTCTGTCACCATTATTTTGATCAACCTTTGACCACACTAGATATAAATTGAGTGAATGAAAAGACGAGTACTAAGTGTGTCATTTTATTAAAATTTCAGCTAAGCGCTTTCAGCCATTAGGCCATTCTCAAAGCTGTCTTCAAGAGAAAAACATACAACAGGTGTTAAAAAACATCAAACCCTGTAACTGCTACATACAATGAAATGAAATGTTTGATGTTACAATATTATTTAAGTAGAGTTTGTTAAAATTACCCTATAAAGAGGGTATACACACATATCATTTAGTTGATGATTTCAAATTAGACGTTTCCTTATGTGAATTACAATTGTACACCCTCTTTATAGGCTAATTTTAACAAATTTTACTCAAATAATGATGTAACATCAAACATTGTATTCCATTGTATGTAGCAGTTACAGGGTTTGATGTTTTTTGACACCTGTTGTATGTTTTTTTCTTGGAAACAGCGTTGAGAATGGCCTAATGGCTGAAAGATGGAATTTTAATAAAATTACACACCCAGTACTTGTCTTTTCATTCACTCAATTTACATTTTAAAATGTCCAAAATTAAAGCATGCTATATTGAATACAGTAAAACTTACCATCAAATTTTGTTAATTTCTTCTCATATGGGAGGGCAATTTTATCTTCCTGGGTTGTAGGAACAAAACTGTAAAAAGAAATATTTTCAGTTTAGCTAATGTAAAAAACAACCATGATCTCCAAAGTTGTCGATTAAATTAGTAAAAATTCTGTATTTTATAAAAATAAAATTATTTGAATATCAAAAATAGACCCTGCTAAAATCACATGCGGGCCTTCTCATTTATAAGAAACAACTTGGGGTCAGTGTAGTTACAATCGACCTGAACCTTGCATTCAATATTTTCCATAACTTTATTTGTGAATGTCAATAAATTAGTCTCTACCGATTTTTTACGACAAAAGCCATGTTGTTTAGTGGTAATAATTTTTTTTTATTGATTTATAGTTTTTCATGGATAATAAATTCAAAGATCTTTGGTATACAACTTAATACCGCTACTGACCCATAATTACTAGTTAGTATTTTTATCTCCTTGTTTAAAAATAGGAGTTATTTTTGTTTAATTTCTTTGGGAAAGACACCTGTAGAGACTGGTTTATAATATATAATGAGCAGTGAATATTTTTACCAATATTGATAAGGTTTAATAATATAACATGGTATTTCTATGTATATAAACCATTTCTAAAAAATCTCTTTCCTTTGTATTTGATTCGATTTGAAGAATTTTTGTATTTTTATAAATAGCGATATAATACTGTATTACTTTTTTTATCTAATTGATGACTTTTTAATCTATCTTCCAAATATTGTGATGTTTGCCCTATGTAAATAACATCACAATTGTTACAAGGAACTTTTCTATTTTTTGATGTTTTTCATTTTAGACCATTGAAATATTTCAATAATATGTTGTGTCCTTTATGACTCTAATTTCATAAATAATTTCATATTTGTTAAGAAAGTCTCTGTACAAATGTTAAGGTTAGGAATCTCATATATAACTTTATATGTAATATTGTTTTCTTTGGTTTTCGGTGTTTGTGACTTATACTAATTTCATATTTACCAGAATAATTTTTTTATAACTGACCGAATTTGGAATTTTTTATTCGTAGGTTGATTTCCGTTGTAATTAGTTATTCGTTCGCTTTTCCTACTAAAAAACAACTAATTAACTCATATCCTGAGTTGAAGTCACTTGCATACTTCACAAAGGAAGTGGATTATTTCCGTTGAAATTTTTGACATCTTCTTTAATAACTTAATCTTCCTATTTGTTTTTGACATACTTCTCACACCCACTGGTCGTTGAAGTTGCGCTACTGGCATCCGCCCCTTTTCATCAATTTCTACACACAACCAATTGCCACCTCTTCATCTTTCGACGCTGGCGCCGCGACGACTTCTTGTCGGCTCTTCGTCATGCTTACGTCAAACACTCAATCAAGACGCATTTGAACATTCTGTCCCCAATACTTTTTTATCAAATTATTACTTTCTACGTTACAGCATACCCTTTTCTCCCTTGTTTTTAGAGGTCGGTAGCTCATGTCTAAAAATAGACGAATTTAAATAATCTCGATATAGCTTATAGACGTAGTAGCTATAACTATAAGCCGTTTTGGAACACACAACATTTTCTACTTTATGTAAGTGAATATAAATACGCAGTGGAAGCGTTTTATATATGTTCTATTATTCTAAATTACAAATATTTCCCATAGAAACATGGAATATTAATAATAATGAGGCAAACGGGACAATCGTCTAGTATGAATATAGTACCTAACTGAAATTGAAAAAAATGTTTCTTTGTGAAAAAAATATGGAGCATTAACAATTATCACTATCTTACACGATAAATTTGTATAATTAATACTACAAAAACTGCCATCTACGGATGTCCGTAAAACTTCGCGTGACGTACACATCTTAACTGACCCTAGAAAGAATAAAATTTCCATTTATTTAACAATGAAACTAATGAAATTTAAATCTCAAAAATTTTTGAAATCACGTAAAATACCATGTCGTTTATTAACTTTATCGAACTTTTTGTATTTTCAATTGATACTTACATAGAAACATTCTTCCAAATAATTCTCAATTTATTTACTGAAATTTATACAGATAATTTTTTTATGAATACATAGTTATTTTATTTATAAGACTTGGCCCAATTTTTGTGTGTGTAAATTTGGCGAAGATAAAAACAACTGCTTTCCCCAATATTGAATTACATTTCCTTCAAAAATCGTTACAGTGGTCGCCTTATTGTCGATGCAGACAATCCGTTATGGTTTGCCATCAAAAACAGAAATGGATAACTTATACACCGTTTTCGTTGTCTTTACATCTCATCAGTAGAAAGGATATGCTCGCTCGTTCAGAGTCTCTATTCTGAGCTGAAAACGACTTGGATTTTAGTTCATATTATACTACACTCATGGACAAATTATCGAATATTTCAAAATTGTTTTATTTGAAATATATATATATATATATATATATAAATTCTAAAAAATTAGGTCACCAAACGTGGAAGAATAGTTTATTTTATAAATTTTAAGTGAACAATATTTATTTTTTATAAACAGAAAATAGTGAAAAAATTATTGCTAAATGGTATCAAAATTAAGAATATTTCCTGTAAACTTTAATGCAATTAGGAGGACAAAAATAGGTACTATGTATTTGATTAAATTGAGGGCGAAGTTAGTAACAAGGTATCTTTTTGGCATACTTAAAAATATACTTTGAATGAATTCTTGACGACTTGCATTCCATTCCTCCTATGCCGCAGTTTGAAACTCTTCTCTCGTATTTGGAACGGGATTTCTCCGTCGTATGTGGCATTTTAGATGATTATAATTGTGTTCTATTCTATACAGTGCTATTCAAAAGTCCCCTCCCCCCCTCGTATCTTTTGAGCGGCTACACTTACATTAATAAAATTTGGAGGGTGAAAATAAAGTGTTGTAAACTTCTCTACGAATGGTAACAGGTGCCGTAATAGTAATAGATGACGTCACAGTGCCACTCTGGCCAATAATTTTAAATAGGACCTTATGGCAAGTGATATTTCGTTTGAAAGGCATTGACATTGGCTACATAGCCATATTAATTTTGTTTGGGATAGCTGTCTTTCTTCGTCACGTTGTTAAGCTGACGATAATCCACGCAGAATCTCGTAGTTCCATCTTTTTTCTTGACGAGCACTACTGGAGACACCTATGGACTAGTAGATGGTTCTATTACTTTTTCTTCTGCCATCTCTCGAATTATTCTTTCAGCTTCCTCTCTCTTCACTCGTGGAAGTCTTCGAGCTGATTGTCTAATTGGCTTAGCATTACCAGTATCGATTTTGTATTTTATGGCTGATGTTCTGCCAGTCTTTCCTCCTTTTGGTATGAATAGGTCTCGATACTGCAAGAGAAATTCTCTCATTCTCTTTTTTTCTGCTCGATCTAAAGATTGACCAGCTACTGATACCATATGTTCGAATTTGGCATTAGAATTGTCAGTGGTCGTTGTTTGACGGACTATAGACGTCACTGGTACGCAGGATCCAATCTTCGTTTCCTTCTTGATGGTAACTGGGTAATCATTCACGTTTATCACACGTACTGGGATATCGTTTGCCGACGTAACCAATCCTTTTCCAATTAGTACTCCTTTGCCAACCTCTTCGTCGTGGTTCTTCGGCTCCATCATAACCGGTGTACCCTTCCGCCAATTCCCAATTGGATTTGTGTTTCTCCGTGAACGTTGGCACTCTCGCCTGTGGCGGTCCGCAGTCGCAGTCTCGTTGGTAGAAGCTTCTTCTTGGGGTTTATTATCTCTGGTCGTATATTGGTTCTAGTTGCTCCAGTGTCAACCAGTAGAGCATATTTCATGCCATTTACTTCGCCATCCACATATACACTGTCGTTGCAACATCTGAGAGAAGATATTAGTATGAGAGGGTCTTTGGAATGATCATGGGTCGGTGCTGCCCCCTCGTAGCCGACCCGTTCTAGTTTTCCTGTGACTGGGGTTCTTGGTTTGCAGGAGTCTTGGGGCGCTTACACGAACTACGTACATGCCCTTGCTCGCCACAATTCCAGCATCTGATCTTTTTTGGCTTCTTGTCCATCATACTTTTTATTATTAAACTGACGAACTGGTCAAATCTGTCTTCGTCACCTTCTTCTTGGATGGTCCTAATTTTGTTATATCCTGAAGCCTCCGCTTCTGCTTCATAGTCAAGAGCAGCTGTCAATGCGTCAACTAATATTTTGGGATGGGCTTAACGAAGCGTCCTCTGCATATCGGGGTCACGTAAGCCATCAATAAACGCCTGTATGCCTAGACATTCCATCATATTATCTGCTGCTGATGGATAAGCAAATCGGACGCGTCGGGCAATATCCACTTCATATTCTTGAAGTGCTTCGTCACGTTTCTGCCTTCCGTTCTTCAGCTGGGCCTGGTACAAATGTTCTAGATGTTCGTGACCATATCGCATGTCCAACCTCTTCTTCAGCTGCTCGAAATCATCCGTTTCTTCCAGAGGTATCTTCTGAAGTACATCTAAGGCATCTCCCCGGAGCGCGATGGTTAAGTTCACTGCTTTCTCCTTATCGGACCAATTATTCACTCTAGCGGCTGCTTCATATTGTTTCACATAATTGGTCCACGATGTCTTTCCGTCGAACGTTGGAGCCTTGACTCGGGCAAAACTGCTAATATCTTCTGTCTTGGGTTGTATTGCTGGCTTGTATATCTCGATCTTCTTTTGTTCTTCTGGCGTGCCTCGCGTTCTTGAATCGGCAATCTTTTCCTATAACTCCTTGATTTTCTCGTCTATCGTTGTAATCTTACTCTCGATTTTCTCATCCATCGCCGACATCTTATTCTCGATTTCAGATTTTAGAGACGAAATTCCATTTTCAACGTCAGCGGCAATGTCGTTTTTCATTAAGAAGATATCTGCAGATATATCGTTCTTCAAAGCAGAAATATCGTTTTTCACATTCGTTGAAATTTTCTCTTCCATGGCAGAAATATCGTTTTTCATAGCAGAAATCTTCTCGTCCATATTAACAGAAATATTAGCAGAAATGTCGTTCTTCATAGCAGAAATCTTCTCGTCCATGGCATAAATCTTCTCGTCCATGTTCTCTTCCATGGCAGAAATCTTTTCGTCCATGTTAGCAGAAATATTAGCAGAAATAGACGAGATTAAGGTTGAAGCCTCGTCAGTAAATAAAACGGTTTCTGGATCAAAGCCGTCATTTTCCAGTGCCACTTTAAGCCTTTCTACTAATTCGCTCTTCTTACCGGACGTTTCCAACTAACGATCTTCCAATTCTGCTCTTAGTTCCGCCACTTTGATGTCACATAGTCTCTTGGCCATTTTTACGTAGCAATTTATTTATATTATCCCACTTCTGACACCAATATAATGTTTTTTGTTATTTATTTAAACAATAAACGGGTGGGATAAATTTTAAACACTCGGTATGGCTACTTACTAATTTATTTAAACACTAACTCACTAACACTTAATTTATATATACCTAACTAATCATTTAATTATTAATTTATATTAACCGTATATTTACTCAAACTAATTTATATAAACACTTGATATTCACTTATTTACTTGTTTATCTCACGATGTCAAATTATCAACTGCGCTGGTCCGCTGATCGGTCCTTTTTATATACTAGTGCCTTCTTTACTAGAGAATTCTGGACTGCGGCTTACACAAAACAAATGCCATCCGCGATATTTCTCGATTGCCGGCTCAATCCTTAAAAGACCTTCCGAGAACATGTCTATAAAAACTGTCACAATAAATCCCAATAGACATTCGCAGAATTCGGCGCGCTCGCCATTTTTTAACTCGGTTAACATAAGGTTACAGGACCGTACTTAGTATCTGCTTCGGTGTGCGAGTTCGTAACAATAAATTATGCAATTTTGATCGACTCTTCATAAGCCGGCACTTCAATTAAAAGCCATTTAATTTTCTGATTATACTATAGTTTCTAGCTCTTGTGATTCTTCTTTATACCACGTCACATTCAATGTATATAAGATCGATTCAACAAAATTGCATTCCTAAAAGTATACCTTTATAGAAGAAATCCTGGAAATGTATTCAGAGAATTCGTTTTGTAACTTCACTAAGAAATATGATAAAAGTAGATCCTTAATGCCGCTATCAGCGCTACGGAAAGCATTGCAAATGCTTGACATATCACTGTTAGTATTGTGAAAATCGTAAAAGGAAAAGGTTTCGTACGGAAACTCCAAGAATCCTACAACGTATTTAAAAAGAAGTGACAAGTATAAGCTGATATAAGTACTATAAATATCAATAATAGACAAGCACCATTACGGAATTTAGTTTGAGTTATAAGGGATAGAAAAAGAATGAACCGGAGATGAAGAGAAATTATTATGAAATAGGGAAAGTTTTCAGGAATTTTATTATGTTTTCTGGCCTTTAGCGGAAAGTGGAAAATAGTTGAATAAGAAATTTTATGAAAGATATTTATCAACATAACCTATTTTTTCGCTTTACATGTATCTGGGAGAAAGTGTACCTTTTTTACGTAATATGGATTTTGTTAAAATTTAAATAGTTCCAGATGTTTACAAATTTCTAAAAAAGTAAACAAAATGTTCCACATTCAAACGGTTGAAATATCTCAAAAAGAACTGATTCTTCAGTTTCCAATAAAATAATGGCTTTTTCAATATAGAAAGAGTTATAGGTACAATCCAGTTTTTAATAATTTTCTTTTGAAATTTAAGGTTGAGAAACATTCTTATTAAAGTTTGCCATTTTTTTAATTATAAGTAACTTTGGTGCAGAACAATTTTTATATATGAGAAAAGATTTCCAAAAATCGCAAAAAATTGATTTTGACCAGTAAAAACCGTTTCACCATTTCCCATAAACTCGAGTTTAATTTCTGTTTTTTATTTTGCTTATAATATAAATCAAATTTATTCACTGGTCTTTGCTGTTATTTTTTGCGTTAAAAATATGCTTTGCTACGCTCACTTCTTGTAATCGAAAGCAATTTGTAACGAGTAGAGTCTATTAAAATGAGCTGAAGAGCAACAAAAAATATTTCATCTATTTAAAATAACTACCAAGTATTTCAGAGATTTTTGGTTTTTCATGCAATATTGAAGATACCAAACGAATCCTTCTTTAAAAAACCAGGTACCGTAATAAAACGGATATTTTTTTGATGTATTAAGTCCATTACAAATGAAATTGATATTGATTTATCGAAACAATTATAAATTTTTTAGAATTATCAACAATTTTTATTATATTGTGGTATTAACTAGAAACCGTGAGTTTCATTTAAAACACCTCCATTACAAATGTTTTCTCTTGATGAAACATAATATATATTTTTCAAAGGTGCCTAGCAAAACCGAAATCTGGAATTGATGACTATCATATCTATTTCAATAAGGAATTTTTAAGAATGGTTACGGGCTAATACCATATTAACGATTATAGATAGAATGAATTGACAGAAGTGATAAATTGAATGAATAATTTAAAAATAAAATAACTATGGATAAATAATGGATCTAGTAAAGGATATCTGAAAGAAGAATGTAAAAATAAATAGGCCAAGCTACAGATATTTGGAGTGAGCATTTTGTGCAAAGGAGTATTAGAAGAAAACCAGCGGCGCCATTGTTAGGAAAATAGTTTCATATGATATAGTGAGATGTTTTTCACTCGACTGTATTATTCATAATCTTATTATTAATAATCTTATGCAAAAGTTAGTTTTTTTCTTATAAAACTAAAACTGTCAGGGTAATCGTGATGGCGATAGAGAATAAAAAAACGAAGAAAATGAGTGGTCGAAAAGCTCGATCTGACCGATAGCTTAGGAGAAAATCAGGAAAAACCGGCCAAATTGCAGTTTTTACAAAACTTCATAACTCGGTAATTTTTTTAGTTATAGTGTAGATGCTCCGGCCAGTATTAGTTTTTAATATAAACTTTATATATGCAAAAAGTAGGCACTGTCCGATGCAGTGTTTTCTTTTCGATATGTGACCATTTGAAGTTTTTACTATGCAATTTTCCAGCATCTCAGAATGTGATTCTTATTTAACAAATATGTATGTAATATAAGTAAAAGTACGCACATCTATATTGTTGTAGTAGTTTCATTCATTTTTTTGGTGCCCAAGTTTTTTGAGCTGATTTTAGTTATATTTGGGGCGCTGAATCTAAATATTAAGTCAGGTTTTGCAATCAGCTCTAGTCTTTTAGATATTAGTTATACTTAAAAATGTTACACGCACCTGCTTGCTATTATCCGCTTCCTGTTTTAACTAATGTTATATATATTATTTATTTTTTATATTGGTCTAGTATTCAATTAGTAATTAAAAAAAACATTATACAATCTATGTATTTATTTACAACACCTTTAATAAAAAAAAATTATAAAAATACTAGGTATTTTCTAACAATAACCCAGTGTTAAACTACACCCCCAGTATTAAAAACTAGGGCTTATTTGCACTTTAATGGGTTCTAAGAAATTACGACAATCAACACGTGCACTGCCCTGTCATTCAGGCGCCACTTGCGGCGCCAGTTACGGGTTTTGTATTAACCTAAGGTATTAACACTTGAACTTGAGTTAGTTAGTTTACAGATTGACTCCGTATAGAGTAGAACGGAGCTGCGAAATATCTTGAGTTTTTTTTGTTTGTTTGTGCTTTTTTATTGACATAAAGTTAGTTCCACTGCTGGTTCCAGTAGAAGTTGTGTAAATCACCCATTGTTACATATGTGGGGAATTCGCTCTAAAAGAAAACAGAAAAGCTGTTAGTGACTTTGTAAGTAGAGCTTATCTTAGATACTTTGGTGTTAGACTTGGTGATCAGGATAAAACCAGGGCCCCACATATGGTCTGTAAAACGTGTACTGAACATTCACGACAGTGGACTGCTGGAGAAAGAAAATGTTTAAAATTTGGCGTACCCATGGTTTGGAGGGAACCCAAAAATCACTTTAATGACTGTTACTTCTGCCTAGTAAATCTCAATAAAATTAATTAAAACAACCGTAGCAAGTCGAATTATCCTGATTTAGAGTCTCTAAGGCGCCCAGTCGCTCATTCAGATGAAGTACCAATTACCATATTTCATCAGCTACCAGAACTTGGCCAGGACGAGAATTTTTCCTCTTCTGAAAGTGATAAACGTGACTGTGATTATTTGGGGACGACATCAATGCCCCAGCGTTTTAATCGAAATGAGTTAAACGACTTCAGGAGAGATCTCCTTTCAAAGGAAGCTTCTGAAATTCTAGCTTCTAGCTTGAAGAACAAGGAACTAAGATTACTTTTTACTGCACTAGAAAAATGGATTTTATACATTTTTTTCTCAAAAAGACAATCTTGTATATTGCCAGGAAGTTAGAGGCCTTCTAGAAAAAAAGGGGCTTTGTGACTATTCACCAAATGAATGGCGCTTATTTATTGATAGCTCAAAGCGAAGTTTAAAATGTGTCCTTTCACACAATGGGAACAAATATGGTACAATACCAATTGGTCACTCAACGAAAATGGAAGAAGCATACGACACCATTTCTTTGGTATTGACAAAAATAAAGTATACTGAGCATTAATGGGCCATTTGTGTGGACTTTAAATGATATACTTGCTTCTGGGCCAGCAGAGTGGTTTCACTAAATATCCATGCTTCCTGTGCCTCTGAGATAGCAGAGATAAAACACACCATTGGATTAGAAAAGAGTGGCCTAAGAGAGAAAACCTGGAAGTGGGAGAACATAACTTTATTAACGATCCCTTAGTTGAACGAGAGAAAATCATATTCCCACCACTTCATATTAAACTGGGCCTAATGAAACAGTTTGTGAAGGTTCTTGTTAAAACTGGACCGTGCTTTGCATATATAGGTAGAAATACCAGGCCCCCAAATGTTTGACCCTGCTATACCGGGTCCGCTGTCACCGCTCTAACAAATGCTTTCACCACTGTAATGAAATTGCTACGAAGTGTGATGAATGCTGTCACCAGATGTCCAACTCTTATGCCTTCGTCAACTGAGTTGTTTATTACAAAAACGCTGTCACCACCCCAACGCCTTTTCTTTAAACAATACCTTTTTACCTTTTTATTTGTAGCCGAGCGTGGTAAGGCAACCCCCAGTCCGATTTAAGCTGGGAACGCCTGGGCTTAAAACGGTTTGATTTCCTTCGCCGGGACAGGATTGTTCTCTCGGTTCGGTCTCGTATCCATTGTTGATACACACTCTAGGGGAAATTCGGGTAGGGATGATAAATAAAGTATGGGAAAACCACAAAGTTATATCAAAAATATATAATAAATCTTTCTCTGTATCTAAATATACATAAATCAAAAGTCCAATATCAACACAAATTATTAAATTCCCCCGGTATAAAAATTACCTATACACTTATTCATAAATTGTATATCCTACGTATTTCCCTGTATAACATATGACTATCAATAAAACAATTATAATATAACCCTCGCCCTGAGATAGAACAAAGAAATTACCCCCTTATCGTTTTAGTATTTCAACGTGCGTGAGGGGCGTATGATTTAACCCTTAGCTCGATATTCACCTGTCTCAAGGCGCAAAAAAATTACATTTATTTACACTTAAACGCCATACTATGCGAAACTACTGTGGTTTCGTGTCATTGCCTTTGACATCAACAAAAAGTGAAAGTAGAGTCGTAAACTAATTCTGCTGATCTATGAACAATAATTATTTATCGATACTCCCGTTTTAATGCGTAAGTTTCGAGTTGCAAAATTTGTAGGTCTTTGTATAACCTACAATGTTTATTTATTTTACTTAATCTGAAAGAAATTCCTAATCACGTCTGAACAAAAAACAATTTAAAATTATATATCGTAGCACAAGTTCGCTGAGAACAAGAGGAAAAAGAAAATCATACGCTCCGGCCCTTTGATACTAAGTACAAATTAACCTTGTTTTAACTCTTATTTATCTCCTACCTACGAGGTGGAAGCGAATTATTTGGCGCAACAAAATAATAATTAAATAATCGGAAACCTAACTGTTGTCAGGTCGGCGGTACCCTTTGAAATCTTATTATATCATCACACACGATAAATTCATATCCTACAGAACGAGCTGTGCCCAAATTGTGAGCCTGGACATTCAATATTTAACTGAAAGCGGCCAAATTGTCCAGTCCCCGTGAAAGAACAGACAATAAAATAAATATATTTGCTATAGCTACTCCCTATGTAAAACAGTTAATTTATAAATACCAAGTTCAGAACCAGCGCAAAATGATAAAACGAATAAATGACTTAAAAACTTACTGCGTTGGAAAACTTCCTTTCTCCGGCCTATCTTCACTATCTTTTTAGCAACCGCGGGTGGTGCCAGTAACCAGTATCGTGCTATGCTGAAAACTTAGCGCAGAGGGCGAGTCTTCCCGTTTTGTGTCACGAAGGGGGACAGTGTTCACCGTCAAGGATAGCTAAGTATCCCTTTCACGCCCTGACACAACGGAGAGGAACTTCTCCCTCTGAAACCGCTAACACCAAAAAAACTGATGCCCGTTACCGTTACAGGGAAAGGACTTTCCCCTTCGCTTATTCGCCCCGACACTGTCTGTCCTCTTCTACTGCTCTGTACTTGGTTTTTACTATCCCTCCGAATTAGGTTTGGGTTTTTTTTGTTGAATTGCAAAATCAAATTTTCTGTTTTGAAGTGGCCTAAAGTTTACGTTATTAACTAGTTGTATACAAAACAATTATTTCATTTTGACCTAGTAACATGTTTTATTTGTTTCAAAGCTGTTATGGTTTTGTATCATTTTCCTGAACAAAATGTGGGTCGCATTCTACTTTTATTTTTATTTGGAATAAAATATGTTTTACCGTGTGTTCCGAAACTTACTAATTAAAATTTTCAATTTGGTATTCGTATTTATTACAAACTTAAAGCAGGAATATTCGACGGCCCACAAATATGGAAACATAAAGGACCCTGCATTTGTAACGTTCATGAATGAGGTCGAACGGAAAGGTTGGACCTCATTTGTTTCTGTTGTTAAAAATTTTCTGCGGAATCGCAAGACTGACGACTACAATCAAGTGGTCAACGAGATGCTCGACAATTTCAGATCCCTCTTGGATGCAACTTGAGCGTAAAATCACATTATTTGCATACTCACTTGGACCGGTTTCCAGAAAATATGGGAGACTTCAGTGAGGAACAGGGTGAAAGGTTTCATCAAGATATTAAGACTATGGAGGACCGCTACCAAGGACGTTGGGACACAAACATGATGGCAGATTACTGCTGGAATTTAAAAAGAGACTGTTTCCAAAATATGCACTTAAGAGTTTCACGAATACGAAGCTTTCAAAGTGTGCATGGGTGACCGCTAATTTTAATAATGCCTTTCACTCAATATTTTTGTACAAAAATATACCCCAATTCTTTATATTTTTGAGTAATATATAATAATAACACACATTTTTGTTTTTTGAATTAATAGTGGTGAATTATGAGGTTCTCACTAAAATGTAGTATTTCAAAAAATTTGAGCTCTTAGGCAAAAAATAACTACAGATTTGGGATCAGGGCATCAAATTCACACAAAAACATCTAAAAATTTCCCGGCACCAAAACCATTGTTGACCAGTGATAATCTATTGAATACTGTCTGAAGATATACATGAGCTTTTATGTTAATTTCTTGGGATTTTTTTCTCCTTGTTTCTAGAAGTAAAACATGATGGAATATTTCAGTATATTTTCAGTAAGGACAGCTCAAGGATACCCCAAAATGTTGCTGCATCAAAAATATCACCTTTAGATACCTAAAAGAGAGATTCAGTTAGTCGCTGACACCTTGTTTTTAAAAATTCCTTTTTCCAATATAAAATAATTAACGTTTTTCTTAAAATTTGTGAAAACCAAGTGTCACCGACTACCAATTGAATTTCTCGTTTAGTTATTATTAGTATATTAATTGAAGGTGAACTTTTTAACACAGAGATCTCTTGGGTCATATCTTTGATCTGTCTTTGCCATGTCTATATTGAAATACGTATCATATTTTCATTTTTAGGAACGAAAAAAGATAATAACAAGAATATAGAGAAATAAATAATCTAGTGAATATACATACCTAAAACATCAGTATTGATATTTACTTAATTATCATCTAATGGCACATTTTCTTCATAGTTTATGTAATTATGTTCTACACATATGTTGTGTAAAACCGCAGCAGAATATATAATTATTCCTGAAATTCTTTGACTGAACTTTTGTTTCCACAATCCAAAACACCTTTCAATAACGATGCGTGTCCTACAATGTTTTTTGTGTATCGGCATTCTGGAGTATCCTGTTCAGCATATGGAATGGGTGTCATGAGCCATGGCGACAATGTATATCCAGAATCACCAAGCAACCATGACTCATGATCTCCTTCCTCAAAACATCTTCTCAAATACATAATGGTAATAGACACCTTCCATATTGCAGCATCATGAACCGATCCAGAATATCTGGCATTGACTGCCAAGAATTTCATACTAGAATCACAGACCTGAAACCATTCAAAGTTGATATACTTACTCCTTGTAGTTTAGGTTAGGTTTGTAGTGAGTGGGTTTGTAAGGCCCACCACTACGACTCGTAATAGTCTATTGTGGCTCATACCTATTCAGATTTTACTAAACAAATTCAGCTTCTTAACGAAACCGATTAATTTGTTCGGTGGATGATATTTTAGATCCGAGGGTGAGAGAGAGAGACCCTGCCAAACATCAGATACCTGATTAGAACCGCGGCGAGACAGGCATAAATTATATGCTCTGCTGCTTCATCATCCTCCAAACAAATACGGCAAACCGGATCCTCTGACAGTCCAATTTTCAGCATATGATATTACAAACGACAGTGGTCTGTTAAAAGGGCTGTTAGGTACCGTAAGTCATGCCTGATTTAGCCTAACATTTGTTTGGATACATTTTTCGAAGGATGTATGAAATCCTTTGAATGAACCAATCCTGGTATATTATGCCATAAGTCTAAAGATCTTCTTGCTGTCCAGGTATTTAGTGTATGTTTGGTAATACTTGTTGCGATGCCAATTGTAGGTTCTGGTCCCATGAAGACACGAGCGGTACCCTCCCTTGCAAGAGAGTCTGCGTTCTCATTTCCATCCATACCAGAGTGGCCAGGGATCCAGACCAGCGATACCCTGTTGCGTTCTCCTATTGAGGCGAGTCTTTTATGGCTTAATTATAATGAAGTAGCTAGGTATCTTATTCAACATTATAAAATTACCCTAATCAGTCATAACTATGTACGTCTAAACCACTAAGAGTGTATGATTATTGCCTTTAGGGGCTATATTTCCTTTCCTTACTGGAACATGTTTTGTACTTTCTTAATCAAAAAATGGTAAGTGCTGAGTACCTACTCAACAATACTAAAATATTGGCATATTATTTTAGTTCATAGTTATCAATATTATGTAGATATATGTACTTACTGCTTGCACATTGACACTATAATAAACTTTCGTATTCAAATAGGCAATTCCTGGATCGTCTTCGTTCTCTATTGGAGGACAGATTATGGCTATATGGGTACAATCAATAGCACCCAAAACATTGGGAAACTGGTATTTTTCCATGAATCCCAAATAATATACCATCAAATGTTACATTAGTTACAAGCAGAATATACGGACCTTCGTTTTATATCTAGATTGTCTTCTGGACAAGTTGGAGATATGACAATATTAGGAAATACATGTATCTCTAGAATTTCTATGATTCTCTAAATCGCTCTACTAGCACTTGGCTGTGACATGGCTGCATTGCAATCAGTACCCAAAGAAGCCTGATAAGAACCTTGTGCTAGTAAGTGTAATGCAGCCAGCGCCTGAAATAGTGAAAAAATTGGGTATGGCTATATGAATATGTCCAGTATCCAGTATTTATCAACCTTAGGTCTCCTTCAGATGCAGTGGTATAAGAGTTATACGTCTACTGAAATGTTGAACATGGAGTTCGATTAAAGGTTTCAACACCTCCAGTACCAGTTTTTTTGGCATGTGGTATATTTTCTGAATTTCAAGACACTATGAGTATAAGAATGGGTTTGTGGAATCTATTTTCGGATGCTATCTGTCTCCTTTAAATTTTTTTTAGTTCAACAGTAACTATGTATTTCCATCTACTCTTTTTCAATAATATATGTGTTCATTTCTTACCGTTGAATTATTCCTTCAGCAACATCCAACGTTAAGAAATTAAAAAAATTTCCTATAACTAGAGCCATTTTAGATATATCTAGAGTGAGATAATCATTGACCATCATGTTAACCACTCTCTTAGAGAATCGGACTCATTGGACTGTAGGTACTTATTCAGTCCTGATGCGTTGCAAAAACAATGTAACCACCGGTATTCTAGTGGCTTTGATATGAATTGAAGTAGTAGATTGTGTTATTCTATTTCAAATTTGTATTTATTATAACAAACTGTAATTGAATGCAGGACGAGGGCAAATAGGTCGGGGATGAATTGTTCTTGATAAACTGCCCGCCGTCAAGTGTTAAAGAAGTAACTAAATTTCTATCTATGATGATGATAGAAGACTGAATCTTGAGAAAACATATCACGTCATATATTATTGAAATAATAATAATTTATCAATAAATTGAATTGAATTATAACTGTTTGTTTCAGATTGCGGTACAACTCCTTCGTCTTCTCCAACTGATAGTTATTCTTCAAACAACAGAAACATTATCTTACTCTCTTCCAATCTATGGAACAAAACGGTATGGTCGATCGAATCAACATAGCAGTGCTAACTCATATGATCCTTATTCTTCCTATCAAGCAGTAGTGCCCCATCACTACCCAGAACCAACGAACTATTACAAGATGTATCCCTACAGCGACTCCTACCACTCAAGTTACTACTACCCGCAACAGTCGTATCCTCTACCTTACTACGTTCCGTCGAAGTATAAAATTTATCAACCCGTCTTTCCATATTACTACCAAGAACACTGGCCCAGTCAGAGTTACGCCGGTTATTATGATTACAATGATTCCGATGAAGTATTACAAGACCCTGAACGTGAAGAAAGGGAAAACATTCAACCCATTGGTCACGAATCTTATTATGAAGATACGTCTGATGATAGCAACATGGAAGAAGTGAACGCTGCTTTCTTACAAAACTTAATTTTAACACAAATGTACCAAGATTCTTTGAACAACAAACCTCATGCAGATAACTATGATGATTACGATGAAGCATTTGCTAAAATAGAAGAAATGAACAGAAGACCTACACATGCACCAGAAGATGAGACTGTGAAGGAATTGAAACAATTACATAAAGTGAACAGGGAAAAGGAAAACAAAAAACCCAAGAACAACAACGTTCATTGGACTCAGAGCAACCAAGAGAGTAAACAACAAAGAAAGAATAGGCAAAGAAAGCAGAAAATAGAGAATCAAGAAGTAAAAAGAAGTAGATTAACTTCTAATGAGTTACTTTTACCTACTGAAGATACTGCTATTTACTCTGAACGAAAACCGATTGTTAAAATGATTCCAACGACTCAAGCATCTTTTGCCACAACACAATCAATAGCACAAACAGGACAGAAAGAGGAGTTTCAGATGAGGCCGGCTACTCCCGTTCGACATGCGTTCGCTGCTCCTCTTTTGACGATGAAGTCCAGAAATGACGAAGAGAGAAAAAGGACGCCGTCAGTATATGATACAATCAAACATTTGTTAGACATGGAAAAGAGCTTTGAACTTGTAAGTATTTTTTGTTGTTCGATTGCATGATTGTTTTAGTTGTTTAATCTCAAGTTAGAAAGAAGTACGTACAGTGCTATAGAATAATGAAAAAATCAACTAATTAAGGAATAAAATGTGAATACAGGAAAAAATATGTTGTGACAGCGTCTTTCTTACAACCTTGCGGGGGGTACGAATGAGAAATTTGAAAGCATTCTCTTTTAATTCGACTTTCCTGTTATTTACTTAAACAAGAAGGTATATTGGATTTGTTTGAACAAAGATGGCGCTGAAATGTCCTCCACCACTGCAAGCCTATCCAATTTATTGTGACTTCTCCTCTCTGACCTTACAGTGTGCCGCCTGGGCCCGTCCTTTTGATTAGACCACAACCGTGATGAAGGACTGGACCGAAATGGGTCAATCTCTAAAAATATCAGTAATTTATATTATTGTGAGAAAAATATTTCTATTTCTCTTGAGCAATAGTAAATCATTTTCATATTCAGCTGAATTGCTGATTTTTTTGAGTAGCTATATAATCCAAAATAATCGTTAATTGATGGAATTAATTTTAATGAGAGTTTCTTTCGCTTCCTTTGCGAATATATTAGAAACAAAGCGGAGTTTATAGAGTCTATACTTTCCAGTTTAGATACATCGGCGATAATTTGGAAAGAGGATTAGCAGTAGGAGAAGGGATGGAATAGAGTGAAAGGTAAATAAGAAAATTCCAATAATTGTGATACGTATGAAAAGATGCGGCGCGACAGAAACGACCACACCCTTCTAATGATATTCTATTCATTCAAAAATAACTACGATATGAAGGTTTTAGTGAGCAGTCGACTGGTTACAAAAAAATATTAAATATAATGTTAAGAAGATTTCCCGATTTCCATTTCAAAAATATTATGTGGGTAATTTATTCTTTTCATTATCGTTAATTTCCAACGTCATTCTCCATTTTTTAACAAAGAGAAACATTTCACGACTTGCAAACGTATTTAAAATTCTCTCAAACTTTACCATAACTTTTAACGTTAGTTGACTTATTTTTCATCCACAACTGGCGCGCTATCAACTCAAATTACGATTTTGTATTGAATAGACAGTCTATTGGACACATTTCAATTATGTTAGATTATGCTGTGCTTCAACAAACTTTCAAAATGTCCTCAATTTTCTTGAATACACAATCGTTTTCGATGGATTTTGATGAAACCAATTAACGAGTT
Organism: Galeruca laticollis; assembly: GCA_963921935.1. Classification (NCBI taxonomy): domain Eukaryota; kingdom Metazoa; phylum Arthropoda; class Insecta; order Coleoptera; family Chrysomelidae; genus Galeruca; species Galeruca laticollis. The sequence goes on along the minus strand of OY998179.1, from coordinate 50,381,896 downwards.
GCTGTTCTTAATTTTTCCGCCTCGTCCTCCATAAAGAGTTCAATATACTACTCAAACAGATTGTAATATCAAGATAGGGCGTCATGTACCTATATTGTCCTAAAGTATAAATTCAAACATTTGGTAATAATGCATAATTGCAAATCATTTATAAAATATATTCTTTAACAACTTGGCCTCAATAGAACGAAAACTAATAATTGTTTAATAAAGTATACCTGCAAAGCAATTACAAATATATAGGGTAAATGCACCAGTGAATGAACACTCAAGACATTTTTGAACTTCACTGTATTTTCATAAACCATCCGTACTGATTTTCAGCTCCAGAAAAATGAAATAGTGAACACGTTGCATACGATAGTTACAGAAGTAGACAGTTTAAGACAGTAAAAAAATAAAATGTTGCATAATACCCCAGTAAATGAACGAATGCTACCATTGATTGAAAATGGCTGATCCAATGAATGAACTTATGAAGAAAATAGACGTTGAACAATTTTTAATCAATGATTATCAACGACAACACAACATATGGTGATACAATATTATTTCATACAAATTTCAGCATTTCTGGACATTCGAAAAAACCACGTCTTATAAGCTTGGGTGCTGCAATCATTTCCACAATTGAAGTTTTCTCGTACCATATTTGGTCAACACGTTCCGCTCATTTGAAAGTATTGGGACCTGCTGGTGTCATAGCGCGAACTTCATATTCATCACCTTCTACATTTTCCACTACTCCAGGAAAATATTTTTGGTTATACATTATTATGACATCAGCTCCAATAGTAATTTCTTGTGAATAATTGATTTTTTCTCCATTTTTTCCCCGTTGATATCATCCTCTGGGGAAGATAGTATATTCCTTATGCTGCTTGGATTGATATTTTCAGAATATTTACGAATTTCGGGTCACTCGTAGGAACCACGTCTAATAAGCTTAGGTGCTTCGATCACTTCTGCAACTGAGACTTCTTGTACCATATCTGGTCATCTAAAGGTATTAAGACCAGCTGGTGCCATAGCGCGGACTTCATATTCATCATTGTCAATAGTTTCTACTATGCCCGGAAAACATTTCTGGTTATACGTTATTATAACATAAGTTCCTACAGTGATATCTTGGGCAACACTAGGACTTTTATCTTGATTGCCAGTATCAATTATATCAGCCTGTAAACAGTAAACTTCTGTTGCTGGTGGTGCTTTGGTTCTTTTCGCGGTTCTTCTTGTGGTTGCTTCTTGTTTTTTTTCTCTCTAATTGATTACTCTTTCAATTTCTCAGCTTCTTTTTCTTTTTTCTCAGATTCTTTTGTATCTGTATTGTCTTTCCATTTTTCGGAAGTAATGGCAAACGGCATTAAAGTTGCCTGTTTCCTTTTGCCACACTTTTTTTCAATATTTGGCCAATGAAGATGTTGTAGCCATACGTCTCTGGTAGTTTTCGGCTTCTGCGGCTCTTGATTATGGAAATCGTCACTACTGTTATCTATTACTACGTCTATTTTATCTGGAATCTCGAGTTCTTCTACAGCATTCAGATCATCTGTTTTACTTGTTTTTTTTTCTCGTAACCTTCTATTAGAGTATCATTATTAGTTATACTCTCTTGCTCGTTACTGTCTAATATATCTTCAAGATTTTCAATTTCTTCTAGGATAACCTCTTCTATATCTTTCGTTCTATCCACATTCAATATGATTGTTGAAATGTCAGATATGTTAGCTGGATAGAGAATACCATCAATTTCCAATGGTAGGTTCAACAGGTCATCTGTTAAGTCTGTTGTGTATTCTTGTATGTCCGGTATGTCAAAGCTAGCAATATTCTGCGAGTTTTCTTCGAAGGCTTCTTCACATTCTTAGTTCATTCCATCAGCATTTCTCAAATTATTAGTTCCATCGGCATCGGTTGCTTCTTTACATATTTTCCAAAAGTTGTAGAACTAAATGTCGACTGCTTTTCCACCTTTATAGGCACTATTGAATTCAATCAAAGTTTTTGAATCTACATGATGTTTAATGACTTTCAGAACAGTTTCATATTCGTCTCTGGTTACAGAAACTTCCTTGTCACAATTTAGGTCAAGCTGCTGCCTCCTCGTTGAAATGTATTGGGAATAATTCACAGCGTCTGCACTAAATGGAAACAATCCACATCAACTGAAACTGTTTTTGATGATTTCCGGTTTGATCGATTCTTCAAAAGCTTTTTGGAAAAGGGGAGCAAATGTATTTTTTGTAACTGATGTATTGGTGTTCTGTTTATGTTTCAAAATGGTCTTTTCCAGTGTCCTTTGAGAGACTTGAATACTGATACGTCACAAGGTTGCAAGATATGTGTTGCATTGGGCAGAAGGCAGTATAGTATTATTCTTTTCTGTACACAGAAATTATACAAATCCATATTGATATGCGATTTATGACCGTCAAGCAATTTTAATCATCTGGAGCAATCCCAGGATCCTATGAACTGTGCGATCATGGGGCAGCATATTCACTGTCCTCACTGCACATATCACTTTCAGATGAAGCAGCACGCTTACTTCGCGGCTTCTTAGTCATAGAAACCTTCTTAGAAGGGCCTGGTTGCGGACTTCTGTTTGAACTATCACTATCCATATCTGCGTTGGGTGGACCCACTCTTTGTTGATTTTGATCTGAAAAATTTGGATCTTGTATCAGATCCGGCTGTTGAGCTTCTTCTGCGGACTGAGAAATGTCCAGACGTTTTTCTATTAGTTGGGAGGGTGAATAGGCTGTTTCAGGAATTACGGTTGGGTCATAAGGATATATCCCTGTAGCTCGAAATCCATTTGCCACATTTGTGGGTGTTACTGCCTTGGTCCAAACATTTGAGAACACTATACCAAAACTTGTTGCCATCGAATATCAGCAAAATCTTTCCCGGTGGATTACAAGTGGTATACTTTGCCCTAAAGCATATCCACATGACACTACAGTCACATTTTCTCCATGTTCTGGTGCTACCATAGGAACTGTTTTAATTCCTTTTCGGGTTAAGACCTTTGGCTCTTTATGAATCGTAAGTTGACAGCCCTTTTCATCCATGTTAAATACTAACTGCGGTTGATTCATAACACCCAGTTTAGTCATCACATTTTCTAATGTCTGGAAGTAATGCGTTACAATATATTTATTCAATTTTGCCGCTCGATCTGGATTAACTGTTTCTGATTTCCTTTGGGCTACACATGGATGACGCTGTAGAAACAGTTTGAGCCATTAACGCCCAATTAGTAGGGATCGTTTTCTGCTTGGTGGTATTGTCACATTATTTTCAACGCAGAATGTGTGAACGGTCCTTTGCAGAAATTTCGAGGCTCATGGCATTCCGATTTCGGCAAATCTAAAAATTTGGCTGCAAAGCTCTGTTCTTGCGCCGCACTAAGCATGAAGTGTCTCCCTAAACGTTTCTCAGCATTTCTTGCATAAACATGGCGTTGCAAGGTACTACGTGGGATATTGAAATCTTGGGCGGCTCTTTTTATTGATGTTCCATTTCGCACAGCCTTCATGGACCTGCTTAAGTCGGGCTGGCTTCACTTTGCCCTTTTAGTTGGTGCCATTTCCTAAAATCAAGAAAAAATGTGGTAGAAATAATTTATCGGTGCCGAATATTGGCATTGTCCATATTTGGCTATATGACCTTCACAAAGTTAATTTGTAAAAAATGTAAAAGGTATCTTAAATGAATATTCTAATAACTACAACTTCAAACAGAGAAAGTTAGCTTACAAATGATGTATAACATGAGCCAGTTTGGAAAAGATGAAAATCCAAAAACCTTAAAAAAGACTTACCGTATATTATAACTCACGCACACAAATCGCCATTATGAAGTATATTTCATAACTTTAGAGCGGCCATCTGGTGAGATAGCATAAGTATTGGACAGTAGTAATATATATTACTTTTCTAAGCCACCTGGTGGAGAATAGCACAACGAATCGAAATTGGGGTGCCCATATTTGGAGTGGTGCCCATAATTGGTCAACATACCTTGTTTATTACTGATTAATAAACTTCAAAGAACATGCGGTATTGTCGATATGCTATTTTTCTAATGAAACAAATTACTTTGTCACCTGAGAATATGACGAATAAAAAAGTGAAGTAAGAAGTGACCATTAGTTCATCTTTACCGTCCCTGCTCCGTATTCCAGCATAACAATCTCCAAATTCCATCAAATCAAGCTTAATTTTGAGATTTACGCCTTCGATGTAATCTGATACTGAACACTCTTTTTACCACTACACTGACACTCATAATGACACTGTCTGAAGTGCCTTTCGATAACCAAGATATCGTCTTCCGAACCGAAGGTGAATTAAAACTTATCTAGTTTTGTCCTGCTTATGCTTTGGAGAGTCTTCATCCGATAAATTACGGCTGTTGAATGGTAATCACCATCTTGCTTTTTGGGAGAAAAAACGAGCCCTGCTCGAAGAATAAATCCAGAAGAGGAACCAGCATGCAATACTATATATCTACAATAAGGAAATAACAAATAAAATAGTGCGACTAGTAAATATTTAAAAATGTCTTAAAATAGCAGGAATGTTAGTACATCATAAATTAATTGCTAAATTTTATCATTCAATTTTGGTTTTTTTCAGGCTTCTATGATTAGAATCTTGCCAAGAACGTCCAACAGTACCGTCTTTAAATATCCAGGTTCCATCCAAAAACACAAATTGATATAAACCTTCCCTTTTTATCTTGACATATTCATGTAGAAAATGTACATGTTTTAATGCAATATGTGGCAACTCCATTGAACCACGACGAGGATCATCACTATCTTTCAGAGTGATGTTCAACAATCATTATAGAGTTCACGCTCCTGGAGTTTGTCTCTTAAAGTTTTCAAGGTTATGTGTTCCTCTGAAAAAATATTGTGTTAGTTAATTGTGAATAAAATAAAACAGTAAATTCAATATGCTCACTGTTTATATACATTTCGTATATAACATTTCGGAAAGCATTTTGATCAAAAATCAATTTCAACACTAGGTTTTATGCGTTGTCTCTTTTTAAGTGGGCTTTTAGGCTGTTCACCTCTATAATGCTTGGCGGCAATACGGTTAACAGTGGTAACGCTAAGTTGTAAAGCTTCTGCAACTCTCTACAATATAATTACTTCAATTCATGAAAGAATAATATACTATCAAGTTTAATTAACCTAACCTAACATTAAAAACATTTAATCATTTTCATTTAAATATGTAACAATAATATTAGTAATGATGAATACAAATAGCGAATACTATCACTTACGTCTCTTACAGCAGTAAGCGGGAGAAGCGGGCCCCCCTTTCGGCATTCGCGTTCAAAATAGCTCAACAAAGATGTTACCATCTCTTGACATTTTCTGTTCAGCTGCTTCGGCATTTCATTAACCACACACTGCAGACTTGCCTAAATAGTTAGTTATGAAAATAACTGTTTTTGTAATCTTAAAGAAGCAATGAATTTAAAAGCACCAAAAAAACTTGTAAATATTAGACGATTATCGAATATCAATAAACGTCGAAACAAACTGTGGAATTTTACCAGTTGATTTGACAACGTCTTGAAGTTTTGCCAACCCGTTAGCTGTAAATTGCCCTGGCTGTTGAGGATAAATTGTATTCACGGTTGGTAAATTAATATTCATTCTGATAAGCAGGAAAGTAACTAAAAATGACATCATCGTCTTTTTATCGTAAATAAACTATACAATCTGATTTGACAGGAAGATTTGAGAAATCAGAATTAGAGTGCGTCTGTTGAATATTTTATTGTGTCTGATAGTTAAAATGGATTCGCACTAAAAAGTATTGAATCGCTTTTTACTTATAAAAACCCATGGAAAAGGATTAGTATTGAAATCAATTTTGCATTGTCATTTTTATGATTCTTCAAACTAACAATTAGAACAAAGTTTCAAATACACTCAAGTTTATTCCGTTGATATATTTTAATTCAGTTCTTCCCACATACTTTCATGAAAGGCTAGAAGTTATAAAGAATTGAATACATTACCAACAGTACTAAGCGTAGGCGTCTTTCTACTGCTTACTAAAAGGTTTACTTATTTATCAGAAAATGTTTCGTTGTCTACTTGGTAATTACGGAAGCCCGAGAACTTCGGTTACGTACTTGCTCAATTGAAACAACCAACGTAGGCGACGTATTGTATATTACAGCAATTATGTCTTAAATTTAAATAATGTTCCACATCATAGTATAATGTGTGTTGAGAAGAGGCTACTTCGGAATTTACGTTTTCACAAACTTTGAATTCATATTAAATATTAACTAACAGATGATTAACTGCCTTTTAGATATTTCTTAGGTAATACTCGGGAAAGCTTCATAAATTGTTAGGATGTTGTAAATGTTTTATAGACTTGTTTATTGAAATATAATCCCATACAACTTTAATCTTCTACCGTAGCTAACTTGAAGTGGATAATAATCCAATTATTACTGATATAAATGGAATGTTTTGTAGTTGGAAAAAATAGAAATCTTCCAATTTCTAATATATCAAGATCCCAATCGAAATTATAGTTTTGTATAAAATGATCATGTTAAATCTAAACACTTTTTGCTCTAATTGAAATTTTGAATGATTTCGAAGGTTTGAATAAACTTAACGATGTAACGATGTAACCAGAAGCCAGTCTAGTGTGGTGGTTACTTAGTAAGTGCCCCTCGTATACTTTACATTGACCATAAAAGATATATTATCTTTGAGGAAAACACTTACCTAGTAACCGTTCTTCGGGAGTTGAATAAACGACATCACTTATACAAAATCACTGGGCGTTTTAATATATTTAAAAATACACAAATATAATATCATATAATTTGACTTATTCAGACTAATAATAACAATTGAATTTCTTGGTTCATTACACTTCTATTTTATAGGAAGTGTTTGGGACAATGTCCTGCGTGCCTGACATTCGTCTATTAATTGATCGTGCTGTTTACGTTTTTAACTAGAACGTGCTTTTACGCATATCTAACATTGACCTTCCTAGATCAACGCTCGCTAAATATTGTAATTAACATTAACCTAATTAATATCTTATTTCTAAGTTAATGTCCTTTTACCGCTACCGTCCTTTCGGGATCACTACATCATCCCCTCTTGGAAAAGAAAAATTATCATTTTAATTTTTCGATATTACCTATATCTATAACAGTTTTTATTGATTGTTTTTGTTTTGTTTTTGTTTACTAAACACTACTTGTTCGTTTATAAACACACTTCACTTGTTTACAATTGATTCCGGTCGCTGTATCTATACATACGATTCTTATGAACTGTCTGTAGTTTATTGTCCGGAGATGTAATCTCACAATTTACACCTTTTATTCCCGTTATTTTAAACGGACCTAAATAATGTGGATCACATTTATTTCTCCTTTCGTTTTTTAAAATAACTAATTCCTCTATTCTGAAATTTACGGGTGAAGAATCCTTTTCACTATTACTGACTCTACTTAATTTGTTATTTATTGAAAACTTTCTCATTTGCGTATTGTAACTTATACTTTAATTCTTTATCGTATCTTTCAAGATTGTAACACGGTTCAATTTTTACATTTAAAAATTCTGGCAAATTGGGTTTTCTCCCGTATAATAACTCGAAAGGAGTGTATCCGTGATATGTGTTTGGTGTTGTATTATAGCAATATGCAAACATTTTTACAAACTCGCACCAGTTATCCCTAGAATCTTTGATAAAGTTTCTTATATATTCATTAAATGTTCTATGTAATCTTTCACAACTGCCTATGGCCTCGTGATGGTATGCTGTTGAAAAATCATGTTTTATATTTAAAAGTTCCGCTAAGTTCTTCATTATTTCGTTCTTATATTCCGTCCCTTGATCTGTTCTTATCTCCTTCATCAGTCCGTAATTCGGTATAAAATTGTCAAATATTGCTTCTGCTATAGTGTGTGCTTCCTTATTCTGAACCGGTATCATAACTGCGTATTCAGTTAATTCGCATAATATTGTAATACAATAACGATTCCCGTTGTTACTTTTTACAAACGGGCCTATTGTGTCTATGTAAATAATATCAAACGGTTTTATAGATGTATCTGTGATGACAAATTTTTCTTTATGATTAAGCTTTGCTTTATTCACTTGACATTTATGGCAATTCTTCACATACTTCCTTACGTCTTTCTCCATGTTTTTCCACTTGAAATTTGCTCTTAGTTTCTTTAATAATCCATTATTTCCTACATGTCCTCCAAACATTGGATCGTTGTGGTATCTTTCTAATATCTTTTGGATCTCTTCTTTTTGCTGTACCGTTTTTGGTACTTCGCATATACATACTTGAATACTTTTTAACCTTTGATTTCCTACTTCTATAAATTCTTCTACTGTGCACTTTTTGAATATATCATCATTTGTATATATTTTCATTCTCTTTACTTCATTTTTAACCGATAGCTCTTCAAGCTTTTCCAACGTTCGTCCTAGGTCGAAGTTGTGTAATCCGGTATTTTAGGATTCACTAAATTTCAATTTATTTTTGATCCGAATGCTCATCCTCAGTGAGATACGGTTATTTTCAAAGTGTAAAATTGGTAATTTATGTGCCTCAAGATTATTTGAAACTTTTACTACTGAAGGTTTTTGTATTCTTACTTCCTTTGTTTCTACGTTATTCCTTAGATCCTTTTCTGTTTGAGCGTTTTCTTTTCGCGTTTGTGCCCTTGTGATTGCCAAGACATGTGAATTATTTATGTATAAATCCTTAAGTTCTTCTATGGATATTCTCGATATGCTATCCGCGTAGTTCGCTTTACCTTTAACATACTGTATTTCAAAATCGTATTCTTCCAAATCGAGTCTTATTCTCGTGAGTTTCGACGTCGGGTCTTTCATTGCAAATGAATGCGTTAGTGGCTTATGATCTGTTCTTACTACGAAATGTGGGTGAACCATATAAATAACACCTAAAATGATTGATTCCCCAATGAATTGCTAATAACTCTTTTATGATGGTGGGTTTGTTAAGCTCGCTTTTCTTGAAGCTGCGTGATGCAAATGCGATGGGTAGGTCAATCCCTTCATAGTTTTGACTTAAGATTGCTGAACATGCGCTATTCGAAGCGTCTGTAGTTGATATGAATTGTCTCTTAAAGTCTGGGTATTTTAAAATTGGTGGGTTGATTAATGCGTTTTTTAAGTCCTGAAATTAGTTTTCGCATTCTTGTGACCACTCGAATTTTACGTTTTTCCTAGCTAACCAATTTAAAGGAATACATATTTCGGCAAAATTCTGAATGAACCTTCTATAGTAATTGCAGAATGCAACAAATCTTTTGACTTCGTTGGCATTTTTTGGTACTGGATAATGCTGAATGACTGAATATTTCGCTTTGTCTGGTGAAACACCATCCTTTTATAAATTATGACCTAAATATGTGACTTTTCGCCTGAAGAATTGGCATTTTTGTGGATTTAATTTTAAATTGAATTTACGACATGCGTCAAACACTTTCTTAAGATTGGCTAAGTGATGATTCTCCGAAATTCCTATCACAACTATATCGTTCATATAGAGAAATGCGTTTTCCGGCGTGAGGCCTGAGAATGCTATCAACATCATTCGTGAAAAACTATTAGGGCTTATGTTTAACCCAATAGGTAGTCTTGTGAATTGAAATGAGCCTTTTTCAGTACTGAACGAAGTTTATTCCCTAGAAGATTGTTCTAAAGGTTTTTGATGAAACCCTGACATAAGATCTAAAACTGAAAACCATTTTGCTCTCCCTAATTGATCTAAAATTGCATCTATACAAGGTAAAGGAAATTTATCTGTGACTATTTTCTTAATTAGCTGTCTAAAATCTATACAAAGTCTCCATGCCTTATCTTCATTCGTCGACTTCTTTGGTACTAATAATACTGGACTATTATAATCTGATACTGAGGGTTCAATTATTTCCCGTGTTATAAGTTTTTCTACTTGACTATTTAATTCTGTTGATTGTGAATGTGGTGTGCGATAATTTTTTATGTATATCGGTGTATCATCTTTTACTGATATCCTTTGTTCGTAAAAGTTATTGTGCGTTAGTATATCATTCTTTAAAGCGAATATATCTACGTAATTGTCACACAGTTTCGGTAAATCGTTTCTTACATATTCCGGTACTTCTAAGTTTAATGCTTTCCTTAATTCTTTCATTCTGTTACTACTATCAGTCTTAATTGTATATATATCGAATAAATCTAAATCTAAGGTTTCAATACTCCTAGTTTTTACTGAAATACTTTCATAATTTGTATTTAAAATTCTAACGTACGGGTTTTTCCCCGATATTATGGATCTGGCTATAAATACTCCTGGTGATATTTCCTGTTGCTCTACTACTGTATCCTTTCTCAAATTCTTAAAGTTCTCTATTAGCCTGTATACCTCACATCTAGGCGGTATTGCTAAAGTATCGTATTCTGGATTACCAAAAATTTGTATGGTTTCTGAATTGTTAGACTTGCAATTTATATGTAATTCTGATTGTGAATAATCTAATACACAATTATTTTTTGTCATGAAGTCTCTTCCTATCAGTCCATTTGTTGGTATTGGAAAATTTTCTTCCACTACGTGAAATCAGTGACTTAAGGTTATGTTATTGATATAGAGGTTTATGCATATTTGAGCTAAAGTTTTTGCTGAGCCTTCAGTTATCCCCTTATTGTTTATTTTATTCCTAGTTTCAATCAAATGATGCGGGAAATTTTTAGAAATTTTTATTAGAGAAATGTCTGCTCCTGTATCTAATATAAAATTGTAGATATTATCGGATATGCTTGTCTGAATTTCTATAAAGTTAGAAAGTGATAAATCCAAATAATATGCTGAATACGTTCCTGAAATCTTGCTTTCGTCGTTTGGTTTTTTATTCAAAACCCCAATTGTTTCTGATTCTCTCTCGCTTCTTCATTTTCTATCTCACATATTCTTAAGTTATTTTTAGCTTGATTACTGTAATTTACATTCCTATTGAATTTTCTATCAAAATTTTCGTATCTGCCATAGTTGTTTCCTTGGTTATACTGTCGAAATGTTCTTTCTGAATGATTACCGTTATAAAATCCTCTGTTGTTTCCTCTCTCGTGATTATTTCTAAAGTCAAAGTTTGACTTCCTGAAGAAATTCCTGTTATCCTTCATGTATAAGACTTGTTGTCCTACTTTACCTTCTACTGAAACCAATTTTGATAGTACCTCTTGTGTAGTTTCACAACTTTCCGCTGCAATTATTGTTTTGGTTGCATCCGCTGTGGCATTCGTAGTTACTGCCTTAATCGTTGCTTCCTTAGTATATTTTTCGGCTAGTCGTTCGGGCATCCCTTCCGATATGTATACTACCTGTAATCTTTCCGACAATTTTTCTATTTCCGTTGCATACTGTGTTACATCTTTTCCATTTTGTCTTACTTTATCAAGTTTCGCTAAGAGAAGGCTTGGCTTGTCTCCTCTAATCACCGTTTTTAGTTTATTCTTGATGTCTGCAATGTAGTTTTCCGTCGTGATTAAACTTTTAGCTTTTCCCGTTAGTCTCGTTTTGATTAGTAGAATAGCATTATCCTCATTACCAGTCGCGTTTATTTGTAGTAAATCTAATAAGTCTAAGAATGATTGTAATTTTCTTGCTTCGCCGTTAAATTCGTTCGGTAAAACTTTACTCGCAAAATTAAAAAAATCATTTATGCTTGTCGCCATTTTTAACTGTTTGCTTATTGCTTGTAATACAATAGTGTCAATTTCCTCAAATATAGAGGTAGGTATCTTAACAATACAATTTAACGCTTGAAATGCCCTATCAGCTTTATCCCTAATCCTATTCGAATAATTTTTACAAGTCTCCTGTTGTACTAAACTTAAATTTTCCCAATTTTTGGCTATTAACTTAGCAAAATTATTATAAAGACCTACTATGCTATTAATTACTTCGATATGTATATCAGGATTTTTAGGAGTTTCCTTTTTCAAAACCCTTTCTCCCTGTTCATTAACATCTTCCACAATTAATCGTAACTTATCTTCAAAATCTTCCAACGTTATTGACATTTATAAATTCGTTCATAAGAATAAAATGCATACGTACTTACAATTATTTTTACACAGTAAGAGTTCCTGTTGTCTTCTTGGCTGCAATACTTCGGTTAATGTCCCTTTTCAACGCTCTTCGGTGCGTTTTCCACAATGACCAAATAAATTTCATGATGAAAGCTATAGTTATAATGTACAATAGAACCATTATGTGCATCGCAAAACTGTCTTGCTGTACCATAAAAGTATTGTTGACAATTCCCGCGCTTTCTTTGCCTCTTGTTTGGTTGATGAGCCTTCCATTGTTTCTCTTCTCCAAGGTCCCAAATTTAGTTAGAAAACCATATAGTTCCACTCGACCTTACCATTTATTTTGCAGGATCATTTACCCTTATACCAATAATTGTACCATAACATTTTCGTTCGCAGGATTAAATTTTACCATTTACTTGCAGGATAATTTACCATAACCATTTGTTACCATTATACCATTCACTTCGCAGGATAATTTACCATAACCATTTTATAATTGCCATGTCCCATTAGTTTGCAGGATCGCCATGTGGTGGCGATTACGATTATACCAATATACCATTAATTTTTACATTACCATTTCCATTTTACCATTCACTTTGCAGGATCGCCATGTGGTGGTTACTTAGTAGTGCCCCTCGTATACTTTACATTGACCATAAAAGGTATATTATCTTTGAGGAAAACACTTACCTAGTAACCGTTCTTCAGGAGTTGAATAAACGACATCACTTATACAAAATCACTGGGCGTTTTAATATATTCAAAAATACACAAATATAATATCATATCATTTGACTTATTCAGACTAATAATAACAATTGAATTTCTTGGTTCGTTACACTTCTATTTTATAGGAAGTGTTTCGGACAATGTCCTGTGTGCCTGACCTTCGTATATTAATTGATCGTGCTGTTTACGTTTTTAACTAGAACGTGCTTCTACGCATATCTAACATTGACTTTTCTAGATCAACGCTCGCTAAATATTGTAATTAATATTAACCTAATTTAAATCTTATTTCTAAGCTAATGTCCTTTTACCGCTACCGTCCTTTCGGGATCACTACACTAGGACTAAAGGGGGGGGGGGGATATATTCTAACGGGGCTACAGCCCCGGGCCCCCAATGGCGTAGGGGCCTCGTCTTCGTTGGGTTTAGTGAATAGATATTTCACTTTAATTGAAAATACAAAACTCCAAAAGTGAGTCATTAAATATCTTGTGATCTGCTGAGTTTAAAAAATTCAACATCCTAATTGTTTTATTATCCCTTTTTTATATGTTGGAGCTAATAAATGGAACGGAAAGTTTGTATTTTACACTTAGCTCGAAGGACCTTAGTTTTGTTTACTTTAGTATTCTTAGGATTATGATGGTTCAATAAATTAAACGATTACGTCACTTTCATTTAAATATATTGATATAAATTATGACTTGTTCTTTTGCTTGAGCAATTAAGAAGTTCACTGAACTACGCGCACTTTGCACTGTTGTTTAATTATCACATGATCTCATAGAGTTAATGAATGATGGTTAATTAATTGTAAAAATGATTTACCGGTAGCAACGCCGGTATTTTTTTATAACGATAGTACCATTATGTACGATGGCTGACTGATGAAGTGTATGAAGGATGACTGGGAAGTGTGTATGAAGGATGACTGGGAAGTAAATAAAAATTGGATACTATTCATATTTATAGGTGTGGGAAGAATGAGTGTCATGGGATGATTTGACCAATGGAATAAGGGAGTTTGAAATTTAACGGTTAGATACAGCGAGTGTAAAGTATACGTTTGGGGTGATGTTTTGTTGCATGAAAAAGGTTTGTTTGTTACAGATAACGAAGTTTGGATGATAGTTTTCATGAAGCGATAAGGTGTCAAACTGATGTCGCTTGCTTTGAAATATTAAGTGGAAATATCATAATACAATAATTATCTGTATTTCTTATGTGAGAGTAACGTTAAAATAGATTTTCTGTCGATCTAAAGAACTATCAAATGTTTGAGAAGAATGATATATTTCTTTATATGATCTAGACAGGACATATGAATTGTGTTATACAGGGGGAAGTTGAAATAAAGGCTACAGGAAGAATTTGGTTGGTTAATCAAATTCGTACACTAATTTTCGTTTGCTTTTTTGGCAATAAGAATCGGTTATTGCTGACAATAGTAAATTCACAACTCTCCTATTACCAATAGTCTCTTATATAGCGGGTCCTTCCTTTCCACTGAACTATATTAGAAAAAGAAGCGGCCTTATAAGAAGGTTTTGTTTTTTTGTTGACAAGTTTTCAAAGAAATTCCAGTCTACAAACGTCAATTTTATTAGTAAATATCTTTTGTCATAGAGATATTGCCGACATGAATTTTCTTAATTTTTTCTCTTAGTTTCAACAAGGATTTCAATTTAATTTAAAATAACTTTTACTGCAGACTGCAGTTAGTTTCGATCTTGGCCATTATCTGTGTTGGTATTTTGTTATATTGTTATTGAAAATAGAAAAAAATCCGTTTACGGAAGCTGGGGATTGTTTGTGAATATTATATGAACGTGTCAGGTAGGGGAGAACGGGGATGATTGGTACACTTTTTAGAAAAAAATTAATTTTTTTGACATTTTTTGAAGTTTCTTTTCAAATTTTTTTGAATAATTTATTGAAGTCTTACCTTTATTGTGTAAGAATATGAATAATAAGTGACCAAAATTGGACACTTCCTAAGTATTGTTTGAATCCATTGTTTAGTGAACCAACCTACCCCTCTTTTGGGGTTAGTTGGCTTAGACTAAGGGGTAGGTTGGCACAGGATATACAATAATAAAAAACTATACAGAAACTATTTTATTAACCCATATTTAGCAAAGAAAAGTTTACTTCAAACTTAAACATTGACTGAAGTCTTTTAGTTCCCTCTGAAAAGGAAGGTGGTGGTAGGATCATTTTAATGTCATTGCAATGTACGAAATATGAAGGATCTATTAACTTTTTCACTTTTGCGCAAAAATAAGACCTTCCATTCCTTGCCAACGTCCCATTGGCCAATAATTTTTCCAATAAAATATTTTCCCGTTGAGCGGATATTTTCACTGTCTAGCAATTTCACCAACAAAAAATCATCTTTTTTAGGATTTCTTTGAAACTCCTCAAAACCGTCAGGGTTAATATTCGCCCAGTCTACATCATCTTCATCGCTGTTAGTTCCAGAATCCCAGTCGTCATCAGTTGTTTCTTCAGTTTTTATGTTCTCTTTATTTTTTTGTTTTGTTTTATGTGCTTTTTTTCTATTTTCTCGCAATATTTGGCTTCTTTTTGCTTCAGCCTTCTCTCGTTCCAGTGCGTCCTTTATAGCGGTGTCAGTCAGTATAACAGTTGATCTTCTCTTTCTACCTTTTTTTGTATTTTTCCTTGGTGCAGCTTTAGTGAAAAGTCTGAGGTTCTCTAAAGGCGACATAACAGGGCTGTTAGGCTTTGAAAGTATTTTTTCCACAAACTGATCAATTGGGAACGGTCGTTCAGGTGTCCGTTCTTCTGGTTTTAGCAGATCAGAATCATTTTTTTAGGATCTGGCTGGTTAGATGTACCTTCATTTGTATTTATCTGGTCAGATGTGCTTTCTTTTGAATCTGGCCGATCAGAAGTGCCTTCTTTTGGACCTCTTCGATCAGTTACATTACTAGGTAAGAATTCAGAATTATCGAAAACTAATCTGTTGAAGGGAAAATGCCGATACTCTGAAACCATTTATGATATTCATCTGCGTAGCTGCCAAAGGAAGTGATGTACTTACGATACCAGGAATATCATAAATTGTCATTGTAGAAACTGCATGATTCCTCATCCAGGCATCACATGCTGTATTAAACGCAGACTCCGTTTTGTTTTAAAAAATTTGAAGCATCTATAAGTGTGAGTCATGGTTATCCAAACTGAATGATCTTTTGAGCCTCTGACATTTCTAACAAAATGCTGAACAAACTTAAAAAAATGATCTTCTCTCATCCATCCAGAAGGAGTGGCGGAACCGGCACTTCCAGCAGGTGCTCCTTTTAAAAAATGGTCTTTTAAATGGACTCGTGGAAAAACAAAAAACGGAAGAGTCGAGTTATCTATTGCTAACACAGATATTGCTATAGTTACCAGTGTCCCACTTTTAACAGAGGTGATTCTGCCAATTGGTTTAAAGCCTTTCCGAGCAACAACACGGTCCGGTTTTTGAACTGTGGTGATACCAGTTTCGTCCATGTTCCAAATATCGCATGGTTGCAAGTGGTAGCGATCCATTACTTTCTGTAAGTTATCAAAAAAAGCATTAACATTATGGACGTTGAATGCCGAGGCTCGGGCCAAACTAGTGGCTTCAGGAGCTCGAATAGATAAAGTAGAGTTCCTTTTTAAAAAAGAGGTGAAACAATATGGACCAGCCATTTCAACTTCTTTCCAGGAATAAGGTATTTCTCTATTTAAAAATACAGCATATTGGTAGACAAACTTACGCACTTCTTTAGAACAAAGTCCAAAATACATATCCGCTGCTTTTTTAAGTATTTACTTAATTCTTCCTCATCAGCGGTTGAAAAACTCTAAAAACAACACTAATTAAAAACCTTAAAAAACAAAGGTTCTTTTTTATACCTTTCTATTTGGTTTGTAGCCAATAACCTGATCAAATTCTGCAACGTTCCGTTTTTCATCAGGAATTTTAGCGCAATACCTTGCAAGAGAACTGAACGGAATATCATATTTAGTAGCAGTAGCCCTAATGTTTCTTTTCTCTTCTTTAACCTCCTTAAGCACCCTTAACACAATATCAGGGGGTTTACTAGCGCTCGCAGTTTTTCGTTTCGAATTTCTCAACATTTTTCTAAAAAAGACAGGAGATCTAAAGTTTGGTGTATAACGGGGGTTGGTTGGCTCGCTGTGCTAACCTTGCCTAAGGCACATGTGCCAACCATCCCCACCGTGTTTCACAATATATAATATGTCATCATTTGATACTTGAGCTAACTTTGATAAGAACCATCAAATGACATGAAATCTTATATCCTAAGCTTACAAAACCATATATAAAACATTTGGAACAATCATTAGTTCTCACACAAAAATCAGTTTATTCACTTCAATTTTATTTACTCATGCTATGTCATATCATAAAATTACTTACCGAACTAATAATACCACAACCACGTTCACCAGCGTTTCACGGCTGACCGAAGAGCACTTCAGTCGACTAACAAACGGTGTAAAGTCGTACTCTATCGGCATGTTACAGTAATAATGTCAGTGTGCCAACCAACCCCTGTTCCGTCAGCGGAATCCGTGACATTATATGGTATTGTTACCAAAATCGATTTGCACTTCCACCTCCACAACAATACCAACCCCAACCATCACAACCCAGATTTACTTCTAAAGAACTGCACAATGTCGACCAAACGCAATGTTATGACTATTATCAATCAAACACTCCTTACTACCCTTATGAAAATAACATGCTCGACCAAGATAACGTTTACGACCAAAATTGTATTTCTCCCTATGAATTTATTGACTATGTAGACACCACAAACACAATATCTGACAATCCAGAAACACAAAGCAGCGACGAACAAAATTTTCAAGACGCTCCCGAACCAAGAAATCAGACGTAGAAATTTTTTCAATTTATGACAAGAAAGATCTTCCATACATAATAATTTCTGATCCTCCGTTAAAATTATTGATAGATACCGTTGCTTCAAAGTCATTTATAAACCCCGAAATTGCTGAAAATTATTTCCCAAATTATATCTATAAAGAACCAATTACCATCAGCTCAGTCTTCCAAACAACTACTAGAGATTTTTGCGCTTAAATTCCAGCTTTTCGCGAATTCAATTCAAATAAAATCATGAAATTTCATCTTTATAAATTCCACCATTTTTTTGACGGCTTGATAGGTTACGAAACTTTAAAGGATTCAGAAGTACATATCGATATAAAAAATTCACTTTTAAAAACACAAAACTTAAACCTATCATTATCTCACTACTCATCTAAAGGCAAACTTTTATTTTTCGCTCATGTTGAACCCAATTCCATAGAAACCGCAAAAATACCTGTCAAAATACCAAATGGTACTGTTAGAATTCCATACACTGAACTATCTAGTTCTAGTATCAAAGAAGGTGTCACTTTCTCAAAAAATGGATATGCCTCAGTTGATATTATAAATACCTCCGAAAATGTTCAAGATGTCTTTCTGTATAAACCCATAGTTGCAGAACCTTTTGAAGACAATTACGAAATCTTCCAAATTTCTGTTCAAAGCCCTGCCGACGATCATCCCTATAATTTCGACATTGCCCAATGCATTCGAACTTCTCATTTAAATTCAGAAGAAAAACTCGAAATCGAAAAGCTCTGTAAACAATTTCGTGACATATTCCATAAAGAAAATTCACCCCTATCCTTTACCAACCAAGTCAAACATCAAATTAAAACTACAGACGAACTTCCAGTCTATACTAAGTCATATCGATACCCCTACATCCATAAACCTGTCGAACGTCAAATTAACGATATGCTAGAAAAAGGGATTATTAGGCCTAGCGACTCATTATGGACACCTCCCATATGGCTTGTTCCCAAAAAAGCTGATGCATCTGGGAGAAATAAATGGCGCATCGTCGTTGATTACCGAAAAATTAATGAAAAGACCATTGACGACCGCTATCCCATTCCAAACATAACTGACATACTTGACAAACCTGGACGCTGTTATTATTTCACCACCTTAGATTTAGCCAGTGGATTTCATCAAATTGGAATGCATCCCAACGATGTTAAGAAAACCGCTTTCAACGTTGAAAATGGTCATTTCGAATACGCCAGAACGCCTTTCGGTTTAAAGAACGCCCCTGCAACATTTCAGAAGGTCATGGATAATGTACTAAAAGAACTCCGTAATAAAATTTGTTTCGTCTATATGGACGACATAATTGTCTTTTCAAGGTCACTCCAAGAACATATTAATAATTTAAAAAGCGTTTTCCAAAAGCTTCGTGAGATTAACCTCAAGGTTCAACTCGACAAATCTGAATTTCTTAGAAAAGAAGTATAATTTCTAGGTCATATTATCACCCCTCAAGGCATCAAACCCAATCCTGATAAAGTAAAAGCTATTACCAATTACTCCTTACCGAAAACCACGAAAGACATAAAAGCTTTCTGAAGCCTTCTTGGGTACTACAGAAAGTTTATAAAAAAATTTGCCAAATTAACCAAACCCTTTACAAGCTGTTTAAAAAAAGGCGCTCACATCAATATACTTGACCCGATTTACATAAAGACATTCGAAGATTGCAAGTCTCTTTTAATCAATGAACCCATTCTCATCTACCCCGATTTCACCAAAGAATTCATTTTGACCACAGATGCAAGTAATTCCGCAATAGGAGCAGTCCTCTCCCAAGGACCAATCGGTGGAGACAAAGCCATATCATATGCTTCTCGTACACTTAACGCTGCTGAACAAAATTATTCAACAATTGAAAAAGAGTTGTTAGCAA
Organism: Galeruca laticollis; assembly: GCA_963921935.1. Lineage (NCBI taxonomy): Eukaryota > Metazoa > Arthropoda > Insecta > Coleoptera > Chrysomelidae > Galeruca > Galeruca laticollis. Next base: position 50,362,194 of record OY998179.1, on the reverse strand, counting down.
TAGTTTGGGGTACAAAACATTTCCGGCCATATCTTTTCGGCAATAAATTCAAAATCGTCACCGATCATAAACCTCTACAATGGCTAATGTCTCTAAAGGAACCAAGTTCCCGACTTGTCCGTTGGAGACTGAAGTTAGAGGAATTTGACTACGAAATCGTATATAAAAAAGGCTCTTGCAACACGAATGCGGATGCCATTTCCCGTATAGAAATTTATCCAATAGATAACGAAAATAGTTCCGGCTCTGATCTACCGCCAATTTTTCAATATATGGAAGAATTTAATGAAACTAACGCTACAACCAAATCAGACTCTCAATCTCTCGTTCCCGAAGTAGATTCAAATGACGAAAATGACGATCAAACAATACACACTAGTTTAGAAAACCCAATACTTGGAATCGAAATAACCGAGAAACCATTAAATGTATTTTTAAATAAAATAGTAATAATCAAAACTGATCAAAATCCTCATCAAGAAATTAAAAAAACATTCGATAACCCTGCAAGAACTAGATGGTTCTTACACGTGAGTGAAAATTCTTTTGAAAATCAAATTATTCAATTCTTAAAAGACTATGCTGTTCCCAAGAAACGGTACGCCTTTTATTTTCAGAACGATATCGATGAAATTCTTTTAAAAACTATGTGTAGAATAGTCCCTCAGACCTTTAAAAGCTCTGCATTTATCTCAATCAAATCAAATATTATACTACATGACGTTAAAATCGAATCCCAACAACAAAAACAACAACACGAAGGCATTACAAATCACAGGGGAATTCACGAGACTGCTAACCAACTACTCGTAAAAACCAAATTTTATTGGCCAAAACTAAATAACGACGTAAAAGACTTTATCAATAACTGTTCCATTTGTCAACAAGTTAAATATGAGAGACACCCGCCTCTAATAAAACTTCAGCTAACCCCAACTCCAAGAAAACCACTCGAAACGTTACACATAGACACTTTTAAATTTGACAATACAATTACCATGACAGTATGTGACAGTTTTAGAAGATTTGGACAAGCTTACATAATTCCAACATTATCTGCGATTCACATCTATCAGTCATTATTACAATTCATTTCTACGTATAAAATTCCAGAAAACATTGTATCTTATAATGGCACAGAACTTACTAAATCCACTCTCAAAGGCTTTGCTAAATTATATGGTATTAACTGGCATTATACTCTTCCACATAATCCTAATAGCAATGCAATCGTAGAAAGATTTCATTCTACAATATTAGAATACATGACAACATTATCCCTAACGAATCCAAAATTAAACCTATTCGAAAAACTGAGATTGTCCATTTTGGGATACAATAACTCAATCCACTCTGTCACCAAACATAAGCCTATTGACCTTCTTCTAGGACATCTTCACTTAAAAGATCCCATCGAAATCGACGACGAAGCTCAACCAGATAACATTCAATTAAATGAACATAAAGAAACTATGAAACAATTATATGACAGAATACATACCGACACTAGTAACAAAAAACAAAAAAATATCGAAAAATTAAGCGAAAAACGTACAGATCCTCCAGACATTCCCCCTGGCACTACCCTTTATAAGAAACAATCAGAACGACAATCTAAAACTAAACCTCCATATAAACCCGAACACATTTTGACATCAAAAGATATTACAGTAACGACTTACAAAAACAACTATCATAAACAACTATTTAAACCCGTAAGAAAACTAATTAATGTAACTTCACAGGACGTTGACTCTTCAAACAGTGACGAACCAGAAGATACAGATTAAATCCTTGAAAAGTAATCCCGGCATCCTATCTTTCTAACTAAGACCAGCTAGGGTAAAAATCGCTTCCCATACATTTCTACACTATATCCCTACAAACCCCATCCGAAATCAAATTACAAATTTAAGTTTTCAATATTACTCATTAAACAACTTATTTAATAAGACGAACCATGTTCATGAACATTCTTTGAGAAATGTTTATAAACAATTGCAGTTTGAAGTTAATAGTATAAATGTTAAAATAAACTCCATATTTCCATCTAATCGAATTAAAAGAGGAATAATCAACCCTCTTGGCTCGCTAGTGAAACTCGTTACTGGCAATATGGACCAAGAAGATGCCAACAAAATATACGCAAGTATTAGCGAACTGCAAAATGATCAAAATAAAATCATTAGAGAAGTAAGTTCACAAATAACTCTTAACAAAAATCTTATGGATAGCGTTAATGAATCAATATCAATAATTTCAAATAATCAGCTTCTAATAGCCAACAAAATTAATGAATTAGGAAAAGCACTCAACGAAACATCTTATGATTATTCACACAATATAGAATTTCAAGAAATTTTTAGTCAAATAAAAATTAATCTAGACTCTATGTCCAGCTTTCTTAACGATATCGAAAATGCAGTAAGCGTAATCTCCCGTGAGGATCTTAAAGAAATAGTCCAAATTTTATATAACACATACACATATGATCAATTATTATTCAATGAAAACCAAATATTAAAATATTATGCTATTGTTAATACTTAAGTTTATTATGATAAAGATAAAATCATATTTTCACTAGAATTTCCACTGGTTCATCCAGATGTATTTACCCACTACCACTTATATTCCGGACCTAATATAAATAACTCTGTCCTTATTCCTCCTTCTACTTACCTAATTATGAGCAACAACCAATATCAGTATCAAGAAGAAGAATGCATCGATCTCCAATCCGTCTACTACTGTAAAACCAACAGGCTACAAGTAACCAGAGAAACAAAAGACTGCATCACATCTCTCCTCTCAGTCACATCATCGCCAGAGAATTGCCAACAAATCGCTGTAAAAGTCACCGAACCAATAATAGAAGGAATTAACGAAAGCCATTACATTGTAATATTCCCAGACTCACAGAAAATACAAACAGATTGTGAAGAATCAGGAGTTTCAGTCCTACAAGGAAGCTACTTATTAACAATCCCGCCAAGATGCTCTATAGCTACTACAAAATACACATACAAAAACGAAAAAGATATCATCGAAGGACATTCTATAGCTCTCGAAGGAATCCAAGAAGTACCACTTCCAATTTTGAATATCCAAGAAATTCAGCTAAAGAAAATCAACTTAGACAAACTTCATAAACTGCAACTTCAAGAAAACAATGCAAATCCGCTTGACGAACTGAAGATGCCTGTGACCTTTTCTCGAATTGCTATCAGCTCAAGTACCATAATCTGCATACTTCTAATCTGTTATTTCCTATTTCAATATAGAAACATTATGAGAAAGGTTTTTCAGCATAAAAAGAAGCCTACCAACATCGATCCAACTCAAGTGGTTCCACCCTCGCTTCACCCTTGAGTTTTCTTTGGGGATGGAGGAGTTATGAAACGATAGATGTCCCGTCAGCTGAATTCGTGACTTTATATGGTATTGTTACATCGAACCATCATCGGACGATCGACTACGTCATAATGCTGAATTGCACTACTGGACACCGCATAGCTTCATTGTACACATTTTATTTTCAGAATGATTATAGACTTCATATTGTTAACTTCAATAAATAATAAAGTGTAATTATTGTAATTAAATAATTTTTTAAAAAGTAAAGTTCTAACTTGAAAACATAAAGGCCTCCTTTGCAAATTAGTCAAAATCCAGCGATGTGGCCTAAAATAATAACTAATGATATAAGAAAACTGTTTATAGACAAAGGTCCCGTGCCCTTCCAAAATAATAATGGCAATTTTGAGTCTTTAATTCGAAAACGGAAATACCCTACTCAAATCCGAGCATTATCTTCCAAATAATTTTAATAATATTTCACTAAGCAACGGAGAATCTAGAGTCAGAAAGTGGTTATTATATTCGGGTTCAATAGGATCCGTTTATTGTTTTGTCTGTAAGCTTTTAAACAGCGAAAGTACGAATGTATTTGTTATTGGATTTTCTGACTGGAAAAAAGCAGAGGAAAAAGTAAAATCTCATGAAAATAATTTAGAACACCGGAAGCTCCTTTTAACTTTAAAAACTAGATACACTTCACGGCGAATAGATGAAGACATGTACGACGAAATTATTTATTAAAAACGTCCTCAAACGTGTGGTAGAGGTAATAAAATTTATTTAGGCTTGGCTTTTCGGGGAGATGACGAAAAGCTAGGTTCGCCGCATAATGGAAATTACCTAGTAATTCTGGAACTAGTATCAAAATTTGATCCTTTTCTTCAGCAACACTTGATGAAGTTAGCAGGAAAAGGTACCGGTAAAGTGTCGTATATATCTAAAGAAATAATTAAATTAATGGGGGACAAAGTGCATAATCATATCATAATGGAAATCAGAGAAGCTAAATATTACTCAATAATATTAGATTCTACTCATGAGTCGTTTTTAGATATTGTTTAAACGGAAAAGTGTATGGAAGCTTTCTTTCCTAAAGACGTTTCTCCTAATATATATATATATATATATATATATATATATATATATATATATATATATATATATGAAATTGACTGTCTCGACCCTTACTTCGTGGAATATGCTCATATTAGTGTTTTTAAATGAAACTCAAGGTCTCTAGTCAATTCCACAATATAATACAAGTTATTGAAAATTCTAAAAAATTGACAACTGTCCTCTGATTCCTTTATACACAATGCTTTGTGTAACAACACCTTCAACACTCATTGATTTCATCAATGTTTGTTCTATTGATTGGTCGGTAGCAATTCCCATATAAAAATAATCCGAACGCCTTCCTGTAAAGTATCCTTCTGTAAATTTCTGGTACTCTACCGGATCCATTTTATCGTGAAGTTGTAAATATATTTTCATTTACAGCGAAAAGATTCAAAATTACTTACAAAAATAAATAATAGGAAGCAACAAAAAATGGGTAAACATTTTAGTATTTTATATATTAAACATAATTCAGAAGGTTTTACATTTTTACTTTCAAAGTAATTGTCAATCTCTCCAGACACTCACATAAATACCGGTAAAAAAATATATTATGAACAGAAACACTTCATCAAAAACTGAATTGTGTTTGTTATATAAGTGCAGCTTACGTAACTTTTATCTGGTTGTATTTTAATGGTCAATGTTACTAACAGCTTGCACAAAAGGTAAGACGTGACAAAACGCCATTATCGATAACCCAATTTACATCTGCACGTGTGTTTAGAAACGTTTGTACTCTAAAGTCTTTAAACGGTTCAATGTCACATCGATAAAACAGGATGTCAATATTGGTTGAGCAAAAGTTTTCTGAATAGATTTATCAGCAAACTTAGAACGTTGATTGCAATTTCGGATAATTAATATTATTTCTGGTATAAATGAAAATTTTTCGAAGGTATTCAGTTTGTTTGATTCATAAGATTATTTACAATATATAATGCCACTAAAACAATATTGTATTTGTGAGATAATTTTTAGTTCTCTTATTTTCTACGCATGTGGTTTGTAGATCTACACGTTTTCTACATTATAATGTTGACAGATTAAACAACTGCAATGTTTTATTACAATGTTATGTTTATCAGTTAGATAGAAATTTATCTGAAAGTGGAAATAACGGGCCTAAGTGCAATTGTAATTATTAAAGGAATTACTGGCCTTGTTTACAGTCTAATTTGCATGTACAGTCAGCCAAGCTTTTGAAAGTTTGTTAAGTTTCTTGTGTTATTGAACAAAACATGTTTCTACTTTGAAAAACGGTAGGTAGTTATGTATAAGCAAATTAGACATATCTGATACAAAAATGTAACTGATAATTATTTTACAAACATGTTAGTTACACCGTTTATTATGATATATTTTCTCAAATGTTTTACAAAATAGCTATGTAAGAAAGTCTGTCGTTACATTTTAAGTAGGAGGCGATTTGCAGATATTCTGATGATAAATTTGGTTATATTTCCAGTAAGCTGAAATATATACTCTTGAAATGACGGTAATTTGAAACGACTTGTAATAATTTCAGGGTAAAGCAAATATCCAATTACAATGTAAATATTTTGAGCGTGATAGAATATCGTTATTTCTGTTTTATCCTGGAATTTCTCTTATATTTGATAATTGTCAGTACTTGTTTTTAAAGTTTGTTGCTCTATCAGTTTCATTTGTAGTTGGAAGTAAATACATTTAAGATATTTTGTTTTAGAAGACAAATTTCATTACCTTGACTGTTTCGAATAACATTTTAAAATGTCCTGAGGATATTTGAAGGAGAGATAGCAGGTTGCGAAAAAACGTGAAAAAAAGTACATCAAACAAAGCATTACTTTTCTCCTACACGAAGTGACAAATTGGTAATTTTGACCCTAGATATCCTACAGATATGGTTTAAGTTTTCCATAGCGTGTTAAGGCCTAGAGCATGTTACAACTCATAATTTAGCCACTGTTACATTTCATTTTAAATGTTTTGAATTTTATTTCGGTGACTTTTCATCCAGCACTTTTTTGGAGTGTTATCTGGACAATTTCTCGTCATTGTCTCCTGTGGGTTGCTGTTTCCATTCTCCAATTTTGAATTTTTATTCATTTTAAGTTGTTAATCCCTTTCTTTCTTGTCCTTTCCTTTCTTCTTTATATATATATATATATATATTGTTATGTATTTTTATTGAACCTTCCGTTAAATGAGAGTCAATTAATACATATAACTTAATATACTCTTCAATTATTGAAAATATAATAAAATCAATTCTTTAAAAGAAAATATAGAGTTAATTTTATTGTAGTTAATTAATTTTATAGTTATTATTCAATTTTATGGGCGCCAGAACTGGTATGGTCATAAACAAATACCAATTCAATTTGATTTTTGTGTTATTAAGTTTTTTATTCTTTATTAATAATGTCTCAGGGATGTGTTCGGCACAAAACGCTCGTCAGCAACAGGAATCTTATAGGCAGAGATACTTAAAGAATACAAAAAGTCATAGATAAACCATTTAATAAAATATGAAATTTTAAGATAGTTACTTATGTTCTTATAGTGGAATTGGAGAAAATTGTTCAATTCTCATGACAACATATGAAAACCTTTATGTAATATTTGAATATAATTCTCATTATTATTGTGTTATTCAAAAATTTTTTATTCTTAATTAATAATATCTCAGGGATGTGTTCGGCACGAAACGCTCGTCAGCAACAGGAATCTTGTAGGTAGAGATACTGGAAGAATACACAAAAAGTCATAGATAAACCATTTAATGAAGTAAGAAATTCTAAGATAGTTACTGATGTTCTTATTATGGAATCATGTAAATATAATTCTCATCATGAAATTGGATTTTAAGTTTTATTACAAGTAAATTGAAAGAAAAATATATACCATGATATCATGTTACCGAATCAATCCTAACTCTAGTTATTTAAGATTCCGTCCGCTTCATGCAATGACTTATAATGAGTGAAAACAATGTATGTTGTATCCGATATATTTTGATCATTGAAATGATTGAAATTTGGTAAGTAATTATTGAATGAATTTATTAAGTGTGTGATATTCGCTATTTAGTGGAGATTGATTATCCAATATATATCTAATAACTATATAAAATTTAATTTCGATAATATTGTTATATTAAACCTAAAATTTAGAAAAGTTGATTTAGTTTTCGTTTCAGAAAAGTTCTATATACATCAAAGTAAAAGTTCTTTGTTGGTTTATTTTTCGATTCACTAGATTACATGAAAATTGTTTGTAGTGGCGATAGAACAAATATTCTATCCAGGATTGGAAACAATTAAATGTGAATTGTTTCTCTTGGAATGCTTCTCGTTTATAACAGTAGAAGAGTGGTTATCAGCAAATTATTTAAAAGGTAAATTGCTCTAGCTTACCAAAGTTCTCGTAGATAGTCACTAAAGTTCAGTTTTTTACACTAATATTCCTTTAATAGTGTGATATTATGGCTTAATTTATTATCACTTATGTTACCTTATAGCTTATTGAAGTTTTATTTATGTTATTATAATAATTTTATTTGAAATTCATAAGTTAATAATGAGAATACTTTTTCGTTGCCATTCTCATTTACACAAGCGACGCTTCTCTCCAAGCCAACAATCAACAACTTTTTTAATTGTTTCTTTGTTGTAGGAATAAATTAATGTTTTTTTCTTAGATCAACCCTATCCATTCTTATGTTCTTTTCGACATTTCAGCCGCGTTCTATTAGTTTTCGAAACCGCACTATCATCACTCCTTATCCACACTTATCTAATTATCGACAAACGTCAATTTCTGTATGAAATATTATTCATTTGACATTACCTTACAAATTGTTCAAAATGTTTTTACTATCGAAAAGTAACAATAATGAGAAAAAAATAATTATGAAATTTTGTTTCATGAATTTATATTGTTATATACTGGGTTTATTGTAAATATATAATCAGAAATAAAATTAATGAAATTTGCTTGTGATATCTTATATTCTTTTTTAAATGAAGTAAACGTCTCACAAACGACTCTTCAATGTATACAATATGTGGGTCGGTTTATTTATTGATATGTTGAAATCATATACATTCGAATAGCATGTCGTTATGAGAATTGCTATAGATTTTATTGAAAATTAGTATCTATTCACGTTGTCTTATTGGTTTATTTTCCTCGTAGCCATATATATATATATATATATATATATATATATATATATATATATATATATATATATAACACATTGAAAACATTTATCTCATAACAAAATTAGTATTAAAAACATAAAAATTTATGTTAAAGATTTTTTTTGGCAATTTAGGAGACATTCGGTATATTAAAAAGGTTTAATCTGAGTAACTATATTCGTGGGATCATTTAATAAACAAATCTTGGAGTGGTAGATATTACCAATGTCTGTATTTAGTTATAACAGTTCCACGTAACTGTGAACGTATCCTATCAGAGGTGAATTACAAAATTGTCATTTATCCAGTCAATAAAAGGAATCTGAAACAATGTCACATTGAAATAAAATAATAATAAAATGCTTAACAAATCATATTTTGCCATAAATAGAACAACTATTAAATAACAATGAATATTTGAATAAAATAAGACATTATGAAAGATGAAATGGTTGGATAAGTGACATTACGAGACTAAATAAAACATTTTTGACAACTGGAATATTTTAAAGGTGACAATTATATTAAAGCTTATTTACCTCCGGAGCGTATTACAACGGTTTATCTGATTAGAGATGATCGTAACGGAGGAAGAAAAGAAAATTATTATGGGATGTCAGTGTCAGATATTTTTTGGAAAGATATCGAATTGTAATTTGAAATTAGTATTATTGATAATTATTCGGAAGTAGATATAAAACGACGATAGAACTTGCCTGCAGCAATAAATTATATTAAGCGTTTCTCGTGTGAGAAATCTTGTATACCGAAGGCAACTAATTTGAATCCAGTTTAAAACGAGGAGAGGCTTCTTTAGAGTCAGCTAAGTACACCGAGGAGAAGATTGATTGGTAACAAAATTTCAAATATTATATCGATATAAAAAAGTTTAAAAGACAACAAATTCAATTGAAAATTAACCAAAAAGCATGCTAATCGGAACATAAATTTTTTGATTATTGAGGAACTAAATTAAAATCCAATTAGTGCGTGTAAACTCCAAAACCTTTTCGATACTTGTATTTTTTTTATATTTTCCACTCTATTCCGGGACTATAGCTAAGATTTAGTTATAAGGTATATAGTTATAATTAAATAATTATCTTTAACGGGAAGAACTTTATAATTTTGAATTTGTTATTAGAATTTTTAACGATTAGTTATTTTATTTTGATTTAAATAAGAATTTCACTCATTAAATTTAAAATAATAATAAAATTGGCACCCGACAGAAGTCACCTGTGATAGGATCTCAGGCCGTGGCAAATATAAATTATATTATAAAGTTTATTAAGTGATTGACATTAAAATATACATCTCAATATATATATATATATATATATATATATATATATATATATATACATAATAACAATACGTATTAGCAGCTGACAATAATTTTAAAAAGTCTCAAGCATATATCAATATTTTTACACTGTTTTTTCTGGATTTTAATTTATATTTTTTTCCCGTTTAATCGTGACTGACGAAGTAATAAAGCTATTACGAAAGCTTTCACTAAATTAAAATAAGAGTTTAATTTCCAAGCCAATTGCTGCATCCTCACAAATATTTCTAAATTAAATATATTTATATATATATATATATATAAATATATATATATATAAATATATATATATATATATATATATATATATATATATATATAAATATATATATATATAAATATATATATATATATATGTATATATATATATATACCGTTTACTTGTCAATAATAAAACCCAATACAGCTGTCTCAAAGAGAGTCCTAGGAAAAAGATCCAACTTGAATAAGTTAGAAATGAAAATATTAGGAAAAATGTAAATATTGCGAACGTAGGTAAGTATTCTGTACCAGTACAGTAACTAACACAGATATAACGTCTTCTGTATAAAGATCAATGCCCTAGAATATTCATTAGACAAAATCAGTGAATAAGATTTTTACAACACGCACGGATTGCTTAAAAACTCTATGAAATCATGTTTTCACTGAACAAATGAAATTGTTCTCAATATTTTGCTAACCGCAGGCTCTCGTTGCTCCCTAGAATACCTACAATGAATAAACGGTTTTAAAGATTAAAACTAACTCTCCCGCATCTGTGGGCCTGAACAATATTCTATCATAAAATTGTTACTTGTACACACTTCGGGGGATGTATCGTGATAACAAACCGAAATTGGTCCAAAAATAACCAAAAATTTAGTATATCTGGATTTATAGGACCCGCTGTACTCGCTCTAGTCAACTGAAAATCAATAGGGTACATCTGTGAGACACTTTGAACAATATTCAATCATAAAATTGATCAATCTTATACTCTCTGAATAAACGGTTTTAAAGATTAAAACTAACTCTCCCGCATCTGTGGGCCTGAACAATATTCTATCATAAAATTGTTACTTGTACACACTTCGGGGGATGTATCGTGCTAACAAACCGAAATTGGTCCAAAAATAACCAAAAATTTAGTATATCTGGATTTATAGGACCCGCTGTACTCGCTCTAGTCAACTGAAAATCAATAGGGTACATCTGTGAGACACTTTGAACAATATTCAATCATAAAATTGATCAATCTTATACTCTCTGGAGGCTGTATCGTGCTCACAAACTGAAAATTCTCCAAAAATTACAAAAATTTGGTACTTGAAGTACCATAGAACCCGGTGTACTTGCTTTAGTGGGGTGAATATCGATAGGATTAATCTTTGAGACGCTCTGAATAATATCCAATCATAAAAGTGGTCACTTGTATATACTCCGGAGGCTGTATCGTGCTAACAAACTTAAATTTCTCCAAAAATGACAAAAGTGTCGTACTTAAAGTACTATAGCACCTGTTGTATTGGCTCTGGTGAGATGAAAATCAATAGGGTTTATCTGTGATGTGTCCTGAATAATATTCAATCAAAAATTTGGTGACTTGATGAACTGCGAAGGCTGTATCGGGCTAACAAACTTAATCTTCTCCAAAAATGACAAAAATATCGTACTTAAAGTACTGTAGCACATGTCGTATTGGCTCTGACAAGCTGAAAATCAATAGGGTTCATCAGTGAGATGTCCTGAATGATATTCAGTCATAAGATGGTTGACTTGTTGAACTCCGAAGGCTGTATCGTGCTAACAAACTGAAATTTATAAAAAAATGACTAAATGTCGTACTTCAAGTGCCATAGCACCCGTTGTACTGGCTCTGGTGATCTGAAAATCAATAGGGTTCATCTGTGACATGTCCTTAACAATATTCAAACATAAAATTGCTGACTTATTGCACTCCGGAGGCTGTATCGTGCTAACAAGACATGTAAGGAAAAGTGGCCGACGACAACGACGACGACGACGACATACACACAGGATTTTTTTTCCAAAAACCGTTTTTTCGTGTTGTTGTTGATGGAAAACGTTAAAATAACTGAAATACCAATTTCAAAATTCCAACTTTTTTTGGGGTAAACCAATACTTTTCTCGCATATAGATATGTTGGGCGGAAAAGTAAAAATCTATATTAGTAAGTGATTTAGAGGTAAACTCTAATGAAGAAGTCATGATTGCTTGGCACAATCAGAAGCATGTGTCGAAACCAAAGTAACGCAAGTGGAGCCCACACATGTGTAAGAGAAGCATTTTCTTGTAGAATGTCCCAATCTATTGGGAAAACAAAGGTTTTATTGGACTGACATCAAACAACTTATACTTGGCCGATATGTGACTATTCGAGAAAGAATTGAGTAGAACTAACTAATTGATTTTAAGGTATCCAGCTAGAAACGAAGGAGATGTGATTACGTTAACATTATAAATTTTTATGTTATTGATAAAAACATAGACACCAAGAACGTACGGTTTAAAGTTTAAGTTTTGCCGTTTCATTAATGTAGGACTATTATTTTATATTTGTTGAATTTGGGTAGAAAAGTTGGCCGATTGGGAAATAAAATCGTCAAAGGATTACTTCTCACCTTTTTTTCTCCTGACTTCTTCCAAAGGTTGTAACCTTTCCCTTCTAATAAATGGACTGTATCTTCTTATGCTACGGTTGGTATGGTGAAACACTGAAGATCGGTACTCGCGCACAAGTTTCGTTAAGATATGTATTCTCTTCGAACCCGTATACCAAAGTGACAGATAGTAGTTAACTATTTAACCTGATTCGAAGACCAGTGTTGTATACAGTGTGTCCTCGAATAAGGCATGACAATAACCATTTGACGTTATTTAATTATGAATAGCGGTGAATTTACAAGCATTGAAAACTTATATTAAAAAGAGAATATATATATATATATATATATATATATATATATATATATATATATATTTATATTAAAGATATCGAATTGTAATTTGAAATTAGTATTATTGATAATTATTCGGAAGTAGATATAAAACGACGATAGAACTTGCCTGCAGCAATAAATTATATTAAGCGTTTCTCGTGTGAGAAATCTTGTATACCGAAGGCAACTAATTTGAATCCAGTTTAAAACGAGGAGAGGCTTCTTTAGAGTCAGCTAAGTACACCGAGGAGAAGATTGATTGGTAACAAAATTTCAAATATTATATCGATATAAAAAAGTTTAAAAGAAAACAAATTCAATTGAAAATTAACCAAAAAGCATGCTAATCGGAACATAAATTTTTTGATTATTGAGGAACTAAATTAAAATCCAATTAGTGCGTGTAAACTCCAAAACCTTTTCGATACTTGTATTTTTTTTATATTTTCCACTCTATTCCGGGACTATAGCTAAGATTTAGTTATAAGGTATATAGTTATAATTAAATAATTATCTTTAACGGGAAGAACTTTATAATTTTGAATTTGTTATTAGAATTTTTAACGATTAGTTATTTTATTTTGATTTAAATAAGAATTTCACTCATTAAATTTAAAATAATAATAAAATTGGCACCCGACAGAAGTCACCTGTGATAGGATCTCAGGCCGTGGCAAATATAAATTATATTATAAAGTTTATTAAGTGATTGACATTAAAATATACATCTCAATATATATATATATATATATATATATATATATATATATACATAATAAAAATACGTATTAGCAGCTGACAATAATTTTAAAAAGTCTCAAGCATATATCAATATTTTTACACTGTTTTTTCTGGATTTTAATTTATATTTTTTTCCCGTTTAATCGTGACTGACGAAGTAATAAAGCTATTACGAAAGCTTTCACTAAATTAAAATAAGAGTTTAATTTCCAAGCCAATTGCTGCATCCTCACAAATATTTCTAAATTAAATATATTTATATATATATATATATATATATATATATATATATATATATAAATATATATATATATATGTATAAATATATATATATATATAAATATATATATATATATATATAAATATATATATATATATATATAAATATATATATATATATGTATATATATATATATATACCGTTTACTTGTCAATAATAAAACCCAATACAGCTGTCTCAAAGAGAGTCCTAGGAAAAAGATCCAACTTGAATAAGTTAGAAATGAAAATATTAGGAAAAATGTAAATATTGCGAACGTAGGTAAGTATTCTGTACCAGTACAGTAACTAACACAGATATAACGTCTTCTGTATAAAGATCAATGCCCTAGAATATTCATTAGACAAAATCAGTGAATAAGATTTTTACAACACGCACGGATTGCTTAAAAACTCTATGAAATCATGTTTTCACTGAACAAATGAAATTGTTCTCAATATTTTGCTAACCGCAGGCTCTCGTTGCTCCCTAGAATACCTACAATGAATAAACGGTTTTAAAGATTAAAACTAACTCTCCCGCATCTGTGGGCCTGAACAATATTCTATCATAAAATTGTTACTTGTACACACTTCGGGGGATGTATCGTGATAACAAACCGAAATTGGTCCAAAAATAACCAAAAATTTAGTATATCTGGATTTATAGGACCCGCTGTACTCGCTCTAGTCAACTGAAAATCAATAGGGTACATCTGTGAGACACTTTGAACAATATTCAATCATAAAATTGATCAATCTTATACTCTCTGAATAAACGGTTTTAAAGATTAAAACTAACTCTCCCGCATCTGTGGGCCTGAACAATATTCTATCATAAAATTGTTACTTGTACACACTTCGGGGGATGTATCGTGCTAACAAACCGAAATTGGTCCAAAAATAACCAAAAATTTAGTATATCTGGATTTATAGGACCCGCTGTACTCGCTCTAGTCAACTGAAAATCAATAGGGTACATCTGTGAGACACTTTGAACAATATTCAATCATAAAATTGATCAATCTTATACTCTCTGGAGGCTGTATCGTGCTCACAAACTGAAAATTCTCCAAAAATTACAAAAATTTGGTACTTGAAGTACCATAGAACCCGGTGTACTTGCTTTAGTGGGGTGAATATCGATAGGATTAATCTTTGAGACGCTCTGAATAATATCCAATCATAAAAGTGGTCACTTGTATATACTCCGGAGGCTGTATCGTGCTAACAAACTTAAATTTCTCCAAAAATGACAAAAATGTCGTACTTAAAGTACTATAGCACCTGTTGTATTGGCTCTGGTGAGATGAAAATCAATAGGGTTTATCTGTGATGTGTCCTGAATAATATTCAATCAAAAATTTGGTGACTTGATGAACTGCGAAGGCTGTATCGGGCTAACAAACTTAATCTTCTCCAAAAATGACAAAAATATCGTACTTAAAGTACTGTAGCACATGTCGTATTGGCTCTGACAAGCTGAAAATCAATAGGGTTCATCAGTGAGATGTCCTGAATGATATTCAGTCATAAGATGGTTGACTTGTTGAACTCCGAAGGCTGTATCGTGCTAACAAACTGAAATTTATAAAAAAATGACTAAATGTCGTACTTCAAGTGCCATAGCACCCGTTGTACTGGCTCTGGTGATCTGAAAATCAATAGGGTTCATCTGTGACATGTCCTTAACAATATTCAAACATAAAATTGCTGACTTATTGCACTCCGGAGGCTGTATCGTGCTAACAAGACATGTAAGGAAAAGTGGCCGACGACAACGACGACGACGACGACATACACACAGGATTTTTTTTCCAAAAACCGTTTTTTCGTGTTGTTGTTGATGGAAAACGTTAAAATAACTGAAATACCAATTTCAAAATTCCAACTTTTTTTGGGGTAAACCAATACTTTTCTCGCATATAGATATGTTGGGCGGAAAAGTAAAAATCTATATTAGTAAGTGATTTAGAGGTAAACTCTAATGAAGAAGTCATGATTGCTTGGCACAATCAGAAGCATGTGTCGAAACCAAAGTAACGCAAGTGGAGCCCACACATGTGTAAGAGAAGCATTTTCTTGTAGAATGTCCCAATCTATTGGGAAAACAAAGGTTTTATTGGACTGACATCAAACAACTTATACTTGGCCGATATGTGACTATTCGAGAAAGAATTGAGTAGAACTAACTAATTGATTTTAAGGTATCCAGCTAGAAACGAAGGAGATGTGATTACGTTAACATTATAAATTTTTATGTTATTGATAAAAACATAGACACCAAGAACGTACGGTTTAAAGTTTAAGTTTTGCCGTTTCATTAATGTAGGACTATTATTTTATATTTGTTGAATTTGGGTAGAAAAGTTGGCCGATTGGGAAATAAAATCGTCAAAGGATTACTTCTCACCTTTTTTTCTCCTGACTTCTTCCAAAGGCTGTAACCTTTCCCTTCTAATAAATGGACTGTATCTTCTTATGCTACGGTTGGTATGGTGAAACACTGAAGATCGGTACTCGCGCACAAGTTTCGTTAAGATATGTATTCTCTTCGAACCCGTATACCAAAGTGACAGATAGTAGTTAACTATTTAACCTGATTCGAAGACCAGTGTTGTATACAGTGTGTCCTCGAATAAGGCATGACAATAACCATTTGACGTTATTTAATTATGAATAGCGGTGAATTTACAAGCATTGAAAACTTATATTAAAAAGAGAATATATATATATATATATATATATATATATATATATATATATTATATTAAAGTATATCCTAAAAACTAAACAATATTGATAATATCCAGTAGAATCATCAAAATTCACGATCAAAAAACAAAGACCAAAACGCGTATTAGAACAAAACTGTCAGATGATTATGTTAATGAAGTAACTTTGTCTTGTCGCTAATAACCAACACATTATTGGGACTTCAGAAATGAAATTGGAAAAAGTTATTTGTCAATTTTATTTCAATCCTGACATCATATATCATATATTGTATAGTTGATTGTTTTTTCAATTGAAAGATTTAATGTTATTTTAAGTCTTTATAGAAGATTTAACCAATATTTTATTTAATACCTCTTCACTTATATTACTCCTTTTATATCTCTTGGAGTTTAGAATTTACTTCCGTGATATTATATCTGCAATCTAGATGTAATTTAACGAATGTTCAAGCTTCATCTCGCCTTCTAATAAATTCATTTCCTTCTCAAGTTATTTTGTTCCAGGAAGTGAAAATCTAGTGACACGGTTTCTGAGCCAATAAATATATTGAGCAATATCAACAGTAAATGCACTATGTAGTATATCGTAGTCAATGGTCTACCTATATTTATATACAAATTTACAGAATGTTCTGTTTATAAATTTTCGACTGGAATGATATTTTTTATTTTCATTGTAATGATCAACGGATGTGACAATATGTCAAATCTGTTTAAGTTAGATTCGAACGACAGTCTGAAAATACATGTAAGGTACACCGGGGGAAGTGGAACCTACATTTTTACTTTTCCGCCCAACCTTTCCATATACGAGAAAAGTATTGGATTACCCCAAAAAAAGTGGCAATTTTGAATTTTTGTGTGTTATTTTTACGTTTTCCATCAACAACAACACGAAAAAACGGTTTTTAGAAGAAAAATCCTGTGTGTATGTCGTCGTCGTCGTCGTTGTCGTCGGCCACTTTTCCTTACATGTCTTGTTAGCAGGATAGAGCCTCCGGACTGCAATAAGTCAGCAATTTTATGATTGAATATTATTAAGAACATGTCACAGATGATCCCTATTGATTTTCAGTTCACCAGTGCTAGTACAACGGGTGCTATGGTACTTGAAATACGACATTTTGTCATTTTTTTGAGAAATTTCAGTTTGTTAGCACGATACAGCCTCCGGAGTTCAACAAGTCACCAATTTTATGATTGAATATTATTCAGGGCATCTCATTGATGCACCCTATTGATTTTAAGCTCACCGGAGCCAATACAACAGGTGATACAGTACTTTTAAGTACGATATTTTTGTCATTTTTGGAGAAGTTTCAGTTTGTTAGCATGATACAGCCTCCGGACCAATTTTATGATTGGATATTATCCAGAGCGTCTCAAAGATGAACCCAATTGATATTTAACTCAGTAAAGCCAGTACAACGGGTGCTATGGTACTTGGAGTACCTAATTTGTGTCATTTTTGGAGAATTTTTAGTTTGTTAGCACGATACAGCCTCCAGAGAGTATACGATTGATCAACTTTATGATTGAATATTGTTCAAGGTGTCTCACAGATGTATCCTATTGATTTTCAGTTGACTAGAGCGAGTACAGCGGGTCATATAAATCCAGATATACTGAATTGTTGGTTATTTTTGGAGACATTTCGGTTTGTTATCACGATACATCCCCCGAAGTGTATACAAGTAACATTTTTATGATAGAATATTGCTCAGGGCCACAGATGCGGAAAAGTCAGTTTTAATCCTTAAAACCGTTTATTTTAAATATGGAATGTCCGGTCAATATCTCCGGAAAATGATCGGCAGGCACATCCAAATTTTAGGGGATATTTTGTAAAGGTGTTTGCTGTGTGTACATATATTTTGCCTAAATTCTGAAATTCGATAAAAATATACGTGGGCTTAAATAAAAAAATGTCATTAGGTTTCACTTGCCCCGTTGCTTGGGGCAAGTGTACATGTGTGCAAGAAACACTTTCGGGTAGGCTGAAATAAGTGTGGAGCATATGAAAACAAATATAAATTAATCCTAATTTATGGAAAAAAATTACATTTCACAAAGATTTTGTCTAACAAATGTTATATGTAATTAACAAAAAGACTGACACAGACCACTTGAGTGAGATTTATCCTTTTTGTTATCCTTGGATTACAACTATAACCTTCTTTCCACTAATGACAATCACGTTCCCTCAATTGACACTACCCCTTTTGCAGATAGCTAACATATCTCCATCTCTTATTTTGGGTGCATTGGTGTTGGTAGATGCACCCATTATCACCTTGTTAGTATACATATATATATATTACATAATTATTATTATTTTTACTTTAATAATTACTATATTACAATATTATTATTACTTAATTGCTTTTGATTGTTTTTTTTGGCTGGTGGTGTGTTTTAGCTTTGTCCTCCAAGGTATATGTTTTGTTGTTATACAAAGCTCTAACCATTGAGATATATCAATTTCCTCTTCTTCTTTATTATGAATGCAATTTCTCAACCCCTCTGCATTCTTCTTTTCCATCCTTAATATGAACTTTCACAACGGAGACCATTCTCTTATGGTACTTGTTGTCACGTTCATCCACTCAACTATTGGTTGGCATCATTGCCTGTCAATTTAATCCCTCCAAATTAGAAGAATTTGATATCAGTTTCCTGCCGGCTTTTGACAATGAAAAAGCACTCGTGTTTCGTTTGTCTGCAAAATGGTGTTAGATGTTGGCTTTTTTAGTTATCTTAATGTGATTGTGCTATTTTAAACCTTTGTTAGTGAACTGTTTCATATTTGAATGTCCGTAGTTTATTTTTATATAACATAATGGATTCTAACCTCAATTCGGAGGTAAGTTCGTACCTGTTGCGATTTCTTCTCTATTGTATATTACGTATCAACTACAGTATCTTAATGCTGTTTTTCCATTTCAGTATTCCTGATGATGAGGACAATCATCCTCGAAAGCTTGAAAATTTTCCGTCAAGAGTACACGTTTTCCGTTTTCTTCTTGCTGCTTTCCCCAATATTCACCAGTTTTATTCCTAACAGTCAGCAAAGACTATCTTCCTTTTACATATATATATATATATATATATATATATATATATATATATATATGGCCGATCGACATCACGGTTTTCGAAGGGGATGTAATTCAATATTCTGCGTGGTATTAGCCAGGAATGTAGTTGTTTTGCCCTTCGAAGAACGGTCAGGCCAATAAGACGAAATTATTGAAATTTCGACTAAAAAAGGTGTAGTAGAAAATCGAAATTTACTCGTATATTTCATATAGCACCTCGTATTTTATGAAATTATATTCATTCTTCATTTAATACGACTAATACGGTCGCATTTATCTGAGGTGTTGGTTCGCAACTGAAAGTGAAGATGTCGCCAACTGACGGCAAAATGGCCGATCGACATCACGGTTTTCGAAGGGGATGTAATTCAATATTCTGCGTGGTATTAGCCAGGAATGTAGTTGTTTTGCCCTTCGAAGAACGGTCAGGCCAATAAGACGAAATTATTGAAATTTCGACTAAAACAGGTGTAGTAGAAAATCGAAATTTACTCGTATATTTCATATAGCACCTCGTATTTTATGAAATTATATTCATTCTTCATTTAATACGACTAATACGGTCGCATTTATCTGAGGTGTTGGTTCGCAACTGAAAGTGAAGATGTCGCCAACTGACTACTTCTCGCTTGTGTAACTACACGAACCAAGAGAGGTTGTCGGAGGGTGTAATCTTCAGTTCGGATTAGAGATTCTGAACTGGAAGGCATTACGGCACTCTTGAAGAGACCCAAGAAGGTCGAAACGCGTAAGTGTACTATGCTCTTCCGCTATCAGTTGCGAATCACCACAGATGTCCGTATCGGCAAAATGGCCGATCGACATCACGGTTTTCGAAGGGGATGTAATTCAATATTCTGCGTGGTATTAGCCAGGAATGTAGTTGTTTTGCCCTTCGAAGAACGGTCAGGCCAATAAGACGAAATTATTGAAATTTCGACTAAAACAGGTGTAGTAGAAAATCGAAATTTACTCGCATATTTCATATAGCACCTCGTATTTTATGAAATTATATTCATTCTTCATATATATATATATATATATATATATATATATATATATATATATATATATATATATATATATATATATATATATATATATACTCGTATATATATAGGGTAACTTTTTTATTGCCGCATTCCCCAATAAAAAAGTTACCCTAACTAGTTTCGGCAATATATACAGGGTGTCCCGGGACTAATGGGAGAAAATTCAGGAGCGTATAATATGAGCCAAAATAATGTTAGTATTTCATATAAATTTTTTCTATGCAGGCCCTCGTTTTCGAGTTATAGGCCTCCAAACTTTTAATTTTGAATTTGATTTTAATTTTTATTTTTTATACTAGTTATTTGATCTTTATAAAATTTACGGCAAAGCTATAATGTACAGGTATGTTTATTCTGGAAAGGTAAACAGATTTACAGTAGTGCCTTGAAGCCAGGGACGGACTACTCGCAATGGTTAGTGATCCAAAAATTTTGCAGGGATGGCACACCCTGTATGAAATTATCGAAATTGACTTCCCCACACATTAAGCTAACGAAAAGGTACTCTTGCTGGAATTCGATAAAATAAGCCGTTTGGCTAATATTTACAGTTTTATTAATGCGCTACGTACACATTTACCTAACTAACTTATTAATAGGATGTCCAGGATTTACCTACAGTACTACAAAAAAATAATTTGATGAAAGAAAATGATAAAAACATTTAGAACTTATTTAATGGGAATTAAATAGGTACGCAAACAACGTAATTAGTTGCTTTTAATCAAAATTACGAACACAACATTATTAAACCATTAAGAAAACCTCAAAAAACACAAGTTATAAAACATTGAACTAAAACTAATTTCTAAACAACAACAAAAACTAACGTTATTCTAATAAATGTTCAATATGAGCTCCTCCCACTTCCACGCACATTCTAAGTCTACGAAGGTTGTTTCTTTGCACTTGAAAAAGCAATTCCACATTATTTCTAATAACATTGCAGTGTAACACAATTCTGTCTATTAAATCTTGCCTTGTTTGCACAGGTGTTGCGTATACCTTACTTTTGACATAACCCTAAAGGAAGAAATCCATAGGATTAACGTCTCCTGATCGCGGTGGACATTGAAAGGGGCCTCCACGACCAATCCATCTTTTAGGAAACCTTGTGTGTAAATGCTGTCATACATCTAAACTAAAATTAGGAGGGGCCCCATCATGCATGAACCATAAATTCCTACGAGTTTGTAGTAGCACATCATCAAACAGGTTCCATAACTCATTTTGCAAAAACTCCAAATATCTCTGACCGGTCAAAGTACCGTCAATAAAGTATGGCCCTATCAAATGATTGCCCACTATTCCTGCCCAAACATTTCCCATGAATCTATGCTGACTCTTGGTTTAGATAATGCCATGTGGATTCACATCATCCCATAAATGCATATTATGAGAATTTTTGACTCCATCTCTGGTGAAACCGGATTCGTTCGTAAAGAGAACGTTACTAATAAATGTATTGTCTGCTTGTTGTTGTCGCAGAAACCACTGGCTATACTCAAGTCGTGAAGGATAGTCAGCCACTGTCATACTGTGTACTTTTTTCATGTGAAAAGGATATAACAGCTGTTCTTTTGGGACGCGATGAACAACTGATTTGGAGAAGTTATGTTCTCTTGATTATTTTCGTAAACTTGTTGATGGTTCATTATCAACTGCATTTAACAAGTCTTGTTCAACTGCCACAGTACGCACGCTTCGTACTGGACCTTCTACAACTTTTTTTGGCAAAAAATTTTATAAAACGTAAAACTTTGTTTTGTATACATGGGAAATTACATTTACTTATTCATACCTGTTTCTCGTAACCTGGGATCAATACGCTCAAACATTCGTCTGTCTGGCAATGCTCTGTTTGCAAAACGTTCTGCATAAAGCCTTCAGGCCTCTAAACAGTTTCGAGAAACCAGTCCATACATTAAATGCATATCAGCGTACTCAATAAAAGTGAATTCTGCCATTGTAACTGTTAAATTAAGGACTTATGAATTATTGGCAAGTACTGACTACGAACTATTCTACACAGTATTTGACAACTAATCCTATGGTTACTTGATAAACGGTAAAAATACTTTTAATAAGTTTTTACCAACTTTCCAATTAATGAATCGTTAATGTTTTTTATCTTCTGCTATCGTTAAATTATTTTTTTGTAGTACTGTAGGTAAATCTTTGACATCGTATTAATAAGTTAGTCTTAGTCGTTGTGTACTTATAAAAATGGTGAATGCGTTAATTGGTACGTAGTGCATTAATAAAACTGTGAATATTAGCCAAACGGCTTATTTTATCGAACTCCAACAAGAGTACCTTTTCGCTAGCTTAATGTGTGGGGAAGTGAATTTCGATAATTTCATACAGGGTGTGCCTTCCCTGCAAATTTTTTGGATCACTAATCATTGCGAGTAGTCCGTTCCTAGCTTCAAGGCACTACTGTAAATCTGTTAACCTTGCCAAAATAAACAAACACGTATATTATAGCTTTATCGTGAATTTTATAGAGATCAAATAACTAGTACAAAAAATAAAAACCAAATTGAAAATTAAAACTTTGGAGGCCTATAACTCGAAAACGAGGGCCTGAATAGAAAAAGTTTATATGAAGTACTAACATTATTTTGGCTCAGATTATACGCTCCTAACTTTTTTCCCATTAGTCCCGGGACACCCTGTATATGTATGTGTCATAACGGAATTTGTAAGCACGATAGAGAGCGTATTTTTTGACGGATCGAAACCAAACTCGCTACAAAAATCAGTTAGGCCAAAATCTTGTACCAGTTCGTTAATGAGCCAAATCGGTCCAGTAAAAACAAAATGGCGGCCTGTCAAAGTTGAAAAAAAATCGTATTTCCTTTGATTTTTATTTGACACAAAAAAGCTACTGAGCTTTTTCATAGACCTTAACACGTTCTACAACTTTTGTATTCAACATTTTTCTCTAAATCGTACATTAAAACATTTATTTAGGAAAATTCACAAAATTTACCAGAATTTTTTTTTATTTTTTGTTTTTGATTTGATGCCAGAATGTTATTTTGGTTTTTCGTACCTCTCAAAACATTCTATTACTTTTGTATCTAATTTTTTATTTTGGGTTTTATGCAAACATGTTACTGAAATAAGCCTGTCCAATTGGTCCTGTGCCATTTGGATTTTTCAATTTTCAATTGTTTTGTCTGCTGTTTGTCATTCATTTTTGTTAATTTTGAAACTGCTTCAGAAGATGTTATAACCTCAGCTCCTGAACATATTTTTTTCCATCCTGTCTGAACTCTAGGATCTTGCTTTAGCTGTTGTAAAAGTAATGACTCGACATCACTAACTAATTTAGATAGCAAAATAGATTACGTTCATTCAGTCTCAGTTAATTTGCATAATTACAATTGACGCAAGGCTGTTCACGTTTGCACTTGGACAAACTACAGCTGGATCACAGCTTTATTAAAAGTAACTTATGACATTCACCATAATGAACTATTGATCCTAGACCTTTTAGATTATTGTTAAGCCTTTGATCGAATAAAGCATGCAATACTTTCAAAAATACTCCACTTCTATGTCTTTGACAGAAGCGATGTTGAACTAGGAAGTAGTTACCTAACGAACAGAGAGCAAAGGCTGTCTTCCAATGGAAAGTCTTCTGATATGGCAACTGTAAAAAATGGAGTCCCACATGGCTCCGTTCTTAGACCCTTATTATTTACTATTTATACAGCAGAATCCAGACACGTCTTAAATAGTGTCGGTATCACTTATATGCAGACGACACACAGCTTTATTGTCTTTTAAAGGAGTGAGTGAAGCCTGTTTGCATATAAATTAAGATATTGACAACTTATTGCAAACCTCTAACAAATTTTGTCTTACGGTGAATGCTTCCATGACGGAATGAAGGCTTTTTGGTCGACCTAAGGTAAGGAGAAATATTGAAGCAAATTCGGAAAAAATTAAAACTGTCGATAAAGCCAGAAACTTAGGTCTAATACTAGATGTCCAACTAAATTATCAGCATCATGTTAATAAAATCCTTCGTCGGTCATTTTCCAATTTGAAATTATTATATGGTGAATGATGTTGCACACTTGATTATGTCCGTGCAGATAGTCAGTATTAGCTAACACACTACAAGCAGATGTTATATGTTGATTGTTCTCTGATCTTTGCTGACACTTTCTGCCTTTGTCGGATAGGTTGTTCTGATCCTTAATCGCATACTCCTTGCAGTTAGTAGTATTGATTATTTGGTCTTGGATAGCCATCATGAATCCCTAGGTTACTGGAAAAAGGGTTCCGTTAGTAAGCCATCTGTTTGAAGCTTCTTTGTTAATATGCGGCTGGTCGTGATGATGTCGACCATGCAATGCCTATTGTGACCATTGTGCCAGCTTTTCGGTATCTAATACTAACTTGAAGTCGGCTCAAAGAAAGGCGAGGTTCAGAGGTGAATAATCCTTATCCGCCTTATATATAATTCGATGTAAAAGAATTCACGTAATTTCATTACCTGTCGAGAGTGTAGATTGACAAGGTCAATTAACCCTCTACCTCCTTCCTTTCGAGGTAACGTTGTTCTAATAGTAAATCATTGTTCGTGTTAACCTCTGAATACCTTCTATCTCTGTTTTCATCCATCGCAGTATGCCTTAAGCCTACGTTAAAACAGGCGTGGCAATGGTGTTGATTGCCTGAACTAAGTTGCCTGCATTTAACTCGGACTTCATGTGGGCTTCTCCGTTTTCCATTGCCTGTATGATATCCTTATTAGGTAATTGCACATCTCCGTTTATGAGAATGCCTTTCTCGATGTTAAAGGTGTTACACTTGGGCAAACCAATCTACATATGGACATTAGTGGAGAATCGATGTGTTGCATCGAGAAGGTGATTGATTTGCTACTTATTTGCTGCGTATAGCTTGATGTCATCAATGTAAAGAAGATGAGAGACGGTACAGTTGATGTTTCTGTTAGTTTTGACGTTAAAATCGTAATTCGCATTATTGAGCATGGTGGATAGGGAATAAGTTGCAAGGTAGAACCACAACGGGCCCAAGGAGTTACCCTGGTATATTCCTCTACGGATGGGTATTTCGTCAGTACCGATATAGTTTGGACCGGTCTGCAGGCGTAGGTTTGTTCGCAATCCTCTCATCGTTGTTGAAAGGAAGCTTACAATTGTTGGGTGGACTTTGTAGATTTACAACACCTCCACAAGCCAGGAATGAGGGACACTACCAAACGCTCTCTTGTAGTCCCCGAAAGCACTGTGTATATTCCGGTGATCTTTCTGTGCTTGTCGAAGTATCACAGAGTCCACAAAAAGTTGTTCTTCACACCCTTGGTGATCTCTTCTGCAACCTTTCTGTTCCTTCGCTAGGAAGTTATTTTCCTCGGCATACCTGTAAATTCTGTTAGTGATACAAGTTGTGAGTGTCTTATATAAAGTGGGAGGCACGTAATAGCTCTGTATTGAGTGGGGTCATCCGACTGGAAACTCTTTGGGAGTATATGAGTGAAACCCAAACTTAGAAACGTTGGGATGTCTTCTGGGTTGTGTAGGAGGTGGGTAATTTGTTTCGCCAACTCTTTGTGTACGCTTGGGAATTTCTGATTTGGCGATTATTAACTCCCGGTGCTTTCCAGTTATTGGTATTTTGGACTACTTCGGGGATTTCCTTGAGCGTGGAATCATCAACTGCTTCGGCACAATGTTTAACCGCTCCTCTTCGGCTGCTATCCAGTCGGCGTTTCTCTTGTGGTTTTTGGGCGTTGACCATAATGAGGACAAATAATTTTCAAACGTCTGTTTTGATTGCATAAGTTGGTTGGTATTGTTATCAGGCGTAGAGCTCCAAGATTCCTGTAAAATATTTTTTGGTTGGTTTGAAAAATGTTTTTCTGTTGCTTCTTTTTCGGTCGATAAACGCTTGTGTTTCACTTAGATGTCGCTTTCAACTTCTGCTTAAGGAGGTCGATATGCTGACGTAAATGTTGATGACGTTCTGGATGTTGCGTGTGAGTGCCTATTTTCTTAAATATTTTTCTGATGTAGTTTCTCCAGCGTTTAGAGCGTTGTGTACAATTCTTATACTCCGTTAAGTGTCCAAGCTCGCTCCTAATAGCATCGGTTGAACGTTCTAGGCGCCGTTGCCACCAGAGTTTTTTGTTGGTATTGATGGAATCGTTGAAAAATTTTTTTTTATTTCGTGTAAAATTTAATAAGTTATAAAATTGTAGCAAAGCGCTTTCGACTGGTCAGTCATTATCAGTGCTATGGAGGAAATGAAGAAGTCGTCCAGCTG
Organism: Galeruca laticollis; assembly: GCA_963921935.1. Lineage (NCBI taxonomy): Eukaryota > Metazoa > Arthropoda > Insecta > Coleoptera > Chrysomelidae > Galeruca > Galeruca laticollis. The sequence continues at coordinate 50,335,038 of OY998179.1, read as the reverse complement.
ACACATTCCGAATGAATGACATAAAATCCCGTTGACATGGAACAATTAATTCCAAGAACCGAAGATCTCAGACATGAATTTTTGTTACCCAAAACCACGGACACAAGACAAAGATCAAGCGAACAGTGTAATGAGACCCGACTTTTAATCTGAATCAAGCAACTGTGATAAGGAAGAACTACAGAACTTTATGAAGTATATACTCAAACGAGATCTTCAACCTAACTAAACTATTAAGGTCTGTCTAATGAAAAACGTACCCAATAAATAGGCTAACTCATCAAGAAATAAAAAATATCAAAAGATCTGTTCTCACGCATGGAATGCATTAACCAGAACAAGTGAATTTATTAATTAATGAAAAGAAATTAAAGATTCAGAAGTTTATCTATGATCCAATACAAGGGAAGAATAATTATGAATAAATCACAGTTGACATAGGACAAATAATTTCCAAACAAAAATATACTAAACCCAGGTGCATTGCTACCTGAAAACCACTGTCATGAGAAACGAAAGAGGAGTATAGTCTAATGAAAACCCACTCCCAAATCGAATTAAATAAACTTGATCAGGAGTAAAAAATTTGTTTTAGTATGAAGTATAAATCCAAACGAGAACTCAAAACTAACACTAATATCAAGTCCAGTCTAATAGCAATCGAACACAAAATTTAAGTTGAGACTAGTCCAGAAATTTAATATGGATAAATGAAGGTTCAGAAATTTATCCATGATGCAAAAGACTAGGAGATTGATGAAAAGTTTTATAATATTATTGTAGTAGAGGTCAAAAAATAAAATGAACATAAAGACAACGAATGAATGACTTAAAACCTTGATGACAAGGGACTATTAATTCGAATAACTTCAAAGATAGAGCTAATCCCAACCACCGAAATAAGGGTCAAATCAAGAGGACAATCTAATGAGAACCAGCTCTGATCCGAATCAAGCAACCGTGACAATGAGTTATAAAATTGAAGTATAAACTCGAACGAGAACTTTAACTATTAAAGTTAAACACAATATTAAGTCAAGAAAATTGAAATAATATTAAGTTACAACCTATTGCAACAAATAATAAAAAGTTGTGATAAATATAATACGTTTGTTAATATTCAGAATTTTAGCATTCTATGAAGTGGGATGTAAGATCTATTCAAGTTGAGTGTTTAAGTTGTTGACCAACAATTCATTATTTATGTGTATCATCATCATCATCATCAAACAGCCTGTCTCGTCCACTGCTGAACATAGGCCCCCGTTAACGATCTCCATTTATTTCGATCCTGGGCATTCTGGATCCAATTTGGTGTTACTCTTTTTATGTCATCCGTCCACCGGGTCGGCGGACGACCTCTGTTCCTGAACGCATCTTGCCTAGGTCTCCACTCTATGATCTTTTTGGTCCATCTTTCGTTGGTCATTCTTGCGACATGTCCAGCCCAGTTCCACTTTAGATATGTTATTCGCTGGATTGCATCGGTAACCCCTGTTCTCTGACGTATCCGATCATTCGGAATCCTGTCTCTCAGCGTGACTCCCAACATGGAGCGTTCCATGGCTCGCTGGGCCACTCTTACTTTATTTACCGATTTTCGTGTTAGAGTTAAGGTCTCCGGACCATAAGTCAGAACCGGCAGAATACACTGATCAAACACCTTCCGCTTAAGGCATATGGGGGTTTCGGACATAAAAATGTGCTTCAGTTTCCCATAGGCGGCCCACGTTAGTCCTATCTTTCTTTTGATTTCGCAGGTTTGATTATCCCTGCCAATCGTAATATCATGGCCCAGATATCTGTAGGATGTAACTTGGAAAATTTATTTTCCTTCTACTAAGTAGTTTCGGCTTGGGACTAGATTTGTCATGGAATTTGTTTTCGATGGATTGATTTTAAGCCCAACTTTATGTGAATCAGATGTTAGTCTCATAAGCAGTTTCTCTGCCTTATCCAAGCTATCTGAAATCAGTACAATATCGGCAGCGATTTATGTGTATGTCTTCCAGAAAATATAATCTATTTTAATTCTTATTAGTGACCTCATGTAAAAATTTGGAGTTTCTGTAATGCTTAAAGTTATGATTGTTGAATCTTAAATGATGTCCAAGATCAGAATTGTTACTTGGATTTAAATGTTCAGATATGCAATTTTTTAAAGGTCTACAAGTTCTACCTATGTAGACTGCTTCGCAATCACAACATTCAAGTCATAACCACTTTTTGAAAGCTTACCAATTTTGTCCTTGGAATTAGCCAACTGTCTACCTATAGTATTAGAGGTTTTGAAAGAAATCTTTATATTTTCATATAATTGTTATTGTTAATGCAAGTAGTTTTTTGTTTGAAATATTGTTATTCATGAAAGGAATAGATATGAATGTATCAGCAGAATCTATTTTTGGAAATGGTAAATTATGTTCTCTTATATTATTGATTTTTTGAAAAAGACGGTGTGTAGATTATATTGGATGTTCACTGCTATCTGTTTCAAAATATTTACTTCTGTATCAAACTTTGACATTTAAAAGTCTGTGGATGTAACAATTAAAAGTGTAGGTTTTCTGTATATACTGTAAGTTAATTTGTTAGAATATTTATAGATTTTGATGTCCAAAAAAGTGTATTTAATTTATTTTAGATGAAAGTATTTAAATTTCCGTTGAAAAAAACAAACAATCATCCAAATATCTGAACGAGTATAGAATTTCCCTGTATATATATACAGTGATGGGCAAATGTGTGGAACCAAGTAAATATTTCTGGAATTATTAGAGATATCAAAATGAAATTTGGAAGGTTGATACCACAGTAGATTGCCTATTTGTTTTCAAATTTTTTAACAATTTTGAACTTCCGGTTTTACCGGAAGTAATGTCGATTTTAAAATTTGTAATGGAGCACCCTGTATATTATTTTAGTTTCTGATGAAACATTTTATTACGAATACAAAAATATCGGGTTCGATATTTTTTATTTCAATACATACCGAGATATTAACAGACAAGTAACTAAGGAAAGGAAAAATCTAATATCCATTAAAGAAATAATCATAATTATTAATTGAAACTAAGAGATTTTCAAAACATTGAAACTTAACTAAACTAAAAGTAATGTATTAGATGTTCAAACTGAGCACCGTTTACTTCTTGACAATAGGCAACAGGGTAATTTCCCTAACCCTTTCAACAGGGTAATTTTCATGTTTTTATTTTAATGACTTCATCATAACAATGATTTAACTTTGTGCATTGTTTATTTTTTATCAACTGGATAGTTTTGACACCTGTTTTGGATCTCTTTTCTAATGACGACAGCTTTGATAATGGCTTAATAGCCGAAAGCGCTTAGCTGCAGATTAATAAACACATACACACTGAGTACTCGTCGTTTGTATTCACTTAATTTACATCTAGTGTGTACACCATACCCACAGACAGTTGGAATCACTTGTGTCTCTAAGAGCTGTAGATACCTATCTCCGTTTAAAATTTCTTGTAAGAAGAAGGGTCCCGCGATTCTGTTGTTATAAATGCCGGCCCAAACGTTTAATTTTTGGGGATGTTGTGTATGAACCTCTTGTACCCAATGAGGATTACATTGCGACCAGTAGCGGCAGTTATGTCGATTAACCGTACCGTTTAAAGAAAATGTAGCCTCGTCTGAAAACACCACATTTCTTATAAAATTATTATCACGGTTGCAAATATCCATCATCGTTTCACAAAATTGTAAACGTCTGTCGAAATCGTCTTCGGATAGTTCTTGAACGAGGCGAATTTTGTATGGATGATATTTTTCCCACCTTAATATCCTTCCTACTGAACGACGGCTAATTCCATGCACATTGGCGAGGTCGGTAGTGGATAAGTGAGGATTTTCTTCCAAAGATATGGCAACATTTTGAGCTACATCTTCATTACATGCACTTTTTAACCGTCCACTCTTTGGTAAATTGCTAACTTTTCCACTTGTGTGGTACCTTCGCAAAGTTTTCGTCACTACTGAACGGGATATTTGTGCATTCGGATGAACAATGTTAAAAAGGTCACAAACTTCTTGATGCGTCCTTTTCCTCTCCCCATACCCAATCATCATAAATATTTCTATTCTTTCTCTTTCACTTAATTTGGCCATTTTACGATCGAATTAAAACAATACAATCTTTTTACGTTCAAATACAAACACTAATAACTTATTTTGCAAACTACTGCTACTTCTAGTATGAATTTCATGGACTACTAGCTACCATCAAATTTTTCCTTTCCTTAGTTAGTTTTCTGTTATTATCTCTTTAGGCATTGAACTAAAAAATATCGAACGCATATTTTTGTATTCGTAATAAAATGTTCCATCAGAAACTAAAATAATATACAGAGTGTTCCATTGCAAATTTTAAAATCGACATTACTTCCGGTGAAACAGAAAGTTCAAAATTGTTAAAAAATATGAAAACAAATATGCAATCCACTGTAGTATTCACCTTCCAAATTTCATTTTGATATCTCTAATAATTCCAGATATATATATATATATATATATATATATATATATATATATATATACATATATAAATATATATATATTATAACGTATAAATGAAGATAGAAACACTGGTGTAAAACAGATTAGTTGGAAACTGATTAGAAATTAAAACATTAGACTATATTTTATTAGAATCATAAATACGAGACATTAAAATTGCTCATATTAACTAAAAAAGTAATACAACTTATGTATATAATTAATAATTTGAGAAGACTCACATAGAATTGACAAAAGAAACATTACCTTGATCATATATCCAAAAGCCATAGAGTAAATATCGTCCATCGTATTAAATACCTCATGTCAGAAAAAACGATGAACATATGATCTAGAAAAGAAACATGAATTAATAAATATTCGAAATAAAAAGGATATTGTCCAATATTATAACGCATTTTTACTAGAAACATATGGGTTAGAATATTTAACGCTGTAATACCAATACGCTTAGCGACATACGCTAGCGACAAAATATAGATGTCAATATGTATCAGCGACAAACGTTGAATGTAGAGTAATTTCATAGATGAAATGAATAGAAATTAATTAATGTGTTTAATCGAATATAATGAACATAAATAATTAGATTAAGGAATATTAATAAATGTTTTAAAAGAATTTAGGTTGATGGCTAAACACAATTGATAATTATAATAAGAAAATTGAACTGAACATTGATATTAAAGACTATTGTTTATCGCCTAAGAAAAACTATTCGTCCCATAATAACAAGATGAACTTCAATATTGAATAAACAATTTTTAGTGAGACTAATTTTTTGTATGTAGGTAAAGATATTAGAATGTAAAGTGAAATCATAATTTTGAGTGCGTTAAAAAAGAAAACGGTGATTGGTTTATGTGACATGACAGAAGGAACTTTCAAACAACAACAAGTGTAACAAACATTTTTGAATATAGTGAGCTGAATTAAACAAAAGACTGATTGTTGATTGTTGAAAAAAGTTGAAGAAAAAGAGTCGGTGGCTTGGCTTCGTTTCTAGAAGGTTGGGTTTTGAAGTGCTCCAGAAATTTTAAGAAATTATCCTCAAAATGAGGATAAAAACATAGCAAACTATTGATAAAACATGCACATGTACTTACCCAATGATTGTAGCTGATTTTCCAGAGTGAAAATCATATTTTCACATATTTATTCAACTGTAAACTTCGGAAGCTGCTTTCCAGAGTTCTGAGAGGCAGATCCTGGTTCCTGAACACAAGGTCAGTGTATTGTTGTACAACAAGAGTTATAAAAAACTCATTAACGTCAATCAAATGTTTTCTTTAAAATCTCATGAGTAAAATAAACTTTGAAATAATGATCGATCTGAAAAAGAATTAAAATTAGAGACTCAATATAGCTATATTATTAAATAATTCTAAATGATAAATGGCCAATCTAAAGAAATAAAATTTAATACTTACGCATTTCTCAAATAAGAAACTTAAGAAAGATACATCCAACTCTTTTATGTAACATTTAAACTCTATGTATATAAATTTCATAACTATTTCTTGTACCATATTATTTGTATTTCTGTATGTATAAATCTCCCAGCATAAATTCTTTTAACTTGTATATAATTTGAAACATGTTCTATGACACAGCATAGAAGCTCGCTGTGAAACTGAACAGACCCGACGCGTCTATCAAATGTTTACTCTAGCGCATCGTTACCTCATGTTCTTGAGCATGCGCACAGAACGCCACACATAAGAAAAAAATCAATAATTTCATTTGACCCATACATGGGCGTCTCATAAAATTTTTATAAATAAAATTAAAATATTGTTTTCAAGTAAAATGTTTCTTTATTTATTTATCAACTGAATTTATTCACAACCGTAAGAACCCAGATAACAGATATATATGTATATATATATTTATATATGTATATATATATATATATATATACTAGTTCAGATATCTGGATGATTGTTTTTTTATTTAAACTGAAATTTAAATACAACGAACAGTTTTTTATCTAAAATATCTAATAGACCCTAAGATTAAATTGACACTTGAAGTTGAGATCAACAATATTTGAAATTTTTGGACATCACAATATATATATTCGAAGGGGATGTAATTCAATATTCTGCGTGGTATTAGCCAGGAATGTAGTTGTTTTTCGCTCCGAAGAACGGTCAGGCCAATACGTCGAAATTATTGAAATTTCGACTAAAACAGGTGTAGTAGAAAATCGAAATTTATATTTCATATAGACACCTCGTATTTTATGAAATTATATCCATTTTATATATATATATATATTATATATATATATATATATATATATATATATATATATATATATATAAATATATTACATCATTAAGTTGATTATTGTGGGATTATCTAGGGAAACAAAATTTCAATAAATAACTAGAAATATCGGCAATCAGAAGAGATAAAATGGTTTGAATACTAACTATAATTTATTTTATGATAATTCATTACTAGTTTGTTAGTTTATATTGAAAATAATAATCAAAGCAGTCAATTGTCGAATACAAGTTTTACAGATTGTCAGAGGTAAGAGCTGGTGTTTAAAGGTGTGTATACAATGAGTTGTTCGTAGCATATTCTTCAAATTAAGTCTTCCACTTAAACCATGATTTTGCCAATATATCGGTAAATCGACAACATTTTCCCCTTTCAGTATGTGCATTAATAGATGTAAAGAGAACAGTCAGTAAATTATTCCATGCACAAACAACGTATTCACATTTTTTCCTTTATACGTTTCAAATAATTCTAATTAATGTATTCCTGTATCTCACAACACACACCGGTCTCCGAAAACAAGTGGTTCTCTTCTGACGTTGCGCCAAGTTCTAAAATTTCATTGAGAGACGAAAACCCGGCAACCAGCAGGATTTGACTTCGATTTTCCCATTCCATTGCTGATTTCATTCATCTCTGCAGTGCGCTAGAATCACGCAGGGTCGGTTGAATAAAATTTACAGGTCTTTAGTAGAATATTAGCAACTTTATTTACATCAAGCTTCATAATGACGTTTTAGCAATTCTCAGATATTGTCCTTATACTGAAATTCCTTTCTATTTATAGCGGACCTGACAAATAAACGAAAAAATTGTCGCTTCCAGTTAAAATTTGAGTTTTTGTTCTGTTCCATACAATTTTAGAGATTCTTTCGGTTTCCCTCCTGGGCTCTTATTGTTTTCATTGCCTATGTGTGTTCTCACTATTCTCAACAATTAACATGACCTCACTTGTTTAATTAACATGTTTTGTATTTACTTCTAATATTTCTACAAAATGGCAATTCCTTATATGCGTTGTTTCATTATCCCTCCTAATAGACTCTCTTCATTAATCTTTTATATCTATAATTTTTGGCCTGTATCTTTATTTATCTTTTTAAAAACTTTCAAACATTTCTGATTTCTTATTTTATGCACTCTTGCATACATACCCTATCGAGAGAGCCATTTTTCCCTTTGGTAGCTTTTACGTAAGTCAATAGTCTTTTCTATATGTAATCCTTTGTAATCTATGGTCTGTTCAGATTGTGTTTTCAAAATATTTGTTTGATTCTCTATTCTAGGCCTACTTACTATTTTGCAAATCTTCCAGTCTTTCTCTAAACTTCTTTCGTCTATTTTCCTTCATTCTCTTCGCATCTATTCAGATTTCTTGGTGTTTCTTCTTGATTGCTCTGTTAGTGCTTGGTATGAGCAAAGATCTATTGATCATATTTTCTGAAAAATCAAGTTATCATTTTTGTCTTTACTATTAGTATTCACAAGTCGGTAATTATATTTTTATACATATTCATATTGACCCTATGTTAATAGTTTATGTCCCAGAAAAGCAACATATATAGATATTGATATAAATACTGTCTGCTTTTCTCAAAAAATTTAACGAAAACTTTCTCCTTCTTTCCACCGTTTTCCAGTGAGATACAAAAATTACACGATCAGTTAGAAATAATAAAACTGCATCCTATTGATTCCACCCATTTAATGAAAACGCAGAAGCTATAAAAACATTTTCATTGATGAAACGTGAAACCCATTACCACTACTAACGTGTGAAACGACTACCTGTTAGACCCATTATTAATCCCAGTTGAAATGCCGATCCTGCTACCCACGTATCATCCTACACGTTGAAGCTCTGGCAAGTTCCCAGAAACACTGTCATTTCGTGATGGGAAGTTTTGTTGGAAATACGCGACTCGAATTCCTCTACTTCGTGAAGTTCTCAATGCCCCGAGGATTTACTATATTCTACGAAGTTGAAATTATTTTCGGCGAAAAATAGAGTAATACATAATTTCAGGGAAGTCTGCGTTCACGTAAACCTTTTATTTTTAGATTATAATAACGTTCCATCCACATAAAAGATTCAAAACAACCTATCGTAAATCCTTGATTACGAATGATATATTAATATTTCATTTCCGAGAATATACAATAAAAGAGGTGACATAGAAAACATTGATTTTATTATTTATTAATATAGGACACGCATAATCGGTTTTTCCTAAACATGATAAAATGTTTATTAATATTTTATCAAACACAAAGTGTTGTCATCCATTGAGAGCATTGGCCACATTGGCTGAGCTATTTTGGTTAAAATAAATTAACTGTGTTGAATTTTCGCGAATAAAGAAGTAGCAATGGTAAATGACACACACACATGTACAAGTTCTGAGGATTAAATGATCTATGAGGAGTAGAAAAAACTGTTTTTGAAGTAGAACTGTTAAATATTATAACATCAAGAGACAGAGAGGTGCTTGACGAGAGGATTCAACAACTATGTCTTCTGACGTTATCACAAGAGAGGTAGGTAGTGCTAAGACAGTTGAGGGTATTATAGTGAAAAGGACAGGAGAAAAAATATTCATGGGCGTAGGAGAATGTGACAAATAATCTACCAATGAAATGAAAAGTTTCAAACAAACAAACATTTTGGTATCTCTAATATATGAATGCAATGTTCTGTGATTGCATAACAATCACAGTCTATTTATTGTTAATTATTGGTAGTCACGATGAGAAAGTGGCCTTCATTCCATCTAGTTTTGATGCAGACACAACTTATAAAAGCGTATAGAATCTGACGAGTAATTTATCCACGAATAATTTAATAAAAATCAGCGCAGTTTCGAATGTGTACATTTGGGGTTGTCTAATATTTTAAATGAAATGCTCTATGCTTACATGACTCCTTAAAATGAATTCGAATTTCTTGAACAAATTATTGTTTCGACGAAGTATTGCATAACAATCACAGTCTCTTTATTGGTACTTAATCGTTAAGAAAGTATCCTTCATTTTATATTATCTACTTTTGTACCTATATACAATGTATAGTCATAACAGTTTCAACTAAAGGAGGTCTCGAAGCAAGCAGTCTGCTTAATGGGTAACAATTCTGTTCTTAAATTCCAAGTTTACTATTTTGAAATTGTTAAGCTTTCCTTTATTGAGCTCATCTATTGGCCACTTATTATTTTTATCTACGCTGTGGTCCGAAATAAAGGAGTACATTTTTTAATTGAAAATATTTTTTTTGTTTTTTGGGCGATTTAATTTCTTTTTGCAGGGCTAATAACCTAACATGTCCTCAACATGACTGTAAATTTGAAAGGAAAAATAATGTACAGGGTCGGACTTATAAAAAAATTATATAACAGCGCATTTGAGTTCGTTGCAAATGAAAACTGTCTCAGCCAAAATTGTACTAATATGCTTTTTCGGTAGATAAACTATCCAGAACACTTCAGTAAAAAGGATATTTTTCGAAATTACCGGATTCATTCATTTTAACAAATAATACATTTATGAAAACAGGCCATGACTGCTCAGGTTGCCAACTAAATAAGTAAATTAGTCAGTTCATAATACTACTTTTATGCAAAAAGGACAGAATATTAATTAAATATTTCCGTGAAAAATATAATTGTGGTGCGAGAAAAATTGTAAATGAATTTCCTGAGGAAAATTGGCATATTGGAACGATAGGAAAGTTCTTAAGACATCTAAGGGAAACCGATGGGTCCATTGAACATAAACGTGGAAGAGGAAGGAAGCGAAGCTCGAGAACTGAAGAAAATATTGGTAGAGTAAGGGTTGCTTCAGGAAATTTGCAACCTGGCCAATCTCTTGGAACAAGGAAAATCGCAAAAATAACTAGGATTTCCCGTACGTCAGTTCGAAGAATCATTAAAGAAGGCTGTCATCTTGAAATATTTAAAGAAGTTTACTGTCAAAGACTTACGGCCAATGTAAGAGAAAAACGACTGGAAAGATTTAATTTGTTACTACGATTCCGCTCTCGCGAAGACATTAGAAAAATATGGTATTCAGATGCCACCTAAAAATACTCGAAATAATAGGGTATATTCTGACGTACAATTTAAGAAATAAATTACTTTAAAGCATCTTTTGATTGAAACAAGTCATTTCTCGAAAGGTGTAATGGTCTCTGTTGCAGTATCCATGTTGGGAAAATCTCGTCTGATTTTTGTTGATGATGGGGTAAAACCCAATTCAGAAACGTATCAAGAACAAATCTTGCAGCACCTATTACCAGAAATGGAAGATGTTTGTTACGATTACATTTTCCAACAGGATGGTGCTCCCTCGCACACTTCCCACAGTACAAACATGTTCTAGAGTGAAAATTGCGCGGATTATATTGAGCCAGAAATGTGGCCACCTAACAGCCCAGAATTAAATCCGATTTATTATTCAATTTGGGGAATTTTCGAACAAAATTTGTATGACGGACAACAATTTGAAATAATCGAAGCAGCTCAAAGAAATAATGCAGTTTGTTTGGAACAATTTTGAACAGGGTGCAATGAATGGGGCTATCAATTTATGACGTAGAAGACTTCAAGAAGTGGTAAACAATAATGGTGGCCACATTCATAATATTTTACTCTAAGTTTTAAAGTTATTAAACTGTTTTCATAAATGTGTTATTTCGTCGGTAAGAAGTGACACCTCGTAAATCACAATAACCTCATTTTACAGGAAACACAAAAAACGTTTCAAAAAAGAATTAAAAACTATATTGATCTCATTTAAAGCGATTCTAAATGTATTAGTTGTTACGTGACATTATATTTGATGAATATTATGTATTTGTGCTCTCACTAGCATTATTTTTTTGATATAGTACACATACGGGGTATCACTAGAAAATTACTAAAATAAAAGTATCGTTGGCTTTCACCCTTTGTTCAATTACTAATAGAAAAATAAACAATAATTATTAACAAAATCAAAAATAATCAAACAAAACCAAATTCTTTGAATTATATTGGAACCATTGGAAAAAAATCCGCTTCAATCGTGTGGTAGACTATCATAAAATGTATGACAATCTTTGGGAATAACTTTTTTCAACTCCTGTAGGTTGTCATATTTTTTTTCCTTCATTTTCAAGGGGGCGGTCTGAAGTTGTTTGAATTGTTTCAAATCAGAAACACTACGTCTGTTTTTGCGATGAGGCAGATCCTTAAATGGTACATTTTCATCATAACACAACTTGACTTTGATATTGCCGTCTGGAGTATATTTTATCATTTTTATGTCATTTACTGTTGGATCAATGATTTTTTTTCCTGGCCTAATAGATTCAAACTTTTTCTGACCATAGTCTTCAACAAAGTCAAACGAAATTGGCTTAACTTTATAAGGACCGTGGGGAGATGCGCTTCTAGCTTCGAGTGTTACTTTATGGTAATCACTTGGTAAATAAATATGTTTATTCTTCAGCCTCTTTTCAATGGTTGCGTGAACTGAGTCTGCTTCCATTTGTGTATGGCCTTTTTCGAGAAACTTCTGATAAATTGTCACGTTCTTAGCTACACTCAAAGAAAGCAAGGTATTAGACATAATAGAATTCTTGTTCTGATAGCCGCAGATATCACTCCAAATAATTACTGGTTTTATATTATCAAGTAAAACATCAAGTAAATAATCTATAATACAACTTGGAAACGTGTTTGCAGATAAGTCGGCGTCTGTTTCAGTAAACCAATAACAACGAGCTTGATGGGTTACATTATTGTAGACTGTGAAATTGTGGCAACTCAGCTTAGTTTTGTAGTACAAAACCGAGGCATTTAATAAAGGACACACCTTCACTGCTTGTACATTCTGGGTTATCACAATGCATTTGTCACTTGTCCCTTCTGTGGAATCTGCAACTTTAAGTTCTCTAGCCCTATTTTTTCTCTCAGTATGTTTGTCATAAGTGTCCTTATCTGTTGATCCTTTTTTGGAGCTTGAAATGAGATGTTTTTGTTGTCAACTATCTTATCGAATGTGAAGCGACACACATGACGTATGTTTTCTCCTTTGTCGTGGCAAAGCCTTTTGTATTCTTTATATACGTCCGAGATGTTATTCCCATAAATTGGTTCAATGTATAACTTATTTGTTGACGCTCTACAATAATGCGATGGCAGCTTCGGCATCGCATCTAAGAATTCATTTGAGATTGTTTTTGCTGCAGCAGTACTTGGAGCTGCAATGGAAAGTTTTCGGTTGCTACGAAGGGTGCTTGAAGATGGATGCATCCTAAAACAAATTTCCCCAGGGATAGGGTTGATCCACTCTTTGAGGCCAAATGTTGACAGAAAAAATTGTTTGCACGCTGTTAGAATTTCATCATTTTTATTCCTCATAGAATAAATGTAAGATGCTTTTCTTCGCGAAATTTCATTGGGAGTTTCGATTGTTCTTTTTGTAGGTGCCTTTGTAACCAAAGAAGAAATGTATACTTTCCTTTGGACCAAAACATGTCAAATAGGAGTTTTCTCTCAGCTTCACTCATTTTATTACAATCTCTTCTTTTTGATTTTTTGCATAGCTCAGAAGTACAACGTTGTCCCGTTTCTCGTGGTATTCGATCACCACCTCTTTTTACTTTCTCCTCTTTATTTCTCTTCCAGCCTACGTAAGCCTTGCCTTGTTCTCTCAATTTCTTATTTTTCATATCATGCCAACTTTCAGAACATTTTATTTTACGACGTTTTTTGGTAGCTGCTACATTTCTATCTCTGATTTCGTTGTCCTCTCTTTTTGACATTTGATCGAGATCTCTTACCCGTTGAGGCAAATCTTCCATCGCAGAATCTGAAGAGGCATAGCTCTCTCCATCAACCCAGTCAAAATCATTGCCATTTTCTTTTTCTTCACTAGAGCTTATTACCAAATCGTTATTATACTCGGTACCAACTGTATTACTTTCATGTTCTACATACAATGCTTCTACGATTATTCCGTTTTGGGCGTTTTCTGTTTGATATTCAGTGTTATTAATAATCATGTCATGCTGCAGTGCTGAAATAAAATGTACATTTAGTGAAAATATTTCATGCCACTATAAGATAACCTTTACCTTCCAGTGGCTGTAGCACATTTTCATATGTGAAAAACCATTCAGCAGCCTCCAGGACATCTTATGACAAAACTATATTATTAGTTAAACCAGTTTTAGACTCTTTTATATTTTCTTTTCCTTTGTTCTCTCAGCAGAGCAAAACCATTTTTTTACCACGACTTTCCATCGTCAATAGCCAATCAATAAAATCTTAAATTAACATAATTAATTAGCGAATGGTTTAACAGTTTTTTCAAGTATTTTTCTATTGTTGATAAAGTAATACTGAAAATACGTGTCATTTCAGAACAGATGCAGCCGCTAATGGAAGTGATAACTCGTATCTTCGTCATTATTTTTGTAGTTCACGGCATATCTTTTTACTAATTTATAACAACAAATATCAATATCTCAAATTATTGTTGGATTCATACAGTAAATATTATATCATGCATTAACCTTCAATACATCTTTGTTCTTTTGAAAATAATAGGAATTGCACAGGACACTTACCTATTAGCTGTTCACTACCACCTGACACACGACTGACACGAGAACTAACCTACATACGAGTTGTCACTTCAGTTTAATGCACTAACTTTCTACGAGGTGACACTACTCCCTCTTTTTCGCCATTAATACTGTTGTAATAGATGAGTGGAATCACCAGAAATATGCGTCTTGTCTTGTGTTTCTGAGAAATTTGGTACCGATAACTAAATTTGACCAATATTGTTAGTTACGAGGTGTCACTTCTTAACCGACGATTTGTTAAAATGTTATTCAATAAAAAAATGGTATTTCGCGAATCCCGTAATTTCGGAAAATTCCCTTTTTACTGAAGTGTTCTGGATAGTTTATCTACCGAAAAAGCATATTAGTACAATTTTGTCTAAGACAGTTTTCATTTGCAACGAGCTCAAATGCACTGTTATATAATTAATTAATTCCGACCCTGTACATTATTTTTCGTTTCAAATTCACAATCATGTTGAGGACATGTTAGGTTATTAGCCCTACAAAAAGAAATTAAATCGCCCAAAAAACAAAACAAAAATTTTCAAATAAAAAATTAGTCCTCTATTACGGCCCACAGTGTATATTGCATTGCTTTATGTAGAAGTTACAAAAAGTGAGAATTATATTCTTAATCAAAATATCACCGTTGTCAATTGCCATTTTGTCGTATCGCTCTTACCAACATTGAATGTTCGATAAAAAGTACATAAACAGTTTATCTCAAAATTTCATCAATATTTAGTCTTATCACTTCACTCCTGTTCAAAATTTGCTTCCAAGAGATCTCTCACGACGGTTATAGTTCTGCCAACGTATTCTCAACAAGCATAATGATGACCGAAATTCTATAAGGAATATTTATGTTCAGCGATGAAGCGACTTTTACCAGACGAGGGGTATTCAATTGGCGAAACAGCCATTATTGAGAAGAAAGAAGTCCGCATGCTCTGAAGGAAAGACATTTCCAACATGAGTTTAAATTGAATATTTGGTGTGGCATTATAGGCGACCAACTATTAGGGCCATATGTTCTGCGTCCAAATTTAAATGAAGATTCTTATTTTCTTATTTATTTTTTTTTGCAAAATACTTTTAGTGATATTTTGGATAATCTGTCACTAGCTGTAAGAAATAAAATGTGGTTTATGCAGGATGGAGCTCCACCTCATTTCCCTTTAGTTGTTAGAAATCATCTTAGTGACATATTTCCTCAACGATGGATTGGCAGAGGAAGTGATTTTGAATGGGCCCCAAGAAGTCCTCCGTATAACCTGCTTTATTTTTATTTTTGGGGACCTATAAAGTCCTTAGTTTATGCCAATGAAATTAACTCGAGTGATGAACTCTGGAGGAAAATACAAAATGCGGCTAACTACATAAGGGGACAGAATAATATGTTCTTTGAAGTTCGAAAGTTCTTTATTAAAAGAATTAGAAAGGGCGTAGAAGTCGGAGGAGGCCACGTAGAACATTTAATTTGAGTTTGCTCTTTTTATGTTACATTGTTTTTAATTATGCTTCATCGTCGAAATAGAAGCCTTAAGATACAAGTTTTTTATTCTCCGTTACTTGAAATCCCCTTCCGATACTCTGAACTGTTCAATTGCGCTTTTCTCGAAAACGAATGAGAATATCGTGTTTGAACAAGAATACCAATATTACGTAGAAATGATGTTTATGTCATATTTTCTAATAAAAATCACTAAAAAGTTTCGTCAAAAAAAGTTACAGTTAAGTCAATTTCATCATCAGAAATCCTTCACGAGGCTCCCCCTGGAACAAAATGTCAAATATTACATAAAATAATATTGCCTGTATAAAATTATGCATCTGTGCCGATTTTGATAACAATCGATAGATATACAGTGAAAATATTAGCAAAAAACGAAAAAAAAATTCAACTTTAACGCCCTTTATCTTTTTCTACGGCAATATTTTACTGAGGTATATTTGGTCCTATCGCCATATTTTGATCCAAACAATGTACCCTTAGCATATGTTCCAATAGTTATGAATCACCCTGTATAGAAATAGACACTTAATAATATTTTCTTTTCTTTTCAGAACCATCAAGATTCCGACCTACGTCCACCGATGAAAAAGAGAATCATTACTCCGGAGGAAAGTTTGACACGTCAATTATCGGTCCTTAAAAAAGCTCAGTAAGACTTTTCTAAAATTTAATTATATTTGAGATAAACTTCAACAATTGTCCATAACGTCCAGCCTCTCGAGTCTTATCGATATAAATATTTAAATATTAATAAGGAGGGGGTAAAAAAGAAGGACTAAAAAGAATACCTTTTGTTGGTATAAAGACTGACTGATTTAGTATTAAAAATATGATATATCGGCTGAAAGATAGTTCAGCAGCTGTATGAATAGATTTTGCTTTGAAGTATACCATAAATGTTGAAAACGGTTTAAATTTGTTAATTATGAGGTTCCTTTATTGTTATATCTTTTTAGTTAACAGGAATTTCAACTTTATTCTTTTATTGAAATTGTTTATGAGTTGAATTTTGTCAATAATATCAGTCAATCCCTGGTAGTTGAAAAGATATGACAATAGGACAATAATTATTGAAGATGGACAACAAAACAATATCATTGAACATATGAATTTTATAAATCTAAAGTGAACATATTTAAAATATTTTGTGAACATTTTAATAATCGGGTAAGGTTAATTAGAAATTAATCCAAATCTCAGTAACTGATTTTAAAAGTAGAGATAGTAAAATACGCAAACTTAGAGTAAAATTAAACATATTTGTGTAGATATTAGTAGTGATAGAAGCGTGAACGTTCCATCTACAATAAAAGGACTTCTTCAGGCATGAAAATATTTACTAAGTAAAACTATAATAAGTATAATAAAATATAATTCAGAATTATAAAAATAAATATGGTTGTATTTTTTCTGAAATAGCTTGATGACTGCTTAAAATCAAAATTTCCATTGACTGATAAGATACATATTAAAACGAAAGTCAATATTTTTATAAATTTTAAATGACAAAGGAATTAAAGAGGTGTATGATTGGATCTATCTTACATTGATATATCTAATGAAACTTTACTCTAGAGTTTTCAATTCTCACTCACTGAAATCAATTGGCTGATATGCATTACATCATCCTTTGTTTGACATTCACACATTTAAAGACACCTAATACTTTTTTTGATTCCCACTAATTTGTTACTAATTCAGAGTTCAATGAAAAATTAATGATAAATGTGATTTTGCTCCTACTTAAATATTGGTCTCTTGCTGTTATTAATTTGTCTCTCTAATACTGCGTCCACCTATATTGCTGTTGCAATTTTATTATATAATTGTCAAAGTTCTATTACATCTAGTATCAAAACTAATCACATTTTTTATTCTCATAGATTCTAAATAAATTTCTTTTCGACATTCTTCCTGGTTCTTCGTCCCTACAGCAAATCCATATTACCTTATCTTATGTTACCACGTCTGCGTTTGAATATTTCATGCTAATATGAAATGTTGAGGGCAAATCAAATGTAATCGGAGATTACATGGGATTCAGGATTAACTTTACGTCCTAAGAATGAGAATATGGTGACACAAAGGATTCCAGGCGTACAGAAAATTTCTAAGCAAATTATTGAAGATTGATAAAACCTGCACTTGGTTTTAAAATAACAACTGAAAAGCATCTCTATAGAGTTAACGGTATTTAATTTAATTTAATTTTATTAAATTAAACACTCGCGTAAATCCGATTTATCCTAGTATTGACCAAGATCAGCCAACAAAAGTGTGTTATCTCTCGCAAACTACGTTGTAAGCAGGTTGAGTTTATAAATTTGTAAGGATCTAATGGTGTCTAAGTGCTGTAAGTATCAGGATATCCTTTTACAGTTTCACAGATACAGAAATACTTCGAATGTATCATAATTGTTCTCAATGTTTTGCTTCGTCCTTGAATATCCCACTTCTTCGAATTGCATGTTTTAGATTTTCATTACCTTCTCACATTGTTGTCATTCATCCAATTTAATTTTTGATGTACCGATAAAAATCTTCTGTGACTTTCTAATAAGATCAAGTTTAGAATGAGTTATTTGGTTAGAATCGCTCGTCTGTTTTTGTTTTGACAATAGCCTTGTATTCTCTAGGAACAGTACATATATTTATTGGTACTTCACACTAATTATTGAGTGCCACGTTGGAATCAATGAACTATAATTATCTTTATGGTAATTATGTACTCATCAAGATTTTTATAAACTGTTTAGGGGACGTCCACCTTAAGGAAATTCCATTATATTTTTATAGTTATTAATCTTCTTTTTATGTAAATCTCTACTTAATACAAAGATGATCATAGTTTGTTAACAATTAATTGTCTGTTAAATAGCGCAAGCGTTTTTTATGAAGCCAAGTGGTCCATCATTGGCGCATATGTGCCTATGTCGGCCCCCCAAAGAAATAAAACAAATAAAATTATTTTAAAAGGTTTATTAAACAAAATTATCGTTGTACCAAGAACAAAGTAACATTGAATAAACGAAAAACATTTTTTTCTACATTCAAGCAAAAAACAACACTTTTGTGAAACACATTTAATGGAAAAAGTGGTTCTTTTTTGCACTATGCAACAAACTTTTTGTTGCACTCATCTGTCATTCTTGTCAGTTTTGTGATGATTTATGACAAACAAACATTCAAATGAAATAGAAATCCAGAGCAAGTGTCTGATCCTGCTCTAATACAGCAATTATATATGTATATCTTACTACTTAGTCTCAACGAGTTACAATTATTGCAAAAATCTTTGATTATTTAAAATTTAAATTATTAAGTACTGACAAGGTGGAGGCCATAAAGATACAAAAAAAAAGAAGAACGGTTACGTTTGAGTTCCTAACATATTATATTCTAATTTTCCAGTTTTTGCATGAATGTAGAAAAAATACTGTATGCAACTCGTGCAAAACGTGTTTTTGCACTCGACGTCTTGTCGAACTCGGCGTAAAGGCCTCGTTGGACAATTTCACTTTTTGCACTTGTTGCATAAATAACTATTTTTTGCTTTAACAAAACAGAAGAAACCAAAATTAAATGCATAATTCACAAATGAATGATTTGCAACGATAGCTGACATCAGCGCACTCATTGTGGAACCAAGATTGACAGTTCTGACAACTAATACACTTTTCTCTCGCTCGTGATTGAGAGTATAGCTCATTGCAGTAAATGCTGCTAGCATCAGAGTCGTCTTCTTCTTGCCCTAAATATTCTTCTTAGATGGATTCATAATTAGAATTGTCGTCATTTGAAATAACAAGTTGGCGTTTAACTGCCCTGCTTTGTTGTTTCCTTAGTTTCATTTACTTTTCATTCACTTTTACTTTAAGTTCATGCATTTCTGGTGTTGAATTCAAATGACCAGTTTTTCCACGTTTTCTGGCTTTTCCATGAGTACCAATAGCTACAGCTTCGGGAGGAGGTAAAACTTCTCTCACAGATATGTCAAGAACTGACGATGAAGACAAGTAATGACCAGATGTACTTGGTTGATCTTGAACCTCTAATTCCATTTGGTTTTCGTTGATGACAGCTGGATTCTCGGAAATCTGCTTATTAGTGCCTAAAGCTGGTGTAAACTGCCAGTCCTTAATAATATGGGGATTCAAACGATAGATGTCAGTCTTTTTAGACGAATTTATTGCATTTGATGGTACTGCACTTTTCGCATAGGCTTGATTGAGAAGACTTGCTATTTTAAATTGAATCACTGCCTTTCCCGGGCTTTGACGCAGCCATAATTGGATTTCTTGATCGAAATACATATGAAGAGGACGAGAGATTTCAACTTCCAATGGTTGAACGTGATGAGAGCAGTGTGTAGGAAAGCAAAATACAATTACACTATTTTCGTTAGCAAACTGCAGATATTCAAGACTTTTATGGCTACTGTGGCCATCTAGTAGTAAAAGCACCTTATTCTCATTAGAAGCTTTAGCGCTGGTCATCCAAACTTTTTCTTGTGCAAAAGCTATGCTACCAGCGGGAGCACCATTTATAAGCTCAGCGTTCATTCTTTGACGAGGGTAAATAAAAACAGGAGGAACGTAATTACGTATGGTATTAATTGCGCACACTACAGTTACGTGTTGCCGACGCTCGGCACTACTAAACGCACCAACTTGCTTGCGACCTTTCGCTGCGTAAATTTTCTGGCACTACTTCTGGACCGTAGTCAAACCTGACTCGTCCATATTGTATATATTTTCGGCGAGAAACTTGTGTTTCTCCATAATATTAGCTAGTGCATTGAAATAGACTTCGATATTAGGCTTGTTAAAATCCTGGGCTCTAGCTAATGATGTAATTTCCAGGCTCCTCAAAGATATTCGTGGATTGCACTTCAGAAATCCCCTGACCCATTTCCAACCTGCCATTTTTATTTCGCGATTGAAACCATGCTCTATTTTATTTTTTTCGGCTACTTCAAATACCATTCGTCGCAAATCTTTGGAAGTTGTCCCAAAAAACGTGTTTCCATACCAATGATATGACTCGCAATCTCCTGTTCGATGACTTTAGAGAAAATTTCTCTTCCACCTCCCGAATCACCCAAATCTGTTTAGTCAGACGTATTTGCAAGGTTGTTTTGGGAACACTGAACGTCCTTGCTGCCAACTTACAGCCTTGTATTGTGGTTTTGAACATTGAGCATAGCTTGTCGCATGTCAGCCTCGACCCATTTCTGCCTTTTCTTAAATGCCATATCTGCAAAACCAAGAAAAACTTCATTAAAATAGTGTAACTAATGCATTGCAAATGATGGACCCCTGATCCATCATAAGACACAGTTCATCATAGGCAGTAAGACATAATTCACTAAAAAATGCCAAGCTCTTTTATTCTTGGCCATAACCTCAAATTGTGCCCGACAGTTAACATGAAACAGTTTCTGTAAGTTGCAGTAACAAAAGCAGATTATAACTGAGCATAAAAAAATTTACTTAACATCATGCCAAGTTACATTGTTATATCAATACTTACCAGTTTTGACTTATTTTTTTGTTTTCACCTGAAAGACTTATATCCGCATTAACGATTGTAAACAACTGGTTTTAAACGTCAATCGTCCTCACCAAGATGTCGGTAGTCCGTGATGCGCGGTAAATTTGAAAATACAATTTGTGGTCCATCATAGGCAGGGGGTCCATCATGGGCACATTTCCCCTATTTATATTAATAAGTTATTCAGATATTCTAATTAGATTTATTTTATGATGTTAGTAAGAATTCATTCATAATTTTATCATCACCTGATACTAAACTATTATTTTAAATGTATTTAATTGCATGTTTATACCTTAGATACAATCTACATAATGGGTTACTTTATGCCCGTGCAGGCATAAAGTACACATTATGGCCCGCGCGAACATTAAGGCGAAAAAACGGTTTTAGATTAACTTATTATTTATTAACAAAACATTAATGCCCGTTTATATATTATTAGATTGTATTTACATAGAATTTGCAATTCTGGAAGGTTCCGCTGCAAAGTTTGACTCATGATTCATTGTCTGGGTTTCTAGTTTCTGTAAGGAAATGCAAGATCCACATGGTACGCTTGCCAAAATCCTTAAAATCTCATTTTTTGAGGATATGCTGTCCTCTAAATATTTTTTAGCAACTGTGGTACTCTTCCATCCACCATGGCGCTCCAGAATAGTCATACTTAGTTTAACTTCTGCTAAAGGAGTTGTCGACGTTCGACGTATACAATGACCAGTGTACTTTTCGGGGTTATTCATACTCAAATATCCCAATAATACAAAGACTTTTCCCAAATGTGTTTTTTTCAACAGGTTGTACAGTACAGCGGTCTTGTATGTAAGTTAAAAATAGTCTTTTTCTGAGCAGCCATGTGGCTGCAAAGAACTATAATCTCTCAAAATTTTATAACTCTTCATTTCATCTTCATCAACAATGGTGGAAACACGTTTTTTATCAGTTTTGGTTTCTGGCACCGTTACAAGAAATACTGATTTTCTATTATATGCATGTGTGACTAACATATCTACAAGTTCTTGCCGTCGTCGAAAATTTTTCGGATTGATCATTAAATTAATGTACCCCAACAGCAAAGTTTCGTTAATGTTTTCTACAGCATTTTCTGACATCCACTTCAAATATTGCTCATATTCTTTATCGTATGAGTCTCTGGATTTTCTCGGTAACAAGTTTTGCGTTGCCTTTTCAGCCTTTTTTGCAACTTCGTTGGGAAAATCAAAATCTTGATCCATTTTTGATTTTTGACTTTGACACATTAAACATCTTAATACTTATCTCCCTATCAACAAAAACGCTGACAATAATAATGTCTAGGAAAAGTCGTAAAAATAAATAATTGGTAAATGAAATAAAATTTAAAATAAAATATTTATTATTCCAAACGAACTGATATGACATAAAAGTTTTTATGCACCACGGGTACTAATACATATACCCTCCGGCGACTTACGTACCCTCGGCCCAGAGGCCCTCGGCTTTGTAAGACTGTCGCCCTCAGGGCATAATCATCTACTTAGTACCCTTGATACATAAATAACTATAATTCAGTTGTTACAATGTATTTTTTACAAATCAATTTTTTTACAAATCTATAGACGACAAACTTTTGTGTTAACATTCAATGTATTGAAAGCACTAAAAAATTGTTTACACCTCTGATCGTGAAAATGACTGATATCACTATGAATAATATTTATAACTACTATATTCTATGAGGAGGGGTACTTGAATATCTATCAAAATGTATAACAAATATTTCAATAAATAGGTATGTACAGCACCATATTTATTTTTATACGAAATTGACTAAACAAGATATGATTTCTAGAAAAAAATCAATTCAAATAGCTAAAATCATAAATTTTCAGAGAGCAACTATTTTATGGTCAATAACGTTTTATTTCCCAATATTTTTTCATTAAAACTGTCCTTTTTGTCATAAATTCATTGTTATAACTGTCAGAACTAGCATTTCTGCTACATGTATATTTTAATAAATTTAGAAATAATTCTATAGAAGTATATAGAGTCATGAATTTGAGTATGTGGCAAATATATTTGAAGAAATATAATAAATGTTGCTACTAGGAAATTCATAAATTACGGAGCTTTTATTTACCTATATTTCTTATTTACTAATATTAGTGCCCTGATTACCATATTCAGTAAACTTAGTATTAATATAAATTAAGATGGAACCGAGTTTAAATTAACTTTTAAACAGCAACCAATATTACTTTCAAATTGTTTATATCTAATATTTATTCTCTTAGTTGTTGTCAACTGCCAATTCACTTATTTGATTTTATTTTAAAGTCGTATCACAGTCGGATACATTTCACTCCAGTATTTGCAAGATGATTTTATTCCTGTTCAATCTATCAATCGTAGCTTTGAAAGAATACCCCGCTAAGCAAGCGAGATGTTTTATACGATAGGCCTTCTTTAATTTGTCAATCGAAAAGTATTATTCTAGTTTTGGTTGAGTTGAAGAATGTTATTTGAACTAATAGCGGAAGCAAATTTAAATAATTTTCTTTACTCAGTTTGAAACTTTTCTCTAGAGTACGAGTTTATTTAAAAAATATTCAAATTTCATGTCTCTCTGGTAAATATCCATAAATATGAATGCCTATTTTTACGAACGCTGCAAAATATTATTTATAAACCATACTAAAATTTTATTGAATTACTGTTTTAAATGGAACTAACTGTTTCTAGATAATTCCACAATATATTGAAAAAAATGTTAAATATTCTAAGAAATTTTTTCAACAGTAAAAACACAAGAGCTTTTTTTTTATCGGATAAATTTCTCTTTGCAACGAAACAGTTTTGCCAATCACTAATTTTACGAGAAAAACTGACATGATAAAATCGCGACACCGAAGGTGGAGCGATTTTATCTAATGTCAGTTTTTCGAGCAAATTTAGTGATTGGCAAAACTTTGAGTCAAAGAGGAATTTATCTAATAAAAGAAAAGCTCGAGTGTTTTTTGGCAAGATAAATTAACGACAGAATATATGGATGAACAACAACAATAATTGCGACTCATTGTCATTGTGTAAAAGTGACGTCCGCTTACTAGATATTGAGGAAGAGAAGTTTTTATCGCGATAAAAAAGGATGCACCTTTTTTATCGATGGCAAAGTGACAATAACATTTCCAGGTATATGACATTTTAACATTGGAGTTAATTTATCGATTTTAAATATCATCGTAACAATGACAGAAGTTACACATGAAAGTTTCATTAAAAACAGTAATATAAGTAGATTCCGCGAACTAAGGGTCGAGATAGTAAATTTCATTTCTTGAATTAGGTTTCAGCTGCACTTTTTAAATTATAGTACTGTCCATACATAAACAGGAATAAAATAATAGTCTACATTAGTTTCACGACCAAATGGCGTCAATGTATTTATATGTTGAATGGTATTGTTTTTGCTAATAGGTTTTTAGAGCAACGTTTTTAATAATAAATAAAACAAAGATTAAATATATCATATAACTCCACAACTCTAACACCAAATACGTAATGTTCAAGAGACGTACTTGTGTTAATTTGTCCTTCCAAAGACAAGTCACCATATATTTAATGTTTTATGATTATTGTTTTTTGTTTTATATATTAGGAGCGTTTTATAACTAATAAACACTTAGATTAGAAAATTCATTCATGCGCCTTAGCTAACTAACTGTACAAGGTAAACCATAACTATACCTGCTTAGTCATATACATTGTATAAAATAGAAACAATATTTCTATATAAAGCTAGTAGATTAATGTTGTTAACCTAAACAATATTTTGTCGTAATATTCATTAGTCGGTTCAAAGTCCATGTATTGTAAGATTTCTGGAACATTTGTAATGCCAGACGCACAAGAACGTAAAAGCGAATGATATCTAATAAAACAACTCGCTGGTTAACTTATTGCCATGATTTTAACATCAAAGAAATTCTTAGAGGAGAAGTCTGATCAAAAATGTCTTTTTTATTCATTGATATATTGATTGAAGAAAAAGCTGAAAGAAAATTACTTGGTTTATAAGGCATTTACTGATTGACATATGCATTACGCAAAACCAAAATATGTATCCAAATTAACTGTTGAATCTGCTTCTAATAAACTGGTTATAATAATAATTTCTTATGTCATATTAGTTTCTTCCCATTCAATTATGAAATTCTTATAGGTAATCATGGCAAGGCATTATTTTGCACATAAATCACCATCGTATTTTTTATGCTTCTAAAAATTTGGGCAGCGGGTTGTCTATTCTCGTTATTGTATGCATCATACATCCACTCGGAACTAAATTTTTTCGTCATCTTCTCGAACAAATCTTGAATTTTCAACATTTGGTTGATCATTTGATGTAAATGCATCAGTAAAGATAACGTTTATTTAAACTTTCAACTACCGAATCTAAAACAAAGTTGGTGTATTTGCGTTAGCGTTTGAATATACTGATTGAGTAATATTTATATTATGCCTTTGGTGAAAGATTCTTGATCTGGATTCACAAAGATTTGTTATCTTGAGGTATTTCGGAGTATATTCTGATTTGTAGTTTTCTCTGACGTATACGTTCTTTACGACGTAAAAATTTGTCAGTCCGTTTCCTATACATCCATGATTTACAAGATACACCCAAGTTTAAAAACCAAAAATATTGTGTAGGTTAAAGATTGATAGCTTTATATACGAAACATATTTAGGGTATGTTCTGTGCAAAGGTTAGTTCAAAACGAATAGTTCAAAGAGTTCTGTACATTTCTACAGAGGGAATGTTACTATTTTTTCTTCGAGTTGCAGAGGAATTCTGTGATACAGAGAAACAAGGACTGTTGCTTCAGGTAGAAATAGGTATTTTTCAGTGATGTAGACAGAGGTTAGCTTATGTAACATGTATTATGCTTTAAGCTACATGTTATAGATTCTTTTATAAAAATTCTCTAAACTTAAAATATAAATTTAGAATTTTGAATGTTCTTAAATTATAATTGATGGAGATTATAAAACACTATCTGCAACAAGTATTGAAGATATTAATGATAATGCTCTCTACCCTGTCTACACCAATGTTATCTTTTCAAAGTCTCAATTAGAAAATAGTCAAGTGTCTATGTCAATTTTTAAAAACATGTCATTACATTTATGTCAGTTACAGTCATTCATTCTAAAATATATAATAACCTTCCAGTAAACAAATAGTCCATTCAATTATGAATAAGTATGAATGAAAG
The DNA here is from genome assembly GCA_963921935.1 of Galeruca laticollis. Taxonomy (NCBI): domain Eukaryota; kingdom Metazoa; phylum Arthropoda; class Insecta; order Coleoptera; family Chrysomelidae; genus Galeruca; species Galeruca laticollis. The sequence goes on along the minus strand of OY998179.1, from coordinate 50,308,259 downwards.
GAAAATGTAATGGTTATTGCAATTGTTAGTTTCTTAGGAGACTGCAAATGCATCTCCGTTTCTTAATCTCCCGGTAGACTTTTAGACACTTTCATCTCGGGTCCGCTGGCACCATTTGAAATAATTACAACCGAGCGTGAAATAACCAAATACCGTCCGATTTAGGCGGAGAACTCCTGGGATTAAAACGGTTAAATAACTTTGCCAGGACAGAGTTGATCTTTTTGTTCAGCCTCGTATTCAAATGTACTGCTCACTCTAAAGCGAAAGTCGAGATAGGGAACTGAATAAATTTCGGTACCAACAAATTATAAAAAAATATAATATATATTTCACTATATAAATATGACCCCCAAAAAATGCTACACACTTATATACAAATTTTTTAATCTGTGAATGGACCTTATGATTTCGTCTCTACTGCGTGAGTGACCTACCTCACTGCAGGAATAATTGTCTGCTAAACAAAAGTACTAATCGACCGCTGCTAGTTTCTATTTGTCGAATGTCATTGTACTCTACTTGAATAAAATGGAAAAAAAAGAAATAAATTCTGCTGATTTGATAATCTTAGCGATGAACAGTTCAGTATGTACTAACAAAAATTCAGTGTTGCAAATTTTGCTTCCGCTCGAATAAAAATAATTTTTTTTTATATTCTAGTAGAGATGATTAATTGATATGACCGCGTCTACAAGAAATTTACTTAATTGCTGTGAAAATTTAACGATAACCTGCTTTTACGGAGACAAAATCATACACTACGGGTGAACGATATAAATTACAATTGACCTCGTTTCTAATTTTAGCTACCACCTATCTACGGGGTGGATGAGAACTATGTAACAAAAAAATATCTAAACCCTGTTAGGTTACATACACACAAAAAAATCGTTCCTACTAATCGTGTGTAAAAAATCTTAGTATAATATCCCATCATACAATAAAATAGAAGATATGATTTCGCGCATGCTGGCTCTGACGTCACGCCGAGAGTGAACGCCTTGAATTAGTTTGCAGTTACATTATTGGATATGTTTGTGTCGGTTAATTTTACATTTTTATTGTTGAAAATTAGCAAAAATTAGTCAAAATGAGATGTGTAGTTTATGGTTGTGATTCAGACAATCACGTGAAAGGCTTTGCAGACGATGTCAGCTTTTTTACCTTTCCAAAAGACAAAAAAATGATACAGGAGTGGATCCGTTTGTCTAAACGCGAAGATAAATTTAATAATATAATAATAATTTAATAACATAGAATATTAGACCATATAATTAAGCTGAAATTGAAAGAAAAGTCACTAGCTCCTCTTGGTAATCGTAGAGATATGTTGGGGGCTATATTTATATTTAAACTCCTAAATGGGCAGGTTGATTGTGCGGATCTTTTGAGTCATATGGGGATTAGCATTCCTTGTCAGGGTCTTCGCCATCAAGTTACCTTTCACGTGCCCTTTCATAGAACAACATATGGTGCTGAGTCTTATAAATAGATATCTGTGCTTTTTGAATAGCTTTATTTTTGATAATTTCAATACGTCTTTGGGCCAGTTCAAATATTGCTTAGAGCTGTGATTTGTTGAATTATGTTGTGTTCTCAATTTTTTTTATTTATATAAGTATTGTTTATTACCTGTAGCTACATGGAAAGTGTTATGTATTTCAAATTAATTGGTTATGCTGTATCAGTCTTTATACATGTCCTTATTGTATTATTTATTGTTGTATTGTATTCCCGTGATAAATAAATCTTTTCTTAAATCCAAGTTCACAAATAATATTTTTAAATAATAATTTGATATTTTGTTATTACCAATAATAATTTCATTATTATCATTATTATTCTGAAGAATGCTCCACAGTACCTGAGTTGTACTTTATTGTTGTTCTGTAGTATACTTATTTTGGAATAAACAACCGATTAAGTATTAAAATTTGGTAATTGTTTTATTCCTCATATTTATTTACAAATTTAAATGTTTAGAAAATCATGTAAAAAAATCCAAAAAGTATAATAATATATTTTTTTTTGTATCAGTACAGTGATTATTTACTTTACGAAGTGAGCAAACATATTTCAATCAGATCTTAGAATTATTGTTTTGCTCTGGTAGGCTCTCCGATTCCATATAACACTTTTACATGAATTCTCTTTGCCTTTATAATACTAATAATATCTCAATAACCTGAACCATCCTCATTCTCCTTCAAAATGCATTAGCAACGCATAATACGCAAGTTATATTACATCAAATGCATTAGCCCGCGCTCACGGTTTTAAATTGTACTCTCTGCGTGACGTCATGCGCGCAGCGAACGATATTTCGAACGGCTAGAGATCATATCTTCTATTTTGTTGTATCATGATAATATCCCATACAATAAAAAATATATCTATAAAACTATCGGTGCAGAAATTATGAGCCATGACCTACATATTTAACTGAATCTATGAACTTGTCCGATAAAAAATTAAAAAAACAGGTTATATGTTCTATCTTTGCAAACATCTGTTATCAATATCAAGGTTAGATCAGCGCACACAAAAAAAACTTTCCCAATGAATCTTAGACGTGTTGAAAAACTTACGATGTGGGAACTTCATTTCTCCTGTCTCTATTTACCGACTGATTTCGATATTTATCTATTACGGCGAAGACGCTAAATTTCTAACACACGGTGTCGGGATATGTTGGTTAACGGTCGGAGAAAAATTCACTCCATATTGCTCCCAGCGGGGTAGCTTTCACTGTCAATTGTATCTGAGTATCGCTTTGATGCCCTGACACAACGGAGAGAGAAATTCTCCCTATAAATCCATGAACACTAAAAAAACTTCCGTCACCGTGACAGGGAAGTACTTTTTCCTTTCGTGTTTTTGCCCTACTCTGTGCCCTGTCTGCTCTGAACTCACTTTTTATCATTCCCCCAAATTTGTTCGGGATTTTGTGCTGAATTGCAAAGGTTGCATATTTTGTTTTTGAGTGGCCTCGATTTTTATTAACTAACCGTTTGTATATTGTTATATTGTTGCAGAATGTTATGGTCCTGTCTCATTTTTGTTAAACAAAAAGTATGTCGAATTCTATTTTTATTATATTTGAAATGAAACATATATTCTACCGTGTGTTATGAAAGTTACTGATTTAATTTTTCCCTATTTAGTATTCGCATTTATAACAGTACTAATTTTTTGGTAAATTTTTGTTGCTTTGTTCGTACATTTTGAGCTTGTTATTGATATGTAATAGTGTATTACGTAACGTGTGTTGTAAGAAGCATTCTACGCACGTACGGAAAAGTTACGCACGAAGCCGCGTAGCGGCGAGTGCGTAATTCTGTGAGTGCGTAAAATGCGTTACAACACGAGTTACGTACTATACTTTACCTACGACCCACATGTACTTGTGTTTATAATCTTATTAGGGTATATAAAGTACAAGTAAAAACGTACGTCCTCGATGCCCAGCCAAGTTTTATAAAAGTCGCTCCTCGATGCCCAGCCAAGCATCTTAGAAGTTCACCCTCGATGCCCAGCCAAGTTTTGTCGAAGTCCGCCCCAAGTAGTATTTATATTTATTAAAAATGTATGCAGAATTACCGGAATTGCATAAAATAGCGTATACACCTCTCGACTAAAGTGACATTAATCCCTTAGGTGGATTACTTCCCTCAGGAATCAAAAACCACCCGCGGGATTAAATGGGCCACTTAGTCGCTTGGTGTATAATATACTATTGTTTACTAATATGAGATACATTCAGACAGCTAAATGATGCGGATTGAATGAAACGGAACCAATTATCATATAATTCCAAATAACTCTTACTGTTAGATGCAATCTCATATCTAATAAATGTTATCTACCGTTTATATATAGAATAAAATTCAACGTTAAATATCTAAGTAATACATTTTGAATAAAATGGCTGCGACTATTGACAGTTGCTAAGTGGTTGCTATGGAAGCCGTGCGACTTACTTTACAGCCGTGCGTTTTGTTTTACCGTGCGTAATAGACGTCTTACATTGATTGCCGACTGTGTATTTGATTCTTTATACTAAATTACCCTGTAAACAATATCATTATTTCAGGTTATGAAGATCTATTATGATACTGTTAAAATATAATTTCCCACGAAAAATCGTCAAACATATAAGATAGGACACGTTCCAAAATTTGCCATTTTTCTCGCATAAACGTTTTGTTCATCAAAAACTCGTAAAATTTTGTTAGTTTCATTTATTTCAATATTTTATCATTTATTTTTTCATATAAACACTTCTGTATTGATTTGTAAAATATTATTCATTGTCTTCGTAGTCTATTATGGTTTGACATTTTCTTTGTACTTCGGTATTATTTTACTGAAAGGTAATTAGAATGAGTGGGAAAATTTCCTGTAACTGACAGTTAGTACGTTTGTAATTAATGCTTGAAAACTTACACACAATATGTTCTAAATAATGGAATAATACAAGAACGTTGACGTGTCAATTATATCTTCTCACAAAAATTGGATGTAAACTTAAAAAAGTACATTGATATCTCTTCCCACTATACTTTATATGTGTAATATTCGTCTTTATTTCTATACATTAACGTGTTTCAATTTTCAAAATTTTTTTCGTAAGTACCAGCTCAATTTGTCTGGGATTTAACAATTTATGATGACTTCAATTATATCCACTCATTAGAAAGATCAATAATAAACCTTGTAATTCAAAGCCTTGCATCTTTTCTCGCGTACTACTTGTCAAGAAATAAACAGCAAACGCCAGTAAATTATAAGAGCCCTCATACTTATTGCATGTCGAAGCGGGTCACAGTGAATAAATAGCTTTTTCTTCTATTTTAAGGACCACTTAAGGGGAAATCGATGGTTAAAAAAGCGTATACCTTTATTCTTTTGTTTCTATATTAAGCAAAGGAAAATAACCGTTTCGTGACACGAGTCTCTATTTGAGGAAATACGGGCATTATTTTCATTTTAAACTTTAATTGACAAATTATAGTCAATCTAGGACTAAAATTTCCATATAAAGTCAAATGATACGGAAATTTTTCATTACGATTCTAAAAATAAGTTTGTATGTAAATTGATAGGTAGATATAGGACATTGAAATCGAAAATTATAATTTCTATACTTTCTTCATTATGGATTATTGATATTGAATTATTGATTGTTCTGTGTATATTTATACTTTTTATACAATGTCTAAAAACATAATTTCATTGAAAGCGTAATAATTTGAGAATATTTACCAAAATTATATTTGTCAGTATTTCCAAGTCAAATATAAACTACTCTCGATTTAATATGGAATACCACAAGGAAGTGTACTCGACCCGTTTCTATTTTTAATTTTGACTGCTGACATATCAATCAATGACCACTATATATTAATGGCAATATTTGCGTACGACACTTTATTAGTATCAAATATGGATGAAATTATTAAACGCTTGAAAAGACAATATCAGAAGACCTTGCTGTGAGGTTTGTTCCAGGGAGCCGTCAGTCAATAGTCTGCCTCAAGCTCACTTCCATCATTTTTAGTTATTATTTCATTAGAGTAGATTGTAAATTAGAAAGAATGATAATTGAGTAGTACTGATGCCTTCTCATAGTGCTTCCATGAGTCAAATTGGCTACCACTTTTTAATAACACTTTCTATTAGGGACTTTTCCTTCTTCTTTTTTTCTAAACAATCAATTGCACACAAACATATTATTTATGCTACTGCGTCATATTATATTGACAGATCTAGCTGTGAAATATATTCCAGAATAAACTTTACCATATATACGACACTAATCTTGAGATGACAGGTATTATTCTAAGTTAACATAAACATTCCCAGGAAAATCTACTATTATAATAGAAACAAAAACATTTCCGCATTGAATGGGATCGCGTTGAGGAATTTATCACGGATCTATGATAATACTGTAACAAAGAACAAGATAAGAAATTGCTAACAATTAATGGAATCTGCGCATCGTTAGATTATTGTAAACTGGTCACTGTCAACTAACGAACCATCTTCATATAATTAAGAATGAGAATCAGAAAATGTGACAGTCAATAACGTTTTTTGACATTCCTATCAATCTGTGTTCAGACATTACTGGCTAATGTCACACTGTCACTGTCGCACTACTAAAGCAGTAGGCTGGTTAAAGAGTTTAAAAAATGTCTACGTTTTAAGGACATCCATATAATCAGGAGATTATTGTGACTGATAGAAATATTCAAAATGAGGCTAGTTCAAACACTGATTTTCTCCATGTTCCGATATGGGGCTGAAACTTGGACGATCAATGCAGCGACAAAAATATGCGTTGGAGATATGGTGCTGGCGGCGCATGCTCCGAATTCCGTGGGTAGCGCACAGGTCAAAGGATTCAATCCTTGGAGAGCTGAACATCCACAATAGACTCTCTTCTGTGACGTGCTTCCTTTCCTCAGAAGAATTACGGACGTCACATGACACCCGCGGCTTTACTATCTACCAGATTTTCACGGGCGCCAGATTTTTGGGATGGTTTACTCCACCGAACTCTCGAAAATGGTAGCGTTAAGAGTTACCAGGGTAGCAACAGATGGAGGTTGAGTAATTCCAGGGGTCTGTTGTTCTCGACCTCTATGCCGTGCGAAACGGGAAACAGGCTTTAATTGTTTACAACTGTCGGAAAATGAAACTACCTGTGCTTTATAAAATTTTACAATTTATTTCGACTTCGAAATAATTTGGGAAAAGGAAAATAAAACGAACCACGTAGCTATATATTTAAAATAACTAAATATTGATGAAAACCCTTCAGTATTTACGATTTCTTTTTTGCAACCCAGACCAAAGCACTTTATTACAGAATAAATGTTTTACGATTACAAGCCTAACGTGCAAAGCTTTAATAGTTTTCGGCGATTGCCGGTGAAAATCAGTGAAAATTTACTAGCAGTACGGTGAAAATTTCACAGAGAAAGCGTTATCAAGGCACTAGCGGTGTTTTACGGGAGCGTTTCTTGGTATTTGTGTACGCCTTAGAATAGAACGGTGGTAACTAATAAATTTCCCTCGGTTTTTGTGCGGATATTAACCCGGCCGTTGGTGCTAAAATCACTCGCGTAAAGATCAGTTAGTCGGCAGAATCCGAAAACCTCTCCCTGGCGAACCTGCTATGGTAGCGAACGCTCGTGAGATTATTTCGTTTCACGTCTTGGAAAACCCTCGGAGGATATCCCTGCTAGGGCAGCGAACACAGACGAGGCTCATCCAAGTTGCCTATTATCAAATATTTAAAGTCGCTCTACCAAGGCCTATGGTACTAGATTGAGCAACCCCCGAAATACTTTGAGAATCCCTCAAGAATATACCTGCTTTGCAGCGAGGATACTTGAAGGTTTCCCAACGGTATTTCCTTTCCCTAGTGTTGTATACCGGAATCGGGATTCCCGAAAAACCTTGAAAATCCCCCAAGAATCTACCTTCTTTGCATCGAGAGTGCTTGGGAGTTTCCCAACTATATTTCTTTTCCCCTAAAGTTAAAACCAACAGTAAATTCTTACTTCGGAATTGGACACAAATACGCGGAAAATCACTCAAATTAAACAAGCAGTAAGCAAAAATAAAATCTATTAATACAGCTACGAAAGACGCTAGGAGCAAAATGAATTTAACACAAGAAGAATGATTTATAAAATAATTTCTAAATTCACTTACCTTGTTGGCGAAAATCAATCGGCGTTTCGGAAACGGCTTAAGACGGCGGAACTGTAAGAGCACAGAACTAGGAGCTACAGTGCTAAGAGAGCAAAAGAGACCTATTCCGTCCCGTTTGCCGGTTTTATACATTCTTCCCTCGACCCCACTCAGGAGGTCCCCTACTTAACAATCTTAGGAACGACGCCGACTGATTTGCGCGAACGGTACAGTAAGCAATACATATTCAATATATACCGGATGTATCCAAATCAATATACATATTTAAAATTATTAACAGCAAATACATTTACAGCTTTTGATGAAAGAGGGGTGTATAAGTAAATAATAACATAACTTAATAATAATACTAATAAAATGAAAAACTACAATGAATACAGTGGGATGTCAGAACGAAAAAATAGTAACATCGTTACAACTTGCCTAGCGAGTATATTGATATTTTTGGATACATAACACGAAGAGATGATAATAATCTGGAGAGGTTGATAGTTTCGGGAAACAGATAGGACCGAACGTCTTGAGGGCGCTTACCAACCCGATGGACTGATCAGATTCAAAGGGCCACCGACATCTGATTCTACGGTTATGTGACTGAAGCCCTGAATCAAAATCAATCGATAGTTATAACGGCACAAGTTGTCAATGATCACGATTCTCAGTAATGAGAGCACTACCAGAGGATATACCGTAAAGGGACTTGAAATATTTGAAATGTAGTCATACAGGCGCATCCTTATAATTAGCTGGAAGGGCCATGTTACGAACATAGAGATCCTTAAAATATTGAGGTAAGATGAAGAAATCATAAATACCGTGCAGATTAGAAAGCTGTATTTCTTTGGCCATATCATCAGAGATATATGATATGTTGCATCATTCAGGGAAAAGGTGGTCGAAGACGTGGACCTGGTAGAAGAAGGACATCATGGCTGAGATAATGGTTCGACAGACAGCCAGTCAATTTTTCGAATCAGCTGTATTATTAAAGCAATAGTATTCTTTTAAATGGAACTAACTGTTTCTAAATAATTTCACAATACAATGTTAGCCAACATGATTACTAACATTTGTTAAACGGTAAACGGATATGGCATGTAAATAACAAGATAGGTATTTTTATTCTATTGTAGTGAAATCTTATTTGCTCTATATGCATAAAATATTAAACGCATCTAGGGTAATGTTTATGCTTTAAGTTGACAAATTCAATAAAACTGTTCTATATAATTTGATTTTGATCTAATGCAAAAGTTTCCGGTTACCTACCATTTTAAGAAAAATAAAATAATGGAACTTTTAGCAACTGAAACTTCCCAACTTTTACAAGACCGTTAATAAAATTACTTGATGTAGAGTAAGTAATCTGACTTTTAACAACGAAATTGAGGTTTATATAGCTTTATTTCACCCACCCATAATGACTAGTCAACTTAATAAAACTTCATGTACACATTTTAATAATCAAGATATGTCGCCAATTGTTGCCGCTACGATGAAGAACATTTCTAATTATTTCAGCATCCAGAGTAAATCTGGATTAGGGAGTAGGTGATAATAAATATTCTAAAGGTGTTGGTATAGGTTTGGAAAAAAGTTCGTGGTATATTTTCGGATTTTTTATCAATTATGGTCCACAGTTTTTTTCTGACTTTTTAAAAAGCTATACCTATCTAAACTATAATTTATTGAAGCTGTTACTTGAAACAGGAGACAGTTAGACAGTTAGGAATGAGCAATATATGTAAAAAATGCAGAGAAACACTGCAATTCAAACGTCCGCCATGGACGTCTCATATTTATTTCAATTTTCTACGCTGACAGTACATTTCACCCTTTCTGAATATAGTTTTATTGCACATCAGAAAGTCTTACAATGGAACAAGTATATCACCAAATTCCTAACAATTCTGAATTCAATCTGGATTAAAGCTGTTTATTATAAATTTCGATTAATAATAATAAGAACGAAAATGAAGGCCTGAGATACCGTCAAAATTAATACAGAATTGTTCAAATACGGCAAAAATAAGTTATTATATATAAATATTATTTGATGTGAAAAAAGGTACTTACGTGTTTAATTTGATAAAATTATGGTTATTAAACAAAGTGTTATAACTAGAAAAGACTATCAATGTTGTTTTGATTGAAAATGGGTAGAAACGTTGAGTAAAAAACAACCGAAAAATCTACGATTTTAAACATGCCCACAACACAGTGAAATTGAACGAGCAATATATACTTTGAAGAACATGAAAAGTAAAGTGAAAAGAGACTGTTAAGTCGAATAAATTTGGACAGAGAGATGTACTGAATGAGTCCAATGTCATCTATATTCTAAGTTGGCTAGCAGAAGTAATGCGAATATCATTATTAATAGGTCTGATCTTATTTTTCTGAAAATGAATCAGAGTATGGCTTGAAATTCAAAATGTTTCTAGAAAACTATATATGGCAGCAATCAAAAATGCTTTTAGTACTAATGAAGGAAATATATCAGATGCACAGGAGCTTAATTTTGGAAAAATGACTGGAGAAATCATAAGTGGAAAGAAATAATCTGAAAAGTAGAAGAGGCTATCTACTAAAGATCATTAGATGAGTACAGAGATTATTGAGAGTATAATAAAAAATTTGCAGGAAATAAGGACAGACGAAATGAAAACAACATATGAAAAGATATGAGAAAGACAATTTTGATGTTAAATTTATTGAGACAGAAAGACAAACTGCAGATGTTAAGGTAGCTCTGCTTACTGTTTTCAGTGCCTAAATATATACCTCCAAAGGGAATACTGAAAATTATATGGAGAAATGAAAAATTATTAAATCCAAATGCGAAGAAGTAAGTGAAAAAACAAAACCATCTGGAAAAACTAACTACAAAGCAGCTTAGGCATGTTGGAATTATATATCATTATTAATATTAGTCTGCAGCTTCCATTTAGTGTGAAAAAATCAATCAATATGTCTATGAATGAAATATCGAATGACGAAAGTTTGGAAGGGTTACAGGCGAAGTAAAACTTTGCCAAACATTGCAGTGGTGTAAAGACCAGTTACGAGTTGTTTGAAATTTATTTCCAAGAAGGAATCTGACACGAAATATAGGTCTGCTTTGAAACAAACTCAATTAAAATTAAAAGACAAAATTCGAAGTGGTTCTTCCACTCGCTTCTCCGAATCACGAGTATGTGAAGTGCCATAATGAAGTGATCCACCTATCAATTTATCATGCGAAACTGTTAACGTAGAATATACAAACAGTATAAGTATAAGTGTTAGTGTGTACATAAGTGGAGTTTTTTAAACCTTTTAAGTTGTGTTAAATTTTTGCCCCAATTATAAATATTCGCTAATATATACCAAAAATATACATTATTTATATGAAAAAAATTTCTGAATCTTCAACTTAAAAATAATTCCAAACTTAACAGCTCATTATTATTTTATTACACACATAATTGAAAAATATGTTTCAATTTTGATATAACTGAGACTCCTAAACTCAGTTAATAATATCAGATCTCATTTTATGATACTTCCGTAAAAGTTTTCCTATAAAACTTTACGACATTTCAGATAATTGCAATCTAAAGTCCGCGTGGAGAATAGAAATAGTATTTCGTCAACAAAAATGTTATTCTCGACAGCGAACTAGATTACAACAATCTATCTCAACTTTTTCATATATAAATTGGAATAAATAAAGTCAATAGTAAATTGGTATGAATATATGTATAGGCCTACTCAACATCGTTCGTTGTTTCTTGAAATGTATATTCAACATGTACACAGCTTCACTAAATCTCATTAAACCTAAAACTTTGCATACTTTCTCGTCTTCTTGAAGACCTATGTCTTGAAATTTCATTTTATACTATACACTAAAACTTCCATCATGTGTATTCAAAATTTATTGCTACTGTATTCAGATTTTATGATGCCTTCAACTTACTTTACCTTTTACTTATCTGTTTGCTGTGTTGACAACAGATAGTAAATTCAATACTATCACTATAAAAGAACTTTATCAAATGTTCTTGCTATATAGAGCAAAATACGATATAAACCCCGAGGAATAAAATGTATCGAGACACAATATATCCTCTGAACTCAGACATGGACGTCTACGAGTATGTTCCCAATTCCCTTCTGTATTGTACACATTTAGTAGAAAGAAGAAATTTGTCGTGAATAAAGGAGTGAAAACAATGACAGTTTGAATCTCTTTTTGTTTGTTTTAATAATGAACAAAGTAATGAAAACGGTCGAAAAAAATATTTAAAATCACAATTATAGAACAAGGAAACAAAGAGAATTAGTTCTGAATGTCGATTAAACTATTTACGCGAGAAAAAAGGTGTATCGGAATTTGAAGCTACAAAAGAATCATCTGCTGGTGCTGATGCTAATAGAGACTTCATGTTCATCACTAAACACTATAAGAGCGATGGATCAAGCCGTTATATCAAATTTTAAATGAATGTTTGAAAGAAACATACTGATGTGATAAACAATAAAGAGGTTTTTGAGAGAACTATCGTATTATAACGGTTATAGAAAACATAAATCTTTCTTGGAATGCAATAATGGAAAAATGTTTGAAAGTGGTGTGAAAAAAATGGCAGGATCCAAACAAGTAGAATTTCACTAGAGACTCTGTTGTTAATATGATTGAACGTTAGCAGATATGGATCTAGCAGGATGGTGCCCCATGTCAAAGCAGACCGTGAAGTGATCCTAGTGGCTGGAGAAATTTGGAGCTATCTTCCTAACGTTTGGCTAGAGTTCTCCTAGAGTTTTACTAAAGTTCTCCTAGAGTTTGGTTAAAGTTCTCCTGGAGGCTGCCGAGCAGCGAATGAATAAAACATTACCTCAGTACAATTTTAATTAAAAATTTGTTGATTCAAGCCGTGTTATACACAAAATTTAGAATGGGAACCAAGGGCGTAGCCAGGATTCATAACAGGGGGGGCAAACCATGGTACATGGTCGTCCAAAATGAAAAATTTTAGGATAAAAAGGAAAGGCAAATGAAAAGAAACTTTGAGATTTTAATTATACTTAAATTAAACTAATAACATTTTTCTTGGGTTGAAACTAAATTTATCCAAACTTTTCTTGACTGTGCAGTCCTAATTTTTCTTCAAACATTTTCGATGCACACTCATCAAACACAACCCAGTGAGTCTGTCATCACCCATTGTACTCCTGAGCCAGGTTTTTACCCTTCGTATGGTAGTATTGAACGATCTTTCCACGGTAGCAGTAGTGGATGGGAAAGCACTTAATATTAGCAGTGCGTGCCTTTTTACAGGGAAAAATCATTAGCTTCCTCCAAAAGTGCAGCCATTCCAATGTCCTTTAATTTGACTTCTGCTAAATTGTTTTTCTTGTACCACAAATCTAATTCTGCAGAGACATCACCCAACTTATAAAATTCCATGAAAGATTCTGCATTATTTTTGAAATCTTTTGAAGCCATTTTGAGCATGCTTGAAGGATGAAGGTAAGTTAAAGCAAAAGCAGGTGTATTTTCGTTGGAGAATCTAGCATCCAAAGACGAAGTTAAAGAATCAAGATAGGGGATGATTATTGACCGCTTTCAGTAATCAATTGCAGAGTCAGACGATGGATTACAAGTACACAGACTTGCTTTTGAGTGACTCGTGGTACTGACAAGTCAACCCCTACTTTCTCTGCGATATCAAGTGATTTTTTAAATAAATCATGAAAAACATTTTCGACATCTTATCGATCTTCTTTGATTACATCTAGAATATCATCAATAAGTTTCTTCGCCATAACCAAATCCATTTTTTTATCTTGTAAAACGTTTACAACGGGTTCCAAAATTGCAGAGTATCTTGCAATTATGTTTAAGACTAAGATGAATATTGGTTTAGTTACTGCACCGTGCAATTGGTAGGCAGATTTTCTTGTTGCATAGTTTTCTTCGACAGATAGATGCTCTAGTGCTTTAACAATGTCAGTGAAGCTTTCTGAAAATTTTTTATGCTCTTATATTTTTCCGACCATCTGGTCTCACAGAGCCTTGAAAGATTTGGAACCGATTTCCTACGGGCTGGCGATTCACGAAAGAATGTTATTGTGTCGTTAACCGTTGCAATGGTGTTTCTTATTTCTGGTAGCTTGCTAGCATCATTGCCCACAAGATTTTGTCTGTGGCTGGAGCAATGGAAAAATAAAGATTAAGCTTTCTTTTCTTGAAAATGTCCTGTACACCACCTTCTTTGCCGGCCATCGTGGAACACCCGTCAAATTCGAATCCCACACAATTATCGGCGGAAAAACTATTATCTTCTAAAAAACTTGGAATTGCGCTTGCGATTGTAGAAGCATCTTGACATGTTAACTCAATGTAGCCTAAAAATACCTCCCTGATTATTTTTTGGCTTTCATCATAGAACCTAATTCCAATAGAAAGCTGCTCTTTTCCAGAGATATCTGCTGTTTCTTCAGCCATACAGCATAAGCTTTTGCCCGTTTACAGACTTTGATTATTCTTTCTTTGATAACTTCACCGCATAATTGTATGATCTCATTTTGAATTGTTGGTGAGGTATATACTGCGTTTTCCATAAAATATTGTGCTTAAAATAATTGCTGAAAATATTTGTTCATTTTCTTCAATCGTCTTATGGTGCCCTATTTGCAACTGGACATCAACAGGAGCATTTTCAAGAAATGCTTTTGCAGCAGCTGTTGAAGATTTGTGGTAATGACTGCCAACGTGCTTTCTACAATCTTCATGTACATCCTTAAACTTCATGTGAGGCCTTACCATAAATGACCCCTAAATTCCTTCAACTGTAGCAATTCTTGGCGGAAATAAAACACAATACAAACATAGAGCACCTCTCAAATGACTTGAGTACACCAGCCATGGAATATATTGATCTAACCAGCGATGGTTAAATTTTCTTTTCAAGTGAATGGCATCAGAAGCAAAATCGTAATTGGATGATGGAACCCAAGGGTTTGTCAACAATTACTTCTTTTTTTCAGAAGGCAAGTTATTGGCACAACTAACATAAGGACCAATGTTATTTTCATGGTAGCCATCGCGCTCTTCAGTTTGTTTAGAGGTCCCAGTTCCAGAGACACCTTCATGTAGATTTGAAGAACTACTTGAGCCTCCTTCAAAAATAGATTCCGATTTTGATGTTCCAACCATTTTATTTTCATCTTCATCACAATCATTGCTTCCATTTCCACTACTATCATTATTAACTTTTTTGGAGATTTTTGCCCGTCCCTGCCCTTCGCTGGCTACGCCCATGATGGGAACTAGTTCTTTAGCTTCGAACCATTAGTCTGATACAAAGAATTAGAACTATAATAGTCCAATGGAAATCGTAACACAGCCGATTGGCATGTTACAAGAAAATGCTGAAAACATTTTTTTTAATATAAATAAACAATGTTGAATATTGAAAGTTATTTTTAATTCGAAACATTTTTTCTTTATAATAATTTTCGATACTGTCAAAAATAAAGGTACTTTACTCGCAAAAATCACATTTCATAAACCTCGTATACGATCGCTAAATTTTGATATGTGATGGTTGCATTTTGAGTTTTGGAACCTGCAGAACTTTTTAGAAAGAATAACTTTTTTTCGAATGTATAATGAAAACGTTTCCCATATGCTATGAAATTTTCAGTAATAACCTTCCCTATTTCATGGTCATTATTTATTACAATATCATCTGGAAGAAGATGGGAAATTCCATTATTGGTTTTGTTTCCTTGAATATATCTAATATTTTTCCAATCTTGACTGGGTTTTGTATTTTCGTTTATAGACGAAACATAGCTTTTCCAACTGGAAATATTGAAAATGGCGATTCCGAAAAAGAGTAGAGAGAACTTTCGACGGAATTTGTAAGAACCAGTTGAGCCACTATAACGAAAATTATGGAACAATTGATTGAAAATGGCGCAAGACAAGCTGTCATGCAGAATATACAAATGGGGGAATTGGGGAGTATCAAATAGCGAACATTAGTATGAAATTAAATGAGAATAGAAAGAATAAAATGAAAATTAGGAGATTTGAGAAAATCTAGACAAATGTAAAAAATCAGATTTATTATAGACCAGAGTAAGGAAATATATATGGGTCAATGAATACGATTCTGTACATAGACGAAAATGGTACAAAACAGAACTGGACAAAAAAATGGTATCTAAGCATTTCACTGGAAAAATATTAAGAAATTAACTGACCCAACGAAAAACACAGATTATGAACGAAAACGCTTCTAAATCAGTAAAAGCTCGTGTGAATAATTAAGTGAAAGAGAATCTAGAGAAATATTTGAAAATAAGAAACTAATATACTAAATTTCCTAAATCAATTTCGTAGGTTAATGACGCCAGACAATTTTATAAAATTCCCCATTTTTGTTCAATGCAACATTTTTCAGACGTTTGTTAGATTCACTTTATACAAGGACCAATTGATAAACCGACTGCTTGGTCTTTGAAGTTTAATTATGTTGGAATATGTCCGTGCATTTCAATACCCCTATGAGCTAAAACTCTCACTAATTGGATTTGTTTGACACTGATTCCAGTGTGATGGTTTTCTCGCCTGTTCTCGTATTTTCTTCTTCTTTTTTTTGTCGCAGAATGTCGGCACGTGTGCTCTAACTATCGACTTTTTTAATCATCAAATAATCAAGTTTTTAAATTATTACTCTCAATATTCACTTTCAACCGAGTAATAAAGGAAACTTTTTGAAACGGGTTTTAGGTCGAACAATAACAATTAGCTACTACCTAAACCAATAAAATTTGGTTAGATTCAATTAACTAAGCAGAGAACCGATTTTTAATTAGAAATAATGGAAACAATAAGAAATAACGAGGTTTCTGAAGAAAAAAACTTATATCCCACACTTTCCAATCAGATTCAATATATTTTTCCACAAAAATGTTTTTTTCTCTATTTCCCATCAACTTCAAAGATATATTAAATTATCACAATAACTATGATTCTGCTATAAAGAGAAATTAGAAATTTTACAATGTGTTTGTAAATGAAATTTTCATAGGTAAGAATGTAACATTTGAAAATTTGTTAACAATTCGTTCTTCCTAAAATCTTGTTGAATTCAATTTTAGTAGGATCATGATTTTTCTTCTGCGTTGTATGCTGATACTTTTAATCTGTTTATAGTTGTTATGGACCTGTATCTTGGATAGTATTTTAAAAAGTTGTGTATTTTCAGTGTATAATTTTAGACAAACTTAAAGGGTTTTTTGATCTTGGAAAGTAAAGATTTACTTTCTGTTTCAAAAATTATGGTAATGGGAAATACGATTGGTTTCTTTCCTAACTGTTCAGTTTTTATGTGTATATGCTATTAATTTGTTGAATCTATTCTCAAAAGTAGCTAAGGGGTGGGGAGGTGTTTATATTTTTTCAGCTGTTCGTGTCGAGTTGTGTTTTTTATAATGATTTTCATTTGTGGACGGGAGGAGGTGTGTGGTTTACTATGTTCTCGTTTGGAAAATTTATAATAGGACAATTGGAGTTGTATATCCTTATTGTTGGCAACTGCTATATAATTCTTCTTCTCAATCCGCCGTCTCCCATCGGAGGTTGGCGATCCAATTGGCAATTATTATTCTGGATGTAGTGGCTCTGAAGATGTCAATTGAGGTACATCCAAACCATCTTCTTAAGTCTTTCAGCCAGGAGTTCAGTCTTCTTCCCATTGATCTTTTTCCTTGTATTTTTCCTTCAATGATCAGTCTCAAGAGTTCATACCTTTCGCCTCTCATTATGTGGCCTATATATCTCGTCTTTCTCTCCTTAACAATATACATCAGTTTTTTTGATTTTTTCATTCGGGCAAGGACTTCCGTGTTGAAGATTTTCTGCACCCACGATATTCTTAACATACGACGGTATAGGTACATCTCAAACGTGTCCAACTTTTTTTCTGTAGACGTATCGAGAGTCCACCCTTCACTGCCATATAACAAGGTTGAAAATATATAGCATCTGATCATGCGCATTCGAAGTTCTAGGCTCAGTTCGCGTCTCGTGAAAAATTGCTTCATATTAATAAATGTTTTTCTGGCCTGCTCAATTCGTGCTTTTATTTCGATCTTGGAGTCGCACTGATTATTAATGATAGTCCCCAGGTATCTGAATGAATTTACTTGTTCTACCTGTATATCGTTAATGGACAAATTGGGAATTATATTTGTCTTTGAAAAAACAAGAAGCTTAGTTTTATACACATTCATGAGTAGTCCATGCCGTTCACTATGGCTTACTATAAGGTTCATTAAGTCTTGTAAATCGGCCAGATTATCTGCCAGCACAATACAGTCGTCGGCGTACCTTATATTGTTAACAACGACTCCATTGATTTTGATTCCTCTTTGGACCCCTTGCAGCGCTTCTCTAAATATAGTCTCAGAATACAAATTAAACAGAAGTGGTGACAGGATACAACCTTGCCTTACTCCCCTCTTTATTGTAATAGCCTCTGATGTTGATTGTTCAATTGTAACGTCTGCTGTTTGGTGCCAGTACAACTGTCAAATGATTATGATTCTCTTCTTTATCTATTCCCGTGGCTTGAAGAATTTCCAGTAGTTTGTCATGCTTAACGCAATCAAACGCTTTTTTTATAATCAATGAAACATGAAAATACATTCACGTTCATAACTCTGCATCTTTGAGTTAAGACGTTTAGAGAGAACAGTGCTTTCCGTGTACCCACACCATTCCGAAATCCAAACTGACAGCCATCTACCCGACTTTCGCAATTTTTGTAGATGCACGCATGTAGATATCTTAAGAACATGAGACATTAAGCTGATCATTCGATATTCGTCACATTTTGAAGCGTTGTTTTTCTTTGGAAGTGTTATATACGTTGACCTGAGCCAGTCTGAGGGTAAAGTACCTGTTCTATAAACAGCGTTAAGTAGTGAAGTTAATATGTTCAGTCCGGCTCCTTCTTAGTCTGCTATAAGTTTTAGTACTTCTGCGTGTGTCTTATCTGGGCCAGCTGCTTTTCTGTTTTTTGGGTTTTTATAGCATGTATGACTTCCTCTTTCGTTATGTCGGGTCCCTTTTCATATATTTGATCGTCGGTTGTTGGTGGCAATTCTGGTCTATTGTCATTGAACAGGTCTTCGACATATTCTTTCGATCTTTTGAGATTGGCTTCAGTTTCTGTTATTATTTCGTTGCTATTGTCTCTTAGTATTGAAACCGGTGTTTTTTTTTCGATTTGTCATTTCTTTGACTTTCTTGTGTAAGTTGAAAGATTCGTGTTTTCTTTGCAGGCTTTCGATTTCAGAGCATTTCTCTGATAGCCACTTTTCTTTTGCTTCTTTGCATTTGTTCTTAATTGCCCTATCGAGTTTCTTGTATTCCACTGGATTTTGTTCTTGTGTCCTCCTTTCTAACATTAGATCTAATATTTCAGAAGTCATCCAGTTCTGCTTCTTATTATATGTCACGTAACCAATTTCTTGTTCTTGAGTTTCTATTATAGCAGTATTTACGTTGCCCCAAACCGTTTCTACCTCTGTTGGCACTGACCTTTCAATTTTTTTCATTTCGTTCTCAAGTCCTTCCCTTATAACACGTTTTATGACTTGGTTTTTAAGTTTGTCAACGTCTATCTTTTTGCGTGTCTGTGTTTTTTGTACTTTTTGAAAGCGCTGCATTTTGAAATTCATTACCACCGGGCTAGGGTCGCTGCCGATATCTGCACCGGGATACGTTTTTACAGATTTAACATATTTTTTAAAATATAGGGCAATCATATGTAATCTATCTGGTTTCTGATTATATTTTCTTTTGTGTGTCTGTATATAGTCGCCTAGGGTGCAGTTTGAAAAAAGTATTAGTTATCATGAGGTTCTGTTCATTGCAGAACTGAACGAGTCTGTCACCCCTCTCGTTTCTTACACCAAAGCCGTAAGCTCCCACGTGATCGCCATCCGCTCCCTCGCCTATTTTGGCATTTATGTCACCAAGTACTATTGTTATGTCGCCTTTTTTGGTGATGCACATTATTTTCTATAATTTGCCGTAAAACTGCTCTATTTCATCGTCGGGTCTGTCATTCGTGGGAGCATAAGTTTGAATGATGTTCATAATTCTGTGAGTTGTTCTAAGTTTTATCATCATGATTCTGTCATTCAAAGGTAAAAAGTCCGTGACTGATTGTGACACTTTGTCCGTAAGAATCACAGCAACACCATATTTGTGATTTCTGTCCGTTCCCCCAGAGTAATATATGCGTCCATTGTTTGTTTTTTGTGTACCTGATCCAGGCCATATTACTTCGCTAAGACCCAGTACGTCTGTGTTTAGTCTATGCATTTCTTGTACGACGTTTGCCAGTTTTCCTGTACTAAAAAGGCTTGTCCCGTTCCATGTCGCAATGCGTAGATTGTTTCTGTAAACTTTCAACGGGGGGATTCTTAGCAACCTCTTACCATTTAAGAGGTGCCCTGAAATGAGGGACGTTCTGTTTTGTGTCTCTGCCATTTGGAGTTTTTGGAAAGATTAGTACAGCAATGGCTCCGTTCCTTTTTTCTACCGCAGTACAGAGGCCTTTTTGCTACTCCTTAGCTCCGCCCTCCGCTTTTCAGTGCCTACCGCTTCGAAGTCATTCTTCCCACGCCAAGGACTGATTTTGATAAGACTGCTGTCTCTTACCATTTTGTCTTATACCACGCCCCTAAGACTAGGTTGCCACTTCCGCTATCGTCGCCGTGTTTCTTACGCCTTAGCTGTCGTTGTCGTCTTCGTCCGTAACTCCGGGCAGGGGACTGTATTATACCCCGCAATACTGGGTCCGTAGCAGAACTTAGCCACCAGCTGAAAGCTGGGCCCACCCCCGCGACTTGGACGTGTCTGCTAGGACTTACTTGAGTGAGCCCAGAGATGAGCTCTGCTGCTCCTCAAGCCGGGTTAATGCCCATATATGATTCCATGAGCGAAGGCTATATAATTGACAGACTATACTACAAAAATACAGTATTGGGTAATATCATAATTATTCTGGAAGTGCAAGGAAGGCAAGACAGAAGCTTAATATATGTCTAAAGTTTGGATTCATTCTGATTAGTAAGAAGCTAATAGAAGAAGATATTTTTAGCCTAAGTTGTAGAAGTTCTTGTTCTAGGATATTGTGGGGCACTGTGAGACATAAATCAGAAAGTTACACATGGGTGGGTCCATAAATCGTCGTTTGGGTAATGTTAATGACACTTAATATCTCATCAATCCGTGGTTTGTTTCCTAAATATATGCATACTCAATTATTGATAATTTATAGGTAATTATGGTAGCCATTACCATGTCTTTTGGATTCATTAACGATCTTGTAGTAAGATATTCTTTATATTCCGTAGATTAAACTGAATATAGTCTGTGCTTTGGATGGAGAATTGGTATTTTTTGTTGGCAGGCAAGAGGTTAATAGGTATTATAAATATGGAGGAGTTTATTTTATTTTTGAATGTTAGAGTTATCCATATTTAGGTGACTTGATAATGGTCTTGGATATTGACGTTCCTTGATAAAGCAATTAATACTTACTACGGAATGGATAGAATTCTCTACAACACTGATATATTGATTAATATTTTTCACTTCAAACGGAAAAAAGTCAGACAATACAATTAGAATTTTTGGATTCAGTTGACATGTTTACTGAAAATTCAGCTTTACCCCTTAACTTGATCCATTTTCATCCACTATACCATACAATACGTACGAGTATGCATTTACAAAATGATTTGTAGATGTTTACATATGGAAATTTATTGAACAATTCTGGATGAAAGCAGTCTAGCGCTTTTCTTTATTAAAATGCTATTTAAAATGACGGATTCTATTTTTTACTAGCAGAAGTCCTTCTCCAATTTATTTTGATGCTGGTAAACTGAAAGCTCTAATTTATTTTTTCGAATTGTGCTCCGGGATAACGTGTTTCCGTGTAGTAGGTTTGTTTATGTTGTTTGTGCCTTTCCTTTCGATGCTATAACGATAGATATGAATAATGTTTACTATGGCAAGGTCTAAATAAAATTATACAAGATATTATGATGATAAGCATTCACGTTTCTCTATCTTCATATATAATCCTTCAAAATATTTTCGTAAATAGTTTTATTCAATTACAAAAATGAAGCTTACAGTGAAATATGATGAAAGATATGTGGTGGTAGCCTCTTGGCTTTTGAGCGAAAAGACAGTGTCGAATTTTAAAGAGTTTTGCAGATACTGCCATTATTTATATAGTGTCCGACTACTATTCTAGGGTAGATTACCATCACTAAGACCGTTACGTGTGAAACGAATTTCGGAGTCGGTTAAAAGAAAATCAGTTTGCTTATGAAACGCCAGCTTTCTTGAAATTTGTAATTGTTTTTAGTAAATGCCCCAAATCATTTGTACTTCCGTTCACTAAAAATCTTTTGATTGATCGAATAATATATAAACCCTTCATTGTAGTGACTAGTAAGCTCGCCAAACATGAAACCCGGAACATATGATATGAGTTTGTCGGCAATTGTATACAAGAAGGGTCGATACACACTATCAACTTATGTTTTCTTTAGTAAATTAAATTATTCTTTTAGCCAAAATTAAAATGTTTCAATACTTACATACACCAAAAT
This sequence comes from Galeruca laticollis, assembly GCA_963921935.1. Classification (NCBI taxonomy): domain Eukaryota; kingdom Metazoa; phylum Arthropoda; class Insecta; order Coleoptera; family Chrysomelidae; genus Galeruca; species Galeruca laticollis. The sequence goes on along the minus strand of OY998179.1, from coordinate 50,285,825 downwards.
GAGCTCATTTAATGTTCTTATTATTCATACCCAAGTACCCAAAACCTTTTGGAGATGTTTGACTAAAGACATATTGATTGATATATTTAATACATTATTTTTAGTTGTTGGTATTTCGATGATACTTTGCTTGTCATATATACTAGCTACTGGAACATTAAAAGTGGTTACTGTTTCTTTCTACTAAAGACAACAATAAATAGAAATGTATCAATTATATTGGGTGCCAAAAAATTGCTTACGAAATAGTCACCATAAATGTTCTTGATTTATTTCATATCTACCTGTTTTAATCTCTATAAACTTTTTAAATATATAAATAAGTCCTTGTTCATCCTTCTTTTCAAAGATGTCTATGATACGAATTGGAGGTCAATACATTTGTTAATTGTTAATTAAAGAATTAAGATGATTTAGACGTTAAATGAAGATGTATTATAATTAAACATGTTTTGCATTTGAAATAAGTACTTCAAATAAAAAAAACTACTGCTCTGTTTCTAAAATGAGATGAATACACGAAATATCTCTCATAACTCTAAAAGATCCCTTGTGTGGTTTTATTTTGTATTTACACCTGCTATATAAATAAAATATTGTTTATTAAGTGTTTTGTTTAAGTTAGTCTGAGAGTGTTCGCCAATAAAGATTTTTAATAGCGTTACAACAAGCAAAAACAAATATTTCTTACAAATATTACAACAAACATTACAAAAAGTTACCTAGAATCAGTTAATTTTTGTTCATATTATACACTCGTTAGATACAGGGTGTTTCTATAGTCGACCGACAACTCTCTACTACTGAAAGATCTCAATTAATAATTCATTTTGATATAGGAATACGAACCCTTACGGGGCCTAGTTGCTGAGATATAGGGTGTTCAACATTATAAATCAAAATAAAAAAATTTGCCACAAATCAAGAACGCCTTTAAATTTTCTTTTCAAATTTGGTGACCAATATACTCCTCAATAAAGTAATATTTTGACATAAACAAACTTTGAAAAATTTAACCAGTGGCTCGCTGTCAGGGTTAGTTGTCACTTTTATCCCCCTATTTTTTACGCCACTGGAGCAAATTCTTTTTTTCATTTTGTTTTAAATTGCCTGATAATTTTTAGTTAAATAACTAATAACCTTTTATGGAGCTAAAATGAACGGTATTGTAGAAATTTGCCTCTAAACAAAAGTCTGCAAACACGTAAGTAATTTACAAATTGTTTATTCATTTAATTACGAATAATGATTAAACGTAAGTAGTTCAAAACAAATACAAGTAATTCATAATCTCAATTTCAAACAAAAATGTATTACGATAATAACAAAATTGGTAATGAAAATAAAAATAATAATAGTACAAATTAAATTTAAACAACACTGTATTACAACAATAACGAAATTGACAAAGTTACAGCAGTTGTTGTTGGCCGCTTACTTCAATACACTTCTTACACCGTTTTGTCATTGAAAAGCGTGTCTATGAGAATAAATCTGGATGGGATTGAATGATTTCTGCCGCAGCTTGAATTCCAGCTATTAGATCTTCTTCAGATTCGATGATTGTTTCGTACACTAAGGACTTCGTATAGCCCCATATAAAAAAATCGGTAGGAGTTAACAATTGGGTCGAAGTAATTTCTTGCCGCTGCAGCAAAATGAACAGATGCCCACATGTGTTGTCTAATTTTTAACGGTACATTCTCCAACATTTCTTCCATAAAGCGCGTATAAATTGCTCCATTTCATTTATTTGGTAAAATGTAAGACCCGATTAAGCAATCTCCAACCATATCCACCCACACATTAACCGAATATTTTTGCTGAAATCCTCTTTCACGAACAAAGTGCGGATTTTCTTCATCCCAAACGTGACTATTTCTAGAGCTGAAAATTGCTTCCTAGTAAATCTAGCCTTGTCGGTATACAGCACATATTTTGGAAAATTTCTATTTTCACGACAATTTTTAAATACCTGTTTGAAAATTCTATACGCACTTGAAAATCTCTAGGTTCTAATGCTTGAACACTGAATAATTTGTATGGATGTCACACTTGTTCCATTAAAACTTTCCATACAGTAGAATGGTCCACTCTTAAAGCGCGACCTACAGTTAGAGTACTTAAAGATGGCATCTCAAAAATATTATTTAATATTTCCTTTCATCTTCCAGATGCACAGTCCTTGTTGTACGTTGCTTTCCAGCATTATTTCTTTTAATTAACAAGTTTCCGGTTTCTTTCAGCCTTCTTTCAATACTTGCAAATGTAGAATTATGTGGAATTCGACGATTGCGAAATCTTTGTCGGTATAAACCAGCTGCCCTTCTAGCATTTTTTCAAGCTTCCCCGTAAATTATTAACATATCGGTCAACTCTTCAAATGAAAAATTCATTTTACAACAGCAAAATTAATGTAAAAACTAATTTAAAATTCAATTATTTAGTCTACCAAGATCGTGTCAAATACACAAAGTGTCACGAACTATTAAAAATATGACACGTGCCTACTAGATTATAAATTAGAAATGTTGAGTAGTATTTAATTACCTGCAGACTTTTGTTTAGAGGCAAATTTCTACAACACCCTTCATTTTAGCTCCATAAAAGTTTATTACTTTTTTAACTAAAAATAATCAGGCAATTTAAAACAAAATTAAAAAAGAATTTGCTCCAGTGGCGTAAAAAATAGGGGGATAAAAGTGACAACTAACCCTGACAGCGCGCCAATGGTTAAATTTTTCCAAAGTTTGTTTATATCAAAATATTACTTTATTAAGGAGCATATTTGTCACCAAATTTGAAAAAAAATTGAAGGCGTTCTTGATTTATGGCAAATTTTTGATTTTGATTTAAAATTTTGACCACCCTGTATCTCAGCAACTAGGCCCCGTAGGGGTTCGTATTCCCATATCGAAATGAATCATCTATTGAGATCTCTCTGAGGTAGAACGTTGTCGGTCGAATATAGAAACACCCTGTATAAGATAGGTATAAATATAGCGATAGGGAAGAATTGAAAAATGAATGGAAATTAACCGTATGGAATTCAGAAACTGAAGGAAACAATTATATACCAGTGACTAAAAGAAAACTGTAACCAGCAAGCTTTTGTATGTGACGTTCAGCAGAGCTATTCGTTCAAGCTGTAGAATGCTCTATCAAGTAGGGAAAATGTGATTAAAAAGAAGTTAGTACTGCAGTGGTAGAGTTAAGTTCCTTCGCAATTGATCATATAGAAGGATACACTGAATAAATATGTTTGCGATAAGTGCAGATAATATTTAAGATTTCTAAATATGCAAACTCACATTTATTGAAAAAAGTTTATTGACTGTTTCTTCAACCGTAAAACTTTCTACAACCAGCGAATCAAGTCTTGATGGGTGATTCTCCACATCGTAATGTCAATGATAAATATTAGGAAGAGTACCGAAACTAATACTGACTTCTCCAGGACCCACGCGAGATTAGTTAACAAGTTATTGCCCCTTAACGTGAATAAAATATTTCCTGTTGCTTATGTAAGATTTGAACCAGCCTAAGATTCGCCTTCAATAAAATATACTTGAAGCTTGCGAAATATGTTTAGAATTGTGGTGAAGTCAAAGGTTTTCACAAAACCACAGAATACAATAGCATGAAGGATTTAGATTGATAATATTTCTATGTACTCCACGGGCTAATGCATTCATACTCTAGAACTTTTTTTAATACAGTTAATTGTACGAAGAGCTCAAGCTGGTTGAGTCTGAAATATATTTTTGTTACAACTTGTGATATAACAAAGAAAGGAGGCAAAAATATTGCTTAATATTAAATTTTGGTTCATTCAAAAAAAGAATTTGGGGTGTTTTAACGTTGCAATCACAAGTCCCACTCATAAATTAGAGATGAGAATGTTCACAATAAAATTCACTTAAATACTATCAAATTTATTTATCTAGTTTACAGTGAAAGATCGTATGATAAATGGCTCTAGAGTGCCGTAGGGAAGTATTCCATACTTAATACGTACATACACATAAACGAACACGCCTTCACACGCAACAAACACAATCAACTAACTAAAAGCACCTCTGGGATATTTGTAGAAGATTCCACCATATTTGCAACACATACAGATCCAGTAATAGCATCTAAGGATCTACTGGATAGAAATATGTGTGAAAAAATAGAGAACAACAATCAATGAGTCAAAATCTATCACATGAAATACTTCGGAAAGAACTGTTGACCTGTCAACATTATTCCAGTGGAAACACCCCAATCAAGCGAACTTAATTTTGATAAACAACTTCTCTGAAAACATAGCAAAAAAAAAGAAAACTAAATCTAAAAATTGATAAAATCCACTGGAATATTGGTAGTAATTCCATACTTTTAATTGATACCAAAATATTGATTTACAAAACAGTGCTAAATCCAATATCTAGGTATAAAGTTAACTGCAACAACTTCATATTTCCATCTCAATTATTCAAAGTGTATATAAATTGGATGGCCACTTCTTTACGTCATTGACTCCTAGATTCAATTTGATTGTTAATAAGTGGAAATACATTATTTGTGAACTATTTAATAACGCTTGATAGACTTAATTGGCGATCACACTTCAGGCAGAATAGTTCATTTTAATGTAAAAGAGACAATAAAATGTGTATTGGATTGTGTAATGTGAGGATGTTACAATTCAAGGTGTTATTCCTTATAAAATTGTTTTTTTTCAGATGTGTATTTATGCTCTAGTTAAGTTCAGCACTATACTGTTGATGATTTGATATATTTGTTGAAAATTGCATAAGTACATTAAATTATTCAAACACTTAATACATGAACGAAACTTGAATTTTATATAAAGACTTCGTTTAGAATGAATAAAAAATCATCCTACACAATGTGTAACAGTGTGTATGTAGATTGTGATAAGCTGGTAAAAAAGTTTTGAATAATTTATACGTCACATGTCACATAACTTGTACATATCCAGCATATTTCTAAAAAATGTAAATACTATATTTTGATATTGTAAATCTTCTAGAGCTATAACTTTATTTTGTTAGAAAATTATTATTGTTTTGTACAGTAAATTATAGCTAAGATTTCTGTTACACATTATATTTATTTTTGTACGTTTTCTCGCTTCCTATGTAACACTATGTAATCTACTGACTGATAAATACATGAATGTTCGAAGTATTTTTGTAGTTTTACAATCCCCAATTCACAAATGAATTATTATTATTACAAAGTGATTACGAGCCAAAGCAAAGCTTATACGGCTCAATTACGAAATCAAATTACATAGGTACCAATAGGTTAGCAGAACTAATTTTACAAACTTAAAATAAATTGAGATTTGAAAAGATAGTAGCACTATCGAATTATAAAACACTAATCAAGTACAACACCATATCAAGAACACCTGTCCAACCCATTCTTGAAGCTATTCAGAGAAGGAGCTGATACGTTGTCACTAATTAAATTGTTCCATTTACCGAATACTCTATTTACTAGAAAGTTTTGCCTAACACTAGATCTAAAAGATTCTTTTTTCAATTTACAATTGTGACCTCTTAACCTGTTATCTTCATTTAATGTGAATAAACGGTTTTAAAGAATAAAACTAAGTTTTCCGCATCTGTCAGATGCCCTGAGTAATATTATATCATAAAATTATCTCCTGTATACATTTCTGGGGATGTATCGTGCTAACAAACCGAAATTTCTCCTAAAGTAACCAAAAACGCAGTATATCTGGATTTATAGGACCCGCTGTACTAGCTATAGTCAGCTGAAAATCAATAGGGTACATCCGTGAGACACCTTGAATGAGATACCCTGAAAAATATCCAATTATAAAATTGGCCACTTGTATACATTCCGGAGGCTGTACCGTACTAACAACCCAAAATTTCTCCAAAAATAACAAAAAATGTGGCACTTAAGGTACCATAGCACCCGGTGTACTAGGTCTGGTGAGCTAAAAATCAATAAGATCCATCTATAAGACGCCATGAACAATATTCAATCATAAAATGGGTCACCTGTATACACGCTGGAGGCTGTATCGTGCTAACAAACTGAAAATTCTCCAAAAATGACAAAAATTTGGTACCTCAAGTACCATAGCACTCGTTGTACTGGCTATAGTGAGTTGAATATCGATAGGGTTAATCTTTGAGACGCCCTGAATAATATTCAGTCATAAAATTGGTCACTTGTATACACTCCGGAGGCTAACAAACTGAAATTTCTCCAAAAATGACAAAAATGTCGTACTTAAAGTACTATAACACCTGTTGTACTGGCTGTGGTGAGCTGAAAATCAATAGGGTTCATCTGCGAGATGTTCTGAATAATTTTCAATCATAAAATATGTGACTTTTTGCACTCCGGAGGCTGTATCGTGCTAACAAACTGAAATTTCTCAAAAAATGACAAAAATGGCGTACTTCAAGTACCATAGCATCCGTTGTACTGGCTATTGTGAGCTAAAAAGCAATAGGGTTCATCTGTGAGATGTCCTGAATAATATCCAATCATAAAATTGCTGATTTGTTGTACTCCGGAGGCTGTATCGTGCTAACAAGGCATGTAAACGAAAAGTGGCCGACGACAACGACACGATGACGACGACATACACACAGGATATTTTTTCTAAAAACCATTTTTTCGTGTTGTTCTTGATGAAAAACGTAAAAGGAACTCAAAAAGAATTTCAAAATTCCATCTTTTTTTGGGGCAAACCAATACTTTTCTCGCATATTAAATTGGTTGGGCGGAAAAGTAAAAAGTGTCTCAAAAGTCATATCTTAGAATCCTAAACGTTGTAATGACATCACCCCTCTCTCTTCTCTCAGATAGTGTTGTCAGCCCGAGCCTGCTTAGACTTGTTTCATAGTTTAAGTGAGAAGAATTTGGTGGCAATTTTGTAGCTCTACGTTGAACTCCCTCTATTAGGTTTATATCACGTCTGAGGTGCGGAGACCAAACGGAGATAGCGAATTCTAAGTGAGGTCGGACGTAACTATTGTATAGCCTCAAGAACAAGCCTGAACTCATTTTTGGAAATGTCTTAGATATCAAGTACAGAGCTGAGTTTGCCCTGTTAACCGCTTTTGCAGTCTGCGAGGACCAACCCAGACCTGTATTAATTATGACATCCAAATCACTGACTTCCGGAACTGATTTTATAGGCTCTGGTTCAAAATATTATGTGACACATGGATTGTTGTAACCGCACTGCAAAACACAACACTTGCTAAAGTTTACTGGTATGATTCACGCCTTGCACCATTTTAATAATTCATCCAGGTCGTGTTGAATAGAGTTTTCAATATCAGGACAATGGTAAAACTTCATGTCACCGGCATACGATTTGTTTTTGCATTTAAACTTAGCAGTTAACTCAGAAGCGTATACCAGGAAAAGGATAGGACCCAAAATGGAACTTTGAGGTACCCCACTGCGCCCTTCACGGGAATTACTTAAGTTATCCTCATATTGTACTTGGAAAATTCGACCTAATAAAAATGTTTCCAGCCATGCCAACAGCTCACCACGCACTTCGAAATGTTCCAATTTCGCTAGTAGTTTTTTAATGGATACCTTATCGGAGGCTCGAGAAAAATCTATGTATACCATATCCACAGGTTCGTAATGATCTAAATATAATTTCCAGTCGTTAAGAGACTACTGGTTACTGATCGATTAGGTAGAAAACCATGCTGGGAATCTGGAATTATTTTATTGTCTAACAAAAACGGAACAAGTTCGTTCACGATTAATCTCTCCATAATTTTAACTGAGGTTTGTGGAATCGATAGGGTAAAGTGGGCAAATGGCGGTCACTTAAGAAAAATGTTTTTTCTAAGTAAAAAAATAAGTCGTAATTTCAAATAATTTTAAGATAGCAATCACTAGTGCACTTGAAAACTTTTTTGATCTGAAAATCTTTCAAAATGTTCTCTATACTTTTATGACAACAAAAAAAAAATGTGCATTAGACTGGCATTGTCATACAGATAGGGGAATTCCGGTCACTTATGCGGGCAATACCGGTCAAGCAGAAAAATGCTTTAAATATAATTAAGTAAACATTTTTCACCAAAATATTGTTTATTGAAATAAAAAGAAAATAAAAACAAAATCAATCTAACTATCTAAGTAAAAGGCTGACATTCATCAAATGTGTATCCTACAGGTATGTCCCATCCACTGCATTCAGAATGTGCACATCTTCCGCATTGGATACATCTGTACCACTGCTCATTATCCTTTCCATAATCATTACATATCAAACGTATATCTTCATCGACATCTTCATTATCATAATATTGAACATCAAGATCAGAATCTGATGAGTTTTCATCAAATAATTTTCTTTCATGGGATTCTCTCTTATTTCTTAAATTATTTCTTTTTTCATCAAGATTCATTTTAGAAGGTTGTACCTTTAATTTCTTCTTTTCCTTTACCTGTTTCTTGGCTTCTTTTTCTTCCAACTCTTTCTTCAATGGTGTAGCTGTAAGTATTTTCGCGTGCTGTTTTTGCCTGCCTGTTCTCTTCTTTTTCTCTGCTAGTTTAGGAACGGGAAAAATTTGTTGAAAAGAGAGAAATCCTGAAGAAGTTGGAGGAATTTCGTGTTGCTCTTTATTTGTAGAAGTCTTTGGTAGAGCATCATCGCTTGCTACAGCTTGGGGGTCATTGCTGAAATACATATCAGCTTCGTTATCTTGTATGGCAATGACGTCCTGATTCAATAACTCGGAAGGCAAAAAGTCTTGTTCATTAAAAACGTTGCAGTTAAGAGGATAGATACCAACGCTTCTGAAACCAGCTTCTCCTTTGCTAATTGTAGCCACAGTTGAATAAGCTTTATTGAATAAAGAAGCTACATCATAAGGAGTGATACTTTTCAACAACTGCATCTTCATAAATAAATTGCACTGATTTCTGTATTCGGCTTTCAGGGGCCCGTAGAAGACCACATCTAATAGCTGTATTGTATGTGAACTGTGTGGTGGAATTGATACCATAACAATATGATTTTCTTTGCAAAACTCGTACCACTTCAAAGAAATATAGCTGGAGTGGTTGTCTACAATTAATAAAACCGTGGGTTTAGCGTGATTTCTAAAATGCGTTTACCAGTCACAAAAAATATTTTCATCGATCCAGCCATTCAGTGAACATTTATAAAAAGCTTCTGCAGGTCCATCTTTTTCCAGGAGAGGGCTTAGTCTCTTTCTGGGGAAGATGAACATGGGCGGAATAAATCCCCCTGCAGTATTCATAGCACACATGACGATAATATTTCGGCCTCTTCCGCCGCTAGTTACCACACTAACTACACACTCCTAAGGTTAACTGATAGGTGAGTTATCATTAATAAAAATAAAAGTCAGCAAGTATCCCCTGATTGAAGTTTTTAATTATTCACTTTGGACCATAGGTCATTTTTCAAAGTATTTATACAAGTTTACAACAAACTGTCACAAATTAAATAAATAAATAACTGACAAGCAGGTTCTATAAACTCTGAGCATAGCTGAAGGCTTCAAACTCAGGGTGCAGACGATCTGAGGGTCCCAAACTACACCGATGTCTCAAATTTACGATTATAGGGAAACGACCAAATGGCTCACGTACAATTTCTCAAATACAATGAAAAATCTAAATGCCAAAATTACCAATGTCACAGTTACATTGGTTCACACTTCCGAAACTTATACGAATGTGAATATACTCGTAAATAAATGCATATGCATAAAATTTAAATAGCAAACGAGCTTAGCGATGCTATAAAAATATAAATCGAAATTATGTACGGCACAAAATTATTTACATAAAATCGTCAGAGTTCGAAAACTTAACTAAATAACGCAGCACCCAGGTACGTACCGTGCTTTCCTAGCGTTCAGAGCCAACAGCCCGATATTTTAAATTGTGAAGTAAATTATTGCAGTTTTAAATATAAAGTGAAAAATGAAATTATACTTATTGTCGCAAAAAAGAGAGAAAAATAAAAACCTTACATAAAAAAAGTGAATGAACAATAAGAAGGAAAACTGTTAACTTATCCTTCTTCCGGACCCAGAACAGCAACTGAAGTCGCTCCAGAATATTCCAGCTCTCCTGGAACTGGTCTCACTGACTCAGCAAGCTTCAATTAGCTAATTAAAATCCAAATCGAAAAAAACCCCCTTGATAATGAGTCCTACTAACAAGCCGTCTCAGAAAATTTCCACGTGGTTTCCTAAACCTACCAATTCTACTGGTATCCTTTGGTCATCGGCATCCTCTGGATCAGTAGATTATTGGGTCAGACCTTCCAGCTGTTAAATAGAACGATATTTTTTCCCCTACGTAGAATTTATCAGGATTTTTCGTGAAATAACGTTATGGCTCCCTGAGCACATGCAAAATTTAACACTTGGAATGTATGTTTACACGTTGACGGCACAAGGGGAACTGAATTTTTAACTTCGAGCGGTCAGCGCTCTGAATTCTCCGCGTCGACAAGCTTGCCAACATTAAACCTCCGACAGCTCGGCGAATTTTTCGCGTTACATTGTTATTCTTATTGCCACCTCCTGAGCGATATCTAAACAGCGAAAATGAATTAAAGCCTGACACGACATACATGGAGTACAATTTTTGTTATTATCAATTGCCGATTTGCAATTCGGACATTTATTCATAATGAATACTCCCTTATACACCTTCCCAGTGCGCTATTCTTAGGTATCCTAATTAAAATAAGCAAACCCTTGGTGTAGGTAGTCAGGTCCTCGAACCACAGCAAGCTGATTTATATACTTAATAAAATAAACAAACAGTTGGTGTAGGTCGACAAGTCGTCGAATCACAGTCAGCTGATTTGTGCTAGTGGTAGGAGGTTTCATAACGAAATAATTGTAACCTCCTTCTGATATTTTTTTATTTCTAGAGAAGAAACCACTTTAAAGGCTGAATTTTATTCACCCGTGGTACTGAGATGAAGCTGGTATATTAAGTGCAAAATCTGTCAACTCACAATAATTTTCACTTTAGAAAACCACTACTATTTTATACAATTTAACAGAGCGACATAAACACGTCTCACCATCAGTACTCTAAATAGTAATATTATTACATTATTATTATTATTAATGCAATACGCAATTATAAAACGATATTGTACTCTTCGTGACGAGAATCTCATCTAGAGTGTAATTATTTTATAGAAAGACTACAACAAACAATACTTAACGTGATCATGTATTGACAGGTGGATAATAAGGCCCGTATTGATCGGAGAAGGAATCTCATTCTGTCTGCTATATGTTCAATTGTCACGTGTTGGAAGCATCACTTGTCTCAAGGTATATTTTTGCTTCCAGGAACTACACAAAAAGACGCATAATCAATGTTAAAGTTAATTTGAATATCTTGACGTGACTTGACATTTTTTAAATGATCTCACAGTTGAATTATTGGCTGAACAAGTGGTATTTTATTTGATTATAGTGTTAGTTTGTTCTTTGCAAATCACATCCAAATTCGCAATTATCATTAATCCATTCGCGTCTGAACCTCTGGAAAATTCGCATGCAAACACGTAGACACGGACGACACGGTATGCGGCTATTCGGAACAAAATCTCTTTCGCCATATACATGGGTCACATACAACAGCAGATATGGGTTAGCTCATCAGTCAGTGAATTTGGGGTAGGTGATTTGTGTTATTACCTATTTGTGGTTGAAACTTGTTTTCATATTATTATTATTTTCGAAATAGAGGTGGTAGTAGGAGTTATTTACAATAAAGTAGATGCACCACGTAATTTTTGAAATTTTATTTCACATTTAGGGAGATTTTTTTTAGTTGAAACCAGTTTAAATATATATATATATATATATATATATATATATATATATATATATATATATATACACATATGTCCAAAAGTTTGGAATACGTACAAATAATATATCTACGCCTATGGTGGTTTGAAAACTGTTGTTGACATTTATTCTAGAGCGTTTATAAATGAAAATTATCAAAAATTTGATTCGTTTTTGTAGCAATTTGGTCACAATAAACTGATTTTGGTATTCACACATTATTTCAGTTCTTGTTTAAATTTCATTTGAGCCGTTTAAAAATTCCTAAAAACATGATATCTCATTTCGACAGATCTAGAGTAATTGCATTGTTACAACAGGACTTTATTCAAAGTGATATCGCCAAAATTATTGGCGTCACTCAGAGTGTCGTATCGAAAATTCAAAAAAAAATCCAAGACACAAATGACGTGAAGGATCGCCTCAGAAGTGGCAGAAATTGATGTACAACAGCAGCACAAGATCGGCAGATAACATTAATAACTGGAAGAAATCGTCTGGAATCTACAAGTAGTATATCCAACAAAATTGTTAGGCTTGAAGGACTGAATACTTCACGGCAAACAATAACATGCCGACTAAATGCAGTAAATTTGTATCGTAGAAAAGACTTACCTGTTCCCAAACTAATCTATCAACATAAAATTGTAAGGTTGCAATGGGCTCGAGAAATGGTACATCAAGGTCCTAACTGGAATAACCTGATGTTCTCTGATGAATCAAAAATTGGCTTGGTTTCTGATTCGCGAAAAACATTAGTTTGGAGGGCCTCAGGACAACAAGCCCGACTAGAAACAGGCCAACCGCGTGTCCCATTTGAAGGTGGGAGTATTATGGTTTGGGGTGGTATTATGAGTGGCACACAGACGCCTCTACTGGTTCTGGAGAGAAGAGTCACTGGTGCTGTATACATCGAGGAGGTTTTAAATCCTGCCATGCGTCTATTCCGAGGGGCAGTAGGTGACAGATTTGTGTTTTTGCATGACAACGCACCTCCGCATCGAACAGCAGCAGTACAAAATTTTCTGGAAGAAGAAGGAATATCCACAAAATGGTGGCCCTCGAATTCCCCTGATATGAACGTCATAGAACATGCCTGGGACATTCTCAAAACACGCATCAAGAAGCGAAACAATCCCCCTATTACACTGCGAGAACTAAAATATGCTGCTCGTGAAGAGTGGGAGAGAATTCCGCAAGCCCAGCTCGACCATTTAATCGACAGCATACCAAATCGCCTACAGTCATGCATACAGGCCAATGGAGGAAATACTGATTATGAATTTTATAAAAAAATATTTTTTCTATCCTTATTTCATTTTAAATGTAAGTAGTACATTATAAATTTTTCACTCCAAAAGAATAAATAATTTTTTTGCATATTGTTAGTCTGGCTTAGAGATTTATTTAGTATTGATGGGATATAATCCAATATTCCAAACTTTTGGACATATGTGTGTATATATATATATATATATATATATATATATATAGAAGCCTCCCCAAACACAAAATCACAAATATTTTTCCGAGGAAACTGAATTTCGTCGACTGGCGCAGACATTCAACTAGGTATATTAATAATCTTAATCTGACAACGCTAATTTCGAAATTAATAGTTCATTGTATTCAAATTTACAATGAGTGGTACAAACTTATGAATGTTTGAACTTTGATAGTTTTCTGATCGGAAGGTAAACAAGAACTTAATGATTCGGAAACGTTATGCTTCGACTTGATGAGTTGAACAATAGTGGCGACTGCATATCTCTACTTTGGTGTTAACTGAATACTGACTAAGAATGATTTGTTCTGCTTTGAGTACCCACTAAACTCGAATACTAATTGAGAAGCGGTATGCTTGAACTTCACTACACATTGAAACGATGTGTTTCGCCTTATGAGTACGCACTTAACTTGGATAGCAATTTAGTAATGCTATATTAGACTTAGTATCTCTGAAGAGATGTGTTTCAACATGATGACTGTTTTAATTTGAGTGAAGATTACTTCGATACGTAACGACGACTGATTTCTTCACGCTGTGAGACTTGTTAAATATAAATCTTCAAAGAGGCGGGTTTCCTTTCTTATTGGTCAGTATTAGTTACTCGGATTGAACCACTGACAAGAATCAACAATGGACGCCTCCAATAGATGTTTTAATTACTATTGTACGTCAACTTCTATTGAAACCTTTCATTCAAAGGTTATTCAAATGTTTATTACAGACCTTCCGATACCGATACATTATTAAAAGATTCAGCCTTGTTTAACAATAGAAAATCAAATACAATCTGACAATAGGTATTTCATGAATTTTACAATATGCTATTTCATTCGCTCTAAACAATACTACTTTACAAATAATAATGTGAAACTTGATCTTTTGTTTGATCTGAGCAATCCTACTATACAAATAATAGTGCGAAACGTGATATTTTCCAAATATTTAACAAAGCTACAAAATAAAATGAATTTACGCTTTGAATGTTCAACAACGGTGAACGGATGCAAAAATAATTTCATATCTACTACTATTTCACACGTTTTACGAAAGTACCGTAACCTATACAAATCAAGATTTCCCAATATTGAGAGAATACGATCAATTATAAGATCTATGAAAGTTTAACTTCAGAGTTCGCCGAGAGAATCGGAAGTAACGCTACCTTTTTCACATTTCGGATAACTGAATATTTCGCGGTTTTCACTAAAACAGTACGTACTACCTGGATAGCACTATCGGATTCTTCCCAGTGCCCATTGTGAGGGTGAAATGTTGTCTTCTTGTAGTAAGACGACAGTCGCTTCGTGAATATCAGGACCGGTTTTTTCCCATTTGGTATGAACAGTCAACTCGTTCGGGTATTCCTTGCTGCGCCGTTTCCAGAAATGCTGCTTAACCTTCTGTATGTGCTGCCCGTGAGACATACCTTTATTGGGAGTAGTGGAATAATCACGACTTCGCAATTTGGTCAATAAATTACCTATTAAAAAATTACCAGGAGTATGGGTGATAGGATCGGTAGGGTCAGAGGAAATACTAGTTTCGTTTTCGATAATTAACACATTAAATTGTTCATACGTAAATAACATTTCGCAACCAGAGACGTAAAAGCCTTTTAAAGCCTTTCAATGTTGCTTCCCATAATTCCTCAACACGTGGTGCCTCAGGAGGATTAGCCTTGAAGCAGGTACAACATAGTTTTATATGTGTATACACTCGACTACACCCATCAATAACCAAATATTTACGACGTATCGAGTATAAGGTTTGTTGAATTACAGCTTGCAAATGTTTTTTATGGAAATGCATCATAATTATAATGATCACGTGTCTATCTTTAAGTAATATAACGGAGTGTTTAGCGTCAAATGTTGAATTAGACACAATCAAACGGTCGCCTGCCCTTCTCTGTCCCTTCTTTGTCTCGAAAAGGATATTTCAATCGTCGAGGACTAGCTTGACGTCAACGTAATACATACAATTGTATAATCGGACCAATAAAAGGTTTGAACTTATTTTCGGAGGCCCGTATTTACAGTTTCGATTATATTGTAAACAAGAGGTGTGCCCCGCACAGCTCTAATCGCGTCATTGTTATAGTTTCGATAGGTACAACACGAGATTTACCACATGATAATTGCACTTTAATTTTTCTTAAGTGATATAGTGTGCGTAAGTAAACGCATGCGCCGTATGCCGTTTCAGTTGCATCGGAAAATCCAAGTAATTGAACGCCTTTAACATCGGCCATTCACAATACAATTTGATATGTAACGATTCGTTCAATCGAGCTTATAATTTCGCAAGCTTTGTAAGCTTATTTTCCCGAGTACAATCACAGAAGCCAATAATCCTAACCGTTCGAACATTTTGGCTACTTCGGCTAACATTATCCGTTTGGAAACCCTATTTTGAATAGGATTCACTACATACATATACAAACATTTATTTCAAAAATTCGTAAGTTTTTCATTTCATCTCTCCAAATGAAACATTGAAATTTACGGTATTCGTTTCTAACTAAAAATTGTTGCTACATTCGCTTTAAATCACCTGCAATCACGATAGGGTGTTTGCGAATTCGACTAGAAATTGTGAATAAATTAGGTTGACTATTATGACCGGTAGGACGTCATTCAACGATACGCCTGTAGAAGTAAAGAACCGTCGTATACCACACTTACATTCGTAGTTGGACTCGTTTCCTTACCGATTGCGTTATGAGATAAATAATAACCAACTGATACCAACGGATTGTCCACAATAGTGGACATGTGACGTTTGTTCGATTCTTGATTATCAGGAGCTGCTAATTTGCTTTTTTCCACAGGTATAGTAGTCTCTACTTCTAATATTTTGTCGACTGGTGTAGATCGATGGTCATCTGGATCCACTAATTTGGTCTACTTTACAGGCATAGTAGTGCCTGTTCCTACAAATATGTCGACCGGTGCAGGTCGATGATACTCTGTGTCTGATCATTTCACTTGTTCCACAGGTAGTGTAGTGCCTGTTCCTGCTAATTTGATTTGTTCTACAGGCAGTGTAGTTCCTATTCCTACTAAGATGTCGACCAGTGCAGGTCGATGAAATTCAGTTTTCACTACTTTGATTTGTTCTACAGGCAGTGTAGTGCCTGTTCCTACTGCGATGTCGATCGGTGCAGGTCGATGAAACTCTGGCTTTACTAATTTGATGTTAGCAGGTAACTTTATTTGCTCACATTGGATCGATTCATCTGGCAAAACATCTAGGACAACATGTAAAAGCCATACAAGTAATTTGGATATGTTTTCACATTATCATTTTTTTTAAACACATTTGGGAATGGATAGGCGACAACAATGCCGATCTTTGTTTTTTGTTGCAAAGAAACTTGGTTTGAAAATAGTCCTCTTTCGCCAGAAAAAGTCTTTAGGTAGGTAGGAATTTTTAAATTTTTTTTCCTAAATATTTTATATGCAGGATTCTTTTTGGATGGTGGGTGGTCCTCGATGATTAGACTTTTTCTTCAAAACTATTTACTTGTATTCTTTGAATTTGTTCAGTTGTAGAAAAAGTATAGTGTGCAACATGTGGGAAAAGTACTTTTCCCACTTGTTGCGCAATATACTATTGCCTTGTACTATCTATCCGAAGTCATCCTCATAAGTCTCATTTCGAATTATCCTAGCGCTTACCCTCATCTAATTTGTTTCACTCCTTGCTACCCAGTACATTATTTTAAACTCAAAATTAGTTTTCCATGTTTCCAAAACACATGATAATTCTTAATCAAAATCAATTATACATTATTCTGATATAATAAAACAATCGTTAATTTGTGTAATTTAATTTAATTCAAAAATGTCTTTATTCACAATAATTTATAAATGATAAAATTTACAAAGAGAGTAAGAAAAACAGTGGGGCCGATGTTCTGGCCTTTCTTGCTACCCGTGTACTGTCGTTGAGTTGTGCCAACATGGTTCCTTGCGTCTACATTACCCATTTGTTTGAGGAAAATATTTACTTTGTACCGTATATATAAATATGACTCCCAGATTTTTCGACTGAGTCGTCCCTGAAAACCGGCTGAAAAATAGGGTTTCAAAATCAAACAATGTATTAGTTTATGAGGGGCAGCAACATGGCGGTTGTTGTTTATGATTTGGTGAAATTAATTATTGTGAATGAGGGATATTTTGGTCCCTAATTCGATCGTTCTGGTTGTTTGAGATAATTAACTTATTATGTGAATAATATATCATGCAGAAGCCTACAGCCACTATCAAGGGTGTCTTCTGCGCGACTAGCGGCTCTGAGTGTGTTACTAAGATTTTTTGGGAGACAGTTATTGTAAAAATTTGTGGATATTTTGGTTATAAAGTCCTTGATAGTAGGTATATTTGCTTTGTTCATGTAGCCAGGTTTTTTTGGGAAGTCTTGGGTAAACTTTGGTGTATTTGATTTCCATACGGAGTCACTTATTTTGTACCACCTGTAAAGTTTGAAAGTTGTGTTTTGTGGCTGTAAAGTATGCTGGAGCAGCGTATGTTAATATAGGTAGAATAATGTGTTTATATATTGTAATTTTGCTTATTGTTGAGAGATAACTATTCTTACAAATTAACGGGTAAAGTTTACTCATTGCAATTTTCGCCTTCAATACCTGTTGGGCAATATGCGCATTGGCATTTGTATTGCCATGCACAGTATAGCCCAGATATTTTAATGTGTTACTGGGATTGATATATTGCCCATCTATACAGAGCTGTAATTGCAATGAGTTTTTCCTTGCTCTCCTCCTGAGTAACAAGTACTCTGTTTTGGAGGTGTTAATTGTAAGTTAATTATCTCTCATGTAAGGTAAAATGTAAGTGTTTATATGAGTTTGAACATTGTGTAATGCAGTTTTATAAGTAAAAAGTGAATACAACAAATGTGATAAAACAGACCTTTGAGGGACTCCAGCTTGAATGGTATATGCACCAGCCACGCTATCGTTGACTTTAGAGTAGAATTGCCGATTAGAAATATATGAGTTTATTATTTTTATTAAATACTCTGGTAGTTTTGTTTTTATGAGTTTATATAATAGCCCCTCGTGCCATACGGAATCGAAAGCATTTTGTATATCTAGAGTCACCATTACTGCCTTGTTTTTAGAGAAAAAACCTTCTCTGATGTAGTTAAATACTCTGATTATTTGGGCTACAGTGCTATGCCCACCTCTGAATCCGTATTGCTCGATGGGTATTATGTTATTTTTGTCTACATAAGTTTGAATTCTGTAGAGTATCACTTTATCTATCACCTTGGCTATATTATTTAACAGTGAAATTGGCCTGTAACTATCCACATAACAGGGTTGTTTGTTGGCTTTGACAATAGGGATAACATTGGCAGTCTTGAGCATATTTGGGTAGTTACCTGTTTTCATTATGAAATTCGTTATAAAGGTTAGCTGAACTATTGCTTTTTTGGGGAGATTTTTGAGAAGAATGTTTGGAATCCCATCCTTCCCGGGGGCAAATTTGTTTTTGAGAGAAATTATTGTATTGTAGACTTGGTGAGTGGTTGTTAAGTTTTTCGTGTTTAGAGTTTGTGTATTGAGTAAGTAGTTTTGAACAGTGTGTGAAATATTGATGTGATGTGGTGTATTTCGTGTATTGTTGGTGAAATTGTTCTGAAAATACTCCCCAAAGGCTTCTGGGATTCCGGTATTGTGCGTAATTGTTTTGCCATTTAAAGATATGTTGGTGATTTCCTCTTTTTTGCCTTTCAATTTCTTTGTAACTTTCCAAAGCGAGTTGTCTCTGTGTGAAAGTTTTTCGAGAAAGATTTTCCAGGTGAAATTTCTATATTCTCTAATTAATCTATTTATTGTATTTTGATAATATTTAAGTAATTGCTTATCGTTGTCCTTTCTAGAGGTTTGCCATCTGCAGCGAATTTCATTTTTTTCTTCAATTATTTTTGTTATATAATCAGGGAGAGAGTTGTGGTCTTGGGATTTGAGTTTGATGGATGTGGTTTGTTTCTTGCAGTAGTGATTATTTCTTGTATATTAAGTATTATATTAGTAAGGTGATTGACGTCTTCAATGTTATATGTGATTTTTAATTGATCGTTTATATGTTTTCTATATTGAATCCAGTTGGTGGTTGTGTAATCGTGAATTTTTTGAGGTGAAGGGTGTAGGGAATGTGTTATATTTAATTCTAAAAGGATGGGATCATGATCGGAGTTTAGGTCTTGGATTGTTTTTAATTTGGAAATCGTATTTATGTTGCGACCGATAGCTATATCTATTGTGCTTGGAGAATAGTTGTTAAATGGGAAATGTGTGGGATCTTCTGTGCTGTACAGTCCGAGTTGTCGCAGAACCTTTGAAGAGTGTTTCCATTTATGTTGGGATGAGTAGCATATGAGTCCCATAGTGGGTGTTTACAGTTTAAATCGCCCACTATAAGAACCCTATTGTGTGTTTTTGTTATATTGAAGAAGTCAATTTAGTTTAATTTGTTGAATGGGTGGCTATATGCGCCAACAAGTTTGAGTTTATTATGAATTAAAAGTGAAATATGCTCAATCGAAGAATTGTTTTGTTGATGTCCTTTTTGATTAATACTGCGATACCACCTCCGCCGACACCTGCGGGGCGGTCTTGTCTAAGTAGACGATAATTAGGATTTCTGAAGTTTACGGATTTGTTTGGTTTAAGGAATGTCTCGATTAAGAAGAAAATGTCAGGTTTATGAGCGTCGAGAAAATGTCTGATAAGATGGAGTTTGTTTGTTACTCCATGTACATTACAGAAAATTATTTTGAGCGAGTTACGTTTATGAATGCCTGTTTTTCCACCTACCTGTCTAGATGTCATATTTATCTATACCTTGGACAAAATTGTTATAAATTGAAAATTTTTCGAGTTTGGTGGTGGCTTTACTCATTTCATATAGTAGGTCGGTCACTGCTCTGGTTAGTTCTTCGAGATTTACTATATAATTCAATTCTTGGAATAGTGAATTTAAATTGGTAAATTGCGAGATGTCTGCTGCTTGAGGGTTGGCTTCTTGTCTTTGTCTAGGCTGTGGGCGGGTGTTTTGCGGTGAAGCTGCTGTTGCCGGCTTTAAAGGAAGACTCGGGAGATCTTCTTTTTCTTTTCTGGTATTTTAGTTCCACGGATTAATTGTGGGGGCTGGAGCAGGAATAAATCTCGTGCCTTCTGGATTTTTACTAGTTTGTTTTTGATTTTGATGCCGTCTCTGTTCTAACCATTCACGCCTCTTCACGTATTCGGGACAGATATCTGCATTGGCAGGATGGTCACCATTACAATTAGCGCATTTAGCAGGTTTTGATCTGTCCTTCGGGCACTCGGGGGTTATATGAGAAGCTGCACATTTGAGGCATTTGGGTGCTCTGCCACAGTTCGAAGTTGCGTGCCCCCACAACTGGCAGATGTGGCATTGTATAATGGGTTTGCCCTGCCTGCGAAACTCCCATTGGACTCGTGTATATTCGATTACCTTAACATTTTTGTTGAGATAATCTAATGTGACTTTTGAGTCTGTTACTACCAAATATAAGTGTCTGCCTTTTGTAGTCATACGGAAAATATCAATAATCTTGAGTTTGTAAGAATTGGTGAGTTCTTCTCTAATCTCGTCAAGCTGGATGCCTTCGGTTAGTCTTCTCAACACAAAAGCGTGGGTCTTTTCTTCCCTCTGCGAGTATGTATGAAATGGGATTTTTTCAATGCGAAGTACTTTTTTTTAAATTGTCAAAGTCAGCTACGTCCTTCGTAAAAAATTATAGTGGAATTTGCAGTATATTTTATTTCGAACTTGTTTTTTATTTCAATTTTTAATCTATTCACCATTTCGCGGTGCGCTGAAACATTGCCGTCTATTACAATTGGCGGACATGCGATGTTTGATTTTTTGTTGTTGGGTGTGGCATCTTTTGATTTTGTTTTCTTTTTTTGATGGTTGGTTATATACTCTTCTGAAGAATCAGCGTCATTCTGGAATTTTGTAAATTTGGTTTTTTTTCTTTTTTTTGTGCGGTAGCCGTGGGTTGGATTTCGTCGTCGGATGATTCCGATAGTGTATCAAATTTGTTACTAGTGTTAGTTGGTTGACGAGTCTCAATTGCTCGTTGGATTAATGTATTGAATTTCGTATATTTTTTTGGTTTCGTAAAACCCGGTGGTGTGACGTCAGACACATCCATCTGAACATTCGGTATTGTAATGATTTCATTGAAGTCATCTTTTGGTTTCGTCATATCTAACGTTTTGGCAATTATTTGCTTTGGGTTCGAAATGAAGTTTTGATATTGGGAAATGAATTTGTCGTTTGTGTTTGTTTGCGAGCTTTTTTCGACTTCCACTTCTTGGGCCCATGAAAACCCTGGCGTTGAGTGTACCTGGGCTTGTATTATCGTGGATGATTGTTGATTTACTGCATTTTCATTTTCGGAATTTGCCTCGCTGGAATGATCGCCTGCTGTGTATTCTCCCATTTTTTGATTGATATTTGGATTTATATTTAATTCTGTCCTGTCTGATGTATTAGCTTGATTAATACTGCTCCCTCGGATGTTTGGAATCGACAAATCGGGAATAGAATCAGATTCTATACACCTTTTTTGGGTATTTTCCAGACACTTTTTCGATGTATCTCCTATACACTTTTTAAATGTGTTTTCTAGATAGTTTTTCTTGTTAATTTCTATACACTTGTTTTCGTTGAATGAGCTGTTTACGTTGTTTTCTTCAATAGGATTGATACTTTGATTGTTTTCTGCGTTTTCTATACACTTTTTAATTAAGTTACCGTGTTCTAGACACTTGTAGAGAATTTCGGTATCTACCAGTTCTAGACACTTTTTGTCAAAATTTAGGATTAACTGCTTTTGGTCAAAATTAGCGTTAATTGGTGTTGTTTCAGAATTGTCATCTATGTACACTAGTTTGAGACAGTTTGTGTTTTTGGTTTTTAACTCTAATTTTTTTTCCCTGATTCTTTTTAATTCTTTAGTATATTTATCATGCGTGTCTGAAATATGTGATGTTGGACGTGGTTCGTAATCAACATTTAGTGAAATTAAATTTTGTGGAACTTTTCGTTCTTTTTATTTGATTTGTTATTGAGTTTTTTATGTTTGATAGTTTTCGATTTGAACGTACCTTTTTTTACTATTGTCTTTCTCGGTGACGTTTTCACTTTCACAGGATAACTCTTTTGCGTATTTACACTAATGTTATTATCACTTGTTAAATTTTCAGACGTGAAATCTTTTTCCTTGATTTATGGGGTAATTTAGGTATAAGATCGTGAGATAAGGCTTTTTCCTTGATTTATGGGGTAATTTAGGTATAAGATCGGAGATAATGCTTTTTCCTTGATTAATGGGGTAAATTAGGTATGAGGTCGTGAGAGAAAACTTTTTTCCTTGATTTATGGGGCAATTTAGGTATAAGGCGATATTACGATTTTCGGAGTTCAGCTTTTGAATTTTTTTGCGTAACCGCCGTGTGTATTCTGTAATATACGGTTGTAATGTAGTATAAGTATATTTTGAATTATTCTTTTAACATCCTGTAGAATTAAGTTTATATTGTTGTTTATAATGTTTATTATATAATTTTACTAACCTTGCGACTACGCAAAATGATTGTAAATATTAATTATTCTACTAACCTAGTTTTAATTGGAATATTGAGAAATTTAATAAAGAGATACAAAATAGAAGCAGAAAGACGTTTAATTTTTGAACAAGTCCCATTACATGGCGATCCTGCCAGAAAAAATAAACTAGATTTAAGAAATAATCACATAAATTACGAAGCTGGTGAAAAAACTTTAATAAGGAATACATCAACCAATAAAAGTGATCCAATTTATTTAGGACCTTATGACGTTGTAAATGATAAAAATCCAAATATAATTGTAAATTTAGGTAATAAGATTGTAGAAATACATAAAAATAGGGTTAAACGTTATATATAAAAAAAAATTAAAAAAAAATGTGTAGTTGTAGCCACAATTTTTTTACGCCCCCGCGGAAGGTGTAATGTAGTATAAGTATATTTTAAATTAATCTTTTAACATCCTGTAGAATTAAGTTTATATTGTAGTTTATAATGTTTATTATATAATTTTACTAACCTTGCGACTACGCAAAATTATTGTAAATATTAATTATTCTACTAACCTAGTTTTAATTGGAATATTGAAAAATTTAATAAAGAGATACAAAATAGACTTAGAAGCAGAAAGACGTTTAATTTTTGAACAAGTCCCATTACACGATGTACCCGTAATTGGGGGAGATAAACTCAGGGGGAAATCTATGAGTGTTCTCTATAGATTTCTTTCGAACAAAGTCTTTCGATTTAAAGATTTAAATAAAATATCAATACTTTTTGTTTTCCAATAATAGAATTCAAACCGTCGCACTTGAATATTAGCATGAAGGAGTTTATTTGTGTATTATTCATTCTATACAACTGGATCTGGTTTGAATACCAGTGAACGCTTGATCACTTATATGCGTTGTTTTCGTATCCAGATTAATTGAACTCCTCTAAACTTGCGGCATTCACGTTTCCGTATCTCACTCTATTTCCTGAAATTACGCTGTTACACGCTTGTATGAAAGCTCAAGCCGATTGTATATCGCACTTGGGCACTTGTTTGAACATATTTACACCTGCTAGCTTCCATTGACGTCATTGCGATTGATTTTTAATTATCATCCACTTTTGTGCTCGATTATAACCATTGTGGAAATTACTGTGAATATGCCTCGACGTAAATTATAATCGTTCGGGACTATTGAAGTCTGAATATAGAAAGATTGAACGTTGAAAATATTTATGAACGGAAAAAAATGAGAAAAAGAATCATATTTAGTTATACAGGAAGGTCAGATGAAAATGAATCCTTAACTGTGTTACACAATAGAAAATAACCTAACACAAAAAGGTGACTATTAATGTGGGAGTATGATGTTCAATTGATTAGAAATCCTAGTTTACATTGGTATTAATACAGTACAACAATGAAGTTCGTAAAGCTAAAAGCAATTCATGGAGAAGATTGCAGATATCTCCGCATGTTTTCATATCCACAAAGTCATGGCAATGGATGGCACAATAAAAAAGAAGGTAGGTTTCTTTAAGAACGCACTTAAACTGAAGAGGAAAGCCTGAGGGAACTAATAAACGGATAAAAACTAGAAAGTTTCAAAAACACATTTACAGATTATTTTTCGATACAAAAGAAAAATGGAACGCAGGTTTCCAAGAAAGCATCAAATGTCACTTTTATAAAACAATACAACCAAATATCCCAAGTGAAGTATGGTTTAAAACTACCAAAAGAGGAACATCATAATAAATATAAATAGAATGAGAAGCAACCACTGCATTGTATCCTGAGTATCAATTGAAAATTGGATTAGTGAATAGTCAAGACTGTGCGTGTAGTAGCATAGGAAGCCTTAAACATATCATCCTAGAGTGTCCCAATAATACCTTACACATCAACGAGGTCTTTAATCAGTTAGTCAAAAAAAATCCCATTACCCATTAATCTGAAATACCTACTAAGCAATCAGGAATGTTTCACTGCTTTACATTAATATATAAATGACGCGGGTATAAAACTGTAATGGTAGAATAAGTCTGTATTTCCCACTCTAATGTTTGCCGAGGATTAACACCTGTGTATGTCTACACCTGCCCGTGAGGTCCTCCGACAATTACATTTCCTTGATTAGTGTCCGTGTCTTGAAAAAATTGCAAAAAAATGAAAAAGGCAAATAGCTATAGAAGCATGTACCACAATGAAAAAAAAATGTGTGTACAGAAAAGTAGAAGAAAAAATTGTAACAGGAAAACAGTGAATCAATTGATGTAGGTTATTCACCCATACCGGGAAAATTGACAAAGCATAAGCTAATAATGACTAGTTTGAGTATACTTCACAAGATACGAAGTTTCATCCAGTTGGCAATAGCCAGTGTCATTAAATGAGTTAAAAAAATGGAGTAATCTGGGCACAAAGTTAACTTCATTATTAATCTACATGAATATGGATCATTAACGGAAATAGAGATGTTAAAAAAGCTTTACATGATCTGAACAACTAATGGGTTCATTACCAGAAAAACGAGTTTGCTCGTATATAGTATAGACAGTCACCTAAAAATGGTAGTTGGATCTACAGAGCCACTTATGATCAACTAAATACTGTAATAGTACAAGTAGAACGAATTATAAATTCCAGACCTCGAGGCGCTATGACCAGTGACGTCTCCAATATAGATTTTTTTAACTGGAACAGTTATAACTACTTTTCTAGAACCTGACATCAGTGAAGTTCCCCAGAACAGACTCATTTTTTTTGACATAAAAATTTTACAATTTTATGGACAAAGCGAAATAATTTGAAAATAGATAAATATAAAAAAGTATAAAAAAATAATATAAAGATATAAAAAATACTGACTACACTAACAATACAAAACATAATATATAAAAATAAAAATTTAAATTAATAATTATAATACAATGTTACCCTCGTACATCATACCAAATATTGAACTACGCCGATGTAACTCAAAAGTCTAGGGTAGATTGCAGAATTCTGCCACTGAATAATAAGGTCTCTCAAGCAGAAACGCTGTTGTCAATCTCCGGAACCTATTGAATGTATTTGCCACTTTTAATTCTAAAGGTAGCCGATTGAATAGTTTTTTGGCATTGAAGGTGATGGAATTTTTTACCAGATCAGAGGTGGGTATTGTTAAGTAGATATCGAAATTTTTACTTCTATGAATTGGCCTCTCAGTTAAATTGTGAATGTGTTTGCGAACCAAACACACGGATTCCAAAATGAATAGAGCAGAAAGAGTTAAAACTTTGTATTTTTTAAAATAGAATTCGCAGTGCATCCTACAACTCAAACCATAAATGTAACGAATATCTCTTTTTTGTAGTTTGAAAATAGACGTGAAGAGGTGCAAACTACAAGACCCCCAGAAAGGTGATTTGCCTTTTTGGGGGTCTTGTAGTTTGCACCTCTTCACAGCGAAGGTGCGATTCGAACAAAGAGTAGTAAGTTGTTAAATCAGTACAAGAATCAAGTTGTTTAGACACAGATTTAATGGCAAAACAAGCCGAGGATAATTTTTTCACTAAAATGTCTACATGTAGAGACCATTTAAGGGCACTGTCAATATGGAGACCAAGAAACGAAGAATCGAATTTGCAGATCTTATTACGTCATTGTTAAGTTTGAGAGGTTGCAACTCCTTTGTAAGATAAAACTAAAGTTTCCTTAGTGTTAAAACAACGCCCGTTCGAATCAGACCAGGACATAATAGTAATGAGATCTTAGCCTATGGTAGAATGTAAAGTTCGTATATCTGAACTGCTCCAGGTTACACTAGTGTCATCGGCAAATAAAGTGAATTTACCATAAATTCGTAAGTCTGTGACATTGTTAATGAATACCAAGAAAAGAATTGGACCCAAAACTGAACCCTGGGGTACACCACTGCTAACTGGTGAATTTTTCGAAACTTTTCCATTCGCTCGTACCAGTTGGTTTCTACATTCCAGGTAAGATTCAAAGCATTTCGGAGGAATACCGCGTATGCCATAATATTCTTGTTTGTTTATCAAAATTTAAGGATCTCAACATAATCGAAGGCCTTTGCGAAGTCACAAAAAACTGAAGCCGTGAAAAGTTTATTATTAAGTGAGGTATATATTTCATTAAGAACAGAAAAACATTGCGTCATTAGTACATTTATTAGGTAGGAAACCGAATTGTTGGAATTTCAGGATTTTGTATTTGAAAAGAAAATGCAGTAGACGGTTTTTCATTAGTCTTTCGATTATATTCGATAAGATTGGTAATAAGGCAATAGAACGATAGTTACTAGTATTCTGTTCCTTGCCACCCTTGTGGAGGGGAACAATTATAGCTGTTTTTAGAAATTTACGAAAGAGACCTTTTTCAAAGGATTCATTGATTAGAGAACATAAAACGTTAATCACCGCAATTGGAATATTCAAAAACAACTTAGCTGATAACCCATCAATGCCACATGAAGATTTGTTTTGAATGCTGAGTATGGGTTGCACTAGCTCAAATTTATCTATTGGTCTAAGGAAGAACCTATCAGTGATTCTTTTAGAACGAACGAGGAAAGAAAGAGCATCACGACTTGGAGATATTTTAGAGCTAATAGTCTTACCAACGTTTATGAAATAATTGTTAAGTTCGTCTGGGTCGAGTTCAATGAAGTTTGAGGAACGAGTTTTGTTCCTTAAATCATTGATAACAGACCAAGTCTCTCTTGGGGAATTTTTAGCTCTTGAGATGCGATTGTTATAATAGTTTTGTTTAATAGCTTTGATAGTTTTCCGGTACAATATTTTATAATTATTGATATAATTGAGTACGTGAAGATTTTCTGTGGATTTGTGATGTTTAGTTTTACCAGAGCGAAGAGGAAATGATGTATTGAACCACCTGGTAATTTTATTAATAAAATCCAAAAATTTAGAGTCAATATCTTCAGAAAGATCAATCCAATTAATTGCTAAACATAAATTATGAAATTTGGTGAAATTTTGTCGAGAGAAAATCTCACCAACTGAGTGTTTTTCTTTAGAGATTAAAGACGGAATACAAATTCGGCGAAAACTGCTTCATGGTCAGAGAGACCTGAGTTAATTACTAAGTGATTCACATCATGGGGTAGAAAGTGGGAAACTATTTAATCTAAAATTGACGAAGTTGTTTTAGTAGTACGAGTTGGTGAATCCACGTGCATATTTAGATCAAACGACTCAAAAATATTCACCAAAGACCTTTGAGTGGCACAATCATAGTAAAGTCAATATTAAAGTCACCACATAAAACTTTCTTGCTCTTAACAGGCAGAGCGTCATGTAAATTTAGAAGGTTCTCAAAAAAAGAATGAACATTTGATTTAGGTGGTCTGTAAATACAAATTATATATAAATCCATATTTTTGTTGTATATTATGGAAAATTCAAAAGTATTTTCTACTTGTAGAAAATCATATTTTAATACAGCCGAGAAGTCCTCGTCAGAAGATAAAATTAGGGTTCCACCGTGAGCTGAATTACTCCTGTCATATCTACTAATAACTCGATGTTTTTCAATAAAAACAGGTTTATTTGCTTGTAGCCAGTGTTCAGTAATAGCAACTATCTGCGGGAACCTCAATTCCTCCAAAAACAAATACAACTCGTCCGTTTTATTGCGTAATGACTGAATATTAATTACAACCATTCTTAATTTACTGTCCTTAAAACTAAGTGAGGATTCTAGTTCCTCAGGACACGTCCTATCAACTAAAAATTTTTCTTGGAAGAATCGGCAGTAAAGGAACGGCTATTACACTCTCTAATTTTTTGTTGGTGAATTCTCCGTTCTGAGGTGATGTAAGTTCTGTAGGTGGATAGATCTTCATCCACTTCAACTGAGCTTATGCCATAAAAATCGTGAAGGTTATAATGAATTGCCCTTAAAGCTATGCGATCAACGGGCAGACTCTCGGATGCTAAAAACACATTTACACTTGTGGAAGTATAACCTTCAAAACACACAGACGATGGTTGGTCATGTAGATAGGCGAGGAATAACTTGTGAGATTATAAAATAGCCGGTTCTCTTAATCTACACATAATATAACGATCGCCTTCAGTAGAAGAGTCCTGTGTTAATCTGACCGTAGGAGGAGTCATCATGTCCAGCGAAAAGTTAGTGTCATTGTGTGCATCTTTTGTAAACTGAAATGATTTATCACACAAAAAGCTGTTTGATTTACATACAGCTATAGCATGTTTGTCAGATGTGATGGCTACTACTACGGGGCGAGAAGGATCAGAACTTTTACTCACAGGCCGTATTACTTGATTAATTGTCACAGGCTGAAGAGAATCCATCGTCGGAGGAGGCGAGTCTTATTGGGACAATGAAGATTCAATTGACCATTTTAATGAAACTTCAGGTGGCCATACATCATTGTTAAACAATTTTCTAGCTGTTAAAAAACCAATTTTAAATGTTGATGTTTTTGATTGATCGCTTGGATTGATTAAGGAAAAACAACGAATGAGCTCTGTAAAACCCAGCTTTTCTTTAACATGATGTACGATATGATTTGTGGTGAAGCCTGCAGGGAGGTTGTTGACTATTACATAATGCCACCTTTGATTCCTTTGATTACGGCTAGGGGATAAGTTGTTGGAAACTTCTGGAATGTTGGCTACTGCAGGAGATGTTTCAGTTTATGTAGAGGATTATGTAATATAGGTGGGACGCTTCTTCTGATTATTGTTATTAATTTGGGTGTTCATCTCTTTCACTAAACTGGATATATGAGCTAAATCACTTTTCAAATTAAGCAAATTTTATTTCATCTCCAGGGATGAGAAATCATGGATATGAATTTTCGTTGTTTCTCCGGAATCGTTGAAAAGATTAGAAGATATGTTGAAGAGATTATGTTCCATATCCCGTACTGATTTAAGCAACAAATCTGGCTTAAAGACAGTAAACATTTGGGCTATTTTATTGATATCGTCCATCTTCTTTTCTATAAGATTCCATTTGCATTCATTCTTCAATAACATATCGTATATCTCAGTAATAGTTGGTACGATGTCAGTTAACTGATTTATACGATTTACTAGCGAGTCAAATATTTCATGAGGAATTATATTCTTGGTTAAATCAGAAACTTTATCATTAAGGTATCTCAAATTAGGAGAATCGCAGAGTATACAAAAGAAGCGCAAGTTGTTGAACTTCTGGGAAAGTAGAATTTTTGTAGTAGCTTTGTCAAGTCCTGTACAGCTCATACAGAAAAATCGTCGACATTCACCGCTGCATCGAAGCTTATTATATTTATATTTTTCTACAAATTCCTTACAGCAATTTTCACATTTGTATCCGGCCATATCTAGATCAAGGTCAGTGTCGATACTAAACAAAAACGAACTTACGCTAGTTAACAGTAACTAAAATAACAAAAATCAAAACAAACACACGTATTGAGTAATAGTCGAACTGCGAAAATAAATACAAAACAAACACATCCGATCGATACGACAGTCGAACTAATACTCAGCAATGTGTTCAAATACAGCAGCAGTTGTGGAAAAAATTGCACATGGACTATTTGACGCAATTGCAGAATAGACCGAAATGGCGCAATGATTTGCCAAAATTGAGTGAAGGAATGTTGGTTCTATTGAAAGAGGATAATGTTCCCTCCTTCGAATGGAAACCAGATAATAAGAACACAATATATAAAATAAATTGTACAGATTGCAATGGTAATTGGTCAATCCAGCCAATATTTACATAAGAGAATTCAACAACACCAGCAATCAGTTCGAAATAACAATGAGTGTACTGCATTATTAAAACATTCACCTGATAAAAATCACTCGTTTAATTTCAACAACGTAGAAATAATAACTACAGAAAAATATAATAGTAAAAGATTAATCAAAGAAACGATAAATATTAAGAAGAATCCTGACTCAATCAATTTCAGAACTGACAAAGACAACTTAAATTGTATATATACCAATTTACTATTATAAACGAATATCTACACCTTAACTAAAAAGGGTCTCTAATTCTAATTTTAATTAAATTAGGACACTCTGTAGATACTTTTAACCATTTTTATCATAATTTACTGTTTATATTATTAGTTTCTATGTTTTGATGTATATTAACACTCTTTTTTAATTTGAGAAATACTACTATACAGTAGTAGACGAACCTCCACTGAGGCATAATCATAGATTAAGTTTTGAAAAAATATATTTTAACTATATGTATTTACATGAATGTATCGTGTCTCCGATTTTTACAAAAGTTTTAAAATGGTTTAAATCAAATGAACCGAAACGTTACCACTATAAGCAAGTGATTTTATTTCTGACCGAAGCCAATGAATATATAAGAAATTAAATTATCTTTATATAAACGACAAAAAAATGTATTACACTATGTCCCTATCTAAAACGAATTAGGATAGTGCGTGTTTTTTTTTGTTAGTTTGCTGTTCTAACGTCTGCTCAACCGGTTGTAATTATTTATATCATTTGTTGTTGCTTTTATTCCATCAATAATCTGTAACCTCTATTATTTATACTTGACCAAAAATATAGGGTAAGAATGTCTCACTTCTATCAAAAATAAACACGTGTGCACATGTTACAATATTGACAATCTCCTAATGTTGATTCTGATTTGTGACAGTTTAACTATAATGTTGGCTCAAGATAAGTTTGAACGTAAGAAGCGATGGAAAGAGTGAGCGGAAGAAACGTACGATTATTCAATTTAACGCTTGAAGAATCAGGCCTCTATAAAAGTTTCTGATTCGGAAGTCATTTATAACTATTTTTGAAAGGTGAGGTAAAAAAATACTTTTCAGGAAATAATTGGTAAAGGAAAAAAAATAACAAAAATAGCAGGAATTCAACTATTGTCTTATAGTTCTAACTTTAAACTTTGAGAATTTATTGTTTTAGTTACCCACCTGAATGATGGTTACAAATATCTATTTATAACTTGTGAACCCTTCTCTGTGATTAGTTATAATGGAGTTAACACGTTATCAGTTGGGTTTAGCTACCGAACATGCCGTTTGTTACGCACTCCATCAAGCGGCTTTAACATCAAAAGGATAAAACGAGCTACTTCTTTTTATATCGCTAATCTGTATCTACGTAGATAAATGAGAATTTCCGTGTTTTTCAATTTTTTCAACTTATTGGAGATGTTAATTTATGATATATGTATATATACATATATATATATATATATATATATATATATATATATATATGTATATATATATATATATATATATATATATATATATATATAGATATTTATTTAGATTTGTTTGAATTTGATTTATTTGTGTGGCTAGCTCACTTGTTTATTATTATATGATATATTATTATTTTATTATATGATATTGGTTCGGGAGCATGAGACTTTCTCTACTCTTTGAGTCCTGGCTTTGTTTGGATATATTTCACTCATTCACAATAAAAAGAAACACAAAACACAATATTTTCAATGATTTAATTTTATCATGAAATTTTTTTTAAATATATTTTTCAATCAATATGGTTACGCCTATGGAATTTACTAACACAGAATCATAACGAATATACACTATCTTATGCGCATGCCCAACTAACAACGAACATATTCGAGATGGAACGAACGTTTCTAAACGACGCTCTACACCTGCGTGAATATTAGATACATAGCATAATTTCCTTTATAAAAATGCTGATGGATTCGCATAAAAGAATTTCCGTTGATTTGTTGAGAAATTTGGATATTCTCACGGGAAAAACTGGTTAAAAATACATGTAAGTGTTCTAGGTTTTATATTTGTGAAGAATCAGTAGCTTTTATCATGAAAAATTGTAATTTTACCTAAAATTTCAGGAAAAGTTCCTCATCACATCCTCACTATTTCGACGCCAAGAACCAACTTTTTACCGCTTCTATTTGATCGTCAATTTTTTAATCAACAACCAATATATTGTTTCTAAGCTCACTAATTATCAATAAGTTTTTTTGTTAAATTTTAGTTGATCGAAATTTGTCATGTCACTTTCCACCAATCACATTGTTTCTGTAGCTGTCGAACTATTTTCACAATTGCTACACTGTAGGAAGTTTCTTGGAAACATATATAAATGTAAATTCCACTCGAAAAGTATCTGTTTTCTTTTACTGTTCAACTAATTTCAATAGAACAAATATTTTACTGATAGTGAAATTCCTTTTATATGTCAACATGGCAATGTCTAATTTTGTTTTGACATATATATATATATATATATATATATATATATATATATATATGTGATAATTTGAAAATAATATTTATATTTATGAACATAAATTCTTTTATAATATCTTTTGCTCTGATTATTTATACTATTTAAATTCTCTAGTGGCAAATATTTCTTTGAATCCATCATCATTTAATATTCATTAATTTCATAAAATTTTATATACATTATGACATATAAATTATCTTTATGTCTTGATATTTTTCTATTATAAATTTATCTATTTCTTCATACTAAATATGAAATTGATTTATATTATTACTGTTTCAACTAACTACTTATTAAATTAGATAACTGAACTTGTTTAATTTCAGATGAAACAGATGATTTCTTCATGACAACTAAACATCCATATTTGGGCAGATTTCATGTTCTCCATTATACTTATGAAGCATTTTCTAACGTTAGATAATTATTAAGGTAATTTCTTGATTTTTATTGTTGTTCTTTTAATTATTATAAACAAATAATTCAATATATTCTGATTTTATATGCATTTTTACTTATGATTTTGTTTTTCTTAATGTGTTTTTAAATACATAGTTTCAATTCATTTCAAATAATAAGCAACATATTTTCAAATAGCTGATACTCTTTCGTATATAAGATATATGGTTCAATTCCCCTCAAATTTAAATTTAAATGATATCAATACCTTCAATTTTCCTTTTTTTTTGTAATGATTGTTATATCTTTATTTAAATATTTATAAATTTATGGCATAATCTCATATTTCCTTGACTTCATATTCAATTCTCAAATAAATATTCACTTACTTCCTATTACAATTCCCATTCTTATCAACACCTGCCAAATTATTCTTTCCCAAAATATATTAGATTCTTATCAATGTCAATTTAAATATTCATGATATTACTCCTTCTAATACTTCTCTACTATCATATTTGTGGTGGTTACTTAGTAAGTGTCCCTCGTATACTCGACGTTTACCGTAAAGGCATATCATTGAGGAAACCACTTTTTTTTTCTAAGCTAATGTCCTTTTGCCGTTACTGTCCTTTAGGGATCACTACAATAACATCCACCTATATATCAACTTATATTTCCTATAATTTCATTATATTTTATTTCTCTATATACACCTCATATCATATTTCATTTCAATACTCATTATTCAATATAATTAATTATTTCTTAAATTCATATATATATATATATATATATATATATATATATCAACATCAATTTCCTTATTCTTTCATGTATTTTCAAGTATTCTATAAAATTCTAATTGACATCAAACATTACCTCCTATATTTTTAATCAATATCATTCATTATTCTCCTTTCCTATCCTTTTATTCTTTGCGTCTTATTTCCTTATTTTAAAAGATGTGAAATTCTATTTAATACTTAAGTTATTCTTATGTTTATCCCCCCTATCTTATATCTTTATATTTTCCTTCTATATAAAGCCAGTATTTCTTAAAAATTGTTTTTCTTTATTTGTTATATATTGATTTTCCATATTCAAATTTCCCTTTCTTTATATTCAAAGCTGTTTTTATAATAAGTTCTATATCAAAAAATATATGTTTAGTCAAAGAACCTTGAAAAACTAGTAATATATATATATATGTATATATCGCGTGATATGTTAACAACAACAACAAACAGATTCATGGGTAATTCACGCAGAATAAAGGGCTACTGAAACAGAGTGGTAACCGCGAACATGCATGTTTCTGGCTCTTCTGCCTCTTCAGCACGGTATAGCCAAATAAGGATGTGAAATTTGGGAGCAAAGATGTTAATCGAAACATGGGAAAACACATAACAACGGATTTCAGCAGACAAACCAAACGCTCATTTGTGCATTCAATTGGAAGATCCCGAGTTTTCAGGACAACAACCAAGATCGACACGGAGGCGCATATAGCCCCCCCCCCCCCCGCCTGACCTTCCGGCCCATAGTAAATAACAAAGAAAAAACTATGGAATCTGCTAAACTCGACAAGGCTTAATTTGGAGTAAACAAATACAATAATAAGCTTCTAAACTTACGACAGTACGTGTCTGGAGCACACATCCACATAAATCCAACAACTCAAAAAAATAGTAAATAAACTCGACAGGAGCTCAACTGGAATCAATTGACTCGACAGGAAAGCCGGAGTTTATCAATGAAAGAATTAACTACTCCACAGTTGAGAGGTTCCCAAATTTCACATCCTTATTTGGTTATACCGTGCTGATGACAGCAAATGAGCCAGAAACATGCATGTCCGCGGTTACCACTCTGTTTCAGTAGCTCTTTGTCTTTTTGCGTCAATTATCCATGAATCTCTTTGTTGCTGTTGTTAACATATCACGCGATATTCCTATACCTTTTATATATATATATACATATATATATATATATATATATATATATATATATATATATATATATATATATTGTTATGTATTTTTATTGAACTTGACAATTGATACATACAATTTTCTTATACTGTTCAATTGTTGAAAATATAATGAAATCAATTCTTTAAAACTAAATATAGAGTTAATTTCATTGTAGTTAATTAATTTTATTATTATTCAATTTTATGGGCGCCAGAATTGGTATGGTCAGAAACAAATACCAATTCAATTTAATTTTTGTGTTATTAAGTTTTTTATTCTTTATTAATAATGTCTCAGGGATATGTTCGTCACAAAACGCTCCTCAGCAACAGGAATCTTATAGGTAGAGATACTTAAAGAATACAAACAGTCGTAGATAAACCATTTAATGAAATATGAAATTTTAATATAGTTACTTATGTTCTTATAGTGGAATTGGAGAAAATTGTTCAATTCTCATGACAACATATGAAATTGGATTTCAAGTTTTGTTACAAGTAAATTGAAAGAAAAGTAGATACACCTTAATATTGTGGAACCATGATATCATGTTACCGAATCAGTCCCAACTCTAGTTATTTAAGATTCCGTCCGCGTCATGCAATGAATTATAATAAGAAGTTATGTGAAAACAATGTGCTGTATCCGATATATTTTTATTGGTAAAATGATTGTAAATTGGTAAGTGATTATTTATTGAATTTATTAAGTGAATGATGTTCGTGACTTAGTGGAGATTGATTATATCTAATAGCTATATAAAATTCAATTTCGATAATATTGTTATACCTAACCTAACATTTTGAAAAGTTGATTTAATTTTCGTTTCAGAAAAGATCTATATACATCAAGAGTAAACGTTCTTTGTTGGTTCCTTTTTCGGGTTACGGGATTACATGGAAGATTGTACGTAGTGGCGATAGAGCAAATATTCTATCTAGGATTGAAATCAATTAACTGTGAATGGTTTCTTTTGGAACGTTTCTTGTTTATATCAGTAGAAGAGTGGTTATCACCAGATTATTTGAAGGTAAATTGTTCTAGCTTACCAAAGTTCTTGTAGATAGTCACTAAATTTCCGTTTTTTTACACTAATATTTCTTTATTTGTACGATATTATGGCTTTATTTATTATCACTTATGGTACCTTATAGCTTATTGAAGTTTTATTTATGTTACTAAAATTATTTTAGTTGAAATTTATAAATTAATAAGGATAATAATTTTTCGTTGCCATTCTCTTTACACACGCGACCCTTCTCCTCAAGCCAACAATCAACAACTTTCAACTTTTTTAATTGTTCCTTTGTTGTTGGAATAAATAAATGTTTTTTCTCAGATCAACCCTATCCATACTTATGTTCTTTTCGACAATTCAGCGACATTCTATCAGTTTTCGAGACCGCACTATTATCACTCCTTATCTACACTTATCTAATTATCGACCAATGTCAATTTCTGTATGAAATATTATTCATTTGACATTACCTTACAAAATTCTTCAATATGTTTTTACTATATACAGTGTTTATCGAAAAGTAACAATACTGAGAAAAGTAGAATTATGAAATTTTGTTTCGGGAATTTATATTGTTATACACGGGGTTTATTGAAAATATATAATCAGAAATATAATTATTGAAATTTGCTTGTAATATCTTATATGCTTTTCCAAATGAAGTATATGTCTCCCAAACGACTCTTCAATGTATACAATGTGTGAGTCGGTTTATTTATTGATATGTTGAAATCATATACATTCTAACAGCATGTCGTTATGATAATTTTTATTGGATTTATTGAAAATTAGTATCTACTCATGTAGTCTTATTGGTTTATTTTCCTCGTAGCCATATTTCGCCTTAATATATATTATAATATATTTATGATTTTATAATTAATTCTTTTATTTTCTGATTAGGGTAAATGTAATATTTAGTTTTTATTTAATTTATATACAAATGTTGGTTCGGCTAGCTCAAATATATATATTCGGGCATGAGACTCTTTACTCCCTTTGAGTTCTGGATTTTAAATACGTTGGTATGCCTAAGTTATGGAACTTATTTTTCTTTATTTCATTTTTTTGATATCAGAATGAAACGACAACGACATACACTCTAATTATATATTTTATAAGAACTATGAAATGAAAATACGAAAAGAAGTATATATATCAATACAAACAAAATTTAAATCTAATATGATGAAATGAAAAATTAACTATAACCTAATAAATTTTGAATCAAAATACCTTTATGCTAGAAAATTGAATTTAAATGGCCAAATCAAAATTATTTTAGTTATTTAATTGGTTAACCAATAAAGTACTCAACACTAACATTGCACTACCGATGTCTTCTTCTGGAACCAACAATCAATTTTCTACACCAACACTTCTATTAATGTGTCTACCATATACACCTACTCTGGAACTTGACACGTAAGTTTAAAATTATATATCAGGTATAATTTAAAATGTCATATTTTCCTTTTCTATTTTCCAATTCAGGCTTCAATTAATTTAGAAATATGATCTAATGGTACTCTCCGTTTGTTTTATCAACCCAATACCTTTCTTTTATTTTAATCCTTTATCTTCTGTACCTTAAATTCACTTTTAAATCTTTTCAAATAACTTCTTCAACTTCATTTACACTTTCTATATACTTATCTTTACTTATATGAGGACTTTACTTCTATTTTATTATAATTTTATTTAACTACGTCCTCTCTCAAAATAT
This sequence comes from Galeruca laticollis, assembly GCA_963921935.1. Taxonomy (NCBI): domain Eukaryota; kingdom Metazoa; phylum Arthropoda; class Insecta; order Coleoptera; family Chrysomelidae; genus Galeruca; species Galeruca laticollis. The sequence goes on along the minus strand of OY998179.1, from coordinate 50,247,369 downwards.
CATATATCATACTCCAATGTTTCCAAATCAACAACCCGCCTTTTTCCTGTCCGTTGCTATGGACAAAACTCATCATCTCACTAGATTTTTTTTAACAATAATTTACAAATCAGAGGTTTTCATTTAATTTCATATTTTCCTTAACTATTTGATGATATTTAATGCTTTGTTTATTTCCAAAATAATTCAATTTATCTATTTAAAACTCTACTACTCCAAAAATATCCCTATTTATAAAAAAAACCTCTCATTGTGTAATACTTTTCCATTCTAAATTAGACAAATCTACAATCTGATACTTTTCAAAATATATATAATTCTTTTCAATTTCTATTAAAATTTTGTCACCATTATGATTTCTAATAAACTTGGCCAAAAATTATATTTACAAAAATTCTTTATGTGTTATATTTCATTATTTCATTGTCCCTTCAGATATCAATCAGAATTGTTAAAATATAACATATTTAAACACCATTCGTAGTTTTCATTTCTATATTACTCAAAAGTATTTTATTACAGACTCATGTTGATTTTGTATCATGTCAACCAACCAACTAACCTTAAAACTCTTCTTCTTTTATTTTTAGACTTGACAAGACTCTACAAAATCATTATTCCAACATACCTCCTTGATTTTGTAACAAAAGGAATATAAAACAAATGAAATAAGTAGATTAATTAATTACTACTAACTTAAGAAATAAACAGATTAATTTTGTAAACCAAGTAAATTTCTGAATTTTTGAAATTTAATTTTACCGAGAGATTTCGTTACGATGTCTGCTATTTGGTCTTCTGTGGACACCTTTTCAACACTAATTAACCCTTGCTTTACATAATCATTTACAAAATGATAACTTACGTCTATGTGTTTGGAGTTCTTTGAGAATTTGCCATTTTTGGCCAAGGCTATAGCTCCACTATTATCTTCATAGATTTTTATGGCACTGGTTATTTTTAAATTAAGGTCATCTAATATACCTTTTATTGGTAACAGATCTTCTACACAATCAGCCAATGCATAAAACTCTGCATGAGTTGAGGCTCTAGAGACAATTTTTTGTTTTTGTGACTTCCACATTATTACATTACTAAATACACGTATAACAATCCCAGTAGTTGATTTTCTATCTAAAGTGTCTGAAACAAAATCTGCATCAACATATGCATCTAACATATTAACATAATTTGTATCATATATTAACTTAAAAGAACGAGTACAGTATAAATATTTAAGTACCCTTAAAGCATATTTGAAATGAGTGCTACAGTGATTATTTTGATAGCGACTCAAGTAGTTTACAGCATATGATATGTCAGGTCTGGATCCGTTAGCTATGTATAATAGTGATCCTATTAAATTTCTATATTTTAAGTTAGGTTCTACAATTTCTGCACCCTCTAATTTTAAATTTATTTCCATGGGAGTATCAAAATTTTTAGAATCTTTAACACAATATTTTTCAGTTACTTTTTCAATATAATTTTCTTGACTTAACGTAATTTTTCGCTCTTTTAAATTTTGCTCAATCTAAATACCTAAATATTGCTTTACTTGCCCTAAATCTGTCATTTCAAATTTGTTGCTTAACATTGTTTTAATTTTCCCAATAGAATCTTTGTCAGCACTTAAAATAAATGAATCATCTACGTACAAAATAATGTAAACTTGGTTACTATTATAACAACCTATATATAAACAATAATCATAGTTAGACCTTCTGAAATTTAGATACAGCATAAAGTTGTGAAAACACTCGTACCAATCTCTAGGACTCTCCCTAAGCTCATAGAGAGACTTCTGCAAAAGAAAAACTTTGTTTTGTTCTACTAAATATCCATCGGGTGGGTAAATATATACTTCTGATTTTATTACACCATTAAGAAAGGCTGTTTGAACGTCCATTTGTTCAATATGCCAATTTTCATTGCAGGCTACAGATAACATAACTTTTAGAGTATGCATTCTTGCGACAGGAGAATATACATCTTCGTTTTCCATATAAGCTTGTTGAAAACCTTTTGCGACAACACGTGCCTTGTATTTACCATCCGACTTGATCCTGTAAATCCACTTAACTTCAATAATGTTTTTGTTCTCTGGTATATTTGTAACTATCCACGTCTCATTTTCTTCTAGACTTTTAATTTCTTCATACATTGCATCTCTCCATTTCTTGCTATCCTTCGAGTTGATTGCTTCTTCATAATCCTCAGGAATTTCTACACTTGAATAATTTACATAGACAACATGATCTTCAAACCTATTAGGTACTTTGACTTCTCTTTTAGGTCTTTCATGACCAGATACCTCCTTAACTTTTTCTTCGTCTTCTTTATTGTCTGAATCTTCTTCCTTTCTATCTGATATTTCATCTTCATCTTCTTCCAACTTAATATACCTACTATTATTTTCTATAAATTGTACATTTTTACTAATTACTACCTTATTATCTACTAAAATTCTATAACCTAAATCGGTATACCCAACTAAAATACCTTTAACCGCTTTTGGATTTAACTTGGACGATCTAACCTCTTCGAGAATTTTGACGTAGGCAATACTTCCGTATAAATGCAAATTTGACACATTAGGTTTTTTATTAAAAATTAATTCAAAAGGTGTTTTTCTTATTTTTGTATTTGTAAGTAATCTATTACCAATATATGCCGCTGTGTAAATGCATTCTGGCCAATAACGCTTTTCTAATTTAGCTTCTGAAAGTAGACATCGAGCACGATCCATGATTGTCGTGTTATAACGCTCAGCAACGCCATTTAATTCATGTGTATATGGAGGACATGGCCTCAAATATATACCTTCTTCTTTTGCCAATTCATAGAAATCTTTATTTATATATTCCGTACCATTATCACATTGAACTTGTTTAATCCTTTTATTAGTTTGATTCTGCACTAATCTTATGTACTTAACAAAACAATCATACACCTCATTTTTTTGTTTGATACAATAAACAGTAGCAATTTTGCTGAAATCGTCTACAAAAGTTACGAAATATTTTTCACCCTTGTAACCCGTTTGACTAATAGGTCCATGAACGTCTGTATGAATTATTTCCAGTATATCGTTTGCCCTACTTCGATTATTAGTGAACCTTATGTTAGTCATTTTATTTTTTAAACATATCTCACATTTTAAAAATTTATTTCCAATAATTTTTGGCAATCCGTCTGCCAGCTGAAACTTACACAAATAATTTAAATCATTAAAATTAGCATGTGCCAACATACGATGCCATTTTTCTTTATCAGACATTTGGTTTGATCCAACACAAACAGTAGCATTATCATTGCAATTCAAAAGGTTACCTTTTACAATGAATAACTTATTTCTTAAGTACGCAGTAACAATTAATTCATCTTTACAATTGTATATTTTTGCATTTTCAAAAACCACAAAATTTTTTTGATTAACAATAGTTGAGACACTAAGTAAATTTTGTTTCATATTTGGGACAAAGTATACATTTTTAATTTCTATTGGCACATTTTTATCTTTAACTTTAAAACTAGCCATAACAGTTCCTATTTTATCTTACTTCAATGAAAAACCGTCTCCTACCTTTATGTCCAAGGGATGATCTAAAATTTTAAATTTGTAAAAATACTTTTCGTTGAGAACACCCGCTATCTAAAAGCCACTCAATTTCCATATCTGCTCCATTATTCTGCTCTGGACCCATCTCTACACTGTTTGTTGCCACTTCAATGATAAAGGAATTATATTCATTTTCATAACTTGAATCATCTAGAGCAGTAGCCGCTTGAGGTGAATGTCTATTACTTTGAAATCTTCCTCTTCCTCTATTATAGACTCCTCTTACTGAACCTCGCCAACTTGAATTATTGTTGTTATTGTAATAAGAACTTCTACATATATTCTGGGTATGCCCTATTTTATTGCATCGGAAACATCTAACTTGAGATGACACAAATCGAGTATTACTGGTACTTGGTATAGGTTTTGATACTGGTCGGGATGTGTGCATGTTAAATGCATGTGGATTATTTGTACTCACACTTGGATTTGCAGTTCTTTTTTGAAAGTCCATTAACAGTTTAGTTTTCATGTATTCAACAGTTTTATTATTTTCTGGCAAAGCATCAATAATATCAACAACATGCGATAAATTTTCTGGGAGGCTTAATAACAAATAGTTTAGCTTGTCTTCTTTTGTGATTGTCTCCCCTGCATTCTTAAGTTCATTGCACCTTTTTTCAAATTCATTAAAAAATTCAACAGGATTTTCATGCTCCTTCATTCTTAAATCTAATAGCTTTCTTTTACACATTAATTTTAGGGCACTATTCTTAACAAGATACATAGAATCTAATCTATTTAGCATGTCCCTTGCTTTTTCTTCTGAAATGATCAATTCTAATTGATTATTTGAAATGCTGTTTACTATATATTTCTTTTCTCCAATTTCTTTTCTTTGCCAATCTTCTTCTTTAATTGCATCGGGCCTTGTTTCCATTTCAATTACTTCACTGCACGATTTCATCTCTAAAAATAGTTTCAACCTGTATTTCCATTTCGCATATTCTACGCAATCAAACATTTGTAAAATAAACTCTTCCTTTTTCTCTGCCATCCTTCAATATTTCCTTTCACTTTTTAGTTTCTAAACCACGGACCTCTGCTACCATGTTAAAATATAACATATTTAAACACCATTCGTAGTTTTTATTTCTATATTACTCAAAAGTATTTTATTACAGACTCATGTTGATTTTGTATCATGTCAACCAACCAACTAACCTTAAAACTCTTCTTCTTTTATTCTTAGACTGGACAAGACATTACAAAATCATTATTCCAACAAGAATTACATAGTTCTATGAGATTTAACTTCTGTCGCTGACGTCAAATTACTGTCGCGGGCGTCAAGTTTCTTTCGCAGGCAGTTCATGCTTTGAAAGTAAATTTGACATTCCAATCTTGTTGACAGTTCTCTGTGTCATAATAATAATAAACATCAAAAATAATGATTTTGCTACTAATTCTTATTGAACATGATGTATTAAAATAATCTAAATACATTTATTCATTCTATTAGGGTTTTAGATGCTGTTTATGACGTATATGCCACATTTACAAATTATTATATTGTTTACAGATGATTTATGGTCTGATATACAAGTAGTGAACTGAGTTGAATTATTTTATGAAGCACTGACACAATGGTAAATGTTTCGAATATTATCTTAGTATCTCAATATTTACATTAAACAAAAGATATCATAGGTACAAATTCAATATATAACTCATTTTAATTTCATTCATATCATGAAAAACAAACAACTTCCGACGTTTTGGTGATTTTCAACCAAATTCACGCTTGAAAACCTCACACACCAACACCTTCAAACCCTTATAGATGTTGTGATGAGTTCAATATATATATATATATATATATATATATATATATATATATATATATATATATATTATAGTGGATATGTTTTATATTTTAATATTTATACTTATATGATTTAACTTTATTTACCCGTTTTACCCGTTTTTACCTTCGGCTAGCCCTATATAATTATATGAAAATTTTTAATTGTTTAAATTTTATACTGTAGTCGGAAGCATGAGACTTCTCTCTTTGAGTCCTGGACACCTATTAGAAAAAATTTTTACATATATGAACATTTACTTATTATGATTTCGTGATAGGATAATCGAATGAATGATTTAAACCATGTTCGTGAAAAGTGTTATGGACATTGACTGGAATAAAAAAAATACCAACACTTAAATAAAAATATTTTAATAAATTGTTGATGAAATCTTCAAAATTTTACACACACAAATATTCCTGAACCTCCTCTGTATTCTTTGATCGTCATGCGCACTGAACGCTTATAGTAGCTGCTTCGGCGCAACGGAGCAACTCTTCCGGTACAACGTTTCTCGTCGTCACAAAATTATAGTATGCAGTTAACATGGAGGATGCAAACGTTTCACAGTTCAATGTGCATCAATTTAGTGCATTTAGAATCATATGGTTGAAAACTTATATTAAACAGTTACATATATAATTCAAGTTGTGAATTAAGTGTGTGTTTGATAGTTATAAGAATAGGTTAGCATGCAAAGCGGAAATTAAGATTGGAAAAGCATTTATGAGTAGTGTGAACTTTGATTATTTTACAAACGAAAAACTTTTTACAAGTAAGTACATATTTAATATCTAAAATTATTGTTGCAGAAAATTAGAGTTCTTTCATTATCCATGGATAAAATTTGGTATTGATTATTTTAAAGTTTCTTTGGCCAATTTTAGATTATTCAATTTTAAATGTTCAAATTAATTTCAAAAGTTCACTTTTCTTTGTTTGTTTGGAATTCCAAATTAAAAAACTCAAATAACACAGACCTTATATTCCATTCTCGGCGTGGTGGACCTGCAACATCTCGTCTCTTTTCTTAGGTATTCCTTACCCAAGAAATACTCGTTCGGCACGTTTCACTTTTTCACAGGGGTTAATCGACATTAATATCATGAATTTTTCATTGATTTAGATTTAAAATTATAACTTTTACTTTAAAGTTTTTACAAAAACCTTCTCCGAAAATTACATCCCAGTTCCTCATTCCCCAACTAACTCTCGACCCTCTTTTTTTTTTAAAATCAACAACATTTTTACAATCTCTAAAACACAGCCTCCTAATCTGTTATTTTATTCAACAATTGTCAATGATAATGTTTTTTTTATGGAAATACTGAATTCTTCAATTAAAATAGTCTTGGAGAGTGAAATCACTTGTATAAATGGTTTAACAATATCTTATAGAATATATTAATAGTCTTTCACATGTCTTACAATGGTTTCAATCCTTGTAATTCCTTTTTTTTTTAGTAAATTTGTTTACAATTAATATACAATTTCTACAATCTAAATTTATGATTTATATATATGGAACTGTTTATTTTTTAATTCTTTAATTAGCACTAATTTCGCTTTATATAAACTCTAACTTAATTTCAAATTTACATTCTCTGTTTTATATTAACTTCCAACTCATTGAATTTAGGTTGGCAATATTATAACTAGATTCAATCACTTCCTTCATTGATTTCGATTTGATTACTAGATTTCTATGACATACAATATGGCTCTTATTCCGAATGTCATATTTCATACAGTTTTATTTTTATAAATTACTTTTTTCAAATTGCAACTTTTTATTGTATTTGCATATCGTTAATAAATTAGTGATTTGATTATTAATTCTTATTATTTTAGGTTTTGAACAAATTAACATCCTTTTCCTGATTCAAGTGTGGACATAGCAGCGTTCAGATTGATTTTAATGAAAATTGTTGACATTGACTTGACCTTAGGATTTATTTGTGAAGGTAACATTTTCTTAAGAATTAATTTCTATATTATCATTACCATTCTATTCCTTATCCTTAATCCATTTCTTAAATTGATGTACTCAATATTTTATAATACATTTGCTTAAGTCATTCATTCGTTTTATGTTAAATTTTGTTCTTAATTAGGTAGTGTCTAATGATACACCATACGTATATACAAAAAAAATTCCTTTTTAATTCAATCTAATATATGAATATTTATCTATACTAGAGGACTGGCTTAATATATATATATATATATATATATATATATATATATATATATATATATATATATATATATATTTCAGGTGATCTATTAGTATTCAATATCTTTTAGAATTGAGATGTTCTATTTTAATTTGATATTATTGTCACTTTCATGATGAAGCAGTTATCAAAAAGGTGACGTTTGAGCGAGTGTTTAGGAAACGGTAGGGCAGCTGTTATCCAGAAGAGTTTCCCACTAAAAGCCTTCCATAGGAAAACACGTCTTCTGCTAGTACTTAAGGAGCAGCAGATACTTCTTTATCTCTTACGATAAATCCAAGACTTTGGTATTGCCAAATGATCTACCTGTTGAATTGGATTTTTGTAGAACGTTACTTGAAAGGTATATGGTGATTTTTTTGGATTATGTAAATTTTGTATTAGTATGTTCCATTGTTTAAGTTTTTATATAAGTTTGTGATGCGCCTTTACTTGTGAATTTGTTGCCAAAACAAACATAATTTCTCTGAAAAAGATGCCAATATCTTTGTATCGACAAGAGATATCATTTCGCGATCTAGATAGATCTATGAGTGATAAGATTTGGTTATCTAAGAGCTAATTATATTTTTATCATTAAGTATGTAATTTCCCAAAAAAAATCACAATTAAAGGTTTATCATGTGTGTTTTCAATTGAAACATTAACTGTGATATTGTAATCTGTTTCTGAAATCTACCATCTACCATTCTTTCATATTGAGCCTGACTTTATGAAGGTTTTTCACGCATACGGAAGTGACTGTATTTTTTCTATCAACAGAAGTATATTTCGCCCACCACTTAACAATAGGTCATATAGAAAAATTACCTACCTCATTAGCATCCAGCGTTCTCTTTTGAGTAAAATTATTGCCATCTCGTTATTTGATTTTAAATTTTTATTAACCTTTGAATGCCGATGGGGTCCCGGAGGACCCCAGTACAATATTTTCCTCAATATTTTTCAAACAAAATACAACTGGTTACTGCGCCTCTAGCTATGTGCTTAAAATTACAAAACGAATAATGTGTTAGTGTGTTTTGACCAGTCGTTGAAAGAGTGTCACGATATTACGCAGTTAGAGGTAAGTGGGGTCCAACCGAGACCCGCACAGGCATTAAGCGGTGCCAAATTTGATACTAGAAATAAGGTGTTTTCCCAGATTTGGGTTGGAATGGATCGTTTTCGAAGTCGTAGACCACTGACACAACGCGAGCTTGAGGAGGTATTTGAAAACCCGAATACAGATAGTTTGGAATCAGAAATTTATTATGAATCGGATGAATAATATCAGTACGATATCAATGCCCTTGTTTTGGAAATAGAGGACAATATAGGAATAGAAATTAAAGAAGATTCAGATTAAGAACCCACACCTCAAGCCGTCGTGCCCATACCTCACACCGTCGTACCCACACCTCAAACCATCGTTCCAGATTTGAAATTGCTCGTATACACCTCAAAATGGCAAACTGTACCATTTGTCCGTACCAAACGAGAAAGAAGTAATATTGTAAGCGCACTTTCAAGTCTTAGGAATATAGTGTGGATGCAAGTGCGCCCTTTGATTTTATCAATTTGTTTTTTACGACTCAAATGGAAGAGTTGTTTTCACACCAATGAAGAAGCCCTTAGATATTACAATAACTGGAATGAAAAATATCCAAACAAACAAAAATAGTGGTTAGCGATAGAGAAGGTCGAACAAGATAATTTTATAGGCATTCTGGTCAAAGTTGAGACACTGAGATGTTGAAAAGATTCAACCCGAGAAATGTGGTCTACAAACGGGTCCATATGTAGGTCCTTTTTTACAGCCGCCATGTCTGGATATAGAATTGGCTTTTTAGGATTCGACGACAAATCTACGCGAGAAGAGAGAAGGAAGAATGACAAATTAGCGGTATTTAGTGAAATTTGGGATATGTTCGTTGATAAATGCAAGAAGTATTTTCAACCATACGAAACCGTTACAATTGATGACCATCTAGTTTATTTTAGGGGTAAGTGTCCCTTTAGACAGTTTATAAAATTAAAACCGGGGCGTTATGGCATGAAAATTTCGGCAACCGCAGACGTGAAAACAAAGTATCTTCGTAATCTTCAAGTGTACACCGGGAAGTTGTGGACTGGAAAAGCAGAAAGAAACCAGGGGTATCGGGTTGTATCAGATTTGGTTGAACCATACCACGGCACCTGGTGCGGTATAACAACAGACAATTTTTTTATAAGCGTCTCTCGTGCAAATTACTTGCTAACGAAGCAATTAACACTTTCGGGAACACTTCGCCAAAATAAGTCCGATAAACCGCCGCAGCTTAGTATACTTCCAGGCCTCCTGAATCATCAATGTTTGCGTTTACCAAAGACCTAACGATTGTTTCATACATTCCTAAAAAAACAGAATGATTCATATACTTTCTACAGGGAAACACACAGACTCTTATTGAAATCAGGTAAGAATCGAAGAAAGAAGATTTAAGAATAGATGATTCAAAAACATTCGAACGCCAAAGGTGCCTATCGGTTCATGGTCCAAGGAAGTGCAAGGCTTATTGTAAAAAATGCCATTCATGTGGAAAACTAAACCATTTTGAAAAGAAAAATCTTGTAAAATAATGAAGAAAAAACAAGTACCTACAAGACGAGTTCAAGAAGTCTCAAAGGCTGAAGAACAACTATCAAGTGAGACAGAAATCTATAGAATTTATACAGGAGGTAACAATAATTCTTGCTATAAGAACAATAATATTAAAAATAATTTATTTAAATTTAAGCACGATACTTTAAGGTATTACGATGAGGTATTTAATGATAAAGATTCAACTCCCGACCACATCAGTAATGAAGAAGTTCTGAGAAGATTAGGTAAGGACAGAGACTTAGTTGTCGACATGAAGAAGAGAAAAACCGCATACTTGGGACATGTAATCGGGAGTGATAGAATGAGGCTGCTGAAAATAATAATTAAAGGCAAAATAGAAGGCAGACGAGGTATAGGAAGACGCCAACATTCGTGGTTGAAAAACATAAGAGACTGGACCGGACTAGAATCACATTCCTTATTCCGAGCTGCTCAAAACCGAACCCAATTCGCCGAGATTGTTGCCAACCTTCACTAAGGTGAAGACGGAACCGAAAGAAGAAGAAGATGCTCACATTACAAGCATTTGGTGGGTTTAACATTAAACCTGTTGGACAAATTTTAGTAAAGATTAAAAACAATAATGTATCTAGTAATATGAATTTAATTATTGCAGATGTCTGTCTAGATCCAATTTTAGGGTTAGAAAGTTGCTTGAAGCTAGGATATGGTAACATTAATAGTATTAAAACTTGAAATGATACCAAAAGAGATAAATATTCAACACAATATAGTGAAATATTTCAAGGTACAGGTAGATTTAAACAAAAATGTCACATAAACTTAAAATTAAATTATACATCGGTTTCAAGACCAGCTCGTAGAATTCCTTTAGCTTTGTAAGACAGATTAAAAAATAAATTAAATGAACTAGAGTCGAGCAAAATAATTTGTAAAACTGACAGCCCAGGAGACTTTGTTCCTTACTTAGATATTGTTGAGAAAAAGTCTATTAGAATATGTATAGATCCTTAAGACTTAAAGCAATTAAACGGAATTTTTATACTATACCAACTATTGAAGATATTATTAGCAAATTGGGTGGTAAATGTTTCTTTACTCTGTTATATCTTAAAGATGGATTTTATCAGGTAGAACTAGACTCAGAATCAAGTAGTTTGTGTACATTTAGCACTATTTTTGAGCTATATAAATTTTTAAGACTACCTTTTGGTTTGTTAAATGCACCTGAGCTCTTTCAAAAAGTAAATGAACAAAATTTCGATTACATTGAAGGTGTGATCATTTATTTTGATGACACACTTATAGCTGCAGATAATTCAAAAGAACATGACTTAATTTTACATAAAGTAGTTGAGAGAGCTAAAATAATAAATTTAATAAAAGTAAATTACAATATAAAATTGATGAAATAAAATATTTAGGCCACATATTTTGTAAAGATGGCATGAAACCTGATTTAGATAGTGTTACGGCTATTCAAATTTTGCAAAATCCAACAAATGTGAAAGAATTACAAATAATTTAAGGTGTTTCAAATTATCTTAGGAGTTTTATACCAAATTTTGCTGATATCACAAGTCCTTTAAGAGAACTGGTGAAGAAAAATAATGCTTTTGTCTGGACAAATAAACTAACAAATGCTTCGAATGAAATAAATAACTTGTTAAGTACAGAACCAGTACTACGAAATTTTGATTCTAAAAATGAAATAGTAATATAGAGTGATGCATCGAAAGATGGAATTGGTTGTTATCTTTTACAGGATGATAAACCAATATACCATGCATCTAGAAGTTTAACCAGTTGTGAACAAAATTATGCTCAATGTGAAAAATAATTTTTAGCTAGAACATTTGCTGTTAAGAAATTTCATCATTTTATTTATGGGAGAAAAGTTAAAGTAATCACTGATAATAAACCTCTTCTAGGTGTTATGAAAAAAGATTTAAGTAAAATTCCTTCCCACAGATTACAAAGAATAAAAATTAAATTATTGAAATATGATTTACATTTAGAATATTGTCCGGGTAAAAATCTATATCTTGCTGATATGCTGTCCTGATCATATATTAATGAACCTGTTCAAGATTATCCAACTATGACAGACATTTACATAGTATTGACGGGAATTTGAGCATTACAAAAGAGAAAAAGAATCAATTAACAAAAGGAAACAAAAAATGATGTCGTTTTACAATAACTTATAAAGGTTGGCATAAACAATACAAAAAATTATCAAATATTGTACAACCTTATTGGCATTATAAAAATGATATTACTTTTTCAAATAATCTATTATTTTTGGACAATAGATAAATTGTTCCTCAAAATTTAAGAAATTATATGCAATTGTTTCATGAGTCACATTTTGGGATGAACAAAACAAAAATTAAAGCTCTAATAACTGCTGTCACCAAATGTAACAAATTGATTATTTTGCACTACAACTTCATATAAATCTGGGAGACCGCTGTCACCAAATGAAATAAAGTAGCCGAGCGTGGAAAAAATAAAACCAGTCCGATTTAGGTGGGGACCTCCTGGACTTAAAGCGGTAGAATTACCTTGGCAGGGCCAGAGTTGATCTCTTTGTTCAGCCTCGTATCCAAATGCATTGCTCACTCAAGAGGGAAAGTCGTGATAGGGTTCTGACTAAAGTTTCGGTAACCACAAATATATAAAAAAATATATTATATCTTTCACTGTATAAAATATGACCAACAACAAAAAAATATTAAATATTTCCCAATAAAAAAAATATTATACACTTATCTACAAATTTCTCAAGGTGTGCATGGGCCGTATGATTTCGCCCCTATTTCGTAATTTGACCTGCTTGACCGCGAGAATACTTATCTACTAAAAAAACAAGGTACAGATCGACCGCTGCTAATTTTCCTATTTGTCGAATGTTATTGTACTTTATGTAAACAGAATGTGAAGGTAGAGAATTGTAATCCTGCTGATTTTGATATAAATCTTATCAGTAAACAGTTCAGTGTGTATTAACAAAATTTCAGAGTTTCAGTTTTGCTTCCTTCGAATAAACTATATTGTTTATTTATTTCGCTAGATATGAGTAACTGATATAACCGCGTCTGAAAAACCAAAATTATTTAATCGTGGTGAAAATTCAATGATAACGTGATTCTACGGAGACAAAATCATACACTCCGGGCAATTGATACAAATTACAATTAGCCTTGTTTTAACCTGTACTTACGCCTATCTACGGGGTGGGTGAGAATTATGTGACACCAAAAAAATAAATAATACCCAAATCCTGTCAAGTTTCATAACAACACTAAAGAAAAAAATCGTTCCTACAATCTTGTGTAAAATCTTACTATTCTATCTCACACGATAAAATTATATTCTATAGAACGAGCGGTGCCCAAATTATGTGCCATAACCTACAGATTTAACTGAACCTATGAACTTTGTCCAACAACACAGTGAAAAGAAACTGTTATATTTTCTACCTATGCAAATATTTATGTTATCAATATCAAGTTTAGAACCAGCGCACAAAAAAATAAATAAATCTTTCCGAAAAAAAATCTTAGACTTGTTCAAAAACTCACTGTGTGGAAACTTCCCTTATCCTGTCTCTGCTCACTGACTGCTTTCGATATTTATCTAAAAACTGCGGATGACGCTAAATTTCTAGCACCCGGTGTCGAGCTATGCTGGATCACGGTCGGAGAGAAAGTTTTTCTCGTTTTGTGCTTTCTCAGGGGGACAACATTCACTGTCAAGGATATCTGAGTATCGCTTTGACGCCCTGACACAGCGGAGAGAACTTCTCTCTATTAACCCGCGAACACTAAAAAAAACTGACACCCGTTACCGTGACAGGAAAGGACTTTTTCCCTTCGCGTTTTTCGCCTGACTCTGTGTTCTGTCTGCTCTGAACTCACTTTTTATCATTCCCCCAAATTTTGTTTGGGGTTTTGTGTTGAGTAGCAAAGATTGCATTTTGTTTTAGAGTGGCCTCAATTTTTTCATTACTAACCGTTTGTATACAAAACAATAATTTAAATTTGCCTAGTTAATTGTTATATTGTTGCAAATTGTTATGGTCCTGTCTCATTTTTGATAAACAAAAAGTATGTCGAATTCTACTTTTATCATATTTGAAATAAAATATATATTTTACCGTGTGTTCTGAAAGTTACTGATTTAAGTTTTCCTATTTGATATTCGCATTTATTACAAAGCCAAACAATTACTTAACTGGCCTCAAATGGATAGACATATAGAGATGTTCATTTTATCTTGTAAGATTTGTGAAAAATATCTATCTAATCAGAATCTCTTATTCCTCATTCAATACCAAATAGATCTGTTTTAAAATTAGATAGTGATATTTTGGAATATAGAGGTAAGAATTATTTAGTAGTTATTGACGACTATTCAAAGTGGCTCGAGGTAATATCCATGGTAAACAAAACCGCAAAACGTGTAATCGATATTTTAAAAACTATATTTTGTACACATGGTATACCCGATAAACTTATAGCAGATAACATGCCATATAACTCATTTGAATTTCACCATTTTGCTAAAGAGTGGAATTTTGAAATAACCACTGGTAGTCCATATTATCCCAAATCAAATGATTTGGCTGAAAGAGCAGTTGGAATCGCTAAAAATATGTTAAGATAGTTATTAGATTTGTCTCTTAGTTTATTAGATTACAGAACAACACCAATTATTGATATCAATTTATCACCAACGCAATTGCTAATGCATAGAACTCTAAAAAATAAATAACCAATGGTGGAAGATAAGTTGTTACCTATAAACTATTACTATGATATTGTTAAAAACAGATTGATTTAAAAAGACAAAAATATAAAGGCTATTATGATCAGAGTAGTAGTAAGGAGAACAATGAATTTAATGAAAATGCAAATTTTGTATTGCAAAACAAAAATAAACAATGGGAACCTGCAACAATTGTTAAAAAACTGTCCCAGATCTTATTTTGTAAAAAATTAACAAAATAATGTTCTGAGGCGTAACAGCGTTCATCTTAGAAAATCCTATAAAACACCAATATTTGAATCTAATTGTAATACTGAAAATGATACTGAAAGTGTTAATCAAAATAGAATGTGTGATGTAAACAATTCTAAAAAATAAAACGACCTAGTAGATTTAAAGATTTTATATTGTATAAATAAAGTTGTTAAGTTGTAATACTATGTATATTTAAGAGGGGAAATGTTGTATAAATAGTAATAAGTTATGCAACCAAATATACAAGCATTTTGTAAGTGTGGCTCTACCTGTGGATGCATCGCACCAGTATTGTATGACAGATGTTATGTAACGAATTGTTCAAGAAATCAGTATTCAATAATGTAAGTTATTTACAACCATCCATAAATATCACATAATTAAGAACACAGATAAGACACTTTGTAGGTTGTCGCAATATTTGGAATTGCGAGAACGTTCGCGCTATTGAATTATGTCAGATGTCATTAGATGATATAGAAGATTTAGGAACATCATTAATAGTAAAAATAGTAGGTTGGTTGTCACCGAGGAATAAGTTACATTTTACAAAAAGTACATAGGACTTCGTCTACCAACAGCAAAAGATCGTCGACTTTTCTATTGATACCGCAATGGAAAATGTGTTAATCAAGTTCTGGGAAAAATCAATTTTATAAGATACCTGAAATAATTGCTACTTTTCTTCGTCACGAAAATCCTAAATTATATACAGGGCATTATTTTCGAAGATCGTCAGCTATTCTTCTTGTAGAATCTGGAGAAGAACTGCTAACATTGAAAAAGTACGGAGGCTGCAAGTCATCAACGATCACTGAAGATTACGTAGATGAATCGGCATCTCAAAGAAGAGACATTGCTTACAAAGTTTTGGGGAAATGTGGCAGCTCATCAGATAAACATAATTTTCAAGCCAGTACTTCAAAAATAGTTTTGTCGACTTAAAAAATGTTGCCAACATTGAAAGAGTGGAATAGAAATTTCCACTTCAGTAAATCTGTCTTCAAGTCTCGATAGGCAAATGAAATTTTTACAATGTACGTTTGACAATTGTCGTTTTGATATTAATAAAATGTAAAATTAGGCGATATTTTCCTCTTCACAAGATTTATCCCTAGGGAAAAAACAAAGTACTTTTTTCCCATGATAATAAATGTTATATTTTTAAACCTGTCAAGAGGGGAAAATCAAACTTTTTCCCCCTCTTGGCAGGTGGAAAAATATAACATTTGTTACCATAGGAGAAAAGAACTTTTTTTTTACTCGGAAAAAATATTTCTTTTTTTACTAGGGAAAAAACCAACGCAGTTTCGTAAATTTTCCACGATTTACCTGGCAATAATAATAATTCGTGACGCTACTTTCGTTGTTTTTACTAACTACGGTGGATTCAGAGAAAACTCTGATATTTTTAACTTTATATTATTCAAAATGACTACTGAGCAATCACTAAATTCGCAATTTTTAAATCAAATTACAAAGTTAAATTGACAAATATTTGATTACTTTAAAAGTTTCTTTAGCGACGCAGGTCTAATTGTCGCCTATCAGTTTAAAATTTCAAATTTCACTGCGATAATAGTAGAGGATGGGCCGCCCTAGACCAAGGTCATATGACGTCACGACCACGCCCCATGACGTCACGTGACCACGCCCCATGACGTCACGTGACCACGCCCCATGACGTCACGTGACCATGCCCTATGACGTAACTGTCATCTGTCACATGTGTCATCTGTCACACGTGTCATCTGTCATCTGTCACGTCAACCCCGCCACGTGTGCCAACTGTCAAATGTATGCCCCCCATATGTTCTGTGATATCATATTCTTTATTATGTGTCTATGTGCCCGTATGTACGTTCCGTCGTATGTGTCATCCGTTTGTCTATGTGCAGCTCTTATTGCAGATGGTTATATTACAATACTTTATAATAATGGTAGGGAGATAATATGTTTGCCTACAGAAGAAACGTTTGTAACGTTCACTACCAATGGTATTACGTCTTACCAAGGCAACACATTCGCCAAGATAGAAAATTTAAAGTTCTACACGGAGGTATGGAAGAATATCCCTTTTACCCAAGAAGATATGACTCAAATTAAAAATATTACCATGCAGAAGATAAAAGATCGTATTAAATTTAGACATTGCCAACGCTTAGAACAAGTTGCCGAAGGAACAAAAATGGTAATTGCCGCTATAAAGGAAGTTAAGCACAGAGAGAGACTTCGTTACATATTACAGGTTGAAAATTCGGAAATTTTCTATTGCTCGAACTATTGGTTGGAAAAAGAATTTGCAGAAATGGACCTAAGTTTTAAAATTAAGATGAAAATAGATAAAATTAAACATACGCCTAATAGGAAAAAGGAAAGAGTTGTATTTTGTGTATAATAATTGTTTGTATTATTGTAAATAAAAACGATTAAAAAAAATAGTGTTTTGTTACTGTTTTGTTTATCCCAACCAGTGTTGTTCAGTTTCAGCGAAAATCGAATACTGAGCATTAAAAAATGTTACTTCCCTTAGTTATGCTATCGCAGAAACACGTGCGAGAAGGGGTGGGGGTCGCCGAAACTGCTTCGCCGAAAGTAAAGTAATGTGGTTTTCTTACCTATATGAATAGTTATTGGTATACGTAATTTTATGTATTACGTAAGCCTCTCGTTTTAGATCAATTTATATGCAATTACACGGAATACTTATCTGCATACATAATTTTATCTATTGCGATTTGCATACATACTTAATCTATTACGTAATAGATTGCATCAACCGGACTCATTTTTATATGCAATTACATTGATTAATTAGCTGTATACATAGTTTTATCTATTGCGTAAGACTTTTCGCTTTGGTTACCTTGACGTACATCCTGCATACGATAATAATCTAACAAATATAATGGTGTTTATTCGACTTCCATCCGACCAATAATAGCAGAGATATACGTTAGTGCCCTAATGGCATCTTTGTACATTCTGTATACGATAATATTCTAAAAATCATACTGCCGTTTAGTAGACTCCAATCCGACAAATAATAACAGAGATATGGGGGAAACGCCTTTGGGACCTGCGCAGAATATCGAATGTGTCTTTTAGGCCTATATGTAACGGAAAACATGCGCAGTATACGGGAAAAGTAGCTTCGCTACCCCAGCTACCCACGGCCGTTTTGGCACTCTGGTGAATAACAAGAAGTTGTTTGTGCCGTTTTGACAATGACGACAATAGATGGCAAGGTAACTGTATTTCCGACACATATTGGATAATGTAGGTTACGACGACGACAATAGATGGCAAGGTAACTGTATTACCGACACCTAATGGATAATGTAGGTTTACGACTACGACGATAGATGACAAGGTAACTGTATTACCGACACCTGTTGGATAGTGTAGAATAACGACGATGACGATAGATGGCAAGATAAGGTAACTGTATTACCGACACCTAATGGATAATGTAGGTTTACGACTACGACGATAGATGGCAGGACAAGGTAACTGTATTACCGACACCTGTTGGATAGTGTAGAATAGCGACGACGACGACGATAGATGGCACATACGACGGAACGCACATACGACATACGTCACATATGACGGAACACACATACGTCACACACGTCACGTATGACAGATGAGATATTTGACGGATGGCCATACGGCACGTACGTCACGTATGACAGATGAGACATTTGACGGATGACACATACGACGAAACGTACTTACGGCACATATACAAACGGATGACACATACGACGGAACGTACATACGGGCACATAGACACATAATAAAGAATATGATATCACAGAACATATGGGGGGCATACATTTGACAGTTGGCACACGTGGCGGGGTTGACGTGGCAGATGACAGATGACACGTGTGACAGATGACACATGTGACAGATGACAGATGACAGTTACGCCATAGGGCATGGTCACGTGACGTCATGGGGCGTGGTCACGTGACGTCATGGGGCGTGGTCACGTGACGTCATGGGGGCGTGGTCACGTGACGTCATGGGGGCGTGGTCACGTGACGTCATGGGGGCGTAGTCACGTGACGTAATGGGGCGTGGTCACGTGACGTCATGGGGCGTGGTCGTGACGTCATATGACCTTGGTCTAGGGCGGCCCATCCTCTACTGATAATTTTCTGACTTTAATATATTGTTATATTTTTTCAATATTGAATCGTCGTTATTCCCGTGATAGAAAAAAAATACATGGAAAAAATATTAGATTCCAGCCCTCGCTTTTTTGTCTCGATCTAAAATCGAATACTTTTTTCCCTTGTATAATAAATGACTATTTAAAAATGGTATGATTTGCACGTATTAAAACTAGCTCAATGTTGCCGATATTCTTAGACCAACCATCTCGACATCGATTTAAAACATAAACTCATAAGAAATATATGAACATATTAGCAAAAAATAATTCAACTACTAATACACATGAGTGAAGAATAAGACAAAAGAATATTAATAAATTTTGAACGTTCTCTCGAGATGATCAATTTGCACATCTGTGGAAAATGAGATTAGCTACATCATTTGCATACCGTTTTCGCTCTAATTACGTCATAATCAATACAAAGTTGATGCGTATCTCTTTAGCATATCAAAGCTGAAGTGGAAACATAGAGTGGAAATGATACGATTATAACGGAGAATGAGCCCGTTCGAAAGAATTGCAAATACGTCTTATTCACTCGTAATTTTCAAATTAAGTTCTTTAGCTAAATTCCGCATGATGAATATAAATGCAGAATTATGCTGGGCGATTAAACAGTGTTATTCAAAAGTCTTTCTACCTCGTACCTTTATGAGGAGTTATACATAAACTAGTGAATTTTGGAAACTAAACACTACCCACTAAACAAGAAACATAACAAGTCTTTTTGTGATGTTCTTTTTAGAGACTTTTCGTGATGTTTATTTGAGACGTTAATAATATATCTCCTAGATGTCTTAATTTTATTACCAACTCTATTAACATCCATGTCATGTGAATAAAACATATTTTTGATGTACACAGTAATACTTGAATTCGCAGTTGAATACACATCCTATGAACTTCTTTTTAGTAACTTCCTATAGGAAACATTCATACGATGTTAATTTGTATACTTCTCACTAATGTCACATACAGAACATTACTGTAATATTACAAATTAACATGTTTCTAAGGTGATCACATGTTGCAGTTACTTTTACATCTTTCGAAATAATTTTTAGTAACATCCTACTATTACGTCTGTACGATGTTAGTTCATAAAACTCTCAGTAATATCTCATATTAAACATCACAGTAACATAAAAAAAAAGAAAACAGAAGAGGAACTGACGAACGAAACAAACAGTAGTTATCTGTAGAATCAAATGACAAACATGAAATGGCGGATGTTTTTCAGTTATGTGTTATATTTTATTTGCAGGAAACACATAT
Source organism: Galeruca laticollis (assembly GCA_963921935.1). Taxonomy (NCBI): domain Eukaryota; kingdom Metazoa; phylum Arthropoda; class Insecta; order Coleoptera; family Chrysomelidae; genus Galeruca; species Galeruca laticollis. Next base: position 50,226,623 of record OY998179.1, on the reverse strand, counting down.
TTTGCAAGTAGTACTTGAATAAAGTGGTCTTCGTTTTCGTTAGTTCCTATCTTAGCTACTGTTTCTATACTTAGTTATAATTCTTGTTATAATGGACGAACAACAATTGTTATCGGTAAGTACCTATTCCAAAATCATAATTATTGAAACTTAATACTCATTCAATACTTTAATCGGCTATTATACATTGAAATTCTAGGTGGCGGAATTGTACACTAACATTATACAATAGAGTTTACAAAATAAGGGTTTTTCAATTTTTAAAATATTTTAGTTACTTAATGTATTTTAAAAACGATTCACAATATTTCAAATCCTAGATATGCATTATACCCTACAAAAAACTTAATATTGCAATAGAGTAGATATTATTATTAATAATAAAACATGCTCATATGTTGGCAGATATTTGAATCTAGAGGAAAATATTTTCAATGTTCAAGATGTTTCAGAAGCTACTTACACAAATAAAATAAAAAACAACTAGTTGGTAATTATGTAATGAAAGGGGAGTAACTATTTCAGATAGTCTGATACAAACATTGTATTAAACAGTACAAAAAATATTGAATCAAGTATCTCTAGTTCTAGTTTTTGTAGTAGTATTCTTAGCCATCAATACAGTTTTGCAGGCAAAAATTTCTATTAAAAAGCTCATTTCCATTTGAAAATTCACTGAATACAATAAATAAGCTGTAGGTGTTCCTTACAATGGTACCTATATTAATCTTCTTAGTTTTGTAAAGTTCAAAGAATGCTATCGAAGCGTCAGCTACAAAATACCTTCCATTCATTCATTTCTTTGAAACAACAGATTTCTTAATATTAAAAATTTTAATAATAATCCAGGGCTACTATAAATGATTGACCCATTTTAAAAAATTCGTATTTATTAAAAGAGGAAGTCTCAAAGTTTTTTCAATACGTTATAAATGTTCAATGTGTCCACCATTCGATGCAAGCCAAACATCTACGCGGTATCCAAACTCGTCCCACACACGAGAAAGCGTGCACGGCATCAGTTATATACGATTCCCGCCGTTTCATTTGTGTCAGTTGTCAATGATATGGGTACTGTGGATCAGGAGGTTTTATGTGTGATTGCGTTCGTAAAAAGGGAGCCGCAAGTTGTAGTACAGCGGGCATTCCGTACCAAATTCGGTATAGAACCACCAACTAGAATACCCATTAGCCGTTGGTTTAAGCAATTTCAACAGGCTGGAAGTGCGTGAACGCTCTGTAAAGGAATGGATGTACAGAAAAATATTAAATAATCTAGTCGACCTTAAATTTTGTATTTGATGTTAGGATTCTCATTATCTAATTCAGACAATTAAATTCCCAATAATTATATAATGTCGACATCAATCGATATTATTTGATTTTATATTGTATGGTGTTTTATAAGTGCATTTTTAATTATGTGAAAATATCACGCACAAGCGCCTTTGGCGCTTCAGTGATTTTATGTTTATTCATGTGTTTTTAACAATAATTACTTTCTAGATTATTATATTGTAATAAATTCCTTGAATAAACATTATTATTATGTTTATCACATTCAGTTTTTAATAGCCATATGCACATAATACCTAAAAATCAGAATATTCTTTATTGTTAAGAAGGAAACTGAAATTAAGACGCCAATTAGAAACCATTTAACATTATTTTGTTCTTCGGACAATAGGAGATGGGAAAACCATGTATTCATATTTTTCTATTGATTGTTTAATTTTTATTTGTAATGTACATATTAATATTGTTCTGATTTTAAAAATGTATTAATTTATTTCTTGATAGATGTTCTAATTAAATCTTCCAAGTCTGTATCTAACAAGAAATTTTTGGTTACTTTAGATACTTAACAATATTTAATAGATTTTAGATAATACAATCGAACGCCAACAAATAAAATATTTGAAAATTCCTTATACTTTTATTTCCATCCTAATTCAGTTTCTGTTTAGATTATTGTTCCGCCATTTCTGTGACTATTCCATCGGTTTGGTCCGAACTTTGTTACACGTCCATTCGTCTTTCCTTGTCTAAGGAATGAGCAAAAGCGACACAGGCGTCTTTCGAGTCGCAATTCAGGCACACGTTGCCACTATTTGAAGAAAGTTCTAAAACAAATAGAAGTACAAAGTTTGTTTCATAAGAAAAACCGTTTTCTATGTGACTCATAAATCGTAGTATTACATATACAACCGAATTTTGAAAAATTCAAGATAACATGTTAAAAGTATTAGTTCTAGTGTTTTTAAAGTATTTCCAAATTATCCACAAAGATAATGAAGTTTTAGAATTAAATATTAAAACAACGCTTTCATCTTTATGTGTAAGTTAGCAGGTCATTGCACTTTTCATACTTTCTCGATTTAGTATAGGTGCGTATAGTCCACTATCTCTAAACCAAACCAAACAACTTCTCATTATTCAATAATATAATAACTGACTGGAAAATTTTATATTTATTCACTCTCTTTTTTCCATAGCTGAATAATTTGAATCGTCGGAAAATTTTCATTCGCAGTAAATATGATTTTTCTCCAATTATTCGAATTTTCTCTTATCAAAGTATAAATTACAATCCAGACAGTTCAAACAGACGTTAACATTGAAACTCCCAACACAAACTTATGAGTTATTTAATCTATTCAAGGTATTCGTGAATATTTTACATAATCCATCAGTTAAACAAGCACAAATCATTTAAGGCGCAAAGTAGATACAATAATATTGACTGAGAATGTAACAAAGGAAGTGAGTGAATATGTATCTGGTAGTTATACTTTTCAGATCTGGAGTTAGTAGATTTTTTAAGTAAGCTATTATTTAACTTTAAAAACGTGACAGTGGCCATGGATAAATTATTGCCGTCTACTTAAATTTTTCAGTGATAAATAAGTTTTATTATGATATGTTTTATCAGGGAATCTCTAGTTTAGAGCTGTTCGGATATCAAAACCAAATAAGGTAAACGCACCTATTATCGGCACCTTCAGGATGTAGTTCATTTTGAAAGTCCTAGAAACCAACATTGTAGTGGACCTATTTTTTTTAAATTTTAGGGTTATTATGATTAACTATTTGTTTTTCGAGATAAATAACTGTTTTTATTATGGTGTACTTAATAAAAAAATGAAAAAATATAAACCTCTAAAAATACCTGGTGTACCCATTATCGGTACTTCAAAATGAGACATGCTTCAATTAACGGCATATATGAGACCCAATTATCGGCACACGGAAAATATTAAAAAGGAAAGAGTAAATAAAAAAGCACTTATATATTTTATTAGTGCTTAATAAAAAACAAATAAAAAAATACATTTTCTTAATAACGGTACCTAACGTAAAAAAATGAATAGGTAATACCTATACAGCAAACTCTGAAATTTCATTTATTACATATAATCCTCCTATATTTATTGGAACTGGTGCCGGCATCTTTCTTACAATTTCATCTTTTTCATACAGAAGAGCATCTATCTTTTCTGGTCAATACCAATTAATTCCCTTCTTCTCCATATGTGTAACCTCGTAACGAGGGCACTCATTTTACCGGTGTAATACTGTTCATTATACATTACTATTACAAAATAATTTCTTTGGAAGTCCTCACATAAGGTTATTGTCTCAGGTATATCGTTATTTTATTCTTTTTTCCCGCTTCTGTTGATTTTTTCTTTATAGCTTCTTACTTCTCCAGTTTCTTTTATTCTTCAATTTTTTTCTTTTCTTCTTTTGCTCGATAATACTCTTGCCACTGAGAAGATGTTGCAACTGCTGGCACCTTCTCTTTTACTTTCCTATTAACTTCAGTCTTTTTTGGTGCTGGCCAAAACAGAGACTTTTTAAACTGTGTTGGAACTTTAATTCCCGATGAAAGATCTGGAGAAGGTGTTGTTTGATCTGGAAATTTTTCTTTGTCAGCTAGAATATTTTCATGTGGGATTTTTGGTGTGATGGAAACTGGCTCCAGTAGACCTGGAGATGGTGTTGTTTGATTTGGAAAATTTTCTTTGTCAGCTAGAATATGTTCAGGTGGGGTTTTTGGTGTGATGGAAACTGGTTCCAATAAATTTTTATTATTGTTTATTTCCTCTTCTGTTAATAGAGAATCTTCTTGTACGGGAAAAGAAGTTAAACTGTTCAATTCTTGAGCGTCTTCTGTCAAATCCGGGACTTCTTTGGGTAAATCATGAGGCTCGATTTCAAGAGCATCCATATGTGCATCTGTGAAATTTGGAACCTTTTCAGGCGATTTTGAGCGTTCAGTAGGTATTGTTTCATGACAATCAATATCTCTCAAATCCATCAATTCTTCAGCCACAGCTGAGTTTTCAGTAGCAATAAAATCCGGGGCTTCTAGCATATCTATGAAATCAATTGGTATGTTTTCATGATCATCTATGATTACGGGAAATGAGAGACTGTTTCTATTATTTACCTGTTCACCATCGTTGATAGCAATAGGTTTATTTTTATTCTGAGATTTAAGTTTTATCCATAGGAAAAAGAGAGTTGTGTCTTCAATTGGATCATTCCAGACAACTTCGGAAGATTTAACTAGCTCTAAAGTATCTGCATTAATTTCAGATTCTATCTTAAAGGATTCTTTCAGGTATTGGTCTTCTTCTTGGGAATGACTTTGGCTAAGTTCATTTTCGGTAGTTGCCATACATGACTTACTCTTAAAGTACTCTCAAAATCTTATGTTTTCCACATTAAAAGGCACCAGTCCACATGATCGAAAGCCGTTTGCAACCACATCGGGACAATTTTCCATTTTCTCAAGTGTTGTTTCCAATATAGGTGCAAACGTGTCTTTGTTCAGTTTTTGCCAATCATTTTTCAAACGCCAGGAATGCACGCTTATTTTCCCCTCTATTTTTAGTGGCCTGAAAACTGCAACGTCTAAAGGTTGCAACACGTGAGTTACATTGGGACAGAGAGCTATCAAAATAGTATTTTTATTGAGGCAGAAGTCACTCAAAGCCATTGTAAGATGTGACGTGTGGCTATCCAAAAATAAAAGTACTGGAAATATGACTTTTTGCTTAACTAGCCAAGGATAAAATATATTTGCAATGTATTCAAAAAAAGTTTCCCCTGTCATCCAGCTATTTTCACTACGTCCAATGCCCCAGTTTTTTGGAACCTTGTCCACTACAGATTTTGGAATTCATTTATAACTGTAAACAATCATGGGAGGTGCTAATTTCCCAGAGGCATTACAAGTTACTAAAATTGTTAGGCATTCCTTCTCATCATTATTTATAAACGAGTACACCGTTTTATCTCCTCGTTTCACCAACACTTTATTGCCTTTTGGACTCAAATAGAAATCCGTTTCTACACAGTTAAAAGCTCTGCCTGAACTTAACAATATTTCAAAGTTATTAGTACTTTTTAAATAATAGTGTTTTAAATGAAACTCACGGTTTCTAGTTAATACCGCAATATAATAAAAATTGTTGAAAATACTAAAAAATTGACAAATGTTTCGATAAATCAATATCATCGTCAGAATGACAGAAGTTACATTTCATTTGATGCCTACCTGATGTTTCGTAGTTATTTTTGGCTAGACCAAGAAGTGACCTAACTTGTGATTGACTTAATATATGTTAATAGAAAAAAGAAGAAGATGTGATATTACAAATATTGAAGCTTAGATATTATTAGCCCTATGGTGATATCTTGGATATCATTTTCCAATTAAGATCAGTGCAATGATATAGAAAACCAGGAAAACTATATCTGCTAATCTCTACAATTATCACTTAAGAAGGCAGTTTATTAGTGGAGAACTCCCTAGATATAACTGTTCATTGACAACTTCATATTGTGGGTTTCATAAATGTGTTCTAATTTCCAATTCTTCAAGAAAGTCCAGTTCTTGTTTCTTATCGCAAATATGTAGTACTTCTAGTTCTGTGTTAGGTCTCAATGAATGATTGGTGTCAAGTAGATGTTTTGCGTAGTGGGATTTATCTGGTTGTTTTAATCTGTATGCTCGTACGTGTTCACTGTATCGGATTTCAAAATTCCTAAGGGTCTGATCCAAATAGACAGCATTACATTCTGGACATTTGAGTTTATATATACCTGACTTCTTTAATGATGGTATTTTTGTTTTTACATTTAACAATTTTGTACTAACGTTACTTTCTGTTTCAAAAGAAATTGTTGTATTCATTGCTGAAGATATTATCTTTGAAATATTTCCTGGTAATGTGATGGTTTTATAAGTTTTTATTTCATCAGTTTGTTCAGGAAATATTAGTTGTAATGCCACTTTTTCCTCTTTTTTATTAATTAGCTCATTTATCATATCTAATGGATAACCGTTGGATGTTGCTATTTGTCTAATTGTATTAATCTCTCTATCAAAATTACATTTGTTCATAGGAACTGAAAAAGCTCCATGTATCATTTAATTATATGCCGCTAGTTTATGGGACATGAGGTAATTGGAATTGAATGGAATTGTCACATCAGTCTGTATTGGTTTTCGGTAAATTGAATAATCAAGTACATTATTAACTCGTTGAATTGTTAAATCAAGAAAATTGATTGAGCTATTTTAAAAATTCAAAGAGTTGATAATGTACTTGATTGTTCAATTTACCGAAAACCATCACAGACTGATGTGACAATTCCATTTAATTCCAATCACCCCATGTCCCATAAACTAGCGGCATATAATTCAATGATACATAGAGCTTTTTCAGATGCTATGAACAAATGTAATTTTGATAGAGAGATTAATACAATTAGACAAATAGCAACATCCAACGGTTATCCATTAGATATGATAAATAAACATCCAACGGTTATCCATTAGATATGATAAATAAGCTAATTAATAAAAAAGAGGAAAAAGTGGCATTACAAACTAGAAGTGCTGCATATTTGTGAAAAGAAACAAGAACTGGATTTCCTTGAAGAATCGGAAATTAGAAGACATTTAAGCAACCCACAATATGAAGTTGTCAATGAACAGTTAAATCTAGGGAGTTCTCCATTAATAAACTGTCTTCTTAAGTGATAATTGTAAAGATAAGCAGATATAGTTTTCCTGGTTTTCTATATCATTGCACAGTTATACTGATCTTAATTGGAAAATGATATCACCATATGGCTAATAATATCTAAGCTTCAATATTTGTAATATCACATCTTCTTCTTTTTACTATTAACATATATCAAGTCAATCACCAGTTAGGTCACTTCTTGGTCTAGCCAAAAATAATTACGAAACATCAGGTAGGCATCAAATGAAATGTAACTTCTGTCATTCTGACGATGATATTGATTTATCGAAACAATTGTCAATTTTTTAGAATTTTCAACAATTTTTATTATATTGTGGTATTAACTAGAAACCGTGAGTTTCATTTAAAACACTAATATGGTAGATTCCACAAAGTAAGGGTCGAGACAGTTAATTTCTTTTTAAATAAGTCTCTACTTCAGAAAACCATTGTCTTATACGTGTTTCAGTTAGGTTTGCCCGAGAACTACGCAAATTTTGGGAAACTCTTGCCGATAGCTCAGGATGTCGAGGCATGTAGCCTTCATACCACCTTGTACCAAGTCTTCCATTAGTGAAATTATTGGGTCTCTGAAGGTTTTTAACTGAAATTTGTACACTATCTAACAACTGATCCTTGGTTCCTGGAAATCCGCGGCTAGCTATGTGGAGCAACCAGTTTACGAGATGGGATTATTCTTCTTTGGTCAGAACTATCTCTGGGGCACTCTTTTCATCCATTGGAGCTTTGCCTTTTATTTTTTCTTGTAAGGTGGATCGGGGAATACTATATGTCTTGCTGGCAGTTTTAAAAGGCATCCCTCCCTCGATTGCCTCAACAGCGACTTTGAGATTTTCTGGAGTGTACTGAAGCCTAAGTTTCTTCACTTAGATTTCAGTGTTTGCAATAAAAGTAACCCATCACTGGCATGCATGTGCTGTATTATCGGCACTTATTATTACAATAAAATAAAGTTCTTATTATTAACAAAAAGTGGTGCCGGAAATAGGTTTACGTAATATTGAAATATTTTTCAACTATTTGATGACTACAAATTTATAATTGCATTTTAAAAATGAACTAAAATCGATGAAACATTCGATGTTACATTTAACCTATCATCGGGATGACAGAGCCATTTATCGGCACATAATTGATCCTATTATCGGCCATCATAATCTAGTTTAAATAAAATTCTTAATACTTAACATAATAGGGTGCCGAAAATAGGTCTAAACATTATTAAAATGTTTCTCTACTGATTGAAATGATAAAAATTATATTAAAGGCTAAGATATTGTATTAACCTGACTAAAATATTCAATGCAGCACTTAACATACAATCGGCACCCCTGCCGCTAGCATAGTCAATATCTATGGCACCTGTACCTATTAGCGGCACATTTGTTTTTCAATAAATCACTTGAAAAAATTAGTTTATTAGTATTCAAATCAATAATTATTAGTTAGAACTATCATATGAAAGCATAAGTAATATCTAGTTCATATTTATTAGAAAGAAAATCAGTTCAGCAACTTACATGTTTCTTGTTCTTGCGAGGAAACGATCTACACTAATTAGATGACACGCATGTACTGCCTAAACATTTTTTCTCTCCAATTTTTGTTTACACTTTTTTGATCATGCGCGTTTGTATAAGTTTAAGGGAAGGAACAAAGAACCTTAAGACGTGTTTACAATGGGTCTAATATGTAATGTAACCTTGTTATTAATAAAAATGTGGCTACTATGCCGATAAAGGGGTCAGTGCCGAAATTGGTGCTGTTACCTTAAAACAATACATAAGATAGTCCGATTCTGGCGAGAAAGTGATTAGTTGTAGCGATCTGCAATTGAGTGTTTTATTTACAGAAATTAATAAACAATAATTATGAAAACCAGTTTAACAGTGAAAAATACCATAAGTAAAAGTTGGGCAAGAGCAGAATTATTTGAAAAACAATAAAATAAGAATAATAACAATAAATTGATATATCAGAACTCAATAAGCCGCCCTCAAAAAACTAGTATTGCTGATAAGAGATTGACTTCCGTCGGGTCGACTGGGGCCAGTCTTTTTGCGCGGCTTACAAGTTAATAGGGACAGGGTAGTATTTAATTATGTTCTCAATAATAAATAAAACATTAGAGTAAGGAATTTGGAATAAAATGTACACAGACAGCGACGATTATGTGACAGATGAAAGTAAGAAAACATCTGCAGAGGAAAGCCTTGGAGGACGCGTTGAGAAAAATAGAAAAACAGTTAGAACCCCTACGAAACAACAAAGAATGGAAGAAGATAAACTGGACACATTGATTTCGATGATGAAAGACATGAAAGAAGACCAAACGTTAATAAAAAATGAACTGCAGCAACTAAGAATCGAACAAAAAAAGTTTAGTGATGAAATAATGTCAATAAAAAAAGAAAATGAGTTATTACAGGAAGAAAATAATGTAATCAAACAGGAGAATATGAAGATAAAACAAGATCTGAATGACTAAAAATATGTAGTGGTTGGAAAAACATAAGAATAAAAATAATGTTCTGATGAGTGGACTGGATGTCGATAAAATTAACAATGAGACAATGAAAACCACATTAGAAAATTTTATGTCAAAAAACTTAAAAATTAACGTCAAAATCAAAAGCACCGCAAAGCTGTCTTCTAAAACATGTCTAATTGAAATGGCAAATGAAGAAGACAAGTGAAAAGTCATGAAAAATAAATCGAAGCTTAGGAATCTCTCACAGCAAATATTTATGAATAATGGTCTAACGAAGCAAGAAAGGAACAAACATGAAATAATCAAAGTAATAGCGACACAAGAAAAAAATGAGGGAATAAATGTGAAGATAGGATAGAATCGGATCATAATAGAAGGAGAAGAATGTAGATGGAACAAAAATGATGAAACACTGGAAAAACGGCAAGCAAAAAACTAATAGATTCACAAGAGATAATAATAGACAGGATAATGACTCGTAATGGAAAAGGACATGAGATTATACAAAGAAGCAACGAAAAAGAAATAAGGAAGCAAAAAAACAGAAAAACCGAAATAAACATTGGAACTTGGAATATAAGAACATTGTTTATACCTGGGAAAATGAAAGAAGTAGGATATGAATTGATGAGATACAATATAGTCATAGCTAGTTTGCAAGAAATAAGATGGAAGGATGAAGGGGCAATAGATAAGAACCTGTATAGTTTTAGATATTCTGGAGACCAAGAGCAAGGAAACCGGGGACTAGGATTTATGGTATTCCAGTCAATGAAACAAAAAATTATTGAATTCAAACCAATAGATGAAAGGATGGCATACCTAAAACTAAAAGCAAAACCGTGCAACATATCCCTATTAAATATTTATGCTCCAACATAGAAGGTCAACAATGAAGAAAATGATAAATTTTACGAAAAGATAGAAGAAGAACTAGAAATAATACCAAAGGAAGATACTATAATAATATTAGGAAATTTCAATGCCCAAATAGGTAAAGAAGACTACATAAAATGCGTAGCAGGAAATGAACCTATACACGAAAAAACAAATAACAACGGACAGCGACTCTGTAACCTCGCAGCAAGCACGAAAATGTATATAAGTAGCACAAAATTTCCACATCCAAAAAAACATAAAATAACATGGACGTCGCCTGATAACAAAGTAACATCTCAAATAGACCATATATTAATTAACAGGAGAAAACAAACACCAATAAAGGACGTGAGAACATACAGAGGAGCATGTGCAGACTCCGATCACTTTCTTGTTATCGCCAAAATGAAACAAAAGATTAAGAAAAACAACAAGGGACAGAAATGCATTAGATGGAACATAACATAACAAAGCTAAGCGAAGAGAAAGTATAAGGAAAAAATATGAAACACAGATAGGAGAATTACTAAACAAAATAGTAAAAAAGGAAAACAACGTTAACGCACAATGGGAAACTATAAAAAAATCCATTCAAATAACAACGGAAAAACACAAAGGCAAAATAGATAGATATAAAAGAAGAGAGTAGTAAAATGATGGTTGCCGTGTAGCAGTAGAAAAAAAAGGAAAAAAGTCAAAAATTGATAAGAACAAACGAAATAAAGCACAAACCAGAATACATAAAAAGTAGAAATGAATGTAACAAATGAAAAGAAAATCAAAGCGAGAATAGATGGATAACAGTATAAAAGAAATAGAACAAGAAAGAAAGAATTGTAATACCAAGAAATTTTATAAAAATATAAATGAACAAAGCCTGCCCCTATAAGGGCAAAACGAATGGTTTAAAAAACCAAAATGGCAAAATCATCAAGGAAGAAAATGAATACAAACAAATTTGGATGGATCACTTTAGGACGTTACTAGTAGAAGATTCAGATATTGAAGAAGATATTGAAGAAATAACACAAAAAAAATATTGGAAGAACCTACAAGAGCAGAAATTATGGAGATTATTAACAACAGCCGAAACGGAAAAGCACCTGGAAAAGATAATATAAATATGGAACTGATCTAGTAGGAAGCTTCATGATATAGTATACCAACTTATAATAAAAATATGGAGAAAAGAAAAAATGCGTATAGAATGGGAAATAGGCCAGATAATTCCAATCCACAAAAAAGGTGACCAGCATGAATGCCAAAACTATAGAGGTATTACATTACTGAATACTGCCTATAAAATACTATCAGGCTACAATAAACAGGAGGCTTAGGGCGGTGGACGCAACATATACACTAAAGAAGATAATGGAAAAAGCATATGAACATCAAATAGAACTGGAAATGTAATTTGTAGACTTTCAGCAAGCTTTCGATTCAATACATAGAGGGAAACTTATGTTAGCTTTGATATAACTAGGCATTAATGATAAATTAAGAAGGTTAATCAAGATGACTATTGAAACTCAAGGGCTACGATAAAAACACAAAGGGGAGAAACTGATGAAATAAACATAAATAAGGGTGTACCTAAAACAAGGTGATTCGCTATCTGTAACATTATTTAACCTAACACAAGAATATGCAATAAGACGAATACAAAAAAGTAATCTCACGACGAGCGGAAGACAGATAATTGCCTATGCGGACGATATAGTAATCATATAAAAGACAAGAGAGATTCTGGAAAATAAAATAAGGGAAATCACAAGTGAAGGAAGTAGGATGGGATTAGAATAAATGCAGATAAAATAAAAATAATGATTTTTGGTAAAATAAATCAAAACAGTGCAATCAAGATCGGGGATTTCCAGGTTGAAAAAGTGGAGAAGTTCAAATACTTAGATGTCACAGTAACAAACACTGGAACAGTAGAAAGGAAATGGGAGAAAAAATCGATAATGCAAATAGAGTTTACCATGCAAATAAAGAACTTTTAAAAAGCAAATTACTCTCAAGACAAACCAAAATCATTATTAATAAAGTACTAATACGACCCGTCCTGTTGTATGCTGCTGAAACAATGACACTGACTAAAAAGGAAGAAGAAAACTTGAGAATAATAGAAAGAAAGATAATGAGAACAATATTAGGACCAATCAAAATGAGAGATAATGAGTACAAACAAAGAATGAACTATGAAATAGAGCAAGATCTGGAAGGAGAAGACATAGTAAGTAAAATAAAAAGGTAAAGAATGAATTGGCTGGGGCACATATAGAGAGCAGAAGAACAAGGAATAACACTGCAAATAATACAATGGGATAATGTGGGAAGAAAACTAAGGGGTAGACCTAGAATAAAATGGTTGGAACAGGTGAAGGAAGGTATGACAAGAGCCGGAATTGGAGGATGGAAGGACAAAGTTAAGGATAGTAAACTATGGAGAACATTGACAGAGAAACTCTAAAGAGGAAAACGGGGATTGATCCACGCCCAAAAAAAAAGGATTCAGAAAGCGTAAAGCGGCGAAACCCCAGCAGGGGTATCAAGTCATTATATATATATTAATATGGATTGTCGTGTGTGTGTGTGTAGAGTTGAGTACATTTAAATTTCTTTAAACAAGTAACGTATGCTGTAAAAATCATGCAGATACTTTACCTGAACTTTGATATGTCTTATCAGAACATCTAAATCAAAAGTAATTGACATAAACCTTTTAAAACGGCAATAAAAGCAAGTTCTAGAACAAAATAGATCGTTACGAACATATCCTACGTTCCACAAAAATATCAATAGTAAATAGTTTATTCCACATAAAAAAAACAAGTTTGAAAGAGGACAATCAAAATAATTTAGCAGTACAATCAAAACAAATGTAAAAAGCTTGCTTAAAAAAACGAACATTCAGTAAATAAATCAAAATTCAACAATGCCAAATATAAGCATCAGACAGATGAGAATGTCATAAAAAAATATCAATTTAATTGCAAAAAGCATATAAAAGGTTTGATTATAAATAGTTGTGAAAACCTCCTGTACATATTAACAATATTAGATTTAAAAAGTAGAATAAGGCAATCATTCAAAGTGAATAACAAAATATCGCGTTTGCATCGCAAGTGGTGAGAAAAGTTGGTTGCTACGGTTTTGAAGTTTGTTAGAGAGGAATTTTTGGAAAGACGTCAGATTGAATAGAAAAATAAGACTGGACATTTTTTCTTAAACGATATAAGAGAGCATAGGAAAATAAAAATAAAAGGAAGCTGAGAATACACAACATAAGTGATCAATCCATTAGTAGTATTTACCAAGGTGATAAACAAAAACTATAAAAAACTCTTGAAGAAAATATCACTGGAGCAGACACATATCAAAAGGTATTATACAGAAACATTTACAAGTGTGTTATGTAATTTGGAAAGTCGTTTACAACAACCAAATACTTTTAAAAGAAAATTTAATTCAAATGAAACTACAGAACTGTCAATCCTATACGATAAACTTCAAAATTTGATTCGACAAACTCAGTGATTATATGACCACATTAAAAACTTTATATAGTCCATAATTTAGTTAATAGTTCATTTCAATTTAATCACAAGACATATATAAATTCTGAATGTTATATACTTAATATTGAACTGAAATTTCATAAAATATTGACAGATATTATCGATGTATATTCTTGGTAAATAAGATGTGCCTAGTACACCAGTACTGATTGCCATTTTTGCCCCAAGCAGTGAAGAATTACAACACATGCTTATAGAACTACAACAAGAAGCAAGAAAAGTAGGCCTAGAAATGAACATTTCTAAAACCAAATTCATGACAAACCAACGGACAAACATAGAGAGTATAAATGTGCTAGGACAACAGGTAAAGAAGGTGAACTCTTATGTCTACCTAGGTCAAGAGTTAACAGTGGGTAAAGCCAATCAAGAACTTGAAATTAACCACAGAATACATCTAGGATGGGCGGCCTACGGGAAGATGCGACACGTCTTCAACTCCAACCTACCCCTCAAACTAAAAACCAAGGTTTACATGGAATGCATTCTCCCAGTAACAACCTACGGATGTGAAACATGGGTCCTAACAAAGAAAATCTTAAATAAATTAAAGATACACCAAAGATCAATAGAACGAAAAATGATAGGAATAACGCTTAAAGACCATAAAACCAATGAGTGGATAAGAAATAGAACCAAGGTAGAGGGCATAGTGAGGCGAATAGGCAGTCTTAAATGGAACTGGGCCGGACATGTTGCCCGAAATAAAAACAACTGGAGCGGAAAAATAACAAGATGGAGACCTTGGGGGAGAAAAGAAGCACCGGCAGACCACAGCAAAGATGGTATGATGACATCAAAAGAACAGCCGGACTTAACTGAAACCAAGTGGCACAGAACAGGGAAAACTGGAAAAATATGAGAGAGGCCTATATCCAAAGGATAGAAAACGGCTAGAAGAGAGAGTACACCAGTAGCGTGAAGATAAGTCAAATTTTTATGAAATTTTCAGACTCTACACTTTAAAACTTTTAATAAGTTATTTGATAGAATACTTTAGTAATCGCAGTATAGGTATTGATATATAAACTTTGAAAAATTTACATTTAATGTTTTTTGCAAGTTAATTTTGAATAAAAGACACAAAATTTATGGGATCTTGGCAAATTTTTTTGAAACAATATCTTTGTTACGTTCAAAATTAGAAATTTATAACTAGCTTTCAAGAATTCTCCCTGTGGATCAAGAGAATTTCATGCATTGGCGTACCGTCTGAGCTGAGCTATTAAAACAGAAGAAAACGGGTAAGATATTACAAAATGAAGGTTTAAGTATCTAGCCAGGGCAAATCTGTAGTTTTGATCTTACTCAATAAACAATAAATTAAATTAATTTATCAGTCATCAGTATATCATAACAATATATATATATATATATATATATTCACACCTTTTGGGTGGTATTTGATAATGTCTGGGCCACTCCGCAGCCACGGGTACTACCATTGTCAATAGGGGGAGATGATCCGCCGGATGATTCCAATGGTTCCAAGTATTACGGCCTTTTGCATCCACATTACGGTGTTGTTAGGTAAGTTCAGTTCTTTTATGTGTCGTACTGTTTTTGTATGGACAAGGCCGTTTGCGCTTATAATTAAAGGTACTATTGTTACCTTCTCCAAGTTCCAAATCAATTTCATCTCTTGTGCAAGCGCTCCATATTTAGTCATTTTTCCCGCATATGCTTTGAACATATTGTAGTCCTGCGGCACTGCGAAGTCAATTATGACGGCTGTGTTATCACTTTTATCCCAAATCACCATGTCCGGCCGGTTGTGCTCCACAGGTCTATCTGTAACAACTGTGAAATCCCAGTAAATTTTCACGGTGTTGTTTTGAAACGGGTTGCTACACGTATTTGTGGTGTGCGGTAAAATGATTCAACAGACCCCTTTGCAAGCATATTAATTGGTGAACGACTTTGCCCATATTGTTGTGTCGTTCCAGGTATCTGGTAGCAGCAATTGTTGTGCAGCCAGATGACAAATGCTGAATGGTCTCTTCGCTAGTGTTACACAATCTACATTTGGTGGTCTCAACTTGGTGTTTTAATATGTGTTTGTAGTACGTTCGGGTTCTAATGACTTGATCTTGTATCGCCAACCTTGTGCCTTCGGTTTCCGAGAAGAGGTTACCTGCCGCTAGGTAAGTATTGGATGCTTTCATATCTACTTCTGTTTGATGTAGAGAAGTGTAAAACCTTCCGTGTAGCGCTTTTCCTTGCCAGCTTATTTTCATTTGTTCTAATTGATTCTCCGTTTCAGGAGGCGCAGGATTAGCAAGGTTAAGGGCTATGATTTTTTTGTCCCAGACCGCCACTCTTTTATGAACTGGTGAGTTTGTATTTCGGAAGTATTTTATTAATTTTTCCCTTTCTTTCAGATTGGCCACCACCAGGCTAGTTAGTCCTCATCCTCCCTCTAATCGTGGCAAATATATGCGCTCGATAGCTGAGTTAGGGTGCAGCATGCCATGTTTGGTCATTAGGGTCCTGATTTTCCTGTCTAACCTCTCCAGATCTTTTGGACCAGGTGAGTATTCCAGAAGTGTAGCTTATCGTTGGTATGGCCCATATATTAATTGCTGCCACCTGGTTTCTGCCATTATGCTGGGATTTTAATATCTTGCTTGTTCTCCTCATAAGCTCTTTTTCAGCTTTCTCTTTGTTTTATTTATGGCGAATTTCGTAGCTCTGCTGAATTCCAAGGTACATGTAAGTGTTTTCTGCTCCCAGCTCCCTAATTCGACAGCCATCTGCCAGAGTGAGTTTTCCTCTCTTATTGTGGATGGTAGCACACTTCTCAAGCCCGAACTTCATTTGGATGCTCTCACTGAAGTGTCTGACTATCTCCAGTTCTCCTTCCAGTTGCTGTCTTCCTTCAGCAAATAACTTAAGATCATCCATATAGAAAAGATGGGTCAGCTTTGCTTGGTCATCGATTCCATATGCGTATGTGATCCGGTTAAGCATATTGCTCAATGGGTTCAGGGCGAGACAGAACCATAGCGGGTTCAGACTGTCCCCTTGGAATATGCCCCTTCTAATAAAATATAAAATAGTTTACAATACGTATTCAACATTTTTTAAAGCTGGTGCCCGTAATTCATCCTCATCTGGTACGGTACTGTTTTATGATTGTATTCTTCAAATCACCAGATCTTTAAGACGGCTAATTGTGACCTGAGAAAGATTCCTTTTTGAATTTGATTTATTCTAATATATGAAACGTTCAACAACTGGTAAACTAGTAGAGTACTTAATTTCATAACCCAAACCGAATAAAACTCCAATAATAGCATCGAGAGGCACTTGATTCATATCTAAAATAATAATAGTTTTCAATGAAAAGACGACACTTTTCACTTGTTGCTTCATAATTTTAGTGATTCCTTTTTGTGAAATTGATAGTATTTTGTAATATGTAGATGGAACCTAGTAGTAGTTGAGCTACTATACGGGCTAACGGAGTTTGACTTCGAAGTTATGGATAATCAGCGGTAAGTTCAAGAGTGCCTTGTATGATTTATTACAGAAGAACCTCAGAATTATTGCGCAAAGGTGCTTATATTAACCTAAACATGACCACAGTAATTCCATTCACCCAGAAAAGGTATGAAATCACTATCTCTATACGGGAAAATTATAGAATGTAAATTTGAAGTTAAATACCTAGACAGTAAGCTTCTGTGGAAATAACTGCTAGTAAAGCAATAAAGGCAATGATGGCGTGCAGAAGTCTGGCTGGTAAGATTTGGGGCTGTAACCCTAAAATACTGCGATATATGTACGCCAGCAATCACGTATGGGGCAATAGTCTGATATGCCAAAGCAGGCCAGACCAGCACGATGAAGTACTTCGACAATGTTCTAAGGTTTGCCTGTGCGTGCATCACTGGAGCTATGTGACACACTTCTGCATCAGGCGATGGAAAGATCGCCCTATGAGGCCACTCTTAAAATATCTAGGTTAGGTTCAGGAAATGAGAGTATTAAAAATAAGGAACCCTGCTCGTCTCTAACAAAGTAGGTACATCTTATCAGCGATTCTTCCCAATGACGAAATGATCAAGAAAGTGAGCATAGACTTCACTGCGATGATAAGTAAGATAAAAGACTAAGAAAGGACATACACCACTTAAAAACTGAAAGAAAACACAATCAGATGGTACACAGATTTTTTTAAATAGCTTTTTTGGACTCAGAAACATGTAAAACTCGAATCTCGTCAAAATCACTCCATTTCAAACCCCTCCTTATATGTATACATATATTATACATAAGGTGAAGTAATAAAATACCAACAATATTCACAACAATTGTATTTAAATTAAAACAGAATAAATTGTTTTTCTACATCCAATTTTAAAATTATATGCTGCGTCCCATTTTATCAACACCTCAACATGTTAACAAACAAAATCAACCTGCACGTATTCCATATAAGAATACAACTCCAAAGTTTCATACCTCAAGTGGTCGTTTATGTCCTAGCAACTCGTAAAAATAGTATCTCCGTCATCTCATTGACCTTACAGGCAAAAAGTTTATGATTGTAGATATAAATATTTATATGAAATGTGTTAAAAACTTGAAAACTCACCTAGCAGCGTTGCAACAGTCACGATTTTGGTCAAACGGCTGAAGGTTACTCATACACTGACAAGAATTATTAAGTCAATGTAAATCAGATCGCGCTGCATGTTACTACAAAATAATCAGGGTATCCAATTTTACCACAGTATCCCATTTTAGAAAACCGTTCCCTACGAAACTTTTAATCTACCGTTCTTTTGACATGGCAGTTGCACTTGTTTGACTCAAAAACATTCAACTTTAGATGAATGTTTTTGGTTTGTCTTATATCGTCAGTATTTTTAATGCATTGCGTAATTAAAAAAAATTATTCTTCCGATTTTGTGTAATTCAAAAAGTTTGTGAAGAATATAAGGTAAATGTGAATGGAATTTCTTTTCAACATTTTCCACAGCTACCGTTTTTCTTCAACACGTACCAAAATTAGTAGTAAATTCAGTATTTCTGAAACTTTGTGTAACAGCATAAAATATTCCATGAAACGGAATTTTTGGTCATTCACATTGTGAGTTCTTTCTAAGATTTATTGAAAAAATAAGTAAGGGTAAAACGATTAGAGGAGTATGAAACCTCCTTTGAGCATTGCATTAATAAATCACTTCAGATAATTTTTGAATTATCTGATGAAGAAGGAAATTTGAAAACTGAACAGCACAATATCTACAAAATAATAACACTGGTCGACATTTTTTTTTGCTGTAACCTAAAGCTGAATAGCATACTATAGTGGAATGAACCTATCTTGAAAATAGCCAGAAAAAAGCTGTAACACGTAAGACGTGACATGTTTCAATTTTTCATTAGTTATTTAGGAGAGTTACTTATTCTTCAGCAACTTCAACCTCTAATTCAAAATTATTTTATTTCGATATGTTAATAACGCGTCGAATGACCGTTTTTATATTCGTGAAGTTCCTATTTAAACGACAATTCCAGTTGAATTGGTCTCTGTTTCCTATATCGTTTCACTAAGAAGTCAAATTTAGTGAGTCGACAATTATATTTCGTTCACGGTGGTACCCTATTTCGCTGGTAAGTCCTTTCTGTTTCTTTTCAAATTGTAGTTGTGTACTTATAAATAAATCTATTCCGGTTTTTATATTGTGTTAATATATTTCGACCATTTTCAAACGTTATTTTTGGTGTTTCCAGTTTTTCAGCGTTAATATTTTTCTTAAAAAACTAAGTGGCGTCCAACTTTATTTTGTGAAGCAAATTTTTAACAGGTTCTGTCTCGTTATTTTTCTCTGATTTGAATTTGCATTTCTAATTATTTTGAGAACAGGACGGATAAGAATGAACAGATTTCTGTGGTTTTATTTTAAAAATTAAATTCAATTTTTGTATGTATTGGAGTATAAGCTCCTAATCTGTTCATCTTATTACTCCTTTTCAATTTTTCCTACTGTTTCTCCTTTTATCTTTTTTTTCCTACAGCTCTTCGAGACATCTGATGCCGACCATACTCAGGAGTCGCCAACCATCCAAAACTCCCCAGCATCCATAGACCAATCCAGGCTATTCAAGATCCGCTGCTATCGATGAGAGCTGTATATCCCGGTTTTCTCCAAGATAAGTATTTGAACTTATTTTCCATAGATATAAAATCTTGAGCTGGACATTTTTATTGTTAAACTGATTTCTTTTCACATTGTATTGTGAATACATGGTTGATGTGAATTTGTTTTTGAATTAAAATAAATCCATTTTTCCCGAAATTTTTGTTATTGATTCACCTTATCCCAATTGAGGTAATACAAAATAGTGTAACTGAGGCCGAATTCGCCACCTGAGCGGAGTCCCAAGGCCGGAGAAAGTTCAGTGACAACAGTTACGTTTAATATTTATTTAAAAAATGACTTTACATGTTTTTTAACATTGAGTATCGATTATATTTGTATAATTGATATTAAAATAAACGGTTTTAAAGATCAAATCTCACTTTTCCGCATTTGTGAGATACCCTGAACATTATCCTGTCATAAAATTGTCACTTGTATACATTTGGGAGACAGTATCGTGTTGACAAACCGAGACTTCTCAAAAAATAGTTAAAAATGTGGTGAATTATAGGACCCGTTGTACTCGCTCTAGTGAGCTGAAAATCAATACGATTCATCTGTGACACACACTTAAGAATATCCAATTATAATATTGGTCAATTGTAGACACTCCGGAGGCTATATGGTGCTAACAACCCGAAATTTATCAAAAAATGACCAAAAATGTGGCCCTTCCAGTGCCATAGCACCCGTTGTACTATCGCCAGTGACCTGAAAATCAATAAGGTTCATGTATATAACACCCTCAACAATATCCTATTATAGAAATGGTCACTTGTAAACACTTCAGAGGCTGTATTGTGCTAACAAACTGAAAATTCTTGAAAAATGACAAAAATTTGGTTCTTCAAGTACCATAGCACCCGTTGTACTTGCTCTAGTCATCTTAAAATCAATAGAGTTCATCTGTGAGACGCTCTTAACAATAAACAATCATAAAATTGGTCACTTGTATATACTCCGGAGGCTGTATCGTGCTAACAAACTGATATTTCTCCAAAAATGACAAAAATGTAGTACTTCAAGTACCATAGCACCCGTTGTACTGGCTCTGGTGAACTGAAAATCAATAGGGTTCATCTGTGATATATCATGAACAATATTCAATCATAGAATTGGTAACTTGTTGCACTCCGGAGGCTGTATCGTGCAAACAAACTTAAATTTCTCCAAAAATGATGAAATTTCGTACTTCTAGTACGATAGCACCCGTTGTACTGGATCTGGTGAGATGAAAATCAATAGGGTTCATCTGTGATATGTCCTGAACAATATTCAATCATAAAATTGCTGACTTGTTGCACTGCGGAGGCTGTATCGTGCTAACAAGACCAGTATCAGTAGAAATTTTTTCGTGTTGTTCTTGGTGGAAAACGTAAAAATAACTCCAAAAAAATTCCACCTTTTTTTCGGGTAAACCAATACTTTTCTCACATATAAGATAGGTTGGGCGGAAAAGTAATAACATATAACAAATCAAAAATATTAATTTCTAAAACATTTAATTTTTTCATTCTATGGGGTGTTACATCATCCCTCTTCAAAAACCAGCAGTAATCACCCATCATGGCTCGATCCCATCGCCCTTCACCATAATAAATGAGCATGGATAAAATGAATTTTTAATGACGTTCGGAGCCAAGCGATTTATAGGAATCTAAAAGTTCATTAACTAGCTGTTGGTAGTTTGCATCCATATTGTTGCCCCAAAGTCCCCTCACGACACTTACGAATGAGTTCCAAGCTCTAACCTATTGCGTGGTAAGCTTTTATATAAAATTGATATCGTCCAGAAACCTTATAATTTGTGGCCCAATAAAAATACCCTCCTTTAACTTGGCGTCACTTAACTGGGGAAAGACTTCTCTTAGGTATTTAAATCCTTCACCCTATCTATTCATTGCCTTCACAAAGATTTTCAATAGTCCAAGTTTAATGTGAAGCTGAAGCAAAAGGACATTTTTTAGATCTACAAGAGGCAGATACTTAACATTTTGAGATCTCGGTTGAAATTCGGACCTTTCCGGTGAAATTTACCTCACATAGTGTTCATTCACAAAATTCCTACAATAGTTCGATCTTCGTTCATTCTCGTAAGCCTGCTATGCCTTATTTAAGGGCAGTTCGCGCTCATCTCATCCTCATTCCTCAACAATCACCGACCTGAACAGACGAAAAAGGTTTAGTGTACAGTTCTTTCAAATTTTCACCCGATAAAATGAGTATTTTGCAAACTAACAATTTAGTGAAAAGTAACCATCCTAAATTCAGTGCTATTTAAACTGTGAGTACATTATTTATTGTATAAAAATTGAACCATCTCCGAAGTTAGAATACCTGGGGAGATATTTCTACATCCACGTGCTGAATCAACTTTAATATCACCATCAGCCCCATTAATTACAGGACTGTCGATTTTATTTGTTCTACCATAAGTTTTAATTTAATTTACATACTATTTGTAATTATTTAGCTGAATGTATATTGTGTATATATATATATATATATATATATATATATATATATATATATTACATTGTTGTCCAAGAACCACTGTATGTGAACGTTTCAGATTACATGTTTTTGTAACGGTAGTTTATAGTTGCAATTCCCGCCTGCTCCACGTGTTCAATTAAATTAAAGTATTTCTAAAGAAAAGGTTCTTTCATTATTTGTATCTTACTCCACAGTTTCGTGACATGAGTCGCTGGTCCTTCGAAGCTTTCATTACACATTTAATAACTTATTCTAAAAGTTCTCACTAGATACTTCTAGTCGCTACCAAATGTAGAGAGGTGATAATTTGACAACACATTACTTTCATAAAACCAGCGATCCTAACCTACACCTTCTCCTGCAACTGTTCCGCTAAAAGTGCGATAACTTTTAAATCCCCATATATCTGCCACTTGTAGCGGTTGTAGATTATTTTATGTAAAAGAAGGCGCAAATTTTCGTAGATTTCTTCCATTGTCACTGAATGTGCAATTGGTATAGATGGTTTTAAACTTTCATTATGTAATAGCACAGATTCAAACTATATTTCGATGAGTCTATAAACAAGCGCCATTCAGAAGGAGAATGCTTGATATCGAGTTCCTATAAACCACCGATATCAGTACGGGCACATAACGAGTTTTCCATAATGTGTCGAAAAAAGTTGTTATTTTCGTTTATTTGGCAAGTAAGTTCCACTCCTTAAGACGGGAACAAGAGGTTCTGACTGTTGCTTGTAACCACAAATCACATACTAAATCATTTAACTCTTTTTAAACAATCAAATGTGGATCGCTGGAACTGGAACTAAGCGTGAATGTGGGGTCTGTACACTGTTCCTCGGAGCTTCCTAAAGAACCGTTATTTTCTCCATTATTTCCTAAAACAATATATTGCCAATCCAAAGGCGCCGTCGGTACTGGTAAGCATTGTGAGGAACAGGTCTTATGGTGAATAACAAATTTGTATATTCGATCTTAGCTTTTCTTTTTGGAATAATCTTTGTACGAATTCAAATTCACATTCAAATTCTTCCTGCGATCATATGAAATTTGCGTATTTTGTAGGACACGAAGACAGGAAGAGGTATGTGAAATATTTAATGACAAATATGGAGATAGAGTTTCTATAACACGATGTACAGTATAAAATGATCCAAAAATTTGAGGCAAGTGAACTCCCAAAAAGTGCCCGCCCTGCTCCACAACAAACAAAAATTGTAATTTTTTTGTCGATGGTTGAAGACCCGCATATGGCTACTAGAGTTATTGCAACTAAAAAATCAGTCAAACAACTGTCCGTAAATATTTTAAAAAATGAAAATGACACCCCTATAAAGTATAATTGTAATGGGAACTGAACGAAGACAATCCAGATACAAAAATGGAGTTCTTTAAAACAAAGTTAAATAGATTTAACACTAATCCTAATTTTTCTACATTGCACTATCAATAAACAAAACTGCAGGTACTGTACAGATGAAATTCCTCATTGGATGGTGCAGGCACATACGCAGTATCTACAAAAGATAGATGTATGACAGGAATTATCAATAACACCATTATCGGACCTTATTTTCGGGATTATTGGACCTTATTTATTGGATAAAACAACGACAGGTGGAGAATACTAGGTATTTTTAGAATTAGGGTTAATTCCAGAGTAATCAAGACTCATTCCTGATCATATAAATGCTCAACTCGTGGAGAGATTATTTTGGTTTCAGCAAGGTGAGCGAGGCGTTCGTGAGTTCTTGACATTACATTTCCAAATCGTTGGATTGGAAGAAGAGTAGCTATCGAATGGCCAGCAAGATTTGTCATATCTAGATTATCTGTATGGGGTTATTTAAAAGGAAAGTGTATGTTAATAGGCCATAGACTATCCAAGGACTGAAAGATAGAATTACAGAGGAAATGGCACTAATTTCTCCGGAAACGATTAGAAAACTCTTGGATGAATTTTCATTAAGAATGGATTTCTGTTTCCAAAGATAAGAAGGTCATATTGAACATAATCCAATTTTTTTTAGGTATTACTTCTGTTTATACTTCCATATTAATTACAAAATAAATTGTTTCCCTAATTTCTTCACATTATTGGTTAATATTGCCATCTTCATGTTTACATACTTTGCGCTATATGTGTAAACGGACAATATCTTTCAAAGATTCGTATAATGTGGCATGAATAATAAAGTTTGCATTTTTCGATACTAATTGTACTAGAAAATAAACGGTTTTAAAGATTAAAACTAACTTTTCCGCATCTGTGGCTCTGAATAATATTCTATCATAAAATTGTCACTTGTATACACTTCGGGGGATGTATCATGCTAACAAACTGAAATTTCTCCAAAAATAACCAAAAATTTAGTATATTTGGATTTATAGGACCCGCTGTACTCACTCTCGTCAGCTGAAAATCAATAGAATATATCTGTGAGATACCTTGAGTAATATTCAATCATGAAATTGATCACTTGTATACACTCGGGAGGCTGTATCGTGCTAACAAACTGAAAATTCTCCAAAAATGACAAAAATTTGGTACCTCAAGTACCATAGCACCCGTTGTACTGGCTTTAGTGAGCTGAACATTTATAGTGGTCATCTTTGAGACACTTTGAATAATATCCAATCAAACAACTGATCACTTGTATATACTCCGGAGGCTGTATCGTGTTAACAAACTGAAATTTCTCCAAAAATGATAAAAATATCGTACAAATAAACGGTTTTAAATATTAAAACTAACTTTTCCGCATCTGTGGCGCTGAACAATATTCTATCATAAAATTGTTACTTGTATACACTTCGGGGGATGTATCGTGCTAACAAACCGAAATTTCTCCAAAAATGTAGTATATCTGGATTTATAGGACCCGCTTTACTCGCTCTAGTCAACTGAAAATCAATAGGGTACATCTGTGAGACACCCTAAATAATATTCAATCATTAAATTGATCAATCGTATACTCTCTGGAGGCTCTATCGTGCTAACAAACTGAAAATTCTCCAAAAATGAGAAAAATTTGGTACTTTAAGTACCATAGCACCCATTGTACTGGCTTTAGTGAGCTGAATATCAATAGGGTCTATTTTTGAGACGCTCTGAATAATATACAATCATAAAATTGGTCACTTGTATATACTCCGGAGGCTGTATCGTGCTAACAAACTGAAACTTCTCCAAAAATGACAAAAATATCGTACTTAAAGTACTGTAGTACTTTCTGCATTGGCTCTGGTGAGCTGAAAATCTATAGTGTTCATCTGTGACATGTTCTTAACAATATTCAATCAGAAAATTGGTGACTTATTGCACTCCGGAGGCTGTATCGTGCTATCAAGACATGTAAGGAAAAGTGGCCGACGACAACGACGACGACGACGACATACACACAGGATTTTTTTCTAAAAACCGTTTTTTCGTGTTGTTGTTGATGGAAAACGTGAAAATAACTCAAAAAAAAATTTCAAAATTCCAATTTTTTTTGGGGTAAACCAATACTTTCCTCGCATATTAGATAGGTTGGGCGGAAAAGTAAAAGTACTATAGCACCTGTTGTACTAGCTCTGGGAAGCTGAAAATCGATAGGGTTCATCTGTGAGATGTTCCGAACAGTATTCCAATCATAAAATTGGTGACTTGTTGAACTCCGGAGGCTGCATCGTACTAACAAACTGAAATTTCTCAGAAAATTACAAATATTTCGTACTTCAAGTACCATAGCACCCGTTGTACTGGCTCTGGTGAGCTGAAAATCAATAGGGTTCATCTGTGACCTGTCCTTCACAATATTCAATCATAAAATTCGTGACTTGTTGCACTCCGGAGGCTCTATCGTGCTAACAAGGCAGGTAACGAAAAGTGGCCGACGACAACGACGACGACGACATACACACAGGATTTTTTTTCTAAAAACCATTTTTTCGTGTTGTTGATGGAAATCGTAAAAATAACTCAAATATTTTTTTCAAAATTCCAACTTTTTTTGGGGTAAACTAATACTTTTCTCGCATATTAGATAGGTAGATAGGTTGGGCGGAAAAGATAATAAGTAGTTCTGACTTTATAGGACGTAAAACATTTCATGTCAAAAGAGCAAAATTAATCAATTCTATCTCCTATCCAAAATTGCGTTAAATTCAGTCGGAATTATGAATATTACTTTTCCGCCTAACCTTTCTATATGCGAGAAAAGTATTGGTTTACCCCAAAAAAAGTTGGAATTTTCGAAAAAAAATTCAAGTTATTTTTACGTTTTCCATCAACAACAACACGAATAAACGGTTTTTAGAAAAAAAGTCCTGTGTGTATGTCGTCGTCGTCGTCGTTGTCGTCGGCCACTTTTCCTTACATGTCTTGTTAGCACGATACAGCCTCCGGAGTCCAATAAGTCAAAAATTTTATGATTGAATATTGTTAAGGACATGTCACATATGATCGCTATTGATTTTCAGTTCACCAGAGCCAGTACAACGGGTGCTATGGTACTTGAAGTACGACATTTTATAATTTTTTGAGAAATTTCAGTTTGTTAGCATGATACAGCCTCCGGAGTTCAACCAGTCACCAATTTTATGATTGAATATTATTCAGGGCATCTCACTGATGAACCCTATTGATTTTCAGCTCACCGGAGCCAATACAACAGATGCTACAGTACTTTAAGTACGATATTTTTGTAATTTTTGAGAAGTTTAAGTTTGTTAGCACGATACAGCCTCTGGAGTATATACAAGTGACCAATTTTATGATTGGATATCATTCAGAGCGTCCCAAAGATGAACCCTATTGATATTCAACTCTGTACAGCCAGTACAACGGGTGCTATGGTACTTGAAGTACCATTTGGAGAATTTTCAGTTTGTTAGCACGATATAGCCTCCAGAGAGTCTACGATTGATCAATTTTATGTTTGAATTTTATTCAAGGTGTCTCACAGATGTAGCCTATTGATTTTTTAGTTGACTAGAGCGAGTACACCGAGTCCTATAAATCCAGATATACTGAATTTTTGGTTATTTTTGGAGAAATTTCGGTTTGTTAGCACGATACATCCCCCGAAGTGTATACAAGTAAAAGTTTTATGAGAGAATATTGTTCAGGGCCACAGATGCGGAAAAGTTAGTTTTAATCCTTAAAACCGTTTATTTTTTATTCTATCTAAAAGGCGAATTTCGCTTCAAATCGTTCATATCACAAATTTGATAAGAATATGTGGCAAAATAAAAAATTGCTTTTCCGCAGTGCCTTATTCTGTGAATTATAAAATTTCCCTGGTAATACGAACTTTTCTTACTAAACCACCAGCAAAGGATAACACGAACTTCATACGTCGTGTCACTCAAAAGCTTAATATCCTTCTTGTAATAACGTGTTCCAAATCTTGATGGTTTTGCTTTTGACAAAATATTTTCGATCGACATTATGTCTAATGTCTACTTTCCGAAAGGGCCAAATTCGTAAAAATTCGTAATTTTGTGTGGGCATAGCAGAATTCTGCATATTTAAAACACTGGCGACTGAAAAAATTCGACCCGAAGGACCTTGATTTCACGTAAAAAATGTTTATATAAATTTTATTTTTATCAAAGAGTAACAACAACAAAATATCTTTTTCATTTCGCGTATAAAAGAGACTTCATTATAACACTGTTTACAGTGTCGCAATTAAATCTCTTTGATCACTTTATAAGTAATTTTTAGTGTCATACAGTTGGTTATTGTATGTATTTTTATTTGACATTTGACTTCAACCTTAACTTTAAAAAGTTATATAATGATCTGGCGTAGTTCTAGCTAGCAAATTAGTAAATTAAATGATCTTAAAGGTAAATTGGAACAAATTATATATTAAATATTTTAATAAATGAATTATGCTAACGTTTATTCATCAATGATTTGTCAATTGTTTATTTTGTTATTCTATGTAATCAATACATAGGTAGGTTTACATAACGTTCGAGATTTGGGATATATTACGAGATACCTATGTGGATGATTCTGTTAGTTATAAACCTGCATTTACTAGAAAAGAGCCGACGTTGCTGAATCTAAGAAGCGTTCCCCCACTTCGGACAGCGAGAACAAAACCAGTTGAGAGCCGGCATTTTCATCTTTATGACTTATACCTTTAATTGTTTGTTAAGTTAATAAAGTTCCATTTTCTTAAATTGTTCGATTATTTTTAAAAACGTATTTTACGCGAGTGAACATTAAATTTGTTCATGATATGATATAAATAAGACGCAAGAATATATGAAGAAGCTCTTTTATAAACAAATAATCATCCTCTATTTGCTTAAATAAAAGTTTGATTACAATTTACACAATTGTTCGATCATAATATACCTATGTCAAAAGTGCTGAGTAAAACCGGCTCTAATCTGACCAATCAGGAATCTACAGAATTGTCAACTTAAATTCAAATCACTTCTCCTAGTTTAAAAACAGGGATAATGTAATTATATTTTATTTAAATAATTCAATAAATGCGAATTATAAATAATGACCCTTTGTAGTACTTGTGCTTTGCGCAACTCACCCCTTCGCGGTTCGTTGCACAAACTGCACTCGTACTACAAAACAAGTCATTGTGACACTTGTTTTACAAATAACTATTTTATAATTCGCGTATAAAAGAGAATTTATTATAACACTGTTTACAGTGTCGCAACGAAATCTCTTTGAATACTTTTTTAGTGTCATACAGTTGGTTATTGTATTATTATTATAAGACCAAAGTGGCTTTTGAATATGGCCGACTTTCGTTTGAGTGTTAACAAACCAGCGGCATTCATTTAATTATTGAATTAGGGAAAACAGTAAACTGGAATTTTTTTGTTACGATTAGAAAATTCATACAGTTTTATTATGTTTTGTGAATTTTTTCAAATTTTGGTTCATTCAAAAAGGTTTATTAACAAATTAAAATTTGAATTATTTATGTCGTTCTGATTAATTTATATTTCATTTGACGTCATCAAACATCAGGTGTTATCGGCTCATATAAATTATCTAGTTTTTAAACAGTAGGGTAGGTGCGGTGAATATACCCATGCTGGTAATATGCTCACCTGCTGCAATTTTAAAAAGTTTAGCTTAGTTGCTAGTAGAGGGCGGTCAATAATTTCAATATTTCGTACTTACAGCACTACCACAGTTTAAAGCTTAAACTGTGGCTGTTCTAATTAACCATCGTAAGGGAGGGGAGTCATCGTCCTTGATTAAGACCATGGTTCATATAGTGAGATCTTTAGAAGGGGTAGTCCATTTGGGACGGTTTTGTAATTGGTTGAGGTAGTCGACAGACCACCGTTTCCAAAAGTTTTGTTGAGCATGAGTTCATTGTTGCCAGGATTTTAATCGGTTTGTAGGGAGTGAGGATAAATCTTTGTCTGGAAGTGCCATTAGAGGTATTCCTATGAGAAAATGGCCTGGGGTTAATGGCAGCAGGTCAGTAGGGTCAGTCGAAAGGGGATGTAAGGGTCGTGAGTTGAGTATGGCTTCTATCTGAGTCAATATGGTGCTGAATTGTTCGAAAGTAAAAGTAGAGGTAGCAAGCAATTTTATCAGATGAGTTTTAACGCTTTTGACTCCGGCTTCCCAGAGACCACCCCAATGTGGGGATCTGGGGGGAATGAATTTCCATTCTATTGATGATGTGAGTAAGTGATCATATATGGGAGGAAAATTCTTAGTCAGGAAGTGAGATACTTCAGCAAGATACTGATTAGCACCAACAAAATTCGTGCCATTGTCGCTGTAAATCACAGATGGAAGTCCTCATCTAGAAGTGAAACGTTTCAATGAAGCGATAAAGGAATCTGTGGACAGATCAGAGACTAACTCAATATGAATTGCCTTTGTCGAGAAGCATATGAATAGGGCGATGTAAGATTTGGATACCGGGGCTCGCTTCAGATGAGATGATTTTATTGAGAATGGTCCCGCGAAGTCGACTCCAGTCGTCTGGAAGGGACGGGAAGGTGTTACACGACGTGCAGGTAGATCAGACATGATTTGTTGTGTTGTTATGGCCTTGAACCTATGGCACATTAGACATTTGTTTATGATGCGCTTGATCTCACGCAGGCCATCGATGGGCCAGAATTAGACGGATATTGGCGAGAACATTTTGAGGACCACTGTGTCCTAAACGTATGTGTTCTTTTTGTAAGACCAGGGTAATGAAATGACAATGAGCAGGCAGTAGAATTGGGTGTTTTTGTTCGTAGGACACGGGGGAATGGGAGAGTCTCCCTCCGACTCTAATAAGATTGTCCTTGTCTATAAAAAGGTTGAATGATATAAGACGTTTATCTGAGGGTAGTTGATTCTTTTGTCGTGCGCGTTAAAGGTTTGGGAAGCTGTTTGTTTGCACCTGGAGTACAAGGAAAAGTGAAGCAGTGTCAAGATTTTGTCTAGAGAAGGTTTTTTGTGCAGTAGCTGGATGACGGATGATATCTATAAATTTGTATATGTATCCCATTGCTCTGTTTGTAGTTTGGTTAAAGATGATGAACGAGTTATTAAGACTATGAAGGGGTTTGGTGGTTTCGCTGTTGTAACGAGTGATTTTTTGTTTGCTTCAGGGGGGTCCGGTAGATAGGAAAAAGTGTCGTGACAAGACGTGTCGTCGGAGGATTCCCATAGAAAAGGAGGTCCACAGAACCACTTGGTACTGGGAAATTCTAAGGGCTGGTCCCTTGATAGGATGTCCGCGGGGTTGAGGTGAGATCGAATATGTCTCCACGTAGCGGAATGGGTTGCTTGTTGAATTTGAGTGACTCTGTTGCAGACAAAAACTGTCCATCTGGTGGGTATACTTTTTATCCAGGACAGGACTATTTGAGAGTCGGACCATAAAATGAACGATGAGATTTTTAATTGTTGATCAAGGATGTTGCGGAGTCGTGCGTAAAGTTTTGATACAAGGGCCATGGCGCATAATTCTAATTTGGGAACTGTAATTGGTTTGTTGAGAGGGGCGACACGGGATTTGGAGATGATAAGTTGTGAGAATGCGGAATGATCCGTGTAAATTGTTCTCAGATAGAAACAGCCTCCATAAGCCAATGAACTGGCATCACAGAAACCGTGGAGTTCGATGTGTGATATTTTTTTGTTTTCAAATATATGCCGATAATGATGATAACTGGGTCACGCTTTCTACAAATTCATGCCATTTCTCTATGAGTGTCAAGTCGTTGATGGGATCGTCCCATGGTATCTTGAGTAACCAAAGATGTTGCATGATTAATTTTCCTTGAACGATCACAGGGTTGACCAGGCCTAAAGGGTCGAAACATTGGGATATAATGGATAACATCAGTCTTTTAGTTAGTTTTTGATCGAAAGTGGCAGGGGATGATATCTGTAAGACGTCAGTTTTTGGGTTCCAGGTGATTCCTAAGACCTTACTAGGGTTATCGTCTAAATTGAGATTCTTTTCAGAAGGGCTGTCTATTAAGTGTTCGGTAGTGAATTTAAAGGAGTTGGAACATTGGGATAGAGTGCTTTTGAGATTTTGATGAAGTTGAATGAGGTCATGGACTGAATTTGCTCCTGTCAGTATATCTTCTACATATGTTTGTGACAATAGTGCCAATTGGACTTCAGGATGTTGTGGAGTTCGTAGAGCTATTTCTTTCAATGCCCGACATGCTAGAAAGGGTGCA
The DNA here is from genome assembly GCA_963921935.1 of Galeruca laticollis. Classification (NCBI taxonomy): domain Eukaryota; kingdom Metazoa; phylum Arthropoda; class Insecta; order Coleoptera; family Chrysomelidae; genus Galeruca; species Galeruca laticollis. The sequence continues at coordinate 50,194,268 of OY998179.1, read as the reverse complement.
CTGGTTTGTACGAATGTTACTGTGTTAAGTTGGATGCAAATGAAAGGGTCCGATGGAGAGTCTGTCCATAACGCATTTTGTAAGAATCGGAAGCGTTAATTCAACTCTATTTGACGATACATTTTAGAAATATCAGCTGTAAGGGCATATTTAAAATTTCTGAATCTTATTAGGATGTCGAGTAGTTCTGGTTGGACTCTGGGTCCTTTGAGTGAGATGTCATTGAGTGATATCTGGGAAGATGTTTTGGCTGATGAATCAAAAACTATCCTGATTTTGGTTGTTGAATTGCTTTCTTTAAAAACACAAAGATGGGGAACAAAATATTTGTGATCTAATAGCGGTATTTGCAATGTAAGAGGGACAACTTCTCCGTGTTGTAAATGGATGTATTCAAACAAGATATTTTTATATTGTTCTTTAAGTTGGGTTTTTTTTGAAAGTCGAGTTTTTAGTGACAGAAATCTGCGTTTGGCTACAAGAAAGGAATCTCCCAAATTTTTGTGGGCCGACCCCGTATAAGGGGCAAGTCTACTTTAAAACGTCCGTTGGGAAGGGTCTGTAAATATGAGGTGAATATGGTTTCAGGCTTTCATGTCTTCCTCAGACACTTGGTCGGGTATAGTAATCTCTTCTTGGTTCCAGAATTTTTCTAATAAAGTGTCGACAGTGGGTAGCGGTTCATTTACTATGGAATGAAAGAATGGGTCATGGCGACTATGGGGATGTCGTTCTTTATACAAGCTGAGGGGACCGTACCTGATATTACCCACCCAAGATAGGGGGATATAAGAGTAGGTAGGTTTTTGCCTAATTTGTGAATGCCGGGTTTTAGTAATGTGTAATAAATGTCAGCTCCCAGGAGAATGTCTATTTGGGAGGGGGTACCAAAAGAATGGTCTGCTAATGAAGATAAGAGATGGGTTGGTATTGCTAAGGACTGTATATCGATCATGACTTGAGGAAGGGACCGTGTTATTTGCTTAACAACTGCACACGTGGTTTTAAACGAGAATGATTCATTAGTGGTCGGGTAAAATGTTAGGTTAAACATTGCGTCAATATTTTGGTTGTTATTACAAATGCCAGATACACAGAGGGGTTGTTTAAATGTTTTTCCATTCAGTTGAGTAACTAAATAGGAGCAAATGAACGAATTTTGACTTCCTGGGTCAAGGAGATCTCTAGCTGTAATTGCGGGGCCTGATTGAGGGTAAATAAGAATGTTAGCTGTGGCGAGAAGCACATGGCTTCCATTTAAATTTAGCATTGTCAAATTAGGGAGGGGTTGAGTGTTATTTTCTTCTGATGGAACGACATGACTATTCCTGGAGGTTGAAGGAACGTCATTAATTATTTCAGTTGGATTTTCTGGATGATAGTGAGAGTAGATGCGTTCTCCTGAAGATGTAGGATGTGAATGGTTATTATTTCTGTTAAAAGTTCTTATATCCGAGTTTTGTATGGATGGGTTGTCTGAATGTGGCAAGGTATGATGTCGTTTTTGACAGATTGAACAGGTTTTTACCGAAATGCAATTGGATATTGAGTGTTTATAGCCTAGGCACCTAAAGCACATTTTATTGTCTCTAATGTATTCACTTCGATCAGGGATAGAAAGCCGTCCGAATTGGCAACATCCATAAATTTTATGGCCTGTTTCCTTGCAAAATGAGCATGTTGAAGATGGATAATTGGAAGTAGAGTATGCGCTAGACGATGGTTGGTTGCATTGACCATTGTTATGATGTGGGTTTGGGATCTTGGGTTAACAAGTTTTCTAAGACCGTACATTTTTTTCCAAAAAGTCAATAAAAGTATCACTAGCAATTAAACTTTGATCAGTCTCTTTTTCTTCAAGAGATCTTTTTGTATTATAATCTAATTTTGTTTTTCATATGTGAACGATTAGTGCATCAAATAACTCTTCCTTATTGATATTTAGATTTAACAATGACTTTACGATAGATCTAGCTTCGGACGTGAATGTTCTTAATTGTTGGGCAGTACATTTTGAAATGTTATTACAGGCTGTCAAACGGTTAGAATGGGCAGTAACAATCTGCCGTGTATTATTATATTTAAAGTTCAGTAAATCCAACGCTACATCAAAATTGGTTTCATTTACCGGTAATTGAGAAATTAAATTGAGCGGGACACATTTCATGTATGATTTGAAATAGTAGAATTTTTCAGTTTTGGATGTAAGCCGGGTGTTATTTACTATTATTGCATTAAAAAGATCTATAAAGGCAGTGTATTTAGTGCTATCTCCTGAGAAAATCGGAATTTCTATGGAAGGTAATCTAATATGAGTTTCACTCTGAGAATGTACAGTTAATTGTTGTTTTTCCACCAAAACAACAAAATCTACCAAAGCAAAAGAAATAATTGCCAAAGATTAAGGAGGACGAACAAAACACAAAAAATCGTGGTACTGTAAAGCTTGTCAAGAAGATGTAAAAAAATATATGTGGTTGTGCTCAGTTTGTTTATTTTATTATCATGAAGAGTGCGTCGGACTTACCAAAGCTGATAAGACAATTTTTATTCGTTCAGACTGTTGTTAGTAGAAATTCTCAGAGATATTCAGTTTTTTTTGTTTTATTTTGTAAAGAGTTTCCTTAGTTTAAAAATAATATAAATTTTTAAAATAGTATATGTTATTATTTTGATACTTTCTTCTTGTACTCTCTGTGCCAAATAAATAAGGGTAGTTAAAATCGAAGAAGTTGTTTTGCACTTGATAAAATTCATTGGGCATATTAGGAACATGAAATGAGCATATTAACGACAGGGTTGATAATATGCCCAGTAAGGCTAACTTTAAAAAAAATTGTGTACAAAAAATATCAAAGATTAAATCATCCTTTACTGTCCAAACTTTACTTCTTTGGTTTTAAACGTACGCTTTCAATAAAAAACCGAATTGAATATTTTGCATTTTTAATTTTTATCAAGGATTTTGCTAACCTTAATAATCTAAAAGCTACACAACTCGTTATAAATAAATCTGCCTTATAATTTACTTGATACTTTCCGAAAAAACTCATTTTTGAAGTATGGAAAATAGGAGGTCGATTGATGTAAAAAACTTATTTATTGCCTTATATTGATACATAACTAAATATTTTGAATGAAAATAAATAATTTTGTTCATAAATATATTTTTCTTGAAAAATAATGGAAATTTGCATAAAAATGAGGTCCACATTGTTTAAACTACAAAGTATTTTATTCATCATTTATCAATAAGTAACTACAATTATTTTATTTAATAAATAAACTGGATGTTTCATAATATCAGAAAATTATATAATACATAAACAATAATTAAGTCAATTTTTATTGCCTTTCTTGCCTCCATTTATATAATTTAGTGAATACACTTCCATTCATTATATCTAGTAGTATTCATCAAGATGGTTAGGTTAGACAATTCTATTGGCCAATAAAAGGACGCATTCTAGCCAAACAAATTGTAAAAAATTGTAAACCACGCGTAAAGTTCAACCCAGTGCCATTTGCTGCCCCAATGTCCAATCTACCAAATGAACGAATCAGGCCTCAACTACCATTCCAAGTAACGGGTATCGATTACGCTGGCCCTTTTTTCATTCTCAATAAAAAAGGTAGAGGTTCACGATTAACAAAATGTTACTTAGCAGTATTTATTTGCTTCTGCACAAAAGCAATTCATGTCGAAGTTGTTTCGGATCTCAGCATCGACAATTTTCTGGCAAGTTTTAAAAGATTCAGCTCACGAAGAGGTGTTCCATCTGCTATCAACTCTGACAATGGAAGCACATTTGTTGGAGCAAATAACAAACTAAAGGAATTAGGACATTTTTTGTCTAAAAATTGCAATCAGATTAATTACGAGTTAATAAGTCAATTTAATATTAAATGGGTTTTTATTCCCCCATATACTCCGAATCATGGAGGACTGTGGGAAGCAGCCGTTAAAATGGCAAAACATCACTCGAAGAGAGTTTTGATCAATAAAAATGTAACGTTCGATGAATTCAATACTCTTATAATACAAATTGAAGGGATACTCAATTCGTGACCATTACTTGATAAGTCCAATGACCCAAATTATCCTTCACCTCTAACTCCCTCACATTCTTTATTTGGTCGCACTATAACGTCTGTCCCTAGCCATGACCTTACATATCTACCTGTAAAACACCTGTCAAGACTGCAACATATCCAACAGTTGTATCAACAGTTCTTGCGACAATTCTCGAAACAATATATTTCCCAATTGCATCAATCATATAAATGGAAAGATGGACCCAGTAAAATAGATCTAGACACACTGGTACTTATCAAGAATGATGCCCAACCCCCTTATATATGGCCTACCAGCTGAATAACAAGATTATTTCCTGGCAGAGCCGGAGTATCAAGGATAGCCGAAGTCACTATGTCCAAAGGACCAATTGTGAGATCCGTTAGACATTTATACCCTTTACCAGTGTAAAACGACATTTGTATTTGACTTTAATTTAAACTTTGTGTGTTCGGTTCCCGCGGATTCCGATACTACTGTATTGAAGGTGCCCTTCAAAGTGGGGGCAATGTTCAATTTTGTGTGTTCACCGACAAACACGAAGGTTCGCGACTTGAAGCGCGGAACAGTGTTCGATAGACAGTAGAATTTTAAGTGTCATTTTTATGAAGTTTAGTTGTCAATATTTTTATGAATTTTTAAAAAGAAAACCATTGGAATTTCAAAGTAATACAGTCCATTTTAATGTTTTTACTGTTTATCAAGTATTTTTAATTAATCAACGTCACAATTGAATCAGCAAAATAAAATAAAAATCATCATCTACGGATGTGACTAAAACTTTGTGCCGTGTAAACGTCTCAAGTGACTCTAGAAAGAATAAAATTTCCATTTAATAAACAATTAAACTAATAAAATGTAAATCACAAAATTTTCTGAAACTGCCATGTCGTTTATTAAATTTATACAACTTCTTCTATTTTCAATTGATACAAAGAAACATTCTTCCAAATAATTCTCAATTTATTAACTGACATTTATTCATATAAAATGTTTATACATACATACTTATTTTCAAACACATTTTAAGCTGATATAAAAAATAATTTGGCAAGAAAAAAATGTATAAGACTTGGCCCAATTTTTCGTATAAGGGTGCAAAAATTGGGCCAAATCTCAAATAAGTAACCGCAAAGCTTCGTATTACTTCACAATATGACTTCATTACCTTTTTTCCTGTTGTTTTATTAAACATTCTATTATTCCAATCTTCATCCTTTATAATAGCCCAATTCGTTTTCTGAAGTTTCATGATTTCCATAGCTTGTTGAATATTTTTGAATGACAGCTTTCTTCCTTCCTTAGTTTACATTTACGAGGAGCATCTCCTTGAGATGTGGTTGATAATGACTATGCTACTGAATTGTGCCTTCTCTTAGTTGTGCTATTCATACTTGTTTCAATGTGAGAAGCTGGTTTTCGTTTCTTATACTAATCTTACATTACAGCCTTTTTGCAGCAACTTTATTGCAGGCAATATAAATTGCTTGCAAAATTAAAAACTAATCTTCTTACATTTGAGCCTATTTGTTGCAAATTTCCAAGATTTTTTTGACAATTTACATTATTATCACATTAATTTTAAGTTTGGGATTTAAAAAAAATTTAAACATACAACAGAAGGTGGAAATTTGCTTTGAAAATTAATACAGAAAAACAAAAATTTCACTTCTGGCAATCACTACAAATGCTGTTCTTGATACTTATATAAAAAAGCGCATTGAAAACAGGAGGAATAGATCTTGTTGGAACAAACCATGGTTGAATAAAACAATGGGAAACTTAAAATTACAAACGAATTCAAAGATTGTAATAACTTGAAAATCTTTAAAAGCAACCTGAGAATGGATGAGCCTACATTCGATAAGTTGTTAGAAAAAATTGAGCAGCCGATAAAGAAAACTAATATTCAGCTATTATACAGAACAACAAACACAATAATTATGTTATCAAAATCTAAAATCACTACAAATACGTAGAGTTGCGCGTAAATAACCTTGAAAATTAGAAACATTTCTATATTTTTCAAGTCTTAAAGTTGCAGTGAAAATGGGCCGAAACGCATGCGCAATTATTATTCTACAAAGGCCAGCAATTTCTATAAAAAGGCTGTAATATAATACAACTTGCAAGCAAACAATTACCTCCTTCCAATAAGGGACTATGATTTCATGATTTATTGGTAAAATAACTGGTTCATTAGTATAAACAGGCGAAACACTAACAAAACTAGGATCATGTTCTCTTGCCTAGAATAAACATGATCAAAATTAATAGCTTGAAAAATAGTAAAAAATTGTAAACTTACGTATTTAACTCGTAATACTGAAATTGTATAAACTCAGTTTCTCCTCAACTGCACTTTGATGATGATGTATCAAAATCATCCTCACTGAAATGTTGCCAACACAAATAACCTTTGTGGAGCACTCAGTTTCACTTCGATTTACAAAGTTCATCCAAACTGCATGCTGTTCAGGTTTTTTTGGAAACCTGTAATTGAAATAAAATTGCCATATAAATACTGTCTATAGTTTATTTGAGGCAAATTCATATTTGAATAGTTTGTTGCATGTTTCGTAGTTAGTAAAATAACTAATTTTTTATAATGAAATTGACTGTCTCGACCCTTACTAATAATTTTTTATAATTCACAAAATTTACTTTGTGACATCGAAAACAGCTGCACAAAATAACCATTTCAGTATCGTTTTTGGTAACTTTTTATACAGTTACACTGCTTAACTTATGGTTGACATACTGACATTTTTTCTGTAATTTTTCATATTGTTTTCTACACCTCCCTTTAAAAACTGTTCATGTTGCTTCTCATATTTTTGTTTAGATTTTTCAGGTGGTAAATAATTAACTGCATCATTAGCAATACTGCGAAGTTCTGGTGGAGTGCATGAGAATTCGCTGTTTAGTTCCATATTCATAAATTACGAACTATGTATTAATAATTTACTGAACATTTAAATTTAAAAATTCTGTGAACTGTCACTTGTAAGGTGAGGGTAACCAACATAAATAAATGAGAACAAAAATCCCTAATTGCAATATTATTTCCATGAAAAACATTTTTAGACGTTCTTTATAAAAAAAAGTATGTAAAATTTGTATCACAATGACTTTTTGCAGTACTCTTGCACTCGTACTACAAAATGAGTCATTGTGATACTTGCTTCACAATATACTATTTCAATTGTCAAACCTGCGAAAACGAAGAAGTAATTCAATTTCTATCAATTTTCATATATATTTATATAAACAAGCATATATCGCCCTAAGACAACCTAAAAGACAATTACTCATTGACAATAAATGAACGTAACCTTATAATATTCCACACATATTCACAGATTTGCCTGGCAACTATGGCGATAATTTGTAGAGTTTTGATTAATGCTTCCAAACTCTGCAAACAAGAAATATTTGTATTAATGACAATTGGACAATCAAAAAAAGATGCTCCAATGTTTGCTTTTCATCCCGATTACATGCGGAGCATTTACTATCGGGATCTATATAATATGTTATTTGTTTTAATTTTGTTGTTCATTATTTCATACAACCTTTTATAGTTTCTGGTTCACTTGTTTCTTTTCTAATCTCCTCTATAATCTCTACGCATTTTTACAGTATAGCATGCTTTTGCTGTATCAATGAAGGATAGATATATTGTTGTCGGCTCAATGTGTATTGTGCTCTATAGTTCTTCCTAAGGTTGCTTTGTTCGTCTTCTAGTTTTGATTCAGTTTCTTGTCCAATTCTTTTCTCAATTATTATCTCTACGTGAAATAAAATGCAATATATTGTCTTAATTAATAACGTAGTAACAAAATAATAACATAGTTTAAGCGTATTTTTGAGTCGACAATTTCTGGACTATATTTTACCATTATATTACATGGGAAGGGGGGGTTATTATCCTTACAACTCCTCCTGTAAACTCACCTTTGATATGAAATGGTGATAACTTTCACTACATCGTTCTGTTTTACACTCCTTCGTGTAGATACGCGAGATTACGCAGCGCTACGAACTCAATGACTTTATTAATAGAGGTTTCATTCTCTGTATTACAAAATGTATACTAGTGTAATGTGTCTAAGTTGTTAATTGAGTAGGCAATGCATAGGGGGTAAAGACAACGTTTATTTTCAATATGGTCAATATTTAGTAGAATTATTTTATATAGTATATATAAGGACTGTATACCCCTAAAGGGACTTAGTCACCGAAAAGGCTTTTTAGATCCTCTTTTTTGGGGGTGATTAGATCCCATTAATAGAATTTCAAATCAATTTTGTTATGTTCCTCCACTGTTTCCTATTACATTACATATTAGAGTACGTGAAACAATCCCCAAAATCACAAAATCTACACCGAAAAAAAATATGCTCTGGTGTAGAGGTTATCACGTCCACCAATTATGTGCAGAAATTGAAAGATAAACAATTAGAGCAGGCAGAAAATCTCGTGAAAAAACAGAAATCCAAAACCAAACCAAATAAAAAATATTCCAAAGTTACTTCCGACACTAGTAACGAGGAAAACCCGTTTGAGCATAACTCTAATTCGGAAGATGGTTACGCTATGCCTAACTTGCACATCACAGTAGTCATTTATTACAACCAATGGACCTGTCCTTAAATCAAGGGTATGGTGAGGCCATTATAAAATAGCAATGAAAAAATTATGGTATAAAAATCATTAAAAATGCTGTAAAAAGAAAAAAAATTCAAGGAATAATTTCGCATTTCCTTCTTTTTGTCCAGTTACTCCAATATTATTTTAAAAGTAATTATACCAGTAAAAACATATTGGTTTCCACTTACCCTTATTCAATGGGTACGTGAAACCTACTACACCTACTCAATTTTGTTTCTTCAAGAACTTATTTTTTACCTAAAAACTTTCACCTGATAAGCTTTACATCTAGCACATGTTATAATATTTTTGTTTCAAACAGATTGCTCCAGTTTTTTTGAGCCTCTACAATCAAATTATGTAATGTTTGGATTCCATTCACCCCGGTGTATCTGGATCTTTTGTGGTCCATAACTAGGACTTCGACTAGGACTGAATCAAAGATGTAATATACCTTATATCTTTGAGTCAGCTTATTGAAGTCCTAGTTATGGATGAGAAAAGATCCAACGTTACCAGCATCAAGTCGAAAAAGGTGATCAGGAGTATTAATTGACAGTAGCAACAGACACCTGAGGATTGAGGTTTGAGTTTGTTCCAAATTATCAATAAACCCGACTGAGAGACATACAAATAATCATTGTCTCATACAATTCCAACCTATTATCAAATTAATTCATAAAACCAATAACACTAGATATTACTTGTTAGGTTGTCGCTATAAAAAATATTTTTTCGGTGAACCGTACTGAACGGGTAAATACGACTCCTGAATATGCGAATTTGCTTACTATTCCAACATCTTGATAGTCAAATGAAAAACAGTAGTAATATTTTCTTCGGACCACTTTTAGAAAAACGTGTTATTTTTGCTTTTTTAGTGTTAGGGCCAACTTTTTATTCTTAGATCTATTTTCTTCTTCACAAGTATTGTAAGCGTATGAACTTGAGTACTGACTTTCAAATTATTAGCTTGAAACACAGTTTTAAAAAATGTTTATTTTACAAAAATGATACTTTTACAAATACGATAGAACAATGTGAAATATAGTAGATGAGTAATTTTTAATTTACAAACAAGTAATTTTATATAGAATATTTATGCTGATTACAGGATCTTCGTCTTACACCGTGGAACAGCAACTCATCGTTTTCCATAGGAATCGTTGATATAATTACTGTTTGTAAATTGACATTACTGAATATTGAAACCACGTCCAAACTGATCAGCACATAATTTGACGAAAGAGATGTCCTATTAAATAAATCCAAAGACTGAAACAAGTCCTTAACAACAACGATATGCTTTAGTCAGGAAATATGTTAGAAAATATGCGATATGTTCGATTGGAAAGCTAATAGAAGCGACAGCGAGTCTCATCGTGAGGGGTTGACTTATGAATTTTGTGTAGAGCATAAAACTTTGTAACGATAGTATTGTAATAAGTTAATTTCTCGATGGTTGATTTGATTAGAATTGTTTTTCAATTTAAGACGGCTTATATAAAGAAGAATAAAAATACCTGTCAATTACATAAACCTGTCAACTTGTTTTAGCACTGGGGATTTTGGTCCAAAAGCTTGGAGAAATTCCGTAGCAAATTTGTACTATTCCTAACCCAAACAAACAAATGACATTGTTTCTATTGAAAATGCAATATGTATGATACGTCTGCAGTGGTGAGAAATACAGTGTGCGGAAATTTCGCACTACTCTCTGAACTAGAAGTACTCAGTGTAATAGATGAGGCAATACCCGCTACCCTTACATGTGACTAGACTAGAAAGGACCTAATTGCTAATAGTGCTATTGTGGAATACCTTAGTGATCCGTTTTCTAGTTTGCCGGAGAAAATAATAAAGCCCGAGATATTTTAACAAAGTTAGATGCTAACTACAACCGAGGAACTTTAGCTACCCAATTAGCATTAAGAAAACATTTGTTAAACTTGAAATTTGAAGTTGATCTAACTTTGGTTTAGGGTTTCACTAAATCTGATGGCATAATTTTGGTCCTAATAGCTGCTTGAGCTACTCTGGATGCGATGGATAAAGTCGCACATTTATTGTTGACGCTACCAAAGTCTTATGAGGGTGTTATTACTGCTTTTGAAATATTAGCAGAAAATCAAATGACCCTCACATTCGTTAAAACCAGATAGTTGGACCACGAAGTTAAACAACAGTTATTATTGTTTTAAGTGAAACTAACTGTTTCTAGATAATTCCACGATATATTGAAAGAATGGTAAGAAATTCTAAGAAATTGACAATTGTTTCGATATTAAATATCATGGTCAGATTGACAGAAGTTACATTTCATTTGATGCCTACCTGATGTTTATTAATTATTTTTGGCTAGACCAAGAAGTAACCTACTTTGTAATTGACTTAATATATATGATATATTTGTCAATAATTATTTTTTGTATTATAATTAATTCTTTTATTTTAGGTTCAATGAATGTTGTTCGGCTAGTTCAAGGTAAATCTATCAAGTCAAGCATGAGTACTCATTAATCTCTTTGAGTTCAGGCCTAAAGCTTTTTTTATATGAGATTTATTATTTTGTTTTATATATTTTAATAAAGAATTATTTGTTTTTGCCTATTATTTAAAATAAAATTATACCTTGTCTGAATTTATGTTGATACGCCTATGTTATCAATTATATTCCTGTTTTTAGTTGACACTTGAAATTAATGGAATGCATATTTCCTGTTTTTAATAGAGGGTATATAAAAACGAAAATGACGAACACTGTAATTATATATTGTCAAAACTACGTTGGAAATTGGAAAAGAAATACATGTATTGATATAAACAAATTTAAAATCAAAATAGTGGAACAAACAACTAAAATCTAATAACTCAACAAATAGGTACCTTTGCGCAAATTTATATTGTTTGAAATGGCCAAATTATGAAATTTCAAATTGGTTAACACTAACCTTTCACTAACGACGGTTTCTTGTGGCACCGACAATCACCAATATCCAATAACACCAACTATCATAATAATGTGTCAACTGCATTCACTCAATCTGGACTCCAGCTTGACAAAACTTCTCCAGGTAAGTCTTGAAATTCTTCACCGTGTCCCGTTTAACGTTTTATTTATTTGCAATATTGTTGTTATACTTTATAATGTTTTATTTAGAAATCTTGTTCATTAGTTTAGAGATCTTCTCAAATGATGCTTTATTTTATTATTCTAATGCCTTTTTAATACATCTGTATTAATTATTTATCTTATGTTCCTTTAATTAACTTTTAAATTTTCTCGAATTACTTCTTCAACTTTATTTTACTTTTTCTGATACTTTTCTTTGTATTATATGAGGACTTGTATTATATTTTATTCAATTTTCACTTACATCTCTCCGCTCTTAATACACCACTTCCTTCTGCTTCCCCATCAACAACTATTTTTTTTCTCGTTGTTATGGACAAAAACTAATCATCTAACTAGATTTTTTCACAACTATTTACATATCTGAGGTTTTTTTATTCAATTTAATATCTTTTTTAACTATATTAGAATTTTTAATGTTCTTTTCATTTCCAAAATAATTTAATCTATTTATTTAAAACGCCATTTCTCTAAAACTATCCTTATTTATAAAAAAACCTCTTATTGTATAAAACTTTTCCATTCTGAATGAAACGAATCTACAGTCTGATTACTCTGAAATACATATGCAATCCTTTTCCAATTATACTATAATTCTTCCACAATTAGAGTTCATTATGAACGCGGCCTGAAATTTCTATTTACAAAAATTCTGTATGTGTTATTTTTCATCATCGCTTTATACGCTGATCAGAATTATATAGTTCTATGACAACGAATTCCTGTCGCTGACATCGAACTCTGTCGCTGATGTTTCATGCTTTGAAAGTATTTTGGCATTCCAATCTTGTTGACAGATCTCCGTGTCATTAAAATAATAAACATCAAAATAATTATTCTGCTACTAATTCTTATTATACATGATGTATTATAATAATCCAAATACATTTATTCATTCTTTCAGGGCTCCGGATACTTTTTATGACGTGTATGCCACACTTACAAATTATTACATTGTTCAAAGATGATTTATGGTCTGATATACAAGTATAAGTTGAGTTATTTTATGAAGCACTGACACAATGGTAAATGTTTTGAATATTATTTTAGCACCTCAATATTTACATTAAACAAACGATATAGGTATAAACTCAATATATAATTCACTTTAACCTCATTCATATGATTAAAAACAAATAATTCCCTATGTTTTGGCAACTTCCAACCAAATTCACGCTTGAAAACCTCACACACCAACACCTTCAAACTACTATAGATGTTGTGATGAGTTCAATATACATATATATATATATATATATATATATATATATATATATATATATATATATATATATATATATATATATATATAGTAAAAAGAAGAGAATATGATATTACAAATACTAAAGCTTAGATATTATTAGCCTTATGGGGATATCCTGGATATATTTTTCCCATTTAAGATCTGTATAACTGTGCAATGATATACAAAAACAGGAAAATTTTAACTGCTAATCTTTACAATTATCACTTAAGAAGGCAGTTTAAAAGTGGAGTACTCCCTAGATTCATGTGTTCATTGACGACTTCTTATTGTGGGTCTATCAGTGTCTTCTAATTTCAAATTCTTCAAGGAAATCCAATTCTTGTTTCTTATCACAAACATGTAGTACTTCTAGTTCTGTGTTAGGTGTCAATGACTGATTTGTTTCAAGTAGATGTTTTACGTAGTTGGATTCATCTGGTTGTTTTAATCTGTATGCTCGTCTGCTGCACAATGTACGTACATTTGATCTAGTTTTCAGCGTTTATTTTAGGAATGTTTCAAGTGACATCAATTAGGTCCTTTCTCATATAACTGGCACCTGTCAGCTGTCGAGTAGAGGAAATTTATTACCTAGTGGAACTAGTGGAACAATTTTTCCTATCAGAGGGTATCCCATCTTGTCTGTTGACCGATACTTGGGTGTCCTTAAACGGTGCTTCAAGATATACGATCGCATATTTTCTATTCACGAATACACCCATATAATAAATAATAGCTTCAAGTGCTAAAAAAATTATTATCATGGAGTTTTTAGGTAATGATATAGATTTTAAAAATGGGTGGTGAAAAGTTAACTGTAATATCTATGGAGACATCACTCAAAAAGATTCCGAGGGCACAAAAGCAAGCCTGTTCTATATCCCAATTTTTCCATTATATGCATAACTAAGTTTTGTGTTAAGAGTATATTGGAGGTTTGACCAAACATACTTTTGAGATCCATATGCCAAGAAATTTTGAAAGAGTTCCTCTTAGTATACCCAAAGAAGCCTCATCAAGAAAAAGTTCCAATATTGGAAACAAAAATAACAGATATCGGTGAAGCAATATCCTACGTTCCAGAGGAGTATCACCCATTCTATAAAGATATTTTGGCATGGCAAAAAAATGTCTAGAAAGAAAGTTATTGCATTGCAGACTTAATTTCCTTCAACTTTTAAATAAATAATGTTTAAAACATTATTTCTGTTGATATTCAAGTAATATTCTTAGAAAAACAACTCCATAATATATTCTATTTGATATTTCAGTAATACTAATAAGTGATATAGGGGAGAGTTGGACAAAACGGGATAGCCAAAGTTTTTTGACCAGACACTTTATAACGAAGCTATGGATATCTACGGTTTTTTGACTGTAACATTTTCATTGACCCCTTTCCATGTTTAAGTATGGTTATTTCTAAATATCTCGACGATACTATAGAAAAAGTCATATTTTTTAAAAAAGGTAAAGTATCCCGTTTTGCCCCCTGATCGGGTAAAACGGGATGGTATTTAAATGTGAATAAAAAAGATATTAAAGTAAAATATATTTATTGAACTTAAAAACAGAACACTTTATGCATTTTATTTATATATAAAAAACAAATTAACAGTTTAACACCGACAAAAATCGCATGAGTACGGCTCACCATCGTTCTCCACCCCAGCACAAGCTTCGTGAGCCCAAAGTCGACAGTCCTGGCACATTACCCAACCGTCGTTCGCCTTAGATTTAGAATACAGTTATGTACAATAAATGCAAGCTTCTTCGTCATCCTCCTCATCTTCTGTACTGCTGTCATTATTTTTATTTTCTTTCTTCTGTTTTCTTACCTTAGTGGTACATTTTTTCTTTTTTTTCTCTCTCTTGATCCCTACTTTCCCTTTTTCTTCAAAATTTAGTTTGGGCTTCTTGATAGGCTTGTTTTCTCTAGATGCTTCAAGTTCTTTATAAGGTGTTGAAGTTAGCACAGCCGTTATTCCCCGTCTTTTATCATCAGCATTTATTTTTCTCTCTGCGTTAAGAAGTGTCACAACTTGTTGAGGTGTTACTTCAAATATCGTGGTATTGTATGAACAGGAGGGGGTGACATTTGCATAGAACTTGCTGCAAGATACAGGAGGTGGAGTATTACACAAATTCTCCTTATTTTTAAGCAGCTGATGTGATATTTCTGGTGTGGATGTATCTGGAGGCAATGACGGTGTTCTTGGAAAGGCATCGTTTTGTTCTTTACCTGCAACTTGGGTTTTTTATGATCGTTGTATATCAAGCGTTTGTGGTATTGGTGATGGTGTACGTGGTGGAGGGTGCCCATTATTTTCTTCAACCGGACCAATTGCAGGAATATTTATCGGCTTGTCCGTGGTTTCAGCTGGATCAAACATCCAATCTTCGAAGATTTCCGAATTGAGAGGTTGAATGCCCGTCTTTCTAAATCCATTCACAGCTGTTTGGATACTTGCAGCTTTCATATATGCTTTTCCGAAAAGCTTACCTATCTGGGATATTGTAACTGGTCGCCCTGTATGTTGCTGCATCCATTTTTGAACCTCTAACGTATAATATGTAATGAAATTGACTGTCTCGACCCTTACTTCGTGAAATATGCTCATATTAGTGTTTTTAAATGAAACTCAAGGTCTCTAGTTAATTACCCAATATAATACAAGTTATTGAAAATTTTAAAAAATTGACAATTGTTTCGATAAATCAATATCATCGTCAGAATGACAGAAGTTACATTTCATTTTATGCCTACCTGATGTTTAGTAGTTATATTTGGCTAGACCAAAAAGTAACCTAACTTGTGATTGGCTTAATATATGTTTATAGAAAAAAGAAGATGTGATATTACAAATATTGAAGCTTAGATATTATTAGCCCTATGGTGATATCCTGGATATCATTTTTCCAATTAAGATCAGTATAACTGAGCAATGATATAGAAAACCAGGAAAACTATATCTGCTGATCTTTACAATTATCACTTAAGAAGACAGTTTATTAGTGGAGAATTCCCTAGATTTAACTGTTCATTGACAACTTCATATTGTGGGCTTCTTAAATGTCTTCTTATTTCCAGTTCTTCAAGGAAATCCAGTTCTTGTTTCTTTTCACAAATATGCAGTACTTCTAGTTTTATGTTAGGTGTCAATGAATGATTGGTGTCAAGTAGATGTTTTGCGTAGTGGGATTTATCTGGTTGTTTTAATCTGTATGCTCGTAAGTGCTCACTGTATCGTATTTCAAAATTCCTAAGGGTCTGACCCAAATAGACAGCATTACATTCTGGACATTTGAGTTTATATATACCTGACTTCTTTAATAGTGGTATTTTTGTTTTTACATTTAACAATTTTGTACTAACGTTACTTTCTGTTTCACAGACTAGCAGCATATAATTCAATGATACATAGAGCTTTTTCAGTTCCTATGAACAAATGTAATTTTGATAGAGAGATTAATACAATTAGACAAATAGCAACATCTAACGGTTATCCATTAGATATGATAAATAAGCTAATTAGTAAAAAAGAGGAAAAAGTGGCATTACAACTAATATATCCTAAACAAGCTGATGAAATTAAAACTTATAAAACCATCACATATGCAGGAAATATTTCTAATAATATTTCAAAGATAATATCTTCAGCAACGAATACAACAATTTCTTTTAAAACAGAAAGTAACGTTAGTACAAAATTGTTAAATGTAAAAACAAAAATACCACTATTAAAGAAGTCAGGTATATATAAACTCAAATGTCCAGAATGTAATGCTGTCTATTTGGGTCAGACCCTTAGGAATTTTGAAATACGATACAGTGAGCACTTACGAGCATACAGATTAAAACAACCAGATAAATCCCACTACGCAAAACATCTACTTGACACCAATCATTCATTGACACCTAACACAAAACTAGAAGTACTGCATATTTGTGAAAAGAAACAAGAACTGAATTTCCTTGAAGAACTGGAAATTAGAAGACATTTAAGAAACCCGCAATATGAAGTTGTCAATGAACAGTTAAATCTAGGGAATTCTCCACTAATAAACTGTCTTCTTAAGTGATAATTGTAAAGATCAGCAGATGTAGTTTTCCTGGTTTTCTATATCATTGCACAGTTATACTGATCTTAATTGGAAAAATGATATCCAGGATATCACCATAGGGCTAATAATATCTAAGCTTCAATATTTGTAATATCACATCTTCTTTTTTCTATAAACATATATTAAGCCAATCACAAGTTAGGTTACTTCTTGGTCTAGCCAAATATAACTACTAAACATCAGGTAGGCATAAAATGATATGTAACTTCTGTCATTCTGACGATGATATTAATTTATCGAAACAATTGTCAATTTCTTAGAATTTCCAATAACTTGTATTATATTGTGGAATTAACTAGAGACCTTGAGTTCCATTTAAAAACACTAGTATAATATGTGCTAAGTGGGGATAAAATTGAAGTCGAGCAGTTGTGAGTGATGCGTCGTATGCGGTGGAAAGCAGAGCATTACAACACCGTTACGTTTAGCTTTCTCTATAACGTCTAAATTTTTTGTATGTGTGGTATATCCGTTCAAAAGTAAGAGGACTGGGTTTTCTTTGGAGGATTTGGAAAACTCAATAAATTGATTAAACCGATTCGAAAAAATTTCTTTAAGCATCCATCCTGATGAATGATAAAAAGCTTTACTTCCAGGAACAGCATCATCTAGCAGCTCCGGCTTTGTTCAAGATCTGGGAAAAATGAACGTAGGCGGCACAAACACGCCAGTAGCGCTAATGCGAATTTCCACAGTGACAAGAATGCCGCGTTAGTAGATATACTAAGCCGGTTCTGGGACGGAAGTCGGCCATGTTGGATTTCGTTGACTGTGCGCGCGCACCGGAAGTGGCATCCATCTTGTGTCAATGGCGGACGTGTGACGTGTGTCGTATCCATCTTGTGTCAATGGCGGGTCGTTGGCGAGTATTTCGAATGTCGCGACTGTGACGGCATCCATCTTCTGTGACGTCAATCATGGTCCATCCACATGTGTGACGTAGCACTTCCAATTTGGTGGGTTGTGTCGTTGGCGGGTGATTCGAATGTCGCGACGGCATCTTCTGTGACGTCAGTAAAATCCCTACGGCATCCATCTTCTGTGACGTCAATCGTGGTCCACCACAACACTTCCAATTTATAAAATTGAAAAAATGGTCGACCGTGAGATTCGAACTCACGACACACACAGCGACTTTCTCGTTCCTAACACAGTCCCTAACCGTTGCGCTATCGCAGGGGGTGAGAAAAATAATAATTACAAAGACAGTATTTAATGGATTAATGGGGAGGTGTGAGGGGTTTTATAACAAATTTCTTCACAGGTCTTTATGAGAAAAAACCGTTCCGTCCGACTAGGAGGTTGAGACATTATTGTGTGTGTGTGTGTGTGTGGAGATACACAAAATATAGGACACTAATATATCTGTAAACGAATCAGTTGTAGTATGTTATTAGTTGAGTATAGACGTCTATTTGAGGAGTTTATTATAAAAATAGATCGATTGAATAAGGATGTAATATTTTATGAAGAAAAACGAAGGGTTATGAAGCAAATTGCAAACCTGTGCCTTTCTGCTGCTGATACTACCGACTCAGATCAAAAGAAGTGGGAGAAGCTTACAATAAATTGGGTGCCAGACGAATTACAAAACGGAGCTCGACGACAGGAGATTTCAAGTGCTGTAGATTATATCTTTAGATGTCCGCAAACAACAACATATCCATTAAACAGAATTCAACCTACAAAGCTTTCACCATGATCAATATAACCAACACTAGCAGCATGTTCCATAGTATGAAAAATGAACTTAATAATATATTTTCAATGACTCTATGTATATTATTAGCATTCATATTCGTTTTATTATTTAAAATTTTACCAAAAATTGTTAAACGTAAATTTAAATCTTCATGTAATATATCCGCTGATGAGTAGATTGGGTGTTTTAATAAAAAAAAAATCCACTTTAAAAAAATAATTTATTATTGATATAATAATTACAAAGGTAATGTAGTATTTAAAAAACCATTGTTGGAGACGTTGTATATTTCTGTAGGGTCCTCCAGTGGTGTAGTAGGTTCAAAGTTTCCAGTTACCCATGATGTGTGTGTGTGTGTGTGTGTCATCAAACTAGTAGACTAAAGGGAAACACACGAGGCATTTCTTTAGTAGAAATTCAGCTTATTGCTGTGTGTTTGCAGCATAGTTTCCAATCATTTTTATTCTGTAATACTTGATGCCACATAAAAGAGTATCGAATGCCATGCTGTAATTTTTCAGCTGATGAGTAGATACTAGGTAATAAAAAAAAATCCATTTACTTGAAAAATTATTTATTCTTGATATAATTGAGTTATCATTGAACATTGAAGAAGATTTCATTTGGAAATTAACCTGATGTTTTACTCATAAAAAAAAAACATTGTTTCAATTAACAGAAATATTTATGCAATAGTCTAAAATTATATTGGAAAAAACAATATTTTACATTTTAATATGAAAGTATAGTAATATATGTTATAAATTAATATGAAAGAGTAATAATACTACAAACGAATGTCATAATTCACAAAGTAGTAATATATGCTATAACTTAATCCATTTACTTGAAAAATTATTTATTCTTGATATAATTGAGCTATCATTGAACATTGAAGAAGATTTTATTTGGAAATTAACCTGATGTTTTACTCATAAAAAAAAACATTGTTTCATTTAACAAAAATATTTAGGCAATATCCTAAAATTATATTGGAAAAAACAATATGTTACATTTTAATATGAAAGTATAGTAATATATGTTATAAATTAATATGAAAGATTAATAATACTACAAACAAATGCCATAATTCACAAAGTAGTAATACATGCTATAACTTAATATGTAATAGTTTAATATAAAAGTATAAAACTATATTTGAGTTCATATTATTATATATTTAAATATATGTGAAAAGTGAAAAATGGTTTTACAAAGTTGTATTCAAAAGTCAGCAAAAATAGTTTCATCTGAATCATAGTCAGAATCTTCAGGTTCTGTAGGTAAATTGAAATGAAGAATTAATCCATTTAAAATTTCTATTGGAAAATCAGTATATATGAGTTTTAGTACTCTTCGACAATCATTTTTAGATAGTGATCGAGGTACTTTAATCATTGCAACAGCACTTCGAAAATCTCTGATTAATTTACGTGATTTCTTAAGAAATTTTACACGCCGTTTGGCACGATCTTCAGTTTCGGGAGTAGGAGACATTTTTTATCTAAAAACAAAAAACATTATTCCAAAATACTGTAATGTCCCCATGGAAGCGTATCAAATGAATCGGGAAGTAATTTCCTTTTATCATCGTGAGGACTCAAAGCGATTTTTGTTTGTTCAATGCTATACACATTATGAGCGAAGGAACGTATCGTATTTTGAGTAATTGTCATCTGTTTCCAATTTTTCAAACAATCCACATAATCATCGAAAATTATTTTATTTTTCACAACACATTTTTTAATCCCCTTTGATTTTTTGACAACTTTGCCCCCCTGAACTTTGTAACTATACATTTTGGACCTTAAACCAACAAAATGGGTGATTATTTGTCCATTAGCTTCATCTTTCATCAAACCTAGTATTTTTTTATTAACTCGGGGTATGTTGTAGATATTGTTAATGGGATAATCTGATGTATCAAATTTGTCAATGTTTGCGTCAATTAACTGTTCGTATGCATCTTCACAAGTAAGTTGATAAACAAAACTATCAGTGTCGGTGTACATCAACTTACAATTGTCTACTCCCATTGTGGGAAGCATAAAATTGTAATGGAAGTCATACATTACAGTTTTCGAGATGTCAAGAATAACCATACCCACGTATATCGGTTTATTGAAAATTAGTTCAGACTTTTTCAATTCGATTGCCATCAAAGGTGGATCACCATCATCGAAAACTGTTCTATTGTGATAACGCGGACTAGCAATAAGATTTTTAGCACCATAACGACCCTCATATGTAGATACCAATTTACAAATTCTATGTTTACGGATGGATTCCATACATTTCCCAAACACAGCATTATTCATTAGTTTTCTCAAATCTTTCTCAAAGTCGCTGGTGGCTAAAGTCCTCAATCGATTGTTTAATTCGATGTAGGGTTGAAGCCATGCAGATTGTTGGAATTTCAAAACTTTGTGAACTTTTTCCAATACTAGTCCATGTTCTAGGGCTTGCTTTAAATTTCTATAATGTAAAGTGTAACTTTTTTTATCGTGTAGGGTAGTCATTAATTTTGTTAATTTTGAATCGGGTGGTTTGTGGTGTTCGGGACACATAGGAAAGTCTTTATGTAGATTATGCAACTTGTCTGGATATAACAAATCCACTTGAAGAATATAGCCTTCGGGGTTATCATCTGGGATGGATTTTATGAAATTGATGTCGTTAAATTTCTCCATATCATTTTCGATCCACTCGAAGCCATCAAAGGGCAAATGTTCACACATCGCTTTTCCATACAAATTATTTACATCTGTATAGAGAATATACATTGATGGTTTCTCAACATCATATTCAGACATATATTTATTATTTGCTTCACTGTACCTATTGCAACACTGTGATATTCCTCCTCTAATAGCCTTTTCAATAAACATTATCATATCAATATTTTTTAAAATTTGCAGTTTACATTTTGTAAACTTTAGCATCACATTCCACGCATATCCTGGTATACTGTAGAACCATCCAGGATCTAGACCATACGTTGCTAAAGCTGTCTCTCTAAAATTTTCAAACACATCTGCTAGAAGAAGAATATCGGTGCGCATGTATATATCGCTATATTCTCCAAGTGTTTTTACATTGAAAGACCGCCAAACATTTTTAGCGTGAGCATAATCATCATCAGTTACGTTCGCTTCATTTAATTTATTATAAAAACATTCAATCGGTGGTAATTTATCATCATTCAATTTTTCCAAGTTATTAATATAGTCATAAGGAAAGATACCTTTACGTGTCAATAATGTAAATTGGATATTGGTTAAATTATGGTTTTCTTTTTTCAAAATTTTCAAATAATTGGTGTCCAAAGTTTTAACGACAGCATCCAAACTAGATCCCAAAAAACGAAACGAATCAATAAATCTGAATTTTATGTTTGTTTCCGAATCGTATTGTGTGAATGAAATGTATTTTTCCTTATTGATTGGTAAAAGGCTGACTCTACCACGTTTGGCAATATCTCTTATGATAAAATGGCTATCATAACCAGACAAATTGTGAAATACAATCGGCACAACAAACAGTTTTCTAAAATTTAAATTGCAGGATTGGTGCGCAAATCCTCGAAACTCCCCCGTAAAATGATTGTGATCACGTACAACTATATCTTTTTTATTAAACTTTTTTTCACATATATGACAAACAGTTGCATCATTAGTAGTTCTTGGTTTGACTACCATTGGTACAATTATTTTAATTTTTGAATCTACAAATTTAGCTATATCAGTCATTTCGTTAGCGAACCAATCCATACAATCCACACCTCTGTAACTTTTGTAAAACGATAGAGAATCGTCAAAAGAACATTTTATATAGTAGCCTGCACTGTAAGTTTTATGATGTTGATATTTGTTTGTTGTTTTAGAAATGATTTCATTACATTGTGTCAATTGAGATTCAAAATCAGCATAAATAATAAAAGGACATTTTTGCTTGTATGTATAATTCTTAAACTCAACAAAATCATATTTGGGAAATGAAATCTTTTCATTGTTTAAATTCTCACAAAGTTCGGAATGATCATCCAGTCTCTCACGCAATGAAAAGTAATTGAGACATCTATCACAAACATATTTTTTATGATCGTTTCTATTTAACTGTGAACTAATTAAACGCGATAAATCTTTAACCCAACAATAATGATATTTTACCTCAACAATAGTACTGTAATCATTATGAGATGGCGTTGTTTCATATTCGTTTAATTTCGGAAAGTATTTATCTTGAATGAGTAATAAGTTGACGTGACGGTCTAATTTTTTCCTAGTCAATCTTGCCGGCAATACTGTGTAAAATGTTTTGTTCACTGTTTCATTGTACTCTAACATATAAACGTTTATGGAAATTTCATTTAGTGTTTCAAACTTCTTAATTTGAGGCAGTTTCATTGGCATATCTAAGCCTCGAGTTTTCAAAACGGTGGAATAGTGTGGATATGATGATGTTCGGCTCACCTGCCCTGTGGGAGCGTGTAAACCTGCAACAACGCTCCAGAAAAAACACGCTTCATCATTGTTCTGGATGTTGATGCATGCATGTTTTTTCTGTATCTGCTCAAGCAATCGAATGAAAGATGAACCATTACCCATTTCGTATTTGTTAATTGCTATCTCTAGTGAAATGATTTTGCTTAATGCCCAACCGCTCTGTTTCTCTTGAAACTCTGACATTTTATTCAAAATACGATCTACGACATTATTTTTAAACCATTCTATTAAATCAGTTCCCTCATCAATGATTGCATTGGGTGTACTAAAATGTTTTTGATTTACCACCTCCCGATCATTCGATTGCTTTATATAATCACCAATGAGAGTAGTATTAACTTTTATTATTTTTAGATCCTTCAATATTTGTGAAATTTTAACGTTGAATAAATTAAAAGCATCTTTGAAAAATTCATCGATTACTTTATGTTTCAAATTTACAATAAGCCCTGTCCTAATTCTACAATTAAAAATAACCCCAACATCTAACCATTTTACACTTCGTTTTCTCAACCCATAACCCATATTTTTTTTTGTAATTGAATTAATTTGATGACGTAATCGCTTAAGTTCCCCAATTTTTGATTGAATTTTTCTCTTCTCACCAATGGAAAATTTGAACTTAACCAAAGTCAAGACACATCTCCTAACATGACGGTCTATTAATTTAATTATTGAATTAGCTAGCGGTTTAGAATAATGTTCTTTTAGGAAAGTTAACGTTTGATCAGCTTTGTTCATTAAATTCACCATTTTTTCACTTTAAATATATAATATACATATATAATAAATAAAAACTCACCAAGCGAAAACTAATTTTCAACAATTTCAAACGATATTGCACGATTTGGTCTGCCCACTTCAATTAATCCTCTAAATATGAGAGAATGCTTTTGAGCTTTGAAATAATCAAGTTGACATCGGTACTGTTCCGTCACTCTCTTGGGCAGGAATGTGATATTGTCTGCGAATTCTATCAAAATGACTTCACCACCAAATTTGCTTGAAACTAATTTTGCGCCTAAGATAGGGTATGCTTCCCCAAGCGTCAAATGTTGAAGTTTAATAATAGGCTTCTTCTCTGTAATTAACGACACTGAATTTAATGAAGGTAGATCCATCTACAAAAGAATAAATATGTGTTAATAAACTCTACCTTTTTAGTGGAACTTTATATCATAAAAAACAAAAGTGAACGATTTGTTATTTGAAGAAATAAATGAAAAACTTACTTTTTTCTGAGTAGCCTTCACACAACACACAGATTAATTTTAATATTCTATCACTGTTCAATGATAACTGATTTGTATGATGTGAAATATCAAATTTATATGGAACGATATCCCCCACTATTTGCAAGGTGGTTCTCTCAACGATACCCACACAAATTAAAATTTAATAGCTTCTCCTAATATTGAAAAAAAGCAATAAACGGTGTTCCCACGAAAAAACGAACTACTCTGTACCATTATAATTACGTCTATCTATTAAAATGTTGATTTGAAATGTTTTATTTATTCTCAAACATACAAACTAAAAAAAAAGCAATTTAATAAACGATGTTCCCACGAGAAAACGAACTACTCTGTACCATTATAATTACGTCTATCTAAATGTTGATTTGAAATGGTTTATTTATTCTTAACCTACGCACTGAAAAAAGCAATTTAATAAACGGTGTTCCCACGAAAAATCTAATTTCTCTATACCGTTATAATTATGTCTATCCATTAAAGTTAAATATTGATTTAAAATGTAAATGTTTTATTTATTCTAAGACCCACACACATATATATATGAAATATTATTCTCAAATATATTTCATCAATATAAAAAGTATTGTAATTTTCAAAAGCAATACATAAAAAATAATTAGTGATCTCCTTCTATCAACTTGGAAACATGAAACAAAATCATTGACAATTTTCGTTTCATTTATCAACTCACATACGATGGGAACATGAAATAAAACACAATAATTTTAATTAATTAGTTTTAATACTTCTCTAAATCACTGACAATGTTAACTTTACAAAAAAACATATATTCTCTTAGTGCAATGGCTAATTCGCTATTGTTGATGTCACACATTACTTGAATCAGTTCAAATTTAGTCAAATTTTCATTAGTTTGACTGAAATTTCTAATGTTTTCCACCAAATTTTCATAGTATTCACCAAAATTTATGGATTCTAAATGAGTGAGACGTGGGGAGATGAGGCAACGATCCGCTTGTAGTATTTGATAAACATCTTCTTTTCTTAAAGGTACACTGATATCATGTTTGGTCACCTCCAACCATTTAACACGATCAAATACCATTTGTCGAATGGTGCAGTAGTCTCCACAAGATAACACAGCTTCTTCTTTTTTTTCTTCTTCGTGAAATGATGCACTTATAAATGAATTATTATTTAAAATGTCGATAAATGTGAACCATTCGTATGAGCTGAAGTTGATTTTCTTATGTTTATCGGTGTATGATAGAGTGATCGCAGTACTGAACGTTCTTGCGGGGCTCAAACCACAACCAATTCGAAAATCTCCATCTGTACAATACTCTGTGTACAATAAGTAGTGGTTTTCCTGTTTGGCTGCCATTTCATACACTTGTAAAATATGATCTAATTGTGTGTCATAATTAACATGACTTTGTGTAGCACTAAAATAGCCGCTGTCTTGAGAACTCATATTGACGACTGAGAATCTAACCTACAACTCTCTCCTCTATTTATACTCATTCACATCTCCTACTACTACAAAACAATATATTCATGAGTAGTGAAGCGATGTAATTACGTGACTACATCTGTGCTTTGTATCCAGGTGTTGTGTTTTCTATCTAAACCTAACCATGTAACAAACATCTTGTTGCCTTTTCTTTTAAGTACTTTCTCCACCAAGTAAATGTGTGGATTTGACGTTTTCTGTAGCTCTTCTTCGTAAAACCCTCCACTGATTGGGATACCTTGCAAGTCTTCGAGCAAATATGTGGTGGGATTGGTTATTTTAACTTTAATGATTTTGAATAGTTCAGTCGTCCAATTGGGTGTGTATCCCTTTTCAAAGACATGTTTCGACTTGCTTATACGAACAATATCACCAACTTTAAATTTACGAAGTCCGGCAATCTTTAGATGTGTATAGGTTTTGTTTAAAATATCTTTTTCGTTGGATTTATTGACATTGGAAGGTTTATATTTGGTTGTTGAATGTTTTGTGTTATTGTAATCTCGTGTAATTTTAGGGAGAATGTCAATCCATCTATAGGTACCATTTAAACTGAAATGTTTGTAAAGCTTTAATTTCAATGTTCTAATAACTCTTTCTGCCATAGAAGCTTTTTTCGTGCTAAATACACTATAATGATTAATCCCATGTTTTTTCATTAGTTGTTGAAACTTGCTGTTGTAAAATTCCGTTCCTTGGTCTGATTGGAGATTTTTAGGAACTCGTTTTGTGTTGGTGAGAATGTCTGAGAATGCACGAGTTAACTCTTCACCGGTTTTTGTCTTTAATGGACGTGTCCATAAAAACTTTGAAAAGCAATCGATGACGACTAGTATCATTTTGTGATTTTTATTTTGATTAGCGTAAGGTCGCATTTCAGCTAAATCCATTTGCCATAAATCATCTATGCCTTTGACAATTGTACGTCTGCGTGGATAATTTTTACGTATAGGTTTATGGAGTTCGTTAACAAGCTGGACTTTGGATGACATGTTTCGTAAGCGCATGCACTTTCTAAACTGATGATCCATTACTCTTCTCATCTATTTTCTTCTTTTGTTCAATTTCATGCTTCTTCTTCAAGTCCCTGTCCAAAACTTGAAACGAACGTTCTATGTATGTATTATACATATCGATCTTATCACTGATTAGAGTATTACTTTTCGACAATTTATCCTGTATTTCTTGTTTAAAACTCTCCAAATCATTTCTCAAAAATTCCTTGCCCATAGCAACTACCTCGTCGACGTATATTTTAGTTGCCATATCTCGAGCTCTGACGGGAGGATTTCTCGAAATAAATGCAGCAATTTCGTTGATTTTATTTTGATGAGATACCAATTGCGTTTGTAATGAGGGGATTATTGTTTTTTGAAGTGTTTCGAGCTCATTATGGTACACATGTAATTGTTCATCAACATATAGTTTGTTAGCAACATCGCTATTTGCAGTCGGCATCTTTACATTACAAATTTTTACGTTTTCTGCATCAATATTACCGTCTAGAGTATGTGGATACGATACTTTCGGCATATACGGCTTAACCCGCTCATTAGCATGATTGCGGCGATGTCCAAACTTATCGACAGACATGATTGAAATGATTATGTTTTCCGTTTGTTATTCAATTATATTGGCCTCTTTCAACTCATTGATTATTGCAATTATCTCGTTGTTGTGTGAGAATGAGGTGTTGCCAGCTTCCTTGGATGCAATCAGTAATCTTAAACGGTCACACAGCTCATTGGGATCGTCCCAATAAATGTATTCCATCGGTTTTTCGTTGTATGACAAAAGAGGGCCACCACCACCGCCGCCGCCGACAACAAGACCTTTTCCTACATTAGTATATGGAGCGGTTTGAATGGATTGTTGTTGTTGTTGTTGTTGTCGTTGTTTCTTTAATATTCGAGCTGATGGAGGTTTGGTTATAGTACTACTACTAATATTTGATGAGTCAGTTTTAAACAACGGTCTAATTATGTTGCGATACTTTTCGGTAGCAGTACTTTTCAGACGATCTGCTGCATTGAGATGAGCTTTTGTTATTGTTAGCAGAGCTTTGTAATTATTCAAATCATCATCAGAGTATTCATTGGGATGATTGTAAAACACAAGCTGATACAATCCCGAAGTCCCCGGTATATTTCCTTCTCCACCCCCCTCATCCTTCTCTCGTAATATGTTTATATTACCGTTTCTTTTATCGAATGCAATTCTACGTCTGCCCAACATCCAACCAATTTCATCATTATATAATGGACCATAACTTCTATCAATTTCATCATCTTTGCGAAAGTAATCTTCAAGATATGGTTGACTAATTATTGGATATTGATCTAAATAATCTTCTATGACATCACGCGAAACGTTGGGATGTGTGCCTATATCATAATCATCATAATAATAATCGTCTTCTCCTTCTTCATCATCATAACGTATATTTCCTGATTCATCCGTCTCGGCTATGGGTTTTGTATCGAGAAATGATACATCAGCATTTTTTTCTTTTTTTGTCGTTGTTTCCTCTTTTGGAGGGATGAATTTTGAAACTATGGCTTGTTGTAATGATTTTGAGGATTTGACCATTTCTTTTAGCGGTACAGATATCGGTTTAAATAGCTTATTTAGAGATGTATCATGTTCTGATTTTCCTAATTTTAACGCTAAATATTTCTTGCGAATAGATCTCGCCAATTCACTGATTTTTTTCTTACGCATGGCAATAGCAACCTTATCGTTGGACATGGTGACGATGACTGAGGATAATGTCTAGTGCTTTATGAATTTATCGAATCCTTTACGGTACCTACCATTATTTAAAGCAAAATCTTTTACAATCACCAATGTTCCATAGTTGTTAGTAGTCGACCAGCATTCTGAGCAAATCTTTTTAAATTCTTCAAATGTCATGTCTGGTGACACATGTTCCTCAAATATATGTTTTAGATTAATTTCATCCTGCTTGAATAACACAATCATATTACAATTGTCACGTATGAGCTGTTTTGGTATTTTCGAATATGTTTGACATAAGTAGGCCGCGTCAATGAGCTTGTGCCTACACATTGAATAATATTCACGAATTTTCTGTTGTCCATCGCAGGCAACATCATCAAATATGAATATCGAGTTTGACTGCGCTTTATCTGGACTAATAATTTCCTCATTGTCTTTAAATGGAAAATAACCAACACCTTTAACTTCTCCTAAGACTTCTTGCAACAATTTATATTTTGGTTGAAATAACGACTTGGAATAAACGTAAACATTTTTGAATTTAGCACCATTTGGATCGAATAGGAGCGACAACATAACATTTGTCTTTCCACACCCACTAGGACCACAGATGATTGCACGAAAAGAATTTGGTAGTAGTTTACCATGTTTACCAACAGATGATGGATTAGAGGTAAAGTCCAAGTTTTCAATGGGTAGCGTCTGCTCTTGTTGAACGATCTTCATCTTGTGAAGAATTTTATTAGAGTGTTATTCTATAAATATGGATATCGCAGCATTATCATACATCAGTCTTAATGTTGGTGTTTGAGGGAGAAGGTCTTTTGAATTCTCTAATAAATAAACTGCCATTCGAACTTCACTTGCCTACCTACAATTATTGTGGTCGTAAGTGAATATAACTTGTCTTTTTTTTTCGTTAAACATATATTACGTACATTTATAGCTGGAACAAAACTACAAAAGCGACTTGCACGTGGTGACGCAGGCATTAATCCTTTAGACGACGCCTGCAAACAACACGATATAGCTTATTCGCAAAATAAATCTCTTGAAGAACGTCACAAAGCAGATAAGGAGTTGGAAGATAAGGCTTGGGCTCGAGTAAAATCAAAAGAGGGATCTTTTGGTGAAAAAGCTGCTGCATTACTTGTTACTGGTACCATGAAAGTGAAACGAAAGTTGGGAATGGGAAGTCGTCCAAAGAAACAACGACGTTCCTTTAATCGAGACGTAGTGCTAAAGGTGGGAAAATCAATGAAGAGAGGAGCATCTCTAAAAGAAAGCGCCTTGTTTGCCTTACGAGCAGCCAAATCACTTATTAAACAATTTGGTGGATCGAAGAAAATTGTTGTTCCTCGAGTGATACCAGTAAAATCTGGAGGTTTTCTACCACTTATACCTCTGTTTGCCGGTCTCTCAGCACTCGGAGCACTATCGGGTGGAGCTGCTGGGATTGCAAAGACTGTCATTGATGCAAATAATGCTCGAAAAAAATTGGAAGAAGACCACCGCCATAATAAGGTTATGGAACATGTCGGAAATGGTTTATATCTGAAAAAGTATCCTAGTGGCAGAGGATTTGGATTGTATTTAAAAAAAAACTCGCGATAAAGCTACCCAATCGTCCACTGTACGACACCGATATTGCGCGTTATGCAAAATTATATAAAATCTCACACTTTCGTGGTGTTTTCATGCGTGACACTCTACCTAAATCCGGTCCTCGACGACAACAAGAGTGTGCAGTGGTTAACTTGGACTCATCCAAAAACAGTGGAACACATTGGGTAGCATATATAAAGAAAAACAATGTCATCGAGTATTTCGATTCATTTGGTAATTTGAAACCGCCCAAAGAACTTGTAAAGTATCTAGGAGGAGGAGGAAAAAATATTTTTTATAACAATAATCAGTATCAAAACTACGATCAAATCAATTGTGGACATTTGTGTTTGAAATTTCTACTTCAACATCCTTGGAACAATGGGAGAGGAGTGGGATGACATTAAAACATTATTAATGCAAAAGCCACGAAGTTTTACTGTTGATGCGCTGAAAAAAGTCCCCATTCAATATCTGATTGGGTTTGTCAGCCCGTCTGAATTGTTGGATATATGGCATAAACTACCTAATGACTACAAAACAAATTTTGAGCTACAAATTCGTCTGCCGTGCTTCGTTCACTACAACCGTCCCGATTGGACAACGCATTGGGATGGTCCTGCAAGTTCTCAGGCATCTTGTTTTCTATGTCAAAGTGTATTAAATAAATCTTGAACATAGTTCTGTGTATTATTTAAAGTACCTTCATCCCTTGACATGCATCAGTCATCATGTCGCAGTTGTTGAGAGTAAATAGCACAAATCACGTATTTACATTCCAACCTCCTACGCCTATTGTACTCTATCCTGAGAAAGACTATGAGTTAGCACTACGTTCCTTCCACTCATACCATAGTATACCAAACATTGAAAATCGCAAATTTCACTACTACGATGACAACAACATGATGCAGAGTTTTGATATACCAACGGGATGTTACGAAATCGCTGATATTGAAGCGTTCATACTAGACAAGTTAGGTGGTGGTGGTGGTGGCACCAGCAATCCATTTGAAACTGTATTTGCGTTAAAACCCAATAATAATACGTTACAATGTATGATTTACAGTAAATATAGAATTCCGTTCGGCGAGCAGGATACTCCCAACTGTCTTGGCGACATATTGGGTTTTTCTAGACAGATACTCGAAGCCAAAAAATGGTACTCTTCAGATCTACCCGTCAAAATTATAAAAGTATCTAGCATACGCTTCGAATGTAACATTACCACTGGAGCCTTTGACGCAGACAGACCTGCTCATACTATTTACGAATTAGTTATAAAAGTAGATCCTGGGTACGCCATTGACGAAACTCCACATAATTTACTTTATTTACCTGTTATACCACAACGTGAAATTACTAACGTTACTGTGTTGGCTTTGGACCAAGACGGACATCCTATCAACTTTCGTGGTGAAAAGAGTACCTTGGTGTTGGAGCTTAGAGCGAGAAGCAACAGATGGGATTGATAATTAATCATAAAAGACGTTCCGCTGCACATTCAGTTCCATTAGTTAAACGACGTCCTTCAAAGCAACAGCAGCAGCATCTTACGTTTGCTAACAAATTGTTCTTGCAATCTTTAGGCTTTTTGTTGAAAGAAAAACGATGACAACCATGTATGGAAAACGTTCTCGTATGAACGATATGCCTCCAATGTTTGATATCTATCGCAAGCCGAGATTCGATGAATCGATTCGCAAAGCTGAATACAGAACATATGCTCCGTTCATCAAATCGTTCAGTTGCAGTGACATTGTGGAATTTAGCATCAATCAAGTTGATTCGTTTTTTGCAATGAACGAAACATTGTTGTGCATTAAAGGTTCGCTCAATATACATGGAGCCGGTGATGTAAAGCTGGCAAATAATTTTGGTGCTTTCCTTTTCGATTCGTGCACATACAGTGAAAGCGCAAGAGAAATGGAAACGGTTCGAGATCCTGGAATCGTGAGTGCTGTACGTGCCATGACGTGCTACAATCAAGAAGATTCCAATCATATGGCTATAGCAGGCTGGAATTATCCCAAAGATCCCATCCTTAATGCTCCAGATAAATCATTCAACCTACAAATTCCTCTCAAGCACATTTTCAACATTTTCAATGACTATCCCATGATTACATGTGGACGGCAAACAATACGTTTGGTTCGAGCTCGAAACGATAATGATTGTGTATATATCACAGAAAAAAATGTTGCCGGTGTGACTTCCACTACAACTGTTAGCATAAACATTACCAACATCGAATTGAAAATCAAGCATATCTACCCTAATGATGATATTAAGTTGGAACTGATGAGGACCATTCAAAAGGATCAGCCTATAGTTATTCCATTTAGAAAGTGGGAGATACATGAACTGCCATCCATCACCAGAAATGCTAGACGTGAAGTTTGGGCTGTTAAAACTACAACTTCAGTGGAACGACCTCGTTATGTTATTGTTTTCTTTCAAACCAACAAACGTGACAACAACACAACTGATCCAACTTTATTTGACAATGCAGACATTCAAAGTATCAGGTTATCGCTAAATGGAGAGTATTATCCCAATGAAAGAATGCAGTTGGATTTTACCAAGAATGATTACAATGAGGCATATTTCAACTATACTGAATTTTATCCTAGCTATATGAATTCGACACAGAAGCGTCCTCTGTTGGATTATTCCTCATTCAAGAGGCGTGCATTGTTTGTTATCGATTGCTCGAAACAAGAAGAAAGCATGAAGGCATCTACAGTTGATGTAAAACTTGACATTGAAGCAAACATTGGTTTCCCCGAAAATACCAAAGTATATTGCATCATAATACACGATTGCGTAATGGAGTATTTCCCCCTCACCGAAATTGTTAAGAATTTAAACTAGAATGTGCTACTGCTGCTGCACGTTAGTATTCTAGCAATCATCATCATGAGAGTTGCATTCGTGGACATCCAAGGATTCGTCGTTGATGGATGCTTTGTTCCCAAAGAACTCACCATCGAGATTGGTTTTAAGCAGAGTCACTACATGTTTTTGCCACCTCAATCGTTTGATACATTAAGTCAGCGTGATAAGAAAACTGTGAAATACCTGGAAAAAAATGTGCATGGCATTCGATACTCTTCAGGTGACATCGAGTATAGCGAAATAAATGTAATATTGGAAACTAAGCTGTTGTATGCTGCAGACTTCATTTACGTACGCGGACAGCAAAAGGCTGAATTTCTACAAAAGAAATGTCACATTCTTAGTGTCTTTCCCATCATTATTGACGTCTGCAAGTTTGATGGTACATCATTGGCAACTGGAAACTTTGAACGTGATTCCTGTCACGCCACTGGAGGATCCTCCAGAAATGTACAATATCTCCGACAATGGTTTTTAAATATTGCGTTACCTTTGTAATTATTATATCAATAATAAATGATTTTTTTAAAGTGGATTTTTTTTTACACACACCATTTAGACGTCCCACTCAACAAACTAAATATCTTTTTTAACAAGAAACGTATAAGAAACAACCCCTGTATACATTTTATGACAAAGAATCATAGACACTTTTGATTTCACTCGTATGCTGTGAAGGCATCAATCTTGGAATATTAAAATGTAAAGTGCAACTTTCAAAATTACGTGGGGTCACTGACACCCAACGCAAAGTGTTAAAACCCAAATAAGACATTTATAAATAAACCATGATAGCGCAACGGTTACGGACTGTGTTAGGAACGAGAAGATGCTGTGTGTTCTTAGTTCGAATTTCACAGACATCCATTTTTTTTCAATTTTATAAATTGCATGATTTTTTTTTTCAAGCGGATTTTTTTTTTACATACACACCATATGAAATTTAGACGTCCCACTCAACTATCTTTTTTAACAAGAGCGCCAAAAGTATCTGGGGTCACTGACACCCAACGGATGAAGGTAAAACCCAAATAAGAAATTTATACAAATAACCTCGATAGCGCAACGGTTAGGGACTGTGTTAGGAACGAGAAAGTCGCTGTGTGTGTCGTGAGTTCGAATCTCACGGTCGACCATTTTTTCAATTTTATAAATTGGAAGTGTTGTGGTGGACCACGATTGACGTCACAGAAGATGGATGCCGTAGGGATTTTACTGACGTCACAGAAGATGCCGTCGCGACATTCGAATCACCCGCCAACGACACAACCCACCAAATTGGAAGTGCTACGTCACACATGTGGATGGACCATGATTGACGTCACAGAAGATGGATGCCGTCACAGTCGCGACATTCGAAATACTCGCCAACGACCCGCCATTGACACAAGATGGATACGACACACGTCACACCAACACGTCCGCCATTGACACAAGATGGATGCCACTTCCGGTGCGCGCGCACAGTCAACGAAATCCAACATGGCCGACTTCCGTCCCAGAACCGGCTTAGTATATCTACTCGCGTTCTGCTGAGGATATACACCCAACTTGCCTTTACCCACGCAGTGATAAACATTTAGATTTTTCCTTTGGTTCTGTCATTATACCCGTCTCATCGACGTTGTAAATTCGTTCGGGTGGAATTTTATATTTTTTAAGCACGTCGGAGAGTAACGAGAAAAGCACAGCAGGTCTATTAAAACCCATGGCTCTAGCAAGTGATGTTGGCTCAGGGGTGCGAAGTTTAACGTTTGGATGTCTCCTTAGAAAACTGTATAACCAAGCTTTACCTGCCAAATCCTTTTTTGCTGCAATCGTTCGAGACCCATTTTTTTACTCATACCTCAATAGTTGTCCGAGGTACACCAAATTGTTTCGAAGCCTTCCTTCTAGAACCTCTTCCGCCACCTGGCGCATACTTTCCTCATTCCAAGACTGCCGATCGGTTGTTCTTTTATACTTTCCCATCTTGTAACAGACCTTTAAAAAATAAAATTTAAAATCCTCCATAAAATCTATACCGTTTTTGGTTGGACAAAACGGGATAGTATCCAGTTTTACCTGACCGCTTGGTATCCCATTTTGCCCGACTGCATGTTTCAAAAGGTTTTGTTAAAATGTTTATGAAGAGAACTAGATATCATATTCAGAAATTCAACAAAATATAGTTAAATATTTACAGAATCTTGAAAAATACTTACTGTTGTTCATTTTGCTTGTTTAAACTAAAAAAATCCTAATTAACTGCTGATAAAACTAAATAGCATAACCACACTTTTTTAAACTGCCACCTGCCACTCACCACAGAACACGAATTAAGCGGAAGAATCGCTTAATATATTTAAACAAACGTTATTTACACCGAATTACACCCCTGGTTGCCAGATGGCGTTGCTTGTTTTTAAATATTGGCTGGTATCCCGTTTTATCCGACTATCTTGTTTTGTCCAACTCTCCCTGAATAATAATAATAACTGATACTTTTTTTAAAAATATATTTTCAATTTATTTGAGAAAGGTACCATACTCATTTTTTTCTCATTCTATTTTTTCCCCTTATAATCAAAAAAGTACCTGTTTCAACATAGAAAACATCTTAAAGTTATTATGACAGATATTTTAGAACTACCAATAAGTTTTTAGTGATTTTCTCAAAAGTGACAAAATGTCAGTTAGTCCCTTTCTGAAATGAGCAATTCAATTAGAAGACACTTAAGAGACACACAATATGAAGTCGTCAATGAACAGATAAATCTAGGGAGTTCTCCACTTATACAATGTCTTCGTAAGTGATAACTGTAAAGCTTAGTTTTCCTGGATTTGAATATTATTGCACAGTTGTACTGATCTTGTTTAATTGAATTGAGTTTTCCATTCATGGGATTGTCTTACCAAATACCACGCTAGCTTAGATTTAACAGGATATTTTTTCCGGTGGTTTTCTCATACTTTATACTTTCATATAGGTAATCTACCTCGATCCGTTCAGGCAAAATTACTCGAGCTACGGTCTCGTGATTTTGCCAGAACAGCTCTCGTTAAGTTGCCAATGAAAGTAAGTATTCGAAAACAACCACAAAAATATCTGGCTAAATCTGAGCTCTTGTGTTATTACCCCCGAATATATTCCTACAAGAAGATATATTTACCAAATCGGTACCTGCTTCCTGACTGTTGGAGATGAGAAAAACATTCGTTTACTATGAACGTTCACTTATATTTTTGAAAACTAATGTGGTATGTTATTATAACTTTGTTTAAAGTTTTATTATAATTTTGAGTGGGAGTGTTGAAAATACAAAATATATAATATGATACGCTTGCAGTCTGGCAACGCCGCTTTCATCCGTTACTATTTAGATAAGCAATAATTTAAACACTGATAATTTCACGTTTTCAGTTTTTCAGTCTATAGACGCATTTCATTTTAATAACAACTAGGTTCTTATTCTTTTAACACTTAAAAGAATAAAATATATTTTCACTCCTCTAGTAGTGATTTTTATTTAAATAGTCCCAACAATTTCAAACATATTCTTTTTCTCGATCTACAATCCACTAGATGAATAATTAAATGATTTATTTCAGAACGTCCTGCATTTAAAGCTGCCTGTGATGCTCCTAGTCATAGGTAAAACTATAACCTTCCCCACA
This sequence comes from Galeruca laticollis, assembly GCA_963921935.1. Lineage (NCBI taxonomy): Eukaryota > Metazoa > Arthropoda > Insecta > Coleoptera > Chrysomelidae > Galeruca > Galeruca laticollis. The sequence continues at coordinate 50,157,200 of OY998179.1, read as the reverse complement.
GAGACCGTCACTGCTAGAAGGCATCACAGGCTCCAGACAGTCGCGTCATCATCTTGCTGGCCTCGCGAGTTCGAATTTTGGGGTGCGGGTCTCTCTGGCCCAGATTATTCTATTTTTAGCTTCGCCTCTTCCATCTGATGCCGACTTGTGTCCTCGTTTCAGCTAGAATATTGACCCCTCGAACAGGATGGCAAACAATCAGAGGTGGTTGTGTATGTCTAAACTATTCTTCTTAGGAATAGCATCGTCGAAACTCGGTTTTTGTCATTTATCATATGAGTTTTTGAGCTTCCGTCGTGATTTGGATATTAAAGTATTAATAAGAACAACTGAAGGAAACTTAATCCGAATTTCTTAGTAATAAATAAATTATTGATATCAATTTAGTGAATGAAGAAATCAAATTATAATTAAACAGTTTTATAAAAAGAAAGGTGGATACATTAAAAACGATATACAAGGAGTTCAAAAATTGATTGAGTATTTACAAGGTGGCTTTATATCATTCAAAAATATTATCTGGAAGCTAGATTTTTTTCATTGTTGCTTCTATATTATATAATTAGGCACTGTAGATCTCAATTGGTATTAAAAATTCGTTTCATTAGAAGAGATAGAGCAAAAAAAGTTTAAAGAACAGAATTCAAGAAGTTGTATTAGTAAACTTAGATTTTTAAAAGTAAATTAGAAAAACAGTGAAATACTTAAATAACTGAAGTATCAGAAAAATTGTTGAGCATAGTCTTTAGCAGCAAACAAATTTCAGAAGATCTAGATATGAACGACAAAGAACCAATCAATTCGAACAACAATTGCTGAATTTTCGCATAATTAATTATATTAGTTACAAACATTGAGACAATAGAGTGGAACTAAAAATAAACAATATACATAATATAATCATATATCCTTTTACCTGGTGTCGGGTTTGCATTTCATTTTCGTATATAAATTTTTTCCAGTCTTTCTCGTTTCTTGTTAATGTTTTTGCATCTTCCCAGGATATACCTCTCTCTTTTAGTATATTACCCAATACTATATTTCATGTTTGTTTTGGTCTTCCTTTTTTCCTTTTTATTTATATTTTTGCCTCGTATGTCCTTTTAACTTGTCTATTGTTGTCCATTCTTCGAATATGTCCCCACCAATTGAGTTGTCTTTGTTCTATAAATTTTAATACGGGTTGGATACCTAATTCTTTTCTTATTTTTGTGTTTATAATTTTGTCTTTTCTTGTTGCTCCAAATGTTCTTCTAAGGTATTTTATTTCTGCTTCTTGTATTCTGCTTTTTGGCTTACTTGTAAGAGTCGAAGACTTGCACCCATAAGTTAGAACTGATCGATATATTTTGTTATACACTTTTATTTTTGTTTCGCCAGGCCTGTACTGAGATAGGGATTATTCGAAAATAATTTCTTGATTTAGTAGGGCAAAACGAAAGAAAAACAAAAACGTTACAATGTGCCTTTATTTTCCGTTTTCTTCAAGAATGGCAAGTTCAGCTTATGTTGAGTCAAACTTCAATCAATTACAAAATAGAATATTTCAACATAAAAATTTACCACTTATGCTGGGCCAGTTTGTCACTGAACATATTCGAAGTAATTCCGGATACATTAAACTCCAGCCTGTAAATGTAAGTAAAGTTATATCTTGTCATTAATTAATTTATTGTAGGCAACATCTACCAATGAAATCACAAGTCAATGTCAAAACCAACACACAGAATGTTTGCAGTAGAGCAAAAAGAAAGAGCTCCTGCAGTCCCGTCATTGCGGTGAAATCGACAAACCCTGATATTGCAACTAATCTTGGTATGCAACCTAATACTTTTATATTAAATGTTTAAGATTTTATGTGAAGATATTTTTCTAATTTGGTTAGGAAAATCCAGGGAAAAGTTAAACATTTCAATATTCGTTTGACTTGGAAAATAGTTATTTGTAAAACAAGTGCCACAATAACTCGTTTTGTAGTACGAGTGAAGTTTGCGCAACGAACCGCGGTGAGTTGCGCAAATCATGAGTACTACAGAAAGTCATTGTGGCACAAGTTTTACACAATATTTTTTATAACTCGCATTTATTTAATTTTTTAAATAAAATGGAATTACATATAATCCCTGTTTTTAAACCAGGAGGAGTGGTTTGAATTTAAGTTGGCAATTATGTAGATTCCTGATTGGTCCGACCACAGATGGTTTTATTCAGCACTTCTGACTTTTGACATATTATAACCGAATAATTGTGTAAATTGTAAACAAATTTTAATTTAAGCAAATAGAGGACGATTATTTGTTTAAAAAAGAGCTTCTTCGTATATGCTCTTGCGATCTATTTATATTATATCATGAACATAATTATTTCTGTAATACATCTTCATATATAATTACATAAGTACTATATATATATATATATATATATATATATATATATATATATAAAAGAAGATGTAGGAATATCGCGTGATATGTTAACAACAACAACAAAGAGATTCATGGGTAATTCACGCAAAATATAGGCTAGTGAAATAAGTACTGAAATCCGCATTTTGTGTTTTCCCATGTTTCGATTAACATCTTTACTCCCAAATTTCACATCCTTATTTGGTTATGCCGTGCTGAAGAGGCAAAATGAGCCAGAAACATGCATGTCCACGGTTACCACTCATTTCAGTAGCCCTTATTTTGCGTGAATTACCCTTGAATCTCTTTGTTGTTGTTATATATATATATATATATATATATATATATATATATATATATATATATTTATATAATAAGCATCGAATATATTGCACGCAATACCCACTAATATATTCGATGTTTATTGTTCATATGTCACGCACTATTCGAACATCTTGTTATATATATAAATATATAACAAGCACCTCAGACAGAGTAGCCAGCATAACACTAAGACTCTCCAAAAGATATACTATCCAGATTATTCAGGTATACGCCCCAACAATCAGCCATAGTGACGACGAAATAGAAGAATTCTATAATGAAATAACCCAAGCGCTCAGCAACGACAATAGTCACTTCAAATACATAATGGGAGACTTTAATGCCAAAGTAGGACACAGTAAAGACCAAGAAAAAGGAATGGGGAAATATGGATTTGGAGAAAGGAATGAAAGAGGAGAGAGATTAATACAGTTCGCACACTTTCAGAACATGTATGTGACAAACTCCTTCTTCAAGAAGAACCCTAACAGGAAATGGACGTGGGAAGGCCCCGGTGCAACTATCAGAAACGAAATAGACTTTATCCTCAACAATAAAATTAACACAGTAAAAGATCTAAGCACGCTCAACAAGTTCACTACAGGAAGCGACCATCGACTAATTAGAGCTCGACTGGTCTTAGATATAAAACTAATCAAAACCAACACAACGAAAAACATAAACAACGAAAGGCTAAGAGAGAACTCTCACCAATATGAAGCACTACTAGAAGAAAGACTACAAAAAGTGGAATATAACAACCCTGAACTGATGGACACAATTCGAAACTGCGCCGTAGAAGTGGGAGGTCTGCAACAACGAGGTGAACACAAAAAACTAACTCCGGAAACAAAAGCACTATTACAAAAACGAAGAGAAATGAAAAAGACAACAAACATTCAAAGAATTGAATACACCGAACTGTGCAAGACGATACGAAAGAAAATCGCAGAAGATATCAGGAATTACAACGAGAAACTGGTACAAACAACAATAGAAAACCGTAAAAGCTACAAAAATGCAAAAAGGGCACTAATAATAGGGAAAAGACAGATAGTTGCATTAACTGATGGAAACACAAGAACCACAGACAGGAATGAAATAATAGACCTAGTAGCCAAATTCTATGGAGACCTATACAAGGCCCCTGAAAATTTGGAAGAAATAATAGAACACTTAGAAGATGCCATACCAGAAGTTTTGGTGGAGGAAGTAGAAATGGCACTGAAAAGCATGAAAAATGGCAAAGCAGCGGGAAATGACGGCATCACGACCGAAATACTCAAATATGCAGGAGCTAAAACATGGAAGTACCTTGCCAAACTATACACGAACTGTCTGATGTCCAGGAGCATACCTAAAGAGTGGAACAGCGCCCTTATAGTGTTGATCCACAAGAAAGGCAGCAAAGAAGACATTAAGAACTTCAGACCAATAAGTCTACTACCAGTGACGTACAAGGTATTCACAAAGATCATTCACAACAGAATACAAAATACACTAGACTCGGCCCAACCACGAGAACAGGCTGGATTCCGCAAAGGCTTCAGTACAATAGATCACATCCATACCCTCAAAGAGGTTATCAGTCGAACCAAAGAATATAACCAACCACTAGCACTAGCCTTCATCGACTTTGAGAAAGCATTCGACTCTATATATCCCAGAGCAGTAATAAATGCCCTAACAGAACAAGGGGTCGACAAGCCATATATTGAGACCCTAGCAAATATATATAGGGACGCCAAAGCGAGAGTTAGGATATATGAGGGCACACCAGAATTCCCCACCAGCAGAGGAGTTAGACAAGGAGACGCAATATCGCCAAAGTTATTTACAGCAACACTAGAAAGCATCTTCAGAAAACTGGGCTGGAACAACACAGGTCTGAATATAGATGGAGAATACTTGAACCATCTAAGATTCGCTGATGACATCATCCTGATAGCGAGTAACCCTGGCGAAATGCAACAACAAATAAATGAATTGAATGCAGCAAGCAACGAAGTAGGCCTTAAAATAAATCTGAGTAAGAGCAAGATAATGTATAACGAACTCATAAACGCACAAGAAATAACAATTAATGACACTGCCCTGGAAATAGTGGAGGAATACATATACCTGGGTCAACTAATACACATATCAGGCTCTCTACTTCCAGAAATAAACAGAAGAATCAAATTAGCATGGAGAACATTTGGACAGAACTCTATCATCTTCATGTCTAGAATGTCACTCCGTTTGAAAAAGAAAGCGTTTGATCAGTGCGTACTACCAGTATTAACATACGGCTGTGAAACCTGGACCCTGAAAATTGATATCATTAGAAAACTCCAGGTAACGCAGAGGTCTATGGAACGATGCATGCTTGGAGTAACAAGGAGAGATAGAAAAAGGCTTGATTGGATCAGACAAAAGACCCAAGTGATAGATGTCATAAATATAATCAGATCCCTAAAGTGGCAATGGGCGGGGCATCTCGCTAGAAGGACAGACGATAGATGGACCACAAAGATAACGCAATGGTATCCCCGAGGCGTGAAAAGACCAAGAAGACGCCCCAGCTTAAGATGGGACTACGACATAAAGAAACTCGCAGGATCAACTTGGGGCCGCATAGCTAGCAATAGACAACAATGGGCCCACATGGAAGTGGAATATATAAATATGTAAAGGGAGGCTACACCATAACAAAATGGTTGAATAAGCTGCATATGATGATGATATATATATATATATATATATATATATATATATATATATATATATATATATATATATAGTATGTTTCTTATTGACTGACAGGACGCGAAAAGGTCACAGATGCTAGTCAGGTAGTAAAGCATACTATTTAATTTTATACCCGATCTGATATATAAAGGTAATATAAATGTAAATTCGGATTGTTAAAACAACTAACTGACCTTCATACATTTGTAGAGTACATACAGTTAAAACAATAAATTATTTTTGAAATAATCTTGTTACGCAACTATTCTGACTGACTATTTCATTAATTATCTTGAGAATTTGAAGCAGGTCAATTCTTGGGAGACATATTAACAAACCATTTATCAACTCATTCTCCACATAATTACTTTCTGATTTTCGAAATGTTGATAATAACACTTCCAAGAAACATTACAATAGAGTCCTACTAGGAATTGTCCCAATGACTACTTAGAAATTTTGCAGGTATATACGGTGAAACTTAGTCTGGCCCAAATTTGTATAATTTGTTTTGCTTAGAGTCGCTTATGTTCCATAAGTGTTAACTGTGTTGTGAAAAATGTCTTCAAGTTTTACCCCAGTAAAGTGTAAGAGCGTGATTAGCTTACAAATGAAGACTGTAGTGTTAAATGTGCATGATGCTGTTGTACATCAAATACCGGCTGCCTGTTAGAAATATAGTTTCGACATGTTCCAATATAACAGGAGTTAGTGAATCTACTATTTACAGGCTTCTAAGAGAGAGGAAGAATGGAAATATATCTCCACCTAAAAAGTCAACTGGAAGAAAACCATTTGACCTTGATGAACATATGCAAAATACAATAAGACGAAAACTACATGAATTATATTTTAAAAAAGATATCCCAACCCTTGACAGAATTCTAAGAATGGTGAAGGAAGACGAGAATTTGCCTGACATAGGGCGAAAAACGTTGTGGAAAATATTACACAAATTAAATTTTACTTGGGAGAAGCAAAGTCGCAAATCAGTGCTAATTGACAACGAAGAAATAATATGTTGGAGACGGCAGTATTTACGAGATATCCGAAAATTCAGATAGGAGGGAAGATAAATCTATTATCTAGATGAGACATGGCTCAATGAAGGACATTCAGTGAAAAAAATATGGCAGGACAAAAGTATTCAAACCAGTCGTCAAGCTTTCATAGAAGGTTTATCTACTGGACTGAAAACTCCTATTGGTGAAGGTCGCCGACTAATAATAACGCATATTGTGTGCAATCAAGGGTTCGCTGAAGGTTGAAGGTTCACTGGAGTTTCAGTCAACATCAACCAAATACTATCATGAACAAATGACTGCAGATGTATTTTACACTAATGGTCGAATTAATTCCAAATAATGCTGTAATCGTTATGGACAATGCCACTTATCATTCGCGATTAACAGAAAATCTTCCATCTACCTCTTGGAGAAAAGCTGATATTAGAAACTGGTTAATCGTAAAAGATATACCATTTGAAGATGATATGTTGAAAAAAGAACTTTTAAAGGTTGCTTCAGATCACAAGCTACAATTTAAAAAGTTTGTTATTGATAAAATAGCCAAGAATCGTGGGATAACAGTGCTTTGTTTGCCACCATACCATTGTGAATTAAATGCGATAGAGTTAATATGGGCCCAAATGAAAGGTTATGTAGCTAGACATAATAAAACATTTGAAATAAAAGATGTTCGTGAACTCATGAAGTACTCATTGACAACAATAGCTGAAGAGAACTGGAGATATGCTGTGAACTATGTAATTAAAGAGGAAGAGAAAATGTGGGTTTTAGATAACCTCATAGAACAAACTATAGAACCGATAGTGATCTCTATCGACGAGTCTTCGGATGATCCTTGTATGGCCAGCGAAGAGGATGATACTATAGATTGAACTTTATATTTCCTATAAATAGTATGTTTACTTTACTCAATATACATTAATTCATTGTCAATAAATTTGAATTATGAGAATTAAACTATATTTTCTTTAATTAATTTAATTTGATAAAAATGAAAATGTAACTTGTTAATAGGCCTAAACGAATGAATTTTATTTCAACTGTAATGTTGACCGAATCTAATTAAATAAGCAAAATGAACTAATATCGTAATCTCCTCCACTGCCGCACTGTTTATCATTTTGCTGGCATTGTTCAGTTTTATTACCATATTGTATTTTGAGATGAAACAGGGATGTACAGATAACCAATACAGACACCTACTTGTTTTGCATTAGAACTTTAGTATTTACTTGTAAAATTCTTAGGATCACTCTGTGAGAGATAATTTTCTATTTGAATATTTAATGAGGCTACTGTGCTGTCAGACATTAAGACAGACAGTCAGACAGACCTGGTAATTTATCCTGAAAATCGAACGTTATGTTTACATATATATATTGATTCCATTCAATATAAAAATAAATCATTGATAAATAAACGTTAGCGTACTATATTTATTAATATTTTTAATATATAGATAATTCCTATTTAACTTTAAGAACATTTAATATAATAATTTGCTAGCTAGAACAACGCTAGACCATTTTATTTATAATTTGTGTCAAGGTTAAAGTCAAATGCCAAATAAAAATATAACTAAATACAATAACTGACTGGACACTAAAAATTACTATAACAGTGCTCAAAGAGCTTCATTGTGACACTGTAAAAAATGTTATGATGAAATCTCTTTTATACGCGAATTATAAAATAGTTATTTATTCATCAAATTCCTGTATAATGTGCCTCTTTTACACCCTAGACAGACATTTTTTTTGCTCAAAATCTCAAAAATTAGCTTGACATTTCGTTTTGACAAACTGTGAGATTTATCAAAATCAGTTCAAACTGGTGAAATTCTCAAATTTTGACAGTCTCCAACTAAAAAGTGAAATATTTCCTAACTCGTTTTTACTTTTTCACACCCATTTTTACTTTACAGTACTCATTTTTCTTGTGACTGACTAATAAGAAAGTACAAGAAAATTGTTATTGCAAAGGTATTTCTCCTAATTATAATAATAATATTTATTCACCATGTAAATTCACAATTACAAAATATATACATACATAAAAATCTCATAAAATTTAGAAAAACCACAGGAGGGCAAGCCCTCGTGCGTTACATAGGATAAAGCATTTAAAATATAAGTATTTATATTAATCTTGAACATTACCTAAACAATCTAAAATTGAAATTGCATTGTTAATTTTGATTGATCCACGTGATAACGGGGTCGCAGATCTAGATCACGTATTTTTAGTCTGCACGGGTTTTTCTAGTAATGAGTTGGTGGATGGTCTTATAAAAGTAGGCGTTCAATTTCCTACGTGTATTAAAGTGTTGCTCGCGACTGGAGATGATTCTGTTTATGATCTGTTGTTTAACCATGTAACAAAAATATTATAAGTATTCAACTTTAACTTAATAGGTACTTAAAATGAATTTCTTCAATTTCTGTGTGGCTGAAGGACAAGCGTGTCCATTGCCAAAAAAAATTAAATGATACTCTAATAATCGTGATAATTTCAAAACATTTACACAATTTTATAAAGCAAATAAACAACTATTGTAAGTGAAGAAATAAGTAAACCCTAAGGTATCCGAGAGGTGTGGATACACCTGTTTCGGCAAAACACAAATAAACACAATTAAAAATACAAGTTAAAACAAATACACTACATTTAACAGTATTTAAGCGAACGCAGAAATTTGAGTGAACGTAACTTCTATATTTTTTAAGTAAAGTAATATGTGTTTACCCCACCATAATAATATGACAGAAATTTCTTGTCTGTTCCAAGAGAAATTTTTTGAAAACAATAACACTACTTATATTCTTGATACTATCCGGAATACAATTATAGATTTTTGGAGCTAGAAATGAAAAATATCGTTGACAGAAGGACTTTAAATACATATCTATGTGCAGGTAAGTTTCTTACATCTTTTATTGTGTGATATTTTATAGATGCATATAGAAAGTTTCAGGTCCATTCTGTTGCTTTCCCTATACAATCGATCTGAAGAATAGGTATAGGGTTTACACATAATGATCTTCAGAAATCTTTTTCGAATGATTTCTAACGGAAGAATGTGACTTTTCAGGGCACTTCCCCAAGCCAGTATACCATAACGGCGGTGACTTTCCACTAGTGCGAAACACAGCATTCGAAGGTATCTAGCAGGTATGAATTTTCTGAGGTATTTAAATTTGTAAAGGACGAATTGTAGTTTTTTTATAATAAATTTAATATGAAAAATCCCACTTTAAATTTGCATCCATGATAATACCCAAATATTTCACATTTGTTACAGGTTTGATGCTAACATTTTGTCCGTTTTGTGATATTTCAAGACGTTTGAATAGTTCCATGCTTAAATTGGAGTTGAATAGTGGTAGGTAAAATGTTTTTTTGGAAATTTATGGTGAGTATTTTATTATCAAACCAGGTCTTTATAGCATTAAAATATATGTTGAGGAGTGTGCCTATACATCAAATGATATTACTAATAACTGCTGTGTAACTGCAATTATTTATTTTTCGAGATAGTCTGAGCCAGTCCGGGATTTGGTATTTAGATTTGGCGAAGGTCCCTGGTTTCCTTGAAATTTTCCTGTTTTAATAGGAGTATTTGCTAGGTATTTCAATTGTTTTTTATTTCCTAGTTCTCGTTGTTCTAGTCTTTTTGGTTTTATTGTAGTCAATTCTTCGAGGTCTTCATCCTTGTTATTTGAGTAGGGAGTGATTGGACCACTATGGTTTTGGTGTATAGATTTGGTTGCTTGTTTAATTTCGAAGATTTCATAGGCTGTATAGATATCGTCGTTTACATACAATTTTTCTCCTTTAATGTAAAATTTGTTGTTCTTACCTTGTTCCAATGTCTTCTTAAAATCACAGTAGTTTCACGTTGTGCTGGTGTCAAGTCATGGGATATAAATATATTAGTTCCTTTAAGCTTGCTGCTGGTTTTCAATATCTTGCTTTTAGTAAGGTATGAAACAAATTCTACTTTCACCGGTGCTTTCTTACTTCTGCCCAAGGAATATATATTATTTTTTTGGTCTTCTTGAATTGTCGTACCCAACAATCCAGATAAATTGGTACAAACAGTTTCGACGGTAATGTTAGCTATCTCTTGATTTAATCCAAATAGAACAATATTCTTCTTTCTACTATGTCTTTCCAAATTCTCCACCTTTTTTCCACGTTTAAATTTTCCGCCTCTAGTTTTCTTATTTTCTCATTTAGAAATTCTACCCTTAGAAGTATGTTGTTGATGCTTCTATAGCTCTTCTTAGTTCCTGTTTGCTATTTTTAATTTTTTCTAGGGTTTCTCTTATTGCAACTTGGCTGCATTCTTCCATTTTACGTGCATGGCCGCCTTTAATTTAGGTACTTATCATACAAAAAACTTGTATGTGATAAGGATTGTTGGATTTGTTTTGATCTAACACTATCTATAATAACTATATAACATTCTTTAGGATTCTTTAATGCAGATCTTGGACAGCAACTGTACTATCGTTAAACACAATTTTTCTAATTTACTTAATATGTTTCTTAACTCACAGTTCTCGATAGCTTCTTTCAGAGCAACTTTTATAACATGTATTTCACTAAACGTACACACACAATGTTAGGAAAAATCACGTGTGCAATTCATTAGGAAAAGAGATTTTTCTGAACACGACATGCTTTTCATCTCGGCTATCGCCTTGATCAAAAAACCCATGCCTAATACGTAAAAATCCTATTATTTGCTCTAAAAAGATAACTTCATTTTTTTAGAATTCAGCCTTCTTATAAATATGTGTGCCTCCTGCCAACTAGGACTCACAAGTTCATCCTCAGTATTGTGCTACATATACAAATCAAGTTTGCATCGGAATGACAATTTTATTGTCTTTTATGAAGACAATCTGATATGTAAGAACTGCTATTCAACCGGTGTTGAGGACAAGTCTCTGTTGGAGTTAGCTGACCAAGAAAATTGGATGGATAAGAAGGTGCCAACCAAGGAAAGCATACGGAGATCTTATTTAGAACCTGAAGCCGGAATACTGGAACAAAAGTCACGTGTTATGTCTGTAGGTTTCTTAAAAAATGATAACCTAGTTAATACAAAAGCATTAGCAGTTGAAAATAGTTTAGTGATATTAACACATTAACGAACACTTGCGGTTTCTACTCAATTGTGCAATTATTTGCAACTGCTTTTTTCGATAGCAAAACATCTTGCACCCACGTTGGCAGTCGTGTAAGTGAAAATCTCTTGGCACATTTAGTTTTAAAACTGATTAAAACGAACATGAACACGCATATATATAATCTTCGGGCAAAATTTTTACTAATATCACAATTTCAAAAAGAAATGCTTTAATTAGGTGCGCAGATACAATATCTAATATTAGTGTTTTTAAATGAAACTCACGGTCTCTAGTTAATTCCACAATATATATTGTGGAATTAACTAGAGACCGTGAGTTTCATTTAAAAACACTAATATGAGCATATTCCACGAAGTAAGGGTCGAGACAGTCAATTTCATTTACAATATCTAATATTTATTCAAAAAATTTTGGGACATTAAAAATGTGTGATCAGGTGGTTATATTGTTACGAACTCGCACACCGAAGCAGATACTAAGTACGGCCCTGTAACCTTATGTTAACAGAAAATGGCGAGCGCGCCGAATTCTGAGAAGGTCTATTGGGATTTATTGGGACCGTCCTTTTTAAACATGTTCTCGAAAGGCATTTTAAGAAATATCGCGAAAGGCACTTGTCCCATCCGGAATGTTCTAGTAAAGAAAGCTTTGATATATATACAGGACCGATCAGCGGATGAGTTTAGTTTATGAGTTGATAAAGTGATCTTGACAAATAAACAGTAATTAAGTGAATATAAAAGTGTCATAAATTAATAAGTTAGTGTGCATATAAATTAAATTTAAGTGACTAGTTAAGTACATATAAATTAGTGTTAGTGAGTTAGTGTTTAAATAAATTAGTAAGTAGCAATACCGAGTGTTTAAAATTTATCCCACCCGTTTATTGTTTAAATAAATAACAAAAACATTACATTGGTGTCAGAAGTGGGATAATATAAATAAATTGCTACGTAAAAATGGCCAAGAGACTATGTGATCTCAAAGTGACGGAATTAAGAGCAGAATTGGAAGATCGTGAGTTGGAAACGTCCGGTAAGAAATGTGAGTTAGTAGAAAGACTTAAAGTGGCACTGGAAAATGACGGCTTTGATCCAGAAACATTTTTATTTAATGGCGAGGCTTCCACCTTAATCTTGTCAATTTCTGCCATGGAAGAGAAGATTTCAACGAATGTGAAAAACGATATTTCGGCTATAAAAAACGATATTTCTACTATGAAGAATGATATTTCTACTAATATGGACGAGAAGATTTCCACTATGAAAAATGACATTTCTGCCGATATCTTATCGTTAAAAAATGACATTGCTGCTGATGTCGAGAATAAAATTACGTCTCTAAAATCAGACATTCGAAATAAGATGACAACGATGGAAAATCAGATGGACGAGAAAATCAAGGAGTTGGAGACAAAGATTGCTGATTTAAGAACACAGGACACTTCATCAGAAGAAAAGAAGATCGAGATCTGCAAGCCAGAAACACAACCCAAGACAGATGATATTTGAAGTTTTACCCAAGTCAAGGCCCCAACGTTCGATGGGAAGATGTCGTGGACCAATTACGTAAAACAGTTCGAAGCAGCCGCTAGAGTGAATAATTGGTCCGATAAGGAGAAAGGAGTGAACCTAACTATCGCGCTTCGGGGAGATGCCTTAGATATACTTCAGACGATACCTCTGGAAGAAACAGATGATTTCGAGCTGCTGAAGAAGAGGTTGGACATGCGGTACGGTCACGAACATCTAGAACATTTGAACCAGTCCCAGCTGAAGAACCGAAGGCAGAAACGTGACGAAACACTTCAAGAATATGAAGTGGATATTGCCCGACTCGTTCGAATTGCTTATCCATCAGCAGCAGAGAACATGATGGAATGTCTGGGCATCCAGGCCTTTATTGATGGCTTACGTGACCCCGGTATGCAGAGGACGCTTCGTTTAGCCCATCCCAAAACATTAGTTGATGCATTGACAGCTGCTCTTGAATATGAAGCAGCAACGAAGGCTTCAGGATATAACAAAATCAGGACCATCCAAGAAGAAGGTGACGAAAACAGATTTGACCAGTTCGTCAGTTTAATACAAAGTATGATGGACAAGAAGCCAAGAAAGATCAGATGCTGGAATTGTGGCGAGCAAGGGCATGTACGTAGTTCGTGTAAGCGCCCCAAGACTCCTGCAAACCAAGAACCCCAGTCACAGGAAAACTAGAACGGGTCGGCTACGAGGGGGCAGCACCGACCCATGATCAATCCAAAGACCCTCTCATACTGATAGCTTCTCTCAGATGTCGCAACGACAGTGTATATGTGGATGGCGAAGTAAATGGTAAGAAATATGCTCTGCTGGTTGACACTGGAGCAACTAGAACCATTATACGACAAGAGATAATAAACCCCAAGAAGAAGCTTCTACCAACGAGACTGCGACTGCGGACCGCCACAGGCGAAAGTGCCAACGTTCACGGGGAAACACAAATCCAATTGGGAATTGGCGCAGAAAAGTTCACGCATACGGTAATCGTAGCTGACATTGAAGAAGACGTGATTCTGGGAATGGACGTAATGAATGTACATGGTTTCCAATTAGACTTCAGAAACAGAACCATTAAAGTGGGTTCCGAGGAGGTATTCTTGCATCCATATGAAGGCAGCGCGGTGTTGGCAGCTGTACAGGAAGATACCATTCTACCTGCACGAAGCGAAACCATGATAGTAGCACGGCTACAGGGAATCATGGAGGAAGATACAACGGTTATGATGGAGCCAAGGAACCGCGACGAAGAAGTTGGCAAAGGAGTACTAATTGGAAAAGGATTGGTCACGTCGGCGAAAGAGATCCCAGTACGTGTGATAAACGTGAACGATTACCCAATTACAATCAAGAAGGAAACCAAGATTGGATCCTGCGTACCAGTGACGTCAATAGTTCGTCAAACAACGACCACTGACAATTCTAATGCCAGATTCGAACAAATGTTATCAGTAGCTGGTCAATCTTTGGATCGAGCTGAAAAAAAGAGAATGAGAGAATTTCTCTTGCAGTATCGAGACTTATTCGTACCAAAAGGAGGAAAGACTGGCAGAACATCAGCCGTCAAACACAAAATCGATACTGGTAATGCTAAGCCAATTAGACAATCAGCTCGAAGACTTCCACGAGCGAAGAGAGAGGAAGCTGAAAAAATAATTCAAGAGATGGCAGAAGAAAAAGTAATAGAACCATCTACTAGTCCATGGGTGTCTCCAGTAGTGCTCGTCAAGAAAAAGGATGGAACTAGGAGATTCTGCGTGGATTATCGCCAGCTTAACAACGTGACGAAGAAGGACAGCTATCCTCTGCCTCGAATTGACGATACGCTAGATACTTTGGCCGGCAGCAAACTGTTTTCCACCTTGGACATGAAGTCTGGTTATTGGCAAGTAGAAATGGACCCAGAAGATAAAGAGAAGACTGCTTTTACCACCGGATCTGGATTATGGCAATTCAACGTCATGCCATTCGGGCTCTGTAATGGGCCTGCGACATTTGAAAGACTTATGGAAAATGTCTTGAGAGGGTTGTCTTGGAAGACATGCCTGGTCTATTTAGATGACATCGTAGTACTGGGGAAGACGTTTGACGAACATCTGAAAAATTTGGAAGACGTATTCAAACGACTCCAAGCTGCCCAGCTCATGTTAAACCCAAAGAAATGTCAGCTGTTCCAAAATCGGGTCAACTATCTAGGTCATATAGTGAGCAATGAAGGAGTGGCGGTGGATCCAGAGAAAGTTGCTTCCATTCAGCAATGGCCGCAACCAACCGACAAACATCAAATTAGGAGTTTCCTTGGACTTTGCACGTATTACAGAAGATTTATCAGGAAGTTTGGAGATATTGCCAAGCCTCTAACGCGACTTACAGAAGAAGCGAGAGCTTTCCAATGGGACGAAGACTGTCAAACGGCTTTTGAAACTTTGAAGAGGCATTTAACCTCGGCGCCGATATTAGGATATCCATTACCAGAGGGAGACTTTATTCTTGACACTGACGCAAGCAACGTAGGAATTGGTGGAGTGCTCTCACAGATCCAAGGAGGGCAAGAAAGAGTGCTGGCATATTTCAGTAAAGTCCTCTCCAAACCAGAACGAAATTACTGCGTCACAAGAAGAGAACTTTTGGCAGTAGTGAAGTCCGTGGAACACTTTTACCAGTATCTCTATGGTAGGAAGTTTTTAATCCGGACTGATCATGCAGTGGTTGATGCAGTTCAAGAATCCCGAGGGCCAGATCGCTAGATGGATTGAACGACTTCAAGAATACGATTTCAACATCGAACATCGAGCCTGTGTGAGTCACCGAAATACCGACTCCCTGTCCAGACGGCCGTGCCCAACAGACTGCTCCCACTGCAACAAGGTGGAATCTAGGGAAGCTGCAGTTTCAAGAACTACTGTAGTCAACGAGGAATGGTCACCCACCAGGATCAGGGAAGATCAGGAGAATGATCCTCACCTGAAGATGATCCGGCAATGGAAGAAAGAAAACCGGCGACCTACCTGGCAAGAAGATTTTCACCGACACTCAAGTCATATTGGGCTCAGTGGGACTCCCTTGTCCTGGAAGAAGGGCTGTTGAAAAGAGTCCTAGAAAACGATGACGGTTCTGAGATGAGGAGACAGCTAGTTATCCCGAGAACAAGTGTAGCTGAGGTACTGAAGAAGTTACACGACAGTCCATCGGGAGGTCATCTGGGAGTGAAGAAAACCCTTCAGCGAGTTTGTGAAAGGTTTTACTGGATGAACAGCTCCGACGATGTGAAGGACTGGTGTAAGAAATGTACGACTTGTGCTACGAGTAATGGACCACATCGCAAGAGAAAGGCACCCATGAAACAGTACAATGTTGGAAGCCCTTTCGAAAGGATTGCTTTAGATATCGCTGGACCATTTCCGACGACAGAAAATGGTAGCAAGTACATACTGGTTGTAATGGATTATTTTACAAAGTGGGTGGAAATTTACGCTATCCCGAACCAAGAGGCCACAACTGTCGCGGATGTATTGGTGAAAGAATTCATCAGCCGATATGGAGTGCCCATGGAAGTCCACAGTAACCAGGGAAGAAATTTAGAAAGCCATCTATTCCAGGAGATTTGCGACAAGCTGGGAATGAAGAAGACCAGAACAACAGCATTACATCCACAGTCAGATGGAATGGTCGAGAGAATGAACAGGACTATTGGAAAATACCTGTCCAAAGTAGTTTCCAGCCATCAGAGAGATTGGGACCAGTATCTCTCCCTATTCGCATTGGCTTATCGATCTGCCGTCAATGAGTCCACGGGTGAAACACCTGCGAAAATCCTGTTTAGACGTGAAATGAGGCTTCCTTGTGACCTGGAATTTGGCTGTCGGCCTGGAGAAGATATAGCTAGCAGGCGAAGACTACGTGATCCAATTGAGAAGAAGGCTGGACGATATTCATGAACTAGTTCGAACAAATCTTCAAGTTGCCAGCGACAGAATGAAAAGTCGGTACGACACGCAGGCCACAGGGGGCGGTTTTAAAGAAGGGGACAAAGTATGGTTACACAACCCGGCGAGGAAAAAAGGATTTTCTCCAAAATTACAAAAATCCTGGGAAGGTCCATACTTGATCAAGAAAAGGATCAATGATGTTTTATATCGCATAAGCAAGATCCCCAACGGAAAACCAAAAGTAGTTCACCGAAACCGACTAGCGCCATTCGAAGGAGACCATGACATAGAGGAAGGAGTAAACCTTATTCGAGATGTGTCTGACCCCACCTTCGATGAATTTATGGGCGCGTATGGAGGTACCGGGAATGCTAGATATGGAGTCACTTCGGAACAACAACAAAATTTGTTCACTCTTCCAGAAGATTATTCACTGGCATACAACATCCCCGCCCGTATCAAGAACGCACGAGGGTTGGCAACCGTCTTTCGAAAGAAGTTCGGGCAATTAGAAAAACTTGAAGACCAGATTCCTGCCCCTGGCAAGACACTGAAACTGAAACATAATTCGCGGTACGTCTTCTACGTGGTAACTAAAAATGAATTCCAAGATCGATCTACCTACCGCGATGATTGGGAAGCACTTCGAAACCTCCGAGACCATGTGTTGGAATCCAACGTGAAGAAACTGGCTATGCCTAAGATAGCGAGTAACCAGTTGAATTGGCGAATCATCAGGACATGGTAGAGATTATCTTTCAAGGTACCGGTGTCCAGATATTAATTTGCAGCTACAACCCCCGTTATCAATATCTGATGAAGACGGTGCCCTGCTATTTCCATAAGATCGGAAAGTGTAGAAATGGGGCTAGTTGCCGATTCAAACATCCAGTCTCGGCTAAACAAAAGTTCCAGGAGGAACTTTCATTTAAGGAGGGGGTAATGTTACGAACTCGCACACCGAAGCAGATACTAAGTACGGCCCTGTAACCTTATGTTAACGGAGTTAAGAAAATGGCGAGCGCGCCAAATTCTGAGAAGGTCTATTGGGATTTATTGGGACCGTCCTTTTTAAACATGTTCTCGAAAGGCATTTTAAGAAATATCGCGAAAGGCACTTGTCCCATCCGGAATGTTCTAGTAAAGAAAGCTTTGATATATATACAGGACCGATCAGCGGATGAGTTTAGTTTATGAGTTGATAAAGTGATCTTGACAAATAAACAGTAATTAAGTGAATATAAAAGTGTTTTTAAATGAAACTCAAGGTCTCTAGTTAATTCCACAATATAATACAAGTTATTGAAAATTCTAAAAAATTGACAATTGTTTCGATAAATCAATATCATCGAAACAATTGTCAACTTTTTAGAATTTTCAATAACTTGTATTATATTGTGGAATTAACTAGAGACCTTGAGTTCCATTTAAAAACACTAATATGAGCATATTCCACGAAGTAAGGGTCAAGACAGTCAATTTCATGAATATGAAAGTGTTAAAAATTAATAAGTTAGTGTGCATATGAATTAAATTTTAGTGACTAGTTAAGTACATATAAATTAGTGTTAGTGAGTTAGTGTTTAAATAAATTAGTAAGTAGCAATACCGAGTGTTTAAAGTTTATCCCACCCGTATATTGTTTTAATAAATAACAAAAATATTACAATATGTAATAAATGTGGAGTAGAGGAAAGTAGCGAGTTAAAATCAGTTTCTATCGATTTGGAAAATATGAACCTCATCTAAAAAAATATATTATGGAAAAATTATATTTTTGTAATATATGTAAAATAAGAAATTGTACATCTAAAATTGTATTAGGGCAATTCTTATTAGTAGAGCCATTAAATGTAGCTAATAAAAGGGGTGAACTTTTGGTTAATTTGAAATAGATACCAAAGTTTTTACATATTAATTGTAGCACATTAAGATGGTGCATCGGATTTACAGGAGGAAATTATACAGATCTGTCGACTGTTGGACATTTCACAGCTTTCCCTTATCGTCATAATGATAAGTGGGAAGAATACAACGATTGCAAACGGGAAAAAAAACTGTGAATCGCCCTGAACAATATTCTATCATAAAATTGTCACTTATATACACTTCGGGAGATGTATCCTGCTAGCAAATTGAAATTTCTTCCAAAATAACCAAAAATGTAGTATATCCGATCT
This sequence comes from Galeruca laticollis, assembly GCA_963921935.1. Classification (NCBI taxonomy): domain Eukaryota; kingdom Metazoa; phylum Arthropoda; class Insecta; order Coleoptera; family Chrysomelidae; genus Galeruca; species Galeruca laticollis. The sequence goes on along the minus strand of OY998179.1, from coordinate 50,137,907 downwards.
TATAGGACCCGCTGTACTCGCTCTAGTCAGCTGAAAATCAGTATTGTACATGTGTGATACCTTGAAGAATTTCCAATTATAAAATTGGTCAATTGTATACACTCTAGAGGCTGTATCGTGCTAACAACTCGATATCTCTTCAAAGAGGACCAAAAATGTGACACTTCAGGTAACATCGCACCCGTTGTACTAGCTCTGGTGAGCTAAAAATCAATGAGGTTCATCTATAATACGCCATGAATAATATTCGATCATAAAATTGGTCACTTGTATACACTCTGGAGGCTGTATCGTGCTAACAAACTGAAAATTCTCCAAAAATGACAAAAATGTCGTACTTCAAGTACCATAGCACCCATTGTACTGGCTGTGGTGAGTTAAAAATCAATAGGGTTCACCTGTGAAGTATCCTGAACAGTATTCAATTATAAAATTGGTGACTTGTTGCGCTCCGGAGGATGTATCGTGCTAACAAGACATGTATCGAAAAATGGCCGACGACACCGACGACGACGACATACACACATGATTTTTTTCTTAATTTACGTTTTCCTCCACATTCGCCAGTCGCTAGTAACCGCGAAAAAGTAGCGACGGCTTATTCGCTAAGACACCTATTCATGTATTTAAACGGGAGTGTTTTCCTACGCGCTACTGAGTAGCTGCTACCCAAATTAAGTCCCTATTCGCTCAGTAGCCGGTCGCCAGACCTCTCTGGGAGCAGACAAGCGACTGATTCGTGACGATTTTTCAGGTAGGATAGTGTTTTAAAGGTATGTTGTATTAATGATTTGATCAAAAATGTATTTATTTCTTAGATTTTTTTCATTTTTAGGCACAATGGAAGACCCGCTTTCAGTGGTAGATGATGAACAGCTTGTGGATCAGATATCCAATTATCCAGAAATTTATGATCCTAAACATGAATCCTACAAATTGCTCAGTAAAAAAGAAACAATATGGATAAAAATTTCAAAAGAATTAAATACAACTAGTAAGTATTTTAACATCAAATTTATAGGTATATACGTATGTAGGTACATGGTTTGTTTGTGTAGCGATTGATGATTGTTAACAAACACTATTGATTTATCATTTCATCCTGCCATTTTACTGCACCTTCGTTGACAAAATAATCTGTGAATCTACTTCTAACATTAAAACTTTCTGCACGAGCAAATCCCCCCGTACCTTTCAACGGTATCATATTCTCAGTAGGAAGTGGAAAAATTTTATCTTCAAAATTATTTTTTTTTTGTTATTTGAAATATATTCTTCGCGCAACATATTGTGTTAAAAACGGCATGCTGAAATAATTAAGTCAACTGTTGACGGCTTCACGTTAATTGGTGTAAAAAAAACTCTAAAAACATGACAGTAAATACCAAAACAATTCTCATATCAGTGTTTTAAATGAAACCTACTATTTCTAGTTAACTCCACAGTTTATTGAGAAAAATGACAGAAGTTACATTTCATTTGATGCCTACCTGATGTTTAATTATTTTTGGCTAGTCCAAGAAGTGACCTATCTTGTGATTGACTTAATATATGTTAATAGAAAAAGGAGATATGATATTACAAATATTAAAGCTTAAATATTATTAGCCCTATGGGAATATCCTGGATATCATTTTTCCCAATTAAGATCAGTATAACTGTGCAATGATATAGGAAAACAGGAAAACTATATCTGCTGATCTTTACAGTTATCGAAATTGACTGTCTCGACCCTTACTTCGTGGAATATGCTCATATTAGTGTTTTTAAATGAAACTCAAGGTCTCTAGTTAATTCCACAATATAATACAAGTTATTGAAAATTCTAAAAAATTGACAATTGTTTCGATAAATCAATATCATCGTCAGAATGACAGAAGTTACATTTCATTTTATGCCTACCTGATGTTTAGTAGTTATATTTTTGGCTAGACCAAGAAGTAACCTAACTTGTGATTGGCTTAATTTATGTTTATAGAAAAAAAGAAGAAGATGTGATATTACAAATATTGAAGCTTAGATATTATTGGCCCTATGGTGATATCCTGGATATCATTATTCCAATTAAGATCAGTATAACTGTGCAATGATATAGAAAACCAGGAAAACAATTAGATGTGTTTTTCAACCACATCAATAATTTACACCCGAAAATTAAATTTACATTAGAAATTGAAGAAAATAGCTCAATCAATTTTCTTGATTTAAAAATTCAAAGAGTTAATGATGTACTTGATTATTCAATTTACCGAAAACCAACACAGACTGATGTGACAATTCCATTCAATTCTAACCACCCTGTCTCACACAGACTAGCAGCATATAATTCAATGATACATAGAGCTTTTTCAGTTCCTATGAACAAATGTAATTTTGATAGAGAGATTAATACAATTAGACAAATAGCAACATCTAACGGTTATCCATTAGATATGATAAATAAACTAATTAGTAAAAAAGAGAAAAAAGTGGCATTACAACTAATATATCCTAAACAAGCTGATGAAATTAAAACTTATAAAACCATCACATATGCAGGAAATATTTCTAATAATATTTCAAAGATAATATCTTCAGCAACGAATGCAACAATTTCTTTTAAAACAGAAAGTAACGTTAGTACAAAATTGTTAAATGTTAAAACAAAAATACCACTATTAAAGAAGTCAGGTATATATAAACTCAAATGTCCAGAATGTAATGCTGTCTATTTGGGTCAGACCCTTAGGAATTTTGAAATACGATACAGTGAGCACTTACGAGCTTACAGATTAAAACAACCAGATAAATCTCACTACGCAAAACATCTACTTGACACCAATCATTCATTGACACCTAACACAGAACTAGAAGTGCTGCATATTTGTGAAAAGAAACAAGAACTGGATTTCCTTGAAGAACTGGAAATTAGAAGACATTTAAGAAACCCACAATATGAAGTTGTCAATGAACAGTTAAATCTAGGGAATTCTCCACTAATAAACTGTCTTCTTAAGTGATAATTGTAAAGATCAGCATATATAGTTTTCCTGGTTTTCTATATCATTGCACAGTTATACTGATCTTAATTGGAATAATGATATCCAGGATATCACCATAGGGCCAATAATATCTAAGCTTCAATATTTGTAATATCACATCTTCTTCTTTTTTTCTATAAACATAAATTAAGCCAATCACAAGTTAGGTTACTTCTTGGTCTAGCCAAAAATATAACTACTAAACATCAGGTAGGCATAAAATGAAATGTAACTTCTGTCATTCTGACGATGATATTGATTTATCGAAACAATTGTCAATTTTTTAGAATTTTCAATAACTTGTATTATATTGTGGAATTAACTAGAGACCTTGAGTTTCATTTAAAAACACTTTACAGTTATCACTTAAGAAGACAGTTTAAAAGTGGAGAACTCCCTAGATTTATCTGTTCATTGACGACCTCATATTGTTGGTTTCTAAGTGTCTTCTAATTTCCAATTCTTCAAGGAAATCCAGTTCTTGTTTCTTATCACGAATATGTAGTACTTCTAGTTATGTATTAGGTTTCAATGAATGATTGGTGTCAAGTAGATGTCTGGTGTAGTGTGATTTATCTGGTTGTTTTAATCTGTATGCTCGTAAGTGTTCACTGTATCGGATTTCGAAATTTCTAAGGGTCTGACCCAAATAGAAGGTAACATAAGTACAAAATTGTTAAATGTAAAAACAAAAATATCACCATTAAAGAAATCTGGTGTATATAAACTTAAATTTCCAGAATATAATGCTGTATATTTGGGTCAGACTCTTAGAAATTTTGAAATCGGATACAGTGAACACTTACGAGCATACAGATTAAACCAACCAGATAAATCCCACTACGCCAGACATCTACTTGACACCAATCATTCATTGAGACCTAACACAGAACTAGAAGTACTACATATTTGCGATAAGAAACAAGAACTGGATTTCCTTGAAGAATTGGAAATTAGAAGACACTTAGAAACCCACAAAATGAGGTAGTCAATGAACAGATAAATCTAGGGAGTTCTCCACTTTTAAACTGCCTTCTTAAGTGATAACGGTAAAGATCAGCAGATACAGTTTTCCTCATTTTCTACATCATTGCAGTTATACTGATCTTAATTGGGAAAAATGATATCCAGGATATCCCAATAGGGCTAATAATAGCTAAGCTTTGATATTTGTAATATCATATCTATTTTTTCTATTAACATATATTAAGTCAATCACAAGATAGGTCACTTCTTGGACTAGCCAAAAATAATTAAGCATCAGATAGGCATCAATGAAATGTAACTTCTGTCATTCTGACGATGATATTTGGGTAATATCGAAACAATTGTCAATTTTTTAGAATTTTTAACATTTTTTAATAAACTGTGGAGTTAACTAGAAACAGTAAGTTTCATTTAAAACACTAATACGAGTAGATCCCACAAAGTAAGGGTTGAGACAGTTAATTTCATTAAAACAATTCTCAGTAATCCTCCTTGCTCATGAAAGTCTATAATTGAAAACTGCTTTTTTATTGTCCTGTAATATTTGTTTTTTGGGATATGGTTTCATAACATTTTTATCTAACTTAAATGCATCGTCGCCAACTATAACATAAGGCAGGATTATGTTTTTGGAATGAGAAAGTAGCTCAGGTTGGGGAAAATTAAATTTGTCGCTATACATTTGTCGACCAGTTTCAGATTTTGAAAATATACCTGCATGGCCCTCTTTGCCGTAATATTGTCGGAATTCAATATCACGGCTCCACGATGGGAAACCAGTTAATCATAATAATAGCTCAAAACTCACAGAAAAATCACCTTATACTAATAATGCCGTAGCAGAAATGCATAGATTAATGAGTTGAGTAAAAAGTATAAAATAAAATCATAAAAAAACTTTTTAAAGACTAACTTCTATTCTAATGCGGTAGAAAGTAAAAAACAATTTCTTTGGATGTATAACGTAGATTATTCTGTAGGGTACAGATTGAATAGCTTGTGTATCCGAACTAAACGTTTTTACGACATGCTCTGTGTGAAAAAAAAATTGTATACAAAGCATCGTTAAAATTGGGCCACCATCAAGTTTTTATTTTCAAATACGAATCTATATTTTTAATTGCATTGTTTCTAATGCCAAGAGTCATGTTTCATATCGGAGTAGTATTTACATCTGAACTACAGATGTTTTGGAAATATTGAACTATATCGGTAAAACTTCAAATCTTCAAAAATCAAACAAGATCTGGTTGTAAGATCAACTTGGCATTGATTCACTTCTTACTCACTGATATTTCTCAATTACAGCTCTCATGGAATATTAAAAAAGGTTGAAATTGTTCTGGTAATAGTTCAATATTTTCAAAACACTCTGTAGTTCAGATGAAAATACTACGCCAATATGAAACATACCTCTTGGCATTCAAGAAATCGCAATGAAAAATTCAGGTCCGTATTTGAAAATAAAATGTTGAGGGTGACACAATGTGTACCATAATTTCTATATAGTTTTTATTCACATGTTTGGATAGTCTACAAAAAGTTGTTATGGCAAAGTTTTGGGAAATCCTCGCAGAATAAGAAGATGTAGGCAAAAGGAGAATTTCAAAATTTCCAATTTTTTCTGCATAACTCCAGAACTAAAGAAGCTAGATTGTCTTGAATCAGATAAATGGCCTCTGAAATACACAACTTTGCCCCCATTTAACCATCCCTATATCTCTTACCGTTACCATGATTCCAATGCTTAGACTCGAATTCGAATAGCATTGTATAAGAAGTGTGGAAAGTTATATATTCCGTACGAGTACTCGAAATACAATTTCTAACGAGTTATGTATTTTTCTTACGACCGTGAATATACAAATTGTGTGAATTATGAGTGTTAAAATATGAATTCTGAGTATATAATTAATATCATGCGGACTAACAAAAAGCAAAAGTTGTTTTTCGTTATTCCGCATTCGCTCCTCTCCATTGCCATTTTTCCTATTTCGACTATTCAAATACTGGACTTCATGCTTCAGACGCATTCTGTCGTAAGACGAAGTCCATATCTCCGTTCTTTTTCTTTTAATTATACATTAATTTAATTTTAAAGACTTCTCTCAACGTTCTCCAATTTTAATTTTGTTTGACTTTTGCATAATTATGTAAATTTTCCTAACTATTTTTAATAAAATTTCCTACGGTATATGTCCCATATTACCTACTGACACATATTGGATTCTGCTGGATGCCACGGGCATGTGACAGCTTTCCTTTCATAATGCTTTTCATATGAATGATATATACATATGAGGCCTGATGATAGCTCAGTGTGCCGGAGCTAGTTGCCCCTCCAACTTGTAATAATATATGCAGTAGTAAGGAGTTTGCGTTTTACTTTTTAATTTTCTTTAATGTAGTTATTATCTCTGATAAACTACAAACATAAATTGGAAATAATTTTAGACATTTTTGGTTGTGGTAAAAATAAAAATTCAATTATTCACTGGTTCATTAGTAGTTTGTTTGTTTACAGAGCTGATTTCAAGTTTTCTTTCGTTGATATAGATGATAAGTAGCTCTAAATATGATAAAAGAGTATATAAAATTAGTAAGGTGTCTCTCTCATTTCTAATAAAGTATGTCAATGAACAATTATAGGTAGTCACAAAGACATTTTCTCTTTCTTCTCCACTGCACAAAAGTCGCACCATTATATCTTCGGTGAGTTACTATTTCTTTTGATGGATCCAGTCTCCATTGTTATAAAAATCGTAGAAAATTATCGTTGTTCTAACAAATTGTCAAAAAAAATAGTTCATACTTGGAACTGCGTTATGAGAAATGAGTCCATTTGTTCGTGCAGTGACGTCATTGCGCTCTGATTGGTGTTCGCAGTCAAGTGATAATGGGTTATAAATAACGCAATTCAAATTAATTTAATTTAATTTAAGACGAGTAATAAGGTTTTAAAAATGTTATTTCAGGTTTCTAAAAACTGTCTTTTATGTGTAAAATATAGCTTCACATGTATTTGTAACAACCGTCAATATCCCAATTACTAGAATATGTGTTTCATTCTCCTCTCTCGGAAGAAAAACAAATTCATATTTAAAATTACTTCGTACGCGATCTATGAGCAATATACAGAACTCACCGTTTCTTAAACAAATTCCAATCTACTTACTAATAATCTATCAAGGTCCCAGTGTTGCCAAATAATAGGAAGCCACTCTGTGCGTGATCTCAATGCATTGAGGATGCTCTATATACATATTGTGTTTATCGGGGGATTCCAAAGAGCTACGAATCTATACGGATGCCACTTCAACCCCTATCGCAATATATATACCGCGATAGCGGTTGAAGTAGCGTCCGAATAGATTTGTAGCGCTGTGGCTTCTCCCGATATACACAATATGTATATTGAGCAGCCCAATGCATCCAGATCAAGCACAGAGTGGCTTCCTATAATTTGGCAACACTGGGACCTTGATAGATTAACAGTAGGTAGATTTGAATTTCTTGATGAATCGGAGCGTCCTGTATATTGTGTATAGATCGCGTTCGAAGTGACTTCCAGTAATTTTATATACGTAATTGTTTTTCTCTTCAGAGAGGAGAATGAAACACATATTCTAGTAATAGGGATGTTGACGGTTGTTACAAATCCATGTGAAGCTATATTTCACACATAAAAGACAGTTTCTACAAACCTAAAATAACATTTTCAAAACCTTACTATTCGTCTAAAATTAAATAAAACTAATTCAAAATGCATTATTCACAATCCATTATCACGTGACTGCGAACACGCGATGACGTCACTGCACGAACAGGTGGACTATTTCATAACCCAGTTACAAGTATGAACTATTTTTCTTGATAATTTGTTAGACCAACGATAATATTCTACGATTTTTATCACAATGGAGACTGGATCCGTCAAAAGAAATAGCTGTAACTTACCGAAGATTTATTCTATAATGGTGCGAGTTTCTTTGTTAGAAACATGGTTTTTGTGCAGTGGAGAAGAATGTGAAAATGTCTTTGTAAGTAATATGCAAAATCCGTACTACAGCATATATTATTACAAGTTGAATGGGCAACTAGTTTCGGCACCCTGAACTATCAACAGGCCTTAAATGTATATATCATTCACATTAAAAGTATTATAAAAAGAAAGCTGTCACATGCCCGTGGCATCCAGCAGAATCCGAGATGTGTCAGTAGGTAATATGGGAAATATACTGTAGGAAAATTTTATTAAAAATAGTTAGGAAAATTTACTTAATTATGCAAACGCAAACAAAATTAAAATTAGATGACGTTAAGAGAAGTCATTGAAATTAAATTCATGTATAATTAAAAGAAAAAGAAAGAAAATATGGACTTCGTCATACGACAGAATCCGTCTGAAGCAAAAAGTTCAGTATTTGAATAGTCGTAATAGGAGAAAAGGGCAATGGAGAGGACAGAATAAGGACTAATGGCAAACAACTTTTGCTTTCTGTTAGTCCGCATGATAATAATTATATACTCAGAATTCATATTTTAACACTCATAATTCGCACAATTTGAATATTCATGGTCGTAGGAAAAATAGAGTACATAACTCATTAGAAATTGTATTTCCTCTACTCGTACGGAATATGTCACTTTCCATTCTTCTCATACAATGCTATTCAAATTCGAGTCTATGCATTGTGATCATGGTAACGGGAAGGGATATAGGGATGGTTAAATGAGGGAAAAGTGTATTTCAGAGGTCATTTATTTATTTCAAGACAATCTAACGTCTTTAGTTTTGGAGTCATACCGGAAAAATTGAAAATTTTGAAATTCTTCTTTTGCCTACATCTTTTTATTTTGCGAGGATTTTCCAAAACTTTGCCATAGCAACTTTTTATAGACTATCGAAACATGCGAATAAAAATTATATAGAAAGTATGGTACAAATTGGGCCACCCTCAACATTTTATTTGCAAATACGGAACTGTATTTTTCATTGCTATTTTTTAAATGACAAGAGGTATGTTTCACATTGGCGTAGTATCTTCATCTGAACTACAGAGTGTTTTGAAAATATTACTATTACCAGAACAATTTTAACCTTTTTTCAATACTCCTTAACTGTAATTGAAAAATATCAGTGAGTAAGAAGTGAATGAATGCCAAGTGGATCAACAAAAATTTGTTTAATTATTGAAGATTTGAAATTTTACCGGTAATAGTTCAATATTTCCAAAACATTCTGTAGTTCAGATGTAAATACTACGCTGATATGAAACATGACTCTTGGTATTTGAAACAATGCAATTAAAAATATAGATTCTATTTGAAACTAAAAACTTGAGGATGGCATAATTTTAACGATACTTTCTATATATTTTTTTCACATAGAGCATGTCGCAAAATGTTTTAGTTGGAATACAAAACCTTTTCAATCGGTAACTTACAGAATAATCCACGTTATACGTTCAAAAAAATTATTTTTCACTTTCTAGCGCATTTGAATAACAGTCTGTATTTAGAAACTTTTTTTATGATTTCATTTTATGTTTTTAGTTTACTCCTTAATCTATGCATTTCTGATACAGCATCATTATTACAGTGTAATTGTTCCGTGAGCTTTGAGCTATTATTATGATTAACAGGTTTGTCATCGTAGAACCGCGATATTTAATTTCGACAATCTCCGGCTAAATTCGTAACTTCAACCCACAATTGGATAATAATTACAAATATCGTCCGCCATTTTGGTGCCGCCATGTTGAATTTATGAATTTTGACATTAAGATTTAGATTCTAGGTATTCAAACATTTGACTATAATTTACGGTTCAAATGGAAATTCAATGAAGTTCTTTTTTTTTCAAATAGAATAACCTAAATATTTTTCAAAATTTGGATTCTTGAAAACCTGAAACATGTATCATACTCTATCTTCTGCTATCACGGTTCCAAGAAATGTTAAATGACTCGCACATTTCATCAGTTTGAAATAAAATAAACTAATATACCAGAAATCCTAAATATATTGCATTGTTATTTAGGTGTCATTATATGTTCCAGTACTAACAACATGCTTTCGGATTTTAACGGAAATTCCGTAAAATTTGATATTCAGACGCTGATTATGAAAATAAGTCCCATATTCGGAAACTATCAACGTTAGAAATGATTCTCATGCAGACATTAATTCCCATTATCATATTAATCAAAAACTTTACATTGAAAATGTCACCATGATGCCTCTGAAAATAGCAACTTTAGACCCAGAACACTTTGGAAGATTTTGAATATGGGGTTTAGTATATGGCTTCCACTTGAAATAAATATTTGACGTCATCAACATCTGACTGTCAGATTTAACAGCAACTCTTTTAGAACCGGGAGGAATGTTATTAGTACTTATCATACCTACATATGTATAATACCCCTGAAATTACGTAGAAAAATGATATCGGATTTCCCGCACATTCTTTCACTTCTTGTTAAAAAGGATAAAATGTGCGACTCAAGAATCGTCAAAGATAAGTCAAGGATATGATAAATGTTTAACATAGATTTTCATGAAATCCAAATTTAAAAAAAATCATTTATGGAGTTCCTTTCGTAATGACGAAGTTCGTTAAGTTTCCGATTGAATCGGAACTGAGATTCAGATGTTTAAATACCTGAAATGTTCATCTCATGTAAAAATCACCCAAATTTCAAATCGACCGCTCATTTAATAACAAAATAGCGGGCTGGCTAGTAATTTCGTTGACAAACTATATATAAAGAGAAAATATGTCTATTTGGAATATATACTGTTTATTTTTTGTACGAACATTTGTATAAGTTTCATTAAATATTTTTTTACGTCTATTTTATCTAAAACGCACAATAGAGAAGAGCTTTAATGATGATGCTGATCTGAAAACTTGTACACAGTCATGATGGATTCCTCACTACTTCTCTATCTCCTTAGATTCCTGTTTCTTTTGATATGATCTTCATTAGTGTTACACCTAAGTCTAGCAAATCGAGTGAATTTAAGACTTAAAATTTTCGTGATCACACTTTTCTTTTTGAAATTTGGTTTCAAAGTTTTTCTTCAACATTCAGACCCTAACTTTTCACCAGTTTCGAATTATTCAAGAGTATGAAAAAAAACTTCATCAACCTAACACGGATCAACAGCTCAATGGTGCATATAAAGATAAGTTGATTTCAATCGTCCTATTTTGAGCCCTAGTTCACTCTGTAGGATTAATTGTATGTTGGTCTGGGACACCCTGTATACAGACATCACACCAGTAGAACCATTTGCACATGTTTAAGTTTTGTATGTATCAGACACTCTGTATATTGGAACATAGCTTTCATTTTTGCACTGCACTGTTTGGAACCGGTGGTCTAGTGATGAACAGACTAGAGTTTTTTTCAAACACCAAACTGCTATGGTGTTGGGAAAAATAACTCTAATGTATACATAGCTTTTATTGATCTCTTTTTTCCCTACATCAAATAAGGATGCACCCTGTATATGCGAGAGAAAGTTTCAACGTCTCCGAAATTGATATGCATTTTTGTGAAATCCAATATTTAAGATCAACTATTAACAACGCACCTAGTAATCTGATTGCATTTAGGGCTTCGGAATTTTCACAAAAAAAGTTGACTTCTGCTATCTACTATAGTGAAATAGAAAAATATACCCATTCGAAAAGTAACCTGAAAATTGAGTAGTAAGTTTACTTCATCTCGTGGTTTAGATTGGAAAATTCAATTAATTTTCCCCTTATTTACAGAAATTCTGAATTGTTTAGTTTGTTTTATCGCCAGTATTATTCATTTTTATCTCCAGTAGTGTTTTATTTTGCCTCAAAGTCAGATTTGAGTGAATTGTAGAATGTAAATATCATTTTTCAATTAATAACGGTAGATCTTCTGCAATAACTAACATTGTCAACAATGGTATCAAAAAATTAAAACAGATGGAAAACATCACATTCAATGTGAAAAGCTTTCTATATCCAGAATGATATCGGCAACACTGCCAGGATGCCACTTTGCAAACAAAATACATATACCGACGCCAAACTATACGGTTCTTTGATATATATACTGACGGATGCCAACTTGTGCGTCAGATGTATAATAAATATATAAGTGTGCTACTATAACGCCGCGTACGGAAACCCTGTGAACCTTGGTGTTTAGGTTTTCACAGAAAACGACCAAAGTGACGTCTTGCTGAATTAATGGATTTCCAAGCATTCACTGAACCGTTTGCGATATTTTGGAGCTCGATGCACTGTGACGTCCACTATGTCATAGTGCCGCGGACGTTATAGCTACCGCGATTTTAACATGGACGGATGCCACTTCACGCCGCGAATGTATATATATTATAATTATTTCAATAGACCGTTTATTTAATTTGATATATTATTATTTTAATAGTTAATAAAGTTATAAAAGTCGCCGTCTTGTTTAAAATATAGACTTGACTTACCTTCGGCTAGCTCCTAATGATAATATGTTGATGTCAATTTTTTTTATGAGACATAAAATTTATATTTTATTGCTAATAAATTTATTACATAATTTATACATAAATTAAACAATTTAAAACGACAATACAAAACATAATATACATAAAAATGCTAATTCAAATTAAAAAAAAAATTTACTGACTTAAAAGGTAGGACTTCACACCTTCTTGTTCATAGAAGAGAAGGTATGCTTCCCCACTGACTGAAGATTTCGATGATATTGATGACACCCTTGAATCATTATATTCGTGCCACTGTCCAGTGTAGGGATGTCGGCAGTATGCCGTGTAATGACCACTGTAAGTGGTTCCGCTGTGATTTGATATAGCGTAGAGGTTGTACCTACAGGGTGCCACATTATCAGCTCCATAATGGATCATATCAAGCCCTTCTATTGGAAAATCTATTGTAACATTAAGTTTTCGCCTAAATCTTTCTGTCGGCGAAAAGCGCTTCAGGTGAATAACCAGGATTTTCGGAAATTTATGAATGAAAAATGATTTAGTGCATAGTCTTCGTTCCTTACATTTCGAACATGTCGGTTTCTCATCACAGTCGGTAGCATGTAGACTCCTCCCTTTGAGTTCAGGACGCACAAAAAATAAATATGATTTAATTTTGACTATCTAATTCTCAAATTTCATATTTTACTTTATTCAGAAACAAAATCTTTCCTGAATTTCTACCTTTGATTTCACTGATTTAAAATTTTCTTACATAGACTGACTGAAGTAAGCAAATTTTTAATAAATTTATTATGGATATGAATAAAAATAGAAATACCAACACTTTCCAGAAAATAATTTAATAAATTGTTACGATCAAATTTTGTATTATTTTTAACATTAAATTTCCTCATACCACTCCTGCATTCTATCCAGTCATGCGCACTGAATACTTTGGACGATTGCGTCGGCGCATAAGAGAAACGTATGCTCTTATAGAGGTCCACGCGACACTAAATGTGGAATTTACAGTCAATGTCATCTGTATGAAATGTTTATACACTTCTAACATTCATATATTTGTTGTAATTATCAATATGTTATTTAAACTTGAACTATACAATTACATATATATGAAAGCAATACAAGTGAAGTTAAATGAGGATAGTGATGGACAGAAAAAGTCAAACATGCATCAGAAGGAAAGAAGACATGGAAGTTATATGATCATTTAGTTACAACGTGAACAATGATAAAATGAATGAATTTAACAAGTAAGTACTATACTATCTATTATTAAAATGCATAGATATCCATGGATATTATATGATATTCATTATATTATAATGTTTTGGGCCTTGTTATGTGAAATTAATATTTAAACGTTCAAACTATTTTTATTGTTCACTATATTCTTTTTGGAATTCCAAAATTAAAACTTAAAAGCACAGACCTTATTTCGAAGCTTCGGTACCTGGACTGCGGCTAGCGTCTCCCAAATTCTTGATGGTTTCTCAGCGGAGAAATGCTCCTTTCTGTTCACTTCTCGTTTATAAACACAGTTTAATCAACACTAATATTACTATTTCTTTACTTTTTTTGGCTTTAAACTTTACTTTTACATTATTTTAAAAAAAATTTGTAGAGGAGATTTATACAGAAGCCATTGATCCTCTCACCCAAGCGCGATCGTCTCTTTTTTTTAAATCAACAAACTTTCGACTCATAAAATACAAAGCCTGCTTTTCATTGTTTTTGTCACAATAATTGTTGATTCGAATGATTTTTAGATAAAAATGTAAAATTATTTATTTCAACAGTTCTGGAGGATCTCAACACTTATTTATATAAGTTTATATTGTCATAGGGATTCTATAAAATTTCTTTTTCATGTATTATAATAACAAATTGTGTTATAATTCCTTTTTTGAGGTATATCTATTTACATTAAATTATACAAAATCTACAACCTAGAATAATTATTAATACATATGTAATTGTTTAGTTTTAAATCTTTGAATTTTTACTAATTTTGTCTTACATAAACTATTAGTTATTTCCAAATTTCTCTTTATTGTTCTACATTCAATTCATAACCAACAAATTTAGGTTGGCAAGAAAATCACTAAATTTGATTACTTCCTGTTTATAAAGATTATTGAATTATCATAATTCCTTGACAGATAACTTGGCTCTGTTCCGTATGTCACCTATTATAAAGTTTTTTTCAATTTTTTTTTTTTAAATTTAAACCTTCACTATCATCATCTGTAAATATAGATAACCAATTAGTGAGTTGAATATTAATTTTTGTTATTTTAGGTTTCAAGTAATACTACATTCTATTTATCCAGATATTCACGTGGCAGGGTTCAGAGTATTTGGAAACATGTTGACATTGACTTGACCTGGGATTAATTGTTAAGGTAAAATTTTATACTTATTTATACAATGTGGTTGTTAGAATTTTTATTCATTATCCTTTAAGTCATTTTGGTAACTGTTTCTCTCAATATCTGACAATATATTTGCTCATTTCATTCTATTCATTTATATGAATCTTAGTTTTTTCACTTGGTTGTGTCTACTGGTACACCATACGTATTGATATAACATTTTAATGTCTGTTCAAATTTGTGAATTGTTCTAATATAATAGAGGACTAGTTCAATATATATATATATATATATATATATATATTATTACAGTTCCTCTATCTAAATTCTAAAGAAAACATTAAAATAAGGAAAAATATGTATATTTGTATGTAATACTTGTGATACACACTGTATAATCAACAATTTGAAAGATTCAATATACAAATAAAATTTGACATTTCAATTTTGGATGACATTAATGCAGAATATATTTAATGATAGATAGATTTTATAATGATTTGAAAACAAATATTTGAAGTTTCAAAATACAGATGTCTCTGCTAGCAAAATTGCAATTATTTTAAAATAATGCAAATCTCTCTTTGTTATAGGAATACATAAATTTGTATTTTTTTAAAAAAAAGGAATTTTTGGTAACCAAAGGAGGAGAGATTTATTTATGTTGAAAGTTTAGGCAGTTGCATTTGAAATCCTCACGAGACAACATCGAAATAGGAGTTGTCTCAAATTTATTTAAGAATATAATAATAATTATATGACTATATTATCAGATCATAAAAACCTTGCATTGTAAAGTCAGTGCGTGTATAATTCACAGAAGAATTACATCGTTAAAGTGCAAGGGGTTTCCCGGTTTCTAAATTATAAATTTAGAAAGTGTTGCTGAATTCTAAATACGTTTAAGAATATGAACGAGTTAACCAGTACCTAGTTGGTGAGTCCTGTCCAGTTTATTTACATTATTTCTCGAGAATTAATAGGCCTTTCTTAAATATATTTCAAAAAATAGATGCATCTAATGATAATAAATTCGATCTAAATCACAGTAACGTTACACATATAAAATTCAACGTCAAGTGAAGAAAATTTTGGAATAGACAATTTGCACGGAAATTTGCGTATTTGACATTGATATACATCAAGTATAAAATCAGACATTTTGAACTTTTGATAAAAATATTTAGCTAGTAGATTCCTAATATAGGTTGTTTTAATATTAAGGTTGATAGAAAATTCTATCTTTGTTTTTCGTTTATGATATTTTTGAAAAGTTATAATTTTTTTGTAATTTGTTATCTGATCATAGATTATATAAATTTGATTCCAACTCACTTTGGTACTCATTTCATATCTATTCTCATTGTGTTTGATAATTTTCATGATATAGAAAATTTGATATAATAAGTGACATTTGGTTAATTTCCAGTGACAGTAAAATCATATATGTCATAAGATAATTTAAGTGTCTTGTAGTATATTGAACAAACAGTTACTCTAGATTTGGAATAGCGTAATACTTAATTTGGAGAATTCATTGAAATTTATAAATTTGAATTATTATTAAAAATCTTTGATCCCTCCCTGAGATAAGAGTGAGTAAGTCGATTGTGTATTGATTTATCTTTCAAAGTACAAAATTTAATATTCATCTGAGGCGGGCATATTAATTTGACAACTGCTGTCAAAATTCAAATAGGTTATATTCAGTAGTAAGGGTGTATTCACAATAAGGTAGCTACAATCACAAATTGTGAAAACATCGACAATTAATATTTTATATTGTTATATATCATACATACATTCAATTAAAATTATTAAAACATTAGATATATAATAATTTGTCACCTAAACGTAGGGCAACTATGAAAGAATAGAATACAATTAGAAATGTTATATTATATATATATATATATATATATATATATATATATATATATATATATATATATATATATATTATAGTGGATATGTTATATTTTAATATTTATACTTATATGCTTTACCTTTATTTACCCGTTTTTACCTTCGGCTAGCCCTATATGATTATATGAAAAAATTTTTTAATTGTATATATTGTTTAAATTTTATATTGCAGTCGGAAGCATGAGACTTCTCTCTTTGAGTCCTGGACACCTATTAGAAAAATTTTTTACATATATGAACATTTACTTATTATGATTTCGTGATAGGTCTATTCCTGAATAAATTATATATCTTTATTTCAATCATCTCACCATATGATAATCGAATGAATGATTTAAACAATGTTCATGAAAAGTGTTATGGACATTGACTGGAATAAGAAAAATACCAACACTTAAATAAAAATATTTTAATAAATTGTTAATGAAATCTTCAAAATTTTACACACACAAATATTCCTGAACCTCCTCTGTATTCTTTGATGGTCATGCGCACTGAACGCTTATAGTAGCTGCTTCGGCGCAACGGAGCAACTCTTCCGGTTCAACGTTTCTCGTCGTCACAAAATTATAGTACACAGGTAACATGGAGGATGCAAACGTTTAACAGTTCAATGTGCATCAATTTAGTGCATTTAGAATAATATGGTTGAAAACTTATATTAAACAGTTACATATATAATTCAAGTTGTGAATTAAGTGTGTGTTTGATAGTTATAAGAATAAGTCAGCATGCAAAGCGGAAATTAAGATTGGAAAAGCATTTATGAGTGGTGTGAACTTTGATTATTTTACAAACGAAAAACTTTTTACAAGTAAGTACATATTTAATATCTAAAATTATTGTTGCAGAAAATTAGAGTTCTTTAATTATCCATGGATAAAATTTGGTATTGATTATTTTAAAGTTTCTTTGGCCAATTTTAGATTATTCAAATTTAAATGTTCAAATTAATTTCAAAAGTTCACTTTTTCTTTGTTTGTTTGGAATTCCAAATTAAAAAAACTCAAATAACACAGACCTTATATTCCATTCTCGGCGTGGTGGACCTGCAACATCCCGTCTCTTTTCTTAGGTATTCCTTACCCAAGAAATACTCGTTCGGCACGTTTCACTTTTTCACAGGGTTTAATCTACATTAATATTATGAAATTTTTTATTGATTTAGATTTAAAATTATTACTTTTACTTTAAAGTTTTTACAAAAATCTTCTCAGAGAATTACATCCCAGTTCATCATTCCCCAACTAACTCTCGACACTCTCTTTTTTTAAAAATCAACAACATTTTTACAATCTCTAAAACACAGCCTCCTAATTTGTTATTTTATTCAACAATTGTCAATGATAATGTTTTTTTTTATGGAAATACTTAATTCTTCAATTAAAATAGTCTTGGAGAGTGAAATCACTTGTATAAATGGTTTAACAATATCTTATAGAATATATAAATAATCTTTTACATGTATTACAATGGTTTCAATCCTTGTAATTCCTTTTTTTTTAGTAAATTTGTTTACAATTAATATACAATTTCTACAATCTAAATTTATGATTTATATATATGGAACTGTTTATTTTTTAATTCATTAATTAGCACTAATTTCGCTTTATATAAACTCTAACTTAATTTCAAATTTACATTCTCTGTTTTATATTAACTTCCAACTCATTGAATTTAGGTTGGCAATATTATAACTAGATTCAATCACTTCCTTCATTGATTTCGATTTGATTACTAGATTTCTATGACATACAATATGGCTCTTATTCCGAATGTCATATTTCATACAGTTTTATTTTTATAAATTACTTTTTTCAAATTGCAACTTTTTATTGTATTTGCATATCGTTAATAAATTAGTGATTTGATTATTAATTCTTATTATTTTAGGTTTTGAACAAATTAACATCCTTTTCCCGATTGATTCAAGTGTGGACATAGCAGCGTTCAGATTGATTTTAATGAAAATTGTTGACATTGACTTGACCTTAGGATTTATTTGTGAAGGTAACATTTTCTTAAGAATTAATTTCTATATTATCATTACCATTCTATTCCTTATCCTTAATCCATTTCTTAAATTGATGTACTCAATATTTTATAATACATTTGCTTAAGTCATTCATTCGTTTTATGTTAAATTTTGTTCTTAATTAGGTAGTGTCTAATGATACACCATACGTATATACAAAAAATTCCTTTTTTAATTCAATCTAATATATGAATATTTATCTATACTAGAGGACTGGCTTAACTCCCCTCAAATTTAAATTTTAAAAGGTGTCTATTTAGATAACTTCTTAAAATTTCAATTTTCAATCTGTAATCCATGCTAATCGATCTATAGATTTCAGCTCAGTACTTACATTTCTGATAACATTTTTATTTTTATTCTTATTATTAAAATTTTTATGATATTCTTATAATTTAACCATATCAAACTCATTCCAAAATAATTTCTCATTAGGGACATAACAATAATGATTCTTACATTTTATTCTCATAATTCTTATTCTTATTAAATTATTCATATCTTATATTCCTTACTCTTTTCCACCGTTTCTTATTCAAAATCTCAATACTCATACTTCCTCCTTTACCTATCTACTCTTCTATTTTTTCTATTTCATCTTTTATACTAAGAACATAATTTTTTATTATTTCAATGATTTCCTATAATTTCATATCAATTTTTAACCTATATTCATGTCAATTTATCTATTCTTATAGTCGAACCTTTAACTCTTTACTTTCTATCCATATTTATATTTATTTTCATATTTCTTAATCATAATTCATCAACTTTATTTCATAAATATATTCATTATATCATAATTTTCTCATCATATCTCCCTATCTCATAATAATTAATCATATCATATACTTTATAAATATTTCTTTCCATTATTTCACTATACTTTTCTCCCTAATTCCTATAAAATTTTTCTTGACATGAATATTTCCTACTTATATCTTGATTTGAAAACTTTCTTTCCTTCTCATCTCTTTTACTGTTTATTTAATTATTTCCTATCTTATCCTTCCTATTTCCTACCTGTCCTTATTAATGAGTGTTTATTTAATTTTATTATGTCCTTTATCTAAGAAATTCTCATAAAAATTTACTATTATACTAAAGCTTAACTTGCCATCTTTCTTTGATATTATTCATTTATCATTAATACATTATATTTCCTTATGTTTCAATTTTTTTAGATTACATTAACCACGGATACTGTATACTGCCTACTAGTACACTACCTATGAAAATTGAAAATCTTATGTTTAACTTGGTCATTATCTTCACGTTGTATATGAGAATACATCTTATGAAGTAAAATCGAAAAAAAAAACCTTACATCTACCTATACTACTATCTATTTACATGTAAGTAACATAATATTATCTATTCCTCTTATCACTCTTTTATGGTGAATTATACTTATAAATTGATTCTATATTAAAAATACCCCTAATCATGTTTGTTCCTGGGTATGCCAATTTATAACTATTTTGTGCATTATCATTTATTATTTCATAAGGTCCCTCGAATGGCAATTGCAATTTAATACATTGGTCTTCTGCTTTATTAGATGTCTTTAATGCTCTGATTATAACCAATTCTCCTTTATTAAAGGTTGTTTTCTTCTTAATTTTCTTGTTCTGATCCCGTATATATTTTTCTGCATTCCTCCTTATTCTGATATTCACCTTTTCTAGTGTCTCTTCTAGAGTAGTATCTCTATTCAGAATCCAGTTTCTTTTAGGTTGGATACCTTTCATTAAATAAATTGGACTTTCACCTGTTACCCCATGTGGTAAATTATTTATAAATTCTTCAATTTTGTCCAAATTTTCATCCCATCTAATATGTGTCTTTTGACAAAGAATTCTTAAATATTTTAAGATTTCCTTTATATATCTCTCAGCTGGATTGGAGCTAGGTCTTCTAATACTAATAAATTGTAGTTTTATTTGTTCTTTATCACAATACTGCTTTAATTTTTTACTTTCAAAGTATGTAGCATGGTCAAGTATAATTCTCTCAGGTCTTCCTACTTCTTCTATATATTTTTCCAAACATTCTATTACCACCTTAGCCGTTGATCTCTTACATAGAAAAGTTTTAACAAATTCGGTATAAACATCAACTATTACTAGTAAATCCTTATTACCCGATTCACTCCTAATTAAGTTTCCTATAAAATCCATTGCCACAATCTGTAATGGTTTATTTGTAATTATCGATTTTGCTGTCATGCTATTGTGGTAATTTTTTTCTTTGGCCAGTTGACATATTTGACAATATTTACATATTTCTTTCACTATACTCAAATCCTTCTTTGCCACATAATTTTCTCGAAACAAAGTCCATAGTTTTCTTGTTCCTATGTGTCCATTCTCTTTATGTAGATGACGAATAATTTCCTGTGCAAACTCCTTACTTATTACAAATACTTCTCTGTCCTCCAATTTCTTATACCACACTTCATCAATTTTATAGGCACCTTTAACTTTCTCATTATCAAAATGTCTCTGATCTTCTTTAACCTTTTCCAATGTAAATATCCCCTCTGTTTGGTACAATTGGTTTATTCCAATTTGAAATTTGGTTTGATTGTTCCCTACTTCATCTATTCTACTCAATGCATCTGCTACCACGTTTAATTTCCCTGGAATATATTTGATTTCGAATTCATATTCTTGTAACAACAAGATCCATCGGTGTACACGATTATTGGCATAGCGGTTTTTCAACATAGCTGTAAGTGCTGAGTGGTCAGTTTCTAAAATAAACTTAGCTCCTAATAGATAGAATCTTAGTTTGCTAATGCAAAATACAACACTTGCCATTTCTAATTCTGTTATTGAATATTTCTTTTCTGCTGGCTTAGTCACTCTGGATATAAAACTAATAGGTACTTCTTCTCCATCTTGTATTTGAATTAATACCCCTGCCAATCTTTCTATTGAAGCATCCGTTCTCAAGATAAAAGGTTTGTCATATTGTGGATGAAATACTTTTAGGCTGTTTAGAAAAATTTCCTTTAACTCCTGAAATGCCTTTTCTCTTCTCTCGTCCCATTTCCATCTAATATCCTTCTTTAATAATTCTATAAGAGGAATTTCTCTCTTACTTAGATCAGGAACTAACTTCTTGAAATAATTGATGATACCTAGAAACCCTCGTAAAGTTCTTAAGTTATGTGGTGTTTTATACTCTAGGATTGCTTTAATTCTCTCAGGATTCATTGTTATACCAGTGTCACTTAAAACATATCCTAAATAATCCACTTCTCTTTTATATAACTGACATTTCTCTAAGTTTAATTTAAGTCCGGCATTTTCTAATTCCTTTAATATTATTTCCAGATGTTTATGATGCTTCGTTTCTGTTTCAGAAAAAATCAAAATGTCATCTATGTAGTGGAGAGTGAAATCTTCATACGGATTCAAGATTGTATGCAACGTTCGTACTAATGCTGCACAAGAACTTTGGAGTCCAAATGGCACTACACAAAATTGATACACCACTCCATCTACCATAAATGCAGTGTATTGTCTACAACGATGATCCAATGGAATTAACCAAAAGCTATGCTTTAGATCTAATTTTGAAAATATATTAGCCTTTGTAATTCTTCCAAATATACCTTCAATATTTAATGGACTTTCGTATTGTTTTTTAGTAAATGTATTTATATTCCTAGCATCCAAACATATTCTAATATCCCCCGATTTCTTGTTTACACAGGTTATTGCACTTATGTATTGTGAATTAGATCTTTCAATAATACCGTCTTGTAACATTTTATTAATTTCCTGATATACCTCTTGTTTTAATTTATAAGGTATAGGATAAGTTTTGATCTTAAAATTTTTTATTTCTGGTATGACCTCAATTTTGTGAACATATCTAGTCGCAACGCATACTTCCTCATTGAACAGCTTTTCGTGAGAATCAAGTAATTCATAGACTCTCTGTTTGTATTCCTCCCTCATGTTTTGTTCTTCTTCAGCAATGTGATTTATTTGTCCAATTGCACATTCGTTTTTTCCTATATCTGTTTGATAATTTGTTATAAACGGTATTGTATGATTATTATATATTATGTTTTGCATTTTATAATTTATTATAATTCTATGTTTACTTAATTCATCTGTACCCATGATTATGTCATATTTTAAATTTTTCACAATCAACAATTGTACTGATAAAACCTCACCATTTAATTCTAGGTTTGTCATAATGGTTTTAGTAGTTTCATATAATTTTCTTTCATTTGCCCCTATTAATGATATTTTATTTGTATTTATCACCATAATATTGTCCTGTTTTAAATTGTCTACTATATTTTGATTTATAATGGAAACTTCGGAACCCGTATCTAATAAAACTCTACATTTAATGTTATCTAAATTTCCCTCTATAAATACTAATCTATTTAATTCTGGGTTTGTTGGTTCTTCTTCTAATATAAATTCTCTAGGATGTTGATATTTAGAAGAATAGACAATATTATGCACATAAGAGCAACTTACTCGAAATTTGGATCAGAACTCGGGCCCTGATCACTATCCCTTCTTATCTCTACCTGGTTTTGTATCATGTTCACCTGTCTTCTATCTTCACCTCCTCGACTATCTCTTTGATCATAATTCCTGTCTCTGTTTTCATTTCTTCTGTCCTCTTCATTATTCCTCCCCTCTCTTCTGTATTGTTGCCAGTTCCGATTAGGATTGTCGTTATCATTACGTCTTCCATAATTTTGGTAATTTCCTCCATTATATCCATTATTCCGATTCCCATTATTACCATTCTGATACCCATTACGATAGTTTCCATTTCCGTTTCTGTAATTATCATATCTCGGATTTCTATCATCCCGTCCTGGTCTTCTTCTCTCGTAATTTTGATTTTCATAATTTCTCTGATCATTTCTCCATTCATTTTCTCTTCTATTCTGTCCATTCCCATTTTCATTTAATCGATTGTCTCTTGTATCGTTATGATTTGTATAGCTCCGTTCCACTCTTTGTAGATATCTTGATAAACTATCCATGGCTTTAATATTATGAAGCGCTATTGTTTCAGCTACTTCTGAATTGAAATGTCTGCCAATGTATAGCACTAATTCCTCCTCCTTCATTCCCGGATCTAAGTACTGGGCTACATTATATAATTGCATCGCATAATTATTCAGGTTTTGGCTTTTCTTATAATCAAATTTCCCGAAGTATAACCGCTCTCTGAATGTTGCTTGTTGCAATTCTCCCCAGAAATAGGCTAAGAATTGTTGCTCGAACTCTTCTAGGCTTTGTATTAGTTCTTCCTTATTACAAAACCACAATAAAGCATGGCCCTGTAATATGCTCCTTATAATAAGCTTGATCTCAACAATATCTCTGATTCCTTTAATTTTGTTTCTAATTATTTTGAGGAATACTTTGGGATGTATATTGTTAATATTCCCATCAAATTTCACTCCGATTTCTAAATTGTGGAAATTTCCTGGGTATATATTGTTTCCTCCATTTCTTCTCAAATTTTCCTCCATTTCCTCTATCGTGATCCTTAATTTCCGATTCATTTCTTCGATTTCTTTATTCATTTGTCGATTTATGTCGTCGGTTATTATTAGACTCATCCCCGTTCTCTCTTCAATCCGGCCATCCAAATCCTTAAATTTTCTATTTACGTTATCTTTCATCTGTTCCACTTCCTTTGTTATTTGTTTATTTTGTTTTGAGACCTCTACTTTAATATTCTCTGGTAAATATTCTTCTAGATCTTTTCTAAATTCTAATACTTCTTCTACTATGTTTTCTCTGATTTTCATACCATTTTCCTGTATTTCTTGTCTTATGTTTTTATTATTTTCCTCTATGTCTTCTTGTATTTGCCGACTACTCTTCTTATGTTCTTCTTGATTCTCCTTAAGTTCCTTAATCTCTTTGCAGTTTTCAAATCTAACCTCTTCTATCTTCCGTTCCAATCTGTTCATGTTTTCATGAATATTATGAATGTCTCCCCTCAAATTAAGCTCCATTCTATCCATATTTCCGTTAATGCTATTTATATTTCCATTCAACTTTTGATCCATTTTGTTCATGTTTTCATTTAACTCTCCCTTCATTGTATTCATTTGGTTCAACAATTGTTGCATCAAATCTATCATTTGGTTATCATTCCTTGTTCTTGTTTGTTGTTCCCTTCTCTCTTGTATTTCTTGACTTCTATCCAATCCTTCTTCTACTCGTTCTACCTCTATTTCATATTCTTCATCTCCTGTTCTCCTTTCTTCCTGTGCATCATCTTCCGATTGCTGTCCTTGGATGAGGTATTGCACCTGGAAATCTCCCATTCCATGGCTTCTTCCTTCTCTTTCCTCCTCAGATCCACTATCATTTCCAACCTGCTTCCCATCGCGCAACATCATTTTCCTATTTTCCATTGTTCTTTGTTTTTAATTTATTTTAATTTTTTTTTTAATATATTATTTTTATAATCGCCCCACGTTTTTGGGTGCCAATTTATAGTGGATATGCTATATTTTAATATTTATACTTATATGATTTACCTTTATTTACCCGTTTTTACCTTCGGCTAGCCCTATATGATTATATGAAATTTTTTTTTAATTGTATATATTGTTTAAATTTTATATTGCAGTCGGAAGCATGAGACTTCTCTCTTTGAGTCCTGGACACCTATTAGAAAAAAATTTTACATATATGAACATTTACTTATTATGATTTCGTGATAGGTCTATTCCTGAATAAATTATATATCTTTATTTCAATCATCTCACCATATGATAATCGAATGAATGATTTAAACAATGTTCATGAAAAGTGTTATAGACATTGACTGGAATAAGAAAAATACCAACACTTAAATAAAAATATTTTAATAAATTGTTAATGAAATCTTCAAAATTTTACACACACAAATATTCCTGAACCTCCTCTGTATTCTTTGATGGTCATGCGCACTGAACGCTTATAGTAGCTGCTTCGGCGCAACGGAGCAACTCTTCCGGTTCAACGTTTCTCGTCGTCACAAAATTATAGTACACAGGTAACATGGAGGATGCAAACGTTTAACAGTTCAATGTGCATCAATTTAGTGCATTTAGAATAATATGGTTGAAAACTTATATTAAACAGTTACATATATAATTCAAGTTGTGAAATAAGTGTGTGTTTGATAGTTATAAGAATAAGTCAGCATGCAAAGCGGAAATTAAGATTGGAAAAGCATTTATGAGTGGTGTGAACTTTGATTATTTTACAAACGAAAAACTTTTTACAAGTAAGTACATATTTAATATCTAAAATTATTGTTGCAGAAAATTAGAGTTCTTTAATTATCCATGGATAAAATTTGGTATTGATTATTTTAAAGTTTCTTTGGCCAATTTTAGATTATTCAAATTTAAATGTTCAAATTAATTTCAAAAGTTCACTTTTTCTTTGTTTGTTTGGAATTCCAAATTAAAAAAACTCAAATAACACAGACCTTATATTCCATTCTCGGCGTGGTGGACCTGCAACATCCCGTCTCTTTTCTTAGGTATTCCTTACCCAAGAAATACTCGTTCGGCACGTTTCACTTTTTCACAGGGTTTAATCTACATTAATATTATGAAATTTTTTATTGATTTAGATTTAAAATTATTACTTTTACTTTAAAGTTTTTACAAAAATCTTCTCAGAGAATTACATCCCAGTTCATCATTCCCCAACTAACTCTCGACTCTCTCTTTTTTTAAAAATCAACAACATTTTTACAATCTCTAAAACACAGCCTCCTAATTTGTTATTTTATTCAACAATTGTCAATGATAATGTTTTTTTTATGGAAATACTTAATTCTTCAATTAAAATAGTCTTGGAGAGTGAAATCACTTGTATAAATGGTTTAACAATATCTTATAGAATATATAAATAATCTTTTACATGTATTACAATGGTTTCAATCCTTGTAATTCCTTTTTTTTTAGTAAATTTGTTTACAATTAATATACAATTTCTACAATCTAAATTTATGATTTATATATATGGAACTGTTTATTTTTTAATTCTTTAATTAGCACTAATTTCGCTTTATATAAACTCTAACTTAATTTCAAATTTACATTCTCTGTTTTATATTAACTTCCAACTCATTGAATTTAGGTTGGCAATATTATAACTAGATTCAATCACTTCCTTCATTGATTTCGATTTGATTACTAGATTTCTATGACATACAATATGGCTCTTATTCCGAATGTCACATTTCATACAGTTCTATTTTTATAAATTACTTTTTTCAAATTGCAACTTTTTATTGTATTTGCATATCGTTAATAAATTAGTGATTTGATTATTAATTCTTATTATTTTAGGTTTTGAACAAATTAACATCCTTTTCCCGATTCAAGTGTGAACATAGCAGCGTTCAGATTGATTTTAATGAAAATTGTTGACATTGACTTGACCTTAGGATTTATTTGTGAAGGTAACATTTTCTTAAGAATTAATTTCTATATTATCATTACCATTCTATTCCTTATCCTTAATCCATTTCTTAAATTGATGTACTCAATATTTTATAATACATTTGCTTAAGTCATTCATTCGTTTTATGTTAAATTTTGTTCTTAATTAGGTAGTGTCTAATGATACACCATACGTATATACAAAAAATTCCTTTTTTAATTCAATCTAATATATGAATATTTATCTATACTAGAGGACTGGCTTAATATATTATAATTAATAATCCTAAATTTTATTTTATATATGTAATTTAATTTTATATGAATGATGTATGAAACTTTATATCGGCTAGCTCATAATTTATCTTTTATATTGATGTAATTTTAATTTTTATTTTATTTATAAGTCGGAAGCATGAATGACTCCTCTCTTTGGATTCTTGGCGCACACGGTATAAATATAATTGGATTTATATCTGTTTATTTAAGTATTTGAAAAATGATAGTTCAGAATATAATTTCTTATAGAAAGATGGAAATATGTTGATTCAAATAATTGTATGGAAAACATGAAAGGAATAAAAAAACACCAACACTTTATTGAAAAATTAATTTAATAAATTGTAATTATGAGAAACTTTGTATTCTTTTGAAAATATAAAATTATTGAATATTAAATATTATTCTCTCTTCTGCACTTGCGCATAAGTAACGCATGCGCTGATATACCTTATTAGGAACAGAAAATGCAATTCATTGTCGATGTAGTATAAACGGTAAACACCCTTCAGCGTGTATACAGTTGTGATAAAGTTTTTATGCGTTATATAAATGTAAACGAAACAATTACATATATAAGAACTCTTTTAAATAATGTGTGTGAAGTGTAAAGCAAATAGTAATTAGTCAGAACAGTTAAGCATGCATGAAAGATAAGAAAAATTGAAATTTATGTGAAAGTTTATGAAACATGTGAACATTGAAAATCGATTATTATTTAACAAGTAAGTACAAATATTCTTATGAACTATATTGCATGCATTTCCATGGAGGTAAAGTACTATGCATAGTAATAAATTGTTTTTAGGCCTTTTCTTTTAAAATTTCATTATCAAAACTTTTTTGAATATACAATAGTTCACTGTTCGTTTAAATGGAATTCCCAAAAGTTTTAATTAAAATTCACAGACCTTATTACATAGTCCCAGGATGCGTCTACGACTTTCTTGCAGATCTCTAACTAAGCGATACACCTTCAGAACGGCTTGTTCTTCTCTACACGAGTTCACCAAACTTATTTAAGTGTTTCTATCACTATTTTGAGGAATTTTATTATTAACTTTTTCGGGAAATATTAACAAATTTAATCTGAGGGAATTTATCACACACCTCGCTTCTTCATCACCCCAAAAACCCTTCAATTGTTTTTTAAATCAACAAACTTTTCTGCTTCCTAAATCCAAAGCTTGCTTTTCCTTGTTTTATTGTTACAAATTGTCACTTTCTATGTCTTTTATTGGAAAAACTGTAATTGTTTGATTTTAAACTCCTGGAGGATTAACACATTTATACACTACTGTTCACTAAGTATTCAGGATTTTATATAAAGTTTTTTTTACAGAATACATTAGCTATTTTAGTCATTATCCCGTTTTTACGGTTCATTTATTTATATTTATTTTTACAAAATCTATAACCTAAATTATTAATTCATATAGATGTAATTGGTTAATTTTTAATTCTTAAATTTTTAATGTATTGGTCTTACATAAACTATTCCTTATTATTGATTTTATTGTTATTGTCCAATATAAAATAAATAACCCTTAAATTTAAGTTGGTAATGAAATTACTAGATTTCATTACTTCCTGTTTATAATCCATTGTTTTAAACTATGTTTGGGCTGTGTTCCATATATCATTTCTCATGAAGCTTTCAACCCTTTCTTTAAAATTGTTAATTCTCATTATAAACACCTGCAAATGTTGCTAAATAATTATTGAAATAGATATTAATTTATATTATTTCAGGTTTGACGTTTAAATGGAATTTTATTTCTGCTGAAATTCATATGGCTGTGTTCAGATCAATATGGAACTGATTGACATTAGTGTAAATCTGGAACTTGTTGTGCAGGTAACTTTTAATACTTATTTAAATAATGTTGTGTTTAGAATTTCTATTCATAATTCTTTTATTAATCAATCATATTGATATCTGATATTATATTCATGCATATTTCCTTCTTTCTATTGATTTCATATCTGAATTGACAGTAACTTTTATAAAATGGTTGTGTCTACTGATACACCTTCCTGAATAATAGATACCTTTTTTTATGTTTATTTATATACAATTGTTTCTAGAACTAGTAGATTAGTTCAATATATATATATATATATATATATATATATATATATATATATAAATATATATATATATATATATATATATATATATATAAATATATATATATATATATATATATATATATTATAATTGATTATATGTTTTATTTATTTATTTAATACAGTATTATTTAATATAGTATTTGTTTTACCTCGGCTAGCTCAAGATGTTAATTTTTTATTAACTGTTATATTTATATTTATTTATCTCAGTCGGAAGTATGAGACTCCTCCCTTTGAGTTCAGGATGCATTAATACCAGTGATTGACAAATTTAATTCAAACCTCACCTTTTTCCTTTTAAAATTATTTTTTTGAAAATTAATTTCTGAAGATTCTCCTATATAAAATTATTGAAATATGTTGACAATAGAAAATTTTCTGATGGATGTGATGAGAATAAAATACCAACACTCAAATGTAAACAATTTAATAAATTATTATGAAAATTTGCAATAAGATTTAAACATTGAAAATTGTGTTTTTGTTCCACCCTATATCAGATACATTTCTCGGTATAAGAATGTTCCTATCAGTGCGTCGGCGCATAAATCTGAACGCATGCGCTGTTATAATTGAAACGATAGGAGGATACTCTCCCCTCTATAAGAAATAGCTTTACTGTTAAACACACTACCAGCGCGTCTATAATGATGAAACAATTTTAATGATATAAACTTTAAATAATCAATTACATATAAGTATACTTAGTTAAAGTTATGTGAGTGAGTTGAAAGTGAAGACAGTAATAGGCAAATAGTTATTCATGCTGAAGATAAAAGAAAGAATGAGAGGTTATGTGAAAATTCATGATGCTCGTGAACATATACAGTGAATTATATTATATCAAGTAAGTACAAATATTATTATTAACTAAAACTGTTTAATTCTCAATTGAGATAAAATTATGATGCATCATATGATAAATGTTCTTGGCCATTTAATGAATTTATTCAATTTGAACGTTCTGATAAATTTTTAATGTTCACTTTCTTTATAAAGAATTATATGGAATTCCAATGAATGTAATTGTAAAGACACAGACCTTAATATTGAATTCTCTGCCGGGCTGCAACTCGCATCTCCAAATTCTTGTAGATATCTCTCAGGAGATATTCACTTTCTACACTTCTTCATCCTTACACAGGATTATAAACAATAGTTAAATGCTTTGATTTACCTTTGATTGTGTTTTTTAACATTTATACCAATTTCTGATAAATTTTTAAACAAAGAGTCTCTCTATCGACGCTTCCTCTCCATCACCCGAAAACTCTGTCCTCTTGTTTTCAAAATCAACAACCTCCTCGCTTGATTAATCCAAAGCTCACTTATCTGTTATTTTGAATAAAAAATTGTCATTTCAAAGTGTTTTAGTTCTAAATCTGAATTATTTAATTTAATTGTTCTGGAGGATATTCACACTAGTTCATTATTATTTCTATTGTATTAAGGAATATATATCATGTCCTTTTTTCATAATACACATTTACATATAAACATGTTGTTTAGATATTTTTATAAATCATTATTTTTACAAAAACTACAACCTAAATTATTAATTTACCTTTATGTAATTGATCCTTTTTTTTAATTTCACCCAAATAGACAGCATTACATTCTGGACATTTGAGTTTATATATACCTATTAAAGAAGTCAGGTATATATAAGCTCAAATGTCCCGAATGTAATGCTGTCTATTTGGGTCAGACCCTTAGGAATTTTGAAATACGATACAGTGAGCACTTACGAGCATACAGATTAAAACAACCAGATAAATCCCACTACTTAAAACATCTACTTGACACCAATCATTCATTGACCCCTAACACAAAACTAGAAGTACTGCATATTTGTGAGAAGAAACAAGAACTGGATTTCCTTGAAGAACTGGAAATTAGAAGACATTTAAGAAACCCACAATATGAAGTTGTCAATGAACAGTTAAATCTAGGGAATTCTCCACTAATAAACTGTCTTCTTAAGTGATAATTGTAAAGATCAGCAGATATAGTTTTCCTGGTTTTCTATATCATTGCACAGTTATACTGATCTTAATTGGAAAAATGATATCCAGGTCTATAAACATATATTAAGCCAATCACAAGTTAGGTTACTTCTTGGTCTAGCCAAAAATAACTACTAAACATCAGGTAGGCATAAAGTGAAATGTAACTTCTGTCATTCAGACGATGATATTGATTTATCGAAACAATTGTCAATTTTTTAGAATTTTCAATAACTTTTATTATATTGTGGAATTAACTAGACACCGTAAGTTTCATTTAAAAACACTAAGTTAATAAAATGTTTTAATTAGAAAATTTTAATTACATATGGGTTTTTACTGCATTTATCCATTTTTGACGTTTTAAGGTTATCCACGCAGTGTTCAATGGACTTTCGGGGAAACTATGAAATTTCAACTACGTAGTATTTTTATACAGTATATTTGAACAGCTATGAATACAGAAAGATATACTTTTGATGACGACGTCACAAACATTTAATGTCAGTTTTAAAAAATGAACATTTAAAAACGCTGATTATACAAAACTACTGATACTACTAATAGTGTTTACATCACATTGTTTGTGTTTTTTTCACGGCAGATGGCATAAACGTCATCTTTCTCGGTTCCTATAGCACTGAAATCTTATTTTTAGATGCATATGATAACTACGTCACTAAAAACTGTTGGTTGTTATATCCGAAGTCGTACTAAACGGACTACACTACATGTATATATTAGGTTTGTTCCAAGTTCATGGAAAACCATTCAGCAACGGTCACGCTCATGCGCAGTACTAAAAAAGTGTTCCAACTAAAAATTGACGGTTCATCGGATGGTTTTGATGGCGTTCCATCTGATTTTGTGACCGTTTGCGAACGGTTTTGAAACGATCATTTCGGTACCTGGTCGTGAGCTGAAACTGAATTGACTGACTTGCGCACTATTCTGTATTCTGTACATGTACAGCCTGTTATCGTTTAACCTAATATTCGAAATTGTTATTGTTTTATAAACATTTTTATTTTCAATAAATCAAACAAATATTTAATAATGTTAGAAGTCGGAGATGGTGATTTTATGTCAGATATTTCGAATGAAGATGATTTAGAGTTATAATTAAATAATCCCAGAATCAAAAATGAAAATAATTTAGGAACCTATGTTTATTTGTTTGTTGTATTGTACAGAGAACAGGGGTTACCGATGCAATCCAGCGAATAACATATCTAGAGTGGAACTGGGCTGGACATGTTGCAAGAATGACCAACGAAAGATGGACCAAAAAGATTATAGAGTGGAGACCTAGGCAAGATGCGTTCAGGAACAGAGGTCGTCCGCCGACCCGGTGGACGGATGACATAAAAAGAGTAACACCAAATTGGATCCAGGATGCCCAGGATCGAAATAAATGGAGATCGTTAACGGAGGTCTATATTCAGCAGTGGACGAGACAGGCTGATGATGATGATGATTGTACAGCTGAACCATGATGTAGGTTAAGGTGATGTTAAAGACTCTGATGATGAAGACGAAGATATAATAAATATTAGAGAGATAATTGCAAATACTTTGCCATTCTGAAATAGTATTTTCAATTTGACACTTCAATGTATGAATGTGAATATTTTCAAAAATAAACCATGAAGTTATTTTTTATTATTTACATTTGTTTTGAACTGAACAACACATTATTCATAAACAGGTACAAAGGTTTGTGATTGAAATATATGGTGTAAAAGAAAAGGAACAGAAAATATAATTTAGTTTCAACAAAAATTCCTCTCTCAATACTGGTTTTACAATTTATCTTAGGTAAGACAAAATATGATATATCTGCAACTTTTGTCGTTTATATTTTTTTAGTTATTAAATTTGAATTTCACCTTAAACATTTTTCAGATTCTTAACATCAACTTTTATCTATGAAACTATTCATCCAGTGAACAGTTATTAAAACCGTTCCAACTTCAAATTTTCGGGATCGTTTTCGAACGGTGTAAAGTCTGGACATGCGCACAAAAACAGTCCAAACAGTTTCTGAATCGTTTCGTGACGATCTCAAAATCGTCGGTTGGAACAAACCTATTATTTATGCTTAAATCATCGTTCAAATGATCCCCGTATAAATAAATTCTGGTACATACTACCTATATTGTTTTCCACCAAACTGTTGATTGCTCGTATCGATTGGAGCGAATCAATTAACAGCCGAATAATTGTATTGGTGATTCTATAGTAACATTGTCGGAGAACAAACTTAATTTTCGGTATCAATTAGTAGATAGTCATGTATAGGAATTATTCACTGAATATTAGAATGTGAATAATTTATTGCAGCAGATAAACCAGGTTTAAAATAAAATTTACTAAATTCAATCGATATATGACAATGAATAACAAACTGGTGAAGCTTATAGAAACATATAGAGGGTGTTTAATAAATAATTAGAAATATCTTCCCTGTTGAATAATGAGCTCAAAATATTAAGATTTAACTCAAATCACTTAGATAAGGCTCTTTACTGAGTTGCAGGGTAATTAATTTAAAAATTTAAAAACTATTTATGCCCAGTACTTTGAAACTATTTGAGGTATCGTGGTCATACTTGGCGGGAAGTGTAAGGTACTTTGCACCCAACCATTTCTAGCATTCCGAAATTCTACGGCGGAATTGCCATATTAGCAAAGATTTTGTATTATCCAACAATCTCTATATATAATTTAGTAGGGTATAGAGTACCTACACTTTCCGACAAGTATACGTGAAATAGTTTTAAAGTACTGAGTACAAATAGTTTTTAAATTTTTAAGTAACTTTAAAATAACACTCTGTAACTCAGTAAGGAGCCACATTTTATCTATGCGATTTAGGTTAAATCTTAGTAATTGTTACCTATTGCAGGTACATTGATAATTAATGCACTGTATTTCCAGTTGGTAGATTGTTTATAAAAAAAAAACGAAGTCGGACATTATTGATATATTTACAGAACTATACACAAAGTACTTGTTATACACTTATTATAATTTTACACTGTTTCTTTTCGTTGCGAGAATGTTCTACCAATAACTTACTAACATACGCGTCTACTAATTTAGTTGCCGAGAGCGGAAATAAAACACTTGCGTTATTTCAGTAAGGGTACTAAGATAGAATTGAGCTGACCCGATTCACTAGAAGAAGCATTCAAGACTGTTGTTTGAGATAAGATATCTTTCAGAAGAAGACTCGTAAGCCCCCCTCAAACTAGAAATACGGAATTCCATTTTTTCTGGAATTCCCAAAATCGGTCATGGGTGCAAATTATAAAGGAAATGTTCAATAGATATTTGCTGCCCAAAACCCTTTTCAGATAATGCTATAAATAAAATGGAATAGATATTTTTACAAATGGCTTACTGAAATTCTTATTACTAAGGATATTTTTGAAACCTCAGTAGAATTTTAAATGCATAACAAAAGGTATTCAGTGCGAACAATAGTTTTCGGAATACAAACAGGGTAGTAATCTCCTTCAGTCAGAACAAATGTTTTGTAAATTCTATGCAACATAGAATTTTACAATTCGAATCATCTTCTCGAACAATAGTTTTAGCTCAAAATTCAACATTCAAAATATTTCTAATTCGTAATGAAACACACTGTATATAAGCTTACCAAATATATAATTCTTATTTCTGTAGACTATATAGTTTTGGAATGTGAATGAATCATAACCTAACCTAACCATGAAGGTCAGAGTCAATTTTTTTCTCAATTGGATATGTTTTAGACCTTGTTGATTCTCAATCCGTTTATACCTAAGCTCTAGCAGTTACCCTTCGTTCGTCGAAGCTTAAAACGGACGGACGCACGGAGAAAGCCAGGATATAAGACTTCGATTTTTCGTCAACTTAGTCAACTCGTGTTTAAAAGCTAAAAGAACAAATAATTATCATCTATTGAATTTACGAAACCATTGAAATCATATTCTATCAAATTATTTTGATAATCATTTGGTATGCACTAATGTGTACGAGTGATGTTCAGAGACTTTAGTAACTTATTTTTCAGTTTCGGTAGCTGCAAAATTAAATTTGGAGTGCGAGAAATAGCCCAACTTATGAAAATATATGTTGATGAAAAATCGATTACTAAACTCCCACTATGCAAATAAATATTACAGTTATGTTAACTCAATATCACATTGTGATAATGTTCTTCCTTTTTTTCCTCTTGTTTTCATCACATGCACATCTATCTATACAACCGCTTATGCCCAGCTTGTGGCTGTTAACTTTTGTGATGTTTCAACTTAACTTCTCAGCGATGTTAAAGCGCTGCCTTTTTACATTCCTGAGATGTTACTAGAACTTCCTCAAAAGGAAGTCTTTATATCGAAATAAAAACAACATTTCTGTTATATTCTGAAATGGCTTTTAACATCTTGTCGATGTTAATGCAATGTCTAAAAAATAACATCGTATCAATGATCTAAAAGCGACATTTCACAAACAATACAGTGTATCCTCTTAGACTCTTAGATGTTGTATGGACATTACTTAAACCTCTAAATAATATATGAAATTGACTGTCTCGACCCTTACTTCGTGGAATATGCTCATATTAGTGTTTTTAAGTGAAACTCAAGGTCTCTACTTAATTCCACAATATAATACAAGTTATTGAAAATTCTAAAAAATTGACAATTGTTTCGATAAATCAATATCATCGTCAGAATGACAGAAGTTACATTTCATTATATGCCTACCTGATGTTTAGTAGTTATTTTTGGCTAGACCAAGAAGTAACCTAACTTGTGATTGGCTTAATATATGTTTATAGAAAAAAGAAGAAGATGTGATATTACAAATATTGAAGCTTAGATATTATTAGCCCTATGGTGATATCATGGATATCATTTTTCCAATTAAGATCAGTATAACTGTGCAATGATATAGAAAACCAGGAAAACTATATCTGCTGATCTTTACAATTATCACTTAAGAAGACAGTTTATGTAAAAACAAAAATACCACTATTAAAGAAGTCAGGTATATATATAAACTCAAATGTCCAGTATGTAATGCTGTCTATTTGGGTCAGACCCTTAGGAATTTTAAAATACGACACAGTGAGCACTTACGAGCATACAGATTAAAACAACCAGATAAATCCCACTACGCAAAACATCTACTTGATACCAATCATTCATTGACACCTAACACAGAACTAGAAGTACTGCATATTTGTGAAAAGAAACAAGAACTGGATTTCCTTGAAGAACTGGAAATTAGAAGACATTTAAGAAACCCACAATATGAAGTTGTCAATTAACAGTTAAATCTAGGGAATTCTCCACTAATAAACTGTCTTCTTGAGTGATAATTGTAAAGATCAGCAGATATAGTTTTCCTGGTTTTCTATATCATTGCACAGTAATACTGATCTTCATTGGAAAAATGATATCCAGGATATCACCATAGGGCTAATAATATCTAAGCTTCAATATTTGTAATATCACATCTTCTTCTTTTTTCTATAAACATATATTAAGCCAATCACAAGTTAGGTTACTTCTTGGTCTAGCTGTCATTCTGACGATGATATTGATTTATCGAAACAATTGTTAATTTTTTATAATTTTCAATAACTTGTATTATATTGTGGAATTAACTAGAGACCTTGATTTTCTAAATAATATATCTCGAACATTCTAGATGAAGTGGGCGCGTTATAGCAGAAAGAAATGACCAGACTTATGGAGTAACTAAATATGTATCAGCATCCATCCACGTGTTCCAAAAAAAACATCACATCGAAGTTCGCTTCTGTAAATAAAGTGCTACGATAAACTTCCAATTCACTGAAGGTCTTATGTAAAAGCACTTAATAAACTACAATGTCATCAAATTTGTTTTGCTCGCAACTCAAATACAGAAAAGACAATAGGACAATAATTTCCATGTCAATTTGTTTGTATTATCTATCAGTTTTCTCATAAATTCTCAGCGTGAAAGCAACCTTCGATAGGATTTTGTCGTAACGTACAACGTAAACATAAAAGTAGGACAAAATAGGAATTTCGCAGTGTTTTCTGAATTGATATAAATACGGGGTAAATACGGGATATAAATAGTTAGAGAAACATTAATCAAGATCATTTCGATTTGTATAGTTCATGCGACAATTAGATACGTAAAAGCTCATAATAAATGCATGGACCGAATTATTATTTTTTTCAAATGCATCCAGTGGAGTGGCGTATTGACTCTTTGGGTACCTTTTATAGTCATTCAAGATCAAAGAACAATGTCAGTATGCAATATCAGTTCAAAAACCTCTTGACGAGGTGACGCATGTACACCCCTTATAAAAGATGTGATATCAAATAATATGATGTACAGGGTGACGCAAGTACGATATCTACTCATAATCTTTTCAAAATAAAGAAAGCTATGGCCACATATTCACAAATTATTCCTTATTAACTAGAAAGTTTTAAATAACTGATGTACTTGCGTTCAGCCCTGTTTAAATAATGTTAATGTTTGTTTGTGTTCTTCCCAGATTCATTTTAATGCATTTTGTTTTTCAACCGGACTTACTGTTGTGCGTTCTGATAGTATAATTCGGATATGGTCCTTTCTTTCTAATTTGTTTTAATAGTATAAATCGGATGGGGCCCTTTCTTTGTTGTGTGTTTTGATAGTACGTATAAATCGGATGGAACCTTTATGTATTGTATATTGGAAGTATTAATTGAATGAAGCATTTTCTATACATTGTATTTTTGGTAGTATGAACTTAGTGGACCCTAATTCGCACATCTGTCTA
This sequence comes from Galeruca laticollis, assembly GCA_963921935.1. Classification (NCBI taxonomy): domain Eukaryota; kingdom Metazoa; phylum Arthropoda; class Insecta; order Coleoptera; family Chrysomelidae; genus Galeruca; species Galeruca laticollis. The sequence goes on along the minus strand of OY998179.1, from coordinate 50,099,369 downwards.
ACATATATACAGAAATTTTATTGACTTTTGGGAACATTTAAAAAAAGAAAAAAGTCAACTTCAAACAAACACTAACCATATTGGAACAAGGCTGAACGCAAGTACATCAATTATTTGAAACTTTCAAAATAATAAGGAATAAAGTGTGAATATGTAGCTATAGTTTACTTATATTTTAAAAAGATTATAAGTAGATATAGTACTTGTCACCCTTTACATCGTATGATTTGATATCACATCCTTTGATAAGGGATATACTTGCGTCAGCTATTTTTACCTCATCAAGAGGTTTTTGGGCTGATATCAGTACGTTTTGTACATATTTTAAATTCAATTCTCATATGCTTAAGAAAAGTATAATTGGTTAGAGGTATGCAGTATTTAACACGTTAACTGCCACCTGAGCATCTGGTTGCCAACTAGCATGGTTCTTACAATGCCGAGCGAACTATACGGCGTACTACGAAAATGTCTCAATGTTTTGTTTGAGTATAAACCAATCAAATGTCATCATAATCCCCCCTATAATGCGTCAACCGCGTGGAATTTCAAGGTGAGAAAGCGAGTTGACCGTTTGTTTAGTCTGTTTGGGGCCGAGTTTGCATGCGGTTTAGTAGTTTTACAACCAATAAGCGTGTTCAGTTTATTTTAATGTAGTTTTTTACTACAAAGTTGTATTCGTAGTAATTTGTCTATCATATTACCATATTCTTTGGGTAAGTAAGCGATTTTTAACTATTTTATCACTCGATAATACGTTTTATTTTTGTTTTTAGTAGTTTCAATGAATATGGAATCGAATAAGAGGCCATTGAGTGGCCAAGAACTATTGGAAGGAGCTGAAAAAATTCAGAAAGCAGCGAAGTCGACGCGTATTTTGAAAGTGAGGATATCGTCAGAGATCCGGACTTTCAGGACCATTCTTCCCGCTTTTCAGAAGACGTTCAATCCGAAGAAGAGTTCAATGATGATGTTGCTAATGATAATCCATTAAATACTTTGACAGTAATATCTGAATGGAAAGAAGTAACTGGAAATAATCAAGAATTCTTTGCATTTATAGAAAATGAAGAAATAAACCCAAACTTAGTTACAAGTGATTTTACAGAATTAAATGCTTATTCCGTGGTCGTAACGGAAGAGTTCTTAAAAACAATGGTTATAGAAACAAATCGAAATGCACAACATGTATTACCAAAATTAGGTAGACCAAAGTTCAAAAGCCGACAGTAACTGTAGCGGAAATTTCTCGGTATTGTGCTTTATATGGGTTTGGTGCGTCACCCGACGATTGAGACTTACTGGAGTATTCGTCCTATATATAAGAATATCCTCATTCCAAAAATAATGCCAAGAAGAGATTTCGAGCTCTTCTACGCTTTTGGAATTTTTCAAATAATGAAGACAGTAGACAGTATATTCCTGGAAAAAGCCATAAATATGACATCAAGCTTTTTAAGATGTGCGATCAAAAAGAATATACTTACTCATTTTCTGTTTATCAAGGCAAAGGGACAGTTCAGGAAGGGTCTCTCCCAACAAGTACGTGATGAAGCTATGTAAAGAATATTTGGATAAAGGAAGGGTCGCCGTAAACGACAACTTCCATACTAGCATTCCTCTTGCAAAGCAACTTTTAAGTCGAAAAACTCACTCCGTTGGGACCCTAAGAAAAAACAAAAAAGGTTTACCTCAAGAAGTTGGGTCAGCAAACTATAAAAAGGTGTAATATCAGGTAGAGAAAATGAAGACTGAATCGCCGTCTCTAAATGGAAAGATAAGAGAGATGTTTTAATGCTTTCTACTTGTCACACTTTGGACGTGGTAAATACAGGAAACCTAAACAGAAAGCGTGGAGAGGTACGAAAACCTCAATGCATTAATGATTTATATTTTTTTTTTATCCATTTTCTATCCTTAGGATATAAGCCTCTTTCAAATTCGTCCATCGGCTTCGATCTTGCGCAACTCGATACCAGTTCAGGCCAGCGACCTTCTTTATCTCGTCGTACCATCTTTGCTGGGGTCTTCCAACACTCCTCCTCTCTGCCCAAGGTCTCCATCTGGTGACATACTCGCTCCAGTTTTCCGTATGCCTGGCCACGTGCCCTGCCCATTGCCATTTTAGGGAACCAATTCTTTTTATTATATCGAAGACTTTGGTTTTTTCTCGTATCCAAGTATTTGTTTTATGGTCTCTCAGGGAAATTCACAAAATAGGTCTTTCTATGGCTCTCTGATGTACTTCCAATTTATGTTTTATCTTCTTGGTTATTACCCAGGTCTCACAACCATACGTGACAACAGGCAGTATACACTCGTTATAGACTTTTGTTTTCAAATTCATTGGAATATTCATGCTGAAGATGTACTTTAATTTGCCGTAGACTGCCCATCCCAGTCTAATTGTTCTATCAATCTCCATCTCTTCATTTTGTTTGCCTGGTGTTATAACTTGGCCCAGGTATATGTATGTTTCCGTCCTTTTTATTGTGCTGTCAAGAATCGGTATTGTATCGTCTGCATCTGGTATATTTGTCATAAACTGGGTCTTTGTGTTGTTCATGTGTAATCCTACTTTTGCAGCCTCATTTTGTAGTTCTTCCAACATGTCTATCAATTCCTGTTTATCTTTTGCAAACAGTACAACATCGTCAGCAAATCTCAGATTGTGTAAGCGTTCACCATGTACGTTCAATCCTTTGTTTTCCCACTGTAGCTTCTTAAAAATATCCTCGAGAACTAAAGTGAATAGCTTTGGAGATATAATGTCTCCTTGCCGAACTCCTCTCCTTACGTTTATTTTGTCAGATGATTCGTGAAGTCTTATCGACATTGAAGAATTTCTATGGATGTTTTCGATGAGGTTTATATAACGTTGATCTACTCTAGCATTTCTCAATGATTTTATTATTGCCCAGATTTCTACTGTGTCGAAAGCTTTTCGGAAATCGACAAAAGCCATCCATAGGCTTATGTTATATTCTGTAGCTTTGTCGATCATCTGCCTTACGGTGTGTAGATGTTCTGTCGTACTATAATGGCTTCGGAACCCAGCCTGTTCCTTTGGTTGGTAATCCTCGAGTTTTCGTTCTAGTCTGTTTGTAATGATTCTGGTGGATAATTTATATATCTGTTATAGTAAGCTTATCGGCCGGTAGTTTTCGAGGTCAGCTGGGTCACCTTTCTTGTAGATCAGAACAACTACAGCATTCTCCCAACTTTTGGGTATATACTCTTCTGTTAGACACTCATTGAATAGTTTTAGTAGTTCTTGTCTCGTCTTGATATCGCTTTCCTTAAGCACTTCAGGCAGAATGTTGTCTTCTCCCGCTGCTTTGCCATTTTTCATCTGGGATAGCGCTTTCTCTAGTTCTTCCATATTTATCTCGGGCATTTCTTCTGAGTTGACATTTACTATTAGAATTTTGTCCTCTACTGTCGTTATCTTTGGTATTTTAGATTCGTACAGGTCTCTATAGAAAGATTCCACAACTTTTAATATCTGCTTTCTGTCTTCCACTATGTTGTTTTTCGCATCATTGATATTTGTTATCTCTTTCTTAGGTGTGTTGCGTCTTTTAAATATATTTAGTCCCTTATTCTGTTCTAATAGGGATTGTACTTGTTTCGTTTGATATTTTAGTATGTCCTGTTTCGCCATTTTTCTCGCTGTTTTGTTGATTTCTGTGTACTCAATAGTGTCCCTTTTACCCTCTGTTATCAATTTTGTTCTTTTCTCTAGGAGGTGTTTTGTCTCCATCGACAGTTTATCCGGCGTTTTCTCTAAGGGGCCTATTATCTGATCGGCTGTTTCTTTTATAATTTTTGTTATTCTCCTATTTCTATCATCCAGGGACTCTCTTGTTTCTTCTGGGTTTTTAGAAAAAATTTCATTCAGCTTTTGTTTGTATTTTTCTTTTTTTTCCGCTATATTTTCCCTACTTCCCCTCTTTATCGTTTGTTTCATCTTCCGTTTTCTTTCCATTTTTGTGTTTATGAGTAGTTTACATCCCACCATCCCGTGATCACTGCCGGTACTGAACTGATTGACTACATCTACGTCTTGAATTATGTGTTTATGGCGGGAGATTATAAAGTCAATCTCATTTTTGGTTTGTCCATCTGGGCTATTCCATGTCCATTTGCGGCTCTCTTTCTTTTGAAAGAAAGTGTTCATTAGATAAAGTCCTTCTCTTTTTAGAAAGTTTGCCAACATGTTTCTCCTTTCATTTCTGGTGCCAAACTGTCCTATGTGTGTTTCCGTTGGTTCTGCTCTCCTGCCTATTTTTGCATTGAAGTCCCCACCCAGAACAGTGTGCGTTGCTGGGTTCTCTTTTATTGCTCTTGATATGTCTTCGTATACAGATTCCATTTCGTCATTATCATGTGAAGAAGTTGGAAGATAAGCTTGTATATATTTTAGTGTTATATTTATATTTATGTTGAGCACGATATATATTACTTTGCCAGTTATTGTTTTTAGGATTTTCAAGTTTGTCGATAGTTTCTTAAGCTAAGCCTACAATGTCCCAGTTTATTTTCTCCAATTCGTACTCTAACTCAACCAGACGTTCCTTTGTTCTGATTGATCTAGCTACCTCTACCCACCTGGGGTACACTATTTCGTTTTGAAGTCGACATATTAAGTTGAAAGGTTTTGGCAATTAAAACACCACGCTTGCCGGGCGTCTTGGTGAGCTTTTGTGATCTCTCTCTCTCTCGCGTTTGTCCATCTGCTGTAGATCCGCCACCGGGGTTGGTTACCCGATATTGAATCTCCAGAGTTGGTTCACCAGGGTCTACCGACGTGGAGGTGCGAGCAGGAATTGATAGGAGAGGCTGTAAGAGACGCTTCACTACCCTTTAGACCCCATCAATGATTATAACGCCGAAAAAGCGGGAATTGATTTGTCCATCCAATTGGCCGCATATTCTTCTCCTGTCCGAAAATCGGTTCGATGGTACCACAAAGTTACCATCGAATTATTGATGGGAACATCTGTAGTTAATGCCTTAGTCGTATACAAAGCGGTGTATCAAACATCAAAAATGTATGTTACAAAATTTCGGGAAGCTTTGATGGAGTTAGTTTTGGAAATTTACCGTGAAGGCGAATTTCCACAACAGGATAAGAAGCGGAAAAAAATCCAGCACGAAATGAAAGAGACTGAAGAGAAGTGCAAAAGGAATAGAAAAGTTAGAAAAAGATGTACTGAGATGATATGCTCAGTAAGGAATAAAATATAAAGATAAAAATTATAGATTAGAAAATATCGCTAGATATCAATAACCTTTAAATAACATATGACAAACAAATTAAGTTTTCTCTAGAACATTCAATCAGAATATGAACAAGAAATGTTCAGATGGTAGGTCATAATAGACTGCAAATTATAATTACAAAATTCAATTTGATTAGCACAGACTATCAAAGGTATAAAGTCTTGTAGTAAAATTTCTTTTGAAAGACTAAGTTGATTTTAAGCTTAAAGTTTCAAGATATTTGACTAGTTCATAAAAGTTAAGGAAATACATTATATTATAAAAAAAATTTGTCAGACACATAAAAAATCAAAAAGGAGCCATGTTTCTGTCTATAGAATTCTCCGGAAATTCGATAATTGACTTTAGAATTTCAAGGAAAGATAGATGTAAACCTTTAGTCAAAACATGTATTGGAATATTTCAGACTAAGATACTTGGTTTTATTCAGTTTAATGAAATTTTATGCAATTGAAATATGACTCTCCAAAATTTTCATATAGTTTCTAATTTACAACAAAATTTAGTGATAATGAAATGAAAATTATATGTGGAATAGAATTATGAAATTTTATATAGCGTATGTAGAATAGACAAGCATATAAATAATATTGAATTTATTAGATACTATAAAAAAATAATCATTTTCTCAATTATATTTTCTCTAAATTTCATCAATTCTATGTATTTACAAAAATATCAAATTAATTTCATAGTAATATAATCATGAAGACAAATAAAAAAAACAAATAAGTCATATTAATAATAAATGCAAATCATCAATAAAATAATTCAACGCCATATGTAACCTGTGACAGAATTTTAACAAGAAACAAAGCTCGACTAATTAAGTTGACGCAAGCCGTAATATTAGACACGGAAAATATTTATTTGTTTGGGAAATGAGACAGAATGTAAATTAGGATAACAAAAGACAGTGATATGTTTTACAAACATTTAAAATTGAATTGTATAAAATTATATAAAACGTAATAAAACAATACTCAATGATTTTAATTTTGAAAGGGACATAAATTTATAGAAATCTGTAATTTGTATGCAATGTCAATGATAAAGAAATTGAGATATGAAGACAAGGATACCAACTAACAATGCAATGATTAATAACAAATGATGCGAATAAAATCAATAAAAAAGAAACCTATTGAAATGTTATGTTTAAAAATGTGCTGAATGGAAAATGAACATAAAATGAATTGTATGCGTATATGCTTTATACTATTATTTTTGTTGTAAGAATTGAGATTTATCTAAATTACTGCTGACCAATCAGAAGATTTTGATAATATTAAATAATGAAAAAGACAATTATAAACAATGATAATAAATAATTAAGGAACATTGAAAGCGGGAACTTCCGGTCAACAACAAAGGGTTGTGGATAAAAAAGGAAACGATAGAAAAGAGTGGAGAAGCGAAGCGAAAGGGTAACATCTCTGTGTAAGGCTTAATAAAAAGTGTTTAATATCATTAAATAAGTACGTTATAAAGTAAGGGTGATAAAGTGCATACTCCGTAATCTCTATAAATGGTTTTTCCTGAAGGAGACGAATAATTTATTGAGTTATCTGGAAGAAATCAGTTGCTGCCAATGGATGCGTGAAGCGTCTAACTGCGGACATATTGCGAGAAGCAATTTCACATAAGGTTGGTGATATTTAAATATTTTGGATCCAAAATAATTAAACAAAACTTTAATAATAAAATGGAAAATGATCATTATAAATTAATAAAAACATTCAAATGAATTCGAGGCTAATGAAAAATTAAAAGGAATCAAGCGTAAAGAATAAACTATATAAGTGACATTTTAAAATGATAGTAGTATAAGAATTATAAACTCACTTGATATTTTATTGTATAAATGTAACTCGCATGTATGTCTCTAGTTGATAAGAAATTGAACCTTTTAATAATTAAAAAAAAATTACTATTTCACACACTCATATCCTATCAATATTAAGATTGTAAAATGATTGTATGAACTTTAAAACCGATTCACCACAATGCATTTTGCTTAAAAGACATATTTCAATAAGAAATCTAGATACATTATTTCTTTTCCACATAAAGAAAAGGAATGCTATGAGCAGATGTTTAAAAACATTTCAAAGTTGAAACGATATGGAGATTTATGCAAATTGGTTTTCATAGGCGTCGCATAGTTTAACATTTGTAAACATTTGTAAATATAAATTTTAATCTAATAATTATTTAGTAAACATAATTTGTTTCATTGCACAACCATCTAATTTCCGTTTTGAAACTAATCGCCCTGGGACGAGTTTATGTTTCCACAAATATTTTAAGGAAAGGAAATTTGAGATAGAGGTAAGAAATTAAATTAATTATTCATATGAGCAAACATCTTAACTATGAAATATTGATAATAAATAACCAATTAAATTTGGCGTTCAACAATTATGAAAATTACAATTAAATAAAGGTTTTGGTAGCAAATAAATAAGAACACTCAATTTCATCATAAATAGAAAGTTAAAACTAAAACAAATAAATCATATCAAACTAAATTATTATAGTACATACTGTTAGAAGAATCTAGAAAGTAGCAGCAGAGACTTCTGCATCAATTTAATATAGCTGCAAAAAAGTTTAGCATGATAATCCAGCAAGAAAAAAGCATCAAATACCTGGGAATAATAATGCACAGTTATGGAGATACAGAAGCGGAAGTAGCCCAACAAAGCCAACAGAATAGCAGGATGTCTTAAACACACTATCTTGCGAAATCAACATTTACGGACAGAAACAAAGGCCAGGATTTATAAGACAGTAGGGAAGCCAATTATGAACTACACTGCGGAAACAAGACCTGATACAACAAGGACAAAAAAACTGAAAAAACACTATGGGACAGACAACGTAGCATAGACCTCGGGAAAAACTGTAATATAGAGAACATAAATGAATGGACACTGAAAAGGAAAAAGGAATGGTATAGCCATTTAAGTAGAATGGGAGAAAGAATACTGGTAAAGATTGCACGAGACAGATCCCAAACGGCCGAAGGAATATTGGTAGGGCAAGGAAGAGATGGAGTGATAACCTGGATATATAGTGAGGAGGCACCCGAAGACGGAACAGGCACGAGCTTAATAGGAGCCATTCACTTTTTGGACCTTCATTGTGAGTGAGTGCCTTTCGTTATAACGTATGACTAAAACTGGTTCCGTTACTAACAGCAACATTTTAGAGTCCTCAACCATTTGTTATTAATTACCTCATTATTGTGTCGTCAAAGCAACCAGCTTAACTACAAAATTAAGGATTATTTTTGATGGTAGTTGTCCATCCAGTTCAGGGTTTTCATTAAATGACCTCCAATATCAGGGACTAAGATTCGAAATGATATTTTTGACATACTGATAAGGTTTCGACAATAAACCTGGTCACTGCATCAGATACTAGTGAGATGTACGAATGATGAAATTGAACCTTGATCATCGATCATTACAACGAATACCGTGGCGAGACAATCCCAATTCTAGTATATCAGTGTATGAAGTAAATACTGTAACCTATGGGACAACATCAGCCCCCCTTACATCAATTAGCATTAGAAAATATCGACCAATTTCCACAAGCGTCCTGTGAGACTTTTACATCGATGACTTCTAACAAAATTTGATAATTTAGAAGATCTTCAAAAAGTATGCCACGAAATATTCTCTGTTTTACAATCAGCCAATTTTAGATTACTTAAATGGATTTGAAATGAGCCTAGTGTCCTCAATTCACATTTTGATTTGGATACTCTATGTGGTGTCGTAAATTTTGGGAATAACGAATCTGTCAAAATAATAATTTTTATAGTGCATTCGTGCATATTCTGATAAGGGCTTATTTTCTGTTTCAAGTAAGTATTTTAATAAATAAATTCATTCAGTAAGATAATCTAAAACAACAATAACTTACCTACTAATAATGACTTCATTTAAAAGCCAAAAAGATTAGTTTCCTATTTTTATGAAATATCTTTGAGGTAAAAATCACAACAAACTACTAATACTTATTCATAATAAGCTAAGGTTTAATCTGTGTTGTTTAAAATCTTATTGCAATTTTGCGTTTAAACTTCAAATAAGGATTACAAGCTTCATAACATCTTGTTGCCAATTATTTAAAGAGGCTATTGTTACAAAATAAAATATTTAAAGAATGTAAGTTACTTGATGCTTCGTTGTCGTTTTGGTACTACAAAGCTATCTTTTTTCTATGGTACAAAATTTTATTTTATTTCTAGTATGAATCCAAATTCAAGAAGGCATCGTATTGTAGCAGCAAGTCTTGGAAAAGATTTTGAATCTAATAGTCAGTGTCCTAATGCAGTAACAATTATTATTTTTGAGGGCATGACTCAAGTTTGGAATAATTCAAATACTGATTCTCAAACTCACACAGCACAAAATAACGACGTTTCGATTATTTAATCAATACGTGAATAATAATTTTTACAATGCTCAATATTTAGTGGCAAATGACCAAATCGACGAATCATTCACAAATATTATTCATGAAGTTGCCGGCATTGGAAAACATGTTTCGGTTAACAATGGTTTTTTGCCATGCTGTCCAGTTCAGCAATGCATTTTGACAGGTGATATTATAGAAAACGATAGCGATTCTGCAAACAAGAGTTTGCCAGGTGATAATGATCGCTTGATAAACCAAGTTAGTGAAATTGAACATAAAAAAAACGTCGAAGAAGAATTCTCAGGAACATTTGATAATGTCTCAGAAAAAGAAAACCAATTTTATCAAGATTAGGGGACAAACAATCTCAACACCGATCAACCAAATCATAGTAGCACAATGCAAGAAGAAGAGGAAGAGCAACATTTATTGGAAGATACCGATTACATTCCTATCGAAGAAAGAGAACCAGATAAAGGAAACGAAGCAAAGAGCAAAAAAAAGAAGGAAGAGAAAATACCCAGAACAGAGTAGACAAATAAGAAGAAGAAGGTACAACAGCGCAAAAGGAAAAGTGTATCATTATCTTATTAGAAAATCATGGAAGGCTGCTTTTGCAACTTTTTGGAGTAGTGGCTCATTTGAGGCCAGGTGTGCATTAATTCAAAGCCATGTGAAAGAAACAGTTAAATCAAGGAGCTATTCTAGCGAATCGAAACGGCAATTTAGAAGAAAGTACTTTATATCAGAAAGAGAAGTGTGCAAACAGACGTACATAAAAACTTTAAACATAAGTCAAACTAGGATAGACCTTGCTTTGGAAAAAAGAGAAAAAATAAATATATTCATGATGGCAGAGGAATGTATTCGGGAGGCAAAAATGCTGTAAGTGACTCTAAATTGAATAATGTCAGAGAATTTATTACTATTCCAAAGTACACCTCTCATTATTGTAGAAATAGAACTACATTAAATTCTTTATCGCCGAATTTAAACTTGCAAGTTTTATATAATATTTACAAAAAAAAATACCCCGACGCTTTTCCCTATCTCGTTTTAAGAAAACGTTTTACCAAGACTTCAATTCACGCTTTGAAAAGCCACAAAAATATACGTGTTTAAGATGTGATACTTATCAGGTGCAAAAAAAGGTGCAAAAGACAATGACTTAAACAGACTAGAGCAAGAGCATCAAGTTCGTCATGCTTACAAGTTACGAAAGCAAATGAAACAAGATCTCAATCTTGCAATGTCTAATCCTAATAATGAAACTTTAACTTTTGACATTCAAAAGACCCAGGCTTTGCCGCGATTGCTAACCGGCATTGTTTACTACAAAAGACCACTCAATGTACACAATTTAGGCATACACTGTGGTAGTACAGGTACAGGTTACTTTAATATTTGGCTAGAGCATGAAGCAGGGTGAGGTACTCGTGAAGTTGCTTCTTGCTTGAGGGAATATATTCTTTTGAACTTAAAAGCCAGTACCACTCATTTAATATTATGGGCAAAATCGGAACATCAAAATGGTAATTATGCTTTTACACATTGTATATAACCACCACAAACTTGAAAAAATCACTATTTAATTTTTTCAACCTGGACACACATACCTTCCTAATGATTCCGAATTTGGAGATGTAGAATGTGCATTAAAAACACATACAAGACTTGACACTGATGAAGATTTTATGCTTGTCATGAGGACAGGCCGCCGTCGGAACAAGTTTATTGTGAATAGATTATCCAAAGAAGATTTCAGATCAATTGCTCCGGTTCAAAATTTAGTGACTAATCGAAAAACTGATATTGAAAAAAATAAAATTTAATGTCTGAAGACTTTTGAAATAGAATTGAAAAAAAGCTGTCCCACCAAACTCTTTATGAAATCAAACCTTGCTGATGATCCAAAAGAAGTAGATATTGGTAAAGGGCTAAAAGGACGTAAAAATAAGCCAAATTTTGCATTTCAACTGCCTTTACTGTGGCCAGATGGCCGTAAACTGTCAGCTCTTAAGCTTCAGGATCTTAAGTTAAACCTAGTTCCAAATGCTTCTAAGCCTTTTTATCAATTTCTCAGACACGTTCATGTTGGTAATTTTAGTGATGATGTCGATGGATTTGGATCACCGACAGGTATTGATTTTGAGCCGGCAGAAGGGAACTATAATTCCTATAAAGTGATACCTATTAGGGAAATATTTTTTAATTTGTTTTATTATGAACAAACGACGAATAATTTTTTATGTGATAGGAAGATATTTTTGGTTTTGTTTTAGTTTTTTTATTATCATTTCAGTTTGTCATAGAGTTTTCTAATAAAAGTTTACCAAAAACGCCAATTTTTTAGTTTTTTCCTTGGAGCTTTTTGATTTGAAAAGTACCTAGTTTGGTAATATGCAATACAATCATAAGGAACATAACATTGCATTTATTTGTTTTTCAAGATTTGTCAATAAAGTGTTAAGTACTTTAACATACATACGTTAGTAATAACTACAATGAGCAAATTTGCAATAATAAAACTTTGACATAAAAGAGTATAAAGCGATGTTTTCATTATGTAAGGATAAGAATTAGAAAGCAAAATTCACTCTATATTTGGAAAAATGAAGCTTGTATCAACAAAATACAAAAAATACAAAAATATGCTATAAAAACATGAACCTGATTGAGACAGATTTCACTTAAAATAGTGTTAATGTAGGTTAATACTGTATTGCATAACAGCGTCCCTATATATGAGATATTTTACGTGCTTGTGTTATCACAGCAAAAATTATTATACAATTATGATCTAGAAAATTAGCTTGGGACGATCCAGTTTCCCATGATATCTATATATTATGTGGAATGAATTTCTCTCACAAATTGATGCCTTGAATAACATAATTATACCTAAACATGTTAGTTCTTGGGATCACATTATTACAGATCTATATTGTTTTGTGATGCATCTAAAAATGTCTATGCAACATGCTTATATGTTCGCAGTTTCAGTCTTAAAACTAAGAATTATAACTCTATCCTCTAATATTCTAAGACTAGGGTCGCTCCAATAAAAACAATTACAATTCCTCGACTGCAGTTGAGTGCAGAACTGATAGGTGCTCAATTAACCAGTCGTATTATCAATATTTCATTCCAATCAGTTAATGTATACTATTGGTGTGACTCACAGATTGTTTTATCATGGCTTAAATTAGAGCCTAACACCCTCCAGTTATTTGTAGCAAATAGAATTGCCAAAATCCAACATTTAATTGGAATGTCAAACTGGAATTCCAATGCTAGTAAGCAACATCCTGCTAACTTAGTTTCCAGAGGTGTAAATGCCACAGTGTTGATTGATTCCACATTATGGATTAATGGTCCAAATTTGCTAAAATTTCCTATTGAAAATTGGCGTAACTTATATTTTAATAATAAATCCGATTCACCTGAATTAAAGAACCACGCGAACATTTTTGTTTCAGATCTAAAACCAGTTAATACTTTTGACCTATTTTAAAAATATTCAAATTTTCTCCTACTGTTACGAGTTTTAGCATATTGTCTTAGATTTTTAAAAATAAATTATTTATCTGGGACTCTAACAGCTTCAGAAATAGAAAGCTCAGTATTAAAATTAATACAAGTATCCCAATTAGAGTAATTTAATATCTGTTTTAAAACCGAACAAAACTTTACCTAAAAATTCTAATTTATGGACACTTTTAGATTTAAATAACAGTCTGAGAGTTAGTGGTCGTCTCAAATTTACTTAACTCAACTATAACATATAACATCCTATTTCATTTTGTTCAAAACATAGACTCACCCAGCTTGTCTTCTAACATAAACACACTCATTTACTACACCCAAGGACACAACTCTTATCATATCTAGTTAGACAATAAGATTGGTCTATAGGTGGCAAAGTTCTAGCAAAAAAACTGTTAGAGATTGTTTACCGCGTTTCAAAGTGAAGCCAACTCCAACAGTTATTCCCATTGCCGGTTTACCAAATGAACGAGTCAAACAAGAATTTTCATTTCATAGTATCGATTATGCAGGTCCCTACCTGAGTATGAACAGAAAGGGTAGAAGAGCAAAAGAAGTTAAATGTTATATGATATGTATATTTATTTGTTTTTATACAAAATTATTACATATAGAGCTGGTATATTACCTTACAACTGAGAATTTTATATCATGCTTACGACGATTTACTTCTAGATGAGGTATTCCATCTCAAGTATTCTCGGATAATGGATCTACTTTCATCGGATCAAACAAAGAGCTGAAGGATTTAGGTATTTTTTTACAAGAATATTCAATTATACTGCCAATGAAGGTATTGTATGGAATTTTATTTCACCATATTCTCCCAACTTTGGCGGACTGTGGGAAGTTGCCATCAAATCCACTGAATACCACTTAAAAAGAATAGTAATATGTAATAATTTGATATTTGAGGAATTCAATACACTCTTAATCCAGATTGAATGAATACTGAACTCAAGACCTCTTTCTGCAATGTCTACAGATCCCACTGATTTACATGTTATAATTCCTTCCCATTTTTTGATCGGACGTACGAGTATAATTACATTACCACCTAACCCTAACCTTAATCATTTATCAATAAACGGACTTTCAAGGCTACAATATGTCCAATACCTCCAGCAGAAATTCTGGAACAGATTTTCCAAAGAAGATATCAGCCAGCTGCATAAACAGTATAAGTGGAGAGAACCTCCATCTCCACTTGCAATCGGAACTCTGGTTCTTGTTTGAAATTATGCTTCATTTCCTTCTAATTAGATTTTGGGTCCCATTATAAAGCTAATTCCAGGAAAGGACAACATGTGCCGTAATGCTGATATCTCTACATCCAAAAGAATAATACGAAAAGCAACTCGTTATTTGTGTCCCCTTCTTCTTTAGGAAATGATCGCCATATAGACTATTGAAGGTATCCTTCAATGGCGGGGCTATGTTGAAACTTTTTGTAAAGCGAAGTTATTTTATTTTAGCTATTTAAAATGAACATGGCAACTGTGCATGTAAAAATGAGTGCGCAATACGCATACGTCAAATTGAATGCTGTTGGAGACAACCAACAACGAAGTATTTCTATCTCAGCCAGCTAGTGATCAAAAAATGCCATTTTTGCATAATTTTTCTATTTAACTAGTAATACAAGTTTAGTTTCAAACAGTTATTTCAATTTCATAGTATTTTACAGTCCACTATCGTAAACTGGGTTTCGTTTATGAAGGTGCTAAGCCAATGAATAACCATTATTTGCAACTCATGTAGCAAATTTAAACGGCGAAAATTCGTCTCCAAATAAAATTTGTTAAAACTGCTTAGTTTCGACAGAGAGCTTGCTAATTTCTTGTAAACGGTCTATTGCTCTATAGTGACAGCTTCAACGATTTCGTTACAAATTCTATAAATAAAATTAATGTCCTTATATTCTGCTATTGAAATTTAATTTGACATTTTGCAATTCTCTGAGGTAATTAAAATTAATGGAAAGCCATTAATATAGTCTAACAAGCACAAACTAATTATAACTGGGGGAAACAATTCCAAACAACGAAAATGTAAAATTATCACAGACTCTGAGATGCACTCACATTTTCAACAATAATAAATCGTGAGAATATTATTCTGAAACAAATTCATTGAAAAAATAAACGGTTTTGAAAGTTAAAACTAACTTTTCCGCATCTGTCGCCCTGAACAATATTATATCATAAAATGACTTGTATACACTTCGGGGGATGTATCGTGCTAACAAATCGAAATTTCTCCAAAAATAACCAAAAATGTAGTATATCTGGATTTATATGACCCGCTGTACTCGCTCTAGTCAACTGAAAATCAATAGGGTACATCTGTGAGACACCTTGAACAATATTCAATGATAAAATTGATCAATCGTATACTCTCTGGAAGCTGTATCGTGCTAACAAACTGAATATTATCCTAAAATGACAAAAATTTGGTACTTCAAGTACCATAGCACCCGTTGTACTGGCTATAGTGAGCTGAATAGCAATAGGATTCATCTTTGAGACGCTCTGAATAATATCCAATCATAAAATTGGTCACTTGTATTTACTCCGGAGGCTGTATCCTGCTAACAAACTGAAACTTCTCCAAAAATGACAAAAATATCGCACTTAAAGCACTTTGGCACCTGTTGTATTGGCTCTGGTAAGCTGAAAATCAATAGAGTTTACCTGTGAGATGTCTTGAATAATATTTAATCATAAAATTGGTGATTTGTTGAACTCCGGAGGCTGTATCGTGCTAACAAACTGAAATTTCTCAAAAAGTTACAAAATGTCGTACTCCAAGTACCATAGCACCCGTTGTACTGGCTCTGGTGAGCTGAAAATCAATATGGTTTATCTGTGACATGTCCTTAACAATATTCAATCATAAAATTGGTGACTTATTGCACTCCGGAGGCTTGTATCGTGCTAACAAGACATATAAGAAAACGTGGCCGACGACGACATACACACAGGATTTTTTTTCTAAAACCGTTTTTTCGTGTAGTTGTTGATGGAAAACGTGAAAATAACTCAAAAAAAAATTTCAAAATTCCAACTTTTTTTGGGGTAAACCAATACTTTTCTCGCATATTAGAAAAGGTTGGGCGGAAAAGTAAAAATTGTAGTTTGGTTCTGTTTAAATTCGTTTTTTCATGCGAATTATTGTACGAGAAAAACTTGAGCTTGTTTAAAATTTTTATTTCGTGCAATTGCACGCGTAGTCAGTATTTCGCGTTCCCAGCACAGTCCGCGAAATTAAATTTCGCGACCACGAAACCAAACGTCACTTCCAAATTTGAATATCACTTCCAAATTTGACATCTCTAAAATACTACAAAGACAAAGATTATTTTTTATTGAATACTAACAAATACATAAGTATTTATATTATTTAGGATGAATAATAACATTAATTGTACAGTTTGTATTATTACTTATATTTACTCCAGAAGTTGAAGTAACTACATCTAATGTTTCTGAATAATGGTTATTCCCTACATTCAAACCAGATACTATATCGCCAGAAATTGAGTTGGAAATTTGCCTCTTATTTTCGATAGAGTCTTCTATATATCCTTCCGCTGCTGTCGTGGACTTCCATCCACCGTGACGTTTAAGAATTGACATATCAGCCCCAGTATTGGCAAGCAGCGTGGCAGAGCTTCTCCGAAAACAGTCACCCGTGTATGTTTCAGGATTTGGTAATCTGAGTTACTTGGCAATCATACTAGGCATTTTCTCAATGGTATGCACTCCAACAACCTGTGCGGTGCCCTTTCCATTTACGTACCTCAAGAATATACGACGATTATTAACAATATGTTTTGGTCGAAGAGCTGCATATTTACGATAAATTTTTATGATATTAATATTAGTAACAGTGAAAACACGCTTCTTATCCGTCATGGTATCAGGAACGGTTACTAATAATACAACATTCTCTTCCTGAATATCTTCAATGGCCATTTTTACTAACTAATATCGTCGCAAGGCACCAGATATTCCCATTATCAAAACTACCTACAAAAATCAGCACAATAAATAAAACAATTGTAAATGACATCTCTTAACACTTACCTTCAACAATAAGTATTTTTCATCATTAGCTTCTTTCAGGAATGTATCAATTTGCTCACGCGTAAAAGCTTTAGACTTTTTTGCTCGATAACCTACTGCTTTTCTTTTCAGAAATGGTACTAATTTTGAAAACTTGTTTGATGTTGTTATTGTCTCGTATGTTCAGCATGTACTTCAGCATGTAATAAATGCTATATAAAGTTGAACTTTTTACAACATTTGATTACTGCATCAAATAAGCCAATAAAATGTTTTCAGACATCGTCTTAAACAAGCTAGGGACACTGCAGACCGTGCCATCTATAGAGCCTATCGTGTAACTAAAATCGGTAGATAATTCCAAAAAATTAACGAAAACTGTAACGTCGCTAGTAATAAAATTTTATTGGTTTTTATTACAGCGTATGCGCGATATCATATTGCTCGTCCCCGCATGTTATATGTTATACTGTTATAATTTCTTAGTTCAAGTGTAGAGGTTATTACAAGGTTACGGTATTTTGATGTATTACTTTTCCGCCCAAACTTTCTATATGCGAGAAAAGTATTGGTTTACCCCAAAAAAAGTTGGAATTTTGAAATTTTTACGTTTTCCATCAACAACAACACGAAAAAACGGTTTTTAGAAAAAAAATCCTGTGTGTATGTCGTCGTTGTCGTCGGCCACTTTTCCTTACATGACTTGTTAGCACGATACAGTCTCCGGAGTGCAATAAGTCAGCAATTTCATGATTGAATATTGTTAAGGACATGTCTCAGATGATCCCTATTGATTTTCAGCTTACCAGAGCCAGTACATTGGGTGCTATGGTACTTGAAGTACGATATTTTGTAATTTTTTGAGAAATATCAGTTTCTTAGCACGATACAGCCTCCGGTGTTCAACAAGTCACCAATTTTATGATTGAATATTTTTCAGGGCATCTCACTGATGAACCCTATTGATTTTCAGCTGACCAGAGCCAATACAACAGGTGTGACAGTACTTTAAGTACGATATTTTTGTCTTTTTTGGAGAAGTTTCAGTTTGTTAGCACGATACAGTCTCCGGAGTGCAATAAGTCAGCAATTTTATGATTGAATATTGTTAAGGACATGTCACAGATGATCCCTATTGATTTTCAGCTCACCAGAGCCAGTACAACGGGTACTATATGGTACTTGAAGTACCAAATTTTTGTCATTTTTGGAGAATTTTCAGTTTGTTAGCACGATACAGCCTCCAGAGAGTATACGGTTGATCAATTTTATGATTGAATATTGTTCAAGGTGTCTCACAGATGTACCCTATTGATTTTCAGTTGACTGGAGCGAGTACAGCGGGTCCTATAAATCCAGATATATTGAATTTTTGATTATTTTTGGAGAAATTTCGGTTTGTTAGCACGATACATCCCCCGAAGTGCATACAAGTAACAATTTTATGATAGAATATTGTTCAGGGCCACAGATGCGGAAAAGTTAGTTTTAATCCTTAAAACCGTTCATTTCTTAATTGCTATAGTGTAATAAGTGGTGTAAGTTTTATTAAAAAAATTTGAATATTCTTTCTTTCACAATTAACAAACATTATCTGTATTTTTATAAAACAAAGAATTTTTACTAATTTAATCGACAACTTTAGAGATCATGGTTGTTTTTTACATTAGCAATACTGAAAATTGCTGCATTAATAAAGTAAATATTTCTTTTTACAGTTTTGTTCTTCCAACCCAGAAAGATAAAATTAATATGGCTGAAAACCAGTGGTAATAAATCATTAAATTTGTCGACGAGGAAACGATGGAGGATATGATCCCTTCATTTTCAAAAACACTGTTTGTATAGATTTGAGAAAGACGAAGAGGGGTTATTAAGACAGTTTGATTTGCCTTCCCATATGAGTGGAAATTAACAAAAATTGATGGTAAGTTTCATTGTATTCAATATAGCATGCTATAATTTTGGACATTCTAAAATGTAACTCGAGTGAATGAAAAGACGAGTACTGAGTGTGTAATTTTAATCTAATTCCAGCTAAGCGCTTTCAGCCATTAGGCCATTCTGAAAGCTCACGTCAAGAAAAAAAAATACAGAAGGTATCAAAAAACATCAAACCCTGTAACTGCTACATACAATGAAATAAAATGTTTGATGTTAAATCATTATTTAAGTAAAATTTGTTAAAATATCGCTATAAAGAGCGTGTACAATTGTAATTCACATAACGAAACGTCTAATTTGAAATTATCAACTAAATGATACGTGTGTACACCCTCTTTATAGGGTAATTCTAACAAATTTTACTTAAATAATGATGTAACATCAAACATTTTATTTCATTGTATGTACATTGTACCCGCTGTACGTTTCTCTCTTATCGACAGCTTTGAGAATGACCTAATGGCTGAAAACGCTTAGCTGGAATTTTAATAAAATGACACACTGAGTACTCGTCTCTTCATTCATCCAATTTATATCTAGTGTGTACTCTATACTCAATTCCATTTTAAAATGTACACATTGAAGAAATAATAATCTGGATTTTATTTTATGTTATAGCTATTACCTCCACCAGCTATGGGAAGGAAGGTATTGACCCCTTGCCGATTTTCATATATAGCCCATCGTATGACAATTTATGGGAAATGAAAGTGAGTATTAACTTTTGTTGAGGCATTACGTCTAAGTATTTGGTCTAGCGGTAACCAAAATTCCAAAATATCCAATAAAGACAAATAATAAAGAAATCAATAAATCAAAAAATAGTTAAAAACCAAAAAAAAACGAAAATTCCTCAAAAATCGAAAGCTCCAAAAAAATGAATTCAAAAAAACCAAAAGACTCAAACATTCAAATATTTTTTGATATTTTTTTTGGCTTAATACAAAAACATGTGTAAACTTGCGCATTTTGTTTTCTTCTGTTGACATAAATTTTCAAACATATTTGTGTGTTTACTTATTTATTGTTGTTATTTTGTGTGTTTACTTGTAGAACCTCAACCAGAAACGAGAAAGGACTTCCACGAGAAGGTGGGATTTTTAACAATCATAAATTGTCAGGAGCTGCAGAGTAACTTAAACTGCCTCATGCGATGGTTTCATAAGAACGGAATGTTTTTATATGTAGAAATATACAAATATACAATATACTAGGTTGAAGCTTGTGATATAAACATATTTATCACCTTCAGTAAAGAAATAAAGATGTGTTTTAAGTGGAAATGAAATGTTAGATATATTATTTTAAATGTTGTACAGTTACAAGTGCTGTTTACCATTCTTATATGTAATTACTTGGCACTTTGTATTTACATAGCTGGGCAGTATTTAACAACTTTTCCTTTAAAAATATTTTAATTACTTTTGTTCTCACATTCACAGTAATTATACTTAAATGTTTTCTTTCGCAAGAAGTTGCCAAAAATAGTAGTTAACTACTCATTGCTAACACTTTTATTGATTAAGTAAGTAGCAGTTATACTCCAGCAGTTTGTCAAGCTCTGTGTGTTTATACGAATGTAATTAAAAATAAATAAATTAATATAAACTTATCATAAATAATTTTCTACTTTCATCTTGATTTAACACCATTCAAGAATCTAATGATACTCCAATCTAGAATGTATGTTACTCAAATTATTTTTTAATTATTGCATTGTTTTTACATTATAGTTTATTTATTGTCATTCTGTTTGTTTAGTAAAGTACTTTGTGAATGAAATTATTCGTTGTGCATTTTTATACCAAAATAAATAAGCTATTTATATGATTACTGTTTTATTTTTTCCAATGTAATTAACCATTTATAGTCCATCATTTGATATTTCATGTAATTTAACTCAACATGTTGAGTTAATCTGAATGAAATGTCAAATGATGGACTATAAATGGTTCTTTTGAAATAAAATCATTAAAATACAGTTAATTTGAATATACCGCCAAAACCTGAAATTACAGAAATCATTTCAACATCATTCAATTGTTTAGTCGATAGGCTCTTTAGATGGCGCCACAATCAGTGTCTCATCTACCTGTGGGTTATCTGTGGTCTTAACATTCTGTTTGTCACACCAATCTTTAAACTCACCGTAACATTTTTTCGTCCTGCCGTTTAGATTTTTCGGATATTAAAACGGAAAGCGCGGACTTTACAACGCTTTTGAGTTCAGGAGGAGTGGAAGGTACTGAAATATCGCTATCATTATCAGACATTTTGCGTTTTGTGAAGAACTGTCAAAATATTTCGTATATTATATTGAAACATATCATTTCCATAGCACACGGTAACATTGTTAAATAAATTGAACTGCTGTTGATTTTAGAGCAATAATATATTTATTTACAGTTATCTAGTTCAATAATTTTAACGATGGCACGAAAAATAGTGTGTATGCCATGGCCGCGAAACTTTTAACGACCTCAAGATTATCTTGCTTCTTAATCTCGTGACAAAAATCTGCCGAAACTCTCTTTTTATCCAAATGAGCCCGCGAGTTGCTTCTGTAAATGCGATAATTTCAGCTTCCGTGGAGGACAATGCAGTATTGTGTTTGTTTTCGGCTTGCACAAGCAATCAATGCTTTGGTAAAAATGAAACAATAACCAGTTGCACAATTTGCCGCATCAGCGTCCACGTAACATTGGAAAGCCCCGTCATCTTCATAGTTACCAAACCGCTATTGATATGACTTGGTGTGTTTCAGATATATAAATACACGTTTAACCTTATTCCAATCGCACTTTCTAGGTTCGCTCACACGTTTTGCTATTGTGGAGAGAGGTCAGGGTCTGCTTTATTCCTAAAAGTGGCAAACGTTCTCCAGAGGAACCAAAGTCATATAGACCTACAAGCCTTACCTCCTTCTTACTCAAAAGTATGGAAAAAATACTCGACATATACATGAGAAGTGAAAATTTATCAAATGCACCGCTTCACGAGGAACAATTTGCCTAGCAACCTGGCAAATCTACCTTAGATGCCTTACATTGTCTCGTAAGAGACCTAGAAAAAATAGCTGCGAAAGAAGTAGCGCTATGTGTATTCGTAGATATAGAGGGAGCTTTTGATAACACCTCATATGAATCAATTAGCGCTGCTGCATTTGCAAAGGGTATTCCACCTTCCATAATCAAATGGATTCAGTCCATGCTAAATACTAGGAAAATAATCACCTACCTCGGAGACCAGTCGACTACTAAAAAAGCGGTGACAGGTTGTCCTCAAGGAGGAGTCCTATTACCTCTACTGTGGTCACTAGTGGTTCACGGCCTCCTAACAAAGCTAAAAAGAGAAGGATTTCGTGCTCTTGGCTATGCCGACGATTTAGTTATAGTGGTCAGAGGTAAGCACGACGGCATCATTGCAGATCGCATGCAATGTGCCTTGAACCTCATAACTGCCTGGTGTTCGAAGGAAGGACTTTCAGTCAATCCTAATAGAACGACACTTGTTCCATTCACTAACAGGAGGAAGTTAAGTATACGGACTCCAAGCTTGAATGGTACAACCCTGTTTTTTTCGGAAGAGGTTAAGTAGCTTGGTCATCCTTGATAGAAAACTTACGTGGAACTCATACCTCGCACACATCACCTTAAAAACCACAAGGGCTCTTTGGACGTGTCGTAGGCTCTTTGGGAAAACTTGGGGTCTAAAACCAAAAATGATCTACTGGTCATATATAACGGTTGTCAGACCTATCATCACCTATGCTGCGCTTGTATGGTGGAAGAAAACAACGCAACAAAGGGCTACAATAGAGTTGCAAAAATTGCAAAGATTCGCATGTTTAGGAATAACGGGTGTAATGAGATCATGCCCTGGTGCGGCCTTGGAGGTAATGCTAGAGCTCCCTCCATTACATTTACATGTAAGGAGGATTTCTCTGTAAAATGCCTATAGGTTAACACAGGCTAAATCTCTAAAACCCGGTGATTTGACAGGATATCTCAAGATACTAAGGGTTGGATCAACCCAATCTATGATGATGCCTAGGGACATAATGCCTGCTAAACAAGATTTCAAAGTTACTCTAGATGTTATTATTAACGATCGTGAGTTAACACAGAACGAAATCTCAGAAATAACTAGGGGTGCCCTCACATTTTATACTGATGGGTCAAAAATAAACGAAGGAGTAGGAATAGGAGCTACATGACCTAATCTTAGGTTATCAGTAGCCCTAGGTAACACTCCCACAATATTCCAAGCGGAAATACTAGCGATAGACTTCTGTGCTCAAGAGTGCCTCAAAAAGCGCCTCAACGCAGCCAGAATATTTATTGCCTCCGAGAGCCAGGTTGTTTTAAAAGATCTAAGGTCTATAACTTATGAGTCCAAAACAGTCTGGGGCTGCAAACAATCTCTTAAGCTACTGGCTAGACATATCAAACTATCTTTGTTATGGGTCCCCGGGCACAAGGGAATTGCTGGGAATGAGACTGCCGACGGTCTTGCAAAGGAAGGAACTAGCACTCCTTTCATCGGACCCGAACCGTTTTGTGGCATTACTAAAAGCCACATTGTGGTAGAAGTCCGGAAATGGGAAAAGGAACTTAGTGCAGCCTACTGGAAAAAAATTCCAGGCCAAAGACAAGCGAAAAGGTTGCTACAACCTTCTGCTCGCTATGCTAAATCACTATTAGAGCTTCAGAAGTCTGATCTCAGAGCAATCACAGGACTCCTTACGGGATACTGCCCACTCAGATATCACCTCTGCAAGATGGGAAAAGTGGACAGAGGAACATGTAGATTCTGCGACAGTGCAGATGAAACGGCTGACCATATATTATGCCATTGCGGAGTACTTCTTCGCCAACGCCATAGGTAACGGGAACGGTTGTTCTTGAGACCTGACCAGGTAACAAAAATAGCTCCCAATCGGATAATATTCTTCCTTGAAAGCCTCGATCTCTGGGTCTAAAAATAGATGTAGGGTATACACAAAAGATCTTCTCAGATCGCAGTGTGGAAAGGCCAGCTATAGGCCAATCGACCCGTTTGTAATCTACAGGACAATAAATTGGAACAATTCGTTTTACATGTATTCCATCACTTGCAAATTTATGTTTGATGGATTTCTTAATCTCGTGACAAAAATCTGCCGTAACTTTCTTCATCCAAATGAGCCCGCGAGTTGCTTCTGTAAATGCGATAATTTCAGCTTCCATGGAGGACGATGCAGTATTGTTTTATTATTTATTGTTTGTTTTCGGCTTGCACAAGCAATCAATGCTTTGGTAAAAATGAAACAATAACCAGTATTTGATTTTATGTCAGTTGCACAATTTGCCCAATCAGCATCCACGTAACATTGGAAAGGCCCGTCATCTTCATCGTTACCAAACCGCTATTGATATGATTTGGTGTGTTTCAGATATCTAAATACACGTTTAACCTTATTCCAATCGCACTTTTTAGGTTCGCTTACACGTTTTGCTAGGATTTATATTGCGATATCTGGTCTGGTATTTGATGACAAATAAAAAAGAACCAATAGCACTTCGGTAAATTTCCCGTGATTCGAATTGTTCTTGATTCATAGTTTGGTTTAGATAACGAACGTTCATTGGCGTTGTTGAGTTCTTAGCATCACCTAAATTGAATTCATTCAATTTATTCATGATGTATTTTTCTTGATTCAAATGAAATAATCCGTTCTCATCTCTTGTGAGTTGGACACCAAGATGATATTTCAATTCACCAAGATTTTTAATAGCGAATTCCATATTCATTTCAATTTCGAAAGTGTTTATCATTGACAGTTCCGTAGCAGCTACCACAAGATCATCAATATGAGTTGATATATAAATATCGCCCACTTTTATTTTCTTCATGTATAGGCACGAATCATTTTTGCTTTGTTCGTAGCCATTTTTTTCACAGTACTATCAGACTTTCCGTTGTATTTATTAGCGTCCTGTTTGAGGTCATACAAATTCTTAACCAGTTCACATACCTGATGTCTATCACCAACTGCATATCCCGGAAGATGCTTCATGTAAACTTTATGCGATAGATCTCCATTCAAGTGTGCCGTTTGAATGTCGAAGTGTACTACTTGCATTTTGAATTTTCCAGGTACTGTCAGAAGTATCTTCAGTATTGTTGGATTCACCACGGGCGCGAAAACCTCATCGTAATATCGACGCTATTTTTGTGAGAAACCTTGAGGCACCAATCTTGACGATGTTCCCATCTTGATCAATTTTCGTTTTGTATACCTACTTGCAACCAATAGTATTTGCACTAGATGGTAATTTCGTCAACTTCCATGTTCCATAATTGCGAAGTAATTCAATTTCATCATTCATAGTCACTTTCCATTCATAAGAATTATTCCCGTTAATGGCAACTTCATATGTGGTTGGATCAGCAATGGACTCTTTTTCCACTGTGTTTATTTCAATTAATAAACGTTTTGGTGGCACGCCTTTTGTTGATCTTTCAGAACGTCTATGTTGAATTTCTGAAACCCCTTATGAAACTCCTTCACCTGCTTCCATTTCGTTTTCATCTTGAGTCTGATTTTGATGTTCCTCATTCTCTTCAGTTTTATTATTTTCCATCGAAATAGCGACGGTTTGTGGTGGTTATTTAGCAAGTGCCCCTCGTATCCACTTCTTAAACCATCATACCATTCATCTTCGGGAAACACTTACCATTTATTCATTAGGGTTAAATAAATACCATCGTTTATCAAAACTCACTGGGACAATATATTTAAAACTACGTATACAATTCACTGCCCATGTATAACATACACTATAAACATTTGTACTATTAATAATAATCCAAAAGAGAAATGAACTCTTTATATATAGTAACTCCTATATAGGTGTTGTTAAACCAATACAGTCAACGATCTTTCCGCCGACCTTGTTGACACATTATTTATTTATAAGACAGTCGTGGTTACTTAATATGCTATTAACCTTACTACACCTTGTCAGTGACCTTCAAGTTCACTGGCCGCTAGCAATATTTGTAATTTATATCTAATTAAATCTAATAGTGTCTTTTGGGATCATTACAAGTTGAATCAACTTCAATGAATTTCATATCGCGACTAATTTTTACTTTATTTGTGTGAATATTAAGAAGTCGAGTTTATAACCAACGAAAAATAATATTGTTCAGGACATCTCACAGATGAACCCTATTGATTTTCAGCTCACAATAGCCAGTACAACGGATGCTATGGTAGTTGAATACGACATTTTTGACATTTTTTGAGAAACTTCAGATTGTTAGCACGATACAGCTTCCGGGGTGCAAAAACTCACCAATTTTATGATTGAATATTATTCAGAACATCTCACAGATAAATCCCATTGATTTTCAGCTCACCACAGCCAGTACCACAGGTGCTATAGTACTTTAATTAAGACATGTTTGTCATTTTCGGAGAAATTTCAGTTTGTTAGCACGATACAGCCTCCGGAATACCGGGTCTCCATCTTTTTTTCTCTCATTTTAACTGCCCATAACTTCTAAACGGTTTGAGATAGAAACATGCGATTTTCACTAAATTTTTCCATTTAAGCACAAGTTTTGTTTGAAATAGTTGATTTTTTTTTATTCGTTTTGCCTACGTTACAACAAAAATGGCTTATATTTGACAATTTTTTTGTTGACTTTTGTTAATGGAACACCCAGTATATTTTTTGGCAGTTTGAAAGAATCCTCCTTTACCTATTCTTCAGTGCTTATTTTTTTAAAATCGGTTAACGTGTGACTGAAAAATTAACTTTTAAAATGAGAGATGCAAAGTAATACTTAATCACAAAACGTAACATCAATTTTATTCAAACAAGACACAAACAAAAAAGTGATTGTTTTAATTAATTAAATGTTCAATGTGCCGTCCTTCTTGATCAATAACCATATAATACATACATATAAATTTATAAGACTTGGCCAACATATCTTGGGTAATGTTGTTAAATGCATGAGGGATATTAATCTTTAATTCGTCCAAATTTTTAGGTGCAGGATTATACGATAAAGATTTAACATATCCCCATACATAAAAATCAGGAAAATCAGGTCACATGAATTAGAAGCCCATTCTACTGTACCACTTCTGCCAATCAGTTGTCACCAAATTTATTGGAAACAGAGTTTTTAGATATTAAAGAAAAATGGAGGGGTGCCCCATCCTGCTGGAAATAAGTTTCATTCCAATTACCATATAATTGTACATCTTGATCCGACTGTGGATAAAAAAATAATTCCAACATGTCTGTATAAGTATTTCCATTGATTGTTTTTTGATCGAAAAAATATGGTCCATAGATTTTATTGTTGTTGACAGCACATCACACATTTACCTTAGATTTTAACGGGGTTACAGTGCACTGAAATCAAACGTTTATTGTGCCCCCACATTTACCTTAGGTGAGTCTCTTTCATATTGTTCAAACTCGTGCTGATCTACTTCAGACCAAATTCTGCAATTATGTTTATTAACTGCTCCAGTCAAATGAAATGTGGCTTCATCAGACATTATTAGATTGACGTTTGGTACATTCCTCCTGAGATCCATTAACGATTCACACATAAAAACACGCTTTTCGGAGTGCTTCTCATTCAATTTCTAATGGATTTGAATTTTATAAGGTTTTAGTTTTATTGCTTTTAAAATGTTATGAACTTTAGACTTACTAATGTTGAAATGGGAAACAACTTAACGACGATTGTGGATATCACCTAACAAAGTCATATACAGCTATGGTGTCATCTAAATAATTATTAACTGGTACTCTTTTCTTTCGAGATGATGATCCAGTTTCTTTATAAGTGCGGAACCAACTTCTAATTGTTTTTGGACTGGGTGGTTGTTTATTAAAATCTCTGAAAAAACGTCTTTGAGTTAAAATCACCGATTTTGTTTCAGCAAAGGTAAGTACAACATTTGCTTTTTCTACGTCTGAAAACACCATTTTCTCATAAAAACAGACAATTACAATGACTGACAATTCGCAAAGTTGATAAATTTGACATTTACATGAAACTTCCAGAGCTTACTATGATTAATAGTAGTAAGCAAGCATCTCTCATTTTAAAAGTTAATTGCTCAGTCCCACGTTAACCGATTTTAAAAAAATTTGCATTGAAGAATTGGTAAAGGACGCTTCTTTCAAACTGCCAAAAAATATATTCACTTAACATTCCATTAACAAAAGTGGACAAAAAAAGTGTCGAACATCCGCCATTTTTGTTGTGACGTAGGAAAAACGAATAAAGAAAACTTAACTATTTTAAACAAAACTTGTACTAAAATGAAACATGTTAGTGAAAACCACAAGTTCCTATCTCAAACCGTTTAGAAGTTATGTGCAGTTAAAATGAGGGAAAATAAAGATGGACACCCGGTATATATAAGTGACCAATTTTATGATTGAATATTATTCAGGGCGTCTCAAAGATGAACCTTATTGATTTTTAGCCTATCAGAGCTAGCACAACGGGTGCTATGGTACCTAAAGTGCCACATTTTTGTCCTTTTTGGAGAAATTTGGGGCTTAGTACGATACGGTCTCCGGAGTGTATACAAGTGGCCAATTTTATAAATGGATATTTTTCAAGGTGTCTCATTCAAGGTGTCTCACAGATGTTCCCTATTGATTTTCAGCGGACCATTTTGGTTTGTTAACATAATACATCCCCCGAAGTGTATACAATTGACAATTTGTACAATGTATATATATATATATATATATATATATATATATATATATATATATATATAATAATTCGTATTAGCAGCTGTTTATTTCACAATTTAGAAAAAATATTTGTGAGGATACAGCAATTGGCTTCGAAATTAAACTCCTATTTTAATTTAGTGAAAACTTTCGTAATAGTTTTATTACTTCGTCAGTCACGCTAAAATACAATGTATAACTAAAAATGAAAAATCAAAAAATGGGTACTTACATTAAACGAGTAAAACATATAAATTAAAATTCAGAAAAAACAGTGTAAAAATATGGATATACGCTTGAGACTTTTCAAAAATTATTGTCAATATGAAGTTGACAAATGGATGATATAACAGAAATGTTCGTAAAAATTATTGTAATTGAACTAAGATATTGATGAAAAATTATTATTAGATCTGTGATTCTTTTTATTTAATTTTGTCTCAATGTCCAGAATATTAGAGTAAATAATGTTTAAATTTTGAAAATCACTTTTCTTGTTCAATCTATTTGGTTCATTTTTTATATAAACCATTTCTAAAAAACATCTTTTGAACAAATTATTTTCTTTGGTTAAAATAGAAACGTTATTGAAATCTATTAATATTTTCAACAAATAATATTATAAATAATAATGAAAACTCTCAAGAAAATATCATTAAAAAATTTCGATCATTCCCATACATAAAAGAACACTCCCAAAATTAGTAATGTACTAAAAGAAGAAAAAAACATATTTCTGGCTAATAAACCTATTAAAACTGTTAACTCATTATTCACAAAATTAAAAGATAGAACACCTATACTAGATCAGACTGGAGTTGTTTATAAAATCAATTGTCAAGAATGTGATAAAAAATATGTTGGTGAGACCTCAAGAAATTTAAAATCACGAATTACTTCACATAAGAGCGATATTCTTTTAAGACCGAATGCTTGTGCTTTGTCACAGCACGTTAATGTAACAGGACATTCCATAGATTTCAATAACGTTTCTATTTTAACCAAAGAAAATAATTTGTTCAAAAGATGTTTTTTAGAAATGGTTTATATAAAAAATGAACCAAATAGATTGAACAAGAAAAGTGACTTTCAAAATTTAAACATTATTTACTCTAATATTCTGGACATTGAGACAAAATTAAATAAAAAGAATCACAGATCTATTAATAATTTTTCATCAATATCTTAGTTCAACCTTTTACAATAATTTTTACGAACATTTCTGTTATATCATCCATTTGTCAACTTCATATTGACAATAATTTTTGAAAAGTCTCAAGCATATATCAATATTTTTACACTGTTTTTTCTGAATTTTAATTTATATTTTTTACTCGTTTAATGTAAGTACCCATTTTTTGATTTTTCATTTTCAGTTATACATTGTATGTTAGCGTTACTGACGAAGTAATAAAACTATTACGAAAGCTTTCACTAAATTAAAATAGGAGTTTAATTTCCAAGCCAATTGCTACATCCTCACAAATATTTAAAAAAAAATTAATATATATACATATATATAGTATGTATATATATATATATATATATATATATATATATATATATATATATACATCCCGGTATCTATCGTGCGTCCGTACAAGGAAATGTATTTGTGCGTCCACTCAAAAGACTCAATTTTGAAATATTTTGGTTGTGTATATTTACTCTTTTGTGCATCTAGAGCAGTACTGTCGGTTTTAATTAATCTATATATATAAAAAAAATTATGCATTTTTGACATTCAAAAGTACTTCTAGCTCCACCCAGCCGTAAGTATTTGAACTTCCAACATATACGTTTTTGTCTGATTTGCATTTAATCACACATCCATGCAAGGTTGCCAAGTTTTTCACAGAAGTATAGGCGATTTATTCCATTGAAACCCCGTTCTGCGTCCGTTCAAATCATATAATATTAAAAATTAAAAATATCATATATATTATGCCCATATAGGATACATAGCGTATAAAAGTATGTAGTGGTCCAACTTAAAATATTTTGAAACTTAATGTAGTTGGTTTATGACTATACATTAACCAATTATTGGTTAATTGAATCAATAACAGGCTATTAATTAGATAATAAAAACTTTATAAAAATAATAATATATAATACGATCAAATAGATAGCCGTTACGAAAAAAAATCTGAAGTTTTGTTATCATCATAACCCAGCAAACATTTTGATCTCTTTCCACATACAGCTCTCAACAAATTTTCTTTTAATTGTAGATTCCAACAAGAATTCTAATGATTTTAGTTTCAAAACGAAATAAAAACATTAAATTATCCATTATTGAATATTTCCTGGGGGAACTTTCCAAGTATACAAGGTGGGAAATTTTGATCAGTATGTTATTTAAAAATTATAATATATCTTGATAAAGTGATAAAACTCACTATTGCTACGAAACTACGAGACGTTAAGGTGAACAATATTCGCCTATTTTGTGAAAACTGGACCGTTTTCTCAAAGGCACTGTTATTGAGTATATAGGGCGAAACAGAGATTTTGGGTTTTCCACCAGCTACAAAAAATAATGATTTTTACTACGACAATAAGTCTACTTAGATAAATTGAACAGCTAGCTCATTTTGAACCACCGAAAAATAATGATATCCAATATAAAGCTATTTAATGGTAATAAATGAATGAATAAAAATAGCTTGTCATTTCAAGTTAATAGTTTAAATAAGCTGTTATTGAAGAAATTTTATAGTAGTTTCACCTTCTATGAACAAAAAGAAACAGAATACTACTGGATACATCAAATAGGTAATGGAAATAGAACGCAAAATTTATTTAGAAGGGCGATTTATTAAAAAATAATTTATAAACCATTGTAAAAATATTGATGTTGTTTTAAAAAAATCTTATAATAAACTCAAAAGATTATTCAAAATGGTTACAGTCCTGTTGTAAGTTAAAAAGTAGGAATTTTAAAATATAATTCAAGCAACGTAAATCTAAATATAAATAAAACAATTTATTCTAGCAGCTTAAAGTTCACAGTATATCAATTTTTCATTTGCACTTTTTATCATAAATATTTTGTATCAACACTTTTATTTTAACCCAGTTTGTGTTATGGAAAAGTTGAGAACGATTAGCAATAAGTTGTTCACATTCATGACTCTTCGGAGGTAGTTTTGTCTTTATGTGCCGTTTGAAGTATTGCCTGAATATATTTTTTTGTTCAGTAATCCAAAGGATGCGAATACAATTTTTTCTCGGGAGTTCGCTGGTAGTAGATGAATCTAATGTAGATAAGGAAATTTAATTAAGCTGTATATTTTCATGTGGATTCATATCGTTCAGTACGGCTATATCGTCCAGTACGTCCTCTTCATCTACATCATTTAACAAGTGTCCTTCCATAAGATCATCTTCCATATTAACTCCGATCTCTTCTAGAGATTTACCTTTAAAATTAGCACAAGTGCTATTTTCCATGAGCAATAATATTTTAGCAAATTTTGCTGTTTGGTACACTTCACCTGGTAATCTGTATGTATTTTTATGGACGTCTGAGGTGTGGCCCATAAAAGTTGATAATTGCTCTAATTCCGATTCCTTCAAGTTGAAAATTTGACTGAGAGTACCTAAATGTTTCCTCATTCGAGTTGAAGTTACTGCACCTGAAGCTTTAGCGTGCTTTGCTAGAGTAGTATACGTTAGTTTTCTAAAACAAGTATGGTCTAGCTTTAGTAATTACTCCAATATCTTCTTGGACATCTTTATTAAATAAAACTGGAACTCTACGACCCTTCTTTCCTATTATTACAAGTCTCTTGCATCAAAATTTTCTCAGACGGTAATATTGCGTCAGAAAACTCTTCATTATAAGAGAAATTTGCAGAGAGTATGTAGTCACGTAATAACAATCTCTGCAATTCACCAGGACGTCTTCTGTTTAACAATATTACTTTACAGTAAATGGCTTCTAGCAAATTGATGTATGCTGATATACGATTTGTATTATCCTGTAGTTTTCTTTTTGAATCTGCTGTTATTCGCCTCAAATATTCTTTGAATATCTTCAAATCACTGGCCAGAGGAACTATAGTGACCTTGTTACATCTTTTAGCGTTTAGGTCTTGTGCCGCTTTAAAGCAAATCTTAAAGCAATATCACAACACTGCTTCAAAGCTGTTATAATATTCTTGGCGTATATAGGTGCATCAAGTATTTGTCTCAGTACTAGAGTTTGATACATTTTTTGCACTCTTCACAAGGATATCGTAGTGGTCAGGTTGTAATGGTTCAAACAAATTTTTGATGGTGGGATTCGTTTTCTGAACTTCTAGATTATGTTACACACAAAGTTTTGACAAAGTTGTAGAGCATCAATAGGGTTATGTCATTTATATACAAAGAAGCCAGCCAGTGCCAGCTAGAAATTGTTTGCTCCCTTTTTTTAATTCACTATCACTGCTATCACTCTCAATCATATTGATAAAATTAATTTTTGAAAGTTGTGGAAAAAGTCAAATAATTTAAATTTGTACATATATCATGTTACCAACTGTCAATAGAAAAATAATTTAAATAAATTTTATTTCTATTTAAAATTATTCGTTACAAAAAACATTGTACCTAACTTTTCTTGGAAGGAATTTTTCGTATGAGCACTTTGTTTGCAGCACGACTGAAGCGAGTGCTGCATTTAAAACGAATGCGAAAAATGCCACTTCCCAAACACTTTAGGTAAATAACTATTGGCACATGATTCTACTTTACCACACGCTAAATACTACTTTTCCGCACGCTAGGTATTATTTTATTTTATTATATTTTTTTCGTTTTATTGAAATTTTGTTTAATATTGCATTAATAACTTTTAATTGAAGAAGGTAACTAATCAACGTTTGTACATGACCGCTCCAAGAAGTAATGTTGTTTCTAGCATTTGCGTGAAGCGGTAGGAAAATGTATGTTTATTAATAATATAAGTTGCGGCGAAAACAAAACCTGCCTAAGACAGGGTGGTCCAAGGAAGATAATCAGTTTATATCTCCGCTAAAACATACTTTTTTTAAGCTCTAACGTTTTAGTCGTTATTAGTTACTGCCAAATGTTTAAAGATACAACTTGTACAATTAAAAAAATTTAGATAATACAAAACCAATTTGAAAATGCTATAATACTTGGTGTCTAATTTGAACAATTGCTGGCATAAAATCACTGGCTACGAAGATCATGAATCTTGTATCTTCGAAATTCTAAAATATAATTCGTTGAGACTTTGCGGGTCAATGAAAAATGAGACAAGCCATACAACCACGATAAAAATGTTCAACTTAATAACGTCATTTTTAATCAAGTGTATGAACTTCCAAATTTTACATGACACTTCCTATATATTTTGAAAACTATTGGGTAAGCGCTTAGTGATAAAATCAAAGATCAGAATGAAATTTTTAAGCAATACTTCTCTATAGTTACCTGTAAAATTTTTATATATTTTTCATAATTGCAATATTATCTTCCCAGCGACATACGCTGAATGTAACGCGTCAACCAACAAGAAGACATAATTTTGTCAATAGCTGCTATGGTCCCAGAGTTCTAATAAATTATGTAAGTTTACAAAAGATTTCTATGAAACGACGACCGAAGAAATAATCAGAATAGTTACTCAATTCTCAATATTGCTGTGTTGCCACCGACGGACGCATAAGTCGCTTGGTTTGAATGAAAAATATTTTAGTATATATACATCGTGTATATACAAGTAGCGTCAGTACGGAAATTTATGGAACTCACATAATATATAATTCACTCATTTTAGCGTATTTTGGCGTCCACCATAAAATTTGTGAAAATCATTGTTATGCCGTAAAACCATCGAAAAAGTAGTTTAAATTGAAAAATAATTGTGCGTCCGTATATCGGACGCACAACTACCAATGGACGCACGATTAAATGTAAAAGGACAATGTACGGATGCGCGAAGACGTAAACAAGTATATATATATATATATATATATATATATATATATATATATATATATAAACAATACTATATTTCCTGCGTCCTTTCATTCTTCCGACGTTTCGGCGTCTCCCTTAAATCAAAGAGTATATTATACTCTAATGATTTACTTCCGATGTCCTTATTGAGATGAACACGTAGATACTTTGAAATTTCAATATACTCTCAAAACAAAAAAGTTTTTTTTCCAAATTTCACCATACATCTTGCAGGCATTTCTGCATCCGTACATATTATCGATTTTTCTGCATCCGCGAATATACTCATTCACCACATATGCAACTCTGCGTCCGATTTCTGGTATTATGTTCATCTTATCTACCTTTCTGCATCAAGCAGTGTTGCCAGATATATAAGCAAATGCCTGTGGATATGGTGTACACACTATATGCAAATTGAGTGAATGAAAACGACGAATACTCAGTGTGTATTAATTTATTACTTTTAGGCTAAGCGCTTTCGGCTGTTAAGCCATTATCAAAGCCGTCGTCATTTAAAAAGTAATTGTCAAAGACATCAAGCTGATCAAATAAAAGAATCAATACTCAAGATCTATCCAACCATCGTTATGATTGAGTCATTCTAATAAAAACTTTAAATACCCTATTATAAGGGTGTAAAATTATATTCATAAGATGTAAATACACTCAAAATTTTTTAATTTTGAGTGTATTTACATCTTATGAATATAATTTTACACCCTTATAATAGGGTATTTAAAGTTTTTATTAGAATGACTCAATCATAACGATGGTTGGATAGATCTTGAGTATTGATTCTTTTATTTGATCAGCTTGATGTCTTTGACAATTACTTTTTAAATGACGACGGCTTTGATAATGGCTTAACAGCCGAAAGCGCTTAGCCTAAAAGTAATAAATTAATACACACTGAGTATTCGTCGTTTTCATTCACTCAAGATATATAAGCGCCTCGAATTTGATTCGTATTCATTAACTCTGCGAGAGGTATTGGTGATAATCGTGAATCAGTATAACTATATTGTGTGTTTCATTATAGGGTCACCTACAAAGTTATCCAAATTGGCATGAAAGTTAAAATTGCAAAGAATATTCTTCGTCTATATCTATAACTGTGAAATATTTATTCATGATATAATAACTTTTTTTGTGTAGGAGATCATTATTTCACGGTCAAAATTCATAAATTCGATATGGCGGCTCCCAGATGACAAGTTTTTTTATTATGATTCTAGTCTATTTAAAATTGAAAGTAAAAAAACTGAAGAGAAATTTTGTTTACAAATACACTAAAAATAAAAATAAATAAATGAAGAAATACGCTAAAAAATAATAATTTATTTGATTTTTTGATCTAGGTGGGCAAAAATGCAAAAGCTTGCTGCGAATACAAAATGAGTATTTTGTTGCAGAACAAAATTTTGAATCTGTTAACCAATATCAAGATTTATAAATAAAATAATTTTTATTTTCTAGGGAATTTGTTGAAAAACTTGTTTTTATAAGTACCTATTTTCTTTGTTAGTACATTTGTCTGAAAATAGTTTTCAATTATATCCATTCAAACTATTGAATACACGACACTAGAGAAACATTGCATTGTAAAAATCGTAGGTTTGGTATGCGAAGTTAAATGTTTGGTATATGTTTTAAAAATTCCGATGTGAAAAGGAAGTAAATATTATTTTCCCATGGGTCACATACCAAATGACTATCCCAGGAAAATAACATAAAATAAATAAACGATTCTTATATGAGTGTTCACTTCTTTGATAAATCATCAATTTCTGTGAATATATATTTTTGGAATTAATTTTCGTCTAATCAAACAATGAATTCTCATTAATCTAGACTAGAAAAACTCTTCAGATTTTTGGGATGTTCTCCCATAGGAATGAGGAAACCAGCTTTTTACTCCAGTTACATACTGTTTGTAAAATAAAAAGTTTTAGAAAAACAAATAATAAAAAATCATTTTATTGACAAGCTTTTATTAGAGCTGTACTAAAACGAATAAAATAAGTCAAAAAGCTTGTCGCGCGAAATGTTCATAAAAGTAGGCATCAATTAATTTCATGGGACAGTGATTGGTTGATGAGTAGAAACTAGTCGACGTATTTATTTTTTCCCAATTCGCACGACAAGCTATTTGAAACCAAATAATTCAACAAAACATAAGTTTTTCATTGTCGGCGATGACTTGAACTTATTTTATTCGTTTTAGTATAACTCACATAAATACTTGTCTCTTAAAAGTTGTTTTATCATTTATTTCATTTCATGCTTTTTAGTTATTGCGCCTTAATCTGTTCATTTCTAATAGAGCATCGTGATTACAAGAACTTTTCCCTGTGCGTTTTGAGCTATCTGCTAACGACGCTCGTCTCACCAAATCATGCAATCATGAACCGTTTTCAACAGATTCTCTGTAACTTCACTACATAGTAACCTACCATATTGAATTCGGAATAACTTTACTCGGCAGATCCTATCACAAAACTTCATTAATTTTGCGAAACAAATCATGATCTCAGATCACAAAAACTACCACACACCATTTTTTAATAGAATCTGACCATAATTACAAAACTCTTCCTCCATCTTGTGGCCGCCATTTTTAATTTAAGAATTTCGACGAAAATTTCGTATTCTCCGAGTCCGAAAACCCATACATACCAATTTTGAATCGAAACGGAAAATAATCAGAATTTTCGTTCGCCATCTTGAATTTATGAATGTTGACAATAAATTCATAATCTGCGATCCCGAAAACACCCACTTACCAATTTTGAGTCAAATCGGGACATAATAACAAATCTCGTCTGCCATGCTGAAGCTGCCATTTCGTTTTTTTCAACAAAAATTCCATAATGTATTGTAACAGGAATTATGAACCCCTGACAAATTTCCAGTTAATCCGAAGAATAGGAGTGGGTAAAAATTCAGTTGCAAAATTTGAACGAACTAACAAGTTACTTATCTAAATAAGCAAAAAAGAATTTATTTAACACATGGTTAGAAAAGCAGGTATTAAAAAGATAAAATATTTCCCCTAAAATAGAATTTATAACAAGTAATAAAAGTTCAAACCAACATTCATTTTTGTTCAAAGAATTCAACAATATCATTCAATACCGCTTCTTTTCAAAAATATAAGAAGAAATTTTTTTTGGATATATTAAAAAAATAGTTATTTATTTTCAAATTTCATAAATCATTCGATATAGAGAAAATTTCTTTATTTTGAAATCACAGAAACCCGAAAAGAATAAAATGCATTTTGTTTGAATAAATCTAATATGAAAATAGTTTCAGTAGTTGAAATACACTAGAAGTGAAAAACGAGATCAAAAACGTGTTAACAGTAAAACTGAGTTTAAACTGTTGATAATAATAATAGTTTTTTGTTTAAATAGTCCTAAACTTGTAAAATTGCTACATGATGCACGAAGTTCTGAGTGCAACAAATATGCTTTTTGCACATGACACACGCAACATTCTTTTCTGTAATAAAAAACGTTTCTTTCAAATATGTCAGGTTTTAAGGAATATTCAAGGGAACCTAAGTATTTATAGTTACCATTTTCATTGGTACACTCAAATTTGATAATTTGAACCATAAATCAACAAACTTGTCAATATTCTTCACTTCTGTCATTTTGATCATGAATTCTTCAATCCCTCCACCAAAAAGCCCTAGGTACCAATTTTGATTAGAATAGGACACTAAATCAAAAAATTCGTTCGCCAGCTCGGAACAGAAAAATAGTTTCTTCAGATGTGTGTGGTATAAACTACCTCCTTTCCGAGCTGGCGAAAGAATTTTTTGTGGATAACAGATTCAAAAGCTTGCTGCACACGAATACTTATATTCAAACTTGAAATATTTCGCGGCAATATTTTGAAACTTTAGATTACATAGTAACGTCACAAATCTGAATAAATTTAATTAAACTTCTTATGAATTTGGACAAAACCTCCATAATCTTTGCCAACCAATCTGGAATAGTATTGGACTATAAATCACAAAACACATTCGTCATTTTGAGATTTGGAATTCAGATTATAAAGGTCAGCGAGAAAGTGCATTCTGAATAACCCAATTCAAACCCGACGAAAGAAATCAAAACTCCAATATAAGAAATACATGATGTATTTTAAAAGCGACGCTGAACGGCATACCCACTTTTGAACGTCCTTCTGTCACAATGAAATAATAATTCTATATATTAATACGGAAAATAAAATACTACAACATTGCCAATTCTCATGGCCGAAATTTTAGAACTTTCTTCGATTTTTTGCCTAAACGATAGAATATCGAAAAATAGCATTAAATTCTGCGTTACCCACGGTCAGAAAACAACGTTTTTTACAGCTTTGTCAAAAACGGAAATATAGTACTATATATGAGTGTGCAGCTTGAAAATGGATACTTTAAGAGAAAAACTCCTGTAGAGCATCAAATTCTGCGTCCACTGAATACACAAGTTGAGCAAGTATACAAATTTCTTATAAGAAATAAAAAAGCATTGGCTGTATTTGTAATTTTTTTAGTCTTGAAAAAGAATATAATGGTCAGAATTTGTTTATAACTTGATAAACAATGAAATGATTGATATTTCTTTGTAACTATTGAGAAATGCCAATTGTAATTTCTAAGTAGAAAAAATTCTTAACTAATCATATAAATGATGGAAATATAAGAAGTTCATTAAAAACAATGGAAAAATAAGAATGGTTTATTCAAGTCATCATAGTCATAACATAATATGACGAATGAAATGAAAAAAATAGTTCATTTGTCTACAAACCATTTATAAACAAATGACGTGAGAAAATTTATAACGTTTCTAAAAATGGGAAATTTAATCTTTTTTCTAACTTTAAAAAATTATAATAAACAAAATAATCAACTTTTAAATTTTTTTGTAACCTTTTTAGAAAGAAGCGAAAAATTTATAGACCAATTATTTGCCGTACTGGTCGCGCGGAGCTGTATTTTCAGTTATATCAAAATTATAAATAATGGAGACAGCGTTCCTGGAGAAAGGACTTTTCAATTCAAAATTTCTCCTTCATCAAGGATATTTGATAGTTTCTGAATTATTAGCATAAAACTAAAAGCCTTTTTTCATTTCAATTTTTTGTGTGGTGTAAAATCATTGTATTGCATGTTTCTAGACATAATTTCCAATCAAATCAGCTATCGCTCATATTTTTAGGAGCTTTATCAAGAGTAAACATCTCAGATACACTAAATGCCACACAGTTGAATTTTAATTAGTTATATTAATTCAATTCTTTGATCCCATTCATGAGGAATCCGTAATCCGCATATTTGGTAAGCCGGATAATTTCAATTCCCACACCTAAAAGCACTGTGTAGAAATGTTTATTAGAATAACACCTTAAATCACAAAACTTGTTCGCCATCTTGACGACGTCTTCTCGAATCATTGAACTTAACCAAAAAATCTGTTTACAAAAATCCTTCGATATCAATAATTCTGAGTAGTACCCATATGTAGTAATGTTATATCAGAAAGTAGTGGAACTCAAAAGTTTATCGGGACAAGCTTTTGAATATATTATTCTCTGAACTGGATAACTTATGTCAGATCTACATCATTAGATCATTCTCATCGCATTTTTTAATGCATACTTATATGTATTTATTTTTTTATTTTTAATTCTTTTGTGATTTCATCATGTTATCCGACCCTAAAAACTCCCGGATACCAATTTCCTGGAGAGTCGGATCATTAACATATAATTAAACCTTTTCGTAACCAGCTTTTTTCGAATGCACTGAAACGGGAAAATAATTCTTTCGGATTTGAGAAGTATGATATTGTGATAATAGAAAAGAATATTGCATGGCATGCTTTTAAATATGTTAATTACAGAATTACTAACGTCACAAATCTGAAGAAAATATCTCTCAATTTGTGATGAATATTAGCAAAACCGTTGAATGAACTTTAGAATTTTGAGAATCAATTTATAATTTTTCTTCTCAAAAATTCTGAAATTCCAATTTGGAATAAAATTGCAAAAGAAACGTGTTCTCCAATTCCAAAACCTCTACATACCAGTTTTTTCATACAATGGACTCAGTAATATACAAAAATTCTCCGTCAAATTTATTGTCAATAGAGTAGGTAGATGTGGCTGAAAATTCGATTGTAAGATTGGCGTATGTCAATTATATAGACAGTCAGATAGTTAAACCGAATGATTTCTTGTGAACATCTGATCAATCTATAATAAATCATTCATGAAACGTAATTCAGGACCTGCACGAAAAATAAATCGTAATAACCTTCAGAACACCCATTCATAGTGATTAAGCAATAGTTGGAGCAAATATATTACTGAGAAACTGCACTAAAAATAATCCAATCCGAACCCGTCGAAAGAAGGCGAATTCCAACATAAGAAATACGTGATATATTCTAAAAGAGACACTGAATGGCATATCCACCTATGAACGTCCTCTTGTCACACTGCAATATCAATTATAAATAAAACTACAGAAAATAAAGCACTACAACATTGCCAAATCTCGTGGACGCAGAAATATCGAAATGGTGACAAAAATATACGCCATCCCGATATACGCAGAGCGTGAACAGCGCACCAACTCGGAGTTTGGCTGAACTACGATATACGTAAACTGGCGACCATTCTCACAAATAGGCGTCCGGCTAAAAATTTATTCTTTTACGTTTTGGACCATCCTGCATTTATTGGCGCAAAAAACTTTTCTGCGTCCATATACGGACGCAGAAAGTCGCAGGACGCAGGTATTAATGCAAAAACCACAATGTACGGACGCACGGTTATCGAAGAGATGTAAATATATATATATATATATATATATATATATATATATATATATATATATATATATATATATATATATATATATATATATATATATATATATATATATATATATATAT
This sequence comes from Galeruca laticollis, assembly GCA_963921935.1. Classification (NCBI taxonomy): domain Eukaryota; kingdom Metazoa; phylum Arthropoda; class Insecta; order Coleoptera; family Chrysomelidae; genus Galeruca; species Galeruca laticollis. Next base: position 50,057,378 of record OY998179.1, on the reverse strand, counting down.
ATATTAATACAGTTACTCTATCTAAATTCTAAAGAAAACATTAAAATAAGGAAAAATATGTATATTTGTATGTAATACTTGTGATACACGCTATAATCAATAATTTGAAAGATTCAATATACAAATAAAATTTGACATTTCAATTTCGGATGACATTAATGCAGAATATACCTAATGATAGATAGATTTTATAACGATTTGAAAACAAATATTTGAAGTTTCAAAATACAGATGTCTCTGCTAGCAAAATTGCAATTATAATAAAAGAATTCAAATATCTCTTTGTTATAGGAAAACATAAATTTGTATTTAAAAAAAAAAGAATCATAAAATTGGTCACTTGTATATACTCCGGAGGCTGTATTGTGCAAACAAACTGAAATTTCCCCAAAAATGACAAAAATGTCGTACTTAAAGTACTATAGCACCTGTTGTACAGGCTGTGGTGAGGTTAAAATCAATAGGGTTCATCTGTGAGATGTTCTGAATAATATACACCCATAAAATTTGTGACTTTTTGTGCTCCGGAGGCTGTAACGTGCTAACATACTGAAATTTCTAAAAAATTAAAAAAGTCTCGTACTTCAATTACCATAGCACCCGTTGTACTGGCTATTGTGAGCTGAAAATCAATAGGGTTCATCTGTGAGATCTCTTGAACAATATTCAATCATAAAATTGGTGATTTGTACCGGTACATGTACCGGAAAGTGGCCGACGACAACGACGACGACGATATACACACAGAATTTTTTTTCTAAAGACCATTTTTTTGTGTAGTTCTTGATGAAAAACGTAAAAATAACTCAAAAACTTTTTTGTGGGTAAACCAATACTTTTCTCGCATATTAGATAGGTTGGGCAGAAAAGTAATAAAAAATAAATGGTTTGAAAGATTAAAACTAAACTTTTTCGCATCTGTGGCCCTGAACAATATTCTATAATGAAATTGTGACTTGTATACACTTCGGGGGATGTATCGTGCTAACAAACCGAAATTTCTCCATAAATAACCAAAAATGTAGTATATCTGGATTTATAGGACCCGCTGTACTCGCTCTAGTCAACTGAAAATCAATAGGGTACACCTGTGAAACACCTTGAAGAATATTCAATCATAAAATTGATCAATCATATACTCTCTGGAGGCTGGATCGTGCTAACAAACTGAAAATTCTCTTAAAATGACAAAAATTTGGTACTTCAAGTACCCGTCGTACTGACTTTAGTGAGCTGAATATCAATAGTGTTCATCTGTGAGACGTCCTGAATAATATTCAATCATAAAATTGGTGACTTGTTGAACTCCGGAGGCTGTATCGGGCTAACAAACTGAAATTTCTCAAAAAATCACAAAATGTCGTACTTCCAGTACCATAGCACCCGTTGTACTGTCTCGTAGAGCTGAAAATCAATAGGGTTCATGTGTGACATGTCCTTAACAATATTCGATTATAAAATTGATGACTCATTGCTCTATGGAGGCTGTATCGTGCTAACAAGACATGTAAGAAAAAGTGGACGACGACGACGACGACATACACACAGGATTTTTTTTCTAAAAACCGTTTTTCCGTGTTGTTGTTGATGGAAAACGTGAGAATAACTCAAAAAAGAATTTCAAAATTCTAACTTTTTTGGGGCAAACCAATACTTTTCTCTCATATTAGATAGGTTGGGCGGAAAAGTAATAGCTCAAAATTTCTAACGGCCTTTTCAAATTCCTTGTCGCTGCTTTCGGACCATGCAACTGAGATACTTAGTTCTCTGATCGGATCCAAACACTTTTAGATGGCACATGTTTGTTCCATTTCGTTGCTTTATCTTTACCCAAATAATACGGGGTAGCAACAATTTCTTCAACATTCTCATCTTCCTCATCAGATATTTCTTGATCCGTATCTGTTTCTAGAAGTTCTGTACTTAATTGGTCTTCTTCTTAAGCATCTTCATCGTCTTCAAAAATTGCGGATTCATTATCAGAATTTAGACATTCTTCCATCAAGTCTCGCAGACGCTCTTGACATTTTTCATAAGACGACATTTTTGTGACCTGCAATAGAGGAAAAAAGTAATAATCAACAGATATTTGCAATTTATGCTAACTATAACGTTAAAGTCGCGATCAAAGTACTTGTCTACATAGTATTAAAAAATAAATATAGTTTATTATAAAATAAAAATGAAAACTTACCTCAAAAGTCTCATAATTATTTTATAACACCAGTAGTCGCTATGGATTCTCACTCTGAAAACTAAATTTGCAGATACACACATTTGCCTATCAGGAGATAAGGTATAGTCCGTTTTTAAAAGGCATGGAGTAATAAAAGCTCATTAGGTATGCAAAACCGATACAGGGTGTATAATAAAATATCTCCGAAGTTGATCTAATTTTGTACTAAAATTTCTCATTTGTTACGAATTTCAGGTAGACACTGTATTCGGTTGGGTCGCCTATTGTATTGAAAGGGTCGCTCTATTGTATTTGAAGGAACAAATAAACAATTTAATCCTCAGAGGCGTGCAATCAGGACAAAACAAACTTGGTATATGAATATGAAGGCAATATGAAATTATAATTACGAAAACTATTCAAAAGAGTTCACAATATCGATTCAATAAAAACACATTTTTTTGTGTTCCTATGAATAAACAATAAATATAAAATATTATATAAAAAATAGCAAATTTTTTGCAGTAGGTATCAACTTTACTACTAATATACCGTTTACAATAGGAGAGGAAAAAAGAAAAATGCAGGAATAAAGTACGAATTGATGTAATATTTATAAAAAAAAAGTCTAACAAATAATAGTAATAACTAACACAAAAACTAGTCTATATATCAGAATCAGACGATTCTGTTGAGCTTCCATTATTAACATTGATTATAAATGGTTCAATCATGTGTTCACTTATATGATCCATTTCCCACATATTTAGTTCTTCTTGTATCACGTGTTCAACACATTTCTTCCAGTTTTCTTTGGTTACGTTACCTAACGCGCCTTCGAATAAAACTTTTACGTCACTCATTTTGAATGTCGTATTCTTTCTTGAAACTTCCCCTTTCACTTGGGCCCATATTAATTCTATGGGATTGAGTTGACAGTGATAAGAAGGAAGCCTCAGCACCGTTATACCACGCGCTGATGCCATTTGATCTACAACGTATCTACTATATTTGTGTTTATGTGAATTGGCCAGTTGCAAGAGCTCATTTTTCAGCGGGTTATCTGGGCATTCAATATTTTTCGAGGTTAGCCAATCGTGGATATCTTGTTTACGCCATGCAGTTGAAGGTAATTTCTCCACTAACCTGGAGTGATAACTTGCGTTATCCATAACAATGACTGAGCCCGTTGGAATTAGATCTAACATTTGTGAGAAATATTCTTCAAAAGCGTCTGCATCCATATCTTCATGATAATCTTCGGTTTGCTTCGACTCAAAGCACAACAATCCACCTTTAACAAAACCTTCGGCACTTCCGATATGAGTAATGATGAGTCGACGTCCTTTTCCTGCTGGTGGATTGTGGCCTGTTGACCACCCTTCAAGAGCTGCCTTGCCTCCGACTTTTGACATTCGTGTCTTGCCACAATTGTGGTATTAACTAGAAACCGTGAGTTTCATTTAAAATACTAATATGACTATATCTACGTTCAACAAAAGTTCAGTAGCATTTTCCTCAATTTTCTCTCCAGTAAATAAGGTTTCTCCTATAATTCCTTCCGGCTGCTAATACGGTACCAACTATACAAACACCCCCACGATGTTACTATGCAATCGTAGCCTGACGTCATTGACTGGTGCCTGGGTTGAGAGACTTCGAGGATATTTGTGTTTGTTTCCTCAAGCTTCGTTGACTAGTGCTCAGGCTGAGGTCGTCAGGGTTTACTTGTTCGCCAACGCCATAGATAACTGGAACGGTTGTTCTTGAGACCTGACCAGGTAACAAAAATAGCTCCCAATCGGATAATAGGCTTCCTTAGAAGCCTTAATCTCTGGGACAAAAAATAGATGGAGGGTATACACAAAAGGTCTTTTCAGGACGCAGTGTGGAAAGGCCAGCTATAGGCCAATCGACCCCTTTGTAATCTACAATCTACAAGGTTGTAAGGGTTTAGACTTATTCCATTTCTTCTCGAGAAGAAGCCGCTTAGGAAAGATAGGGCAATGTCAAGATTACTACTCATTACTACTCAAAAGCACGAGGTGTCAATCCAAAAATGTCTCTTCTCAAATTGATACTGACCACATCGTTTTTTTACAATCAACATTCTAGACACATTTGTTCCAAGATTTGATCTGGACTATTTTTAAAATATCTTTCCTTTCAACTTTATAAGTAAGGTTTTGAGATTAATCCTTTGCAACATTTTTCTTAGAGTATGGAGTGTTTGGTTCTAACCTCAGATTAACAAATAAAATAGATATGTTTGTTTTGACTTTTTCCTGCCCCAAACATTGAGTCACATTCTAAGCAAACTTGCGGGACACTTCCACTGCTTAACCATTTTAACAAATCCTCTTTAGATGCAGGGAAAATGAAATTAGAAATTTCATTGAAAATTTGTTAAAAAGTTATGCAAATAAAAAAAGTCATAATGATTTATGCATTTTAGTCGCTGCTTTAAAAATTAATTTAATTAATAATACTTGAATTTTATATAATAGAGGCATATTATTATATAAATTTTAAACAAGTATTTGTTGTAACTAAAAGTGGCAACATTGCTGAAAATTTCAGTACCTGCTTTGTTTGTCTAGTATAAACTATTTAGTAGTTTAGTCTTTGTTCAGTTACGATATAAAGAGAGATGCAAATATCGCCAGAACGTTCTCGACTAACATTTCTATTGGATTGTAGTATTATAGTAAATACTATCAAACTTGGTTTGTTTATTACGTGCGCCATTAGGACTAGCAAGTAAAAATTGAGTTATTTCGATGTTAGGTGTGTTTTACAAGACTTTTAGTGACAAAATTTGATTTTAAGTTAATTAATTTAGTGTTTTTTATTATCATGGTTCGTCAGTGCCAAGTCTGTCGGAAAAACAGCCGAAATTACCCCGAACTCTCATTCCACAGGTATGTAAATATTTGAACGGCTATCCAGTGGCGGCGACTTTCATTATTAATTTCAATAATATTTAAAATTCTTAAAAGTTTTTTAATTATAAAAAGCAAATTTCTATTTGGCGTTGTTTTATTCTACTTATTTCGATGTTATGTGTGTTTTTCAATACTTTTAGTGACAAAATTTGGTTTTAAGTTAATTAATTTAGTGTTTTTTATTATCATGGTTCGTCAGTGCCAAGTCTGTCGGAAAAACGGCCGAAATTACCCCGAACTCTCATTCCACAGGTATGTAAATATTTGAACGGCTATCCAGCGGCGGCGACTTTCATTAATCATTTCAATAATATTCAAAATTCTTAAAAGTTTTTTAATTATAAAAAGCAAATTTCTATTTGGCGTTGTTTTATTCTAGTTATTTCGATGTTATGTGTGTTTTTCAAGACTTTTAGTGACAAAATTTGGTTTTAAGTTAATTAATTTAGTGTTTTTTATTATCATGGTTCGTCAGTGCTAAGTCTGTCGGAAAAACGGCCGAAATTACCCCGAACTCTCATTCCACAGGTATGTAAATATTTGAACGGCTATCCAGTGGCGGCGTCTTTTATTATTCATTTCAATAATATTTAAAATGCTTAAAAATTTTTTAATTATAAACAGCAAATTTCTATTTGGCGTTGTTTTATTCTAGTTCTCCCACCAATTTGAAAACAAGGAGAATTTGGTTTGCTTTACTGGGTCTAAGCGAGACTCATGTTCTACCAAAACGACCTAAAATTTGTTCGGAGCATTTTAAACAATCTGATTTTATATATAAGGGTAGTGGCCGTAAGTTTCTAAACATGTCAGTTTTTGAATTTAATCCACCAGATGTAATGTAAGTACCTACACATTTTCTTGGTACAATGGGCCCTTAAAGTAATGCCCAAAATAAAAAAGTTACTGTCCTGATAAACAAAATTTCCTTTCAATATAATAAGTTCTTTTTATTACAGCTGATAAAGCGGCCATAAAAGACAAATTTTAAACAGTTTATTTATTATAAGTCATTACTTTATTGGGCGACTGGTGACACTCTGGGCTGTCTAGATAACTATAGTTCAGTTCCAATATAGTAGGCACTAAATTAAACTAAACTACAATGGTTCTTGGTTTCATGCAATATTTCTGAGAATTTAGTGCCTACTATTTTGGAACTGGACTGTATTTAACAATTAAATTGTTATTTAAATTTTTTTAAGAGGTCATTTGGCCACATATGATCCATTTTATTTAGTTCGCAATTATGACTGAGTTAGTTAATTTGTTAAAATAATATGTTCATTTTAGGTCTTCTACAAATAACTCAGATTGTCATCAAAAAGATTTATCAGCACAAAATGTGTCTAAGCAAGCTTCTATTGCTACTCTAAGTGATGTCGAAAGGTAAATATTCAAGTAATTTATTAGGGTGTATATTTTTTTAAACTGCTTTTCAATAAAATTCACTGTTTCGACCTTCACTCTGTGGAATCAACTCATTACTTTTTTGAATAAAACTAACTATTTCTAGATAATTTCACAATATATTGAAAATATGTTAAAAATTCTAAGAAATTGATAATTAGTTTCATTTATAAAAGTAATCCGTTTTAAAAGTTTATTATTAAAACAATAAAAATGTTAAATGTGTTTTATTTTTAGTTTACCAGTAGTGTAATACCAGTAGTAACACTTACGATATTTTCACTGTAAGAACCTAGGAATCGCTGTCACCACTGTAATAATCAATCAATGGATTCCACTATGACCCTAAATAAAACAAAATTCTACCACCAGTGTAATAACATAAAAAAACCGCTGTCACCAAAATGTAATAACCTAACAAAAATATATATAACTCTGCTGTCAAAATGTCCCCAATGGACCGAGAAGGCAGCGTAGCTGGCTGTCACCACCCACGTTTCCGTGGGAACCAGGAGTCGACGGCTCCTGTAAGAAATGTCCGAAAGAGCTGGCTTCGACCTCCGCTGCTACCAGGTGTCGTTGGTAATGAGAGGTCTTGTATTATGGGGTTACGTCAGTTAGAGGGGTGCGTTGAGGGAAAATTTTAGGTGTAGATCTTATGTGTATAGGTTAGGTATTCCTTCTCTCCTGGTTGAGTAAATAAATTTACCGATAACGATTTCTTAAACGAGTTTAATAAAAAATATATAAGAAGAATAGAATTAATTGCACCAAATTTACAAAGCGTCAGGAACAATCGCATATAGTGCCTTGTGACTGTAATTAAATAACACCAGAAATGGGATCGGGAGAAAACTTGAGAAACCCCTTTTAAATCAGCGCGAATGACGCACAGAAAAAAAATAAATTTTGATATTTAAAAAAATGTTCGCCAGAACCTGCATATTTTCGCGTACCCTATATATGAACTTTGATATCAACAATTTAATATTAAACCTCAAATGTGCTCCCTGTTCCTTATTCATACGGTGAGATATCACCATTAAATACTAGTATACGATATGAACTATCATACACAAAATAACTTATATAGATATAATATCATAGGAAGCGGGCTGACAAGGTTAATAATTTAACCAAACTACAAAAAAGTCATAATACACAGTTAGTATAATTTTGAAATCAGACTTACCAATTCCCTGACTGGGTGTTCACAAAAACGCCGACGGACACGATTCGCGTTTCGAACAAAAGAAGAAACCCTTTCAGAGCGCGTACAGTGGACGCTCCCTTGTAATCTGTTTTTCCCTCTTCGAGAAAAAAAATAATTATGCCTGATTGCTAAAACACTACTTTAATTATAAATTACTGGAACTCAGGACTCCTAAAAAAAACCGCTATCCGCGAACCCCAAAAAACTGGACCGTTTCCGACCGCGAGTTTTCACCAACTGCCACTTCAATTCTTACCCTTTTTTGTACCTGTTACTTTTTGATTGGTGGAACTTATCGTTCGATTAACACTTGGATTTTTATTTGAGTCCGCAAAATTTCGTTATTTTGACTCAATTATTATTTCCGGTTCAAATATTATTTGTTTTACTTTTATTCAGCCAGACAAACGCTTAGATAAGTATTTTTTCATTGTATGAATGTGAACGACCGCTTTCTATAGTTTCAACGTTTCAATGTAAAAAGTAATTCGTTATACAGGATGATTCTCCCCATGTTTTTTATTGGTATTTATTACAGTAGATGAAGTTGTTGATGATCTAGTAACAGTAACTGAGAATCATTCATTTATGAGTGGTGTATCATTGCTTACTTCTGATTCTCGTATACTTGCATATATGTTAGTTTTTTAGTTAGGTTTTTCTTCCAAATGTTTGAAGGTTTTTGTAATAGGCAATAAAATTTATTTACAGTATGTTCCAGTGACTAGAATCAACAACCTATTCTGATTTATGTGTTTTAGGTTTACGGAACCTGGTCCTTCAGGACTTTTTAAATATAATACGTCATCTGAGTCCTTATCTCCTACTACCAGCACTGCTTCTTCAACTGAAAAACAACTTTTAGGAATCCTAAAAGAACACCCAAGTAAGCTGTTCGAATATGATGTAGGACCTTTATCTTATTTTAGAGGTGCATTGAAAATGGTGAAAATAACAAAAAGGTAAAATTAACCCAGGAACAGTCACGTTGTTAGATTTTGTCTAACGTTTTCAGGTTTTACGTTTTCAGGTTTTCTCTTATAATAACTCACTAAGTAACTAGAATTCTGTCGCCATCTAGGAATGCATCCAGGGAAGACACATACTAACGCTTGTAACAATGGAAGGTGTACAGATAACTGTTACGAGAAATAAAAGCACTTGTTACTGTAAATCTATCACGTAATCGTCTATTTATTCCAAATTTTACGTGTGTGTATATGGGAAGAAAGTTGTTCCTGTGTGCATAAAATTACAAGGTAATCAATCTAATATGATATGCAGATACTGCCTTGACAGAAAAACAGATTTACGATACAACAATGTGGAACATATGCCTCCTCTATATGTAAAGAACATTCTACGGCACTTTTCCCCGCGGAAATGTCAATTTTTTTGACAATCTCATTATAGTGAATTTCGTTGACAGTCACACTAATATTACAATTAATTAAAATTTATTAACAAAACAAGCTCCACCCGGCATAACAATTTAAAATTGTTCAAATTTCACTAATAACTATCCTTTAACTGATTTTTCGATATTCATTTTTTAAATTCTTTCTGTTCATAATTTAAATAAGATTCCTATAAAAGTTACGTTTTGCTTTCATTAATAAATGTGGTCGTAGAATAAATATCGTGTACAACTCATATGCAAATTACATTTGCCGCTCACTTGATTTAAGGCACTCGCCTTACGGCTCGTGCCACAAACTTCAGCACTAGTGGGAAAAGTGAACGATATAGAAGTTGATAAGCTGCAGCGCTACCTTTTGGAATGGAAATATCAATGTAAAACTTTATTTTGACAATTTAAACTTATCTTTGTAATGAATATCGTTGACAAATACTAATATTACAATTAATTATAACTTATTATCAAAAACGATAGACCAGGCTAAACAATTCAAAATTATTCAAATTTCATTATTAACTGTACCTACGTTTAACTCATTTTTCAATATTCATTTTCTAAATTATTTCTGTTCAAAATTTTAATGAAACACCTATATAAGTTACTTTTTTCTTTGATTAATAAACGTGATCGTAGAAAAAGTATTGTGCACAACTCGTACACAAAGCTCTTCTCTCGCTCCATTGATTTTCAGCTCTCGCCTTACGGGTCGTGCCACAAACTTCTGCGCTCGTGGAAAAAGTAAATGATATAGAAGTTGATTTGCTGACCTGGTGGGAAGGAAATCTCAATGTCAAAACCTCTTTTGACAATCTAATATTATATTCATAATGAATTTCGGTGACAGATATTAATATTAGAAGTAATTATAACTTATTATTAAAAAAAGATACACCAGGCATAACAATTCAAAATTGTTAAAATTTCACAATTAACTATACCTAGGTTTAACTGTTTTTCATTTTTTAAATCCTTGCAGTTCAACGTTTAAATAAAATACCTATATAATTTACTTTTTGCTTTCATTAAGAAACTTGGTCGTAGAAAAAATATTGTGAACAATTCGTTTGCAAGGAACTTTTTGCACTCCCTTGATCTGCAGCACTCGCCTTACGGCTCGGGGCACAAACATTTGTGCTCCTGGAAAAAGTAAACGAATTAGCAGTTGATATGCTGCAACGACCCCTGGTGGAAAGTTACAACAAAAAGGATAGGAAATACAAATTCTGCATGGAAAAATATATATATGCCCATTTTGAGGGTGATCGGTTGAACGGTGTAGAATTTCATATGCTGCAGCGCTACCTGATGAGAAATTACAACAAAGAGAATAGTGTAAAAACCTTCTCCGTGAAAAAATACATATACATGCCAATTTTCATGATGATCGGTTGAACGGTGTTGGAGTGAAGAGCGAACATATATATATATATATATATATATATATATATATATATATATATATATATATATATATACAAACATTCATTTTTGTATATATATATTATATATATATATATATATATATATATATATAGATTAGATATGTAGATTTATTACAATAAATTAATTAAAATCAACAAACTTCAATTTCATCAAATGAAATATTTATAAACACCAAAATTCCAATAATATAATTTTAAATTTGTTGTTTTTAAATAGTTTTGGTACGCTTATGCTTTGACGATCACGCCAAGGCGATGTATCCACAATACAATCCCCACTTTTTGTAATTCATTCATGATTTTACTACTGGCGTTTAGAATTGTTGGCCGCAAAAATAAACGTGTTTATGAATAAATAGCCCTCTCTATGTATATTATTACTCTAAGGTTCTAACTACGTTTCAATAATAATTTGAAATTCGACATTGATCGAATGATGTGTTTGAATATCATTAGGTCACTTCAACCCTGTAATTATGCCTGTGGACATATTGTCAAGTTTCCAGTTGTGCTAGCGGAATATATCATTTTTCATTTTGTAGTTAGTTGAATAAATAATATACTATTGCAAAATATTTCACTATTTTTCTTCTAAAAACGAACTGAATGATATTCAGTTTTATGTTTTGGCCTATATTACAGTTGTAAATATACGTTGTCTACATCACTCGACTTCCTGTCTACTGAAGTGGCCAATGCCCCAATCGATTCAAACTTGCTTCCAATTCGAAAACAACGTTCTTTCAAGGAACTCTCCAAAACTAGGAGAGGTCGTTAACTTTTTTCGTTTCTCTTATCTGAACCAAACAGCTCGATTTTAAAGTCTTTATCGCTTCGACACCAAAAGATTACGGAATTTCAATAACAATTTCCAACATTTCGTTTTGTAAACCTTTCAATATCCCTCATCAAACAACAATATTATTCAGAATTTATGTACTGGGTGACATATTCCACAGTACTAGAAATTATTATTATTAGTAACGCGATTACACAAAGGAAACTAACTTCACTATTATAATAATTTTTGTTAGTAGCTCCAAAATTGTACCAAGAATTTGGAATATCAAAGTTGTTAGTTCATTTCACTTAAGTTTTAGACTTCTTAACACGAGTTGCCGAAGTGAACTCTACAAAAAAAAATTCCTTTTAACTTTAAACATGTAACAATGTAATTCTACACCCTTACTTCACGGTTAATTTTAATTAAGTGACATGTTTATCGTAACTAGAAGTTTGAATCATTACAAGTATAGAAGGTTTTATACAGTACCCTTTATAGATCCTTGGTAAAATAGTTTACCACTTTACATTTAGAGTCATACTACTGCTTAAACTTAATTAAAAGTGACCCTTATGTGATAAGTATGACGCACGTGTGTCTACGTATCTATATCGGTAAGTATTGTAATGTTTTTCTTATTTATTTAAAAGTTTTTAATACGACGGTGGGATAAATTCATACACACGGTATGTCTACTCACTTAATTTATTTATTCTCTAAACTATTTACTAATTTATATTATATACTCAGTATACGCACTTAAACTAATTTATATAAACACTTCACTACTGTTTATTTAATTAGACCTAATTTATCTATTTACTGTTAACTTATTTATCTCACCAGATCACTTTATAAACTTACGGCAAGTAGGTAGTCTCTTTATATACTATAGGACCTTCTGGAATATTCTTTTTTGGGATGCTTCTCGAATTCCGGCTCAATCCTTAAAAGATTTCCGGAGAACATGTCCTTAAAATAACGGTCACAAAAAATCCCAATAGACCTTCCCAGAATTCGGCACGCTCGCCATTTGCTTAACACCGTTAACATAAGGTTACAGGACCGTACTTAGTATCTACTTCGGCGTGCGAGTTCGTAACATTACCCCCTCCTTAAATGGAAGTTCCTCATAGAACTTTTGTGTAGTCGAGACTGGATGTTTGAATCGGCAACTGGCCCCATTTCTACATTTTCCGGTCTTATGGAAATAACAGGGAACCGTCTTCATCGGATACTGATAACGGGGGTTGTAGCTGCAAATTAATATCTGGACACCGGTATCTTGGAAGATCACCTCTATCATGTTCCTGATTACTCGCCAATCCAACTGGTTACTCGCTATCTTAGGCATAGCCACTTTCTCCAAGCTGGATTCCAACACATGGTGTCAGAGGTTTCGAAGTGCCTACCACACATCGCGGTAGGTAGATCGATCTTGAAATTCATTTTTAGTTATCACGTAGAAGACATACCGTCGGAACTGTTTATCCAATAAAACCTTTCACGGACTCGCTGAAGGGTTTTCTCCACTCCCATATGACCTCCTGATGGACTGTCGTATAGCCTCTTCAGTACATCAGCTACTGTCACTCTCGGGATAACTAGCTGTCTCTTTATCTCGGAACCATCATCGTTTTCAAGGACTCTTTTCAACGGCCCCATCTTCCAGGAGAAGGGAGTCCCACTAAGCCCAATATGCCTTGAGTATCGGTGAAAATCTTGACACTTCTTGCCATTTCTTCTTCTTATCACGCCCTCTCCTGCCGAAGGTTGGCGATCCAAATGGCAATTGTAGCTCTGGAGACTGCAGCACGAAAGATTTCTGCAGACTAGCGGTTGAACCATCTCCTTAAGTCATTTAGCCATGAGTTCTGGCGCCTTCCTACTTATCTTTTCCCGTGCACTTTGTCCTCTATTATGAGGCGTAGTATTTCGTATTTATCACCTCTCATCACATGACCCAGGTATTGCCATTTAGGTCGCCTATTTTCTTCCTTCCATTGCCGGATCATCTTCAGGTGAGGCTCATTCTCTTGATCTGCTCTGATCTCTGATCCTGGTGGGTACCATTCCTCGTTGACTACAGTAGTTCTTGAAACTGCAGCTTCCCTAGATTCCGTCTTGTTGCAGTTGGAGCAGTTTGTTGTGCACGGCCGTCTGGACAGGGAGTCTCCCTCTGGTAATGGGTATCATAATATCGGCGCCCTGGTTAAATGCTTCTTCATGGTTTCAAAAGCCGTTTGACAGTATTCGTCCCATTGAAAAGCTCTTGCTTCTTCTTTGAGTCGAGTTAGAGACTTGGCAGGATCTCCAAATTTCCTGATAAATCTTCTATAATATGTGCAAAGTCCAAGGAAAGTCCTAATTTGATGTTGCGGCGATAGCTGAATGGAAGCAATTTTCTCTGGATCCACCGACACTCCTTCATTGCTCACTATATGACCTAGATAGTTGACTCGGTTTTGTAACAGCTGACATTTCTTCGGGTTTTACATGAGCTGGGCAGCTTGGAGTCGTTTGAATAAGTCTTCCAAATTCTTCAGGTGTTCGTTAAATGTTTTCCCCAGTACTACGATATCGTCCAAATAGACCAGCCACGCCTTTCAAAGTTCAATTGGAAACCATGTAGATTCATTACGTCCATTCCCAGAATCACGTCTTCTTCCATGTCAGCTAGGATTACCGTATGTGTGAGTTTTTCTGCGCCAATTCCCAATTGGATTTGTGTCTCTCCGTGAACGTAGGCACTCTCACCTGTGGCCGTCCGCACTCGCAGTCTCGTTAGTAGAAGCTTCATCTTGGGGTTAATCATTTTTAGTCGTATAATGGTTCTAGTTGCACCAGTGTCTACCAGCAGAGTATATTTCTTGCCATTTACTTCGTCATCTACATATACACTGTCATTGCGACATCTGAGAGAAGCTATCAATATGAGAGGGTCTTTGAAACGATCATGGGTCGGTGCTGCCCCCTCGTAGCTGACCCGTTCTAGTTTTACTGTGACTGGGGTTCTTGGTTTGTAGGTGTCCTGGGCCGCTTATACCAACTGTTTATATGCCCTAGGCCGCCACAATTCTAGCATCTGATCTTTCTTGTCTTCTTGTCCATCATAATTTTTATCAAACTAACGATCTGATCTATTCTGTCCTCGTCACCTTGTTTTTGCATGGTCCTGACTTTGTTATATCCCAAAGCCTTCGTGGCTGCTTCATATTCAAGAGCAGTAGTTAATGCATCGACCAATGTTTTAGGATGGGCTAAACAAAGCGTTCTCTGCATATCGGGGTCACGTAACCCATCAATAAAGGCCTGGAGATGCCCAGACATCACATCATGTTCTCTGGTGCTGATGGATACGCAAATCGAACTAGTCTGGCAATATCCACTTCATACTCTTGAAGGGCTTCATCACGTTTCTGCCTTCGGTTCTTCAGCTGAGATTGGTACAAATTATCTAGATGTTGGTGGCCATATCGAACGTCCAACCTCTTCTTCAGCTGCTCGAAGTGATCTGTTTCTTCCAGATGTATCGTCTGAAGTACATCTAAGGCATCTCCCCGAAGCGCGATAGTTAAGTTCAATGCTTTATCTTTATTGAACCAATTATTCACTCTAGCGGCTGCTTTAAACTGTTTCACATAATTGGTCCGCGATATCTTTCCGTCGAATGTTGGAGCCTTGACTCGTGCAAAACTGCAAATGTTTTCTACCTTAGGGAGGTTTCTGGCTTGCAAGGTTTTGTTTGCTTGGTTTTCTTTTCTTTTGCTGGCGTGTCTTGTGTTCTTAAATCTGCCATATTTCTTTATAACCCCTTGATTTCCTCGTCTATAGTTGTTATCTTATCCTCAATCTTCTCGTTCATCGTTGTCATCTTATTCTCGATAATCTCGTCCATCGTTGTCATCCTATTCTCGATCGATATCTAATTTTAGGGACGAAATTTTATTTTCGACGTCAGCAGAGATGCCATTTTACAATGATAAGATATCGGCAGTAATATCATTGTTCATCGCAGAAATGTCGTCCTTCATGGTTGAAATATTCTCGTCCATTTTAGCAGAAATTGACGAGATTGAGGTGGAAGCCTCGTCTTTGAATAAAAATGTTTCTGGATCAAAACCGTCATTTCAGGGACATGGGATATGCCATTGACTACCACCCAACCTGTAACATCTAGTAATCGTTCTTCAATATCTGATAAAGGTTTAATAGGATACCCTATGTTTCCTGTTTCTTTTGTGATAATTCTATTCTTTCTTGACTTTGCTTTAACTTGCCACTTCCAGTCGGTGAATGTCTGAAATTGGTAAAAATTATAACAAAAACATATGTAATTACTGCTTTCAAGTATAAGACTAATAAAAAAGAAAATCAGGTATTATACGTATCCTTTTCCATCCTACTGAATCCTTAAAAGGACCATATAAACTATTTACTTTGTCTGAAAGCTGTTTCCATATGCTTTTAATAATACCAGGGCTTGTAGTATAAAATTTGGTGTTCCTGAACGCTTCATTTTTGTACTCAATTCATCCAAATACATTATGTATTGTGCCCATGTTATCTTGGTGTTTTATCTTTGTCTTTATCCATGATAAAAGTTGCGTGCATATGTGAATAAAAATATTACTCAACAAAACCTCTATAAACAAATACGTAGGTATATTTTTTCCTAACCTAACAAAACAGCACAATATGTCAAAAATTATACCAACCTTTATAAAATTTTATCGTTTTGTCACTAGATTTTAACGTAACGATATTATTACAAAATCTACTCTGAAAAAGTATCGTTAACATAATAATCGTTACAATAACGACAAGCTACAGAATAGACTCCTTAAACTCCTTTTGCTGTTGGGCTAAATACACCCTTCATGAAAATGTTCCAAATAAATAAATAAAGTAAATAAAATAGTGATTGTAGAATTCATTTTTATAGAAGATATTGATAAACATATTTGAAAAGCCTCTTTATATTTGACATAACAAAATGACGAATGATATTTGTATTGTAACGTTAACTGACGATGTTGTGAGGACGATACAATTCGATGATTTTAGGAACGGTGCTCGAGAATATAATTTTTAGAAACTATTCGCAAATAGAGCATTCACAGGCTTGCGTATACATAACGTTGGGAACTATGTCAAGAATAGAGCCCCGGTTTGAGATTCAGGGCGGATTAAACTCAATCATCGACCACCATACCTGCATGAAATGAATCACCGGTGGCGACAGTGATCTTCTTTCTTACTTCAGCGAAATATCGAAACCACACCTGACAAACGTTCTAATTTAGAAATATTTTTACAAAAGTAACAACCTTTATTTTTTATAACTGAATATCTTTTTAATATATACATGGAAAATTACCATTGATGCTGCAAACGGAAGATCGTATATGAATTACATGGCAAATGTATGCATAATATACCCGTATATAATAGACTTTTTAATTAATTAGAAAAAATAGAATTGCGGGTAGAGAAAAGGTACGAAACTTCCGGTATAAGAGTGTCTGCCGTCTAGCGCAAAAATATATAGAAAAGGGCGGGTCGAGACGCGACATGTCGCGAGTGACGAGCAGTCACTCTTGATAAGAATTACAAAAATTGTAGATTTCTCTAAAGATTTTTATATTTCGTAAAAGAAAGATATTGGAATGAATCAAAAAATAAAACATCGAGAATTAATTATTCTTTCTAATCATTTGCAACGAAAAAATGTGTAGCCTTCAGTTTACCCCACTGGGTGTTTAGAATTTACGGTACACAAATATTGTTTCATTCCACCCGGTATACTAAATTGTCAAATTTATTTTTACAAAAATTAAAAACGCCTGTGATAATTTCTATGAATTTCCACAATGTGACAAAAAATCATTTCAATCTGTTGAAAACTGAAAGAGTTATTCTAAATAAAAAATGAGCAAAATTTTAAGTGTTGCGTTAATTTGGTCCATGAGCTTATAAGCATTTACCTTCTTTTTCGCAACGACAAAGCAAAAATTTAATACATATGTCTCACTAAAAAAAATAGGTAAAAAAACTTTTTAAGTTAAACGGTTTTATGTTAAACATACATTGCAATGTTTAAGATAAATGTACTAAAAACCAAAAAATAATAAAATAGATACAGTCGTGGGAATTATAAACATATGCATAGACTAGACTAAAATAAAACCGTGGGGCACGTCAATTGTCTACAATCGTTGATTAAAATTTTTGTTTTGTAATGTTACACTATAATTAGGCAGTTGTTTAACCGACAACGATGGACATGTGATAAGTAGGGCTAGAATGTGGAAACAAGCTAGCAAGCTCGATTATAAGCGAGTTTTAGGGTTTCATAGTGGTGAGCAAGTAGTACTTTTATCATATGTTTTGTCGATTAAAGACAAACTACGAGCAGTGAAACGATTCCTCGCCAGCCAGCAGTGTGAATGTCCAACGATAAACTAGTTGAAACATCTCTTTTATTTACATGGAGTGTATAACTATTGGAATTTCCATGAGCAAGAAAATAGTAAGTAATTTCCTCACCGTCTGCGGGCCAACTGCCTAACGACGAATTCAACGATTCTTCTATCGCACATTAAGTCGATAATTTGTAGACAATTGACGTGCCCCACGGTTTTATTTTAGTCAAGTCTATGCATATGTTTATAATTCCCACGGCTGTATCTATTTTATTATTTTTTGGTTTTTAGTACATTTATCTTAAACATTGCAATGTATGTTTAACATAAAACCGTTTAACTTAAAAAGTTTTTTTACCTATTTTTATTATATTTTTTTTACCATTTTGTTCCCACGAGTAATGGACATTTGAATGGTCGACCCCCCCAGAGGTCCAATAAAGGGGCAAGGCTATGTACAACAAGATGCGCCTGAGTCTTGAGGGGAAAACGCTAACGACATATCATTTTTATCAACCCTAATGCCATACAGTTCTCGGCGCGTTTTAACCTTTCACCTTAACTTGGATGGTGTACCGCTAACGACGTATCATTTTTAGCCACCCTAACTCCACACAGTCCTCAACACGATACAAAATCTTGACTTGGGTGGTGGATTCAGGCTGGATTAATCAGATACCTAAATTACAGATTCAATTCCTAAATTTAAATCTTATTATTATACGCCATTTAGTGGCTGCGCCCATCTTAAATATTGAGGTTGTATAGTACACTGTATTCTTCTTGTCAAGCCCTTTTATTTGTTGATACCCATATTGGTGGGATTGATAAAAAATTGTTATCAGCCATTTGGTAGCGGCGGCCATCTTAGATTTCAATTTTGCATAGTAAATTGTATTCTACTTGTTGAGACCTTTCATTTGATACCCATGTTGATGGGATTGATAAAACCTACGTTATCCGCCATTTTGTAGAGGCCGTTATCTTGGATTTTAATGTTATATAGTATATTGTATTCTACTGGTTGAGCACTTTCAGTTGATACCCCTATTGATGGGATTGATAAAACCTACGTTATCCGCCATTTTGTAGCGGCCGCCATCTTGAATTTAATTTTTTTTATAGTATATTGTATTCTGCTTGTTGAGCCCTTCCATTTGATACCCATGTTGATGGGATTGATAAAACCTACGTTATCCGCCATTTTGTAGCGGCCGCCATCTTGGATTTCAATTTTTTATAGTATATTGTATTCTGCTTGTTGAGCCCTTTCATTTGATACCCATATTGATGGGATTAATAAAACATAAATTATCCGCCATTTTGTAGCGGCGGCCATCTTGAATTTATAATGATAATGAATAAACCAAATTGTCACCAAAATCCAAAGTGTATACAAAATTTCAGATTAATCGGTTGACAGGAAGAGGGTGAAATTTGAATTACTAAATTTGACCCAAGAATAATAAATAAAACAAACGGGGTGAGCTAAATAAAACCGTTTAAAAACAGAAACAACTATCAAAATACGAATAAATCTTAAACAAAGTGGTACCTATCTCTCGTAGTTTATAACACACACTAAAAGTTACGATCCCTCCGCTGCTGGCGCCTGAATTCGAATGTTTTTATTTTATGTACCAATAATGTAGCTGACTAATTTCATTTATAGTTTGTTAATCTGTAGCAAGTGCTGAATGTTAATACCATCAAGTTACTCCTTTTTTTTGTTTGTTAATGCACTCCACTGTGTTTGTTAATGCAAAACATTCAAAAGTGGATTACGTACTGCTGATCTCCTTAATTTAGATAAACCAATTAAAACTTTTTCGCGTTTACTGTCTTAGCTTTTATAAAACATTCTACTTATATTAAACTTAATCAAAATTTCTTGGTAACAAATATTTAAGTGAAACGATCGGTCCCTTAACGTTGCGGTGATTACGAGGGGTATCTTTTCAATCCCAGGAGTGTTTTCTCTGCAATATTCATTTATATTTATGTTGCACGGTCTTTTAGATATTTTTTCAGATAGGTTTTCCTCCTCTCTGTGTGTTTACTTTCACGTAAAAATTAAACCAAGTAAAAAAGTATTTTTGATTGGAATGTTTTCATCTAGTTATTGACCAAAAAGTGATATACATTTTTTCTACTACATGTTGTTGGAATTTCTGACAGATTTTGAACAGTGATCTGAAGATGATTAAAGAATTTAAAAATTGAATAGATTATTCTTTTACTTGATGAAGATCCATAATGAACGATGAAATAAAACAATATAATATGTTTAAATCTTCATTTATTTGAACTAATGTGCAAATTAAACTTGTTGACGCGTTTCACTAACACAGTAGCTTTGTCGAAACGAATGAAGGTAAAATATAAAAATGTCTTAATATATACAGTGCTAAATAGAGAATTCTATTTACTAAGGTTAACAATGGTATTGAAAGAAATTACCTGGAAATTCATTCCCTACAAACATTCCTAAGCTATCTTCTAGGTCGTTAAGGAGATTACCTGAATATTCATTTTTGTTAATCTCAAGGGCCTCTAATAAATTTAAACTAAAGGATTTACCGACTACATGGAGAATTTTGAAATTTGGGTCGAAAATCTGTTGGTTTTCTAATAAATGATTTGAATAGCTAGAATCTAATTTTTTGTTGTCATAGCTACGTTTGTGTTCCGAAATTCTAGTTTTAAAATTTCTAAAAGCTCTACCGATATAAATTTTATCACAATTGTCATTACCACATTTTAATTTATAATCTGATTTGTTTAATTTTGAAGATTTAGATTTATTATTTTTAATGAATTTGGATAAATTGTGATCAGTTTTGAAGGAAATATTCATGCCTAGAGTTTCTAAAAATGATTTAATTTTTAAGGATATTGTTCCAAAGTATGTTAAGCTTTTAAATTATTTATTATTTTTATCTGAAGGGAATACTTGTTCTAAAGTCTGTTTTTTTATCTTTTTATTTATGATATTGTCAATTAAATTTGGATCGTAATTATTATTAACTGCTATTTGTTTTATGATATTCAATTCTTTGTTATAATTATTAATATTTAATGGGACTGTTAAGAGTCTGTGTATCATACTATTGAAAGCTGCTAGTTTATGACTGAATGGGTGGACCGAACTATTATGAATTGTAATATCTGTATATGATGGTTTATGAAATATAGAAAAATCATGTTTGTTATTTATAATTGAAATTGTAAGGTCTAGAAAGTTTATAGACTTATTTTGCTCAAGTTCTACGGTAAATTTGATATTATTGTGAATCGAGTTTATGTGAGTAATAAAGCTCTCTAATTATCTATTTGTACCGATGAAGCTAGCTAAAATGTCGTCCACATGTTGGTGCCAGTACATAATTTTTTTACTAAGGGGGTGTTCATGAATTGTTTTTTCCATATTATCCATGAAAGTTTCTGCTAGTAGAGGGCTGGGGGGGGTTGCCCATAATCAAACCATCTTTACTGCTATAAACCTCTCCATTGAAATGAAAATAATTTTGATTCAAACAGACTTTTAATAAAGTAATGATATCAGAGTGAATTAAAGGATTAAAATAGATAATGGGACACTTTGGGACCGGAAACTCGAAAGGAGACGGCATTTTTTATCCATCAATGGAACCTCGAATGGGGGTAACCTAACATAGCAACCCCACCTAAAACGGGGGTAACCTAACATAGCAATCCCACCTTAAACCTATGTAGCGGAAGTAAACCCCACGAAAACGTACCGGAAGGCAGCCATCTTGGATTTCTGAGCACGCGCCGGACCGTCGTATGTGTCATCTGTCAACTGCCATCTATCATCTGTATAGCAAACCTAAGAAAACTTGTGTTCTGTGTCACCTATCTACCTTCTTGTCTTCTGTGGTGTGTGAGTGTCTGCTAACCTTCTGCTACCCCTGTGGTGTGTGTCTTCTGTCATGTATCAAGTGACGCACCACCTCCCGTAACCCATATCTTTAGGAAATAGGATCAGAACAACACTGGTTGGAATAAACAAAATAGTAACAAAACACTATTTTTTTAATCGTTTTTATTTACAATAATACAAACAATTATTACACACAAAATGCAACTCTTTCCTTTTTTCTATTAGGCGTATGTTCAATTTTATCTATTTTTATCTTAATTTTATAACTTAGGTCCGTTTCTGCAAATTCTTTTTCCAACCAATAGTTCGAGCAATAGAACATTTCCAAATTTTCAACCTGTAATATGTAACGAAGTCTCTCTCTGTGCTTAACTTCCTTTACAGCGGCAATTACCATTTCTGTTCCTTCGGCAACTTGTTCTAAGCGTTGGCAATGTCTAAATTTATTACGATCTTTTATCTACTGCATGGTAATATTTTTAATTTGAGTCATATCTTCTTGGGTAAAAGGGATATTCTTCCATACCTCCGTGTAGAACTTTAAATTTTCTATCTTGGCGAATGTGTTGCCTTGGTAAGACGTAATACCATTGGTAGTAAACGTTACAAACGTTTCTTCTGTAGGCAAACATATTATCTCCATACCATTATTATAAAGTATTGTAATATAACCATCTGCAATAAGAGCTGCTCTATTGTTGTAAACACTTAGAAATATATTTTTGTAGTAACCCTTTAAGAAGTAGACATTTTTTATGCCATCCTTTTCCGCTAACAGACCAACATAAGTATATTTGTTTTTATTGTTTATTGTAAACGCCGACATTTTATACACACCTGCTGGGTCTAGGTTTGCCCAATGGCTATAAAAATAGTTTCCTAATCTCTCCCTCAGTTGTGTTATTTTCTCTTCTTTCTCCAGTAGATTTCTATATTCTTCCTTAATTGCAGTTGTCTTTTCGAGAAAATCCAGCTTCCGCCTCTTGGTATCTAGCTCATCCATTTCCTGTTTTCGTTTCCTTGTCGATGTAATGTAAGCAGGGAGGCAATTAAAGCTGCATGCAGAGAGAATGTAATTTATAACCTTCTTCCTTGCGTCGGATTCTTTTGGTAAATTTATTTGTAATCTCGTCAACTTTCTTGTATTGCTGTTACCCCAATAAACATATTGCAGCATATTGTTAAACACAAGACAGCAGCTGTTCTGTAGACTCTCGGTCAACTTTGTCCACATTTTTGCAATTGAAACAGAGTATAACGGAGAATTTTGGAAGTACAACTTACTATCTTGTAGCAGAGTTATGCAATCTTCTAAAGGACTGTAACCTTCTCCATGGAAGTTTTCAATTGGGTATTTATATATCGTAGCTTCTAATCTGGTAATACCATGCTTCTTGGCCAATGCAATGCAATCTTGCGTCTGGGCAGTTGACGAAATCTATAATATGGTTTCCAATGCTCTTGTTAACTCCAGGACTGGTTATTTGATAAATAAATTTGTTGTATATTTTAACTCTTGCATTAGATGTGAGCCACGTGAGGCATTCTATGCCAACTGTTTTATCATTGTTTACAATAATGTTGCATATTTCCTTGTACTCTCCTTGAATGCAAAAGTTAAAGTTGTTTGTTAAATAATTAATCATTTCTTTTTTGTTAAAAATTCCTGCAAAATCCTGCGTCCATTAGGTAGTAATCTTCCTTTCGGAGTTGCTCCAATAAATCCGGTATTTCTTCAAGTAACCTGTCGAGTTTAACGTCCGCCAATTCTACTTTGTATGGAATGCACACAGGTTCTTTATGTTTCCTTTTAATAATTTCCAAATCATTGATTACTTTTCTTGTTCCAATGGCAAGTGGGTTGTTACTTAATAGGAGGAAAGGCAGCTTAGCTTTAACACCATGTTTTGCAGAAATCAATTCGCCAAATTTTCCACGTATATAACTATTAAAAGAACCACATATTTCTTTTTTGACAAGTTTAGAATTTACATCGCAGTCCTCTAAGCCGCATACCTTAACAAGCATTATGTTGTCACAAAATGGTTCTGTAATTGGTATAAGTCCATCTTCCAGCGGCTGTTCGCCTTCCGTGTATTTAATATTTCCGTTATCTATAATCAGATTGCTACCTTCCAAATTTCCCAACAAGAGCCATAATCCAAATCTCTCATCGGTCGGTTTGACCTTCCTACCATAAAGTTGGGAAACACTAAACATTTTGGAGCTTGCCATGTTAACAGTTTCAGCGAAAATCGAATACTGAGCGTTAAAAAATGTTACTTCCG
Organism: Galeruca laticollis; assembly: GCA_963921935.1. Lineage (NCBI taxonomy): Eukaryota > Metazoa > Arthropoda > Insecta > Coleoptera > Chrysomelidae > Galeruca > Galeruca laticollis. Next base: position 50,033,371 of record OY998179.1, on the reverse strand, counting down.
GTAGGTATGCTATCGCAGAAACGGGTGCGAGAAGGGGTAGGGGTCGCCGAAACTGCTTCGCCGAAAGTATAGTAATGTGGTTTTCTTACCTATATGACATGAGAGAAAACGCACATCACTGAACACAAAATCGATTACACATTTGACAGATGACACATACGATACATATGACAGATGGTATATGTGACAGTTGACAGATGGTGTGGGTGATGTCACCGAATAAAAGATGGATGACAGTTGACAGATGACTTAGGTGACGTCACAGAACAAAATATGGATTACTGTTGACAGATGACGTAGGTGACGTCACAGAACATAAGATGGATGACTGTTGACAGATGACGTAGGTGATGTCACACGACAGTTTTCGTGGGGTTTACTTCCGCTACACAAGTTTTAGGTGGGGGTTGCTATGTTAGGTTACCCCCATTCGAGGTTCCATTGATGACCTTGAAAGTGTTCCAGAACTGTCATAGTCTATCTACTAAGATCTTGCCTTGAATAAGAACAAATCTTTTACTGAGATGCTGCCAACTCCGGATCAAGCACCAACCAAAGCTAAGAAACCCAGAAAAACTGCTCTGAACAGTAGAGCCGAAGTGATTACAAGAAACCTGTTCAATAAAGAAATCCAAACTAAAGACACATGCACAAATATCAAAAAAAAATCCATAATATCGAGAGCACCAAAACCACAAGGTAAAATTTTAAAGGAGTCTTGGTATTGCCGGGAGGATAGACAAATCGATATGCGCTTATGTGTTAAATGCAAGGAATATGTCCATAAGGAGTGCATTGGACTCACCAAAAACGATGTCATAGAGATTTTCATATGTTCAGATTGTGAGTGAAGATTTGATTCTTATGAATGAAAAATTTGTTTTGGCAATCACCCTGTATTGACCCGTCATAATAAATTTATTTTTTGGACTTGCATTAATATTTTGACCTTTTAATGCAATTATTCCCGAATAACATTCATCACATTAACAATATTTTGTATGGCCATATTGCCATGCACCTGGTTGACTTTTAATTACTCATCATATCTGCCTAATAATGTACTTAATACTATAACTTATCCAAAATTTTGAAAAGTTCAAACATCGTGATGTAAAAAAAATAAAACGTCTTGGCATGGCCACATTGGCTGCATATACCTTAATTATTGTAATGTTTTTCTTGTTTATTAAAAGTTTTTATTACGGGTGGGATAAATTTTAAACACTCGGTATGGCTACTTACTAATTCATTTAAACACTTAACTAATCACTAACACTTAATTTATATATACTCAACTAATCACTTAAATTTAATTTATATGCACACAAACTTCATTATTAATTTATATTAGCACTTCACAGTTCGGTGTATTTTTGTTTATTTCTCGAGATCACTTTATCAACAAAAACTAAGATAGTCGTAAGCAGTTATAAAAAACCTGCGTATCCGCCATAATTTTAACTTTTATACCTGGCTTAGACAGAGTCGGATTTAGGGACTATTCCAGAGTGCTGTTTTGTAACATTATTAAGTTCCAGTATGGAAATTTTTTCGATCTTCTTATATTTATTTTGTGTATATCTGAGATACAGTTATATTATATAATATTTGAATAAATCACATCGTTTTTTCGTATATTTAAACAAGACATCATACCATCATCAAACTTGGGAACAAATTTCATGATTGATTAGTCATGACCACAGTATCAAACCAAAGAACCAGGCAACCGGCTTATGGAGAAATGGGCTTCGGTGAAATTTCATGAATTGTCAGTATATTGTAGTTGACGACTTTCTGAACAATAGTGTCCATGGGCCCAACTCAATCCTATGACTAGTTTCAAAGATACAGGGTGCTGAAGTTATAAAATAGCCATTTTGAAAAAGCATGTATTTCTTATTTTTTACAATGTAGGTATCAAGAATTTTTCCCGTGATAGTGTTCTAAATATCACTAAATATCAGTCCCTAATGAGAGACAATTTCATTTTCAACAGGGATACTCAAAAATTAAAAAAACTTCGTTGAATATAATTCAATTTTTATGACAACATCCCCCGTATAAAAGTCTCACCGCTTTCGAGACAATTAATTATTAAAAAAATAATGATTTTTTGCCCCTCTGTGTAGTTATTTTGTGCTTTTGGTCCAATTTTGCACTTTTCTAATTCATTTACTTGATAAAATATTGTTGAATAATTATTCTAACTTCTACGTTACGATAATACTCCAGAGAAGGGCTGTGATAAATGTTTTTAAGTTAGAGGTTTTGGGAGTAGATTTTTTTACATGAAGTTTAGCCCATCGAATTGAAAACAAAATGTTCTGGGCTACTGCCGCACACTACATTAATAAATTGCCTATTTTATGGTGATTTCAAAATGGTATAACACAAGAGATTTGTAATCGTAAAAAAATATATTGCCATTTATCTCCAAAAGGGGACGTTCCTGACAAAGTATCAATCGACTGTTTTTATTTAATTACTCATTGTAGATTACTAATATTTTCAATAACATTATAACCATTTACAATCATTGTAGTACAAGTTCGAAACGGCGACCTTCTTCGCGTATACAGGTCCTACATCGACTGAGAAAACCCCTTTTCACTGCCCTCAAACTTTTTCACGATTTTATTTGTCATCTGAATTTGACGTTCTTTATTATATTATACCGAATACTTACGTCATCAACAGGTAACCCATTATCAGCAAACTCTTCAACATAAAAACATCAACACCCTGTATTTCTCTAAATAAGAATATGAAAAGTCCCTTCTTCAATTTTTATGACTTTTCTTAAAGCCAGTCAATCGAAATAACATGCGTTCATACTGAAAAACCTGCTACAATGAAAACTCATAATAATCTGTGAGAACAAATTGTTGATATTTAGACGTATCTGTTATTAGTTTATAAGTGTATCGTTAAGACGTACAAACTGTGTCATAAACTATTGATATTAGCATTATTCTAAACAGTTTTCCATAAATACTTTTGTTGGTTTAAGTTTATGTTTGGAAAGTGTTTATTATGGCTTTCGCGAATAGAGCAAATTGCTTTGTGTGTAGCAGAAATTATAATAGACAACAAACGAATCGTCTTTATGACGAAGAGAACCTTTTACTGCAAGAACTTGCAATTCTGAGACGTGAAGCTCGTGGAGGACCTCCTTTGAATATTGATGAAGATAGCAGAGTATGTTTCAATTTTGCACAAGGTAAATTTTTAGAAATAAGAGTAGCTAAATATAATCTCAATCATCTTAGGATTAATGTACTTTTCCCGGTTAAATCACATACCTGCATGATATGTAATGCCAATGATAATATTCAAGAGACTCTCTATTGAATGTGTGGTTAATATATTTATTATTTCGAACATAGTTGTTCCTGACTATGTAGGTATATGTCAACATCATCTCAATGAAGACGGCCTTCTTTTGAACATGTTGCATGGTGGATTACGTTCTCTCAACCGACCATGCGTGATAAACGATCTGTTTCAATTTCTCCAGTACCTTCGAATAGCTGCAACCACGAATCACGGTCGTAACTATGAAAATATGGATGATTTCACAGACGATGAATTCAAATCATTAACAACGATTTCAAAAAATAATTTCAATGAATTTATGAGTCCTGTAATTTATTAGAGTATGACGAAAATCGTATAGTTAGTACAAGACAACACATGACGAGTTTCCTCCTGAAAATGCGACATGGCTTATCAGATAATTTTTTGAAAATAAAATTTCATTATCTGTCTCGACAAACAACTAGTTCGATTATAAATAAGATACGGTTGTGTTTAATGCAACGGTTTGTACCATATAATATAGGATATGATGCCATCACCAGAGAAAACTTTATAGAAAGACATGTCTCGGGATTTACCAACTACCTTTATAATTCTCAGCCTGGCATTCCCAAAGTTATGGTATAAATGTTTACATATCTCATTATTATAAAACAACCAGAATCAAATCTAGCCAGATATTGAAATTCCTGAAAGTTGAATTATATTTCAAGTCAACGTTCCGTTTTTTTTTAATTTTTGAGTATCCCAGTAGAAAATGAAACTTTCTCTCATGAGGGACTGATATTTAGTGTCATTAGAAAAGTATCATAGAAAAAATTCTTGATATATTGAAGAAAATAAGAAATACATGCTTTTAAAAAGTGTCTACTTTCCAACTTCAACATCCTGTATCTCTGAAACTAATCATAGGATTGAGTTGGGCTCATGGACACTATTATTCAGAAAGTCGTCAACTACAATATACTAACAATTCATGATGAAATTTCACCGAAGCCCATTACTCCATAAGCCGGCTGCCTTGTTCTTTCCTTAGTATACATGGCTTTCATACCTATGTTAAACGTTATTTACTCAGGCAAGAGTTGTTGAAAAATATCTACCACGTCTGGTTTTACATATTTATTTATTTAATATCGATGAAAACCTTAGAATCAATTGAAATAAACGGTTTTAAAGATTAAAACTAACTTTTCCGTATCTGTAAAACGGTCTTAACAATATCCAATCATAAAAGTGTCACTTGTATACACTTCAGAAGCTGTATCATGCAAACAAATCGAAATTTCTCCAAAAATTACAAAAAATTAAATATATCTGGATTTATAGGACCCGTTGTACTTGCTCTGGTCAAATGAAAATCATTAGAGTTCACCTGGAGGACACCTTGAAAAATATCCACTTATAAAATTGGTCACTTGTATACATTCCGGAGGCTGTATCGTGCTAACAACTCGAAATTTCTCCAAAATAACCAAAAATGTGATACTTCTAGTACCATAACACCCGTTGTACTTGCTCTAGTGATGTGAAAATCACTTAGGTTCGTCTATAAGACTCCCTGAACAATATCCAATCGTAAAATTGGTCACTTGTATACACTCCGGAGGCTGTATCGTGCTAACAACCCGAAATTTCTTCAAAATGACCATAGCACCCGTTGTACTGGCTCTAATGAGCTAAAAATCAATAAATTTCATCTGTGAGATGCCTTGAACAATATCCAATCATAAAATTGGTTATTTGCATACAGACCGGAGGATGTATCGTGCTAACAAACTGAAATGTTTCTAAAAATTACAAAAATGTCGTACCTCAAGTACTATAGCGACCGTTGTATTGCCTGTTGTGAGCTAAAAGTCCATAGGATTCATGGATTCATTCATCTGTGAGACGCCCTGAACAATAAACAATCATAAAATTGGTCATTTGTATACAGACCGGAGGCTGTATCATGCTAACAAAATGAAATTTCTTCAAAAATGTCGTACTTCAAGTACTATAGCGACCCTTGTACTGGCTTTTGTGAGCTGAAAATAATTAGGATTCATGTTCTAAACAATAGTCATTCATGAAATTGGTGACTTCTGCCACCGCGGAGGCTGTATCGTACTAACAAGACATGTTACGAAATGTGGCCGACGACAACGACGACGACGACGACGACATACACACAGGATTTTTTTCCTAAAACCCGTTTTTTCTTGTTGCTCTTGTAGAGAAATGAATAAACGACTCAAAAAACTCCAAAATTCCAAATTTTTTGGGGTAGACCAATACTTTTTTCGCATATTAGATAGGCTTTGGTGGAAAAGTAAAAACTTAAACTGATATTAACCCTCGTTTAATAGTATTTTTGATCGATTCCTCTTTTAATAGACCAACAGTAATCACCTAACATATTTTCATTGCAAAATCCTTTAAGCACTCCTTTGAAAGTAAACCTTAAACATTAACCTTAGTGTGAATATTTTCCGATGTCGTCACCCATACTTCCAAAATATTCAGGGAAAAACTGAAATAATCTTTTGAAAGAAGAGGAAAGGAAAGAACTGTAATAGTCTACTGAGAATTTTCAATAAATCAAGCAATATTATTTTTATAACGTCCATTATGCTCGTTTAGCAAAAAATGTTGGACAATCATTCTAAATAACTTCGAATCAGTTTTTTAATTAACAGATCAAAGGTTTTTAAACCGAGAATTTCTCACAACCGCATGGATCTGTGAGCCAACAAATATTCCTTCTTTTAGCTTAGCTTCTGTAAGTCTTCGAAATATATTTTGTAAATACCGACAAGCATCACTATGGAGCAGAATTATGTATTTTGTATCTAATAATGACACATGTCGCTTGGAATATACTTGTTTTGAAAATGTCACATCCTCATAAGACGCCGATCATTTTGAGGTCGTCAAACTGCAATCTTTCCATTGGCATTTTCCACATTAGATTAAAAAACACATTATTTGATAGCTCTTTCTACAATTCACTTAATCTTCTTTGGATATAGACAATTTCTTATTCCCGTTCTGTTATAAAATAGCTTTTAAACCATATTTTTAACAATCAACGAGTAAGCGCCATTCCGTTTTTTCATAGTTCACTCCAAAAGTGCCCTTCTCGTTCGAGAAATTACAAGAAAATCTTGCTTGTATTTCTGGACAACGTAACTCTCCTGTCTGGTCCTAATAAATTCAATTATTGTGGATGGGAACCATGAAGCTGCGCTTCAGAGCTTGATACCTGTAAATTGTTTACAGGTTGGCAAATTAATTTTGGCAGTTGACGATGCGCGAGAAAGCCATACAACTTGACAACATTGTAAATGCAGTTACCGGGAAGAGCAGGTGACGTACATTGCACATGCAAAGTTTTGAAGGTTGTGAGGCTGCTAACATGCACGAAGGTAACACAATATTTTGAGTTTGAATTTAAAAAGCATAAATTGTGGCACATGTATAATGCTATATAAAATCGAGTTTACAAAACAAAATAACATTATTGTGTTCTTTAATTAAACGAATAAGGAAATTTTTCTACGAAAATTGGTTTTTTTTAGTACGGACATAATTATTTATTGCTTCAAAAACCATACGGGGAATTCTATAATTACCCTTTATTATTTTATGTGATGTAAATAATAAATAGATTCCAAGAGACATAAACTTTCCCCTTTACTTCAAATTAAAGTTTTTTAAGTGGTCCCTTCATAATATTCGTCATTGAGGTTTATTTTTATATAAATTGGAAGGCAAGTAGGTTTTGTAGATAAAGCGTGCAATATGATAAGGATTGTTAAACGACTTTCTAAATTTAGCAATGGACAACAATTTTTCCTATCTGTTCGTAGTAATAGTTAATGACATACCTACCTGTTAAGCTTTCTAATATTGTTATTCTTAATAATATGTAGTAGATAATAAAGTAAAAATTCGGGTTTATACATAAAATTTAAAATCGCCTTTAGAGACAGTCTAATAAGTATACAAATAATATAAATAAAATATTAAAGCTTCCTTGTGGTAGATATTTCTACCTTCATATATAAATTTTTGGGTTTTTGAATAGATGAGGCTTTTACTTGATGAAGATCCATACTGAACGATGAAATAAAACAATATATTTTGTTTAAATCTTCATATATTTGAACTAATGTTCAATTTAAACTTGTTGACGCGTTTCACTAACACAGTAGCTTTGTCAAAACGAATGAAGGTAAAATATAAAAATGTCTTAATATATACAGTGCTAAATCTATTTACTAAGGTTAACAATGGTATTAAAAGATATTACCTGGAAATTCATTCACTACAAACATTCCTAAGTTATCTTCTAGGTAAAGAGGTTCAATAAAGGAGACTGATTGATATCTATTTGGTCGTTAAGGAGATTACCTGAATATTTATTTTTGTTAATCTCTAGGGCTTCTAATAAATTTAAACTAAAGGATTTACCGACTACATGGAGAATTTCAAAATTTGGGTCGAAAATGTGTTGGTTTTCTAATAAATGATTTGAATAGTTAGAATCTAATTTTCTGTTGTCATAGCTACGTTTGTGTTCCGAAATTCTAGTTTTGAAATTTCTAAAAGTTCTACCGATATAAATTTTATCACAATTGTCATTACCACATTTTAATTTATAAACTCCTGATTTGTTTAATTTTGAAGATTTAGATTTATTATTTTCAATGAATTTGGATAAATTGTGATCAGTTTTAAAGGAAATATTCATGTCTAAAGTTTCTAAAAATGATTCAATTTTTAAGGATGGTGTTCCAAAGTATGTTAAGCTTTTAAATTGTCTATTATTTTTATCTGAAGGGAATACTTGTTCTAAAGTCTGTTTTTTTATCTTTTTATTTATGATATTGTCAATTAAATTTGGATTGTAATTATTATTAACTGCTATTTGTTTTATGATATTTAATTCTTTGGTATAATTATTAATATTTAATGGGACTGTTAAGAGTCTGTGTATCATACTATTGAAAGCTGCTAGTTTATGACTGAATGGGTGGACCGAACTATTATGAATTGTAATATCTGTATGTGATGGTTTATGAAATATAGAAAAATCATGTTTATTATTTATATTTGAAATTGTAAGGTCTAGAAAGTTTATAGACTTATTTTGTTCAAGTTCTACGGTAAATTTGATATTATTGTGAATCGAGTTTATGTAAGTAATGAAGCTCTCTAATTGTCTATTTGTACCGATGAAGCTAGCTAAAATATCGTCCACATATCGGTGCCAGTACATAATTTTTTTACTAAGGGGGTGTTCATGAATTATTTTTTCTATATTATCCATGAATATTTCTGCTAGTAGGGGGCTGAGAGGGTTGCCCATAATCAAACCATCTTTACTGCTATAAACCTCTCCATTGAAATGAAAATAATTTTGATTCAAACACACTTTTAATAAAGTAATGATATCAGAGTGAATTATAGGATTAATATTATTGTATGTGAGCAAGTTATCAACAAGAGTTATAGTTTCTTTAGGAGGTATACTAGGGAATAGATTTGTTACATCGAACGATATGAATTTAGAATTATGGGGTAGTATTATATCTTGAATATTATTAATTAATTCCGTTGAGTTTTTAACTGAAAATCGAGGTATGAATGAACAATATTTAGAAATGACATCTATGAGAATCTTTGAAATTTTGAATGAAGGTGCTGTGAAATAAGAAACAACTGGCCTGAACATTAGTTCAAATATATGAAGATTTAAACAAAATATATTGTTTTATTTCATCGTTTTGGGTTTTTTTGCAAATATTTACTATGAAATTAGAACATCCCTTCACACTTTTTACAGAGTTAATACTGGCAAAACAAAAAAAACTTGGTTATGGGTGCCGTCAATAATTGTTTATTTAGAACTATGTACAGATGTGCTACAAATATTATATTACTCTAGTGCAATTCGTCTCTCATATCTACAATTTTATAACATTTATTTACATTTGGTGCATTTAATGTATTCAGTCATACCACCTACAAACAAACACTATAATGAAAAATATGTTTTAGATGTACAGGGATCATCAACAGTAAAATATTGATGTACATCTACAAACGATTCTTCAAAATCACTTTCTATATCAACTTCATCATCCTCACTATCTCCGTCTTCGGCCAAATTAATAAAACTATCTACAACAGTATCTAAAAGTGGTTGATTGTTAATAAACTCATCTTCAATCTTTTTAACATGGTCACATCTAACTTTCCAATCATTTGCATAAAATACGGAAAAATAAAAAAAACAACAGGGCATGGCCTTTCCCCCCTTTTCCTACTGTCGGAAAGTTTGGAGAGAAGAAAATGTAAAGTGATCAGTTTTGGGAAATATTTTTGATTACTGATCAAATTTGAGCGTGTTTAGTAGTCCTGAATTAAGGTATTTAAATATTCCTGATGTCACGTGCGAAACGAATGGTAGAAATGGTAACCAAACCAACAAGAAACGCTGACCACTTGAAGAAAAAGAAGAAGTGCATGTGAATGAATATAATCATAATTTGGACGAAAACATTGAACGGAATTCAGATGAAGCTTTTAAGATAATTCCATCTACTGTGGACGCAAGCAATAACTGTGAAGTTGTTCAAAACATCGAAATAAATTTTGTAGACTTACTACCCACTCGTAGCGGTTTTGACTTCCAAGATCTTCAAACACAACATTATATTCCATCATTAAACGATAATATTATAATAGAGCTTCCCTGTCAAGTGAACAACACTGAGGGCAAGAACAATCCCAAACTCCTATAGAATCAAGCTTAGAGTAATAATAAACATAGAGAGGGCTATTCATTCATAAACACGTTTATTTTTGCGGCCAACAATTTTAAACACCAGTAGTGAAATTATGAATGAATTACAAAACTGGGGATGGTATTGTAGCTACATGGCGTTGCTAATTTCGGCTGTTTTTCTGACAAACTTGGCACCGACGAACCATGATAATCCAAAAACATTAAATTGATTACATTAAAAGTTTATTTTGTCACTAAAAGTTTTGAAAAACACATCAAAACGAAAGAACTAAATGTTTACTCTCTAGTCGTAATGGCGCTCGCATAAACAAATTATTATTATTTACTACAATACTACGAAACTCAAGGTCTCTAGTTAATTCCACAATATAATACAAGTTATTGAAAATTCTAAAAAATTGACAATTGTTTCGATAAATCAATATCATCGTCAGATTTATCGAAACAATTGTCAATTTTTTAGAATTTTGAATAACTTGCATTATATTGTGGAATTAACTAGAGACCTTGAGTTTCATTTAAAAACACTAATATGAGCATATTCCACGAAGTAAGGGTCGAGACAGTCAATTTTTTTACAATACTACGACCTATTCGAAATGATCGTCGATCACAGTCTGCGATATTTGCATCTCTCTTACTCTTACTCTCTTACTGAAATTTTGAGCAATGTAGCCACTTTTAATTATAACCATAAATGTATCTAAGGATACAACAAATACTTGTTTAAAATGCCTTTATTAAATAAAATTCAAGTATTATTAATTAATTTTAAAAATATCGACTGTAATGCATAAATTAGTATGACTTTTTTTTATTTGTATAACTTTTTAACACATTTCCATTTAAACTTCTAATTTCATTTTTCCTGCAACTAAAGAGACTTTGTAAATATGGCAAAGCAGTGGAAGTGTCCGCAAGTGAACTTAATAGTGAAATTAATAAGAATTTGGTCCCATATTCAGACACCATCTTCAGATGGATATCAAAAAAAAAGTAGGAAACGTAAAAAACGCTTTCAAGTTCAGGAGTCAACATGGTGTAGGGAGAAAAATGAAAAACTAAGTGAAAGTGGTAAACGTTATTGTAGTAGAACGGAACAAGATGGAAAATGGTGCTTTGACAAGCCTAAATATCTGCGGGTTATGAAACCAAGATGCCAATGTAAATCAAAACAAAAAGGTATTATGAATTGTTCTTTAATCAATGAACACGAAAGACAGCGTATTACTTTTCCGCCCAACCTTTCTATATGCGAGAAAAGTATTGGTTTACCCCAAAAAAAGTTGGAATTTTGAAATTTTTTTTTGAGTTATTTTTACGTTTTCCATCAACAACAACACGAAAAAACGGTTTTTAGAAAAAAAATCCTGTGTGTATGTCGTCGTTGTCGTCGGCCACTTTTACTTACATGTCTTGTTAGCACGATACAGCCTCCGGAGTGCAATAAGTCAGCAATTTTATGATTGAATATTGTCAAGAAAATGTAACAAAGAATCCCTATTGATTTTCAATTCACCAGAGCCAGTACAACGGGTGCTATGGTACTTGAAGTACGACATTTTGTCACTTTTTGAGAAATTTCAGTTTGTTGGTACGATACATCCTCCGGAGTTCAACAAGTCACCAATTTTATGATTGAATGTTATTCAGGGCATCTCACTGATGAACCCTACTGATTTTCAGCTCACCAGAGCCAATACAACAGGTGCTACAGTACTTTAAGTACGATATTTTTGTCATTTTTGGAGAAGTTTCAGTTTGTTAGCACGATACAGCCTCCGGATTATATACAAGTGACCAATTTTATGATTGGATATTATTCAGTGCGTCTCAAATATGAACCCTATCGATATTCAGCTGACTAAAGCCACTACAACGGGTGCTATGGTACTTGAAGTACCAAGTTTTTGTAATTTTTGGAGAATTTTCATTTTGTTAACACGATACAGCCTCCAGAGAGTATGCGATTGATCAATTTTATGATAGAATATTGTAAGTTGTCTCACAGATGTACCCTATTGATTTTCAGTTGACTATAGCGAGTACAGCGGGTCCTATAAATCCAGATATACTACATTTTTGGTTATTTTTGGAGAAATTTCGGTTTGTTGGCAAGATATACCCCCCAAAGTGTATACAAGTAACAATTTTATGATGGAATATTGTTCAGGGCCACAGATGCGGAAAAGTTAACTTTAATCTTTAAAACCGTTTATTTTTAACTCATTTTAGCAAATGTCATGGGGCGAAGAAAAAGTTTTTATTAATAATCAAGTTAAATCCGTACCAACTAAAAGGCACCGAAACCGAAGACAGGAAAATTAAACAAAAAGAGGACAATCCTTGCAACATCCCAGCAGATACTGATGAAAGGAGCACTATTATACTGTACACAGATGGTTGCGGGTACCAAAACCGCAAAGCTGCTTTGGCCAATGTTCTATTAAATGTAGCAATTGCCCATAACTTAGTAATAAAGCAAAATATCTTGAACCTGGCCATACACAGATGGAAGTGGACTCGGTTCACGGAACCATCGAACGAAAACTCAAAGATAAAAGTATTATTCTACCAGCGGATTATGTACCTATATGTCAGAAAGCAAGAAATAAACATTCTCCCTACCAAGTAAAATACTTGATGCATGATTTTCTTTTCAAATTTTGACTCAATTCAGCGTCATAAAACAATCCGTCCAGGAAGAGATAAAGGTGATTTGAAAGTCTCAGATATTCGTGCTTTGAGGTACACACCTGAAGGTGAAATTTATTACAAAGCCAGCTTCGTTGATAAGTGGAAAACAATTCCTCAACGGAAAAACACCAAAATTAGCACACATTCTTGGGAAGAACTGGAGCAACTATACCCAGAAAGACGTAAAATAACCGTTAAAAAATATGAATACTTTCAAGCAATTAAGAAAACTTTACCGGTAGACTACCACAAATTTTATGAAGATCTCTCCCATGAATAGAAATATAATATTCTTTCCATACTTTTTTCTATCTAGAATTATTAATAAAGTTACTTTGCGTATAAAATAATGCGTATTTTATTGCACTAAATTGCTAAGTCCATTATTAAACTAATTTTAAACATTGATAACTAGCTATCTCCAAAAAAAATACTAAAAAATACAATTATCATAACAATTTTCGTATTTTTTTTACTAGAATACTTTCTATGCTGGTAAAGAATAATCTAAAACACATTTCATTAATTATGATCAAAAATTTCTTGGCTCTCCTGTAAAATTGGTTAAAATGGACTTAGGCAGGTTAAAACTTTTAAGCCCACGATATTTGTGATAAGAAACAAGAGCTGGATTTCCTTGAATTGTTAGAAATTGGAAGACACTTAAGAGACCCACAATAAGAAGTCGTGAATGAACAGAAAAATCTAGGGACTTCTCCACTTTTAAACTGTCTTCTTAAGTAATAATTGTTAGGATCAGCATATTTAGTTTCCCTGGTTTTCTATATCATTGCACAGTTATACTGATCTTAAATGGGAAAAAGATATCCAGGATATCCCCATAGGGCTAAAAATATTTGTAATACCATATCTTCTGCTTCTTTCTATTCATATATATTAAGTCAATCACAAGGTAGACTTCTACGTCTAGCCAAAAATATTTATTGAACATCAGGTAGACATCACATGAAATGTAACTTCTGTCATTCTGGAGATGATAGAAATATCGATACAATTGTCCAAAAATGTTTTCGAATTTTTACCACTTTCTTAATGTATTATGGAATTATTTAGAAACAGTTCAAAATATCAACTGTCCATATATATGTATCAAAAACAATCAGAAGTTTGTTTACTGGATAGATTAATTCAATTTGAAGCAATATTTTGATGAAAAACAGTTCTACTCTCACTTCTAAATTTTTCCTTCGAAGTATGTGAGAAAAGTTGACATTTTTACACTAATCAGTAGCTCATTATATTCTCCATGTTTTTTTTCAACATATCAAAGAAATGAAGTATGTACAGAAATTATGATAATTCTTAAATACTAATATATTGAAAATTTATTACACGGACAAGAAAACAATATAAAAAATATCCGATAGGTAGTTACTTACACAAGATCCGAAAAAAATTCGAGTCGATGTAACATTTACTGAATAGTATGAATATTACCATATTCTTGTCGAATCGTATGACACGTTATATTGTCTCGTTTTATTGATTGGTAGAGTGTTCAAATTTAAAGAAACGCACAAAAATTTAGGGGCCACCCTGTAGGCAATGTTGCCGGGAGGCCGAGGAAATATTCAGGCCGTAATAGTCGATACAGCCTTGAAATGTGGGTCACCAGGATAGGTTGCAAGTTGCAGCCAGCGTGGCACAAGCCCCATCGTTCATTGGGGTTGAACGACCTTAGCTTACCCTCTCTCGGCGCTCCCCAGGGTGTATGAATTAAGGTAGTTGACTCAGGTGCGGATTTAAGGAGAAAAACACTTCGCATTGTTTGATTGAGCAAAGTTAGCGAAATAAAACTTTTTACAGGAGTTTAACGTATAGGACCAAGTAAAATGATATATCGAGCAAGTCATAACTTCTTCAAACTATATAATAATAATATAATAATTTATTCAGACAAAAGTACACTACAGAAATACAATATAATAACAATTACACGCATGCAGTATTCAATACAGTATTAGAAAATTAACTCTCTGAATATGCTCCCATAAAGGCAAAGCCTGTTCATGGGGTAGTGTAGGGTGTATAATAATAATAACGTTTAATGTTATGTCTAATGTAGTGACAATATATAATGTTATCATTACAGTTTTACAATGGAAAATACAAAAATTCATTTACATTAAAAGACATAAATTTTACACAATTTAAAATTAAAAGTTACATCAAAAATGAGTGAGAACTTACAGCACAATCAAATTACGTACTTCTGTTCTACTGAGTGATGGCAAAAATATTTAAAACTTTTTTAAATTTTTTTAAATTGTTTTATTGGTTTGAGTGGTCTTTAACAATAGCATTTTTGTCGTGTGTTATAGTTGTGATCTAGATATATATGTTTTGTTCCGTGTTTATATACTACTGACTTGTAAAAATATATCTGTCTGATATCTAGCTCGTTAAATTCGCGATAAAAAGTATCGGTTGGGTACAGTCTGAGTATATATAGAATAATTATTAAAAAACGCTTCTGTAAATTTTCAAGCTTGCTCAAATAAGTGTCTGCAATGCAGTCCCTTATCGAGATTCTGATATAGTCTGGATGTCAAAAAGTAAACAGCATCCTGCGTCGATAGTTTCTCCCGAAAACCAAATTGATTATCTGATAAGACACTGTGTTTATTCAACTTGATATTCTTGCTTTTAAGAGTTTTTCAAAAACTTTTGCGAAATTTGTTATTAATAAAATAGGCCGATAGTTGGTTATTATTTGTCTATTGCCATTTTTAAACAATGGTTTAATTATACCAACCTTCAGTGTAGAGGGCCACTCTCCCTCTTCAATAATTTTATTGAATAAGAATGCTATCGGCGATGCTATTTCCTCATTGACACTTTTCACCAACTCTGCCCTTATCATATCAAAGCCAGGTGATTTGTTTGATTTAAGTGTTTTTATGGTTTCAATAACTTCGATTTTCGATTTGTGGGTGATAGAAATATAGAGGAGCACAAATGTTGAGAAGATAAGGGAGGATTTTTTGGAACAGTAATTTTCTCGGTCAATTTACTTCCAACTGTTGGGTAATATTCACTGAAGATTTCTACGATTTCTTCCGTTTTTTTTATTACTTCCCCATTTACGTTGAAAATTTTCCCAATAAACACACAAACGTTTTAAAAACGTAAAATATTTAACATGTAACCTAACGTTTATAAATGGTTTTTAGGCAACTGGTTATATTACCGGAGTAATGTCGCTCGTTTCTACGTAACATATAACGATTTTACTTTTCCGCCAACCTATCTAATATGCGAGAAAAGTATTGGTTTACCCACAAAAAAGTTGGAAATTTGAAATTTTTTTTGAGTTATTTTCACGTTTTCCATCAACAACAACACGAAAAAACGGTTTTTAGAAAAAAAATCCTGTGTGTATGTCGTCGTTGTCGTGGCCACTTTTACTTACATGTCTTGTTAGCACGATACAGCCTCCGGAGTGCAATAAGTCAGCAATTTTATGATTGAATATTGTCAAGAAAATGTCACAAAGGATCCCTATTGATTTTCAGTTCACCAGAGCCAGTACAACGGGTGCTATGGTACTTGAAGTACGACATTTTGTCACTTTTTGTGAAATTTCAGTTTGTTCGCACGATACATCCTCCGGAGTTCAACAAGTCACCGATTTTATGATTGAATGTTATTCAGGGCATCTCACTGATGAACCCTATTGATTTTCAGCTCACCAGAGCCAATACAACCGGTGCTACAGTACTTTAAGTACGATATTTTTGTCATTTTTGGAGAAGTTTCAGTTTGTTAGCACGATACAGCCTCCGGAGTATATACAAGTGATGAATTTTATGATTGGATCTTATTCAGAGCGTTTTAAAGATGAACCCTATTGATATTGAGCTCACTAAAGCCAGTACAACGGGTGCTGTGGTACTTGAAGTACCAAATTTTTGTCATTTTTGGAGAATTTTCAGTTTGTTAGCACGATACAGCCTCCAGAGAGTATACGATTGATCAACTTTATGAATAAGTATTGTTCAAGGTGTCTCACAGATGTACCCTATTGATTTTCAGTTGACTAGAGCGAGTACAGCGGGTCCTATAAAACTAGATATACTAAATTTTTGGTTATTTTTGGAGAAAATTCGGTTTGTTAGCACGATACATCCCCCGAAGTGTATACAAGTAACAATTTTATGATAGAATATTGTTCAGGGCCACAGATGCGGAAAAGTTAGTTTTAATCTTTAAAACCGTTTATTTCCAACGTAAAATACAACGTGATTTTCGTAACGTCATTCAAACGTTACCGTTTTAATGTGATTTACCAGTTGCTTTTGAACGCAATATAAACGTTTATAAAATGCAACTTATAAACAGTCTTCTGAAACGAAATTTAGCACACATCTTACTGACGTCAATTGAACGTTACCTTTTCAATGTGATTTACCCAGTACTTTTATAACGTAATATAAATTTTTTTATAATGCAGTTTATAAACATTTTTGTATAATGATATTTAACGTTATTTAAACGTTACCTATTTGATGTGATGTACCCATTGCATTTGTAACGTAATATGAACGTTCTTATGCTACTTATAGACGGTCTTTTGAAACGAAATTTTGTAGCCACCTTACTAACGTCACCTAAACGTTACCTTTTCAATGTGATTTACCCATTGTTACTTTTCCGCCAACCTATCTAATATGCGAGAAAAGTATTGGTTTACCCACAAAAAAGTTGGAAATTTGAAAATTTTATTTGAGTTATTTTTACGTTATCCATCAACAACAATACGAAAAAACGGTTTTCAGAAAAAAAATCCTGTGTGTATGTCGTCGTCGTCGTCGTCGTCGTCGTCGTCGTTGTCGTCGGCCACTTTTCCTTGCAAGTCTTGTTAGCACGATACAGCCTCCGGAGTGCAATAAGTCACCAATTTTATGATGGAATATTGTTAAGGACATTTCACAGATGAACCCTATTGATTTTCAGCTCACCAGAGCCAGTACAACGGGTGCTGTGGTACTTGAAGTACGACATTTTGTCGTTTTTCGAGAAATTTCAGTTTGTTAGCACGATACAGCCTCCGGAGTTCAACAAGTCACCAATTTTATGATTGAATATTATTCAGGGCATCTCACTGATGAACCCTATTGATTTTCAGCTCACCACAGCCAATACAACCGGTGCTACAGTACTCTAAGTACGATATTTTTGTCATTTTTGGAGAACTTTCAGTTTGTTAGCACGATACAGTCGGAGTATATACAAGTGATGAATTTTATGATTGGATATTATTCAGAGCGTCTTAAAGATGAACCCTATTGATATTGAGCTCACTAAAGCCAGTACAACGGGTGCTGTGGTACTTGAAGTACCAAATTTTTGTCATTTTTGGAGAATTTTCAGTTTGTTAGCACGATACAGCCTCCAGAGAGTATACGATTGATCAACTTTATGAATAAGTATTGTTCAAGGTGTCTCACAGATGTACCCTATTGATTTTCAGTTGACTAGAGCGGGTACAGCGGGTCCTATAAAACTAGATATACTAAATTTTTGGTTATTTTGGGAGAAATTTCGGTTTGTTAGCACGATACATCCCCTGAAGTGTATACAAGTAACAATTTTATGATAGAATATTGTTCAGGGCCACAGATGCGGAAAAGTTGGTTTTAATCTTTAAAACCGTTTATTTTTGTAATGTAATAGGAACCTTTTTATAATGCAATTTATAAACGTTTTTGTATAATAATATTTAGCACTTTTAACGTAATTTAAGAGTTACATTTAATCGGTTTAAACCATCATTTTCGTAACGTTATATTCACATTTAAAATTAAAAGTAGAGGGGGGCAAATTTGACAAAAACTGGAATCGTATATTAACGTATATGTATTTTATTTGATAAATCCAAACAAAAATATTATGCAATAAAAAAAAGAAAATTCTTGTAATTAACATAATAAAATAAAAAATGTTCTTAGAAACGAGAATAAAGAATTTCTTAAAACTATAACATAAAATATATAAGATTTCCAATTTTATCATTTTACAAAACAACGTGTTTCTTTATTTATGTTGGTAACTTTCACATATATAAGTAACAGTTGACAGAATTCGTAAATAACAGTTGACACAATTTTTAAATTTGAATGTTCGTTAAGTTACTAATACATAATTTGGAATTTATGTATAATATGAAACTAAACAGTGAGTTATCATGCACTCCATCAGAACTTATAATTATATATTGTTTATTTTTAATATATATTGTTACTATTCAATTTATTTTAATTCTTAAAAATTTATAGAAAATGTATCAACTAATATCAGCTACAAATGTCAGTCTGTCAGCCAAACGTTAAAAAGTGCATGCAACTGTGTAAAAAGTTATAAAAAACGATGTCACAATCGTTATTTTTGTGAAACTGTTTTGGATGTCACAAAGTAAATTTTGTATACGTGAATTATAAAAATTCTATTGTGTATCTGTTCAAGGATTTACACAGGATAAGATGGAGTTTCTGTGTTAAACTGCGTTCAATTTCTTATTATATTTAATGAATAAAAAAAATCAAACATTTAAAATTTTTAAGTTTAGACCACAAAAATTATACCTTTCCATTTTTAGCGGAGCTTTTAATACTCATAGTATATCAGTCTTCATTTTTTTTAATTCTCACTATACTTAGCGTATTTCAACCATTCTTTCACAGTTTTCGCAACTAGGTAGTCGTTCTCTTCTCCATTATGATTGATTTCAGCTGCATCTAAAATTGTTTTTACTATTAAAATGATGGTATTAAGTAAAGTACAAATCATGCACTGTGATTTATTTGAAATATTTCTACATATTCATACACAATATAACTAAAATATACTACAGATAATAGTTATTTATGTAACAAGTGCAAAAAGTGGGTGTTTTTTGCACACAACGTGTTGCATACAAATTTTTTCTACGTTTATGCAAAAACCAAAAAAAAATATTCATTTAGGGCACTAACTGTAGAAACTACCTACTATGATTTAACTTAAACTTTAGGAACTACTCTCACCATTGAGTTCTCAGACTAAAGTGATGAGGGTTTGATATCATTAGATCTTTTTGGAAAATACGCAAGAACATTTTTCTGTGAAATTAACACATTTTTGATCGAAACATCACTCTTTCAAACGATTATAACTTATTTCATATTGTTTTCTTGATTTACTAGGTAATAAGTTTAATGACTTTTGAAGGGTTCCTAACGGATTCTCCTTCATAGCTATCATCTATTTTTTCAATAATATTACTCATTATAAAACTTTCAACTATATAATTATTAGAATCAATTCTTGACTGACGTTTCTAGAACTGCAATTGCATTATTCAAATCATAGTAGAATAGTCGTGAGCACATACCTCTGTTGGAGGCATTTATTTACATTACTGTTCATAATTTGTAATGAGATTTTCAATAAAACCCATTTTACAATAATTTCGTAATGAAGTCTCTAATAAATATGATTGAAAATGATATTTACTGTTTCGACCCTTACTTGGTGGAATCTACTCATTTTACTTTTTTAAATGAAACTACTGTTTCTAAATAATTGTACAGTATAATCATTTTTTCATTATACTGTGGAATTATATAGAAACAGTAGTTTCATTAAAAAAGGTGAAATGATTAAAAATAATACAAAATATGTTATTGTTGAAAACATAATACAATCTCATATAAAATGGACTGAATATTTGACATGATTACAAAATGCTATACTAGAATGACAAATGCAATAAAATTATTAATGCACTATAGCAATGAAGAACCAGTTTTTCCACTAAATAGAGTTCAATAAAGTTTGGTTTTTTGCATGAACGTAGAAAAATACCATAGTTTCAACGTTATAAATACGTTTGAAATACAATCAATGTGCCAACAATAAAAATTCAACAAGTAATATAAAACTGATTATATACTAATGCCCGTATTCACCAAGCGTCGTTCAATTTATACAAGAGAAGGCGTTAAATATAACGGAGCATAATATTGCATATTCCCTACAATAACAATTTTAAATGGTTAGCTACAACTACGCCATTTTGCATCAACCATGCTTTGTAGATTTAGACGATTGTAGTGAACTAAAACGTTACTTACCCTGAACAGATAGAAGTTTTACAACAACGACAACAATAATAACCCACACACCGTTCTCACCAAAATTTAACAGCTATGTTACATAAATTATTGTAAATTTGTAATGCAAACCTACTAACTTCGACTTGTATAAGGAGTGAATGCCGGCAATGTCGCATGCGCGGGTACGTCAAAAACTATACGAGCAAGCCAAGTTTATATCACGCAAAATAGTATAAATAATGTTAAGAATACTACGTTAAAATAACGGACATAAAAAGCGTTGTTGTAAATGCATATGAGTTCAATTAAGTTATTGTTTTCAAATTTAAAAAAGCGTTGGATATACAACGTGTTAAAAAAATTACTGTATAACCGTTTATATCATGCGAAATAGTATAAATAATGTTAAAAATACTACGTCAAAATAACGGGCATTAAAAGCGTTTTTGTAAATGCATATGAGTTTGATTAATTCGTTGTTTTCAAATTTGAAAAAGCGTTGTATATGCAACGTGGTAGAAACATTGCTGTTTAACTATTTATATCACGCGAAATGGTATGAATAGTGTTAAAAATACTACGTTGAAATAACGGGCATAAAAAGCGTTTTTGTAAATGCATATGAGTTAAATCGAATCGTTGTTTTCAAATTTAAAAGAGCATTGTGAAAACAACATATTATAAAATTTACTGGATGACATTGTATATCACGGAAAATATTATAAATAATGTTGAAAATATTACGGTAAAATAACGGGATTAGGAAGCGTTTTTGTAAATCCATATGAGTTCAATTAAGTTGTTGTTTTCAGATTTGAAAAAGCGTTGTATATATAACATGTTGAAAACATTACGGTATAACCGTCTATATCACGTGAAATAGTATGAATAATGTTGAAAATACTACGTTAAAATAACGGACATAAAAAGCATTTTTGTAAATACATTTGAGTTCTATTGAGTCGTTGTTTTCAAATTTAAAAAAGCGTTGTATACACAACGTGTTAAAAACATTTCTGTATAACCGTCTATAACTCGCGAAATGATATAAATAATGTTAAAAAATATTACGTTAAAATAACGGGCATAAAAAGCGTTTTTGTAAATGCATATGAGTTCAATCGAGTCGTTGTTTTCAAATTTAAAAAAGCATTGTGAAAACAACATATTATAAACATTTACTTGATGACATTGTATATCACGGAAAATAGTATAAATAATGTTGAAAATATTACGTTAAGATAACGGGATAAGGAAGCGTTTTAGTAAATCCATATGAGTTCAATTAAGTCGTTGTTTTCAGATTTGAAAAACGTTGTAAACATAACAGGTTGAAAACATTACGGTATAACCGTCTATATCACGCGAAATAGTATGAATAATGTTGAAAATACTACATTAAAATAACGGACATAAAAAGCATTTTCGTAAATACATTTGAGTTCAATTGAGTCGTTGCTTTCAAATTTAAAAAAGCGTTGTATACACACGTGTTAAAAACATTTCTGTATAACCGTCTATAACTCGCGAAATGGTATAAATAATATAAAAAAATACTACGTTAAAATAACGGCCATAAAAACCGTTTTTGAAAATACATGTGGGTTAAGCTAAGTCGTTGTTTTCAAATTTGAAAAAACGTTTAGAATATAATGTTTCGAATTCAAGCAATTTGTCAACGTTAAAACTTCAACGAGTAACGTTGAAATAACATTAAAACGTTTTAAAAACGTTTTTTTTACGTAGGTGTGTTTATTGGGTTATTGATGCAACGATGTTTGTTTGCTTTAAATATCTCACCAAAAGGGTTCCATAAATGTTTAGTATCTTCATCTTTGTGTATTTTTTCTTTATAGTATTCGTTTTTTGTAGTTTTTAGTGGCTTATTAAGATGATTCCTATAAGTAATGAATTCCTGCTTTAAATTTCCATTTTGTATGTCAGCGCTGTATTTATGATAGAGTTTATCTCTAGTCCCTATAGACTTTATTAGACCTTTTGTAATCCATAGACATAATGGATGATATTTATTGTATTCGTAATTTTCCTAAAATTTTACATGCAATCGGATATTTAAGATTTCAGAAAAATTATCAGAAGTAGGGGAGAATACGCAGAATTTAGATTATATGCGATTTAACAGTTCAGGAATAAAAAATATTTAAGAGGACGAATAATAATCCGTTAATTCGAAAAAATACTTCTTAAATAACGAAGAATTACAATTAAGACATTCCTTACTCTGAAATTACAAACAATTTCTCAATATTCTACCACTCCGGTCAAAGAGAAAACTTTGGAGTTTCTCCAGAGTTTGGAGTAACTGAGAAATTCTTCTTTCCTGTTCCTTCTTATTGTTCTAATTGGTTCTTTTCAGTTTTCTTTTGTAGATTGTGGAAAGGACCAATGCTTTACTTGAAATAACTATAACATATGACAAAGTTGTGTAAAAACTGATTTTCCGAAAATAAACATAAGTACAGTTCTATTATGCTAACTTTAATTTGACTTCTCGGATCAAATTTTGAATGTTACTCTGTTCATCTAAATCCATTATATAGAAAAAGAATAGACCTAACATCTCATTCATAATATCGGGATTGTTTTGAAGCCATCATTAAATTCTCCAATATTGTGCTAGAAAAGGACAACAATACATTCATTTTCCTGCTTTGGCAACGCTGTGTATATCAAATATTTGGTGTAAATGCGAGTCATAAAATTTCCAGTGTCGTACTGCTCTGATAATTTTTGAGGAAATTCTCAACTTGGAAATCTGTAATAGAAATGCTGTAGAGTTACACACTGTAAAAAGTGTATTGAATTGAAAATAATTAAATTTAGGTAAAATACAATATTTAAAAGAAATTTTAAATTCAGTTAACTAAATAAATATCTGAAAAAATAAATATAAAAGGTTATTGAGAGAATTAAACCTTCGAAAGAGTTTTATTCAATTTTCAAATAACCATAAAAAAACTAATTCAATTATTGAACAGCTATGAATTTCAAACTATATAGGAATAGTTGCGTATAACGTTTCCAATTAACTAATAAAACACTTTATTTTAGAACACAACTGCTTGTCATCAGTAGTAGTGCTCATACTAAACCCATAAAGTTTGAAAAGTGCAATGATCTGGTAACGTACACATAAAGATGAAAGCGTTGTTGCTTCTTTATCTTTGTGAATAATTCGGAAATAGTTTAAAAAACTGTAGAACTAATAATTTTAACATGTTTTCTTGAATTTTTCAAAACTAGTTATAGTTTATTTACGATAAAAAAACGATGATGTCATTTTAAGTTACTTTCCTGCTTATTAGAATAAATATTAATTCACCAACCGTGAATACAATTTATCGTCAACAGCCAGGGCAATTTACAGCTAACGGGTTGGCAAAACTTCAAGACGTTGTCAAATTAACTGGTAAAATTACCCAGTTTGTTGTAACGTTTATTGACTTTCGATCATCGTGTAATATTTACAAGTTTTTTTGGGGCTTTTAAATTCATTGCTTCTTTAAGATTAAAAAAGCAGTTATTTTCATAACTAATTATTTAAGCAAATCTGCAGTGTGTGGTTAATAAAATGCCGAAGCAGATGAACAGAAAATGTCAAGAGATGGTAACATCTTTGTTGAGCTATTTTGAACGAGAATGTCGAAATGGAGGCCCGCTTCTCCCGCTTACTGCTGTAAGAGACGTAAGTAATAGTATTCGCTATTTGTATTCATCATTATTATTATTATTGTTACATATTCAAATGTAAATGATTAAATGTTTTAATGTTAGGTTAGATTAATTAAACTTG
Organism: Galeruca laticollis; assembly: GCA_963921935.1. Lineage (NCBI taxonomy): Eukaryota > Metazoa > Arthropoda > Insecta > Coleoptera > Chrysomelidae > Galeruca > Galeruca laticollis. Next base: position 50,008,620 of record OY998179.1, on the reverse strand, counting down.
ATAATATATTATTCTTTCATAAATTGAAGTAATTATTTTGTAGAGAGTTGCAGAAGCTATACAACTTAGCGTTACCACTGTTAACCGTATTGCCGCCAAGCATACTAGAGGTGAACAGCCTAAAAACCCTCCTAAAAAGAGACAACGCATACAACCTACTGTTGAATTTGATAACTTATTTGATCAAAATGCTTTCCGAAATGTTATATACGAAATGTATGGAAACAGTGACTATATTGAATTTACTGTTTTATTTTATTCACAATTAACTAACACAATATTTTTTCAGAGGAACACATAACCTTGAAAACTCTAAGAGACAAACTCCAGGAGCCTGAACTCGTTAATGATTGCTTAACATCACTCTGGAAGAGAGTGAAAAATATTGGATTCAAATACCAAAAACATGATCCTCGTTGTGGTTTAATGAAATTGCTACATATTGCATTAAAACGTGTACATTTTCTACATGAATATGTCAAGATAAAAAGGAGAGGTTTATATCAATTTGTGTTTTTGGATGAGACCTGGATATTTGAAGACGGTACTGTTTGACGTTCTTGGCAAGATTCTAATCATAGAAGCGTGAAAAAAACCAAAATTGGTGGTCCAAGGTAATTGAATAATAAAATTTAGCAATTAATTTATGATCTACTAACATTCCTACCATTTTAATATATTTTCAAATATTTACTAGTCACACTATTTTATTCAAATCTATATAATTATTGATAGTTGTTTTGAGCTATGCAGTCTATCTAGGAAACCTAGTAGTAATTTGTTATTTCGTTATTGTAGTTATATAGTATTGCATGCTGGTTCCTCTTCTGGATTTATTCCTGGAGCAGGGCTGTTTTATTTTCCAAAAAACAAAATGGTGATTACCACGGTGAAATGAACGCAGAAAATTTTTTGCATTGGTTTGAATACCAGCTTTTAGTGAACTTGGAAGAACCTGCCACAATTGTAATGGATAATGCAACTTATCACAGTACAGTGATCAATAAAGTACTAACAACAGCTACCAAAAAGGCTGATATACAGAAATGGTTGATACAAAATGATATTCCTTTTGAAAATACTTTCCTCAAAACCCAATTATTGAATTTAGTACAACGGTAAGTTGAAATAAACATTTTTCAATATATTATGGTAATACTTAGGTAACTTATTTTGTTTAAATATATGCATTTTTGTAGGAATGAACCACCAACAGTATATGAAGCTGACATATTATCTGAAAAAAATGGTCACAAATGGCTTCGACTTTCCCCTTACCACTGTATGTTCAAGCCAATTGAACATATTTGGGGCATAGTTAAAAATTTTTATAGAGATCATGTGGGAACTGATGGTTCTTCAACAGAACAAGCAATGGGTGTATGGAAAAAGTCTTTAGAAAAAGTGACTCCTGATATTTGGTCAAAGACAGTAGAGCACACTGAAAAAATTATACAAGATGGGTGGGATAGAGAAGTAGTATTTGATAGACAGGATGTGCCTCCACTTATTATTAATTTTGACAGTGACGATGAAGATAGTGATGATTTTGTAGTGGAGTAGTGGAAATCTTGTGTTTTATTTTTTGCATATTTTCATCTAATTTGTTTTATTCTCACCTTCTCAAAATCACTAATAACTATCATTGAATTCATTAGGTACAGTTATTTTATAATACACAAATTGAAACAACGACCCCAGTATCTCTACATAAATAATACTGATAAAATGGGAGATTTTTTATTTTTATACCTTGTAACAAAATTTTATTTTGTGTATCTATATTTTTCTTTTCCATTCTATTTTTATTATAATAAATATAATAGAGAATGTATAAAGAAACAATATTTGAATTTGCATAAAGATGATTACAGCTTGTATTGATTCCTTTTAGCGTAAACCCTTGCAGTGCTCTTGAAGATGGTTCTATAGAGCATAGAATAAGGTATAAGGACATACAGTTCGTCATTTAACCCTCTTCTATGTAAAATAATTAAATGATAATTCGAATATAGAATGATTGGTTACTGTTTCTTGTATCTTATCCATAGTTTTTCATGAATAAATATTTATATTAAATTAATCAAGCCTATCATACAAGCCTTTTATTTTTAAATAAATATTTTTGACTTACACCCTACGAGGCACGGACCAATAAAAAAGAAGAACTGTCAATCTAACATCAGATTGACTTTTCTAGTTTTAGTTAAGTAAAGGAAAAAACTACAGCTTGGTAACATCACAGTATTTTGTTTTGCAAAGTCATCGTCTTTTTATCGTAAATAAACTATATGTATGTAATACTATGATTTATGAGTCACGTAGAAAAAGGCTATTTTTATGAAATAAACTTTCTACTTCTATTTCTAATGTTTAAGAACTTTCTTCAAATAGTGGCTAGGTTTGCCTGAATTGCGACCCGAAAGACGCCTGTCTCGCTTTTGCTCATTCCTTAGACAAGCCAGACGAATGGACGAGTAACAAAGTTTGGACCAAACTGATTCAATAGTCACACAAGTGGCGGAACAATTATGTGAAAACAAACTAAATTAGGATAGAAATAGAAATATTAGGAACTTTCAAATATTTTATTTGTTGGAGTTCGATTGTATTACCTAAAATCTATTAAATATTGTTAAATATCTAAAGTAATCAAAAATTTCTGATTAGATACAGACTTGAAGGTTAAATTAGAACATCTATCAAGAAATAAATTTACACATTATTAAAATCAAAACAATTTTTATTATAAAAATATGTACATTACATATAAAAATGTAACAAACAATAGAAAGATATATACCGAATGCAGAGAATGTCTGTTCAACGTGTGCTCCAATTATTTCGACCGAATACAGAGAATCTCTGTTCAACGTGTGCTCCAATTATTTCCAAAGTTACTAAGTGTTAACAAAATAATAATTGTGAAATTTGTGTAGGGATACTTTTACAACAGTAAATGCATTTGCTGATATCTTCAAAATTAAATTATTTACAACAAGGGGACGGTAACTGTGTATTAAACAATTTCAGTTTCATTCATTTTATATTGTTATTGATAAGAAACTGGTCTCAGTAGCTGGATAATTACTATCGCAGGCACATACACCTGTTTTATCAGATGACAGGGCCGTGTTATTTTTCGGACACTTCATCATGAACCCCAACTAAAATGTTTCGACTCTTCCACATTCTCAGTCCAGATCAGATATTTCCCGAACCTATTCGTCAGCAGTTTCAAGCCCCATATTTCCTTCAAAAGAACAAGAAATCGTCTACAGTGCATTAGAAACACTCGTCTTCAAGATTACCTTATTCCTCTGGGTAGTATAATTCAGCAAAAAATCGTAATCTTTTCATCCCGGTTATCAAACAATCGGATATGCATGTATTTATCCAATAAACAACTAGTAGAAACTTTCATGAATGACTACGGACAGATAGAAGATAATTGAATGGTAGGTAGTCAATGCTAGAAAACTAGTATCACCAGCAGAAAGAATCGTTCTCTAAAATGTTTGCCCATCTATACCTCACAATATACTGATTAATGAATTACAAAAAATTGATTCAGCCCCTGTTGTACCCATGACATTCTTGAGAATTGATGCATCTCTACCGGAATATACTAACATATTGAGTTTCAAAAAACAAGTATTCGTCAGCCCACACAACCTACAGCTTCCAGATTCATTTATATTTGATTTAGACAACACTTCCTACAGAATATTCTTTTCTCAAGACAATATAGTTTGCTGCAATTGCAAAAAAACATGGCCACAAGGCTGCTCAATGTTCTGAACCTAGAATACAACTTACAGTACTTCCACATGTATCAAATGAAATCCCATCAGCACCGTCTCAAACAAATACAGTAACGCAACCAACAAATACATAAGCTGTCTGTCATAACCTACAAATATTTACAACTATGGAAACTTCTCAAGCAACTGTCTATACAAGCCAACTAAAACGAAATCGTTTCACCTGAAGTGAGTCCACCTATCACACAGCGCAAGGAATTCCCTGTACCAAAAGATAAGTCACAAGCAAAGAAGCCAAAACTCAACTCTAATCCAAAAAAGAAGATAGCAATTTAAACTTGATACAATCACTTGAACCGACCAAAACATTTGTCGAAAACCAGTCTCCTCCATTTGTGCTCAATTTCGATCAACTAATTCTTTTGCTAAGCATTCTTAGCGGATCTTCAGATCCCATTAGTATTATAAAAGAGTACACTACAGATATTTCAGCACTGACTAGTATGCTACGTCTAATATATCCCCACGTAAAAGACAAATCAACGAAGCGCAAACTAACTTTACTTAAAAAGAAAATTTTCGCTCAGCTCGGTAGTAATTTCTCAGATGACGAAAGCGACGCCTCTCAGTTAAGCCAGAACTAACATATACAAATTAATTTCTTATTAAATTCACATCAATACTACAGTGGAATATTTATGAATTTTTCCATCGCCTTGCCATGCTTCAACTCCTTATTACTGAACAAACTCCGGACATAATATGTCTGCGAGAAAACAATTTAAACCCTCAAAAAATATACAACTCTGTATCATTCAAATGCTTTCGAAAAGATAGAGTCGCACCCAACAGTATCTCGAGTGGTGGCGTAGCAACATTAGTTAAGGATACATTAGAAGCAAGTTTATTTCCCGAAACAACTAATTTGGAATCCATCGTTTTTAAAATTAAGTCAGACAACGTTGATTTTATTTGCAATCTCTATTTACCGTCAAGCACTCCTACAACTTATAACGAACTAAAAGATTTGTTTAGTCAGATACCGGCTCGTCGCATTATAGTAGGAGATTTTAATAGTCACAACGTTATCTAGGGCTCGTTTTATACTGATGCTAGAGGGAATATTGTAGAAAAAATCCTATCGGACCTTCAGCTTAACTTTCTCTCAACGATGGCTCTCCAACAAGATATAACGTCAACACTGGGAACTCATCCGTAATTGATTTAAGTTTGTGTAAACCCCACCTTACTCCTTGCCTTTTTTGGGAAGCCCTTCAGTACACATACAGTGATCACCATCCTATTCTTATTAAGAACTCAGCAGCCCTGATTCCTAAAAATTTTGGGACACGATCTGCAAATTGGACAGAATTTTAATCCCACTTCAACCACGAAATGCTGAAATGTACGATAATTGACGACGTTAATGAATCTGTTCGAATTTGATTTGAATACCAAATTCTCCTGTGATTTTATTTTAACTTCCCCTGTATAACATAATTCATATATCTTGCACAGACCTTGAAGAAATATATCATAATTCTCAAACATTTAATTTCTCACACATCAACGATCAGACCACTTGAAGAAATATATCATATTTCTCAAACATTTAATTTCGCACACATCCACAAACTTCCATTTCAACGATCACACCACTTGAAGAAATATATCATATTTCTAAAACATCTAATTTCTCACACATCGACAAAATTCCATTTCAGCACTACCATATACAAAATATAGACGATTATTGTTCTAGGAATTTTTCCATTTAAAATCTCAAACTTTCTCACACACCAAAAAAGACACACACGTGTACGTCCCACTCACTTTAAACTATCTATAAATAGGAATAATATTATATTTTCAACCACTTCCCAGTCATCATTCATCTCTTCATCAGTCAGACCTAGTACATAATGGTACTATTTTCATAAGAACAAACCGGCTTGAGATCGGTAAATTATGTTTACAATTAACACAATGTGATAAGTAACCAAAAGTGTAAAACTCAGTGAACTTCTTAATTGTTCAAGCAAATGAACAAAATGTAATTTTCGTCAATATACAAGTAAAAGTGACATAATAGTTTGATTTAAAAAACCGCCATAATCCTACGAATACTACAGTGAACTACATATAACTAAACGGTCCTTCGAGCTAAGTAAACTACAACCTTCCGTTCCATTTATTATCCCAAGTGCAAAAAAGGGTTAATAAAACAGAATCCTTAAATAATTTTAACAGCGTTATAATAATAACCCACAATATTCCAAAAATTAACTCCTAAAATGAAAATATGTGCTAAATGAGGTGCTACTAAAGCTTGTACAAGACGAAGATGACCTCTTAAAACAATAGGAAGTTCCACCGTACCAATAATTTGAACAGAATCCCCGTTAGCGACAGTACAAATACTAATCCCACTTTTAGATAAGGGCAATCCTAAATTGCGAAACAACTCCCAGCCTTCTCCACCCAGTATTGTCCGTGAAGCTCCGGAGTCTATAAAACCTAATACAGTTTCACCCAGTACCTCCACCTTAAGGTAAGGACGTTCATCACCAACCGCGTGATCTAAAACATAATCAACTACTGCTTGAAGTTTAATGATTGAGCTACTACGTTCGACACATCCACCTCGATCACTTAGGTGCGCTTGCGCTCGTTTCCCTTGCTGGTACAATCTGGACAAGTTTTCACTGTATAGCCCTCCTTCTTGCACCTATAACAGAACTTCTTACTACTGCCGCTCGTGCAACCTATTGTTTTGTGACCAGGCTGATTACATTGGAAACATGTAAATTTATTTGAAATATCTGATGTGGATATTGGAAAGACTTCAGCGCCTGCATTTTCTTCACGTTTTGAAACATAAGCTAAGTCGGGTTCCAGGCAATTTGACATCCTAGATGGTGGGTGGCTTTTCTGGTTTCCAGTTTCCGCCCTAAGCATAATAACTCATTAACACTTTTTATATCAGTTAGACCCAACTGACTTTGGCAGAAAGGAGCAATATTCCGAACTAAGATATTTAATTTTACTTCCTCAGATATATGACAAGTCAACCGCTTGAAGTGCCCTGTCATAGCTAAATAAATACCCATATTTTCGTCTGGTCCTTGTGTCCTCCTTTTGATCTCTTCAAAGAGCTTTTCATTATAATCGGATGTTAAATACTCTTCTCTCAACAGTGCCACAAATTCATCCCACGTACTGACTTCAGTTCTATAGACCAGGTAAAACTGATAGGCTCTTCCGATAAACAGATCTAAGGATTAGTGTTTTTAAATGAAACTCAAGGTCTCTAGTTAATTCCACAATATAATACGAGTTATTGAAAATTCTAAAAAATTGACAATTGTTTCGATAAATCAATATCATCGTCAGAATGACAGAAGTTACATTTCATTTTATGCCTACCTGATGTTTAGTAGTTATATTTGGCTAGACCAAGAAGTAACCTAACTTGTGATTGGCTTAATATATGTTTATAGAAAAAAGAAGAAGATGTGATATTACAAATATTGAAGCTTAGATATTATTAGCCCTATGGTGATATCCTGGATATCATTTTTCCAATTAAGATCAGTATAACTGTGCAATGATATAGAAAACCAGGAAAACTATATCTGCTGATCTTTACAATTATCACTTAAGAAGACAGTTTATTAGTGGAGAATTCCCTAGATTTAACTATTCATTGACAACTTCATATTGTGGGTTTCTTAAATGTCTTCTAATTTCCAGTTCTTCAAGGAAATCCAGTTCTTGTTTCTTTTCACAAATATGTAGTACTTCTAGTTTTGTGTTAGGTGTCAATGAATGATTGGTGTCAAGTAGATGTTTTGCGTAGTGGGATTTATCTGGTTGTTTTAATCTGTATGCTCGTAAGTGCTCACTGTATCGTATTTCAAAATTCCTAAGGGTCTGACCCAAATAGACAGCATTACATTCTGGACATTTTCACGAAGTAAGGGTCGAGACAGTCAATTTCAGATCTAAGGATGTATTGATATCTAGTTAGCATAGACCAGTTCCATGCATAAACAAAATATTGCGTTCGTATGCGACCGTGAAACATTGGACTGCAAGCTTCAAAAGAGGTAAATTTTCCATTAAAGATGATGACCGATCGGGAAGGCCAGTTTCTGTGTTAGTCCCCGAAAATATCGATGCAGTTCATTACATGATTTTATCAGACCGTCGAATTGGGCTAAAACGGATATCTGAAGCACTGAATATTTCATACGAACGCGTTCATCATATAGTTCACGTCATGGACATGAGAAAAATTGCTGCAAAATGGATCCCCAAATGTTTGAATGTTGACCAAAACCGTGCATGGGTAAAAGCATCGCGTTTGATCTGTACTCGATTTGAAAACGATGTAGACTTCTTAAACCGAATTATTACTATGGATGGGACTTGGGTACATTTCTACGATCCAGAAACAAAGCAACAATCGATGGAATGGCGACACTCTGGTTCTCCAAGACGTAAGAAGTTTCGTGTCCAAAAATCTGCTGGAAAAGTTCTTGCTTCAGTTTTTTGGATTAGGGTAGAACAATAACTGGAGATTACTATTCGACATTACTGACCACTCTACGGGAAAAAAATAAAGAGAAAATACGCGGAAAGCTATCCAAAGGCCTAATTTGGCAACACATATCAATTCATGCGCGATTTACAATTTATCGACTAAATAAATACCTTTCCGATGCGTACTGTGATCAAAACCCGTTGTGTAGACCAGTAGCTGGTCACTTTTTAATAAATAATTAACAATAAATAATTTAATGATAAAATTGAACGTTACGAGTCCATAATTCATATTCCGATAGTCAAACTAAAGAAAACGGAATTCCCCAAGGCTCATTCCTCAGCCCAACACTAATTCTAATAGCTATAAATAAAGATATACCAAAGCCTCTTAAGGCTCGCTTATACGCAGATGACCTGCTAGTTTCTTGTAACGGTAAAAATACCACTTTAATGACAAATATATTTCAATACTTTCTCACATACTTCGAACAATGGTCACAGCACACCGGCTTCAACTTCTCAGTTTCAAAAACAAAAGGAGTACTATTTTCTAAAAGGATTCCAAAATCTTATCCAAAACTCATTCTATATGATGAATTTATTTCGTTCAAGCCATCAGTTAAATTTGTCGGAATGTGGTTGGACCAAAAACATTCTTGGAGAGAACATATAAAGCAAACCATACTATCATGTCATAAAAGGCTAAACATAATGAAGGCTTAAGTAACAAACATTGGGGATCTGATTATACTATGCTGCTAACTATTTACAAAAGTTTAATGAGATCCAAAATAGACTATGGATCAATTGCTTACGCTTCTGCATCTAAAACAACATTAAAATTACTTGATACTGTTCATAACCATGGGCTTAGAATTGCTCTTGGAGCTCTTAGAACAACTCCTATCGATAGAATTCATACATTATCAAAGACTATATCTTACATTGTCACAAGCTACCTCAACTGCATCGAATAAAAACAAGCCCCTTCATAATAACACATTCACCAATAAATATCTACATCACTTCAGCAATAAGCCCCAAACAGCTAAAACCTTACTACGAAAAGATAAGAATATTCCTAAATAATTTGGACATTCAATTTCCTCCTGTATTTCCTGTAGACTTGGATCATCCTCCACTCTGGACCATCAAACCCCCTAGTTTTGAAACAATACTAAGTATTAGTGTTTTTAAATGAAACTCAAGGTCTCTAGTTAATTCCACAATATAATACAAGTTATTGAAAATTCTAAAAAATTGATAATTGTTTCGATAAATCAATATCATCGAAACAATTGTCAATTTTTTAGAATTTTCAATAACTTGTATTATATTGTGGAATTAACTAGAGACCTTGAGTTTCATTTGAAAACACTAATATGAGCATATTCCACGAAGTAAGGGTCGAGACAGTCAATTTCAATACTAAGTATATTCAACAAACAAGAAGTAAACACATCAAAATGTGAAACGGATAGGGACTGCCATTGTAAACTCTGAAAATATTTCCTAATACAGTCTTCCTTCTAGCCTCGGTATCTTCTCTGCTGAACTCCAACTCGTAAACTCGCAGACATTTTCAAACAGCCTCATTCTTAGCGACTCCCCCAGTGCTTTAAAAAGTTTGCAGCAAATATATCAACAAAATCCTGTTGTAAAACTAATGAAGGCTGAATTACTGGAAGCTGAGTTGAGTTCTAGAAGCGTTAAGTTGATATGGATGCCATCGCATATTGGAGTCTAAGGCAACGCGATTTTTAATGCTAATTTGGAAAGTGAGTGTCGAAGCGTTGCTAATGATTTAAAAGCATGCTTTAAAATGAAAGTAGTGCGTGGGAACGAGAGTGGTCGAATTCCAGATCAAAGCTAAGGGAAGTAAAGAGTAATATATCTCCATGGCAACCTACTACTAAAAATAGGAAAATACAAGTTATAATAACGCGGCTTCGACAGGGACGCTCAAGATATACCCATCCCTATTTATTTACAAATAGTGAACCCCCGATGTGTACAACGTGTAATGTCGCAGATAGCATAAAACATATCCTTATCGCATGTCCAAAATACACAGTCGAAAGAGCAACAAATAATTTTCCAAACAATTTGGAAATTCTTCTCGGAAAAGACTGCCGATATCATAGGCGAATCATAGACTATTTAAAATCTATAAACTTATTGTATAAGATCTAATGGTATTAGGTTATCGTATTGCCGCTAATATCCTTTTGGTGGATGCGCCATGTTACAAAATAAAAAAAATAGAAAAGTATGAATACATGATATTCTCATCACCTATTGTCCGGAGAACAAAATCTTTTCAGTTAAATGGTTTGTAATCGGCGTCTTAATTTCACATTTTTCTTAACAATAAAGTGTATTTTGATTTTTAGGTATTTTGTGCATATGCAAAATGTCATTAACATAATTTTCCATCACATGCTTATTTAAACCTTCAGACAAATCCATTGTTAGAGTTTTGTTCATAACAGTCTTAGTTAAGAATTCAGAAGACTTTCTCTATGCAGATTCTGTTCTAGAATTCTTAAAACGCTTCCAAAGATTTTACAAATGCGTATAACATCATTTGAAGTATACTTTAATGGGCCATCAAAGAATTAAGCAGATTTGCTTTAAGTCCAGTTAATGCCCCAACCATTCCTAAAAATCTGTTCACTTCTTCCATATTTTTTGATGTTTTCATTTCATCAATGGCTTTTACTTTTTCCGGATCTGCTTTAAGTCCATCATTGTCTATGAAATCTCCTAAAAACTTCAATGAGTTTACTCTTAATTATAATTTTTTCTCATTAAACTTGATGTTATTCTTCCTAGCGATTTCCCAAATTTTCATTAAAATCGGATAATGTTGTTCTTCTGATTCTGCGGCTATTATTAACCATCGAATACTACTTGAACTCCTTCAATACGTCCAACACCTATGGGGCTGACTTTGTTCCAAAAGGTATTCTCATAAACTTAAATCTTCCAAACGGTGTATAGATCAGAATTTTTATTGTCAAGTTTGATTCACCAGAAACCATATCAATTACACTGAAGTACTTTTTATTAATCATGTCTGAAGTTATATCTCCCTGTCTTGGAATCTGGAAGTGCTGCGTCTAAATAGCTTCATTTAGATCTCTTGGATCAAGACAAATTTTTAAGCATCCATTATTTTTTTGTACAATTACTAAACTATTTACCCAGTCAGTTGCATATTCTACTTTTTGTATGACCTATTATCCTTCTAGCTCTCTTAGAAAACTTCGAAGCTTGTTTTTTAACGATAAGGGAATTTATCTTGGAGGGTAAATCACAGTATTACCATTTTTATTCAATTCTGTACTCGCCTTCAATCCCTCCATAACCAGTGAATAAATACATCACTACATTAACTAGAAGTTCATCTTCAGTTAAACATTTTACATTTAAAACATTCATTCTTTGAATTAGATTTTAAAAAGTACAGTCTTATAAACCTAATATTGTTTGTATTTTAACAGCTGATACTATAAAATCTAACTTTTGTGGTATGTTATTTAATGAAATTAACTGTCTCGACCCATACTTCGTGAAATCTGCTCATATCAATATCGAAACAATTGTCAATTTTTTAGAATTTTAAATAACTTTCATTATATTGTGGAATTAACTAGAAACCGCGAGTTTCATTTAAAACACTAGTATGTTATTTATATTACAATTAAAATTAACCTTACCAATGACTCTTCTTCTGAAACTTCCGCATGAAACCAATGCGGTATTACAATTTTCCAACATTAAATTATTATTACTTTCATGAAGTTTATGAAAAACATTATAAGGTATAGTCGACGCAAGAGATATAGTGTGAAATTTAAGGTTTCGGCTTATGGTTGACTTAAATACCATCATAGTCCAGTCAACATTATAATTTAAAATGCTTATTTGACGATATATTCATTTTATATTATAATTTCAACTAATAATCGGTAAAATGTATTCAATAATTTTATAATTATTAAATACATTTATCGACTGCCGACGATTATTTTTAACCAGCAATTATGGACCGCCATTCTACTTTTTAAGATACTTAGCGTTTATGTATAGGACAAAATTCATTCCGTTAAACAATATTAACCTATTTATATTTAAAAACAGCTTAAGCGTCACACCAGACAATTAACACTACCTTATATCTCGTTTTATTAAGAAGAATTAGGAATATAATTTTCAAATAACTTATTCTTTTTCTCATCTTTTACTAAACTATAAGTATATTTTTTCGAACACAAAAGGTGTTCACCAGAGATAAGCAACACTCACTCTTTAGTTGGTAGGCTGACATCAAGAAAGAGTGCAGTGTTTTTCTCAGGAATTTCGGTAAGATGCATATTTATTTTATAGCAATTATATTTTTAGTGTTTTAAATGAAACTCAATGTTCCTAGCTAATTCCACAATATAATGAAAAATGTTGAAAATTCTAAAAAATTGACAATTGTTTCGATAACTGAATATCATCGTTAGAATAACAGAAGTTACATTTCATGATGCCTACCTGAAGTTTAATAGTTATTTTTGGCTAGACCAAGAAGTGACCTACCTTGTGATTGACTTAATATATGTTAATAGAAAAAAGAAGAAGATGTGATAATACAAATATTGAAGCTTAGATGCTATTAGCCCTATGGTGATATCCTGGATATCATTTTTCCAATTAAGATCAGTATAACTGTGCAATGATATAGAAAACCAGGAAAACTATATCTGCTGATCTTTACAATTATCACTTAAGAAGACAGTTTAATAGTGGAGAACTCCCTAGATTGATCTGTTCATTGACGACTTCATATTAATTGGAAAAATTATATCCAGGATATCACCATATGGCTAATAATATCTAAGCTTCAATATTTGTATTATCACATCTTCTTCTTTTTTCAATTAACATATATTAAGTCAATCACAAGGTAGGTCATTTCTTGGTCTAGCCAAAAATAACTACTAAACATCAGGTATGCATCAAATTAAATATAACTTCTGTCATTCTGACGATGATATTCAGTTATCGACACAATTGTCAATTTTTTAGAATTTTCAACATTTTTCATTATATTGTGGAATTAGCTAGAAACATTGAGTTTCATTTAAAACACTAATATGAGTAGATTCCACGAAGTAAGGTTCGAGACGGTTAATTTAATTATATTTTTAGTTAAAAGTTAAATATTTACAATGTGGCGTCTTTGGCAAATATCGAGTTAGATCCAAAATATTGTGTGTCACAATAACAAAATTGAAATAATTGTGATCAAAGTGAAAACAGGATTCGACGTCATTTAAATTTGAAAACAAAGAAGATATGTTCCAATGTGTATAAGAATCTACGGGAAAAGTTTGGTTTCGATGAAGAAGCAGAATTAATGCAAGCAGTATCCCCTGTCAACTATACGTAAAATAGCCAAGAATTGGCCGTACGAACGCAAGAAGCGATGTGACAAGGGATTGATCAAACATTTAGATATGTATGTATAAAATTATTAAAAACCACCATAATGGCTGTAACAATAGTAATGAGTTACGAACGATTGAAATAATAAGAAATAAATTGACAAATGTCGGCCGTAATGTAAATTTCTGTATGAAAAGTATTGAAACCTGGATTTAAAAATTGGGATTCAAAATCAAAACGATTAATAAACGTCAAACAGTAATGGAAAGCAGAAGAATAGTGGATATGAGCGGTATACATACTTGGAACAAGTAACTAAGTATAGAGAAGAAAACCGGCCAATTGTCTATTTGGACGAAACTTGGTATGATACACACGACACTGTTAAGAAAGGATGGACTGATGGGTCAAAATATATATGCCAACAATGCCTGCAAACATAGGATCCAGACTTATTATTGTGCATTGCGGTGGAAATGAAGAATGGGTTCCAAATGCCTTGAAAATATGTGGAAAAAAATGGAAGATCGCAACGTTGACTATCATAAGATCATGGTTTGAATTCACATTAATTCCTAACTTAGAACCAAATAGTGGCGTATTTCTTGACAACGCTTCTTATCATTCACGACAGCTCAATAATATACCAAATAAAAGCTACAAGAAGAACTTCAAAATTTTTAATTGATAATAATATGTACTTTGAAGATTCTTATACAAAACAATAACTGATTGAAGTTTTACAGACAAAGAAATATAAGAAATTATACGCTCTAGAGAGTATTGTTGAACAACATGGACACTATAGTGAGACTTCCTCCTTATTTTTGTATTTTCAATCCCATCGAGTTAATTTGGGCACAATTAAAACAGACATTAAAAAAGTAATTAAAATTGAAGATAAGTATAAAAATATTGGGCAAGTCCATATTAATGGAGGAAATAAATTTGTTATTGATTTAAAAGACGATAGTGAGAGTGAAGCAGATGATGTAGAAGGAGGATTAATATAATTTTTGGAAGAAGAAAATTAATTAAGTTTAATATATTTTTCATGTTAATTATATTGTAGTGACAAACAGGAGTTTGAGATAATATTTATTTTTAAAGAAGTTTTACTCATTGTTATAATATTTCTTTTTTTTTGTTATTTTTTCATAGAATTTTGTTTTGTTGATAAAAAATCGAATGGGATACAAAAAGTGCTAGTTCACGTCTGATATTCCGATTAAATTGAACGCCCTTTCAACAATCACGTAACATCAAATACAATACAGGTATTGGTAAAAGTACACAAAATATTAATACCTTTCAAGAGTCTAGCTCCGCAACATAACTTAAAAGGGATATACCATTACATTGCTACACTATATGTTTTGCGCCAACTATACTACATTTACCTCTGCTCCTGTATCTAACTTAAGTTTTATTACAAGTTTATCATCAACTTTAACAACTGCATACCAAATTTGTATATTTTCATTACTATTTCTTTCACTTACAAAATTTTTTTCATCAACAGTCATTACTTGCTCT
The DNA here is from genome assembly GCA_963921935.1 of Galeruca laticollis. Classification (NCBI taxonomy): domain Eukaryota; kingdom Metazoa; phylum Arthropoda; class Insecta; order Coleoptera; family Chrysomelidae; genus Galeruca; species Galeruca laticollis. The sequence goes on along the minus strand of OY998179.1, from coordinate 49,993,333 downwards.
TTCCATATTATCTAATCTACTCTTGTTTTATCAAAAGAATTCTTATTTTTGTTATCATTTTTACCTTTGTAATTAACATTTTTTACAAGCTGCAGCAAAATGATTTCAGCCTTTACAATTTATAGAACTTACCAAATGCAAGGCATTCTCTAATTTTATGCTTTTTCTTACATTTAGTACAATCAATAAAGTCATTTTCGATTTCACTACGGGTGTTGGCTCTATGAGTCTGTTTAAATGCTCCTTTGGATTTTTGAATGGCATCTACATTGCTTGAATCTTGAATAAAGATTGCTTGTTTTACACTCATTTCTGAAGATAGACATATTTTGACAACCTCATTGAGTATGATATTTCCTTTCCTAAGCAATCTTCGCTGTCAAGGTCCTACCCAGTGGACGTGATGGCTAGAGCCAGGAATAAACACTGGTGGGGTTGGACGATAGGGGAAGTACAGGAATGGATGGAGGAGGAAATGGAGAGAAGGTGGGAGGAGTAGGAGGGTGCTCTAAAAGGAGCTATTGGGAGTAGGAGAGATTGGATGGATCGGAAGTTCAGGGAGGTAAACTACTACTTGACACAAGTACTTACTGGACTTACCAAGAATGCACACCGAGGGTTTGCTGCAATGAGGACTATCGCTTGCCTTTGATGTTCATCACAAGAGGCGTCTCTTTCAGAGAATAAAAAATGACCAAAACCGACGTGAAGAAAAATATAGAGAATACAAGACTGCAAAAAATCTGCTAAAGACTGAAATCAAAACATTAAAAAGGCGAGCTTGGCAAAACCTTTGCAATGACCTCGAAGACGACATATTTGGCCAGGCATTCCAAATAACAAGAGCTCAATTGCAAAAAATGCCGGTTCGTGTTGAAATGTCAAGAGAGGAAAAGGAGAGACATTTTAAGGAGTTGTTTGTCGCCAAACTACCCAAATGGAAAACAGCGACAAAAAGAACTAACTGTGATACAAGACTGTGATATGCTTAAACACCAGAAAATATTGGATGCCTGTGATAGTATCAAGATTGGCAAAGCCCCAGGCCCAGATAATATACCATATATAAAATCTGTGATTAATAGTAATGTCCAATTTTTTATAAGTTTTTATAATTCGTTTTTTAACCAAGCAGTGTTTTCCAGGAGAATGGAGAAGAACCAAGCTATTGCTTATCGAGAAACCAAGAAAGTCACCTGACGACCCAGCAAAATATCGCCCAGTTTGTTTAATAGACGAAATTGGAAAAGTCTACGAAAGACTCTTAAATACCCGGTTGATTGCGGAATTGCAAAACAAAATTAACGGCTTCCACGAAAACCAATTAGGATTCCGTAAAGAACAGTCTACTTCACATGCATAGAAAAAGATTCAAGACATGGTAGCAGCAAACAAAGGAAAACATTGTGCATTAATCTTGGTGGATGTTAAAAATGCGTTTAACACCGCATCCTGGACAGCCATCAGCGACCAGCTTAACAGAATAGGGATGAGTGCATACCTTAAGAACATTTTAAATTCCTACATGGATAAAAGAGTGAGTATCCTGAAGAGGGACCTTGAAAGGCAAGTTTTTGGTGGTGTTCCACAGGGCTCGGTTCTCGGCCCTAGTATGTGGAATATTTTATATAACGAAGTAATGAACCTTCCAACGCCAAGTGGAGTTGTAATATTGTGCTATGCCGACGATCTAGCGGTATTCATAGCTTCTCGGACCTCCAACCAAATGATTGATAAGGCAAACCATACTCTTGATCTTGTATTTCATTGGATGACTCAACACCATCTAGAGATTGCTCCTGAAAAAACCGAAGATATTCTTCTTAGCTACAAAAGAAAGACCGATGCGATAAAATTCAAAATGCAAAGCCAAGAAATAAAACCCCAGGGAACAGTTAAATATTTGGGATTCCACCTAGACCGAAGGCTAAATATGACAAACCACATCCGAGAAACCTGTCTGAAGGCTGAGAAAACAATAAAGGCTCTAAATTGTCTTTTACCAAATATAGGAGGACCAACATCACCGAAGCGGCAAATTCTGGCGATGGTGTGTCAAAGTGTAATCTTATACTGTGCGTCAATTTTGACCCTCAAGACATATTTAGAAGTCAATAAAATAAGACTTATGAAGACACAGCGAAGCATTGCGCTTAGAGTCTGTTCTGCTTACTGAACCGTTTCAGTTGCATCTGCAATGATTATTGCTGGTCTCATTCCGCTACACCTTTTGGCGGAAGAGAGGGGGAGAATATTCCACATGACTGGTGTAGCTTCTGTTGCCCAAAAACAGATAGAGAGGAAGAGGACTCTGCAGCAATGGCAGGAAGAGTCGCAGAGCGGCCCAGAAACTTGGAACAGACGCCTTATCCGGAATATTCGACCTTGGCACAATAGGAAATGGGGGACAGTATCCTACCATTTTACTCACTTCCTCTCAGGCCACGGTACTTTTACTTTTAAAATTAAAAAAAAAGAGAGATGAAAGTTGCATATGCTGCGGGGCAGCTGTAGATAACCCGAATCACACTGTTGTCGAATGTCCTCAATGGGCAGAGAAGCGCCAAGAACTCTGCTCAGATTTAGGGGAATTAAGTACAAACAACGTCATTGACAAGATGCTTAAATGTGAAAATGGGTGGAATAAGGTAACAGATTTCATAACTTATGTGATAAGCACAAAAGGAAAAGTTGAGTTACGAGCCCAGGCAAATGCAGAAGATTAGGCAATATTCCTCTCTTTCTTGAGAAGATGTCCGAGCGGTCGGTCCAAGAAGGAAAGTGGAAGTTCTTAAAAGAGGAAAGGGTTTTAGTGGGTTGGGGTCACCCCATCCCCCAAGCGCCGAAATACCAATGCCTGGGGGGTTTGCTAGCAGATTTCCTAATTTGGAAAAAAAGGTACTTACTGGACATGGGTCGAGAGTAGGGTACCTCCACAAGATTGGGAAAAGGGATCTGGGACTGTGCGAGAGGTGTGAGGTGGAGGATGATGTGCGGCATGTGTTTAGATGCTGGAAGAATGAGTAAGTGTTGAAGAGGTTGGCAAAGAAACTAGGGGAGGCGGTGTATTGGGAAAACATGGTGGAGAAAATGCTTACGGGGGATGAGGAATGGATGGAGGTAAGTAGCGTGGTGGAGAGCATGATTAGGAGGATAGAAGGACAGGATATGGCATGAGAGGTAGAAGTAGAAGGGAGAAGATGTAGGTGAGTGTGTGAGGGACCACCGCCCGCCTTGAAGTATGCTAGGGTAGTGATTCCGAGGCGGGAGTACCGGCGAGACAGAGGTGGGTTTGATTGGTAGGCATCGTCTTGGAGATGAGTCCAACATTCGAACATGAGTTTCACATCTCAACCAGAAAAAAAAGCAATCTTCGCTGTATGGTCTTGTCTCGCACTCCACAAACAATGCGATCCTTTATGAAACGATCTTTCAATTCCCCAAATTCTATCTATCTAAAAGTAATTCTGGCAAAGTTAAATATAATCTAGTTGCCTTTCAGCTACCTCTGCCCGAAATCCAGCATAGCTCGACACCGGTTACTAGAAATTTAGCGGCTTCCGCAGTCTCGAGATATATAGTGAAACCAGACAGAAATTTGAGGCAGGAAAAGGGAAGTTTCCCCGCGGTAAGTTTTTGAACAAGTCTGGGATTTTTTTTATTGAAAAGATATTTTTTTATTTTCTTTGTGCGCTGATTCTAAACTTGGTATTTATAACATAAATGTATGCATAGGTAGAAGATATAACAGTTTTTTTTTTAATTTCGTTCACGGGGTTATTGGACAAGTTCACAGGTTCAGTTAAAACTGCAGATCCCGGCTCATAATTTTGGGTACCTCTCGTTATATATGATATGATTTTATCGTGTGGGATAATATAGTAAGATTCCCTCAAGATTTTAGGAATGTTGGGTATCCTTTTAGGGCATATGTAACTCGACAGGATTTAGTTATTATTTTACTTTTTTTGTGTCACATAATTCGCACTCACCTCGTAGATGGACATAAGACAGAGGTAAATTAAAGTAAATTCTAATTAGTATCAAGAGCCCGGAGCGTATGATTTTGTCTCCGTAAAGGCACGTTATCAGTAAAGTGTCGCCACGATAAATCATTTTGATTTTTCAGACGTGGTTAGGTAATCTCCTCATAGCAAGTAAAATAAATAAACATAGGTTATTCAAAGACCTGAAAATTGCAACTCGGAAATTTTTGTAATACACACTGAACGGGTTGTCGATAAACATTTATTACTCATAAATCAGCAGGATTTCAAACGCCTCTACCTTCTGTTTACACAAAGTACAATGACTCGCAACCACAGTCGATTTGTATAGTATTTATTTTAGGAATAAATAGGTATTTCTCGCAGCAGGGCATGTCAATCTACGGAATTAGGGCTAAATCATACGGCCCTCGCACACATTAAACATATTCATGGATAAGTGGGTAGTATTATTTTATTGTGGGGGTATTTAATATTTGTTTTGATATTGGGATTATTTTATAAAGAGAAAGATTTATTATATTTTATTATACAACTTTGTGGTTTCCGGATACTTTATTCAGATCCCTACCTTAATCTTTCCTTTAGAGTGTGCAGTGTTCCTGGTTTCGAGGCCCAACAAGGAGGTCAATCATGGCCCGGCAAAGGTAATTAGGCCGCTTTAAGTCCAGGAGTTCCCAGCCCAATTAGGACCGGTTTTATTTTATTTTCACGCTCGGCTGCATTATTAGACTTTGCTGGCAGCAGTTATTAGAGTGGTGACACAATGGGACGAGGTTTAGTAGACTATTACACTGGTGACAGTGGATTTTGTTTGTTATGAAACAACTCGGTAATAACAGGGGGAGAGTTGCACAATACTTTTACAAATACCTACTGCACGTTCAGCAAGTCCATTCGACTTTGGGTAATGTGGGCTGGAAGTGATGACATTAAAATCCCATTGTTTTGCAAACTGTAGAAATTCTGCACTATTAAATAAGTTGTTGTCTGAAATAAAGGTTATAGGAATACCAAATTTTGCAAATATAGGTTTCAATTTTTTTATTACTGTATAAGCAGTCTTTGACTCTAATCGTTCTAATTCAACTTACTTTGATAAATAATCAATTAGGACTAAGTAGTCATAGTCACCAACCATAGGCTAGTATGTCGGTTCCTACCTTTAGAAAAGGTATATTTGGGCGTTCATGAGGGATCAAAGGTTATTTGATTGGATTTCTAGCGTATTTCATACAGGATTCGCAATTTGCTATAAAGTTTACAATATCTTTTGACAATCCGGGCCAAAAGAATATTTTCCGAGCTCTAGCTTTAGTCTTTTCAATTCCCAAATGGGCTGCATGTAATTTGGATAACATAAGTTTTCTTAAGGCAATACCAAATCATTTTTTGTGTAAAGTAGTGACCTGATTTTGAAATATGTTTGAAACTCAGTTCTTGCAAATTGCTTATAGTTGTATGGCCAACCTTTTTCGCAAAATTCTTTAATTTGAGATATACTAGGGTCTTTTAAGCAGGCATTAATCAATTCCTTTTCCCTTGGTTCAATCATTGGAATCTCAATATCAACGGAATGTACCACAACAACTGTTTGATCCGAAGCCTCCTTTGAATTTTCATTAATGAATGATCTTGACAATAGATCTGCAATAAACATGTATCTTCCTGGTAAGTATTCTATATCAAAATTATATTGCCTCAGTTTTAGTTTTAATATTTGCAAACGACCACTAACTTTATGCAATTCTTTATTGCAAATTGATACAAGTGGGCGTTGATCAGTTTTTATGTTTATTTTTCTACCATACACAAGAAACTTGTTAAGACAGAAACATAATGCTAAGTAATTCTTCATCAATTTGGAGATATCGAGACTCTGTCTCTGTCAGGCTTCTTGAACAGAAAGCTATAGGTTTACCTTACTGTAACAAGCAACCGCCAATTCCAAACTGACTAGCATCCGCTTGAATTTCAACTCTTTTGTTACTGTCAAAAATTTGTAAGTTTGGTATATACAAATGAGTGTTTTCACTTTATTAAACGCAGACTCCCGATCTGATGTCCATTCCCAAGGCACATTATTTTTAATTAAACTTCGAAGTGGCCCCACAAACTCTGATAAATCAGGAATGTATTTATTCAAATAATTTAACATTCCAAATATTCTTAAAAGTTCTTTCTTTGATTTAGGAGATTCTAATTTTAAAACTGTCTCAATATAGTTAGGGTCTGGTTGAACCCCTCGTGCAGAGAAAATTTGACCCAAATATTTTACTTCAGCCACCTTAAATTGAATTTTGTTTCTATTAAATTTAACATTGAATTTTCTGGCTCTATCAATCACTTTTTGCAATATTTCGTCATGTTCTTCCTCACTATCAGCTGCAATTATTATGTCATCAAAATATATACCAATGCCGATATCAGCAAACATTTTCTCGTTAACCCTTTGAAATACTTCAGGACTAATATTTAATCCAAACGGAAATCTGTTGAAACAAAAGTTGCCAAAAAACGTTGTGAAACATGTTAATTTTCGACTATTTTGCTTCAATGGGATATGATGAAACCCTTCTTTTAGACCTAATACTGTAAATATTGTTTTATTCTTCAATTTTAGTGACAATTCATCCAGCGTAGGAATTGGGAATTGATCATTGTAGATATTTTTATTTAAATGTACAGGATCTAGACATATTCTGAAAGATTTATCTACTATAACAATGTTATTAACCCATTCTGTAGGCTCTTCTACCTTAGTTATTATATCTTGGTTGATTGAATCATCCAAAGTCTCCATTAATATCGGTTTTAGTGTTTCAAGAACTCTTCTGCGTGCACTAATATAACGCGTTAAACTTTGTATTAATTTTATTTTGTATTCAAAGTGAACTTTACCTGTGCCGCTAAAAATGTCTTTATTAATTTCGACTAGATCTTCTTTATTAGTTAGTTTAGGTTTATTAGTGTTTTAAATGAAACTCAACGTTTCTAGCTAATTCCACAATATAATGACATATATCAAACATTCTAAAACCTTGACAATTGTTTCGATAATTGAATATCATCGATGATATTCAGTTATCGAAACAATTGTACAATTTTTTAGAATTTTTAATATCTTTCATTATATTGTGGAATTAGCTATAAACGTTGAGTTTCATTTAAAACGCTAATATGAGTAGATTCCACGAAGTAAGGGTCGAGACAGTTAGTTTAGGCTTTATTGAGTGAACCCTTTTTATTAAATTAAATTTAATACACGCGTTTAAACCAAGAATGGGCATATAAGCATCTTGGACCAATAAAAATTTATTATTATACCTAACCCCTTTCTCAATACATTCTAAAATTATAGAACCTTGTGCTTTTATTTTATTGTTACCCTATGTTACTAAAGTTACATTGTCATAAGCATTAATTTTATCCTTATTTATACCCAATACACTTATTAATTTAGTCGGGAAACAATTACACGAGGCTCCTGTATCAAGTTTAAAGTCAATTATTTTATCATTTATTTTTACTTCTGTTAACAAGCGTTTATTAATAATTGTATCAGTGCTATTAATACTATCTAAAATTATCAAGTTTCCTTCATCATCTGATTCAACTTCAAAAACATTTCTATTTTCAACCCTATTGTCTCTTTCTTTTTGAACATTATTAAAATTACCTCTGTTTTTATTATTAACAAAATTTGAATTTACATTACTAACTTTTATTACAATTTGTGCACACCTTGCCGAATGCTGGACAGTTTCTTCTAGTATGCGTCCGGCCACATTTGAAACATTTGTATACCTCCTTGTCCTGCGATGCTCCTGCTTTTACCATATCTACTTCCTTATCACTTCTTAGATTCTTAGCTTGCCTTTTACTAGCCTCGGCTGCCAAATATATCTCTTCTGCTCTGACTAAGGTTAATTGTGGTTGTTGTAATAACCTTTCTTGAAGGGATAAGTCTGTAATACCACTCACAATCTTGTCTCTTATTAAAGAATCTTGTAGAGCCCCAAAATAACACACAGCAGCTAATGTTTTATGTCAGTAATGAAGTGGTCAAAATCCTCACCATCTTGTTGTGTACGAGTGAAAAATGTATACCTGTCATATGTTTCATTTTTTAATGGCTTGCAATAATTTCTAAAAGCCTCTACCACTACATTAAATTATTTTCTCTGATCTTCTGTCAAACTAAAAGTTCTAATACGTTTCTGTGCCTCTTCACCTGCCAGGTTTAAAAGAATTGCTACTCTAGTTGGATTATCTTTGTCGATAAACCCTGGCGCTGACATGTAAATCTCTAAACTCCTCCAAAAATTTTCGAAGTTTTAATGGGCATCCTTATTAAACAAAATACTTTTAGGTGGTTTAAATCCAACTGCATCCATGTTGTTTTAATTATTAATAAACATCCAATCAACCTGACACAATGTGTCATGTTTTATATATTCCGATGTAGGTGTTATTTTTAGTCGCTTTGTATTAATCAAAGGTATTAATAACAACATATTTAATTAAAACTCTTTATTTTCAATCAATACCATGTCTAACTCTGTGCCAGCGTCATTTGAACCGCCGCTGTCAATCACCACCGATGATCATGACAAATAACAGCATTCAGTGGCCACTGTTACACCCAGAACTATTGAAATGCCTGCACAAAAATAGAGTCCAATTAACCAACCGTTCATTGAACCGCACCGAACATTGACATTGTCTGGAAATACATTATGGATTTTTCCATAACCTATTGTTGTTATACCTACTTTCATCACTTCATAATATTTTTTCTAATAAAATCTCAGCAATAAAAGTAGGTACATCGTCCGCAAGCAGTAAACATTGTTTGTATTCTATTCATTCATTTGCTTGGAGTTAAGCCAAAATATTATAAACATTCCGTTCAGAAAAGTATCAGTTCCGGATAAGGAATTGTACTGTTCTAAAATGAAAACTATTTCCGTACAAAACATGAACATAGATTTTCATATTATCAATCAGGATAAGAATCAACAAGTCAACATATTCATTGTAAATAAAAACTAACAGTATTGCTCTACTTACAAATATGAAAAGGATCATTGGGAATGTGTACAGGGTGGCCCATTAAACGAGGTAACCGGCTGTATCTCGGAAAGTATTTGTCCGAGGTTACGGGGAAAAATATTGATAGTAGACGTGGCCAAGAGAAATAGCGGGAAATTATTTTCAACCTCAAAATTTGACCCCTAGGGGGTTATTATCTCAGAAAATCGCAGCATTAGCTGTAACTTAGATATAAACATTAGAAAGGCCGCTTAATACCAGATAAGTTTCTACAATGACATTTTTTAGTATCTGCCATAATAAGCTATAAGGAAGACCATCTAATTTTCAGTGTTTAAATTTTGATATTTCGTTAACTATTCAACCTATCTGTTTCTGGACTCATACGAAAGTGCGTTGTATGGATTTTGAAGACCGTTCATATTCTTTATTGATTGCTTTAAAACAGATAAACTTGAGGTCGCTTTATGCAGCGATTATTTATTTATAGGATTTTATTAAGAAAAAATTGAATGAAACGTTACTATTTTAAGTAACATATTCTAAAGCAGCATGAGATTTCTTATATTTTAGTGAAAACCGCATCTTGATAACTCTATTCGTTTTGGACTTATCGTAAAAAATGTTAAAACATACGATAAAATGCGAAGATCAATAATATAGGTAACATAACTAAAAAACTTTAACACATTTTATTGCCTTGGCAAATGTTCAAATTGCCTACCAATATTATTGACACATCGCTCTAGATGTTCTTGAGTAGAAAAAACGGCAACTTCTATTTCCACTGGTGTTAGGCTGCGAATGGCATTTCTAATTGTTTCTTCTATATCTGCTCTTATCGTAGGTCTCGTTTGGAAGACAAGATCTTTTACTCGCATTCATAGATAAAAGTCTAGGCAAGTCAGATCGGATGACGTTGCTGTCCAGAGATAGATGGCTGGATATGTTTCATTCAAGTATTACCTAACAAGCTGAACAAACATATTTCCCCTTGTTTGAAGGGGCACATCTTCTAACAAAACTGGTAAATCTTTACGAAGGAACTCAAAGATGTATTACTATTCAGTGATTGGTCGAAGAAGTAGGGCCCAATAATTGTATGTGCTAGCATACCGCACATTGACACTCCAGGGTCCCTGATGTTCCACTTCTTGCATCTAGTGGGGATTTTGGGCATTCCATTAATCCATGTGATGCAAATTGACTCTACCGTCACTGTGAAAAGTTGTCTCGTCTGTCCAAAGACTTTGCGACAAAAATTGAATGTTTTCGTTGATTATCTCCAAAAACCAGTGAAAATGATACATCCTTCGATCAAATTCCGCTTCATTTAAAGCTTGGTGCAAAACTACTTGGTAATGATGTAACCTAAAAACAATTGGTTTGGTCATAATGCTGGACTAATCCTTTCTAATTAAGAACTGATTATGTTAAGTAGACTAGTTTATTAACATAGTTTTCTTGCACAATATTGAAGTATATTTATTTATATATATATATATGCATATATATAAAAAAGATGTAGGAATATCGCGTGATATGTGAACAACAGCAACAAAGAGATTCATGGGTAATTCACGCAAAAAGAAAAAGGGCTACTGAAACAGAGTGGTAACCGCAGACATGCATGTTTCTGGCTTATTTGCCGTCCTCAGTACGGTATAACCAAATATATATATATATATATATATATATATATATATATATATATATATATATATATATATATATATATATATATATATATATATATATATATATATATATATATTTATATATATATATATATACATATACATATACATATACATATACATATACATATACATATACATATACATATACATATACATATACATATACATATACATATACATATACATATACATATACATATACATATACATATACATATACATATACATATACATATACATATACATATACATATACATATACATATATATATATATATATATATATATATATTATACTATGCTTTTATTTATTTTTATTATATTATTTTAATAAGATATATGTGTGATATTTGATTTGTAATTTATTTTTTGTTGTGTGGCTAGCTCAGTTATTAAGTAATTATTTTTATAAATGAGTGTAAATTATTGTACCAAAATATAAAAAAGTCTTTCCTTGATAATAATTATTTTTATGTTATAATTATATTCGTTCGGAAGCATGAGACTTTTTCTACTCTTTGAGTTCAGGCTTTGTTTGGATATACTTTGCTCATTCAAAATAAAAAGAAACACAAAACACAATACTTTCAATAATTTAAATTTATAATGAAATTTTTATTTAAATATTTATAAAATAGTTACGCCTATGGAAATTACCAACACAGAATCATAAAGGATATACACCATCTTATGCGCATGCCCAACTAAAAACGAACAGAAACGAGACGGAACGAACGTTTCTTATCGACGCTCTGCGTGAATATTAGATACATAGCGTCGTTGTCGTTATAATAATGTTGATGGATTTGCATGAAAGAATTTACGTTAGAAATTATATACATACACTAAATAAATAGTTCGGAAGAAATAGGTTACAAAATTATATATACAAATGGAAATATTATATGAATGGATTAAGATGCATTTTTCTTATATGATTTGAAAATACGTAAGTACAAGCATTATTACATTACAGAATAGGCCTTTTTAAATAATATTTAGATTTTGTCTAGTGAATAAACTACATAAACTCCTTTTTCTTTTTTATAGATCGATCATATAGACCAGTGCTCCGCAACCAGTGTGCCGCGGCACACTGGTGTGCCGTAAGCCGACTTGAGGTGTGCCGCTCTTTCAGACAATACGAATCAGATTCGTATTGTAGCGAGACCCGCGAAAAATAAAGCAATCTGACAACAGCGCCGATGGTGAACGTCTATCCGTCTATCGGCGCGGCGCGGCGCGGCGGCTTGATTCTCGAAGGCGACTAAACTAGAAAGATCCGTGCCGTTCGAGGCGCGACTCGATGTTTTCCTGAACATCGCCGCTGCCTATATAAGCGCGCCTGTCGTCGCTCAGAGACTCGGAGAGAGTCGAATAGTCAAGTGAATCAGATAAATACGCGGGCAAACAAATAAATCGTAGAGTGAAATAAATAGTGAATTGCTATATAAATAAATTCTTGTGCCTTATAAATAAGTGAATATAAATTAGTTATAATTAGTTAAGTGTTATTTTTAGAGTTCCTGTTTTCTTTTTTACGTTGTTGGCCATATTGTGTCTAAATAAATTAAATTAAACTGGACTAAGTTTTGTTGCAGTATCTACTTTTATAAATAACTATAGTGCTTCAAATATGGATAAATTTTTGCTGAAATCACGAGCAGATGACGAAGAACCTAGCACAAGCTCCAGCATAAGTGCTGCAAAAAGAGCAAAAAAGGTGCTGAAAAGGAAGTACAATCAAGACTACCTTCGATATGGTTTCACTTGGTGTGGCGACGAAGCGGCTCCAAAGCCTGAATGCGTCATTTGCGGTGAACAGTTGTCAAATGAAGCAATGGTACCCAGCAAACTAAACCGTCATTTGATCACAAATCATCCCAGTTGCGTCAAAAAAGACATTCAATTTTCTAACGGCGCTTGGATCAAAATAAGAAACAAAAGCAGTTTATGAAATCGGCGGTTACGGTTTCTGAAAAGGCATTAGAAGCAAGCTACCTTGTTGCAAAATTAATTGCACAACAAAAAAAACCGCACACTATCGGTGAAACGCTTATTAAACCAGCATGCATGGAAATTGTTAGACTTATGCTTGGGCCAAACGAAGTTAAGGACGTGAGTAAAGTTTCTTTGTCGGCCGATACTGTTAAAAGACGTATTCAAGATATGTCAAGTGATATTTTGGGAACACTAATTAAAAAAATCATTTCGGCTGGAATTTTTGCGCTTCAAATCGACGAATCAACCGATATTAAAAATAAAGCACAACTGATGGCTATTGTACGTTTCGTTGACGAGGACTCTATTAAAGAACATTATTTATTTTGTAAGGAGGTTCCAGAGAGAACTACCGGTGAACAAATTTTCCAAGTAACTGATAATTTTTTTTAAATACATAATATTCAGTGGACCAATTGCGTTGCTATTTGTACAGATGGTGCTGCTGCAATGATGGGCAGTAAGAAAGGTTTTGTATCTTGTGTAAAACAAAAAAATCCGTCAATACAAATTACACATTGCTGCATACATCGAGAAGCATTGATGGTCAAAAATTTGCCCGAACAGCTTTCGATCACAATGAATGAATGTATTAAGATCATAAACATAATTAAATCGAGAGCCTTAAATTCGCGAATCTTTGGAATACTCTGTGAAGAAATGGGAAGCGAACATGAATCCTTACTGTTTTATACAGAAGTTCGTTGGTTATCCCGGGGAAAAGTTTTAGCTCGACTGTTTGAACTTCGCTACGAAGTGCGTGAGTTTCTTTCAAGTCAAGATATGTACGATCTATGCCAGCACCTTCATGATGAATACTGGATAGCCCAACTTGCATACATGGCTGATATATTCGAACATCTGAATGAACTTAATAAAAAAATGCAAGGACGGAATGAAAATATATTGACGTGCTCCGATAAATTACAAGGGTTCAAAAAGAAACTTGAACTTTGGCAGGAACAGTTGCAAAAAGGATGTCTAGAAATGTATCACAGGACCAACCACAGTACGATCGAAAACAAGCAGTTGATTGTGGATTTGGCCCAACAACATTTAAGTATGCTTCAACAAAAATTTGAATACTATTTCCATTCTATCAACACGGAACAATACAATTGGATTCGAAATCCTTTCGCAACCAATGCAATAAGTTCCACGGAAGCACTGCCATTGCAAACTCGAGAGGAGTTCACAGAATTAAGTAATGATATGACCCTAAAACTTAAATTCGACGAAGTTCCGTTAGATGTTTTCTGGATTTCCATCAAGACAGAATATCCACACATCTCCGACAAGGTCATCTTCACACTACTTCCGTTTTCCACAACATATTTATGTGAGCAAAGTTTTTCAACGCTTGTATTAATTAAAAATGATAAACGGTCATGCTTAAAAGATCTTGACCAAGAAATAAGAGTTGCGCTGTCTAAAATTGAGCCGAATATAAAACTTTTGTGTTCAACGAAGCAAGCGCAGGTATCACATTAATCAGTCATCATCATGTCAAAACATTTATTACTATTGACGTGTCAACAGAAGTAAATTTAGTATACCTACCTGTCCTACCTAGTATTTAATATAGTTCTCATGTATGTACCTATTTGTATTTTTCATTCTATCTGAATAATAAAAAAAAATAAAAAAAAATATGTATTATGTCCTGAGTGAAAATTTTGATGCCCCAAATCTGAAAGGGGCTTCTTCACATTTTAAAACAATAAAAAAAACTAAGGTAGTTTGGACATCCATAAATAATTAGTATACATGGAGTGAACTGACCCCCGACCTAGCTACGCCACTGCTATAAATATATTTTAGATTTTGGTGTGCCACGAAATTCTAGGGAGCAGTTTGGTGTGCCTCAGATGAGTAAAGGTTGCGGATCACTGATATAGACGCAAGAATTATTATATATATACATGGAAATAGTCACTGAATTTATACTCAAGAGTTATTATTCTTATTATTGGCCAATAATATTTAAAGAAGCACTAACTTGATGTCTGGATTCTGGATCTATCCCGTCTGGAAAACAGGAATACGCCTTCCGAAGTTCTAGCTGCGTAATTTGTTGAGAATTTTGGATATTCTCACGGGAAAACTGGATACAAATACATGTGAGTGTTCTAAGTTTTATATTTGTTAAAAATCTATAGCGTTGATCATGAAAATTTGTAATTTTACTTGAAATTTCGGGAAAAATCCTTCATCACCTCATCGCAATTTCGACGCCAAAGACCAACTACCACGCTTCTGTATGACGTCAATTTTTTTATCAACAACGAATATATTGTTTCTAAGCTCACTAATTATAAATAAAGTTTTTGTTAATTTTAGTTGATCAAAATTTGTCCTGTCATTTTTCCACCAATCACATTGTTTCTGGAGCTGTCAAACTATATTCACAATTGCTACACTTTATGAAGTTTTTGGAAACATATATAAATATAATTTTCACTTGAAAAGTATCTGTTTTCTTCTACTATTCAACGAATTTCAATAGGACAAGTCTTTTACAGATAGTGAAATTCATTGTAATATGTTGATATGGCAATGTCTAGTTTTGTTTTGACATATATGTGACAATTTGAAAATAATATTTATATTTGTGAACATAAATTCTTTTATAATATCTTTTGCTTTGGTTATTTATACTATTTAAATTCTATAGTAGCAAATATTTCGTTAAATCCATCATCATGTTTTATTCATTGATTCCATAAATTTGATATACATTGTGACATATAACTTTTAAACTTATCTAATTCTTTATACTAAATATGAAAATGATTTATGTTATTACTGTTTCAACTGATACGTATCAAAATTAGATAACTAAAACTCGTTTAATTTCAGATGAAACAGCTGATTTCTTCTTGAAAACTAAACATCCATATTGGGCAGATTTCATGTTCTCCACTATACTTGTTAAGCATTTTCAAACTTTAGACAATTATTAAGGTAATTTCTTTATATTTATTGTTGCTCTTTTAATTATTCTAAACAAATGATTTAATATATTCTGATTTTATATGCATTTTTACTTATGATTGTGTTTTTTCTTAATGTGTTTTTAACTACATAGTTTCAATCCATTTTAAATACTAAGCAAAATATTCTCAAACAGCTGATACTCTTTAATATATAAGATATATGGTTCAATATATATATATATATATATTGAACTAGTCCTCTAGTTCTTGAAACATTTGTAAATAAACAAACATAAAAAAGGATCTATTATTACGGAAGGTGTAGCAGTAGACACAACCACCTTATGAAAGTCACTGACAATTCAGGTATAAAATCAGTAGAAAGAGTGAAATACGCATAAATATAATGTCAGATATTGATATGATTGATTAATAAAAGGACTATGAATAGAAATTCTAAACACAACATTATTTAAATAAGTATCAAAATTTACCTGCATAATTAATTCCAGAATTACGTCAATGTCAATAAGTTCCACATTGCTCTGAACATCGCCATATGAATTTCAGCAGAAATAAAATTTCATTTGAACTTGAAACCTGAAACAACATCAAATAATATTTATTTCAATAATTGCTTATCAATATTTGCAGGTGTTTATAATAAAGGTTGACAATTTAAAGAAAGTGTTGAAAGCTTTATGAGAAATGATAAATGGAACACAGCCCAAACCTATGACAAAGAAATGTATTATAAACAGGAAGTAATGAAATCTAGTAATTTTATTACCAACTTAAATTTATTGATTATTTATTTCATATAGAACAATAATAACAAAATCGGAAATAATCAATAATTTATGTAAGACAAAAACAGTAAAAATTCAAGAATTTAAAAAATAATCAATTACATTTATATGAATCAGTAATCTATGTTGTATATTTTGTAAAAATGGATATAAATAAGAAAACCGTAAAAACGTGATAATGATTAAAATTGCTAATGTATTATAGGAAAAAGACATTATATAGAATCCTGAATACAAAATAAATATTTGGTAATAAGTGTGTTAATCCTCCAGGACTTAGAAATCAAACAATTTCATTTTATAACTAAAAGACATAGTAATTGACAATTTGTGTTATTAGAACAAACATAAGCAAGCTTTGCATTTGCCAAGCCAAAAAGTTTGTTGATTTGAAAAACAAGGGAGTCGATTTGGTGGGATGGAGAGGCAAGCGTCGATATAAATCACCTCTGATAAAAATTGTTAAATTTTTTATAAATAGTTAAAAAGTTCTCACAAAAAGGTAATAGAAATAAGTTAATAAGTTCTTGTGAACCCGTGAGAAGAGAAAGGTGATCAGGAAGGTGCATCTCTCGTGTGAGAGATCTTCAAGAAATTAGAGACGCGAGTAGCAGCCAAGGACTGAAGATATGAACTAAGGTCTGTGCATTTTAATTGAAATATTTGGAATTCCACATAAATATGAACAGTGAACAGATTCATGCAATTTAGTTTATAATAATATAATTGTACTTACTTGTTTAATTTAATCCATTTTCAATGTTCACGTGTTTCATGAATGTTCACATAATTTCCACCTTTTATTTTCCTCTAATGCATGCAAAATTGGTCTATCCATTACTATCTTCTTTTCAGTTCACACACATTATTTAGAAATTTAAATATATATATATATATATATATATATATATATATATATATATATATATATATATATATATATGTAATTGTTTATTTAAATTTATATAACGTATTGAAATGTTTCACAACTATATACACGCAGGCAGAGCATAAACCGTTTATACACAGCATTGACGGTGAAGAGCGTATTCGTGTTGTAGGAAATCATATAAGCGCATGCGTTGAACTTATGCGCCGACGCAATATAATGAATTGTTGTGTATTCAGAACTGCATAGGATGTAGGGGTTATAAAGTAATTTTAAATGTTAAAAATAATACGAAATTTTTCACAGTAACAATTTATTAAATCAATTTTACAGGCAGAGCATAAACCATTTATACACAGCATTGACGGTGAAGAGCGTATTCGTGTTGTAGGAAATCATATAAGCGCATGCGTTGAACTTATGCCTCAACGCAATATAATGAATTGTTGTGTGTTCAGAATTGCATAGGTTGTAGGGGTTATAAAGTAATTTTAAATGTTAAAAATAATACGAAATTTTTCACAGTAACAATTTATTAAATCAATTTTCATTGAAGTGTTGGTATATTTATTCTTTTCATGTCCTCAATAAAATTATTAGAATTAACATATTTCAGTCTTTCTATATGAGAGTATCCAGAAGCCCAATTTCATAGATAAATTAAATAAATATATAAATCAAATTACATTCATATAGTGTGTATCCAGAACTCAAAGGGAGGAGTCATGATGCTTCCGACTTATATTTAAACTTTAGATCAAATTGATAAAAGATTTTTTTATGAGCTAGCCGAAGGTAAGTCGTGTCTATATATATATATATATATATATATATATATATATATATATAAAAGCCCAAGTCATAATCCATTATACTTATAAATATAAGACAAACGACTATTTAATAACAGTAGATAAACATAAAATTATTTATAATTAAATAATTATACATAATAATAATAATAAATTGGTGCCCGACACGTATATATATATATATCTATATATATATATATATATATATATATATATATATATATATATTGAACTAGTCCTCTATTATATTAAAATAATTCACAAATGTGAACAAACATAAAGATGGTATATTAATACGTCGGGTGTACCAGTTGACACAACCAAGTTAAAAACTAAGAGTTAATATGAACGAATAGAATGAAATGAGCAAATATTTTATCAGATATTAAGAAAACAGTTACCAAAATGAACTTAAAGGATAATGAATAAAAATTCTAATCGTAGCATTGTTTAAATAAGTATAAAATTCTACCTTAACAAATAATCCCAGGTCAATGTCAACATGTTTCAAAATATTCTGAACACTGCCAAGTAAATATCTGGATAATTATAATGTAGTATCACTTGAAAGCTGAAATAACATAAATTAGTATTCAACTCAATAATTGGTTATCAATATTTACAGACGATGATAGAAAAAGGTTAAATTAGAAAAAGAGTTGGTAAGACTTTATAGTAGGTTGACATACGGAACAGAGCCAAGCTATCTGTCAAGGAAGTATGGTAATTCAAAAAGTTTAAGAAACAGGAAGTAATAAAAATTAGTGACTTTATTGCCAACTTAAATTTGTTGGTTATTAATTGAATATAGAATACTAAAGGCAAATTTGGAAATAACTAATAGTTTATATAAGATAAAATTTGTAAAAATTCGAAAATTTAAAACTGGACAGTTACATATATATCAATAGTTATTTTACGTTGTAGATTTTTTATAATTTAATGTGAATAAATATACCTTAAAAAGGGAAATATAACAAAATATGATATTGTAACAATTTAAAAAGACATTTTATGGAATCCCTAAGATGATATAAACATATACAAATAAGTGTTGATATCCTCCAGGACTGCTAAAATAAATAATTTTACATTTTGAACTAAAAACATTCAAATCAACAATTATTGTATAAAAGACAGTGAAAAGGAGGCTTTGCATTTTATAAGGAAAAAGTTCGTTGATTTGGAAAACAAGAAAGGTCGCGCTTGGGTTGTGGAATAGAGAGCATCAGTATAAATGTCATTTACAAATTTTTTTAATAAAATGATATAAAAGTAAAATTTTGAGCTAAAAGTTAAGAAATAGTAACAATATTAATCATTAAACTGTGTGAGAACGAGAAGTGGTCAGAAGGAGCATTTCTTACGCTGAGAAATTCACGAGAACTGGGAGACGCTAGCAGCAGTACTGTGTATAGCTATACGGAAGATACAAATTAAGGTCTGTGCTTTTTAAATATTAATTTTGGTATTCCAAAGAGAGTAACTAGTGAACAATAAAATATATTTTGAAAGTTTGAATAATAATTTTCATAAAAAAGGCCAAAACATTATAATATGATGAATATCATATCGTATACATGGATATCCATGCATTTTAATCAATAGATATAGTATTGTACTTACTTGTTATAATTAATTCGTTCCATCATTGTTCATGCTGTACGTAAATGATCATCTAGCTTCCATTTCTTCATTCTAATGCATGTTTAACTATTTCTATCTTTCACTATTCTAATTTCACTTCACTCGTATTTTCTTTTTATATATATATATGTAATTGTATAGTCAGTTTTAAATAATATATCAATAATTTCAACGAATATATGAACGTTAAAAGCGTATAAACATTTCATACACGTAACAAAGACTGTGAATTCCACATTTAGTGTCGCGTGGAACTTTATGAGAGCATAAGTTTCTCCTATGCGCCGACGCAATAGTTTTCATGCTACATAGTATTCAGTGCGCATGACTGTATAGAATGCAAGAGTGGTATCAGGAAATTTGATGTTAAAATAATTCGAAATTTGATGTTAATAATTTATTAAAATATTTTCTTTAAAGTGTTGGTATTTTTATTTTTATTCAATCACCATCATAAATTTATTAAAATTTGCTTACTTCATTCATTCTGTGTAATAATATTCTGAAAATTTTTGAAGTGAGGGAAGGAGTTTGAGTCCATATTTTATGATATACTCTCGGTATAGAACGTATTTTAGCGTTTTACAAACCAGGTATAAATTTGACAATGGAATAAAATTCTCGGAAACAGTAGAATAAGCTATACCATCATCAAACAGGTAGATAAGTCAGTTACTTCACAAATAGCCTTAAACAGTGACGCATATACAGCTAATTTACACTAGTTTGTCCTTTGTATGCACACACTTTTATTTTTTATTGTGGTGAATCGTGTAAATTATGACAGATAAAAGCGATTAAAGAACGCATTTTAGCAATGTTAGTGCTACCGAAATTGAAATACTCTTGGAATTGGTAGGAAAACACAAAAATATCATCTCCATCTAATGTTTCAAAGTAATTGATCCTACATTAATGAATTATTGAAAAATTGATAATTTGAACATAATTTGCGTAGTTACCTTTCACGTATAAATAGTTATTGGCTTTCTTCTTAGCTGATTATTATTATTCAACGCAGTACCAACGTTAAATATCCCAAACTCCCACAGGCACGTCTCCACAACACATTTTAAAACCAATTCCATCATAAACACATATACACACAATTCCATACACTTTTCAAAAATGTCTCCTATACACTTTCCTTGCTTAAACTTCAAAAATTCTAATAAAATTACAAATCTTTAATATCCCAGTCGTAAAACACTGAAAACATCCCAAATACAGTAAAAATTATCTATCTCACTTATAATAATTTCCGACCCCTAGCCAGCTCAACTGCATGTCTTATGTATAACAATTTATTAAAATATTTTCTTTAAAGTGTTGGTATTTCTATTTTTATTCAATCGCCATCATAGGTTTATTAAAATTTGCTTACTTCATTCATTCTGTGTAATAATATTCTGAATCATTAAACTTAGAGGTGTATATTCATGAAAGACTTAATTTCTGAATATAGCGAACCATAAAATTTAAGAATTAAATATTCAAGATTAAATTACATGAGGAGGAGTCTACATGCCACCAACTCTATATTAAAAATAAAAGCAACATTAACATATAACAATTCAGAGCTAGCCGAAGGTAAGTCAAGTCAATAATACAAGACTACGACTCATTTATAACAAGATAAAATTAATAATAATAACAAATAATTATAATATATATATATATATATATATATATATATATATATACAGGGTGTCCCGGGACTAATGGGAAAAAAGTCAGGAGAGTATAATAAGAGCCAAAATAATGTTAGTACTTCATATAAACTTTTACTATGCAGGCCCTCGTTTTCGAGTTATAGGCCTCCAAAGTTTTAATTTTGAATTTGGTTTTTATTTTTATTTTTTGTACTAGTTATTTGATCTTCATAAAATTTTCGGCAAAGCTATAATGTAAGTGTATGTTTATTTTGGTAAGGTAAACAGATTTACAGTAGTGCATTGAAGCCAGGGACGGACTACTCGCAATGGTTAGTGATCCAAAAATTTTGCAGGTATGGCACACCCTGTATGAAATTATCGAAATTAACTTCCCCACACATTAAGCTAACGAAAAGGTAATCTTGTTGGAATTCGATAAAATAAGCCGTTTGGCTAATATTTACAGTTTTATTAATGCACTACGTACAAATCTACCTAACTAACTTATTAATACGATGTCCAGAATTTACTTGCTTTTAATCAAAATTACGAACATAACATTATTAAACCATTAAGAAAACCTCAAAAAACACAAGTTATAAAACATTAGACTAAAACTAATTCCTAAACAACAACAAAAACTAACGTTATTCTAATAAATGTTCAATATGAGCTCCTCCCACTTCCGCGCACATTCTAAGTCTACGAAGGTTATTTCTTTGCACTTGAAAGAGCAGTTTCACACTATTTCTAATAACATTGAACACAATTCTATCTATTAAATCTTGCCTTGTTTGCACAGGTGTTGCGTATACCTTACTTTTGAGATAACCCTAGAGAAAGAAATCCATAGGATTAACGTCTCCTGATCGCGGTGGCCATTGAAAAGGGCCTCCACGACCAATCCATCTATTAGGAAGCCTTGTGTGTAAATGCTGTCGTACATCTAAACTGAAATGAGGAGGGGCCCCATCATGCATGAACCATAAATTCCTACGAGTTTGTAGTAGCACATCATCAAACAGGTTCCATAACTCATTTTGCAAAAAACTCCAAATATCTCTGACCGGTCAAAGTACCGTCAATAAAGTATGGCTGTATCAAATTATTGCCAACTATTCCTGCCAAACATTAACCATGAATCTATGCTGGATCCTAGTTTGGATAATGCCATGTGGATTCACATCATCCCATAAATGCATATTATGAGAATTTATGACTCCATCTCTGGTGAAACCCGGTTCGTTCGTAAAGAGAACGTTACTAATAAATGTGTTGTCTGCTTGTTGTTGTCGCAGAAACCACTGGCTATACTCAAGTCGAGCAGGATAATCAGCCACTGTCATACGGTGTACTTTTTTCATGTGAAAAGGATATAACAGCTGTTCTTTTAGGACGCGATGAACAACTGATTTCGAGACGTTATGTTCTCTTGATAATTTTCTAAAACTCGATGGTTCATTATCAACTGCATTTAACAAGTCTTGTTCAACTGCCACAGTACGTATGCTTCGTACTGGACCTTCTCCAGCTTTTTCTGGCGAAAATCTTCCTAAAATTTAAAATTTTGTTTTGTTTACATGGAAAATTACATTTACTTATTCATACCTGTTTCTCGTAACCTGAGATCAATACGCCCAAACATTCGTCTGTCTGGTAATGCTCTGTTTGCAAAATGTTCTTCATAAAGCCTTTTGGCCTCTAAACAGTTTCGAGAAGCCAGTCCATACATTAGATGTTTATCTGCGTACTCAATAAAAGCGAATTCTGCTATTGTAACTGTTAAATTAAGGACTTATGAATTATTGACAAGTACTGACTACGAACTATTCTACACAACGTTTGACAACTAATCCTCTGGTAACTTGATAAACGGTAAAAACACTTATAAAAAGTTTTTACCAACTTTCCAATTAATAAGTCGTTAATGTTTTTCATCTTCTGCTATCGTTAAATTATTTTTTTGTAGTACTCTAGGTAAATTTTGGACATCTATTAAAAGTTAGTTTTACCTCGTTGTGTACTTATAAAAATGGTGAATGCGTAAACTGGTACGTAGTGCATTAATAAAACTGTAAATATTAGCCAAACGGCTTATTTTATCGAATTCCAACAAGAGTACCTTTTCGCTAGCTTAATATGTGGGGAAGTGAATTTCGATAATTTCATACAGGGTGTGCCATACCTGCAAAATTTTTGGATCACTAACCATTGCGAGTAGTCCGTCCCTGGCTTCAATGCACTACTGTAAATCTGTTTACCTTACCAAAAGAAACATATACTTACATTATAGCTTTGCCGTAAATTTTATGAAGATCAAATAACTAGTACAAGAAATAAAAATAAAAACCAAATTCAAAATTAAAACTTTGGAGGCCTATAACTCGAAAACGAGGGCCTGCATAGTAAAAGTTTATATGAAGTACTAACATTATTTTAGCTCAGATTATACGCTCCTGACTTTTTTCCCATTAGTCCCGGGACACACGGCTTAAGCACCGTAATTTTATGTGCTTCTAAATTGATAGTTGTTGTCAAAATTTCCAGCTAGCAGAATAATTTTTTTTTTAATATTGAAAGATGAGTTTATTTCCCTTTTAATTATTCGACTCTATTCTCAGGTGGCTTCAGTTCGTTCTAATTTCAATACTTAGATTATTAATTTTGTTTTATATTATCTCCTGTGAACGTATATTTAAGATCAGAAATACCACTCAATTGCTTTCTGACATTTACTATGAATGAATGACTTGTGTGTTACCAATGATCCACTAAATTTCACTGTCCAATAAAAAATTTCTATTTAATTAAATATGTTTAATTTCCATCAACGTTTCTAAAATTATTTAAATGATTTCCAATGAAAAATAAATTTAACGGTTATATACAAGTACCCAAATCAACAAATTCCAATTTTATTTTTTCCATTTTTATACAAATAACGAAATCGTATCTCTTAAGTATAGATTAAAAGTAAAACAACCTAAAAACTAAGGAACACCTAATATCTAATAGTTTTTCAAAAAATGTTCAAAATTTGAATTGACACTTGACTCCTCAGTAAATGTCAAGTACCCGATTTTTTTAATAATTTCTTCCACTAGTTTAATTGTTCGATGAGTATACTTATATTTCGTTGTTATTTGAATATTGGGAATTTAATTGTCTGACTAAGATAATAATCAAAAATCGGAGGAGTGGTCACAATAGGGTAAATAACAGATTCAATTAGATTCCTAATATCAAATACAAAATTTAAGGTAGACTAGATTATTGAATATTTTTCTTTCAGTATAGTACATTATTAATGTTCCTCAAGTTGAGAGGTAAAATATTATAAATTTTTGCTGACTGAAATTCTACTGAGCGTTGACCGATTGTTTTCTCATATATTGAAATATTGCAGTTTCATTTTGCTCTCGTGTTATGACAATGATAGACTGGTTGTACTTTTATTTATTTTTCTATGTATATTTGTGAATATCTTTTCATAGAAAATTTGTCTCACATCAAATATTTTATTTTGTGAAAAAAGTTTGTTACTAGAAAACCTCATATCTTTTTTATAAATGATTCTCAGTATCCACTTTTATAATACACTAAGACCCTGTGAATTGCTTTCTGTTACACCTCCCCAACTTAGGATACCATATTGCAACTGAGATTGCACCAACGAAAAATACAAAATTTTAAGGTTTTTCAATGTCAAGAAATCAGTCAAGAATCTGAATTTAGTCAGCAGACCTCTCAATTTATTCTTGACGTTGTTTACTTGTAAGTACCACCTTAAATGTCTATCTATTATTATTCCTAAGTATTTACGCAACATATAATTGCGATGTCAGTTGCAATATGGCATCTTCAGTAGAACGCCCTTCTCTAAAACCGTAAGTAAAGTGGTCATTCCTTACAGAACTTTTCTTAATCCTTTCAAGACCATTTTTCATTTGGAGGAGATAATAGTATATTGTATAATAAGTGTTGAAAATGAAATTTAATTTTCAACACATATTGTACACTATATTTATCGCAGAGTAAGTATTTATTTTTTTAATTTTTTGTAGCTCGTTTCAATTTAATTTGCTTTATAAAGCTAAACTGCCCAAAAACATTTGGGCTGGTTTAAAATAATGAAAATTTGGAATTCTTACTTCTACTTACTTTTATTTTCTTTTATTATGTAATAAACCATGTTTTTTATTTCTTAAATAAACATTATCTGAAAAGTACAAAAAGCAATTTACATCAGTTGCTCTTTATATATACATTTACTGCAAGCTTATATATTAAATATTAATATTAGTCTCGAAAATTCTCTTTTGATATTTTATCCACATCTAATTAAAATTTTATGGTTTTGTTTTTCCTTTGCCGTACTCAATACCCACCTCACGAACAAAGGAATAAACTCACAAGTTGAATGACAGGATAATATATATCCCTATAGGAGATCTAATCAGGAGAGAGAACGGTATGAAAAAACCCTTGCACCCAAAATATGATCTGAAAGTGATTTATTGAATGTGACGGTTTGATAACATGAATATTTATTCATATAAATACGTTAGTTTACGTTTTTTTTTGCATTTAATATTAGTGTGCCAAATAAAAGCAACAAAAACAGATTAAATCATATTGACAAAAGTTTGATGGCTAAAAAATACAAAAAATGCTAAGATAACAAAATTATTTTCTTACTAGAAAATTCCGGGCTGTGGCTTACAAAGACACAAATAATTTTTCTGGCCTTTTCTAGATAAGTCTGGTCACAAAAACAATGTTTAAATAAGATAGTCCCAAATAGTTATAAAAACACTGCGTATCCGTCATAATTTTAATTTTCATACCTGGCTTAGACAGAGTCGGATTTAGGGTCTATACCAATGTGCTGTTTCGTAGCATTACCCCCTCCTTAAATGGAAGTTCCTCCTGGAACTTTTGTGTAGCCGAGACTGAATGTTTGAATCGGCAACTGGCCCCATTTCTACACTTTCCGATCTTATGGAAATAGCAGGGCACCGTCTTCATCGGATACTGATAACGGGGGTTGTAGCTGCAAATTAATATCTGGACACCGGTATCTTGAAAGATAATCTCTACCATGTTCCTGATGATTCGCCAATCCAACTGGTTACTCGCTATCTTAGGCATAGCCAGTTTCTTCACGTTGGATTCCAACACATGGTCTCGGAGGTTTCGAAGTGCTTCCCACACATCGCGGTAGGTAGATCGATTTGGAATTCATTTTTAGTTACCACGTAGAAGACGTACTGCGAATTATGTTTCAGTTTCAGTGTCTCCAGGGGCTGTAATCAGGTCTTCGAGTTTTTCTAATTGCCCGAACTTCTTTCGAAAGACGGTTGCCAACCCTCGTGCGTTCTTGATACGGGTGGGGATGTTGTATGCCAGCGAATAATCTTCCGGGAGAGTGAACAGATCTTGTTGTTGTTCCGAAGTGACTCCATATCTAGCTTTCCCGGTACCTCCATACGTACCCATAAATTCCTCGAAGGTAGGGTCAGACACATCTCGAATATGACTTACTCCTTTCTCTAGGTCATGGTCTCCTTTGAATGACGCT
The DNA here is from genome assembly GCA_963921935.1 of Galeruca laticollis. Lineage (NCBI taxonomy): Eukaryota > Metazoa > Arthropoda > Insecta > Coleoptera > Chrysomelidae > Galeruca > Galeruca laticollis. The sequence continues at coordinate 49,966,241 of OY998179.1, read as the reverse complement.
AGTCGATTTTGGTGAACTACTTTTGGTTTTCCGTTGGGGATCTTGCTTATGCGATATATAACATCATTGATCCTTTTCTTGATTAAGTATGGACCTTCCCTGGATTTTTGTAATTTTGGAGAAAATCCTTTTCACCTCGCCGGGTTGTGTAACCATACTTTGTCCCCTTCTTTAAAACCGCCTTCTGTGGCCTGCGTGTCGTACCGACTTTTCATTCTGTCGCTGGCAACTTGAAGATTTGTTCGAACTAATTCATGAATATCGTCCAGCCTTCTTCTCAATTGGATCACGTAGTCTTTGCCTGCTATATCTTCTCCAGGCCGACAGCCAAATTCCAGGTCACAAGGAAGCCTCATTTCACGTCCAAACAGGATTTTCGCCGGTGTTTTACCCGTGGATTCATTGATGGCAGATCGATAAGCCAATGCGAATAGGGAAAGATATTGGTCCCAATCTCTCTGATGGCTGGATACTACTTTGGACAGGTATTTTCCAATAGTCATGTTCATTCTCTCGACTGACTGTGGAGTAATGCTGTTGTCCTGGTCTTCTTCATTCCCAGCTTCTCGCAAATCTCCTGGAATAGATGGCTTCCAAAATGTCTTCCCTGGTCACTGTGGACTTCCAAGGGCACTCTATATCGGCTGATAAATTCTTTCAGATACATCTGCTACAGTTGTGGCCTCTTGGTTGGGAATAGCGTAAATTTCTACCCATTTTGTGAAATAATCCATTATAACCAGTATGTATTTGCTACCATTTTCTTTTGTCGGAAAAGGTCCAGCGATGTCTAAAGAAATCCTTTCGAAAGGGCTTCCAACATTGTACTGTTTCATGGGTGCCTTTCTCTTGCGATGTGGTCCATTACTCGTAGCACAAGTCGTACATTTCTTACACCAGTCCTTCACATCGTCGGAGCTGTTCATCCAATAAAACCTTTCACGGACTCGCTGAAGGGTTTTCTTCACTCCCAGATGACCTCCCGATGGACTGTCGTGTAACTTCTTTAGTACCTCGGCTACACTTGTTCTCGGGATAACTAGCTGTCTCCTCATCTCACAACCATCATTGTTTTCAAGGACTCTTTTCAACAGCCGTTCTTCCAGGACAAGAGAGTCTCACTGAGCCCAATACGCCTTGAGTTTCGGTGAAAACTTTGACACTTCTTGCCAGGTAGGTCGCCGATTTCCTTCCTTCCATTGCCGGATCATCTTCAGGTGAGGATTATTCTCCTGATCTTCTCTGATCCTAGTGGGTGACCATTCCTCGTTGACTACTGTAATTCTTGAAACTGCAACTTCCTTAGATCTCGACTTGTTGCATTGTGAATAGTCTACAGGGCATGACCGTTTAGGTAAAGAGTTGGCTTTTCAGTGATTCACATCAGCTGGATGTTCACCCCTGTCTGATTTCCCCTGTGACTGAAGTTCTTGGGTTACAGGAGTCGTGGGGCGCTTAGAGGGACTGCGTACGTGCTGTAGCTCGCCACACTTCCGGCATTTGATCTTCTTCGGCTTCCTGTCTGCCATACATTTCAACAAGTTGACGATCTGGTCAAGTTTGTCATCGTCATCTTCTTCCTGCATGGTCCTACCTTTGTTGTAGCGCGAGCCCTTCGTGGCTGCCTTGCATTTAAGAGGTTTTCGGTTTGCAGGAGTTGTAGGATGCTTGCACGAACTGCGTGCATGCTCTAGCTCGCCACAATTACAACACCTGATTTTATTTGGCTTCTTGTCTACCATTCCTTCCAACAAGATGACGATCTGGTCAAGTCCGTCATCGTCACCTTTTTCCTGTATGGTCCTACCTTTGCTGTATCCCGAAGCCATCGTGGCTGCTTCATAATCAAGAGCAGCAGTCAATGCATCGACCAATGTTTTAGGATGGGCTAATCGAAGCGTCTTCTCCATATCGTGGTCACATAAGCCGTCAATAAAAGCCTGGATGCCTAAACATTCCATCATGTTCTCTGGTGCTGATGGATAAGCAAATCGAACTAGTCGGGCAATATCCATTTCATACTCTTGAAGGGGTTCGTCACGTTTCCGCCTTCGGTTCTTCAGCTGGAATCTGTACAACTGTTCCAAATGTTCGTGACCATATCGCATGTCCAACCTCTTCTTCAGCATTTCGAAGTCATCCGTTTCTTCCAGAGGTATCGTCTGAAGTACATCTAAGGCATCTCCGCGAAGCGCGATGGTTAAGTTCACTGCCTTCTCTCTATCGGACCAATTATTCACTCTAGCGGCTGCTTCAAATTGTTTCACTTAATTGGTCCACGACATTTTTCCATCGAACGTTGGGGCCTTGACTCCGGTAAAACTGCCAATGTCTTCAAACTTAGGTAGTGTTTCTGGTTTGCAAGGTTTCGTTTGCTCGGTCTTCTTTTTTTCCTCTGGCGTGCCTCGCGTTCTTGAATCGGCAATCTTTTCCTCTAACTCCTTGATTTTCTCGTCTATCGTTGTAATCTTATTCTCGATTTTCTCGTCTATCGTTGTAATCTTATTTTCGATTTTCTCGTCCATCGTTGACATTTTATTCTCGATTTCAGATTTTAGAGACGTCAGCGGAAATGTCGTTTTTCATTAATAAGATATCGGCAGATATATCGTTCTTCAAAGTAGAAATCTTCTCGTCCATATTAACAGAAATGTGGATCTTCGTAGCAGAAATATCGTTCTTTATAGCCAAAATATCGCTTTTCATATTCGTAGAAATCTTCTCTTCCATGCCAGAAATATCGTTCTTCAAAGTAGAAATATCAGCAGAAATTGACGAGATTAAGGTGGAAGCCTCGTCATTAAATAATAGTATATTAAGTACCAAGTGTCAAAACGGTTACTTTAGTCACGAGTTTTACTAGGCACGAGTGAAGCGAAGCGAAACGAGTTCCTTGTGAAACGAGTGACTAAAGACGTTTTTAACACGAGGTGTTTACTATACTTTTTCTTCGCCGCGGGAAGGAAAACATTATATTATATTTGAATTATATTCATTACATGACGGACGATGACTGACAGCTGACTGATAAATCAAATGACGCAGAATAACAAAATTATCAAGGAGCATGGAAATTTAACATACAAAAGATACACTTGATTTGACGTTTAAAAAACAAAAGATAAACGAGATGTGACTTGTCGCATTTTAAACACTAGAGTTTAAAGAGTCGTTTTGTGCATGTCAAACCCGTGTTAAAAGTGCGGTTTTAGTAGCGGAAGTAGAAAAAACTGTTTCTGGATCAAATCCGTCATTTTCCAGTGCCACTTTAAGTCTTTCTACTAATTCACTTTTCTTGCCGGACGTTTCCAACTCACGATCTTCCAATTCTGCTCTTAATTCCGTGACTTTCAGATCACATAGTCTCTTGGCCATTTTTACGTTGCAATTTATTTATATTACCCCACACCTGACACCAATCCCACTGAGCAAGAATATGTTGCCTCAATGTTGTTGCAAATCACATATAGGATGTGTAATGTTGCTTCCGACTTTGCAATGATGTTGCATCAACATGCCAGCAACGCCGTAACGGCCGCCATTGCAACGTTCATTTGTAATATTTCAAAAGTTATGTTAGGTGATGGTACGTACGGATATTTCTAACACCGTTCAAATGCAAGGTTGTATCATTATTTCAATATCACATTCCAATCAACTTTCTTTTATTATGTTGCAGTTACCTTATAACTAGACGTTTCAGGAAATGTTCCTATACATTTCAAAAGTATATTCAAATCATCTTTCATTTGGTATGTAACAGGGACCTTAATAGTACCATTCCAAGACATTTCAGAAGTATACTTAAATCAACTTCTGTTTGTGATGTTGCATATTCCCTGTTTTATTGAAAGTTGCAGATATTGTTCGAAAGTTTACTAAAATGATCTTTATGATTTGGCAATATAATTATTAGGGAGTTACAGGTACTCTCCAATTATCATATTAATTATGGAAAAATGCTTAATTATATTAAGATTGGAAAATTTCAAAATGGATCAATTAGTCTCTTAACCTCAAATTGAAATGACTTGCGTTTGTACTTAATGAAGAGTACTTCTAATCTGTAGAGGCTATAGCATGATTAACTAAACGTGTGTTGAGGGCTAGTGACTTCAATTTGGTTTCATGGTGTGGTTGAAAGTTTTCATAAAGCTTTGTCAAAATGTATATTCTAAGTTAAAAAAACTTATTAAGATTCATTAAACTGCACTTTTAACGCAGAATGTGTGTCCGTTCTGAACTTTGGACAAATAAGACAACCCAAAAAAAGCAAATTTAAATCAAAATATTCCAACGATTTATTGAACCGAAAAAAAAACAATATTGCACATAAAATAACACATCAAATACAAAAAAACATGTATTTCCAGTAGCAGATAATTCAGTTCAATGAATGAACACTGCTTAATATTCATCAATTTCGTTATTTCTGTTTTCACGTAATGGTCCACTGAATACTTCGCATCGAATCATTATACAAATACTAAAAGCAGTAAAAAAATTAAATTATAAACATGCATCCATTAATTTATTGAACTAAAAAATTCATAATAAAAAATATTTTAATAACAAAAATATATCACACTACACAATTTGCACAGATATCAACTTATATACTGGGAAACAACCAGATTAATCGTTTCCTAGAGGTATATTAAAATGAAAATTTGTGGTTCAAATGAACTTCACAAACAATAAGTGATTAAATCGAAGGAGCCTATAGTCTTGTTGATATACTAATATAACAACTAATATAATTGAAACGTAATAATTCTAAGTGAAAAACAAACATTTATTCCTGAAACACACCTTTCAATTCACAACTATAAAATAAAAAGGAAACTGTGATCCTATTGTATAACGTATGGTCCTAAAGTTTTTGGAAAATTTTTAAATGCTAATAAATTTTTCCAATTTTTTTTAATTGTAAAAGCACATGTGGCAACTTTAGGACCATACGTTAGAGTATACAAATATAAATTAATCTATTGCTTCACTTCACCAATAAAACAGAATAAATGTGAAAAATGTTATTTCTTTTTCCCTCCAACGACCGGTCGAAGCACTCGAAACTCGAAAGAAACAAATCCTCACCCAACCTTTTTGTTCTTCTTCTATACTATTATTGGTCTCGGTTAGGATGAGTTCTCAATGCATCGTTTTTGCCTTTTGCGTCGCACGTCACGCTATCTTCACGCATTCTGATTGGCGAATTGGTGAATCGCGTCAGGAATTTCCCGATCAGAATACGTGACGCGCGACGCAAAAAACAAAAACGATGCATTGGGAACCATTCACTCAGTTCCGATCAGACCTAATCTAGAAATATATAAATTCGAAATCCGAAAAGTGTGCCGGAGAGTAATCGAAATAAACGTCATGCATCTAGGAATTTTTCAGAAGGAAGGAATATTATTAACTCATAGCAATGTTTCTTGATTAAAAAATATCGCAATATTCCAATTTGGATAGGTACTGAAACTTCATATGGAAATATTTCGACAGGAAGAAATAAATAACTTACATCAATGGTACTCGCGAAAGTGTATTTGACAATATCACTGAAACTTAATAGCGAAATGTTTCAAAAATAACAAATAACTAACTTACAGCAATGTTTCTGGAAAAATGCTGATGCAATATTACAACTGGCATATCTAAGAACATCACGGCAACCTCAATTACAAACGTTTCAGTGGGAAGGAAATCTCAACTTTATGAAATGTTTCTCTAATGAGCAAGTCACAATGTTTCAACTAAACTAACGCAATAATATTACTGCAACTTCTCCAGGAAACATTTCAAAATGTATATAAATGTAATTTGCAGCTATGTTTTGCAATGTTCTGTGCTCAGTGAGATGTTATGTTTTTCTAATTTATTTAAACAATAAACAGGTGGGATAAATTTTAAACACACGGTATGGCTACTTAATAATTTATTTAAACACTCACTAACACCTAATTTATATGTACTTAACTAATCACTCAAATCTAATTTATATGCACACAAACTTGATTCTTGATTATATTAGCACTTTACTGTTCGGTGCATTTCTGTTTATTTCTCGAGATCACTTTATCAACTAACTCCTCCGCTGATCGGTCCTTATTTATATTAATGCCTTTCTTATTAGAAAATTCCGGGCTGCGGCTTACACAGACACAAATAATTTTTCTGGCCTTTTCTGGATAAGTCTGGTCACAAAAACAATGTTTAGATAAGATAGTCCCAAACAGTTATAAAAACACTGCGTATCCGCCATAATTTTAATTTTCATACCTGGCTTAGACAGAGTCGGATTTAGGGTCTATACCAGTGTGCTGTTTCGTAACAATATATTTTGTCTTGAGTAACAATTTTTCCGATTTATATAGGTATAATGTCACATTTTGAAACGAAACGATCAACATTACAATTTGTCTAAAATAATCAAATTTGAAGTAACTTTGAAAAATAATAGTGCAAACCAATATTTTTTTGTTTAATATTCAATCCAACTCCACCACTGAAGTCACATACATATATTAAAAGCCCTTTAACTCCCAACAGAATGAAGTTAAATTGTGGAATTTGAAAAGTTGAAATTACATCGTTGCAATATCGTCCAGACATTCAGGGCGTACCGAAAAGACATATCTGGCGCCAAAATGGTCCTTTTGCCGCTTTAAGTGTATTAAAAAGAATACAGAAAATATAATTTATCATTCTTGCTTGAACTGACTCAATATCTAGACGCTACTTTCCTTTTTTTCTTAAAGGTGTTTGTATGGAAGTGTAATGTATCACAACAGCTATTTTGGTCGCGGATAGTTTTGCATTTCCCGAATTAAAGTAAAAAATTATATTTAGTGTTACCATAGAGTAAAAAGTTGAAATAAGATTATAAATGTAAAAAAGTATAACCACAGACATATTCCTAAATTTTATAAGAAAGTATAATTAAACTGTGTGAATTTAATTCGGACATCTCTTAATTCCTTGAGTAAATTTGAAGTTAGATAGTATCATCCACTGAATTGTTCTTATTTTATTTCAGAGTGAAAATCTCTCTACTAATCGTTTAAAAGACAAGTTACCTCCTAAACAAGTTTCTAGTAATCGTCATTGCTTTAAAACTTATGGACAGAGACGGGTAACTTAATAGGAAAAGGTTGGGCTGCCCATATAATTTCTGTATATAACTTGTTCCTTTCTTACACATAAGTCTAGCTTTGCCACTCTTCTGTTCACTGGTAGGCAGCCTTACAGGGCACTGAAATTATTTTCGCGCGATTCCATATCGTTTACATACGACGGCATTAAATTAGTAACTTCTTTAATGTATTATAAAAAAAAAATAATATACTCTCCATAATGTTATTCATTATAAATTATTCTGATAAAATATTACTGTAAACATAATTAAAAATTGAAGAAAAATAAAGTTGGCAGCTGAGCGTATCATAAATAAGCCAGCTAGCTGTGAAGTTCCCAGCAAACACAAATGTATATGTTACATAAAAATATATAACAGGGGAGGAATGATTTTTATATAAAACGTTTATATATTTTTTATATAGTATTTGTGTAACAAAATCTATATAAATTTTGTTATTTATTCTCAATATTTATATTATAAAATGTTTTATATATTTGATATATTTAATTTTATATGTATTCAAGTAATTTCTGCTACATAAATATGAACATTTTTTTATATATTTATTACGTAAATTTTGTTGCATACATTTTTTTTATATATTTCATATGTATTTCTTACGAACCTCGTCTAGTGTCTTTCTAAAGAAAAAGAAGAAAGCTCTTCAATATTATAACCTTTAAATTGTCACGAGTCGATCTACCCACATACCTGTAAGTATAATAACGTTTTAAAAGGTTTTTCTTCAGTTTCGTCTGTGTGTTTGTTTTTAGTTTTGTTTGTAGAGGAATGGAGAACACATCATGTAAGTGTTATTATTATTATTTTCAACATGAAAGGGGCATCGCCAATGAAGCCGTTCATTCAACTGTCGTTTACAAAAGATTATTTAACGAACGTATTAAAAAGGTTAACTATATTAAAATATACAATGAAGTAAACAATTACAAATCAGTGTTTTTAAATGAAACTCAAGGTCTCTAGTTAATTCCACAATATAATACAAGTTATTGAAAATTCTAAAAAATTGACAATTGTTTCGATAAATCAATATCATCGTCATATTCCACGAAGTAAGGGTCGAGACAGTCAATTTAATTACAAATCACATTATACACCTATCTTACTAAAGTACTTTTCAAGATAATATTTTCGTTTTAACTTACAACTTAGACAATATTTAACAATAATTCCCTATGCAGGGAGTCGTTATTCCGAAACAAATACCGCCACCCAAGTATGCACTTAGGGCTCAAGTAGATTTTGTAATAATATCAAATAAAATACACATCTCTAATACTCTGACCACAGGTAGTAAGTCAAGACAAAATTTGTTGAAATGGATTCATTAACACTTATCTGTTGGAAGTTATTTATATTCGAATACTTAGATTAATATAAATTATGAATTTTAGGCAAAATAACTGTTTAAAACGAAAAAAATTGAAAAACTTCTGTGATTTATCAATAGGACAGAAAAACGATACGTAGTACAATCTTACAATGGTGTCGGTGAACCAGAAATACATAATATAGAGGCATCTCACTCATGGTTAGGACATAGAGATAACTACAAAATAAGGAACTTAAAATCAATTAAGTTATTTCAAGGTATTGTTACTATATGATCTTCTAATATAATATAATTAATATATACCTACATTTTTAGAAACATTGCTGACACAGTTTAATATGACATTCACTGATTTTGATCAATTCACCTTGGTGTGGATAAGGCTTAGTAAAGAGACTCCAGAGGGAAAAGAAGGGCGAAACTGTAACCCTTCAAAACAATGGATAATATCCCTTAATATTGCCCACTCGCTTACAAGTGGACCTCGAAAAGTCTTCTAAAAGAATATTTTCCATGGTTAATTATTGTTTTGTTTTTGAATATTCATTTGTTTTGCATTATTATTTCATATTTTATCATTTAGTTTTTGAATATTTTTAGTTTTGCAATTTTTTTTTCATTAGGTGTTTTGTTTTTAGTTTCTCTTTTTTATGTTAATAAAATAAATGTACTTATATGCATCTATTTGCTGTTTTTTTAGTAACTAAGTACCAGCTACTAAATTTCAAAGATAGATAAATACCATTTACAATATATAAGTATTAAATTGTATTAAGTTACTTTAAGTTTGAAATATTCATAAGGTAGGTATTGAATAATATAGTAACAATAGTTCCTTAATCTTTTGGCCATCAACACTACTAAAAATATTGTATTTCATTTCATCTATGAAAAATAATGTTTTAATAGATTTTTCTGAATTTATTATAAATTAAGAATTTCGCTGAATTTTTTCATAGATCCAATGAAATAAAAATCTAGATGTGCCGGCCTTTGTCAGTACTCAATACATAAATATTATCTAGTTGTGACTTCTGTTTTATATAACTGTGACTTTTATATTTCAAAAAATATGTAACATATATGTATTCAATATGTTTTTGTGTTTGCTGGGTTAGCCAGTTAGAAGATGAATTTAAGAATTTTATTTATAACAGTAATTGTGATGTAGTGTTTTGCTGATTTTATTTTACCGATTTTTACAGAACAATAGTTGTAGCTTGTTTAATTTGTGGTTGCAGTGAAATTGGAGTTGTTTCAATATAGACAATATAAAAGCATACCGTAAACTGGGGGTACTTTACGCCATTAGGGGCCAAATTCACAGTTTTGTACGAAAGCGGAGCTTACGTAGGTGCGCTTAAATTATAAAGCTCGGCTTTAGATTTGTCATTATGTACCGTCGAAAAATAAGCCGAGCTTAATGAGGCCTCTTTTTAGTGTGGCAACATCGTAAATCCAGTAGCACTACCCTTTTTCATGTTTAGCTTAACCACATTTTTGTATTTATTCGTTGCATAGATTATCTTTATACACATTGTTTATAGTTTTATCACAAGGGTTTGTTCTTCATTCTTAATTGAAAGCAAAAACTATTATGTTTATTACAGAAAATAAAAGACTACTAAACTTTACCAATGCAGAAAAAGCTCATTTGATAAATATAATAGCGAATAAGTATGCAGATACTTTAGAAGATAAAAAAACAAACCGAACGACCCAACTACAAAAGGAACAAGTATGAAAGGCTATCGAACAAGAACTTAATTCTACTAGCAATGTTAGCATTCTTAGAAGTGCTACAAGTTTGAAAAAATGCTACGAAAATGGAAAAAAGGAATTGAGGAAAACGTTGGCTGAAGACAAAAAAAAACATGTTAACAGGTGGGGGTCCACCTGCCAAAATAGTTAATCATGAAACTGATACATTATTGATATCTATTTTAAATAAAAAAACAGCAGTTGGAATGAGAAGTCTCTTTGATGATGATACAGAGGAGTCCTTGGTTATCGAGTACCCGCCGAGTAATTCAGAAATTGAATATATTTCATTACATTTATTTTTTCAGGGAACTGGAGGTAGTAATAGTTTGCTTCCACAGAATCAAAATATTGAAAACGAAAAATCGGCCAAGTCACTGTTGGCACATCAACTGATAATTGGAATAAATACACTCCTGTAAAACTAAAGGCACCGATTAACCCAGTTTTATTATCTAAAGTTGAAACGAACAAGGTATGTATATATGTATAATACGTATATTGTAAAATAATTCAGCCTTTTTTAGACCCCAAAAAAATCTAGTAACAGAAGACGACCTGCAAGTATGTATTTTTAAAAGTAATATTTTTTGTTTCACTTAGATGCAATACCTTGGAATGAAAGTTCCTAGTTGAAATATGAGAATCAAGATAATTTGTAGTAATCACTCTACAAATGATTATATTGATAAAATTCAGTGGAAACTAAAAACCAATACCACGCCAATGAAATTTATTGTGTCAGAGATAGATCACATTTTAAATGTAACGGAAGATAGTAAGTTGATAAAATAGTGCTTCCAGTAAACTAAATAAATGTACAAAGTTATATTCAAAAGTAGTATTCTAATTCATACAATTTTATTTTAACGTTACATATTTGTAATATATATAGAAGTGTAAACGTTACACGAAGAAGATGCGTCAGCAATGAAATATTATAAATATGGAGCAATCATTTAATTCTTGTTCTTTTCACTGTACATTTTTAGTTGTGTCACATCATTGTATAAAAGTCATTAATAAATACATTGTGAACTTTTTGAGTCTTGTGTAATAAATAAAGTTTTTAAAAGTAAGATTTTAGAGTGAATAACATTTCTGGCGCTGCGAACAGGATTTTCGTACAGAAACATCCACGTTTCCTGGTCAACTTCAGTTGTTTAACGAAGATTCATCGAACTCCATCCCAGTGGAAAGTGGCATGCAGAGGGCATCATTCGTAACCATCCTATTGTAAGTACATTTCCTTATTTTCCTTAATTTTCTTTTGTGAGCATTTTTAACGATATTTCCGTCGAAAATGTACACTTATTATTAGCCGATATTAATCTAAACTCTGAAAATACAAATAGTTCTCGATCTTTTATCAAAAAGTCATTTTCTGAGGAATCTCGAAACATTAATTGTAAAGGCAAAATGTCAATAAGTAATAACTCAGATTAAAAAATAAAATAGATATGTTTGTTTTGACTTTTTTCTGCCCCAAACATTGAGTCACATTCTAAGCTCACTTGCGGGACACTTCCACTGCTTTGCCATATTTACAAATCCTCTTTAGTTGCCGGAAAAAAGAAATTAGAAGTTTAATTGAAAATTTGTTGAAAAGTTATGCAAACACTAATTTCTACATTTGAGTCGCTGCTTTTAAAATTAATTAATTATACTTGAATTTTATTTAACAAAGGCATATTCTTATATAAATTTTAAACAAGTATTTGTTGTATCCTTAGATACCTTTATGGTTATAACTATTAGTGGCAACATTGCTCAAAATTTCAGTACCTGTTAATGTGTCAATAGTAATCTATTTAGTAGTTTTGTCCTTGTTTAATTACCATATAATGAGAGATGCAAATATCGTCAAACTGTGATCGACGATCATTTCGATTACGTCGTACTATTGTAGTAAATAATGTCAAACGTGGTTTGTTTATACAAGCACCATTACAACTAGAGAGTAAACATTTAGTTCTTTTAGTTTTTGGATTAACATGGTTCGTCGGTGCCAAGTTTGTCAGAAAAACAGCCGAAATTAGCAATGCCAAGTATCAACAATACCATCCCCACTTTTTGTAATTCATTCATTATTTCACTACTGGCGTTTATAATTGTTGGCCGCAAAAATAAACGTGTTTATGAATGAATAGCCCTCTCTATGTTTATTGTTACTCTAGGAGTAATAACGATATTGCTAGCCTATGTGCTACTCTTCCCGAATTCTCAAAAGAAAGTGATAATATTAATACATTTATCAAGTCCGTTGATAATTTAGTTACATTTTTTGTTGAACAAAATCTATCTGTATCTCAACAATTTATTTTAAATACAAACATTGTGCCTCGCATCAAAGGTGGATCTAGATATTTCTCAAGCTATTCAAATAAATCAACTTAGACAGATATAAGACCTACTTTATTACCTAAATACGGTGACCGACGATCCGAAGACATATTAGTGACACAACTATCGACAACTGTCCAAAAACTAAACGAAACGTACGATCAATACCGCCCGAGAATTTCTAATAACTTAAACGATTTATTACAACACTAACACTAAACTACAATGTACAAACTGTAAACTTCAAAACTCCTTATTTTAAAAATATTGCATTAAAAACGTTCTGTACGGGAATAAACGACCCCTATTGCGAATATCTTTTGTACTTTCAAATAAATTCCTTAGAGGAAGCTCTTCAAAAGTGTATTGCTTATGACAATCACAAAAATCAACAACAGTACATGAACTTTTTGAAAAGCCGACAGAATAAGAAAACATTTTCGCCTACAAAAAGGCCCATTATTCCAGTCCCACAATCAAATAACGTAAGACCCAATTTTTCACGTAATAATACTGGAAATTTCAACCATCAACCTCAACCACATTTTAATTCGTTCCGAAACACACCCCTAAACAAGACAAATATTTATAGAAACAATTTTCAGCCCAATAGTTCCAGAAATAATAATTATTCTCAACCTTTTAATCGTTCTCCACTTCATAGAAACCCCACCAATTATCGAAATACTTCATATCACGCCCCGATGAGTGGCGTACAAACTATTAATACTAACAATGAACCCATGAGTATCTCCACTAGAAGAACTCATCATTTTAACGTAAATACCACAGACGAACAGCCCGAATTTTTTAAAAACAATTACGAAAATTACGAAGAGGTAGACAGTCAGGATTTTCAGATAGGCCCGACTTCCGAACCACCTCCTCTATAAGTATAAATAATATCAAAACATGTCCTCAATTACCCTATTTTATTTTGCCAAAAACAGGTTTCAAAGTATTAATCGATTCAGGACGTTCAGACAGTATAATCTCGCCAAAGGCTTCCGCGTACTTCGATCCATCACATAAATACGACAAACCCTTTTTATTAACATCTATGAAGAGATAACCCATAAGTATTCTTCTAATATTAAGACACCTTTATTTGCCGAAATTGGTATTAACGAATCAATAGATGCTCGAGTGGCAGATTGGGGTAAAGATTTTGATATCTTACTCGGAAATTTCGACTTAGAACGTTTAAATGCTTTAATTGATTATAAAAATAAAATGTTGACTTTACGAAAATTTAATATTGAAATTCTTTTTTCAACTTTATACAATAACATTCCAGTCGACGTGTCTCACGGTGACATACTACTCCCGGAAATAAAAATTAATAACATAAAAATTCCTATTCACACAGTCACAAACGGCTACGTAGACAATATTATATTACCTTACCCATTGCAACTTAATACAACACATGTTGAACGCCTTGATAATTATGAAATTTCAAACCCCGCAAACTTTGACCCCACAATTATAAGAACTCAACATTTAAATTCTGAGGTAAAACAAAAATGTTTAAATCTTTGTAAAAAATATCATGACATTTTCTATGATGAAAAATCTGATTTAGGTATCATTTACATCAGCTATTAAGCACGAAATTAGAACTCGAGACGAACATCCAATATACGTTAGAGGCTTCCGACATCCTAAAACGATGCAGGAAGAAATAACAAAACAAGTTAACAAATTGTTAGACAATAAGATAATTAGACCGTCCATATCCCCATACTCCTGGTCAGTCTGACTCGTGCCGAAAAAGGCAGACGCGTCCGGAGAAAAAAAGTTTCGCATGGTAATTGACTACCGCAAACTTAATGAGAATACGATAGATGACAAATACCCTCTTCCTAAAATCGATGAAATCTTAGATAATCTAAGTAAAGCTACATACTTCACTACTCTTGATCTCGCTCAGGGATTTCACTAAATTGAGCTCCATCCTAATTCCATAGAGAAAACTGCTTTTCTCGTACCTCACGGTCATTTCGAATTTTTAAGAATGCCATTTGGATTTAAAAATGCCACTTCTACTTTCGAAAAAATAATGGATAATATCCTCAGACCATACCTATACAAATCGTGTTTCATCTATATGGATGATGTTATTATTTTTTATAAATCATTGCATGAACACCTCGTACCCATTGCACAAATTTTTGAAGTATTCCGAAAAACAAATCCTAAAGTGCAATTGAATAAATCTGAATTTCTCACTAAAGAAGTTGGCTTCTTAGGCCACATTGTGACTCCCGAAGGAATAAAACCAAACCCCGCTAAAATAGAAGCTGTTCAAAAATACCCTCTTACCAAAAACTATTAAAGAGATAAAATCGTTTTTAGGACTCATTGGCTATTATCGCCGATTTATTCCGAATTTCGCAAAAATGACATCCCCTTTTTCTAGATGTACTCGCAAGGGAGCAGTTATCGATCCTAATAATCCTCAATACATAGAATGTTTTGAACAATGTAAACAATTATTAAGCAATGATCCAGTTCTTCAATACCCCGATTTTTCAAAAACGTTTATACTCACTATAGACGCTTCAAATATAGCCAATGGTTCAGTTTTGTCACAAGACAATCACCGTATTGCTTATTATTCTCGCACATTAAATTCCGCTGAATAAAATTATTCGACAGTCGAAAACGAATTACTGGCTATTATTGATTCATGTAAACATTTTCGTCCATTTCTATATTCGCAAAAATTCATTGTCGAAACTGACCACAATCATCTAGTGTGGATATACAAAATTAAAGATCCCCCCTCTCGTCTAGCACGCTGGAGACTTAAGCTTGAAAATTATAATTTTGAAGTTTTATACAAAAAAGGTAAAGAAAATCAAGTCGCTGACGCCCTATCTCGCGTACAAATTAATGCTCTAGATACGATCAGTTCAAATCAAGCAGAACCCCCAGACGAGTCTGATTTTAACATAGACAAATTTCTAGATGAATTTGACCAAATTCAATCTTCCGATGATACACAACATTCTGATATTGAACATCCAATTACTGGAATTCAAATTTCAGAAAAACCAATTAATTTATCTACTAATCAAATTATAACCTACACAAAAACATTTAACAATCATAGATATATTGTAAAAGTTACAGACAATTGGAAATCAGAAATTCCACACGCCTTTAAACAAATTTTAAAACCGAATAAAAAATTTGCAATAAAGGTACCTCATGATTTCCGACCTTTCATTTATAACTATTTTAGAGATGACATAAATTCAACTGTTAAAACTATATGTTGCGATAAAATTCTATCAGATATCGAAGAAAAAGAAAAACAAATAGAATGTGTGAAGAAATATCACACAGATAATCAAAACGGAATTGTCGAAACATACAAACACCTAAAATCAAAACTCTATTGGCCTCGTATGCAAACTACAATTTCAGACTGTATCAATAAATGCGAAATTTGTTTATAAAACAAATATGAAAGATACCGTTATAAAGTACTTCTACTTGGACCCCTATTAGGTCAAAAACCGTTCGACATATTACATTTAGATTTATTCCATTGCAATAAAAATGCCTCTCACAATTATAGACTCCTTTTCTAAGTACGCTCAATGTTACAAAGTACCGGACAAAACATCCATTTCTATCTTGAGTAAATTAAGGCATTACTTTTCTCACCATAATTACCCACGCAAAATCGTTTGCGATAAATGAACAGAATTTAATTCTGCAGTAATAAAAGAATTTTTAAAACTGCATAAAATCGAAATACACTTTACAACTGTTAATAATTCATCATCTAACTCCCACGACTCCATTCGACACTGATAGAAAAACTAAGAATTCTACAAGAAGAAAACTCTCAAGACCCTCTTGACGATATTTTTACCCACGTTAAATAATCTATAACCAATCAATTCATAGTGCTACAAATTTTTCACCCTTTTCAATTCTTTATGGACCTTATGCCGAAGAACTACATTTCGACTCTATACGAGACTTATAACCAAAAACATAAAGACGAGTTGCAACCTTTCATAGCCAATTTATACCAAAAACAGGCAGACAAGAAGCCGAAGAGGATCAAATGCCGGAAGTGTGGCGAGCTAGAGCACGTACGCAGTCCGTCTAAGCGCCCCAAGACTCCTGTAACCCAAGAACTCCAGTCACAGGGGAAATCAGACAGTGGTGAACATCCAGCTGATGTGAATCACCGAAAAGCCAAGTCTTTGCCTAGATGGTCACGCCCTGTAGACCATTCACAATGCAACAAGTCGAAATCTAAGGAAGTTGCAGTTTCAAGAATTACAGTAGTCAACGAGGAATGGTCACCCACCAGGATCAGAGAAGATCAGGAGAATAATCCTCACCTGAAGATGATCCGGCAATGGAAGGAAGAAAATCGGCGACCTACCTGGCAAGAAGTGTCAAAGTTTTCACCGAAACTCAAGGCGTATTGAGCTCAGTGAGACTCTCTTGTCCTGGAAGAACGGCTGTTGAAAAGAGTCCTTGAAAAAAATGATGGTTGTGAGATGAGGAGACAGCTAGTTATCCCGAGAACAAGTGTAGCCGAGGTACTAAAGAAGTTACACGACAGTCCATCGGGAGGTCATATGGGAGTGAAGAAAACCCTTCAGCGAGTCCGTGAAAGGTTTTATTGAACGAACAGCTCCGACGATGTGAAGGACTGGTGCAAGAAATGTACGACTTGTGCTACGAGTAATTGACTACATCGTAAGAGAAGGGCACCCATGAAACAATATAATGTTGGGAACCCTTTCGAAAGGATTGCTTTAGACATCGCTGGACCATTTCCGACGACAGAAAATGGTGGTAAATACATCCTGGTTATAATGGATTATTTCACAAAGTGGGTGGAAATTCACGCGATTCCGAATCAAGAGGTCACAACTGTCGCGGATGTATTGGTGAAATAATTTATCAGCCGATATGGAGTGCCCTTGGAAGTCCACAGTGACCAATAAAGAAATTTCGAAAGCCATCTACTCCAGGAGATTTGCGACAAGCTGGGAATGAATAAAACCAGCATTACATCCACAGTCAGATGGAATGGTCGAAAGTTTGAACAGGACTATTAGAAAATACCTGTCCAAAGTAGTTTCCAGTCATCAGAGAGATTCGGACCAGTATATTTCCCTATTCGCATTGGCTTATCGATCTGTCATCAATGAGTCCTCGGGTGAAACCCCTGCGGAAATCCTGTTTGGACGTGAAATGAGGCTTTCTTGTGACCTGCAATTTGGCTGTTGGCCTGGAGAAGATCTAACAGGAGAAGATTACGTGATACAATTGAGAAGAAGGCTTGACGATATTCATGAATTAGTTCGAACCCATCTTCAAGTTGCCAGCGACAGAATGAAAATTACAAAAATCTTGGGAAGGTCCATAATCATGGAAAGGATCAATGATGTTATTTATCGCATAAGCAAGATCCCAACGGAAAACCAAAAGTAGTTCACCAAAACCGACTAGCGCCATTCGAAGGAGACCATGACATAGAGAAAGGAATAAACCATATTCGAGATGTGTCTGACCTTCGATGAATTTATGGGCGTGTATGGAGGTACCGGGAAAGCTAGATATGGAGTCACTTCAGAACAACGACAAGATTTGTTCACTCTCCCGGACGATTATTCACTGACATACAACATCCCCGCTCGTATCAAGAACGCACGAATCTTGGCAAGCGTCTTTCGAAAAAAGTTCGGGCAATTAGAAAAACTTGAAGACCAGATTCCAACCCCTGGCAAAACACTGAGACTGAAATACAATTCGCGGTACGTCTTCTACGTGGTGACTAAAAATGAATTTCAAGATCGATCTACCTACCGCGATGTGTGGGAAGGACTTCGAAATCTCCGAGACCATGTGTTGGAATCCAGCGTGAAGAAACTAGCTATGCCTAAGATAGCGAGTAACCAGTTGGACTGGCGAGTCATCAGGAACATGGTAGAGGTGATCTTCCAAGATAACGGTGTCCAGATAATAATTTGCAGCTACAACCCCCGTTATCAGTATCCGATGAAGACGGTGCCCTGTTATTTCCATAAGATCGGAAAGTGTAGAAATGGGGCCAGTTGCCGATTCAAACATCCAGTCTCGGCTACACAAAAGTTCCAGGAGGAACTTCAATTTAAGGAGGGGGTAATGTTACGAACTCGCACACCGAAGTAGATACTAAGCACGGTCCTATAACCTTATGTTAACGGAGTTAAAAAATGGCGAGCGCACCGAATTCTGAGTTGGTCTATTGGGATTTTTTGTGACCGTTTTTATAGACATATTCTCCGAAGGTCTTTTAAGGATTGAGCCGGCATTAGAGAAATATCCCGAAAAGAAAAAAATACTCCTGAGAGCCAATTGTTTTTTTGAAAGCCGCAATCTCGAATCATCTAGTAGAAAAGGCACTAATATATAAAGAACCGACCTGCGGGAGAAGTCAGTATATAAAGTGATCTCGTGATATAAACAGCGAACAGGTAAATAGTCTAAGTAGTGGAGTGTATATTAATTTAAGTGCATATACTGTGTATATAATATAATTTAGTAAATAGTTTAGTGAATAAATAAATTAAGTAAGTAAACCTACCGTGTGTATGAATTTATCCCACCCGTCAGATAAACTGTTTTAAATAAATAAGAATACCATTACACTATCATAAAACTGTCACTTGTATACACTACGGAGGCTGTATCGTGCTAGCACACCAAAATGTCTCCAAAAATGTGGCACTTCAAGTACCATAGCACCTGTTTTAGTAGCTCTAGTGACCTGAAAATCAATAGGGTTCATCTGTGAGACGCCCTGATCAATACCAAATCATAAAATTGGTCATTTGTATATACTCCTGGGGCTGTATCGTACTAACAATCTGAAATTTCTCCAAAAAATGATAGAAATGTACTTCAAGTACCATATCACCCGTTGTACTGGCTCTGGTGAGCTGAAAATCAATAGGGTTCATCTGAACAATATTCAATCATGAAATTGGTGCCTTGTTGCACTCCGGAGGCTGTATCGTACTAACAAACTTAAATTTCTCCAAAAAATGACAGAAATGTCGTACTTCAAGTACTATAACACCCGTTGTACTGGCTCTGGTGAGCTGAAAATCAATAGTGTTCATCTGAACAATATTCAATCATAAAATTGGTTACTTATTGCACTCCGGAGGCTGTATCGTACTAACAAACTGAAATTTCTTCAAAAAATTACAGAAATGTCGTACTTCAAGTACCACAGCACCCGTTGTACTGGCTCTGGTGAGCTGAAAATCAATAGGGTTCATCTGAACAATATTCAATCATAAAATTGGTGACTTGTATACACTCCTGGGGCTGTATCGTACTATTAATCTGAAATTTCTTCAAAAAATGATAGAAATGTCGTACTTCAAGTACCATATCACCCGTTGTACTGGCTCTGGTGAGCTGAAAATCAATAGGGTTCATCTGAACAATATTCAATCATGAAATTAGTGCCTTGTTGCACTCTGGAGGCTGTATCGTACTAACAAACTGAAATTTCTCCAAAAATTGACAGAAATGTCGTACTTCAAGTACTATAACACCCGTTGTACTGGCTCTGGTGAGCTGAAAATCAATAGTGTTCATCTGAACAATATTCAATCATAAAATTGGTGACTTGTTGCACTCCGG
The DNA here is from genome assembly GCA_963921935.1 of Galeruca laticollis. NCBI lineage: Eukaryota > Metazoa > Arthropoda > Insecta > Coleoptera > Chrysomelidae > Galeruca > Galeruca laticollis. The sequence continues at coordinate 49,945,959 of OY998179.1, read as the reverse complement.
AGGCTGTATCGTACTAACAAACTGAAATTTCTCTAAAAAATGACAGAAATGTCGTACTTCAAGTACCATAGCACCCGTTGTACTGGTTCTGGTGAGCTGAAAATCAATAAGGTTCATCTGAACAATATATTCAATCATAAAATTGGACTTGTAGCACTCATGCTAACAAGACATGTTACGAAAAGTGACAAACGATGACGACATACACACAGGATTTTTTTATAAAAACTTTTTTCGTGTTGTTCTTGCTGAAAACGTAAAAATAACTCGAAAAAATTCCAAAATTTCAACTTTTTTTGAGGTAAACTCGCATATTAGATAGGTTGGGCGGAAAAAAATATCCTGTAGGTATAATGTCGGCGTTGTCGCTGGCCACTTTCTGTAACATGTCTTGGTAGCACGATACAGCCTCCGTAGGGCAACAAGTCACCAATTTTATGACTGAATATTGTTAGATTTTATAAATATTAGTTCGACATATGATACAGAGTCTACAGCTTTTGTAAAACTAGAATGGCCATTAGAGATGATTTTTTATTAATGATACCGTCTCTAATGCAGTTAATCACTCTGTTTATTCGGTGTCCAGCTCTAAATCTATATTGCTCGACGTCGAGTATATTTAAACTGTTAATTTCGTTGTCGAGCTTAGCGAATATGAATTTAAAAATCAATCAATGAAATTACTTAAAATGTATATGAATCTATAACTCACAAGTTTGTCTCGACATTAACCTCCTCTCCTTTAATGTTCTTTCTACCGTTTTTCTGAAAGGCAATTAGCAATTTCTCCATAGTTCAATCCCATACTGCTAGTCTCCAATGAACTCTACTTCCAGCCTGTCAATCACTTGTTTCCTCAGGGATAATTAAAAAGTATCTATCGAGAATTGCTACCGTAATTGTACGAAATCCCGTTTACTTTCTATCGAAACAACGTCTAGACATTTTTTTCTGATCAATATTGACGAAGTGAAACCAATCGAATTAACAACTCAATGTTTTGCTATTTCGCAATATCTAATATCGGTGTACTTTTTATTTGAAAAGATTATTTCACGGGTATACCTTCTTACCGATTATTAATTTGTAGGTGACATTTGTTACCCTATTCCAAATAGAGCTTAAACATTCATAGAAATAGTTGACTTCCGTTTTATTGATTGATAACCGAAAACTAGATTATAAACTACATAACCCATACAGCACATGTACGTCCCATATTATACGTGTTGGTGATTTTAATATTAACATGTTAAACTTGGATAACGCATTAACGACACAAATGACATATTAGAGATATTTAAACTTATACAACTAATAAAAGTACCTACTCGTGGTCTGTCTCTCCTTGATTTGTTTATTACACACTTTGATGTTGATATATGCATAGAGTGGGTGAGTATAGATTTTATTGCTGATTATGCAGGGATTAACTGCAATATTGCTCACCCCAACTATCAAAATAATGCAAAAACTGAGAAATAAAGTATTAAATAAATTTCGTCAGACTAAACTGCCTCAACATTGGGAATACTACAAACAGTTGCGAAATTATACGAATACGGCAATAAAAGCTGAGAAACGGGCGTACCTCAATCACAGATTTCAAAACTGCAGCAGTACAGAAAAATGGAAAGAACTTAAGAAATTGAATATAACCAAAAGCAACCATAGAGAAATTGCTGCACATTTACAATCAGTCAACGACTTAAATACTTATTTTACTAACTCTGCAAGTAAGCTGCCTACTAGTAATGAATTATTCAACTATTATAACAACAGTAAAAAGAGCAATATCTCAGGTGATTTTAATTTTAATTTTATTATAGATGATGACATTACCAACATAATCAGAGGCATGAAATCTAAAGCTTTTGGTAATGACAATTTAAATATTGACATCATTAAGTTATGTTGTCCATTTATAGTACCCTATATTAGACATATAATTAATACTTGTCTATAACGTAGTTATTTTCCTTCAGCCTGGAAAATCGCAGTAGTAATACCGTTAGCTGAAATTAACAAACCTAAAACTTTCAGTGACTTATGATCAATAAACATTTTGCCAGTTTTCTCCAAAATCTTGGAAAAGGTTATGGAAAAACAAATTAGAACATTTACCAATGATTACAATGTGCTACCTCATAATCAGTCTGGATTTAGATCGGGATTTAGTTGTGCTAGTGCACATGTAACTGATGAATTGATACGGGCTGCTGATGATAATAAGATATTGCAACGATATAGGGTGTCACCCCAACGCTAGGTTTTTCGGGTTGGGTCAGAGTTGTGCGTCCCATGCCCCTAGCCGATTTTGAGAATACATCCTGGTATTCGCTTAAGAGGTCTTTCAGCTTGTCCTTTAATTCCCCCTCTTCTAGGTCTCCAATGTTATGGTCTTCTAGGCCAACTTCGTCATCGCTTGGTTCAACGTATAGCACAAGGGCTTCTCCTCCCGTCGATTCCAGCGGGCAATACCATCCCACCGTGGTGCCTTTATATAGCTTTATATGTGTGCTGTTTAAGTTCGAAATTATCGTTTTCAACTCTTCTCCTTTGTTTGCTATTTCTTGACAGACAAGGCCTCGTTTTACGAGAGACATTTCATTGATCTTTATTATTCCCGCCTTTCTGTCGGCGCAACTCGTCAGCTCTACCTCGGTGTCTGACCAGGGTTTTAATATGATATCCCTTTTCAGCGTTATTTTGCTAAGTTTGTCTTCCTGGAGGACCCCCATATGTACAAAGGGATCTGCTTTCCTGCTGCCTTCTAGGACGCATGTCGATGTGACCTCAGTATTTTCGTTCCTATATTTTAAACAATCGTCAATACTTTCAACATATTTTTCCTCCCTTATTTTTTCTTTGTTTTCCAGCGTGTCTTTCTCATTTTTTTGCCACTGTCTGATTTAATCTTGATCCTAAGGGTTGTTAAATTCTGATTTTTCCCACTTGCTTCTCGTGTTTCGCTGATCGTTTGTCCGTTTTCTTCCTGTGCCCTACTTTCATCTTTTTGTGCCTGCGCATTTAGGTTTTTTTGCCATTCGTCCTAAGTCCCGCAGGTATTCTTTCAGATAAAGTCGCCGGCAGTTAACCGGTGTCCTCCCAAATGACCTGGCAAGTAATTGTCTCTGTCGCTTGTGTCCTCCCCGCGGTGGGGACTATTGTCCTAATCCCGTTATGCATTAGGGAGATCTGGTTTTTGGTCACGTCGATCACTGCCTTATGTTTTCTTAGGAATTCCATACCTAAAATTAACGGTATGGGTAGTTTTTCTACAACTAGTGCTTCGCATGTAGTTGTCACTCCCCCAATATTTACGTTGTTTCTGCTTACCCCCTTTGTGGCCACTCGTATGTTACCGACAGCCAGTAGTGGGCTGCTACGTCTTGGGTATATGGACCTTACGTACTCGGCCCTAATGATGTTGGTTGCCGATCCTGTATCTACAATGGCTCTTACCTGTGTCCCATTGAGGTATAGCTCTATCGTTAAGATGCCGATGTCGGTAAGAGCCCCAGCCCCCGTTGTTGAGAGGACGGGACGTGGAGATACTCGTCTCGCCCTTGTCCTTTTGGGGGACATACGGTAGTGTTCCGCGCGGTAGTAGCACGAAGCCGCGAAGTGACCAGGTTTATTACAGACATAGCACCTCGGTCTGCCCTCTCGGTGGATGGTACGAACTGGGTATCCCGATACGTCCTATCCTTACTTCCACTTCTAGGAGCCCACTGCGATCTCCTCGAGTAGTTTCGCTGTGGGGCACCGGATTCCCTACGCTGGAGGCTATGGTATCGTATTTCCCTATTGAATTCGACGGATCCTCTTCTTTGAGTGCGCCGTTCCTGGGCCTTATCGGTGTCGTTTCTTGGTTGGCCATTACTCGTCCCTTCCCTTCCGGGGGAGGGTGTGTAGAGGGATATATTATTTAAACTCTCAATCACTGTATTTGGTGTTGTACTGGAATGGTCCATAATGTCTTCCAGGCGGAGCACGATTTTCTTAAACTTCTCCATGGACATTGCTGGATCTCTCAGCATCCTGTATGGACCGTATAACTCAGGACTTATGCCGTTCTCGAAAAATTTTCTAAATTCTTCCGGGTCCATTGTCGAGTCGTATTCGTAAAATAAAGCTTTGAGGTCGTAGAAGTAGGCTTTGATTTATTCCCCTTTTCGTTGTTTCCTTGCCAGTAAACGACTTTCCATATTCCTCTTTATATCACCTTCTTCAAACTCTCGCCGGAACGCCTGTTTTATATCCTCCCATTTTTTGTCCTGGTTGCCTGCTGCATCCTTGAAAATTCTGAATCTTCCAGGTACGAACCAAAATATGTTATTTTTAGTGCGTTGGTCCATCCATTCGCTATCGCCGTCCTCTCGTAAATGTTTAGAAAGGCATGGGCATTACCAGTGCATGGGTTGAATGTCGGGGGCGGTATAAACTGTGGTATTGCTGGTTCAGTATCGGCGGTCAGCACTTGGGATAATGTTATGTCGGCCATATCGACTGGTTGCGCGTGAATAGTGGTTGTGTAGCCAAGACTTTCCTTCTTATGTGTACGAAGGGTTAGGGTCCTGTTTCCCGGCTGTTCGTATCTGGGATCCTTATCTTCCTCCTGCGTTACCTCCTGGAATAGTTCCTTCAGTTGTCCCGTGAGATTACCTTCTGTTATTGTCTCGTCCTCCCTTGGGACGTTTAGGGAGTCCTCCCAGAATCTAGGGGTATCGCCACCCTCGACTACCGGTTCTATTATGCTATACTCTTTAACTGGAGAGTGTTGGAGTCGTGTCGATGCGCCAAAGATTTTCCTTTCCTTTTCTAGGTACCCTGTGCTACTTCTACCAGTTGGTCTGAATATTAATTCGAACTTTTTCTCCTCCTTAGCTTTGTCGCTGCGTAGGAACCTCCTCTCATCGCCTGGCATTAGTTAGTTGCCTCTAATAATTTAGCCCTAGATTCATTTTTAAACTCTTTCTTAATTTTTTTTCCCAATGAGCTTGGAAAAGACTTTTGGATTATATTGTTATCGAATGGGGCACATTATAACTTGAAATTAGCAATTTATTTGGTTTCTCTAGCGCCTCTAGTTACTTCACAATTAGTTATTAAAATTCGAATAAATACGTCGCTCCACTCATTTTCCTTGTAGCGGCTCTGCCGGTAAGCTACGTCATCAGCGCCGATCGCCTCACTAGAGAATTAGTTTCACGTGGAACGTAATTACTATTACGCCTTCGCTGTTTGTGATTTTTGAAATGTCTGCTCCAAAAATTCGGTATAAATATTGCATTGTGCCAAAATGTACAAATACGACAATAACTACACCAAATAAAGTATTTATTAGTGTGCCAAAAGGAGGGAAAATGCGGAAGCAGTGGTGTAATGCAATAAAGAGGGACAATAAAATAAACAAAGTTCTTTCGAGTACATGTAATCGGTTTTGTTGTGAAGATCATTTCGAGGTAAGTTAATTTTTAATCAATTCAGATGCCTCTTACAGTAGTATTTTTATTCCTACTAGCACACGTACTAACTTACAGGGTTTGTTACTATTAAATTCAAATTTCATGTGATAAAAGATCTATAAAGATGCATTTGAAGGAATGAAATGTTACTTTTTTAGATCATTTTAAAAAGCAAAACACAGAACAATGGAATACCTACTCTATTTTGTGTAAATATTAATAAAATTTCCTATATACGTAAAAGCTATTAAAGGCCAGACGGATTTTCCATACTTATCTGTATTTTCTTACAATTACAAAGTAATATAAAATCTATATTAGAACATATTATGTAAATTCTGAGTCTGTGTATTTTCTAATGATATAGAAATATGCAGGGAAATAGTATAGAATGAACCATTAAATTTGGGTCTACCGTCATAAAAAGGAATTATAAATTTATGGGAGTTCCCCAATATTATAACGGAAATAAATAGCTCATCCTTTAAGATCCACCCAAATATATTCTGGATTTCTTAGTATTCAAAAGAAAATAGAGATTTTTATTAATATTTGCAAAACACATTTAAAAATGTTTAAGACATAAAAAGAACAGAACATAATAGTACTCTATGTTTTTTTATTCCAGCTTGAAACTGATATGGAAAATTATAGGAAGTGGAAGATGATGGGCGGGAACGTAAGGCTCAGAAAAGGTGTCTTACCTCATATTTTTAAGTGTCAAAAGCCAGGTTCCGAGCTTATGAAACCTGAAAGAGGTGCTGCAGCGAAAAGACGTCGCGTTGAAATCCTCCAAAATATAGAGTCGTCAAATGTCACACATACTTCAGAAGCAGTGGAGTGGGTTAATTATAGTAGTGGTAGTGGTGCTATTGAAGACAATCCATTCGAGCTCTCTGATGACGGACCTAGTCTTGCTCCCAACAATGTTCATATGAGACATAAAAAAATCCAAGTGAGAAGAAAAGACTTTGCTCGATGTAAACAAGTGCAAACTGATAATACCACAAACACATCTGATGTGTCCTGTTCTCCAATAAAAATTGCGGTATCACATGTAAGTACTTCTCTTATCACATTCAAGCAGAGACATTCTTTGGAAAATCTTGAATCAAGTTGCTCTTCCGAAAATTCTACTGATTGGGAATGCAGTTCTTCAGACACAAATTTGGACCAAGATAATGAGTACAAAGCTTACATGTTAAAGGGGACCTTAATGTCAATAGATAGAGCTCCCAAACTACTTTTAGGTATTCCAAAGGAGTCATATTTTTGCTTGCAAATTTTGTCAGATAAAATTCCGGATCCACATACACATATTCTCATTACACTTAAGAAAATTCGACTAAATGAACCGTATACAATATTAGCCATGCAGTTTGGAAGATCATCAGTAAATATTGGTCAAATCTTCAGGCGCACTGTTCCTTTAATATCAAAGTACTTTCAAGAATTAATTATATGGCCACCTCCTAACAAAGTAGCTAAACATTTGCCAGTGGCATTTAGAAGCCGATATTCAAAAGTTCAGTCCATCATAGATTGCTTTGAGGTTAGAATTCAAAAGCCTAGTAATCCTTTACACCAATCATTGACATGGTCTGAATACAAGAGTTGCAATACTGTCAAGTATATGATTTCATGCACTCCAGATGGTGTAGTGAATTTTGTTTCATGTGGATTTGGGGGAAGGACATCAGATACTGCAATTTTCGAAAACTGTGGATATGTTAACCATTTGTCTCCTGGAATGGAAGTTATGGCGGATAGGGGTTTTAAGAATGTGTCACAGATCTTAAATCAATATGACTGTTCACTTGTCAGACCTCCTAGTGTGACTGCAAGTACTCTTAGTAGCAGAGAAGAAGTGATTGAATCTAAAAGAATAGCATCTCTTAGAATTCATGTTGAACGAGTCATAGAAAGACTTCGAGAGTTTAACATGACATTACCACATGCATGCGTAGACCTTAGACATTTAGCGATATTTGATGAAGTGGTTATTATACTATGTGGTCTAATAAATTTGCAAAACAAACTAATAAAATTTTAAAATATTCATATTTACCAGAAATAGGTTAACTCTTATAATCTTTTGTAATTAGGTATGCTTTTGTTCATCTTTCAAAATATTATGTTAAATAAATAAAACAGATAAATGAATAAGTTTTGCTCTTTCGAAAAATTGTATATTATATATAAATAAAACTGTTACAAACATATATGTGATGTAATAATATGTATAATGACATAAACCTATGTAATTAAACGCATATTCTTGGATAAATTGCGTTTACCCAAAACTGAAAACACTTATCAAACAAATCTTTACAGTAATTTTGGTCATAGTCCACGTATAGAATATGAAGAGATTCAGATGTCTCAAAGTCGGGATGAGCAATGCAAAAAACACTCTTTTTTTATTTGAGAAGTGCATCTGCATTTGGATTTGTGCCATGTATCTGTTTGCGGGTTTCTGATCTAGAGTAAAATAGGTTTTAAATGACTTACTACTTACGGGACATTTTATTTCCAGAGAGTAATCTTTGCTTAAGCCATCTGGAGACGCGGCAAATTTTAGGCAAGTCCTTTTTTAATAGAAGTCTACATCTCTTAAATTTAATTTTTGTTTGTCTTCGAAGCTCCGCAATAACAAGATGTTCCAATTTTCTTCCTCTAGCCATGGCCGGAGTATCTACTAGACTATTCGCACCAAGAATATTCTCTACCAGTGATCCATCTAAAGTGTTACAATGGCTTGCTTCGTACGCTTTAGAGGCAGTGATACGCCCATAACGCATTTCGTGCCACAATGGGCAAGCAGCTTGTCCTGAGGAAAGTTTGTATACTTCATTACATGCATCACTATTCATATGGTTTGAAGAATATCTTATAAAAAGATTAACATCAGATGCACATGGTCCTGTGTTTTTAAACGCGTGAAATAATCTATGAATTGTTAGTTCAATAGCAATGGTAGGATCGTAAAAGTAGCTACTTAACTGAGTTTCCAGTGATCTTCGTTTAGATTCTTCTATAACTGTCTTTAAAAATCCTCCATCGGTATCTTCAGTAGAAGTTGACCTCTTCGCAATATCTTTGATTTTTAAAAACTTAATAGAGGTACCTACTGAAGACAATGTTGATTTCGACCAATAGCACTTCACAGAAGTCGGAGCTGGTTCTTCGCTTCGTCGATGCATCCAAGATAAGAATGCAATAGCATGCTTACAGCCTCCGGCACTTGCAGCACAGTCGTGACATTGGACACTTTGAACCACAGATATTCTTTCGTTACAAATTAAAGTAACGTGATACGGTATCTTACGAACCTTATGTTCCGGTGTAATTCGGGCTTTTACTGTGCATATATCACCTCTCCTCTTCAACTGCACGTACCCTATAGCGTTATCGCCATAAGATTCTCTAGCTGACCTGGAAAGTTAATAAATTTGTCTACAACATCTATGCAAAACATGCTTTGCTATACAAATTTGTATACGCAAAGTAGGCCTTTTCTTAATTTCTTCAATATCCGTTGGAAAAGTAGGTAATGATGTAGAGTGTGAGAAAAGTATACGTTATGGTACTTTTCCGCACGGAAATGTCACTATGCCCACGGAAATGTCAATGTCAAATATTTTTTGACAATTTAACTTTATCTTTTTAGTGAATTTCGTTGACTGACACCAATATTACAATTAATGTAAACTTATTGTCAAAAAAAGATACACCAGGCATAACAATTCAAAATTGATGAAATTTCAATAATAACTATACCTACGTTTACCTGGTTTTTCTATATTCAATACAATATAAAAATTTTACTATTCAAAGTTCAAATAAAATATCATTTTCTCTCATTAATTAACGTGGTTGTAGAAAAAATAGTTTGTACAACTCGTACGCAAAGTACTTTTTTCACGCGCACTTGTACAAACTACTATTTCAACTAAAATATCGTTTTTCTCAAATATACTTATTGATTGAATTAATAATATTGCGCAGTGTAAAATTTATGGCCTCAAATATGTAAGAAAAAAAGACGTATTATTATTATTATTATTAATAGTAAAAAACACCTTGAAAATAACTGATATATACAATTTGAACTTCTTACCTTGATGCTTTTATGCCGCGGATTTCAACACTTATAAAATCGTTATTTGTGGCAAAATAACTAGCCATTGCCAGGGAATCTATTTGGGGCAAATTGTCTGATTGAGCACGAACAAACCCCTGCTCCATTTTTATTAACAAATCAACACGTTTACTCGCAAATCAACTCTATTTGTCGTCAAAATAGCAACTAGCCACTCAGCCCGTAGTAACATTTTGTAGAACAGACCGGCCGCTCTCTCACACAATCGGCGCTGATGACGTAGCATCTATTTCGAACGGATCTTGGGTGGTATAAAATATACCCAGATTTTAAACCTCATAATTTCGTTAATACTAATCCTATCGACTTGAAATAAACGCCAATATTCTTGTAAAATTGAGTTGTATTTATTTTCGTTAAAAAAAATAAACTTTTTTTTTAATTTTCCAAGCCCATTGTATTGTTGGTATTTATATTTGGAAAAACCTGGTAAAGTTCCGAGAAAAGTGTGACGCTTGCGGACACTATAGGAAATTGTGACCATTAAAAATAAATAATTGATATCATAAAAACGTATAGATAGATAGATCTCGCAGTTACCTCTCTAAAAAGTCAACAACAATTCAAATTCTCGTGTTCAGTAGTGAATGATACAATTTCCCTTTAAACAAATGTTCAAATATTTACGTGCCTAGAAATCTCAAGAGAAAAGAAACCTTTATTAAATAAAATTATGATTATACATTATACAATACTTATATTACGAAATGCTGAATTCTTTTAGTAAAAACAGTTGTGTTTTGCTGTTTTCAGTTGATGACCCAATTAATTAACCTTTACCTTGCCACGATATAGTCTGTATATATGGTCAGCAGCTAATGTGTCGACTCATCAACATTCTACAAGGTTATATATTGTTGCTGAAAGAAATAGTTTATTGTGACGTTTTTTCTTTTAATTTTAAAATATTATAATCTGTGTATTATAATAAAAATTTCTTTTTTCTTTTCCAACTTGTTTTGAGCGTTACGGAGAACAACTCAACCGGAACAAGCCGGCGCCTCTACCATATGCGACGATATAGGGTTTTACCCCAACGCTAGGATTTTCGGGTTGGGTCCCTCTCCGTCTACCCACATCCACGATGTCGCTACTGAATCCACTATTTGGGTCTGGGGGGGGGGAGGTCGATTAAGAAACCACTCATTAAAACCTAACAAATGTATTGCAGAATAAATAAAAATTGACGAACTATGTACAGGATAAATATAAAACAACTATAACCAGCCCGATAAATATGAAACAAATATAACCACCCCTCCCAGGCCTATATTCAACAATAATCCTCAAGGTGCAATATAGTACCCGATCTCAAAATTACAATTACAAAATTATATATAATTACCTATTTACTTACATAAACATCCTAGGGCACGTCTTCTCTACTCGAAGGGCACTTTGTCTTCAGTAACGGTATACCCTTCTCAGGTAGGCATTTCCCGATTCACTTGACTGGTCGCTGGTTTTTCTCAAAACCCACTGTCCCGAAAAATTATATTTTTCGAACCAAGAAAGTGTTCTCTCGAAAAATGCTTAGTTTGCTGTTTTTTATATTAGAAAATATTATGCTCTAGTTTGGAGTAATTAGCAAAACATATTTTAAAACATTGACCTACTTTTGTTTGGCCTACCATATACTGGGTGTTATTTCTAAACGTGACAATATCAGTTTTGATTTAGCTGGATTATACCAAAGCTTTTTATATGATTGATTACAGTGTCCTATTAGATAAATTGAAATTTATTAATTTTGGTGATAGCGCTAGGGCACTCTTGGGATCCTATCTATGCGATAGAAGTCAGACTGTAAAGATCTGTAAGAAACAATCTAATTCTTTAGAATTCAAAGTTCGTGTTCCCCAGGGCAGTATACTGGAACCCTTATTATTCACTATTTATACATCTAATTTTGTAACTTGTCTAAACTACCAAAAAATGTCATTATTACACAGATGATACTCACAGCTGTATTACTCCTTTAATTACAAAGATCTTTTAGAAGCCTCTCAGAAAATAGATAGAGATCTCAATGATATTTTGACAATATCAGAAAAACACTGCCTAAAAATTAATCCCAGTAAATCAGCTGTTCTTTATTTTTGTGGTGAGGAGTGTCGTCAAACTTTAGTGTTTCGCTTGAAATTGATGGAACTGATAAACCGGTTAAAAGATACTGCAAAAATTTAGGCATAATAGTTGATTCCAAATTTCGGTTTAGGTAACACGTTACAGAAAAATTACAAAGCGCTTATGCCTCATTAAAACTCATCTATCCTCAGAGACATATACTATCTACCGAAATCAAAAAAATGTTATGTGATGCTTTAGTTCGTTCTCATTTCAACCATTGCAATACAGTATATAGCCCATGTCTTGAAGTAAGAGATTCTCAACGTATATAAAAGGTACAAAAGTCTTGTGTAAGACTGATCTATGGAATAAGAAAGTTTAAAAATATTTCGCACAAATTTAAAGAATTAAAATGGTTAAACATGTTTAGTCATAGAAACTTACATTTAGCACTTTTTTATCATAAAATATATACCACAAAAACGCTGGCTTATTCACATACCAAACTTACTTTCAGAAATGATATCCACAATTTAAATGTGAGGAAGACAATAATTCTTCGTATTCCACGTTTTTCCAAATCTATATTGCAAACGTTCGTTCTCATATGGCATATCAGTCCACATCAAGAGAATACATGCTTTGAATCCATCATATCTTCGTTGTTCGGCTATGACATTTGAACAAAAATACAAAAACCATCTGTGTGAATTGCAGAAATCAGTATAAGGCTGCTCCTTCTTTGATCCCTTCTTGCTTATATTTTCCCCTCTTTTTACATCTAAAAATTTTTATATTTATATTATTTTAATTACCCCTCATTTACAATTTGTCGTTTTCTTGTTGACATTTATTGTTTAATTAGTATTTGTTTTATGTATATTGAGTATTTTATATTATTTATCCACATTGGAGAGGAATTATTTTTATATAAAACGTTTATATATTTTTATGTAGTATTTATGTAACAAAATCCTTATAAATTTTGTTATATATTCTCAATATTTATATTATAAAATGTTTAATATATTGGATATATCTAATTTTATATGTATTCAAGATGTAAATTCTGCTACATAAATATGAAATTTTTGTATATATAATTATTACGTTATATTTTTTACATAAAATATTTTATATATTTCATATGTATTTCTTACGAACCTCGTCTAGTGTATTTCTAAAGAAGAAAGATGTACTTGATTATTCAATTTACCGAAAACCAACACAGACTGATGTGATAATTCCATTCAATTCTAACCACCCTGTATCACACAGACTAGCAGCATATAATTCAATGATACATAGAGCTTTTTCAGTTCCTATGAACAAATGTAATTTTGATAGAGAGATTAATACAATTAGACAAATAGCAACATCTAACGGTTATCCATTAGATATGATAAATAAGCTAATTAGTAAAAAAGAGGAAAAAGTGGCATTACAACTAATATATCCTAAACAAGCTGATGAAATTAAAACTTATAAAACCATCACATATGCAGGAAATATTTCTAATAATATTTCAAAGATAATATATTCAGCAACGAATACAACAATTTCTTTTAAAACAGGAAGTAACGTTAGTACAAAATTGTTAAATGTAAAAACAAAAATACCACTATTAAAGAAGTCAGGTATATATAAACTCAAATGTCCAGATTGTAATGCTGTCTATTTGGGTCAGACCCTTAGGAATTTTGAAATACGATACAGTGAGCACTGACGAGCATACAGATTAAAACAACCAGATAAATCCCACTACGCAAAACATCTACTTGACACCAATCATTCATTGACACCTAACACAAAACTAGAAGTACTACATATTTGTGAAAAGAAACAAGAACTGGATTTCCTTGAAGAGCTGGAAATTAGAAGACATTTAAGAAACCCACAATATGAAGTTGTCAATGAACAGTTAAATCTAGGGAATTCTCCACTAATAAACTGTCTTCTTAAGTGATAATTGTAAAGATCAGCAGATATAGTTTTCCTGGTTTTCTATATCATTGCACAGTTATACTGATCTTAATTGGAAAAATGATATCCAGGATATCACCATAGGGCTAATAATATCTAAGCTTCAATATTTGTAATATCACATCTTCTTCTTTTTTCTATAAACATATATTAAGCCAATCACAAGTTAGGTTACTTCTTGGTCTAGCCAAATATAACTACTAAACATCAGGTAGGCATAAAATGAAATGTAACTTCTGTCATTCTGACGATGATATTGATTTATCGAAACAATTGTCAATTTTTTAGAATTTTCAATAACTTGTATTATATTGTGGAATTAACCTTGAGTTTCATTTAAAAACACTCATTAGATATTGTTCTCTAGCTGTGCCGGCCTTTGTCAGTATTTAATACATAAATATTATCTAGTTGTGACTTCAGATTTATATAACTGTGACTTTTATATTTCAAAAAATATGTAACATATATGTATTCAATATATTTTTGTGTTTGCTGGGTGGTTGGAAACATTAAAAAAAATTGAATCTATTCTGTAATGTTCATCTTGCACTGTATTGACCTTCTGTTATATACGTAATGTTGATAATAAAAGTATTATTATAATTATTTTCCGTTTCCTTCCTTGCGGGGTTGTTCCACAACGTGAGATTCATGATCATTCACGTTGCTTGAAACTTGCGATTCTTCTAGCAGGATTTCGCAGTTACATATTTTCAGGTAAGTTTAGAGTTTTCCTGACAATTCTACACGTTTCCAGTACGACAGATTTCTGCATTTCGGGGAACACTTCTTTATGATTTATTTTCAACGTTTCGATGTATTTTTTTTAATTTCTTTGTTACTAATCCGGTTGCAGAGATAACTATCGGTAGAACTTCGACTTTTTTTATATTATTAGTAACTTTGAATTCTTCGGCCAGTTCGAAATATTTATTAACCTTTTCTCTTTCTGCTTTATTCAGGTTGTGATCGTTCGGATGGGCAACATCTACGAAGTATCCAATCTTGTCCTGTTTGTTAATAAGCACGATATCTGGTCAATTGCTCGCCACAGTTTTGTCAGTTTGTATTGTTGTGTCCCAGTATAGACAGAAAGTATTATTTTCAAGGACGGGAAAAGGGACATATTTGTAATAACGTTCTTTTTGTTCTTTCAGGTTGCAGAGTATTGCCAGTTCTTGATGGATTATATTCGCCGTCAAATATTGGAGATATTCCATTGGAGCAAGGTAACTACATCCTGAGATAATGTGCTCTATTGTTTCCGCATGTCTATTACACAGTCTGCACAGATCGTTATCCAGCTGTACTCCATGTACAAATTTAACATGGTTTTTGGTCGCAATTACGTTGTCTTGTATTGCTACCATGAATCCTTCTGTTTCCCCGAATAATTGTCCCCTCCGAAGCCACTCCGTTGAAGAATTAAGATCAGCTTCATTTAGTTTATTGGGAAATCTGCCGTGTAATGGTTTTGACAGCCAAGCAGTTTTTCGTTCAGCCAAAGTTGGTACTGGGACCCCTTCTCCGGCGGACAGATTAAGCGGTGAGTAGTGATCCAGCACACAGATCATTTTATGCATCTCTGACATCTCTGTTTAGGCCTTATTATTATTATTATTATTATTATTATTATTACTATTATTGTATGTTTATTGGATGTACAAAATGAATATCATGGATGTCCAATATGTGCGTCCGGTTATGTACAATGATATGTCCAGAAAAAGTTCGGACCTCACTGGATTTAACATTTTGATAAAACGCATAAAACATTGAACACAAAAGTCACTCATTGGACTTCAGAAAAACTCAATATATTAAAAAAACACTAATTTCACTTCCTTTCATTGGCTCTTCGGAGCCATTTCGAAATTGCTTCTTCAACCTCTTTCTGGTTTCCTTTTATGGAATGTAGAGCAGCTTCTGAAAATTCAGTTCAGTGAAAGTGTGCTGTCATAACAACAGAATTACTATACTACAATTTACAACTGTACGATTACTAATGGAATAATTAAATTGAAGTACCGTTAGCCTTAAGAAATCTTACTTTTGAAAATAAACAGAGAAAATATTTACAACATAAAAAATTAAATTTTCAGTATTGTAACGAATGATGACTTGTCACCAGTGTAACAATCTTGTCCAGTATTGTTTTGATTTGCAGCGTGCTGTCACCAGTGCCATAAGGCACAATAGAGCCAGGAATCCCCTGTGGGTAACCTCGGGTGAGGTGGTTACCTGGCACGAGCGCAAGGGTATTTCGTGGGGCCTCTTGGGCTTATACGATGTGCCAAGCCTGAGTCCGAAGGCAGGTCGTGTCGACCAGTTCAATCCAGCTAGTTCGAGGGGAGGGGTTTGTTGGTAAAGGAAACAGTCTGGGTGGATAACATGTACATATATATTACAATCCAACTAACTAAACAATACAATATCTTTAACCTGATTATGACATAAATAGACGGTTTTTTCAAATAAATATCTCTGTATAATATATTAGAAAATAACAGGTTTAGAATCAAACGTATTTCATGGTCTGAAAATAGTTTTCCCTGATTATGACATAAAATAGTCGATATTCGCAAATAAATATCTCTGTATAATATATTAGAATATAACAGGTTTAGAATAAAACGTATTTCATGGTCTGAAAATAGTTTTCCCTAATTATGAAATAGACGGTTTTTGCAAATAAATATCTCTGTAAAATATATTAGAAAATAACAGGTTTAGAATAAAACGTATTTCATGGTCTGAAAATAGTTTTCCCTGATTATGACATATAGTCGGTTTACACACGGGCCGTCGTAAAAGGGGAGTTCCAGGCCACACGTTGCCCGTTAACTCCCTGAGTTTTTTCTGCCCTCTCGTCCAAATTTTCTTCTATTTATTTCTAAAGATTTGGGACGGGGTTTGTTATTCAAAACATCAACTGTAGCTGTGTTTATTTAATTACACTTGCCCTTGCTTTATATTTTATTATTTTCGTGATTGTAGGTTAATTTCAATTAATTTTTCTATGCTAAGTTGCAATATTTGTCTGTATTTTTTTTGATAATCAAAACATCGGTGTGTTTTTGATTCAATTATTGTTGTCGACCTTGTGGATTGTGTAAATTGTTTGTTTAATTTTTTCTGCTCTAGGTCGTTTTTTATTTTTATATTAATTGAATTCGACTTATTCGATTTCAAGAAAATTATATCTATATAGGGTGTCCTTAAGTATCCTTGCCATATTTCGTGCTTATTACATCACTTCCCCGCTTGTAAAAGTGTTGCGGCGTTTCAGATCCAACACCTTTTCCCTAAACTATATTCTTAACAAGTGTTTACCTATGAATGAATTTACATGAAATTTACATTGTTTTTGTTTTGTGCACTTCGGCGTTGCGACACCGTCGACCACGATTTGTGTTTACGTAACGCGCACTTGACCTCACTCGCGTGTTCGTTTTGACTTGCACTTGATTCTTAACTGTTGATGTTTTGTCCCTGACCTAGGTCGCGATTACTGACACTCGCGACACTGCTGCTCTGTAGATCGTTCATGGGGTGACTTCTTTCTGTCCAGTGTTGCGATCTGGGGTGGCTCGTCTTCTGATGTGCTATCTGCTCCATTTCTATCGCTTCTTCATCTGGCTTCTGGGTTCGGTGGTGAGAGTGTATCACCCATGCTGTTAGGGAATCCCATATGCTGCATACCAGTGCGATGCCACATCCTACTGTCTGTTGGATGTGAATTCCATTTAATATCGTGCCTACCATGTACTTCAGTAGGTGGAATGTGCAGTATATACCAATTATACCACTTATTATCGAACCTATGTCCCCGTGAACCATTCCCAAGTGTGTTTCAGGGTGGATTCGGCTAGGTTTTTGATTTCTTTGGCGTCAAAAATATCTGATACGGTGTATCCTTGGCTGTTGGCGTTCAGTCCGGCTGCTTTGCGGGTGATTATGTTTTCAACAGCTTTTCTTTCTGTTCCGAATGTGAGGGTTCTTTGGGCTGCATCAATTTCTTCCGGGGTGTACAGACCTTTTGCTCCCAGTGGTTGGACGGGACCAAAGTGGAGGTTGATTTCTTCGTCTGGTTTAAGAACTTTCGGTTCGTTAGCTATTATTGGGTGTGGGTTTATACCAAAACATTGGTCTTCTATGAAGTGTAGTGGTGGTATCATATTGTTACAGTCTATCTCTTCTGCCTGATTTTGGATTATTCTGGTTAGTGAGCCATGAATTTTGTTTCATTGTTAACTACAATCGGTAACTCGTTGTAGCATTTCTCGGTTCTTCGTAGATTGACTGTAGCTGGTGTACACTTCATGATGTATAGTACTTCGCCTAGAACTCTGCCTATATGACCAGGTTTGTTCTCCATTAATTGACTAACTGCATTCGGTAGTGTATGAGCCATTAATAGTCTATTTTTGAGTCTGTCTCTCTTTATTATGCATCTTCTATGTATTGTGTCTGTATATAGCATGCTTACGTCACGTTTGTATGCTTGCTCTATATACAATAGTTTGCTTTTTACGTAGTTCATGAGATCGACGTTTTGGGGTAGAATTGGCATTGTCGGTTGAAGGTTTTGTTTGTCTTCAAGGGCAATGACAATTCTCGTGTGCTCTGTTTGCTATATTTCGATAGTAGGTTGCTCTTCTGTAGTATTAAAGCGAAAACTTAGGCTTTTTCCTCTATGACTATAAGTTTTTCTTGTGTTTGTTTATTCGTGATTTTATTTCCCATGCCTTTGTATAGCTGGCTTAGGTGGTCTTCGCATGTGGTTGGCTCGTAACTGGTCCAGGTTGATTCTTCTGTTGTTGAGTAGAAACAATACCCATTTATAAATTTGCATGTTATGCCTTCTTCTAGATAGACTTCGTTTGTATCAAGTGTTACTCTGGCTAGATAATATTTTGTTGTTATTTTGACTGTGGCTATTATTACCACGTCGTTCCAACTTCTTCCGTTTTCTTGGTAGGAAATTCCTTTGCATGTTCCGGTGTTGTCTAAACCTATTTTGATTGATGCTGTTGTCGTACCATTCATGATTATATTATCGATTGTTTGTTGATACAATTGTATTACTTTGTATCTGGAGTGGCTCTGAATTCTTCTGTTCCCAATTTATGTATGTAGGTGGACATCCCTTCGTTAACTACGGATGTGTGGCTGTGCATCCCGCAGTAAAACATTAGTCTTGTCACTTCTATGAGGCATGACCATACTTTTTGTAGTTTGATTTCATTGCGTTGAATAACTTGAATGTTCGTGCTTTTACTCGCGTACGTCGTCTCGGGTTCCGGGCACCTTTGGACGTCTTTTATTGAAATCACTGTAATGTTTGTGTTGGGATTCGAACAGTCGTAAGCAATTAGCGTAATTGCTGTCTGGAAACCGCACATAACGAGCGTTACCCAGGTCAGGAGAGCGATGTGTCGTTCCATGGCTGTGCACTTATAGTTTTCTACAATTTTTAGTAGTTACAGTGTTAGTATTCATCATTTACAATTTTATTATAACAATCATGTTTTTTTTGAAAATGTTAACACATTGTTTTCTACTTATATGTTAACGCTACATTTGCGTTTACTATTTTTGCCTTGTTTTTCTCAATTGACCGAGCTTTACAATCATTTAGGACTGTCAATTGAGTTCCTTGTTTGGAGTTCACAACCTTTCCCGTTTTTAAACTTCCTATAGGTGAATAAATACATTTTATTTGTTCCCCTTGTAGATATTAACATTAAATCTTTCTACATATCCTGGATTCACCTTGCACTGCGGTGCAATTTGTTTATTGCTGATTATTGTTGATTACTTTTACTGACCTACTTTATATTTTATTTCGTTGGTGTGTTACGATTAGGAACATAATTAATTAATATTTTTCCTTATTTACTTTACTTAGTAGACAATATAAAAAGCATACTTATGTATAAAACTATGAAATGTACGCGAAATTTGAATTTGTATATACAAGTTGATTTCGACGTTTCGTAATACGCCGTTATCTTAGAGTTACTCCTTTTGCATTTTAAAAGAACTATCTTCAATTTCTGTCGACGACTTAATTTTGTATCCACTTTTATTTACTCGTGATTATTTTGTTTTGGGACTAAATGTGGCACTTACTAGTTTAGTTATTTATTTCTTATTCTGTTAGCCTATGTCTATTGTGTTACTTGTAATTATTTTGTTTTTGTTTTGTACCCCTCTGCACATTTTGTTTCCATCTTATCTTTATTGTCTCTGGCTACTTTGGTCCTTATATGCTTTTGTAATACCTGTTTGGCGTACTCCTCGATACGTTTTAATTCTATTTTTTTTCTTTGGCTACTGCGGCCGCTATATTTCCCATAATTGCACTGTTGCGTGTTCCTTTTGCACGTCTTTATTCCCTATGCCTTGGCAACTTTTTGCAACTGCATTATTTCACGTATCACTATTGCGCACTCATTCGGCACGTCTTTCTTCTATACACTTTGGCTATTTCCGGCTTTCAATCTACAACTGTTGCGTACTCGTTTGGCACGTCTTGATTCATATACCTTGGCTCTTTTCTTTGCCACTGTATTATTCCTCATATCACTGTTGCGTACTCCTTCGGCACGTCTTTCTTCTATACACTTTGGATCTTTTTTTGGCCTCTGTAATCTTCATAATATCCCTGTTGCGTACTCGTTCGGCACGTCTTTTTTTTCAATACACTTTGGCTCTTTCCGGCCTTCAATCTACAACTGTTGCTTACTCGTTTGGCACGTCTTGATTCATATACCTTGGCAACTTTTGGCCACTGAAATCTTCTATATATTTTGGGGCATAATAGTATACAATAAACAACCTTTTGAAAACGTCTCTCTTAGCCATGTACAAAACTGAATTATCCTCAGTAACATTCAAGACACAGCGTTATGTGCTTCAACAATTTCAAAATTCACTCACATGATTCAATTGCGTATTCCTATCTAATTACTTTTCTACTTTCGGTGAGTGTGTTGTACTACTAGTATTTTCCACCTCAATTAGCCCAGAACAAAATCGTCATACCCTAATTTAGTTTACTATTTAGCCGGCAAATATAAATCAATTAATAGAGGTGAGAGTAGGATAATGCTTTTTTAACTGTTATTTTACAACGTTTGTTGTTTCCTTAATTTGCAAAACGTTTTCTTATCAATTTCTTATACGGGTTTGGGATAAAGTATGGAACCAAGTAAATATCTTTTTTCTACGCCCTATCTTTAAAGTACCTTGTATTCCATCGGTTTGCAGCGCTGAAAGTGGTTCTATTAGTCAGAGTAAAAAAAAGTAAAAAATCGTTAAAAAAAGTACCATAACGTTGACTTTATTTCACGCTTCCCATAAGCTAACACAATGAATCTTGGCTGGACATCGAGGATGGACTTTCATGAAACTTTATGGTTAGAGTGAAAAAAAGTAAAAAAGCGTTAAAAAAGTGCCATAACGTTAACTTTATTTCACGCTTCCCATAAGCTAACACAATGAATCTTGACTGGGCATCGAGGATGGACTTTCATGAAACTTGAAATACGTATAATTGTAATTTACCGAAGGAGCTTAATTAAAATATCCCAAATTTCTATTTGAATTTTATTTTTTTGTATAGGGCTGTAGAAAAAATAATGTATGCAACATGTGCATAAAGTGTCTTTTTTTTCACACAAGAATTGCCGTCAACTTTTTCCATTCGTGAAAAAAAGTACCACTTTATGCACTTGTTGCATAAATTACTATTATTTGTTTTGGTACTTTTTTAATTCTCATCTCTCACCAAAGTAGAAATACAGTAAAATATTCACCGCTAAATAGCGATTAACTTTACAAAACTGATCTCACTGTCAGACGGGCTCGTCCGTACCAATTAATCCTCAAAGTGACGAATTTGATGATAGATCTCTCGATCTTTTAGTCTGATTGTTCACTGCTTTCTGCTTTATGTTGTATGTTTACTTTAAAAGTGACATATATTACACATGTTTAAAATTGTTGCGGCTAAAATGGCCTTCTCAATACTTTTTAGTGAAAGTATGGAAAGTTGCTCAAGTCGGCTCTGTTTTAAATGTATTGTCATATCGTCTTTGTCCAAATGGAGTATTTAGACTAGTCTAACGATATAGGTAAAAGTAACACTACCGCTACGCTGAACGCGAATAATTATTGTGACTACTTTTGTGAGTGCACTCCGAGTTTTGGCTACAAGAGGCGTCAGTTTGAGCACTTATAGTTATTAATATAATATTCGGCCCCAACGCAACAAAAATGTCATGTAAGTATATTATACATGTCTAATATCGAAATTAAATATAATTATTAGCATTTATTTAATTTTATTTATTACCTTACCTATGTATAAATTTTTAGCTAAAGGGGGTAAGGAGTGACGATTTTTTAAATGCTAAATTTTACTTAAAATATTAAAAAGGGGCGGCAAATTATGGTTTGCACACGGGCGACCGAATAGCTTGGCGCGGCCCTGTTGTAACTTACCGAAAATTGATTCTATGATTGTACGAGCTTCTTTGTTAGAATCATGGATTTTTGCGGAGCGGAGAAAAACGTGAAAATGTGTTTGTAAGTATCTATAATTTTACAATGATATACTTTAGTACAAATGAGAGAGACACCTTACCCATTTTATATACTCTTTTATCATATTTAGAACTTGGAATTAGCTCTGTAAACAAACTACTAATGAAAAAATTGACTTTTTGCTTTTGCCACTTATCCAAAAATATCTAAAACGATTTTAAATTTATATTTGTAGTTTATCAGAGTTTACACTTACATTAAAGTGATCTTCAAAAAAATACCTGGTACTTGTCTTGCTCCTTATTTGAGCAATTGCACGCGAAGTCAGTATTTCGCGTTCTCAGCACAGTCCGCGAAATTTAATTTCGCAGCCGTTACCCATAGCAACGGCCGCGAAACCAAACGTCACTTCCAAATTTGACATTTCGAAAATACTACAAAGACAAGGATTATTTTTTATTGAATACCAACAAATACACAAGTACTTATATTATTTAGGATGAATAATTTTTAGAACATTTGATTTCTGCATCAAATAAGACAATAAAATATTTTCAGACATCGTCCTAATATTCTGTTTGTCACATCAATCTTTAAACTCGCCATAACATTTTTCGTACTGCCGTTTCGATTTTTTGGGTATTAAAACAGAAAGTGCCAAATTTACAACGCTTTTCAGTTCAGGAGGAGTGGAAGGAACTGAAATATCGCTATCAGTATCAGACATTTTGCGTTTTGTCAAGAGCTGTCAAAATATTTTGTATATATTGAAACATATCATTTCCATAGCACACGTTAACATTGTTAAATAAATTGAACTGCTGTTGATTTTAGAGCAATAATATATTTATTTACAATTATCTAGTTTAATAATTTTAACGATTGCACGGAAAATAGTGTGTTTGCCATGGCCGCGAAACTTTTTAACGACCTCAAGATTATCTTGCCTCAGCCGCAAGCGGCCTCGGCGATAACTATTCTTTCGGTACGTTAAAAAGGTATTTCGCGGCCTAAGCATACAAATAACTATTGTGAGGTTCTGATTGACGTACTTTTGCGCATCGGCACTACACAGTATTTGTAGGACGACCTATACATTTTTACGGCTTGTATTTAATTTATTCGTAAGATCAATTTTATCAATTTTAACTTTGACAGAACGCGAGATTCGTTTATACTTTGATATCGTCACGAGACGGTTTGGAGCGTTTTAGCGCCTATTTTTATTTACCTATTTTTTATTGAAATTTGTTATATTTTTTTATAAAATTATTAGTTTCTTGTTTATATAGAGTCTATCTTTAAATTAAAAGCAATTCATAACTTGTAGTACTGAATAACATCTACATTTATAATATAGATAGATATATTTACCAACCCACTATACAACTAATGATTATACTACATAAATACACATGCTGCCACTTCCGGCTAATTTTATTCTATATTGACGATTATCAAACCGACTTCTCATTAGTGATTCATGAGAATTAAATGCTTTCAACATTGTACCCATGAATTATGTCGTCACCTTACTTAGTTCCCATAAGAAGATGCTGACGCTACGTATCCCACAGTCCAGTGCTTAGTTTCCCCGAATCCGCCTTTTGTGGGTTTTCAGCAAGAATGCGAAATTTTCTTATAGACGATGCGCTCACTTTTTCAGTTAGTTGTAGACTAACTAAAAACATATATTTTTTTGTAATAGTTATAATATTATTTAAGTTTGTAAAAATAAAGTTTTTTAAAAAGTTACTTCGAGATATTTGAATTAAAATTGGCGCAGTCAGTAGGATATCCGGGTTATCGCGTATCGAACATGGTGATTTCGTTTTAACGATTAACTGGATACCGAACATAGTTGATTCGTTGTGAAGTGTTGAAGAGGACCGTCTATAAGTGTCCCGTCTGAAGCCCTTCGTCACCGGAGCATCGAGAATTGGAGCTTACATTGTCCATTTCTGCAAGGATCTCTTGCCAACTCCCTTGGCATTTTCTTTACTCCGCGTGACCTCTTTGATTTCAGCTCAGCTTCTATTGAAGTAGTTTCGAGAGAATCGACAAGTTTGGCCTTTTCGAGTACCGCAGGCGACATATTTGACACAAATGTGTTTGCTGCTTTTAACGTGGTAGGAAACTCGTCGCGAAGAGATTTCAACTGTGAACGAAAATTCAATCGAGCGCCAAGCCTGTACATAGTCAAGTGTTTTTGTCTGTAAGTAATCCGACAACGGAGTTGTTGATTTGTAAATCTGGAGGAACATCATTGCAACTAAAATAGTTTTAAAAGACAAAAACTTATATAAAGGAGCTGACGGATCATGACTCACTTTTGAGTAGATTCGGATGTTTTAAATAGTGCTACAACTAAATCCAAGTATACTAGCTTTGGTGGTTTGCGTTATGTGTCAGATGACTGGACATATCAATCCAGTCAATAACTCTGCCAAATATTTTCATTGTTGGATTACTTCGGCGTTTCAATCTTGTTGCACCAATAGCTGCCAGTTTTAAATCTTGTTTTTGATCCAAAAAATATTGCAAACGTTTTAAAGATTCTTTAAGGAATACTTGGGCTTCTTGCAAAAGATTAAAGAAAGATATGGTGGCAATGTGACACTGAGCAGTGTTACATAGCACTAAGTTAAGAAGGTGCGCATAACACCAAGTGTGAAAGTGGTTAGGTATTATTTCCTCTGATATCTTTGCTGTTAGGCGATTGTACTGCCCACTCATGTTTGAGGCCCATCAAATGCATTTGCTATGCAATTCTCTAATGGTAGGTTGAGGTCTTCAAAGCTGTAAACAAACCCTGGTCAGTTGTAGACTGAACGCATTTCAAAGCAACAAGTCTTTCTACAATATCAGTCTCTTACGTATCTCAATACAAATGAGCACTGGTCATTAGATGAAATGCCAATTGTAGTGTCCATCATAACTGAATATTTACAAGCATTTTTATCTCGTCCGAAATCTGTCTTTTCATCTCTGATAGGGGAAACTAGGGAGGGTTGATACTATGGGAGGGATGATATGCTTTCAAATTTGCCGCTTAAAGCACTTGTTTCTTGGTTGATTTGGCAACAGTGGAACGTCTCCATGTGATCAGCTCAGCACATTTGATGCCTGTTTGCTGTATTAGGAGGCGATTTTAAGAAATTTGCGCAGAAAATTTGTTTTTACTGTATAAATTACAAAGTTTCGGAAGGTAAGTGTAAGCATTTTAGTAAAAACTATTTTATAAGTTTTTTATGATATAACCCGATTTTTTAGCCTCAATTTGGTACTAAGTAGATGCCTGTATGTGGATTCTGTTTACAAATATTTCAAGTGTTATAGAATAGGTCACGTGCGGGAGGATTGATACATTCCATTTCGAGGAGACTTGATACATGTATCAAACCTCCCACTCTGTCAGAATTCTAGGTTGTAGCTACATAAAATGTTCTTTTTAATTTTAGGATGCCTTTTAAATTGAAGAAAATAGCTAATATAACACCGGCTTCACCTGAACGGATGGAAAAAGCCATCCAAAATCATTTCAAAAAAAAGTATCCAAAGTTACTTCAGGAGAACGAGGCCAGACAGTTGCAGTCCTGTGTACCATAAGTGCCATAGGGAATTCTATTCCTCATTTTTTTTGTTTTCCTGCGTGTTCGTGAACAAGATTATATGACCATTGGTGCACCACCAGGATCCAAGCGGTTGGATGACATCTGAAAAATTCGAATTATATCTTGTCACATTTCATAAAATTTTCAAAATGTAACAAAGTTAAGAAATCCTTACTTATTTTGGATAATCGCCACAGCCACATATTCCCTGGTGGTCTAGATATATGC
Organism: Galeruca laticollis; assembly: GCA_963921935.1. Lineage (NCBI taxonomy): Eukaryota > Metazoa > Arthropoda > Insecta > Coleoptera > Chrysomelidae > Galeruca > Galeruca laticollis. The sequence continues at coordinate 49,919,872 of OY998179.1, read as the reverse complement.
AAGCAAAATGGCATCGTTTTATTAACCATACCGCCACACACAAGTCACCGTTTGCAACCACGGTATACGGTCCGTTCAAAATGTACTTCAACAAAGCTTGCGATGATTTAATGGTAAGAAATCCTGGCCTAACTATTTGTTTGAAAGATGTTGCCGCGCTTGTTGGTACTGCATATCAGCGAGCTTCTACTCCACTGAATATTAGCAAAGGGTTTTCTCAAACTGGTATCTACCCATACAATTCCCACCAATTTACTTCCTCACTGCAAAGGTTACTGACCGACCTGATCCTCATCAGTCACAAAGTGCTACAGTTAATGATACGCTGACATTACCTGTCGGCAGAGAACATACCCTAGAATCTACTCCTAGGCCGAAGCCTGAACCTTCCTGCTCATACAAGACTCCCGAAGAAATAAAGCCATTGCCGCAGGCACCACTAAGAAAACAACAAACATCAGAAAGAAAACCTGCAAAAAGCAAAAGTTCTCACTGATACCCCCAATATTTTATTAGAGGAGTAGTAAACTTAAAGGACTATGTTCTAGTAAAATTTACAACAAAAAAGACAATAAGGCACTGTGTTGGACAAATGATAGAAAAAGTGGGAGATGAATATTTAATAAATTTTATGTGGCGGAAGAAGTCTGGATACCATTTCGTATATCCTGACGTGGAAGACCAAGGTCTAGTGTCTGAAGATGCTACCGACACCAATTTTTGTAGGTGGGACTGCCAGATCCACAAGAAAATTATCATTTGCCGTAAAATTCAGTAAACTTCACAATGTCAACTTATAATGAGTACTTTTAGGTCTAATAAATTTTATGGTTTGGCGTATTTTATGGTTTATCTATTTTGTATCAAACCTCCTTTACACCGTATCAAAACTCCCTTACCATGGGAGGGTTGATACACTTTACAGTTTTTTTTAAAATACGAGGTATCTCCTACCATAATCTAAACTGACATGTTTTAACTGCCTACAATTAATTGCAACTTAGTTGGCTATAAAAGGCCGCACAAACCGATTTCATTGAATAAAAACTTAGTTCAATTTCCTCGGTCAAGGATTAACCGTATCAACCCTCCCTAGTCTGCCCTACAAGATATTATCTTTGCCAGGGTGTGACAAGACTACCTCTACCAACAGCTTTGCTATCACATTCTTTCTTTGTCAACTCTTGCTTTCCGTGAATGATGTTACTTTGTTTCTTTATGCCATCAATGTGTTTTTGAAGGATTAGGTCATAATTTTTCAACAGAAGGATAATTTCAAGGAAATTTCCATGGTTGATATTTTCATCGCCTAGAGTGTATGCTGACTCTAAAGATACCCGGTAAGGTAGTTCTTGCTTGCCAATCAGCTTTAACACATCTACAACGATTTCAACAATTCATCTTCTTTCTTTCACTTCTTGCTACCTCTTTGTGAGCTGGTTCGAAAGCATCTAATCATGTACACTTTTTTTGCTTTTTACTAATAAATAAACGGTTTTAAAGATTAAAACTAACTTTTACGCATCTGTGGCCCTGAACAATATTCTATCATAAAATTGTTACTTGGATACACTTCGGGGGATGTATCGTGCTAACAAAGCGAAATTTCTCCAAAAATAACCAAAAATTTAGTATATCTAGTTTTATAGGACCCGCTGTACTCGCTCTAGCCAACTGAAAATCAATAGGATACATCTGTGAGACACCTTGAACAATACTTATTCATGAAGTTGATCAATCGTATACTCTCTGGAGGCTGTATCGTGCTAACAAACTGAAAATTCTCCAAAAATGACAAAAATTTGGTACTTCAAGTACCACAGCACCCGTTGTACTGGCTTTAGTGAGCTCAATATCAATAGGGTTCATCTTTAAGACGCTTTGAATAATATCCAATCATAAAATTCATCACTTGTATATACTCCGGAGGCTGTATCGTGCTAACAAACTGAAACTTCTCCAAAAATGACAAAAATATCGTACTTATAGTACTGTAGCACCGGTTGTATTGGTTCTGGTGAGCTGAAAATCAATAGGATTCATCAGTGAGATGCCCTGAATGATATTCAATCATAAAATTGGTGACTTGTTGAACTCCGGAGGCTGTATCGTGCTAACAAACTTAAATTTCTCGAAAAACGACAAAATGTCGTACTTCAAGTACCATAGCACCCGTTGTACTGGCTCTGGTGAGCTGAAAATCAATAGGGTTCATCTGTGAAATGTCCTTAACAATATTCCATCATAAAATTGGTGACTTATTGCACTCCAGAGGCTGTATCGTGCTAACAAGACTTGCAAGGAAAAGTGACCAACGACAACGACGACGACGACGACATACACACAGGATTTTTTTCTAAAAACCGTTTTTTCGTGTTGTTGATGGATAACATGAAAATAACTCAAAAAAAAATTTCAAATTTCCAACTTTTTTGTGGGTAAACCAATACTTTTCTCGCATATTAGATAGGTTGGCGGAAAAGTAAAATGAACGTACAGAATACATGTGGCTCTTTCATGTTCCTGCACTCTTTAATGAACATGTTTCCAATCGTCGAAACCGGAGCAGAAAATGGATTTCCAGTTACTGAATGCTTAAAACTAAGTTTTCCGCATCTGTTGGCCCTGAACAGTATTCGATCATAAAATTGTTACTTGTATACACTTCGGGGGATGTATCGTGCTAACAAACCGAAATTTCTCCAAAAATAACCAAAAATTTAGTATACCTGGATTCATAAGACTCGCTCTAGTCAACTGAGAATCAATAGGGTATATCTGTGAGACATCTTGAACAATAGTCAATCATAAAATTGATCAATCGTATACTCACTGGAGGCTGTATCGTGCTAACAAACTGAAAATTCGCCAAAATGACAAATATTTGGTACTTCAAGTACCATAGCACCCGTTGTACTGGGTTTAGTGAGCTGAATATCAATAGGATTCATCGTTAAGGCGCTCTGAATAATATCCAATCATAAAATTGGTCACTTGTATATACTCCGGAGGCTGTATCGTGCTAACAAACTGAAACTTCTATAAAAATGACAAAAATATCGCACTTAAAGTACTGTAGCACCTGTTATATTGGCCATGGTGAGCTTAAAATCAATAGAGTTCATCAGTGGGATGTCCTGAATAATAATCAATTATAAAATTGGTAACTTGTTGAACTCCGGAGGCTGTATCGTGCTAACAAACTGAAATTTCTCAAAAAATGACAAAATGTCGTACTGTACCATAGCACCCGTTGTACTAGTTCTGGTGAGCTAAAAATCAATAGGGTTCATCTCTGACATGTCCTTAACAATAATTCATCATAAAATTGGTCACTTATTGCACTCCGGAGGCTGTATCGTGCTAACAAGACATGTAAGGAAAACTGGCCGACGACAACGACGACGACACACACACACAGGATTGTTTTTCTAAAAACCGTTTTTTCGTGTTGTTGTTGATGGAAAACGTAAAAATAACTCAAACAAAAATTTCAAAATTCCAACTTTTTTTGGAGTAAACCAATACTTTTCTCGCATATTAGATAGGTTGGGCGGAAAAGTAAAACAGAAGAGTTGTTTTTTGTCATTGTAAGTCAGCCATTGCCGTTTGAACATGTGTTTATCAGGATGTTCAATATTGAACAGTGGCTTTATGTCATTGAAAGGCATGTTTTTTTCACTGGGCTGCACTGGATGAAATTTTAAAAACAGGTAAATCATCCTGGCGTGGTTTTACAAAATAATCTAGCCCTTCTGAACCTTCCTAGGGACATTCAATCCCTTGGAACTAGTTGTATTGAACATTCTGACTCTGCTAAATCTACATACCACGTTGTTCTGTTGTAAAGTAACATTTTGACGTATCATTCGTTTTAAGCTGATTCTCATTTGACTCCTCTTCTTCAGTTTCTTATTGAAAGCTTGTTGGTCCCGACTCCGAAATCCCTTGAACGGTTGACGTTGATAGCTGACTGGCCTCTGTAGGTTTTGCATAAAATTCAGTTGAATGGTGATATTTTTTGACATAAAGTTAAGTACCCACTTCACCGTGAAGCGAGAAATAGTGTCCTGTTAGTTAATTTGTGTCAATCCATAAAACATTGATTTCGAATATATGATTCTCTATTCATTTGTCAAAGGGTTTGAAAAATTGTTCACAGTGCTAATTGAAGGATCGTGGATCACTCAAAGTTATTTGTAGTAACATTTTAATAGTTTGGGAAAGTTCCATAATCTCCATTTTGTAAAAAGACTTAAAGCTAAACTTTATTTTATTAATGGGCGTTTACGACCATTAATGTGAATAATAAGGGTTTGACGTTACAATAGACATTCAAACTTGTCCGAGAATTCACAGTAATGTGAAATTTCTTACGATTGATTAGTCATCATGATATATATACAGCATGTCATCTCACAACAAATGTGTTATTATTCTAAAACATTCTTTTGCAGATTCTTCCAACTGTTTTGATTTCTTCTCTTTCCTAAACGCATGTCCCGACTTTTTCCTCTTTTTAGAATCAATTTCAAGAAAGCGAAAAGAAGACCTGTTAGAACTTAACATCGATCAGTTATAATCAGATATTCGAGTATGGGAGCATCAGTTTCATTATAATGTAAAAATAAATGGTTCAAATAGCAAAAACTTTCATCACCAAGTAAAAAATGTAATTTTTTGATATGTAAATATATGTATTAGACTTTGAAGTCAGTATTTAATACATTAAGTTTTAGCCTTAAGACTCGAGGGGAATCTTCAAGATGTGTTATTTATTTTGAATTGTAAACAAATAAATTTTACTTACCAGTATAACACTTTTAAGGCTTCTATATATTATTCACTCTGATCAACAATGGGATCTCATATATTAATGAAAGTTACTGTATCGACCCTTACTTTGAGGAATCAACTCATATTACTCTTTTAAATGAAACTAACTGTGGAATTATCTAGAAACAGTTAGTTTCATATATTAACTTCAATATAAATCAAACTAGAGTGTTATCACATTATAAACTACATAACAGTACTGTAAACAGCGAGTCGTTTGCCCAGTGACAGCTCTCACGCCCTCGTCTGACACTTTCCCTCCCTTATGATTCACGCACTGGCACTACCCGCTGGCGCTGCGCTAGGCTACTTGCGCATCGCCAAAACCCAATTGTCGAATCGGTAGCAGTAGGTAGCTATTGGACCGTTGCAATCACAATCACAAAAAATTGAATGGCGAAAAAAACACTAGAAAAGGCAACATAAACAAATATTTTTACTGCTGAAATTTTGTATTGCAACATTATAAAATGTATATAATGTTTGAGGGCTAGGAAGCCGATCCTGTGCCAGGAGGATAGCACACCGGGATCTGTCCCGGTGGACCAGGCCGGGCATGTTTGCTAGACCATAACATTTAGCTTTACTCAATTAAAAATAAGGGATATATGAAAATTTGAATACTTATGTTGAGTTCTGTATGAAATTTTTTTACGTGACCGCAGTGTAGGAGGTGAATTTTAGCTTTAGAAAGTGAGTTATTTCTTTATTCTTTTCGCTTAATAATTCATTTTTTTATAGTCTTTTCAGTCTTTCTACCCTCTAGAGCAGTGATCCGCAACCTTTCCTCATCTGAGGCACACCAAACTGATCCCTAGAATTTCGTGGCACACCAAAATCTAAAATATATTTATAGCAGTGGCGTAGCTAGGTCGGGGGTCAGTTCACTCCATGTATACTAATTATTTATGGATGTCCAAACTACCTTAGTTTTTTTTATTGTTTTAAAATGTGAAGAAGCCCCTTTCAGATTTGGGGCATCAAAATTTTCACTCAGGACATAATACATATTTTTTTTTATTTTTTTTTATTATTCAGATAGAATGAAAAATAAGGTACATACATGAGAACTATATTAAATACTAGGTAGGACAGGTAGGTATACTAAATTTACTTCTGCTGACACGTCAATAGTAATAAATATTTTGACATGATGATGATTGATTAATGTGATACCTGCGCTTGCTTCGTTGAACACAAAAGTTTTATATTCGGCTCAATTTTAGACAGCGCAACTCTTATTTCTTGGTCAAGATCTTTTAAGCATGACCGTTTATCATTTTTAATTAATACAAGCGTTGAAAAACTTTGCTCACATAAATATGTTGTGGAAAACGGAAGTAGTGTGAAGATGACCTTGTCGGAGATGCGTGGATATTCTGTCTTGATGGAAATCCAGAAAACATCTAACGGAACTTCGTCGAATTTAAGTTTTAGGGTCATATCATTACTTAATTCTGTGAACTCCTCTCGAGTTTGCAATGGCAGTGCTTCCGTGGAACTTATTGCATTGGTTGCGAAAGGATTTCGAATCCAATTGTATTGTTCCGTGTTGATAGAATGGAAATAGTATTCAAATTTTTGTTGAAGCATACTTAAATGTTGTTGGGCCAAATCCACAATCAACTGCTTGTTTTCGATCGTACTGTGGTTGGTCCTGTGATACATTTCTAGACATCCTTTTTGCAACTGTTCCTGCCAAAGTTCAAGTTTCTTTTTGAACCCTTGTAATTTATCGGAGCACGTCAATATATTTTCATTCCGTCCTTGCATTTTTTTATTAAGTTCATTCAGATGTTCGAATATATCAGCCATGTATGCAAGTTTGGCTATCCAGTATTCATCATGAAGGTGCTGGCATAGATCGTACATATCTTGACTTGAAAGAAACTCACGCACTTCGTAGCGAAGTTCAAACAGTCGAGCTAAAACTTTTCCCCGGGATAACCAACGAACTTCTGTATAAAACAGTAAGGATTCATGTTCGCTTCCCATTTCTTCACAGAGTATTCCAAAGATTCGCGAATTTAAGGCTCTCGATTTAATTATGTTTATGATCTTAATACATTCATTCATTGTGATCGAAAGCTGTTCGGTCAAATTTTTGACCATCAATGCTTCTCGATGTATGCAGCAATGTGTAATTTGTATTGACGGATTTTTTTGTTTTACACAAGATACAAAACCTTTCTTACTGCCCATCATTGCAGCAGCACCATCTGTACAAATAGCAACGCAATTGGTCCACTGAATATTATGTATTTTAAAAAAATTATCAGTTACTTGGAAAATCTATTCACCGGTAGTTCTCTCTGGAACCTCCTTACAAAATAAATAATGTTCTTTAATAGAGTCCTCGTCAACGAAACGTACAATAGCCATCAGTTGTGCTTTATTTTTAATATCGGTTGATTCGTCGATTTGAAGCGCAAAAATTCCAGCCGAAATGATTTTTTTAATTAGTGTTCCCAAAATATCACTTGACATATCTTGGATACGTCTTTTAACAGTATCGGCCGACAAAGAAACTTTACTCACGTCCTTAACTTCGTTTGGCCCAAGCATAAGTCTAACAATTTCCATGCATGCTGGTTTAATAAGCGTTTCACCGATAGTGTGCGGTTTTTTTTGTTGTGCAAATAATTTTGCAACAAGGTAGCTTGCTTCTAATGCCTTTTCAGAAACCGTAACCGCCGATTTCATAAACTGCTTTTGTTTCTTATTTTGATCCAAGCGCCGTTGGAAAAATTGAATGTCTTTTTTGACGCAACTGGGATGATTTGTGATCAAATGACTGTTTAGTTTGCTGGGTACCATTGCTTCATTTGACAACTGTTCACCGCAAATGACGCATTCAGGCTTTGGAGCCGCTTCGTCGCCACACCAAGTGAAACCATATCGAAGGTAGTCTTGATTGTACTTCCTTTTCAGCACCTTTTTTGCTCTTTTTGCAGCACTTATGCTGGAGCTTGTGCTAGGTTCTTCGTCATCTGCTCGTGATTTCAGCAAAAATTTATCCATATTTGAAGCACTATAGTTATTTATAAAAGTAGATACTGCAACAAAACTTAGTCCAGTTTAATTTAATTTATTTAGACACAATATGGCCAACAACGTAAAAAGAAAACAGGAACTCTAAAAATAACACTTAACTAATTATAACTAATTCATATTCACTTATTTATAAGGCACAAGAATTTATTTATATAGCAATCCACTATTTATTTCACTCTACGATTTATTTGTTTGCCCGCGTATTTATCTGATTCACTTGACTATTCGACTCTCTCTGAGTCTCTGAGCGACGACAGGCGCGCTTATATAGGCAGCGGCGATGTTCAGGAAAACATCGAGTCGCGCCTCGAACGGCACGGATCTTTCTAGTTTAGTCGCCTTCGAGAATCAAGCCGCCGCGCCGCGCCGATAGACGGATAGACGTTTACCATCGGCACTGTTGTCAGATTGCTTTATTTTTCGCGGGTCTCGCTACAATACGAATCTGATTCGTATTGTCTGAAAGAGCGGCACACCTCAAGTCGGCTTACGGCACACCAGTGTGCCGCGGCACACCGGTTGCGGAGCACTGCTCTAGAGGATGTAGTGATACTATTACTTTTCCGCCCAACCTATCTATATGAGAGAAAAGTATTGGTTTACCTCAAAAAAAGTTGGAGTTTTGAAATTTTTTTTGAATTATTTTTACGTTTTCCATCAACAACAACACGAGAGAACGGTTTATAGAAAAAAAATCCTGTGTGTATGTCGTCGTTGTCATCGGCTACTTTTCCTTACATGTCTTGTTAGCACGATACAGCCTCAGGAGTGCAATAAGTCACCAATTTTATGATTGAATATTGTTAAGGATATGTCACAGATAAACCCTTTGATTTTGGTCTCACCAGAGCCAGTACAACGGGTGCTATGGTACTTTAAGTACGACATTTTGTCATTTTTTGTGAAATTTCATTCTGTTAGCACGATACAGCCTCCGGAGTTCAACAAGTCACCAATTTTATGATTGAATATTATTCAGGACATCTCACTGATGAACCCTATTGCTTTTCTGCTCACCAGAGGCAATACAACAGGTGCTACAGTACTTTAAGTACGGTATTTTTGTCATTTTTGGAGAAGTTTCAGTTTGTTAGCACGATACAGCCTCCGAAGTATATACAAGTGACCAATTTTATGATTGTATATTATTCAGGACATCTCACTGATGAACCCTATTGCTTTTCTGCTCACCAGAGGCAATACAACAGGTGCTACAGTACTTTAAGTACGGTATTTTTGTCATTTTTGGAGAAGTTTCAGTTTGTTAGCACGATACAGCCTCCGAAGTATATACAAGTGACCAATTTTATGATTGGATATTAATCAGAGCGCCTCAAAGATGAACCCTTTTGATATTCAGCTCACTAAAACCAGTAAAACGTGTGCTATGGTACTTCAAGTACCAAATTTTTGAAGAATTTTCAGTTTGTTAGCGCAATACAGCCTCCAAAGTGTATACAAGTGACCAATTTTGTGATTGAATATTGTTCAAGGTGTCTTACAGATGTATTCTATTGATTGAGTACAGCGGGTCCTATAAATCAAGATATACCAAATTTTTTTTGATTATTTTTGGAGAAATTTCGGTTTGTTAGCACGACTCATCCCCCGAAGTGTATACAAGTAACAATTTTATGATAAAATATTGTTCAGGGCCACAGATGCGGAAAAGTTAGTTTTAATCTTTAAAACCGTTTATTTTAGGTATGTGTTTGAATTTGTTGTTTCCATGCGTTTCTATCTTGTGCTAGACGTATTGCCTCGTGCATTAGGTGTCTCGTCATTTCTTTTAATGTCGGTCCACCTCATTGGAGACCGTCCTCTAGGTCTTTTTCCATCGGTCACAAAGTTTTCCATCTCACCTCTTCTTCTAGCTATGTGGCCAAAGTAACTGAGATATACTCCATTGATTTGGTTTAGCAGCCGCTTTTTGATGTTTAGTTCTTGTAGGACAGATGCGTTTGTTCTTTGTTCCACCCATAACTCTCTTAGATTCGTCTATACACCCATAATTCGAAGGCTTCAATTCTTTTTCGATCTGTTTTCTTTAGTGTCCATGTTTCAGCGGAGTAAACAGCAATTGGGAAGATCAAGGAACTGGCCAGCATTACTTTCACTGTTTTTGTAATGGTTTGACCTCTCCATATTGTTTATAGTACACAATCACTTTGATTATTTTTTTTTAAACTCGTTTGATCACCTCAGAGATTTATTTTTTGAAGTACCCACCAAAAAGAAAGAAAATACACAGTGTAAAAAAATATAGGTATATTTCCTAGTACATAATAAAATGAGATTACATCTAAATTTTCAATATTTTCATATACATATATAAAATACATGGGGTGTTGCAAAGACCTGACCTAACTTCAACTGTAGATGGGGGTTTCAACAAACCTATATTTAATGTATCTTTCTACACTTTATAACCGAGATATCAATTTAGCACAATTCTTTCGGACCTTACAACTTCCGAATTACCCTGTATATAGCTTCAGAATTGGAAAGAGTATAAATAAGTGAATAAGTAAGTAAATGAAGGAATCCACTCAACCGCTTTTTATTTTTCCGCACTTAAAATTTAGTTCAAGTTATATTGTATGGGCGTTAACGAATAGTATCTGAGAGTAAATTTTTTATGTTTTAGCATGAAATAAAATCTACTAAATGTATCTTGAAAAGCATCCTGGAAATTCAATTGAGTTTACGAGTACAGACTACTAAGAAAATGCGATAATGTACTAAAAATATCAATATGTTTTGTACATTATAGACTCATAGTAAGACATTTTTGAAATGGAAACTTATTTAGCCGCGTTGAGCCATTTTTGGTAGGAGGAAAGATTATAGGTTCGGGTTACCGATGACCTCGACATGCTCGTGACATATTGCGCTTAGTGTGTTGGGCGATATATGGGTAACCGCGATATTTCACTGGTGAATGGAAAATCAGTGGCGCTACTGGTGATGCACTCCTTGCAGATACGGTAATCGGTGGTTTCGACAATAATTATTTGATTTGATTAATTGTGGAGCCAATGTGCAGTACAATAGTAAGTACTCAATATACTTATATGTTTGTGTAAAAAAATCAATGATAAAAAAAGACATTTATTGTCGAATATTTCCAGCATTGTTATTGATATTTGCTTTGAAAAATTTGATGATTTATTTTTTTAATATTTGATATCTGCAAAATTGAAAATTCTAAAATTATAGAGCACATTTAAGTTCTCAAAATTATTGGCTTAAATTGTTAGAAATAAAATACATGTCTTGTTATTTTTTTTCAAAATGATGATTTATACATCATTTAATTTCACTTAGACTTTTATAACAAAGTATTGACGTATAATCAGACTATAATTGATAAAAAAATACACATTGTTTTCAGTTTTCACTTATGTCGGCAGTCCTTATAACTGCTTATTTAAAAAAAATTTAAATGAAATTTTTTCTAATTTATGGATAGGCAGAGGTAGTCTCAATGACATGCCTCAATTTCACATGAATCCAATCCTGTTGATCACCTTATTTGGAGATATCTAAAATCAAATTTATATGCCACCAACAGCAATAGCAAAGAACTTCAAAGAATAGAAAATGCCAGCGGGGAGACTAAAAATGATCCAGATGTAATCAGAGGGTCCATTTGCAATATAACAGTTCAAGATAATACTTAGAGTAGAATGCAGGTAATTTTGTGCAATTTTTGTAGGTTAGTCCTTCTTCGTTCGGGTAATGTTTTTTTTGTCAATTGATAAGGTTAATGAAATCCTCACCATTTATCATAATTTTGTTCTTGTATTGGACTCTTTTTAATATAAATGTAGAAGGGCATATCTTCCAGATACAACCCTGTAGTCACGTTTTGTGGTCTGTATTCCTAAACTTACAAACTCAATCGAATTGTTACGATGTTTCTCAAGATACATCAAGTAGATCTTAACTCAAAAAATAAAAAAGAATTCTCCAAGAGGTGAGAATAGTTTATACTGGGGCATTGTGCATAGTGAGACATGGGCTCGCTAACCTCCATCTATTGGAAACTAGCTAAACTAATCAACAGCAATAGTAGAGTTACCTATTTTCGACTTTTTGAATGAACATTCTCTTTATTACCTACAGCGTTTCTCAAGTAAAAGTACAACCATTGATTGAGATCTTAATCAATGGTACAATTGAATGTTGAGAGTTTGTCAGTTAATTTGTGTGTAACATTGAATATAAGCCTGTTCAATAATTTTAAGGCTACTGAAATAGAGTGGCAACCGTGGACATGCATGTTTCTGGCTCATTTTGCCTCCTCAGCACGACACAACCAAATAAGGATGTGAAACCTGGGAGCAAAGATGTTAATCGAAACATGGGAAAACACAAAATAACGGACCTCAGCAGGGAAACCAAACGCTCATTCGTGTCTTCAATTGGAAGATCCCGAGTTTTCAGGACAACAACCAACATCGACACGGAGGCGCATATAGCCCCCCCGCCATGAACCTTCCAACCCATAGTAAATAACAAAGAAGATGTAGGAATATCGCGTGATATGTTAACAACAACAACATATCACGCGATATTCCTACATCTTCTTTGTTATTTACTATGGGTCGGAAGGTTCATGGCGGGGAGGCTATATGCGCCTCCGTGTCGATGTTGGTTCTTGTCCTGAAAACTCGGGATCTTCCAATTGAAGACACGAATGAGCGTTTGGTTTCCCTGCTGAGGTCCGTTATTTTGTGTTTTCCCATGTTTCGATTAACATCTTTGCTCCCAGGTTTCACATCCTTATTTGGTTTTGCCGTGCTGAGGAGGCAAAATGAGCCAGAAACATGCATGTCCACGGTTGCCACTCTATTTCAGTAGCCCTTATTTTGCGTGAATTACCCATGAATCTCTTTGTTGTTGTTGTTAACATATCACGCGATATTCCTACATCTTCTTATATATATATATATATATATATATATATATATATATATATATATATATATATATATTATATATTGTTATTTTATATTCTTGGGATTGAGGACCATTTTTAAAGACATTTAACTAGTAGTTAATACATTTTTATTTTACGTTTCGGTCTTCCATGACCTTCATCAGAAATAAAATTTTTTGTTAAAACTAAAAGAAATGGTACAAGTTACAGAAAGAATTTTTAAAAAACAAAACAAATAAATCTTACCTTCGACAGAACGTTCATTTGATTATTTAATATATTTTATAGATGTTTTAGGATGCATCACATAATAGAATACAACTCACACCACAAAACAAAACGAACATTTTAAAAATATGACATTCATTGATTAAAATTTGTATTGGAATATACGAGTATTTGTTCTATACAATGAAAGCAGCCGTAACGAGGTTTTAATGTGTCGTTTTTGTGTTGACTGGTATTAAATTGAAGTTTATATTTATATAGGGAGTGGTAATAAATGGATTTTATATTTATATAGGGAGTGGTAATAAATTTATTATATTTGGAATGTGCCACGTGTTTCTCTATATTTCTAAGTTTTTATAATGTTATTATAAATTTTACTAAGATTTTTTGTGTCAGTCTTTAAATTTACGGAACTAGTTTTTCTTTGTATTTCTATCATCTCCAGAACTTCGCGTTTTTTTGTATGGTTTTCACTTCGAAGAATTTTTGTGTTTTCGAAATCAAACTCGTGCTGGTTTTCTGAAACATGGATAGTGAGTGCCGTTTTGTTTCGTTTGTCATATTTGTGACTATTTATTCTGCTTTTCAAATACTGACTTGTTTGTCCGATGTAGACCCCTTCACAGTTTTTACATGGTATTTCATACACTATATTGCTCTTTTTTTCTTTTGAGATTGAACTCTCAAAAGAAAAAGAGAGCAATATAGTGTATGAAATACCATGTAAAAACTGTGAAGGGGTCTACATCGGACAAACAAGTCAGTATTTGAAAAGCAGAATAAATAGTCACAAATATGACAAACGAAACAAAACGGCACTCACTATCCATGTTTCAGAAAACCAGCACGAGTTTGATTTCGAAAACACAAAAATTCTTCGAAGTGAAAACCATACAAAAAACGCGAAGTTCTGGAGATGATAGAAATACAAAGAAAAACTAGTTCCGTAAATTTAAAGACTGACACAAAAAATCTTAGTAAAATTTATAATAACATTATAAAAACTTAGAAATATAGAGAAACACGTGGCACATTCCAAATATAATAAATTTATTACCACTCCCTATATAAATATAAAATCCATTTATTACCACTCCCTATATAAATATAAACTTCAATTTAATACCAGTCAACACAAAAACGACACATTAAAACCTCGTTACGGCTGCTTTCATTGTATAGAACAAATACTCGTATATTCCAATACAAATTTTAATCAATGAATGTCATATTTTTAAAATGTTCGTTTTGTTTTGTGGTGTGAGTTGTATTCTATTATGTGATGCATCCTAAAACATCTATAAAATATATTAAATAATCAAATGAACGTTCTGACGAAGGTAAGATTTATTTGTTTTGTTTTTTAAAAATTCTTTCTGTAACTTGTACCATTTCTTTTAGTTTTAACAAAAAATTTTATTTCTGATGAAGGTCATGGAAGACCGAAACGTAAAATAAAAATGTATTAACTACTAGTTAAATGTCTTTAAAAATGGTCCTCAATCCCAAGAATATAAAATAACAATATATAAGTAAATAAAAAAGACCAAGAACCAAAAAAAAAGAAAAACTATATATATATATATATATATATATTTAGAAAATTTGAGTTTTTTTCTTGGACCTTAAAGTTTATATTTTTTTCATTTATATTTTGGGAATTTTTGGTCCTGGATTAATTAAAACATTAGATGGTTTTTAAATTTATAATGTATTTCATTGACGTTTCGTCAAGAATTCCTGATCAAAAGAAAAGCAATATAGTTTATCAAATTCCATGCGGGGACTGCGACAGTGTCTATATCGGGCAAACTAGCCAATATTTAAAAAATCGATTAAATGGTCACAAGTACGATAAGAAAAATAAAACTGCCTTAACAACACATATGCAGGAAAAAAAACATAGTTTTGATTTTGAAAACACAAAAATTTTAAAAAATGAAAGTCACACAAGAAAAAGAGAAATTTATGAAACGATAGAAATACAGAGAAATAGAAAAAACCTAAATTACAAAACCGACACAAAATGTTTAAGCAAGATTTACAATAATATAATAAAATAGAATAATAAAATAAACAACTATTTCATGTAGGTAACCCAACAAAAACCATAACAACTATTTATTAAAAAGAAATAAATGCGTATAGGGGAAAAACAACATTCTCAAATAATACCATTAGCCTTAGACACCAGAACTACTATGAAAGTTGATGTACACACACCGTTACTTGTAAAATGTTTTTAAATGTATCGTTGAAGTTCATTTTATTCAAGTTTATTTTAATATGTGATGTGGCACTCGCTGGAATATAATCCACAGGTATGTCATAGTTTTATATTGTATAGACTAGGATATTAAGAACCAATTCTCTTTTAGTGTTTTTTATATTTTGATGAAGGTCAAAAACGACCGAAACGTCAATGAAATACATACATACATATATATATATATATATATATATATATATATATATATATATATATATATAAATATAAATATCATTAAAAAATTTCGATCATTCCCATACATAAAAGAACTCACTCCCAAAATTAACAATGTACTAAAAGAAGAAAAGAACATAGTTCTGGCTAATAAACCTATTAAAAATGTTAACTCATTATTCACAAAATTAAAAGATAGAACACCTATACTTGAACAGACTGGAGTTGTCTATAAAATCTGTTGTCAAGAATGTGATAAAAAATATGTTGGTGAGACCTCAAGAAATTTAAAATCACGAATTACTTCACATAAGAGCGATATTCTTTTAAGACCGAATGCTTGTGCTTCGTCACAGCACGTTAATGTAACAGGACATTCCATAGATTTCAATAACATTTCTATTTTAACCAAAGAAAATAATTTGTTTAAAAGATGTTTTTTAGAAATGGTTTATATAAAAAATTAACCAAATAAATTGAACAAGAAAAGTGATTTTAAAAATTTAAACATTATTTACTCTAATATTCTGGACATTGAGACAAAATTAAATAAAAAGAATCACAGATCTAATAATAATTTTTCATCAATAGCTTAGTTCAACCTTTTACAATAACGAACATTTCTGTTATATCATCCATTTGTCAACTTCAGATTGACAATAATTTTTGAAAAGTCTCAAGCATATATCAATATTTTTACACTGTTTTTTCAGAATTTTAATTTATATTTTTTACTCGTTTAATGTAAGTACCCATTTTTTGATTTTTCATTTTTAGTTATACATTGTATTTTAGCGTGACTGACAAAGTAATAAAACTATTACGAAAGCTTTCACTAAATTAAAATAGGAGTTTAATTTCCAAGCCAATTGCTGCATCCTCACAAATATTTCTAAATTGTGAAATAAACAGCAGCTAATACGAATTATTATTATATATATATATATATATATATATATATATATATATATATATATATATATATATATATTATTTAAATTTTAACTATGTGTTTGAGACTTATTATGAACTGTGATTGTCACTAGGATTTTATATTGTAGTATTTTTGAAAAAGGCTCGAAAATCGGCCGAAACGTCAAGTAAATAAAATGTTATGAGATATATAGTTTAATGAATTTAGAAAATAAGGACCGAATCCCAAGAAATCGCTAAATGGATATATATATATATATATATATATATATATATATATATATATATATATATATTATTTAAGGTATGTACACAGGAATGAAGTAAATGAAGTAATTTTTTTATGATATTTTTTCTTATCTATCACCAGTTTTCGTAGTTCAGCTATGAACCATGAGGGAAAATTAGATGTTCTATAAAAAAAATTCGGCACATATCTATTTAACATTATATAAAAATTCTACGGAATGATTAATTTCCATTCCATTCATTACATCCCAGTTGTAGTTGGCAAGGTAATTATTAATTGCAAAATAATTACCATCCTTAAAATCAAAGAAATACTCACTATATTTTATTGTATAAATTTTTCCCACGTTAAAGCCCAGAATAACTGGATTATGATGAATTCTGCTGTCAAACAATCAATTGATTTAGTACCTTTTAAGTTTTCTATATGTGTAAATAATTTAGATATTAGGAACTGAATTTTGTTGAAACATGTGTAAATAACCAAAACAGTTTGCCACCAAATGAGCCTGATCATTGTTCGTATTAACTACTGTAACACCCTAATCATCATTGTTCCAATTAGCTTCTGGGATATTATAATCTCCGCAAACTAGAAATTTTATCATTTGGACAACGCATAACTAAATTTTCAATTACATTGCAATGGGCTTCATAACAAATAATGTCAGAAGGAGGAATGTAGTAACCGCCAAGAACTGAATTTTCATGGTAAAATTAAATGAAACAAATATTTGATCCACTAACTCATTATTTTTGAATAGTAACTGGGGCCTTAGTAACTTCCTAGTCGCTATCAAAACTCTTCCTCCTCCTAGTTTCTTACAATTTGGTTAAGAAAAATCTCTCTCTTGCCTAAAGACTAGCTCAAGTAGAACTACAAGCTTTAATAGATATAATGTCAATCTGTCTTTTAAGAATCTTGGGAATGTGATAACAATACATTGATTTACTACAAATCAAATTCATAATTGCGACGAAACTGGAGTGGCGACCGAAACTGGAGTGGCGACAATTCATAAGCCTCCAAAAATCATCGCTTCTGTATGACAAAAACAAGTGGGGAAAATTACCAGCTCTGAACGAGGCATCTTGGTTACCATGCATATTGCCGTATGTGCAAATGACCAATCCATTTCTCCATTCTTTGTGTTCCCATGCAAAAACTTCAAACCACATATGATACACAGAGCACCATCTGGATCTCAAGAAGGGCCGGCTTTTCCTAGTGGTTGGACGACGGCCGATAATTTTCTTAAATTTGCAATGCACCTTGTACAGATTTCAGGATGTAGTTTCAACCTTAAAATTCTTTTAATTTTAGACAACCATGAGAGTCATTGTGATTTTAATTTTAATAGTTACTTTAAAGAAAATTGAGTGGTTTTATTAACACTACCTCCCCACCGCAGCCACAAGCTACACCCTTTTGATGTAAGGTGCTATGATCCATTCAAATATTTTTATAACAGAGCAATAATGGACGATTGGCAGTTAAATTACTCAGGTGTGCCAATTACGATGTAAAAGATTGCTACACTAATAGGAAAAGTAGTACCTCAAGCTCTTGTACCATCTACCAACCAACAGTTTCTAATGGTGACTTAGAGGACAATTACACAAATTCAGTGTTGGAAGTAAACGATTTTATTTTGGTGACATATCCTCTTAAATGGAACGTAAGACATTATGTAGAGCAAATCGATAAAATAAGTGATGATAGGTATTTTGTTAAAACATTCAATAATTTTTTTTCTTGTTTTAAATATTTGAATGCATTTTCTTAGATTTTGAATGAATTTTCCTGTGTGAAATAAAAACTTCTTTAATGTATCAAAATTTTTTAATAAGAAAATGTCCCTTTATACACCACACTTAAATTTTCCTGGTCCAAGCAGGGACATATTTTTTCTACTTTGTGTTTTAAAATTCAGCGCACTGGTTTTTCATGTCAATAATATATAATATATATAACAAACCTAACAATCTATATTTGAAGCTATTTATTTCACAAGGTAGAATTATTTGTGAGGATGCAGCAATTGGCTTTGAAATCAAACTCTTTTTTTAATTCAGTGAGAGCTTTTGGAATAGAATTCCTTTGTCAGTCACTCTAATATATATTGTATAACTACATATGAAAAAATCAAAAAAGGGTACTTACTACCCTAATACCAAAAGTACGCTTACAAATTGAATTAAAAAAAACCGTCCCAACATAAACCACCCTCCCTTAACATTTGGTAATACCCAAAATTTCGTCAATTTGAACTTTGACAATAAAATGTCTGTGGAAATAAAACGAAAATGAGTATATTCAAGAGAAATTTTGGAAAATTAATTTACAGGGTGTTGTTTTTAGAAAAGGCAAGTATTGAAAATTTTTGACTTAGATTATCTTTTTGGTGATATTTTGAGTGCTTCCAGGTAGTTACATGTTATTATATGTCCAAATTCCAAACTAATTTACCTATTAAAGATATAGGTATGGAATGACCAAAGTGATGTCCATCTACTGTTAAAGTCGCAATGGAACACCATGTATATATTTTTGTAAAAGTATAGATTAGCTATTACCATATTCTACTTATTATCGTAGTATCGTCTTTTCATTGTCCTGTATTTTTTCAACATATATAATGTTTCAATTTCTTTCTTGACAAAATTTCCATGAGCAATCATTTTTTCAATTTTTTCTGAGTCCTTTTCATCCTTATTCTTTAAAAAGGCAGCGTGGAGTCTCTGTCGAAAGAAATTGTACCCCTTAGACCAATCTTTACCCAAATGGAGAAGCTAAAATATAATGTTTATGAAACCAAAATAGAAAAATTGTCATTCAAATTGTTGTTACATTATTTTCTGTTTGTTTTTTTTAATTCACACGTTAAGATGTTTTTTATTTATAATTTTGGCCGAATAATGAAAAAAAAAACATTTGTGGTCTAAATTGGTTTTAGTTTTTAAAATATACTCTATGAAGATCAATATTCATAGGGCACTTTTTATGCTCTAATGCAAAGAAACTCCAAAAATGCATTTTGTATGCATCAACTACTTAGAGTAAGAATGAAACGAAACTTTGTTATCGTCAAGTGTCTTCTTGAGTGAATTGTGGTCCATGGAATTCTTGGAGAAACCTATTATGCATTTGTGTATTTTACCTTAAGGTTGCCTTGGATGTTTTACTTGAGGATGATAATTAGTCCTTCATGGTCGCTTGCATTTTCATAAAAAATCAGAGGTGGACATTTGGTTTTTGCTGTCTTGTTAGTGCCACTTTTAATAGTTGTAGTTTTGCTAATAGTTCATCCTTCAAATAGCTAATAATTTCATTTAGTTTTTGTGTCGCTTACTGGTACCATTATCCAAAATCCTCAGAGAGCGACTAGTAGTGATTGGTAGATGGGATTGCTGATGTAGCACATTGTGTCCTTTTTATCTATTTTTTAAGCCAAACAGTTTTTAAGAAACCTTATATGATTATGGTGGTGTGATATTTATCGTTTCCATTGGTTCAATGCTGACACTGATAGGTAGATTTATGAAATATAATTTTGTTTCTCTTCTGTATTAGTTTTATTTGTGGTTTTAGTTTTCCCTGATTCAATCTAAAAATCAATGACAGCCTACAATATTGACGTTCCTGGATTAATTAGTAAGAGATGCTGATCTAAATTATATTATTACAGACTATTAGCTGTTACAACACTGCCCAATCTCCTTGGAATGGACATTATTAAAAGTTGCATTGTTATCAATACCCAATCTCTTATTATTCAAACAGTATAAACTGGATAATTAGTCTGTATTCGTCTTCTTCTATATCTTTAGCTCCAGCTTTGGACATAGGCCTACCTCAACTCCTTCCATCTACCTCACAGTTTATAAAAAGATACTATCAAAAAACCGGTGAAAAAAATGAAGATACCTTTGATTTTTTTGATAATTTGTTTACAATAGTAACCTGATCTGCAAGGTCCAAATGTTTGTTGATATTGTCATCCATTTCTCAAGAATTATTTCCATTGTGAAATAGTGTGTTGTGCAACAAGTGGGGAAAGTTCAAGTTTTCTCACTAGTGTGGAAGTTTGTTACACGAGCCTGAAAGGCGAGTCCCGCGATCACACGAGTGAGAAAAGTACTTTTCCCACGTGTTGCACACTATACTGTTTCTACGCCGCGATCACACGAGTGAGAAAAGTACTTTTCCCACATGTTGCACACTATACTGTTTCTACAGCAGCACACATTTAAAGAATACTTGAAAAGTCTAGGCATCGACGATCCCTTACTTGAAAAGTCTAGGCATCGACGATCCCCCATTTGAAAAGTCTAGACATCGAGTATCCCCTTACTGGATTCTCCATATAATTGTTTGTGGTGTTGGTAAAGTGTCGTGAGAATTGATATTTCTCACATTATGAGCAATATATGGTTTTGAAATTAAATAAGCTATGAGAAATAGGCTACTTTCATAGCAGATGTAGAAAAAATTCAATTTCATCACAGGTTCTAATAGTTATGCAACTCATTATACGTCCAGACGTAAGCCATTCCCTCTATCTATATATTATGAGGAGTATTACTGTACTGCATTAGAAAATAGACAATACCCTATAATAGCTATTGAAATTCAAGAATTTTATAAGTACCTACTTACAGTTTTATATAAATCTATCACACGGCTCCGTTGCGACATAATATCCCAAGGTGTTGTTAATTATTTTCAAATCTTACATTAATTCAAATCTAGTTTCTAGCTACATAGGTACCAGAACATTATAATTTAAATCAGGAATGGACTACATAAACCAATAACTGATGGACTAAATTAGATAGAATAAATTGCGGGTACACATAAGTTCAAAGGTAGGTTAGATCATAGACAAAACTTTCTGTATGGGTTAGAAAAATAAAAACTTCGTCAAAATCAAAACAAAATTTACGAACAATCCTGCTGTGCACATGTGCACGGTTATTAGTATTTTAACAGCTCCATTTATTTAAAGTACACATAAGATAAGATGGTAGTAAAAGCTTAATTATGTATTTTATTAACATTGACAATTAAGAAAAATTAAATTATCAGTTTATGAAGACAATTGGAATTAAGCACAGCCGTACTAAAGGCAGTGAATTAATAGATATATTACCTCTCAATTTAGGGCTCGACCCCACCTGCGATATATCGGGCCCCACCTGCGATATATCGGACCCCACCTGCGATATATCGCAATTTTTTTGCGATATATCGCAAATTTAAACCATTGTATTTTGGCTAGTAAATGTGAACTTTTGCGAATTTTCGCAAGTTTGATGAAATTGTAGAGACTAGAGTACGGACTTAAGATCTAGATCTTAAGTCCGTGGACTAGAGACGTAACTGACTGACATAAGTCTCATAGACAAATACTTTCTTTATGATACGACCAGGTATATAGAAGAAGACGAAACAAAAGAACCTCATATTACAAAAGTGGTGCGTTCTTTTTGACTGAGATCTCAGATCACTTCAGTTAAGGTCATCTGAGATAAAGTGATGTGAGTAAGCACCAAAAAGAACGACATCTCAATTGAAGCGCGCGATCTGTCGATAGATTTAAACTATACGACAGATTCGTATCAGCATCTAATAATGTTAATTAATGTATCCATAATAGGTAACAAAAGAAAAATAGATTATGTGTGTTTATTGTTTATATATCAATGGTTAAAACCTAAGATAACATTGGTTAAAACTACAAATAAACCAAGCAAATCAAATATTTCTTCATCCCCTCCACTTTATTTCCTACTCAACTCCAACTGAAACACCCTTACAACACATTCAGCATCGGTGAAGGGGGAGGAAAAATCTCAGCTCACTTAAAGTGAGTAAAACAAAAAGAACGCTCACATTACTGATGTGAGCTGAGATCTCAGTCAAAAAGAACGTACCTGTAAGGAACCATGAAAGAACTGAAAATTCACAACAATAAATAAAAAAAAACGTTCAAACAAATATAACGTAAATGATTTTTGTTATTTCTTTTGACTTCGCAAATATTAGAGTTTACACAACTTACGGCAGAGATTCACCTAGTTTAATGATAAATGCATGGAGAAAATAATATATTATTTGATTTGTCTATAGATAATTGAAAATTAACTATCTTTCTCCCCAAAATTTGACGAAGATGGGCATTGATCAATATTGGAGTTTACGAACTTGCGATATATCGCCAAAAAATTGCGATATATCGCAGGTGGGACCGAGCTTTAATACATAAAAATATGTATCAAATTTCGTTGAAAACTACCAATTTAAAGAATCGGTTAACTTAGGTCACCAGTGTTGCCATGTCTGGTGATATTTTACCAGGTATGGTGATTTCATAGTCAATTGGTGTAGTGAAAACTTTTTAAAATATCAGGAATATGGTGATTTTTTGACTACAGTAAAATTTTCGCAGTTCGATCTAGAAAATAAGAAATTCTGGAAGTTAGTGGCCCACACAAAAAAGGGAGATGGTCATTCTGCTTTCCCAGAACTTACCAAGTTTGTTCCAGTGTTATCCACTTTTCTACAGCGCTTGTGTGGAAAGAGCGTTAGTGATATTAATTTGAATAAAACAAAATCAGGCAAAAGATTAGGGGTGAACACGTTAAGTGGTCTCTTACACAGTAAACGTTTAATTTATAAATATGGTTAACAATGGGTGTGTTTGGCAGAAAAAAGTGCTTGTTAGAGCTTGCCAGCGCTGAGAAACAGACTATACAGCACTGAACTAAAACCAAATTTAGTTCAGTGCTATACAGTTACTTCACAAGAGCACTGCGATGACACAATCCGAATTTTTGCGTTTGTTTTAAAATCAGTTTTAAGCAATACCATTACCAAAGGATCTTCCACTACATTACTTAATATGTTATTCATATTTGATAGTTTTTTATTATGACGAATACTTTATAAACAAACAAACAAGTTGGGTTAGGTTTCCCGGTTAAAGCCTTACATTATATATACTATAAGGTTAAATCTAACTTAGCGTCCTAGAGGAAAATAGCATTTAGCAGTCGACAGCGCTTACCGCTCAGCGATCACCATTTTGCTTACAAGCGCTTCCTAGCGATTTTTTCTGCCAAACACATGGATTGTTTTAATTTTGACATATCTTCTCAAATGTTAGCAATAGTTGTTTGTTCACAAACTATTTTTCGCGGTTATATTAATTCAAAACACACCATAGCTTGAAAAAGGGGTTACGAACTGCGCGCAGATGCGACAAGCAACGTGCGCTGTGAGATGGCTGACGAACTGAACCTTTTCGGTGTATACAAAACAAATTGGGTGTGTGAAGTTAGCCAGGGAAAACCACTGTGTATACAGAAACATTAAAGCCTTCAGCCAACTCGGGTACCCGAAAGTGAAACTCCAGGAATAAATTCGGCGAGTACCCTTTTCTTCATCAAGTAAATGGTGTGAAAATCGTTAGAAGCTTATCAATGACAAATTTTCAATAACTAAATCAAATTTCTTCGCGGTACAAATAATATATAGTCCACGTTCTGTCTTTTTATCGTCAGCTACTACCGTGAACGATCAATCGTTATTTTCATGCCTCTAGCCATTGTCAACAGTTTTGCAGGATTCAAAATTCGCTGGAAACATGAAATTCCTGGCCTAGTACTTACAAAAGTGATATTTGTTAAAAATTCACTGCTGGGGCAGCAGCATTGATTCTTAATTTTGTAAATATCAACAAGTTTGACATAAAAGAGAAATATTTCGTTAATTTTTTACTTATCATAAATGATTTAAATTTGTTGGCATGAAAAATTTTGTGGATTACACGCCTAGAAAATGTTTTGCAAGTGCTCGTGCTGCTCCACCTCGGCTACGCAATATACAACTCAAACTCGCAAAATATCATTTTCTGGACTAGTGATCCAATAGTTATTTGTATGTCACCTTTGTAAGTACTAGGCCGGGAATTTGATCCTCCCGGCGGATTTTGAATCCTGCAAATCTGTCGATAATGGCTGGCGCCATGAAAAACATAATGTAGATATGTACAAATAATGTTTTGTTATGTTGTTACGGTGTGTTGCGTTTATATTGATTATACAATAGCCATAGACTATTGTAATAACGTACATTTTACGGTTGGTACAATCTTTTTTTGAGTGAATGAAAACGACGAATACTCAGTGTGTATTAGTTTATTACTTTCCAGCTAAGCGCTTTCGGCTATTAAGCCATTATCAAAGCCGTCGTCATTTAAAAAAGTAGTTGTCAAAGCCATCAAGTTGATTAAAAACAATACTCAAGATAGAATCATCGTTATGATTGAGTCTTTGGAATAAAAACATTAAAATACCCTATTGGAAGGGTGTAAAATTATAATTCCAATGACTCAATCATAACGATGATTCTATCTTGAGTATTGTTTTTAATCAACTTGATGGCTTTGACAACTACTTTTTTAAATGACGACGGCTTTGATAATGGCTTAATAGCCGAAAGCGCTTAGCTGGAAAGTAATAAACTAATACACACTGAGTATTCGTCGTTTTCATTCACTCAATTTACATCTAGTGTGTACACCATATCCACAGGCATTTCCAATCTTTTTTTACCTGTTTGTTTTCTATACCTGTTTCGTGAATGTATCTTTAACATATTGTTGGTCCTCCGAACACTCGTAGCTGTCAGACGCTTGAGTCATCAATTCAAAATATATAGGTACATTATCAATAATTTTCAAAAAATATGACATCTGCAAGAGCTGGTAAAAAGCTGACTTTTTAGTTTGCGATCTAGTGATCAATTTTTTTTTAACCCGGCAACACTGTAGGTCAGTGTGAAGTGAAGTGTGATTATTTCATGTTTAACTTAACCTCTTTTTGATTTCTTGACATGCGGTGTTGTTTTCGTTTAATACATTATAAAATAACATCTATTTTGTTTTGACAATTATTGAACCTATAATGATATTTACAAATAACCTTTAATTTGAGTGAAGAACTACTCTAGGAAAAATGGAAGTAAAACAACAATCAGATGTGCACCTAAAAGCGATGCTTAATAACCCCATTTCCTCAAAGTTTACCCCAGCTGTTCCTGTTCCTGACTGGAACATTGCATCACAAATTCCTTCAACATCTGCCAATCCTGTACAAACCACGCAGGTGAGTTACACTTCACAATCTAATTAAATTTTATGTAGGCATTTCACCATTTTTACCGTTTTAGACTCTACAATGTATAAGACAATTATTATATTAAATTCTGTAGAATAATTGCGTGTCTAACAATTTTATTTCACATTCCCAAATGTAGATCTTAATACTCTTTTTTTATAATAAAATCTATATTGATTGATTTGTAATTAACTTGTAGTTACAGGTACCTGTGATAAAACCAAATCCTTGTTTAATAAATGTAGCTATTCAAGCTTCTGCTATTGGCGAGCCGCACACTAATATCACTTTACAGTAAGTACAATTATGTTCATAAAAAGTGCAAAATAAGTTCAAACACCAGGTTATAGACAGAAATTACAAGAATTAGTAAACAGTTAGGTTCGTTTAATATTTAAAAATTTTCAATCCCTGACTTTTATATGCTGTTAAATAATTACTTGTATGTAGACTAAGTTGTGAGTTGCATCCAATCTCTAATTTAATTTTATGTTGTCTTCCAAACTCAATGATAGATAAAATAAGAGTCTCATCTCAATTATTCAAGAATATGCCCAAAAATATTTGGCTACTTGCATTTTTCTTCATATTTGGAACACTATATCTTTTCAATCCATTTATTAGGTTTGGTCTTTATATTATATCATGTAGGGTCGTGGTATGACTTATGGCCACTTTAAGACAATAATCCTTTTATAGGGTCGATTTTTCAATAATATTATACCAGAAAAACAAAACAAAAATTTTACTTGATAGGTTGAAACGTTGAAGTATGTAGTTTTCAACAATATATACATCTGTTATATTAAAAACATTTAGATATATTTTTTTAATTTTTATTTCAAAAGCAACAAATTCCTTACTTTTGGCCATCAGTCCGACATTAGTTGTTTACTTATGGCCACTAATTTTTAAGATAAATGCATATTTGTTTATTAAATTAGATGTACCTAGTTATGTTGTAGGAGGTAGGTATCTACAAATGCCCTAAAACTGACAGGGTATATAAAAACACAACTTTGAAAAAAAATTTAATCTAAAGAAGTAATTTAGCAATTGAAATTTGTTACTTTTCATAGATATTAACACTCCCTGAAAATTTTATAACAAATTGTCTACCTTCTATGAGAGAATGCTTGGGTAACAGTCCTAAAATATCAGATCTAGGAACTGCGGAAATGTCATTTTCAGTGTACTCAAACATAGTTTTTTCCTTCTTTATGTTTTTCAAACTCTGGATTTCTATTTCATTCGCCACACATTGACGTACAGCTGTAACATATTTATAAATAGTTGATCTTTTGCCATGGGCGCTAAATTTAACCAGCGAGACGTTGTTGTCTTTAATTTTTTCCCTCTTCATTTATTCGTTTTCTTTGTGCTCATAATAAGCTACCCATGTATCGGAGGTAACTATGCTGGGTGTATATTCCCTTTTTCTTTTCATGTTTCTTTTTACTTTTTATTGGCTCTGGCCAAGGAAGTAGGTTTTGGAATGCCGGTGCTACATTCCTAGGTGTGGATAAAATATTCGTTTGACGGATTCCAGTTTAGACGTTGTTGTTGTGGGGGTTGATGAAGACGGGCCTTGAACAACTTCAGGTGAATGAACATTTTTAGATGTGGAAGGTACTGGAAATTCATTAGAAGGAGTTGGATTCAAGGAAGGTGTCAAACATTTTCAGAAAGAATCATGTTGTAAATCTGCCTCCCACTCGTCCTGCGTAAGTATGTCTTAATCTTCTTTAGAAGGATTTTGGATATGGGGAATGTCGTTAGTAATTTACGCCAGACTTTGTACAATTCACATGCTGTTTCAGTACCTTCTCAATTTGACCTCTTCTTAAGACAGGCATTCCCTCACGCACGACATTTTTAAAGGAGAATATTGAAACCTCTTTTTCTTGGAAGTCTTCGACATATTAGCTGAAACAGCAAAATTCGTACCTTAGTAACTGTATAACACACTCGCCTTCACAAATATAACTGATGGCCATAAGTAAAATTTTATATTTTACTTTTGGCCACCATATGGCCATAACGCAAGAATCCTTAATTTTTTGTTTCTACTAATGGTCACCTTGACATTTATTTTAGGTTAAATAGAAATTAAGTTGGAAGAAAATAACTTGGGTTTTGATATCTAATTACCTCTGGAACTCCAAATATTCAGAAAAAATCTTAAATTCGACAAGATGTTTACTGATTAGTTCTTAGCAATAAAAATAAGCAAATGCTTGTACATATTTTGCCTTAACTGTTTATTTCACCGCTCACACCAACCTTCGTTTATTACCTGTAAATTTACCCAAATATATTGGAACATGCATATTTACCTTTCTTAACCGCTACACCACTAACCGCTTACATTGTTGCCAAATGCTTAATTTTAGTTCTTAAAGAAACAAGTGGCCATTAGTCGTGCCACGACCCTAATAGGTGTTTTTATAGAAATTGTATTGTTATTCATGGCATAAATGGAATTGGGGGATTTTAAGACTGCCAAAGATACCAAGGTAAAGTATTGACTAGAATTTTAAGACATTTTGGACCTGAGATACAATTGGCAACAGGGGGCATTAAGGCATACTGAGACAATAGTTGTTACAAGCAAACATGATATTCAACAGATTCAGAGTTCAATAGTCTAGTGAATACAAGAAATAGACAACTGTAGGCTGGGAAAGATCCTCAGAACCAATGAATCAAAATTTGAATATAAATGAGAGTTTTCATCTGATGAAGTGAAAGTATCATGACCTCTGGCAGCACTTCAAATACTGCAGATGATATAATGGCTTGGGGCTGCCTTGGTGGTTCCATCCAAATAGAAAAATATTTTAGAGAATAGTGCATTATGGGACAAGTTTAATTGTCATAAATAACCAAGGCAACATTGGAAAAATTAGGCTAGTGCCGAATCTTTATAATTATGTGCAAATAAGTGAAAGTACTATGAAGTTATTTCATGTATTCAAACTTTTATTAAATGCATTTTTATGGGCGTCCAAATATGTTTGAGCTGTAGTGTATTTATATCTATTTTATTGTATGTACATTTAATAAATGTCATGATAGAAGAGTCCAACTTGTCAGTGCAATTTACCTGATACGTTTCAAAAATCCACACTTCTAATACTAATACAATCTTTATTTTTAGAAATTGTGTGTCTACAGTTGACCTCAATACTACACTTGATTTACAAACAATAAATGCTAGAACAAGAAATTCTGAATACAATCCTGCAAGGTTTCATGGAGTGATTATGAGATTACGAGAACCAAGAACTACAGCACTTATTTTTAGATCAGGAAAAATTGTTTGTACAGGAGCTAGGCATGAATACGATGGATTACTTGCTTCAAAAAAATTTGCCAGAATTATACAAAAATTAGGGTTTAATGTAAGTAACTATTATAAGAAAAGAAATTCAAACCTTAAGTGGAGGAACATGTTATAATATGGGGATTTATGTCATTTTCTTTATAATAATTAATTGGTTAAACTATATTATACAACAAGTCATATCATTAGTTCAGCATTATAGTTACTTTGTGCTACGGCTTTTGGGTTTTATACTGAAGGTGATTTGGACCCAGTGGTTAAATAATCAAAAGTTAACCTGTTATACATATTTGGACTACCAGGATGAGTCAGCCCTGAAGAGGAAACTAATCCTACACCAGGGCACCATTCTTGAAAACGACATCCACCCAAAAAACCAAGCCATCCAACACAAAATTCGTTACGAATTTCTATCTCTCTCACCAGGATGAGAAGCTGGATCCCAATATTGAAAATAAGCTTTATATAAAAGGTGAAGCTTGTCATGTTGACTTACACAAACTAACTACACCTTGAAAAATAGAGTTATAATAGCTTATTTTTATTGGTTACCTATTTTTCTTATTTAAAGTATGCCACAGCATGTGTATATCCAACTTTGAAAACATACATGTTTTAAAGTTTCCATGGCAACATCAACAACCCAAGAAAGTGAAGTCTATTCTAAATGTAATTTTTTTAATGATTGCTCAGTAGGTGTGGTTCACGTAAGAGATATATTGCAAAATTTAAAGTTTCGGCTTATCCTTTGATTTGAATACTGTCATAGTCCAGCCAATGTTATAATTTAAAATGCTTATTAGACAATATATTCATTTAATATTATAATTTCAACTAACAATTGTTAAAATGTATTTAATAATTTTATAATTATTAAATACATCTTAAACACACAACACCAGACAATTAACACTACCTTATATCTCGTTTTATTAACAAGAATTAGTAATATAATTTTCAAATAACATATTATTTTCACCATATTTCACTGAACTATAAGCATATTTTGAGATAGCAGTTTTTTCAATCCACAAGCGACAAGGACTGCTTACTATTTAGTTGGTGCGCTAGCATCAATACAGAGTGTAGTGTGTGAGTGGTATTGGTAACAATAAACAAAATATTATTACCTTTCAGAGTCTAGCTCCGCAACATAACTTAAAGGGAATATGCCATTACATTTCTGCACTATATGTTTTGCACGTACTATACCTTGTAAGTACAAATAAAATTACTAACAAATATTTCAAAAGCTTAACTCAAATATTCAACAATCTTAATTTTTTAAATGATTGTGAAAGGTACAGTTGGTATTATTTGAACTATTTATACTTCAGTTTTTTAAGTGGGAAGAAATGCTATTCAAATTAATACTGCTAAATTGCTAATACTCTCTTCAACGTAACCAGTCGCCACAGCAACTTATGTTGATCCTACTTGTCATTGGATTTGATCTATGCATTCGAAATGAATGTTCAGTACATATCTCAGGATTGTCCAAATTAAGATAATGCGTAATTTGCAAGGGCAAGTATTAATACCGACCAGTTGATTCCATGATAACAAAATGTATATACTGATGTCACAGTATAGGTACAAGGAAAAAAAATAGCATAAAGTATTAGTGGATATTGTTAATATCCTCATATACTTTAATATATTAGAAATATATTATTTGTATTAAATTGTGTATATTGAAGCTTTCTTTTTAATCCTATTTTTGAGAATTTGGTATTTTGCTAACATTAATATTGGTAATAAATTGATCATACTTTATCAATAAAAATAGTTGAAAGCTTATAACAGGTTTCAATTTTCTGAATTTTATCAAATATCTATTCTGATCTAAACTACATACCTTAAACTAAAAATAGACTGACTCTTGCTACAGTTCTCAAATGTGCTGTAAAGCAAAAACGTTGATATTACCTTAGCAGTGAAAGACATTCTCTTGAGGTGGTAGCCACTAGGGAAAAAGTTTGACAAAATTGCAAAAATTTGGGATTGCGTGTAGATTTTCAAGGATTGCGAGGGATTTCCAAAGATTGCAGGGAAACATTAACGATTGCAGAGGAATGCGGGAAGATTTACGAGATTGCGGAATTACAGAAGCGATTTCCAGTGCTTGTGAGGGTATTGTAGTGATTGCGGGAGTTTTAAAGACTGTATTAATCAAGGTATTATTAGTTGAGATCACAGAAACTACTTGCCACTTTACATAATTGGATAAAAATAGTAATTACTGTGGGTAAATGGATATAATATTATCAAGAGTTGAAGTGGTTACTTTTATACATAGGCTATTAGGGTAACTGCTGAGCTTGATGAGACACACTTGGATACAGGTAAAACAAACCAGTTTGTCGTATTTGCTTTTCTCCATCTTCTGAGACATCTATTCTTTTCCGAAAATGTTATTTAAACTGAAAACCCCATATAACATCCTACACCTAAATATTAACAATAATAATTGGCATGTATGTCAAGTTAGCCCCCCCACCAGCGAAATTTTGAAAAAAGATAGTACAGGAATTATGTGCTATTTATGGGCTAATTAGTTGCTCTAATTAAACGTTTTGGGCTCCAACCGCTTAGCGGGAATTTCAGCTTAAAATGGGGGGGGCTAGCTTGACGTCAAGCTAGCCCCCTACATATGGAAAGAGATCGCCAATCGAAAAAAACAAATACCTCTGAATTTTGGGCTTTTTTGGGCTCACAGAATACGCAAACAGATTTAAGGAAAAGCAACCGTTTCGGAGAAAATCGATTTTGAAGTTGCCTGACATCAAGTTAAACCCCCCCCCCACTTGCAGAACGAGTGCCGCAATTGAACAAACAGTAACGCCTGAATTTTGGGCTATTTATGGTCTCTCAGAATATGCAAAAACATGTGTAAACAAAATAAATATACAGGTTGTCACTAAAGTGAAATAAATTATTTCATAGACTATAAATACTTTTAGGAATAGCTGAAACACGTCGATTTTTAATAATAAATTCCCATTTTTTGTGTAATTGCCTAAAGACATTACGCAATCGGTCTTGCCATAGTGATGTAAACGAAAAAGTGGTTGACTTGAAAGATGGGTCTTTTTATTTAGCAGGAATTAAATCTTAAAATTATTAGGGAGGCTCCGTACATACGAAGAGAAAGTGGCTATCGAACCAACAGCTACGCCTGAATTTTGGGCTATTTATGGGCTCAGAATATGCAAAAGCAATTAACAAAATAAATATACAGGGAGAAATTGAAAATTTTTTTTAGGTGGAAAATTTCAAAAGCGGAATATTAAAAAAAGGACGATGCTAAAATGTAGTGCTATTTATGGGCTAATTACATGCAATTACAATTTTTCTGCTCCTACCGTTTAGCAGGAATTAAATGTTAAAGTTATGGGGGGAGCTCCCTACATACTATTTATGGGCTCTCAGAATATACAAAAGTAATTAACAAAATAAATATACATGGTGAAAATTTCAATTTTTTTAAAGTTGAAAAATTTCAAAAGCGAAATTTTAAAAAAAGACGGTACTAAAAGGTAGTGCTATTTATGGGCTAATTAGTTGCTCTAATTACAATGTTTGTGCTCCAACCGTTTAGCAGGAATTAAATGTTTAAGTTATGGAGGGAGCTCCCTACATACTATTTATGGGCTCTTAGAATATACAAAAACAATTAACAAAATTGAAACGAGAGAAGTTGAAGATTGGCGTAGCCTTGGAACAACAAAGAACCAATCGAAAGGCAGGTATATGCAAAAAAATAACATTAGAAATGAATTTTTGGATGAAACCAATAATATCTGCAAGATTCCAATCTTTTAAAAACGGCAATAATATATTGTTGAAAGCAGTAGAGATAAATGATGTAATATATTCATTTACCAGATGGAATTCCTTTGTATATTCTGAAAAGGTGTGTTTATTCTTTAAGTAAACCATTAGAAATTTTATTCAATTTGTCACTCAAAAATCAAATATTTCCTACTACCTGGCGAAATAGTTATGTAACGCCTATTTTCAAAAACGGTTCTAAGGGAGAAATCAGAAACTATAGACCAATAAGCAAACTTTCTGCCATACCAAAATTATTGGAACAAATCTTGGCCAGTCATATTTCTTTTTATTGTAAAAATTTAATAATTGAACAACAACACGGTTTTGTAGGTGGTCGATCAACGGCAACTAACTTATTATTATATCAATCCGATATTGTCAGTGCACTAGAACAATATAATCAAATTGACTCGGTCTATACTGACTTCAGTAAAGCTTTTGATAAAGTGAACCACAACTTATTAATCAACAAGTTGTCTGCCGCTGGCTTTCCGTCATGGTTGACAAACTGGTTACATAGCTATCTTTATAATAGACATCAGTTAGTTAAAATTAAGAATTTTGTTTCCAATTCTCTCCTTGTCACATCAGGAGTTCCACAGGGATCGCACTTGGGTCCCCTGTTGTTTAACATTTTTATCAATGACATAGGAACTATTTTTAAAAATTGTAAATTTATTCTTTTTGCTGATGACTTAAAATTATATACTAACATCTCAAAACCAACTGATTGTAACAAACTACAAGAAGATCTTAATTCCTTGATAAACTGGTCAGAATCAAATGGAATGTTGTTGAATCCTGATAAATGCCAATGTATTACTTTTAGTAGAGCAAATCCTATAATTCAAAACGACTATCATATTGATAATAAGATCATAAAAAGAGTATCGGTTGTTAAGGACCTTGGAGTATTATATGATGAAAAACTTACATTTGTTCAGCATATAAATTCAACTGTAAGCAGCAGCTCCCGAAAACTAGGTTTTGTTCTTAGAAATACACGGGAATTTTCAATTCTTTCAACAAAAACATTATACATGTCACTCATATATTCTTGTCTCCAATATGCCTCTCCTGTCTGGAGCCCTCATTATCAAGTTCATATCCATCATCTTGAGCATATACAAAACAAGTTTTTGAGAGGTGTTGCCTATAAAATGGGCTTATACCAGGGTACATACAATTATTCCCAAATCTTAGAGCATATATCAATTCATACCTTAGAAACTAGCAGAAATCGATCTGATTTGATTTTATTATACAAATTAATTCATGGCGTAATATCATGTCCAGAATTGTTGGCACAAATTAATTTTAGATTCAATAGAATAACAACACGTAATTCTGAACTTTTCAGCATTCCTTTTCACCATACTAATTATGGCTACAACAGCAGTATATCTCGTATAATGAGACTGGGTAATCTACTTAACACAAACGATGTATGTGTAACTGGTGTGAACTTGTGTATCTTTAAAAATTCACTTAATGAAGTGGTTACTCTGTGATATCTCGTGATATGTATTATTATCTTCTTATATTGTTTATTGTCTATATATATTGTAAAGAGGGGTTTGCCCGTTTATAAATAAATAAATACTTGTGCATTTGATAGCAGATTACAAGTGTTTATCGCTCGGTACTTTGACAATAGTAATATCAAAGAGCTTATTAAAAACGCCAAAACTTACAAGTTTTTAAAATTAGTTTCTGACATGGCAACTCGTGGTGTAAAAAATTATACATATAGACTTCGAGCTACAATATTGAAAGATATATTTTCACCTAATTTTAAAACGTTAAAGGATGAAAGCATTCTGATCCAATGCGAAGTAACAATTGCCTTTTTATGTAGAAATATTTTCCAAGAGTATCCATCTTTCAAAGAAGTATCGACCTGTACAATGAATTGTCCACCAACGACAAAGATGTTACCTTTGGTTCAAGTAGACGTGGCGTTATTATTGGACAATAATTTTGCAGAAATTGAAAGCAATATCACAATTCAAGGAGAACGGGATTGTTGCCAGGCAGGATGTATTAGAATTGAGAGTACAAAAATAACATATACAAAACAATTTATTTTTGTTGAAATA
The DNA here is from genome assembly GCA_963921935.1 of Galeruca laticollis. Taxonomy (NCBI): domain Eukaryota; kingdom Metazoa; phylum Arthropoda; class Insecta; order Coleoptera; family Chrysomelidae; genus Galeruca; species Galeruca laticollis. The sequence goes on along the minus strand of OY998179.1, from coordinate 49,884,716 downwards.
TATTCCACGTTGGGTGACGAAGAAGGGTACAGCATTAAGCTGCAAGAAATACCAACAACCATCAAATTTTCATTTACAAATGAGGAATACACACTTTCTGGGATTATCCATTTTACACCACCACCGACACATACCAGAAAATCAGCACATTTCTGCCTTGGCCATTATACTGTAATCAGTCACTGATATGGTAACCGAATTAAATGTATGGATAAATATTGACGTTTGTCCACACTTAATTATATATAGAATGTGCATCCGTTTTCAAAAAATGTGTGTTTATTGAAATCGAATATTCACGATTATCGCGATGTCGAAGTCTCTTTTCCACGATGCTGATTGCCTAATTAGATGCAGCAAGTCTGTCTTGCCTACTTCCGTAAACTTTAAACTCTTCATATTGAAACATATGATACTAAAATTCAAATATTTTACATTTTCTTTTTGACGTTTACTATTTTTTGAATATTTTCAGTTTACATTTTGCATGTTCTTTTTCACGTGTCCTTTTTTGGAATATTTTCAGTTTATATTTCTTTCTTTTCCAACCATTCTCAAAGACATTTACTTCTACATCTACTATTTAAAAAGAATAGAATTAAAGCTATGAAATATAAAAACAATACTTAAATTATGGATCGTTATAGAATATAGATAAAATAGTTAAGGTATTGTTCTAATTTAACCCCTTTTACTTAGGCTAATTAGAGGGAATGTAGGTTATCTGGTTTTGCGAAGGACCACTACGGCCGTTTGTCACTGAAGTAACGATGAACCGTAGAATGAAATTAAAACACTGATATCATGTTATGATTTATATTGTCATGAAGTTATAAGTTATTTACTGTTGCGTCGACAATTAAGAATTCACTTGACTTTTACGCGGTGACTGAAGGTAGTTTGCACATATTATTAAGATTTATGAGATGATTACGGTTTAAGAACACATGTTTGTTCCCGCTATGAACATGCCGGGTGCTCTTCTAAAATGAGTACCTTTGTGTGCCCCGGTTGATGATGAAAACAGTGTGTCTGAGAAGTGTGAAAGCTATCTGGGAAGTGAGTAAAACTGAGGCTATTTTCGTATTTATATGTTTGATGACGTAGGATCGAGGAATGAGTAAACTATTAGAAACTAGCCAATGGGATAAAAGTATTTTAAAATGTAACGTTCGAACAACAAGTGAATGTTGCAATTATGAAGATGTTTTTTGTGGGGTTTTCAACGGTTTCGTAGATACAGATAACAGAGTTTGGAAGAGAGTTTTTATGAAGAGATAAGATGTCGGGGACTTTGATATGTTCAGTAGAATTTCAGAAAGATATTTATCTGTTTTTCTTAGGTGTTAGTAAATTTAAATGACTTTTTTAGTGAAGTAACGAAATATTAACTGTTGAAAATAAGGATACATTTAGTTATATGTTTTGAGCATAATATTCGATTTGTAGTATACAGGGGAAATTGAAATAGAATCACGGGAGAATTTGGTAATTAAAACCCAAATTCGAACTTATTGGGGGCGCGGGAAGAATGGAAGAGAGGTGAGAGATGGCTGCTCTCAGACATCGAATGCTGATGTTAATGAAAGGGTATGGAGCGTGAGTGTGTATACAGTATTGATGCAGGATTGTGAATGAAAGTGAATAATTGTGAGAGTAACTATGTAAATATGTGTATAGGGGTTGTAAAGTAACCTAATGTCGGTGTCAGAGTGTTGTAAGGACTCTAACGTCATGAATGTAATGAATTAATAAGATTTGAGGTTAGAGTGTTGTAAGGACTCTAACGTCATGGATGTAACGAATGAATAAGATTTGAGGTTGGAGTGTTGTAAGGACTCTAACATCATGAATGTAACGAATGAATAAGAGTTGAGGTTAGAGTGTTGTAAGGACTCTAACGTCATGAATGTAACAATGAACAAGAGGCCTAGATGCATTCTAGTTCTTGTTTGGTAAGGGCACGAATGTAAGCAATATACTCTAGAAATGGACTAGAGTTGTAAACGATAAGAGTGTAAGCAATATACTCTAGAAATGGACTAGAGTTGTAAACGATAAGAATGTAAGCAATATACTCCAGAAATGGACTAGAGTTGTAAACGATAAGAAGATAAGCAATATACTCTAGAAATGGATTAGAGTTGTAAACGATAAGAATGTAAGCAATATACTCTAGAAATGGACTAGAGTTGTAGACGATAAGAAGGTAAGCAATATACGCCAGAAATGGACTAGAGTTGTAAACGATAAGAGTGTAAGCAATATACTCTAGAAATGGACTAGAGTTGTAAACGATAAGAAGGTAAGCAATATACTCTAGAAATGGACTAGAGTTGTAAACGATAAGAGTGTAAGCAATATACTCTAGAAATGGACTAGAGTTGTAAACGATAAGAGTGTAAGCAATATACTCCAGAAATGGACTAGAGTTGTAAACGATAAGAGCGTGAGCAATATACTCTAGAAATGGACTAGAGTTGTAAACGATAAGAAGGTAAGCAATATACTCCAGAAATGGACTAGAGTTGTAAACGATAAGAAGGTAAGCAATATACTCCAGAAATGGACTAGAGTTGTAAACGATAAGAAGATAAGCAATATACTCTAGAAATGGACTAGAGTTGTAAACGATAAGAAGATAATAATACCTTTGTCCAGGTATTCACATAAAAGAATAATACCTTTGTCCAGGTATTCACATAAAAGAATAATACCTTTGTCCAGGTATTCACATGAAAGAATAATACCTTTGTCCAGGTATTCACATAAAGAATAATACCTTTGTCCAGGTATTCACATAAAAGAATAATACCTTTGTCCAGGTATTCACATGAAAGAATAATACCTTTGTCCAGGTATTCACATAAAAGAATAATACCTTTATCCAGGTATTCACATAAAAGAATAATACCTTTGTCCAGGTATTCACATAAAAGAATAATACCTTTGTCCAGGTATTCACATGATAGACTAAGTAAATGAAGTAAAAAACGAGAATGTTTACGTCGATTCTAGTTCGACAAGTGTGGTACCAGTTTGTTTTACGAGTAACGGTCCAGGAACCTCGGACTTTCCAGTGTTTAATGAGATAATGAGAGAAATGTAAGAGAATGTTTAAGTCGATTCTATTTCGACAAGTGTGGTACCAGTTTGTTTTACGAGTAACGGTCCAGGAACCTCGGACTTCCCAGTGTTTAATGAGATAATGAGAGCAAAGAAAGAGGACGTGTAAGTCGATTCTAGTTCCACAAGTGTGGTACCAGTTTGTTTTACGAGTAACGGTCCGAGAACCTCGGACTTCCCAGTGTTTAATGAGATAATGAGAGCAAAGAAAGAGGACGTGTAAGTTGATTCTAGTTCGACAAGTGTGGTACCAGTTTGTTTTACGAGTAACGGTCCAGGAACCTCGGACTTCCCAGTGTTTAATGAGATAATGAGAGAAACGAAAGAGAATGTTTAAGTCGATTCTATTTCGACAAGTGTGGTACCAGTTTGTTTTACGAGTAACGGTCCAGGAACCTCGGACTTCCCAGTGTTTAATGAGAGAAACGAAAGAGAATGTTTAAGTCGATTCTATTTCGACAAGTGTGGTACCAGTTTGTTTTACGAGTAACGGTCCCGGAACCTCGGACTTCCCAGTGTTTAATGAGATAATGAGAGAAATGTAAGAGAATGTTTAAGTCGATTCTATTTCGACAAGTGTGGTACCAGTTTGTTTTACGAGTAACGGTCCAGGAACCTCGGACTTCCCAGTGTTTAATGAGATAATGAGAGAAATGTAAGAGAGTATGCTCATGAGACTAGAGCAAGTACGAATGCGTGCAACAACAAGTGAGTAAGAGTAAGTATGAATGAATGTGGATGCAAATGTAAATACGAGTATGTACGAATAAGTGTAAAAGTATTATGAATGTGTGCTTTGAGTGCCAATATGAGTATGAGTATCATTAAGGTGCAATTGTATGCTAGTGCAAGTAATAATGTAAGTGTGAGTTAGCATAAAAGTAAATGTAAGGTAGTGACCACGAGTGTTTAAGTATGATGAGAGAGTGTTTTCTAACTCTTTTGAGATTGTTTTTGTATATGTTTTTATGATTATAGATGTTTGTGTTAAGGGGACCCGACTCTTTTGCGGGTAAGAATGAGTTTTTAAAATGTTTCAATTAATGTAAAGGAGTTATTTCTGTTCTCGTCAAGAAAAGGAGGGTAAGATATGTATATAATGTTTTTGTCAAGTTGTGTTAAATTCAAAGTGTCGTCAATGTGATTGTTTAAGTAACATATGAGTAAGGGGGGATGCCGTTTTCTTCTAAACGTCACCCAAGTGTTTATATTATCCAAGTGTCATCTTCTTCAACCATGCATCTTCTTCAACCATGCATCTTCTTTTTCAACCAAGTTTCTTCATCTTTTCAACCAAGTATCTTCTTTTTCAACCAAGTATCTTCATCTTTAACCAAGTATCTTCATCTTTTCAACCAAGTATCTTCATTTTCAACCAAGTTTCTTCATCTTTTCAACCAAGTATCTTCATCTTTTCAACCAAGTATCTTCATATTTTCAACCAAGTATATTCTTCATATTTTCAACCAAGTATATTCTTCTTCATTTCAATACCTTTATCCAGGTATTCACATAAGAGTAATGTTCATGTCAAAGTGTCTAAGCTTTTTTTTGTTAATCGTCCAGGGTTTTAAGTGTTAAAGTATTTGTTTCTCAATGTTCAAGTATAAGTTTAAGTTTTTCACATAGTTTCAAGTATATAAGTATCACTGTCCTCTTCCAGAGGACTAAAGGATTGTTTTCTTGACGAGAAAGAGTTTAAGTAATGCATGAGTGCTATCCTGAAAGAGCGTTGAGTATGAAAGTGAATCGTTTATTCGAGTGTAAGTGTTGGTTTGAAATTTATTTATTTATGAGTTAAGAGTGTTTTGTGAATTAAGAATGTTTTTGCGGGTAAGTTGTGATTTGAAAGTGGTGTGGTCACACCAAAGAATGCGTATAATGAGTATGAGAGAGGTTATCCGTAAGGTATTGTGAATGAGTTGTGTCCAGAACAGTACATTTTTTGACGATAATATTCTGGAGATTTGCATTGATGGTGAATGGTTAGGGTTTGGGATCTTGGGTTAACAAGTTTTCCAAGACTGTACATTTTTTTTTCAAGAAATCAAAAAAAGTATCACTAGCAATTAAATTTTGATCAGTCTCTTTTTCTTCAAGAGATTTTTTTTGTATTATAATCTAACTTTGTTTTTAATATGTGAACGATTAGTGCATCAAATACTCTTCCTTATTGATATTTAAATTTAACAATGACTTTACGATAGATCTAGCTTCGGACGTGAATGTTCTTAATTGTTGGGCAGTACATTTTGAAATGTTATTACAGGCTGTCAAACGGTTAAAATGGGCAGTAACAATCTGCCGTGTATTATTATATTTAACATGAAATGTAAATTAATGGCTATGTTTGAACAATGCTTATTTTGTATCAGCGTAATATATTTGTTTTATATTTTTGCTACCAGCCGTGCCTGTTCAGTTTTCTACGGCTCGTTGCAAGTTAAAATGACACTGTAATTGTACCTGGTTTTCTCACACAACAATACCGACTAGTGTTATTATGGTTCCATAACAATCTTAATATGTAATTATTTTAGACACACTTTGTCAATTAGCGTTATTATAATCAAACACATCCAGGTGTAGTTATTTAAATCCCAATGTCTCATGTAAATTTCAAAAGTTCAATAATCAAATACAGAGTATGAATGTATGTTTTATAAGAAATGTCAACGATGTTATTGTAATTAATCAATATTCAGGTGTAATTATTTAAGTCACGCTGTATAATATAAATATAAATGTTTATGTTGCATGAAAAATATATCAAAACTTTTATTATAAATCCAAATTAATATTAAGGTGAACTTATTTAAATCACACTGTATAATATAAATGTTTATGTTGCATGAAAAATATATCAAAACTTTTATTATAAATCCAAATTAATATTAAGGTGAACTTATTTAAATCACTCTGTATAATATAAATGTTTATATTGCATAAAAAATATCAGACTTTTATTATAAATCCAAATTAATATTAAGGTGAAATTATTTAAACCACACTGTATACTATTTTATTTTACGCCAACAATGTCAAAGAATGTTATAAATCCAAATTAATATTAAGGTGAAACCATTTAAATCACCCTATATACTATGTTTACAAAATCTACGTTAGTTGATAAGCAAATATACAAAATCCTTTATTATCAATAAATACCTTATCTAATGAATGTTTCTGCTGTCGAAATTCTCGAAGAGTTCTCGGGAACGCTGAGGGTCTATATTTTCTGGACTCCAAGGGCTGTTTCACTGCTCTCTCCTGGTTGCTAGGACTGCTTTACTTTCTTCTGGTTCTATCCGGTCTCGACAGGACCATGTTCTAATTTAACCCCTTTTACTTAGGCTAATTAGAGGGAATGTAGGTTATCTGGTTTTGCGAAGGACCACTACGGCCGTTTGTCACTGAAGTAACGATGAACCGTAGAATGAAATTAAAACACTGATATCACGTTATGATTTATATTGTCATGAAGTTATAAGTTATTTACTGTTGCGTCGACAATTAAGAATTCCCTTGACTTTTACGCGGTGACTGAAGGTAGTTTGCACATATTAAGATTTATGAGATGATTACGGTTTAAGAACACATGTTTGTTCCCGCTATGAACATGCCGGGTGCTCTTCTAAAATGAGTACCTTTGTGTTCCCCGGTTGATGATGAAAAGAGTGTGTCTGAGAAGTGTGAAAGCTATCTGGGAAGTGAGTAAAACTGAGGCTATTTTCGTATTTATATGTTTGATGACGTAGGATCGAGGAATGAGTAAACTATTAGAAACTAGCCAATGGGATAAAAGTATTTTAAAATGTAACGTTCGAACAACAAGTGAATGTTGCAATTATGAAGATGTTTTTGTGGGGTTTTCAAGGTTTCGTAGATACAGATAACAGAGTTTGGAAGAGAGTTTTTATGAAGAGATAAGATGTCGGGGACTTTGATATGTTCAGTAGAATTTCAGAAAGATATTTATCTGTTTTTCTTAGGTGTTAGTAAATTTAAATGACTTTTTTAGTGAAGTAACGAAATATTAACTGTTGAAAATAAGGATATATTTAGTTATATGTTTTGAGCATAATATTCGATTTGTAGTATACAGGGGAAATTGAAATAGAATCACGGGAGAATTTGGTAATTAAAACCCAAATTCGAACAGGTATGATACCCAGTATTAATAAAAGTACTTCAAAATAATCTTAATATCCAAACACTACAATCTCACAATAACATTGTATAATACCTTAGTTACAATATACAGGGTGTGTAAGGGTGTTACGTTTTGATACATATTACAACTTGGTTTTTGATATACAGGGAGTTGAAGTTTTAAAAATAGATTTATTATTAAAAGAAATGAAATACGATAAATATAGTAATAAAGTTTTAAATTAGATGCCTAGTGCTTCCCATAGAAATTATATAGACCCAAAAAAAGGGAATTTAAAAATAAAAATCGGCTAGCTGCAGCAGCTTTTCTTCAATATTTATAGTTTAGGAAAAAACGAATTAATATCTTTCACACTTTATAGGGACATTTGGAAATTTTACAACTTTAAAAAAATATAAATTTCCACCCTGTATAATGCTATTGCATATTCTGAGAGCCCATAAATAGCCCAAAATGCAGGCGTTGGTTGCTGTTGGTTCGATTGCCAAGCTCTTTCCGTATGTAGGAAGCCTCCCCCCATAATTTTAAGATTTAATTCCTGCTATACGGTTGTAGCCCAAATATTGTAATTAGAACAATTAATTAGCCCATAAAAAGCACTTACCTTTTAGTACCGTCCTTTTTTAAAATTTCGCTTTTGAAATTTTTCAACTTTAAAAAAATTGAAATTTTCACCATGTATATTTATTTTGTTAATTACTTTTGTATATTCTGAGAGCCCATAAATAGTATGTAGGGAGCTCCCCCCATAACTTTAACATTTAATTCCTGCTAAACGGTAGGAGCACAAAAATTGTAATTAGAGCATGATATTAGCCCATAAATAGCACTACATTTTAGTATCGTCCTTTTTTTAATATTCCGCTTTTGAAATTTTCCACCTAAAAAAAAATTTTCAATTTCTCCCTGTATATTTATTTTGTTAATTGCTTTTGCATATTCTGAGAGCTCATAAATAGCCCAAAATTCAGGCGTAGCTGTTGGTTCGATTGCCACGTTCTTTTCGTATGTAGGGAGCCTCCCTCATAATTTTAAGATTTAATTCCTGCTAAATAAAGAGTCCCATCTTTCAAGTCAACCGATTTTCGTTTACATCACTATGGCTAGACTGATTGCGTAACGTCTCTACAAAAAATGGGAATATAATATTAAAAATTGACGTGTTTCAGCTATTCCTAAAAGTATTTATATTCTTAGAAATAATTTATTTCACACTTTAGTGACAACCTGTATATTTATTTTGTTTAAAAATGTTTTTGCATATTCTGAGAGCCCATAAATCGCCCAAAATTCAGGCGTTGCTGTTTGTTCAATTGCGGCACTCGTTCTGTGTGTTGGGGGGCTAACTTGATGTCAAGCAACTTTAAAATCGATTTTCTTCGAAAAGGTTGCTTTTTTCTTAGATCTGAGAGCCCAAAAAATCCCAAAATTCAGAGGTATTTGTATTTTCGATTGGCGATCTCTTTCCGTATGTAGGGGGCTAGCTTGACGTCAAGCTAAACGGTTGGAGTCCAAAAATTTTAATTAGAGCAACTAATTAGCCCATAAATAGCACATAATTCTTGTACTGTCTTTTTTCAAAATTTCGCTGGTGGGGGGACTAACTTGACATACATATACTTGGCAGCTACACAATATCTAGATAATAATACGCCTTTCATAGTCATAGGTAAACAAGCTAAAGCAGCAACAACAAACTTAAAACTTACTACACAAAGAAAAATTAAGGACAATAAATATTCTATAAAAATATAAGCACAACAAACATACAAAAAAAACGAAAGATATAATAAAATTAATACAGACATAAAATTAGTAGGTATAGGTAGTTCATCTCAATGTTCAGTGGTTTATAAAACATATAGATAATATTTTATGCATTTTCCTGCTATTACATTTATATATACAAGGTGATTGATGATTGATAACACTGGGTTGTGTCTCATATTTTGACATTCTCAGACGGCTTAAAGAATAGAGATAAATAAGCGCTTTCAGCCATTAAGCCATTGTCAAAGCTGTCCTATAAAATTAGAATAGTTGTAAAAATTGAAAGAACAATTAAGAAAAGTTGAACCCTCACCAATAAAAAAGTATTGGCAAAAAAGATCACACTCTACAACTGCTACCTACAATCAAATCAATTGTTGAGGATATAAATAAACAAGGGAAGAGGATTTTAAAGAAATAAACTCCTAAAAATCCAGAAATACATTAGTGACAACCTGTATATTTATTTTGTTTAAAAATGTTTTTGCATATTCTGAGAGCCCATAAATCGCCCAAAATTCAGGCGTTGCTGTTTGTTCAATTGCGGCACTCGTTCTGTGTGTTGGGGGGCTAACTTGATGTCAAGCAACTTTAAAATCGATTTTCTTCGAAACTGTTGCTTTTTTCTTAGATCTGTTTGTTTATTCTGAGAGCCCAAAAAATCCCAAAATTCAGAGGTATTTGTATTTTCGATTGGCGATCTCTTTCCGTATGTAGGGGGCTAGCTTGACGTCAAGCTAGCCCCCGCCCCCCATTTTAAGCTGAAATTCCCGCTAAACGGTTGGAGTCCAAAAATTTTAATTAGAGCAACTAATTAGCCCATTAATAGCACATAATTCTTGTACTGTCTTTTTTCAAAATTTCGCTGGTGGGGGGGCTAACTTGACATACATATACTTGGCAGCTACACAATATCTAGATACGCCTTTCATAGTCATAGGTAAACAAGCTAAAGCAGCAACAACAAACTTAAAACTTACTACACAAAGAAAAATTAAGGACAATAAATATTCTATAAAAATATAAGCACAACAAACATACAAAAAAACGAAAGATATAATTTAATTAATACAGACATAAAATTAGTAGGTATAGGTAAAGTTCATCTCAATGTTCAGTGGTTTTTAAAACATATAGATAATATTTTATGCATTTTCCTGCTATTACATTTATATATAAAAGGTGATTGATGATTGATAACACTGGGTTGTGTCTCATATTTTGACATTCTCAGACGGCTTAAAGAATAGAGATAAATAAGCGCTTTCAGCCATTGTCAAAGCTGTCCTATAAAATTAGAATAGTTGTAAAAATTGAAAGAACAATTAAGAAAAGTTGAACTTACACCAATAAAAAAGCATTGTCAAAAAAGATCACACTCTACAACTGCTACCTACAATCAAATCAATTGTTGAGGATATAAATAAACAAGGGAAAAGGATTTTAAAGAAATAAACTCCTAAAAATCCAGAAATACATTACAAGATAATTAATAATATAGTAATTATTTACAATAATTTCTAATACTAGTAAGTAAAAATTGGAATAATTTAGTTATAGTACACCAAGATAGCTGTAGAAATTATTTAAAGAAAATTAGAGATAAAACTTCGAACTTTAAATTGTAATATTAAATATATATTAAAATACCTACATCGATATTTGAAGAGATTAATACCACTATATTAGAAACAATAAGCAAACAGGTGAAAAATGCTGTAAGAATGAATTATTGAATTCATTTTGCAAGTAAGGTACTACCCTCTTAGTTCAATGGTGAAGCGGGTAAGCTATAATCATTTTTAGATTCATTAGATTTATTACAATTAAATGCAACAGGGAATGAAGAGAACGCAGTGCTATTAATCAAAACTAGATTAATCGGCAAGGCAAGAGGTTTAATAACTACGGAAAATTCGATTACAGAAATTAGGAACAAACTTAATAAGATGAGATAACCAAAGTCTTCTCTTGACTAAGTTGAACAAAGTACGTTAAAATGGTAAAGATGTAACAAGTTATGCAACGGAAGTAGACAAATTGGCATAGAAATTACAGGCAGCATATGTGTCGGAAGGTATGCCAGCGAACCTAGCGGAAAAATACACAAGAGAAGCGACAGTTGAAGCAGTAACAATGAACGCCACGGCGGATTCTACCAAAACGATTATAGTAGCTGGAAATTTCGATACTACGCAAGAAGTGCTATCTAAATTGGTGTCAGTTGAAGGCATAGTAGCCAACAACAAATATTACACTTCAAGAACAGTAAAAATTTCTTTAGAAAACCAGGATTCAATTATAGGAACAATCAAAGAAGAGGGAACAATGGCAGAATTTACAATGGCAACCCTCAAGGAAGAACATTTAGACAGTACAACCACGGAAATGGATATGTAGATTACCACAATAAAGATTGAAAATTGAACAGGAATAGTAATTACAATAATAATAACGTAAGAATATGTGAGATAGAAAATGAGGAGATGAGAGTGAATCAAAAGTAATTGTGGTTTTAACTAATATATGCATGATGAATCCACAATTTCAGATACCTAATGAATATATAATTTAGATTTAACACTTTCTAACTTTGTCAAAGTTCAGACAAACATATGTGATAACATTTATAATTTTATATTGGATACAGGAGCCGACATTTCTTTGATTAAAATTTCTAAAAAAAATTTTCACATCATTTAATTCAAACTAACGGTTTAGCTAAAACTTTAGGTAAAATAAACATTATCATTTATATTAATAAAATAACATTAAATAATTGCTTTCATGTAGTGGAAGAAAATTTTCCTGTACCAACTAATGGAATTGTAGGTAAAGATTTCATGAGTAAATATAATTGTATATTAGATTATTCGTAATTAGAATTACACATGAATTGCAAGTCTAGAAATCAAGTAACAATTCATATTTTCCGTAACCCGGAGTATGATACGTTAGCAATACCACCTAGATGTGAGGTGTACAGATTAGTAGACAATTTTAAGAATTTGAGAAAAGATAAAGTAGTGGAACAACAGGAACTAGCGCCGGGAGTATTTATAGCCAGGTCAATCATATCAAGAGAAACCCATATATGTTAGAATTTTAAATACGAATTATGAGAGTATTTCAATAAAAACTAAAGATATTGAAAACTTGGACTTATATTTGTTTGATGTATATACAATCATGAATGATAGCAAGAACAGAATGAAAGAACTGAGAGAGTCATTAAATTTAGAAGTACCGGAATATGTGAGAAATTATTTAATAAATTTGTGTGAAAATTATGCAGCCATATTTGCTTTGAAAAATGGGATTTTAACTCACAATAATTTTTAAGAGCAAAAGTTATTGGTAAGAGATAATACACCAGTATATAAAAAAATTATCGCACTCCACACTCACGAGCATCTGAGCTTAACAGTCAAGTTGATAAACTTCTAACCCAAGGAATCATAGAACCTTCAATTTCGGATTATAATTGCCCAGTGTTGCTTGTTCCGAAAAAATCAACAAGTCACGAAAAAGCATGGAGGCTTTGTATCGATTTTAGGGAACTAAATAAGAAAATAGTCACAAATAAATTTCCGTTACTCCAAATAGACTCAATTTTGGATCAGTTAGGCAGATCAAAATGGTTTTCAGTTTGGGACCTTATGTCAGGTTTTCATCAGATACATTTAGAACAATCTTCTAGAAAGTACACTTCTTTCAGTACAGGAAAAGTAAAACGCATAGTTTCTCTGTTAATACAACTAAGAACACCCCAAAAACTCACCAAAATAAAGAAAAGACAGTTTTGAAATGAAACAGAAACTTTATATTGTTGGAACATTATATAAAAAAAAATGAAATTAACATTTCCAAAAAAAAATTACAAGTGTCCCAAACCTCCCCCTGTGAGGGATGTTTGAGCCAGGCAGGCGGTGAATAATTCATACCGTACCTTTTATCATAATTTCACGAAAATTCACTCTTGGAAATATGTAGAATGGTGGGATAGTTTGGCCAATAGCATTTGTACTGCAGCACATCGTTACTAGAGTCCCCCGCTTATCGGAAGTTATTTGAACTACTTGCTTGGATACCTTCTGAGTCAATACTTTTTTAGGTTTATGGTTCAGGTCTAATATTTTTATCATCCAAAACAATCTTCAAATTTTGATAAAATGCATCAACATTATTTTTGTTGAAACTGGTGGATCTGCTAAGGCTAGTTGCCTCTGGATTTCTCAAAGATATGTTGCTATTGCGAGAATAAAACCCTCGTAACCAATCCTTAGTGGCACTTTCCCCAGTATCCCACGCTTTCGGATAATGATATGCAAGCTTAAGTGCCGCATTACGATCTAGACCATAGTGTTCTTCGTCTTTCGAGAAAACTTGTTTGCTTGAATCCTTTGTGGAATAGTCACTCCTTTTAAAAGTATTATTTTTTGAAAGACGTAGCAATGTGCTTTTCGGAATACCATACTTCTTAGCTGTAGGCCTTACACCTTTTCCTTGTCTAACCTCATTGATTGCTTCATCAATCAGATTCTGAGGTAATATTTCTCTATTACTCTTCTGTTTATATGTATGAGGCATGATTCAAACTCTGAAAAAATATATAATTTTTAATTAACACGGACCCAAACCTCCCTCATATACACCATATTTAATAAAAATCCGAATTAAAAAGTTGAGGTTAGATTTTAAGAAATCTAAATACGTCTATGATTACTCTATTTAAGACATAATATCGTAGCTCCACTATATTTTTTAAAATCTGATTATATTTTGTTAGACTTAAAAAAAGTAATCTATAATAAAATCTTACTAGAATATGACAAAAACATAAATTATATCCTGCAGCACCAAGTCACAGTAACGATCTAAATGTTTGGTCACGCACGTGGTATTACACTAGAAGGTCAACTACACGACACGGTTTGGTTATACTAAAAGCAATTTAAGGCGGCAAATTTGAACATGTCCCAAACCAAACCCGTCCCAAACCTCCCGCCTCTCCCCTACTTTAGGGCCAGCTGTTAAAGTTCGAAAATATGGCAGTATTATATTTATAAACCAATCCTCAAAAATATTTCCATCGAACCAGCCCGAATGGGAACGATTGAATCTAGCCCCAGGTGGCCCATTTTCCGCCCACGTGGACCAAAGATGGTCGGCTTTATAAACTATATAGACGGGGAGTAAGGATCCTGAGGCTGCACAAGCGAACATAACTGAGGTTGCGGCTTTTGAGGAATCGATTATTTTCTCTGCTCTTTTATACGTTGTTACATAAAAAAAAGAATAAGCAAGTAAAGTTAGGTAAGAGGGTGCGACTTTAATTGCCTAAATTTTTCTCTCAGGGTAAGGGTACGGATCGCTTATTTAAGGTTACCAATGAAACTCCGTAATAGTTTGGTTACATTTTAATTTCTCCCTTTGTAATTATTAATTATTAGCACCACTCGCGCGCAATACAAGAAAGAGCGCTTAACTTTGTTTTAGGCCACTAGTGGCTGAATAGCGTGTTCTGGAACAGGCAGTACAGTTTAATCAAACCGCTAAGAAGAGGCGTCGTGATAGATCTATGAGGTTACAAATTCGAATTGTTTTTAGAACAGTATTTTTTTATATAGAATGAAGAACAGGTATGCAGGTGTAAGACTATAACAAAGTGGCGTGGCAGAATTGCCCCAATTACTATTCTATATGCAGAATATCTACCGCAGAGTATACTTTGCGTTTACAACCACAGTTTACCATGCAACAATGAATAATCGTTTTCAGGGTGAGGTACGAAGTCCCTATAATAAGAAGCCTATATACCAAAGAGTTCTTCAAAGTAAAAAAAAATTAATATAAACTGTGAGTTCAGAGTTTAATTTTAAATGTTGTGAGTGTTTCTCCCTATGTGTCTGTTAACCTATGTTGTTGATTTGTTTTTAAAAATGGACTGTATATTTTGATGTGTGTGAATCAAAAGATTATATTATGTGTATGAATTATGATTGTCGATAAATAACTGACGAGTGCTAAATAAATGGTTTATTTGCGTCTCTACCTTTACACTTTTAATCTATGACTGACTGTTCTTTGTTGCGGTGATTTTAAGTAACAACTAAAAAAAACTAAAACATTGCAAAAAGATTCGGTCGGCCAGCCGGCCACCTGACATCATACGCCATAGGCGGGTACATAGCGGGCGCTGCCCAAACAAATAATAAAAATGAACTTAACATATCGGCCCCCTTGAAAGGCTCGACTTTCAAACTTAATAATAAATTATATAAAAAACTTGTATAGTTCAAATGTCTTCGTTCCCAATAGGGAGTAAGCAAATTTTTGTCACCGAACGTTTAATTATTCCATTCAAAGTCTTTACACTCACAACCCTAATGTTTCCATCATCACTGGGATGCAGTTGGACTATTCTTCCCATGGGCCAATTGAGGGGTGGAACATTGTCGTTTTTCAACACTACCATAGCTCCTACTTCTATTTTAGCAGGTGAGATGAACTTCCATTTTGTCCTGGCTTGTAGCATGGACAGATATTCTGATTTCCAGCGGTTCCAAAAATGTTGGATGATCTGCTGAAGTCGTTGATAGTGAGACAGTCTTCCTGGCTGTATTTGGGTCAGGTCTTGCTGAGGTATATTATTCAAACTGTCTCCAATTAGGAAATGACTTGGAGTGAGTGGGGTTAAATCGTTTGGGCTGTCGGATATGGGAGTAAGTGGTCTGGAATTAAGGACGGCTTCGATTTGTACAAATATAGTATTTAAATCTTCAAACGTAAGGTGCGCGTTGCCAACGATTCTTTTCATGTGATATTTGGCAAGCTTCACAGCTGCCTCCCAACTACCGCCAAAATGAGGAGAATTTGCAGGAATAAATTTCCACTTAATAGAGTTTTGAGTCAAATAATGTTCTACACTAGTTTCTTTGATACTTCGAGTCAACAAATCTGAAATTTCCTTTAGTTCATTACTGGCTCCGTGGAAGTTAGTACCGTTGTCGGATAAAAGTGTGTTGCAAATTCCACGCCTAGAAATAAAACGCTTCAATGCATTCAAACAACATTCGGTGCTCATATTTCCACACAGTTCGAGATGTACTGCTCGTGTTGCCAAGCAAATAAATATACATAAATAGCATTTCACGACCTTTCTATTGCGAGTTATTCCGTCCTTTACATAGAATGGTCCGGCGAAATCTACTCCAGTATTAAAGAACGGTCTAACCGCTTGAACACGCTCTATCGGTAAATTTGCCATTTGAGGAAATGTGCTTGTAGGTCTGGCTCTAAAGCACTTAACGCAATTGTGTAGGATATGTTTGACCGTACTCTTACCTTTGAGAGGCCAAAATGTGTGTCTGACGAAGGCAAGTGTAGATTGAGGACCTGCGTGAAAATTTTTAATATGTTCGTGAATAACAATAAGACGAGTTAAGGGATGTTTGTTTGAAATAATGACAGGATGTTTTTGGTCCGTGGTCACATTTGCCTTGGATAATCGACCACCCACTCTGATTACTCCATTTTCATCTATGAATGGGTTCAATGAACTGAGCTTGCTATTCCTAGAAATTTGTTTGCCATTTTTGAGCTGATTTAGCTCTTCCAAGAAGACCTCCGATTGGGCTACCTTTACTAACACATTCATGGAGTGATTTAATTCGTCAACTGAAAGATTTTCAGAGACTGTATTATTTTTACAATTGTTTATAAATCTGAATAAATAAGCTACTATGCGTTGTAATTTTATTAATGAGGAATATCTGTAAAATATTTCATTATGGACAATTTCTGTTTGTAGTAAATTAATGGTTTTACCTTCAGGTATAACTTCATTTGATTTAACGATATTGTTCGGCCATGAATCAGGGGTTTGATTAAGCCATGTTGGCCCTGACCACCATAATACCGAGGCAATCAATTTTTCGGGAGTAGTACCACGAGAAATTATATCAGCGGGATTATCCTCTGACCTGATATAACGCCACTGGTGTTTGGAAGTCAATTGTTGTATTTTTGAAACTCGGTTACATACAAATGTTTTCCAATTATTGGAAGGTGCTGATATCCATGATAACGTGATCGTAGAGTCACACCAGTAGTAAATATCAGAAATATTCATTTTTAGTGCTTCAATTACCGCTCGCATGAGTTCAGCGAGCAAAAGAGCACCTGAAAGCTCCAACCTTGGTAGCGTTAACGATTTTACGGGTGCTACCTTGGATTTTGCGCAAATAAGTGAGACTGTGATATGTCCTTGGGAATTACACGATCTGACGTATACGCAGGCGCCGTACGCAACTTCACTAGCATCGCTGAATCCATGAAGCTGAACGTACTGAGTATCAAGGTCATGTGCGAGGACTAAACGCGGTATTTTTAGTTTTTTCAGATTATGAATTTGAGAACAAAATTGCTGCCATGTGATAAAGGTTTCCGTTGGAACTGGGTCATCCCAACCGATTTTTAGGAGCCATAAATGTTGCAGCATTATTTTTGCTTTAATGATTATTGGACCAACTAGTCCGAGTGGGTCAAAAACTTGCGAGATGGTAGATAGTATCGAACGTTTCGTGATATTTTCTGATACCGGTTCCGTGAAAGTGGTTACTTGTATGGTATCTGAATTTGCATTCCATAGCAAACCCAACGTTTTTATACATGATCCGTCTGAAATAATATACTGAGATGCGCTATCAAAATTTTGTTCCGAGGCGATTAGTTCTTCGCGACAATTCGACATCCATTTTCGAAGAATAAATTTGCCCCCTTCGAGAATTTTGCTGATTTCGCGTTTGATTTTTAATATTTCTTGAACAGTATTTGCACCTGTTATCAAGTCGTCGACGTAGAAATCTGACACGATAGTTTTACTAGCTTCGGGATATATTTCTGAATTTTCATGAGCTAATTGATGCAAGCTACGAATTGCTAAGAATGAAGCTGAAGAAGTTCCATACGTGACGGTATTAAGACGATAGTGATCTATCGGTTTGTCCGAGTTATCGCGCCATAAAATTCTTTGCAAATCGCGTTGATTTTCGTTTATTAAAATCTGTCTATACATTTTCTCAATGTCGGCAATTATTACGAAATTGTATTTCCGGAAACGTAGCAAGATTGAAAATAAGTTTTCTTGTATGATCGGTCCGATCATTAGAATGTCGTTTAATGAAACATTACTCGTGCTCTTCGCGGAAGCATCAAAAACTACCCTCAACTTAGTGGTTGTACTTGACTCCTTCAAAACACAATGGTGCGGCAAGTAAAATTTAATTGTTTCACTTGATGATTCGTTACTAACTTTAGTCATGTGGTTTAGATTGCGATATTCATGAATGAAATCGGTGTATTCTTTTTTAAGCTTACTGTTATAATTTATTTTCAAGAGATAAATACCTTTTGAGTGCATTTTTTTCGGTATCACCTAACTGTGAGGCTGGTTTGCGTAGTGGAAGATTAACAATGAATCGCCCTGTATGATCACGCGTCGTTGTATTTACGAATAGCTGTTCACACATTGCTTCTTCTTCCGAAAATTGTCGTTCAAATTGGCATTCCTCTATGGCCCAAAATTTTTCCATTTGGTCATGAAGAACACTTTCCTTAACAAGATTACAATGAGTTTTTGTGATGAGTGAGGTGTTGTTCGAGTTAATAACTCCTGCAACAATCCAACCCAACTTGGAATTTTGCAGTATCGGTTTGTGAATTCCAATATTAATTTGGCCGTTCAAAAGTATATCCCAAAATATTCCCGCTCCAAGAAGTATATCTATACTACCAGATGAGTTGAAAGTGGGATCAGCGAGTGTTATGTCAGGGGGAATATTTAAATTTGTGACATCGAAATCTGAGGCTGGCATTTCGTCTGTAATTTTTTCAATTATTAGAAATGACAATCCTTTATGATAATTATTTTGCATAGAGGAAATGGTCGCATCCGTGATTAGGTTTATTTTTGTCTGGACTTGACCTATACCTGTGACTGGTACATCAATTTTACGCCCGTTTAAGCCTAGCTTAGTATACATACTTCTACTGATAAAATTAGATTGCGAACCTGAATCCAATAACGCTCTGCCTGAAATATGTTTACCTTTATTGTTCGAAATATTGACTAATGCGGTAGATAAAAGAACTTGTGAATTGTTATTACTTGTGTTATTTGTTGCTAGAGAAGAAGTTTCTATCTGATTACTTGTGTGAGATTCGTTTCCCTTTACATTTGCTGGTTGAGACATTTCTCCGCCACTGTTGGCGGTATTTTCGTTATCTATATGAATGATTGAATTATGACGCCCATTACATTTTCTGCATCCGCTTGATCTACATTCACTACTTTGATGTCCTGAACGTAGACAATTTGTGCAGAGTTTCAATTTTTTAATTTCAATTAAACGAGATGGGATGGAAAGTTTTAATAATTTGTAACAGGAAAATACGTAATGCGAACCCTTGCAAAATGCGCATCCTGTGTTATGAGAATTTGTTGAGGCAAATGATCGAGTATCGCCTTTTTTTAATATGATTTTGTTTTGATTTCGATTAACATTATGCGAGTCTAAAGTTTCTAATATATTGCACCGTTCACTCAGAAAAGTTTCGAGATGCGATAATTTCGGATCATTTTCTATTTTAGTAGAATATTTTTCCCAATCGCGTTTCGTGGTTGTATCGAGTTTAGTCGAAATTAAATATAAAAGAATGGAGTCCCAAGTATCAACAGATTCCCCTAGATTTTTTAACGCTCGAACGTGTTTATTTACTTCGTCCAAAAATTTTCGTAGTGATTGATAAGATTCTTTTGTAAGTGCAGTGATATTAAAAAGAGATGCGATATGAGACCGCTTAATGAGTCTTTTATTATCAAATCGAGATTTAAGCAGATCCAAAGCTACATTGTAATTTTGTTCGGAAACCTCAAGAGATTCTATTACCTGTTTGGCTTCACCACGCAATGCTTCCTTTAAATAATAAAACTTTTGTGCACATGACAATGCGGTATTTTTGTCTACGAGAGCGTTAAACGTGTCAACAAACCCCGGCCATTCCCGATAATCCCCATAAAAATTAGGAACTGGAATAACCGGCAATTTTATATTTTGCATTGTAACGCCACTGACCGGCGCCGACTGTGAAGGTATAATAATCGTACTTGCACCCGACTGTGTGGGAATTTGAGTTGATATAAGCTCAGTGGCCCGCGACACACAACTAAAATATGAATTTTCGAATTCGCAACGATAATCTTCATGTCCAGTATCTTTACTTATTAATTCGATCTCTGACTGTATGTCGTCAAATTGTTGCCAGAGTGCTTCCACCTTATTTAATCGTACTTGTACTTCGACAATTGATTTTGTTGTATCAAATTCATCAAGAAATGTCACAAATCGAGTAACTTGTCCTTTAATTTGCCCCCGTTTACCTATCAGATTGTTTAATTCGGTCATTATGAAAGAAATCGTTGGAAATATATGTACTTGTTCGCTTATAAATACATGAAAATATGCGTCAAAAATACTATACTGTAGTAAACGTTGCACAAAATAAAGGAAATGGAAAATGGAAAAAGACTTACGTGTTGATTGATGAGAATACCTCTGATTTTGTTCCTGTTTATTTCTTTCTAATCAGCTTTGTAAGACAGCCAATTTTCTCTTGTGTAGCTTGATGTGGATGAGAACGAGATGATTGCTTTCCTGTGGTATGATATGGCTCGAAGACCAAAATATGTTGATTTATTTTTAAAAATGGACTGTATATTTCGATGTGTGTGAATCAAAAGATTATATTATGTGTATGAATTATGATTGTCGATAAATAACTGACGAGTGCTAAATAAATGGTTTATTTGCGTCTCTACCTTTACACTTTTAATCTATGACTGACTGTTCTTTGTTGCGGTGATTTTAAGTAACAACTAAAAAAAACTAAAACATTGCAAAAAGATTCGGTCGGCCAGCCGGCCACCTGACATCATACGCCATAGGCGGGTACATAGCGGGCGCTGCCCAAACAAATAATAAAAATGAACTTAACATATGTGTTGAAAGTGTGGTTTAGTTCACACACAAAAACAATAAGACAAACACAACTTAAAACTAAGGCTTAGCTGTTAAGTCACAGTGGATGATTCCTTCAGCACTGCTGCAAGCTATTACTGTATCTTCCGGAACTTCTATGAAGATGGAAAAGTCGTTTTTCGACAATCCAAAGCAAGCTCCTGAGGTATGCCAGTATCTTTGAATCTTGGGTCTAAGGTACTTCCAGAAATAAATAAGAACAGAAGTTCTAATTATGACCGGTATGAGAAAGAGGTCTAAAAAGAATAATTCGGTATTATTCGTCGCTGACATGATTTAGGTAATAACAAAAATATATATTTTCAACTCAAATAAGTAAGTCAATTAATCAATGTCTCAAGATATCTTCTATTGATTTATAAACTTTTATCTAGATAACTTTTAAATATCTAAGTATACATTATGATTTCATCGTGAAACTCTGACACAAACATTTTGATGGCATACTAAGCACATTCTAATACCTAATTGACCTGAATTACATACAATAGTCTAAAGATTGTTCACAAATTAATAAAGTTAACTTATTGAAATCTGCTGAAAAGTATGACTTTTGCTTTGTAGAATTATTTAATAGGTTGAATCGTTCTTGAAATTTCTTTACTCTAATGGGATGATCAAGTGTTACTTCAGGATCTGATTTTATTGAATATATTGTTGAGAAGCTAAACGGATTATATTTGCAAAATCCGCAATTGCAGATCAGATGTTTGATATGAATGTTAGAATTGTTTGAATCTTTGGTTTATAGAGTATAAGCCAAGTTAAAATACTTAATTTTATGTCTAGGTGCAGATATTGTATTACTTTGGGCACATACCTTCGGTGTCGGGTGACCTCAAGGTGGATTGAATTTCAAGTTTTAGTTGAATTTCCGCAAGCAATTAAGTTATTATCCCCTTAAGGGCACTTAAAACTGTTTCTATCACCAAATACTCCTTGAATTTACTTGGGAAAATTCTTTAAAAATCGTAAAATACGGTAATCTTCTCACTCCATACACATGGATAGCAAAAAAGAAAGGTAATTTTTTGTAAATCGAAAATTTCCACCTAAATCTATTAGATTTTTAGAATTGTTGGTCAAACTGATTTCGAATATTGGTTTAGCAGTCACTTATGTTTATGGGATTTAGGGACATTTGTAAACTACTGATTTTTGAAGTTTGATAGTGACAATATTGACAATTGATAGATACATGATTAATTATAACTTGCTATCAAAATAAACATTGAATTTTATATGTTTGGTAGTGGGATTTTAGTTTTAGTAAGTTATAGATACTTCTGGTTGAAGCCATATACCTGGTAAGATTGTATCTTGTTTTGTTTCTTAAAAGGTTCTTGAAATGATTTTAGTATATTTAACAAACAATTTACTGTAAATAATACTGGTGTTCTGGGTATAGTAACCTAATTCCTAACCTTTGGAGGATACATAACGAGCTTGTAACAACGTTTTACGGACGATTACTTTTACGCGCCCTGGATCGTCCGTAAAGTTAGTTTCGTCATAATTTACAACTGCAGACGGTTTAACATCTTTTAGACTTTCTGCCAAGTTATCAAAATATATATTGATTGTTTCATGGCATACCTTCGCTCTGCTTTCTTTTATTGATTGGAATAACCTTTTTGACAGCTTTTCCTTATGCCGCAATAAAAAAATTTCTCCTGGCGTGTAATTTACAAATTGGGGTGCAGTTTTCCCATCTCTTTCTAAATAATTTTGAACTATATTTTTGATATCGTTTGAGTCGCACGGATACCCCCAATCAGCAGCAACACTATTAACATTAGCAAGCATATCCACATCATCCTTTGACATCGCAAGCTGACCGCCATGTCTTCTTGGGTATTTTCCCTTAATTTTTCTGTATAAAGCGGCAATGAGTATATTATATTCTCTACTTAGCTGTGTAACTGCAACACCCTCGTCTCTATAACGCGGCACAGCAATCTTTACTGCTTCTTCATCAGAATCACAGTATTTCCTGCTGTCTGGTTTTCGTTTATATGTTCTGATCATATTTACCTTATCAAGAATAAAAAAATAAAATGATACGCCACTAGTAAATGTTTGTATAATCCAACTTTGAGGTTCGGATATTATTTTTGACTAATTTAGTACCTAGGAAAAAAATAGGGAGGTATCTTTGCATTCAGTAGTGTGTATAGCAATAGGAAGTTAATAAATACCTGGTTTTCTACCCGTTTTTATTGAAAAATACTGCGGGAACAACAAGTGTTTTACTGTACACTATGGATGTTACTTTGAAAGAGTTCCTACTAACGCATCAAATGAGTACATATTTGCTCGAATCCTCTAAAAGAGAAAATTATGATAAACACAATCTTATAGCCTCTGCGCTTATATTAGAATATCACAATGCCTTCATTTAAATATGAACTTCATTGTCATGGATGAAGACAAGGAAACAGTGAATTGCAACAATATTATTAAAGGAAGAAATTGATTCTAAACTCTTAATTCTTCCATGTGCCTATAAATATTAACTGTTATATCCATAGAAAATAACATTTCCACATCAAATTTAGAAGAAATAAGATACAAATAATTGAAGACTTACCAAACTACTACCATATCGTGACAAGAAAAGAAACTTAAATGTTTTTTCAAGCTTTTACGTTGTGTTACAGAAGTTACAACGTGCTACTTGTAAGTCAAATACTTCTCTGTAGAGGTTGTACCAAGGTAGATGGGACAATGGTTCACATCATTTCTTACTATCAAACTCTGGCACCTCACATTTTAAAATTACTAAGCTGGTTGTAAATTGTGTTTGTGGAGAATTTACAATGGACTGATTGGTGTGAAATGCTGTGGGTATTAACTCATTGTACACAAACTATAGACTCAGAATATTATTATATGTTGGGAACTGTAGATAAAGTTACTCCCAAAGAATTTATTTCTGTTTTCTGAAGTATCATGTAACGTAAATTGTTTCTACCTGCTAATGATAACCTTTTCATAAGAATAACATTTCCAGTCTAATTTTTCTTTTTCCAGATAAAATTTTCCAACTTTAAAGTACAAAACTTGGTAGCAACATGTGATTTGCGATTTCCAATTAAATTGGAAAATTTAAACATGATGCATGGGCAATTCAGTAGGTAAGTTCAATATTTTATACCATTATGTTATAGGTATTATGCGCCATATATGAAAAAATGTGTTACTTTTGTTAGTGTTTAATATTTTGAGGTATTTTATATGTACCAATAGGTACTAGTATAAAGGATTTTAATTATATTGTACATAATAAAATAAATATTCAATAATAATATTGTCCATGTATACACATGTATTGAGTCTTTTGCTTTTGTATTTATATTATTAACAGGTAAACTACTCCTAGCGAACAACAGTATTAAACAAAAGTATTCAATAAATTTACACATTTTTAGAATGCAAAATGTTACAAGATCAGACATAAAATAATTTATGTTATGTGTGGGTCTCAATTTTTACAATCTTAAGTAAAAACAATAAGCATAGAAATATTGATCATTTTCCATATTCACCTCCAGTCCCTGTTCTGTGTACTTTTATTTTAATTTCTAGTCATGTATTCAATGATGGCTTTGTAATTTGCAAATACAATCTCATCATCACCAAGAAAGGTTTCTAAAATAAAATATGGCTACCTACTATTTGAATAATACTGTTGTAAATCGCTTAGTTTTTCAATGCATATGAGTAATGTGAGTTATTGGGCGCGCAAAAGTTTTTTTTTTGTATTTAGTAAAAGATAGATTAAATAATTCCCATGTCATAAACTACAAAGGCTACAATGTTTCTTATAAAAAAATAAACGGTTTTAAAGATTAAAACTAACTTTTCCGCATCTGTGGCCCTGAACAATATTCTATCATAAAATTGTCACTTGTATACACTTCGGGGGATGTATTGTGCTAACAAACCGAAATTGCTCCAAAAATGTAGTATATCTGGATTTATAGGACCCGCGGTACTCGTTCTAGTCAGCTGAAAATTAGTAGGGTACATATGTGAGACATCTTGAACAATATTCAATCATAAAATTGGTCACTTTTATACACTCTGGAGGCTGTATCGTGCTAACAAACTGAAAATTCTCCAAAAATTACAAAAATTTGATACTTCAAGTACCATAGCACCAGTTGCACTGGCGTTAGTGAGCTGAATATCAATAGGGTTAATCTTTGAAACGGTCTGAATAATATCCAATCATATAATTGGTCACATGTATAAACTCCGAAGGCTGTATCGTGCTAACAAACTGAAATTTCTCCAAAAATGACAAAAATATCGTACTTAAAGTACTATAGCACCTGCTGTACTGGCTCTGGTGAGCAGAATATTAATAGGGTTCATTTGTGTGATGTCCTGAATAATATTCAATCATAAAAGTGGTGTCTTGTTGAACTCCATAGGCTGTATCGTGCTAACAAACTGAAATTTCTCAAAAAAATGACCAAAAAGTCGTACTTCAAGTACCATAGCACCCGTTGTACTGGCTCTGGTGAGCTGAAAATCTATAGGGTTCATCTGTGACATGTCCTTAACAATATGCAATCATAAAATTGGTGACTTGTTGCACTCCGGAGGCTGTATCGTGCTAACAAGATATGTAACGAAAAGTGGCCGACGACAACAACATACACACAGGATTTTTTGAAACAGTTTTTTTGTGTAGTTGTTGATGGAAAACGTAAAAATAACATTTTTTCAAAATTCCAACTTTTTTGGGGTAAACCAATACTTTTCTCGCATATTTTATAGGTTGGGCGGAAAAGTAATAAGTATATGTATGAATCGCTATTGTATCATATTATTCAATATTTCCTTTTTTCCTATACCTCTCTCCCATTATGTTTTGTATCTATTTGGTTTTAACATGTTACCCTTGATTCTGTAAATATGAATTTTTTTACATTTATTTTGTGTTACAGTTACGAACCAGAATTATTTCCCGGTTTGGTATACAGAATGGTAAAGCCACGATTAGTACTCCTGATTTACGTCAATGGCAAAATTGTGTTTACTGGTGCCAAAAGCAGGGAAGACATTAAAGAAGCATTACACAATATCTACCCAATCCTGAGGAGTTTCCGGAAGAATTGATCGTTTGTTATAAATGATTTCATATGCCTGATGAAATTAGTAAAATATATTTTTCAAGAGTCTGATTTAACCTTAAATATCTTTTTTACCATATAGACAGATACATAGATATTAGTTTAATAAAATGTATATGATCAATTTCAGTCAATTCGTCTTAACTTTTTAGTGAATTATTCTGATGTTATTGTTTCACATACTAAATATTACCAAATGTACATATTGTTACTTTTGATTGAATTGTCTTTTTTGTTTCATTTATTTATTTGAATATATTTTTCGAAAATATTAGTCTTTTATTCAATAAAGAAAGTGTACAGGACAATGAGTTTCAACAAATTAAATTTACTGATTGGCATCAAATCTAACATCAAGTTTAGTTGGTTCTTTTGTTGTATCAACAGTTCCTAGACTACCAGTAGAAGGTTGATTATTTTTGGCTGGATTAGAGAGTGATGTAATGTGAAGTTTTTGGTCAAATGGGGCATTTTTATTTCCTCCACGTGGGAAAGAGTGATGATCCAATAGTTGATGATGGTCACCGTGATGGTGATTGTTCAATTGGTGGCCTTCGAATCCACAATGTGGTTGATAATGTTCTTGAAAGTCCTCATAAGTGTGGATCCCGTGTCCTAAAGAGATAAAAAATGTAAGAATGATATGTATCAAGTTGTATATACATTTCAATAAAATTAATCAATCTGGTAATTTCAATAGATGGGCATTTATTTAAAAACACAAAAATTATACACAAAGATAATTCTTTTTGCACATTACTGGTGCTCAATTTTTCTAATCTTTTATTTCACTACAAGAGTACTAGAAAGCTCCTAAATTCATGCGAAAAAAAACCATGGTTGAAGTTTTGACTGATTCCTCTAAGAATATTGTCCCATTCTAATATGATATGTGGATTTATAAAAACGTGACTGGACAACGGCTACATTCCCTTCAATTTAAAATGTTGATACATGTTGGTGGAAAGTTTTCTACAAAACTAATATTTACATTAGTAGTCACAATTTTGCTATAACCCTAGACTTGAAGCTTGAGTGAAGAGCTGCAGTTAAGAGCTCTCTCCCTATTCAGCTTTTGACATTCACGTGTGGACATTCGCCTCCTCCATCCCTCTCTGTCCTGAGCTTTTTGTATACATTAGCTCTGCGGGCCATGAAGGCCTAAGGCTTGGTTAGCTACTTTTCACCAATCTATCTAATTTTTTTGTTATTTCCTCACATCTCTGAATATTCAATCTTTGTAGGTCTTTTTCTACGGCTGTTGTCAATTTCATTCTTGGTCTTCTTCTTTTTTTGTCATTTCTGGTTCCTCTTTTCGGTACCTCTTTTGTCGCTCGATTGTCTCCTAACCTTTCTACGTGCCCTAGATATCTTATATGTTGTGATCTTACTACTACTGCCGTCATATAGTTGCAGAGTATCTCCTGATTTGTTCATCTTTCCTACAGTTCACCCTTCTTTTCTTCCATATATAGTCCAGGCTTTTTAACATATTTTTAATTGAAAAAAGAAGAAAATTGTAGACAGCACTTTAACATGGTGAAGGGGGTAATAAGAAACGTAAAAAAAAATCGTGCAAACATCGCGAAGATAAGGGTGTCTTTGGAGGATAGAAAAGAGGTGGAAAATCATATGATTCCAATTTCCGCCGGAAATTGGCGTCAAAATGAACAACTTCTGTATAAATCACTTTTTAACATAACCTCGACATTTACATGAAAACAGCGAAAAACCGTCTTTAATTTTTTTTGTTTTTTATTTTTCATTTCCTTAAAAGTTGTTCAATTTAAATAAAACTTTCAGAAAATATACCTTTTTGTGTCCTTATTAACCACAGTTTTTGTCAAAAAATCTAGTAGTTTATGAGATAGGTATTCAATTTTTCCGACAATTTAATTCGTGTAAAAAAAATCGCATATGCCACAGTGCAATTGTCACTTTGACAGCGGCAAAAATTAGCTTTAACTTTTACAGCGACAAATACACTAGTGGTTTTTGCACTTATTCATTTGTTCATCAATTATCGCGGTGTTGGTTACCAGAATAAATAGTTTGGCATGTTTGTCAACAACTTATTGAATTTTCAAGAACTAACAATGAGTCGATTCGGTGTGTCTACGAACGCCGAAATTAGTCAAATTGTTAATACCTGTGTGCCTACTAATACAGTTGCGACGCAATCATCAATCTGGCGACAATTTTCTACGTTTTGCGATGTAAAAAGATACGCATTTGAGCCAGATACTTCCATCGAGAAATTGAATGTAATATTGCAAGATATGTTTCCAAATTTATCATTCATTAAATTGTCCTGCCGAATTACACTCGAGGTTTGTATTGATATTGGGTAAATTTGTGTTGTTCAAATTCTAAACGGTTTCCTTTAGCAATTTGACTCGAATAACTGTCAACCTAAAAACACTCCACCTTCGGTGTCGTGTTTTTAATAGTTGACAGTTATTCTCGTCAAATTGCTAGGAAACAGTTTCTCATTAAACAACCGAAATTTACCCGATAAAATACAACCCACTTGTGCAATTATAAGTGAAAATAGCCTTTTTTCAGATGAAAAATGTACTTCAGAAAATTATCATCAAGCTCATTTTTTTGTTCTTACATCTACTTTAATACAAAATAAAGATAACATATAGTTGCCATTAGAAAAAAGCAAAACATTTCTGGTGAAATGATTGGCGCTCCATCTTGGAGCTCAAGGATTCCTTTATTGAGGTGATTCACTCCGCCTTGTTATCTATCTCTTTTTCTTAATAGTTAGTGAGAGTTTTCTTTCTGTTATTTTTGTTCACCTATCTCCGACCATTCTTGCGACGTGTCCAGTACATCTCCACTTAGCTTTTGTTATGGTTATTACAATGTCCTCCATTTTTATTTTTTATCTCTAATCAATTTATTTGTCTTTATATGATTAGTGCCAATGCTCAATATTGCTCTTTTCAGATCCCACATTGGGTAACCTGAAACTTGTGGATCATGCCCATGTTTCCGTCCCATTTGTGAGAACCGGGACAATCGCTCCATTACTCTTGTCTTCATTCTTAGTGTGTGGTTAAGAGCTAATATTCCACTAAATGTAGGCAATCACATTTCGTTTGCTCTTACAATACATTAATTAGTCTGAGGGTAGTTTTGAACTTTGAAACGAATCACGTATACTATTTAATTATATAATAATATTTACACTAGGGTGTATATATTATATGAATCGAATATTTCGCGGCTGAATGTATATGTGTAAAATTGTTATTTGATGTTGGGCAGATAAAAAAAAATAATGGCATCCTCCAGAATTAGATATAGATATTATGATGAAGAAAAACAATTAATTCGCAATATTTATTAATGATCATTTACTAACCTTCACCAACGATGATAGATTCACCATTAGATTCAGATGCTTTTCCATTATTAAAAGGTAAACTGCTCGCAGAGCATAATAAACACACGAATACAACAAATTTACTCATTTTTATAATGCAAACCGTTACAAGTTTAGACACAAAATAATTTAGATAATGAGTAAGTCACTACTCTTACTATCTTAAGTAAAAACAAAAAGCATAGAAATCTCTCACAAATAGCAATTAATCTCAATATTCTCAATTAAAATATATAAATAATTGGCTAAGGTTATAGATAAGAAATGATGTATTGATGTTTTGTAATTGGTGGTCAACTGTTGATGAAAATATGAAGCCACGTATTATAGATGAACTGACGGAATAAATTGAAATGATATTAAAATAGAAATCACTAACATAAGAGGGGTTTCTCGGTTTCTTATCCTTTCCTATTTTTTTATTTATTGAAGCTCTGTTGCTTTGAATCTTTGTTCATACTAACTTACTGACTTATTATCAGAATGGGGAAAAATTTGCCGGATTTCCCATATCCAATTTAAAAAATTAATTTTAATGTCTTTGAAATTAAATAAAAAGTTAATGTACGAGTATGACATTTTGAACTGCTTTTTATTGAGATATTGACTACTCTCGACGATAACCTTTTTACAAGAGTATGTGTTTTGAGAGTTTTTTTGTGCGTGATATTAATAAAGCTGCAACTATTTGATAGATGAATATATTAGCACAAGTATTTTATTAAGCCGTCTTTCCTATATTTCTCTGATTATTACAGTCCTTAAGTATGTATAAGCGATTTTCCTTTTAAATAAAGTTGTGGTCCTAAAAAGCACCGATTTTGAAAATAGATTAATGCCTTCTGTATTCAAATTGCCTTCCGTCATTGTTGTGAGATGACAGACAAGCTGTATATATCACGATAACAAATCAATCGTAAGAAATTTCACTTTACTGTGAATTCTAGGACAAGTTGAATGTCTATTGTAACCAGTGCCGGATTAAGCAAGCGCGGGGCCCGTAGCAAATTCTTTCAAAAAGCCCTTGATCTACTATGGGTTCTTAAGTATAAAGTGGTAAAAAAACAATTCAATAACCAATACGATCACAAATAATTTGCATTGGCCGGGTGCCCATTGTACCGATAAGGGATAGGATACCTATCATTAGTTTAAAAAAACACGCGTGAGACTCTCGTGTCTAGAATTTAAACTTCTGTGGTTCTGGAAATAGTTTATTGAATGCATTGCTCTTTATGCATTTGGTAATGATCTTACTATATCAGGATTACGAAATGGTTATGAAAAATTCAAGTGGAGGAAATCTCTCATAAAGTAATAATAGTTATTTATGTAACATAGTCTTTTTTCGACGAATGTGAATATTGTCGCATGAGTCGCAGGCGAATGCGACAATCACATGAGTGGAAAAAAGGCATTTACACACGAATTGCATACAATATTTTTTCTACTACCGAAAATGTTATCAAAATACAGAGGTTTAATAGTAATTTTCTTTGCGCACTAAAGTAGGTTTAATTTTTGGTCAGAAGAAGCTATAACGCTTTTATTGATTCCCAATGAAAGATATTATATATTAATTAATATTTTGAACATTTATCAAAATTAGAACAAATTAACAAAACAACAGACAAATTCAATTATTAACAATTTTAATATTAAAGGTGCAATTTGTGCACTAGGACATTTTCGGAATATTATGTATTTTATTTTTCCTACACCATTCTTTAAACAAATTATATTTGGTTTCGTAAATATTCACAGATTTTTAGGGCAATTATTCATTAGAAGCATTCTGTGCTACGTGTAATATGTTTGGTGGTGTATTTTCGTAATAATCTTCTGAGAGATCGTCAGAAGAATCCATCTTTATAATTATATGTACATACCTATTCCGTTTTCTAAAAAAGAATCTCATAGTTTCCTAAAAATGTTCAATACTTAAATATAAATACTTTTGCTTACCCTAGGTATAGTCGGAAGATTTCAATTTTAAATGTCAGATTCAATGCACAAAGAAATGTAAGTCACTCATAGCCAACTTATGGGTACTTACCTATGCACCCTATTCTATTATTTTCCAGTACCCAATAATTATTACGTATGTACTTTACTGAATTCTATATGTTTCAATATCTGATTTAAAAAAAACTCAGATTTAATATCCGTTTATTATACCTACCTATATTTTTATAATACTATAACTCTATAACTACATACAAATTGGAACTTTTTCTTTACGCACTAGTGCGTGAAGTAAAGTTTTACGCACTCGAAAGTGTGTCTAAGTACGTACTTTACGCACGGTAGTAGAAAAAATATTTGTTTCTACTTCCGCTACTAAAACCGCACTTTGAACACGGGTTTGACATGCACAAAACGACTCTTTAAACACTAGTGTTTAAAATGCGAAAAGTGACATCTCGTTTATCTTTTGTTTTTTAAACGTCAAATCAAGTGTATCTTTTGTATGTTAAATGTCATGTTCCGTGATAATTTTGTTATTCTGCGTTATTTGATTTGTCAGTCAGCTGTCAGCCATCGTCCGTCATGTGACGAATATAATTCAAATATAATATAATTTTTTCCTTCCCGCGGGCGAAGAAAAAGTATAGTAAGCACCTCGTGTTAAAAACGTCTTTAGTCACTCGTTTCACAATCTACTCGTTCCGCTTCGCTTCACTCGTGCCTAGTAAAACTCGTGACTAAGATAACCGTTTTTGTTGAGTATTCAACTCGTTGTAGCTGGTACTTTATGGTGTTATTACAAATAAACTGTCACACTACCTTTTTTGAACTTTTAGTTAAAATAAAAACAATGTATAAATGGACTGTATGTTGAGTTACAAAAATACAATAAACATGTTATGTTGTCTGTTTATCTACGAATGAATGTCTACGAAATACAATGGCAAGTCTGTCCTATAGCGCATGTCACTTCCACTTGCGGCGCGCGCTTCTACCGTTTCGGCCCGATACACTTGTTCTGATAGGTGACGGCCAGAGGCGTAACCAATTAGAGGAAAACGGGTACGACATATCCCGCCCGCCTTGAAGTCACTAATCTTCAACAGCCAATTAAGTCTTAGTCCTCTAAAGGTAATTTGCACAACTGCGAGACACTGCGTTTGTAAGTCCCACTGGGAGTGGTTATGGTAACCACCCTGGTTATACCGTCCTTGCCTGGATGTATGCCGCTCACTCTGCCAAGTCTCCATCGAAGCGGAGGTAGGTTCTCCTCCTTCAGAAGCACTAAATCACCTAGAGCTATACCTGGATTGATTATCTGCCACTTGGATCTCTGTTGTAGGGTGGTGAGATACTCGGAAGACCATCTTTTCCATAAATGTTGTAAGATCTGCTGCATATGCTCAAAGGATTTCAAACGGTTTACAGGTGTGTTGGACAAATCTCTCATCGGTGGAACCATCAAAGTGTCACCCATTACTAGGTGGGCTGGAGTTAGGGCTGTATAGTCTTCAGGATCGGGAGATAAAGGAAGCAAGGGTCTGGAGTTAAGACACGCTTCAATTTGACACAATACCGTGTTTAAATCTTCATAATTTAGAGTAGATCTACCAATGATACGCTTTAAGTGAGTTTTGGTCGATTTTACACATGATTCCCATAAACCCCCTTGATTCGGTGAATATGGTGGGTTGAAATGCCATTTAATGGAATTTTCCAAGAAATAATTTTGAGTACTAGCATCTCTGTTAAAAGAATTAATGATAATTTTTAGTTCGCGTTCAGCCCCTAGAAAATTACTACCGTTGTCACAAAAAATGTCAGTACACAAGCCTCGTCGCGAAGTAAATCTTCTTAAACAATTTAAAAAACTCTCAGTTGATAGATCAGTCGCCAATTCAATGTGAACCGCCTTGGAGCACATACAAACAAAAATACAGATGTAGGATTTTATAAACTTAGTGTTTCTTAAGAAACTGTTTTTTATTAAAATAGGACCTGCAAAATCAATTCCCACTGCGGAAAATGCCCTAGCTTCAGTAATACGCGCCATCGGCAAATCCCCCATCAAAGGATTAGTACTTACAGGGTTGGCCCTAAAACAAACTATGCATTTCCTTAAATACTTTCGTACAGTTGCTCGACCATGAATAGGCCAATAAAATTGACGAATGGCACAAAGTGTTGCTTGTTGACCAGCGTGTAAATATCTCTTATGAAAATATTCTACAATTAATTTAGTTACAGGGTGAGTCGATGGCAGAACAATAGGATGTTTTTTATCAAAGCCTTCCGTAGAATTTCTAATTCTTCCTCCTACTCTAATTAAATTATTGTTATCTAGAAAAACGTTTAAAGATAAAAGTTTACTATTATTACTTAGCGGTTTACGTTTCTTAAGTTGTTCTAATTCTTTTGCAAATACTTGAACTTGAACCATCTCAAGTAACGAGTTTAAAGCAACATTTAATTCATTTACAGTTAATTTACCCTTAATTTTGTCTTTGGATTTTTTACAATTGTTTATGAATCTTAACATGTAAGTAAATACCCGATGTAGAACTGTAAAATTAGAAAATATGTGAATTAGAAAATCCCCTTCATAAGCAGTTAACGTGAATTTAGAAGATTTACGTTTTTCTGGTAAATTTGTCGATTTAACCTGACTAAATACCGGCCAAGTGTTTTCTGCCTTACATAAAAATTCAGGTCCGTGCCACCATAAATTATTATCTAATAAGGTAGTCACGTTACTACCCCTAGAAATAATATCAGCTGGATTAAGGTGAGTAAGAATATGCCGCCAATCCGTGTTACAGGTAAGTTCTTGTATAGTGTTAACTCGATTAGCAACGTAAGTATTGCACAAACTCGACTCTGATGCTAACCAATTCAGTACAATAGTAGAATCGGACCATAATATTTGCTTCTCAAATGTCATTGGTAAAGTTTTAACCGCCTTTTCATATAATTTAGCTAAGAGTAAAGCCGCGTTTAGTTCAAGCCTAGGTAGAGTTATCTTTTTCATGGGCGCGACTTTTGATTTTGCGCATAGTAATTTACAACTATATTTACCGTCAAATGTTTTAACTCTAATGTAGATACACGCTCCAAAAGCTCGTTCCGAGGCATCACTGAAACCGTGCATCTGAACTTCACTATATTGACAAGTTGTTACTTGTCGGGGTATCTGAAAATTACTTATTTCCGGTAACGATCTATAAAACTCGCACCAACTTTTATACAAATCATGTGGGATTTCGTCATCCCAATTTATGTTTAGTTCCCATAATCGTTGTAAAATTAATTTCGCTTGTACAATTATTGGACCGATTAAAGACAGCGGATCGAATATTCTAGCCACGATAGACAATACAAAACGTTTGGTAACGACACTCTGTTCTGGTAAGTTAACCTTATACGAAAAACAGTCACTGTTTGTATTCCAGATCAAACCTAGAACCTTAATAATTTCATCCTCGACAATAAAGTGCCGAGTCTCTAAATTCAAGTCCGTGTTTGCCTTATCTAATAATTCAATACGATTTGATGCCCATTTTCGGAGAATGAAACCGGCCGACTTTAAAATGTTAGAAATATCAGACTTTAGTTGTATAGCTTGTTCGACAGTCTCCGCACCGGTTATTAAATCGTCCATATAAAAATCATTTTCTATGGACTCACTTGCCGCAGGAAAATCCTTTTCGTGTTCATTGGACAATTGAATTAATGCACGACACGCTAAATATGACGCTGGAGCCGTTCCGTACGAAATCGTATTCAGAGTAAAATGTTTTATTTCCTGTTTCGAATTCTCTCTCCAAACTATCCTTTGTAAATTCCTGTCTTCCGGTCTAATCCAGCACTGCCTATACATTTTTTCTATATCTCCGGTAAACGCGACATTATGTAATCTAAACTTTAGTGAAATAGAAAATAAATCGTTTTGTACTACCGGACCTACCATCAGTAAACCGTTCAAAGAAATTCCCGAAGTTGTTTTTGCGGAAGCGTCGAACACGACCCTTAATTTTGTTGTAGTACTGTCTTCCTTTTTTACTCCGTGATGTGGTAAGTAAACAACCGTTTCTCCGGGCTGTGGGGGTTTTACTTCCGACATGTGCCCTAAGTCGATATACTCGTTTATAAAATCTACGTATAATTTTTTGAAATTCGAATCTCTTTCGAACCGTTTTTCGACAGAGGATAATCGTTTAGTGGCCATTTCTAAAGAATCGCCTAGATCGGTAAGATTACCTTTAATAGGCAAGCCTACTTGAAACCTACCCGATTTGTCACGTTCTACCGACTCGATAAAATAATTTTCGCACTTAATTTCTTCCCGTGTAAATGATTGTTTTGTGTTAACCTCTTCTAAAGTCCAAAATCGTTTTACTTGCTCGTGTAAATCATTATCAATCATCGCGAGTTTACATAGAACTGGCTGAGTATCCTTAATCCCGTGCGTATTACCTGCGATAATCCATCCGAGTTTCGTGTTTTGTAAAATAAGAGCTGAATTGTCGTTTTTAATCTTTCCCGATAATAAAATGTCAAAAAATACATTGGCTCCTAGCAATATATCTACGTTACCACTTTTATAAAAGGTGTTGTCTGCTAATTTAATGTTACGCGGCATTTTAAATTTAGAAATATCAAGTGAAAGTTGCGGTAATTTGTCTGTTATTTTATTTATCACTAAAAATGTATCCTTAATTTGGTAGGTGTCGTCGTTAGATGTTAAACTTATTTTTATTCTATTAAATAACTCGTTTACTGAACCGCTTATTCCGAAAACCGGTACGTCATTGAGTTCCATTTTCGCTCCTAATTTATCGGCTAAGTTCTCCGTAATAAAATTAATCTGTGAACCACTGTCAACAAGCGCGCGACATCGTATTCTGTTTCCCCTACTATCCAAAGCATGAACTTGCGCCGTAGCAAGCAACACACGGTGACCTGGGGCGCTTCGCTCCTCGACTTCGCTTTCCACGACGTTTGAGATAAATACGGCCGCTGTGTTATCGCTGTTGCCACAGCGATAACACAGATAACAGCAGATTCGTTCATCGCCGCGTTGTTGTTGTGAGAATTTCCAGTACCTAGATCGAGCGTAGTCTGTTCGTTGGCTATGTTTCCTTGTTGTTGATGTTTCGGCGAGTGCAACAGGTGATGATGCTTGGCCTTGCAAAATTCACATGCTTTTGAACGACACATATTTGTCATATGCCCCGGTCGTAAACAATTAATGCATAGTCTATGTTTTTTGACCTCCGAAAATCGTTCGTGAACAGTCATTCTCGCAAATCTTTCACAATTGTAATTAAAATGTGGTTTCTTACAAAACGAACAAGAGATCGGTGGCCGTTCTAATGCCACATTACTAAATATTTTAGCGTCGCGAGTAGGATTATTTTTTAATATTTTCGATTCATTTTTACTTTTATTTTCGACGGTTTCTAACCAAATACATCTCTGCGAGAGAAAGTTTGTTAATTTTTGTATTGTTATGTTCCCTATCGGTTCGTCACTAATATGTTTTTCCCACTCCCGTTTTGTTTCGACATCTAATTTAGTGGCTAAGACATAAATTATAGGGGTGTTCCAACTTTCGGTAGGTTCACCCAAAGCTTTTAATGCCCTTATGTGTCTATTAAATCCGTCTAGCAATTTTCGTAAAAGTACGTGTGATTCTGTTTTAACAACGTTTAATTCAAATATTGATTTCATATGAGTATTAATAATTAGTTTTTTGTTATCAAACCTTTCTTTTAATAATGTCCACGCAATGGCATAATTGTCAGACGTAATATCTATTGACTGGATGACTTGTAACGCTTCGCCTTTTAAACAAGTTTTTAAATAGTGGAATTTTTGAACATCGGACAGCTGGTTATTATCGTCAATTAAAGACACAAATGTGTCGTGAAAGGCTATCCAGTGTTCATAACTTCCCCAAAATTCTGGCAAGCTAATATTTGGTAGTTTTACCTGTCCTATTATACTAGAATTATTTGATTGTTGAGACTGTTGTGAGGGACTTGGCGGTGGCGTTGACCTTACAATGTCATTCGACCTATCATCCGCGATTCTTATTAACGATTTGGCATCGGCTAATAATTTAAAATAGGCTGTCTCAAAGGCGCTTCTTTCATTTGTTTGTAGCGCTGCATCTACCCCAAATAAGTCAATTTCAATTTGAATTCTTTCAAAATCATTAAGAAGCTCGTTTAAACGATCTAACCGAACTTTTATTTCATCTATTGAATTTACGTCTATATTAAAATCATCTAAAAAGGTTCTAAATCTTGTGGCTTGTGCCTTAACTACTGCACGTCTTTTTTTCAAATTTGTGTACTGATCCGCAATTGTGATCTGAGCCTGAGCGACATTTTGATTCGTATTTTGTTGTACATTAGCATTACCGCCATGATTGTTTCCCGGCATTTTTATGTTAAAGTTAAAACAAATGTATGTTATCTAATCAAGTATATTCCACTGTATTGTGTTAACTTTGCATGTAGGTACAAAAAACAATGTAGGATATGTTAAAAAGGATGGTGACTTACGTAGTTTGTAGTTGTTGTTTCTTCAAAAATACCACTTTTCTTGTCAATCCGGCTCGAAGGACCAATGTTGAGTATTCAACTCGTTGTAGCTGGTACTTTATGGTGTTATTACAAATAAACTGTCACACTACCTTTTTTGAACTTTTAATTAAAATAAAAACAATGTATAAATGGACTGTATGTTGAGTTACAAAAATACAATAAACATGTTATGTTGTCTGTTTATCTACGAATGAATGTCTACGAAATACAATGGCAAGTCTGTCCTATAGCGCATGTCACTTCCACTTGCGGCGCGCGCTTCTACCGTTTCGGCCCGATACACTTGTTCTGATAGGTGACGGCCAGAGGCGTAACCAATTAGAGGAAAACGGGTACGCCAGTTTTGACACTTGGTACTTAATATACTATTTTTTAGTCATAACTTCTATAACTCAGTATACTAATATTCTAGAAAATATATTTTTGGTATATGGTTACTAAATTATATTAAAAATAATGTAAACTGTTAATGTTACAAATAAATAGATAATTTTAACAATTTAAATCGAGTCATTTCAATTCTGCTACACATCCACACTAAGTGTCGGGTAAGAGTGCTTGCATACGTCAGACTTTTTGTAGAGCTGATTATCAGGCCGACTGAAATGCTGAAATGCTACACGTTTATACAAGCAGCTTTTTGTAGAGCTTGTGCGTTTACCGTATGAAATTCGGTGTTTTAATTACGCCAAGGAAATAGTCGGGTACCGAGTGTCTGACGTGGATTGTCTTAGTAGGAAAAGTTGTAACGTTTCACGTTTTTGTTACATCAAAAAAATTCAACATACCCCATCTTAATAAGTTTCACTCAAAAAATTACGCTCAGGGAGAGATGAGTGGGACGAGTGGGTTTGAATATGCGGGGCCCCCTTTCGCGCGGGGCCCGTAGCAAGTGCTACTCTTGCTACGTGGTTAATCCGGCACTGATTGTAACGTCAAACCCCTATTATTCACTTTAATGGTCTGAAACGCCCATTAGTAAAATAATGTTTAGCTTTAAGGACCTATTTAACAAAAGTCTTTTTATAAAATAGAGATTATGGATACTTTCCAAATCTATTAAAATGTTAGTACAAATAACTTCAATTAGCACCGTGAACAATATTTCAAACCCTTTCATAAATGAATAGGGAATCAAGTATTCGAAATGAATGTTTTATGGATTGACATAAATTAACTAACAGGACACTATTTCTCGCTTCACGGTAAAGTGAGTACTTAACTTTTTGTCAAAAAATATCACCGTTCAACTAACGGAGTTATTGTCTGAAAGAAAAAGTCCTACTCCCAAAAAAACTTATATCTACAGAAATTAACCAATTTAAAAAGTAGTCAGTTTCTCAATCTCAAACAGCACAGAACTAAAAACCACTCTCGATCGGTCGACATAAAAAAGTATTCGAAAACATACAGTGCGCGTTAAAACTATATCTCTGTGGATATTCTTGTTGCTCTATCTTCTTACTATTTTGTTGTAAAGTGATGTACGTGTTTAAATTATCGTATTTAAGTGTTTATTAAACGTTACTTAAAATTACGACTGGCCCTTCCCTTCGCAACATTATCGAAGCTAACTAACAACACATCTACTTAGGTGCAGTAGTGAACGACTAACTCAACAGTCCACTCCACCAATCTAGTTCATTACAAACCCTAAGAGTTATATTCCACACAGTTTCAGTCTTTCTTGAGTCGACATAACCCCATCCTCGATTTCAGCCGCTGATAGTTGACGAATTAAGTTTCGAATTATGTTTTCCACATCCATTCGTGTTGTTGGTGGAGTTTGAAAAACAATGTCTTTTAAGCGTCCCCACAAGTAAAAATCAAGACATGTCAAGTCGGGAGATCTTGCCGGCCAAGAAAATAGGCTTCCTCTTCCTATCCAGCGTTCTCGAAAGGTCCCGTAAGTATGGTTTCGGAAATTAATTAAATAATGTGACAACCATCTAATTGCAGAAAGATAGTTCTCCTAGTTTCGAGTGGCAACAAAATTGGCAGGTCGTTGATCAAAAACTCTAAGAAGCGGTTACCAGTTAAAGCTTGATCAAAAAAATATTGTCCAATAATTCTGTCCCCAATGATACCGCACCACACATTTAGGCTCCAACGTCCCTGGTGGTGCACTTCTCTTAACCAATGCGAATTTTCAGCGGACCAATAATGATGCATATTATGGAGATTTACTCTACCATCACTACTAAAGGTAGCCTCGTCGGTCCAGAGAATTTCCGTTAAGAAATTTCTGTTTTCCTCAAGCATGCCTAGCATCCATTGACAATAATTTAATCTATTATCGAAATCTTGTTCACTTAGCGCTTGGTGCAAGACTATGTGGTAAGGATGTAAAAAACAACATATGCGTAAAAATAATATGATCAGAAAAACACTGAATTGTGTCTTTGAGAGTATGTGTTAAGATACTGGGAATAAGATAAATATTTCCCTATAATCTTTCAAAATATTTCTAACAGTTGTTCGTGCTATTCCCAAGTATAGAGACAATGTCTATTAAATTTTATGTAAGCCAAAACATTTTTTTAAGAAAACACCCAATCAGGGTATTTTTCTGTAATTACAATCTGATCGAGTAGATCAATAATCAATTTTTTTCAAACCTAACTTAACTAAGGTGGGAAATTTTTAAATTCTAAGGTCCAACTCATTAGTATGCCTTAGTGTCTAATATTTTTAGCAACACTACCGTTAACGTGTTTTGTGAGATTCGCACAATACTCTGCTTTTAACTCACAGTTACTTAAACTATTTCACTAACTCAAACGGTTTGATCCTGTTGAGTCTTCTCACTAGATTGGTATTGTCGAGGAGCTGGATAACATCAACGTTCCCATGTCGTAGTAACCGTTGTCCATGGCTACTGGCGAATTTGGCTATGATCTGGTCAACAGTTTCTACATCGAGGTCCCTATGGAGATCATTGTTAGGGCAGTACCAAGGTGCATCAACAATGTTCATCAATACTTTATTCTGAAAACGTTGTATCACTTGAATATTACTTTTACTGCTGTATACCATATGTCAAGACCGGTTTCAATATCTGTTTGTAGAGAAGCAATTTGTTGTGTAAGGACAATTTGGAGTTTCTTTCTAGCAGCCAACACATCTTTTTATATTTTATACCAAGCTCTTCGCGTTTATTTTTAACGTGGATTCTCCAGCGAAGTATAGCGTCGAGTGTCATTCCCAAATACTTTGCAGTATCAGCATAACGAATTTGAGCATTGTTGATTGTTACTTGTGTATTTCGTTTGTTGGTGAAGTTAACATGAGCAGATTTGTTTTCGTTTAACTTGATACGCCATCTATTAGTCCAAGCGTTTATCTGGTGTATGGATGTTTGTAATTCGTGGTCTTTTTCAACGGCCAAAGTTGCAGTATTATCCGCAAACGTTGCAATAGTATCGTGTTCAGGATTTGGTATATCGCTGGTGTACAGTATAAGTATAGAGTATAGAGTACAGGGGCTAATACACTACCGTGGGATACTCCTGCCTTGATTTCTGTTAGGTGAGAGTATGCTTCTTCCTCTTTTATTCTGAAATATCTATCTGATATATAAGATTTTATTAATTCTGAATATTGGCGGGGTAGTAACATACTCAACTTGTAGTTTGAGCCCTTATGCCAAACTTTATCAAAGGCCTGGGCCACGTCTAAGAAAGCTGTGGAGCAGACTTTATATTCTTCTAAGGACTTTTCGATTACGTTTGGGATTCTAAGAACTTTGTCGATGATTGAGTGCTTTTCTCAAAAACCAAATTGATGGTAAGGAATGAAGTTATTTTCTTCTATTATATGTTTTAATCTCTTAAGGAGCAATTTTTCTAACAATTTCTTCAAAATAACAGGCAGCAAAGAGATAGGCCGGTAGGATGTAACTTCCTGGGATGGTTTATCTCTGGCTTAGGTATCATTATAACATCTGCTACTTTCCATAGCTTAGTTACGTATCTCAGTCTGAACGACGAATTAATAAGGTTGGTCAAATTGACTATAGCTTTGCGTGGAAGTTGCTTCAGTATTTCCCCGGTGATGATGTCAAATCCAGGTGCTTTTATAGGATTCATGTTTGTTCTAATTTCCATGCAAACTTCTTTTGGGGAAGTAGGTCTAACAAATGAATTCTCCTATTCTGGCTCATTCCAGTCTTGTGGTTCTTCACATTCGTTAGTCTGGAATGTTTTCCGCGAATCTATTTGCTTTTTGTTTATTATCCCGTGCCCAACTTCCATCTTCCTTTCTAATTGGAGGGTTATGAAGAATAGGCCTTTTTAATCGTTGGGTTCCTTTACAGAGTGAATAATCCGTACTGCTATATAAGTTAATTCACTCATGTATTCATCAATCGAATCATTTTTAATACGCTGGATTTCGCGTTTTAATTGTTGTGTGCATTGTTTAAAGCTGTTTTCTCAGCTGGTGCTCTGGTTTGCTGCCGTTTTCTTCTAATTTTTCTTTTTTTCTGTTGTAAGGTCCCTGATCTCTTTTGGGTAATTATTCCCTTTTGTTCTGTATTTAATCGCAGGGGTGTTCTCCAAAGCTGCTTGCTGAATATTTGTTACAAGACGTTCTACTTCCTGATCTAATTGTTCTTCCGTTTGCAGTGGAACTGAGGGATCAATTACCTGCTCAAGACTGATTTTAAAGCTCCGCCAGTTCGTTCTTTTGTTTACTAGTTTAGGTGCATTTTCTTTTTGTATCACACTATCACTCAGTGTAAGAAGTATGGGAGAGCGGTCAGAGTTCAAATCCCAGGCTTCTTCTACTTTCATATAATTTGAGGATACATTCCTGATTATAAAGAAGTCTATAAGATCAGGAATCTTATTCGTATACGTGGGCCAATATGTTGGCTTTCCAGTTGATAAGGTTTGACATTTAAGATTACTCCATGCTGCTAAGTGTTTTTTACCTTAAGTAGTTGTCAGTCTAGATCCCCCAGTAGGTGTGTTTTGCATTGAAATCTCCTCCCACTATGAATCTGTATCCTTGGCTATCAAGTCAACATATTTTTCTTTCTTTATAGCAAATCTCGGTGGGCTGTATAAAGCTGTAATCATCACCTCATAAGTTTTTGTTTTGATTTTAACAGATGTGGCCTGTATTTCTATTATTTGGTAACTCAATTCCTTGTGATGTAATATGGATTCGTTTACTATAATTGCCCTTCCTCCTTTTGCGGCGTTCTCTGGGTGAATAGTATGATACACGTTACGTCCATTGAATTTGATAAATGACTCCTTTGTAAAATGCGTTTCTGCAATGAGGCAAACATCAATTTTTTGTAACTCCAGAATTATTTGTATTTCTTGCCGGTGCTGTAGTAAACCGTTTGCATTCCATTCTAGTATTCTGATTTGGTCAGCAATTTTTAACTTTAGGAATCGCTCCTTGGGCACGGTACTCCAAGTTAGAAATGCACTTATCCATCTTATCCAGTCTATCTAAGATTCTCTGTAGTATAGCATCAGTGTTTGATCTTAGTGGAGGTGGTTCTTGAATATGAGGGTTATTTTCTTTATTTATGGTTGCTTGGCTATATGTTTTGTTTTGGTTGAGGAGGCTGGTAACTTCTTGCCGTTCTTTTATAGGATTCTTAGTTTGTTTCCTCTCTTTTATTATTTTAATTTGTTTTATTTTCTCTGTGGGGTGGAGCAGGAGTAGTTGGCTTCTTCATTTGCTTATTCTTTATTTTTTGTAGTTCTTTGTCTTCTTCGCATCCGCGATAGCTGGATGACCTTCACCACAGTGGACACATTTTGTTGGAGTATCTTTTGGTTTATCACATTCCGCTGTTAGATGTTTGCCTGTACATCTTACGCATCTATGTTCCTTTGAGCAATGTCTTCTTGTATGGTCATATACCTGACAAGATTTACATTGTGGTATTAGTCTGGTTTTTCTAAGAGGCTCTATTTCAACCCTTATGCCCATAATATTTGTAATTCTGAACATTTTGTTTATATCTTCATTATGTCTGAATGTCAGCATAAATATATTCAGCTGCTGCTTTGTTTTATATTTTAATTTTCTAGTTGCATCAACGAGTTTATAACTTCTCTATCGCAGTTCAGTAACTATGTAACAGTACCCTACTTTGTTTATTTT
The DNA here is from genome assembly GCA_963921935.1 of Galeruca laticollis. NCBI lineage: Eukaryota > Metazoa > Arthropoda > Insecta > Coleoptera > Chrysomelidae > Galeruca > Galeruca laticollis. The sequence goes on along the minus strand of OY998179.1, from coordinate 49,840,296 downwards.
CGAAGGAGTGCCATGAGTAGTTCTCCTCGGCTAGTGTGTTGGCTAGAGCTTGGTAACTTTCTCTATCCATAACGTTGATCTTGATGTTTTTATCATTAATTAATCTTATTTGGAAATGTCTCAATCTGCTAGATATGAGTTCATGAAGACTATTAAAGTTTTCAATTCCATCTACAATTATTGAATGTGGTGTACTTTTTTGGGTTTTTGCTGTTCGTTTTCTTGGTTATTTAAACTGTGTTGTGGGGAGTTAGTGATGTATCCATCCGTCTCATCTTATAGCTCCTCTTTCTGACCCAATCAGTTCCTCCAGCAAATTCATCCTGATCTGTAGATTATTCTGGTTCTCATGGTTTTGTATTATTGAACTTTGTGCCACATTTCTTCCATCAGCATATTTGTTCTGCAGTTCGTTAAACACTTTATGCATTTGTTCTATTTGAAGTTGTATTGCTTTTAACTTATTGGTTACACCCTCCTTTTCATATTCGGATGCTTTCCATGCATTGTACAATGCTTGTTCATTTTGTGGTCTGATGTTACTATTTTCTTGAAATAATGCATTATTTTGTTGTATTAACCACACCTCGTTCGGTGTTGATGCAATCGGTGTTTGGTAGAACACTGGATCTATTTTATCGCTTTATTTTACTACTTTTTGTAATGTAGTAAAAGAATTAAATGTATTAAATGTACTAACCATTATTGTAATGACCTGGTATATTTTTCATTGCAATTAATTGTATATCACTAACTGCTTTTTATCAAAGTCCGGTTTTTACCGTGAATATGATAAGCGGTTTTCGATACAGACCGACACGATACGTGTTTACTGTTCAAATTTCAATTTAAAACTAGCCAAAAGACAACCAAGACATTGATGTTTTCTTTGGTCATTCCATTGCACAGAAAACAGATTCATCGTCCGTATTTTGTGTTCCATTGCGAGCCCTGCGACGTTTAGGACGACGAAAACTTCCAGTATCGCGTAATCGCTGTACCAAGCGCGGAAACATTTTTCTCCTGTAATGAGGGCGATCTGGATACCGTGCGGCGTACTGTCTTGCAGCCATAGCTGCATTTTGAAAACACTCGAAATAAATCGCAATCATGTCATCGGCTTCATTATTTGTGAGAGGCATTTTCATTAAAAATTACTAAAATTATACGCAATCAACAATATTGGGCTGCGTGTGACAAAAGTTTGACGTTACTTGGCAATATTTTTGTTAGGCGATTGTCGTGTCCATGGCTTACTACTTATCTTCTTATCGAAAGTAACCGATGCATTTTTTAATGGGAATATATGAATTTTCCTGGTTTAGTATTTTTTTTAATAATCTGAATTAGGAAAAAGATATTAAGATGCGGTTTGCGCAGAACTCTTTCTGTAGGCGCACAGATCATTATGCGAATGCACATTCTGACAATTTCACTGGCATTAATTTGTAATATCCGATACGTGTTTTGCGTATTCTACTCAGTGTTGGGCTTAAGACCCCCTTGTCGTAATCCGTCAATACTATAAAAAATCTCTGATTGCCAGTTATCCTTCCTTAGATAGTTCTCGTTATTTTTATATAAACTCTGAATCCCTTTTAGTAACTTTTTGTTAATGTCTCTGTTTTTTAATCCTTCCCAAGCTGTTCGTTGTGAAAATTTGTCGAATGCCTTCTCTAAGTCTAAAAATGCCAGGTATATTTCATCATTTTTTTTTCTTGTCTTTTCCAATATTTGCTTGATAGTGAAAATATGATCCTGTCCACTCAGTCTTTTTCTGAGTCCGCTCTCTGGTTCTTCTAACTCTAAGTTTCTACCACTTTCTTTAGTTTCCTTTCTACTATGTACTCATATGTTTTGTATGGGATACTTAACATAGCAATTCCTCTATAGTCACAATTTCTACTATTTAATTTTTTTGAAGATCGGGACTATTATTCCCATTTCCCAGTAGCTGGATATCCGACTTTCGTTTCATATTGTGATGTACAAGTGTGTTATTACTTCTACTGCTTTATTTCCAAAGTTTTTTAGCATTTAAGATGTAATTCCATCATGTCCAGCTGATTTCCCCCGTTTTGGGTATTTTATTACTTCTGTGACTTCTTCTACTTGTGTATATTTTCATCTTCTATAATAATGTCTTGTCCGTAATTATAGTTCCCTCTATTGTGTTTGCTCGTTCTTCGATGTTTCTTTCCTTCTTTACATAATTTCTACATCATCTATCATATTGTGGTCTTTTGATTTTACGTGTTTGATTACTTGTTGTTTTCCTTTTCTTAGCGTTTTAAGGACTTTGTAAAATAGTTTCTGATTTGATTTACTATCCGCTTCCATTTTCTTTCCAAATTCTTCCCATTATTTATTTTTTCCACTTTTAACAAGTTCTTTAACTTTTATTCTCTGTACTTTGTATAGTCAACTTCTTTTTTACTACTCAGGTATTTTTTCCGTAATGTTTTCTTTGTTTTCATTTCTGATTTTATTTCTTGTTTCCACAATCTAGTTTGTTTTGTTATTGATTATTGTTATTCCGCATGTTTGTTTAGCTGTTTCTAGTATAATAGTTTTTAAGGTATTCCACATTTGTTCAAGATCTATATTCCCCCGGTTTGTTGCCATTACTTTTGCTCTTGTTTCCTTTCTGTATTCATTTGCTACTTTTGAGTTTCTTGTAACTTGTACGTTTTAATAACTTCTTTTCCCAAGTAACAATTTCTGACTCATTTTGGGCGAAGTGTCGACGCTGTGTCGACACTGCAATTTGGACACGACACATTTTCGAGACACATTGTCGACTTTTGGACCATCAAAAGTGGGAAATGTGACCAAAATGGTGATTGAAATGTGTACTGAATATGGCCTGGAATTCATCTAATAGTGAGTCTGAAATATAACAATTTTGTTACGAAAATGTGTTTTGATTGTGTCCAATATATACATGAAATTGAATTTTGATGAGTCCACAAATCTGTCTATTTTGTTTCTAACTTGGGCAAAATGTGTGTCCATTATGTGTACAAAATGTACTTTGCATGTACCTGGTAGGTAGACAAGATGTTTCCAGAATGTGTTTGATATTGTGCTCTAATGAGAGCCACAAAATCAACACATGGTGTTCTGAATTTTACCGAAATTATTAACTCATATTCATTGTGCATCAAAATCAATCCAAATAGATAAAAATTATATTACTTCTCGATCCATTCTGGATAATCATGAACAGAAAACTGAAGGTATTTACTTTTGAGTATTCATCAACCTAATTAGAAATCATAAGAGGGTTTTATTTTATCTTGAGTATTTTTGTATTTCTCGCGTAGGTTCACTTGCGAACTAAAGTTCAGTGATGATAGTTGACATGGTAGTTCTAAAAATTATTACCAACATCCTTAGTTTAATATATATTTGGGAAATCCGCCATTTTTCTCAAGTGCATATAACGACGAAATACGTGTTGAAATATGGCGTAGTTATGGATGGTGTCCAAACGGGATCATGTTTCGGTAATGTGAAGAAAATGTGGCTACAAATTGCCCATCTCGAAACATTTGCAGATAGAGGAAACAATTCAGAGTAATGTTTCTGAATAGAGACCAAAAATTCACCGAATAATGACTAAAAGGTCACACAGACACATTTTAGCAACCAATTAGTCACCGAAGTTCATTATGGCCAAAATGCGTCGTCTTTATCTAGCAGTGGACACATTTCGGAAAGTTTGTGTCTGAAATGCGGCCGACATTCGAACAGACTCGTACCTCATAACCTTACTTTTTAGTGCTTTATTTACATGGACGTTATTTTCACTTCCACTTCCATTTAAAATCGTTAAAACAATAGAAAATGATACAGTGCAATTGTGCATTGTGCCAACAGCGTGAGAGAAATATGGTGTTCTATACTGGTCAACAAAATCTTGTAAAGACAGCGAGAAATTAATTAGAGACTAAGAATCTGTTCCTCGAATAGACGAACCATTTTTATCTTCACCATTTCAGTGAAACTTTAAACACTATATTCAACATTTATCATATGCGCAATTTTGAGTACCTACCTACACTAACACTTTGACTAGACATATTGAAGGAACAAAATAGAAATTATGTGGGTAAGATGTTTCTATATGAATAGGTATGTGTCCGGACGACGCATTGTAGAAACAATGAAGAAAATCTATGTTTAAAATGTACCCAAATGGAAATTATTGTGTCTACTCAACTCATTTCACTAACAAAATAGTAACATCTTGTTAAGAACCAAATTAGACAAACTTGAGTCTATTCAGTGTCGATTCGCCTGTGTCTAAATATATTTGAAGAGTCCAAACTGACACATGTGTTTGAAATATTGCTATTTAGACTCGCTCATCCTTTTGACGCAATTAGTTCGGAATGTGTCGACACGAATTTGAACATTATAGATATAATTCACATTGTGGCAGAAGTGCTCCGAAAAGAGTCGACACAATCCAGGCACAAGTAAATTGTGTCCGAGATATGCCATAAATTGCTACTTGGGTTACTTTCTTCGTTTGTATCGCGTTCCTTTCATTTTCTTGTAGTTTTCTATTCTCCTGTTTTATTTTTGCATCAAGTAAATATTATATAGTGATCACTGTAAATTTCAGCACTCCTTTTTAACCTTAACATCCACTATTTCTTTCCGAAATTCGGTGTTCGCAAGTATAGTCTATTATAGATTTTTCGTTTCTGTTCCTTATTTTTCTAGTGTATTTATGTATTACTTTATGCATGAAGAAGGTGTTAATGATAATAAATTCCATTCACAAATTTATTAATCTGTCGCCGTTGTTAGTTTTATGGATTTCCCATGTGGTCCTACTACTTTTGTTATTTCATTAGTTCTTTTGGCCACACGACCATTAGAATCTCCATGTATTATGGTTCTGCTATTACTTCTACTGCTTTACTTCCAAAGTTTTTTAGCATTTAAGATGTAATTCCATCATGTCCAGCTGATTTCCTCCGCTTTGGGTATTTTATTACTTCTGTGACTTCTTCTACTTGTGTATATTTTCATCTTCTATAATAATGTCTTGTCCGTAATTATAGTTCCCTCTATTGTGTTTGCTCGTTCTTCGATGTTTCTTTCCTTCTTTACATAATTTCTACATCATCTGTTATCATATTGTGGTCTTTTGATTTTACGTGTTTGATTACTTGTTGTTTTCCTTTTCTTAGCATATTAAGGACTTTGTAAAATAGTTTTTGATTTGATTTACTATCCGCTTCCATTTTCTTTCCAAATTCTTCCCATTATTTATTTTTTCCACTTTTAGCAAGTTCTTTAACTTTTATTCTTTGCACTTTGTATAGTCAACTTCTTTTTTACTACTCAGGCATTTTTTCCGTAACGTTTTCTTTGTTTTTATTTCTGATTTTATTTTATGATTCCACAATCTAGTTTGTTTTGTTATTGATTATTGTTATTCCGCATGTTTGTTTAGCTGTTTCTAGTAGTTTTTAAGGTATTCCACATTTGTTCAAGATCTATATTTCCCCGGTTTGTTGCCATTACTTTTGCTTTTGTTTCCTTTCTGTATTCATTTGCTACTTGAGTTTCTTGTAACTTGTACGTTTTAATAACTTCTTTTACTTTTTTCGTTTGTATCGCGTACCTTTCATTTTCTTGTAGTTTTCTATTCTCCTGTTTTATTTTTGCTTCAAGTAAATATTATATAGTGATCACTGTAAATTTCAGCACTCCTTTTTTACTTTAACATCCACTATTTCTTTCCGAAATCCGGTGATCGCAAGTTTAGTCTATTATAGATTTTTCGTTTCTGTTCCTTATTTTTCTAGTGTATTTATGTATTACTTTGTGCATAAAGAAGGTGTTAGTGATAATCAATTCCATTCACAAATTTATTAATCTGTCGCCGTTGTTAGTTTTATGGATTTCCCATGTGGTCCTACTACTTTTGTTATTGCATTAGTTCTTTTTGCCACACGACCATTAAAATCTCCAAGTATTATGGTTCTGCTACTTTGTGCTTTTATTACGTCTGTAAGTTTTTCCCAGAATTCATCTTTCGCTTTGGCTGTAGCATCTTCGTTTTGTCCGTATATTACTATTACAGTCGTAGTATTATATTGTTCTAGCTGCATTCATATTTTTAATAATCTGGGTGACATGAATTCCTATTGTTTTACTTTTTCAATGAATTTATCTTTGATTATACATTAACTGATCATTTCCTTGTTCCTTTGCTTCGTCTGTTATTAGTTTCCTAGTTCTTGTTTTTATTTTAGTTTTTTCTTTTAGTTTTGTCTTGATTTTTCATGTTTTTATGTTTATTCTATTTTTAATTGCATTGTGTCCGTTTTCGTTGCCAGTTCTTTTTATTTCCTCTGTGTCTTTTCTGTTGTTTTTAGTTTTGTCCTTCCGTTCTAGTTATCTTTTGAAATTTTTCTTCAGTGCTTCCTCCATCTAGTGATCTTTCTCCCACTGTTCTTTTTTGTTTCTGTTAGTTTCTTTTATCTTCATCAATCCAGACATTTGTACCCTTGAGATTTCTGGCTTTTAAAAAAATCTTCGCTCATGTTTTCCTTTTGACGCTTTTATTAATATTGGTCTAGCTCTATCTTTTGTGTATTTCCCTATTCTTTTAGTATCTTCTTTATCTGTAGCAATATTTAATTAATCTCCAATCATTCCCATCACTATTTTTATCTTTCTCGTTGTTTTGTTGATTTGTACTTTTCTTGTATGGTAACTTTGATTTTCTTTTCTTTCCCAGCTGTTTTAAAAACCTGACAACACCACTTTAGATTCGGTCAAGGGTCAAGGTTTCATTTCTAATTATTCGTACATTGCCACAGATCACTTTATCACTATCAGTTTATTAATATGTTTGTATACACAACTTGTTTATTGAAATTAACTGTCTCTGGAATCTACTCATATTACTGTTTTAAATCAAACTTTCTGTTTCTAGATAATTCCGCAATATATTTAAAAAAATATTAAAAATTCTAAGAAATTTGACAATTGTTTCGATATTAAATATTCATCGTCAGAATGACAGAAGCTACATTTCATTTGATGCCTACCTGATGTTTAATTAATTATTTTTGGCTAGACCAAGAAGTGACCTACCTTGTAATTGACTTAATATATGTTAATAGAAAAAAGAAGATGATATATTACAAATATTAAAGCTTAGATATTATTAGCCCTATGGGGGATCCAGAATATATTTGTCCCAATTGAGATCAGTATAATTGTGCAATGATATAGAGAATCAGGAAAACTATATCTGTGTTTTTAAATGAAACTCAAGGTCTCTAGTTAATTCCACAATATAATACAAGTTATTGAAAATTCTAAAAAATTGACAATTGTTTCGATAAATCAATATCATCGAAACAATTGTCAATTTTTTAGAATTTTCAATAACTTGTATTATATTGTGGAATTAACTAGAGACCTTGAGTTTCATTTAAAAACACTAATATGAGCATATTCCACGAAGTAAGGGTCGAGACAGTCCAAACTATATCTGCTAATCTTTACAATTATCACTTAAGAAGACAGTTTAAAAGTGGAGAACTCCGTAGATTTATCTGTTCATTGACGACTTCATATTGTGGTTTCTTAAGTGTCTTCTAATTTCCATTTCTTCAAGAAAATCCAGTTCTGGTTTCTTATCACAAATATGTAGTACTTCTAGTTCTGGGTTAGGTGTCAATGAATGATTGGTGTCAAGTAGATGTTTTGCGTAGTGGGATATATCTGGTTGTTTTAATCTGTATGCCCGTAAGTGGTCACTGTATCGGATTTCAAAAGCTATGAAACCATCACATATTAGTCCAGTAACTGAAGGGTCAAACCTGTAAATAAATCTGGCATGAGTTCCCACATAGCGCAATTTGTAGGTCATCGCAGGTGTTTTAAAATGAGAAAATCCTTTACTCGTTGTAGGTAACGGAAGGGGCTGAAAATGGGCTCCAAAACCTGGAAAATGGGTTTCCCGCTAATATCTTGCTAACTATGCCAATTACAGAATTTTTGTTCAGACAAAAAATGGCCTCTATTATTTTCTTCTAAAATTCAATAGTTTTCGAGATAATGGCACTCAAAAGTCCCCTCATTTCACCTGCTGCTCTACCTGCAGGAATACCGCTTTCTATTAATCAACGTGTAACCGGGCGGACGAATTGTTCCATATCCCGGGAAAATTTTTATATTTTTCGATGATTCAAAGTTCATCGGAATGGGAAAACCCGTAGCTACAATTCCATGTGACTTGAAATCTGTTCGTGTTTGCCAAAAATATTTAAAAAAGCGGTCAAAGGGTTTTTCAACAATATTTGGAGGCTGCTTCATTAATTTATTCATATTTTCTTGAAAAATAGTCATTTATTCTAATTTTGCCTTGATAATGGGACCTTGGGGGGTCTTGAATGATCTCAGAAATTTTATTGCAATACTTTTCTGGCGTTCTAATATACAATTGATTTCCGAAACAAGCGCGAATTATAATCTTATGATCCGTTATATTGATTTCCGATGCACATCATTTTAAAGCTTAGATGGTCTACTTTTCGAATATATTTTTTTATTTTTAATAGAGTCTAATAATTTTCAAGAAATGAGGAAAATTGGTCACACGAGTCAAAACCGGCCTTTTTTGTTTAACCATTTCTTGTTCCCCGCTCTTTATTTCTTGAGGATTAATAATTAAATCAAAGTAAAGCTTGTATTCTGTTTTTTCCATTGATATAAGTCAATCCCCGTATTCTTTTTGCGTTCTTCTAAAATGGTTGTTACAATTATATACGCTCGTATTTACGCTCCCCCTCCGAGATCCATGATATTGTATATAACCTAACCTCGTGTACCCACGCGGCGATAGTTGTCTGCCTGCATGTGTTTGTATACAATCTCTGTTTTGGAGTCGTCGGCTTGACGGGATTATTCATGTACTGATGATATTTTTTCAGTATTTATTTTTAATTATTTATTTGAAATAAAATAAATATCTTTCATTAAATTAATTCAGTTATAAAAAAAGATGTGAAAAAGAAGTAAAATGTGTTTAAAGTGAGAAATTTCCACGTTATTCTTGTCTACAAGAAATAATGTTCAAGGATTTTTTTGCTGGAAGCAGAAAATAAGATTTGTTTTATTGATCCTCAACTTTAAAAACTTGGTGTAATTGTTCAGTTCGGTGTAAAAAACAGTTGGATCATCTATTTTTTGGTAGCTCTTGGTGTTGTGAAAATGGAACCAGATTCCATTCCAGAGTGCTTTCTTTGTAAGCAGGGTGTTGTGGATGACGCTGTAAATGTTACTCGTGGCTTAGAAAATTTGATTCGAGTGAGCAAGGAGAGATGCGATAATTTACACCTATTTCTCCAGAAACGAATGCACAACAAGTGTAGGGACCGCTATATTATCAAATCTCGAGGCAAGTTTACGTATAACAAGTTTGACAAGCATTGACCAATGGCCAGTGAATCTTTTAAGAATCAGAACCTTCCTCGAGAGACTATATTCGCGAACGGAGAAACTGTCTTGAAATAACGACTCTCCAGGCCGCCTGGTCCTGGATTTTTAACCACTTGTCCACAATCAAAACTGCAATAAAACTAGAATGCTTGCCCCCTACCGCAGCACTTTTATAGGGTATATTTACAAGTACAGAATTGGCTGGGGAATGAACTGTCACCAGAGGAATGGGGCTAGAAACGTGCAGGGGGGATGCTATTACCGATCCAGACCACACAGGATCCGGCCCCACCAGAACTCTTGAAGATTATTTTTTGTCAGTGTAAGAGAGGCTGCGAAAAGAATTGTTCATGTTTGAAAGCAGGTCTGAAATGCTCGTCCATCTGTGGTTCGTGTCAGTTGACACAATGTTCAAATTATAAAATAAATGAAGGTATATTCCTGGAAGAATTAGAGGTGGAAGTAGAAACAGAGGTGGAAGAAGAGACAGAAGGGTGAGAAAGCGAGGAGGTAGAAATACAGGTAGAGGAAGAGAGAGAAATGACGACAGGGGGAAGGGTAGAAATGGAACAAGAGGGATTAGGCGACGAGAATACCGTTGGCGAAGAAGAATATGTATATGATTCTGATGACTTGGAGTGGTTAAAGACACCCTAAAGGTTGTTATGTATGTTTTATACCAATTCTTCCAAATAAATGTATTTTTTCAAAGACTTGCGTATTTTTTCCGAAATCCTGCACCCATATTATTCCCAAAAAAGTTTGCTAAAAATCACAAAAATGCAAAAATTGTTTAAAATGGTTGTATGGTGAACACGCTCTAAAAGTTGTCATTTGCTTTAGCCAAAAGAACGGGTTTCAAGATCTTGGCACAAGGAAAAATGAATTTTCTGGTAAATTTGCAACTCAAATTGTACAGAACATTCGCTAATACAATTGAGAGAGCCCAAGCTACTTTGCAGAAAAGAACTCAGGTGAAATCGAATATTTGCGAGATTTTCATTTACGGACTCCGTAATTTAGCGAGAAGAGCAAAGGTGCTGGCGCCATCTGCAATTGGTCTCTAAAGTCCAAAAGATGAAAATCAGTCCATTTCCAACCCCATCGAGCGGAAATTCGTCAAGAAACTACCATATCTATTCAATATGAAAATTATGGATTTTTCAAAGTCTGATTGTGCAAAAAATATTGGCATTGCGAAAAAGTTGGTATGGATCATTTTTGTAGAGAATGAGCTGATCTTCATTTTTTGTCTAAAAAAAAATTCTCTAATTGGCATATTTAGCCAGATATTAGCGGGAAACCTGTTTTTCAAGGTTTAGGGGTCCATTTTCCACCCCCTCCGCTGCCAAGAACGCGTAAAGGATTTTCTCATTTTAAAACACCTACGATGACCTATAAATTGCGCTATGTGGGAACTCATGCCAGATTTATTTACAGGTTTCTAATAATATTTCAATGATAATACCTTTAGCAACGAATACAACAATTTCTTTTAAAACAGAAAGTAACGTGAGTACAAAATTGTTAAATGTAAAAACAAAAATATCACCATTAAAGTAGTCTGGTACATATAAATTTAAATGTCCAGAATGTAATGCTGTCTATTTGCGTCAAACCCTTAAAAATCTTGAAATCCAATACAGTGAACACTTACGGGCATACAGATTAAAACCACCAGATAAATCCCACTACGCAAAACATCTACTTGACACCAATCATTCATTGAATCCTAACAGAACTAGAAGTACTACATATTTGTGATAAGAAACAATAACTGGATTTCCTTGAAGAATTGGAAATTAGAAGACACTTAAGATACCCACAAGATGAAGTCGTCAATGAACAGATAAATCTAGGGAGTTCTCCACTATTAAACTGTCTTAATTGATAATTGTAATGATCAGCAGATATAGTTTTCCTAGTTTTCTATATCATTGCACAGTGATACTGATCTTAATTGGGAAAAGATATCCAGGACAACCCCATAGGGCTAATAATATCTAAGCTTCTTCTTCTTCTTCTTTTCCTTTTTGGGCTTAACTCCTTCGAGTTATCTACCCAGTACTATGTCTCACTTTGATTTATTTAGGAAAAAGTTGCACTTTCATGCATCTGCCTCTGGGACACCACTTCTTCCTGGATCTAAAATTAGTTTATATAACTCTTTTACAATTTTTGAAAAATTTACATAGAAGCAAAGCACTACTAGCTGAAGGTTTTCTAAGCATATCTTCTACACATAGAGCAGTTTCATACTTCATGCAATTTTTTAACATACTGTTATATAAAATGTCACTGTATTATTTGTTAATAGGGCACTCCATAAGTATATGTCTGATACTATCCACTTTCCCACATTCACAATTTGGTGAATTCGCTACTCCTATCCGATGAAGATGCTGCGGATACGCACAATGTCCCAACCTAAGTCTATTCAATGTAGTAACCACTTGCCTGTTGACATTTACATCATAAAACCAAGGCTTCTCTGGTAATTTCCCAACGATTTTAAAATAATGCTTTCCTTTAAGCTTACACAATTCAATCCATTCCTCTTCCCATTCTTTTCTTATCTTTTCTTTAACATTTACCAAAATATCTCTATAATCCACTTCATTAAAATTCTTTTCCATCTTTTTTAAACTATTCTTAGCCAACAAATCTGCTTCTACATTACCCTTTATATCTGTATGACTGGGAATCCAACCAAACCTAATATTTTGATTATTACACTTCGCATCCCATAAGAGTTCTCTAATACATAACTCTGGGAATTCAGCTTTACCATATAATCCTTTTCTGGCTATCCTCTGTAAAGCACTCTTGGAATCGGTTAGAACCAAGGAATTCAAGTTTCCCACTTCGCGAATTCTTTTAACTGCCACATAGATCGCTAATAACTCTGCTGTACATATAGTAGCTTCGTCGGCCACTCTGACACTTATTCTAGAACCCCTATTTTCCATATATATACCAAACCCAGTTAGATTTTCATGTCTATCTTTAGATCCATCTGTATATATTATATGGAAATTCCTCCATTTCTCTTTAATTATGCCATCAAATTATTTTTCATTATCAGAGTTGCTTTTCTGTAGCCCCAAATCCTCCCAGGGAATATCCATAAGCAGTGCATCGTACCCAACTGCAAAGCATGGTATAACATCGTATATTCTAATTAAATTATGATAAATTAATGCTCTATCCAATCCCTCCATTATAGGAAAATTGATCATGCCAACATTTATATGTTGAAGCCCGTACATACTCAATAAATTACTTGTAACTATACTATTATTTAAAGAAAGATGTTTCAAGATAAATTTTTCTGCTAACCATATACGCCTCCAATGTAAAGGGAGTTCCCCCGCCTCTGCCAACAGTGACACAGTAGGAGTGCTTGTCATAGCTCCTAATATAACTCTTAATGCTTTAAATTGAACTTTATCTAATTTGCATAAATTTTGTTTTGAATTATTAAACAAAAGCAATGAACCAAAATCTAAGTGAGATCTAACAATACCCTTGTATATCATAGATATAATTTTTGAATCAGCCCCCATCAATAGTTTGCAACAGATTTCATGACATCTATACCCTTCTGTGCTTTGGCCACAATCCCATCAATATGGGCAGTTATCTTCATTTTGTCGTCCAGTAAGACTCCTAAATACCTTACTTTTGTTTCATATGGTATTACTTCATAATTACATACAATACTAGGGATACTTACTCTACTTTTTATTTTTTGGAAAATTATCGCTTTTGATTTTTGTACTGATAATTGAAAACCGTGTAATCCCAGCCATTCACTAGTATTCTCCAATGATTAATTAATACTCCTACATAACTTCTCCAAATCATTCCCTACTGCAATAATCATCATATCATCAGCCAAGCCTAACATATCCACTCCTTCCACCATTTGTTCATATATATCATTTGTGTATACTGCAAACAGTAATGAACTAAGGACTGATCCTTGTGGGATGCCTTTACTTACACATCCTAATCTGGAAGTAACCCCTGAAGAGATATCTTTCACAATGTTCTTTCTATTACTATATATTTTCCTTAAGAACTCAATATAAGATTGTGGGATATTGAATTTAGCCAATTTATTCATTAATATATGAATCCTAACATTATCATATGCCGCCTTGATATCCAAAAATACCGCAACTATTATTCCTTTGAAAAGCTTGAACAACTGTAAATAAACCAAATTATCCATAATTTCCTTCCCCTTTCTAAAACCAGATTGTTTCTTATTTATTAAAAGGTCTGCCTCCAATTTATATTCTATTCTATTTTTGATCAAGTTTTCTAAGATCTTTAATGCACATGATTGCAAAGCGATAAACCTATAACTACCCACCGAAAAGGGATCTTTAAAGGGTTTCAAGATTGGGCAAATGATTTGGATTTTCCATTCCTCAGGAAGATTATCTCCTGATACAAAGCTATTAAATACTTTAATCAAATTAAATTTAATTCAATACGGTAATCCCCTAAACAGTGAGTACACTAAATCATCCACCCCTGGCATCTTATCTTTTTTCCTTGCACTTAACACTACATTAAGCTCATTCACACTAAACTCCTCCCCCATTTTGTTCTTCGATATAATCTCTACTCCTTCACTCGGAATTTCAGGGGAAGTAACTAAATCCAAAAATTTTTCCAAATTATTCTTTATAAAATCTGCATTTCTATTATAATTATTACCTCTACCAAAACCCTTAACCACTTTCCATATATATGACATATTGCTATCCCGGTTGAGGGTAGAGCAGAATTCTATAAAACTATTTTTGTTTTTGAACATTTTTTTTGCCTCAGCAACCTTTTTTTCATAAGAATATAATTGATCATACTGCTATCCCTAAAATTCTTCTCTCTCCCAACATTGTATCACACTCCATATCCCACCATTTATTAATTGTTCTTTTATTCTTACCATTGTTCCTATTATTTCCACTATAATTTGTTTTATTGGGTTTAACCATATTGTAAGCTTTGTCTATTAAACCCACAATATCCCTGTGTCTCTTACCTTCCATTTGATTTTCCATTTCTATACATTTTAAATAATACTCATCCCAATTTATATTTCTAGTATTATACTTTTTTACTTGGCATTCGCCTTTTTCGTAAATATTATCATTTTTATATTCGCCCCCTATCTCGAAATCAGTTTTTATAGGATAATGATCACTGTCTCCCTTGTCTAGTGGATATACTTCCCATCTTCCAACCAACCCTAACCTACCTGTGCAAAACGTAAGGTCTGTAACACTTTTGTTTTGACCCGGTAATCCAATTCTCGTTGCACTACCGTCATTCAGACAAATAAAACCCGATTCCAATAATACCTCTACCAGAATATTACCATTTCTATTATTAGTATTGTTACCAAACATTAAATTTTTGGAATTAAAATCGCCAGCAAAAATAATATGATCAAATTTATCTATTTCCTGACATATATCACTTAAGAAAGGTCTGTTCAGTTTAATATCTATGGGAAAATAAGTATTTATAATTAACATTTTATTAACTACAATGGCTTGTATAATTAAACCGTAAGGTTTATTTATTAAGTTTAAATCATATGACCGCGATGTACATTTATTACTTACTAAAATTGCAATGCCATTATGTCCTTCCGATCTGTCTGTACGATATCTATTATAGCCTTTTACCCTCCATTTCATTCCATTATTTAGAAAGGTTTCTTGCAACAATATCACATTTGGGTCATCTCTATTAATTAAATATTCAAGATAAATATTGTTAGATCTCACACTTCTCAAGTTCCACTGCAGAATCCTGAATTTTATAAAAAGGGGAAAATATTGAAACAAGAAACTACAATTATATTTGTCTTAATCTTACCACTCATCTTGCTCCATATCTAGTTCAGATATGGATTTCCCATTATCTTCTTTCCCCCCCCCCTATTTTTTACCATTTTTAAATTTAACTTATTACTTGAATTCATATTTTGTGATAGGGAAACTCCCCTTTTTTGCAAATTCCCATTAATTATCTGAGACATGTTTATTAAATTCTCTACAGGTATATTCTGATCCGCCAAATATTCATTAAGGTCTAACTCACGTATCTCAATATCATTTACTTCATTAGATTCGCATTTTGAAGGTGAACTCTTTTGTAAATCTTTATTATATGTAGGCTTACCTATAATTGAGGTAGTTGGGTACAACGGACTACCCATGTAACATCCCTGTTGTGCATCTTTATCATATCCCGGGCTATTAGGACATCTTCTTTTGTTTTTAGTAACTTCATTATAAGATCTATTCGGGGTTCTATTATTACTTTGTATTGTTGCACTTCTCTGACTAATTGAAATTAGCTCATTTTCAGGAGTTTTATCTGGTAAATTAGGAAAATGTCTAATACTTCTATCTGGAATGGTTTCTACGAAAGAACTTTCATTCTTCCTAGGTACTTGTTTCGCTGCATCATAATAGGCTACATTCTGGTAGCTCATGATTTCATTGATTTTTTTTTGTCTAGCGAGCTCCTCACAACTGTCTACATTTTTAAGCTGTTCAGTAATTAAATGACTCTCCCTACAATACAGACATCTTTTACTCTTATACTCTGTACATTTATTTTTATCATGATCCTCTTTTCCGCATAATTCACATCTCTCTTTACTATTGCATTGCTTCGCAGTATGGTTGAATCTGAAGCATTTAAAGCATAAGATAATAGGTCTGATATAAGTACCTACCTCCAATCTATTGTTATATATACTGACATACCTAGGGAAACTTTTGCCAACAAATGTAAAAATATATGAACCAGTTGGAACATAAGCCACCTCATGGGTAACCTTATCTTGGACCTTTCTATTCAACCTACGTACTTCTAAAACTTTATACATCCCTCCAGATTCATCATTAGCTCTCTCCAAAACTTCTTCTTCTGAAAGACTACTTCCAACTCCCTTCACAACTCCTTTGCAAGTAAGCAACATTGCTGGTATAAATTTATGATATCCCTTTTTTGCCAATTCCTCATTTTTCTTAAAATTATTTGCGTCCATTGGTAGGCGAAAAGTTACACATACTCTATTTCTACCTTTTTTGACAATATTTTTGACTCCTTTTATACCCGAATTATGTAAAATTTTACCAAACTCCACCGGATGGAGGTTACCTACATTTTGCTGACCATGCTCTACCATTACATTAAACGGACCCGAATCATACACTGAGTACAACAAATTTTCATAAATTGAGTTTTTTTCATTTCTTGAGTATATTTCCCCTTAATTTTATCCACATTATTAGTTTCCGAGTTTTGTAACAATTCTCCCCCGCCCGGGTCGGGCGGCGGATTGCTCTTGTCCATGTACCCTACTCAAATTTGAGATTAGTACCACTACTATGCTTTATTAACTGCAACTAAAATATTAACTACAATAACTGTTTTATTTAGCAAACCACGAAATAACTGTTTATTCTTGGGCTAATGATCTAAGATCACCAAAATATTCTTTTCTACACAAATATTTTCTCTCGACCACGTGTTCACTTAAAAAACATATCTAAGCTTCAATATTTGTAATATCATATCTTTTTCTTTTTTTTATTAACACATATTAAGTCAATCACAAGGTTCAATCACTTCTTGGTCTAGCCAAAAATAATTATTAAACATCAGGTAGGCATCAAATGAAATGTAACTTCTGTCATTCTGACGATGATATCTAATATAGAAACAATTGTCAAATTTCTTAGAATTTTTAACATTTTTAAAATATATTTTGGAATTATCTAGAAACAGTAAGGTTCATTAAAAACAGTAAACTTGTTTATTTTTGAGAATTTTCACAACTTTTTAATAGCTTAATTCTCACAAATCCTTTTTTAATTTTTCTATGGACTTCAAACTTTGGTAGTCGATTCGTTCTTGACTGCATTTATACTCAGTGACAAAGAAATATTATTTTATTTCCAAAAATTTTCAAGTAGGTAGGGTGGAATGATGGAATGGCGGTCAGCTAAGCCAAATTACATATAAAACTGAAAATATTACTTTTTTCACTACTAGCTTTTAAGCCTAACTTTATTAACTTTTGTTGAGGTAGAAAAGTTGTTCATTATTAACCAAGGTAGAAAAATACAGAGCCTGCTTGATTAGAACTAAATCTCAATCCAATTTGACAGATTGTGAAGTTAACTGATGCAAATACAAAATGAAAAAATATGTTTACTTACTTATTTAATGGTCATATTTACCTACCTATTCAAAAATTAAAATCAATTGACTTATCCATAGAACATACCTGTGATTTTTTGGCAAGTTTCACTTCTTCGGCCTGTGCTCTAATTTCAGGAGTAGGGGAAGGATGTCGAAGATGACGCACCTAAGCCTTTTTTATTTATTTACGAATTCGAAGTAATTGAGCTGTTGTTACTATCAAGGTGTTATAGCAAGTTCATTTTATTGTCATTTGCTATACTTGTTTTTTAATTAGGTATAGTGCATAATATATTTCGTGGCTTTTAAAAAAATAATAATTTGCATCATCTTTCCCTCCACAAAGGATAAAATGACGCACCATTGAGAATAAGATAACGCACTGTTGTGGGGAAGTATGGAAGTTCAAAATGGATATATACATTAAGAAATAACCATATTGTTTGGTACTTAGCAAGAACAAATAAACCGTAAATAAAGATAAAATGTTGATCCTAATATATTAAGAAAAATAAAAATCTTAACAATTTAACAGAAGTCACAAATATAATTTTCGGGACTGCCTGCACCACTGAACTCACTTTGCATAACTTGTAACCATGTTTCGGGTTTTCTACTGAAATCTCCACATATTATGCATATGTCAGTATTGGATACCTCGTTACTCATGTCGTCCATTTCATCGTCATCACAGAGCCCATCTTCAGAAAAATTGCTTTCGTCGGTCTCGCCATCTTCCACATATTTTGTGGATAATTTCTTCTTGATTGCGCCGGTTTTCACTTTAGTTGTATTTGCGATTTTTGAACCCGCAGTGTCAACAAATACTTTTTTGTTATTTTTTTATTAGCGTCTTGCAACTTTATAATTTTTCTTTCTTTTTATTATGTTTAATTACCAAATCTTCTTTTAAAGGAGTGTTGCTTAGTATATCAGAGTGCTGCATTTGTCGACTACATTTTCCTTTAACTTTCTTATTAGGCACAGGAACAGGAGAGGTAATAGCTATTGAAATATGTTCACATTCGTTCTGTGAAGCTTCTGTCGGGGGAGTCCTGTGACTTAGATGTGACTCTTTTCTGGTTGATGGTAGAGGTGATTTTTGTTTTCTGGGAGATTGAGATACTGTTTGTTGTGGGGTTGTTATATCTACAGGTAGTGATGCAAGAGAAATATCTCTTTCCAAATTAGAATGATTCATTTTATCAGCAGGTGCAAAGTCATCCACGGTGAACTTATCGCTGCTCAACAGATAAATACCACATGCCTGGAATCCGGAAACTGCTATTTCAATATTTGCAACCTGTTCGAATGCTAACTTAAAAATCTCAGCTACATCGTACTTATGGAGTTATTTTATTTTCTAACTCAGAGTTTCTAATCCTCGATTTTAAATACAAATTACAATGTCGACTGTGTGCCTTTTTTAATGCGGCAGAAAATGTTACATTTAGAGGATGTAATCTGTGGAATGTATGGGGTGGAATATTAACCATTACAATCCCATTCTCTCTGCAAAAGTAATATATTTTAAGTGAAATATGGCTTGTGTGGTTATCTAATACAAGTAATACTGGATTATCAGTGCTCGATAAGGTTCTTTTTTGAAAATGTTGCAGCCACAAAAAATACTGTTTCATTGCTACACCCATTATCTGTATTAATTGCGCCGCTTGGTCCATTCTTTTCTATCTGTGGGCTCATTCGCTTTCTGGGGAATACAAATAAAGGAGGAATATAATTACCAGATCCACTAAATGCGGTAATCACTGTTATATTTTTTCCACGTTTCCATGAAGAAATGATCCAAACTGCTTGACTCCTTTAGGTCCAAGTCTTTTACTTGATTCTCTAGGAACCGTAGATATACCTGTTTCATCAACATTAAACGTGCGATCTGGCAGAAACATATACTTATCTTGAACTTTTTGTAAATTTTCAAAGTAGCGGTCGACTTCCGTTTTGTTAAAAGCAGTTATCCTATTGGCTTCAGGTTTTTTGAGTGAGATTTGCGGATTTCTTTTTAAAAAACACTGCTACTAATCTTTGCCTGCCATTTGTTTGTTCTTATTGAAATTGTGTTTGATGTTATCGTATTCTGCATATTTGAAGACCATTGTTCTTAGTTCAAAGGAAGTTATTCTAAAAAATAAATTTGCCAGTTTGAGAACCTGGTTTACAATCTCCTTTTCTTGAGCTATCGACAATATTGAAGCTCTTCCAAGTGACTCAGATTTCGCTTTTGTTGAATTTTTTATTTTTAGTATTTTAAACGATCTGGCTACTTCTCGAATTTCACGACAATCTTTTACGATTGCATTTAAGCCCGCGTCAAGAGCTTCTACAGAAAAAACGATCTTCTCTGCGTTTTTCTAGTATATTTACCCATATCTATTAGAGAAACGCAAGCTTTAAAGGACTTTATAACAAATATCTGAATATAATATGATAGCTAACGTGATAAACTGAAAAGGCAAAGATGACGCACCCTGCGTCTTCTTAGCGGATTAAGCACAACTTACTAATTTTTTCTTCAAATTATTTAGCTCCTGTAATATTTAATTAGTATCTTATATCCTATATCTTGAAGTACTTTCAGTTAATATCTGATCTTTTATGTGTAGAACTAGTAGAAGGGGCTGGCAACAGATTGCGAAATTGTGTAGTTGATTCCAGACTATTCGATGGTTGTTTGAACTCTTTGAGGGTGGAAGGAACCGCCAAGGTTATTTATGGGATCAGGAAATTGTTTTGGAGAACTTCTAACTAAAGGACCAGACGATGCTGAAGCGGTAGTGTTTCTTGGCTCTAGCGGTGTTAGTTCTTTATTGGAATTGATGGAACCATCCATAGAAGTGTCGAGATCATTAACCATAACTATTTCTTCAACATCGTTTCGGTTGGTCAAAGTTTCTGATGCTATAGGAAGTCTTCTTCGGTAAACATATTAAGATTTACTTGATGTATTCTAGTTACTTGACAACAGTAAATGCCGAGAGCTATCGTGGCATTTCTAGAATAGAATTTATTGGAAAGGTTTGCCAAATCATAAGGTGCTACTTTCACCACCGCCTTTGACATTCAGGAACTGCATTCTGTGTGACGCATATGGTGGTAAGGATAACATGCAGATTCCATTTTCTCTACACAAATTGTAAGTTCGTAATGTGATATGGCTACTATGATTATCTAATATCAATCTTCCCCATCTTTCCTCTACCTACATGATTATCAAAAAAGTCTGAATACAAGATTAGAATTTGAGAGCTCTCAATTGAACATTCCTGTTTTATTCAATTATTTTTTGCTGTGCTGTATGTACTGGACGAACCTGCCAATTACGATATCAAAATGCAGAATTTATTCCAGTACAGTGTTTTTCAACGTTGCCTTACGAGTATTCTTAATTGCTTATCATGCCTAGAGTGCGAAGAAATGCAAATTATCGGCAGCTAACTGAGTTCGAGAGAGGTCGAATTGTTGGTTTTCGGGAAGCTGGGCTGGCGTTCCAAAAAATTGTTGGTAGAATAAATAGTAGTATGGATACTGTTATCAGATATTATCAGGCATGGGACCAAGAAGGCCGAACACGAAGAGCCAGAGGCACAAGACGAGTGAGTAGGACAACAGAGGGCCAATACCATTGCCTTAGGTTATTAGCTCTAAGAGATCGACAAGGGCAATATCAACTCAGTAGTATGCAGAACATGGAAAGGTCCTTGGAATGCAAAATGTTTATAGAAGGATAAGAAGGTTTGGACTTGTTCCATACAGACCTCAGTTGTAATGAATATGGTCACCACTGTAATTACCGCTGTTGTCTTTTAGAGTTTACAGCCTCCGTTACCAGTGTATGACAACCTTTGGATCCCTATTTTCTTTAATTTTGCAGCGTGCTGTCACCAGTGCTGTAGGGCACAATTAGAGCCAGGAATCCCCTTGTGGGTAAGCTCGGTGGAGGTGGTTTCCTGGCACGAGCTGGCAAGGTCTCCGTGGGGCCTCTTGGGCTTATACAATGTGCCAAGCCTGAGTTCCAAGGCAGGTCGCGTCAACCCGTTCAATCCTGCTGGTCCGAGGGTAGGAGTTGTTGGTAAAGGAAACAGACTGGGTGGAAAATATGTACATATATATTACAAGCACAAAATAATTAAGTACAGTAATTCAACTCTGGTTGGGACAAAATAAAAGTTACTCGGAGGAGAATGTCCCGGTACAATACATTAGCAATTAATTAGGGAAAAACGTCTTTCATAATCTGGAAGTAGTTTCTCCTTATTATGACAACAGTAAAAGATGTCTTGCATATGACTATCCCTGTATAAGGTATGAGAAAAAATTAATATGACTCGGGTAAAACGTCTTCCATAATCTGGAAGAAGTCTTTCCTGATTATGACATAAATGAAAGATATCTGGCGTATGAATATGCCTGTATAGTATAAGGAAGTAACTATCAGGATTAGTGAAAAAAGTCTTTCGTAATCTGAAGGTAAATCTGACCTGGTTATGATATAAATAAGATATTTCTTACATGTGAATATCCCTGTATAATATAAGAAAGTAACTATCAGGACTAGTGAAAAAAGTCTTTCGTAATCTGAAGGTAATCTGTCCTGGTTATGATATAAATAAGATATTTCTTACATATGAATATCCCTGTATAATCTTTAAACTCCCTTGACTAAAATTTAGTGTTCCCCTGGATTATTAAATCGATTGCAAATCGTACTATTTCCTAAATATGTTAGGTGAGGGGCTCAAATGTCAATAGTGCACTTAATATGACCTTGAAACGTATCTTTGAACACCCAGACAAATCAAATAAATGTCAATACGGTATTTGTTCAAAAAAATAAATATAATGACTGAGAAAAAAACTTACGTTTTGAAATATCACAAATCACAACAAAACAATACCACTGTGCACATACGGGCCGTCGAAGATGGGGGGAGTGCCAGGCCATACGGTACCACCTGATCACTCTATGAGGGTTACTTCCTCACTGCCCCTGTTACCAAATTTTCTGCTATTTATTTCAGAAGAATTGGGACAAGGATTGTTATTAAAAACATTAACTGTAGTTGTGTTTTTTAATTTCCTTCGGTTTGCCCTTGTCTCGTATTTTTTATTTTCGTAATTGAAGGTTAATTTTCAATTACTTTCTTTATTCTAAGTTGAAAGATTTGTCTATATTTTGATAAACAAACCATCGTGTGTTTTGTCATCGACCTTGTCGGTTGTGTAGTTTGTTTAAATAATTTTCTGCTCTAGGTCAACTTTTTTTAAATTGAATTCTACTTATTTTATTATAAAGAAAATTATATCTATATAGGGTGTCCCTAAATTTCCCTTTGCCATATTATTACATTACCTTTAACTCTGGAACATCTAAGAAATCGACTTCAGTGACGCCAAGAACGCCTAGTGTGGAATCAGGAATGGAACACTTCAGTGCTGAATCCCGGTTCTGCCTAGACATGTATGATGGTCGGGCGGGGATGAGAAAGTCCGAAGACCGAATGAAGTAGCACTCTCGGTTAATGCAGAGAAAACCAAGCTGGTTTTATTTACAAGAAGAAGAATAATTGAAGATGCAAAGTCACCCAGGTTATTTGGTGTACCCGTAAAATTTCAGGAGGAGGCAAAATACATGGGAGTAATGCTTGACAAGAAGGTAAACTGTAAACGACGTATTGACCGAGTTATTAGCAAGTCAATAATAACACTATGGCATCTGCGACAAGCCGTGGGGAAGAGCTGTGGGATAAATCCCAAGATCCTCCACTGGTTTTACACTACGGTCGTAAGACCGAGAGTTCAATACTGTTTCGTGCTTTGTTAGCTGGCTGTGAAGAGAAGCAGTGGGTGTCCCACAAGCTGACACATATCCAGAGAGTAGCAAGCTTAGGAGTTACAGGAGCTTTTAGGACAACGCCCACACCAGCGCTCGATGTCTTCCTAGGATTGCCGCCTCTGCTCATGGGGATTATTATGACAGCGTTGGCGGCCTTAGTAAGATTGCTGGTCAACGGGCTCAGGAAGGGGAACGGCGAAGGCCTCACAATAATAGCCAAAATAACAGAAACGGAGCTTCCAATTCTAACTCTCAAAGCTATTCGATCAGAAGACAAAGTAAAGACATACAAGTTCAAAGTCATCATTCCGCCAAGAGAGCAGTGGAACGATGAACAAGTTGGATTTCCACCAGAGGGAGCATCATGTGCTTTACAGACGGTGCTCGCATGGAAGGAAGGCCAGGAGCAGGTTTCCTGATAGGGGTCATAGAAGTGCAATAGAGATATGCTTTGGGTTAATACTCCACGGTCTTCAAATCAAAAATATTTGCTATCCTGAAAGGACGCATCAGTCTTGTTAGCATTTGCTCGGATAGTCAAGTCGCTATTAAAGCAATCTGCAGCCCCAGAACTAGCACGGTACTGGTTCAGGAATGCGCAGAGGCTCTGGATAGTCTGGCTTCAGAACGATAAGTTGTTCTACTGTGGGTACCGGGACACTTGCCAGGCGAGGTGCCAACATATCCTTGCTCAAAGAATAGGTCCAGGGAAGACTTGAGAAATATTGGAGAGACTCCACCGACCTCAGGCAGGTAAAACAAACAATCGCCTGCTCGGATACAACAAGGATACGGTCGCTTCCGGATAAACCCAGATCATAGCTCCGACGGAGATTTTTGGTGTATTGACTTGCCATTGCGAACTTAGGGAGACACTTACATCTGTGATTAAGACCATTTCAGACCCAGATTGTTCATATTGCTGGGAGGAGGAATTCTCCCATCACTGTCTTGGCACAGTTTAGAAATGAAATCTTTGGTGTGGATAGAATTGAAGAAGAAGACCTTAATTCCTTTCCAATTAAAGACGTCACGGCCTTTATACGCAGGTCGAAGCGTTTTGAAAGGAAACCGAACGAGTGAAGTGATGGGGGAGGAACTGGAGAATGGTAAAAAGGGCCAAAAGTGGCCTAAATGCCAGGCATCAGCCGCCCCACCCCTTTCATTTATTCATTCATTCAACGTCTATGACGGAAGTTAGTAGGCGGTGAATGGTCCTCACAAGACAATCAATTCTCACTTTTGGCTCCCCGCGCCACACCCCGGACAACTGCATCGACCTGCAGCCTAAACCTGAGGATAGTCAGATATGACGAACCGAGTAGCGTCTAACCTAAAGTCTAGAGTGGGCGTCTGTTCACAGACTGGTCGGCTGAAACCAAATCAAGGAAGTCAACGGGACACAACCTTGATCATCTTTTCCCAGGAAATCACTATGGCAAGGAAAATAAACAAGACGACACCTAGTCCCTGGCAGCCATTTGATTGGCAAGAGTCCCCCAGCTCAACATAGTAAAATCAAAGTTACGGATCTGTACAAGGAACGTAAGAACCCTGTTTCGGGCTAGGAAGCTGATAATTTGGTTCAGGAAATTAAGAGAATGAACCTACACATAATGGATATAAGTGAACACCGCTGGCCAAGCTGCGGATCATGTCAACATGAGCACGGCACACTGTACTATTCAGGTAATGATCATAACGACCCAAACCACCGAGGTGGAACTGGCATCTTTGTTTCATCAGAATACACAAAGTACGTCATGAACTTTGTACCAGTATCCAACCGGATGAGTTCACTACAGATGAACTGCAAACCATTCCCTATCAATCTTATCCAGATTTATGCCCCAACTGCTGAGAAGAAGTATGATATGGACGTGACAAATACTGCTGAGAAGAAGTATGATATGGACGTGACAAATATATATGAGCTAACTGTTTCCACAGTAAAAACGTTAAAAAGCGATAGTGTTAATATTGCGATGGAAGATTTTAATGCCAAAATTGGTCAAGAACAACGTACCAAGATATTTGGTAGATTTGGGCTTGGTGGCTCCAGCGAGAGAGGTAACAGATTCCACGAGTTTTGTGAGGACTCAGGGATAATTATATCGATTATTGCCAATACGTTTTCCGACTACCCATACTTGGAAAGCCCCATGCAATGACTTATATAACGCAATACCAATTAGAAACCATGTATCTATTAATAAGCGTTTTAAAAATATAATTAAAAATGCCAAAACTTATTCTGGAGCTGACATTGGCTCGGATCACAGCCCCCTTGTGGCAGAGCTGTCGTTAAACTTGAGAGCAAAAAAAAACAACACGCCCAGCTAGAGCAGTTCATGTAACGAGACAAAATTACGCTGAAACTAGCCATATTGTTGGCGACGAAATAAACAGGTCTGTAGGAGAACCATCCCAAATATATAAAATCCATATGGAATAACATTAAAAATATTGTGTGCACGTGTAAATTACACCTTCGCGAAACCTTTACACCTAAAAAAATAAATGACAAAGCAAATTCTAACCCTCATGGAATAGCGAAGACTGGCGAAGAATAATCCCGACCAATATAGAAAAATACAGAAGGAGATCAAAGAAGACAAGCAACGATGGATGGAAATAAAATGTGAAAAAATAGAAGATCTCTACTTCAAACATGATACTTTTAATATGTACAGGAAAGTAAAGGAAGTAACTGGAGTGTAAGGAAGGTAAAGACTACAACAGTTACAAATGATCACAACCAACTACAAGACACATACACCAGTTACATAGAAGAAAACATTACAGATCACAGGTCTGAAGCAACATATGTGCATAAGGGCACAGGTTCAATCATTCTTAACTCCGAGGTGATACATGCCTTCTCTATAGCAAAAAATAGGGAACCGGCTGGCTCTGATGGGATTCCGACCAAGGTACTAAAACTTATCACAGAGGAAAATATTGGCCTGGTAGTTCAATTGTTCAATAGCATCTATAGTGCAGGTGAAATCGCATCTGACTGGTTGTCATCAACCTTCATAGCTCTGCCTCAAAAACAACAGCCCTAAAAAATGTGTTGATTATCGCGTAATCAGCCTCATGTCTCACATGATCAAAGCATTTCTCCGCATTATTCACGCTAGCATTAGAATCAGATGTGAGGAAGATCTTGATGATTCTCAATTTGGCTTCAGAAACGCATTCGGAACACGTGAAGCACTTTTTAAAATGAACCTTTTCTTCCAAAAATGCCGTGATCAGCGAAAATTTGTTTTTGCGTGCTTTAGAGATTATGGAAAGGCCTATGACAGCGTTCGACACGATAAAATTGTTGAAATGCTGGAGGTTGTTGGAATAGATGATAGAGAGAATAATTAAAAATATTTACTGGAACCAAACGGCACAGGTAAAAATAGGCAAAATTAAAACAAAACATATTAAAACACAAAGAGGAGTAAGACATGGTTGTATATTATCGCTCTAGTTATTCAATCTATACTCCGATCGAATATTCAAAGAAGCATTGGAAGGGACAACAAACCTCGGCATCCACATAAACGAAGAACTATTAACTTCAATCAGATATCTGGATGATATATTGGTACTAGCGAACACGATCGAGAAACTACAAATTCTTATAAACGACATTGCTGACGTGGGAGATCGACAAGATCTGAAAATCAACACTTCGAAGACCAAATTTATGATAGTCAGTCGGCAACCTCATCATGGAAACCTAACTGAACGAATTACTTGGTTCATGTATCTTGGGATTGTTATTGCAGAGGATCTAAATCCGGACCACGAAATAAAATGTCGAATAGAGCTAGACTACTCGAGCAACTTTTAATAATATGAGTTCGTTTATTTGCAGTGACGGCCTGAATTTGAAGCTGAGATATCGCATGGTTAATGCTATGTATAGTCGGTACTGCTGTACGGAGTGGAGACATGGATTCTAAACATCAGAAGAAACATGTTATAAACGAAAATGTACTACGAAGGGCAAGCATCGAAAGGTAACACCTAACGACCGTAAAATGCCGAAAGACATAATAATATCGTCTTCTACAGTTTATACTCAAGGGCAAAATTGATGGGCGAATTTGAGCAGGAAGGAAACAACAGTCGTGGCTCAGAAATATTCGGGACTGGACTAGTGTAAGGAAGGCTGATGAACTTTTTCGATTAGTAGAGGAGCGTACGACAAGGCACATGAAAGAAGAATATACAAAAGATAAAAATTCCGTATTATGATAAATCATCAATTATGTGCATCAAGAAAGTGTGTCAAACATGTCAAAAATGAATATGGTCATTTGAAGAACAAACGATGACATATCACCTAAAACCTAGACGTAGGAACCTAATTGGGTTTGAAGTACTTGCTAAGAAAAGCTACCGATCCGTCTCAGGACTCGTTTTTAATTATTATTATATTTTAATTGATATATGAATATCTATTCATACAACTGATTCATTTTCAAAATTGTTATACCATCAAATTTCTTAATTTGTGATACTTTTTGGCGTCAATTTGGCTATTTCACCCAATTCAAACTCACAACATTGGAATAAGTATTTATTTTTTTATTTACATAAATTACGTTCTAATTAACTAATGATACAAAGTTCATTTTCTGGTACCAAGTCTAATATCAATGTCTGGATATTTTGTTGATGTTTCTGTAGTATGATCATTTCCTGGAGTAACATCTGTAACATTGTCGTCTTGATTCTCTTTATCGGGGTTAGTCGAATTTTTGGTGTCTGGAACAACATCGATTCTTCGATTTGGTGGTGTGTCATTATTTACTCCATGTGGAAGATGTGGGGGATGGTTCCACGGATGGGGATGAAAATCACCATGAGGATGAAATGGATTAAAGATGGTGTCTCCAAATCTGTGATGAGTTACTGGAAAGTGTCCAAATGGGTGATTATTGTATCCTATAAAGGTAAACATTGTAAAAATTTCATATTAGTTAATATACAATATACATATTTTGATGAGAAGTATGCAATCCGCAGGCTTTTTTTGAGAAATACAAATATTTGTAAAAGAGGATATCGAGACTGCAAGATGAAGTAGAAATTCCAAATAGAGACATACGTGGCATTAGCTGTCGACTTCTACATGATCTTTGAGTAGGTACTGCTTTCGAAGTTATGTACATAAAGCAATACATTTTTGGGCGTTTCTCATTAATTAGACCATTTAGTACTTCTCATTATTTGCACTAAATATGTCTTTAAAATTTATGCTTCGAGGTTTTTGAGTGGCTTAGTACAAATTTAACCCTTGCATTGGCAGAGTATCCCCTAAGGTACATATATTTCAAAAGCTACCAAAACTACAAACTTATACACAAACAAGTCATTGCAGTACGTTCTAATAATAATATTTTCCCATGAAAATCGCCATGGTAGTGCCATCCCTCGCTTTTGTGTGCAATTAGACCATACAATGTCAAGATGGCGTCAAAAAAAACATATGACCGCTGATGTTGAGGTAATTATTCACTTGTATTATTTAAACTTAGGGTATATATTTAAAAAATATACCCGAATGCATGTCTAAAGGGATGATTTCACTATTTATGTATAAACAATTCAGTAGGTAGGTAAGGTAAGTGTACGTTAATTCGACAGTGACCATAATTTCGACACATTGTAATACATCGTTACAGATGAAATACCAATAAACGGCGAAGTAAGACAGGGATGTGTTTTATCACCCCTGTTGTTTAACCTTTATTCGGAAAACATATTTCGTGAGGCTTTATATGGCAGGACAGAGGGAGTAAAGATAGGTGGCGAAATTATAAACAACGTAAGGTACGCAGATGATACTGCCATCATTGCAGAGAACATGGAAGACTTGCAAATCCTGCTGGATAAAGTGCATGAGGCTGGTCGAAGATGGGGTATTAATATAAACATCAAGAAAACGAAATGGATGACTGCAGAATAAACATAGAACCAATTCCGATTACAATCAACGGACACAACATTGAACTGGTATCCCATTTCAAATATTTGGGTAGTTGGCTGAACAATGACATAACGTGCGACGAAGAGGTAAGAGCGAGGATTGAAATGGCACGTAGGGCATTCAGCAAATGGAAACCAATTCTCACGAATAGAAACCTCACAGTTCAGACGCGGTTAAGAACACGCCGCTGTTACGTATGGAGCTTTTTTTTGTACGGATGTGAGACATGGACGCTTAAAGTTGACATCATGAATAAAATAGAAGCGTTTGAGATGTGGTGCTATCGGAGAATCCTTAAGATCCCGTGGACTGCACATACTAGTAATGAAGAGGTACTCAGACAGCTGTATAAGGATCGAGAACTCCTGAACACCATAGAAATAAGAAAGGTCAGTTATTTCGGTCATATAATGCGAGGAAACAAATATCACATCCCTCGGCTGATCATTCAGGGAAAGGTTGAGGGCAGAAGATAGATAGGTAGCAAAAAGCTGTCGTGACTACGAAATATTCGAAACTGGACCGGACTGGGAGTAAAACAACTATTTCGAGTAGCGACAGATAGAGAACAGTTCAACCAAATTGTCATGGAGATAGCCCACGCTTGAAGACAGGCACGGCACCGAAAGAAGAAGAAGTAATATATTACGTGAAATTAAGAAATTAATAGAATTGTACCGTCTCATAATACGCTTAGTGACATTTCTAAATATGTCGCGTAGCAGTTTTCTCATTTAGTGACATGTTAGCGTATGACATTTAAGAAAGTAAATGTATCAAACAGTTGTGTTGTGGCGGCTCGAGCAAATTGCAAAGTTTCTTATACGGAAAGACAAAAACAGACATTTTTTGAAATACTTTCAGGGCGTGAATTGCAATTCCTCTGGGGAGATTTTGTATTTACGTGATGGAATATACGTGATATAAAGCTGTTGTTTCGAATATATAGTAGATAATATGATAGTTTTTAGGGGTGTCGAATTTAGGTACACTAAATCTAGTTACTAACCAAATTTCAACACCGTGTGTCGAAATTGCGGACATTTTCCGTTAGACCTGAAAATGTTCCATCCTTTTCTAAAGTAAAATATATATGATGCATTGCATCTCATTTGTAGCCAGAGTGATACAGAAACGCCCGGTCCTAAATTCGACATGGGTGTCGAAATTAGATACCTTGAGCCTCTAAATTCGACACTGCTATATTATTACCGACTTATCAACAATATTTTATTTTTCTCAGGATCATTGAAAAAAAGTTTCAGCATGGAAAGAAAAAAATATTTCAATTATCGACCCGAAGATTTAAAAATGGCACTCGAATCAATTAAAGATGGAACAACTTGCGTTACGGCAGCCAAAATGTATAATGTGCCACGAACTTTACCAGCTTTACCAGCCTTACCATCAGAAGAAGAGACGTTGCTATCGCAGTGGGTAATTAATTTGGGTAAAATGGATTTTCCTGTTACCAAGTATCAATTGCTTGAAAGTGTAGAACTCTTGGTGAAACAATTGAAAAGGCCCAATCCTTTTTCTGAAGGACGTCCAGGACGACACTGGTATGAAGGATTTCTTCGTAGACATCCCGAAATTGGTGAAAGAATGACGCAGAATCTCTGTGTATCTAGAGTAGCCGTATCTGTTCAGGGAGTTAGGAGGTGGTTTGAAGAAATAATAGATTATTTCGTACCAGAATAAATTGAAATAAATGAGCCAGAAAGAATATTTAATAGCGACGAATTCGCTTTTTTCTTGTATCCCAAAGGAAATAAAGTATTAGTTAAGAAAGGAAGTAAAACTGTTTACGAGAGAAGCGGTGATGAGAAGGATTACTTGACTGTATTAATAACAGGTATGCATATGTATAACGTATGGTCCTAAAGTTTTTGGAAAATTTTTTAATACTAATAAATTTTTCCAAATTTTTTTTAATTTTAAAAGCACATGTGGCAACAATTAACAACACTAATGACGAGTGGATACGCCTTAATGCGCGGCAACAACGCGGAATTCTTTCTAGCTGGTCTGCGGTGTATTTTGGTGCCTTTCTTCTTTTCCTAAACACTAAGTTTGTGCAATCAATTGTTCTTAATACAGTGGTTTTCGAAATACCAAATCTCCGGGCTAATTTTCTCTGAGAAACTCCAACTTTGTCTTTAGCAGCTTCCATCAGCCTTCTTTCTCTTCTTACACTCAAAATTCTTGGTCTACCGCTTTTGAAAAATTAATGCATGGTATACCCTCTTCACAATTCCTTATAGTGTTGTAAATGGTTGACTTACTTATATTTTGCTCTTGGTAGATTGCAACAATATCATGCTTAGGTATTCGTCCAACTAGATTGTAAATGCCCTGACGAATATCTAATTTGTAAGACATTTTGCTACAATCGATTTGCAAAACTAAACTGTCATAATCAAACTTGATTACGTGTGACGTTTTAGTTTCGATGGCAACTTGATTAAACGACATTGGGTACAAAAATAAATAATTTAACTCTTCAGTATAAAGAATTTTTTTTTTGAAGAATGCCAAATGTCATAATTAATTAGAAACCCAATTCCTCTAATTAATTATTATTGTTTTTGAAGAAAGTGACCTTTCATTTCATGTTTTAGGGAATGTTGCTAGACACTCAGCACTACCAATGGTGATGTATTCGTATGAAAGGATCCCAAAACATATAGCTATAAGTATGCCAACTGGATGGGGTATTGGAAGATCCGAAAATGGTTGGATGACTTCCGAGTCATTTTCTGAGTACATCACCAATATATTTTATCCCTGGTTAATATCTCAGAAAATCAAATTTCCAGTTATTTTGTATGTAGATGGTCACAAATCACATATCACGTCTCCATTAAGTGACTTTTATAGAGAAAAGAATATAATTTTAATTAATTTACTCCCAAACTCGACTCGTATTCTCCAACCACTTGATGTGGGTTTTTAAAGCCCTGAAAAATAGTTGGAAAAAAGCGACAAAAGCATTCAGAACTGAAAATAAACAAAAAATTGACAAAGCACATTTCGCATGAATAAGTACTTAAAATTGCAATAGAAAAAATTAAAAATATAAAAAATATATTCAACAACGCGTTTCGAGCGTGCGGGCTATGTCCATTTGATGCAGAGAATGTAGATTATAGGAAAATAATTGACAATAACTTTGCAAAGTCAACACCAAAGAGTGACAATAAATTAATCGACAATAAAATTGTTGACCATCTGCACTTTATTGAGAATGAAATCGAAGCTCAATTACTCGCAGATTTTTATAACCTTAAAGGAAAGGAATGGCACTCCGACACAGAAAATAGAGGGTCGTATAAGCTTTGGTTGAAAATTTTCAAAAAAACAGGTCTATCTTTTGAAAGAATAGAGCCACAACTGGCAAACGATGAAACAGGGGAAGTTCTTAATGAGAATCTTATGAATACAATTGAAAATGAGCAGAATAATATAATTATTCAAGTCGAAGAAGGCTTAGTACTGGATGAAGACTGGCAAGATAGAATTGTAGTTGATGATGATATAAGTATGGAAATACGAGAAATATCTTCAACAGAAAAAGAATCAAATAGTTTCGGTAATAGTGCCATTGTTAAAGTATCAGGAAATGATAGGGAGGACAAATCAGAAGATAAGAAAGAACAATTATCACTAGAAAATAGAGAAATAAATTAAAGTGAAGAGAGTAATTTGACCGACATCAAACGTCAGACGCTCGATGAAGACCAAAATCATTCTGCAGTTGACGATAATATTCCTAGTAAAATCACCAATCCTATTGTAGAAGATCAAATTGGTATCATCGATACCGACAGCGAATTAGACATTCATCTTGCACTGATAGTGGACAAAATCAGAAGTCAAGAACGAACACCGAGAAAAAAGGTCGACATAAACACGAATTTGGTACTTCAAGTACCACAGCACCCGTTGTACTGGCTTTAGTGAGCTCAATATCAATAGGGTTCATCTTTAAGACGCTCTGAATAATATACAATCATAAAATTCATCACTTGTATATACTCCGGAGGCTGTATCGTGCTAACAAACTGAAACTTCTCCAAAAATATCGTACTTAAAGTACTGTAGCATCGGTTGCATAGGCTCTGGTGAACTGAAAATCAATAGGGTTCATCAGTGAGATGTCCTGAATAATATTCAATCATAAAATTGGTGACTTGTTGAACTCCGGAGGCTGTATCGTGCTAACAAACTGAAATTTCTCGAAAAACGACAAAATGTCGTACTTCAAGTACCATAGCACCCGTTGTACTGGCTCTGGTGAGCTGAAAATCAATAGGGTTCATCTGTGAAATGTCCTTAACAATATTCCATCATAAAATTGGTGACGTATTGCACTCCGGAGGCTGTATCGTGCTAACAAGACTTGCAAGGAAAAGTGGTCGACGACAACGACGACGACATACACACAGGATTTTTTTTCTAAAAACCGTTTTTTCGTGTTGTTGTTGCTGGATAACGTAAAAATAACTCAAAAAAAATTTCAAATTCCCAACTTTTTTGTGGGTAAACCAATACTTTTCTCGCATATTAGATAGGTTGGCGGAAAAGTAATAAACGGTTTTAAAGATTAAAACTAACTTTTCCGCATCTGTGGCCCTGAACAATATTCTATCATAAAATTGTTACTTGTATACACTTCTAGGGATGTATCGTGCTAACAAACCGAAATTTCTCCAAAAATAACCAAAAATTTAGTATATCTAGTTTTATAGGACCCGCTGTACTCGCTCTAGTCAACTGAAAATCAATAGGATACATCTTTGAGACACCTTGAACAATACTTATTCATAAAGTTGATCCATCGTATACTCTCTGGAGGCTGTATCGTGCTAACAAACTGAAAATTCTTCAAAAATGACAAAAATTTGGTACTTCAAGTACCACAGCACCCGTTGTACTGGCTTTAGTGAGCTCAATATCAATAGGGTTCATCTTTAAGACGCTCTGAATAATATCCAATCATAAAATTCATCACTTGTATATACTCCGGAGGCTGTAACAAACTGAAACTTCTCCAAAAATGACAAAAATATCGTACTTAAAGTATTGTAGCACCGGTTGCATAGGCTCTGGTGAGCTGAAAATCAATAGGGTTCATCAGTGAGATGCCCTGAATAATATTCAATCATAAAATTGGTGACTTGTTGAACTCCGGAGGCTGTATCGTGCTAACAAACTGAAATTTCTCTAAAAACGACAAAATGTCGTACTTCAAGTACTATAGCACCCGTTGTACTGGCTCTGGTGAGCTGAAAATCAATAAGGTTCATCTGTGAAATGTCCTTAACAATATTCCATCATAAAATTTGTGACTTATTGCACTCCGGAGGCTGTATCGTGCTAACAAGATTTGCAAGGAAAAGTGGCCGACGACAACGACGACGACGACGACGACATACACACAGGATTTTTTTTCTAAAAACCGTTTTTTCGTGTTGTTGTTGATGGATAACGTAAAAATCACTCAAAAAAAATTTCAAATTTCCAACTTTTTTGTGGGTAAACCAATACTTTTCTCGCATATAGGTTGGCGGAAAAGTAAAAAGGAGGTTGTTCTATCAAATTGGCAGGGTATCACATAATATACAATTCATTTTTAGCAACTATGTAATATTTTCTCAAAATTGTTGGCAAAATGGGTTCTAAGAGATCCATTGTTTATATTTAATACCTCAAATAATATTTTTCCCACCAAAGTCGTATCTTGCCAATTTAAGGTATAAACGCAGAAAATTGAAATTTTAATTTCCAATATGGCTTGACTTCATACTGATAGGAACTAATATCAACATCTTTTGTTCAGATTAAAGATTCGGAACATGAAAACATCTGTTTTCAATTCCAAACCATGGTCGACAATTTTCACGCTTTCTAAAGAAAAGTAATTTAATATCTATCGAGGAAAGTAGTCATATTTTTCCTTCAAAAAACGGCCAGCCATCAGTATGAATATTAGTTAAATAAACGGTTTTAAGGATTGAAACTAACTTTTCCGCATCTGTGGGCCTGAATAATATTCTATCATAAAATTGTTACTTGTATACACTTCGGGGGATGTATCGTGCTAACAAACCGAAATTTCTCCAAAAGTAACCAAAAATTTAGTATATCTGGATTTATATGGACCCGCTGTACTCGCTCTAGTCAGCTGAAAATCAATAGGGTACATCTGTGAGACACCTTGAACAATATTCAATCATAAAATTGGTCACTTGTATACACCCTTGAGGCTGTATCTTGCTAACAAACTGAAAATTCTCCAAAAATGACAAAAATTTGGTACTCAAAGTGCCGTAGAACCCGCTGTACTAGCTTGAGTGAGCTGAATATCAATAGGATTCATCTTTGAGACGCTCTGAATAATATCCAATCATAAAATTGGTCACTTGTTGAACTCCGGAAGCTGTATCGTGCTAACAAACTGCAATTTCTCAAAAAATTACTAAAATGTCGCACTTCTAGTACCATAGCACTCGTTATGCTGGCTCTGGTGAGCTGAAAATCAATAGGATTTATCTATGACATGTCCTTAACAACATTCAATCATAACATTGGTGACTTGTTGCACTCCGGAGGCTGTATCGTGCCAACAAGGCATGTAACGAAAACTGGCCGACGACAACGACGACGACATGCACACAGGATTTTTTTTCTGAAAATAGATTTTTTGTGTTGTTGTTGATGGAAAACGTAAAAATAACTCAATTTTTTTTTTATTTCCAACTTTTTTTGGGGCAAACCAATACTTTTCTCGCATATTAGATAGGTTGGGCGGAAAAGTAAAAAGAGCGTAAGAAAACAAAAGCACACCCACACGGAAGCAGAGCCTTAATAGTGCTATGGAGGTCCTTACCTGGATAGCATTGCATACAGTTCGTAAATTGTAAAAAAAAACATGTAGGGGAAAGTGGGGTAAGATGACGAATCGAGTAAGATGACGAATTTCCGATATTTCCTGAATGTACGAGCTTGGCAACACAGGGTTCAGTCAGAATAGAAAACGTGGCTCTATTCTTCCCGCGTTTGAGTGCAAACATAATACGGCCAGAGTTCAGCAAAATACAAGCATTGGTACCGATCGGATGTTGTTGCAACGAATATTTGTCCAACCGAAAAAAAAGTTTTTACGATTTTTTGTAAGTATGTGTTAACTGTTAAATTTTTTTTTTCGAAACTAATATCTTTTGCGAATAACTTAATCATAAAAAACATTTGTCTTAAATAATAAATTTGACTCTATGATGTTTAAAAATAAAAATGGCACTTGGGAGTAAGATGACGGAATGTACGTCATCTTACCCGACATAATTAAAAATGACTACTGGGTCATGTTTTTAATTCCAGGTTTAAATAAATATGGGTAATTTATTAGTGTTTTTAAATGAAACTCACGGTCTCTAGTTAATTCCACAATATAATAAAAGTTATTGAAAATTCTAAAAAATTGACATTTGTTTCGATAAATCAATATCATCGAAACAAATGTCAATTTTTTAGAATTTTCAATAACTTTTATTATATTGTGGAATTAACTAGAGACCGTGAGTTTCATTTAAAAACACTAATATGAGCATATTCCACGAAGTAAGGGTCGAGACAGTTAATTTCATTGAATATGGGTAAAATAAACAAACGAAAAACTAACAGGCAATAATGGTCGAGAGATAACATGAAAAGGGCACTGACTGAAGTAAAAAAACAACAGTTGAGTGTTAATGCAGCCTCAAAAGCATATAATATTCCAGAAGCTACTTTAAGAAGATATGCTAAAAAATATCCTGATGAGGTAAACACTCGTGTATCCTATATATTTCAGTTTTTTAATCAACGTCTTCTTTTGTATTACAGAATTTTCCTGAAAACGCTGGTCGGTTTAAACCAACATTTTCCGATGAACAATTAAACCAACTGAAAAAATACGTCTTAGATATAGATAAACGGGCATTTGGTTTAACCAGAGATCAGTTGAGAAAAATTGCATTCGATTTTGTTGTTCACTGTGGAGTTGCCGATAGATTCAGCACTACTATATACTATACAAAATATTTTTATCAGTTATTTACCATCCATGGACTGGAAAATGGGCATTATGTTCCTCTTTTGTATTGTCTGTTGCCCAATAAGACCAGTGACACATATATGAGACTTTTTCTGTTGGTAAAATCTAAAATTTTTGAACTTTATAATATTGTTTTTGAACCGAAGGAGGTATTTGTGGATTTTGAAATCGGAATTCATAACGCATTAAAAGTTGTCTTTCCCAAAACCAAACTAAATGGTTGTAGATTCCACTTGCACCAGGCGTGGTATAGGAAAATACAATCATTAGAGTTAACCCAAATGTATAAAGATAAAAACTGCGAGGAAAGCAAATGGCTTACTCATACTTTTGGGCTAACTTATTTAGACCCCTCTGAAGTTGAAGATTGTTTCATATTTGATCTCATGTCATACAAACCGGACCATAAACTTATAGATAAATACGCAGACTATTTATTAGAAAACTACATAGCGCCAGAATCTCATTTTCCACCAAATATATGGGCATATGAAAACCCATCAATTAAAAGAACCACAAATGCCTGCGAATCATTCCATTCGCACTTTAATTCTAGTTTTTATTCAAGTCACCCTTCTATATTTATTTTTATAGAAAAATTAAAAGATTGTCAGATCGATGCATATTTAAAAATAAAAAATTTAAATATTCCAGCAAAAATTAAAGACAAACAAGTAAAAAACAAACTAAAATTTATCGAAAACATGGTAAATATGCTTCGATCTGACAATATTTCTAGAATTAATTTCGTTAAATCTGTATCACATCAAAACGTTTTTTAAAAATTTATAGTTTACCTAAGTTATAGAAATAAGTTGATGTAATAATTTTATTGAAATAAAGAAATATTTTAATATAAAGCATTCTGTTATTTTATTTGATTTGCGGCCGAAAATACCTATGAGATAAGGAAGCAACTTAAAACCTCCGGCCGAATTTACCTACCGGCTTTTAGTACCTGCCCTTTTTCCGGCCGAAATTACATCCGCCCGAAGCGGTTGCCATTCTTGCCATTCGGAGGTCGTTAAATAACAATTATCCCTTTCTATTCTGGTTACGCCTATGACGCACGTTAATCCTCTTAGGCCTACTGTAGTAACAATGAAAGATCATAAAATAATGTGATAGTCCAAGAAATGTAATAAATTTTGTATTGAAATTAACAAAAACCATTTAGAATGCATTACAAATATTGAAGTTTTACCGCACGTACTGTACTATAGTTTTGCATACCGAATTAGTTTTTATTCTGGGAATTTACTCTCTCTTGATTTTCAAATAGACTATAATTAAATGGTTGGAACATACTTTACAGAAGCATTTATGAAGAAATTTAATCTATCACTCCGTTAACCAGAAGCAACTTCTGTTGCTAGATTAATGGCTTTTAATGTGGAAGCCTTCTTCAAGTTGTACAAAGAACTTCATCAAAAATATTCATATTCTGCTACCCAGATTTATAATATAGATGAGACCGGGTTTCCTCAGTACCTACCAAGAATCCCAAAGTATTAACTCCAAGAAGCAATCGTCGAGTGGTTAATATTTCTTCAGGAGAAAGAGGAGTTAACGTTACTGCTGTTTGTGGCATGAATACTATTGGAAACTCTATACCACCGTTCCTTATATTTCAAAGAGCAAAGATGCGATTAGCTCTTAAACATGGAGCACCCGAAGGAACCATAGCAGTAGCTCATCCTTCTGGATGGATGACATCTGAAAATTTTGTAAAATATTCAGAACATTTTATTCAATACGCTCGTCCAAATGAACAAAATCCCGTGTTAATATTAATGGATAATCATACCAGTCATGTTTCTTTGGAAGCAGAGAAAATAACATTACTCTGCTTGGTTTTCCAACGCATACTAGTCATCGTATGCAACCGCTAGATGTGTCCATATTCGGAGCTCTCAAAACAGTATATTCACGAGAATGTGAAGATTTTTTGACAAGTAATCCTGGTCGTCTTATAACATTATATGATATTTCAAATCTGTTTGGAAAAGCATACTTAAAAGCAGCAACTGTTTCAAATGCTCTGAGCGGCTTCAGAGCCACTGGCATATATCCTATTGATAGCCAGGTGTTTGACACACTTGATTTTGAGGCCTCTTTGACAACAGATCGAGATAAACCTATTTCAACTAAAGTTTCAACTACATCTGTTTTGGAACATGCAGAGCT
Source organism: Galeruca laticollis (assembly GCA_963921935.1). NCBI lineage: Eukaryota > Metazoa > Arthropoda > Insecta > Coleoptera > Chrysomelidae > Galeruca > Galeruca laticollis. The sequence continues at coordinate 49,800,438 of OY998179.1, read as the reverse complement.
CAAAGAAATACCAGATATTCCAGGAATGTCATCACAATCTGCTTTAAAAGAATTGAGACTTGAAGAATTTGATCAGATGTCTAACGAGATTTCCGAAATTCCTATTCCAGCTACGGCAGGTTCATCTACATCAGATATAGCTGCTCGCACACCCCCTCATAGATCAGATTGCTTATTGAATAAGGGTCTACCTAAATTACCTGTTGCTGAAGTAAAATAAAAACGACCTAGAGAGAAATTGCCGTCTCTCGTTATTTCCAATACACCATTGTAAAGGTCTTGGATGAAAAGGAAGCTGAAAAAATAGAAAGGGAGAGGAAAAGGGGAATACGAGAGCAGAAGAAAAGTGAAAGACAAAATAGAAGCGAAGACTCTACCCTAAAACAAAAAAATAAAAATTCAACAGTGGATAAACCTAAAGAAAAAGCAATCAAGAAAAAACTAAAGTTTAACGACTCTTCTTACTCGTCAATAGATATTGACACTGATAATGATTCAGAGGATGAAAGTGATTGCATTATCTACAGTGAAAGGGGAAACATGAGATATGGTATTGCTGTAGTAGTTGTAAGGAGTGGGCTCACGCTGAATGCACTGGTATGGATATCCGAGAAGCAAAGATAAAACAATGGACTCTTTTCAAAATAAACGTATTATACTTTTATTTGTTTACTTTCTGGTATACCTACCTTTTTTCTTTAGAATAGGTACCTCGTCATTTTACCCTTCACATTTCGTTATCTTACCCTCCATGCAGGATAATATGACGAATATGACGTAGATAGATATGTTTCAAAATTTTCAAACCAGATATTAACCCTTAACTAATTCAAATTTATTATGTAAAATACTAATATCAGCTAATGACCTTCTAATTGACTGTATTTCGTTAGACGTAAAATAACAGTTTTATTAATTTTTTTAAGCTTACCATCGTCATCTTAACCTCTTTTCCCCTATACTATAAAATATATAAACGAGGTTAGACATTGTCATTGTAGTAATAAACACGAAGTTGAATGTCATCAAATAGTTTTGAGGATAAACTGTTTGCTTAGAGCTAAGAGAAGAGTAGGTAATCTCACTTACCATAATTATCTATCCGGGGAGGATGGTGGGCGTTTGGTGGTCCGTGATTATGATGCCAATTTTCTTGATGGAAATTATGTGGATTACCTACTGGGAAATAAATATTTGGTCCAGTGGTTTCGTGTGCATGCAACGTATCCCTAAATTGGTGTAATTCCCATAGCAACTTACCGACTTGTTCATGCCGTCGTAAACGGTCGTGCCTAGGACCACCAAAACGAGATTCTAAAGTAGCTTCTTCGTTTTCTATCTTAACTGGTGGAGGGCTTGCACGTGTCAAATATTGTTTTACTGAAAGAAATCATAATCGAGAAATTAATTCAATTTACGAGGTGTGACCAACAATGTACACAAACAACATTATTTTTTCAAGGGAATAAGCAATTGGTTATAAAATTAATAAGCCATTATAAGGTATCTAAATAGTGGAGGAAATTATATAAATAGGTATGGCTAAATAAAACCATGCTTATTTCTTCTTCTTCCGTTCACGAATGAAGCACAGATCAAGGTTGTTCACTAGACTACAACTGGATATTGTACTGACCCAAGAACCATGCATCAACAAAGAAGGCCAAATCAAAGGTTTGGCATGCAAGGATTCTAAATTGATTCATGATCAAAGGCAAGTATCTCCGTGTAACTGTGTAATCATAAGAAATAACATAAAATATATGTGTGTTTCACAATACGTGTCACGGGACCTTGTTCCAATCATGGTTCACCTCAACATTGGGGGTATCGACAGAGACATCGTCTTTGCTTCTGCCTACTTCGCTGGAGACGGGCCGATGACACCGCCAGAAGAATTAGAAGAGTTAGTGAGACACTCCAATAGCAGAAGGCTGCTAATCATAATTGGTTGTGATGCCAACGCACACAATACCGTGTGGGGAAGCACTAACAACAACGCCAAAGGTGAGTGTTTATTAGAATATCTCTTAGCAAATAACTTTGGGACCTTGAACGTGGGGAGAACTCCCATTTTTGTCACGAGAGGAAGAGGTCCTGGACGTAACAATTGTTAATGTTGCTGCTAGGAAAAACGTAAAAGATTGGAGGGTGATGAGTGAGCCATCACTTTCCGATCATAGGATCATCGAATTTAAGACAGAGGGAGATACTACCTCGATTCCTACAATCCGAAATCCTAGAAATACTGATTGGTCTCTCTACAACACCAATCTGAAGGACAATTTGAAACACGTCGAAGTAAATGGGGTAAATCACCCGCACTACGACCTGGAACAAAGAGTCGAACAGATCAGTGAGACAATAATAGAAGCTTTTCATTCCAGTTACCCATTGTCAAGAGCTCGTTCAGAACATGATGCTACTTGGTGGAATAAGAACCTGTCCAACCTCAGAAAAGAGGTCTGTCGGCTCTTTAATAGAGCGTGACGGTAATTAGCAGGGAAGCTAACTCAGTACAATAAAGAGATTAGGAAGGCCAAAAGGCTTAATTTTGAAGCATTTAACAACACAACTCATGTGTCAAATGAGCACTAAAAAGGCAAGGAGTGAATGAAACCGTCGTAAAATGGATGGATGCGTTGTTGATGACGAGGATAGCTGAGACACAGGTGGGGAATCAAACCACCTCAGTTAAAGCCACTCGCGAGACACCTCAAGTGGGAGTGATATCTCCCCTTCAATGGAGCCTCGTAGTATATGAGTTGCTCTATAGGCTAATTGGCCTCGAATGTATGGGCTATGCTGATGACATAGTTCTAATAGTCAGAGGCAAGTTCGAAAGCACCTTGTGTGATTTACTACAAAAGGGCCTCAGAATTATTGTGCAATGGTGCTTGTCAGCGGTGCTAAAAATTAACCCAAACAAGACCATAGTCATTCCATTTACCCGGAAAAGAACATTTTCAGCTATGAATCCCCTATCTTTAAACGGGGAAATCATAGAATGGAAATCAGAAGTTAAATATCTAGGGATAACCGTAGACAGTAAGCTTCTGTGGAATGAGCATGTTGAAATAACTGCTAGTAAAGCAATAAGAGCTTTGATGGTGTGTAGAAATCTAGCTGGTAAGAGTTGGGGCTGTAACCCAAAAATACTGCGATGGATGTACGCCATTATTGTGAGACCCGCAATTACGTATGGGGCAATAGTTTGGCATACAAAAGCAAGTCAGTACAGCACGAGGAAGACCCTCGACACAGTTCAAAGGATTGCCTGGGCGTGCATCACTGGAGCTATGAGAACGTGTCCAGCTAGGGTGCTTGAGATCATTACATATTTCACACCTCTGCATCTGGTGATATAAAGAACTGCCCGAGAGGCAATTCTTAGATTATCTGAGGAATATTCAGAAAATGAGAGTATTAAAAATCAAGAGCCTGGTCCTCTCTAACAAAATACATCTCATCAGCGAATCTTTCCAGTGACGAAATGATCAAGAAAGTAAGTATCGAAAATAATTTCACTACGATGCTAAATAAGAGAAGAGACTGGGAAAGGGAATACATTACCCAAACTCTCAAAGAAAACAACATTATATGGTATACAGATGGTTCAAAAACCACCACTGGAGCAGGCGTTAGAGTATTTGGGCCTGGCACTAGATACTCATTATCGTTAGGTTCCCGGAGCCTTTCTGTGATGTAGGAAAATGATCTCATAAGAAAGAGTTTCGGAAGAAAGAGGAAACCGAAAGAGTAGCACTCTGGCGGTGCCTTCCCGGGCTGGAACATTCCAAAAAGCTCCTGCGGAACTTTGGACACTGCTAGATCCAAAAAATGTTTGAATCTCAGTAAAAATAAACTACAATTTCTCACGGGCTTTTTTACAGGAGACTGCCGCCTTACAAAGCACCTAATGAGAATAGGTCTAGCAGAAATTAGCGAGTGTAGATTCTGTGGATCACCTAGTTCTAGAATGCCTCGCCATTGCAAGCCAACGCAAGAAATGCTTCGGACAAGAAACTTGTAAGAGTGAGGATCTAACCTCGTTAAAGCCGTGCCAAATACTAGAGTTCATTAGAACCCTGGAACTGGAAGGCGAGCTGTAGTAGTAGCGAGAACAACTCTGTAGGGGGGAGGGGCGCAGTGCATTGTAACCCCCTTGCAATCTAACCTAATCTAAACTAGTCCATTGAAATGTTACATTTTTTTTGGGCTTAGCGTGCATCTGTCAGAGGACGCAATTTTATTCTTTAGATATCAAGAGGGAGTCAGTTTAAAGATAAATCCAAGTTTGTGGGGTGGCAACCCTTGTCGCACGAACGCCATCCTGGAAATAGGGGTTCAAATGGTTTTTATGGCTTATCTGATGAACTATAGGTCTCACAAAAAATGAGAAAACATTTTTTGTTGCAAATTAAATTCTCTATAGCTTTTGTCAAGTAACTTTTAGTCGTAGAACCAAAAATTAAAATGTTATAATCGAAAATCCATGAAAATTTGAGAAAAAAATTCTATTGGTCGATATAACTTTTTTCTAATCATTTTGCAAAAAAATTACGTTAGACCATTTTTGTGGACGGTGTTTTAAGGAATAATTTTCATTGCAAACTTTTTAAATTATATTCATTAGTTAAGGTCATAACTATACATAAATATTAATGATTTGATATAATTTTTTTAGCATATTTTCATTTTTTTATGATAATCATTTTAATTATTAATAATGCAATGTTGTTATTAATTAACTATTGATTTGGCACTCCATCACAAAACTTTGAAATTATTGATTTTTTAAATAATTTAAAATCAGGGTGTACATCACAGAGAATACTAGGTAGAAAAGGCCCGAGTGGCTGTTTGGGGATAAAAGAACTTGCTATTACTATTATTATATTTAGTCCATAGGAGGCGAAGTTGTCCTTCGACTTTTTTCTTTCACTTGTACCACATATTCCGCTACGTGCGAACGTATTTATATTTTTAATTATGAAAGACTTATCTAATTGTGAAAACTATTTTGAATATTTTTGGAGAAGATTTTGAGTTAAGTGAACACAGTATTGAGTTCAGTGTGAAGTATTCTGAGTTTTTTAATAAGCATTTAGACTTTTTAAGCGTACTTTTTGTACTATTGCATCCAGAGTGATTGTTTTAGTTGTAAAAAACCTTTAGGCGCAAATAAAATAAGAACTGTGAGGGCAAAAGGAGTAAAAACCTTATTTGACAGAGCAGTAGCAAAAATGATGAGGTTAATGAACAATTTGTACGAACTGTTTCGGTATTTACTGTACATATTGCATGCTACTGTTATTATATGGACAGTCGAACGGATAATATTGTTCGCAGTTTCAGCAGCAACAGCAGCAGCAGTTTATCTTTAGTTTCAGAGGCTCCAGAGGCAGGCTTTGATTTTGTGAATAATTGCTTCATTTGCGCGGAAGTGAGAGTAATTCGCGTACAAGCCGACAGCGGCGAGTTTGTCTTGTACGTAATGACAGTACAAAAACAAGTATTATGGACCTTATAAACAGACATTCCGACGACCTTACATGGGCATTGCTAATCGCATAGCTGATGTTCCCAGCTTAGTAGAAGTTGGAGCAAAGTTGCAACGGTGGAGTATGTTTTTTCATACTTACATGAAAATAGTGAGAAGTGCCAATTCCTCATGACGAATTTAAGTACAGTACATTCCCCAGGGTCGTACAATCATTGAACTATTGATGGCGAAGTACAAAGTCGACATTTTGTTTTTTAATGAATCTGGTCAAGATTATTGTTTCTGTGGCTGTTTTAAAGGGTTTATTCATAAAATTATATCAAACAAACAAACCGCCTTCTCATAAAAAAATATTTTTTCCGGATAAAATAAAGAGACCTTCAGGTGCGAAGTTTCACGAGCAAAAGAAACTGACCCTACAAGAAAGGGAAAAAATTACTGGATCTTTAAAGCTCTTCTAGCAAAACAATTAAGATTCCACGGAGACTATTGATGCGACCAAATCTCAAGTTTCTAAATCCGTAATATCAGTAACCGTGAGTGTCCCATCTGAAATTTCCACAGAGGCGACCACGGTAACATCAGGTCCTGCAACAAGTGGCGGCGATTGTAGTAGCAAAACAGCTTCTACTGATGCAGAGCCCGATGAAGCGATGACACCATCCTCGTCTACAGCAGTTGAACAATCCACTTCAGGTAATTCAGCTTGTGTAAGAAGTTCGATTATGTCAGCTACCGCAATACCTGCTGCAAGTGACACTTTCGATGAAGACTTTAATGAGGCTAGTGTCGATATAATTCCGTCTGACCTCGGTTTGTGGCCCGAAAGAATCACCAATGAGATAGCTAGAATATTGGTTAAACGTGGTCCGCCCTTAATAGTCATCAGTTTTAGCTTTCCTAGTAATAAAGATAAGAGAAAGTTTTCGTGCAAATACTTTGTAAAAAGTCTAGCAAATGGAGAAAAAGTCGAAAGGACTTGGCTTATTTACTCTATTTCTAAAGATTCTGTGTTTTGTTTTTGTTGTAAGTTGTTTTGTAAAACTCCTAACACTTTTTGTGATACAAATGGAGTATCTGATTGGCAACACTTGTCTTTGCTAATAAAGAGACACGAAACGTCAATTTTACCCAACACTTTTTGAATTTAAAAAAAAACTTTGGAGACATCGACGATTGTTAATGCTCATCACCTGCGGATTTTAGAAACGTTTAAAAAAAATTGGCGCGACATGTTCGAAAGAATTATTGCGATTGCTTGGCATTTCAAAGTTCTTCTAAATTACTTTTCTAACATGATAATGGAAATTTTCTAAAAGCTGTTGAGATGATTGTCTCTTTTCATTCAGTGATGCAACAATTGCAGTTCAAATGATTCAAATTTCTCGGAATTAAAAACTCTTCTGCTAGATTTTAAAACAGAAATTCACAAGAAAATAAACGAATTTGATGATAAATTAACTCAATTAAATAATAAACTGAGTCAGTTCGATGCAGTTGATTCGACCGAATTCACTGACAACATCGCAAATGAGGCGGTAGATCGCATAGTGCGAGCCAAAAACATTATAATCAGAGGCGTACCTGAACCCTTCTCTGGGGACGCTCAACTTAGAAAGTATGATGACACGAATAAAATTAAGCTTGTCTTGGATACTGTCGGATGTCATGAAACCCCCCTTACCTTCTACAGAGTCGGCAAAACCAACCAGAAGTTTCCTCGCATGATCAATGTAGTAATGCCTTCAGAACGCCATGCCAAAAACATATTGAGGAATAAATCCAAACTTCTCGAGGAGAAGCATACTGAAAATTTTTCTATAATAGATGACAAGACGCCCACACAACAACAACGATTAAGAGAACTTTGAAGTGGACTAGATACCCGTAAAAATAATGGCGAACATGATCTGACAATCAGGTACACCAACGGAATCCCAAAAATCTCGAAATTTCGTTCATAACTTTTCTACCCGCAAATTCAATGACTGGCTCTTTTTATATACAAATTTAAACTCACTTCTCGATAAACTTGGCGAATTCACATGCACAGTGCAACTTCTTAAATCACAAATTATTTTTATTACCGAAACCTGGCTTAAACATTCAACTCCAGAGTCCTTAATTAACATTACTGGCTATACAATTTATCGTAAAGATAGAGAAAATCGTGTCGGTGGAGGTGTATGCATTTATTTATCCGACGTTATAACCGCAACTTTTTTACTAAAATGAAATTATTAGACATACCTGGGATAGATGGTATACACGTAAATATTGCTAAAAATTTATTTTCTCTTAACCTGGTATGTATATTCCCTGATACACAACTTGCGATGGACAACATATTGTTTGAAAATCTCGAAGAGTTATCACTTCTTGATAATCTCATCATTGCTGGAGATTTTAACTTCCCAGAAATATCCTGGCCGATAACCTCATTGTCAGATGTTGTAAATTCACACAACTTATTTAAAAACTTTGGTGCAAATTCGAACCTCATTCAGCTTATTACAGAACCCACAAGATTCAGAATTAATAATCAACCTTCCATTCTAGATCTCATACTCACCAATGATGAACAGCTAATCTCATCTCTCGAAATAGACTCTCCTGTTGAAAAATCAGACCATGCAGTCATAACTGCCCACTTTCAGTTTATCCAGACATTACCGGGCAAAAATAAAATCACAACTTATGCTACTACTGATTTTTCTGAAGTTGGTTCACAGCTGTCCTGACTTGAATGGGACTTAATTTTCACAAATTTATCCGATCCCTCGTTAATGTGGGACGCATTTCATGATACTATTCTCAGGATAATCTCTGCACACACTACTGTCCGTGAGATTTATAAAAACCATCTCAAATCCTGGATAAACCACGCAGCACTACAACGTATCAAACACAAACGGCGCCTCTTGCGTAAATATCAGCGTACACAGCTTCTGAGTGACTTCCTGAACCATCACAGATTTTCTAATACCCTTCAACCATCTCTCAAAACTTTAAGACAGAATTTTGAAGAAAACATAATTTCCAGTGGTAACAGTAAAAAGGTTTTCAAATATATACGATCGTCCCTATCATCAAAAGTTTCCATTCCCCTACTTCAAAAACCCGACCATACTGTATGCTCTTCTAATAAAGAGTCTTCTGAGACGCTCTCTTTAGATTTCTCATAAGTTTTCACTCATGAACCCAATAATGACAACATCCCATTAATTAACTGTCCTCAAGGCATCTTTATAACATGTAGTATTTACACCAGACCGTATAAAACAGCACTTACTGAAACTTCGCACACACGAATCACCTGGTTTAGATGGTCCAACTCCATAACTCCTAAAAATCTGCGCAAACTCGCTTGCAACTCCCCTGTCGTTAATTATGCAGACTTCCTTCACTCAAAGTTCCATACCCCCAGCTGGAAATTAGCATATATCACCCCCATATTCAAAAAAGGTAACAAACTTGATTCCAATAACTACCGCCTGATTAGTCTGCTGCCAGTGGTCAGTAAAGTCATGGAAGCCATTATTTCGGAGGAGATGACCAAATTTCTTTTCCTGAAAAATGTGATTCCAACGCAACAACACGGATTTGTCGCCAGCCGTTCCACCCTAACCAACCTGCTACACTGTGTTACTGACTGGACATCATCTCTTAACGATCGGCAGCCAGTAGATATTGTCTATCTGGACTTCTCCAAGGCCTTTGATCGACACAAGCTGGAACACTTTGGCGTTCGCGGCTCTTTACTTAGCTGGATTGACGACTTTCTAACAGACAGATATTTCAAAGTAAGAGTTGGCGAAGACTTCTCAAGGGATAGACTGGTGGAAAGTGGAGTACCACAGGGTTCTGTTCTTGGTCCTCAGCTTTTTACGGTTTACACCAGCGATATTCCTTATCACGTAACTAATAAAATATCTTTCTACGCTGATGACACAAATATATATACGAATCCAATCACCAACCAACAAACCCTCCAGCTGGACTTAAACCCCGTCTTCAGATGGTGTTCCCAGTGGCTACTTCCGTTGAACTCGGAAAAATGTGTAGTGCTCCGAATTGGTAAAAACAACCCACTACTACCGTACTTCGTAGACGGTCGACCATTAAATTCTGTGTTTTCCTATAACGACCTCGGAATTATCGTAAATAGCAACCTAACTTGGTCTGATCATATAACTTCAGTTTGTAAGCGCGCGAACACCAGACTGTATCTCATTCGTAGGTGCTTTTCGAGTGTTTCGTTTCAGTCGTTTTGCAAATTGTATACTATCTATGTCCGACCAATTCTCGAGTACGCCTGTCCAACGTGGTATCCAGACATAGTTCGCGATAGAAATCTTTTGGAAAATGTTCAAAGAAGAGTCACTCGACTGTCCCTGGGACAGCGAAGACCTTCCTACGAAGAAAGACTCTCCATAGCCAACCTAACTTCCTTTGAACTTCGCAGACACCGCGGAGACCTCATTACCACTTTTAAAATATTAAAATTTAATTTTGGTAATCTTGATATGATGTTCACCATAAATCCAGATGACCGCCTTAGAGGACACTTTTTTAAACTCTAAAAAGAAAACTTTACCGTCAGATCAAGACAGAACTTCTTACCTAACAGGGTATTCGACAACTGGAATAATCTTGATGTATCCACAGTTTCTGCACATCTACTAACTCGTTTAAAAACAGACTTGATCGTGCGCTGCTAGAGCGCCTATAGTTTATTTGGTATATTGTACTTATTTTTCTGTTCTTTACCTACTAGTAGGTTACTTATGTAATTATCTGTTTTTGGGCACAATAGGGACTTGTCCCTCTGCCCTTGTCTATATATAATAATAATAATAATAATAATAATAATAATAATAATAATAATATATAATATTTTATGGTTGGTATACAAGATCAGGTTATAAAAACGAGGAATTACCAAAAGTATATCTTGAAGGAAGAAATACCAACAGATAGGTGCAGAAAGTGCAACAGAAGTCAAGAAACGATTGAACACATTCTTTCTAGTTGCCAAAGCATAGCTGAAACTAAATATCTAGAACGACACAACAAAGTTGCCACAGTAGTATACCTAGAAGTACTGAAAAAACTTAACCTTGATCCACAAAACAACGAGCCATATTACAAATATAAGCCCCCTCCAGTTATCGAAAATCAGTATGTTAAGATCTACTGGGATAAAACTATCATGACGGACGTAACAGTACGGCACAACAGGCCGGACATCACAGTCATTAATAAACAATCCAAGCAAGCTCTGCTTATTGACATATCGATCCCAAATAATTCTAACACAGAAAGCAAATACAATGAAAAACTAAGCAAATACGCCGAGCTAAGGACCGAAATAAAAGAATTGTGGAATCTTAAAGAAGTCAAGATCATTCCAGTTGTTTTATCCTGTATGGGCTAATTCCCAAGAAACTAAGTACTTCCCTCAAAGACATTGATATTCCTGAGTCAACCTACCGATTAATGCAAAAATCTGTAATCCTGGATGCGACAAACATTGTTAGGTCATTTCTAGAATAGTGACACCCAACGAAAGTCTTGCTGTTGAGGCCGACTGTCGTTGAAACACGCCGGGTGTAAATCCGGTGACACAAAAAGGAAAATAATAATAATAATAATAATAATAATAATAATAATAATAATAACTGGGATGGTGTTGAAAAATTTCACTGAGTACCTGAAAAAAATTAATATCGATAAAAAAACATTTTCACAGCCATGCAAAAATCAGTCATACTTGAAACATGTAGAATCGTTCGAAAAACCTTGAACTTACCCGTAAATCCATTTAAAAGTCAGCTTTTGTAGTGATTGATCAAGAGATCCCACTATAAAATACTCCCCCGAAATGGGAGAAAAATTGGAATAATAATAATAATTTAATATAAAATACATTCCTACAGCTGGACGGCCGTCCAGCACATTTTTCAATTAATGTGCTCGAATAATGTATAATAATGTATAGAAAATGATGGCAGATACTTTGACAATTTGAGAAGGCACTAGAATACCCATCTCCATTTTTTTATGAATATCTCCGGTTTGAAAAAATATAGAGACTTGGGGTTTTCATTATTCGCATTGACATTTAGTCGCCTTTATACTGGTGTAATAATATCATTGTCATTGCTTTTAATTTTCCTGAGAAAATTTTTGAAACATATTGAATTTTTATAAGGTGCCATCTAGCGACTTTATTTGAAATAACGAGGACATTTCGTGAAGTACAGCAGATATAGCAAGAAAATATCTTTCACATGACACTGAGTTCAATAATGTCCAATAAAACTTTACCGAGATACTGGATTTTTTCCAAATCAATGTTCGCTTTGTCCCCACTACTTTATTTGAAGAGTAAGATACAAAATATTCAAACGAAAAATGTTCATACCAAACAATATATTCATTTGCGATCATTGTCAGTGCAGTTATTATTGGCAAATTGTAGAGAAACTCCCTTTTTCTGAATTACTAGCGGCCATATTTCCAAGGATTTATCTTATTTTTTTCCCAAATCTCTACAGTGAACGGTTTCAGAAATACAGCCACTTACCTCACTTAGTTGACCACCTTGTACATACTTTTACTTGTGTTTGCGATATTTTAATGACTGATACTTAAAAAAACGACATATTTGGTCTTATGTAGATAAAAAATGCACCATAAGGGTCAATAACATTATAAATGTAGTTACTTTGAGACACTATAATGGTCACACATCGAAGAAAAGTCAAGGTCATCTGGTAGGCTAAATCATTATTTCAATGTTCAAACATTACTAAATGCAAAATATTGTAGAATTCACATTTTTCAATCTACTTCAAGTCACTAAACATATTCTTAAGAAGTGGTTGCAACTGTTAATATTGTTATTTTCTCGTCGTTATGCAATATTTTCTGACAGAATATTTTGTAAGTTAAGAATGTGAGCAGATGTATGCTTATTGTATCTTGTTCAAACTATTGTGTGCATACTTATAAGATTCCGAGTACGGCATACCTAAGTTTTATAAATCTTTCGCAAAACGGTCCAAGTTTTTTCTAGAGAGCTTTTTGTTAATAATAAGCGAGATCTAATTTACCAATTTTTATACTTTCAGAGTTGTTGGTGTACCATGAAAAACATTCCCGATTACAAAGTAGAATTTTACACAGCAACAGCAACTTGAGAAACGTAAGTATCAATGACAACTTTTTTTATTAGTTTTTAAATTGTATATTTTCATTGGGAACCAATGTGATAATTCTATAAGCATGTAATAAGCTTACAACTCTAGTTGTGTACTATACTTTTTCTACGAACAACTTCATTAATAAAAATAAACCGCATCAATAACAAGTAGCATTTATTTATTAAACAGTAGACAGAAAAAATAATTTAAAGTAAACATTTATTTATAATAATTAATTGTGAAATTTTGGTAGTTATTTATTACTATACCCTTATTCACCCTTTTCGGGTTTTCAAAAGTATCCGGTAAATTTTGGGATGACGTAGACTGTATGGTATATTCTTTTTGGACATTACTATTTTCAGTGTACGTAAAAATTTTTGTAGATTATTTTCAACCGAATTTATGATTCTATTGGCTGTTAATGTCTTATTATTTATTGAATCATCGACATATCCCTCAGCTGTAGTCGAAGACTTCCAACCCCCATGTTGTTTAATAAGGGTCATTAAATCACCACCCGCGTCAACCAAAAGAGTGGCGGAAGTTCGTTTTAAACAGTGACCTGTGTACTCTTTGGGATCAGGTAACTTTAAATATTCGGCTATTTGTTTAGGTACACCGCCTATTTTATTCAATCCTACCACTTGTTTCGTACATTTACCTCTTTGATAGTTTAGGAAAAATTGATTTATTTGCGGATCGCTAACTTGTTGGCGAATATCTATATATTGTTTGCAAATTTTATATAAATTTCCAGAAATCACGAAAGATCTAGGTACTTTTTAGTTTTCGTATCAGGGATTCTCACCAACAACATAGTACCTGAGGCATTGATGTCACTAAGTTTAATATTTTTTAACTCTTGTTTCCTACAAGCTCCACATATTCCAAAAATTGCAACAACCTTAAAATAAAAGTTATTCTAAGTAAATAATATTATATTGTTAAAAAACATATCTTTACGAATAAATACTGCACATCGGGAGATTCATTTAAAAAAAGTTGTATCTCATCAGAATGTAAGGTTTTCGATTTTTTGCTTTTAAAACCGTCGGATTGTCTTTTTAAGTAACCTCGCAATTTTGCGTAATTTTCAATATTGACATTATTCTTCAAAGTTATAGTACTCCTCAACGTCGAATATATTGCCCATAATGAAGATGGTTTGAATTTCTTAGTGATTTCTCCAAAATATGCGAAGAGTACGTTTTCAGAAAATGAACTTACATTGTTAGTTGTTCGCCAGTCCATAAACTGCCGGTATACATTTTCATTTTCTTCCTCTTGATTTTTCTAGCAATATGTTGTCAGTAGTGTCCGCGGCTAACTGTATAATATTGGGTGGTGTGCTACTTAGTTCGTTTTCACTATTTGATGAGCTCATTTTAATTATTTGTCTTTAAAACAAATGTACATTCACACTAACGGCTAGTGACAGCGAGTCTCATTAATTATTAAACGTCAAAACAACCTCTACTAACTCGTTTCCATGGTTACTCTAAACCATTGACCGACTAGGCTTGGGTGATAAATTGTTGTTTTTCCAGAACTGCAGCGTAATTTTTTTTATTACGTGCTAGTCATTACGTGTCAGTATCCGTAATGATCTATTTACTTAGTAACCAAATAGTAGGTAATATGGAATTTACCAGTGTGAGAGTAGAAAAAAAAATTTTACGTTGAGTAGGGCTACCAGGTACGTAATAGAATACCATTGTTGTCGAGGTCCGTTGCTCATTGTCCTGAAGATAATAAGTCCGAAATATCACTGTCATGGATGGAGTATTGGGTTTTTACTAAAGAACCAATTTAAGTTATGATTTATATAATATAAATTTCAAAATGTTTTAACGGGATGCGGTCAATGAGTGTAGTAGGTAGAGGTTTTTTTCCTCGAATTTATATTTCAGAATTTAATTTTTGGTAAAAATGTATTTATCTCCATGAATTTCAATTATAGTATATGTTGAGTTGTGGTTCGCTTTGATTTTTCTCACGAATCTAGAATACATTATTCCAGCGTTCGGAAACCACATTCTTTCATAGATTATTTTCGTGATTTCTAGCTTCGAAAATGTTTGTATTAGATTTGGAGAATGAATTAGTGAGCTGCGAATTGATTAATTGAATTTTGCAGAGGCATGATTTTTGATTCATTCCAAGTTAGAAAACGATTTTTTCTACTATCGTGCGTAAAGTACGTACTTTTAGACACACTTTCGAGTTCGTAAAACTTTACTTTACGCACTAGTGCGTAAAGAAAAACTCTTTACGCACTAGTACGTAAAGAAAAAGTTCCAATTTGTATGTAGTTTTATTTAGTCTTATAAAAATATAGGAAGGTATAATAAACGGATATTAAATCTGAGTTTTCTTTAAATAGGAGATTGAAACATATAGAATTCAGTAAAGTACATACCTAATAATTATTAGTAAATAATTACTGGGTACTAGAAAATAATAGAATAGGGTGCATAGGTAGGTACCTATAAGTTGGCTGTGAGTGACTGACATTTCTTTGTGCATTGAATCGGACATTTAAGTTTGAAATTGAGATCTTCCGACTATACCGCCTAGGGTAAGCAAAAGTATTGAACATTTTTAGGAAACTATGATGTTATTTTAGATTCTTTTCCTAGAAAACGGAATAGGTAGGTATATATAACTATAAAGATGGATTCCTCTGGCGATCTCTCAGAAGATTATTTTGAAAATACGCCATCAAACATATTACCGTAGCACAGAATCCTTCTAATGCTTTATTGCTCCAAAAATATGTGAATATTTACGAAACAAAATACAATTTGTTTAAAGAATGGGGTAGGAAAAATAAAATAACAAAATATTACGAAAATGTCCGAGTGCACAAATTGCACCTTTAATATTAGTATTGTTAATAATGGAATTCGTCTGCTGTTTTGTTAATTTGTTGTAATTTTGATTAAAATGTTCAAAATATTAATCCATATATAATATATTTTATTAGGAATGAATAAAAGCGTTATAATTTCTTCTAAAGAAAAATTAAACCTACTTTAGTGCGCAAAGAAAATTACTATTAAACTTCTGTATTTAGATAAAATTTTCGGTAGTAGAAAAAATAGTGTTTGCAATTCGTGTGTAAAGGCCTTTGTTCGACTCATGTGATTGTCGACAGTATTCACATTCGTCGAAAAAAGGCTACTTTACACACTTGTTATATAAATAACTATTAATTTAATGTTGCGTAAAGTTAGACAAGCATTTGAGAAGAGGCTGTACCATTGCATGAAAGTGGCTGGTGGGCACTTTGAACAGTATATTCGTTACAAATAAATTGTTATTTTATAACTACTGTTGTTTTCTTCCACAACAATCTAAGCAGTTTTCTCAAAAAACAGTCATTCAAAATAAAAATAAAGAACGGGGCTGCAGCTTCAAAATGATATGTTACTTAGCACCCCTGACCATTTAAGGTTTTCAAGGGGTGATTCTGGGCGCCAGAGGGACAAAAAATAAATCTGAAACTACTATAAAAATTGAGCCCATCTAGGTTAAAATTGACCTGTTTTGGCATTGGTATTGGAGTGCCAATTTTCCGTGGGACACCCTGTTAATGCCTAAGATGACAGAAAAAGTTAACCAACTGATCCCGAGAAGGAAATTGAAACAAAAAAATCTGCCTAACCTTCCAAAATATATTCAATATAGTACAACTATTTGACGAATCAAGACAACCCTGTAATTCACCAGAATGTGGATTGTTTTAATAATAAAACAATATGTACATTTTTTCTAAATAATAACTGTTCTGTCAGATCGCTTATCGATCAAAATGTTTACACATATAAAATTTATGATTCTTCACCATGCAGCAAATCGGAGCGTAAGATTTTTGAAATAATCATGTTATTTTTGTTTCTTTTCCTAAGTTCTTCCACAAATCCTCTTTTTGCCCCTCGGTAGAATTAAATATCCAATATGATGATAATTAATACAAAATACATTTGACAAAAACGAATAAACAACATTTACTAACCTTCAAATCCACCGAATTCATTATCTGTTTCAGACGCTTCTTTATTGCCAAAAGGTAAACCACTCGCAATATTAAACAATACTATTAAAAACAAAATACTTGTCTTCACAATACTACACATTTTTGAATTGCGAACAGATACCTACGGGATCAACCATAAACTGAACTAGAATATGCGTGGGTCTGGTCTTTTTATGATCATCAAAATAAAAAACCAAAAGCGTAGGTATTTCTCTGGGGGATCCCTTATTAATATACTTAATTGATATGTATAAATAACGGATGAATCGAGTTTTCTTACGGTAACTGCTTATCGAATGAATCACTGATTTTAAATTGAAGTATATTTTACAGATAAGGAAGTAACTATAGGTCTTGTCATTTGTGGTCAAGTAAAAATAAAAAGATTAGTAATTATGGTCCAACCTCAATGGTAACATACGTAAGGAAGGTCACTTGTTAACTTAAAATTTGCGTAAGAATAGTTGATACAGGGTCGATGTGATAAAAAGCTTCATCGTCACAACATTATACTGACAAATATATGAAATATACAACTGATATATTCAAAGATAATAGGGTAAAACGGTTGGAGATATAGTTTAGAATAGGAATAAAGATGCTCTAATTTACGTAATTAGTGAGATATGGACATTTTTAACGCACGCAAGTGAAGTTTGCACGACGAGGCTGTAGGCTGAGTCGTGTATTCACATAAGTGCGTTAATCATTCCTATCCCACTTGTTAGTAGAAAATTTTATCTACAACTGTTTATTAGTAGGTATTATTAAAAGTCCTTATACCATAAAATTTTATTAAAAAAAATACTTCAATCCAACGTATTGTTAATAATATTGACTGCAAACATAAGGTACTGTAGATCATATTTTGTAACCATAGCAACAAAATCAAAGAAAGCTGTGGAAATAAAAGAAATTAGTTACTTTTTTTTAATCAATAATTTATTTGATGTATGCATTAATAAGAATACAATGTATATATAAAAAAATTTTGCAGAAAAAACCAAATAAGACATTGGTTCACAATGAAAATATACAATTTAGAAACTAATAGAAAAAAATAAAAAATTAATAAACTTAAAGGTGGGACGTTGTGTAATCTTGTTCATAGAAGAGAACATATATGCTTCTCCACTGACTAAAGATTTCCACGATATTAATAGCGCTCTTCAATCGTTATATTCGTGCCACTGTCCCGTGTAGGGATGTCAGCAATATGCTATGTAGTGACCATTGTAAGTGGTTCCACTGTGATTTGATATAGCGTAGAGGTTGTACATACAAGATGCCACGTTATCAGCCGCGTAATGGCTCATATCAAGCCCTTCTATTGGAAAATCTATTGCAACATTTAGTTTTTCACTAAATCTTTCTGTTTGCGAAAAGCGCTTCTGGTGAATAACCAATATTTTCGGAAATTTATGAATTGAGAATGATTTAGTGCATCGTCTTCGTTCCTTACATTTCGAACATGTTGGTTTCTCATCACCATCGAGTGTTTCTTCTCTTGTAAAGGAATCTAAACATTGTGAAAGTCGTAATTGACCTGTTTTTTTGGATATCGAAGTTGATAAATCCCAAAAGGGATCGTATGTAACTGAACAGGGACCACAATGTGTGCACTTGATTGTTGATTTTAATTGACCGACAAAGTTATCCACAATCTTGGAGTTGTCCATTCTCGTATATCTCAACCAAGATTCTTGTGCTTTCTCAATGTCACTAAGTTTGTTATCAATTTCTGTTAATATAGGCTTTGGTTTTTCATATACCTTGTTGACATCATCGTGAAGTCCTGCTAATAGGTAACGAAGAAACTCCTGTGAATCATGTTGAGTGTATCCCATGAACCTTGAAGTAAATAGCTGAATCTGACTTTTCAATAATACTGTATTAACCACTCTGTCTGAACTGTCTTCAGACCAAAGCTCTTGAATAGCTTTAGCAAATGCTTTAATTAGTGCTCCGTTCATGCTAGATATGTTTATGTTAATATCTCTTATGTATGCGTCTTTCTTTAGATATTCTAATAGCCACCTTGTGTTTGATAGGCATTGGATAATACTATTCATGAAGCATGTGTTATAGTCTGTTTCTTATTGACTGACAGCACACGAAAAGGTCACAGATGCTAGTCAGGTAGTAAAGCATAAGCGTCACAGTTCATCTAAGGAATTTATTTACTATTTAATTTTATACTCGATCTGATATATAAAGGTAATATGAATGTAAATTCGGTTAATTAAAACAACTAACTGACCAATTAAAACAATAAATTATTTTTGAAATAATCTTGTAACGCAACTATTCTGACTGAATATTACAATAATTATCTTGAGAATTTGAAGCAGGTCAATTCTTGGGAGACATATTAACAAACCATTTATCAATTCATTCTCCAGATAATTACTTTCTGATTTTCGAAATGTTGATAATAACATTTCCAAGAAACATTACTATAGGGCCCTACTAGGGATTGTCCCAATGACTACTTAGAAATTTTGCAGGTATATACGGTGAAACTTGGTCTTGCCCAAATTTGTATAATTTGTTTTGCTTAGAGTCGCCTATATTCCATAAGTGTTAACTGTGTTGTGAAAAATGTCTTCAAGTTTTACCCCAGTAAAGTGTAAGAGCGTGATTAACTTACAAACGAAGACTGTAGTGTTGAATGTACATGATGCTGTTGTATATCAAATGCCGGCTGCTACTGTTAGGAATATAGTTTCGACATATTCCAATATGACAGGAGTTAGTGAATCTACTATTTACAGGCTTCTAAGAGAGAGGAAAAATGGAAATATATATCCACCTAAAAAGTCAACTGGAAGAAACCCATTTGACCTTGATGAACATATGCAAAATACAATAAGACGAAAACTACATGAATTATATTTTAAAAAAGAGATCCCAACCCTTGACAGAATTCTAAGAATGGTGAAGGAGGACGAGAATTTGCCTGACATAGGGCGAAAAACTTTGTGGAAAATATTACACAAATTAAATTTTACTTGAGAGAAGCAAAGTCGCAAATCAGCGCTAATCGACAACGAAGAAATAATATGTTGGAGACGCCAGTATTTACGAGATATCCGAAAATACAGACAGGAGGGAAGACAAATCTATTATCTAGATGAGACATGGCTCAATGAAGGACATTCAGTGAAAAAAATATGGCAGGACAAAAGTATTCAAACCAGACGTCAAGCTTTCATAGAAGGATTATCTACTGGACTGAAAACTCCTATCGGTAAAGGTCGCCGACTAATAATAACGCATATTGGATGCAATCAAGGGTTCGTTGAAGGTGGTTTACTGGAGTTTCAGTCAACATCAACCAAAGACTATCATGAAGAAATGACTGCAGATGTATTTTACACAAATAGTCGAATTAATTCCAAATATTGCTGTAATCGTTATGGACAATGCCACTTATCATTCGCGATTAACAGAAAATCTTCCATCTACCTCTTGGAGAAAAGCTGATATTAGAAACTGGTTAATCGTAAAAGATCACAAGCTACAATTTAAAAAGTTTGTTATTGATGAAATTGCCAAGAATCGTGGGATAACAGTGCTTCGTTTGCCGCCATACCATTGTGAATTAAATGCGATAGAGTTAGTATGGGCCCAAATGAAAGGTTATGTAGCTAGACATAATAAAACATTTGAAATGAAAGATGTTCGTGAACTCATGAAGTACTCATTGACAACAATAACTGAAGAGAACTGGAGAGATGCTGTGAATCATGTATATAAAGAGGAAGAGAAAATGTGGGTTTTATATAACCTCATAGAACAAACTATAGAACCGATAGTGATCTCTCTCGATGAGTCTTCGGATGATTCTTGTATGGCCAGCGAAGAGGATGATACTATAAAGTGAATTTTATATTTCCTATAAATGGTATGTTTACTTTACTTAATATTCATTAATTCATTGTCAATAAATTTGAATTATGAGAATTAAACTATATTTTCTTTAATTAATTTAACTTTATAAAAATGAAAATGTAACTTGTTAATAGGCCTAAACGAATGAATTTTATTTCAACTGTAATGTTGACCAAATCTAATTAAATAAGCAAAATGAACTAATATCGTAATCTCCGCCACTGCCGCACTGTTTATCCTTTTGCTGGCATTGTTCAGTTTTATTACCACATTGTATTTTGAGCTGAAACAGGAATGTACAGACAACCATTACAGACACTTACTTGTTTTGCATTAGAATTTTAGTATTTACTTGTAAAATTCTTAGGATCACTCTGTAAGAGATAATTTTCTATTTGATGAGGCTAATGTGCTGTCAGACATTAAGAAATAGACTATACCAATATTTTTGAGACCTTCGAGACCCAAAGATTTTTGGGGAATACCCTTTATGGATCTGATTATGGAGATATTGTTAAGAGCTCTTTCGCAACTACTATCATTGTCCGAATAATCTCGGATTCTATTATTGTCTTTCTCACTTGATCGGCGTAATAAGAAATTTGAATTGATGTTGTTTGCTATTGAATTGGATGGAGATATTGCTGTTTTGGAAAGTTTGGTTGATGTCGATAGATCATTGGTCTGGTTCACTTTGTTAATATATTCCTTGCTATCTACATCATTTTTAGACGTGTCCTTTTGTTCTTGTTGAGTTTCATCCCTTTTCTGAGAGTCTTTAATCGAAAATAAAGTGTATGAAGAGAAGTTAGTTATGTCCTTAAATTGTCAAAGTTGAATGAACAAAAATGAGTTCAAGCGAAGACAATCTCCCTTCGGATATTGAAAATACATCTTCCAGTGTTATTTCAAATACTGTGCCAGAGAAATCACGAGAAAAATACAAGATGACTTATGATCGTTACGAGAAATTGTTTCGAGAAAAAAAGGTTGGAAACATGAGTAGTGAAAAAGCATTATTAGTATATTTTGACGAGCTAAGCAAGGTACAGAAGCCTTCATCCGTTTGGTGTTACTATTCCATGTTACAGAGTTTTTAGTTAAACATAATGTCTACATCAAGAAATATTTACATTTGATAGCATTCCTAAAACGAAAATCAGAAGGGTACAAACCTAAAAAGTCAAAGATATTTACAATGAGGAAACAACCAGATTTTTAACAAATGCGAACGATGCGAGATGTTTGTGCATGAAGGTAGGTAAGACTCTTTTGTAGATTATAAAAATGTGTATTCATATAATATTCACTTTAAGGTTATATTGATCTTTGGTTTTGCCGGTGCATGTTGGCGGGAAGAGCTAACAAATATGTTGTTTGAAAATATGGAAGATCAAGGAATTTTCTATCAAATTACTATACCAAATACCAAAACAAAGGTGTCTCGAGAATTTTTTATAACATCTGGAAATATTGACGGCGTGAATCTAGTTGACGTCTTCAGAAATTACGTTCCATTGAGACCTAAAAATTGCGAACATAAGCGATTTTTTGTTGGATACCGGGATGGAAAATGCACAAAACAACCAATTGGTATAAATACTACTGGTAATGTGCCGAAATTAATTGCCCAATTTCTTGAATTGCCTAATCCAAGAGAATATACTGGACATTGCTTTCGAAGATCTTCAACCACACTATTGGCTGATTCTGGGCAGATCTTTTGAATATAAAAAGACATGGTGGCTGGAAGAGTAATTCTGTCGCTGACGTCTATATCGAAATGTCTGCTGAAAATAAAAAACAAACAGCAATGAAAATTTTGAGACAAATTGAAAATATTCCTTCGATATCAGGACATATTCAAAATCAAAATATAAGCAATTATTCTAGTGAAGCGTTGGGTATGTCAGCGTCTGGAATTAATTTATACAATTGTAATGAGTGCACTGTAAATATATACAATAAATAAGTATAAA
The DNA here is from genome assembly GCA_963921935.1 of Galeruca laticollis. NCBI lineage: Eukaryota > Metazoa > Arthropoda > Insecta > Coleoptera > Chrysomelidae > Galeruca > Galeruca laticollis. The sequence goes on along the minus strand of OY998179.1, from coordinate 49,777,809 downwards.
ATAAATATTTAATTCTGGTATTAATATTTTCTTGATTCTTATTATCGCACTAGTGCGGTAATGTATTCAAAAACGCACTAGTGCGGTAATATACGTCATTATGACACTGAAAATAGTGTCAAATCGTACCTGTTACATGACAGTTGTAGATAAAAATAATTAAAGAACTCAGATATTCGAAAGATGGGCGCATAGTGGAGCTACACACATATTTGAATTGAAGATCGGTCACATAGGGCGTAGTTACACCGTTAATATTCTGTAATCTGCGAAATGTATAACGTACAAATTGCAGTTGTTGCTTATTTATTTTCGAAAATGCGGAAAAAAGTGATAAACGGCAAAAATGGTGGGTGCATCCCATAAATAGCGAAAGACGGAAGCGAGGAGCATTTTACACCTTATATGGTCGCCTTCGAGAAGACGATGTAAATTTTTTTTATTATTTTGGTATATCTCTGCAATTTTTTGATGAATTTCTTTATAACAGTTATTAGATTAGTTATACCACCGGAGGAAATTCTAACTGTTACTTTGACGTAAGTAGTTAATATATTTTCAAAATTTAATTGTTTGGTACCTATAATTAATAAAACGATAAAATACCTAAAAACTCTCTTTTCCTATAATTTTTGGTACGAATCTACAAATGTGTTTAATGATTAAATTAAACAAAGGAGGTATAATGTTCGCTTATCGGTTGTAACTCTCTATATTGCAGCAGTTGACATCGGTGGAAATTGCATGATGAGAGCACATTTGAAGTAGAAGAGTCACGTGGCGAAACTAAAGGAGAACTAATTGGGCCCTGTTATGTAAAAAGCAACCAACCCACAATCTTAAAAATCCAGAGATAATCTCGCCTATTGATCAAGAATTGTCCATCCTACCGAGCTGTCCTAAATATTTAACCTTGAATAATGTATTGAAACTTATCTCCTGTTCATTAATAGGACATCTCAGATTTTGCATAAAACCATTCCACTTGGATTGTTGTGTGATCAATATTTTAGTATTTGCATTCTAAGATTACCAACCAAGTGGGTTGGTCTTATTATGTCAAAAAAGATTTTTTAAATTACTTTTATTTTTCACCAACCAAGTGGGTTGGTATTGTTTGACAAAACATAGTTTGCGTCAAGTATAGGTGGTGTGTCATTGCATCATTTTTTACTCCCTCTGAAACGACGCGGGTTTTGTGCTTAAACTAGTGTTTTTTATCAAAAGTGTTAAACTTATTAATGTACCAATGATGTTTAAATCGAGAACTGCAAAAATAATTAGCGAGGCCGGAAAAATAGCCATAAAAACTGGTAAGTTTCAGTATAGAGGTTATGTTTCCAAAATATTAGTTCATTGTTTCCTTTGAACTGCATGAAACATTGTATTTCTATTGATTAATAATTAGTTAAAAGTCAATGTTATAGTAGTAGCAATTTTAATTAGATTTTATATTTGTCTTTAGAAATACCTATTGAATATTTTTGTGGGTTGGTTGGTTTTTGCAGATCGTATTTCTTACTTTTTAGATCATGAGTCTACAAGTGCCGATGTGCAAGAAATGGAATCATGTTCTTCTAAGACCGTCTCAAATAATAATCTCTCATCCTTACAAAAAAACAACGCAATTGTAGAACCAGTAGGTGGTAAGTCAAACAAAAAAATCGTACTCATAGTTTCCATAAGTGTCTATTTTTATCTTTTTTTTTTCAGAAACAAACGTTGATAACTATTCAAAACCAAGTCCTAGTTGCCCAGTTTTGAAGAGCGAAATTATTATCAGAAAACTACTACAAACTATTGTATCAAAAGGCAGTGACGTCATAGAAGACAATGACGTCATAGAAGACAGTGACGATTATATTGCTGATCCGTCATATGAAATCAATGGTAGTTGCTGATGATGACTCAAATTCAGATAACTCTAGTGAAGCATCCATTAATGAAAATGAAAATCCGGGAAGGCCTAAGCGAGGTCGTAAACGTTAATATATAGCACAAAATAGAGCCCTAAAGAAAATTAATAAAAACAGTAACAAAACATATTTTAACTACAAAGCCAGAAAAATGTATCCAAAACCATTCAACGACTATTTTTGCGGCTGTCCAAAAAAATGCTCTGAAAAAGTAAGCAGTGAAAAAAGGAAGGATGAGTTTACCAAGTATTGGTCATTGGAAACGTACAATGCACAAACCAACTTTATTGCAGCAGCAGTATCTGAATTCCCAAAATAAAGACTATATGGTCGAAATGCCATTAAAAGGACTTTTTCAAGAAAATATAAGCTGGGCGAAGAAATAGTTTGTCGCAATATTTTTGTTAAAACTTTGGGAATATCAACGTTCAGAGTTAATACGGCTTTAAATAAGTTTCATGGTCGGTCTGCTTTAACTGACCAGAGAGGAACTACGGGAGGCAAAAATAAACTACCCCATGCAAGTGTACAAAGAGTAATCGACCAGATTAATAGAATACCACGTTATATTTCGCATTACTGTCGAGATAAAACTGAAGCTAACTTTCTGCCACCAGATATGACTCAACAAAAAATGTATAATTTGTATTGCTCTGAAGAAACTACCCCAGTTAGCATTGCCAGCTACAAAAGAATTTTCTACAACAAGTTCAATTTACGAACAAAATCAATCAAGAAAAACACATGCAATATATGTGACAAATTAAAAACTGCAATAGACAATGAGAAAAATATAGAATCGAAGGAAGAACTGAAAAATAAGCATAATACCCATCTACTTTTAGCCAAAGAAGCTCAGAACCTTCGGAGGCAGGATTTTGAAAGTGCTAAAGAAAATGATGAAATGGAGTGTTTAACATTTGACATGGAAAAAAATCTACCCTTGCCCAGAATTCCAACGAATATAGTGTTCTACAAATGGCAGCTTTGGGTTTATAATGCTGGAGTACATAGTGGTAAAAAAGATCAAGGATACTGTTACGAATGGGTTGAAGGCCAGGCTGGACGTGGATTCCAAGAAGTAGGATCGTGCTTAATGAAACATATCAAGAATCACGTACCGGCAACAGTAAAGCACCTAATCCTTTGGAGTGGTGCACGTGGGGGGGCAAAATAGGAACATAAAAATTACCCTACTGCTTAAATCTATTTTGCACACGAATCAAAACCTTCAAACCATCACTTTGAACTTTTTAATGTCAGGTCACACTTTTCTTCCCAATGACTCAGATTTTAGCGACATTGAATCTGAACTAAAAAGACATCAGCGGCTTTACACTCCAGATGACTAGATTAATATAATGAGAAGTTGTCGCAATAAAAAACCATTTATTGTCACAAAAATGGAGACCAACGATTTCTTCAGCGTTGAAGAAATAGAAAAAATATAGTTAACAGGAAGGTGACATAAGAGAAAGAAAAAATAAACTGGCTACATATCAGAAGCATTAAACTAGATAAAGACGAGCCTTTTTATCTTTTCATAAAACAAAACAAATTCTCAAATACCTTCCACAAGATCAACATCAAAAAGACTGTTCGGGGAAGGCCATTTGCTGGTGGAACACCCTATGAAGCTTTGGTACCACTATGGCCTCAAGGCAAACCTATAGCCCAACCAAAATTAGATAACCTTAATGAAATTATTCACTTAATTCCATCTGATGCTTTGCACTTTTATACCAATCTTAAAGGCAACAAAAGAATCATTGAGGATGTAGATGGCTTTGATATAGAACAATTTGATTTTGACATTGAAGATTAAAATTTGTAATTACCATATCAAAAAAATAATCCAGATGTTCTACTATTTATCTAAGTTAATGATAAATTTGTTTTTATAAGTTTTTTAAGTTTCATAATTTTCCAGTTCGAGTTTATACATGAAAATAAAAAAAAATCTAGTGTTTTTTTGTAATTTCTTGAACAGCAAAAACAAACCAAGCCACAATCTATCTAGTATTTTTTGTGAAAATTTATATTTTTGTTTTGATTCTACAATAATAAAACTACATTACAATTTAACTATTAAATAGATAAGTTAGAGTCCTGAAAAACTTGTTCAAAAATTAAATAATTAAAAATGGAATTAAAAGCTAATTTACTCTGAATTTAAATATTGTGTGTTGGTTGCTTTTTGTTTAACAGGGACCAATTAATACCTAAAAAGAGAGTCGGTAAGTAATTATTTCTGGAGAAGTTATTTTGAATATCTATAGTTATTGTGGTCAGGACATCCATAGTACCGAATCCTCTTCTAAATCCAAATTGGTTTCTGGGTAACAGATTTAATGAGTTTAACCACCATTCTAACCTTGCTTTTAGAAGACGTTCAAAAGTTTTCAATACACAAGAAATAAGAGATATTGGTTGGTAAGTCTGAGCAGAATTAGAATATTTTCCTGTCTTCAATTCTTATTTGCATCAGAGTATAAGTATTGATTAAAGATTCCAAGTAAATGTTTTTTTGCTACGAGAGGTAAATTAGATAACATTGGATATTGCATTTCATCGAAATTAAGGCTTGTATTGTTTCTATTGTATAATGCAAAATTTAATTTTGACATTAAGAAAGGTTTAAGAAGAAAATTATTTTTATTACATTCAGAATGAGTAAAATAAATAGGGATATTAGCTGTGGGGGGGAGGCAACTTTATTAAAAAAGTAATCTAGGAGTTCTTCTTTTAGGGCTTAGTAGGTTGATTTCTTTACATTGATCTGGCATGACGCCAAAGTGTTGTCGAGGGCGTGTTCTTGATGAGTGAAGATATCAATTTTGACCAGCTATTATTAGCCTTCTCTTTTAGTGACCTTTTTTGTCCTAAAGACGGTTTCTTGGTAATTCAGACAATTATCAATATTGGATATTTGTTTATATTTTTTAGGGATTCTTGGCGTTCTTTAATCCAGCTGTTATACTCTTCATCCCACCACGGTGGAGGAGAGAGATTTTTAGTTTTGAAAGGTTTATAGGTTGGTATGGCAATTTCCGCTGCTGTATTAACTGTATTAATACATAATTCATATTTTTGTTGCGTACCTATTAAAATTAGTTGGATAATTATAGAAAAAAGTGTCAATGGTGTTTTTATATAAATTCTAGAACACCCTTTTAGTATTCCACTCGCTTTTTGGATAGATAATACTTTGGTTTTCAGTATGTTAGTTAAATATCATTAGAATTACAAAGTGATTAGAACCTAATGTGTCTGGATGTGTACACTATTCATTTTTTTTTGCTGGTTCAAGAGAACAAAATGAAAGATACATTTTTGAGTTTTGAGTCCCAAATCGATTTAGACAGGCTATATCCTCTTTATTTAAGCAAAGCAGGTTAGAGGTATGTAAGGCATTGACTAGTTGAAGACCTACTGAGTCGTTGTTCTGGGAGCCCCAGAGAAAGTGATGAGCATTATAATCACCTCCAATGATTACCGGTAAATCGGATTGTTTAAAGATGTTTTCCCAATCGTTTACATTCGTTTTAACATTAGGTGGCCTATAAACTGAAAATCATGTGAACGTAAATTCGCTTAGTTTAATATTTGCACCACTGATAAGAGTATTACTTTTCCGCCCAACCTATCTATATGCGAGAAAAGTATTGGTTTATCCACAAAAAAGTTGAAATTTTGAAAAAAAAATTTGTTATTTTTACGTTTTTCATCAAGAACAACGCGTAAAAATGGTTTTTAGAAAAAAAAATCCTGTGTGTATGTCGTCGTCGTCGTTGTCGTCGGCCACTTTTCGATACATGTCTTGTTAGCACGATACAGCCTCTGGAGTGCAACAAATCACCAATTTCATGATTGAATATTGTTCAGGACATCTCACAGATGAATCCTATTGAATTTCAGCTCACAATGGCCAGTACAACGGATGCTATGGTACTTGAAGTACGACATTTTTGTAATTTTTGAGAAATTTCAGTTTGCTAGCACGATACAGCCTCCGGAGTACAAAAAGTCACCAATTTTATGATTGAATATTATTCAGAACATCTCACAGACGAACTCTATTGATTTTCAGCTCATCACAGCCAGTACAACAGGTGCTATAGTAATTTAAGTACGACATTGTCATTTTTGGAGAAATTTCAGTTTGTTAGCACGATAAAGCCTCCGGAGTATATACAAGTGATCAATTTTATGATTGGGTATTATTCAGGGCGACTAAAAGATGAACCCTTTTGAGATTTAGTTCACTAAAGCCAGTACAACTAGTGCTATGGTACTTGAGGTACCAAATTTTTGTCATTTTTGGAGAATTTTCAGTTTGTTAGCACGATACCGTCTCCAGCGTGTATACAAGTGACCCAATTTATGATTGAATATTGTTCAGGGCGTTTTAATGATTTTTAGCTCACCAGAGCTAGTACAGCGGGTGCTATGGTACCTGAAGTGCCACATTTTTGTCCTTTTTAGAGAAATTTCGGGTTTAGTACGATACAGCCTCCGGAGTGTATACAAGTGGCCAATTTTATAATTGGATATTTTTCAAGGTGTCTCATTCAAGGTGTCTCACAGATGTGCCCTATTGATTTTCAGCTGACTATAGCGAGTACAGCAGGTCCTATAAATTCAGATATACTGCATTTTTGGTTACTTTTGGAGATATTTCGGTTTGTTAACACGATACATCCCCCGAAGTGTATACAAGTGACAATTTTATGATAGAATGTTTATCAGGGCATCTCATAGATGCGGAAAAGTTAGTTTTAATCTTTAAACCCGTTAATTTTTTGTTATATTTACTTCCTCAAATAATATGCCTTTAATTGAAATGGCAACTCCGTCATATCCGTCATCTCGATTTCTTCGTATATAGTACTAAATTGTATCCTTTGATTGTATATGTGTCTTTTGGATTAAACCATCTTTCACTAATTAACAACATGTCCACTTTGTTAATTAAAAAAATCTGTAAACTTATTTTATTTGATTCAGCGGATCTTGCATAATAGTGAGACTAGCCATGCAATTAATAATTTATATTTAAGGTGTCCTCCAGCACCTGTCCTATACCCTTTATTAAAATATTATTATCTATTGGTTGTGTCTTGGACCGTATGTATATTTTTTAGTAGCTCAAAAATAAAAGTTGATATGTTCTTAGCTACATTATTTTTATTTTCAAAGTTATGGTAATTTGGTTTAACTGTGTTGGGTGGTAGAGGTTCTGATGGTCGTGATGGTTCAAAGGAGAAGGGGAACATTGGTGTAACTGGGGGAGACGTTATTGTTGGCGAGTCATGTTTTCGTTCCTTTCTTTATGGTTATTGGGAGCGGCTGGTGCCTGGTTGGGAGATGGCAACTTGGTTATTTTTTGTAGGGAGTGGTTGAGTAGATGAATAATAATTATTTAGAGTATTGCAAAAAAAGGTTTTGTCAAGCCGACAAAATAATTTTGACACATTTATAAATAATAATAAACGAGAGCCAGTAATTGCTCACAAACTTAGTTATCACAAAAAATATAGTTTGCAGATTCATGCGAAAATTGTCGAACTCAAAGGTAGACGCAGTATAGGTCGTCCTAGAAAAAGATACAGCGACATAATTGAGGTACAATGAATCAAGAGCACGCCTTGAACCTTAAATGAAAGCGAGAAGAAGAAAAAATTCACCAAGTATATATAAAAAATTGACACCATAAAAACGCTAACGAGTTTGCAACTACTATAATTGCTAACAAGCCACGGTCCAATGCAAATATTAGTGCTCTTTGGTGACGTTGGGTGTCTTCGTCGAATTCGACGACCATATTAACTAATTTTATCTCACCAACGGTTGACCGGCAGCTGCATTGCCGATTGTCCGAACCATTTCCTTGGATTGGCCAGCCATGATAGTTTCCGTATACCAGGAGGTTCTTTTTTTTATTAAAATTTGAATGATGAGGTACAGTACGTTATAGTTCTTCTAATTTCTCATAATGTAGCCAAAATAGTTAGGTTTTTGGGTTTTCCCCGGGTGTTTCTATTTTTGTCTTCTCCTGAATAAACCGAATAGAGACTCTGTCGACCTATCATTCTCCCGTAGATCCGTATTTCGTTGAAAACTCCAACAATAACAAAAAATACCTTTTAAACAAGGTGCAGAAATGTCTACAATGAAAAGAAGTCTACGAGCAACATCATCAAGAATTGAGTTATAAGTATTTTAATTTAGTTAAATTAACAGTTTCGACCCGTACTGTGGGCGACTCTACACATGTTACCGTTTTAAAGAAACTTACTGTTTCTAATTAATTATGAAGTATCATGATATCGAAACATTTGTCAGTTTTTTAGAATTTTTATAATTTTTTCATTATATTGTGGAATTATTTAGAAGCAGTTAGTTTCATTTGTAGATATATCAAAGTATACCTATGTTTTTGTCTATAACCTCTAAACATTTTCAACGATGTAGGGAGACGACTTTTTGCTGGTCCTCACAAAACATTTTACTTGTTATTGTTGACCCGATCTTGTTAAATTCGAGCCGTATGAACTGAAGATTGATTTAATCAATCATTAAAAATTGTGATGAAGAATTTATCTATTTGGTGGTAGTTTTACGTCATTTAAGATTTTGATATAATGCTCGTCTCTTAATCGCACATCAATTTTCCAGCTCATTACAGGATCGTTAATTCTTATCTTCCAAACATCAGTACTACAATAATTAGGATCACACCGTAATTTTGAGTTATTTTCGAAATTTTAACTTTCGTCAGTTTTTTTACCAATTCATAGTTTCCTAACTGATTGCTGGAACATACAAAAATATTTTGTTGTCCAAAATTTATTGACAATAATTAAACTGAACAAATACACGTTGCTATACTTTTCGTTCAAATCAACGACAGTAATGTGTATTGCCTCCACTGGAAGTGTAACAACTTGCAAACGACGAGATATGTTTTGACTTAGATTTTGGATCACATTATACGGAAGATTGTCCTATTCCTGCACAAGTAGGTCGCGAGGCTCTCTAGAATTTATGTAGACTGGCAAATATGGCCGTAGTCATAAATAACTTCTGATGCATGTTCGATCGAATTTGAATCTAGATTACCATAACTGATTTTCCGCACTTGTACACGTCTGTCTCCTTTTAGCCGCGCCAATGTTGGACGAACGGGCTCGCGTGGCAGCCTCGATATGCGGCTCGCGAGCGTTGCCTCGCTAGGCAGCCTCAGTAGTTTGCCCGGAAACTCAGAGGTGAGTCTGGCGAAGCAGACTGAGCCATCAGAAGTCCTGGAGTATTGAAAATGGACAATAGTATAGTTTACGAAAAAAAAGTACTCACGATGTAAGAAAAGATCAAGACGTGTGTGGATTGAAAAACTGTATGAACAACACAATCAATACGGAAACAAATGGTTTCAGGATTATACATACAATAATACCGTAAACAATTTCACACGTAAGTGTCCACAAGATTTTAAAAATGTGTTCTTCTTGTTATCTGACAAAATAAAACAGTACGACACTAATTATAGAGAGGCAATCACGGTACGAGAACGTGTTTTAATAACTAAGATTTTTAGCAAGCAGAGATTCTTACAGCAGCTTGCAATACTTATTTCGAGTAACGAAGCAGAGTATCTCCAAAATAATCCCATATAATTGCGACGCGATTATTAAGGTTTTGAATGATTACGTAAAGGTAAGTAAAAAAATAATTGTTTGATTTATCTATACCTTTTCTTTGGAAGACACATAGCCAATGAATTAATAATAATAATCTTTATTCAATAAATACAAATACAAAGGAGTATCTTACAAAAAAAATAAAATGAATAAAGCTATTGTGCTGTTCCACTTGTTTCGCATAAATATAAAAAGGTTTATAAGTATTATTACATACATTACACAAATATATACTCATAAGTAGTTCCTAAAAATAGAGATGATAATATAACATACTTATAAACAATAAACAATGGAGATAAAAATAAATAGACGATATATAGAATAACAATTAGTATCTCCTCATTTATGCAAGCAGCACACTGTAACATATTAGGATCATGATTTGTTCAGCTTTCGTAAGTATCGAAATGGCGATGAATTAATTGTCTTTGATTGTCAAGAATGAATTTTTTCAGTACATTTTTGAATTGCGGTGGATATATACATGTTTTCATTCGTTCAGGTAAGTTGTTATAAAATTTTGGTGCCAAGAAATTGAAGGAACGTTGTTGTGTTACTGTTTTCATCATGTAGGAACCTGGGTGTTGATTTCGATTTCGTGTATTGTATGGATGATTATCTACTAATGCTGTTTGTTTTGTGGTGTGATATTTTATGAGTGTGTGAAAGAAGTATAGCTGTCTGGTGTCCATAATTTTTGTTTCTAGGTACAGTTGATCAGAGTTGTACTGTCGATCTTTAGAAAAAATGAGTTTGAGAAAACGTTTCTGACATATTTCTAAAAGGTGTATGTAGGTTTTCGCTGCAGCTCCCCATCCTAGTATTCCATAGCGGAGATGGCTTTCCACTAGTGTGTAGTATGGTATTTTTAGGAGGTGGCTTGGTAATATGTTTTTAAGGTATCTGAATTTGTATAAAATAATTTGTAGTTTTTGATGATATATTTAATGTGAAAGTCCCACCTTAAATGTGAATCAATGATGACTCCCAGATATTTAATTTTATTAAGCGGTGAAATATGATAGTTCTGTTACAGCTAAAAGGGACGTAGTTCGTTTTTTCCAAGTTCACTGTGAGTAATTTACTATCTAAGAAAGATTTTATTTTACTAAAATCGTTTTGGGATTTTTCTTTTAGTTCTTCCCAAGTGTCAGCTGTATAGAGTATTGCCGTATCATCAGCGAGTCCAAGAATGAAACCATCACATTCAAGAGAATATAATTCATTCACATAAATATTGAAAAGAATCGGCCATAATACTGTACCTTGTGGTATTCCGAATTCAATTTTCCTTGTCTCGCTAATGACTTCACCGAGTTTTACTCGCTGGTATCTATTTGGTAAGTAATTTTTGAACAGCTTCAGACTTTGTCCTCTTATACCTATGTTTTCAAGAGATTTCAAAAGCAAATTGTGGTGAACCGTGTCGAATGCTGTGGGAAGATCTATAAAAACGCAAAGACTAAAACCAAATTGATTATTAGAGATTATATTATATTTCTTCAGGAAAGAATCTAAACGATTTTTTAAAGCCTTTTCGAAAATTTTGGAGATGCGTGTTATCAGAGAAATAGGGCGATAATTTGTGATTGTGCTTCAGTCCCCTTTTTTGAATAGCGGGATTATGAGTGACTCTTTAAAGTCTGACGGCCATATTCCTGATCCGAAACATCTGTTGATAATGTTTTTTAAGGGTTCCAGAATATGATTTGCAACTGATTTGATGTTGCCTATACCAGCAACTTTTTCAATTTTCAGTTCCTGAATTATACTGCGCAGCTCTTTAGAATCTATTGGAAGAATAATCATAGAATTGCACACGGATTTATTTGCTGGTGTATAGGTTGGCCTTCTGCTTATCTTGTTTGCCAGTGTTTTTCCAATGGATGCAAACACTCCGTTAAATGCATTGGTAATATCTTTTTTGTCGGTTATAAGTTGACCAGTATCATTTATAACAGCGTCAATGTTTCGTTGTGATTTATTATTTTGCTAATTTTTTTCACTACATTCCATAATTTTTTTGAATCCCTTTCTATCTGTTTATTGTAATATTTTAGTTTAGTAATCTTAATTAAGGAGGTCAACTTGTTTCTGTAGTGGTTATATTGCAGTTTCAATTGTAAGTCGTTAGGATTTTTAGTCACATTTTTATGTAGTGCGTTCTTTGTATTTATGGATTTAAGTAAATCATTAGTAATCCACGGAGCGATTCTTGTATCTTTTCTTTTTATTTGACGTTTTTCTGTGTATTCTTTGATTGCATTGGATAATGTTTCTATAAATACGCTAGTAGCAACATCTGGATTTTTTTTATTGTATACTTTGGTCCAAGGAGTGTTCTCTAATTTGTTATTTAGTGTTTTTATGTTTATTGTTTCAAAGTAATTTATGTTGTCTACTTTAGTCACTTCTTCCTTATTGAATATCACTTGTAAGATAGTAGTTGAGTGGTCTGTTATATTTGTTTCGAGTACGATTGGTAGTATGTTCTCAGTAATATTATTTTTAGCTTTCATGAATATATGGTCCAAGCACGCCCTTTTGTCTCGTTGGATTATTAATAGTTGAGATGTAGCCGAATTCGTTTAGAAGGTTTGTGTATTCAATTGTGGTGAGATCGAATTCCAAGATATTGTTGTTTAGATCTCCAATGAAAATGTATAATTCTTCTGAATTTGTATCATGTGTGTCGAGGTAGTTTTGTAAAGTTGCAATAAACTTCTTTGGATTTGTATCGTGTGATCTGTATAACGCATAAATTATAGCACAACGATTTTTATCTAGATGTATTTTTATCGACAATATGTTTATATTATTGTATAGTTGTATAATTTCGTATGAATAGTTATAATTGTTTTTTATATATATTACAACGCCGTCGTTTTGGTTGTATTTACTATCATTATAAATTAATTCATACCTATCAACTTGATGCAGGCTAGTATCTGGTATCTGCCAGGTTTCAATTAAGACAGTATGATTTACATATATTGGCATGTATGAAGTACGACATAAATAATATTATATTTCAAACAAATTTAGGTAGCAAACATTTACTCCAAAAATTATACGCATCAGTACGACCACTCATCTACAACATCGTCTCATATCATGGCACCACACATGCCGTTACACCATCACCTAATACTATGCTTGATTTATTAGCTCAAGTCATAATAAATTTGTAAAAAATAAAATTATACAAAAAACTAAAATATGTTCTGATAACTTCTGTGATCTTCAAACATTGGCAAAAACTTCTTTCTCTTCATTCATTGATAAACTATATTCATTGATAAACGAAAACAGAAATTGTAAAAAACTACTAATGATGTTGGACTGGAACATCTTCTTGAATACAGTGTGTCCTCGAAAAATTCTTAGCAATTATTAAAGAACCAAATTCTTGTTAAAAACCCAAAAATTATCTATTATAGATATTATTTATTGAGGTGGTATCGATTGTTTTTTAATTTTATATAATTGGTAATTATGTGTTTGTAAATTTTATGTAAGTTGTCAATATCTGATTTTTTTATTACCGTATTCTTACTCAATTCAATAAAAATAATTTCGCTTTAAAGGCGTTTATGGTAGTTACTCTCTTTATCTAGGATGTTGACGATTTCAAAGTCAAATTTGTGATTTTGTTAAAATATGTGTGTTGCTAATGCTGTTTTTTTCTGATTTGTCCCTATGTTTTTCATAACATGAGTTCTTGTGGGCATATATTCTGTTTTTTAACCTTTGCTTGGTTTGATCAATATAACATCTATCGCATTCTAAACAATTTATTTGGTAAATAAGGTTTCATTCACAATCCTAAGTTACCCGTCCTTGGGACTCTCCTCAGGTGGTGAATTCGGCCTTAGTTACACTATTTTTATTACCTCAATTGGGATAAGGTGAATCAACAAACAAAATTTAGGGACAAATGGATTTATTTGACACAAAAATAAATTTACATAAGCCGTATATTCTCAATACAATACGAACAAGGATCAGTTATTACAATAAAAATGTCCAACTCAATATTTTATATCTACCAAAAATAAGTTAGGGACTTATCTTGGGAAGACTCGGGACGTACAGCTCGCAGGAGTATTCACGAGTTCTTGAGCCGTCGTTGTCTGGACTCTGGAGCGATATGGTGCGGTGAGTGGATTGTTGGAGGGTCCGTCAGGTCCGTAAAGGTCCGTAGGGTTCGTACAAGTCCGTAGAGGTGCGTACAGTTAGTGAAGTCCGTAAAGGCTGCAGAGCAGCCAGGAAAATTAAAAATCACACACAAAGTTATATTCAAAAGCTGAATGCTGAATTATTTCTTAGCGAAGAATGAACAAACGACGATTCCTCGAATCGTAGTTTTCAATAGCAATTTAACGATGGTAAAAACGATCACCGATATGTTTCTAATATTTGAAATAAAAGAATTTGAAATTACAGGTTGGAGTAGCCGACGAATAAGTAACGATCCAAAATAATTATTGAAAACAGAAACATGTTTCAGCGACATGTTACACCCCCTCTCCTCGGAGAAAAAAAAGGAATTCGAAGAATTACTTTTTTTGAAAACCTGAACAGCCTACAAAGAAAAGTAGCCAAAACAACAGGAATGTGGTAACCAGATAAAAGAAGATGTAGTAGCGCTTACAAATTCAAGAAAACAAACAAGAAATCAAAAGAAGATAAAAAAATAAAGAAGAAAGAAACATATTCAATGAAAGTCCAAGAATTGTTGCTTTGTAATTCAAGACTTCAAATCATTTTGAAAACTAACAAAAGTAAAAATATAATAGGTGCTTATGCCTGTTATCAATAATAATATTCGCAATTTAGGAGTTCATTCCTATTAACAAAAATCAAAAATTAAACGATATCAGTTATTGGTACCGTACTGAGATTCAAGAATAACCAAAAGATTAAGTTAGAGAGGCAGCCTCTACCAAAATATGAGACGCTAAACGCCCAAAAAAAATAGGAGTAACCTCCACTTAGAATATGAAATGCTAAACGCTTTAGCAAATTATCCAAGAAAAAATTAGAGAGGTAGCCTCTAATAAAATATGAAATGCTAACATCTCAACGATATGACAAGAGAATAACTATATTCTTCGTCTACAAAAAAATAATCACTAAATGTGATATAGGGTGGTCATGATCTCAGGTACACTATTGTGTTTACAAATAACCACTTCGAATTGTAAGCAGTTTTTATTATGAAATTGACTGTCTCGACCCTTACTTCGTGGAATATGCTCATATTAGTGTTTTTAAATGAAACTCAATGTCTCTAGTTAATTCCACAATATAATACAAGTTATTGAAAATTCTAAAAAATTGACAATTGTTTCGATAAATCAATATCATCGTCAGAAATGTAACTTCTGTCATTCTGACGATGATATTGATTTATCGAAACAATTGTCAATTTTTTAGAATTTTCAATAACTTGTATTATATTGTGGAATTAACTAGAGACATTGAGTTTCATTTAAAAACACTAGTTCTTATTATCTTTTCTGATGTTAATATGTTTAACAATTCTCTCAGTAATTTAATTTTTACATCTGTCATCCCCCGTAGAGCAATGCTCACAACTATCAATAAAATAAAAGTTAGTCTGAGGGACATATAGACTATGTATACTAACAGTCCTTCCCCAGTCAACCATTCAGTACGTATATAACTTTAAAAAAAAACAATAATGTAATACCAGTCAGGCACGTCGCAATTGATCCACATGTCTTTTCGAATTTCTACCATCATCAAGTTTAATTAAGTAGTCCTAATATCTTATGAATATAACCAAAAATCCTTTTTTCCTGTCCTGAATAATTTCTTACCAAGACGCGTTGGTTAAGCAGAAAACTGCGAACTTTAATATAGGTATCATTTGTTACCAGTACGGTATGTGAAGTGGGTCTAATATTATCAAGTCTGGAGCTTATTTCCCTGTTAAACATTAATCTCGAAGGAGACTGATGAGTGACACAATGAGGCATTTTACGATATTGTCATAACAATTCATTCAATTGATTTTCAGCATTACATAATTTACTGTGAGATTTAAGAGTTCTTAAATATTTTTTACAGTCTGGACGCTCCTTTCTACAAATCCATTAGTAACAGGATGATATGGAGCTATTAATTTATGTTTAATACCCTGTAATTTGAGAAAATGTTGAAAATTATAAGATACGAATTGTTGCGCATTATCACTAACTAAGTATTTTGGTACTCCAAATGTAGAAAATATTTTATTACAAACTTGTATTGTTGCGAAACTAGATTTATTTTGGATTTGCTGACACTCCGTACAGTTTTTACAAATATTTTCAATGCTTTTATCAATATTTGACCACCAACAATAACTTCGTGCTAAGTTTTTCATTTTGTTTATTCCAAAATGGGAAACATGTAATTCTTGTAAAATTTGATTTTGTAATTTATGAGGTATTACAACTCGAATTCCTCGCATTATGCAACCTTGTTATAATGAAAACTTTGTTTGTGGAATATTAAATCTATATTTTCGAGGAATATCCCTACCAGTTTGTAAAGCGTCTAATAAAGGTTTAATATTAACATCGTTTTGACTTTCATAAGCAATTTGAGAACATGAAATAGGTAATGTATCAATTTGTTGCAATTCAAAAACATCGAAAATTCAGATTGGTAATCGTGACAAAAAGTCAGCGTTAAAGTGATCTTTAGTATTTTTATAACGAATATCATATTGAAAAATTTGTAAATAAATTACATAATGTTGCATACGCGTAGCACTCAATACTGGTAGGGATTTTGTTGGATTAAAAATTTGAAGTAAAGGTTTGTGATCAGTATATAGAGTGAATCGATTTCCATATAGATATTGATAGAATTTTTTTACGCCAAAAATTATACTGTATGCTTCGCGATCAATTTGAGAATATCTTTTCTGTGTGTCACTGGGAGTTTGAGATGCGAATTGTATCGGCCTCTCAGTTCCATCAGGATATAAATGAGATAATACTGCACCCACTCCGTATGGTGAAGCATCGGTAGCCAAAATTAAAGGTAAGTTGGAATCAAAATGAACCAAGAAATTACCAGCCAACATTTGTTTCTTTACTGAAATAAATGTTTGCTCACATACTTGATTCCATATAAATCTCTGGTTTTTATGTAATAATTTATTGAGGGGATACAGAAGGGTACTTAAATTTTGTAAACATTTTCCATGGTAATTTATTAATCCTACAAATGATCTCAATTGAGTTTTGTCAGTGGGTCTCGGAGCATTCACAATACTTTCAACCTCACTTTTTATTTTATGAATGCATTTGGAATTTATCAAATACCCGCAATACTCAATACTATCAGCGAAGAAAATAGACTTTTCTTTATTAATACGTAAGTTATGTTCTGGTAATCTTTTTAAAACCTCCTTTAATCGATCTAAATGTATAGTATCATTTTCCCCTGTTCTTTTAATATCGTCTAGATAAACGGAAATACCTGGTATACCCTGTAAAACTTTCACCATCTCTCTCTGAAAAATTGCAGGAGCAGAGGAAATGCCAAACATCAAGCGATTACTAGTATAAAGACCTTTATGAGTATTTAATGTTAATAAATGACGATCTTCAGGTCGTATTTCAATGTGTAAGTAAGCCTGACTCAAATCAAGTTTAGTAAATTTATTTCCACCTGTCATTGAATTAAATAATTCATCAATTGTGGGCAAAGGATGTTTATCCACTTTAATATTATTATTGAGTGTAACTCGAAAATCTCCACAAATTCGAACATTTCCATTACTTTTTACTACAGGAACTATAGGAGTAGCCCAGTCAGATCTATCCACTTTAGTAAGTATACCTTGAGAAAGCAAGTTTTCAACTTTCCTTTCTACTTTAGGAATTAGAGAAAAGGGAACTGATCTTGCTTTAGAGAAAATAGGTTTTGTATTTTTTTTTACTGAAATTGAAGCCTGCATACCCTTAAATTCACCTAACCCGGCTGTAAACACACTTGAATACTTTTCCTCTACTTCCTTGACCAATACTTCCGTAGATGAATTAACAATATGACCAAGAGAAGTAGAAAACAAATTCAAATGCATGTGACGAATCCATTCTCTACCAAACAGTGGATCTCTGTCAACTGTAACAAAATACAAGTTTAAATCAAAATTTTTATCCTTGAATGAAACCTTGCAAGATAAATACCCTAAAACTTCAAGGGACGTTTTACAGTAGGAAATTACGAGTAGTTTGAGATCCGTTTGACTAATGGTAGTATTTGGAAAAAGTAAATCAAATTTACGCTCACTTATAACTGATACTGCAGCACCACTGTCTACTTCAAACGTGATTTCTTTGTCATTAACAACCAAGGTTTAATAAAAAATTTCTCTATAAATATTTTGATCAGATTCAATTGCTATTATCTCTTCAGCTGGTTTTTCATTATTGTGAAAATCAATTTGATAAGTATTTGAAGATTTCTTCCTACACACGTTCTGAAGGGGACCTTTCCTGTTACAAAAAGTACAAATTAAATTATCTTTATTAGGACAAGCTCTAACTAAATGCTTTTGATCACCGCATCGAAAATAAAATTTTGAAAAATTTGAACTTTTATTTGAAATACCTGCAGATAAGTTTGTTTTAGCTTTAAAGTTGATTTGATTTAAATTTTTATTAGTATGTAATTCAGCAGTTGCTTTTGTGGAGAGTTCCATACCTACAGCTATTTCTACAGCCTTATCTAATGTCAAATCTTTCTTTCCTAATAAACGACTTCGAATTTTATCATTACGTAGACCCCAAACAAATTGATTGCGTAATGCTTTCTTCAAATAATCGCCAAAATTGCAAAAAAATGACATTTTCTGTGAAGCTGTGATGTACTGTTGTATAGATTCACCCTCCTGTTGTTTCCGTTGATGTAGTCGGAAAATTTCTGCAAAAGTTAATCTGAGGGACATATAGACTCTGTATACTAACAACACTAACCTCAAAAGAAAAAACCAAAACAACCAAAAATAAATAAGGAAGAAATTTTAGGAGAGCAAGACCAAGTCAGAGTCATAGATGGATGAGAGCATCGATCATGCAGGAAAAACCTCGCGAGAGATGTTAATTGCGTCGTGGTTATTTATTCCCCACAATCAACTTCGCATCCCTACAACTACTGTAGACATAATCGTCCAACAACTATATTCCTTGCAACTGGAAACAAATAGAATTAACAGAGTCAAAAGAGAAAAGAAAAAGAAAAAAAAATTAAAAAACGAAGAAATTTTTGAGCAAGCTCGGGTAATTAACAAACCCAGCGTTATGTAGAAACGCCTCAACTAAAATGGAAATTTCCAAAGAAAATTCCAAAGAGAAGAAATGACTGCATCTCTAGATCTATAACACCGTTAAAAAAATATACTGTAATGGACAGAAATCTACAAAGAAAAATTATTTTTAGCGTTTTTTCTCAAAAACTCAAAAACATAAAAGAGATACGATAAAAAACACAAACATAATACATCAAATGTATTATACCCAACATAATAGCAAATATTCAAAATAATGTACTCTAGATACAACATCAAGAGAGAACATAAGGCATACGAAAATAAAAGATATTAGTGTTTTTGCACAACGGTAAAGATAAACACAAAAGATAGTGTATAGAGGTACTATGTCATATACGATGGTAGAAAAGCAAATTCTACTAAATAAAGACACAAAATGCCTTTGTGACCTAACACAATGATTAACAACAACAAGTAGAAAACACTTAAGAAATATTTTGATATTAAATCAAAATTGAGATAAAAAGAATAGTCACGTCAAGAACTTTTAATCCAAAAAAAACTTAATATAAAGAAATACGTGATAAATCACCAAACTAATCAGAATCACTTTCTGATCTGATTCGCAAATTATAATCATGGCCAGATAAATTCGTATCAACAGAATGTTGATCAGAAAACTCACCGTCAGGAAGATTTTCATCTACATCAATAAACTGATTTTCTAAATCTGTAACATGCCAATTACCTAAATCATTACCGGAAAGGTCTTTTAAAGTATACACTAACTTCGAGATCACTTTGTTGACAATACAAGGTATGTACTTAGGAGCAAATTTAGCTGCAAAATTGTTAGATTTTGATAAAAGAACATAATTCTTTTTCCATAACCTGTCACCAACATGAAATTGCAAATCTCTCTTCCGTAAATTGTAATGCTTTGCATTTTTTTCATATGCATTTCTTAACTTTTTACGAACCTCATCAAAAAGTTTAGGAAGTGTTTGAACATCATTAATTAATTGTAATTTTTCACCAGTGCTAATAATGTTATTCGCGTTTTCAGAAATTGCACTGTAAAAATCTCCACTTAACGGAACGTTTCGAGCAAAATTTAGAAAAGCTGGGGAATAACCCGTAACGTCATGTTTCGCGGTTCTAATTGCTTGTGCAACCTTATGTAACGAAGTGTCCCAATTATTGTGAGACGAATTTTCATGAATATAACACCTTAGAGCGGTAACAATTGTTTTATTTGTTCGTTCTGTGTGATTTGCTTGGGGATGATAACGAGCGTTATAAAAAAATGTTTGCACTTTGTACTGTGACATCAGATTCTTAAAAAGAGAAGAAGTGAAATCAGTACCATTGTCAACAGAGAAGATTTGTGGAACACCAAAAAGAAGAAAAACTTGATTTTCTATAAACTTCACATTGCGTGTGGCATTGGATGGACAAAACATAATTTTGTAAACCAATCGGTAATTACTAAAACAAATCTGTTACCAGATTTTGGCTTTGGATATGGATCTATAAGATCAGCATACATCCATTGCCAAGGAAAATTAATATCTTTGTATTGACGCATAACACCAACTTTAGGTAGATTTTGGGTTTTACAAGAACTACAAACAGAACATTTATTAACGTAGAGAGATAGAGAACTTCTGAGTTTTGGCCAATAATAACTTTCAGAGATACGAGAAATAGTTTTAGATATTCCTAAATGAGCACCTAATTCATTGTCATGAAATAACCTTAATTTGTCAATTCGGTTCAGGGGGGAACAACAATTTTCCAATTAGATAAGTTACTAGATATTGGATTGGACGAAAACATATGTTTATACAGAACATTATTGTGGACCTTAAATGTGGGATATAAATCGGGATTATTCGAAACTTTCTCAATCATAGAAGCATCCGGTTTAAAGGTACTTACGTCAATAACAGAAATTTCAGAGAAAGAACGAGATAAAACATCACTGACCACCATAGTCTGTTTGATTTCAAAATCAAACTGGGAGAGCCTAAGAGAAAGACGTGCTAAGCGACCTGAGGGATTCGAAAGTTTAGTAAGATACTGCAAAAAAGAATGATCTGTCTCAAGAGTAAAATGAGTGCCTTCAACATAGCTTCGGAATTTTTCAACACCAAAAATAACTCCTAAAAGTTCTTTTTCTGTTGTTACTGTACTTTCTCTCAGTTTTATCCAAAGTACGACTTGCATAAGCAATAGGGTGTTCGAGACCGTCGCATTCCTGATACAGGATTGCACCAAGACCAGTTTCACTAGCGTCAGTTTGAATGATAAAAGGTTTAGAAAAATTAGGGCTCGCAAGAATTGGACTAGAAGTAAGACGTTTCTTAACTTCAGTAAAAGCATTTTCAGCTTGCAGAGTCCAAGAAATGGATTGGCCTTTTTTTCTGCCATGAAGTAGATCAGTGATTGGAGAACAAATAGTAGAAAAATCTTTAATAAATCGACGGTACCAGCCAATAAGACCTATGAGACGTTTTATCTCAGTAGTATTTTTTGGAGCTGGATAATTTAAAATAGCAGAGACTTTGTCGCCATCTGTGCGAAGACCATTTTTGTCAACAACAAAACCTAAAAACATAAGGGATTCACGACAAAATTCACATTTTTCAAGATTGACAGTAAGATTGGCTGCATTTAGTCTAAGATACAATCTATTGAGAGTTTCCATATGGAGCTCAAAGGTAGGCGAAGCGATAATAATGTCATCTAAATAACAAAACCAATAAGGCCTAAGAGAAGGATCTATAACTATGTCCATTAGACGAGCCATAGTTCTAGGAGCATTAACTAACCCATAAGGAGTTGTAACAAACTCAAAAAGTCCTACACCGTACACAGCGAAAGCTGTTTTCGGTCGGGAAGATTCAGAAAGGGGTATTTGTAGAAAAGCCTTCTTCAAGTCAATAGACGTCAGAAATTTTGCGTCTCGTAATTTACTAAGAATAATATCGACTTGCGCCATAGGATATGAATCAGAAACGGTGACCTTGTTCAATTTTCGACCATAAAAACAAACACGATATTCTCCGGATTTCTTGGGGACAAGCCAGAGAGATGAACTCCACGAGGAGTTGGAGTGCTGAATGACTTTGAGATTTAACATCTCATCTATTTCATTTACAAGAAGTTTTTGCATGGCCGCAGACAAAGGATATTGACGTTGCGCAATTGGCTTTGCATCGCTATTGTCGTTAACATGTTCAACGAAATTAATTCGACCAATTCGGTCCGAAGGAGCAAGTGTAGAAAACAAAGCGATAACTTTGTCAAGTTCATCTTTTTCAAGTGAAGTGAGACTAGAAACTGACTGAATTGTGTTTATAACACAAGTTGAAGACAAAAGAGAGTAAGGTAAATCATGAAAATTAATGTCTATTTTAAATAGACTTAAAAAATTCATGCCGAAAATTAGAGGATTAATCGAAGGAAAAATCAGAATTTTAATTGTTTTTGTGACATTATTTACAGTAACAGGAACGGTAATAAAACCCATAAATTGCTGTGGTACACCATCGGCAGTAGTTATACTTATTGAAGCATCATATTCAATAGGTACATGTAGAGAATTAATAAGCGAAAACCCTAGGTTTCCGAGAATAGTAGAATTGCTTCCGGTATCAACCATTGCAACAACATCAATATTTAAAACATTGATAATAATATAAGGACGATTATCATTTGGTTTCTTAACAAGCAAAGGATAAATATCGGTAGTAACAGAATTGACAATATTTTCAGAGTGAACCACAGGAGTGGGTAACATAGGTAACACAGAGAAAACAGGCACATCTAAATCAATACTACAAACATCATTAGATAATTCAACATCCGGCATAGAATTGACAAGTGAAACAGTACAGGAAGATAATTGTTTGGCAAGATTTACAGTACGATAACATGAAGACGATAAGAAATCTCCGACAAAAGTAAGATAAGCTTGCCATTCAGTAGCCGAAGGAGAAAAAATTGAAGTTAATTTTGACTTGTTGACAGTTTGCTGGATTTGCGTTTTGAACTTCCCGACTTTACTTCCGAAGTCATAAAAATTTCAATATCTTAGACCAAATGCCTCATGCAATTTTAGGATACAATAACTCCATCCATAGTGCAACAAAGTTACGTCCAATAGAAATTATTTCAGGACATTTAGATACAAACAACCCTCTTAATATTGACATTAATCAAAAATTGTATTCTAATTACATAACTAAACATAAAGAAACTACCGCTGAAATTTATAAAACGTTAAATGAACACATGGCAAATCAAAAATCAAAAAGGTTGGAAAAGACTAACGAAAATAGACACGAACCATTAACTTATGACCCAGGTGCATTAGCATATCATAAAACTAATGCTCGTAATAAAATTAGTTCTAGATTTAAAGCCAAACCAATAAAACAAAATGAAAAAATTTAAAACTCACAAAACAATCTCACCTCGTAATAGCAGACAAAAATTAGTTACCGCCACCTATCATAAAAATAACTTAAAAAGGCCACTTGGTAATAAAAAAATTCTACCATTACAGAATCCTCCTATCGCTGGTAGTAGCAAGGCAGGCACAGGAAATTAAGATTGTTAGTTTGGAGTCCAATCCAGGCATACTCCCGTACAAATTAGGAAATGCTAGATTACAATCTACCCATCATTTTTTTAACCATTACTTTGATCTAAACCCTATAGAAACCGAATTACTTCATATAACAAATCAGTTCGAAAATGTTTTGCAGGTAATTAATATCAAAAATCAAGTTTTTGCAAGATGTTATTGATGATTATAACAGTAGTATCTCACTAATAAAACAAAATGAAGAAGAGATAACAGGAAAACTAAATGAGCTAATTTCTGAACTTGAAAAATTTGTTAATGATTTTTCCTCTTATTTCCTAGCAAAAAATACTCTTGATCAAATAAAAGTTTTTAAAAACAAAGTTCGTGGAACGAAACACATATTTCGCTCGAGGCATTATTCATGTCTGACCAGGAAAAATCAAGAAACTACCGCCTGGCATGTCCTGGCAACATAGGATCGCCAGTAACTGGATGATATACTAATAAAATTTCGTGTTTATTTATACCTAATCCTATTTAATTTATCAACTTTTATTCTAAAATCAATTTTTGTTTTTTGTTTTTTTCTGCAAATTCTTTTACAATATTTTTTGGACCCTGGGTTTTGGCTTCCCTAAAGGATGGCGCACGTGTGCATTGCACACTTCGCACATATGATAGCGGGGGTGCTTTTTTAATACTTTATTTAATAATTTTTAAAGTAAGATACATTAAGAACTTGGTAAGTGTAATTTTTTTTAAACTAATTTTTTTTACAGGAGGCAAAAAATTTTATTTGTCAAGAAACGTCGTTTTCTTAAAGCATGTACGCACCGTGTTAATTTTTCAAATATTTAATTAAGCAGCAGATTATAAATCAATTATTATGTCGATCTTTAGATTTAGAATGTGATTTACCGATTTTTTTATTTTTTCACTTAACAAGTTTTACGAGCGGTCCCTTTATTTGGTAACTTGGTGATTGAGCGATAACCAATGGTTAATTTCAAATTAACATTTTACAATATCTTGTCGGGCTGTCAAGATATAGTTAACCTAAAGAGAAATCGATGGGGATTTAAATGATTCTACAACATTCTAATATCATTTTTTTAAATTGTTGGTTTGCTAAATTTATTTATATACAGTCGAACACAGGTAAGCGAGAAATCAAGAGACCCGAATTTCTTGCTCATAGTAGAGGATGAAGTATCGAAAAACTTGGTGCTAGAACGTTAAGAAATATGTAATTAGAGCACATTATTTATTTAAAGAAGTCTGTTAGGTTTTTCTGAGTGTCCTTTTTACAATTTTTAACATGTTTTTCCCCGGAACATTTTAGTTTCAACATTTTGAGAGAATAACGTGAAACGTTTACCTTCTCCAACGATGCACATATTTTGTAAGTAATTACTTAGAAGTTCCATCAAAAACAATGATGCTTTGGCTTTCTTTATTTACAAACAAGGACGCAGTTTTTATTGAAAAATTCTCGGTCTCTAAATTAAAAACCTGTCACTTATAAAGAACTACTTGTGACAAATGATTCTCTCTAAAAAAGGTTTCAATAGGTACTGTCACTCATAGAGGTTTTTGGTGAAAAATGACAGGACATGACTATTTGTAGCTTATAGATTTTTCTCTCTTACCCAGTTCTCGCTTAACCTGGTTCCACTGTATGAGTTTTCATGCAATGAATGATTACGTCCCAGAATACATGATGTCGAAGAATTTGATGATTGTAACCTCAGCCGTATTAATAAAAAGGATAGCAACCAAATTGCTGAAAGAAATTAAGGATACAATATCGTGTGCGAAAAAACGTTTTTCTTTCACAAATCGGTCGAAACTTTCTTTAACCAAATCTGTTTTTTTATTCAACTGTTTTTTATTTTTATATCATTCCCTGCTCTCGGCTCATTCCATTCCAATTTTTCTAAATTATTATTTATCAATCAATTAGAAAGAAATGCTGTCCTAGGTTAGCAGATCGATTAATAGCTGCCAAAAAACAATAAAGAAAAAAACTATTTATAATTCTGCCGAAAATATGTTCATATTCATTAGATATTCATAAATCATAGAATTCAAAATTACGATGAGAGACGGTATCTAACGGTTGATGCTTTGTGAAACCTCCTTATCGACATGACTTCCGGAGGCCCGGAGGAAACCTGTTGGTCGAGCGATCGGATGACCGGGTATCAAGTTGGAGAGTGTGTAGACTAGTCTACTAGGCCAAGCTACAGAGATTTTTTCACGTAAAAAGTGCTAGAAGAAAACCAACTGCGCCATTGCTTAGAGAATAGTTTGATATGATATAGTGAGACGTTTTTCACTCGAATTTATTATTCATAATTTGTTATTTTATGCAAAAAGTTACTTATAATAGTCAAATGTATTTCATTTCACATATACAAAAATCAGTTGAGAGTACCAATCGTATATTGGGTTTAGTTTTCAGACAAACCACTCATTTTTCAAATATTGTGACTAAAAATGTTGTTTAATACTTTAATAAGACCTAAACTTTAGTTGGGATCTATTACCTGGGGAGATCAACCTCAAATGTACTTAGAAAATATAGTGATAGTGTAGAATAAATACTTACGTTTCTTGTATTATAAAAAATATAATCGTTGGCCGTAGAACAATTAGGACAACTAGCTTGCGGGAAGAACTTGAGGTTATCTCTATCACCAGTAGACGTAAATTGAATATGATGATTTTCTTGTATAAAATAATCAATTATATAGACATCTACTAATTTATTGTACTTAATTCCTTTCAAAGTTCACTCGATGTTAACTCGACCCTCTTTATTATTTGGGAGAATAAGAACATTAGTTTGCTCTCCTCTTGAGACCATGTTAAAACTTGCCAATAAAGTTACCGAACTAGATCGGAGAATGTCATTTAGACAATTTAAGAATATTGGTGTTTTAAATGAAACTCAATGTTTCTAGCTAATTCCACAATATAATGAAAAATGTTGAAAATTCTAAAAAATTGACAATTGTTCCGATAACTGAATATCATCGTCAGAATGACAGAAATTACATTTCATTTGATGCCATGATAAATAAGAATCCTCATTGTCCACAATTATATGGAACCGTTAAATTACACAAAATAACGAAACCAATTAGACCTGTAGTTTCTTATGTTAATACTCCTAATAATATATTGGCAAAGAAGCTTAACAATATACTTAATAGTTATGCATCTAAATACTCAATTAGAAATTCAATAGAACTAATAAAAAGATTAACAGTATTCAAATCACAAGATAACTCTAAACTTATTTCATTTGACGTTACTAATATGTTCACTAAAATTCCTCCTAAAGAATGTCTAATACTTGTAAGAAAATTACTAGAAGATAAAAATATTAATCCAGGAATAATATCAGTTATACTTAATTTATTTTATGTATGTATTAATCAGAATTATTTCACTTTTGACAATAACAGATATATTCAAAATGAAGGTTTACCAATGGGAAGCCCTATATCACCTATTTTGGCAAACATTTTTATGGACAGTTTAGGAACAAAAATCTTTGAAAGTAATATTTCGAAAAATGTTTTATTTTGGTATAGATATGTAGATGACATATTAGATTGTTTTATTAATTACATTACATTATTAATTACATTAATAATTTACACCCAAAAATTAAATTTACATTTGAAATGGAAGGAAACAGCTCAATCAATTTTCTTGATTTAAAAATTCAAAGAGTTAATAATGTACTTGATTATTCAATTTACCGAAAACCAACACACATTGATGTGACAATTCCATATAGTTTCAATCACCCCATGTCACATAAACTAGCGGCATATAATTCAATGATACATAGAGCTTTTTCAGTTCCTATGAACAAATGTAATTTTGATAGAGAGATTAATACAATTAGACAAATAGCAACATCCAACGGTTATCCATTACATATGATAAATAAGCTAATTAATAAAAGAGAGGAAGAAGTGGCATTACAACTAATATTTCCTAAACAAACTGATGAAATAAAAACTTATAAAACCCTCACATATGCAGGAAATATTTCTAATAATATTTCAAAGATAATATCTTTAGCAACGAATACAACAATTTCTTTTAAAACAGAAAGTAACGTTAGTACAAAATTGTTAAATGTAACATCAAAAATACTACTATTAAAGAAATCTGGTATATATAAACTCAAATGTCCAGAATGTAATGCTGTCTATTTGGGTCAGACCCTTAGAAATTTTGAAATCCGATACAGTGAGCACTTACGAGCATACAGATTAAAACAACCAGATAAATCCCACTACGCAAAACGTCTACTTGACACCAATCATTCATTCACACCTAACACAGAACTAGAAGTGCTGCATATTTGTGAAAAGAAACAAGAACTGTATTTCCTTGAAGAATTGGAAATTAGAAGATATTTGCTACGACGAGCCTATGGTGAAGTACTTCGGGAAACACTCTTGCAAGCATACGTAACAAACCCGTACGTTTCGGCTATAAGATATGGTCGTTAAATAGCCCTTCAGGATATTTAATAAATTTTGAAATGTACCAAGGTAGTAATTCAAGACGTTCAGCAACGTATGAAAAACAATTTGGAAAATCAGCTGCTCAATTAGTTACGATGCTAGATGAGCTTTTTCAAAATAAAGGTCACCTACCATACAAATTATATTTTGATAATCTGTTTACAAGTCTAAATTCATTAAAACATCTCAAGGAAATTGGTTGTCAAGGCACTGGTACAGTAAATGAAGTACGTGCTCCTAAATGTCTGCCACTCATGAATAAAAAATCGATGGGGAAAGAGGCAACAGGTACCTACCAATTTGTTCTTGACAAAGATGATGGGATAATAGTTTTTCGTTGGGTCGATAATGGAGTAGTAACTGTAGCTTCCACATGTTTTGGGGTCGTCCACACCTCATATCCAAATATAATTCTAATATGGGAGGAACGTTTCGAGGTATCGCATATCAGTGAGGGGTAAAAAATGGTGGTGGTATCTTTTTACATGGACAGTTGATGTTAGTATACAAAACGCCTGGCAGATCCGTAAGAAAAGTGGTGGAAATATGACGCAACTCGAGTTTAGAAGAGACATTGTCAAACAATACTTAACAAATGCTGGGGTTAAGCCCAAAGGAGCAGGAAGACCCTCAACGTCTTTGACTTCCGTTACGCTTAACAGAGTTTCAGACAATGTTAGGTATGATGATAGAGGCCATTTATGTTTGCGCATTCCAGATAATAAGAGACGACGTTGTGCAGGAGAAGGTTGTGTGTCGGTTGGGAGAATAATGTGCTGCAAATGCGATGTGGGGTTATGCATTGACTGTTTCTACATTTTTCACAAAAAATAATGAATTTAGAGTAAAATCATGAATTTTAATATTTTTTATATTTCTGCTTCTCTAAGCGCATAGTGTTACCATATGGTCACATCATTTTTTTTCTAATAAATCAAACTTGAAAAAATATTCTTAGATTTTTCACATTTAATTAATTGCAAATGACATAGTTTACACAACAAAAATTATAATACTGAAAAAAAATTAATTCAGGCGTTAATGGGTTAATACCGTTGAAGTTATACAATAATCGTACGATTCATTTGTAAATTTGTATATAATAAACTATTAATTTCGATATTAATGTTGTCAAATTAATTTTACTAATATAGTTGAGTACGTCTACTACAGTCGACAAAGTTCTTCTTCTTCACCGCTCCTCATACCCTTTCAGCTATCGGACTGTGATTCCGGTTTATCATTTATCCATTTTTTCCATTCTCTTCTATTCCCTGCAATTTCTTTCATCTCCCTTATGGATTTTCCTTTCTTCTACTTGCTCCAGCCACTTCCTTCCCCTTCTTCTTTTTGTCTACTTTCCGAACTCCATTATTCTTTTTACCAATCGGGATTGGTCCATTTTCACCACGTGACCAAACCAATTCATTTGTTTCTTTTTCACCTTTGCTAGTATCGGTTCTAGGCCAATGCTCTTTCGTATTTCTTCACTTTTCATGCTGTCCCATTTAGTCTTGCCTGATATGTTTCATTTCCATTGCGTTTATTTTTGCTTCCTGTTTCTTGTTTAATATCCAATTTTCGCTAGCTTGTGCTATTATTGGTATTGTTATAGTATTTTTACTTCTACTTCCATTTCTTTATGTCCTAGTATTGTTTTGTTTAGTGCATAATATATATTAGTTGCTTTGTTTCCTCTATTTGCTATTTCCACATCCATCTTTCCATCGTTTGCAATCACTGTACCCAAGTATTCGAATGTGATTACCTACCTTTTCTAAATTCCTTCCCTTGCATTTTATTTGATTCATGTCTGGATCCATGGTTTGTTTCTCGTTCACTATCATTACTTTGGTTTTTTCTATGTTTACTTCCATTACTTTTTCTATTTCCTCTGTCCATATATTAATTAACCTTGGCATTTTGTTTTTTGAATTTGCTATAAGGACCACGTCGTCTGCGTAGAGAAGATCGCATACTGGTTTTTATTCGGGTTTGTTCTTCTCGATTGAGTCTTTTGTTTATTTAAACGTTATGAATTTACTTTGAATGGATAATATTATGACGATAAATAAGCCTATAAAAACATATCGATCATATACACAAGAGTTCACGCTATCACAACTTATTTTGTTTTTGTATAAGATATATCTACGCATAGAATTTATGGTAACAGATTGGATCTGACGGCATTGGCATCGGTTAAGGCTGACGGCCGCCATTTAATCATCAAGTAGGCATAACTATACAATAATACTACCTTACTCAGAAAGTCCTTCGCTGTATCAAAGTTTACAGAATTCTGTAAACTTTGGCTGTATGCTGTATTCTCCCTTCCTGGGTCGTGGTTCAACCTCCCACGAACCTGTTAAGGCGAATTAAATGAAAGTGCCGGCGTACTTTTTCTGGTATATTTCACATTCGGTTTCCAATGAATACAGGAGATTAATGTTAATATTTTTACAACTATTTATTAAATTTATATACACCGTATAGAATATTAGCAAGTAATTACTTTAGCAACTGACTCACTATCAAAGATTATTTTTATAAGAGTGAAACTATTTTATGGCATACATATAAGCCATTTTTAGGTACCTCGTGCTGAAGCGAGAGAAACAGACATATCGTGTTACTTCGTTGGAATACAGAAGCTGACTCTCTGTGTAGGCGCGTAGTACCTGGTATGTAGGTACTCCTAGTCTACCAGAGATGGTTCTGAGAGAGTAGTTCTCCGAGTTTAAATGATATTAAATATTCTGGTGAAAAGGAATTTCACCACATACTTTTATCGATTGTAGGTTCCTCTATCCTATAATTGTATCTAGATTGGCTCCCCTTTCCCTTATTCTTTTGACTATTTTGTTCATTATAATTATGAATAAGAGCGGACTCAGACTATCTCCCTGTTTTATTTCTTTCCTTTGCTTAGCTCAAATTCCTCCGATCTCTTTCCCGCTATCTGTACCCGTGCTTTTACAATGTTGTAGTTGGATTTAACGACTGCTTTTAGATTTCCTGGAATATGTATTTCCTCTAAGTAACTCCAGACTTCATCCCTATTTACCGTATCAAAAGAGGCTCTTAAACCTATAAATGTTAGGAAGAGTTCTTCTCTCTCCTCCAATCTTCTTTCGATTACCCTTCTTACTACGAAAATATTGTCATTTATTTGTGTTCCCGGTCTAAATGCTGCCTGTGTATCTTCTATTATCTCCTCAACGTAATTTTGTAATATCTTCGTATATAGTGTAATAAACACAAGATATGACACAAATTCTAAAAACACCCTATATAGATAATTTCTTTTTTAATTCAAAATAGTTATTAAATTCTCGACCTCAACTAAAGTAAAAAACACAAACAAAACAAGGTTATCCAAACATATTAGATTACGAGCAGGTCAGGTTTTGTTGACCACAAACATAAACAGATATGAATAATTAACCTTCATTGAATGTGAACTCGAGAAATAAATATCAAAAAATTGGGGACAGTTGGGCAGTCAGTGAGAGATAGGTGATATCTCTCCCCTGGTGAGGCGAGTCTGAGTATTGACGGACCTTCACCCTCAAGAAGTAATAGTGTGAAAATTTATGTGACTAGTGGGATTTCCAAAACGTAAGTTTTTATAAGTACAATTCATTCATTATATTGGGTATTGGATTGCGTTATTATATTTTTCTTCGACTTAACCGGGTATCCCAAGATAGTTAAGGGACCCTACAGTGAATTTCAGTCATATCGAGTGTTCCTTATACATCAGCGCCCCTCATCTACTGTTACGGCCTAAAATTGTAGAGGCAGCTTATTTAGTTATATTCAGGGACCCTTTTTTCTGAAGGTGCATAGTGTTCCTTTTTCATCTGACTATTTTTGTTTTTGATAACTGCGTAGAGATATTTACGTTTTTACTTGCGATTGTACTCAATTCCATCTTTTTTCCGCTGTACTCGAGATTTTATTTAACCCTATTTTAGAGCTATTTACGTTATACTAAGGATTATAGTTAATCCTAGGTTAACATTTTTAATAATTGCGTAGAAATATTTACATTGCACTTGAGATTTATAATTAATCCTATTCCAGAGATATTTACATTGTGTACTTGCGAGATATTTACATTATACTAGAGATTATAGTTAATCCTAGGTTAAAGAATTGTGATAGACATTTATCCTATACTAGGGGTCACAGTGAGTCATATCTTAATCTATTATTTTTCGAGGTTTATTTGACACAGTTTTGTTTTTTCTTTGTAATATATGTTTATATATGTTTTAACCTTTCAATTTTAACTCCACAACCTCACTCCTCACCCCCCCCCCCCCTACCCGTCAAGTAGGACGGACCGGCTAACCCTGCACTACGAACTCGGGCTTGGCACACTGTATAAGCCCAAGGGGCCCCACGACGTCTTTGACCGCTCGAGCCTGGAACAACCCCCTCCCTCGAGGTAATTCCACAGGGAGAATTCCTGGTTCTACAATTTTTTGTGCCGCAAGGCACGGGTGACAGCACGCTGCAACGATCTTGGAAGGAGAAAAAAGGAAAAAAATATAATAAATAAACGAATTCACTACACCGTCTGACAGCGGTGACCCAACGAAATTTTAGCACGAAGGAAATACCAGATTACTACACTGGTGACAGATATAGAAGTCATTACAATAGCTTAAAGCTTGTTTGGGCGAGGTATATTGCTCTGTAGTTTCCACATTGAGTTTGATCTCCCTTTTTATGTATCGGTATTATTAAATTGTGTTGCCATCTTTTGGGGATCCTTTCTGTTCTCCACGCTTTTTTTAGTATAGTCCATAGCCATTTCTTTCCTTACTCGCCCATCCATTTTATCATTTCTGGAACTAAATCGTCTTCTACAGAAGCTTTTCCTATTTTAATGCTTCGTATCACTTCTTCCATTTCCTCCTGTCTTATTTCTAGATTTTCTCTTGCTGTTTCTTCTTGGATATTCTCTGCTTCATATTGTATTTCATTGAATTTCTCTTGTTAGTGCTCCTTCCATATTGTAATAAGCATAAATATGGAAAGAAATTTGGGGACACCCTATAAATAAAAAAGTTATTATAATGAAATAAATTTCTTTTTTTTTTCTTGGCTTTGACACTCGTCATTCGGCCAGTCACAACAAGAACAAACTATTAATATATAAAAAAATATATTCACCTCACTCACACCTATCCACACCTAAGAGAAGACAAAATTACCTACCTAAAAAAAAATACAATAAGGATATACAGGGTCACTCGCTTCTCGTCTAGGGGCCCATCAAGACATTATAATTTATCACAAACAAAACTAGGCCACGGGAAGATAGGAATAACTACAATTGGGATAAACAGAGGTGAACAAATCTGGTTCAAACATTCACAAGCATACCTTTGATTCGTATATGAATTTCATCAGAACCTTATATACTTCCATTTTGCTTAAGTCTAAAAGATGGCAGATATTGAAGGGTGGGGAAAATCCGATTCTTAGTAAATCATTAATAAGATTTTGAGTTTCTTGGGAATATATGTAGTTAAAGAAAATATGATTCAGATCACTTTTGATATGACAGTGTTGACACAGGACTGTGTCAAGAATTTTTATTTTATATAAGTGTGCCGGATAACATGCATGTCCAAAGCGTAGTCTAACAATAGTTGTAATGTATTTACGTGGGCAGGAATAAGAATTGAACCAACAACAATTCGGAATTTCTTGTTGAATTGATGAATATTGGGTATTAGATATTTTACAATAATCGTTCCAAGACTTTTCCATAAACAACTTTGTTTTTGCCTAGAATTAGCAAATACGTCTGGTACAGTGAGTGGATAGATAGATAAGGTGCCATTTTCTACTGCATTTTTAGCTAAACGATCTATATATATGTTCATTATGTTTAAGTCCTATATGTGCTTTGATCCATATCAGCTGTACATGTTTATTATCTATTTTAATTAAAATATCATTTTTTTATATAGAATATATAAAGATTAGCTGATATAGCAGGTATAGTTGGATTTTGTATAGCTGTTAAGACAGACAGAGAATCAGCTAATATAATAGCAGAACTTTTTCTGGACGAAGAAAAAAAATTTAACGATTCATAGATGCCCACAGCTTCAGCGCTGAAAACTGAGAAGTCTGAGGGGAGCTTAAACAATTTTTCGACATTATCACCTGGAATGTAGAACGCACAACCAGTTCCATATAAATTTTTGGAAGCGTCATTATATATCTGTATGGAATCAAAATAATTTTCTAATATGGAGTTTAAAATTGTAAGACTTATCATAGGATTTACATGATACCGAGGTTGAATGACATTAAACATATGAAAAAAGTATTCAAAATCATTTAAAGTCATTTTTTTTTCTGATCTAATTACACATAGATTGTTGTTGTTTCGGAAAGCATCACAGAGAGGCGGTGAATTTTTGCGGATCCAGTAGTTGTTAGTTAAATCAAATTCGTTTAGTTTACATATATTGTGATATAAAGATTCGTTGGAAGGCATAATTTTTATAAGGAATTTATGGCTAAGATGATTTCTTCTATATTTTAAGGGAGGTTCTAAAACTTCCACGTGAAGTGGTTCAATGGGAGTAGACCTCATAGCACCCATACAAATACGTAAGGCTTTGTTTTGAAATACGTCAATTTTTTATAACTTATTTTTACTTGCGGATCCATAAAGTGTACGTCCATAATCTATTATGGATCTAATGTATGATCTATAAAAAAGTAGCGAAGTCGACACATCAGCTCCCCACCAAGTTTTAGAAATGGATTTTAAAAAATGCATACCTCTGTTGCATCTATTCAATATATGTTCGATATGGGGTTTCCAGGTTAACTTCCTGTCAACTATCATTCCCAAGTATTTTATTGATTTACAAAAAGGAAACGCTTGTGTATTCAACTGAATCGTATCGATATTCGGGATGTTATGTCTAGAAAAGATGCAAACTGATGATTTCGTGGGAGATACTTCAAAACCATTTTTAATGAACCATTTATAAGCCGATCCGTATATTTTATCTAACGTCTCTACAGCATCATTATATTTTTTGGCCTCTGAATATAAGCAAAAATCATCCGCATACTGAATTATTTTTGGGGTGATGTTTTCAACGTAAATACTATGAAAGTCAGCCGTATACAAATTAAAAAGCAGAGGACTCAATACTGAACCCTGAGGTAGTCCTGAAATATTATAACGAGGTTCTATGAGGTGATTATTATGAGTTCTTATATACAATTTTCTATGAGAATAAAAGTTAATGATTGCATCAGTTAATCGAATCGGTCTTAGGAAGTTATTAATCATTTTTTCTCTCAGAATGGGTAAGCAGACGCTATCATAAGCACCTTCGATATCTAGGCAAAGTGTAGGTAAATATCTATTGGTGGAATAAGTATTTTGAATATCGGTAACGAGAGTTGTTACAGCGTCAATTGTACCACAACCTTTTCTGTAGCCAAACTGGGTTCTTGGAAGGAGGTTTTTCTGAAATAACCACCATTCAAGTCTGTGCTTAATGGTACGTTCTAAAGTTTTCAACACACGAGACATAAGTGATATAGGGCGATAGGATTCAGCATGATTGGGATCTTTACCTGGCTTGAGAATAGGAATAATGATGACATCCTTCAATTCATTAACTATGGATAGATTATTCAGTATGTTATTAAATATATCAATCAACATACATTTAGCAATAACAGGAAGGTTATCAATCATAGGATATTTAATTTCATCAAGTCCTGGACTAGTACTGATGCGATTTCTAAGAACATAGTTTAACTCTGTTAAAGTTATGGGTTTTGAAAGAAAATGGTTTTCATCACTAGATGAAGTTAGATCATTGCAGCGAAGGGAGGAGAAATTTTGTCAAAAAACTCTGCCATCCAGATATCATCTAAAGGCTTGACGTTGGAGATTGGTTTTCTATAAATCTTTCTAGCTTGTTTCCAAAGAGAAGAATACGGAACAGACTTATTAAGAGAAGAAACATACTCAATCCAGTTTTGTTTAGCTATAGCTTTAATTTTTTTTGTTCCTGCCATCATTTCTTGACAAAGGAAAATGTTTTGGAAATTCGAAGTTTTTTTATAAGTCGAAAAAGCCAAACGTCTATCTCCCAAAATCTTTTCGTAATCTGAATTCCACCAAGGTGGGGGGTAACGTTTTAAGTTTTTAATATTTTTGAATTGTGGTATCGCAATGTGTGCAGATTGATTCATACTGCTGATTAAGATTTGATATTTATCTGATGTGGAGTTTAATGAGAAATCTCCTTGAAGAATATTTTCAATTGTCCCAGTATACAATGGCCAGTTAGTTTTTTAGGCTTATTTCAGAATTAAATAAGGCTATTGTAGAGAGTAGCATGACGCGACTTCGGAAAAATTTCAATGCAGTTTTTCGTTTTGGTGTTCCTAGATGCCAAAATCACCCTCCGTTCCAAAGGTTATATATATATATATATATATATATATATATATATATATATATATATATATATATATATATATATATATATGTATGTATGTGTTATAACGGAATTTGTAAGCCCGATAGAGGGCGTATTTTTTGACGGATCGAAACCAAACTCGCTACAAAAATCGGTTAGGACGAGTTCGATAATGAGCCAAATCGGCCAAGTAAAAACAAAATGGCGGTCTGTCAAAGTTGAAAAAAAATCGTATTTCCTTTGTTTTTCATTTGATGCAAAAAAAGTTACTGAGCTTTTTCATATACCTTAACACGTTCTACAAGTTTTGTATTTAACATTTTTCTCTAGATCGTACATTAAAACATTTATTTAAGAAAATTCACAAATTTACCAGAAATTTTTTTTATATTTTTGTTTTTGATTTGATGCCAGAATGTTACTTTGGTTTTTTGTACATCTCAAAACATTCTATTACTTTTGTATCTAATATTTTATTTTGGGTTTTACGCAAACATGTTACTGAAATAAGCCTGTCCAACTGGTCCTGTGCCATTGGGATTTTTTTATTTTCCATTTATTTTTAAAGGGAAATTCATTGATAACTTGGTCAATTGGAAGCGCCATAAGAATAACAAAATGATTCGATCCTAATGTATCATCTAATACTGACCAATTAATTCTATTAGCAAGTTCAGGAGAACAAAAGGATATCGCAGAAACATTTTGATTAGGACGAGTTAAAACTGTGGGTTGTCCATTATTCATTACTGTTAGATTAAGATCATCTGCAACTTGGATTAGCTGTATACCAACTGTGTCATTATGATGTGCACCCCACAACGAATGATGTGCATTGAAATCACCGACCACGATTATAGCATTTTTTGCTTGTGAAAAAAGTGTAAGCCAATCACACATTTCCACGCCTCTACACACATTCATATTAATTTTGAATTCACAAAAACTTATTGAATGATGAACTAAAATGGCAACACCACCATAGCCGTCATGTCGATCTTTACGGATCATATTATAACTATTATAACAATATTGCATATTTTTTTTAAACCAAGTTTCGGTAATAAGTGCCACATCTATTTTTCTAGAATTTAAAAAGTGTTGCAAACCGTTTTTATTTGCGACAGCTGATCTAGCATTCCACTGCATAATGTTAAGTGAAACTTTCTGAGCCATTAATAATTATTAACTGTTAGAGTATCCTCCAGTACTTGTTTTATGCTACTGATTATTGAATTTTTATTAATTGATTGCAAGTCTTCTACTGAGCTAATATTATCCAATAGATTGAATACAAATTTGGAGACAATGTCAGCAATATTCTGTTTTTTACTTTCAATACTATTAAAATTGGATTTATAGGAGTTAGGAGGTAATGGTTGACTAGGACCAAAAGTAAAAGGAAACATAGGCTATCCAGAAGGAGACTGATTGGACGGAGAGTCTGATTTTCTTTTCTTTTTCATTGGAACTGAGTAGTTTTTTGTGCCACTTGTACTTGGTAGCGATGAAATTAAACTATTGCTTTCCCCAGTATTTTTTATCATAGTTTGTGTGGTATTATTATTAACTTGATTAGTAAGACTGGGGAAATCTTTATTATAATTTGATAAGCCTGAAAAAGAATCATGACTTACAAAAGAAGAAATAGAGTTTTCACAGTATTTTCTGGCTTCCAGAAATGACGTTTTTTGTTCAACCATAATAGTTTTAATTTTTTTCTGTTTCTCATATTGAGGGCATTTTTTAGGCATAGATAGGTGATCGTTAGATTTACAATGAATACAATACATTTTGTCCTTTTTGCAACTGTGTTCCTATGTTTTTATTTCGCCGCATTGTATACATCGTTCTTGGGTGTTTTTACACTGTTTAGAAACATGTCCATACTTCAAACAACGATAACATTGAACTACTCTACCTATAAATTGTTCTACCTGACAATATACTTTATTAAATGCAACATATTTTGGTATAATATTACCTTCAAAAGTAATAATAATTTTTTATTGGTACATAATCAATTGTGTTATCCTCTCTTTGGATTTTACGTTTAATACGATAAATGTTTATTACCGGAGAGGTAGACTCTACATTCTCTAACAAATATTTTTCGTCATATTTAGTGTCAACGTCCCTAATGATACCCTTTGATTCGAGTAGATGATTTGGAATATAAGCTACCAAATTATGATTTTCCAACAAAGGATTTTAAACTAATCGATTAGCCTCAAGAAACGATTTTAATAAAACTTTTATTCGATTTTTACCTATACTTTTAATTTCTATTATATTAGTTAGCTTTAATTGTTTAAAAAGTATGTGACCAACAGTCATCGGATGTAGCCTTCCCAAATTACTACTATTAATATTTTCAATGTATACCCAAATAGTAGATAAATTGTACTTATCTGACAATAAGTTGAACTTTTTTGGAACTGGTTTTACTGCAGAAACCTCGTTGCTGCTTGGAGGGTTATTAATCGGTAACATTTGATGATCATCACATAACATAATTTACTCCACTTGCATCGAGAATGACGTCCCTTTTTTATCCTCCATGATGGGGGAAAAATTATTTAGTTAAAAACTCTAATCGGAATATTTTAAATAAACACGTGTAAGAAAACAAAGTTGGCACTGATAAAAACTATCGACCGGTTTTGTTAATTGCTTCGCACAACCTACTTGTACAAAGGTAAAATCAACACTGGAAATAAATTTCAAACCAAAAAAAAAACACGATACATGTGTTTAAAGCGACCCAGTTTTCTGTTATTGTAGGCAGCTTAAAATCAAACAAATAATCAGGAAAACAATAAACAATAAGTCCCAATTGTGTCACGCATATATGTTCAACTACCCAAATTTTGATGTTTATGAACATCATAAAAATACAGACGAGTTATGCAATTATTATAGAGAAACTAGAACAGCAATTAAAACATGAGCTTCAACAATCAAAAACACTTAACATAGAGAAACAAGGACGAGTTAGGTGACACATCGTAAAAACAGCAACGTGTGCTGAAATGGCATAACACCCAGCCCAAAGACCCTCTGATAAATACAAGAAAAAACGAGTCATAGAAGGCAGTACGGGTCTTCCAGCGGTCGTTGATATACGACAGTACGCGTTTTGACAGTGCGTTTCAGTGATTTTCGCGGAGTGCTGGAATCAGAGATAGCCGATTATAGCTCATCTCCCGTCGACCGATCGTATAAATCCAGACGCCAATTTTTTGGAATCCGAAAACCTTTTTTAATTTGTTTTGGGGAAGACGATATTATTTTTTTGTGTCTAATTTGTCCGCCCAGCCATATGGGTGCTGTACTGAAACTTGAGCCGTATATCACTTTAATTAGAGAAAATTATACATTGTAAAACTTCTCGTTTTATTATACAGTTTCATCCAGGGATATTTACGAGGGGTATGCCACTTAAACTTGAAATACATAGTTATATCACATTCGACTTTGTTCCTTTCAGGAAATAGTACACTGGCTTATTAGATTTCACTTAGAGATACCGGTTTATACATCTGATATCTAGGAAGTGCAAATGGACTTATATTTATCGAATTAATTGTGTTCGCTTCGAGAACTAGATCTCGTTATTAATTAAAATTTGATCGGACATCGAAGGTCACCCATGTCAGCAGAAAACGTCCCGTTACGAACTCATTTTTCTGCAGTATAGACGAAACTGCCAGTAGGAGAATCCGTATCAAGGGATTCAATAAAGTAACCATTAGCTAGGTCACGGTCTCTAGTAAGGAGGCCAAATTTACCTTTAAAAATAAGTAGAACCCATGATACTATAACTGAGAAGATAAACCCACGCGCATGGATAATTCCATCTCTCTCGCACGCCTGACGTCACTTGGTGACAAATTTCGCGGGAACAGCCAGTTTTATAATAGCGTTTTACGGTTTTAGTGTGCGTTTTATTTGATATTTGGTTTGTTTACAGATAAATGTGAGTAAACCTTAATAAATTATAATTAGAAACATTGAATTAAACATTTCTTATCATGGTGTACTGTGCAGTGGTCGGTTGTTCAAGCAACAACAACAAAAAAAGCAAGGGCTCTGCGGGCTGCCGTTTTTTTACATTTCCAAGAGACAAACACGTTTGCGAACAATGGATTTTAAAGTGTTATCAGCAACACAAATTTAATGTGAAAACAGCAAGAATATGTTCAAATCATTTCTTAGAAAGTGATTACTGTTCAAAGGAAAAACTGTTGGAATTACCTCAAAATAAATGGAAGTTGAAAAGTGATGCCGTACCATCTCTTCATCTAATAAAATCACCAACTGTGCAAATAGCCCTTCAGCAAAAACGTACTATGAGAATAAGGAAAAGGCAGAATAGGCAGTTAATCAAAGATTTGCAAGTAAATCCTTTTTACTTACACATCACGAAGTAAAAATTTAAAATTGTTAAAAAAATTGGGTAGTTCTTAATGTAAGTGTATGCTTTTTATAATTGTTAAAAAACATTATGTCTATTTTTATAAGGGAAGGGGATAAAATTTGATATAGTTCGTTTGTTACTTTTTTTAATAAGTTTGACATTTCCAGTAACAGTGATGTAAAAGTATTGATTCAATTTGCAGCAGTACATTTTCTAAGTATACATATATTTATAAGATTAGGTGTTAAAAAAATGTTTTTTTCATAACACTTGTTTATTGTTTATTTATTGTTATTAATAAATTTTAATTAATTGTAGCCAGCAAGAACATGGAATATCTAGTATCAAGGCAAAACTTGACATATATAATAATGAAACACGAGGTGAAAATGAAGAAGATGAAGAAAACTTCCCACTGAAAACTAGAACCGTTTCTACTCAGACAACATGGTACGTATAATTATTAAAAGTTAAATATATTTACAAAACATTTTTTTTAGTGAAATTGACTTTGAGGAACAAGTAAAAAATTCTTCAATTTGAAAATACACATTTAATGAAATCACTTCACAAAGAAAGGGAAGAAAAGAAAACAATTGAACAACTTTTTACAGAAGGCCAACTACGTAAATTAAAAACGGCCACGCAAGTTCAGTGGACTATTGGAGATGTTGCTTCGGCAATTTCGTTATATGCAGGAGGTCCAAGGTCCTACCGTTTACTAAGGAAAAGAGGCTACCCTCTTCCTTCGGTGTCCACTTTAAGAAGATGGGCAAGCAGAATAAATATTAAACCAGGTATCCCAATTTGATCCACATTTAAGTCTAATGTAAATGGTTGAATCCATATTTTTTTAAATTTACTTATTTACATTACATACACACACAAAATTAAGTTTAGAGAAATGTTAACGAACTTAGTTTTCAGGTATATTAAATATAGTACTGACACTGATGAAAAACACGCCTCTATCAAGAGTGGAAAAATCATGTGTCCTACTCTTCGATGAAATGAAAATTCAAACTTCATATGATTACGATAAGAAGAATGACACAACCTTAGGGCCCAGCAAATATGTGCAAGTTGTCATGGCTCGTGGAATTTGTGGAAATTGGAAGCAGCCAATATTTTATGATTACGATCGAAAACTCACAAAAAATCTTTTATTTAAAATCATAACAGAATTAGAAAATATCAGCTACCCGGTTTATGCTATTAATAGTGATTTAGGAGGCAGCAATAGGAGTTT
Organism: Galeruca laticollis; assembly: GCA_963921935.1. Classification (NCBI taxonomy): domain Eukaryota; kingdom Metazoa; phylum Arthropoda; class Insecta; order Coleoptera; family Chrysomelidae; genus Galeruca; species Galeruca laticollis. The sequence goes on along the minus strand of OY998179.1, from coordinate 49,735,587 downwards.
GTGGAATTCTTTGTCTATTACGGAAGAAACAACATGGTTTACAAATCCAGTAAGCAAAAAAAGAGTACATGTATTTGCAGATACACCACATATGATTGAACTCTTGAGAAATCATTTTCTCGATACCGGATTTTTAATAAATGAAAAACTTATAACATCCAAACCAATTGTTGATTTACTTCAACATACACAAAATTTGGATTTAAATATTACACATAAAATTAATGCTGATTTTTTAACAGTAAAGGGTGCCCAGCGACAAAAAGTTAAATTTGCCACCAAGTTGTTTTCACACACAGTATCGAAAGCAATTTCAAGGCTGGGGTTATTGGGTATTTTTAAAACTGAAAACAATTGGCTTGAATGTTCAGAGTTATTAAAAGTCACAAACGACTGGTTTGATGTTTTTAATTCTAAAATTCCACAAAGTTGTTCGAGAGACCGTGTGAAAGCGTATGGTTTAGCTTTACCTGAGCAAAATGAAATTTTGGATAAAATGGAAAAACCATATACAATCTTAAAAAAGTTGGTCCTAACACTTTGTTACCATTTCAGCGCGGTATAATTATTAGTATAAGGTCTTTGAAACAACTTTTTATTGATATGAAAGGGGATTTTAACATTAAATATTTATTAACATATAATTTAAATCAGGATCCTCTGGAAGGACTTTTTTCTATTATACGGGCAATTGGAGGTTTATATGATCATCCGACAGCTTTACAATTTAAATATAGATTAAGAAATTATCTTATGGGGCGAAATGATGAAATCATTTCAGAATCGGCAAACATCGCTAAAATGGAGGATGCTCCAAATATTGCTATTGCAACCATAAGTGGTGTTTCTAACCTTGATACATACGAAAACGATGTCGATAATTCTGAAATTTTTACTGGACAAATGTTTGGGGCCTTAAATTTACCTAACGATTTTGAACATGCTGGTCGAAAAGATTCTGCTGATGTTGAGGAAAAAGATATCAATGTGCATGTTCGAGAGCTTGAGTGGGATGGTTTAGAAAATTTGGCTGGGTTTATTGCATTTAAGTTACAGAACAAAGAAAAACTTGGTTATATTCCAAACAGCAATGAAACTTCATTTTCCTGGGTAAACCATCTTTCCGAAGGCGGTCTACTAAAACCAAACTCAGATTTTCTAATTAAATGTAATGAACTCGACCATATTTTTAAAAAATTTAATGGGGAGTCCTTAAAATTGACCAAAAATTATTTAAAAACTCTAATGGATTTAGCCGAATCTCTTAATTTAAGTACAGAGGCCAAGCATCTTTTCTTTAGATGCAAAATGTATTTCAAAATTCGAATGTTAAATAGAGATATTAAAGAAAAATCCAAAGTAAAGAAGAGAAAAATGACAAAAATTGTAAAATAAGTTAATAAAACTTGGGTTTATTGTGTAAATTTGTAAATTGTGTGAATAATATGTATCCACTGAATAAATTAAACAAAATTGTTTATAATTACAAATTTTTTTAACACCCCCCATCAAAAAAATTGTTATCTAGTTATTACTTTGTGCATAAAAATAATTATATCAATTTTTTTAACAAAAATCCGAAAACCACACACTACTCTGTAAAAATTTTAATCTCCAATCCAAGTGTGCTTCATCTGGGAATATTTTATCTATAGTTTATCAGAAAAGTTTATTCTTGATAAAGGTTGGTGCATGATGCAAAGCTTATTTTAAAAATATTAAATCTGGTCCATTTTATACAGGGTGTTCGAAAGATAAGAAAAAGTTGGTTCAGAAAACCAAAAATGTAGGATTAACAAATAATTTGCTACAGCAAAAATGAAGTTCCTAGTTAGCCGAAAACAAAAATATGTCCTATAACATTTTTTCGGAAAATTTTCCGTTTCAGAGAAAATTAAGTGGAAATGTCTTCAGTAAACTTTCGAAAAAGTATTATTTGTTTTTGTTTCACTAGGAACTTCATTTTTGTTGTAGTAAGTTTTTTATATTCCTTCGTAGATTTTTGATTTTCGAACACTCTGTATAACACGGAATGGATTTAATATCTTCAAAATAGGTTTGGCATTCGTCTTAGCAGCGAGGTACCTACTTTATTTAAAGGCTTTTTAACCTAGTATGAATCCTAAATACTACATTAAATTATTAAGTAAATATCTTATATACTATTATGATAATAAGACAAAATTTAACATATCAAAATTATAAGACGCAGTAAGAAAATATACTAAAAATTAATAAAAACCGCATTAAAATAATGCTTCTTCAACCGACAAACAGAATTGTTGTCTCTGAGTGACGTCATGCGCAACGCCGTACGAAATTGAATCGACAAGTGGGTTTATCTTCTCAGTTATAGTATCATGAGTAGAACCCCGGTTACTTTTCGCTGACGTAGTGAACTCCGTTATCCGTACCAGACACTAACTGAGAATTGAATCAAAATACATAAAGAAACTGGAGTTAAGGACAAAACCAAACGATTGTTTAAAAATAAAGAATAAACACATAACGAAATCCTAGCGATTTCCATTTTCCGATACGAATTAAATTTTATTGCGCTATTATTGTATACCATAGGTGCCAAAAGTGTATCTCAAGTTATTATTTTCAGTTCTTAGTTTGTTGATTTTTTTGTGTTATTTATCTGATTGTAATATAGGCATATTTATTTTTTATCTACCTAGTCTGTTTTCCTTACTCCCGACAATTCCCCCTAGGTACAGGTGGACTGGACCCGTGGACGTACAGGGGTCCTAACGACACGGTGAACCTCAGAGCTCAGGCTTTTGGCATATCGTTTAAGCCCAAGATGGCCCACGACACCCTTCCGCTCGAGCTCGAGCAAGGAAGCTACGCTCTCTCAAGGCTCAAGAAAGGGGGAGGATCCTGCTCTCTCGTGCCCTAGGGCACTGGTGACAGCAATCGTTGCAACCAAATTCAAACTATAAGACAGCGTTGGTTATTACACTAGTGACAGTAATTACACTGGAAAAAAACACACGGTTAAAGTGCCAAAATTGTTACAATATTCTCAGTACTTCCTCTTTTCCTACCCTTAGTTGGTTTTGGCTATCTCTCATGGCTCTTATTTCTTTCTTTTTATCTCCTCTTAGTCTTTTAATTATTGTCCAGAATTTTCTGTTTGCTACTCTGTAATCCTCTGTTCAACAAAGTTCAATTGATTAATAATCAAAACACACACACAAATACGTGTTAACAGCACGAAAGCCAAAACCGAGCACAGCATATTTAGCGCAATGTTCTGACGCTGACTATATAGAAGGTAGTTAAAAGTAACGTATTCTGATGTGCGGTGGCTTGTGTTATGTTAGAATAATGTATATTTAGTTAAAATACGTCCCGGTTACACAGAAGTCCCAAGAGGAACCTCCTTTTAAGGAGGAGGTAATGTTACGCACACTGGCGTAGTCATCGAAGCAGACTTTGTCTAATTCGATATCTAAAAGTTAAAATTTTGGCGAGAGCGCACGAATTTCTTGGAAGAACTATATTTTCTATCTTATCTTATCCAAGAAGGGCGATTTTTTGTTGGGAGCCGCAATCTAGAAATTTCAGGAATCTGAATGTTCCAGAAAGGGCTAGTATATAAGTGACTACCTGCGAGCCGTGAGTTCAGTCCACATTTTAATCATGTCTACAGTTTGATTTCATAGCGAACACATCAGAACAGTGAACAAGTGAACTGTGTCTAATATAAGTTAGTTAAATAGTGAACAATAATAGTTAAGTGTATAAATAAATTAAGTATATATACCGTGTGTATAAATTTATCCCACCCGTTGTGATAAACACTATTTACATAAATAAGAAAAACATTACAGTAGATTTAGATCATAATTTTTTTATTCTTTTGATTGTATCCATTGTATATTTAACGTCGATAAGTTGCCACAGCTGTATAAATCCAAATACTGTGATATCTTTATTTTCCTTTCCATACTTAGATCTCTTATATAACAACTAACTTAAGAGCATCCTCATTCGAATATATCAGTAATGAGGGACATGTGACTCGTCTGTGAATTAAATACGCAGAAATGCAATAACATCCCTATTTTTTTAAATCAGTAGACAATGATGAAGAAAAATTATTATTGGCTGAAATAGTCATTTAAAAATATTACGTTGCTTATTAAATCGGTGGTAATGGTACCAAATTATAATTGTGTCACTCTAAAATTTCCAAATAGTCTCATTGTGACTCCCTGTGGTTTCGTCAAAATTCCCAAAATTAATTATGCAAATAAAAACGTTGCTAAATTTTAAAAAAACCACTGTCCTTCAAAAGACGCCATATAAAATAAGAATAAATTTAAAATTGATAAAAATAGTAGGTATTTTCAAAATTGATCACAGCTACTTCGGTTGAGAGTTATTTAGAGTCATTTGTGAAATTTCAGCTTACCATTTTCAATCCTCGTAATGCATTGCATTTAGATACGTAAATTCAGTTTCCATTCCTTCATACTTCAGGTTGCTCCAAATAATCGTTTTCTTTCCTCGTTTTCTCTTTTTTTATTTAGTTTTGCTTTTGGTTGAGTGTACGTTATTTTCATATTTAATTTTACGTTGTAAGTTCCAATTATTATTATTGGTGTTAGTTTTGTTAATATTTTTATCTAATTCCGCTATGAAATGTGACACTTTAAGTCACTCCTTGACACTAGGAAACGTCACATTTTTCATAACCTTCATATATCAGTTATGAAAAGTAGTTATGTAAAAACTTTACGTAACCGTTTAAGTTCAAAGAATAATTTACTGTAAAAACTGACAATTATTTCATTATTTAAACTGACAATTAGCTCATTATTTTAATTCAATAGTATTTTAAAATTTATAAACATTGAAAACAACATTATTAAAGACTCAGTTATTTAAAGTAAATCCATTTTCTTCTTCTTGAAGCTGTGATATCTACATGTTTTCCAGGGGCTTGGACCAGAATGTTTTCTGAAACTCTTCTCTTATTTTATAATGAAGCTGTCGTAATAGAGCATATTGGCTATGAGAAACAGCTGTCGATCGATGAAGGAACTTTTGCGGCGCTATCGGTTTTTACAGGCAAAATATGTGAGCGCAGAAAAAAACCCAGTTTTTTTGAGCACACGAATGTTTTACATCAAACTGCCGTGTTGCTTACATGATTTTTCAATACTTTCGTAAAGAGCAATTTTATCAAAACTCTTAAGGTCGTAAAATTGCACTTTACGGACCGAATATCGAAATAATATTTTAGCAACCGTTATTTCTGATTTATATACCAACAATTGTGTACGGCATTGCTTAAATATATTTCTATACAATATTGTTAATATTATTATGTAAAAGCCGTACAATAAAAAATGATTTTTTTTTAATAAGAAACTAGTAGCGACAATTCTCACAAATAATAAACATGATAATAGTACTTTTAAAACCATTTAGAACCTTTTTTTGGTACGGCATTTTGTTTTTGTCGATAATTGATGATAATATTAACAAAATGTATAAATGCCGTACAGAAATTTTTAACCTTAAAATCCCCCTTATCAGAGGGAAATAAATTTTCCTTTGACAAGCTATGTACCGCAAAAAATGTACGGCAGGGCTAAAAATGTTTTTAGTTTATGTTATAAAATTTAACCATGAAGTTTCATGGTGGTTCAAATCACCCCTGCATATTACTTAAAAATCAAGGGTTGCACCGAAGATTTCTCACCCCTGTCCCAGTCGATATGTACGGCGATGCTAAAAAATCGAAGTATGCGACAACCCGAATCGTTGTATATGAATGCCGTACTGTATCAAATTGCCGAAAATAGGGTGGAAACTTTCGGAAAATTAAAAATGTTATCTGCGCCTTGTACCAATACTTTTGTACGGCATTAGGTCGTAGGCCATTACTTTTGTATTATCTATCTAAATTCCGAATGCCGTACAAATATGTTTGACCAAAAAGTCCCCCCCTTCAACGCTATGTTTACCTTACCTGTGTACTCACCTGTACCGTTAAGAAGTGAGCATAGGTTCTAAATTGTTTTTTATATATACTAGTATTGATTTATATGTGATTCATGGTGGGTCAAATGACCCCTCAGTTTTTGGGCTGGGCTTGTAGTCTAATAGGATTTCCATACTCCGTGTTGTTTTATTTTCAGAATGTCCGCTCCGGAGGCAGCCAGGAGAGACGTTGACGAGCGTCTGAAACAATGTCCAGTGTATCCTTTAACATTAGGTAGACCCATGTCTGAGCAATTTTTGCTGGTAATTTTCCAATGGTATTTATGTCCACGGGTTGTATGCTACATTTTCCATTATAGTGTCGCACAAAAAATCTGTCGTGCTTTACAGCAGGAGGTATAATATTTCTATACTTTTTGAGGAGGTGAACAAGATTGACACCAGCAATACTTCCAGCAGTGACCACAAATACGCGAATAACGTGTGTTTTGCTTTCTGGACTTGTGTAATTTTAGAAAAGGTGCCTTCATCAAATACATCTCCTTCTCGTAAGAATGTCAGTTCAGCCTTCCTGCAGGCTCCCGCAATTCCTATTATCATTGCGACCTAATGAACAGATTTATTTAACAATAAGTTATGAACATATCGTAAATTAACTCATACTTTTGCAAAAATAAATATTCCGTCTGCAGCCTCTTTTATAAATCTTTCTATATTCTGCTTCGTCAAAATCTCCAATTTTTTTGTATAGCAGGTATCCTGCTGACCGTCTCTCAACATTGAATATGTAGTCCACAAAGTTGACGCCTTAAATGTTTTTAAATTTTCAAAGTAAGCAAGTAGTACCTTTTTGTTGATGTTCTTTATATTTTTCAAACCGCACCATTTAGAGAATTGCCAACTTAAATTCAAACCACTCCTCCTAGTTTAAAAACAGGGATTAAATGTAATTCTATGTTACTTAAAAAATTAAATAAATGCGAATTATAAAAAATTTTGAGTAAAACTTGTGTCACAATGACTTTCTGTAGTACTCGTGATTTGCGCTTCACTCGTACTACAAAACGAGTCATTGTGACACTTGTTTTACAAATAACTATTTTTTATTTCTTGTGCTTCTGTATCATACATTATATTTGAAACTAAAATCCAAAAATTTTAATTTGTAATGCTGTTAGACTATATTTCTGTTTTCTATAAGTTTATAATTATGTTATGTACCTCAATGACCGCCGTATCAATTAAAAAAGCTCCATTTCTGACAATAATTCTAGATACAACACAAGACTTGTCAAAAATTGACCAACTTTCTGTAGTTTTTCGATACATCTCGAATACAGAAAATGATGATAATGTGCCTAAAGACGTACTACAAAACGAGTCATTGTGACACTTGTTTTACAAATAACTATTTTTTATTTCTTGTGCTTCTGTATCATACATTATATTTGAAACTAAAATCCAAAAATTTTAATTTGTAATGCTGTTAGACTATATTTCTGTTTTCTATAAGTTTATAATTATGTTATGTACCTCAATGACCGCCGTATCAATTAAAAAAGCTCCATTTCTGACAATAATTCTAGATACAACACAAGACTTGTCAAAAATTGACCAACTTTCTGTAGTTTTTCGATACATCTCGAATACAGAAAATGATGATAATGTGCCTAAAGAATTAAAAATCTGTGAATCCTTTTTGGGGTTTATAGCTATATCCGATTGCAGAGCTGAAGGACTTAAAATTGAAATTTTAAATACGATTAAAGAATATGGAATTGGTGTTTTTAAATGAAACTCACGGTCTCTAGTTAATTCCACAATATAATAACTCGACGATGATATTGATTTATCGAAACAATTGTCAATTTTTTAGAATTTTCAATAACTTTTATTATATTGTGGAATTAACTAGAGACCGTGAGTTTCATTTAAAAACACTAATATGAGCATATTCCACGAAGTAAGGGTCGAGAGAGTCAATTTTAATATGGAGAAAATGTTATGTCGGGTGTTTATGGATGATTACAAACCCTAATAAGAGAGCATGCTCCGAATGACGATTATGTTCATTGAGCTGCGCACGCATTAAATAGTTTTAAACGATGCTGCGAAACATGTTCGTGAAGTATCGACTTTTTTCGATAATTTAGAAAAAATATATACTTTTTTTGGCAATAGTATACAACGCTGGGCAATGTTAAGTGACGATTCATCTGAAAAATATTTAATTACCCTTAAAAAGGTATGTCTTACCAGATGGTCTTCAAGGAACGACGCTTTATTAGCGGTAAAGAAAAATTATTTATTAATCATGAAAACTTTGTACCAACTAAATTTGATTTCGAAGAAAAAAGATGAACGTGAAGAATGTAAAAATATAATTTTAGAGAGTTATGATTTCTTAGTGCTTGTCACATTTTTTTCTTCACTATTTTAAATCATTAATCCTGTTTCTAAAGCTTTACCGCATGAAAATAATGACTTACAAAAAACTAGTATTTTATTAAGTAATCTTTTGAATAGACTGTGCGAATTAAGAAATCAAAATTCATTCAATATTTTGCTAAATGAGTCCAAATATTTACCAAAAGAGTGGAGGGTGACAACGGTTTTTAAAAACAAAAGGCGAAAGATAACGAAACATTTTTTTGATGAGTTGTCACAAGATGAGAGAATTTCAGACCCGGAATCCTATTTCAAAGTCAATGTCTACTATTGCTGTTTAGATATATTAATTTCTCAAAGTAAACAAAGATTTCAGATCCTTTGCAACCTGAGTAGTATGTTCGAAATATTACAACCAGAGAAACTCCTGTCTTCTTCAAACGAAGAGATATTAAACGCTTCCGGAAAACTGTCGGCATCTCAGTTAATCTTTATGACCAATTAAAGGCTCTAAAAACATGCTTAAAACCTTAAATTCAAAAAATGCATTCCATTAAGGAACTCATTGAATAATTGCTGATAAAATTCAATAGTCTTGCATCCAGTTTTCCGGAGGTAATAACAGCATGCTTTTTATTCTTGACCCTTCCAGTTACAACCGCAACTGCTGAAAGAAGTTTTTCAAAATTAAAACTGATAAAAAATTACCTAAGGACTTCAATGGGACAGGAACGCCTGTCAGACCTGTCACTATTGTCCATAGAGGGAGGAACTTTAGAAAAACTAAAGTCATCATTAGCTATAAATGATTTAATAAATCAGTTTGCCGAAAAAAGGCAAGGAGGGTGTATATTTGATTTGAATTGTTTGTAAAAATTTTGAAAAAAGTGACAGATAGATAATTATGATGAATAAATATTTCTTTTAATTTTATGCAAACATTTTTTTTTCTTTTGTGAGAATTCTTTACCCTTCCTAAGGGCCCCCAAATAAGTTTTTATACGGGGCCACACCAAGGCACGCTACGCTTCTGAATAATACCTAACTTAACCCGTATCTGTACTCACATATGAACGTAATACAAATTTGGGGCGTTATTTTAAAATTGCACAATGGCGTCAAAAGTGCTATGCGCTGGCCTGCCCTTATTTATGAAACGTCAACATAAAAAAATACCGCAATTGCATTTGAACAATAGTACATAATGAATCCAGCTCAAACTCAAACAAAAACTGAAATAACGGCACTTTACTGCTTATTTATCTTGCTTAAACAACCGCGAGCAAGACAATTATTGACCAAACAATTAACATTAATGGAATGGAAAGTTCGGCGCTTATCATCAGTTTACTTGAATTTCACGCTAACTGTATCTAATGATAGGATCATAGTAAAAATGTGAATATAAATAGTCAATATTAGAATATTAAAACTTATTTTTAATAATTATTTCAGATAGGAGAACTTGCATCGGAACCGTAACTATTTAAAAAACAAGCTTGTTTTATGTAATTCCAGGTAAGTTTTTTAGTAGTCTATGGCAATTTCGTGAATATAATTAGCTATTTTTATAAATTTGTAAGTATCCATAGTATAAACGATGTCCAAGAACATGATTAAAATATTTACCTTGTACAAAGTTACACCTGCATAAGTTTTTTCCTAAAAATTTATTCAGTAAGCATTTTATCGTGTGGTTAGTCTTTTCAGATAACGGATATGCGTTGCTTGGAAATATCTAGAATGTCTAAAGAACATTACACATCTTATCTTTGACACGAACACAAAATCTTGTGAACTATGAAGGGGAAATTGAAAATGCAAACAGTGCAGAAGTAGAGAAGATTGAAGCCGAAAACTATAATGCTAGGTCACCTCTTTTACCCCTAAATAATACCTAATATAATATTGGATTTACAAAATCTTCCTATAACAATTTTACCAGAAGATGCTTATTTTTCCTTGGATGAAAATTATAATTTTGATCTAAGTACCAAATTACTTTAATGAGAATCAGACTAAAAGCTGTAATTTAGAAGACTGCTCTACGAATAAAAACACTATACCCAATAATACAAACGGCAACAATTGTGATAAAAATAACCCAACAGTTTTATTGGAAGCAAAAGATGCAAAAATAAAACCATTAGGTACTGTCAATCTAAACTGTATGTTTAATAATCAGATATGTAAATTAAAATTTGTAGTTGTTAAAGAAAAATCAATGCCAATTATTGGATTAAAGTCATGTCTTGATTTAAATATTTTTGCTAAAGTTAATGTGGTTAATTTATGTCAAAGTAAGGATGAATTTGTTAAAAATAACATAGATGTTTTTGATGGACTTGGTAAATTTCAAAAGAAATGCAAACTACTATTAAATAAACAGTTTTAATGATTAAAACTAACTTTTCCGCATCTATGGCCCTGAATAGTATTCTATCATAAAATTGTCACTTGTATACACTTCGGGGGATGTATCGTGCTAACAAACCGAAATTTTTCCAAAAATAACCAAAAATGTAGTATATCTGGATTTATAGGACCCGCTGCACTCGCTCTAGTCAGCTGAAAATCAATAGGGTACATATGTGAGACACCTTGAACAATATTCAATCATAAAATTGGTCACTTGTCTACACTCTGGAGGCTGTATCTTGCTAACAAACTGAAAATTCTCCAAAAATGACAAAAATTTGGTACTGCAAGTACCATAGAACCCGTTGTACTGGCTTTAGTGTGCTGATTATCAATAGGATTCATCTTTGAGACGCTCTGAATAATATCCAATCATAAAATTGGTCACTTGTATATACTCCGGAGGCTGTATCGTGCTAACAAACTGAAATTTCTCCAAAAATGACAAAAATATCGTACTTAAAGTACTATGTACTGTTGTACTGGCTGTGGTGAGCTGAAAATCAATAGGGTTCATCTGTGAGATGTTTTAAATAATATTCAATCATAAAATTGGTGACTTGTTGAACTCCGGAGGCTCTGTATCGTGCTAACAAACTGAAATTTCTCAAAAAATGACTAAAATGTCGGACTTCTAGTACCCGTTGTACTAGCTCTGGTGACATGAAAATCAATAGGGTTCATCTGTGACATGTCCTTAACAATATTCAATCATAAAATTGGTGACTTGTTGCACTCCGGAGGCTGTATCGTGGTAATAAGACATGTAACGAAAAGTGGCCGACGACAACGACGACGACATACACACAGGATTTTTTTAAAAACCGTTTTTTGGGTTGTTGTTGATGGAAAACGTAAAAATAAATCAAAAAAAAATTTCAAATCTCCAACTTTTTTTGGGGTAAACCAATACTTTTCTCGCATATTAGATAGGTTTGGCGGAAAAGTAAAAATGGGTCACAACCTGTTGCTAGAGCACCTCGAAGGGTACCTCTGTCACGTAAAACTCGTTTAAAGAACCATTTAAATGATTTAGTCAATCGTGGAATAATTGCAAAGTGTGAAGGTCCTACTGAAAGGCTTAGCAATTTGGTTATAGTGGAAAAAAAATGACAAATCACTTAGATCCTAAAGACCTTAATTCTGCTTTAGAAAGAAGTTTTGTGAAATACCAACGTTGGCTGATATAGGTGCTAAATTAAAAAATAAGTCTTATTTTACAGTGTTGGATTTTAAAGAGGGGTTCTATCAAGTCGAACTTGATAGTGAATCAAGTGAACTATGCGCTTTTGGAACTCCCTTCGGAGCCTATAAATTTTTACGTTTGCCATTTGGGCTAAATTGTGCTCCAGAATTTTTTCAAAAAATAAATAACGATAACTTTGGAGATATTCCTGGGGTGATAGTTTACTTTGATGTTTTACTGATATCAGCTGATAGCTTGGAAGTCCATGATCAAATTTAAATTAAGGTTATGGAGAGAGCTAGAAATGTTGGAGTAAAATTTAATCGTAATAAAATTCAATACAGGGTAAAAGAAATTAAATATTTAGGTAATATATTTGACAAACATGGTATGAGGCCAGATGATGATAAGATCAGAACAATTATGGAGCTTGAGGAGCCAAAAAATAGAAAGAATTAAAGTGCATGTTAGGTATGATCAATTATCTTAGAAGCTACATACCAAATTTGTCAGATATATCTGCTCCTTTGCGAATTTTACTTAAAAAAAATTCTACATTTTTATGGACAAAAACTCATTCAATTTAATAAAAAAACTAATTAGTTCTCCTCCGGTTTTGGTTAGTTTTAATGAAGACAAGCCTATTGTAATACAAACTCTAGTGGTGTAGGCTGTGTACTTTTACAAAATGATAGACCAGTTGCTTTGGCTTCTCGTGCGCTCACTGACTGTGAGACTAGGTTCAGTCAGATAGAAAAAGAGTTTAATGCTATACTTTTCTCTTGTACAAAATTTCATAATTATATTTATGGTAGACATGTTTTAATTCACACAGACCATAAACCCCTGACATCTATAATGAAAAAGGGAGTCGCAGAGGTAAGTTCCCCTAGACTTCAACGAATGAAAGTAAAGTTGGCAAAATATGATATAGATGTTCAATACAAACCAGGTAAGGAAATGTTGATAGCAGATCTGCTATCACGAAATGACATTAAACAAGCATCGGGTGATGATAAGTTTATTACTGAAATAGTTCATTCCCTAAATGTTACTAAGGAGAGACTAGTAAACTTTCAAGAGGAAACTAAGAATGATGTTGAGCTGAATAGATTGAAAGATATGTGTTTGATGGGTTGGCCTAACGACATAACAAAAGTTCCTGATCTGATTAAAAAATATTTCAAGAACCGAAATAACATTTACTTATTAGATGATCTCATTTTTTATGGTGACCGAATAATCATACCAAAATCTTTAAGACCAAAGATGTTAGCTCAACTTCATGAAAACCATTATGGAATATTAACGACACGACAAAGAGCTAAATCAATAATGTATTGGCCAAATATGAATCAGGATATCTTAGATCACATAAAGAAATGTGTTACTTGTGAAAGACTGCAAAAAAGTAATGGAAAAGAGCCTTTAGTTTTAAGGGATTTACCTGACTTGCCGATTCAACAATTAGCAAGTGATATTTTGGAATTTGCTGGACAGCCCTATTTAGTTATTATATATTATTTTTCAAAGTGGCTGGAGGTAATTCCTTTAAAAAATAAAAATTCTACATCTGTGGTTAATGCTTTCAAATCAGTTTTTGCTACACATGGCATACCACTAGAGATTGTCGCTGATAATATGCTGTTCAATTCTTTTAAATGCAAAGAATTTGCTCAAAGCTGGAACTTTGGATTTAATACATCAAGTCCGCATTACCTTAGATCTAATGGTCTTGCAGAAAGAGCTGTTTAAATAGCGAAGAACATGCAATAGTTTGAAAGTTGCCCTATTGGAGTACAGAAACACACCAATTTCTGAATCTAACAAGTCGCCTGCACAACTTTTAAATAACAGATGCATGCGCACAAAATTGCCGATTAAAAATAGTTTATTAAAACAAACCAGAAGTGATAGATTATAGAAAGGAGAAAGAAAAAATAGAGAATAAAAGGCGGCTATATAAACATTATTATGACAGAACTATAGTCAGAAGAGATGATTTTCAGGAAGGGGATAATGTGGTCGTTAAAAAAGGAAAGCAGTGGCAGCCTGCTAAAGTTGTGGAGAAGTTACAAGAGCTAAGGTCTTATATTGTACAAAAAGAAAATGGTAATAAAGTGAGACGAAATAGTTTCCACTTAAGACACTCTGTTAATGAACCTATGACTCGTTTACATGCGCTTCCCGAAGATTCAGTAACTCCTGCCCCAAATGGAATTGAATCGGAATCTAAAATTAAAGGTAAGGAAACTCTGACTAATTTTTCTGAAGCCTTGCCCCACAGCACACCAACAGTGACACAGACCAAAAGCAAAAGGGTTATAAAAGTCCCTTCCCGTTTCCAAGATTATAAAATGGAGTATTTTGTTTTGTTATTCTTTTGTTAATCTTGTTTGTAGTTCAAAGCTATTTTGTTAATGGGAAAGATGTAATGAATGTTGCTATGTGGCCAAGGCCACATGATATTCTAAAAAAGGGGAGATAACCTAAACGGTCTTTGATAACGGTTGACTGTAAAATTCATTAATTGTTTTAATTATTAAGTCAATATATTTTGTTAAAGAAACTGTTGTGTGTTATTTACATTACAACAGTTAATCAAATAATACGGCCTGTAAGTAAAAGTTCTGATCCTTCTCGTCCCGTAGTAGTAGCCATCACATCTGAAAAACATGCTATAGCCGTATGTAAATCAAACAGCTTTTCGTGCGATAAAGCATTTCAGTTTACAAAAGATTCACATAATGACACTAATTTTTCGCTGGACCCGATGACTCCTCCTACGGTCAGATTAACCCAGGAGTCCTCTACTGGAGGCAATCGTTATATTATGTCTAGATTGAGAGAACCGGCTATTTTATCATCTCTCAAGTTATTCCTCGCCTATCTACATGACCAACCATCGTCTGTATCTTTTGAAGGTTATACTTCCACAAGTGTAAAGGTGTTTTTAGCATCCGAGGGTCTGCCCGTTGATCCCATAGCTTTAAGGGCAATTTATTATAACTTTCACGTTTTTTATGGCATACGCTCAGTGGAAGTGGATGAAGATCTATCCACCTACAGAACTTACATCACCTCGGAACGGAGAATTCACCAACAAAAAATTAGAAAGTGTAATAGCCGTTACTTTACTGCCGATTCTTCCAAGAAAAATTTGAAGTTGATAGGACGTGTCCAGAGGAACTAAAATCCTCACTTAGTCTTAAGGGCAGTAAATTAAGAATGGTTCTAATTAATATTCAGTCAATACGCAATAAAACGGACGAGTTGTATTTGTTTTTGGAGTAAATGGGGTTCCCGCAAATAGTTGCTATTACTGAACACTGGCTACAAGCAAAAGAACCTGTTTTTATTGAAAAATATCGAATTATTAGCAAAGAATACACCAGTTGTTGGTGTATTCTTTGTTATTAGTAGATATGACAGGAGTAATTCAGCTCACGGTGGAACCCTAATTTTATCTTCTGACGAAGACTTCTCGGCTGTATTAAAATATGATTTTCTACAAGTAGAAAATACTTTTGAATTTTCCATAATATCCAACAAAAATATGGATTTATATATAATTTGTATTTACAGACCACCTAAATCAAATGTTCATTCTTTTTTTGAGAACCTTCTAAATTTACTTGACGCTTCACCTGTTAAGAGCAAGAAAGTTTTATGCGGTGACTTTAATATTGACTTTACTAATGATTGTGCCACTCAAAGGTCTTTGGTGAACATTTTTGAGTCGTTTGATCTAAATATGCACGGGGATTCACCAACTCGTGCTACTAAAACAACTTCGTCAATTTTAGATTACATAATTTCCGACTTTCTACCCCATGATGTGAATCACTTAGTAATTAACTCAGGTGTCTCTGATCATGAAACAGTTCTCGCCGAATTTGTATTACCTCGTAAATCTCTAAAGAAAAACACTCAGTTGGAGAGGATTTTCTCTCAACAAAATTTCACCAAATTTCATAATATATGTTTAGCAATTGATTGGATTGTTCTTTCTGAAGATATTGACTCTAAATTTTTGGACTTTATTAATAAAATTATCAGGTGCTTCAATACATCATTTCCTCTTCGCTCTCGTAAAACTAAACATCACAAATCATGGTCTACGAAAGGAATACGTACTTCATCTAAGAATATGAGATCACTCATGTACATTTAAAAATTAACAGACAATCTTCACGTACTCAATTATATCAATAACTATAAGATATTGTACCGGAAAACTATCAAAGCTATTAAACAAAACTATTATAACAATCGCATCTCAAGAGCTAAAAATTCCACGAGAGAAACTTGGATTCAAGGAACAAAACTCGTTCCTCAAACTCTATTGAACTCTTTCTTTCCTCGCTCCTTCTAAAAGAATCACTGATAGTTTCTTGACCAATAGATAAATTTGAGCTAGTGCAAACCATACTCAGCATTCAAAACAAAACTTCCTCTGGGATTGATGGGTTAATATCAGCAAAGTTGTTTTTGAATATTCCAGATGCGGTGATTAACGTTTTATGTTCTCTAATCAATGAATCCTTTGGAAAAGGTCTCTTTCTGTCTAAAAGCAGCTATAATTGTTCCCCTCCACAAGGGTGGCGAGAAACAGAATACTAGTAACTATCGTCCTATTGCCTTATTACCAATCTTATCGAAGATAATCGAAAAACTAATGAAAAACCGGCTACTGCATTTTCTTTTCAAATATAAAATCTTGAAATCCCCACAATTCGGTTTCCTACCTAATAAATGTACTAATGACGCAATGTTTTCTGCTCTTAATGAAATGTATACCTCTCTTAATAATAAACTTTTGACGGCTTCGGTTTTTTGTGACTTCGCAAAGGCCTTCGATTGTGTTGGTCATGAAACTTTGATAAACAAACGAGAATATTATGGCATCCGTGGTATTCCTTTAAAATGGTTTGATTCTTACCTGGAATGTAGAAACCAACTGGTACGAGCAAATGGAAAAGTTTCGAAAAATTTACCATTAGCAGTGGTGTACCCCAGGGTTCAGTTTTAGGTCCAATTATTGTCTTGGTATTCATTAACGATGTCACAGACTTACGAATTAATGGTAAATTCAATTTATTTGCCGATGACACTAGTGTAACCTGGAGCAGTTCATATATACGAACTTTACATTCTACCATAGGCAAAGATCTCATTACTATTAAGTCCTGGTCTGACTCGAACGGGCTTTGTTTTAACACAGAGAAAACTTTAGTTTCATCGTACAAAGGAGTTTTTCAACCTCTCAAACTTAACAATGACGTAATAAGAACTTCAAATTCGATTAAGTTTCTTGGTCTCCATATTGACAGTGCCCTTAAATGGTCTGTACATGTAGACATTTTAGTGAAAAAATTATCCTCTGCTTATTTTGCGATTAAATCTGTATCTAAACAGCTTGATTCTTGTACTGCTTTAACAACATACTACTCTTTGTTCGAATCGCACCTTCGCTATATGGTTTGTCTTTCTGGGGGTCTTGTAGTTTACACCTCTTCAAATCTATTTTCAAACTACAAAAAAAAGCTATTCGTTACATTTATGGTTTGAGACGTAGGACGCATTGCGAATTCTATTTTAAAAAATACTTTCTGCTCTATTCAATTTGGAATCCGTGTGTTTGGTTCACAAAAACTTTCACAATTTAACTGAGAGGCCAATTCATAGTTACCCTACTAGAAGAAAAAAATTCGATATCCACTTAACAATACCCACCTCTGATCTGGTAAAAAAATCCATCACCTTCAATGCCAAAAAACGATTCAATCACATTTAGAATTGAAAGTGGCAAATACATTCAATAGGTTCCGGAGATTGACAACGGCGTTTCTGCTTGAGAGACCTTATTATTCAGTGGCGGAATTCTGCAATCTACCCTAGACTTTTGAGTTACATCGGCGTAGTTCAATATTTGGTATGATGTACGATGGTAACATTGTATTATAATTAATAATTTAAATTTGTATTTTTATATATTATGTTTTGTATTGTTAGTATAGTCAGTATTTTTTATATCTTTATATTATTTTTTATATACTTTTTTTATATTTATCTATTTTTAAATTATTTCGCTTTGTCAATAAAATTGTAAAAATTTTCATGACAATAAAGCTTATGTCTCTCTCTCTATTTGGTAATTTAATTGATATTTACAGCCATGTCTACAAGACAAAAAAAGTTTCTGTTAGGTGTTATTTACTATTTTTATTAATTAAACGCAAAAAAGTAAAGATCTCAATGGTGAAAAAATTGGCTCTCCTAAATAAAAAGGATTTGTTGTGAGATGACATGCTGTAGGGGAAACTGTTGTTTACTGGGACAGGTTACATACTGGGACAATTCAAATTACCCGCAAAATAAGCTAAGGAAAAATACGAATTAATTAGAGTGACATTTACGTGTATTGCCCTCTATTATCAGTTGAAAATATTGTCAGCAAATTCTTCAGTTTGTTTGAAACCGGCGAACGTTTCATTTCTAAGAAGCAAAGTTTTTATTTTTGTGTCGTAATCGAGTGGAATATCGGCGTTATTCACCAGAAGATAAATGTGAAAAAAATTTTACATATCACCTAAAGTGTTTACAAGGTAAGCTTAAATCAATATACTCATGTTTTGTTTCTGTTGACTACATAAATTCATAACCTGAAAATGGTATAGTGTTGTATATTTGGACACAATTATGGGGTACATACTGGGACTGTCCCACTATAAACCCCACTGTTTATAATTGCCAAACAATTGAATTGTGCAAAGTGGGACTGCAATGGACAGTAGTTATTTAGCCAGGCAATTGTATTATATTATTTAAATAAAGTTTTATGGTTTGACTAGGTATAATGCTGTATTTCATTTTTATAAAATACCTTAGGTAGTGTATTATTTACATATAAGTAATATGGTGAAATCAAGGTTACTTTGATCTTGCATATAAGATGTTTCTTTTTTGTTGCAGATAATGAATAACAAAAAAGGGTTAGAAAAACTTACAAATCACATATGGACGGTAAGCAAGCCCATTTACAAAATGCAGCCAAGATGAAGCAAGCTGTGTTAGCCGTAATTAATCAAAACATTAAAATCAGAGATGCTGCTGATCAATATGAGGTTACCAAATCCGCTTCACACAGATATGTCACAAAATGTAAGAGTGTTTATGAAGAACAAAAAGCAATTTTTAATTTCGAGAGGCATCATGGATATTCCCAAATCTTTTCGGATGATGAATAACAGTTGCTTAGTGAATACTTGATTACTGCTGCAAATATGTGTTACGGATTATCAGTTAAAGAAACCCGGTTATTCGCCTACAGATTTGCTATATCCAATGAAAAATCAATTCCAGACTCTTGGAGACGAGATAAGAGTGCTGGAGAGGAATGGATGAACCTTTTCAGAGCAAGGGTGAACATAAGTTTACGAGCACCCGAAGCCACAAGTTTAAGCCGTGCAACAAGTTTCAATAATCATAATGTTGGTTTATTTTTTGCCAATTCACTTCACGTGATTCAAAAATATGGTTTTAATCCTAATCATATATACAACTGCGATGAAACTGCAGTTACAACAGTACACAGGCCCCCAAAAATCATGGGTCCCTGTGGTCAAAAGCAGGTAGGTAAGGTGACCAGCGCCGAGAGAGGAGTATTAGTCACAATGTGTGCCACTATCCGTGCTAATGGTAGTTATGTACCACCATTTTTCATTTTTCAGAGGAAAAACTTCAAACTGCACATGCTTAATAGTGCACCACCTGGGTCAAAAGGTGCAGCAAACTCCAGTGGCTGGATGACTGGAACAAACTTTTTGGAATTTTTTAAGCACGTTGTAGATGCAGTACATTGCAATGCAGATAACAAGATATTAATAATACTAGATAACCATGAGAGCCATATGGATGTTAGAGTACTACAATATTGCAAGATAAACGGTATTTTATTGGTTACATTACCACCACCTGTTTCGGCCCGTTTAACGGATACTACAATAAAGCCATGGACGAATGGTTGCTCAATCATCCAGGTGTTCCAGTTATTTTGTACAATATAGCGGAAATAGTTGGAAAATCTTTTGCAACCGCTTTCACACCAAGCATCATAATTAAAGGATTCCAACACACAGGGATCTGTCTTTCAAATTCCCAAATATTTCAGGAATCAGACTATTTGAGCTCGTTTGTTACAAACCGTACAGAGCCCGATGCTAAACATTCTTTGAATGATCCTGATAATTTTGATACAGATGGTTTGCCTTTAGATAAAGACATTGCTCAACCAGGCTATTCCAGAGAGAATACGAAAAATAATTTATCTTTCCATCCAACTCCTAAATGTGATATTGTTACTCCGGAATCAATAAGACCACATTTAAAAGCAGAACCCAGAAAATTGAATCAGAAAAGAAAGAAAGTTACATCAATGATCTTAACCGAGACTCCAGTGATTGAAGAAAAAAAGCAAAAGGAAACAGAGAAAATAGTCAAAGGAATCAAAAAAACACAGAAGATAAAGATAAAGGCTGTCACAAAAAATTTATTTGCAGACTCCAGTGACACTGACGTGTCAATTGAAGATTTGTGTGATGACAGTTCTGATATATCAGACGAATTTGCAACGAAAGCAGATTATGATATAAAAATGCATGATTTTGTTATTGTGAAATACCCATTGAAGAAGAGAATTAAATATTATGTTGGACAAGTTGATAAAATTGATACGGCAGGGTATGTCATCAATTATCTAAAAAAGACTGATAATGATAAAGTTTTCTTCCCAGAAAAAAAGGTCGAAGATTTCATTACCAGAGTTGAAATCGTTATTAAACTTCCTGTTCCTTTTATTTCTGGAGGAACCGAACGAGCTTCCAAGCTCTGGTGTTTTAATTATGACTTTTCTCCTTATAATATAGAATGATGTTCATATTTGTTCAAATTCGTTTCTTACTCTTTTTCTTTTATAATTTTTTTTTATATTTTAGTTGCAAATTTTTAGCAATATTAGCAATGTTTTTGAATAAAATACAAGTTTGTATCTTTTCTCTGGCTTATATTCTTTTTATTTCAACTTAATCCCATTATTATTAGGTTGTCCCAGTATGCAATGGTAGTAGTCCCACTATGAAACAGGGGTAGGTTGTATACTGGGACTTGGGTGTATAGTGGGACAAGCCAATTATAATTTGGCTTTTCACTTTTTCCATTGTTTTAAATATTTTTTAATAATACTTTTACATTTTCAATATAATGATTAGCTGAGAATCTGATTCAAAATTAATATAAAGAATTTATGATCCTTTGAAAAAATTTGTCCCACTTTTCAACAGTCTCCCCTATATATATATATATATATATATATATATATATATATATATATATATATATATATATATATATATATATATATATATATCACGATGACAAATCAATCGTAAGAAATTTCACATAACTGTGAATTCTCGGACAAGTTTGAATGTCTATTGTAACGTTAAACCCTTATTATTGTTTAATTGTCGTCAACGCCCATTATTAAAATGAAGTTTAGCTTTAAAGTGCCTGCTCAACAAAAGACCAAAGAATTGAATTTTACATGGTCAAATGAACCTTATGATATTTTTATAAAACAGATTATGGAACTTTCCAAAACTATTAAAATGTTACTACAAATAACTTTGGGTGATCTACGATCCTTCAATTAGCACTGTGAACAATATTTCAAACCCTTTCACAAATGAATAGGAAATCAAGTATTCGAAATGAATGTTTTGTGGATTGACATAAATTAACTAACAGGATACTATTTATCGCTTCACGGTAAAGTAGGTAATGTACTTTACGTCAAAAAATATCACCATTCAACTGACAGAGTTATAGTCTGAAAGAGAAAGTTCTACCCCCAAAAAAACTTGCGAATATCTACGGAAATTAGCTAATTTACAAACAGTCAATTTCTCAACATCAGGCAGTACAGAACTAAATCCACTCTGGATCGGTCGAGATAAAAAAGTGTGACAATTCCTCGCGTTCGATACATACAGTGTGCGTAAACTATATCTAGATCAACCTGAAGTGTTAAAATATCTCTCGCGTTACGACGCAATATAAAAACGTACAAATTTGTGTGACTTCGTTCGAGAATTAGCGGAAAAGTATACATATCTATCACACGAGCATTTAGTATCTTTAAGAAAACTGTAACCAACTATCAACTCGCTGTGGACATTCTTGTTGCTCTATATTGTTACTATTTTGTAGGAAAGTGATTCACGTGTTTAAAATTGTCGTATTTAAGTATTTTATTAAACGTTACTCAAAAGTACGACTGGTCCTTCTTTCCACAACCTTATCGAAGAAAAACAAACAACACATCTACTTAGGTGCAATAATGAACGACAAACTCAACACTTCACTCCATTAATTTAGTTCATTACAAATCCGAAGAGAATTAGTGGTTGAAGATCCTGAGGCTTATAACGACACATAACACCATTATTATTATGATTTTATTTATGGCTTCTGCGTCGATTCTCGCTCACTTTCTAAATTATCGCCATTAAAATATAGAACTCCGTTCTATATTTTTATTGTGAAAATTTTGGCTATAATTCTACAGCGTGTAAAACAACAAGAATTATTCTTACGAAAATTTTCAGAGTAAATTTTGCAATAATTCTCGTTAGGAGGTAAAATATTGATTTTGTGGACAAAAAAATATAAGTAATCAATATAAATCACCAAATTAATCAATTACAGCAATGGATCTGTTTCTGTCTAAAGTTTGTGTTAATTAAAATAATTAGGAAATTAATTAAGCTATTAAAGATATTTAAAATCGAGGAAAAATTATATTACATAATTGTAGAATAAATAGTTAAAATAATATTTGAGCGACGGACAACCATAAACTCCGACTTTTTGCCGCCAACTTCGACTGCAATAAGTCGCCCATCTGAAAGCGGCCTTACATATTTCCCAGTCTAGTTTGCAAGCTGTTGGACAGAAATAGATGATAGTTTTTTGGGGAAAAAATAAGATAGACATATTTATGTCAAAAGAACGTATTGAACCATGACAATTACCAAATATTATGGCCAATCACAACAAATATATTGAATCGCAATCTCCTTGGATCTGTTGTGTGCACAATATTTTGTTTTTTAAACAAAAAATGGCATGATAGTTGTTGTAGCACAATGGTTATTGTGTTAAATTTTTAATTTTACAAGAAAAAATGGATTTTCATGGCTCATTAAGAGTTCACTGTTACAAATTAAACAATGTGCACGTTATCAACATTCTTTGGAAAGAAATGATTGAACTAAAGCGCTCGGAAGAACATTTGGACCAAATAGTTGAGTATAGTTTTCATTTTCCAGTGGAGTCTGATTCTTATTTAGAGGAACTAATACAAAAATTTGATGAAGTAGATAATGCAGATTTACGTAATATAGATGGACATCTGAAAGCTTATTTGATCACTTTTTTGTATTATTGTACCAGTAGGTTTGAGTACAAAAATTCATTTTAACTAAATTTCATATACTTTTATAATGATAAGTATAGTAGTATAAGATAATTTATTTATTTTACTAGAATTAGAACCAGTTGTAGAGTTCCAGCCAAAACCACAATACTAGTATCAAATTTTTATATAAAACTGACTTGTCTAATATTGGAAAAAATTTCTTTGATAAAAATATGCTGATACAGCAATTAGCAATATTGTTGGATGGTGTTTTTTATGAAAGTTCTGTGTCTGAACTAAACATCCTGAATATTCTGAAATTATTTAAATAATACTGTTTAAAAGAAAAGTTAGAAGTATCTTTTCTAAGAATTATACTCTGCTTTCGTAGGAGTTACAATGATTGCAACTAAGGAAATTGTGCAAGAAATTAAGGATGGTAAGTTATTGTTTTATGAAGAACATATTTTGTTAAAAAATATATGTTAGTGCCACCTGTACCATTATACTGTATGAATTTTATAAACGACATTGTATTACACGAAGAGGATGATAATAACATGAAATATCTAACACAA
The DNA here is from genome assembly GCA_963921935.1 of Galeruca laticollis. Taxonomy (NCBI): domain Eukaryota; kingdom Metazoa; phylum Arthropoda; class Insecta; order Coleoptera; family Chrysomelidae; genus Galeruca; species Galeruca laticollis. The sequence continues at coordinate 49,711,574 of OY998179.1, read as the reverse complement.
GGTTTGTTTATATGTTTGGGGGACAAACTTCTCCAAATTCTGCAAAATAAAATTTCTGCAAAAAATGCTATCAAAATTTTAATAAGGGATGTTGAAGAAGAAAAGTTTGTTCAATCTAAATTTCAATTTATTCTTGAATCTTTTGATATTTGTTGGAGAAGAGCCAGTTTAAACATTGTGTGGTAAATATGATTGGGAGAATGAAATAGTATACATTAGGCTGCTGGAAATATTTCCAAAAGTGGAAGAAAGTAGTAATTTTAACAACATATTTTCTATCCTCGAAGATATGTGAAACAAAATTTTATTTCTTTATCTTTTACAGTTTAGATCTAAACTTCTACACTATGGTGGCATGCTTTACATAACCACAATAATATAACATTGGTAAAGAATTTGAAGTAAAACAACTCAGACGTTCCTAACTTCAAAAACAAACCAGGCATACTTAACTGATAATATGCATACTTTTGAGCCCAGAACATTGTTAATATATAAATTTTATGACAAAACTGAATGTACGAATAGCCTATAATAAAATGTATCAATATGAAATTCATTTCTAGACTGCAATTTGCTTAACAATCTCCGTTTTTTTTTCTCAGAAAAACTGCTTATTTTGGAGGCGAATAATAAATTAAGAACTAAAAGTATCCTTATTATTAGTAAAATATACCTGGTTTATGTTTTTGAAGTTAGGAACCTCTGAATTGAGTTGTTTTATTTCATATTATTTACCAATATTATATTATTGTGATTATGTAGAGCATGTCAACATAGTTTAGATCTAAACTGTAAAAGATAGAGATAAAATTTTGCGTATTGCCGAGGAGGATAGAAAATGTGTTCACCCCATTTTGGTAATAGTTATGTGTTAACGACATATTTAGAATGTAACAACTAGTAAAAATTACTTGGAGGTTGACTAGGTAGTCAGTTTTGCATTTTCACAACTTGAAATGTTAGTTGGGCTTCCATATACTACCAAGTGTAATCAATGTTGGGAACAAAGAACTACCTATCAAGCTCAACAACGGTTCAACCAAATTCCTGAACATATAAAAACATTCCATCCACCAACACTTTCAACAGAAAGATGAAAAAATATCTCCTATGCAACTTGTAATTAACAAAAAGTGACCTCTTTATCTGTACTAAAATATATATTTATTTACTGTAATAGATATTTAGCTATAGAATTGTTATGTCACTCTTATAATTTTACATGATATATTCATTATGCATCTTGTTTTCTTTTGGAATAACTAAATAAATAAAAAAACATTTTATTTAATTTGACAGCTTGTTGGAAAGTTAGGGAATTTTCTTCCACTTTTGGAAATATTTCCAATAGTCTATGTATACTTTTTTATTCTCCCAATCACATTTACCTCGTAATGCTTTAACTGGGTCTTCCCAATTATCTAATAACCCATAGATGCAACATACAGAAATAAACTTGTGGCCAACATCCAACTGTTTATTTATGTACAAAGTGCGCCCCTCTGTATTGATTGCCAAACTTTCCCTATTACAAATATTGTGAAGTACGGAGAAACTTAAAACATTGCTTATAATAACTTTTGAAATAATTTTCCATTTAAATTTAATAAAGAAAATGTAATGGTAGCCTCTTAGGTCAAATTAGAAATATATTTAAGGTTTGTATTGGAATTTAGGGTTTGAAAAAATATTCATTTTCTTCTATAACTTTAAAACAACTGAAATGCGGCAACATAGCAATAAACGATTCCACACAATGATCTAATAAACTAATAATTGCTCTTATAGTAAATGCAACGTAATCCCCTTTTGGCTCCTCCCCACGTCTCGCCTATAAGCAATATTGGCTACAAAATTTGTTGCTGTTTATGAATGAATTGTTTCATCTATGATTATTAGAGCATTGGGTCTTCCCCCAACAAATACAAAAAGTTTCAAGAGTAAATTGAAACTCTTCTTGTAAGACATCACTCATCTTGATAGCACTTTTTGCACTAATTTTATTTTGTTGAATTTGGAGAAACCTTGCTTTAGATATTTCATGTTGTTATCATCCTCTTCGCGTATTAAAAAATTCATACAGTATAATGGTACAGGTGGCACTAAAATATATTTTTCAACAAAATATGTTCTTCATAAAACAATAACTTACATCCTTAATTTCTTGCACAATTTCCTTTGTTGCAGTCATTGTAACTCATATTCACCTCATAATGTTTAAACTGGGTCTTCCAACAAATATAAAAAGAATCAAGAATAAATTGAAATTTGGATTGATCCAACTCTTGTAAATCATCCTTTATTAAAAATTTTATAGCACTTTTTGCAGAAATTTTATTTTACTGAATTTGGATGAGTTCGTCTCCCAAACATATAAACACACCTTGCGTTTGATATTTTATGTTACTATCATCCTCTTCATGTAATACAATATTTTTAAAAAATTCATACAGTATAAAGGTACAGGTGGCACTAAAATATATTTTTTAACAAAATATGTTCTTCATAAAACAATAACTAACCATCCTTAATGTATTGCAGAACTTCCTTAGTTCCAATCATTGTAACACCTACAAAAGCAGAGTATAATTCTTAGAAAAGATACTTCTAATTTTTCTTTTAAACAGTATTCTTTCAATAATTTCAGTATATTCATTCTGTTTAGTTCAGACACAGAACTTTCATAAAAAACACCATCCAACAATATTGCTAATTGCTGTATCAGTATATTTTTTTCAAAGAAAATTTTTCCAATATAAGATAAGGAAATCAGGTTTATATACAAGGTTGATGCTAGTATTGTGGTTTTGACTGGAACTCTACAACTGCTTCTAATTCTAATAAAATAAATAATATTATACTACTATACTTATCATTATAAAAAAGTATATGAAATTTAATTATAATGAACTTTTGTATACAAACCTACTAGTACACTAATACAAAAATTTGATCGAATAAGATTTCATACGTCCATCTATATTACGTAAATCTTCACTACATACTTCATCAAATTATTGTATTAGCTCTTCTACATCAGAATCCACTGGATACTGAAAACTACACTCAATTAGTTGTTCCAAATGTTCTTCCGGGCGCTTTAGTTCAATCATTTCGTGCACATTGTTTAATTTGTAATAGGTAACACTTAATGTGCCAAGAATCCATTTTTTTTGTAAAATTAATAATTTGACGGAATAAACATTGTACAACAACTAATTATGTTATTTTTTGTCACAGTATACACCCACTTAGTAAAGAAAATTGAATATACCGAACGGAATAAATAACCCATGGCCGGTCAAGAGATGGCGTTAGTATCGCTATACAGATTACAGCAACCTGTAGAATCTGCTAACAAGGAACAAATAATAACAGTCAAATGTGAAATTTTTTGGCATTAGCTTTGCTTTCATAATTTTACTGTATTTTCCACAAACTTGTTAAAAGTATTGTATCATAGCGTTACCACTAAAGAAGATTAAACGTTGTGTCACAGAAGGTACAGATACGATCAGTAGCTAGCATCGCTTTTCAAACCCAAAAAATGAAATGGATAGGTATGTTTCATGGATGCTCGAGAGTCATAAAACATGAAAAATGCATGAGTATCGCCCCAGAAACTGCACAAAAATATTCGCCATTCGAACTTTATTTTTGCAAGGTAAGTAAGTCAATTAATACTTACTTAATACGTACATACTTGTTAGATTTTTGTTTTCTATTTGTTTCTCGTTTATATTAGAAAATGATGCACAGATGATACAATATAACGTATGGTCCTAAAGTTTTTGGAAAATTTTTAAATGCTAATAAATTTTTCCAAATTTTTTTAATTTTAAAAGCACATGTGGCAACAATTAACAACACTTATAACGAAAAATAATTACAAATTACATTATGGATAGTGGCCCGTTATCCTCAATGAGTCGTAATTTTCTTCGGACTTGTCCCATCTTCCTTTGGACAAGAACAGGTTCTATTTCTCTAATCTTTTGGAAGATGCGACGCCGCAATTGATCTTCATTTGTAGCTTCCCATCCTTTATCGTACACTTTCCTCGATAGTATTGACCAAAATTCCTCTATTGGCCTAGCCTGAGGTACATTAGGAGGATTGTCCAACTTAGGTACAAAGTCAATGTTATGTTACAATCAATTTATTGGCAAAGTGGATACGCCTTAATGCGCGGCAACAACGCGGAATTCTTTCTAGCTGGTCTGCAGTGTATTTTGGTGCCTTTCTTCTTTTCCTAAACACTAAGTTTGTGCGATCAATTGTTCTTCATACAGTGGTTTTCGAAATACCAAATCTCCGGGCTAATTTTCTCTGAGAAACTCTAACTTTGTCTTTAGCAGCTTCCATCAGTCTTCTTTCTCTTCTTACACTCAAAATTCTTGGTCTACCGCTTTTGGGTAAACTAATGCATGGTATACCCTCTTCACAATTCCTTATAGTGTTGTAAATGGTTGACTTACTTATATTTTGCTCTTGGTAGATTGCCCTGACAAATATCTAATTTGTAAGACATTTTGCTACAATCGATTTGCAGAACTAAACTGTCATAATCAAACTTGATTACGTGTGACGTTTTAGTTTCAATGACAACTTGATTAAACGACATTGGGTACAAAAATAAATAATTTAAAAAATTTCCAAAAACTTTAGGACCATACGTTATTCACATTATTTCTTTTCATCATTTTCTTTTACTTTCATAAGAAAAGCATTATCATAGATATATAAGTCAGCTTCAAATGTCCTCAATGTTGCCATATTCAACATCCTCTCTTAATGATCTTCTTATTTCAGTAAACGACACAAAAACTATCTTAGAAGAATAATGATAATAATATAACCATCATAATATAATGAAGTTTTGTAGTACATATTATAACTAAACATTTATGTATCCAACAGACAGAATGAAAGTTATTTTTATATTTTTTTTGCCATAATAAAACGAGACATTCCATTTATCATATTCTAAACCAATATTAATGCAGTTGGAATAAAATTGCGCCCTGTACAAACCTTTTGTTAGAAAATCTGCAAGTTGGTACTTTGTATTTATATATTCAAAATTTAAGATGTTATTATTCAAATGTTCACAAATGAAATTATATTTTAAATCAATGTGCTCGCAAGGGCGTAGCCAAGATTTATAGCAGGGGGGGGGGGCAAACCATGGTCCATGGTCGTCCAAAATGTAAAATTTTAGGATAAAAAGAAAACGCAAATGAAAACAAAACTTTGAGATTTTAATTAAACTATGCAGTCTTGCTTTTCCTTCAAACATTTTCGATGCACACTCATCAAACACAACCCAGTGAGTCTGTCATCACCCATTGTACTCCTGAGCCAGATTTTTACCCTTCCTAGGGTACTGAACGATCTTTCCACGGTAGCAGTAGTGGATGGGAAAGCACTTAATATTAGCAGTGTGTGCCTTGTTGCAGGGAAAAAACATTAGCTTCCTCCAAAAGTGCAGCCACTTCAATGTCCTTTAGTTTGTCTTTTGCTAAATTCTTTTTCTTCCACATATTGTACCACAAATTTAATTCTTCAGAGACATCACCCCAACTTATAAAATTCCATGAAAGATTCTGCATTTTTTTTGAAATCTTTTGAAGCCATTTTGAGCATGATTGAAGGATGATGATAAGTTAAAGCAAGAGCAGGTGTATTTTCGTTGGAGAATCTAGCATCCAAAGACGAAGTTAAGGAATCAAGATAGGGGATGATTATTGACCGCTTCCAGTATTCAATTGCAGACTCTGATGGGGGATTACTTCTGTGTACTTGCTTTTGAGTGACTCGTGGTACTGACAACTCAACCCCTACTTTTTCTGCGATATCAAGTGATTTTTTAAATAAATCATAAGAAACATTTTCGACATCTTGTCGATTTTCTTTGATTACATCTAGAATATCATCAATATGTTTCTTCACCATAACTTTTACCTTGTAAAACGTTTACAATAGGTTCCAAAATTGCAGAATATCTTGCAATTATGTTTAAGCCTAAGATGAATATTGGTATAGTAACTGCACAGTGCAATTGGTAGGCAGATTTTCTTGTTGCATAGTTTCCTTCGATAGATAGATGTTCTAGTGCTTTGACAATGTCAGTGAAGCTTTGTGAAAATTTTTTATGCTCTTATATTTTTCCTACCATCTGGTCTCACAGAGCCTTGAATGATTTGGAACCGATTTTCTATGGGCTGGCGATTCACGAAAGAAGGTTATTGTGTCGTTAACCGTTGCAATTGTGTTTCTTATTTCTGGTAGCTTGCTAGCATCATTGCCCACAAGATTTTGTCTGTGGCTGGAGCAATGGAAAAATAAAGATTTAGCATACTTTTTTGTTAAGAATGGCCTGTACACCACCTACTTTGCCGGCCATCGTGGAACACCCGTCAAATCCGAATCTCACACAATTATAGGCGGAAAAATTATTATCTTTTAAAAAACTTTGAATTGCGCTAACGATTGTAGAAGCATCTTGACATTTTAACTCAATGTAGCCTACAAATTCCTCCCTGATTATTTTTTTGGCTTTCATTATAGAACCTTAATCCAATAGAAAGCTGCTCTTTTCCAGCGATATCTGCTGTTTCATCAGCCATTACAGCATAAGCTTTTGTCCGTTTACAGTCTTCGATTATTTTTTCTTTGATAACTTCACCGCATAGTTGTATGATCTCATTTTGAATTGTTGGTGAGGTATAGGCTGCATTCTTTTGACATTTATCCAAGTGGCTCTTTAGCTTCTCATCACCAGAGTCAATCCTCAAATTTAAAAGGTCAAAGAGAACTCCCTCATTTCCTTCTTTTCCTCTAAGCGGCAAATCATGAATTCCACAAAATATTATGCATGAAATAATTGCTGACAATATTTGTTTATTTTCTTCAATCGTCTTATGGTGCCCTATTTGCAACTGGACATCAACAGGAGCATTTTCAAGAAATACTTTTGCAGCAGCTGTTGAAGATTTGTGGTAATGGCTGCCAACGTGCTTTCTACAATCTTCATGTACATCCTTAAACTTCATGTAAGGCCTTACCATAAATGACCCCAAAACTCCTTTAACTGTAGCAATTCTTGGCGGAAATAAAACACAATACAAACATAGAGCACCTTTCAAACGACTTGAGTACACCAGCCATGTAGTATATTGATCTAACCACCGATGGTTAAATTTTCTTTTAAAGTGAATGGCATCAGAAGCAAAATCATAATTGGATGATGGAACTCAAGGGTTTGTCAACAATTCCTTCTTTTTTTCAGAAGGCAAGTTATTGGCACAACTAACATTACGACCAATGTCATTTTCATGGTAGCCATCGCGTTCTTCAGTTTGTTTAGAGGTCCCAGTTTCTCCGTTTTAGAGATTTTTGACCTAAAAATAATAACCTAATATCATTTTTGTCCCTAGTATAAAAATAGTATAAAACAAAACTACCATGTAATAATAGCTTATAATGTGGCGTGGATATACTATATCTGTTGTTAATATTTTTTCTCTAGATGAAAAACACAAAATGAAATTAATAGCACGTATAAAGTGCTGTTTGATCTTTAATATGTGAAAATTTCGAGTTTTTATATTTAGTCCCATTTGAGATATCAGCTGTCAAAATCGGTGCATTATTGTAATTTTTATTATAATTAGATTAGAAGGCAAAAAAGTCGGCATCATAATAATGAAAAATATATAGAATTATAATAATAATGCACAAAATCGTTTGCCAAAGCTAATAAAATTGTTTCACAAAGATACAAGCAAAGAGTAAAGAGCAATTGGCAATTTTGTAAATGGCTGCAATTGATTTTTTTTCCAAACGTTGCGATACAAGAACGGCCGACAATTTGAAAAAAAATAATTTTGAACAAAAAATAACATCGGATATAACATATCTACATTATAAGTTATCATTACATGGTAGTTTTATTTGGTGCTGGTCGAGCAACCAATTTTCAAATTTTTGGACCATTTCTAATGGAATTACTCTAAAGTTTTAATTAAAAATTTAATTCTCTACTGAAATTATTTATCTAACCTTTTTGCAACCAATTTCTTATACCCATATTGTCTTTTCTTTCTCTTTATTCTATGGTAAAACTATTGTTACGGATTTTCCCCTTTTGTTTCTCGTGCTTCGCTTTCTATTCGCTGTATGCAACTTCGTATCCTGCACTATGTACTGTACTGTCTGTGTTCGCGCCGGATAGGCAAGTAACTTTATATACCCTTTTGAGCCTAGAAATTGACAGAACATTCGCATCGCCGGTTCCCGTATATTCCTCACTTGTATCTCGATTTTCTCGAACTCGAATAAAACCAGTGGCGTTTCGTTACACTATTAAATATGACACCGTCGCTAGACAAGAGCACGTACACACCACCTCAATAGTTCTTATAAGAGTATTTACTTCGGATTCTGATGTAGGATTGTGTATTGAATGTTTCAAAATATTTCACACTAAAACTACGTATTGAGTAAATTTATTTTAATTAATCAATAGGATTAAAAAATGTAGTTAAATGAAAACAAAAAGAAAGTGACAATTTTTTCACCATTTTTCTGAAAAATAGCCGACTGTTAAGTGGTTGAATCGAACACTAAAAATTGACGTATCCTGAGAGTAAATCGAACACTCCTTTTTATCCAATTCTGGTGGGGGTCAATTCTAGTGTGCACCAATGCATAGATCGAAAACGCTATTAATATATATTTAGCACTGCCAGTTTTCCAAACAGCTTTTTCTTTGCTGATGAAATATATTTTAATGACAAAGGACACGTGAATAATTTTATTTATTAGAGCTTATTAATTAATTTTAAAATGTTCATAAAAACAACCAAACGCCCACAACAACAAACAAAATATATAAAACAGATAACAAAAAAATATGCAGAACAGAAAAATATGTATATTTTAGATTTAATTTTTTGTTTATTAAAATTTAAAAATTATTTAATTCATTTTTGCTTCCGGGGGGGGTCTGTTGCCCCTCCCTGCCCTTCACTGGCTACGCCCATGTGTGCTTGACTCGTTTGTTATTTTCAGGAATTTTTATTAGCGCGATACATTCTTGATTGTCCTCAAACACCTTGAAATGTTTAACTTCTATTTCCATATCTATCAAAAGCTTCCTAAACCATAAGCATTCCTGCACAGCACTACACAATGCTACAAGTTTGGCTTCTGAGCTTGATAAAGCAATGCAGCCCTGTTTACGTGTTATCCAAGCAGTACTATACCCAAAAACTTTTACTAAATATCCAGCCGTTGATTTCTTGTCACTAACATCTGTTCCCCAGTCGGAGTCTACATAACAAACTAAGGGTAGATCAGTTTCACTTCTATTATACTTTAAATATACATTCACAGTTCCTTTCAAGTATCTTAATATCCTCTTCAAATGCATACTTCATTTGAATTTTCATCCTAAAATCTTGAAAAGTAATTTATGGCATAGCTGGTCTCGACCCTAACATCAGAAACATCCCATTAACTGCCTAATTGATTTTTTTCTTTATTTATATTATTTAAATTTAGTTTTAATTTTGGGTCAATTGGTGTTGCACAACATTGCAGTTATCAAAATTAAATGTCTTTGACATATCTTCAAAACTAATTCCTCTTTATTATAATCAATTTCAAGACCTAAAAATTCTTTAAATTCCCTTTATCTTTAATGTCAAATTCTTCCATCAATTTTGTTTTACACTCGATAAGTATTTCCATGTCCTTTCCTGCTATAATAATATCATCCACATATATTAAAATGTATATATCATCTCCTGACCTTCTTTTGTATAGGTAATAATCGTTTCACATATTTTAAAACCTAGAACTTTTGTTAAAAAATCACTAATTGTATTGTTCCAACACTTCGCAGCTTGCTTCAAACCATATAATGATTTTTCTTTTTTCTAACTTGAAAAATGTATCCTTCTTACATGTAACCCTCTCTGACGGAAAAATGTAAATATCCTCTTCTAACTTACTATTAAGAAAAGCAGTTTGTACATCCAACTGAATATAGTTATACGTTATTTGATTACCGACTGACGGAAGTGTTCGTATCGTACTTACTTTCACTACTGATTAATATAGCTCTCCATAGTTAAAGCCTCAGATTAACACATATAATAGATGTTTGTTTTGACTTTTTGATGTCTCAAACATGGAGTCACATTCTAAGCTCACTTGCGGACACTTCCACCACTTTGCCATATTTACAAATTCTCTTTAGTTGCAGGAAAAATGAGGAATGAGAGATTTAATTGAAAATTTGTTAAAAAGTTATGCAAATAAAAAAATTCATACTAATTTTTGCATTTCAGTCGCTGCCATCAAAAACAATTAAAAATACTTGAATTTTATTTAATAAAGGCATATTCTTATATACATTTTAAACATGTATTTGTTGTCAATACATGTCTGGGGTAACCTATTCAGTAGTTTTGTCCTTGTTTAATTACCATATAAAGAGAGAAGCAAATATCGTCAGATAATTTCGATTGCGCTATAGTAAGTAATGTCAAACGTGTTTGGTTTATTATGAGTAGCGAGTAAAATTTGGTTCTTTCGTTTTTATGTGCTTTTAAGACTTTTAGTAACTTTTATGTTAATTAATATAATGTTTTTGGATTATCATGATTCTTCGGTGCCAAGTTTGTCAGAAAAACAGCCGAAATTACCAAGGTCATGTATTCACAATATCATCCCCACTTTTGGTAATTCATCAATTATTCTACTACTGGCGTTTAGGATTATTGGCTGCAAAAATAAACGTGTTTATGAATGAATAGCCCTCTGTATTGTATATTATTAGTCTAAGGTTAAAGCTATCTTTTTCTGCAAACTCCCTTACAACAAGTCTAGCCTTATATCTTTCTTCAACATTTTCCTCATGCGGGTTTTTCGAATATACCCGTTTTTCTTTAATATTTTAGCTTTAGCTGGCTTTGTCACTTCTTTCCGTGCTTTGTTATTTTCTCTTGACATCGCTTTTGACCACAAATCCTTGTCTTCTCTGCCTTCAATTTCTTCTACACATTCGGGTGTATTTTCAACATATGATAAACAATCAATAGCCATATACATTTCGTAGTCATTAAATATCTCTGGTAATTTTCTCGTTCGTCCTATCTTTTCTCCTATATCGGTTATTTCTTCATTAGTTTCTTCAATACGATCTGATTCAATTGATGTGTTGTTGCTTTTATATAAATATTCTGTTTCATTAAATATGACATCTCTTGATACTATAATCATTTGACTTTCAATATGCCATAGCCTATATCCGGTCTGTGAATATCCCATCATTATACACTTCCTCGATTTCTGATCAAATTTATCTTTTAATTGTTTTGGTACCTGTGAGTATGCAGTTGTTCCAAATACTCTCAGATTGCTCACATTTGACTTTTTATCCTTCCATAATTCAGCAGGTGTTTTCATATCTAAATTGCTACTTGGACTCCTATTTAAAATATACGCAGCCACCCGAACAGCCTCGTTCCAGAAAAACTTAGGTACGAGGTCTGACAATTGAGTAATGCGACCGATTTTTTTTCTCGGCCTGTGGTAACACTGCGAATCTGTAACTCAGCTACCGTAATAGCAGATCCCTACTCTCTCGATTGAGACCTTGACGACTCTCGTACGATCATTTCTTCGCCAGCTGTTCAGTGTTTTGTAACAACACGCGAATAGTGCATGTCACGAAAATGGAAGAGAGAAATTTAGAGCAACGGTGCGCAATAAAATTTTGTGCGAAACTCGGCGAAACCGCGACAGAAAAAGTACTTAAAGTGTATGGTAATGATGCTCTAAGTCGTAGTCAGGTGTTTCGGTGGCTTGCCGATTTTAAAAATGGCCGTGAGAGTGTCAAAGACGAAGCGCGGAGCGGAAGGCCAATTCAAGTGCGAACCGACACGAATGCGCAGCGCGTGCGCACCCTTATTCGTCAAGACCGGCGACTAACCATTCGAATGTTGGCTGACGAGTTGAATATTAACCGGGAAACAGTTAGAAAGATTTTAACCGAAGATTTCGCCATGAAAAAGCTGTGTGCGAAGATGGTACCGAAGAACCTTTCAGATGAGCAAAAAGCCCACCGATTGAACATCGCTCAAGATCTTCTCGAGCAGGTTGAAAGTGATCCAACTCTTCTCGATCGAGTTATTACTGGTGATGGAAGTTGGTTTTTTCAATATGACCCCGAAACTAAACGACAAAGCCAACAGTGGCTATCCCCTGGGGCGCCAAGGCCAAAGAAGGCGAGAATGAGCAAATCCAAGGTGAAAACCATGTTGATTTGCTTCTTCGACAGCAAAGGGGTGGTTCACAAAGAGTTCGTACCACCTGGACAGACCTTAAATCAAGTATTCTACCGCGATGTACTCGAAAGATTACGAAAAAGGGTGCTCAGAGTGCGTCCAGAGATCGCGAAGACTTGGGTTCTGCATCACGACAATGCTCCCTGTCACACTGCGTTTAGTGTCTCTCAGTTTTTGGTGTCTAAAGGCATCGCAACGTTACCGCAACCGCTCTATTCACCGGACATGTCACCCTGCGACTTTTTCCTATTTCCCCACATGAAAACATTCGTCAAAGGTCGACATTTTGACTCCGTTGAAGATATCCAAGAATCTGTGACGAGGGTACTAGGAGAGGTGCCGCAAGAACTGTTCCAGAATTGTTACGAAAACTGGAAAACTCGCTGGAATAAGTGTATAGGTGTGGAGGGGACTACTTTGAAGGGGATCGCATTGATGTACCTTAATTTTTAAATATACTCGATTTTTGAATATTGTCGCATTACTTAATTGTCAGACCTCGTACTTTAGATTCTTCTATCACAGCTCTTCCTTTATCAACTAATGACCGGTTATATATTTCTGCTTTTCCATTTAATTATGGAGTATAGGGTGTAGTGTAGTTCATTGTTGTTCCATATTCTCTACAGAACTGTTTCATCTCATTGTTTATATACTCCCTACCATTGTCACACCTTAATTTACTCACTTTAGTGCCAAATTTTGCCTGTACCGTATTAATATATTCATTAAAGTAGCTCAATACTCCACTTTTATCTTTAATAACATATAAAATAATAAAATTTGAAAAATCATCTATAAATGACAAAAAATATTTACCACCGTCATGGCTAATTGGTGTAATAGGCCCAGCTAGATCTGAATGTACAATTTCTAATATTCTTTTAGACCTAGTGAATGTACCAAATTTCTGTCTAGTCATCTTACCGTTTATGCAGGCCTCAATTTTACTCAAACTAACATTTTCAAGACCCTGTTACATGTTATTCTTTATTACTTTTTCTAAATTAGACTGACACATTGACCCAACCTTGTGCCATAACATTAAATTTTCTCGGTTTGTTTCAACATTTAAACATTGAGTTTCCTTAACATAAAATATAATTTCATACAAACTGTTTCCCTTACCTAGACCTACTAAATTTGCATTATCATACAAGAATAATTGACCATTTTCAAAAATCACTTTCAAATTTACCATTTCCAACCTCTTAACTGATAAAAGGTTTGTGTGCAAATTAGGTATATGAAAACAATTTTTTATAGTACAGTGTATGTGTTTACCATAAACTTTACTAGTTACTCTAATGTTGCCTACTGCTATTGCTGATATAAAATTATTATTTTTTGCAATTGCTATATTAATAGGATTGTCTAAATAAACTAACTCTGTAAGATATTTGTCACTGTTAACCAAATGGTCAGTACAACCAGAATCTACGTAGAAAACAATTTCGTTGTTTTTTATTGCATGATTACAATCATTATTTTGAGATAAAAAATAAATATCCTGACCTTTAATTTCTTCTCGGTTTTCAGTGTAGTTTCCACTTCTATCTGAATTTACTCCATGATTATTACCTCTGTAACCTCTTCCATAGCCTCTGTACCCTCGGTTACCTCTATGACTTCCAGAATGACTGTACCACCTGACATATCCTCTTCTAAATCCATCTCTAGTATGACTTCCTCTTTCATATCATTCATTATTTATTCTCTAGACACAATCATATTTATAGTGGCCTTTTTCTCCACATTTGTAGCAAACAATAAGTGGGTTGGAATGAAATGCAGCAGCAGTTCTATCTTGAGTGTCACTTTTATGTTTCAGATTACTAGTACTACTAGTTGAGAGAAGAAAAGCTACCAGTGGTAGCTTTTCTTCTCTCAACTTTGGCTCTCAATTTTGACTTTGCAACTTCCAATGTAAGCTCATCAGTTGGCATATTTTCTAATATTGATATTACGGTGTTAAAGGAACTTGGCATTGCCAACAACAATAATATACAATATTTTGTTCTTTTATTTCAGCTCCTGTACTCTTCAGCTGTCTTAGGGTTTCATCAAACTCCAGAAAAATGTTTCCAAATTATTAATGTCTGCCAGCTTCTTTTTCATCAACTTCTTTATAGTATTAACTGGCCCGGTATACCTCTTTTCTCATATCTGTCCTCAAGACTCTTCCACATATCGTATGCCGTTTGTTTGTCTCTTACTAACTCTATCTGGCTATCTTCTAAACTTTAAATTATATATGATTTACATCGATTATCTTTTTTCTTCGCCTCAGTTAACTTCTTTCATCGGGATAATCCTCTATCTTAAACTTATTTTTAATAAAATCAAGTATCTCTTTCTCTTCTAGCAAGATATGCATTCGAAATTTCCAAGTATGAAAATTTTCATTATTTAATAGATCCACGTTATAAATGTTTTTCACACTCATGTATCTTACAGTCGCCATTTTCTTTTTTCTTTCTGGTATATGCCGCCTTCTGGTTGTAAATAATTCTTTATTTTCGCTCTCTCTAGGCCCATAATCTGTTAGATTTTTGTTTTCTATTTGTTTCTCATTCGTATTATAAAGTAATGCACAGAGGACTATTTACAATATATTTACATTATTTCTTTCAACCATTGTATTACACTTACAGTAAAAACTTAACCTTCAACATAAATCTTTTACTTTCATAAGAAAGGCATTACCATAGATCTATATGTCAACAATGTAAAAATTAATATGTTGTGACCCATTTAATTACTCTTGTATCTTCATTTCAATTGAACCTGCACAAAACGTATACCATTTATTTATTCATCTATTTTTCTTTCAGGTAATGACACAAACGCCCATTTACAGGAATTTGCAAGAAACAATTTTAGAAAATTTGTTGATATTGGAGGTAATAATAATAAAATGAGACTAAGTTGTTTTGTATTAACAAATTAGATATAAACCAGCCATCCACATCTAAAAGTTATAGTTTTGTTGAGTTGAATTTGGATGATACTGAAAAGGCGGGGGATAGTTCTGTTACTGTGCAAGTACATAGGGATTTGGAAAATGAACCCGACATCAGTCAAACTGCTTACAAAACACCTCAGAAGACACTAATTAGGGTTTCCTCTGGAAGTAAGTGATAAATGTATAATTTATGTACACACCATAGTTTTTAATTTGTGAAAGGCATTGAGTTAAGTTTTTAAGATTCTGTATCTGTATCTGTAAAGGTTTGAAGGGTGGGTGGCCCCACAGCACTTAGGCCACAATTGGCCCATTGTGCATCTTTCTGAGGTTCAAAACTTCCTTCTAGCTCGTCATCCAGCCTACTTCCTTGAAGTAGGCGATAACGTCGCCTGAATTAAGTTCCCTCATATTGGCGTATGTTAGCCTGTGCTCGCCGAATACTTGAAACCTAAATTGAGAGAGTGTCTGACATTCACAAAGAATGTGTTCGACAGTCTCATCTTCTTGTTCACATCCTCTACAAAGTGGGGTGTTAGATAGACCCAGTCTGTGAAGGTGTTTTCGTAGGTGGCAGTGACCAGTCAGAATTCCCATGGTTGTTCGTAGGTTCCGCCTGTTCATAGTCACGTATTTTTTGGCTAAATTGCTATCCGGATACCGTAGCAGTTCCTTGGCAAGCCTGCAGCCTTCTGCGTCGTTCCATCTACCCTTAAACTTATTAAGGGAGTGTTCCTTTAATAGGTCGGCCGTTGCTGACGCCGATAGACCAATGAAAGTGCCAGGTCCCAAGAGTTTTTGAGAGGCTGCCTTCCTGGCTAGCGAGTCTGCAATACGGTTTCATTTCGATTTCTCATGGCCCTTGATCCAGCCTAAAGTGACCGTGTTGTTGTTACAGGCTTCGATTAAGGCCATGTGACATTCTAGTACTAGGCCTGATGTAATACGTGGTCTGTTGAGGGCTAGTAGTGTTTGTCTACTGTCCGTAAGGATGTATATATTATTACCTGTGGTTTTCCTTTTGGTAATCTCTTTAGCAGCGATGCAGATAGCAGTGAGCTCTGTTTGAGCAACACCTGCATTGCAGCCCATTGCCCATTTTATGTTTAGATTCAGGGATCTGGAAAAAATACCACATCCTGAGCCCACATTGGATTTAGACCCGTCTGTGAAGATGCGGATTGTGCCTTCTGCCAATAGGTCTTGTGAGTTGTTTTTAAAGATTACCTTGTAGGGCCTGTTGAAGGCATATCGCGGTGGAATCGAGTCCGTATTGGCCTGCAGCAGTGGGAACTCCCTGAGGGCCTCATGCCACAAGTTACATCTCAGTTTACCGGATCCTACATCAGGTTGTATACCAGTAGAGCGCAGACGTGCCATGGTCATCAAAACAACCTCCTTGATGTATATGTCAAGGGGAGTGAGACCGAGGATTACCTGCATAGCTCTTGTTGGTGTGGTTCTCATGCCTCCTGTTGTGTTGAGGCATGCTGTTCTTTGGATTTGGTCCAGTTTACGGACGACTGTCAGATGGTTTGCCTTAGCTCGCCAGGCAATCGCACCGTACGTTAGCATAGGTCTGATTGATTTGGATGCAGTGGATTTCGTGTTATCACCACATCTCTTATGTATCGTTCGCACAGCCTCTCTAAAGTCTACATTGAAAATAATGTGAGGCTAATGGGTCGATATGCTTTTGGGATGAAATAGTTTATTCTTCCTGGTTTTGGTATGAACACGACTTTGACTTCTCTCCAATCTTTTGGAATATACCTCAGTGCCAGTGAGGATCTGAGGATTCCTACCAGGTGCGGCATTAGGTTTTTAAGATTACTATGTCTTCTGAAAGTTGATAGGATAGTTGTCAAGTAATGATGGTAATTTGATTTTAGGCTCACTAAGAAGACGGAACATTTTAAATATGATGCATGTCGAATATGAGGGTAATCAACAGGATTTATAAATAATAAACTCCTCGTATGGGACAAATTCCATCACAAACTAAAATAAAGAAGAAACATCAAGGTAATGGTAAACCAAGTGTACTATCCATAATGCACCTAAACAGGGCCGTATTAAGCTAGGGGCCTGGGGGGCTATGGCCCCGGGTCCAAGAGGGCCCCATTATTTGGAAATCATTCTGTATTTTTTGATGTGTTGATACCACAAATCTAACGTATTGATATTAAGTGGCCCCGTCATTATTTTAGCCCCGGGCCTTGTAAATCTTAATCTGGCCAAGCACCTAAATGTCCAAGCTATAACAGCTAATAAAATTAAACAAATTTGAAATATTACTGGACACTATTTGTCCTGATATATTGTGTCTTTCAGAACATGAGTTATATTCAGAAGAGATAAAGTTTAATTTGTATGATTATAATTTAGTAAATAGCTTTTCAATTAAGGTTTCACTGCATATCGGAATTTGTGTATTGTTGAAGAACAGTTTACCTGTTAAACCCATGACATTTACCAAAAGCATAGAAACAATTTGAAGTCTGAATTACAAAATTGCAACATGTAGATAAACAAAGTAAGCTGTTTATTATTATAGTATACAGAACCCTTAACAGTAATCTAGATATATTTTTAGATGAAATGTTTGATCTTATGTGTGACATATAATAAAAACAATCTTTATATTCTTTGTGGAGATGTAAATTTGGAAACGTTAACTAATAATGTTCAAGGTAGAAAACTAAAAAATATTCTTGCAGAATTCGATATGCACAACCAAATAGATAAACCAACTTGTCTTCACAGAAGTATAGATGCTATTTTCTCAAATGTACAAGCACATAAATCTACGGTTATAGATACCTCTATATATCTGAACATAGGTTCCAGCTGTGTGAGTATAAAACAGAAAAGGGGGATATCCTTCAGAAACTTATTAACACATATACATCGAGTTGTAAAAATGTATTTAAAAAGTTGTCAATATTAAACCTACTCTGTTTATATATCTACCTCATTACCTTAAATATAAAAAAGAATGAAATAAATTATATAATAAACAACATGATACATACATTTAATACAAGACAAGTTGGTGATCTTAGACTACCATTTTCTATACTAAATATTGGTTAGGATTTTGGTGTCATGTTTTAACCCTGCATGTAGGACTGTTGGTAATTGATCCTACAGTTAATTTAAAGTAGAGCTATATAAATTTATGTGCAAAAACGCTTTCTATTATGAAGACAAATTATTTCATTCTAGAAGACAAATTATAAGAATATAATTAACTACCTTTAATATTATTAAATTCTAATATTGTGCATTTAGCAAGTTATACAGATGCAATTAAAAAATTACACAAAAACAATAATCAGTGTTAGATAGGTATATTACATTTATATATTACTATAAAATATTTTTTCCGTCGACCGTCCATTTATGATGTATTTTAACACACTCAAAATCGTTGTTTAATGACCCCGATTAATGAATGATTTTCTATTATACGATTTTATTATATGCAACCCAACGTACATTGTTTTTATACATTTATATTGGCAGTGGCCTGTGGTGTAGTTGGCTTACCTACTAAAACATTTCAAATCAAGTAGCTGTGTTAGTATCTGTCATTGTATGTAATTATTTATTTTATTGTTATAATTTCTTAAAATTCAGTGTATATTTTAAAATCAAAAGTAGGGTCGACGGAAAAGTTTTATAATAATCTCGAACATTAAACGCTCGCTCGTTAAATTATCTCGATTGTTAATCGCCCTTATTAATATACGTGTTCGTTAAATAACTATTAAACTATGTAATGCTTTTAATAAAGAATACTACCATATTTTTAGTTTTGATTGATTTCTAATGTTTCCTAATGAGAGGCCTAGTAACATTTTTATTATTAACGTTTTTATCAATTTTCCATGCAATTTTGTGCCACATTTTATTAAAAATAGTTTACAAAGTGAAAACAACTTTTTAATTGTAAAAACGTTTATAACGTTCTAACAAGAAGCAAAACTTTTGTAAATATACAACCACTACTATTAATTTGTCACCATTAGATTTATTTAAAATCAGCGCCAAATCTTCTCTTTGTTAGCAGTGGCCTGATACCACTTACATGGTTATCCATATTTTACAGATACCTTCGCGATCGGTCACAAGTGTCGCTAAAAACTGTCTCCCGCTCTTTAACACGGAACTTACATTACTAAGATATTTTTTTACTTTTAAAAAACAAAATATTGTGCACACAACAAACCCCAGGAGATTGTGGTTCAATATCTTTGTTGTGATAGGCCATAATCTTTGGGTATTGGCATGCTTCAATACGTCCTTTTGACGTAATATATCTCTGTGTTATTTTTGTCCCAAAAAACTAGCACCTATTTCTGCCGAACAGCTTACAAAGTAGACTGGGAAATATCTAAGGCCGCTCTCAGACGAGCGACTTTTTGCAATAGAAGTAGTATACTTTTAACTATTTGTTCTACAATTATGTAATATATTTTTTTCTTTTAAATATCTTTAATAGCTTAATTAATTTTCTAATAATTATTTTAATTATCACTAAGTTTAGAAAGAAACATATCCATTGCCTCATTGATTAATTTTGTGATTTATATTGATTATATTATTTTTTCTTTCTATCATTATATTTTATATTATAATTATAAGTATTGGTTAGAGCTGAATCTATTGTTAATTTTTGATACCAACCACATATAACCTTCTGTGTAGTTACCATGTTTATTTGCATTTGCTTATAATATGTATTGTTCTTCTTTTTTTTGCCAATAAACATTATTATTCCTTTTCACATGGACAGTCGAAACACCCGTGTTAAAAGGAATCTCATTTTGCATGCGGCAGCGGTAGGTATAGCGACAGTCAACCACAAGTTAGCGTTTATTAGAACAGTGCCCAGCTGCTTAGCGGTGCCTTCGTGTGAAATGAAATATGAATTTCTTTAGACTTCGCTTAACTGAGCATACCCTCGACCCTTGTGCGAAATTAATTTTTAGCTACGTTTATCACACTAAATTCTGGACACTTTCAAGTAAATATTCCTATCACCAGGAGTGGATTGAATATTTCCAGCACTCCTGCAGCAAGGGATAGAGAAGATTCTTTCTCGCTGAAGATAACAATAAGCAATCTAGCAGTGGGTCTAATACCTAGAAAATGGAGAAGGGCAAGGGCAACATTCATACCAAAAATAGGGAAAAAAGATGGGACTGATCCCCGATCTTTTAGACCCATCTGCCTAACATAGTTTCTACTCAAAACGATGGTGAAAGTAGTGGATTAACTAGATAAGAACAGATAACCTGGTGAATATACCACTTCATAAATGTCAGCATGCCTATAGAGCGGGTCGATCAACCGAGACGGCTCTGTTTCAGCTGACCGAAGTCATCCAGAGAATGAACAACAAAGAAATCGCAATGTGCGCATTCCTGGATATATCTGGAGCCTTTGACAACACAACTCATGTGGCTGTCAAAGAAGCACTAAAAAAGCGAGTAGTGAATGCAACCATTGTAAAATGGATGTATGAGTTGTTGACGACGAGGATAGCTAAGACACAGGTGGGGAATCAAACCACATCAGTTAAAGCCACTCGCAGCACACCTCAAGTGGGAGTGATATCTTCCCTTCTATGGAGCCTCGTAGTAGCTGAGTTGCTCCACAGGCTAACGGAGCTCGGTTTCGAATGTATGGGCTACGCTGATGACATACGAAAGTTGGAAATAAGATCATTTAAAATTGAATATTTCATTTAATTGTAGTCCGATTGTGTAGGTAGATCATAAACGTTTATTGTCAAATAATAAACAGATATCATTGATGTTTTATTTTATTTGTATTGGAATATTTGAATACATAAAATTTTCTACTATGAAACAGTTTACAACACTCACTAATCAAGTACTACTTGACCGATTGTAATAGTATACCTACGATGTTTGGAAGTTTTCTCGATGTTTTTTGGAATTCGTCAGTAGACATATTGCACGCAATACTTGTTTAAATTCATCAACCAGCAAGTAAATTCTATAAAAGACAAAGTATTTTGTTGCAGATGTTTTGAAAACTATTTAAAAAATTACTTACCTTCATTCGTTGAAAATTTCACAAACTCATGTTCTAAAACAAAGTTGTGCTTTTTTTTTAAATGTTGTCTTAAGTTTTTTATATTAATAAACGACACATTACATCCTTCCAAGTATTTGTGATAATAGGTATTTATTAAATTAAAAAGCATGATATTATAGGTTCTTCCTTATGTTCTTGTCTCATATGCGCTATTAATGTTCTTTGGTAACTATACACTTTTTCACATAATAAAAGCACATTACAGCCATCTTTAAACATTTCAATAATTTAAAATTTCAAAAATGATAGAACTCTTAAAATGTCAATAACGTAACCCCACATTACACTTATACAAGATTTGAAAGTTTCACACATTTGCTCACTAGGTTGATGCATGGTTGAGTTTTTATCCCTTGCTGTTAAACTAGCCTTTCACCGGCCCTGTTTGCGGCTAGGCGAGAAAGTGGCAAAGAATTGCTAGGCAGGAATAACAACTTCACAACCATGACACTAGATGGCACCTGTTATACACTATAATTTGTTTTAATCGGGCTGGTTTTAATTTATACGAGAATAGTAGTTGAAGCAATTTAATATTAATATTTCATACAACAGCTGTGTAATATTTCCACAGCCGTTGTACTATTTAATTTCAATTATAACTTTTAATTTGTTCGTTACTTGTTATATTACTGTCAACTTACGTATACGTGTCATAATATTACCCTCTTGATTATATCCATGACATTGTCAGTTATGTTACAAACTTGTCAATAATACAATTTTCTGTAGAATAAAGCCTTATTCTTTGTCTTCCTTGTCTAAGCTTATTCTAAAGGTACAATTTCACGTGACGCTCGAAGCTCAAATTTTGACGATCAAACCGGTGATCACATGACTAAAATATGCAGTTTTAGGGTTTTAGCTTCGCTTTAGGAAGTTCCTTTTAAACCAACTTTCAGTGTCGATTTTCAGCTTGAACCAGTGTTGCCAGGCGAAAAATATTTACATCCTTAACCATCCTATCAAAACTGTGCCAACCGTGATTTAAAAGTTGCCAACATATTAAATTAAATGTAACAAAATTTGTACAAATAAACTTTTTATTATAAAATGTATAAAATTATATAAAATCAAGAAACAATTTTTTAATGCACATAACCACTTCAAAATAAGAACAGTCTTCTATATCTCATCACAAATAAACAGAATATAACTTGGTACCTTACTTAATGAAAAGTAAGCAAATTTACTAGGTTCTCACTTTCTACCAATAAAATTTAAAATCCCTAATAATTTCGTCACTACGTTGAAAAATCCCCAATTTGAGGAAAAATCGACACATTTGGCAACAGTGGTTTGAACTGTGTTACTCCATAGACAAATCGAATAAGTATTATTTGCTCTATGGTTTATTAATGTGTTAACAAAGAGTATATAAATATTGAGTAAAATGAATGAAGAATTGGAATCTATGATTTATATTGAGTCCTTACACTTGTGCTAAATACTGTATATTCCGATTATATCATTCAGTATATTTTTGATGATATTCAGCAACATATTTTCGATATCGATCTTTATTTGACATTTTTACACTTGCTTATCAATATAATTATTAACAGGAACAATTAAATTTAGGTTTTATATGTATTTTATTTGCAAGACGCTCCAATTTTGACACTGGTATAACTTTTTCATGGAAGCTACAAATTTGAGCGTTCCATTTAGACATGTGACAGCTTTTGAAGCTCATTGTTGAGCTTCTAGCGTCACGTGAAAATGTAGCTAAAAGGTAATCCCATGTATTATTATTTGTCTATGGGTAATCCATTGTATTCACTACAATACGTAACTTTAACTGTTAGGCTGGATCCACACATGCATCCGTGATCACGGACGTACGTGTGCGTTTCACGGATGATCATCCACATGTGTCAATCCGTTCACGCATTCGTTTATGGTACCAAACGTCAAAACAACCTTATAATATTCTAATATTTTTGTCATTACCGTATGACTGATACACCGATCATCTTAAATTATGTGTGTTTGTCGTGTTAGTGTAAATAATAGGACTTTAATGATTTCCTGTTTAAGCAGACAATTAGTGAATGCTCCTCCCTGGGCACAAAGCAATTTAGAGAAAACAATAAAAGTAGCATACCATATGTATCTGCAAAACAATAGGCTTATCACACAAACCCCACAAAAAAGAGCAATGTGGACAAACAAATTTTTATGGAGGAATCTTTTCTAGACTCGACATTTTTTTAACCTAGGTAAAAAATTCTTTTCAAAAGTAGTGGGCGAATCACCAGAAAAAATAAACAATATAATAACCTAACCTCAATCACGTATGAAAAGTTAAAATTAACCAACTTCAATCCGTTGTGACCTTGAAACGTGCGTGATTTTGATCCCTAAAATTTCATTAGTTGATATTGATCACGTGGTACACAACGGATACGTATCACGGATGCATGTGGATTCAGCCTTACACAACAAGCTCAAGTGTCATATGTTCATGCACTTCTTCTTTTGCATAGCTGCAAAGGAGCGTTCTGTTGGTGTTATAAACTGAGCGTTTTATTGTCACCAAACAGCACCCTATTATAAATGACGACGCGGCTGTCACTTTTAAATTTCAAATTAATGCTTTAGGGTTTTGTTGCCATTAAAACTAAGATGGAAAACAGTGTGTTACATAATATGGATGAATCCTACGGCGGTTATTCTACACCGGAAGAGATTACGCAAAAAGCAAGACTACACCACCTGAAAAGTCAAAGGGAAAATATAACCAAATATATAAACATTTTATATCTACACTCATCTACACTTTTCTACGAGTCGTTCATCTCATCTCTAAGCGGTATAGTCAAAATATTTCCCACCTCTCTTTTTATCATTTTAGAATCTAATCATTTATGTGTAGGATAAAAACTATTGTGTGCTCCACACCGCGAAAGTGGTTTTCCAGAAGTAGCCAGGCGAGACGTAGCCGAGCCTGACCATTTCTTCTGTCGGCCCGGAAAATCAGCACTTTCACGTCTAAGTACACAAATAACTATTACCTGACATACTGAACATGTCACTTTGTCTCCCTAAAATCATTAATAATAATATTGACAAATTATCCTAAAAAAGTAATCCAATTTTACCGTAACTAAGGTTTTGTATTACATACCTGTCTTTGTCGATATTTATTAATTTTTCTACAATAATTACTCGAGTACCAATTTTTGAGATTAACTATAAGTTCAATTTAATTAATTAGCAACCTAAACTAACAAGCTGTTGGATTGTTATTCCATCCACCTTTGGATCTGATAGAAAGTACAGGCACCCGATAGAAAGAGCGGTCGGACAAAAATAGAAGTCGACGAAGATGCGAAATATGCTATACGAAGAACTGCCAATAATTTTTTTATGAAAAATGAAGTACGAACATTAAAGAAAGTGCTGGAAGCTGTTAGTGAAAACGAGTTCATCCCTAAAATGGGTAAGGAGACGTTGAGGAAAATCTTACATTGTTTGAATTTTAGTTATGAGAAAATAAATAGAAAGTGTGTTCTTATATTGAAAGATCTGAAATAGTATTGTGGAGAAAAGACTATCTAAGGAAAATTAACGAGTTTCGGAAGCAAGGAAGAAATATTTATTATACGGATGGAGCGAGAGGCACACGGTGACAAAAGTATGGCAATATAGAAATGTGACAATTTAACTCATGTATAAAAAATCGCATATGCCACAGTGCAATTGTCACTTTGACAGCGGCAAAAGTTAGCTTCAACTTTTACAGCGACAAATACACTAGTGGTTTTTTCACTTATTCATTTGTTCATAAATTATCGCGGTGTTGGTTACCAGAATAAATAGTTTGGCATGTTTGTCAACAACACAGATTATATATGTCAACAACTTATTGAATTTTCAAGAACTAACAATGAGTCGATTCGGTGTGTCTACGAACGCCGAAATTAGTCAAATTGTTAATACCTGTGTGCCTACTAATACAGTTGCGACGCAATCATCAATCTGGCGACAATTTTCTACGTTTTGCGATGTAAAAAGATACGCATTTGAGCCAGATACTTCCATCGAGAAATTGAATGTAATATTGCAAGATATGTTTCCAAATTTCTCATTCATTAAATTGTCCTGCCGAATTACACTCGAGGTTTGTATTGATATTGGGTAAATTTGTGTTGTTCAAATTCTAAACGGTTTCCTTTAGCAATTTGACTCGAATAACTGTCAACCTTCGGTGTCGTGTTTTTAATAGTTGACAGTTATTCTCGTCAAATTGCTAGGAAACAGTTTCTCATTGAATAACCCAAATTTACCCGATAAAATATAAACCATTTGTGCAATTATATGTGAAAAATGCACGACAAGCAGCAATTGAATGCTGGTCAACCGGCTTAAAAATACCATCTGGAGAAAGCCGTCGTTTGATAATTACACATATAGGAAGTGATAGCGGATTTGTGTTAAATGGGGAATTAATATTTAAGTCCAAGACAACGGGAGATTACAATGAAGAGATTAACGCCTAGGTGTACAAGAGGTGGTTTGGACGCATTACTGAAAATTTGGAAACAGGATCTGTCGTCGTTATGGATAATGCTCCTTATCACAGCCGACACTGCGAAAAAACGCCTCAACAGGCATGGAGAAAAGCTCATATTCAATAATGGTTACGGGATGAAAGCATCTCTTACTATGAAAGCAGTGTAAAAAGAGAATTTCTTCAAATTATGAAGATACATGCCTATAAATATAAGAAACTTGCTGTAGATGAATTAGCATTGAGCCATGGGATTACTATATTAAGGTTACCCCCGTATCATTGTGAGTTTAATCCAACTGAATTAATTTGGAAAGTTAAAGGGGATGTAGAACGGAAAAATCGAACATTTAAGTTAGCCGATGTGGAACGCCTTCTTAAGAAATCATTGGAACGAGTGACACCAGAAACTGAAGCCAGTGTATTGCTCATGTTCAATGAAATCGAAATGAAAGAAAATGGGGATGTAGATAATTTGGCTGATAAAGTTATCGATGATATTATTATCAATGTAGGTACTAGTGATAAGTACTAACATTGTTTTTCAGTGATACGAGTTTTATTTTTGTAATTCTTATTTTTGTACCTATGATTTCCTTTATGGAAAAAAAATCCTTTTGTGTTCAACAAGGAAGTTTCTTTATTTTATAAATGTTTCTCATGCCCAAAAAATAGTTCGGAAACATGTAACAATGCTATTATTGATTCCGAAAAAAAAACATCAACGTCACTGTGAAAGACCTATATCGGTACAGGCGGAGGTCATTGCACTTTTCCAACTTTATGGTTCGACTTTAGGCATAGATAAATACTTTTAATATGGGGAAGAATGGAGTCTCCTGTACTAAGTCCGAAGTCACAAAGTTTTGTTGAGTGTTGCGCCATCTATTGTGGTGGAAGGTTACTATTCACCAACAGGGAAAAAATAAAGGAAGAGATCTGCATGATTAGTCACAGTTTACTAGCTACTACTAGATGGCAAGCCAAGCCAATACTGAAGATTTTTTAAATTATGCTTATATTGTTTTTTCTGAAATAATCAAATAAAAACAGTGACACAAAGTTTAAACACTTTTGAAACAACCTGTTATTTTATTTTGGCTTAAAAGTAGGATATATTGTTTCAAAAAGTTGTTTAAAGCTTTTATCCGTTTTTATTAACCAGGATAGTTTACTAAAAGACGAATGTCGACAAATAGTTTCAAATATTTAATATAAAATTAAGTTTATAGAATAGTACACGTGATTTTCTTTATTTTCTTCTCAAACTTAAGATAAGAATGATTTATTGATAATAGCATGTGCTAACAAATATTACACATATGATACAATATAATGGATTCCAATGTTTTTCAAACACTAATTTTTTTCCGATATACATTGTTTATTTTGTAGTGTATTTGTCATCCAATGGGCGATCTTCGTGTTTTTCCTTTTACATTTTCTTTGTATATGTACAGTCGTCTATATATTTTTGAAATTTTTCAATGAAAGTATTTGTTGCATAGTTAGGATCTGTACTCAATTATAAGAAATCTCAAAATTTTTGTCTGATTGTATGTTTCATCTATGTATTCCACTATTCCTCGTTCCTTGGGGCATTTGGTATTTTCCAGTACTATCTGTAGTATTGTTGAGAAATGATCTGTAATGTCGGTTTGCAATACTAGGGACAATATTTTATCGAGTACGTTGAATTTGGATTTTAAAAATATGCGTCGAATGACGAATTACTGGAATTTTTTCATATAACGTTTTCACATTATTTTCAAGCAATGTTACTTGCAGGTTACTCAGAATTCTTTGTGTTTTCAAGAGAGTGCCAACACTTTCAATTAAAGTATTGATTTTTAAATTTAATTGAGATATTTCATCTATCATCAACCTTTTAAATTCTAAAATAAATTTAAAATATGATTAAATATAAAAATTAGTTAAAATTATTTAGTTTAGTCACCTTGATCATCAAGTGTATCTATTTGTGGTGATGATTTATCTCTTTTGTGAAGTGTTCATCTGATTCCACTGCCACAAGGTTTTGACTCTAAAAAAAATTAAAAAAAGGTACATTATAAAATTAAGTATTTTTATACTAAAAGTCAAATTTAATATGCAAACTTTAGGTTATTATAAATTATGATTTAACTTAAGAAACAAATTACCCCTAGGAACAGCAAATCTCGCCATATCATTTGATTCTTTATTCTCAAGGGAAATTCCTTCAGCTTCAGACCTTATAATTTTCGGCAATAGATTCCACTTGAATCTCTGGAGGAGTACTGCCCGATTTAAAATTCCCCGACTTTTTATACAATACTGAAAAATATATTATTTGCACAAAACATTCTAATTAATTTCTTTAAATACTTACAATTTGTTTGTGGTGTAGGTTAAAAACAGGATACATGTTACGATTTAATGAGGGACTCTCGTCTGAATCAGAACTAGAGTGATGGGACATATACCCGGCGGGCGTAATTTCGGCCGGTAATCCCTTGGCCTACCTGCATAAAGGGTACCATTTATGACAGGGGTAATTTCGGCCGAGGGGTTGATGTTTACGATGAGATTAAAATATTGGTAATTACGCTTAATAGTTTCCTTTAAATGTATAAAATTCACAAATAACAGGTATAAAATTATTATAGCTAGTCAGTATTATAACTTATCTTTAAGCTACTAGTCGATAGAAAGCATAAAATATATTATTTGTATACGATGGCATCAGTTTCAGTAATTAAGAGTCCACGCGGTTGTGACTTACTAGTTGTAGAAAAGTTTCAGTTTTGTAAACAGGACGTATTAAAAAGTGGTGAAGTACGTTGGAGGTGTATAAAGAAAAATTTAAGATGTTTAGCCAAACTGTATACTGTTGGCGCGGAATACACAGTTACTAGAAGTGAATTAATCCACAACCACGAGTCCGATGAAACTACGTTGGAGAGAAAAATAGTGACGACTTCATGCAAGCGCAAAGCTGAGGAAGACATATCGGAGAAACCTTCGAAAATTATTAAAAGCGTTCTTTCAAATCATTTGCCAGAGAATTTGTCATCGATAGATGTCAGTCTAATAAGAAGAAATTTGTACAACAGCCGCCGTAAGCTCTTACCAGCCCTGCCTAAGGATATTCACGATGTACATTCTGTACTCGATAGTTATGGACCGAAAATTACAACAGGTGAAAATTTTTTGTTTATTAACAGCACAGCTGATAATATCATTGTTTTTTCTTGCCATACAAATATAATAAGTTTATGTAAAATGAAAGATTTTTACATGGATGGCACATTTTCTTATTGTACAAAATATTTTTATCAGTTATTTACCATCCATGGACTGGAAAATGGGCATTATGTTCCTCTTTTGTATTGTCTGTTGCCCAATAAGACCAGTGACACATATATGAGACTTTTTCTGTTGGTAAAATCTAAAAATTTTGAACTTTATAATATTGTTTTTGAACCGAAGGAGGTATTTGTGGATTTTGAAATCGCAATTCATAACGCATTAAAAGTTGTCTTTCCCAAAACCAAACTAAATGGTTGTAGATTCCACTTGCACCAGGCGTGGTATAGGAAAATACAATCATTAGGGTTAACCCAAATGTATAAAGATAAAAACTGCGAGGAAAGCAAATGGCTTACTCATACTTTTGGGCTAACTTATTTAGACCCCTCTGAAGTTGAAGATTGTTTCATATTTGATCTCATGTCATACAAACCGGACCATAAACTTATAGATAAATACGCAGACTATTTATTAGAAAACTACATAGCGCCAGAATCTCATTTTCCACCAAATATATGGGCATATGAAAACCCATCAATTAAAAGAACCACAAATGCCTGCGAATCATTCCATTCGCACTTTAATTCTAGTTTTTATTCAAGTCACCCTTCTATATTTATTTTTATAGAAAAATTAAAAGATTGTCAGATCGATGCATATTTAAAAATAAAAAATTTAAATATTCCAGCAAAAATTAAAGACAAACAAGTAAAAAACAAACTAAAATTTATCGAAAACATGGTAAATATGCTTCGATCTGACAATATTTCTAGAATTAATTTCGTTAAATCTGTATCACATCAAAACGTTTTTTAAAAATTTATAGTTTACCTAAGTTATAGAAATAAGTTGATGTAATAATTTTATTGAAATAAA
Source organism: Galeruca laticollis (assembly GCA_963921935.1). Lineage (NCBI taxonomy): Eukaryota > Metazoa > Arthropoda > Insecta > Coleoptera > Chrysomelidae > Galeruca > Galeruca laticollis. The sequence continues at coordinate 49,681,432 of OY998179.1, read as the reverse complement.
GAAATATTTTAATATAAAACATTCTGTTATTTTATTTGATTTGCGGCCGAAAATACCTATGAGATAAGGAAGCAACTTAAAACCTCCGGCCGAATTTACCTACCGGCTTTTAGTACCTGCCCTTTTTCCGGCCGAAATTACATCCGCCCCATATACCTTGTATTTTTTTCCGTATCCTTGATCCCCGTCCTTTGTAAATATCGGAACTAGACGAAAGGTCTGTTGTAATTAAAGCCTTTTTGACTTTTCTTTGTGCTACAGTAAGGTCATCTACAAGTTAAAAAATTATTTCACTTTAAAAAATGACAAATACAATAAAACTCTGTCAAAGTCTCTATACTGATCCATTTGTTATTGTTTTACTCCTGACATTTTGATGTCGTTAGTAACCTTCCAAGCGAATAGATGGCGTTCAAAATGCAGTTTAGCAGTGGCTATAAAAGATCGCAGGGCATGACTTTAGGTCACATCTTGGTCTATACTCCGTTTTTAAAAGGCGTGGAGAAATAAATCACTCATTTTGGCCGGAACCATAGGCGTACCACATTTAGTCATTTAAAAAAAGTTAAGGCTTCTAAAATTATCTCATTTCCGAAAATAACCGTTATGTAATATTATTTAAAATGAAATTTCAAATTATCAATAATATAATAAACTGTGGATTATATCACTGACATCAATTTTCCAGAAAATTTATTATTATGTATAAAAGGGCGTAGACGAGTCCCTCCACTAAGCTTCAGGTAGTTATAACCCTACATACAATAAATAATAAAATAAATGTTAATAACAATTTTATACAAATACATATATATATATATATATATATATATATATATATATATATATATATATATATATATATATATATATATATATATTGTAACAATCATTTTCACGATTGTTACATTTTTTTGTTATTAATGGTAGTTCATATTAATATGTTTAATATAGCTGATGTAAATTTATTCTCAAATCAACTCCAAGATAAAACTTAATTATAAATTTTTTGATATTTCGGTTTACATAGTTGTCTACCGCCCCTCGTATTTACAATATACATAAATTCGATTAGGATTGTTATAACTGGTGTTCGCCGAAGGAGTTGCTTTTCGACCGTGAATGTGAATATAACCTTGATATAGTAACGGGTCTCCGGATAGAATTCACATGAAAGTCGAAGACAAGTTTTTTGGTTCTGGGCTCAGAGTTTTTGTGAGTTTCTTTTGAGTCTTACTTTTATGGTTAAAAAAATGGAATGCTACGAGCTCTTAAGCCGCAGATATTGATTTTCCAAACAAATTGTAAATATACTAATATGGTAAGGAAGTCAATCTATCCTTCTACGGAATCGGGAATCGTTTGGATGTTCCAGTAAGTCCTATTTTCCACCTTACAGTACAACTTGGATTTAGCGTTGGAGCCGTATCTACCGGGATTTGGGATATTTAATTATCCTATGATGTAATGCTGTTGTTGCCAGGAGTACTGTAATACAAAGTTAAGTAATTCTCTTCATCTTTTATTAAATGCCTTATCAGCATTAGCAGAGTCCATTCAATTTTTTTATTTTCACGCTAGTAAATGGTTTTAAGTGTCTTTCAAAGTTAACACTTCACAGTGAACTTTTATATAGGAATATCAACTTAATTATAAATTTTGTTGTCAAACCATCCTTCTAGAATCTTCATAGATGTAAATAATATTTTCATATTTTGATGTATAAAGTGTCTTATCTGACTATAACCAGTAATTTTAAGTAATTTCGGCGCAATGCCGGTTTTTGTAATATAGTATAATCTTTGTAACTACCTTTATGGAAAATAGTCTCAAATTGTTTGGTAGGACTTAATAAGTAGAAATTATTTTGTAGATGCTTAAATTTGTAAATACTGAAATTAAGTGAGGTTTCTTGTTTGCTGATTTGTTTATTCGAGGTACTGATCACTTCAGACTTTAAGTATTATGACCACTTGTTTTTATAGGGGACAGTTGTTTATTTAATTCTATACTTTTACCTTAATTTCAGCATCATATGGTAAGATTGTCTACTTATTTCTTGTTTGAAATTCTAAGTACCAATTGTTGGAGTAGGGGTAAATCAGTATTCGTATTCCCAGAATGAAATATTTTTTATTTTAAAATTTTCTTCATTCAGATACCACTTATTACACCCAAGTATCATTGACTTGAAAATTTTTTCGTTTGATTTGTTGAAATTATCGGTTTTATTTTTTTATTTTGGAATAAAATGAAAATTGATTCGTTAACTGAAATCATTGAGCATAACCTGATGTAAGACCATCAAAATTAATTTCAGTTTCATTAAGTATGCAATTATTCTTGACCTTAAGTAATGTTACTTACTTAATAGGTTTCACCGAGCCATAAAAGTTATCTTCACCCAAATAGTGATATACGCTTAAGAATCAGATCATCTTGTGTCTGATTTCATTTGTTGATTATTTCTGATTAATTATAAATACTCCAACTTAGTTACTTAAAAGTAAATCAAAACTTTCACTTGTCACTTCAACTACCTTTTAATGAACGTACGATCATTAAATGTATAATTGAAGATTTTTATCAGTCCTCTCTGGTTTTAATCATTAATACTTAAATAATTAATATTATTCAATATTTGCACAAATAAGTGATTGGCTCATTACTTAGTGATAATTATTGTTATTGGTTTAGAGCAGCTTTATTGATTATTTACTTGGAATAATCTTGGTTGGGTACCGTCCATTTTTTGCTTAGATCACTTCCTTACAGGAAATAAGTATTGTATTTCAGTTAATATCACTTTGGGGTCAGGTTTATTTTACTATCAGGTTTTGCTTGTATCGCCTTATTATCTTTAATAAGTAATTAATCTTGTTTGAGGATAAAGTAGTTTTTATATAGATTCGGTCATTTATGAAAAATTGTATTTTTTTATATAGACTCGTATTGTTAATTAAATTATTAATATATGTATATCTGTATATTTCGATTATCTAGTTTTCTTGGTTCCAATTTTGGGATCTGGCGCCTTCTATTGCCCACGATCCTAGCCGCCGGAAAAGCTGTATTACAGTCTGAGTTGGCAGGGCAAAAACAACATCATTAAAAAAAAATCTTGCACAAAACAACGCTATAATATATATATATATATATATATATATATATATATATATATATATATATTAAACTATAATTTTTGATACTTACTTATATTTTTATTTGTAGATGGTTATTATATTATATTTAGAAATTTTGTTTAGTTTGGCTAGCTCAGTTATTGTTTTTTTATATAATTGTTATATTTATTATATATTTATTAATTCGGGAGCATGAAACCCTTTTTTCTCTTTTAGTCCTGGCTTTTTATAATGTTGTATTTGTTTAAATAAAAAGAAAACACTTTATTTTTAAATAGATTTAATTTTTTTTAAAGAAATAATTTTATTTCATAATAATAATTTGAGACGCCTATGGATATATTATACCTACTTATTTATTTTGATAATTTCTTCAGTGCGCGTGCGTGAAAAAACTAGTCATGCGCTTTAGCATAAAACGTACAATTCTTACACGTAAGAAGCATCTATACATATTATACAAACATAGTTTGTTGACGATGCAGACAAGTGAATGGTTCAAACACATAAAAGAATTTATACAGAAATCATAGTTATATATGATATAAATTGCTGTGGAAAGAAAATAGTTATCTACATAGATAGAAATATAGGAATTATATACAGATGGACATAGTTATTACATTAATAAAATTTCAAGCACCATATTTATGCGATTACAACATGGCGTAAGTACATATTTTAATTTATTTAAATTCGGCCTTTTTATTAATATTAACGATGTATGCAATTAATTAACTATATAAAGTCTGTTCTCTTTCTTTTTCAGATCGATCATATTCGCAAATGTTTATCAATTTATGAAATCAAGTACTTATTTGAGTATTTTGAGTTTTTACTCTGATTATTGGCCAATAATATTTTAAACACACTGACCTGTTGTTCTTGAATTGGGATGAATGTCTCTGGACCTCTGAAGCTCCAAAAACCAAAATGATGAGAAATTTCGAAGATTCTTGCCGAAAAACTTGATATAATTAACTGTGAGTATTAATAAGATTGTTTTTTATAGTACTTTATAGTTTTAATTGTGTTAAACTGGGAATTTCTTGAAATTTCTGGAACATTATCACACACACTCCTCGCTTCATGACACCAGCTTCCCAATTCTTTTTAGCGTCCCCTGGATTCTCCACTTTTTTCAAAAAAACAGTCTTTTGTTTTTCTTTAGGTCACTATTTCAAAGTTTACTTGTTGATTCACAATTTGTTCTGTCATATTTTATAACCAATCAAATATTGTCCTTTGCAATCATTACATTATTAGTTCATTTATAGAGTTCCTATGAGTTTTTTTTATCATACAAATAAATTAAAGTTGGTTATACATAGATACATTTAAATGGTACAACATCCAATATTGTTATTGACAGTCTATCACTGTTACACTCATATTATTTATTAATATAAATTCTTTTATGTTATTTGTCTATACTCTTTGCATTATATTATTTAATAATAAACTTTAACAAATTATTATTTATTGATTCATCGTTTATTTTATTTACCATATATCATTTGTATATATGTCATTATTTGTTTATCTATGAAAATCTATTGAATTATATTCTATTCAATATTTGTATTTGTTTTTATTCTTAAATTAATGATTATAATGAATTAACTATAATAATATTTTCAATATAGGTGAGGGTAAATATATTAAAATCCTTAAAATTCGTACAAGTTTTTTAATTACCACATGCCAACTAGTTTCGACTTAACAAGTCATCATCAGGGCGGGTAAGCTACAATTAAAATGGTAAATTTAATTTAGCAAATCGAATTCTATTCAAACAACTGTAACTTACCAGTCAATCAAAAAATTTCCACAGGACGTATAACAACATGAATTTAAAATAAACAGCGAAAACAATACAAGACAACAGAACTAGACGAACTAACGTTTTAAATAATTTGATCATTAACACACTCAAGTGAAGATAACTTTTTATAATCTAAAATTCTAAACAGTGGCGGAATTTCAATAGTTGATTTTAAATTTAATGATATAGTATTTTCATTATTAATTGATTTAAAAATTTCTAAGTTCTTCAAAGCGATCAGTCTAGTTCCATGTTCACAAACATGTAAAATTTTAAAATTTTCATCCACCACAAAAGAATGGTTATTAAGTTGTAAATTTCTGTAGAAAACAGAACTATTCCTTGTCAAATGTTCTTGGATTCTCAACTTAAACCTCCTACCACACTGCCCTATGTATTCGGCGGTGCAATTGTTACAAGTCAACCTATAAACCCCACTTCTATCAAGTTGTGAAATTGGGTCTTTGGTTCGAGAAAAGATAGTTTTTAAGTTTAGTGGAGATTTAAAGGCTACTTTATATTCTGTTCTATTCTGAATAATGTTGGCCAATTGATAGGAAAGTGGACCGTAGTAATAAATGCTAACAAATTTTTGTTGTTCAATCCTGTCCAATGCATATGAGTCATTCATTAAAAGCTTATCCATCTTTCTGTTAACTAAATTGTCAATTAGAATTGTGGAGTAACCGTTTTTAACTGCTAAAAGTTTGATAGTTTCTAATTCTTTTTTAAAATCATCAGGACACAATGGAATCAAAAAAAGCCGATGAACGTATGACCTGAACGACGAAAGCTTGTACGAATTTTAAGGATTTTAATATATTTACCCTCACCTATATTGAAGATGTTTTCGTACTCTAGTGGATTTGCTTCAGAAATATAATAATATTTGTTTTCATTTCAGATGAACAGCTGATTATGTTATGGAAAATAATCTTCGTCTTAGGCAACTTTATTTACATCATTACATTGGTTAGGCAATCTCTATATTTTATGTTATTATTGAGGTAATTTCTTTATCTATTATATTGTTATAGACAATTATTTAATATATATCTTTACTTGATATGTTGTTTAAATTAAGAATAGTGTTTCCTTTTTACTTGTTTTCTTAAATTATATTATTTTCATATATTTTCATACTAGCAACATATTTTTATAGAACTAATTCTCTTACTATCTATGATATCTGGTTCAATATATATATATATATATATATATATATATATATATATATATATATATATATATATATGTAACGCTCTTGCGTCGTTACTTGACGGGTTGGCGCCTTAACTACAGGTGACGGGTTGCCTCGGGCGCCAGTTTATTAAAGTGGTATGCTCCACTCGCACCGGGCAGCGTCAGTGAAGAATAAAAATACTCCAGGGGTCACTTTATGGTGGTGACGAAAGTGTTGCGGCCGGTCGGGCAGATTTTACTTGCCTCCCCGGCTTCGTAACCTGGGTTATTAGCTGCTTAACGTTCTTACCTATTTACGGAGGTTTACTGGTAATTGGAGTTGGAGAGAAGAGAAACCAAAAGAAGAAACAAAGAGTCTTTATTAAACGGAAAACTAAACTAAATGTCCTCTAATTCGGGTAGACGGGGCTAAAGCACTAGTACTAACTACTATCCTACAGGTTCAAAACGGTCTCTACTACGGTGAACTACTACGGTGAGTAAAACAAAGCTATGCAAGCGGAAGCAACAAAAAATGGGCGGGGTTGCGGTGGACGGTTAGCGGCAGTGGGCAGAACACTACTACGGATTGCAAGCGAAAGCAAAAATGGGGCGAGGATGCGGTGGACGGTTAGCGGCAGTGGGCAGAACTACTACGGATTGCAAGCGACCCTCTAGGTTAATCAAAGCTCTACTTTCGGGGGATATGGCTCTCGGTTTCCGCGGTATCGAAATCTCGGAGTTGCGGCGGCCACCACTAGGATGTGAGAACTCAACTTTCTAGTGGCGGACACGGTACTCCTCGATCGGATGGCTTAAGGCCCAAACACGGCCGCTGCTAGGATGTGAGAACTCTACGTTCTAGCAGCGGACACGGTTCCCCTCGATCGGATGGCTTAAGGCCCAAACACGGCCGCTGCTAGGATGTGAGAACTCAACGTTCTAGCAGCGGACACGGTTCCCCTTTACTTCCCCTGGTCGGATTGTACGGCGAGAACCATATACCCTAATGTATAAAATTCGGAATATCACTCACCTCGGTAAACGGTACGGTCGAATTAACGGAATCGGTTTTCTGAAAGAGAACGGTTTTATGAGCACAATGAAGGCTCTTAGATTTAATTCTCACCTGCGTATGCGGGTGAGGAGCTGAGTCTACGGATAGACTGACTACACTGAGAATCGTTCTGCTTTACGGTATGGCTTGTTGGGGATACGGCGCGAAGTCGTAAGTGTCGCCGACTGTCGGTGCAGGTTTGATAAATTATATTATGTTATATTGTACCGATGTTTATATTACTTTGTATCGAAACGGACGGAGAAATACGGTGTTCGAACGCTTTATTTCACATTATACGGAAGATTGTGCTTTTGCCCGGTCTTTGAAAATGTAACTTCGTTACATATATATATATATATATATATATATATATATATATATATGTATCCAAACCAACCCCATTTGCCGATTATTTCACCCAATTAGCAGGTAATTGAAGAAACTTGACAAACAGGTAGCTCAAAAATGGTTTTATTATTGTGAAATATAGTCTTTTCAGTTCTAAGAAAATGCCCCCATAATACAATGTACTTACTAGAACTTTTCAACTATAAAAGTAGCGGAAAGGTTGAGTATTTTCAATTTACAGTTCATCTATTCTGGAGAAACTGCTGTCTTGATTGATTTCCCCATTATTACTGTTATTTGTTATTATTTTTTACCGTTATTGTTAACTGGTGTTTATTTTTGTTCATCTATACAAGTTCTCTTCTCATCACACGAGACAAACATCTAACTACACCTTCCAACTATATAGTGTTCCAACCAAATTCGACCAGATATGGAGGATTTATCACCATCTAAGCGACCTAAAGTTGGCCCATTGTCGCTGAACGAAAAAAATCTGATATTAAATTGCTATTCCTCGTTGAAGAACGAAGAAATTAGAAGAAAAATCATGAATTTTACAAGAAGTGTTGATGAAACTGTGGAGATTACTGCAACAATGATGGGTGTTTCAAAAACAACAATTTATAATTTAATAAAGGAGAAAAAAAATGGAAACATCACAGCCCCAGAAAAGTCCCCAGGCCGACCCAAACTTGAAATGGATGACGACTTGGAGAATGGAATAAGGCGTAAGGTGCATGCTTTTATCTTTAGAAAAGAGATCCCAACTCTCTCCAAAATTATGGCTTCGGTTCAAGAAGATTCAGATTTTCTGAAAATGTCTCGAAGTACATTATGGAAAATTTTGAAGGAACTTGGATTTGAATATAAAAAAAATTATCGGAACGCAACGTTGATTGATAGAGACGACATTGTTATTTGGAGGAGGAGTTATTTGCGCAATATTCGGAAAGCATGACTAGATCAAAAACGAATTTATTGTTTGGATGAGACTTGGTTAAATGAAGGTCATACTGTTTCAATGTTTTGGCAAGACACGAATGTCAAAAGTCTGAGGCAGGCAGCTCTTGAAGGGTGGTCAACAGGCCTCAATCCACCAGCAGGAAAAGGACGTCGACTCATCATTACTCATTTCGGAAGTGCCGTAGGTTTTGTTAAAGGTGGATTGTTGTGCTTTGAGTCGAAGCAAACCGGAGATTATCATGAAGATATGAATGCAGACGTTTTCGAAGAATATTTCTCACAAATGTTAGATCTAATTCCAACGGGCTCAGTCATTGTTATGGATAACGCAAGTTATCACTCCAGGTTAGTGGAGAAATTACCTTCAACTGCATGGCGTAAACAAGATATCCACGATTGGCTAACTTCGAAAAATATTGAATGCGCAGATAACCCGCTGAAAAATGAGCTCTTGCAACTGGCCAATTCACATAAACACAAATATAGTAGATACGTTGTAGATCAAATGGCATCAGCGCGTGGTATAACGGTGCTGAGGCTTCCTCCTTATCACTGTCAACTCAATCCCATAGAATTAATATGGGCCCAAGTAAAAGGGGAAGTTTCAAGAAAGAATACGAGATTCAAAATGAGTGACGTAAAAGTTTTATTCGAAGACGCGTTAGGTAACGTAACCAAAGAAAACTGGAAGAAATGTGTTGAACACGTGATACAAGAAGTACTAAATATGTGGGAAATGGATCATATAAGTGAACACATGATTGAACCATTTATAATCAATGTTAATAATGGAAGCTCAACAGAATCGTCCGATTCTGATATATAGACTAGTTTTTGTGTTAGTTATTACTATTATTTGTTAGACTTTTTTTTATAAATATTACATTAATTCTCACTTTATTCCTGCATTTTTCTTTTTTCCTCTCCTATAGTAAAGTTGATACCTACTGCAAAAAAATTTGCTATTTCTTATATAATATTTTATGTTTATTGTTTATTCATAGGAACACAAAAAAATGTGTTTTCATTGAATCGATATTGTGAACTCTTTTGAATAGTTTTCGTAATTATAATTTCATAGTGCCTTCATATTCATATACCAAGTTTGTTTTGTCCTGATTGCACGCCTCTGAGGATTAAATTGTTTATTGGTTCATTCAAATACAATAGAGCGATCCTTTCAATACAATAGGCGACCCAACCGAATACAGAGTTACGGGGTGTCTACCTGAAATTCGTAACAAATGAGAAATTTTAGTACAAAATTAGATAAACTTCAGAGATATTTTATTATACACCCTGTATCGGTTTTGCATACCTAATGAGCTTTTATTACTCCATGCCTTTTAAAAACGGACTATAGCCAAAAATAATTATTAAACATCAGGTAGGCATCAAATGAAATGTAGCTTCTGTCATTCTGGCGATGATATTTGATATCGAAACAATTGTCAATTTTTTAGATTTTTTTATCATTTTTTCACTATACTGTTTTGTCAAGAGTAGTAGTTTTAAGTTATGAAAAATCAGAGCGGTCATACGTCAAATTGGCAAGGTTTGACAGCGCGATAGTTTTCGGTAGTTTGTAAAAGAAAGCTATAATAAATACTTAAAAACTCGTGATCTTTTATTTATACGGACCCAAACAGAACTTGGTGGTCCTCGCGAGTTGACATTGTATAAAATCAATCGGCTAGGCCGTATAAATCCGATAATAAAAACTAACTTATCATTCGATAAGAAAGAAGTGCGCGCCAAAGTATTTTCGATTGAAACGGTGTTGAAATCATACACACGAAAGTAAAATGTCTACAACAAACAACCCAGTGACAACAACTTCACATGTGTACACGTAATGTCTCCCATCAATGTTACACCAGCGGAAAAATTTGATTTTTCAATGCCAGCAGCATGGCCAGGTTGGAAAAAGAGGTTTGAAAGGTATATGTCAGTATCGGAACTCCTTTCCAAACCAGATAAGGAAAAAATTTACATACTAATGTATATTATGGGGGATGAATCTGAAGAAATTGTTCTGCAGTTCCCAAACGAACCAATACTATATCAAGAAACCATTCAGATGTTTGAAATTGTCTTCATTCCACGTAGGAATATAATTTTGGAAAGATTTAAATTTAATTCAAGGATTCAACAACCAGGTGAGACTATTGACTCCTTCATATTTAGTCTTCATACATTAACGGAGCATTGTGATTATGGGCAACTCAAAGAGGAATTAATCCGAGATAGGATAGTAGTGGGTATGGTAGATACAAAAACGTCTGAAAGACTTCAACTTAGAGAAAAACCTACTCTAGAAGCCAAACAAGCGGAATTACAGGCTTCGCAAAATAAATAACTCTTAAGTAACCACATGCAAATTGGTCGCGTACAAGCTATGGATAAAAATAGTGCTACGGGTTCTAGTACGCGAATAAATAAAGACAAAAGTTATCCAAGTGCGGATTTTGTGGTCTACAGTCTCATTCACGGAACAAGTGCCCGGCTAATCACTCTACATGCAATAAATGCAAGAAGAAAGGACACTGGGCTTCCGTCTACAGGAAATTTAATCAGTTCAGATCACGTCAAGTTGATAAAATACTAGATTTAGAGAATAAATATAACTCCGCTGACTATGATTCTGACGAGGGCGAGGGAGGGGACTTCATGGGGTCTATTACAATCGATCATCATATTAATAATGTAGATTCTAAGGAATGGATGTCTCAGTATGGGTTTCTAAGTTAAATGAAAATTTTGATTTTTTGATTGACAGCGGTGCGGACATTAGTTGTCTTCGAAAAAAATTTATTAATCCCGGTCTGTATAGTCACATTAAGCCATCTACTCGAATTGTAACTGGTCCATCTGGGGTTAAATTGTCGGTTCTTGGGACGCTTGATGTCAGTTTAAAACATAAAGATCTCACCTTTGAAACGGAAATTTACATTATTGATAAATTACCAAAACCGATTCTTGGAAGATCAGCTATTTTAAACTTAAAAGTTCTGGACTTAGTCTATAATGAAGTTGCACCGATCAAAATAACTGATTCAGATATTACAAAAGAGCAAGCCTTTAAAAAAAGAACTTCATTAGCTACAAAAATTGAAGATAATCGAGTCGATTGATTGTCCTACTGACTGGGTCAGCCCCATCGTTGTGGTTCAAAAAAATAATATGATAAGGCTTGGCATGGACTATACTCATTTAAATAAGGCAGTCTTGAGGGCTCACTACCCTATCGGAAAAGTAGAAACAATATTGGCAAAAAATTTAACCATAGATTCCCAACTTCTGACAACTTTCATTACACCGTTTGGAAGATTTTTTTTCAAACGCTTGCCCTTCGGAATAACATGAGCTCCTAAATACTTTTCTTATCTTATTTATAAAATTTTAGAAGGTATAGAGGGAGTAGATAGTCATATTACGATATTTTAATTCATGCACCGACGCTTGAACAACATAACGAAATCTTAAACGAAGTTTTAAAAAGAATCGAACAAGAGTGTATCACTTTGAATCAACAAAAATGTATGCTAAAATTTAGAGAGAAGCACTGGCTTTAACATGGGCAGCGGATAAATTTTCAGAGTACGTCACTGGCCTACCATCTCTCATACTTGAGACTGATCATAGACCGTTATTACAGGTTTTCCAGACAAAACCAATCGACGAACTAACACCGCGTTTACAACGCTTCAGATTACGCTTAATGCACTATAATTATCAAGTACATTATTCATTCTCCAGGGAAAGACCTCGTGGTAACGGATGTCTTATCACGAAATTTTTCTACAAGTGCAAAAAAACCAGAGAAAGACGAATTAGAGTCCGAAACCGAAGCGCACGTCAATTTAATTTTACAATCGATCTAAGTAAAACCGAATTTTCTAGAGCAAATTAAAATCGAACAAAACACTGATCCGATCTTAACAAAAATAAAGGAATACTCCGAAACAGGTTGGCCAAGCAAAGTTGCCTGACGAACTTCTATCGTATTATCAATATAGATTTGAGTTTTCGTTTTCTGACGGAATTTTATTGCGAAATTCAAGAATAGTAATCCCTAAGTCTTTGCAGTTAATAGTTCTGAAATTTATACATGACGGACACTTTGGTATAGTGAAATGTAGAAACAGAGCTAAAACTTCAGTGTGGTGGCTAGGTGTCTCTCTACCCAAATTGAAAACCTAGTACGGAACTGTCCGCAATGTGTTGAACATCGCACCAATCTGAAAGAACCCATGATAAGTGATACATTTCCCGAAAGACCGTGGCAGAACGCAGCATTGGACCTTTATAAATGTAGCGAAGTATGGTACTTAATAATAACTGATTATTATTCAAGATTTTTCGAAAAATTCAAACTCAATAAAATTACTGAATCAGTTATTATTGAGAAGGTAAAAGAAATATTTTCTCGGTATGGAATCTGTGAAATTGTGCGTTCGGACAATGGTCCACAATTCCGAAGTGAGTTTCATAAATTTGCCAAGGAATACGAATTTAAACTGATAACAAGTAGCCCGATTTTTTCTCAATCCAACGGCTGTATTGAGGCGGCTGTAAAAGTGGCAAGAAATTTAATTAAAAAAAATGACGATATACATTAAGCTTTGTTATCCTATAAAACTACCCCTTTGCAATGCGGATTTTCGCCCGCGGAATTGTTATACGGTAGAAAAATTAAGTCATTTTTGCCCATGTTATCAAGCCAACTAAACTGTCAAGTAGATTTAAGTTCCCTGAAAGAAAAAGAGAGTAGGTCTAAGGATAAGAGTGCTAAACAGTTTAACCACAGACACCGGGCAAAGAATTTGTCAGATTTGAAAATAGGAGATTACGTCTGGGTAACTGACCGTAGAATCTATGCAAGGATTATAGATTTTCCCGAAGAACCGCGTTCATATTTGATTCAATCCAATTCTGGTCACATTTACCGTCGTAATTTAATATCCGCTCCTTATTATACCAAACCTAATCAGTTTACTCCGGCATTAGTTTCATCTGAACCAGTACAAAACGAGTCAAATTCTTCTAGTTCTGAAAGTAATGGTAACGGAAATAGGGATAGAGAAAATATATGTACTTCCTCCCATTCAAATGTTGAAAAAAAAACTCAGCTGTTTTAGAAAATAACTGTGTCACCTGAATCTAAAATGTGTGAGTCGCCAACTTCAATGTGCATTTGTCCCCAAAAACTCAATATGTGCCTTCCAACACTCCAGTTTTACAAAGGCCTAAAAGAAACATTAAAAGCCCTCTTACCTGAGAGACTATGTGGGTTAAAACTATGTGATTTCTTGTGTTCTTGTTTGATAAAAAATTGTAAAAGAAGATGTTGTGTCAAGAGTAGTAGTTTTAAGTTATGAAAAATCAAAGCGGTCATACGTCAAATTGGCAAGGTTTGACAGCGCGATAGTTTTCGGTAGTTTGTAAAAGAAAGCTATATAGGGACCGAGAAAGATGACGTTTATGCCATCTGCCGTGAAAAAACACAAACAATGTGATGTAAACATTATTAGTAGTATTAGTAGTTTTGTATAATCAGCGTTTTTAAATGTTTATTTTTTAAAACTGATATCAAATGTTTGTGATGTCGTCATCAAAAGTATCTTTCTGTATTCATGGCTGTTCAAATATGCTGTATAAAAACACCACGCAGTTGAAATTTTATAGTTTCTCCGAAAATTCATTGAACACTGCGTGGATAACCTTGAAACGTCAAAAATGAATAGATGCAGTAAAAACCCATATGTAATTAAAATGTTCTAATTAAAACATTTTGTTAACTATTATTTTGTGTATAATCAGTACGATACTACAATTGGCAGCTATTAGAAAAGTTCTAAACTTTCTTTTTACATAAATAAAAGATTATTATCGAGAGAATAAAATGTTGTTTTCTGTACGATTTCATTGATTATATAAAATAAAAAACTAGTTATGTGCTTGGTGACTTTAATATTATATAATAAGTTCAAATAATTAAATACTATTAAGGGGAAGAAAGTAAACATTTGTACAAAACGAATCACTTCAAGTTTTTTAATTACCTTTCAGATAACATCGGGAGGATTAGGAACCAAATAAAAATACAAGAATTTGCAGTGCTAATTTTGTCAATAATCCCCTACACCCATCTTACATGCCAACAATTTTTCCTGGCAAAGAAAATAAAAAGGTCTATTCATTTTTTGCATTTTGTAGGTTGTTTATTATACTGTTTACATCACAATGTTTTTCTTATTTAACACCAGGGCGCTCTACTTTCGGCATAAGTGCTGCCTCTATAGTTCCATCTCGATCCCTATAACTACTTAAAAACTCGTGATCTTTTATTTATACGGACCCAAACAGAACATATACTGTTAGGATGGATCCACATGCATCCGTGATACGTATCCGTTGTATACCACGTGATCAATATCAACCAATGAAATTTTAAGGAGCAGAATCACGCATATTTCAAGGTCAGAACGGATTGGTTGGTTAATTTTAACTTTTCATGCGTGATTGAGGTTAGATTATTTTGTTCGCGTTTACGTATTGATTCGCCGACTACTTTTAAAATTTTTTATGTTACTCATTAAATAAAGTGTTGCTTATCCTAAAATAATTAAAATACTTAATGGGGTCGCTCTCCTCCAGTTCTCGAATAAGGGTATTCCCACAGCCAGTTTAGGATTTTTTACTCCATTAAAATTTTTCTAATTCACATTCCTGTTTTGTGTGACAACCCTTTTGTTTTGCAGATTCATTAGGTATGCTATATTATTTTTTTTTCTTTAAATTACTTTGTGCACAGAAAGGAGCCTTTACTAATTGTCTGTTTAAATAGGAAATCATTAAAGTCCAATTATTTACACTAACGTAACAAACAGTCATAATTTGTGGTTGTTTTGACGTTAGGTATCATAAACGAGCGCGTAAACGGATTGACACATGTGGATGATCATATTTTCGGCTATCCGTGAAACGCACACGTACGTCCGTGATCACGGATGCATGTGGATCCAGCCTTACACCTGTTCTATGAATGTTAGAATGACTATGAATAGGCGGAGTAGTCACAGTCACCTGTCAAGGTGACAGTCTAGAATTTTAAATATTTTTCTATTGTGTTCCTTATTGACGTAGTAGTGAGCTATAGAATATTCTAGTCCTTTCTGGAAAGTTCTTTTTATATATAAATAGAGATCAGTTGTGGCAGAGTCAGTCAGTCAGTCAATATAGTTTGATGTGTTAATAGGTTGAATTGTTAAAAAGTAGTATTGTATGTTGCCAAGAACGGAAAAGAAACCAAGAAAAAGAGGAAGAGGAAAACCGTAGAAAACAAGAAAAGGAAGAAGAGGGACACAGAGGAATGTGGAGAAGGAGGAAAGGAAGTAAATATTAGAGGTACTGTCCGAATTTAGTTCTACCTTAAAAAGTAAAATAGCGGCCTTAGATAACATAATAGATACAATGGAAGAAGGCCTAAAACAGACATAAAAACAGTTAAGGAAGATTTGACAACAGTATAAAAAGATTTAGAAACAGTAGAGAAAGATTTAAAAACGACAGAGATAGATTTAAAAACAGACCAGCTTGACCTAAGACAAAAATTAGATGCATTAGTAAAGAAAATAGAAGCTAATCTCAATGATAGCAGTTTTATTAGTGATAGTGCCATAACTGAAATAGTAAATTTGAGACACAACCAGGTTATCAAGCCACCTACATATGATGGCCAATCATCTAGGGAGACATATCGATTCCAAATTGAAGCAGCAACTAGTGCCAAC
The DNA here is from genome assembly GCA_963921935.1 of Galeruca laticollis. Taxonomy (NCBI): domain Eukaryota; kingdom Metazoa; phylum Arthropoda; class Insecta; order Coleoptera; family Chrysomelidae; genus Galeruca; species Galeruca laticollis. Next base: position 49,665,112 of record OY998179.1, on the reverse strand, counting down.
GGGTGGAATGATCAAGAGGGAAGCCAACTCCCTTATGATTGCTCTTCGTGGACAAGCCACATGCATTCTGCAATTATTACCCCGAGGCAACCCTAGCTATGACGTCATTATCCAAGCTTTGGAGTACAGGTATGGACAGCAAAATTTAAAAAAGTTTTCCAAAGTCAATTGAAGGTGCGCATGCAAAAATTAGACGAGAGCCTCCAAGAATATGGAAGTGACATAGGAAGGCTATGAGTTTAGCTTATCCACAGGAACTTAAAGAATTTTTAGAACAACTTTGCACTCAAGCATTCATTGATGGTTTAAGAGGTACAGAAATGCAACAAGCCTTTCGATTACGCCACCATCTGACACTACAAGAAGTATTAACTTTTGCTCAAGAATTTGAAGCTGCTAAAACCATTTTCAACACCGGACGTCCAAAATGACGAGCAATACACTTCGAGGAGGAGAATTTAACCGAAGTTATGGCTAGAATCGAAAACCTACTAAAAGACAAGCTACAAAGTCGTACAACAATTCAAGAATCCCGGAAATGTTTCAACTGCGGAAGAATTGGGCATCTGCAGAAAACATGTAGAGTTCCATCAAGATCTTGAAACCAAGCTAGGAACTAGGATAACCAGACAACATCAAGACAACGTACATCCTCGCAGAGCCCAGTTAGAAAAGAGCTCATAGCCCCACAAGAAACAACTCCAGAAGAACATCTCCATACCAAAGTCGATCACTAATACCTAATCGGCGGTGTAATACCTACCAACAACTAGGCAAACTACTAAAAGTCGACTATTCGGGTCGGTCGTCGACTAAAACCATTCAAGGCCCCACGATTCGCACATGTTCTTTGTTTTAAAATGGCCGACATTCAACTGTTAGGGGACAACTAGAAAATCACGATTGCAAATTTATTGTCGACACTGGGGCAACTAGATCATTTGTACGCCCAGATATGTTGACATAGAAATACGCAAGAACACCTAAATGCCTTGTGCTGGAAATCGCAACTGGTCATACTACTCCGATTTTGGAACACGTAACAGCATCCATTCGAATTGCAAACACGGCCATAGTTCACTCATTTTTATTAGCAAACATTATGGATGTATGTGTTTTGGGCTTACACATTATGCAAGACAAATTTGTAATAGATTTGAAAAACAAAATTTTGTCCATCGACAACGAAGAAGTAATCCTCAGTGGTGAAAATGATCAATTGCGCAAAATGAAAGATATAGGCGATGAAGATATAAGAATTCCGGCAAATTCAGAAAGCATTGTCATGGCTCATCTTAAAGAAAAATCTAAAGATCTGGCTATTGGGTTTATTAAACCACGTGAACCGACAGAAGATTGAGTAATGCTAGCCAAATATCTGGTAAAAATCTAGGAAACCAGTTTAACTAGAGAAAAATCACGATATAATCCCAAACCCGAAAAAGAACCATAAAATAAGGTCGACTACCAACTTATAGAGACACTCATCAAAGACTTTGACAAACTAGCACCCGAAGAAGCGAGCAAGGCAAAGAAAGTTCTTTTGAATCACCTTAGCCTTTTCGAAACCGGAATACCTACAGAGTGAACCAACTTGGTCTACCATAAAATTAATACAAGATATGCACCACAGATACGTCAAAACCCAAGAAGACTTCCATTGGCTAAACAAAAAGATGTAGCGAATATGATACAAGACATGTTGGATGAGAACATTATTGAAGATTTATCTGAACCGTGGTGTTCTCCAGTTGTTTTAGTAACTAAGAAAGATAGAAGTACGAGATTCTGCGTTGACTGTTGCAAATTAAATCAAGTTACTGTAAAATACAGCCATCCCCTGCCACGTATAGACGATTCACTGGACACCCTATCCGGCTCTCAGTGGTTTACCACATTAGACTTAAAGAGCGGATACTGGCAAGTTGAAGTTCGCCCTGATGATAGAGATAAAACAGCTTTCTCTGCTGGAAGTAGCCTTTATCGATTCCAAGTACTTCCATTTGGTCTGTGCAAAATGCTTCAGCCGCTTTTGAAAGACTTTGAAAGACTTATGGAAATGGCGTTAAAAGGACTGACGTGGAAAACATGTCTGTGTAATTTAGATGACATCATTATAATGGGGAAAATATTCGATGAACATCTCATCTAAACAAACTAGAAGTTTTTAGCCGACTGAAAAATGCAAACTTAAAATTCAATTCCAATAAATGCTCCTTATTTCATCGTGAAATTTCATATTTAGGTCGCGCTGTGTCAGCAGAGGGAATAAAAACTGATCCGGCAAAAATTTCAGCGATTCAAGACTGGCCAAAGCCAAAAGAGATAAACATGAGGTTCGTCAATTTTTGGGTATTTGTACATATTATCAGAAATTTGTTCAAAATTTTGAAAAGTTTACACAGACTTAATGAAAACAACATATCATTCGATTGGGATCCAGAATGCCAAAATGCCTTTACTCATTTGAAAAAGAGGTTGTCCACTGCACCGGTTTTAGCGTAACCTAAAGAAGAAGGTCAATTTATTCTCGACTGCGACGCTTCACAACATGACATACGAGCTATCCTTTCACAGCAACAAGATAGCGAAGAAAAAGTTATTGCTTATTTCAGTAAGACCCTGGGAAGGACGGAGAAAAATTACTGCGTTACAAGAAAAGAAATGTTAGCAATTGTAAAGGCTATTGAACATTTTCACACATACGTTTATAGCAGAACCTTCATCATCAGAAGCGACCATAAAGCACTACAGTGGCTGACGAATTTTAAAAATGCGGAGGGACAAATTGCAAGCTGGTTAGATATATTTCAGCAGTACAATTTTGAAATAGTTTATACAGTGCCCGTCTACAGTCTCCCCCCCCCCTATCTATTCCGGGAACCATAGAACTTTAATCAATAATTGTTTGGGTACCTGAAATAGGGTACAAATGTAACGTTTTTATTAGTATTTCGTGACGTCATCATTCAAAATGACGGACGGCCGCCATTTTGTAAGATAATTTTAAATGGGATCATATGTCAAGTGTTGTGTATTCGACGAGGAATCAATACACATCTACTCAACTGCAAACTCAAATTTATTAGAATTAATAAAATCAATGACAAGACACTTTCAATTCAATAAAATTACTGTCAACTAAAACTAAGGGTATGTTTACAATATACGGTGCCTTCAAAATACATAGCATTTTCTTCCCCTTCTTAAAAATAGGACTACATATATTCAAAAGTTACAGGTCTAATTTACTAGGTATTTTGACAGCACAACCTGATCTGGTAACATTTTTAAAAATTGATGGAGTACCATGTCCTTCAAATTTATTTGATTCTTCAGTAGAATTTTTTGATTCAGGAGAACCTTGAAGTTCGATAACAGGACTTGGTACTTCTTTAACATAAGGACTCATGTTACTATTTGACATAGAGGTACTAAGTACATTATTTGTCTCAGTAGTGTTATTTGACAAGATAGGGTTATTTGACACAATTGGGTTATTATAAATTTCACTCTCATTCATAGGATTTGATTTATTTTGCCTGATGTCATTAATGTGATATAACTTAATATTGTCACCGCATCTAACTAAATAAGTACTATAACTCATACACCTAACAACTTCACCTTTTTGCCAGAGATTTGTATATTTATTCTTTACAAAAACTTCATCGTTTTCTGAAAACAACTTTATTTTTTGCAAAATGTCAGGTTGAATGGATTTTTGTTTCTTTGACCATGGTTTTAGCAAATCAAATCTAGTACGAGGACGAATTTTAAAAAGTGTTTCGGCTGGTGAAAATCCTGTGGAAGTACTTGGGGTGTTTCTATGTACAAATAAAAAGTTTTCTAATTTATTTAAGATAGAGACTTCACTTACATTTTCTCCCTCTTTAAATAAAGCTTTTTTAACCCCTTTTTGATTGTTTGGACTCCCTTTTCCACTAAACCATTGCTTTCTGGATGTTTTGGTGGAATTCGGATTAATTTTATCCCATTTGCATGACAGAAAGAAGTGAATTCATAAGAATTACCAAATGGTGGACCATTATCAGATACAAGTTCTACTGGTAATCCAAATACTGAAAAAAATTGTTTCAACTTTAAAACTGTTTCTCTCACGTTTGTGCCATCCTTCATAAGTTTAACTTCGCACCACCCAGACTTATCATCTACAAGAATCAAAAATGTGAAATTATCTTTTTTGAAAAAATCTACATTTACTCTGTAAAAATTATTAGGAGCAGTTGGCCAAGGAAGTAAAACTCCGCTGTTTGAAAAATTTCGAGTTTGTTGGCATAAATCACAAGAATTCACATATTGCTCAACATCTTCATTAATACCAGGCCACCAACAATAAGATCTAATGAGCATTTTAGTTCTTACTATTCCTATATGTTGCTCATGGAACAAACTTAGAATATCCTTCTGCAGTTGTTTTGGAATTACTACTTTATTACCAACTAAGACGCAACCACTATCCACAGAAAATTCTAATTTTCTTTTAAAATAAGGTTTCAAATTGTCATCCTTTATCGAATTTGGCCAACCAGTTAGAGTAAGATCAAGGACTTTGGACAAAATTATGTCTTTTTTTGTTGCTATTGCTATATTTTCATAAGTAATGGGTACTTCATAAGATAAGCTAAATGAAAATATTGCATCAGAGATTTCGGTTTGACTGTTCATTGGTAATCTTGAGAGACCATCCGCATTCGAAATTTCGCTACCTTTCTTGTAAATAATGTCATATTTATAAGCTGATAATGTTATGGCCCAACGAGTGATTCTAGCTGCGGCGGTAACTGGAATGTTCCTATTTTTCCCGAAAATAAACTGAAGAGGTTGGTGATCTGTGATCAAAGTAAAATTTCGTCCAAAAACATATTTGTGGAACTTTTTTAAGGCAAATATTATTGCTAAACTTTCACGTTCTAAATTGGAATATTTCTTTTCATTTTCACTAAGAGTGGAGGAAGCAAATAAAACTGGTTTTTCAACACCATTGATTTTATGACTGAGCACTGCTCCAGCCCCGTATCCACTGGAATCACACGTTATATATATATATATATATATATATATATATATATATATGGAGTGTTGGATCATAATGTGTTAAGACATCATGAGAAATAAGCAACTTTTTACTATACTGAAAACATTTTTCGCATTCACTCGTCCATATATACTCAGTATTACCCTTACATAATTCATACAATGGCTTAAGTTTGGTGGAAAGCATGGGTATAAACTTACCATAAAAATTAAGTAGACCTAAGTAACTTTTCAACTCTGTGATATTTTTTGGTGAAGGCGCTTTCTGAATACATTCAATTTTTTCATCTGTAGGATGAATTCCTGATGAATCAACTCTATGACCTAGGAACATTACAGAACAATCAAAAAATTTACATTTTTTCTCATTAATTTTTACATTATACTTCTGTAATCTTTCTAACACTTTTTTAACATTTTGATAGCATTCATCTATCGTACAGCCATGCACCAAAATATCATCTAAATAGCATTTAGTCTTTGGTAATTCTGATAAAATAGCCTCCATCACACATTGAAAAATACCCGGAGCGCTACTAAGGCCATAGGTTAATCTGTTAAATCTAAAAAGACCAATGTGGGTATTTATTGTGAAGAGTTCTTTAGAATCATCACTTATCTGAAGTTGTTGATAAGCTCCTTTTAAATCTAAAACACAGTAATACTTGCTACCATGTAATGTGGCAAAGATGTCAGAAGGCAATGGTAAAACGCAATGGTCACTGTCAATTGCTAAATTCAGCGTTTTTTTAAAATCCACACATATTCTGATATCTCCAGAGTTTTTCTTGGGGACCACAACAATTGGACTTGCCCAATTGCTGTAGGATACCCTGGTCAAAACACCAGACTTGACCATTTTTGAAAGTTCCTCCTCGACTTTTGGTTTTAGTGCAAATGGCATTTCATATGCTCTATGAAAAATAGGTTTAAATTTTTCTTTGATCTTTATCTCAGCTTTAAAATATTTGATTGAAGTGTGAGGTTCTTCCTCAAAAAGTGACTTATAATCTTGTTTCAAAAAAGCAATCAACTTCAATCTGACATTCTCTGACTCTGAACTTGAAACTTGATTTGACTGAAAATTGAATTGACTACAATTTTTTTATATGAGACTTATTGTAACTGGACTTTTCTGTTACTACACTTTTATCTAGCAAATAATTTCTCCAATCTTTATTCAAAATATTTAGCCAATTCCTCCCTAAGAGCGGTACAAACTTGATATCTGATTTTAAGACAACCAAAGGTAGATAATACATCTTACTTAAGTATCTAACATGCACATATACCTGTCCTAAAATGTCTGCTTTTTGCCCTGTCAAAACTCTTAACTTAAAATTTACAGGCTCTAAGACTAAATAGTTGAACAAAGATTTGAAGTCTTGCTCATGCATAACTGACCTCACTGCACCCGAATCAACTTCCATTTCAAGATTTTGTTCATCGATATACAATTTAACTTTTAAAGTGTCAACATAACTTATTTTAAGCGAATTCAAGGTACATTCCTCTGACATTAAACCTAACTCAAAATTTGCATCTGACTCTTCTTCCAACTCCTGGTTTTCATCTTCATGCAACTCAAAAACTTTGTTTTCACACATAGGAGTTTTTGCAGTGTGCCCTATCATATTACAGGCAAAGCACTTCCAATTTATTGCTGGACATTTGTTGTTATCAAAATGTATACGACAGCATCTTCTACACTTCTGCTTTTGATTATACCACTGACTTTGACTATCACTTGGATGGCTATGGCTACTAGACGACTTATTTTGACTGCCTTGACCTGACTTGACTTGGTTTTGATTAGACTGTAACTTGTAATTCTGACTTGGATTATGCTTGTGGTATACTTTATTTAAACTATTATCAGACTCTGACACCATAGCTTTAACCTGCCCCTCAGCTAACTCCATACTAAGAGCGATTTTTAGAGCTTCTTCGAAGTTATGATCTTCTTCTAACAACTTTTGTTTAATACTATCAGACCTAATTCCAGATATCAACCTGTCTCTCAAAGCATCATTCAAAAAGTCACCATAGTTACAAGTTTTTGATATACTTTTCAACCTTGCAATGAATTCTGTGATAGTTTCGCCTGGTTCCTGGTAACTGTTGTTCATCTTGAAGCGTTCTGCTACAACTAGCCTTTTGGGACTGTAGTGATCTTTTAATGCTTTCACCAAATCAGCGTATGGCTTCGTTTCAGGTAATGTAGGTGAAACAAGATCTTTTAATCTGATATATCCCTCTCCCCCGATAAAAGTGATTAAAAGGGGTACTTTTTTTGTGTCTGCAACACCATTCACTTTAAAAATTTGCTCTAAACGTTCTATCCATGATGAAATATACTCAAACTCCCAATTAAAGACATGTTTATTAGATACTGATTTTCAGACAGACTAGACAGACTTTGACTTTACTCAGTATGGACAGACTTGACTATTGATTGATGCGCTGTATGCTTAGAAAATGGAACGGACTTACTTGACTTTGCGTGATAGCATCAAGTAATACCTCATTTGAATGCTCCTTCTAAGTCCTGTTCAACAACACCATCACGATCAACCTATTTCTAATTATTTGTGAATTTCAACCCAGTTGCTCATGAACGGATTAATAGATCAATGACACACGAAATATGCAAGCGACCAATGAACACGTTCGTCTTTTCTAAATTAGCAACTGGGTTAAAATTCACAAATAAGTAGAAATAGGTTGATCGTGGTTGTGTCGTTGAACAAGACTTGGAACGAGTATTCAAATGAGGTATTACTTGCCATATGATCTGATTTAAAATTATCTTACAAAATTGCGGCAGTCTGCCATTCTGAATCATGACGTCACGAAATACTATCAAAAACTTTGCATTTGTACCCTATTTCAGGCATCCAAACAATTATTGATTTAAGTTCTATGGTTCATGGAATAGATAGGGGAGGGGGAGACTTTAGACGGGCACTATAGAACAGGTCTCTATCACGGAAATGCGAATACCATATCCAGAAGGCCATGTACTCAACAACAATGCAGATACTGCCAAAGAATTGAGGAAAAGAAAAGTAATAATAACCAAATAAACAAAGATGAAAAGATAGAATTGCTGCATGCAACAACAATAAGAAGCGACTCGGACGAAAACATGTGGTTAGTAGAAAACCTAAGAAAATTTCAAAAAAAAGATGAAGTCTTAAAAGTTGTCCGGACATAGCTACAAAATGGAGTTGACCCGATTAGCAAGAAGTGTCCAAGTATGGTTCAACGATCAAAAGATACTGGGCTCAATGGTATTCCCTTACTCTTCTCGATGGTGTACTTCATCGGACGTGGGAGAGCTCTGACGGTGTATCTACGATTCACCAACTTGTCTTGCCTAAATCACTTCTTCGTAAAGTCATGGAAGAACTTCATAGCAGTCGTTCAGAAGGACATTACGGAGCTGGGAAAATTTTAGCCAGAGTTCGTGAACGATTCCACTGGGTCAACTGTCGCCAAGACGTTACAGAAAGGTGTAAGAAATGTGACTTATGCAGCGGAAAGAAAGGGCCAAAAACTAGAAATCGTGGAAAAATTGCTCAATACCTGTCCGATGAACCATTTCAGAGAGTAGGTGTAGACATACTTGGGCCACTACCAAAAACAGAAAAAGGTAACATGTACTTAATGGTAGCTATGGATTACTTTTCCAAGTGGCCAGAAGTAGTACCAATTCCTAACCAAGAGGCTGCAACCGTCGCTGAAGCATTTATGAATAATGTTTTCGCAAGATACGGAGTACCATTGGAAGTACATTCCGATCAAAGAAGAAATTTTGAATCAGAATTGTGGACAAAATTCATGAAAATCCTCGGGATTAAGAAAACTCGACCTACACCAATGCATCCACAGTCTGATTGTTTAGTGGAACGTCATAACAGGACAATTTGCCAATATCTATCGTTATTTGTCTCGCAAAACCAGCAAGATTGGGATGAGCTGATTCTATTGTTCCTCTTATCTTATCGGAGTGCACGGCATGAATCCATTGACTATACACCTTCAATGTTGGTCACCGGTCGAGAAATGAAGCTTCCTAGCGATATCCTCTTTAGAAAACCTCCTCCTTCATCCCGAGAAGAAGACCAAAGCCTGCCTCAATATGTTGAAGGCCTTCAACAAAAGTTAGAGAAGATTCACGAGTTTGCAAGGACGCGACTGATACTAACCAGCGAAAAGATGAATAGACGGTTGGATAAAAACCTTAAAGAATATATATTTAAGCCTGATGATGCAGTTTGGTTGTACCATCCCAGAATAAAGAAAGAAAGGCTTAACTCCGAAACTTCAACGAAATTGGGAAGGTCCCTACCTGGTGGTCAAAAAAATCAACGACCTAATTTATCGCATTCGTCTGACACCAAAAAGTAAACCTAGGGTCGTTCATATCGAGAGATTGGCTCGCTATTATGGTGATGACCCACCCAATTGGTTTCAAGAAGACGTCGAAGTCCCTGTTATTCGAGGCGAATAACTTGAAGAGGAGAAGCAATGCTACACCTGTTTCATGAATGTCAGAACGACAGCTTGGACTGAAAATAAGAAGAGGGCTAAATAGGCGGAGTAGTCACAGTCACCTGTCAAGGTGACAGTCTAGAATTTTCAAGATTTTTTTATTGCCCTGCGATCTTTTATAGCCACTGCTAAACTGCATTTTTAACGCCATCTATTCGCTTGGAAGGTTACTAACGAACTTTATTTTACTGATTGCTGTAATTATGGAGGGTAGAACTAAGGAGGACCGTCTTGTATAGGGGAAAAGTTGAAAAAGTGTCCAGCTGTAAGCAGCAAATTACAGTACAATAATCGACCACAATAACGCTAGTGTAGCAAGTGGAAATTAGCAGTTGTAAACGGAGTGAAGTGCGCTGAGTTTTACGTAGTCAAGTGTTGATTAGTAAATAGAACCTATAAAACTGCTGAACTAACCTGGATAGTGATTCAATTTTTATAAACTTTAGTAGATACATTTTTTATTATTATTATTACGATTTTGTAGTTGTAAATTCAAAGAGGAAAAAAAATAGAAACAATGGGAAAGCTTTGTTCAGTGAAAAGTTGTCCAAGTGGGCGAAAATTAAAAAATAAAGCAACTGTTGCGTCTCAACCTCTGTCTTTTTTTCGACCAACAGTACGTATAACAAATTTTTATTTATTATTTTACAATACTGAAGTTAAGAAATATAAAACAATTATTCATTTTTTATAATAATTGAATCATTATCATAAAAATTAATTAACAAACTTAAAAAGTGCTAATTGTTTGAAACATTTTTGTCATCATTATTGATGAGTTATAAACATTATTCAAAACTGTCAAATATCAACTGAATAAAGTGTATTATTTTTTCAATTGCTAGTTTGTAACTTATATAATTATATAAAACCGAGTTCGGTCTCGATCCCTATCCTACTCTAATAATTTATGGCGCTGTTTTTAAAATCTTTCCACTTGCTACTGTGGCGCCACCTTAATTTGCTCCCTGTCAGCGGACACTTTTTCATACACTGAGTTGGTCCTCCTTAGTTCTACCCTCCATAGCTGTAATACCGTCAAAGTAATACATCAAAATGTCAGGAGTAAAACAATAACAAATGGATCAGTATATTAGAGACTTCGACAAAGTTTTATTGTATTTGTCATTTTTTAAATAGAAATAAATTTTTAACTTGTAGATGTCTTTACTGTAGCACAAAGAAAAGCCAAAAAGGCTTCAATTACAACAGACCTTTCGTCTAGTTCCGATATTTAAAAAGGACGGGGATCAAGGATACGAAAAAAAAATACAAGGTATATGTCCCATCACTCTAGTTCTGATTCAGACGAGAGTCCCTCATTAAATCGTAACATTTATTCTGTTTTTAAACCTACACCACAAACAAATTGTAAGTATTTAGAGAAATTAATAAGAATGTTTTGTGCAAATAATATATTTTTCAGTATTGTATAAAACTATAAATCGGGTAGTACTTCTTCAGAGATTCAAGTGGAATCTATTGCCGAAACTATGAGGTCTGAAGCTGAAGGAATTTCCTTTGAGAATAAAGAATCAAATGATATGGCGAGATTAGCAGTTCCTAGAGGTAATTTGTTTCTTAAGTTAAATCATAATTTATATTAACGTAAAGTTTGCATATTAAATTTGACTTTTAGTATAAAAATACTTAATTTTATAATGTACCTTTTTTTAATTTCTTTAGAGTCAAAACCTTGTGGCAGTGGAATCAGATGAACACTTCACAAAAGAGATAAATCATCATCACAAATAGATACACTTGATGATCAAGGTGACTAAACTAAATAATTTTAATTAATTTTTATATTTAATTATATTTTAAATTTATTTTAGAATTTAAAAGGTTGATGATAGATGAAATATTTCAATTAAATTTAAAAATCAACACTTTAATTGAAAGCGTTGGCACTCTCTTGAAAACACAAAGAATTCCGAGTAACCTGCAAGTAACATCGTTTGAAAATAAAGTGAAAACTTTATATGAAAAAATTCCAGTAATTCGACATTCGACGCATAGTTTTAAAATCCAAATTCAACGTACTCGATCAAATACTGTCCCTAGTATTGCAAACAGACATTACAGATCATTTCTCAACAATACCACAGATAGTACTGGAAAAGACCAAATGCCCCAAGGAACGGGGAATAATGAAATAAATAGATTAAACAAAACTTAAAAATACAATCACACAAAAATCTTGGGATTTCTTATACTTGAATCCATATCCTAACTATGCAACAAATACTTTCATTGAAATACTTCAAAAATATATAGACAACTGTACATATACAAAAAAATGTAAAATAAAAAACACGAAGATCGCCCCTTGGATGACAAATGCTTTACCTACCTCAACTACCACAAAAAATAAAGTGGCTCAACTTTTGAGAAGAAACCTGTACTATTTTATATTAAACTTTTGAAACTATTTGTCGACATTGGTCTTTTAATAAACTATCCTGGTTAATAAAAACGGATAAAAGCTTTAAACAGCTTTTTGAAGCAAGGTATCCTACTTTTAAGCCAAAAGAAAATAACAGGTTGTTTCAAAAAGTGTTTAAACTTTGTGTAACTGTTTTTATTTGTTTATTTAAGAAAAAACAATATAGGCATCATTTAAAAAACCTTCAGTATTTGCTTGGCTTGCCATCTAGTAGTAGCTAGTAAACTGTGACTAATCATGCAGGTCTCTTCCTATATTTTTTCCCCGTTGGTGAATAGTAACCTTCCATCACAATAGATGGCGCAGCAGTCGACAAAACTCTGTGGCTTCGGACTTAGTACAGGAGATTCCATTCTTCCCCGTATTAAAAGTATTTATCTATGCTATTGTGTTCCATATTGACGTACTAGCACAGATTAGAGAGAGAACAGATACGAATCCCGGTAAAACATCAAACGATTTTCAACTCCGTCTTCAATGACCTCGGACCTTTAACTCGGTATGGCCGCGATGTTGCCAGTTTAAAATATTTTCTGAATTTCTTACCAAATTGCAAAGTTGACTCGGGGACAATAACAATTTCCAATGCCGGATCTAGTTTTTTCGGAAATTTCCACTAAATCTTTAAAATTGCGCCATGAATTTAAACAATAACCATAATCGAATATATATTTATGTATTTATTTACTACCTATTTGTACATTCTTATGTTTTGTTATAAATAGTCATTACTCTTGGGAGATTAATTAATAAATACATTTTTAGATAACACAAATCATTACAAAAATCAACCAAATTCCAAAGTGCAAATAATTCTTAATTTATCATTTATCAAAGGAAATACAAACGGGACGAGCACAGTATTCACTAACATATCAATTATACAGTATAAATTGATAATTGTAACTATTGTAACTAAAAACTACGAAATTACTAAAAACTACGAAATTAAGACATAATTTTGTTATTAAGATACATCTTTTTCAGCTTATTATAAAAAGTAAACAATTTGTCATGGAATATATCAATATCAACATGGTTATAGACTGAGTTGAAGGATTTACAACACCTATGCAAGGAAGAATTTTGATAATAATTTGTAGCACTAAAGTTAATATCAAAAACTTCTTATATAATAGGCCGGGATATTAAATTAAGCAAGGCAGGTAATCTCGCTGGAATCAATAAGATTATTAACAATTTTATATAAAAATTGATTTATTGATTATAAATTTAGTAAAATAGACAGTTTACCATTTTTCTTTGGCTGGAACTTAAAATCTCTATTGCTAAATTTATTTGGACAGTCTCTGTATGAACAATACACTCCGCCGTGATGTTTATTCATTTTATAAGAATAATAGTCTATACCACTATATTTTTATAGGTAATATTACTACAACGCACAATCGATTAGTCAAATAACACAATTAATATCGCCGATTGAACACCTTCAAACAATGAAGCAAACAAAAATGGCGTTATGTATTTTGAGCCAAGCCGTCACGTGCAGTCACCGTTATTGTGCATGGTTGCCAAAGATATGGTTTGTGAAAAAAGTATATATTTATGGTATGATTTTTATAGATTATAATCTTTTTAATTGTATAATTCTTTTAATGTCAATAAAATTGATTTAAAACAAGTAATTGTCGAATATTTGTATCTGTATAACTATCACACTTAAAAATAATGCTTATAAAATATTTGACCTATGATCGTAAATTGAAGGAAATATTATGCAAATTGACAACCCTGTTGAAAAATTTCGCGAAGCAGCCCGAACGGAGTCGACATATGACGATGGACATTTAAATGGGTGTATGCCTACCCATCTCTCTCTCTTTTTACTGTTCTCTGTCAAGCTTTCGTATCTTTTTTAATCTTTGGTACTAGTATGTTATAGAAAATTCTAGTTCTTTCTGGAAAGTTCTTTTTATATATAAATAGAGATCAGTTGTGGCAGAGTCAGTGTGTCAATAGTTTGATGTGTTAATAAGTTGAATTGTTAAAAAATAGTATTGTATTTTGCCGAGTATTGAATAAAGTTGTGAAAGTTGTAGCAATACTGTGTATTGTAGAATTATTTAGAAACAGTTAGTTTCTTTTAAAAAATAACATTATTCTTCTCGATTCTCAACGTATATGTTGTATACCATTTAGGACCTAATCAGCGTTTGCAAATAGCAAAATTATAAAATTAAAAGCAACTGTACGCCACTGCATGTACTTTAAAACGTACATTGTTTAAAATAAATAAAATTTTGCTAATAGCATAATATAATGATCAGGCTTATCCAAATATTGTCCTTATCTTAAATACATGCAGATATCAGATTTGCACTTTATCAGTATTTTAAGCCATTCAATTTATTAGTATCTTGTTTGCGCATCAAAACACCTACATACCTATTGTTCTGATAACTGGAACAATTTAGAAATGTCGTTTTTGTCAAATTTATTTGGTGGCAGTAAGAATAAAAAACAGAAACCTGAAGTTAGTGAGATTAGATATAATCAAAATGGAGAATTTCAAAATCATAACGAATCTATACCAGATGGTGCATTTGTAAGAAAACTTTCGTTGTCTAAAAGTGGCAGATTGAAGGAAAAGAAGAGAAAACAAGTAGCCGTGACTGACCATTTCAATATTAATTCTGATGGTGACAATAAACAGACTGAACATTTGCAAAAGACTGATACGTAGGACAATAATTAGTATGTGATTTAGGGTATCGAATTTTTAAGTTGATATAAAAGTATGTACAATAAGTAAGACATTAAAATTTTTTTAATAATGTTTTTTTTATTTTGATAATAGCAACTTTCTAGTTTTGTTCATGTGTATTGATATTTAACCAACAAATTAACCAAACTACCCAAACTAAAACGCCAACACATTAATTTGTACATCAAAAGTGTTTAATTTTATAAATCATTATTTGTAATATGTACTGTGTGGTTTAATAATGGAATATTCTCACAACTGTTTGTAGTAGTCTATATTTCGATTAAACATTATTTTCACTCTTTCTTTAATAACTATAGTTTTTTCTAAGCCTGCTGTAGAAATAGATAAGTAGGGGAACTTGGGACAAAGTGGCCACCTTAACAAAAAAAAATTACAAATATTTTTTAATAACTCGGAATGCATTCTGGATGGTTAAGATCTCTTCTTGTATGATTAGACTATACATTTCCAAGATATCTAGTTGTTCTAGATTCGTACTAAGAAAAAATAGTGAAAAAAGTGAGTTATTGCAAAATATCCGCTTTGCTCCATATATGGGGCAAAGTGGATATGAGCGGATATGAAAAGGATTTAATGCAAAGAAACGGTTTTTATAAACAAACATTTATTAAAAAGAACCGAAATACTTCCCGTTTTAACGAACCCTACTAAAACTAAATTTTGACATATATTTTCAGTTTGTATCACAAAAAAGTTAACAAACAACAATGATACAAAATTTAAAAAGTAAAAATGAAAAACCTACCAAAAATAATACTAAAACGTGTTAAAAAATTATTAAAAAACCTTAATTTTTCCATATCTTAAAAATTCCATGTTAGCTTTCCCCAATATTTCGTGCAAAAAAACTTCATTAACATCTTTTGTTTCAGAAAAAACAAAGACGTCTCTTGATTGTCTATATTGTCGCAGGAACGAAACAATAATCTTAGTTTCAAATGTTTTTTCAATGGTTATTATTTGCGCAAGAAATTGTTTGATTGACATTTTGTCAGATGTTAGTACAGTCAATATAAAATCATTATTATTTAAATTTTTTATTTCAACTTTTTCTATATCAAAATTCTTTGACTTGGAATAAAATTCGAAATCGCTATCTGAATCATCTGAGTTTAATAACTCTACTTCAGCTGAACTCTCTAACGATGTATCTTCCTCCTCGTCTGTTGTTTTCTCTATCTTTGCCTTTTTGGTTTTTTACAAATTTCTTTTAACCCTTTTTTTCTTGTTTTTTGGTATTTTATTTTCTGATGTAGCCTTCAACTCTTCATAATTGGGGCTTAGCATCATAGTTTTTTCCCTTCTTCTTTTTCTTTTGGGAGCTTTTGTTTGACTTGGTAAAGCTAAAATGTCTTGTGGCGTATAGTACATATTTTCAGTTATTTTTCCATGTGAAACAGGGCATGTAGCTTGTGAGTTTCCAGCTTGAACCGAGTGGACTATAGGAGATGAGGTTCTAGCCGTAGAGGGCCCTGGTTGTGGTGACTGATTTATATCATCAAGCCCATTGTCATCCGGGTCAAGCTGTTGTGGATATTTTGGGCGTTCTTCCTCAAGTACTCTGTCTGTGTAGTTTCTGCTGGTTTGAATAAATCGTCTGGAAATACATTGGGATTGTAAGAATAAATTCCAGTCGCTTTGAAACCACTAATAGTGTTTTGTGCAGCTGCAGCTCGTTTAAAGGTGTTGCCAAAAAGTTTCCCGACTTCGATTCTTGTTCATAGTAAGTATTAAGAGGAAACATAAAGGCGACATCTAGAGGCTGTAGCCAGTGGGATGTATGGGGCGGTATTACAACTATGTGCACATGATTTGCTCTTGCCTTTTCAACCAAATTCAAATTTTTCGTATGGGTTGCATGCACGTTAAAGATCAGTAATACCGGATCAGTCTCGGTGGGTTTAGTATACTTCAAGAAATGAACAAACCAAATCTCAGAAAATATGTCACTTTGCATCCACCCGACTGATGATACTCAACTATAGATTCTGTGGAAGTCCATGCTCTCGGGCTGGTCATTTTCTCACTGGCGGGAAAATTAGTAGTGGAGGAATGTAGAACTCAACAGCATTGAAGCAAATTTCTCCTATAGTTAAGGTGCCTCTTTCAGCCGAAGATAGACTACCCACTTGTTTTTTTTTTCCTTTCATGGAGAATATTCTGGATGGCTTATTTGGTACTGTAGAAATACCTGTTTCGTCGCAATTAAAAATTAAATTCTACTGGGTGTGAATTCATTTTTCTCAAGCATTTCTCTTAGAAGAGCAAAGAATGAATCCACAATATATTTATAAAAAGAGGAAGCTCTAGCTACCGACGTATATTCTGGCAACCTTAGAGAAATATTTTTGTTTCTGTTTAAAAACCCATAAATCCAATCCAGCCCTGCGAGACCTTTGGTCGCATTAAAGGTATGAGCAATTTTATTTTTTTTCTGCAAACTGGAAGGCAAGGTGCCTCAATTCTCATGTGCCGAGGCCGAGTAGCCTACTTTCCATGTCGAAGATGAAATCCGCCAGTTCTTTTTCTTGATTTGCCGAAAAAACAGGTCTAAATCGCCCTAAAGATTTTTTTGAAGCTGCTTTTGGTTCCTTGCCTAACTTGACTAGTCTTCGTAGTGTTGTCAAAGGAACATGGTATTGACTTGCCGCCTTTTTTGCACTAAGTATTTTATTTGTTACGTCGCGTATGGCTGCTGTCATACTCTCCTCCGACCAAGAGTGCTGCTAGGTTTTGCGTTTATAGTTACGCACCATTACTGATATATCCTAAAAAAATCCCAATGGCACAGGACCAATTGGACAGGCTTATTTCAGTAACATGTTTGCATAAAAACCAAAATAAAAAAATTAGATACAAAAGTAATGGAATGTTATGAGATGTACAAAAAAACAAAGTAACATTCTGGCATCAAATCAAAAACAAAAAAATGAAAAAAATGTCTGGTAAATTTGTGAATTTTCTTAAATAAATGTTTTAATGTACGATTTAGAGAAAAAATGTTGAATACAAAAGTTGTAGAACGTGTTAAGATCAATAAAAAAGCTTAGTACCTTTTTTGCGTCAAATGAAAAACAAAGGAAATACGATTTTTTTTCAACTTTGACAGGACGCCATTTTGTTTTTACTGGGCCGATTTGGCTCATTAACGAACTCGTCCAATATTTTGGCCTAACCGATTTTTGTAGCGAGTTTGGTTTCGATCCGTCAAGAAATACGCCCTCTATCGTGCTTACAAATTCCGTTATAATTTGTGAATTTTCTTAAATTAATGTTTCAATGTACGATTTAGAGAAAAATGTTAAATACAAAAGTTGTAGACCCTGTTAAGATCTATGAAAAAGCTCAGTAACTTTTTTGCGTCAAATGAAAAACAAAAGAAATACGATTTTTTTTCAACTTTGACAGGCCGCCATTTTGTTTTTACTGGGCCGATTTGGCTCATTAACGAACTCGTCCAAGATTTTGGTCTAAACGATTTTTGTAGCGAGTTTGGTTTCGATCCGTCAAAAAATACGCCCTCTACCTTTGGAACGGAGGGTGATTTTGGCATCTAGGAACACCAAAACGAAAAACTGCATTGAAATTTTTCCGAAGTCGCGTCATGCTACTCTCTACAATAACCCTATTTCATTCTGAAATAAGCCTAAAAATACCAATGGCACAGGACCAATTGGACAGGCTTATTTCAGTAACATTTTTGCATAAAAGCCAAAATAAAAAATTAGATACAAAAGTAATAGAATGTTTTGAGATGTACAAAAAACCAAAGTAACATTTTG
Source organism: Galeruca laticollis (assembly GCA_963921935.1). Taxonomy (NCBI): domain Eukaryota; kingdom Metazoa; phylum Arthropoda; class Insecta; order Coleoptera; family Chrysomelidae; genus Galeruca; species Galeruca laticollis. The sequence continues at coordinate 49,646,517 of OY998179.1, read as the reverse complement.
GCATCAAATCAAAAACAAAAAAATAAAAAAATGTCTAGTAAATTTGTGAATTTTCTTAAATAAATGTTTTAATGTACGATTTAGAGAAAAATGTTAAATATAAAAGTTGTAGAACGTATTAAGGTCTATGAAAAAGCTTTGTAACTTTTTTGCGTCAAATGAAAAACAAAGGAAATACGATTTTTTTTTCCACTTTGACAGGCCGCCATTTTGTTTTTACTGGGTCGATTTGGCTCATTAACAAACTCGTCCGAGATTTTGGCCTAACCGATTTTTGTAGCGAGTTTGGTTGTATGTGTTATAACGGAATTTGTAAGCACGATAGAGGGCGCATTTTTTGACGGATCGAAACCAAACTCGCTACAAAAATTGGTTCGGCCAAAATCTTGGACGAGTTCGTTAACGGGCCAGGTTGGCCCAGTAGAAACAAAATGGCGCCCTGTGTTTTAGAACTTAACACGTTCTACAACTTTTGTATGAAACACTTTTTTCTAAAACGTACATGAAAACATTTCTTTAAGAAAATTTAGATTTTGTTTTGAATCTGATGCAAAAACTTTACTGAAATAAGCCGTCCAATTGGTCTTCTGCCATTGGAATTTTTTTTCATGAAATGGATAAAAAATGTGTCGCATAATTTGTGTTACTTTGATTTTTCATGTTATTCAGAACCACTCTTTGGTGACATTTTGTTAAAGAGAAAGATTTACTATTATAGGGGCAAAGTGGCTAGGGCCCCATGATGAGAAATCCACTTTGCCCCAATATGCACTAAAACATTATTTTAGAAGTCATAAAAAAAGTATGTGTTTTCTTTCAATTCCCTGTACGTACACTTTAAGTATATATAAAATACCATTTAAAACTTGTCGAATATTGAACAAACAATTTATATTTATAACATAATTGCTACTTTACTTACCGAGGAATATTACAAACACGTGATTCAAAACTTTCGAATTGCCAGGAAAACATGCTCGAATTCTCGACGGCGACCGAATGCACACTAATTACCTCTACGTGCGTTAGGGAAGTGATGTATGTAAAGACACCCACTGACGTCCTTACGATACAGGAACTATTGTACAAAACCACTTTGCCCCTTGGGGCCGCTTAGCTCCAAGTTCCCCTATAGTAATATTATTCGTCTAATATATGTATAAAATGTAGTAATATTCTGAATCCTGATGAAAGCCCCATATACACTTCTATCACCTAATTTAAGGGGTTGAGGGATGATTTTTTTAAGAACCTGTAACACGTATTTCTTATTGTATTAATAAGAAGTCTATAAACTTCTATAATCGCCTTGGCCGGGAACACAGTTTGCTTTGCGGAAGTCTCATACAAACTTCCATCCCCTAGTTGGAATTGGGGGGTAAAAGTTCCGAGTTTTAGAATTTTTTTGTGGTTTTTGTACTAGTACTAGTTTACATACCAAATTTCAGCTTTTAGGACTTCAGGAAGTACTCTAAGAATTTTGATGACCATCAGTAAGTATTTAAAATCGTGGATTGACTTTTTGTTATAACGGCTGTAAGCGAAGGACCAGCTCAAAGAGAGCAATAAATAAATGGCTGTGTGGATGAAGGAACTGTTATATGAATGATTGAATATAAATTCGTGACGAAAATCCAATACTTTCTACAAAATAACTTTATTTATGAGTTCACCGTGACATATACATATTTCGTGACGTTCTGTCTGTATCTGACATATAATAACAACTTTCTTTTTTTTTACAACTGGCTTGCAAAATACATTCGAAAGTCGGTAAAAAAGTTTGCTTTAGCGATGAGTACAGGTTGACAGCAGTCGACTGCCACTGTTGCCTTTTTTTTAATATAACAAAAAATAGAGAAAAAATATAAACTTAACAGTAAGTGAGTCAGTGACGAAATCGGGGTTTTTTAGATATCAATAAAATCTAAAGTATACGAGCTATGCAATTGAAACGTTTAATTAGTTAAACCCGGCAGACGTTGTCCTGCCATACATTGATCAATATTTGTTTTTTTTTAAAGCTACTCACTAATAAATAATCCCGGTCACAAATAATATTTGGTATTATTCAATGTTTGAAGATAGTTTAACAACGTATCTATAAACAAAAGAATAGTAGGTATTCTTTTGCGCTTGAATTTTAAATTCATTATTTGTGATTATTTAAATAACTCACTAATTACTTTATATATCGATACCGATTCATAAACCCGAATATATTGTTTTGATTATAAATTTGTATAAATAACTTAAATGCGATTATTCCATACTTGTTTTAAAATACATACTTTATACTTTCTAGCACTTCAAATAACCACTTTTAAAATACATCTTACAAATAAATACATTTAAATTTATGGATATTTTCAATAAGTAATAAAAAAAATTATTTTATATAACAGATTAAGTAAAAAAAAATATTTGTAATAAAATGTTTCTACAACCACTATGCAACAAATGCTTTTCTACAGAAATATAGATATCTATTGGAGAAGTAATAATTTAGAGTGGTAAAAGTACACGCTACGGCACTTTTCCCCGCGGAAATATCAATTTCAATTTTTTTTTGGCAATCAAACATTATCATTAAAGTGGATTTCTTTGACAGACACAAATATTACATTTAATTAAACCTTATTGTTAAAAAAAGATACACTAGGCATAACAATTCAAAATTGTTCAAATTTTACTATTAACTATACCAACGATTAACTGATTTTTATATAAGGTGAAGTGGGGTAATTGTGATATAGTTTTTCATTAGGTTGAATGTATGACGCCGCTAAATGAAAAGCTCAATAATTAAAATTCTAAAAAAAATGTAGAGGAGAGTGGTTACCCTTCGTACACTTTTCAGATTTTATTTTTTTACTTTATGAATAATTGTCGAAATTATCTAGTTTATGTACCTAAGTGTAACAAATATATTGTAGTTTGTTACAAAAAAGTCCGATACTAGTACGTCAAACGATTAAAGGGTAATAGTCATTTTTCTGCGATAAGATATTTGTACGAAAGTACCCCACGTACGGGGTACATTCGTACAGTAGGTGGGGTACTTTCGTACGCCATGGGGTATATTCATACAGGGTAATCAAAAAGCCAATTAAAGTCGTTACATTTTTATTATTGTTATTAGAAAAATATTTATTTATCAAAGAACTAACTTAATAGTGTGTGACTTAATTCATAGTCGATAAATCTGTCTTTAGAAAAATAACGAAACATAAAATCATTCATCCGCAGTTTACTTATTGATAATTCTGAGCTTACAATCAGTCTGAATGAGATGTTTAATATCATTTTGTATGACATCGTTATACAGTCTTTGACAATTTGAACTTAAAGTAGGTAATTATACATTTGGTTGTTATTTTGAACTTATTGCACATTATAATCATTTAAATTAACTGCGAAAGTAAAAAGTCTAGCCATTCTAGCTGTTCGTGGTTGAGGATCATAATGACATCGCTGATATACAGAGTGTGTATGTCTTCTATATCAGGGAAAAAGGATGACCATGATAATCCTGGTTTCATCCGAAGATAAGATATTTGCATCTCTGTATCCGAATAAAGACAGACAACTTTTCCGACGTAATAAACAACAGAAGTCTTTTTTTCAAACTTTACCAAAACATAACAATTTTCTTTGATTTTTTCTGGTGTCGCTTTTAAATTATTATTGATACTGCTATCATCAGTCTCTTCGTCCATTTCTGAATCTACTGGAGATGTTGAACTCTCCCGCAAGCTAAATTGCGATCCTTGAGATTCCTCTGAATCTTCATCGCTATCGACTTTCTTAGCTTTCTTTTTATTTTGTCTTGAATTAAGTTCCTTCAAACTACGTTTCACTGCTTTAGCTCTGGCTTTCCTTTCCTGTTCTATGTTTTTCAATTCTTTCTGTCTATGTCTCTCTTCTAGTTCAGTTTTTTCAGGTGTATCTGTATATATACGGGATTTACCCGTTTTTCTTCCTTTATTGGGTTTTCTGGTTCTAACAGCTGTAGGACAAGGTCTCATGACTTCTGGTGTTATGGGAAGATAAGAACTCAGTTCAGATTGTGCCTCAGCCGCAGAAGTGGAAGGTTCAGGTTCGCCAGTTCCGGTAACAATGTCTTGAGGATTTTGGAGCAAAGAAGGCGACTGCTTACGAATATCTGACTCATTCATATCAGTCGATGGCACGCAGGTGGAAGGTTGTGGTTCTTGAGCGACAGTACTTGTTTCCGGATTAGATGGCACATTTACCGAATTATTTGAAGCATACACGTCAATGGGAGCGAAAACTTCATCGCTAAAGGCCATTTCATTGAATGGCCATATACCTGGCTTTTCAAATCCACTTGTAATATTTTTGGCGGTAAAAGATTCGAAATATGCAAGTTTTACCAATTTAGAAATAATATAAATGTTGATTGTTTTGCCTGGATTCGACATATGCCAATTATTGAACGCTATTTTCAACTTTGCCTTGAATGGGCCGAATACTCCAACGTCTAAGGGTTGCAATCGATGACTAGTGTGCGGCGGAAAAGACACAACAATAATGCCATTATCTCGAGCAAATGTTATAGCCTCTAAGCTGATGTGGCTTTCGTGATTATCACATAGCAGTAAAATCGGATGCTCCTTAGAGCTCAGTGTGTGTGCCTGAATGTGCTTTAATACTGAAACAAATATGTCCGCATTTATCCACTCACTTCTATTAGCAGCTCCGAGGCTTCCTTCAGGCACACCTTCAAGAAAATGATCTACGTAGTGCACCCGTGGAAATACAAAAAGCGGGGGGATAGTATTTCCACTTGCAGCAATAATACCACCAAATGTTATCAATTCGCCTCTTTCCGCTGACACGATATGTCCCACTTGTTTCTGTGATTTAGGAGCCAAAACTTTAGGAGTTTCTAAAACAGTAGACACGCCGGACTCGTCAAAGTTAAATATCCTGTCGGCAGCAAAACTATGTCGCTGTAATACATCAGCCAAATTTGTATAGAACTCTTGGACTGCATTCTTATTAAACGCGAATGATCGAGCAGCGCTAGTGTTTTCTGGCTTTCGCAGACTGAAGTTGGCGTTTCGTTCCCTGTATTTACGCATCCACTCTAAGCCAACCATTTGATTTTCGTCCCACTTCGCTGGATATTTTAAATTCAACGCTTTCGCGTATTCGTAGGCAAGTTTCCGAATTTGTACTATTGTTAGCCCATAATGCATTTTGCAGCAATTAGTAATATAGTCATTTAAGCGTGCCTCTTCTTCCATTGAGAAGACTTGTAGACTCGTGAATTTTGAATGGAAAGTTCGTAAGGGTACATGGGCGTTAGAGCCATTTTTAAATTTCTTGACTCTGCTTTCCAACGTTGATGTTTTGATGTTGTAATTTAACGCGGCTTTCCTATACGACAACATTCCTTGTATTATATCATCAATTGCTAACTTCATAGACTTTTCATCTACTTCTTGAGTACACGTACCCTTTTTTTTATATTTTCGCACCATGATTCTGCAATAAAATATTAATTATAAGTATAAGGTTGACTTAATAAAAGTATTTCGTTCATTTTGTCAAAAACATGCCAATTCTACTTACAATCACGAACTAAACTTAGGTAAAAAATTTACTCACCGCCCGCGAAAACACGTTACGTATTGTCAGCTGATACACCGTAGTGCGACTGGCGCGACACTCCGCTAGCAACATGGCGGCCGGTATGTCTATGCTCACAAGCAAAGGCGTGTTCGTGCGCCGTTTGGATTTTTTTTTAACCAGCTGTACGAATGTGCCCCACGTACGAATGGTGACCACTTTCCCCTAATACATTTTGGAGATGTTTATTACCCATCATTGTGTTTTAAGTTTAATTATCAGCTTATTTTTTTGTCAGTCATTTTTTTCAAAACACGCTTATTCTATCACATTTGCCCCAAACTAAGGGGCAAATGTGATAACGATCAATATTTTGTAATGCTAAGCCTGTACATTTATTACCGGGACAAAAGTATAAAATATAGAGAAATGTGCACATTTTCGTTTTTTGTTTATTAAAATATTTCAAACACTTTAAAAGTTATAAACTTTTCAAATATGAAAGCAAAATTAGCAGATTTTCTAAAAAAAACATGATAATAGAAAATGTTCAAAAATGATAATATTTGCTGCAGTTATACGGAACTATAAATTATAACCCCCAAAGCGAACTGGACAATATAGTAAGCCTCTTCGGTCGGTGGTTGGTTTTGGCAAAACGGTGATAATATCGTTGTCGACTACCGTGTCAGTGTCTTCGATTTTTGGCCAAACAAATTTATTTTTGTATGGCCTTGTAAATTTAACGACCTATCCTTCATCGCTTTGTTCCAGCACATTACCAACAAAATGTTTGATTAACTTTTTTGTAGAATATTTTACAATTACCCAACATCACGGAGCAACAACATTTTGGAATTCTTGCACATCTATGGTATTCTCATAAATACCATTATTTAGCACTTCATTCGCGAACGAACTCCTCAGAATTGTCAGACTCAATTAATTCTAGAGGTGTGTGATCGTCATCACTGCTACTGGTGGAAAATAATCGAGCTTTTCTTTTAGCACCCTTCTTAACTGGTTTTAGTTTTTTTAAAGAATATTTATAGCTTGTGAGGATGTTACAATTTCGGCTCCAGGACATATTCTAGTTTTCTTCTGTGGTTGTAGCTTTGGTGTTTGTTTAACTGCAGATAATAAGAGGTGTTCAAATGACACACTGCTGTTACTAAGTTTACAAATGTTTGAGGGGGCTGGTAATGAGTTACCAGTTTTTCTTTGCTCCTGAACCTATGTTGAAATGTTGTTAATTTCCTTCCACTTTTGCATAAGATCTGGGGGAAAACTTTCTTCCTAAATCCATTTACGATGACATCAGTGGAGATAGGTTTCCATGTTTCACACAAGAACTGTGAAAACACCTTTTTGGGTATTTTTTGTCCTACATGATTGCGTTGCCAGGTGACAAGTTTTTCATCCCACTTGCATTTAAATGATTTAAATACGGCTAGATCTAATGGTTGGAGCAAGTGGCTGCTGTGTGGAGGAAGCTTGAAAATTGTTATTTGTTCCCTTTCAGCAGCCTCTAAAGTTTCAATGCTGACATGGGTTGAGTGACCATCATATATGATAAGAATAGGTCGCTCTGAACCAGCGGTAGGTACTACAGTCTTAAGAAAATATTTTTTGAATATATCCCCTTCCATCCAGCCTTTTTTACTAGCTCCGTACACAGTTCTGGTGGGGCAAGCCATTGGTCCCATACGTTCTTTCCTTTGTACACATTTAGTGGTGGGGCTTTGTCCCCTGCTGCATTGCACATTAGCAAAATTGTGGTATTTTCTTTGCCAGGAGAGCTGATTGTTCGAGACGAAGCTTTATTAACAGCACCTACTACTTTCCCTTTCCTTTGGTCGATACTGAGGCTGCTTTCATCCAGATTCCAAATTCTTTCCGGTTTATCATGCAGTTCAAGTTCATTCAGGGTAAGTTTTAACAAATCTAAGTATTTATAGATTATGAACGGATCCAATGCCCTTTTCCTGGCGTACTCCACATTTTGAGGAGTTATAAGACTCAGATTGTGCCGCTTTTTGAACTTCAAGAACCAGTCTTCACCTGGAATGCCATTTTTAAAATTATTTTTTATGTTGTTGCTTTCGATGAAACGAACAACTAGTTCAATTACTTCTTTTCGGGAAACTCCATACCCTCATTTTTCAGCTATTTTTAAACAATTTGCTAGCCTTGTTTCATCCTCGATTGGAATTGTAATTGGTCGGCCTTTTTTTTCTTTTATTGCTCCACGTACACCTTTGATTCGGGAATGCAATGAAACTTACGGAATTCCATACATCTTAGCAGCTCTGTAAATTGTTGTTCTCTTGGCTTCATTAATAGCCAGTTCTAGATCTGCCTACGTGTATTTCTTATCATCCGAGGACTTTTTCTTCTAATTGCGTACCATAGCCACACTGAAACAATAAAGGGACAAATGTGATATAATATAACACAATTTCCCCGCCACTGTATAACACATTTGCCTCGTGAGGCTTATTTCGTGGGGCAAATGTGATATAGTCTCAAAAGACAGTGAAATGTTAAAATTCTGACAAAATAAACATACTACATTGTAAACTACAGTAAATGAACCCACTCCTAGTAATAAAACCTAACTTACCAGTTGAGATCACAATTTTACACAAATAATAATACATAATATGCTACTCGTCACACTAATAAATAACGTCCGTTCAGGAAGCTTTGCAACTACTGGCGATAGATTACCCGCGCAGACAATTCGAAGGGGTGGGAAGGTAAACAGTGGTGGTGTATTACTTATAACACGGATGGCGCTTACTGATTGATACTTTTCAAATTTTGGGAGGATACTAATACATTTGCCCCATTAACACATTTACCCCACTTCACCTTATTCAATTTTTAAATTCTTTATGTTCAAAGTTAAATAAAATACCTATTTAAGTTACTTTTTTCTTTCACTTGGGGCGGGCTCATAGGTGACAACTCGACTTTTTTATAAACTTTCAAATATAAACTATGATTTAAAAGCAAAATTATCCATTTTTGTATACAGTGACCGTTTCATGAAAATAACGACCAGAAGCCTCATGCGCAGGACCGTTGGGGACACTTCCGGACTAAATCATATCAAACAGATTGTTGGGCACCCTAAAAACTATCATATCGCGATCACGACGCCCCACCGACGGTCGCCTTTTGGACTGTTATACAGAAAGTTGTTATTTATGTAGTTAAGAGGGGCATCCTCACAGGTGTATAAACCTAATAACCTACACAATACTAGTTACTTATCTAGTAATTATTTGGTCCAAAATATTTACGATAGATGTCGATAGTAGTACTGAATCGGCTTTTATTTATTCAACATATTTTCTCTCTCTGTCTTTCCACTCTTAACTGTTCAACGAAACGCATCTCTGGATCAGCTGTTCGGATGTTTTGGTTTCAAATATTTCAACTCTTTGTGAGCACAGAAACCTTATCTCTGTTTTTTAGGTTGCATCCAAATCACAGTGCAGCTGTGATCCAAACAAAACTTGCTGACATAAGTATTTCCATTTGAGTGTAGATTTTTGATTATTTAAGCGTTTCATAAGTGTTTTTGAAAGGAATAAATTGTTAAAAAGTAAGTAATCGTATCTATCCGATATCAAAAATTATAGTTATGATAATGTAAATTATCCTGCAATCCGTAGTTTTTAATTTCAAAAGGTATGTTTGAAGTTATGTTTACTGGATTATTTGATTAATGTGAAAATATGAGATAAATAATACTGATTGTTTGTACTAGTATCATGATAACATGTTTCAACATTCTCTTGAAACCTTGTTTTAATGATAATATGGGTTTGTTATCGAAAAATGCTTAATTGAAGTCAAGTGACCTTGCAAGTATCTGAATAAAAAAAAATTAAAACCGCTCTCAAAAGACAAGAAGTACATAATTCATTTTGATGAAAATATAATAATGATAATTGAAAAATATAACTATTAACACCTGATACAAGATGCATTACATATTGCATGAAAGGACATGTGCTATTTAATAATATGGATACCAAGTGACAGCATTGTGGGAATTGCTAGAAATTAAGAATGGAAGAAAAATATACATACTTTAAAAACATTCTACCTTTCAAAATTTGTACCATTTATATTAACATAATAAAATGTTTTCATAATTATAAATTTTTGTTTGTTTCATGCTAAGAAAACGAAATTGTCGAAAAGTTGCAAATTTACATGATTGAAAATAGGCCATTTAGTCTGAAAACACAGAACGTCGTGTCACAATGGCAAATAATTTTTTTTTGTTTTTATATAATACATTATTGGTATTATTACTTTTCCGTCCAACCTATCTAATATGCGAGAAAAGTATTGGTTTACCCAAAAGAAGTTGAAATTTTGGATTTTTTTGAGTTGTTTTTACGTTTTACACAAAAAAAGGATTTTTAGAACAAAATTCCTGTCTGTATAACTCCATACAGCCCCCAAAGTGCAACAAGTCACCAATTTTATGATTAAATATTATTTAGGACATCTCACATTTGAACCCTTTTGATTTTCAGCTCACCAGAGCCAGTAGACCGTGTGCTATGGTACTTGAAGTAAGACATTTTTGGAGAAATTTCAGTTTGTTAGCACGATACAGCCTCCGTAGTGTATACAAAGGACTAATTTCATGATTGGATATTATTCAGAGCTTTTTATAGATGAACCTTATTAATTTTCAGCTCACTAGAGCTAGTACAACAGGTTTCATGGTTCCTGAAGTGCCATATTTTTGGAGAAGTTTCCGGTTGATAGCACGATACAGCCTCCGGAGTGTATGCAAATGACCAATTTCATAATTGGATATTATTCAGAGCAACTTATAGATGAACCTTATAGATTTTCAGCTCACTAGAGCTAGTACAACGGGTGCTATGGTACCTGAAGTGCAACATTTTTTGGAGATATTCCGGATTGTTAGCACGATACAGCTTCCGGAGTGTACACAAGTTTAACCCTACTAATTTTCACCTATAGAGCGAGTATAACGGGTCCTATTCTATTTAGAAGCACTATTGCCATTTCTAGAGTAGGTGGACAAAATTAATTTTTTAGTCCTCCTTTGTTTTACAATTTTTTTTAATATCAACAACTAACACTATTACTAAGTCATCTTTTAATAATAATTTGGGTTCTTATTGTCTTTGATTTTTTTAAATGCTTATATAATCAAATGATTTTCAAGGTAATTTCGACTATTAACTAGACAAAGTTTCAAAACATTTATTTATTTATAAATATTTGCGCCTACATTAGGCACTAATGCACAGTTTAAAATGAAAAAGACTATCCATCTTGAATGTAGGTAAATAGCAGTAAGTAAAACTCAAAATCAGTACTACAGCATATATTAGTAAAAGGTGAAGAAGGGCAACTAGTTTCGGCTCACTGAGCCATCATCAGGCCTGTAAAAGATATCAAGATAGAAAAATAAGAATTCACAATTCATCAATTGATGATTTCCCCTACAGTAAATCCCCATATTGTCTACTGACATATGTCGGAGTCTGCTGGATGCCACGGACATGTGACGGCTTCCTCTTTCAATTCTTTACATATGGATTGATTTACATTGAGGTAATTTGACATGTTGTGAATTCCTATTTTTCTATCTTGATACCTTTTACAGGCCTGATGATGGCTCAGTGAGCCGAAAGTAGTTGCCCTTCTTCACATTTTACTAATATATGTTGTAGCACTGGTTTTGAGTTTTACTTATTGCTACAGTTTAAAATACTTTCCCAAAAATAGTCAACATCACTATTGTTTGCAACAAGAATGTTCCATAGCATTAACTGCCAAATTTTTGATTTCGATATTTTATTTCGAAATAGGTTGTTTTTAGTTTACAAATGTAATTTATAATACTTTTAGTGAGAAAATGCGATTACATTTTTTATTATGGCGAATTCTTGGCTGATCCCCGACTGGGGATCATGGTAGCTTCAACCTATTATTTGTGCCATGCTATGGAGCAATCCACGTGGAGTCCAACATTACATTTTCCGCATTATTTTCTGGTATTTTTCTTGCACACACCGCATTTCCTTTGCTTCACATCATCTGTATTCTCAATGAAATGACCAGTTGGCGAAGTTCTCACGTCACTAGATATTCGAGATGATGATGGCTTGGCAACGATGGTCGTCCTGCTCTCTTTGGATCAGAATATTCTGATGGAACTGCTAGATAGGCTGTTGCTAATTTCCTCCTTAATTGAAGCAGTAATATGGTGTTGATGACTTATGTTATGAAGCGCATGAGCATTGGTTAGCGCAACATCTATCGCATTGGTGAGTAGAGGAAAGTACCATTGTTTTCCTCTTATTTTTATTCTGTTCTTTTAAATATTCCAATCCAGTAGTTTGTCTACACCTCCCATACCCTTGTTGTATTCTGCTTTAAGCTTGAGCTGTGGAACACGAACATCTTTCTGTTCAGCCCGGCTGTATCTAGTTACGTGGAAAATCGGTTCAATGTGTTCGTGATTTGATAGCACTTTGACAACATTATTGTCCTTCCAAGCGACTGCCAAGATTTCGGAGTTAGAATCAAACCAATAATCAAATTCACCAGGTTGTTTCTTCTGCATTTCTTTATCGTTGTATCGGGCCGCTCCAGTTGCTCTTACTCTGTTTTCCTTCAAATGCTGCAATAGGTTGAAACTTGTGAAAAAATTATCAAAATTAAATTTGTGGTCCTCAGGGTATGCAGTTACGGCTACCAAATCAGTGACAACCGAAGCGCCAAGTCCAGTCAGTGGAAAATCATTGGATTTCAAACTTTTTCCTTCATACAAGTTCATTTGAAAACAGTAGCCCGTTTCAGGCCCATTGTTTGAACCCGAACCTGACGGGTTTACCTCATATAAATTGTTTTAGATAACGATGGCCATAATAACGAACCAATTGTTCATCGATGCTAAGTTTTTCTGAAAACAAACAAACAGCAAATTTCAAAAAGTTTTTATTCAACTTATCAAGAAGAGGTCGGATTTTGAAAAGCTTATCTCGTTGGTCATTCGGTAGTAGTTGCAGCTCCTCATTGTTCGCAATGTGTAAAAACCTCTTTATTTCTAAGTATTGGTTACGGCTCATGTACCTTCTTATAATTCGAATGTCGATGTCTTCATCCCAATACATTTGCTCTTGAGAAAGAGAATGGTACCCAGAGAAAAAAAATATCCCGATACATTTTTTTATACATTCACTCGAGAGATGGAAATTATGAAAATTGTTTTGAGAAGCATAACTCAAACTTTCTGTAACAATAAGTTCTATGATTGAATCATCAAAAAGTTCTTCAAAACACTAAATTGGGCTTTTGTTCTGTAGAGTAATAGTGAGATCACTTTTTCTTTTTTCGATTCTTCCTGAGTCAGTAAAGTTAGAAGTATATGTACCAGTGGCATAACTATGAGGGGATGAGGGAGATAGAACCCCCCCAGAACCCTAATAATATAAAAAAAATTAAAATGTAATCACAGCAAGCCCACTTGTTTGAAATACTGTAATTTAACGTTATAGTTTTAATTTGCCCTGTTTAATCAAAATAGAAAATAGTAATTTATTTGCGTAATTGACAGAATGGCTGAAGTCTGCAGAGGGAGTAAATTTGGTTTCTTTAACGAGAGTCGTAGTGGTAACACTACACGCATGCGCTCTAAGCACACGCATGCGCTCTAAGCATACGCAAACTGGGCAGACGCCTGAGGGGTCAGACAGCTGATCTGTTTTCTGTGTTCTGTAATAGTTCCGTCATTGCTTATATATGTGATTGTGAAGACTGTTCATATTGTTTATTAATAAGAAAGTTTTACGATTCCATGATATCAAAGAAGAAAGTTTCTCAATGTTTACTGACAGATTTGTTTAATAAACGCGGTGCGGTAACGGCTGGCAGTCCTGGATCTAGTGAAAGTGCAAACAGTTTCGTGGTTACACGCTTTCAGCACCAACGCCGCTGCTTCCGTCGTGCGAAAAACATGGTATCGCCCATACAGCTCAACATGCAGAAAATGTAGGTAAACCTTCTCCACAGCACCCTAATGACATTGGACTGTATACTGGTAAAGCATTGAGTGTTTTCGAAAAATATGGAATTTTAAAAAATTGTTGGCAACCTCCTTCAAGCTACACTTTTCCTATTTTAAACAAGTGTACAACTAGGAAAATAAAGTTTCAATGGACATGGTTTACGGAGTTCCCTTGGCTTGCATACTCTGAAGTACAACAAGGAGTGTATTGTAAAGATTGTTGTCTATTTGCCAAGCATGGCGTAGCAGTCAATCACCAAGAAGTAGACGCCTTTGTAAAAAGAAAGTTTATAACTGGTAAAAGGCAAAAGAAACTTTTAGAACCCATGAAAGTACCCAATATCACAGAAGCTGTTTGTTGGACGTTAAACACTTAGAAAAGGTTAAAGAGAAGGTAGTCGAACCCATTGTCAACCAAATCGACCAAGCACGTCATGAAGCGGTTGCTAAAAACAGGTCAAATTTAAAGATCCATGAAATAAAACAATATAGTTTGTTTAAATCTTCATATATTTGAACTAATGTTCAATTTAAACATTAGTTCAAGTATATGAAGATTTAAACAAACTATATTGTTTTATTTCATCGTTCAGTATGGATCTTCATCAAGTAAAAGCCTCATCTATTCAATTTCCAAATTTAAAGCCCATTATTGATGCTGTTATTCTATGCGGTCGGCAGGAACTAGCACTACGTGGGCACCGTGACTCTGGAAATATTAACATTGAAAATTAATGTAGTCCATCTAATGAGGGAAACTTTAAGGCCATATTAAAATACCACTGTCTGGGTGACCAGGAGCTAATGGAAGTGTTAAATGGCTCTAGTAAAATAAAGTACCTTTCACCAAAAGTACAAAATGAGATAGTTACATCCTGTAACACCATTATTTTAAGGAAACTTTTAGACAAAGTTAATGCTGCTCAGAGTTTCTCAATTTTAGCAGATGAAACCAGTGACATTTCTACTGTCGGACAACTTTCGCTATGTGACCGTAACGTGGAGATAATTGACGGCCATCACTTTGCAAAAGAAGACTTTTTACAACTTGAACAAGTTACGTCAATGACGAGTGAATCCATTGCCAACCAAATCATTGACAATTTTCAAAAATATGAAGTTGACATAAACTTTTTAAGGGGACAATGCTACGACGGAGCTGCCAATATGGCGGGGAAGTATAATGGCGTCCACATAATTATACAAAATACCTACCCATCTGCCTTATACGTGCATTGTGCTGCGGGTTTAAATCACTTAAACATTATGATAGCCTTCGCCGACAACCCCTTATACCATCTCTGACTGTAGCCTATGCCACACAAAAATCATAAATGTTCTGCGCCTGTGCGTTCTCGAAAGCTTTCGCGACTTCCCGACTTCGACTTTTTGACTCTCTCTGCGATTCGAGCTTTAAGAAGACAGACATGCCTAGTTACGGAACCAACTAAAAGGTTTCGTGTTTCTAATGTAACATGTTAGGAATATAGTATTGTAATTGATTAATTTGTTATTGTGTTATATGTTTGTGTGTAGAGTCAGTGATATGGTCAGGTAAATAAAAATACACCTAGACATTGTTACTTAAACAATTAAACATTTAACTAGAATTGTTTTCTGGTACACCACGATATTTCGTACAAGGTTGCCACGTGCTATAGAAATTCTTTACTTCCACAATATTTTATGTCCGCATCGATGTAACTTTATCTTTATCAATTAAGTAAATCATCTAAACAAAAATGAGTTTAATTTGCCTTATGGCTGGTCCTTCGTTTTATTTTGTATCACCCGCAATAAATCTATTGGAGGGATTCTGCTACTTGTTGAAAGTACAATTGAAGTAGTCGGCCGTACACAGCCCATTCTACATCACCTCTAGAGCTATCGAAGATATTGTTCCGCTCCACTGCGCATACTCTAAATCTGGCTGTAACTAAAGTATGTGAAGTGCAAAATATCCGGAACTGCCTTGGCGTAGTAGAAAAAGGCCACATATTTCTTAACACGCCTAAAAGAAAAGCTGTTTTGCTGAACTGCATAGAAGAGTCCGGCTTAAATCCTCGAGTCAAAACTGTCAAACGAATTTCAACCACAAGATGGACGTCAAAATACGTCTCAATCCAAGATTTTTTGCATATTTTAGATTTTACAATTGAAGCCTTGAATATAATATCGTCCTGGAAAGATGGCAGCGATGCAAGTACATTGAAGTGGGCAATTTTAAATTCCGATTTTATGGTTTCTGTTCATATTAATTCAACGGTATTCGCATACTGCTTACCATTGTGCAAAACTCTCCAAAAGAAAGCTATAGACTTGAAACAAATGGTTGATATATCCAAGACATATTTGGCAGAACTGCAAAGTTTAAGGCAAAACTCTGAAAATGAATTTGGTTCCATTTTTAAATGTGTACACCCAGTTGCAAATAACCTGAAAGGGGGAAACAAAGAAACCGAAGTAATATTGTTACTGCTGTTAATTCATCCACCAACGAAACATCAAACACAAGCACAGAAGCTTACTACAGATTAAATGTTTTTATCCCGTTTTTGGATTTTTTCATTAACCAGCTCAAGGGGGGGGGGGGGGTTTGACCAACATGTTTCTGGGTTTTCAGTGTTTATTTGAGCCTGTAAAGAGAAGTTGAACCATTTGGTAAATGTCTATTACGCAGTCACCCCCAGGTGATGTATTTACTGAATTAAAGTTATGGCAAAATGAAGTTCAGGGGTGAGAGTTGGCACTGGCAAATCTTTTCAAGTCTGTAACTAAGGCACTTGATTGTTGCGATGCTACGTTATATCCAAATATTTACAGACTGCTCAAAATACTATGTACTCTACCTGTGATTACATGCACCCCAGAGCGGACATTTTCAACTCTAAAAAGAATCAAGACATACCTCAGAAATATTACTGGACAGGTAAGAATAAAATAAATTTAATCAATGAGTGTTATCCGAAAAACTAAAAGTAAATGGTTAACCGCTGACCCGTTGATTTACTTAATTTCTTTTTTTTAAAAGAAACTAAAATATATGTGTGAAATAACTGTAAAATAGTTATTCTTTGGCCAATATATTTTTTTTGCTTTTTGTTAAAAACTAAATTCATAAAAAATAACTATAGGCTATTATACCATTATTGTATTATTGAGTAAATATGATTTTTTAATATTGTAATGTTTTTCTTATTATTTAAACAATAAACGGGTGGGATACATTTTAAACACTTGGTATGACTACTTACTAATTTGTTTAAAACACTAAACTAATCACTTAATTATTAATTTATATCAACAGTATATTCACTCAAACTAATTTATATAAACACTTAATTAATTTATATCCACTTATTTATTTATCTATTTCACGATGTCTAATTATCAACTAACTAACTGTTCCTGATCAGTCCCCTTATATACTAGTGCCTTTTGTACTAGAGAATTCCGGGCTGCGGCTTATACACACAAATAATTTTTCTGCCCTTTTCTAGATAACTCTGGTCACAAAAACCAGTTCTTGATAAGATAGTCTCAATCGTAAACAGTTTTTTATAACTGCGTATCCGCCATAATTTTAACTATTTTACCTGGCTTAGACAGGGTCGGTTTTAGGGACTATACCAGTGTGCTGTTTCGTAACATTACCCCCTCCTTAAATGGAAGTTCCTCCTGGAACTTTTGTGTAGCCGAGACTGGATGTTTGAATCGGCAACTGGCCCCATTTCTACACTTTCCGATCTTATGGAAATAGCAGGGCACCGTCTTCATCGGATACTGATAACGGGGGTTGTAGCTGCAAATTAATATCTGGACACCGGTATCTTGAAAGATAATCTCTACCATGTTCCTGATGATTCGCCAATCCAACTGGCTACTCGCTATCTTAGGCATAGCCAGTTTCTTCACGTTGGATTCCAACACATGGTCTCGGAGGTTTCGAAGTGCTTCCCACACATCGTGGTAGGTAGATCGAACTTGGAATTCATTTTTAGTTACCACGTAGAAGACGTACCGCGAATTATGTTTCAGTTTCAGTGTCTTGCCAGGGGCTGGAATCTGGTCTTCAAGTTTTTCTAATTGCCCGAACTTCTTTCGAAAGACGGTTGCCAACCCTCGCGCGTTCTTGATACGGGCGGGGATGTTGTATGCCAGTGAATAATCTTCCGGCAGTGTGAACAAATCTTGTTGTTGTTCCGAAGTGACTCCATATCTAGCTTTCCCGGTACCTCTATACGCGCCCATAAATTCATCGAAGGTGGGGTCAGACACATCTCCTTCCTCTATGTCATGGTCTCCATCGAATGGCGCTAGTCGGCTTCGGTGAACTACTTTTGGTTTTCCGTTGGGGATCTTGCTTATGCGGTATAAAACATCATTGATCCTTTTCTTGATTAAGTATGGACCTTCCCAGGATTTTTGTAATTTTGGAGAAAATCCTTTTCTCCTCGCCGGGTTGTGTAACCATACTTTGTCCCCTTCTTTAAAACCGCCTTCTGTGGCCTGCGTGTCGTACCGACTTTTCATTCTGTCGCTGGTAACTTGAAGATTTGTTCGAACTAATTCATGAATATCGTCCAGCCTTCTTCTCAATTGGATCACGTAGTCTTCGCCTGCTATATCTTCTCCAGGCCGACAGCCAAATTCCAGGTCACAAGGAAGCCTCATTTCACGTCCAAACAGGATTTTCGCAGGTGTTTCACCCGTGGACTCATTGACGGCAGACCGATGAGCCAATGCGAATAGGAAAAGATACTGGTCCCAATCTCTCTGATGGCTGGATACTACTTTGGACAGGTATTTTCCAATAGTCCTGTTCATTCTCTCGACCATTCCATCTGACAGTGGATGTAATGCTGTCGTTCTGGTCTTCTTCATTCCCAGCTTGTCGCAAATCTCCTGGAATAGATGGCTTTCGAAATTTCTTCCCTGGTCACTGTGGACTTCCATGGGCACTCCATATCGGCTGATGAATTCTTTCACCAATACACCCGCGACAGTTGTGGCCTCTTGGTTCGGGATAGCGTAAATTTCCACCCACTTTGTGAAATAATCCATTACAACCAGTATGTACTTGCTACCATTTTCTGTCGTCGGAAATGGTCCAGCGATATCTAAAGCAATCCTTTCGAAAGGGCTTCCAACATTGTACTGTTTCATGGGTGCCTTTCTCTTGCGATGTGGTCCATTACTCGTAGCACAAGTCGTACATTTCTTACACCAGTCCTTCACATCGTCGGAGCTGTTCATCCAATAAAACCTTTCACGAACTCGCTGAAGGGTTTTCTTCACTCCCAGATGACTTCCCGATGGACTGTCGTGTAATTTCTTCAGTACCTCAGCTACTCTTGTTCTCGGGATAACTAGCTGTCTCCTCATCTCGGAACCATCATTGTTTTCAAGGACTCTTTTCAACAGCCCTTCTTCCAGGACAAGGGAGTCCCACTGAGCCCAATACGCCTTGAGTTTCGGTGAAAATCTTGACACTTCTTGCCAGGTAGGTCGCCGGTTTTCTTCCTTCCATTGCCGGATCATCTTCAGGTGAGGATCATTCTCCTGATCTTCTCTGATCCTGGTGGGTGACCATTCTTCGTTGACTACTGTAATTCTTGAAACTGCAACTTCCTTAGATTTCGACTTGTTGCATTGTGAATAGTCTACAGGGCATGGCCGTCTAGGCAAGGAGTTGGCTTTTTGGTGATTCACATTAGCTGGATGTTCACCCCTGTCTGATTTCCCCTGTGTCTGGAGGTCATGGGTTACAGGAGTCTTGGGGAGCTTAGACGGACTGCGTACGTGCTCTAGCTCGCCACACTTCCGGCATTTGATCTTCTTCGGCCTCTTGTCTGCCATACCTTTCAACAAGTTGACGATCTGATCAAGTTTGTCATCGTTATCTTCTTCCTGCATGGTTCTACCTTTGTTGTACCGCGAGCTTTTCTTAGCTGCTTTGCATTTAGGAGGTTCTTTGTTTACAGGAGTCGTAGGACGCTTACACGAACTGCGTGCATGCTCTAGCTCGCCACAATTACAGCACCTGATTTTCTTCGGCTTCTTGTCTACCATACCTTTCAACAAGTTGACGATCTGGTCAAGTCTGTCATCGTCACCTTCTTCCTGTATGGTCCTATCTTTGTTGTATCCCGAAGCCATCGTGGCTGCTTCATATTCAAGAGCAGCAGTCAATGCATCGGCCAATGTTTTAGGATGGGCTAATCGAAGCGTCTTCTCCATATCGTGGTCACACAATCCGTCAATAAAGGCCTGGGTGCCTAAACATTCCATCATGTTCTCTGGTGCTGATGGATAAGCAAATCGAACTAGTCGGGCAATATCCATTTCATACTCTTGAAGGGGTTCGTCACGTTTCCGCCTTCGGTTCTTCTGCTGGAATCTGTACAACTGTTCCAAATGTTCGTGACCATATCGCATGTCCAACCTCTTCTTCAGCTGCTCGAAGTCATCAGTTTCTTCCAAAGGTATCGTCTGGAGTACATCTAAGGCATCTCCGCGAAGCGCGATGGTTAAGTTCACTGCCTTCTCTCTATCGGACCAATTATTCACTCTAGCGGCTGCTTCAAATTGTTTCACATAATTGGTCCACGACATTTTTCCATCGAACGTTGGGGCCTTGACTCGGGTAAAACTGCTAATGTCTTCAAACTTAGATACTGTTTCTGGCTTGCAAGGTTTCGTTTGCTCGGTCTCCTTTTCTTCCTCTGGCGTGCCTCGCGTTCTTGAATCGGCAGTCTTTTCCTCTAACTCCTTTATTTTTTCGTCCATAGTTGTCATTTTATTCTCCATTTTCACGTCCATCGTTGTACATTTGTACATTGTAATAACTTTCACTTGAAAAATGATAATTACTTCATACAAAAATATATAACATCATTATTTTTCTTGTCTTAATGAGTTTCAAAATATATTTCCAGAAACAGAAATCAAACTATTTTATATCTACTGTATTGTTACATAGTTATTTGTTTACAGACAAGATTAAACGGATTGGCATTACTCAGTGTCCACCGAGAAATCAGCATATCATCAGACGAAGTTATTGATGACATGGCAAAAAAACCAAGAAAACTTGAGTTTATTCTGTAATGTACAATATCTATTATTACTGAACTCTCAACTCTCGTCTGGCACTCTGGCTGTTATAGTTTACCTTCATTCTAGTTAAAAAACTAACTACATTCATGTTATAAAGCAAAATTTCATGTATCATTGCCCAGTGTGCGGTATTACTGTTAAGATTGTTAATAAGAAAACATGGCTTGAAAAACGAATTATTACTTATTACCTTGCAGTTGATTACAAACAATGAGCTAATAAATATCAACCAAATGATTTAGTTATACACTATTGTATTGCCTTGTACCTTCTATATTTTAAAAACGTCCGTTGTTTATAAGACTGATCATGCTAATGGCTAAACTATTATTTAGATTGTGTAGGTTACAATTTTATAAGACAAACAAAGCTAAAATGCAGTTTCAGGGGCTTTCAACTTCAAAAAATTTCCCCTAGTTACGCCACTGGTATGTAGAATCCATTTTTCGCCACTTGAAAACTTATTTTGCAGATTTCATTCTTTTTTTCGGGGTTCTTTAGAGAACTCACCTTCTTCCGAAGACTCTTCTTCCGCTTTGTTTGGAACATGAAGTTCAACAGAACCTGTAGCATTCACTTTTCGCAAATTAGAAACAAGTTTTGTAGGTCTTTTTCTTTGGTTTGGGGGTTCTTTACAGAACTCCCTTTCTTCCGAAGACTCCACTTCCGCTTCGTTTGAACCATGAAGTTCAACGAAACCTGGAACATTCTTAGGTGGCGAAGACTCTTCAAGTTCATTTTCGTCGATTTCCTCCTCATCTCACTCTACATCAACATGATCAGGTGAAAGTTCCACAACATCGATCACATGGAAGTCAATATCATCAAAATCGAAAAATGTAGGGTCATTTATAATCTCCTCCATCTCTTTGAGAACGCTTTTCTCCAACTCATTTTGATCTTCGAACAAAACACATACTAAAAGTATGCTCGACACATGCTATGATCCCCAAATGGGGCTCAACCTTTCTAGTACCGTTGTAACCAGTGTACGACATAAAAATATGAAAATGCATCAAATTTGTGAAATATACATACAAGGCTACCAATGAAACCTAACCTATAATTTTCCAATGAAACCTAACCTATAATTTTTGTATGATGAATAAAAATGAAGCTATTTGAAAATTGTGATTATTTCACATCAAAAACGACGATATGGCCGAAAGAAACAGCTGTCAGCTGAAAACAAAAATGGTGTCGCTAGCAGTGATCATGCGCGAAATCCTCAATTGGGGATCATGGCAGCTAATCGGTTAAGACTATGGGTAACTTAATGTATGGGTGTTATTTAACCGGTTAGCTAAGTATTCTTACTTTTGTAAGCAGAAAAATGTATTCGGTCAGCCACAATGGCTAGTTGGTTAGTAACTTATGGTCAGCAAACATTTCTAAATCAGTCAGCAATGAATGTCATACTGGACTGCTCTAAATTATTTTGGTTAGCAACTTAAATATATAACCTAACCTAACCAAGTAATTATTTTGCAGCTCGACTATTTATTGAGCAGACACATGATAATACAAGCAGACTGACACTGGTTAAATTGTTCACAGTTTGTAACGTTGTTTGCAGAACAACGGTTACAAACTTATTTTTATTTATTGCAAGCAAAATCTTTGTATGCTGTCCAAATTATTTAATTGCTTATTTTTGTTGCGAATCAGTTTTAATAACAGCAAACCATCTAATTACTTCTCTTAATGTATTTCAACAAGAATAAACTAAATGTAACTACGAATCGATATGGTTGCTTGGCAACCTTTACTATTACGACAATACTAACTTGTTATGGTAGTCTGAGAATATCATCATGAGTATAGGGTAAGTCAAAATACCGGTATAAAAGTATTACACAATACATGTATGTTTATTATTTAAATTGTATAGAACAATGATTTTTTTAATTTTAACTATAGCTTTTATTTTCTTGTCTTAATTATGAATTATTCTGCTGCCATCTGTGTACACTTATCAAAGTTATAAAAATGTATTATCTTGTTAGATGGCACTTTGAAATTAAACAAATAAAACATTGCAATATTTTGAAACAAATTTTTATATCTACGAACTCATTTCTTTCAGGGATCTTAAAATATCAAGATGGCTAGAAGCCTTTTTCGAGCAAAATTCCGATTTGATAACTCTACCAGGAAATGCAGTTTTGGCGGATGTAAATGGAGATGGAAATTACAATTTAGTTGTAAATGATATAAAAATTGATAAAAATAGAAGTAGACTGAGAATATATAAAGGAACATCTTCATCTGATATTCCATTACCAGACGTCCCCAATTCGGTTATTTCATTTTACACAGATGAGCTGGAATCAAGAATACCAGGTGAGTAAAAAAATGCTATGGTTTCATTGGAAACGTGAACATATTTTTATAATGGTATATTATTCAACTAGTACATAATGATGGCTATTGCTTACGAGGATGAAGTTTGAACTACAAGTCGTAAGCGAATATCGTAATCTTGCGAGTGTGTAATAGCCATTACCCGCTACTACAATACTATACTTTTTCTATGACTATTAAATAATAAATACGATTTAGTGTTTTAAATGAAACCCAACGTTTCTAGCTAATTCCACAATATAATGAAAAATGTTGAAAATTCTAAAAAATTGACAATTGTTTCAATAACTGAATATCATCGTCAGAATGACAGAAGTTACATTTCATTTGATGCCTACCTGATGTTTAGTAGTTATTTTTGGCTAGACCAAGAAGTGACCTACCTTGTAGATTGACTTAATATATGTTAATAGAAAAAAAGAAGAAGATGTGATATTACAAATATTGAAGCTTAGATATTATTAGCCCTATGGTGATATCCTGGATATCATTTTTCCAATTAAGATCAGTATAACTGTGCAATGATATAGAAAACCAGGAAAACTATATCCGCTGATCTTTACAATTATCACTTAAGAAGACAGTTTAATAGTGGAGAACTCCCTAGATTTATCTGTTGATTGACGACTACACATTGTGGGTTTCTTAAGTGTCTTCTAATTTCCAACTCTTCAAGGAAATCCAGTTCTTGTTTCTTATCACAAATATGTAGTACTTCTAGTTCTGTGTTAGGTGTCAAGTAGATGTTTTGCGTAATGGGATTTATCTGTTCCCATACAGCACACAATAACCATTAGACATCCACAAGATGTTCTTCATGGATATCCAGTATATCCACTGGATATAGATGGATAGCCTATAGACATACAATGGATATCCATATGTCCGCCTATATCTAGGATATATGTAATATCTTATGGATGTCTTTGGAGATATCTACTGGATATCTCGTTAATATCCCATGGATATCCTATGTTCACATTTGGTATATCCAATTAACGTCCCATGGATATTAATAGGATATTTTATATTCACATTTGGTATCCTTCCTCCTCAAACATGAAAATCTGAGAATCTGTGACTAGTATCTACTGATGGAAATACAAGGTGGTCCAACAAAAAAACGCAAATCAAAAGTTTTTTATGTCTACAGATATGGAATAAAATTAAGAGAAAATAGTTAATCCAGTCAACCAGTACAAAATATAATAGATACACAGGGTGGATAGTCTAGTGGACAACTGTAGAATATTGTGGTCCAATGAAAAAGATTCAAATACTCATCACGTATGTCTGTTATATTTTGTACTGATTGACCAGAACTATTATTTCCAGTTAATTTTATTCCAGATTTGTGGATATATACAACTTTTGGTAAGCATTGTTTTTGTTGGCCGTCTTGTATTTCCACCAACAGGTTCTAGTCAGATATTCATGTGTGAGTAAGAAGGTACAAATGGAATTAAATTCTTCATAATAGTAGTATTGACATATAATGAAATGATATACTATGGAATAGAATGATAGAAAATACTTTATTTTATATAATATACATATTTGCATATACATCAATAATTCTTCTTCTTCATAACCCAGCTCATCAACTCTGCACGGTGATTTCTGTAAGAACGAGAAAAGAAAGATTCACGATTTTCAAGGTCAACTATATACCGTATACGCCGGAATAAAAGATACACCTTTTTTTGTAAAATAACATTTTGAAAATTGGCCTGCGTCTTGTATTCGAGCACATAACTGTAATAAGAACATTTCTCACCACCTAAACACCATCATTATTATTTAGCTCAAAAGAATTTTTACTCAAATCAGCCGAGCCACCAGCTCATGAAACAAAGTAAAAACTTATTTTACATTTCTATGCCATGCTATTTCACATTGTATAGATATACAAAACGATTTTAATGTAGGTAATCAATCATGAATATCAATAAAATATAGGAGACGTAACAATATTCAGAATTAAGGTAAAAAACATATACATACCTAATTTTTTCCCAAATCCAAACTACCGATAAAAATAACCAACCACT
Source organism: Galeruca laticollis (assembly GCA_963921935.1). NCBI lineage: Eukaryota > Metazoa > Arthropoda > Insecta > Coleoptera > Chrysomelidae > Galeruca > Galeruca laticollis. Next base: position 49,621,308 of record OY998179.1, on the reverse strand, counting down.
TTTGCACGTTTATAAAACTATGATAACCTAACAACCATAATGACGAGGCGACGATGCTACATCAAACGGTCAAACGCGGCATCGACCAATGAGAGAACAGTGTATAGTTGGTAGCATAGTTTTGCGGGTATTAATATGGAAATCCACTGATGATGCATTATTTTCTATTATAGCATTAAACGTTAAGTTATGGCATATTTTTGTTGTGTTAAGAACATCAAGTATTATGCCGCATTCGTATTGTTGATTAAACTCATTATAGTCTAATACAATTTAGGTGTACCTATCTTTTTTCAATACATTGAACTCAGACAAAAAATGCGACAGAAAATAATAATAGATATCCATGGATATACAATGGATATAATATCAGGAGATTAAGACATTTATGTATTGAAGTTATTATGTATTAGAACTTCCTTCTCAATCATTTTTTATGTGATTATTGAATATATCATCAGTAGAATAGAAAATAATTTTTTTTTTCATATCTATGAAATACATTCAGTGGATATCCATTAGATATCTTACATGGACTAGATATTCAGTGGATATTGGGGTATCCACTGGATATCTAGTGGATATTGTGTGCTGTCTGGGTTTGTTTTAATCTGTATGCTCGTAAGTGTTCACTGTATCAGATTTCAAAATTTCTAAGGGTCTGACCCAAATAGACAGCATTACATTCTGGACATTTGAGTTTATATATACCTGATTTCTTTAATGTTGGTATTTTTGTTTTAACATTTAACAATTTTGTACTTACGTTACTTTCTGTTTTAAAAGCAATTGTTGTATTCGTAGCTAAAGATATTATCTTTGAAATATTATTAGAAATATTTCCTGCATATGTGATGGTCTTATAAGTTTTTATTTCTTCAGCTTGTTTAGGAAATATTAGTTGTAATGCCACTTTTTGCTCTTTTTTCATAATTAGCTTATTTATCATATATAATGGATAACCGTAGGATGTTGCTAGTTGTCTAATTGTACTAATCTCTCTATCAAAATTACATTTGTTCATAGGAACTGAAAATGCTTTATGTATCATTGAATTGTATGACGCTAGTTTATGTGAAATGGGATGATTGGAAGTATAAGGAATTGTCACATCAGTGTGTGTTGGTTTTCGGTAAATTGCATAATCAAGTACATTATTAACTCTTTGAATTGATTGAGTTATTTTCTTCAACTATTAATGTTAATTTAATTTTTGGGTGTAAATTCTTAATGTGGTTGAAAAATATATCTAATTGTCGTTCACTACCTATAAAACAAGCTAATATGTCATCTACATATCTATCTAATGTTTTATTTTGGTATAGATATGTAGATGACATATTAGCTTGTTTTATAGGTAGTGAACGACAATTAGATATATTTTTCAACCACATTAATAATTTACACCCAAAAATTAAATGCACATTAGAAATTGAAGAAAATAACTCAATCAATTTTTTTGATTTGAAAATTCAAAGAGTTAATAATGACACCTAACACAGAACTAGAAGTACATATTTGTGATAAGAAACAAGAACTGGATTCCCTTGAAGAGTTGGAAATTAGAACACTTAAGAAACCTAGAATGTGTAGTCGTCAATGAACAGATAAATCTAGGGAGTTCTCCACTATTAAACTGTCTTCTTAAGTGATAAGTTATACTGATCTTAATTGGAAAAATGATATCCAGGATATCACCATAGGGCTAATAATATCTAAGCTTCAATATTTGTAATATCACATCTTCTTCTTTTTTTTCTATTAACATATATTAAGTCAATCTACAAGGTAGGTCACTTCTTGGTCTAGCCAAAAATAACTACTAAACATCAGGTAGGCATCAAATGAAATGTAACTTCTGTCATTCTGACGATGATATTCAGTTATCGAAATAATTGTCAATTTTTTAGAATTTTCAACATTTTTCATTATATTGTGGAATTAGCTAGAAACATTGAGTTTCATTTAAAACACTAATATGAGTAGATTCCACGAAGTAAGAGTCGAGACAGTTAATTTCATTAAATACGATTTATGTAATATTGTATTTAATTTAATCGTTACAAAATTTGTTTGGGTTGTAATTTTCCGTCTCGAGATTAATACTTTCGAAATTGGGTTTTTATGGTTTTCTTTAACTTTTTGTTGACATATCAAAACTGATATCTCTATGTACCTATATTTAAATACATCGTCAAGACAGAATGCGAATAAGATCACGATACAAAATATTCTAATCAATGGTCTTAACATATCCCCCCTGTCATTTAGCAATTGGGATTTTAATGTTCACTGAAAAAGGTTTTTTTTTGTTGAAACACAAGAATAACATTTTTTTATATAATGTCCCCTCCGTCAGGAATGGGTAGCATACAAATCCTGGACCAGGCTCTTTTGATTGTTCCGTTTGCAGTGGCAATACTTGCTACCCTTGTGACATTATCACTTCCAGGATGAAGGTTCGTTATTTTGCCGAGTTTCGATTTAAGAGGAGGCAAATTGTCTTATTTTTTTAGAACTAAAGCACCCAGCTTTAGCCCTTGGTGGTTAGATTTCCATTTGGTACGGGTCTGTACTCCCGGATATACTCTTGAGACCATCGTTGCCAAAAGTGTTGTTGCATTGGCAATACTTGCTACCCTTGTGACACTATCACTTATAGGGTGAAGCATCCGGTATTTTGCCCAGTTTCCATTTAAGAGGAGGTAAATTGCCTTATTTTATTAGAATTATAATAAAGTACCCAGCTTTAGCCATCGGTGGCTAGATTTCCATTTGGCACAGGACTGTAATTCACTGCTGTACTCTTGAGACCATCGTTGCCAAAAGTGTTGTTCTTGTTTGATCTTCTTTTCGTTAGACACCATATTTAGTCGTCTAGCGACTATTGGTATGTTTTTGTTTGTCAACTTTGCATATTGGGATACAAAATTATCCGTTTCTTGATTGTTGCTGATTTCAGCATTTTCTACTTCTTGCGCCCAGGATACATTGGCGGCAGTGTGGATTTGAACGTTGGTAATAATTTCGGTAGCATTTTTTCTGAAATCTCGCTGACTGTCTTCAGAATCTTCCGATGTATTTGCATCGATATTTGTGCCTATTGTATCTTCCTCCATCTGTTTTGTATTATTTTGCTTATTTATATTTAATTTATCCGGCGTCGAGGTAGAATTGGTATTATTGCCGCGACAAATCGGAAATAATAATTCAAAGTTGTTTACTTTTGAATTTGCGAATTCCTTTTCTAGTGGGTCGTTATTGTTAATATTATTCGACAATTCTGTCCTCTTTAATGAAGTACTATCTCTACTTATTGTTATCTCTGGTTCAATGCACTTTTTATTTGTTTCTATACAGTTTTCTGTCGTTTCAGTACACTTTTTGTCGTTTCCTAGACACTTTTTTTGTATCCTATACACTTTATGTTTTGTTCTAGACACTTTTCTGTTGGTTCTAGACATTCCTTGATTATATTTTGTTGCTTTATTAATTCGATACTTTTAGAGAATGTATCGACGACTGGGGTTTCTAGGTACTGTTTAGGGATTTTTATTGTCGGGTCCATATTTTGTGAACTATGTGTGATTATGTTTGTATCGTCATCAATCAGTGAATCTTCTTCAATATATGCTATTTTAAAATCGTCTTTTTCTACGCCCCATCTTTAAAGTACCTTGTATTTCATCGGTTTGCAGCGCTTAAAGTGGTTGTTTAGGGTTAGAGTGAAAAAAAATCCCAATGGCACAGGACCAATTGGACAGGCTTATTTCAGTAACATGTTTGCATAAAACCCAAAATAAAAAATTAGATACAAAAGTAATAGAATGTTTTGAGATGTACAAAAAACCAAAGTAACATTCTGGCATCAAATCAAAAACAAACAAAAAAAATTTTTTCGTAAACTTGTGAATTTTCTTAAATAAATGTTTTAATGTACGATTTAGAGAAAAATATTAAATACAAAAGTTGTAGAACGTGTTAAGTTTTATGAAAAATCTCAGTAACTTTTTTGCGTCAAATGAAAAACAAAGGAAATACGATTTTTTTTCAACTTTGACAGGCCGCCATTTTGTTTTTACTGGGCCGATTTGGCTCATTAACGAACTCGTCCAAGATTTTGACCTAAACAATTTTTATAGCGAGTTTGGTTTCGATCCGTCAAAAAATACGCCCTCTATCGTGCTTAAAAATTCCGTTATAACACATACATATATATAACCTTTGGAACGGAGGGTGATTTTGGCATCTAGGAACACCAAAACGAAAAACTGCATTGAAATTTTTCCGAAGTCGCGTCATGCTACTCTCTACAATAGCTTCCCATAAGCTAACACAATGAATCTTGGCTGGGCATCGAGGATGGACTTTCATGAAACTTGGAATACGTATAATTGTAATTTACCGAAGGAGCTTAATTAAAATATCCCAAATTTCTATTTGCATTTTATTTTTTTGTATAGGGCTGTAAAAAAAATAATGTATGCAACATGTGCATAAATTACTATTATTCTTTGATTTTAATTCTTGTGTTTTATTTTTGAGACCCGCTCTTTCGTTTGAGAATTTTTCAAGAAATTGAGAATTAGTTTTTAAAGAAACATGGCTCAGGTTATCATGAGCTGTCTTTAGTTTATTAACCCTATCGCTTTTTTCACTGATTGATTTTTTATTTATTTTTTTTAATCTTTTTATTTTGTTTTTTGTGACTGGTTTTTTATTCAACGTACCTTCTAGTTTGGACCTAGGAGAGGTTTTCACAGTCACAGCCGATTTTTTTACACGCACAGTTTTGTCACAGATTAATTTATCACTATCGAAAAGTTCTGGTTTCAGATTTTGAAGTTTCTGAATTTTCTCGCGTAATCTGCGGGTATATTCCGTTTGGTACGGGGTACCCGTGATTGGGGGAGAGGGTGGCAAAGGGAAATCAATGAGTATTACTCTGTTGACTCCTTACGAAAAAACTATTTCGATTTTATAGATTTAAATAAAAAATTAATAACTGTATTATTCCAAGAATATTAGCATGGAAGTTGATATAGATGATGAATCTCGGGAAACGAAAGATGAAAAAAGAGTTTTACTTAATATAATCATTAAACCTATTATAATCTTAACAAAATATATAGCATATATATAAAACAAATGTAAAATAAATCTTAAAATAAATAAAATTTTATATCATAATATTTATAACTTACATTACTTTTTAAGGTGCGTATTAACACATCGTAATTTATATCTTTATAATAGGTCTGATGATGGTCTTTGTAGACCAAAACTGTAGTCACCATTTCATAAAAAAATTTATTATTAATTTATATTGGGAATATTTAGTTTAATTTTTAGTTATGACAACTTACCTCTATTAGATAAAATGGATAATTTTATATATTTAACAAGTTATTTTACGAACTGTTTTACAATTATTTTGTCTCCAAATAAATTTAGTCTCAGTTTTATCTGTTTTTTAATTACTGATTTCAATACAGGAACCACATTTATACTTCATAATAATTATCAACAATTTGCTCAGTTTCTCTTTTTCTTCGGTATATTAGGATATAAATAAATAAAGAAGCGTTTATTTTTCACTTAATACACTGAAGAAAAAGAGAAACGAATATTAGAGAGATATGAACCCTACAAAATAATTTGCTCTACGTGTTGAATGGCCAACGATTCAAATTATGTACTCTCGTGACGTAATCGCGGGCTTGATACTTATTGGTTAGTCGGAGTAGGCAACCGTATAGTCTAAGAACCGTGGGCTCAATGAACCAGATGTTGAGGTTGTAATTTCCTGTCTCGTGATTAAAATACTTTCGAAATTGGGTTTTTATGGTTTTATTCAACTTTTTGTTAACATATGTCAAAATTGACATCTCTATTTATATTAAAAGAAAATTAATTTCATTACAACAGAATGGGGATAAGATCACGATACAAAATATTGTAATCAAAGGTCTAACAAAATTTATTGTGAAATGAAAGCCCACAATTCGGATGCTAACGTTTATCGCCAGCGCTGCCAATCGAAGAAACCAAAACTCACTACCACTGTCGAATATTCCGATTGGCTCGTAAATAGTCTAGTAATGACACTAAAGTCTAGCAAAATAAAAATGAAATGAGTCATCTGCGTGATCGAATGCTAGACTTCAACAGTAAAAACGGATGATTTATTGGTGTGTTTGTGCCTCTAGGGCGTGTTTAGCACGTGATTCCGGTACTTTTACTACCTTCTGTGCGTGACTTGGAATGACTCATTTCTTTTTTAATTTGCTATATTAGATAAAGATTTTTTTCATTGGTTGGAAATAATTAAATGATGAAACCAAAACACACTGACTGCGTAATTATTCACATTAACCAACTGAAAATGGATGTATAATATAAATATTGTTAAATAGTCAAAGAAAAAAGAATTACATCTTTATATTCGAGAAGATGAACCTATTTTTTAACTTAGATTATTATGCGATAAATAGACTTTGTGAGATAGGTTTCAACAAAAATATTAAGTTAAATTACATTAAAAACCATATTAAAACTTGTTGCATCTTATGTAGCGTAAACCACCCAGTGATTGGCCTTCCATTCTATTAAGTAGATTTAAAAGCCCATTTTATTTCACCAACCCACATAATATAAACTGCACCTTACGCTTTTGATAGGTAATGGATCCAAATTGTATGAAAATATGTTACTTTTACTTATTTGTTAGTAAATTGTGGAAAATTAATTAATCAGTTCTGTGGATACCACAAGCTAGTCATTGGCCACAGAATGCAAGCAAGCAAGGAAAAATAAATTGGTGTTGTTTTTCATTTAGAATAAACTTTATTTCACTAAAATACAAAAATAAGGTATGGGTAGGTAGGTTTGTATATAATATATTAGGTACATCCAAATAAAACGCAACTTAACAAAATTTTCAAAAATACCTGCGTAGTTTAGAAACAAAGCTCTTTTCCTTCATAATATTTGAACGTAGGTACATATCTACCTACATTTTTGACTCTTTAAATAAGTTTGACAGGTAAATTTAGTTTAACCCTTTGACTCCTAGTAGTCGAAGCTTTGGGACACACTTCAAATAATTTTTCTACTCTCGCCTAGTGATCTTAGCGTCAAGACACAGTCAATACGTGGATACTCTGTATCCCCTCCAACGGCTCCCGCTAAAAATTATATCTACGAGGATATTGGCGATAGTTTTAGTTGCATGTTAGCAGCGTTGGAGCACGGTACTGCCGCTGTTGTAATTTTTTTATTATAATACGAGTTTTTTAGCGATTTCTAATAAAATGGCAGGTAAGTTCGTGTAGATACAAGTTGTATATATAGCATATTTTTATGATAAATGTTATTTGATGAATTTCGGGCATTTTACACTTAGTAATTGAGGTGGTCGATCTTCTGGGACACAAGGCACTGATGGGTTTTTTGTTTACAGGCAGAAAGAAATATTCTATTGCTGATTTGGAAGCTATGAGTCAGGAAGCATTACTAACTCTTGTTGAAGACATTCCATCTGATGCAGACTCATAACTTGATGACTGCTCCGATGACGATACCGAAACATATTTTTTAAATCTGGAGCCTCTGCCACTTATCTCTGAAGAAATAAATCAAATTGAGGACGTGCCAGAGGTAAATGAAATTGAGGACGTGCCAGAGGTAAATCAAATTCAGGACGAGGACGTGCCGGAGATAAATCAAACTGACGAAGACAGTGACGATGACATGCCGTTGGATATGCGTATAAAAAAATATTTTCTTCTCAATACAATTTGGACCAGAGACTCCGAAAACTGCATTCAACATAAAAAAAGTTTCAATGAACCGGTCGGTCCCAATCTACCGGACAATATAGATTTTCCGACAGATGTTTTTCTCCAACTTTTTACAAAAGAACTTATTGAATATATTGTCTTTCAAACTAATTTATATGCGGTGCAACATTGTGGTGGTGACGAAAATCGCATTGTACATACACAGACTAATGCGGAAGAAATGCGAGTATTTTTAGCAATACATTTACTAATGGGAATAAAGCATCTCCCGAGTTTGAGAGACTACTGGTCTTCCAGGGCAGATCTTCGAGATGTTTATATTAGTTCCTGTATGCCAAGGGACCGATTTGAGTGGTTGCTATCAAACTTACATTTGAACGATAATGCTCTTCAACCTAAAAGAAATGAAGCCAACTATGACAAGTTATATAAAGTTAGACCTTTATTGAATCATTTATCAGAAAGGTTTGCTGCATGTTATAATCCCGCAGAAAACCAAGCAATCGATGAGTCTATGATAAAATTCAAAGGGCGTAGTTCTTTGCGGCAATATTTACCGATGAAGCCAATAAAAAGAGGATATAAGGTTTGGATAAGAGCGGACTCTGGTTTTGTATGTCAGTTTGACATATACACAGGAAAAGCTGCCGATACTACTGAAAAAAATTTAGGAGCCCGAGTTATCAAAGAGCTTACTCGTCCATTGGTCGGAAAAGGCCATAAAGTTTATTTCGACAATTTCTTCAATTCTGTGGAACTAACGAAAAGCTTGCGGGAAGATATCATTTATGCATGCGAAACAGCAAGGAAGGGAAGAAAGAATACACCAATAGATATAAAAGAGGATAATCAATTAGCAAGAGGGGAGTCAGATTGGCAAGTTAGCAAAGACGGCACTGTTTTTATAAAATGGAAAGATCGAAAAGGTGTTTTGTTTCTAAGTAATCATCATAACCCCGAAGATATTGACACAGTTTCTAGAAAGAAGAAAGATGAAACTTCAGAAGAAATTACTTGTCCAAAACTAGTCAAGGACTACAATGCCAATATGGGTTTTGTTGACAAAATGGATATGCTGAAGTCGATTTATGAAGTGGACAGAAAATCGAAGAAATGGTGGCACCGGATCTTTTGGTATTTTTTAGATGTCTCACTGGTGAATGCTTTTATTATTTTCAAAAGTAGAGCAGCTGGAAAATCGCTTACGCTGAAAAGGTTTAGGTTGGCAGTTGCAAACGGTCTCATTTGTGCCGAACCCGCCGTACCTAGAAAAGTACTGAAATAAATCACTTCAAACGTACGGTGCCGTTAGAAGTTCGCTTTGATAAATGTGCACATATGCCAATTCACATGAAGCCACGAAGATGTGCCTTTTGCAGTAGCCGAAAAGAACCTCACAAGTCTTCCTTGAGCTGTAAAACATGTGATGTAGGTTTGTGTCTTAACGACAAGAAAAATTGTTTCTCTTAAATATTTTAGTAACTTATGCCTAGTGTCCCAACACCTAAGACATGGTCTATTTTTTTTGTGGTTTGAGAAAAAAAATTAAAATGCATACCATTAGTTTTAAAAATAATACTTTTATATAAAATTACCAAAAAACTATTTAAAAGTAAAAAAAAATAATTCCGGCGTCAAAGGGTTAATTCGATTTGTGCAGGTTTAACCGTTCAATGCATGAGCCATGGTAAACACGCCTGCATAAATTACATTTTACTTCTAAGTTTTGATTACTCTAATTTCTAGTGCAAGAGAAACATAACCCGCCGAATAATCTCTTGATTGTGAAACTAAAAGCAGATTTGACTCCTGAATTATTGTTCTCGCAGAAGAGCCATTTCTTCAACTTTTCAATATTTTTTTTCTCCGCGTCTAGCTCATTTTGGTGTGCTTCCTTTTCATAATTGCCCATAATCTTTTCAGATGACCTGTCAGCTTCTGATAAAATCTCACTTTTTTTTCATAATGTTCGTGTAGTCTGGGAAGTTATTTTGATTTTCTTTTTCACAATGTGCAGAATTTTCCTCAGACATTTGTTCATCCACCTCTGCTAGGATCCTCATCTGATCTTCTACTCTGTTATTTTCTTCACAGACGTTTGACACATCGTTTTGATTATCATATATCACGCAGTCTGTCTAAATTGTTCTGAATAATTTCCGCTTCAACTTTTTCTTTTCTTATTTTCTCAGTACTGTTTTGTTCCAGCGTTTTTTCACATATGTATCTAGAGACCTCTGTCTGTATTTTAAGTGAGTAGACATTAGAAGTTGCCTTCTTTTTGATATTCTTGGTCTTTTTAGTATGTTCAGCCTTCTTTTTCTCATTTTGTTTTTCAAGTCTCAACATTTTTCTCTCTTCCTTTTCAAGCAGTTTCCCCATTTTTTTGTTTCCTCTTCTTCTGGTTTTCTCTTAAGCCATTGGGTAGACGTAATCGCAAAAGACATTTTTTCACTTGCTCTTTTACCTTTTCTAATAGGTGTTTTAGCTTACCATAAATGTTTTGTCTAGAGAAATTGAACAATATTGATCTGTTTCGTTTGCTTCTACAACTATTTCAGAATAGTTTTTTAAACTTTCTTGATTTTCTGCTCTCGACATCGTGACTTGTGTATCGGTTTGACTTATTGGAGGGTCTAGAGTATCAGGCTGATTTACAGTAGTTTCATCTGTCAGAAACAGAATGGGAATATCATTTATATTAATCAAATTCCAGTTACTTTGACGTTAGTTGAAACTTCTTTTAACTCTTCAATTATAACATTTTCTGTTAACGGTTGAGTCGATTTCGAATATTAAATAACCTCATTATGTTCCTTTTTTAGTGGGGAAAAATATTTCCACAGCTTATAAAGAAGACATTGCTCGTTTGGATCATTCTCATACTCCTGTTCACGCAAGGTAAATTCATCCATTAACTCAGATCCAACAATATTTGTGAAATCTTTGTAGCTCAAATATGTACTATCACGGTTTTTACTAGTTGAATGAGGCGCTTTATTTTGACCACCGAGAGATTTAGAAAAATCTAATGCGTCTGGATTCCAAGGGTGAAGTCCAGAAGCTCGAAATCCGTTTTTAATTGTTTCAATTTTAGCCAGTTCGAGAACAGGAGCGAAATGCTCCTTAGTCAAAGTTTCCAGCGGATGAGTTTTTCTCCACTCGATAACTGCTGTTTTCCACCCATTTTTTACCGGCTTGAATGCTGCAACATCCGCGGGCTGCATGATTCGCGTAGCATTGGGGTATAGACAAACTACAATTATCTGAAGCTTTACACATAAAGAACTAAGTTTGTATGAGAGATGTGTACAGTGACCGTCTAGGAAGAGAATTACAGGGAAAATCGTACCTATATTCTTTAAATAAGGATGTAAGACATTTTCTATATAGTCACTCATTACGTCAATTTTCATCCAGCCTGTATCTGAAAGACCGATTCCTGGAGGCACGAACTTTGCGATATTTGTGGGATGCCTTTTATATGGATATACGATCATTGGTGGCGTTACCTGACCAGAAGCCGTAAAAATTAACATTACTGTTAATGTGGCCTTGGAAGAAGCATGCTCCACCTCATAAACATTTCGTGCTCCTCTTGGAGTGAGTACTTTGTTGTTCTTAGGACATAGATGGAAACACGTTTCATCCGCGTTCATTACTCTAGTTGGATCGTCCAAAATTTCTGTAAATCCTTTTGATGTTAAGTAATCTTCTATTTCCGCAAACCATTTTTTAATATTTGACTCTGAAACATTTGCACTTGCTGATGTCACAGCTGCTGACGTACGTTCCGTAACTTCTGGATTCCTTCGAAGAAAAGCTCGATACCATGTTTCGCCAGGGCGATTGTTAACAAATGGGTTTTCTCTTGGCCTTAGGTCCAGAAATTCCTGGACATCTTCTTTACGTCGAGGAAATCCACATTTGTGATTTTCAAAGATCCAGTTCACCAAAATTTGCTCCTCATCATTGGAGAGAATTGAGTTAGGGCCAAAAATTGGTTTCACATAATTTTGACTTTTTCTGAACTGCAAAGTAGATCTTGGAATTTTGTATTCTCTTGAAACCACTCTTAAGGGTTTTCCATTTTTAATTTCTCCAAGAGCTTTTTGTATATCATTTTCTGTGTATTTCTTATAATATTTTTCACCCTGAACAATTTTTGGCATTGTCTCCAACTAAAAATACGTAAGTTTTAGTGATTGTCCTGTAATAAAATCTAGTTATTGGCCCCGATCAGTCACTAAATCCGAGGCACTTGTTTACCAGTTTTTTTAACAAATAGCATTATCCAACATTAGGCGATAGTACGCAAACTATAAAATTAATTTAGTCCGATCAGTTAAAATATTCAGAGATTGGCCATGCGGCCAATCACTAAATAAAACGTTCAACATACTGTTCAGTAATTGGGCTCCAGATTTTATGGAGAATTTTAGGTTATGATGGAAAATTATATCAGAATTTTATCAAATATATTATTAGAAAGGTACCAAATTCATTTCCCCAATAATAAACTTGTAAATATAAAAAAATAACTTACTAGTGGCAACAGACTCTTGTCGGAACACACAATATTTCCAGAAAACACAGCTTGCGGATACTACCTCTCAACCGCGTATACCTATTTGTGAAACTGCCGGGAGAATTCTTAGACCGTTTGTCACCACCAGTGTTGCCCGATTGTGCGTATTGTCACCGATACGAGATAAATATCGACAAATTCCTAATAATTTGTATTTTAGTGGAACGGCCAATAACTGGAAGCTAAATAGGAAAAGGCCAATTACTGGGTGTTTTACCCTACAACAATGAACTATTTCTCATAAATCTTCTATGTCGAAACTCTTATCCAGAAATATGTGTATTCATCGTAGTGATTGTGGTGTTCTTATTGTAAAATCTAATTTTTCAATATTTATGCATTCTTTAAGGTAATCATGGCTAAATCTGTTTTAATTTTAGCCGTGGCCGTGGCTTGTGGTTGCAGTTTATATATTCATAAAAATAACAAACCTTTTTATAAATTTCAACTACCAAAGTGTCAAGGCTTACCCGAGGAAATCGAAGCTTGGAAAAAAGTGTTTGATGTTAAAGCCGATATTTCAGACCAAATAGTTGATGAATTGATCAAAGACCTCTCTGCCTTGCCATTTCAATCACTAGCTAACAGGTAAGTTGCATGAATTAGTCAAAATTGAATTTAGCTTGTCTAAAGATCTAATTTCATGGTAGAATCTTGGAGCATGTCAATATAGTACTGTTGCACTTTAATTGATGCCGTAGAAACGCTTTTTCCATCACGTGACTGATATGACATCAACCATATGCATCTTAATCGAACCAATACGACAAACGCTTGTATTGAGTTTCGCTTTTTTTCTGTTATTAGAAGAAGATAGTACCAAGATAGTATGTGTTAAATAGTATCGTCAACTAAGTCACGTGATGGAAAAGCTTCACCGTTTCTACTGTATGTAGCTACTACTTTTTTAAAAATGAACCTAAATATTCCTAAATAATACCACAATATAACGGAAAAATAAGGAGGGAGTCTCACTTTAGCGTGTCCATGTTGTTCAGCAATACTGTCTAGGGCGTATAATTTCTTAAATTTCTTTGTCGGCAAAACTTCTATCAGTTGTTTTGTATAAGAATCTTCAAAGTACCAATTATTATCCATAAAAAAAATTTGTAGTTCGGTCTTCTTGTAGTGTACGAATTTAAATTAACAATCAAATTCTTCCTGGAATCTTTACTTTAACTTCTTCCTGTATAACATAATTTATATATCCTGCACACATCATACACAGAAATATCATTCTTCTCAAATATTCAATATTTCTTTAAACACGCAATAATCCGTTTTAACGTTATTTTCACGTAAGAAACACAAATAAGTATTACCTTCCAATTTTTTCCACTTAACATTTCAAAGCAACCGACATCAGTTTAAACCTTATCTCTTCATAAAAAATATAGTCGAAACGCCCTTATCTGTAACGAACAACACTTTTTTCATGCATAAAAACCGACCCCATCGTATATCTTTCACTCACTGTATCTGACCGTTACATTTTAAACTCTCGCCTCCCATTGGTCGATGTTTCCTGATATGTCACATGACTTCCCACGTCGCTCCCATAAATATGAATAAGACCCAATTTTTCATCACTTGCCAGTCACCCTTCATACAAACTTTGAAGTCATCCTTCATACAAAATGTTAATCTAGTTACGAGAAAATGCCGGAATTTTGTACCGGTATCTTATGATACATCCTATCATTAATCACCTAAAGTGAATAAATCAATACATCTTACCGTAAGCAGTTCGTGATATTCTTAGTTGTGCCGCAAAATAAACAAAATGTAAAGTAATGCAAATATACGTAAGGTGCAAGTGATCAGCGAATTTTATTTAATAAAATATGTGACTCCTATAAATTTAAAAGTAATTATTACCGTGAATCACGGTTGGTCCTTCGTAGCCCTGTAGAAAGTGTACTTATAGTTTAGTAAAAGATGGGAAAGATAATAAGTTATTTAAAACTTATATTCCCAATTCTCCTAAAATGAGTTATAAGGTAGTGATAATTGTCTGATTTTACGTTTAAGATGTTTTTAAATATAAATAGGTTATAGGAATGCATTTTGTTCTATACATTAACGCTAAGTATCTTAAGTAGGATGGCGCTCCATAATTGCGGGTTAAAAATAATCGTTAAGACAGTCGATAAATATATTTAATAATTATTAAATACATTTTAACGATTACTAGTTGAATTTATAACATTAAATGAATATATCGTCAAATAAGCATTTTAAATTATAATATTGACTGGATTATGACGGTATTTAAGTCAAACGATAAGCCGAAACCTCCAAGTTCACACTATATGTCTTGCGTCGACTATACTACATATTTGTGATGATCTAAATGGGAAAATATATCCTGGATATACCCATAGGGCTAATAATATATAAGCTTCAATATTTCTATTATCTTAACTTCTTTTTTTGTATTCATATAAATTAAGTCAGTCAAAGGTAGGTGACTTTTTGTTCTAGTCAAAATAATTATTAATCATCAGGTACGCATTAAGATGGTTTGTAAGAAACAACGAACAAGATGGAATATGCCAGAAGATATTACGAGCTACAGCGAATCCATAACACAATCCTTGCGTCAAAATAAATCATTAGACATAGTTATCTTGAACGATACAATCACTGAAACATTAATAAAAGCACAACAAGTACTCTGCAAAATACCTAAACCTAGAGAAGAAAAACTGAAACTTAGCAAAAGCTCGACACACCTAATTAAACAAAGAAAAACCAGGCAAGGACAACAGAACGGAGATCTAAAGGAAATAAGGGAAGTAAGCGAAACAATTTCAAAGGAAATACGCAAAGATTTAAGAAAATACAACACAAAGAAAACCAAACAAGTGATCGAAGAGAATAGTGAAAGTACTCAGAAAAAACTTGGAATTGGATAAAAAGGAAATCTTTAAACTTAAAGATAAAAATGGAAATGAAACAACAAATAGAAAAAGACTGATAGAAATCGTCGAAGACTTCTATGAAGAACTATATAGAAGTGAAATTATAAAAACAGAGACCACAGAGAATAAGTTCAAAGTCAAAATCCAAAACCAAGGCTCAGAAGAGGTGTCGGACATAACAATGGAAGAAACTAGGGATTCCCTTAGAGAAATGAAAAATAACAAAGCACCAGGAGAGGACCAGGTTGTGGTGGAAGCTATAAAAGCTGACGGGGAGGAACTATTGAAAGTCATAGTCTCACTCTTTAACTTATGTTTACTGAACGGTGTAATTCCATCGATGCAGTCACAATTCTAATCCTTAAAAAGGAAGATATTACTAATTCAGAAAACTTTAGACCTATTAGCTTACTCTCACACCTCTACAAGTGGATTACTAAGTTAATATCTTAACGCTTAGAACGGAAGTTAGACTTTTATCGGCCTCGAGAACAGAGAGGCTTTAGAAGCGGTTATAGGACAATCGACCACTCACAAACAATCAAAACCTTAATAGAAAAATCGATAGAGCATAATAATCCGCTTGTTTTGATACTTATCGACTTTAAAATGGACTTTGATACAGTAGAGCTCCCAGCAATTTTGTCAGCACTGCAACAGTGTAGAATAGACTATAGATACGCAAAATTAATAGAACATATATATTCTCACGCAACCGCTTATATCAAAATCCATGAACTAACGAGGAAATACTGAATAGGACGTAGAATTAGGTAAGGACACTATCTCCTAAACTATTCACGGTAGTACTAGAATAACGCTTTCAAGAAACTCAATTGGGAAGGAAAGGGCATAAACATTGATGGCGAATATTGAAACCATTTGCGATTCGCCTCCAACATTGTAATAATTGCTGATCATTTGGCAGATGCCAAAAAGATGATCGCCTGCTTAAACCAAGTAATGAAGGACGTTGGCCAGAAATCAATCTAGAAAAAACCAAATTTATGACAAATCTCGTAACCAACAGCAATATAGACATTGACGGAAGAGGAATAAACCAAGTATACGCAACAATAAAGTACAAAACATGAGTCAAGGACATTATTCAAATTATGACCCAACGTAAATGGAAATGGGCACGACATATGGTCCGAATGCAGGGCCCTGTAAGGGCTACTGGCGCCTGTGTGCAAAAAAGGAAAGTAATTCCAGGGGTCTGTTGTTCTTGCCTCTATGCCATGCGAAGTGGGAAACAGGCTTTAATTGTTTACCACTATCGGAAAAATTAAACTACCGGTGCTTGATGAAATTATAAACTTTATTTCGACTTCGAAATAATTTGGAAAGGAGAAATAAAACGAACCAAGGAGCTATAGATTTAAATTTAAAATAACTAAATGTTGATTATAATCCTTCGGTATCTACACTACCTAGTCAGGTTATTACTCAGACCCAAAGCATTATACCAAACAATAAATATTTTACAATCACAAAAGCTAATGTGCAAAGCTTTACTAGTTTATACGGTTGCAGGTGAAAATCAACGGAAATTAACTAGCAGTAAGATGAAAATTATACAGAGAAAGGGTTATTAAGGCGCTAGCGATATTTTACGGGAGCGTTTCTTAGCATTTGTGTACGGCTTAAAATAAGACAGCGGTAACTAATAAATTACCCTCGGTTACCGATACTATACTTAATGAGTTCTCGAGAAAACGGAATTTGTATCAATCAGCCTGGAAACCTCCCGAATTTTGTACCTGCTATGGCAGCGTACGGGTACGGGATTATTCCAGGTTATCACGGTTGACGTATCCTAATTTTTGTACGGATGTTACCCCGGCCGTTGGTGCCAAATCAATCACTTAAAGAACAGTTAGCCGGCAGAATCCGAAAACCTCTCCTTGGAGATCCTGCTATGGTAGCGAACGCTCGCGAGATTATTTCGTTTCACGCCTTGGAAAGTAGGTGCACCTACTGTGGCAGCGTACACGGACGAGGCTCCTCCAAGTTGCCTATTATCAAATAGTCTAGTTTTATAGTCACGCTACCAAGGCCTATGGTACTAGATTAACCGATTCCCGAAATCCTTTAAAAATCTCCCAAGAATCTACCTGCTATGGCAGCGACGATGCTTGGAAGTTTCCCAACTATATTTCTTTTCCCTAATTTTCTATACCAGAATCGGGATTCCCGAAATACTTTGAAAATCCCTCAAGAATCTACCTGCTATGGCAGCGATGATGCTTGGAAGTTTCCCAACTATATTTCTTTCCCCTAATAAAACCAACAGTTCAAATTTTACTTTGGAATTGTACACAAATACACGGAAAATCACTCAAATCAAACAAGCAATAAGCAAAAATAAATTCTATTAGTATAACTACAAAAGGCGCTAGGAGCAAATGAATTTATCACAGAAAGAATGATTTACAAAATAATTTTTAAATTCGCTTACCTCGTTGGCGTAAATCAGTCACAATTTCGGTGACAGCGGAAGACCGAAACGGCGGAAAGCACGGCAGATAGTCAGAGAGCTATTCAGTACCGTTTCCTGGTTTTATCCATTTTTCTCTCGACCCCACTCAGGAGGTCCCCTACTTAACAATCTTAAAAACAGCGCGGACTGATTTGCGCGAACGGTACAGTAAGTAATACATATACAATATACCAGGTGTATCAAAAGTAATACACATATTCTGAAATTATTAATTAATAAATAAATTTACAGCTTTCTATGAGAGGGGTGTGTAAAAAAATTAATAAATGAAAGTGAAGCTTGCATTTATTACATTTTTTTTAACCTAATAATACTAATAAAATAAGAAACTAAAATATATACTGTGTGATGTCGGGAACGAAAAATAGTAACATCGTTACAGTTTTCACCGCATTTTTTGTATTTATATTCTTATTTCCGCTTTCTATTTATCAAAGGCGTTCTGAGCCCGCAGTCCCTTTGATGAATGCCGCCTCTGAGAGTTGTGAACAAGCGACTTTCGGGTCTACTTTCAAAATATAAAGTCGAAATTGTGTACACCGCATTTTTTGTATTTCTATTTCTATTTCGGCTTTTTATTTATCAAAGGCGCCGACTCGAGTATTTTTGAGAATTCGAGATCGAGGTTAGGACTCTAAAGGAGGAAATGCATTAGGCGATCGCGGTCCCGTCGCATCGCGACCTGAGCTGGTCTCGACCCCGCTGAGTGGAAGATATTTCCCATGTTTTATAATGCATGCATTTGCACTCGGCGTTCTAGGGCTACGCTCATTCGCGACGCGATCCTTTCAAAAGAATCTCGGAGACCGCAACGCGTACCACGCTATTTCTATGAATCGTTTATAATCGAAATAAATCGGCAATATTCCTTTTGTTGTTGTTCTGTGCGATAGTTCTCAAGTAGTGCAATATGGATGATGAAAAGTTGATTATATATACAAAGAAGAGAAATTGCTGGCTATAAATCAGTGTTCAAATGAAACAAACAGGTAAGCTGTATTTAATATTTATTACTTTTGCAAGAGTTGATATGATATTTAAAACTTTGAGGTGAAATGGCTAATTTTTGCAACAACTACTTTATTAACATAGGACTGAATATGGCCGAAAAAATAAAACAACCGGGGCAGGCATCATTATGAATTATCCAAATCTAATAAATTCCATGGCTTTAAAGCCTGTCACTAACACAGAAATTATTATGCATATTAATAGTTTCAAGAATAATAGTGTTCCAGGTATATATGGTATTCCATCACGGATAATAAAGAAATATCACAAATACCTGTTAGACCCTTTGGTTCGTATTATAAATAACATTTTTTTAACCGGTCAGGTCCCAATGTCTTTCAAAATATCTACTGTTACACCTATTTTCAAAAAAGATAGCAAAACTGATATTGCCAATTACCGACCCATAAGTGTTATTTCTAACTTTGCAAATTTTTTTGAAAAAAGTATAAAAAGTCGATTATTTGATTATCTAACCTTCAATAATATATTAAATAACAATCAGTTTGGTTTCATGAAAGGGGTAAGTACAGCTGATGCTATGTACGAACTAATCAATAATGTAAAAAATGGACTTGACCATAATGAAAAAGTGATTGCAGTTTTTCTGGACCTTGCAAGGGCGTTCGACACAGTACCTCATCGGAAGCTCATTGATGTCTTTGAGCACTATGGTATCAGAGGTGTTGTGCTGGATGCTTTTGAAAATTACCTGGGACAAAGAAATCAAATGGTGAAAATCAGAAAAGAGTATAGTGACCCTTTGAACATTAAAATTGGAATACCACAGGGTACAGTCCTTGGTCCATTACTTTTTATTATATATATTAACTCCCTACTGAAATTGGAAATAAGTGGCGTCTCCATTTCGTATGCAGATGATACAGTCTTACTGTTTAAAGCAAGGAACTGGCAAACTGTTGCAGATACAGTTATTGGGGGCTTCAAAAAGGTCAGATATTGGCTTGAGTGTGGCAAATTAACTTTAAACACTGATAAAACATTCTACTTAGCATTTTCACTGAATGATGCAAACAGACCAAATTTTATTTGTATCAAAATGAATGACTCTGATATTATTTGGGAAACTAACACCATAAAATACCTGGGCATTAAAATTGACAAAAATTTGAAGTGGACCGAACATATTCAAGATTAAAACGAATAAAATTATGCGTTTGATACATAAATTTTATATAATTTGCAGAATTTTACCTCAAAAACTGCTTCTGCAAGTTTATAAGTCTTTAGTGGAGTCACTCTTGAGATATGGTAACATTGTTTGGGGAGGGCTATATAACAATGCACTAAAACAATTAAATGTCATACAGAATTATATTCTGCGTATAATCTTCTTTAAAGATAGGCTCTATTCAACCAGTCTATTATATAATGAAAATATCTTGAAGGTTCGATGTTTATATTACGTAAGTAACTGTATATTTTATTTTAAATTAAAAACAAAAAATTTCTTTAATCATCAATACCAAACAAGACATAATACAAGTGATCTGATCTTCGTACCATTTATAAGATATGATGCTAACCAAAGGTTTGCTACCGTTGTACCAATCCTGGTTTCCTTCTTGATGGTAACTGGGTAATCATTCACGTTTATCACACGTACTGGGATCTCTTTCCCCGACGTAACCAATTAGTACTCCTTTGCCAACTTCTTCGTTGTGGTTCCTTGAGTCCATCATTACCGGTGTACATTCCTCCATGATTCCCTGTAGCCGTGCTACTATCATGGTGCAGGTAGAACGGTATCTTCCTGTACAGCTGCCAACACCGCGCTGCCTTCATATGGATAAAGGAATACCTCCTCGGAACCCACTTTAATGGTTATGTTTCTAAAGTCTAATTGGAAAACATGTACATTCATTACGCTCATTCCCAGAATCACGTCTACTTCAATGTCAGCTACGATTACCGTATGCGTGAACTTTTCTGCGCCAATTCCCAATTGGATTTGTGTCTCACCGTAAACGTTGGCACTCTCACCTGTGGCGGTCCGCAGTCGCAGTCTCGTTGGTAAAAGCTTCTTCTTGGAGTTTATTAGTTCTGATCGTATAATGGTTCTACTTGCTCCAGTGTCTAGTAGCAGAGTATATCTCTTGCCATTCACTTCGCCATCTACATATACACTGTCGCTGCGACATCTGAGCCAAGATATCAGTATGAGAGGGTATTTGGAACGATCATGGGTCGGTGCTGCCCCCTCGTAGCCGACCCGTTCTAGTTTTCCTGTGACTGGGGCTCTTGGTTTGTAGATGTCTTGGGGCGCTTACACGAACTACGTACATTCCCTAGCTCGTCACAATTCCAGCATCTGATTTTTCTCGGCTTCTTGTCCATCATACTTTTTATTAAGCTGGCGAACTGGTCAAATCTGTCTTCGTCACCTTCTTCTTGGATGGTCCTAATTTTGTTATATCCTGAAGCCTTCGTTGCTGCTTCATATTCAAGAGCAGCTGTCAATGCGTCGACTAATGTTTTCGGATGGTCTAAAAGAAGCGTCCTCTGCATATCGGGGTCACGTAAGCCATCAATAAAGGCCTGGATGCCCAGACATTCCATCATGTTCTCTGGTGCTGACGGATAAGCAAATCGAACTAGTCGGGCAACGTCCACTTCATACTCTTGAAGGGATTCATCGCGTTTCTGCCTTCGGTTCTTTAGCTGGGATTGGTACAAATGTTCTAGATGTTCATGATCATATGGCATGTCCAACCTCTTCTTCAGCTGCTCAAAGTCATCCGTTTCTTCCAAAGGTATCGTCTGAAGTACATCTAAGGCATCTCCCCGAAGCGCTATAGTTAGGTTCACTGCTTTCTCCTCATCGGACCAATTATTTACTCTAGCGGCTGCTTCAAACTGTTTCACATAATTGGTCCACGACATTTTTCCATCGAACGTTGGGGCCTTGACTCGGGTAAAACTGCCAATGTCTTCTAACTTAGGGTGTGTTTCTGTCTTGCAAGGTTTCGTTTGTTCGGTCTTCTTTTCTTCCGCTGGCGTGCCTTGAGTTCTTATATCTGTCATCTTTTTTTCTAACTCCTTGATTTTCTCGTCCATCGTTGTCTTCAGATTCTCAATCTTCTCGTCCATCGTTGTAATCTTATTTTCAATCTTCTCGTCCATCGTTGTAATCTTATTTTCGATTTTCTCGTCCATCGTTGACATTTTATTCTCGATTTTCTCGTCCATCGTTGACATCTTATTCTCGATTTCAAATTTTAGAGACGAAATTTCATTTTCAACGTCAGCGGCAATGTCGTTTTTCATTAATAAGATATCGGCAGAAATATCGTTTTTCACATTCGTTGAAATTTTCTCTTCCATGGCAGAAATCTTCTCGTCCATGTTGGCAGAAATATTAGCAGAAATGTCGTTCTTCATAGCAGAAATCTTCTCGTCCATTTTCTCTTTCATGGCAGAAATCTTCTCGTCCATATTAGCAGAAATTGACGAGATTAAGATGGAAGGCTCGTCATTAAATAAAACTGTTTCTGGATCAAAGCTGTCATTTTCCAGTGCCACTTTAAGTCTTTCTACTAATACACTTTTCTTACCGGACGATTCCAACTCACGATCTTCCAATTCTGCTCTTAGCTCAGTCACTTTCAAATCACATAGTCTCTTAGCCATTTTTACGTAGCAATTTATTTACATAATCCCACTTCTGATACCAATGTAATGTTTTTCTAATTTATTTAAACAGTAAATGGGTGGGATAAACTTTAAACACACGGTATGGCTACTTACGAATTTATTTAAATTTATTTAAACACTAAACTACTCACTAACACTTAATTTATATACACTTAACTATTCACTTAAATTTAATTTATATACACACAACCTTAATTATTAATTTATATCAACACTTTACTGTTCGCTATTTCGGTGTATTCTTGTTTATTCGTCGAGATCACTTTATCAACTAAACTAACTCTCCCTGGTTGGTCCTTTATATATTACTGCCTTTTTTACTAGATAATTCTAGATTGCGGCTTACACAAAAAAAAACAATTGGCTTCCTGGCATTTTGTAGATAAGACTGGTAACAAAAACAATATCTAGATAAGATAGTCACAATCGTAAACAGTTCTAAGAAATCCCTGCGCATCCGCCATAATTTTAATTTTCATACATGGCATAGACAGAGTCGGATTCAGGGACTATACCAGTGTGCTGTTTCGTAACAGTATAAATGCATATACAAAATATAACTTAACTAGCACATCACTGTTCTTATGTACAATTCGGTGGATTTCGGTTATCACAATATGGATTCCTTATAGTTTATAATACAGTTCTGTGTCTTGAAGGAAACCAATAACCCTGGAATGCTGTATGGGAAGATTAAGCATTTCCTGAAGGTTACCACTAAGTTGGTGTTTCAATCGTTTATCCAGGTATTAACAACATTCTATTAGAACGTGTTTAACTGTAAGAGGACTGGAGCAAAACTGACACAGTGGAGCATCTTCAGAGGCCATATGGTGTCCATGTGTGAGGCGCGTGTGTCCGGTACGAAGCGTTCTTATGAGAACTTTTTCTTTTCTTTTTAGATTTACAATAGATATGAAGTTGATTCTTGGTTCTATAAATCTAAACTTCGAACGGGATTGGCCCCAATGTCCTTGCCAAAATATACGCATTCTACTCTTAAAAAGAACCTTCAAACCTGTATGGAGCTGAATTTTTTCGTGTTGTAAATTGGGCGATGCTGAAGCTTGTTTTGCTGTTTTGTCAGCTATTTCGTTACATGAGATACCAATTACATATGAAGAAAGGCCTGAGACCATATAAATATAATGATGACTCTATGTAAATAATAAATATTATAAAAACCTCACATTCTGTTAAAGATTAATCACTGATTAAACGTTATTCAATAAAGATTCAATATCGCTCTAATTATAATTATGAAATGTGTTTTAAAAAACCGAATTAGTAGTTTTTTATCTAATTGGCGCAGTCAGTAGAATACACGCGGGTTTCGAAAAAGTGAAAAGCATTCTCACATTGTGCCTGAAGTGAAATTTGGGACCTTGGAGTTTCTACACCTTAAGTGCGTATAACCAAATTCATAAACTTATGGACTTCGTGCAGCAAGAACAGGAAATCACGAAAAGGATCAGAAGAGCAGAGCGATCGAGTTGACGAACAATCTGTAAGTGCCTTTTCATTTTCACCTTACCAACCCACCATTTATAAATATTTTGGCAAAGATAATTAAGTTCTATTCATTATACGAATTGTAAATATAGAAATAAATAAGGAAAGTAATCTTAACAATCAAGTTGCAAATAATTTAGAAATAATAAATTCAAATTTAAATATTAGACAAAATATGTCAGAAATGAACTGGGATCGCTTAAAATCTAGAATTGATAACATTGAACCTTATGACGGTAGCTGTAACACTCCATATAAATTTTTGATAAGATACGAAGACCTACCCAGATAGCACCAGATATCCATGGGATGTTCTGACAATCTTCGATTTGGAAGATATATATCCAAAGATTATAGGGTTATTCTGGGGATATCTAGAATATCTGTGGGTACACCTAAATCGAATATTCAATGTAAGTCCAGTTGGAATATCCTCAGATTATTCTTTTTAGAATATTCGAATCAAATAGTTCTAAGAATATTCTATGATTATTGATATTTGTTCAAACGCTCTTTCTGTTGCATGTGCATGCGTCAGTAGTTGAAGTTGACAGTTGACGGTACCGACCAGTGAAAAATGGCGGTTCGACCATCTTATATAGGTTATTGTTATTGGTGAAATAGTAGTAGTATGATTAATTATTTTTGATCGTTAATTAATTAGGCAATTTTTTGCCACTGTGAAGTTGTTTAAATATGTTTCTTTAAATATGCTACCGGTGAACTAATACATACGACCTCACGCATCAAAACAGGTACGTTTTATCGTATTTTTTTAATGCCTGTTGATATTTATCAATGCATTTAGAAAATTATCGATTTGCTGCTAAAACTTCCAATAATTGATGAGGCAAAGTTTGAAGAAGTTGAGTCAGCTTTGCTGAAGAATCCTATGAATATTTTGTAAGTTGAACATTCAATATTATATTCAAATCAAAATGAAACTGCCTCGAAATATTGGAGTATTTATGTGTTACTTTTTATATTTTAGTGCATGAAAATATTGAAATAATTCTTGATTTCACAAATTTTTGCAACAAAATTAATGGATAAATGCTTTCAATTGTAAGTAGAGTAGAAATTCACCTCGTTGCTAAAGGTATAACAAACTTTTATTTTCTGAGATAGTTTCACGTAATTATGTTACAGAGATGTATGCTATGAGCTCCTTAATCAAATTGCCTATAGTTACCTCTATTCCTTTTATTAATTGGGATTGACTAGAAAGCTCTACACAACTGGTGATCTGATAATTAAAAGTTAAATTAGTTCTGACATTTGGTAAATAAAAGTTATTGCTGGTCAATTGTACAAGTGTCTAGTTTCAGGCATATGTATACTGTTCACACAGATGAAAGTTGTCTTATATTTTTGTTCCTTTGTTATAACTTTGCTTATAAACTGTAATTGTTCAATTTTCAAAACTTTTGAGATTAACTTTCAAATTAATACAATTTTAGGTTGGCAAGATTGGAAGGTTCTTATTTGCAACAATATATTAAAAGATTCTTGAAAAAAATCCTGATAGAGTATTTAATGGAGGGCTACAGTATGCATGGCTAAAAAGGGAAAAATGCTTTGGCAAAACAAAGCTCTTTGAAGCAGTAGTAAGTATAATCATGTTATTTTATTTTGGAATGTACATGTAAATTAATTTAATATATCATCTACAAGAAACAAATAACTTCTAATCACTATTTCGTTTGGAATATTTTGCTTTTTACTTGTCTCCTACAAGACTTATTTTTTAAGTTACATATTTGATGTTTAACTTCATCTTTTAAGTTCCAGTTTCTGGGATTGTATTTTGATTGTTATACATACATAAATAAAAATCACAGCAGAATAGAAATTGCTTATTAACAAAAAATATAATTATTTTATTGTTTCAGATGCCGTCCGAAAGCTGGACAAGAACATAACAAACAAAGAAGTTGAATTGAAAACAGGAATTTTCTTTGCAAAATGTAAGGAACGGCAGAAATCGGTTTCAAAAAGTTCGTTGAGTATGGAGGAAGTCGGTGAATTTTGTAATCTTGGATTTGAAAATTATATTAGTTTCAGTTATGTTATGAGGTACATCTTATATTTATGTATAAATAAATTAAATTGAACTCAATGTTTCCCGTGCTTTAATTTTTTCAATTAAAAATATTTTTTCCTATATATACAATTCGAAATTTTGAAAGATTCCTTAGATATTTGTAAGATACATACCACCGAACACTGGATCATTGTACTCCCCCTATTCTCCTTTAGTTTCAGAGAATATTTATTTAAATTTGGAACATACCGTTTGCTTACTGAATAAGTGCGAGAGAGAAGCTTTCCCTGGCGAATTGATATGTACATTATTGTCGTTCATTAAGTATACAGGATCTTCCAAATTTCAATCAATTATCTTTGAAACTAAATATGAAAAGGGAGGAGTACTATGATTCAGTGTCACCCGCTCAACAGGTATCATCCATATTGGGATATTCTAAAAATATTTGAAATTTTGCTATATACGTTCCACAGATATCCTTATAATATTCCTAATATTACTTGGATATTTGTAGAATATGCCTATTGGAATATTCTGGATTATCTTGCTATATACATTCAGCATATATCCTCAGAATATTCCTTGGAAATATTTATAGAATATTCATGGAATATTTAAAAAATTTCCCATTTCATGGTCCATAGAATATTCGAGAAAGGATATATATATATATATATATATATATATATATATATTTAAAGTGGGTCTATAGAATAATACAATATCCGAAAACGAATATTTTTAGTACGTCCATTGAATAGCTAGTGCTATCTGGGTAATTAATGACTATAGACAGATTAACGATGCACAATTATCTAAACAAATTTTTCAATCGATTCAAAAAAAACTTATAGATAAAGTCAAAATATTAGTAGGTAATCGTGCTGAGTTAATAGATTGGCCTCAATTAAAATAGGCGCTTATACAATGTTTTGCTGATCTAACAAGAATGAGACCATTCAGGAACGAACAGCTGATAAACTTTGGTAGCCGTTTTAGGAAGTTCGTTTTAAGCCAAATTTCATCTTGAACCAGTGTTGCCAGGTGAAACATATTTATATTGTGACGTGTTCTTTCTTTATCCAAAAGATAAAGGACGTCACTATGATACCCGCGGCTTCAATGTCTACCAGATTTTTTCAGGCGCCAGATTTTTGGGATGGTTTACTCCACCGAACTCTCGAAAATGCAGCATCAAGAGTTACCAGGGTAGCAACAGATGGGGGCTAAGTAATTCCAGGAGTCTGTTGTTCTTGACCTCTATGCAGTGCGTAGTGG
This sequence comes from Galeruca laticollis, assembly GCA_963921935.1. Lineage (NCBI taxonomy): Eukaryota > Metazoa > Arthropoda > Insecta > Coleoptera > Chrysomelidae > Galeruca > Galeruca laticollis. The sequence goes on along the minus strand of OY998179.1, from coordinate 49,593,968 downwards.
TAAACAGGCTTTAATTGTTCACCACTATCGGAAAAATGAAACTGCCGGTGCTTGATGAATTATAAACTTTATTTCGACTTCGAAATAATTTAGAAAGGAGAAATAAAACGAACCAAGGAGCGATATGTTTAAAATAACTAAATGTTGATTAAAATCCTTCAGTATCTACAATATCTAGTTAGGTTATTACTCAGACCAAAGCACTATACCAAGTAATAAATATTTTACAATCACAAAAGCTAACGTACAAAACTTTACTAGTTTATGCGGTTGCAGGTGAAAATCAATGAAAATTGACTAGCAGTAAGATGAAAATTACACAGAGAAAGCGTTATTAAGGCTCTAGCGGTGTTTTACTGGAGCGTTTTTTAGTATTTGTGTACAGGTTAAAATAAGACAGCGGTAACTAATAAACTACCCTCGGTTACCGACACTATACTTAATGAGTACTCGAGAAAACGGAATTTGTATCAATCAGCCTGGAAACCTCCCGAATTTTGTACCTGCTATGGCAGCGTACGGGTACGAGATTATTCCAGGTTATCACTGTTGACGTACCCCAATTTTTATGTGGATGTTACTACGGCCGTTGGTGCTAAAGCAACCACTTAAATAACAGTTAGCCGGCAGAATCCGAAAACCTTTCCCTGGCAATCCTGCTATGGCAGCGAACACGCACGAGATTATTTCGATTTAGGCCTTGGAAAATCCTCGAAGGGTGCACCTGCTATGGCAGAGTACACAGACGAGGCTCCTCCAAGTTGCCTTTTATCCTATGGTACTAGATTAAACGTCCCGAAGTATTTTGAGAATCCCTCAAGAATCTATCTGCCATAGCAGCGACGATGCTTGGAAGTTTCGTATCTAAACCTGAATCGGGATTCCCGAAATATTTTGAAAATCTCTCAAGAATATACCTACTATTGCAGCGACGATGATTAAAAGTTTCCCAACTGTATTTCTTTTCCCTTTTTATCTATACCGGAATCGGGATTCCCGAAATATTTTGAAAATATCTCAAGAATCTACCTGCTATTGCAGCAACGATGCTTGAAAGTTTCCCAACCATATTTCTTTTCCCTTAAATATAACCAACAGATAAAATTTTATTTCGAAATTGTGCAAAAAGAAATTCTATTAATATAACTACAAAAGACGCTAGGAGCAAATGAATTTATCACAGAAAGAATTATTTACAAAATAATGTTTAAATTCGCTTATCTCGTTGGCGAAAATCAGTCACAAAACGGTCGATCGGTTACGGCGGAAGATTTAAGAGTCAGAGCAAGAGAAAGACTATGAGAGGTATTCAGTCCCGCTTCCTGGTTTTATCCATTTTTCTCTCGACCCCACTCAGGAGGTCCTCTACTTAACAATCTTAAGAACAGCACGGACTGATTTGCACGAACGGTACAGTAAGAAATACATATACAATATACCAGATGTTTCAAAAGTAATACACATATTTTGAAATAATTATTAATTCTCAAATTTACAGCTCGCTATGAAAGAGGGGTGTTTAACTTAATAATACTAAAAAAAATAAGAAACTAAAATATATACTGTGGGATGTCGGGAACGACAAATAGTAACATCGTTACAATATCCTCAACCATCTTACTAAAACCGTGCCAACTGTGGTTTAAAAATGACAACACTACATGTAAGAAAACGTGTACAAATAATTTTTTTTATTATAAAATACATAAAATTATATAAAATCAAAATACAATCTTCTCAATGCACATAACTTCAAAATCTCATCACAAATAAACAGAATATCACTTGGTACCTTACGTAATGAAAACTAATCAAATTCACTAGGTTTTCACTTTCCACCAATAAAATTAGTTACAATCTAGTAAATTTGCTTACTTTCCGCAATTTCATTGTTTGGAAAGGTACAAAATTGACTACCTAATTTGAATTATAAGTTAAAATGCCATTAGTTGTACATATGTTATAAAGCCCATATCAGATTAGAGATTAGAAGATTGAGATTGCCCATTCAAGATTGTAATTTGATCAATCATTACAAGAAATTTTATCATTTTTGTACTGGATTGGTCAAATTACAATCTCAAGAGCAATAACAGCGCAAGCGTTCCAACTATTCCCGACTTTTTTAAAATCTCCAATAATTTCCTCACTGCGTTAAAAAATCCCCAATTTGAGGAAAAATCGCCACTCATGGCAACACTGGCTTGAACTGTGTTTTCGTTTTCGTCACTTCTGTTATTCAGCTCTAGTTTATTCCATAAACAAATCCAATAAGTAGTACTTTCTGTATGGTTTATTCATTGTGTCTTCTCAGTTAAACCGTTTGTTATTAACAAAAAGTACATACATATTGAGTAAACTGAATGAAGAATTGGAACCTATAATTTATATTAAATCCTTTTCACTTGTGCTAAATAATGTATATACCGATTATACCATTCAGTAGATTTCTGATGATATTCGGCAACATATTTTCAATATCGATAGTTATATGACATTCGTACACTTGTTTATCAATATAATTAACAGGATACTTTTTCATTTACGTAGTGCGTACTCGATTAAATTTAGGTTGTATATGCATTTTATTTTCAAGACGCTCCAATTTTGACGCTGGAATGCCTTTTTCATGGACGCCACAAATTTCAGCGTTGCTTCAGTCACGTGACTGCTTTTGACGCTCGTTTTTTGAGCTTTTAGCTTCACGTGAAAATGTACCTTAAGAATTTCGGACTTTGAAGCGGGCCGGCAATACGCACTTTGGCTATGCTAGTTATGACTACCCAACGAAAATATTTACTAGGTCTGGGGGTATGTTGAGCCTTCAGATTAGTCTGACATGATAAATACTGTTATAAAATCGCTATTCAAACAACATATATAAATGTCAGACTTTATATTCCAACGTGAATGAGCCTATTTATTGCACACCTTTTTCAACTGACACCTAGTTCAATTATTTCAAGGATTGTAACGACCGAGCATTCTCAGCTACACTATAGTGAGAATGCAAAAAAAATGTCTAACCTTCATACTCTAACGTATGTCTGGCAGTCACTGGATCTCAGGATAATAGCTTTAGGCTTGATTGGTTGATCTTTCTTTCAATTTAAAGTATGTCTGTATACAGCAGGGGTGGCCAACTTGACTAGACCCAATATCTACTATTGACTCACGAAACCCTGTGCGATCCACCACTTACATAATAATATTATATACTTCGTGAAATTTTAAATGAAACAGCATAGTTCAGTACACAATTATGTAATATTTTTAATTTTTAAGGTAAACATAAAACTGAAAATTATTCTTAGTATGTAAATGCTCAGTATGCGCATTGCGTGTAAGTATCCTCCGCTAGATGAGCAAAATCAGGTTTGTAGTTGGAAATTACCAACCTCAAAGAATCCAATGTATGAGCGTCTGTCAAACGAGAACGGTGTTTATTTTTTGTTTGTTTTATGTAGGAAAATGCTGACTCACATAAATACACGAATGCAGTTGTTCAACACATTTCTTCAAATTTGGATATGTGTCGCTGGAAACCAATGCGCAGAAATCTGGACCCGAGGATGACCTTGTTTTTAGAAATATGTCGCAGCGCAGAGTAATAATTTCATTTTGAATCATCATGTGGTCCACTTGAAATGTATCTGCAAATTTGGTAGCCATTTCATAGATATCACTATGATCAATGGAATTATTAAACGGATAACTGATGATTTTCCACCAATTTCAAAATTTTTTTGAAATCACTAAAGCGAATTATGAAGTCTGATGCCACTGCCTCAATTTCTGCCGTGTATTTGTCAGGAATGAAATTGTAGGTAGTATATTTTTCCATATGATCTTTATTGTTTACAAATTGCTGATTTTTTGTCTTTTCGATGTCAACAATCATAGACGCTGTTTGACTTTCAAATGCTGCAATAGAACTGATCATTTCTGTTAATGTTTTATTCTTGCCCTGTAGTTCTAGATTTAACGTGCTCAGTTTTCCAGTAAATCACGCAATTGCTGACAATCATCACCCCTCTCTTCAAGAAATTTTATTATTTCGTCGAATAGATCTCGAAATCTTTGTAAAAACTTGCTTCGACTCAACCACCTTACATCAGTGTGCAATGCTAGCTCTGGTTCCTACTCATCTAATCGTTGTTTAAAGAGCCGCCTTCGGAGAGATTTTCCTCTTATGTAATTTACAATCTTGAAAGATATATCCATCACATGCTTTCTGTTCAGTCTCTTGCTAGCCAGTATTTGTTGATGAATTATGCAGTGGTAGCTACTGGAAACTCTTCATCTTTGTGACAAAGTGCAATAAAACCATTATGAATAACTGTCATTGCGGGAGCCCCATCAGTTGTCATTGATACGAGTTTATACAAAGGTAGCTTAATCTGGCTAATATATGCTTTGAATTCCGTGAATATATCAAGGCCACGAGTTTTCCCTTTTAAGGAAATCATACTTAGCAGTTCTCATTTGGTCGAAAAATCATCAAAGACCATCCGAATAAAAATAAGTAATTGAGCAGTATCAGTGATATATGTTGACTCGTCAAGTTGTAGCGAAAAAGCAACACAGCGGACGATATATTTTTGCAGTTGTTTGTTTATGTTTTTACTTATCGTTTCTATACGTCGCATCACAGTATTTCGAGCCAGCTGTAAACCATGAATAGTTTTTTAAATTTTGTTTCTATTTTTGAAATTCACGAACAGCGAATCCGACACTGCTTCGAAAATGTCCTTGATATATTTGCCATCGGAAAAAGGTTTGCACTTTTGTACAATTTTGTAGCTTGCTTGTAAAGAAGCTTCGGTTGCAGCTTTACTTTGCTCAATAGGCCCAGAAAACATATTTTCTTGGACTTTTACTTGCGATTTCATTGCTTGCAATTTACTCTTTCTTATTTCACTGTTAGGTGGAAAGTCAGTCTGATATTTACTATGCAATGTGTTAAAATGTCGCTCTAAATTTCTCTTCCTGCGTATTACCACAGATGTATTAGGCAGCAGCAGTTTTCTTTCACCATAGTAAAAAAGTAGTCCAATTCCCATTCTTGGTGAAAGTGATAAGTTTTTGATTTCTTTGGAGCACATTTATTATGGATCTGCAAAAAATATAATTAAAAATAAGGAACATAACTCGTATGATACTTAGCAAAAGTAGTAATCCTATCACCAATTCTATGTAGTATAGGCGCCAACACGGAATAAAGAGACGATGCAGCCTAAGCGTGATTTACATCGGTAGTCGTTGACGTCGTAACTCTACTAGTCTCTGTCGTCAACTGACTCGTGACGGATTGACACCCGCCCCGCCCCCGCGTCCCACACGCTTCCCGGTTATTGTTCATCGCGTGCCGAAAACAAAAGAGAGCTATACTGCGTAGAAGAGAGGAGAAATAATTGGACGGAACGGCGTTTGAAAAATGATACAAGATGATGCGTGCAGTAGTTGGTAATTACGTTGCGCAGTCCGTTGTACGTTATATATTTTTTGCCTTGCCACGATCGACTGGACTTATAGTCGCGATCGACCAGGCGATCGTGATCGACCGGTTGGCCACCCCTGGTATACAGTATACTCTATAACCAACAATGTTACATCTCGGATGTTGCCTAAAAGTTAATTTCGTTTAAGGTCTCAAGAAGTTTTAACCACAAGCAAATCTAGAATACCAGATATTGTTAAAAAAATTAACGTTAATGATATTTCCAAGGAATATCCTATAACTTGTATGAGTACATTGAAACGAAATTCGAATGATAAGGATGATGTTTCATGTCCAGTAATAGCTACAGAAGCTGGAAACGTATACATTCTGGATCCTCAGACATTTGCTATCTTGCATCAGGTACATTTAGATTACTAGGTATTTTAGGCTACAATGTAGTAATTTGTTTCCATTTTTATCCATAATACTCAGTTTAAAATAAGGTAGATTAAATGGAAAATGACAAAAATCGAAAAATGCAGCAAAGTTCTCGAGGAATTCATAAAGAAGTAAATGAGAAAGGGAGGTGTGAGAATACATAACGGAAAACGTAGATTTAGTCTACCAAAAAGTTTTTGAGTCAAAAGGGGACATCTGATCACTTAAACGATTGTTAAGGTTGAAGGGACTGGGCCAAATTGTAACGTATACGGGAGAGTTTAGAAATTATATTTTAGCGGGAGTTAAGAGCACAACCAGAGAAGCATCTCGTGATTACAAGCGATATTAAGTGCTAGTCCGCCGAAGGAGAAGTCAAAAAATATTGATGGAAAACTTGAAAAAATGAAGAAAAGCTTAGAGAACAGAGCAAGAAATTGCTGAGAACTGAGGTAAATTCTGAAGAGAAGAAAAACCTCCGAGTGGGTTTTGGTCGTCTTAAAGGAAGCATTCGATAATCTAAAATAGAATAAACTGTGAATGACTATAAGTTTACTATTTAGTATACAAAAAAAGATTTGTGTTCAATTTGTGTTTTAATAGAACAATTTTCAGATGATGTCACGTTTTTTTAGGCAAATACCGACAGAATTAAATTAATTCCTTTCAGTATTAAAACAACAGGAACATTCAATGTGGATTTCAGAATCGTGATTGCTTGTAGGCAAGGCCATATTTGCGTTTTGAGAAGGAATTGGCTAGAAGGGAAAAATATAATTCAAATGAATTCCAATATAGTCGATTTTGTTATTATGCCCGAAGACAATTTTATTGTGGTTGCAACTACAGATAAAATGATCAACTGTTTCACTAAGCGGGTAAGTTTTGTAGATAGTATGTAATATTTTTATCTAATAATTTATTCTTCCAAATTCAGTGTAACTATAAATCGCTACATTTTAGTTGTGCGTTCACAGAATTATATTAGTGTGGTAAAACAGTTCTAACTTATTATTCAATTTGCGTTTGGACAACCAAGTGAATTTCAAGAGTTTCTGAATAACCTGTTGTGATCTGTCATTGTTTATAACCAAATCGCCAAGTACTTTCATTATCAAGCTTTACCTTGCTTCTATTTTAGTTACTGCTCTATATGTTTTAATTATTTGGGCAGATTCTTAAATTTTAACGAGAAAGTAATTTTGAAGTAGGTAACAATATTTATCATTTGTACAGATTCTGAGACAGCTCGGTAACAAGAAAAAAAGTAAGGTACACATATTAAATTAACATTTTAAAGAGACGGAAAACATTTGACTTATGTTATAATTGTAAAAAACCAATCTGTTTGGAATGTTCAAATAAAATATGCAGAGAATGTGTTGCCGAAAAATAAGCAAAATTAACCGGTTGTGATTTTTTTGAGAAAATACATTTGAAGTAGCTTTTTTACTACCATTTGTTTTCTTAATGTTTATTTCTTATCTTGAGAATTTTATATTATGTTATTTTTAAGGTTAATAAATAATATTTCACTTTTTTCATCAGTGTCTTTTTTCGTTGTCATGTTTATAGTATTTTATAGATCAAGGTTAAAATAATGAAAAAATAATAACACACGCTGTGCAATAATGTTTTAAACTATACTAAAGGGAATGTACTACTATGTACTCCCCAAATAATTGGTCCAAAAATAATTGCTAGGGTCCTCAACCTTTTGGGCTTATCAGACCACACCCAGGTATTTACGTTATACTTTTGAAGCCCAGGTAGTTTTTAACTAACAAATGGTAGTAAAAAAGCTACTTCAAATGTATTTTCTCAAAAAAATCACAACCGGTTAATTTTGCTTATTTTTCGGCAACACATTCTCTGCATATTTTATTTGAACATTCCAAACAGATTGGTTTTTTACAATTATAACATAAGTAAAATGTTTTCCGTGTCTTTTTTGGATCGCATGTATAACAAACTTTTCTTTTTTCCAATTTTTCTTCACTTACTGGCGTGTACTCCTCCCGTACTCCAAGTATTCTCCTGATACAGGCGCGCAATTCAAACGTGAGGCTGTTGCAGGTTACTCTTCGATTCAAATGCGGTGTTACAAGTTCTCGTGCTAGTTGTTTCATGAATTTGAACCGCGTCGTTTCTTCATGATTTTTCTGGGCATTATACAGGATGTATGCATTTACAGAGCTTATATCTAAAATGCGATAGAAGAATGCCATGGGCCACCTTCTTGTTCTTCTTCCGCAACTGTAATTTGCGCATTTCTCATCAAGAGCGTCTACTCCTCCTTTGGTGGTATTGTAATACTGTATTATTTCAGGCTTTCCATCCTCCTCGCTCTTTTGATGGTGCATTGATGATACCAAAATGACGGATCTATTTTTTTTAGGAACATGAGAAACCAAAGTCATTTTGTTTGTAAATCCGTATAACGTTGATCCAACTATTCTACTTCTATTTGGTAAGAACTCTTGGGGAATCTCCCTTTTATTTTTTTTCATAGTTCCAACATATGTGAGTCCCCTTGTAGCTAGTTCGTTGACCAGTTCGATGGAACTAAACCAGTTATCTGCTGTTACGTTACGATTCGTGTTACATATGTTTTTTGTCAAACGAATCACAGCTTGTGCAGGTTTTGACATTTTTCTTTCTTCGGCGTTTAAAGTAAAGCCATCGCTGTCTTTTCCGGTGTAAAGATAGGCGTTATGAAGATATCCGTTTCTTGCGTCAGTTATGCACATCAATTTTAGCCCATATTTTGCAGGCTTATTTGGCATATACATTTTAAATTTCGAGCGTCCTCTAAAGGCTACTAACATTTCGTCGACGCACGTCGTTTGTCCTACAGAATACACTTTTTTGCAATTCTCTATAAACATATCAAAAATACTACAAATGGCAGCGGCAGGATTTTCTTTTTTGCGTTCATCTCGGGTTTGTGAATTGTCAAAACGAAGGCTGGATAAGAGTATTGCAAATCTATTTTTTCCCATTACGCATCGAAATATATCGCGACCAGTTCCATCTGTAGCAAAGAGAGAATCCAAATCTTCGTGATTAGATTTGAAAATTGCCGAGTAAAACAATAACCCAATAAATGCTTTCAATTCGGTAATATCTAATTCTTTTACCGTCGATTTTTCCTTGTAATTCGGTCGTTGTTGAGCAAGTTTTTCATTTGTCCAACGTACAATTTCATTTAAAATTTCCTCATCTACTAAATAACTCCACACAGCGACAGGAGATTCACTTTCGTTTCGCAAGTTTCCGCGAAGTCCTGGGATGTGCATTACAATGTTATGTTTTTTAGTTTTCGAGCGACTAAGTGCCTCCTGCTTGGACCATTTGAAGCGATTTTTACCGAAATAATTTCTTACTCCGTAACGCAGTATATCGTCATCCTCCGATTCTTGTTCGTCTTCAGTTTCGACTGTATCGTGCGCAGGAGCTTCAACTTCATTATTTTCGCAGTTTTTCTCCTCTAACTCAATTTCTGAATCCGAATCATGTTCAGATAAAATGTATTCATCTCTAGGCACTTCCACCTCACTATCACTAGAGTCATCATACCAGTCTTGCAACGTTTGTTCGAAATTAAAGTCACCATACCGGACACTTTTAGAACAACTCGGCTGATCGGCCATACCGTAAATACCTGGGTGTGGTCTCTACGACCACTCGCGCACTTCAAACTGCAATATTATTCACAAATCGACAAACAACCCTATCAGCGGCTGGATATAGACTAATTATAAGTCGACTGAAGAATACATGAGCGGGTAGGTGTGTAGGCTTTACGAGTGGGGGGAATTCGGCAAGTCGTTCCGCTTTTTGGGCCTGAGAGACCACACCCAGGTAGTTAAGGGTTAAGACTATGTATTTATATTCACCTCACCTGAAATTTCTAATTTTATTATTTGAAACCCCTGCATAGTAATAAATGACCTGATTATCGAATAATTCGAAGTTTAAAAATTTAGTATGACTGAAACTTCTTAAACGTTAACTTTTGTACAAAATGTTTTGTCTGGGTTTGTGAATGTATCAGCGAGCGAGCCCCCCTCAAAGAAAAAGTCTCAGTGCGCCACCGCTGCATACACGGAACGTGCTCCTATTTATAACTACAAGAGAGCGTTTGCTAGTACGGTAACATCTTGCCATATTGTAATCAACACTAAATTGTTTCAAATATGTAATTGTTGTAGTTTGACTCTTAGGAAATATGTTGGAGAACTTGGACCAATGACAACCGGTGTGAACTTGGCAGCCAAAATCTAACGGCCGATTTACCCAAGACGCCCGAACGATCAGTGGTGGATTATTTAGTTGTGTTTAAATGTAGGTGCGTTTAAATTTTACAAATCATGACATTATATTAGGTATATGAAAAAGTAATAAACCACATTAACTTTGTAATAATAATAGAGACCTGTTTTAGAAAACGAGATATTATTCTATTATACAAAGTATATTGAGATTGAGAGAAACAAAATAACACCGGTTTTATATACTTACCGGGAGTCTAAACAGGGTCTAACAAGGTTAAATAGGGTAGCAGCCATTTCCAAAATAATAAAAAGGGTAGAAGGGAAAAATGTATCACTCTGAAAGTCGATATACAGCTAGCTAGTTACAGTAGAAATAAAACGATACTAGTCTGATTCTCTTACGACGGGTATAACAGTGTGAAAGGGGGGTAGCAGCCAATTCCAAAATATTAGAAAGGGTAGAAGGGAAAATGTTATCACTCTGAAAATCGATATATAGCTACCTAGTTACGGTAGAAATAAAACCAGACTAGTCTGATTTTCTTACGGGGGGTCTAAAAGGGTGAGAGGAGGTAGCAGCCATTTCCAAAATAATTAAAACGGTAGAAGGGAAAAAGTTATCACCCTGAAAATAGATATACAACCACTAGTTACAATAGAAATAAAACGAGACTAATTTGGTTTTCTTACGAGGGGTCTAAAAGGGTGAAAGGGGGTAGCAGCCGTTTCCAAAATATTAAAAAGGGTAGAGGGGAAAAAGTTATCACTCTGAAAATCTATATCCAACTGGCTAGTTACAGTAGAAATAAAACAAGACTAGCCTGATTCTCTTACGAGGGGTTTAACAGGGTGGAATGGGGTGGCAACCATTTCCATAATATTAAAAAGGGTAGAAGGGAAAAAGTTATCACTCTGAAAATCGATATAGAACTAGCTAGTTACACTAGGAATAAAACAAGACTAGTCTGATTCTTATACAGGGATCTAACAGGGTGAAATGGGGTAGCAGCCATTTCCAAAATATTAAAAAGGGTAGAAGGAAAAAGTTATCACTCTGAAAATCGATATAGACCTATCTAGTTACAATGGGAACAAAACAAGATTAGTCTGATTCTCTTACGAGGGGTCTAATAGGCTGAAATGGGTTAGCAGCCATTTCCTAAATATTAAAAAGGGTAGTAGGGAAAAATGTATCACTCTGAATATCTATATACAACTAGCTAGTTAGAGTAGAAACGAAACGAGACCAATCTGATTTTCTTACGAGGGGTTAAACAGGGTGAAAGGGGGTAGCAGCCATTTCCAAAATTTTAAAAAGGGTAGAAGGGAAAAAGTTATCACTCTGAAAATCGATATACAACTAGCTAGTTACAGTAGAAATAAAACAAGACTAGCCTGATTCTCTTACGAGGGGTTTAACAGGGTGAAATGGGGTGGCAGCCATTTCCATAATATTAAAAAGGGAAGAAGGGAAAAAATTATCACTCTGAAAATCGATATACAACTACCTAGTTACAGTAGAAATATAAAACCAACAAATTTTGCTAAATATAAAAATCAGAAAAAGGTTATATATCAACAAAATGACATGGTGATGTACAGATTTATAAATGCAGCTTTTGCTAGTATTTTACTCTTCTTTATATTCCTTTTTATCCAAAAATAGATATACGAAGTTAGAGGTAAAAGTGTGAAAGTGTATTTATAACGCACGCATGTAGACGCACCTAAATAATCCACCACTGATCCTTCGGGCGTCTTCGATAAATCGGCCGCTAGATTTTGGCTGCCAAGTTCACACCGGTTCAATGATAGGCCATTTTTTCTCGAAATATATCCAGTATTATTTGAAAATGTAGGAGAAAAACTTTTTCATTGTCTAATAAAAAGCAAATATCGTAAAAAAATGATTTCATTCAAGTATTATTTGCATAGCATAATAGATGATTGATTATCATTATTTATTTCACTATTTCAGAAAATCATAAAATCAAAACAAATTTCATAAATCTCTAATTTTATTATATGAAAAGAATTTCAGTCACAAAGGTAGGTAAGCATTTTATTCAGTCATTGGATAAAAAAATAAATGGTTTTAAAGGTTAAAACTAAGTTTCCCGCATCTGTAAGGCGCCCTGAACTATATCTTATCATAAAATGGTCACTTGTATACACTCCAGACGCTGTATAATGCTAACAAACTGAACATTCTCCAAAAATTACAAAAATTTGGTACTTCGAGTACCATAGCAGCCGTTGTACTGGCTCTAGGTGAGCTGAAAATCAATAAGGTTCATATGTGAGATTCCCTGAACAATATCCAATCATAAAATTGGTCACTTGTATACAGTCCCGAGGCTGTATCGTGCTGATAAACTGAAATTTCTCCAAAAATTATAATAATGTCCTACTTCAAGTACCGTAGCACCCGTTGTACTGCCTCTGGTGAGCTGAAAATCAATAGAGTTCATATGTGAGATGTCCTGAACAATATTCAATCATAAAATTGGTGACTTGTTGCACTACGGAAGCTGTATGGTGCTAATAAGAAATGTTATGAAAAGTGGCCGACGACAACGACGACATACCCACAGGATTTTTTTCTAAAAACCGCTTTTTCGTGTTGTTCTTGCTGAAAAACGTAAAATTAACTCAAAGAAAAATCCAAAATTCCAAACATCTTTTGGCGGGTGAACCAATAATGTTTGTAGCATATTAGATAGGTTGAGCGGAAAAGTAATAATCTGAACATATTATGAAATTGACTGTCTCGACCCTTACTTCGTGGAATATGCTCATATTAGTGTTTTTAAATGAAACTCAAGGTCTCTAGTTAATTCCACAATATAATACAAGTTATTGAAAATTCTAAAAAAATGACAATTGTCAATTTTTTAGAATATTATATTGTGGAATTAACTAGAGGCCTTGAGTTTCATTTAAAAACACTAATATGAACATATTATATTTTTGACGCTAAATATTTTGTTACTGTGCGTATTTGTTACATGTTTCTGTTGATAATTTTAATCATTTGATTTATTCAAAAAATTAATTTAAATGCCAAAGTCCGACAAATAATGTCGCTTGACCTAAGCTTGTTCGAAAACAGCGGCGTGCATATTGATTTTTGAGAGCTAATCATTTAGTTAATTATTTAAATAGATTTTTTTACACTTTTACTGGCTTTTAATACTGTCAAGAGTAAGATGTTGGTGTACTTTATTTACTGTCTTACTTTCTGGCAAGTATTTCCACTGTATAGCATTGCAATATGCGAAAAAAACTATTAATATCACCTTCAGTTTTGATTGACTTTGACCGTGCTATTACCGGTTTAGGCTCAGTTGAAGGGCACCATTTCAAAGCTTCTTAACCGGTTTGCACGTCAAACTTATAAACCAACGTATCGTATCTTGTTACAATGCGTTTTATGAATGTGGGATCAGCATTGACGTTGATACCGTCTAGAAAAAAACACCTTCTACCACATCTAGACCGGCTTTTACTACACTGTACCATCATTATTCCATAAAGTCGATTCACCATTAGCCTGCATAGAAAATTCCATTTATTATGAATAATTAAGGACTGATTCTCGGTTCTATAGTTTTATACGTTCCACTAATCTCAAAATGCATTTTAGATGAGTTGACAAAACTGGGCACTGTAAATGTAGAGTGTATAGAGGACAGTTCTTCCCGACAATCCCCTTAAACGAGCTTTTTAAATGGTCCCTTCCCAGTACTTGCTTGACTGTATATAATCCGTTTGTTACATTTGAAAAATTCCATATATTACACTTAATTAAAACATATTCGAAAACTGAGCTGAGTGGTAAGCAATTTCATGTTAGCATGTAGGGGAAGGTTGCCTATATTGGACCGATTTTTAGATTTGTTATTATAGTTTCTAATGATAATATAAAATTATTCTTTTAACTATTTCGTAGGACCCTTTGGGATGTTGGCTACTTGCAGGAATTTTTTCAGAATTTTGTTTTGAAATCTTTTATTTTTTATAACCGTTTTAAAAAACCTCTGCAAGTGGTTCAATAAGGGAAATTGGTTTCCTTAATTGGACGTGCGGATTCCAAAATTGGACCACGTGATTTTTATTGCAATAAAAAATTTGTTTAACACGTAAGGTCATATAAAATTGTCCTAATTTAAAAAAAAACTATTTCACAAAAAAATAAGATTTATTCGAAAACTTTTTTTTACTTTGTCAAAACTTAAAAAAATATTCATGTTAAAAAATAAAATAAACGACAAAAAATTAAAAAACATGCATGCAAAAGACAACTTAAACTTTTAAAAGTAGGTAACACTAAGAAAATAAACACATCATGATTGGGTTAAACACAATCAAATAAACACGATATCAAAAAGCTTAAAACTGTCAATCTAATCACCAGCGCAAAAATCACAAAGAAACTTTTCCTTTGAAGGCACATGGGCACATGATTCATGTACCCAGTCTCTACACTTCAGACGTTGGATCATGTCTTCAACGACACATTCTTACAAAATTTACCAGATTCTAGCTGAACTTTACGTTTTACAGTTTTCTTCTTATCTGGAGATGCCTGTTTAGCAGCTAACTCATCTTTATATGGACTTACAGTAAGTATCTGTGCCTTCTGGGAGCCTCGAGATGTTTTCTTGGCTTGTTTTATAACTGGACTTCTTAGGACTTCTTCGATTAATACTGACACACTTTTGGAAGCAGAAGAGGGCCTTTCTTTAGGCTCGGACAGACGCTTAGACTCCTTTGCTCCTAAACCGTCGGCATTAGGCGTGGACTTGATGGACCTCTTAGGTGCGGAAGTAGTTGCTGTGACTTGTAACTTTTTGTCAATGTCATTAGACGTAGGACGCAGACGAACAAGAGGATGCTTTGGTCTTTAAAGTAGATGCTTTCTCTTTCTTGATGACACTCAGACCAGAAGTCGACGCAACTATCTGAGATGTAGATTCAAATACGTTACGGTTCAAAGGGGCCACGTAGTGAGCTAGGGGCTCATCGTCGCTGTCATCAGAATCTGATTCAAAATCATGCGTCTGAGAAAACATTTCGATCAACGGGCCAAACTCCAGTTTTTCTGAAATTGTTCATAGCATTTGCCATAACCGCAGCTCTGGGATAGGCTTCCCCAAGAAGCTGTGCGTCCTGGTATTGCGAGACAGCTAATCCTGGATGAGACCTTAGCCATTTTTCATTTGCCTCTAAGGGTTTAAAAACCGCCACGTCTAATGGCTGAAGTCTGTGGGTCGTATGGCCAGGGAGTTGTAAGATGATAACACCATTTTCGCGAGCAAGTTCAATCGCTTCCAGGTTTTACTTTTCCGCCCAGCCTATCTAATATGCGAGAAAAGTATTGGTTTACCCCAAAAAAAGTTGGAATTTTGAAAAAAAATTTTGAGTTATTTTTACGTTTACCATCAACGACAACACGAAAAAATGGTTTTTAGAAAAAAAATCCTGTGTGATGTCGTCGTCGTCGTTGTCGTCGGCCACTTTTTCTTACATGTCTTGTTAGCACGATACAACCTCCGGAGTGCAATAATTCACCAATTTTATGATTGAATATTGTTAAGAACATGTCACAGATGAACCCTATTGATTTTCAGCTCACCAGAACGAGTACAACGGGTGCTATGGTACTTGAAGTACAATATTTTGTCATTTTTTGAGAAATTCCAGTGTGTTAGCACGATAGAGCCTCCGGAGTACAACAAGTCACCAATTTTATGATTGAATATTATTCAGGACATCTCTATGATGGACCCTATTGATTTTCAGCTCACCAGAGCCAATACAACAGGGGCTGCAGTACTTTAAGTACGATATTTTTGTCATTTTTAGAGAAGTTTAAGTTTGTTAACACGATACAGCCTCCGGAGTAAATACGAGTGACCAATTTTATGATTGGATAATGTTCAGAGCGTCTCAAAGATGAACCCTATTGATATTCAGCTCACTAAAGCCAGTACAACGGGTGCTATGGTACTTGAAGTACCAAATTTTTGTCATTTTAGGAGAATTTTCAGTTTGTTAGCACGATACAGCCTCCAGAGAGTATACGATTGATCAATTTTATGATTGAATATTGTTCAAGGTGTCTTACAGATGCACTCTATTAATTTTCAATTGACTAGAGCGAGTAGAGCAGGTCCTATAAATCCAGATATACTACATTTTTGGTTATTTTTAGAGAAATATCGGTTTGTTAGCACGATATACCCCCCGAAATGTATACGAGTAACAATTTCATGATAGAATATTGTTCAGGGCCACAAATGCGGATAAGTTAGTTTTAATCTTTAAAACCATTTATTTTGAGTGTGTGCTGCGACCGTCCAAAGCAAGCAAAACCTTGCTGTTAACTGATGGTTTTACACACTATAAAGTTTTTAAGCCAGGTCACAAATATGTTTGTGTTAATGTACCCAGTATCCGAGATTTCCACCCGACAATCGGGTGGAACACCAGTCCTCTATTCAGGATTTGCTCGTTTTCTTTTGAAAATAATCATTGGGGCGACAAACTGTCCAGAAGCACTTGCACATACAACAAACGTAGTATTGACTCCTCTCTCACCAGTTGCAACTGTCCCGACCTGACGCTTTCCTTTTGCTGCTAAAATCTTCTGGTACTTTTTTGCCACCGTCGAAAATCCGGACTCATCCACGTTGAAAATTTGGGCAGTTGTCAATTGATTTTCATCTACCGTTCTTTCCAAGATATCGAAAAAATTGCAGACATTTTCGAGATTAAATCCCTTGCATCGTGCTATGGATGTGGACTCCGGTTGTCTGAGTGTGAGGGTAAGATGTCGTCGCATAAATCCGTAGAACCACTTTTTTCCAGCTAAACATTTTTCTTTGTTGAAAGTATGTTTCATTTGGTTCTTTTCGGCTACGAAAGCGGCTTTGCGCACGTCCTTTATTGTCACTCCGAAGAACACTTTTTCCAAATAAAGAATATGATTAGCTAGTGCGTCCTCAAGTTCTTTGGAAATCACGGTTTTTCGTCCAAAGCTTTTAACATCTTTATTGGCAAATTTATTTTTGCATTCAAAATGTCCTTTTAAATGTTGCTTTTGGAATGTTGAATACTCGGCATGTTTCATTGAATCCATATTATTTCGCTATATAAGCATTTATAGCTTTATTCATATCTTGTAGACACCACTGTCCATATGGTTTTCTATTCTTTTTCTCATCGGAAGACATCCTAGAAGCAAAAAAATGTGTTAGTTTCCTAAATTGGACCAGACATAGGGACTTTCGCCTTTTTAGCAGATCTATTTTTTTTAATTGTGAAGAAATATTTCTTGTTTATTTTTTTGTGTATTTAAATATAAAACAAGTGTTTTGTAAATTTCTATAATTGGGATCCTTAATTTGACCGGTCTAATTTCAGAAAGCACATGGTGGTCCACTTTAGGCAACCACCACGTGTTTTTACAAAACTACGCCGTAGAGAAAAAGAAGAAAACAATATAACTAGGTAATAGGGGGAATAAATAAAGAAAAACTTACTTGATAACGATTACTTGATAGGGATTGGCAGTGACTCTGTATTTGCTTAGGGACGCAGTGCAATTCTTACATCAAAATGGAGAAATTAAGATTTTTCGCTGCACACGCCAAGCGCTGGCCGCCAACTAGTCACAAAATACGGACAATGTGGTCAGTTTTCTGTGCAACTAGTTGAGTTCGGTATCAATCAATGTCTCTAGGCGGGAATAAGATACCATGTTGCCAAGTGAATTTTCGGCTTCGTAGTTTCGGAGAAAAGTATGGTGGTCCAATATAGGTGGCGGTTCAATTTAGGCAACCTTCCCCTATTACTGTTTGAGCAAAATAAATGGAATAATGCATAATAGTTTATTGTTATCTATTTTTCTATATTACCGTAAATTACATTGCTCTGTACAACGCAGAAACTCCTGAAATCTACTTCTTATGTAAACCGTCCTATGTGTGCACATGTATCGTAATTTTAAAATAAAAATATTAACCAAATACAACGCGTTTGTAGGGACAACGACTTTGGTCCATTAAACTGTCCCAAACTATCACTTGCTTGTGTTTGGTACAAATTGAGCACATTAGAGTAAATTTATTTGGTGTTGGACTGGAAAGCGGTTTGATACGATTGTATCAAGGAAGAAACGTCGTTGATCAGACCACTGTTCCTGACGCTCCGTCTGTGATCTTATTTGGCCCACTAGGTCAAGAGGAGCACGTTCTTGCAATAGTCACTAAAGGTAACTAATCTAATCTAGAGTATGACAGTTCAATGAAGAGCTTCGGTTTTATTTGATTTGGAATTAGGAAATAATAGTGAAGCTTAACACGTTCCCTGTCACGTTGATCCCATGGGATCATCATAGGTAGTGCTTCAACAGGCCAAGTTAATCCAATGGGCCCAACCTCTATATTGCTTCAATATGCCACACTGGGCCCATGGGACCAACATATATTTCGGTGCGTAACACGACATTGGACCGTATTTCATATGTGCTACTATCAGAATGAGATAACATGACCTAGGACTTCTAACTTTTAGGCACAATGTAATGGATGTGGTCCGGGTTAACTTATGATAAATTTACAGTTATCAAATAAACTTAATTGTGAGTTGACAATAATATACAACATGAATAATCATAATATAAAACGAAACAATAGAAATGCTCATTAACGATGCCGATCGTTAAAACACTTGAAATGTCCGATTTCACCAACCAGTTCCTAAAGTTAGGTAATACCTAAATCAGATTTTGGAATTGCTAAATGCAAATTACGTTTCACCACGCGCTTAGAAATTTCTAAGAATGATAGGAAATACCTAATATTATTACTCTCAGGTATTACTTAGCACTTGGTGAAACGTAAATTGGATTTAACAATTCTAAAACCTGATTTAGGTATTAACTTTAGGAAATGGTTGGTGAAATCGGGTATCAATGGACACAAATTATTCCTTATACCTTCTTCGTTTTATTCATGGAATACTAACGTACATGTTGCTCACTGTTTTTTTTGTAACAGTCCTTGCACATTCTTCCTCTTTGGTGCTTACTTCCCTCTGACTGCTTCTCAAGATTATGTTTTGTATTCATCGTTTTCCTTTGTTCAATGGAAGTTTCATCGACAGTAACTAAATGTCTCACAACTGCTTTATTAAAATCTGTCACTGACATGTTATCTCCATGTACAATGTTATGCAGTATTAGGAATATTCCGAGGGAACTTACGGTTTATCGTCAATGTGTTAGAAAGAGACAAAAATACATATAAATTCAGTGTATCATTCTTTTTCGCTAACAGGATATCATAAAGTGGAAAACGTGTAAAGGTATGTCTGGTAGACGTGCAAATACAGATGTGTAATGTGGATAGTTTCGTTTACTAATTGAGAAATAATAAGATTGTACTAAACTGATAACTTAATGCAATGAACAATAAAAAATATCAACATTACTTTCCTTTATCCCTTCATGATTAATTTACAAAGAAATAATTCAGTAGTAATAATCTAATTGACTATATTAGTTTGGTTAGTATTGGAATAATAACATAACATGCGAAATAAGTCGTATTTTAATTTGTATTAATAATGTGTTTCCAAATATCTCAGTTTTTCGCTAACAGGATCTCATAAAGAAGAAATTTCAGCCTACAACTCCGGCCTGTTACAAATTCTTTGTAGGTACTAACAGTGTTGCCAATTTTCATTGTATATTTATATTAATTGTAAAATGCATTATTCCAACACGAGAACAAGTTATAAGAAGCTTTTAATTATGATAATTCAAGAGGTTGTAACAGATCAAGATATAATTAATTCCAACTATTCGTTGAACATTTTATTGTAATGCTGGAAATTGTTCTAGTTTTCAGTTTGAAAGCGGTTAAAACCTTTACTTTTTTTTCAGATTTTCAACGTGAAATTGGTCTCGGAACATTTGTGGTTCCAATGTGTCAGTAAAAAAAAATTTAGTATCTTTTTCGTTTGTATGCAAATGAGAAACGAAGTCTTTGTGTAAACACACACAGTACAAATTAAAAAACGTATTCGATAATAAACATAATATCGAATTCTAATGAAAATGCCTACTATTTTTAAATAAAAGTGATATTCTGATAGGAAATAAATAAATAAATATAATAAAATATAAAAATAAAGCTTCTTAATTCTTTAATGAACTTGAATCAAATGTTCGAATAAACCCCCGTTTTGAGCTAAACAGTAACCGAGACGGTTATAAAATTCTTGACGAACACGTATGAGCATTTCAGGTGTTATTTCCATACAAATTTGCAAAATTTGTTCCCTTAGTTCATTCAGAGAAGTGGCTCTGTTTTCTTGGAATCCATAAATTCTCGATTTCACATAACCCCAGAAAAAGAAATCGTTGGGAGCCAAATCTGGAGATCTAGCAGGCCATCTAATGTTACCATTCGTGGAGATTATCCTATTGGGAAATTGTGTATTTAAAAAATTTATTGCTAGTCGATAATTATGTGATGCACAACCGTCATGTTGGTACCAAATATCATTAACGTTGACACCTAATTGTATAATGGCAGGAGTAATTTTATTTTCCTGCATGTCCCAATATTTTCGTCCGGTTAAATTGCCGTCAATAAAGAATGGTCCAATTAAATGTTCACCTAATATTCCAGCCCAAACATTTAACTTTTGGGGATATTGAGTTCTACTATTGTAGTGTATTGTTTAAAACTACAATAACCATTTTTTTAATATAGTCCGAATCGTTTTCGGATCAACATCAAAATCCTTTGCTAAATGAGTGGACGATTGTAGGGGATTATTTTCCACACTGGCACAAATTAAAATATCTCTTTCTTCTTTTTCGGGTTGGGTTTGACGATTTTGTGTACGCGGTTCATGTTCAGTAGGATTAACACATCCATGATCTTCAAAATTTTTTATAACCGTTCTCACTTGTTTCTTGCTAATTGGTTGGGCATTTTCGAATGCAACAATAAACAAATTTTCTGCTATTTCTCGATATGAATTACCCTGATAGTACCATTTTACAATTTGCACTTTATGGTGTACTTGCAACTCATTTTATAAGATTTACAAAAGATTGTTACTCATTCGCAAACAAACGTTTAGTGAAGTACCCAGATTGTACAGTTAAACATCATTAATAGGCGCACGCGTGATTCTCATTCGTCTGGTACAGTAATCTACGATAACTTCTGGTTGCCTATCTCACTATTGTCTTTCTCTAACACACTGATAGTGCCATGTGACCGTTATATTTTCCCGTTGACCATGATAGAATTATCGTTTTACGTTGAAATTTAATGGATATGATTTCTCTCACAAATAAAAAGGAATATTTTAAGGATACTTACACATCGAACGTGTAGATTGAAAATGAAGAGAGGGGATAGATAAAAATAGAAGAATTAGAACTGTAAACGAAATCGTTTTATCAGGAGCGTAGGAAACAGGAGGTTTATATTGAGATATTTTTGTAACTAGAAGAGAGAACAAGTATTAGCATATGACTTATTTTGATGACTTATTTTGCATGTTATGATACCCTGTTAAAGAAAATGGTGTTACACTGAATACACCTGTTTTATTACAACATATTGTCGCTTTTGGACTCTGTATTGTTGCCAGAGATTATTCCTTATGATGACAATGAAAATAATTATGCTTATATTCATTAATTGTACCCTCAAAATCGACGAATGTAATTTTTTTAGCTATCTTCCAGTGAATTTTTAGTGGTACTTATTTCAAATACTTACTAGGTAGGTTTTAATTTATTGTTTAAACCAAATTAGCGTATACTAACCGAACTAATATAGTGAATTAAATTATTACTACTGAATTATTCCTTTGTAAATTAATCATTAAGGGATAAACTAACGTAATGTTTAGTTTTTTATTGTTCATTGCATTAAGCTATCAGTTTAGTACCATCTTATTATTTCTCAATTAATAAACTAAACTATTCACATTACACATATGTATTTGCACGCCTACCAGACATACCTTTACACGCGTTTTCCACTTTATGATATCCTGTTAGCGAAAAAGAATGATACACTGAATTTATATGTATTTTGTCTCTTTCTAACACATTGACGATAAACCGTAAGTTCCCTCGGAATATTCCTAATACTGTATAAGATATGGGCGTTTACCAGCGATGTCATTAATAACAGTTTTAAACCCACTTTCCTAAGCCATTTTACAATTTTTCTGTGAGGGGTTGAGTATGCCCCCATTTGGTCGGATAAATCAACTGCGGCTTTGCCTTTATTGTTGTCAAATATAACTTGAGGTTTATGTTTAGATTGCCGATTACAACGAACCTCGACCATTTCAACTCCATGCTTAGCCGAGAGCATGAAAATATTTCTGTTGTCTTTTCAGATGGTTACTGTTATTCCCTCTTCATTTTCAATGGAAATGATTTCACCCTTTTTTAACTTTACGTTTACCTCTTTAGCCATTTTGGTTTTTCTAATAGTTCCTATTAAATGGGTATTGGCAATTAGCAATGTATTCGCTCGTTAATTGCAAAATGTATTACAATTATCGATTACAAGTGTTTAACCAAATACAGTACTACTCTGTTTGGATTAACCTGTCTGTATAATCCGGTCAATTTAGACATAAAAATAGTGGTCAAATAACAAAAATTCCCGGAAAGCCAAATATTGGTGGAGAGCTGGAGTTTACCATTACAAATAAAGTTTTAAAAATCCCCATCGATCCTATGTGCGCTACAAAAGTTATTCGGAATCAAAGGTCAAAATTTGAGGTTTTTGAATTTTTCTCGAAAATGGTGAGTTTTATAAAAAAAAACCTCAAACCAAAGTGTTAGATCTTAAAATAAATTCTCTACAAAAATGGTCCTTATGATTTTTTCCTAAGAATTACCATTCGTGAGTTATCGCGATTCTAACAGTCACATTATACGCTTATGTGCCGACTACAGTGCAACATTAAATAAAAATCTAGAAAATGATAACTACCCTATTCCAAGAATAGAAGAGATATTTAGCAAATTGAGTGGAGGAAAATATTTTTGCACATTGGACATTAATCAAGCATACCTACACATGAAAACTGATGAAGCCTCAGCAAAAATGCAAGCAGTTAGCACTTGTAAAGGAACTTATAAAGTAAATCGCTCAATGTTTGGTGTAAAAATAGCTCCAAATATATGGCAAAGATATATATCAGACATTACAAGGGCTATCAGGTACAGCATGTTTCTTTGATGACATTGCTTTACAAGGATGTACATACACAGAATTACTGCAACGACTGGAAATAGTATTCAGAAAATTAAAAGAGTGTGGACTACATCTACATAGGAAGAAATGTCAATTTTTTCAAAAGTCAATTACACACCTTGGTCACAGAATTAATGAGGAGGGACTACACCCTACTGACGAGAAAATAGATGATATAAAAAATAGTTACCGGCCAACAGATGTCTCGTCACTTCGAACATTTCTCGGAATGATCAACTATTATCAGCAATTCATAACGAACCTAGCTTCAAAACTTAATCCGCTGTATAAACTATTACAAAAGAATACCAAATTTGATTGGACCAAAGAATGTAAAAATGTTTTCCAAAGCTTAAAAACAGAGATATGTAGTAAAAAAGTACTTACCCCATTCTATCCTAACTTACTTGTGACGCTAGCTACAGATGCATCACCAACGGGATTCGGCGCAGTATTGTCACATATTATGCCTGATAAAACCGAAGGACCCATTGCTTTTGCGTCACGATCTTTGATCCAAGCCGAGAAAAATTATAGCCAGCTTGACAAAGAAGCAGCAGCACTTATTTGCGGACTCAAAAAGTTTTTTCAGTACTGTTATGGTCGAAGAATTATAATTATCATTGATAACCAACCTCTTGCAAGAATCTTACATCCCACAAAATTGATGCCGCAGCAATTAGACTGATACATTACGTGAATTTCTTGGCTGGATTTGACTACGAAATTAAACTCAAGAAAGCAACAGAGCATGCAAATGCGGACTATTTCTCAAGACTAGAACATAATACAAAAAATAAGGAAAGAGAGACAGATGACGATATAGTTTACCTAAATCAAATTGCAATGGTGCCAATTACTAGAGAGAAAATCAAAGAAGCTACATCTAAGGATCCGGAACTGCACCAGTTATATAAAAATATTCAATCAGGAAAAGGAAACATGAACAATATACATGAATTCTCGTTACAAGATAATTGAATTTTCTATGGAATTATAATCGCAATACCAAAACAATTACAAGCCACTATATTGCAAGAGTTACATACAGCTCATACGGGAATTGTTAAAATGAAAGCTCTGGCACGAAGCTATGTATGGTGGAAAAATATTGATTCCGACATTGAAAAGATGGTAAAGGAGTGTAAAGCATGTTGCATGCTTCAAAGAAATCCTATCAAAGTACCCGTGCACAGTTGGGAATATCCAAAAGAACCATGGACTAGAATACATATCGACTATGCGGGGCCTTTCATGAATAATTATTTCTTGATAGTTGTGGATGCCTACACAAAGTGGCTGGAAGTGATACCTACATCATCTATTACATCGTCAACTATTATTAATATTCTAAAGAAGATGTTCACTACATTTGAATTACCCTTAATAATAGTATCGGACAACGGCAAACAGTTTCGATCAGAAGAAATGCAGAGATTTTTAAAACAAAATTGAATCCAATCAAAATTCACAGCACCTTTCCATCCATCGACCAATGGACAAGCAGAAAGATATGTACAAACTTTTAATAAATTAAAGGCCATGATACATGAGGAAGATACTCTCCAGGACAAACTATC
The DNA here is from genome assembly GCA_963921935.1 of Galeruca laticollis. Lineage (NCBI taxonomy): Eukaryota > Metazoa > Arthropoda > Insecta > Coleoptera > Chrysomelidae > Galeruca > Galeruca laticollis. Next base: position 49,568,917 of record OY998179.1, on the reverse strand, counting down.
AAAAATGTTAATGATGCACAGGAAAATGCCAAATAATTCCACTGGATTGAGTCCTAGTGAAATGATGTTTAAAAGATTATATAGAACAAGGATTGATTTGGTTCAAAGGGAATTCATAACAGTAATGAACAACAAAAGTGAAGAAATAAAAATAAATAAACAATTCAATGTGGGAGAAACAGTACAGATACGATGGTATGATGACAATAAATGGAAATTTGGAGTCATCGTGGAAAAAATAGGAAAATTACACTATGAGATAAATGCAGATGGAAAAATTCATAAAAGACACGTGGATCAAATATTAAAATCACATGTTAAGGGCCACACTATCCACAAGGATGAGTCTCTTAGACAACATCATCTGCCTGCTTCGCAAGAGGAATCACAGGCGGGCAAGGGTGTTGACTCTAAAAAGGAACCAGTTAAGGAGACACATATTGAGAAAGAGGACCAGACATTAGAGAGATCGGAGCAGCAACCGGCTAATGGAGAGGTAGTATATTCGGCCTAGACTGTTCCTCAGATCAACGAACCGAAACAGGAAGATGTGGTAATTCGCCGCAGTGCTAGAAACATAAGGCCGCCCAAACGTTTAGATCTATAAGTTTATTAATACAACGACGGGAAGTGTTACGGAGATACATAGCAAACGCACCGTTAGTGAAAACGCTCCTTGTCAGCTGTCAGTGGAAATATATAGTTGTCAATGAGATTACTAATGTTCATGTATATTATAAGTTTGTTCAAGAATAAAATATAACATAAAATATAACTGGAATCTATTATTATTGTTATTCAATACACAACAATATCGATTATTGATATTGCTATTGATTATTGGGTTAACTATTGTTTTGATTTCTTTAGATATTTTAATCAGATTCATACTCTTGCTACTTTAACAGTCATGTTTTCTTCGATTTCTTCTTCTTCCTCTTGCTCTTGCTGGATGGAAATGGAACTTTCAGTATTTTGTGATTGAGTGCACTAATAAGGCGCTATGTTTAATTTGTAATGAAACCGTAGCTGTTCTCAAAGAATATAACATTAAACGTCACTACGAATCGAAACATCTTCAAAATTACTCTAAATATACGGAAAATTTTGAATCTTTGAAGCGTGGACTGAAATCGCAGCAATCTTTGTTTACAAAAGCAAATAGTGAGCAAGAGTCTGCAGCTCGCGCCAGCTTTCGTGTGGCTCTTGAAATATCAAAACGTGGAAAACCATTCCCCGATTGAGAAATGATAAAAGAATGCTTGATTGCAGTAGCTAAAAAAATATGTCCCGAAAAAGTAAATTCATTGAAAGGTATCAGTTTGTCAGCAAACACCGTGGCTCGGAGGGTGCAAGACATCGCAGAAAATATATCATCTCAACTGTCTGACAAAAATGGACATCTTGAGTGGTTTTCTCTAGCCTTGGATGAGTTAACGGATGTGTCGGGTACTGCTCAGGTGTTGATTTTTATTCGTGGAGTTGATAAAAGCTATGAAGTGTATGAAGAACTTCTTGATATTGATAGTATTCACGGCACGACAACTGGGGCAGATATTTTTAAGGGAGTTGAAAATGCCATTTATAAAAAAACCTTCGATGGAAAAACTTGAAATCTATCACCACCGATGGAGGCAAAATTATGTGTGGTAAAAATAAAGGAGTAGTCGCACTTGTGTCAAAGGCTGTAGACAATGATGGTGGTTCAAAACCATTAGTATTACATTGTATCATTCATCAACAGTCCTTGTGCGGAATATGTTTGGATTTGTCTGAAGTTCTAAGACCAGTCACATCAGTTGTTAATTTTATCAGATCCACAGGGCTGAATCACCGACAATACCGCGAGTTAATTGAAGAGATCGGAGAAAATGATTTGTCATATCATACTGCCGTACGCTGGCTTAGTTGCGGAAACGTCCTTAAGCGCTTTTTTGAACTTCGAGCAGAGATCGAAATTTTTTTGAATGAGAAGCATCACCCTTGTGCTGATTTAGGAAATAGTGCATGGCTGTGGAAATTGGCATTCTATGTCGATTTGACAAGCATAGGAACGAACTGAATTTGAGATTGCAAGGAGAAAACCAGCTTCTTCTTGATTTATACACCAATATCAAATCGTTCAGGCAGAAAATAATACTATTTCAATCGCAGTTACGTAAAAAATGTTTCACACATTTTAAAACATGTGATATATTCAGCCACACCACAGAGACTGAATTTCCAGTCGAAACTTTGAGTGCTTTAAAGATAAATTTCGATACTCGTTTCTCAGATTTTGATGTCATTGTGAATGAAATTAAGTTTTTTCAAAATCCTTTTGATTCTGACATTGAAACCCTGGCTCCGGATGTCCAAATGAAAATTATTGATTTACAGTGCAGTGATATGTTTAAGAACAAATATCACAACTCATCTTTGTTGGAATTTTATAAGAGTCTTCCACTGGCACTATTTGATAATTTGCATAAATTTGCTCGTGGGTTGTTTTCTGTTTTTGGTATTACGTACTTGTGTGAGAAAACGTTTTCCAAGATGAAGTACACAAAAAATGTTTACATATCTAAATTAACCGATGAGCATCTTAAATCTCTTTTAATAATTGGTACAAGTAAAATTAATCCACAACTACAAACAATTGTCGATGGAAAATCACAATTGCATAAATCTCATTAGTGTTTTTTTTTGTTTTATTAGTGGGATTAATTTGAATTTAATTATTTGTTAGTTATTAACATGCTTAAGCTTAAAATATTTAAGTTGAGTTTTCTGCGTCATAATTTCAATCGTAAAGGTATACCTTGCAAGTAAATAAAACCGAGTAATTTTCATTCTGTGTTTTCATTCTCTTCCATTCAACTTATCACAGCAATAGTAACAACAGTAAAACATTGGCTGTCGTGGGCTAGATTGATGACACTAGTATTAAGCTGCCGTGGGCCAGATTGATGACACTAGTCTTAAGCTGTCGTGAACCGGATTGATGGCACTGGCGGGCCAGGTTTGGCCCGCGGGCCGTAGTTTGGAGACCCCTGGCTTAAAGTATAAAACAAAACAGTCTAAACCTCAAATTGCTTTGATCGAATTTCCCCCACAGATAACCCACAGAATTTCCCCAACATTTTTAGCAAATTGTAAATTTGTGTCCTATCACTTACCTCCGTGAGTGTTGCTTGAACTTTTGTTGTGATTACGCATTTCGATCGATACCTACATCATTTCATATAAGGCAAATAGCTCTAATTCGGCCACAATTGATTTGTTGATGTTGGGACAGTTTCTTGCATCAAATAAAGACTTTTCTCATCCGAATTTCGAAAAGTGAAGTCACTATTATTAATCTTTAGCGCTAAGTAAAATTTAATTTTTACAAGCCATTTTTAAACTTATGTCATGACTTATTTTTGAGGTTAGTTTATCAGTTTATTTACATATTAAAGCTGTTTTAGACTACACAATTTCTTGTACAAGATTTGGTTCAATTTCTTTAACGCTAATATCATACAGCAAACTGTTTCAAAAACGTAGATTGAACCGAAAATTGTGTCGGAAAATAGAACATGTTCTATTTCTACACAATTTCTAGGCCAAGGGCATGCGCAGTTGGTATATATTATAACACCCTGTAACCTAACATAGTTGATTGTTTACAGTTTCACGTTTTATGTTTAGTGTCATTTATAATAATAAATTAATCAAAAGAATTCAATAGCTCATACACCAAACGGATCAACCAAAGCCCACAGTTTTTAAGTTAAAACGATGTACTGCGCAGAATCACGAACTATTTCTTGAACAATATATTGTACAGTATAAAACAGAATAAATTTACTGCCAAACAATTTGTGGTTCCAGATCTTGTACAAGAAATTGTGTAGTCTAGCTTTTAGTTTCGTTCGAGTGTAACGCTCGCGTTCTTTTTGACTTTTGCTTGAACCCCACAAGCGCGCCCAGACACAGAAAATTTCTTCTCCTCTTTCCCCTCGAGCTCTAAAAATTTTATTGGTGTTTCATGCACATTAAAGTTATACGTCGTTTGTGATTTGTGTTATTATAGCAGTATTGATTATCATTTTTTTCAATATGTCATTCATGTCAGAGACAAGAAACAAAAAATCACAAATAAATAATGATCGGTAACTAATTTCTGAGGTTATATGGTGCACGTGCAAGCGTTCTATTTAAATTTGTCGTGTCGTTATCGAGTACTCAGCCTGAGCCTGCAAATCGGACGCCACTATTATATTTGTAATGTCGTTTTTACATTTTTTAAATATATAGTGGAATTATCTAGAAACAGTTAGTTTCATTTAAAACAGTAATATGGAAATAGCAGATGTGTACCTACACTGTAGAAGGGGATTCCAAAATCAGTCACGATGCCTATTTAACGATTAATCAAATGATATACAGTACCTTCATTAATCGAAAATTAATCGATTAATTATTATATTTGTCTCCTTGAAAGTGATATACTATAACCCAGTATAACCTTAAAATTATAAAATGCAAAAAAATACATCTGCAGTCACTGAACTGTATACTACACGTAACTGGAATGGACCCGGCCGTAGAAAACGGCTCAAATAAGTGAGGCAGGGGCAACTGACAAAGAAAGACGTATACTGTAGTAGTCCTGTGTTTATCGCACTCGTACTAATGAATTGATGTAACGTAAATCTGAGGATAAGTAAATGTAATTTATTTCATATTTTAAGGAAATATTCTCAATATAAATTTATGGTTTGGGAATATTCCCTGATAAATTTCCATCTGTGGCCTGTGGGAATATTCCCACCTAACATCGCTAATTGTAACCACCTCTAAATTCAAAATTTTCTATAGCCTATTTTCCATAATAGGCATTTTTCGCAATGATTTTAGGAAAATAGCTAAACAAAAAAGATGTTTTATAACAATAAGTCATTGTACTTTTAATTTTAATGGTTTATATAGGTGTACTACATTTTTTCACAAATAAAATATTTAAAAAACTTCTAATTGAAATCTTATGCCTATTTACATTCTACAAGACAGAAAAGGATGGGTATACTACGGCACTGCGGGTTGCCGACATTTCCATTTGCCTCAATTTGCATGATTAACGGGCCATTCCAGGTACTCTGTATAGGGGAGGGTGGGCCACATTGAGACAATTTTTACTTTTTTGGGAATAGAATTGGCAACTTTAATTTTTTTGCTACAGTTACGTATGCTTCATAATCTTTCATCTTAATGCACACATTTTTTGAGTAAATTATTAACACAATATTATAATTGTTTCTGTTATAGTCGAATTTAAAAAATTTGATTTTGTCTCAAGGTAGCCCACGAAGTGGGCCACATTGAGACAAGATAAAAACAAAACAAAAAAGCAATAAACAAACGTTTATCTAAAAATATTACACAATTATGTGGAAAAAACAATCAAATAAAATATATCTGAGGTTCTAACATCAAAAGGTACTAACGGATATCGATGCCATCAAAAGATACACCAAAGTTTATAAAAGACTGCTGCCGTTTTGTGCTGCCCACTTTACTATTTGCTGTAAGCAAACATTTCATGTCAGTTTTCTTTACATACGCAACATCCTCAACAGCGGGAAAAATAAAGGAGTTTTTTTGTTTGATACTATGCCTCAAAAAACTAACTTTAAAATCATCCTCAATTTTTTCAATAATTTTACCCACAAAGAAAACAGACTTTTTGTCATGAAACTCAATCAAAACGTAGGAGTTGACAACAGGTTTCAAATTTTCTTGACTTTGATTCATTTCTAAATCATTGAAAGATTCTGCGTCTGAAGAATCTGAAGTAAATGAATTATTGTCACTTTCAGATGACGACAAAGTTTTTTGATTTGGTTTAACTCCAGGCGAATCTGTTACTGTTCTCTTCGTTCCTTTGGCCTTTTTAAGTGACTCTGATCGCTTCTTCTCCATAAACTTCTTTTCTATTTCTAACTTCTCAGGTGTATCAGTTGCGATCATACTCTTACCCCTCTTTCTTGGTTTAGATGTTTTTCTCGGCTTTGCTTTTGGATACCCAAATAGTTCTTCTGGTGTTTTAAAATTCGTAGTTGCTGAAATATTTTTTTCAGCTGTTCCATTTGAAAGTCCAGTGTCTGCATTGCTCGCATGTGCTTCTAAAACGCCAGTGTCTGGATTGCCTGCATGTGTTCCAACAGTTACTTCCTGTTGGCTTTCTCTTAAAGGCTCCTCTCTGTCGGTAACGCTACTCATTAAAAAATCGTCATCTCCAAAAACGTGGCGATCAAATGGCACAATGCCACATTTTTTGAAACCTGCTTTAATGTTATTAGGGGTCATGGATTTGTCAAAGGCATGTCCAACGCATTCGGCAATCTGGAATAGTGTAACTGGAATTCCAGGATTTGTCATCATCCAGGAGTCTAACGCACTGTTATAATATGTTTTAAATGGACCAAACACTGATACGTCCAATGGCTGTAATTTGTTAGAACAATGGGGAGGCAGTGTTAAAATAACAACCCCATTGTCTTTGGCCAGGTTTAGGGTTTCAACTGAAAGATGACTTTCATGATTATCAAGCAATAATAAAGTTGGATTTGACGTTGAACTGCCAGAATGAAAAATGAAGTGTTCAATAACAGATACGAAAAGCTCAGAATTCATCCATCCCGATGGAGTAGCAAGGCCTAAAGTTCCTGATGGAGCTCCGTGTAACATGTGAGGCTTAAAGTTGACCCTCGGAAAAATCATTGCTGGGGGCAACGAAACTCCTAGAAGAGACATAGCTACGGTTAGGAAAAAGAATCGATTTATTCAAATGAAACTACTCACCTGCTGCGCTAATAATGCAGCATGTGGTAATCAAAATTCCACGTTCTCCACTGGTCACCTTGTTTATTTGCTTGACTCCCTTTTTTGCTAAAATTCTTGAGGATTTTTGGACAGTGGTTGTCGCCGTCTCGTCCAAATTATAAATACGCGTTCCACTTGCAAACCCATTGTAGCGCTTCATGACATTTTCTAAATTGCGAAAAAACTGCTCGACGTTATTGCGGTTGAATGAGGTAACTCTAGAAAGGCTGCAGCCTTCAGGTTGCCTAATGCTCAATTCTGGATGCCGTTTTATAAACCCCTGTAACCAATCCACTCCTGCTGATTTCTTCTCTATCCACCTATATGGGATCTGAATTTTATTATGGATGGCAAGTTCATAAGCTAGCTTTCGCACATCTTTTGTAGATCTGCCGTAGCACATTTGGCTACATTTAATAATGAAACCCTTCAGAATAGTTTCCTGTTCTTCGGAAAACACTCTCCGGGTATCGTAATGAGGGCGGTAGGATACATTTTCTTCATTACCTTCACTATTTCTTGTTTTCCTAACGTATCTCGCCAATGTTTGATGTTTCACGTTGTTTTTCTCCGCTGCCTTCCTTAAGCTTAATTTGTGTTTAATAACATCTTGGACAGCCCTTTTCATTGATTCGGCACTGAAAAGGCCTTTTTCAGATTTTCTCTTTCGTCCTCGTGACATACCTTGAACAAAATATTTTTTTTCGACAAAACTCGTTGCATATGGGCCACCATGAGACACGTCTCAAGGTGGCCCGAAATTCATGTCTCATTGTGGCCCATTGTAGGTCTTAGTTACAAACAGCAATATTTTCGTAAAACGTGAAAAAATCTACTAGTAATACACATAAACAATGAAATTAATATTCACCTGTTCTAATGAACACCTCAGACCAATAAAGAACTATATTGGGAACCACTGATGAGGTACTGAAAACACAGCAACAAAAAATTTCACTATGGCGAAAATAAATCGAGGCCGGTAAAAAATTCGGGAACGCACGTGCGGCTTCTTCGGCAACAGAAATAAGACTAACATGCCTGCCACTTGATGTTTCTGTGAATAGCGACAAAATGTGCCGCGTTTTTTTTAAATAATAACGATTGTCTCATGGTGAACGTGTCTCATGGTGGCCCACCCTCCCCTACAGTTCACTGTCTGCAGTCTTCTAAAAATAGCTATTTTTTTGTAAGGTATTTTTTTACAATTTAGACGATAATTTATTTAAATATATTAAAATTATGTTGTCACCCCACAAAAGAATAGTTTGGTTTCATTTGATTAATCGTTGATTTGTTATAAATTAATCTATTATTCTTCTATTTCAATCGTTGCCATCTCTACATCCGTTTGCCCGCGCGTATTTCATGATCTTTTCATTCGAATATTTCAGCAGCAAATAAGAATATTGCGAAACTAGCATGAACGTTTTGAAGTATAAAAATTCTTCTTTCGAAATCATTTTTGTAAATAGAGATCGGACCACACAGTGGCGTGCCAGGGTCTTCGGGCTCCCCTCGCAATTTTTTTCAAGAGGTCCCCCTTTACATCAAAAAAATTAATATACTGCTTATAGTGGGTGACGACGAAACTACTGTCTACGGTGATATTTCAATACGGCTTATAGATAGGAAAAATTTGGTGTGACCTCACCTTTATATTTTGATATTTTTCTTTCGACTTTTTGAAGAATAACAATTTTAATTAATAAAATCTATAGTATAGTTGAAGGTTTGGAAAACTACTGAATACATAAGATATAACTTTATTAATAAACATTACTAACACAAAACTGTAACCAAAATAAACAAATAAAACATTTATAACTAACACAAAAATGTAACAAAAATAAAAACAAATAAAACACATTAACTCTAAAAATGTTATTATTATTATGATTTGAATCGCATTTCAGATTGGTTTAAGTTAGAAAGATTTTTTTTTTAGTGTAAAGCAACAAATGTATTATTTGGTCTAAATCTATATGGCTTCTGTCCGTTCATTTTCTATAGAAATTAATGCCAACGAACTTGGTTCAATTCACCCATTGACGATCTTACAAAACTTTTTAATAGTTTCAGTTTTGTAAATGTTTTGCTTAAGCCCATGTAACAGGCAGTACTAGAAACAACTGAAATGCGGTGCAAATCTCAGGTACACTACTAATAAACAATTGATTTGTTTCGAAAATAAAATCAGAAAATTCCCTCATACTGTTAAGATTTTGCAGACTAACGTGTAGAAAGTTTTTTATTTGAATTAGCTACGGCTCACCAGCTTGCTCGAGGAAGTCGAGGCTGAGCGACCCCCCCCCGGATTTTCGGGGCCCCTCCGCATTGCGGGCCCTTTCGGCGTGCCACGGGACCATACCTGTCGCATTCAGGCCTGCTGGAAAATTGCATTATAAAAAAAACAAATAACCACAGATCTAAAACTATGCATCGGAAAGTACCTATACTTTTTACACATATAAATTTTATATTAAAAACTAATACTGCCCGAAATATCTACGCTATAACTAAAAAAATAACCGTGTTATGAATTTTTAAAAAAACTGTACTTTGACTCTTTTTTCTCGATTTTCTCCTAATCTAGCGGTCCGTTCGAGCTATTCCTTTCATTTTCTTCGTGTTTTTATTTGCTAATTTCTCTATTGACGCCATCATTATTACCCTGACAGTTTTAGTTTTATACGCAAAAAACTAAAATAAAGCGATTTTTTGCATAAAATTGTCAATAACAAAGTTATGAATATTAAAGTCGAGTGAAAGACATTTCACTATATCATATGAAACTATTCTCTGGTTTTCTTCTAACAGTTACACAAGCCGCTTACTCCAAACCTTTGTAGCATAATAGTATATTATACACCAAGGTGGTGAAGACTATTATTATCAACCGAGCATCAAAATTATTTCGCGAGGGGCTTTGCCCCGAGCGGAATAAGGTGCGAGGTTTATAAATGTCTTCACCACCGTGGTGTATATACATTTTTTCCCACTACTAGCCAAATTTAAGACAAAAATAAAAAAATGTCTTATAAAAATCATGTAGGTATAATTTAATCACACTGCAACAGAATACCATTATTCCTATAGTTCGTAATCACCAATATTAAGTGCAACGAATTAACGAAACCAATTATACGATCACATACAAAAATTTCACAAAACGTGGTTAATGTTTTACTTTGAACTTTGAACAATTACAGCGGTAGTGCGTTCACAACAGTTGGGTACAAAGTGAGCGTTCATAAAACATTTAGCATATGCTTCACCATATAGAAAGTAATATATTATTTGTCTATGTGGGTCAATGTTAGCTACCAGTTTCTATCAACAGAAGATTTTCAAATTCCACTGGTGATAACGTTGAAGGTAAAAACATTCCTCGATCCTCGTTTTTCTAAAATTAACGGAAAATAGACAACACATTTCAATGTCAAATTTTGATAGTATCGATCTACAAATCGTTCAAACTGATTTCTCCCTAGGCGTTTACTCCATCGTCTGACTGACACTGACACTGTTTTCGCTGCACACCTCACCCATATATTATGAACGCACTCCTTGTGTCATCAGAAAATTTTGGTTGAGCGCGAATTTTAAACTAATGACAGTTTTATTGAAATAATTTTATCTTGTTAGGTAATTTCAAGCAGTAAATATGTTAAACACAATCTCCTGGGTATACAAACTTATGTTGCACTAGTTTTTGTTAAGCTATTATCCCTGAATACGCAAAACATTTGAATTTGTCCATTATTAACCTAGGTTAACAATAAAAAAAATTGTTAACCACTAATAGAGAAATTCAACTTCTCAGTTGGCTAGATGACACAATAATTGTCAACTTCACAGCTAGTAGTGGAAAAAATAGTTTATGTCTCTGTAGCTTGGCCTAAATATATGCTTATTCTATGTTCGACCACATATTTGTACCTATCTTTATACGAAATTCATTTAAAAATAGATCAAGCTTGAAACAATTCGCGAATGTAAAATGATTGCTTTTATTTATCCTGCAACAGGAAATGTGGAACAATTCAATGCTCGCTCTAATTATTTATTCATCTTTTTTACATAAAAAAATTACAAAGTACAAAACTTCCCTCATTCGAATCCTTAACAATTGAACATGGAATTCTAGCATTTTATTACAAAACTAATGCGGTCCCATACTGCGATCCATTTTTTTCATAGAATTTCAACCTGATATCTATATCTCGATTATGCTTCACCTTAGTTGAATGTTTTTGGATGAGGTAAGTAGCAAATATAACTACCGATGAAATACCGGAATCCCATCTCTACTAAAGATTTGTAACAGTCAGCTGACTGACAGCTGTCTAATATCGATGACTTTTTGACCTTGGTTATACGACTGAAAAAACAAACAATTTGTTGTGTATGGTTGTGTATGTATATGCAGAAACAACACACCTCTGGTATATGTTGAAAATGGAATCAAATGTAAATATAATGGAAAGGCAAGGAAGTTGTTTACTGCTTCGATCCGCTAGTCAAAATTCGTTAGATGAAAGTTCCCAAAAACACATCTCACAAATTCATCCCCATACGAAGGAAAGACCACCATACAGGAATCATATGCACACGCAAAAAGCATTCGATGTTATGAATTTAATGAGGAAACAGAAGCTACTTTGTGACGTAGTACTGGTAGCTGGAGATGCTGAAATATCTGCACATAAGATGGTATTATCTGCTTGTTCTCCTTATTTCTACGCAATGTTTTCTAGGTAATTTTCTAATTATAACTATAATATATTTTTTTAAATAGTCTGTTTACTTGCATATTTTCATTTTAAATTTTATTTATTATCAATATTTCTGAAATGTTTGTGTTAAAATTTACTTTCAAATTTTTCTAAATCTAAAACAATTTAGCAGAAGATACGACATTAACCTACACATATTATATTTTCTAGCTTTGAAGAGAGTAGGCAAGATAGAATAGTGTTACAAGAAGTTGATCAGCAAGCATTAATGCTCTTGATAGAATATGTATATACTTCAGAAGTTAGTGTAACTGAAGACAATGTGCAAGTATTACTTCCAGCAGCGAATTTATTACAACTTACTGATGTTAGGGATGCTTGTTGTGATTTTTTACAAGCACAGTTACATCCAACAAACTGTTTGGGAATTAGGGCATTTGCAGATTTACATGGCTGTTTAGACTTGCTATCACATGCTGAATATTACATAGAACTTCATTTCTCAGAAGTAAGTAAATCAGACTCCTAAGAAAAGTGGTAAAAGTGCTGTATTAACAGTAAACATTTTTTTTAATAAACTATTCCTGAGACTATTTCTTATCTAATCTTTGTTTGTTATCATACATTTTTGTTTTCAAATATTTTAGATCAGGGATAAACTGATATTTTCAGAAAACTGCATTCATATATAGTTTCTAATATTTATAATAATATAAACTAATATTCTTTTGTTGTTTTGATAGCCTAGTCTAAACTTTTCTTTGCATAGTAATCATTTAGGTTTCGTCGATAGCAAGATATTGAAGTTATGTACAGTGAAAGTCATTTATAACAACTAAGCCCTAGAGAATTGGTTGGGTTTCCATATGCAACAACAACAAATGCCATGTAAAACATCATCGGTTATAGCAACGTAGTCACCTTAACGTCCTGCTGAGCCTTCGATCAGGTCAGATATAACAGCGTGCAGACGAGAATCATGTCACGCGGGGTGGGTCAAAAGTTCCGATTACTCCTCGGATTACTCTAACTTTGTACATAGCTCTTTCGTGATTTCCTGAATTCCCATATTGCTAATGCAGTTACAATATTCTTTGTAAGCAACAGATTTAGTGCAATTTCCACATGCTTGATTGTTTGTGGCAGATACATACTATGTTAGCTACAAAATAAATACTTAATATGCATAGTTTGATATAAACAGAAATATATATATATATATATATATATATATATATATATATATATATATATATATATATATATATACATATAAATCAGTTTATAACGTTCTCCGACTCCTAACCGCCATCCTTCTCTATCTTGCCATAGATCTTCTGGTAGCTCCCTTTCTCGTATTTCGGTATCTATGCCCTCTCTCCAGCTTTTTCTTGGTCTTCCTCTTCTTCTTTTTCCGTGTGGTGACCATTTTAGGACTTGCTTTGGTAGTCTTTCGTCTGGCATCCTTTGAACGTGACCATACCAGACCAACTGCTTGGTCCTGATATCATCTATTATTGTGTGCCCGACACCCATGATTTGTCTGACTTTGTCGTTACATACTCTATCTCTTCTCGATTCACCTGCTGATCTTCTCCAGAAGTCCATTTCCGTTGCTAGTAGGATTCTCTCCGTAGTCTGCTTCATTTGCCACACTTCGCACCCATATGTTACAATACTTTCAACGATTGTGTTGTATATTCGTTGTTTATTGGCCTTTGATATTGTTTGGTCCCACAGTATTCCGTTCATCATAGATATAGCTTTTCTACCTAGTATGTTTCGGTCCTTGATAGCCACGTCTAGTGTTCCTTTTTGTGTTATTTTCATTCCTAAGTATTTGTATTCCTCGCAGTGTTTAATTTTTTTTCCGTCCTCCATTTCCTTTTCCATACCTTAAGTGCCTGTTCCAAGTATATCTTAAAAAGCGTCGGCGATAAGCAGCATCCCTGTTTTAGGCCTTTCGTGACCGTAAACCCTTTGGATATATTACGTCCTACTTTAATTTGTGTTTTATTATTTTCATAGATTCTTTGAACTGCTTTTATTAACCCGTTTGTGATATTTGTTTTTTCCAGTGTTTCCCATAATTTATTAAGGGGTATGCTATAATACGCCTTCTGTAGGTCTACGTATAATAGATTAATTTCTTGGTTCACTGCTGTTTTCTTTTCGATCATCTGTGTAACACAGTATAGGTGGTCTACTGTGGATCTGCCAGCTCTAAAACCTGCTTGCTCTTCCGCCTCCAGATCTTTATATTCTTTCTAGATTTTATGTTTTTTTACTTTACAGTATATTCTACTAAATGTGCTGGTCATTGCAATACCTCTATAGGTCTCTATTACCTTTCTTGTGGATTGTTACCATAACGGATGTTTGCCACTCCCTAGGTATTTCTCCCCCATTTATGCAGTCCTGGCATAGTTTTCGCATTTGTTCGTATAACCTGTCGGTTCCTACTTTAACTAACTAACTATAAACAGAAATATGTTATCTAAATTGTACAATTCAATAAGCTAAATCCAATCATGGCTGCATCTGCAAAAAAGAGAAAAGCCTTGTCCGTTAATGAAAAATTTGAAATCATTACACATAAAAAAATGGCGAAGCTAACTTTTTTTATTTTATTTAATCAATCATGGGCAAGCCCAATTCACATAAATAAAATATGAAAAATGCTACAATAACCAAAAAGAGAAATGTGTAAAACTGGTAAGAATTATTAATTGACATAGGTATTAAATGTATATATAAAACAAAAGGAAAACCCCAAAGTATAGTATAAATCACAAATTAAAAAAAAGCAAATATAGTAAGAAGACTGATAAACACATCAAACCAACAATAAAATATGTAAGTACTAAAGTTCAAGCTCCAGCAGATGTTTTTTGAACTTGAAAGTTAACACATTGAAAATTAAAATTCCATCTACAGAATTTGCTAATCTAACTGTCCTAGGACGAAAACTATGCATTGCATAGTTGTACCTATGAAATGCAACATGAAACATTTGTACCTGCCTAATAAGACGAGGAGGAACAACTAAATATATTTTAGAGTGAAGCCTGGACTCTCACACATCCCATTTATTATGCTGAGCAGGTGTATTAGATCTATTTACTTTCTGCGAACCTCCAGAGTAGGAATGTTTAAAAAAACTTTCTAAAAAATCATAAAGATGGTAAATGTGCATCTTAAAGGCAACGTATCTTAAAAAATTTTGCTGAAATCTCTTTATACGTAATATAATGCGGATACCTTACTGGTGAACAGTAATCTAGATATGCTCTGACCAGTGAGCAATAAAGAGATCTAATAGCAGTGATGTTAGTAAAATCACAAGTGGTACCCATAAAACCTAACATCTTCAACGATTTTTGAAAACAGCGGAACATGGGACTCATAATTAAGTGTGGAGTCCAATATAACATTGAAATTCCTAGTTTTAGAAGCACATTTTAGAGTTTCGTTATTAATGTAATCAAAACCTATTGGGAGGTGTATGCTATGAAAGAAAGAAACAAAGAAATTTATTCATCATTGAAAAGTCTACAACTGCACTACATACATTTATAAAATTTTATCAGACTAGTCAAGGATACTAACCTATGTACACAAACAGTTGAAAATACATGTAAAATTTGATTATTGTTGGTATATACACCCAATAAATAGTAAAAACCGAACATATATGTGAGTACTTACAAAGATACCACTAAGGATATGTACAAAATACAATTAAACAGATAAAGTATTCCAGAAGACACAATGCTTACACTGGAAAAGAATTATTTCAAATATATACATAAGGAATATAAACTTTTTTTGGAACCACCATTTATTTATGTAGATAAATCAGAAAGTAATTATGATAATAGAAATTCCTCAACAGAGTAAAAAGCATTTTGGATGAGATGATTGTATAAAGCTGGCTTGAAGCTTACTAAGCTACATGTGTGTCCAAATAATTTGAGTGCATGATTGTAACAGATGATACCTCGATAACTAGCAGAGTCTTGTCCCAGAGCCAGACGAGAGTAGGGTAGTTGTAGTTCATTACCTCTTCTAGTATTATACTTGTGAATCAAATTATTTTTGGTGTAGTGTGTTTCTTTTTTTTACATTCATGGTTATTATATAAATATACAAGCTGGGTAAAGTCAGTATGGTTAACCCAGTGAATGTACCCTTACAAGATTCTTTGTAATGTAGTCCTGCTAGACATCTTATCACTTTTTTTGTTGCTTAAAGACTTTTATTGTATGGACTGAGTTCCTCCAGAAAGGTAGTCCATAAGATAGGATGGATTGTACAAGTCTGTGTAAATCAGCTTAAGCACATGTAGTGAGACTGTTCCACGTATTTGCTTTATTACAAAACAAATACAGCTCATTGTTGTAACGAGGTTTTCTATGTGTGCCTCCCACATTAATTTTTGATCTATAGTCAGGCCTAGATACTTGAACAGATTCGCTTGCTCTATGGATTTGTTTTTAACCCTTATTAGGGGGCAATAATCATAAGAAATGTTTTTTTGTTGGAAGACCATGAAGACTGTTTTACTGATGTTAATTGCTAAACCACTAATTTCACACCATCTGGCGAATTCCTCTGCAGCTGAGTTTGCTGTTTTTATAGAGAGGTGAAGCTTATTCTGTGCCACTATTTTACTAGTATCATCTGCATAGATGATTGTTTTCTGCTGAACCACACTTGAGAGTTCTATGTCACTCATAAATATTATGAAGAAAAGTGGAGCCAAAGTTGAACCCTAAGAAACCCCCAATGAAACAGAAGCAGGTCGCGATTTCACAGTGTCAATAACGACTATCTGAGATCTGTTTTTTAGGTATGATGCCACCCAATCATTTGCAACTCCTCTAATTCCAATTCGGTACAGTATTTCCAGCAGTAAATTATGGTTCACTGTATCGAACGCTCTACTTATGTCAAAAAACAGAACAACTGGAAATTGTTTGTTGTTAAGGTGCAAATATATGTCTTCCCAGATTTCATTTATTGCAGTTGAAGTTGCTCTTTTTTGTCTGGAGCCGTGTTGGCAGCTAGGAATAAGTTTGTGATATTCAACAAAATTAACCAGTCTCAGATAATAGCTAAAATCGATCATTTTCGCAACCTGAGATTGTAAGCATACATTGCGGTAGTTGGCCACTTCGTTTTTAGATCCCTTTTTTTATATATAGGTACCGATTTTGATATTTTTAGTGCTTCCGGGTATGTTCCATCAACAAACGACGTATCTATTATGTGAGATAGTGTATAGCATATCATATCACGGACAGTTCTTAGAGCCTTACCGTGGATTTCATCTATACCAGGTGATGTGGTTTTTGTTGTTTTGGTAATGATATCCTGAACTTCTATATAAGTTGTTGGGTACAAGAATAGCGTGGTATTTGATAAGGGGGATAACTTCAGATTATTTGTTATTGGATCTGTTTTTACGATTCCAATGAAAAAATCATTGAAGTGGTTGCCAATGTCATATCTATCTGTGGTATGTTTTTTATTGATAGTGAGCTCAATTTTGTTATTAGTTTCATTAATAATTTTCCAACTCTCCTTGCTTATATTATTTGCATTCAATATTCTTTCGTTGTTGTATTCTGCTTTAGTTTTTTTCTTCATAAATATATTTGAGTTTATATCTGTTTTTTATTATCTCATTTGCTGAATATTTTGCTATTTTATACATATCACATACCATTTAATGCAATTCCTTGATTTCTTTATTAATCCACGATTTCTCCCTATTACTTCTACTTGTTTTTATTTTTATTTTTTTCAGTGGAAAAGCAATGTTGTAACTGTATAGAAGGGTTGTATTGAAAATATTATATCCTTCATTCAAATCATCAGCTGTATATACATCCTCCCATTTTTCATTCATCAACTGTTCTCTGAAAGTTATCATCTGAGTAGTTACGTTTATAAATAGTTTCTACACTACAATTATGTGCTGTTGGTAATGCAAATGTACAAGTTTGAAATTTATGATCTGAAAGATGTGTATCTTCAACATAACAATCAGTTGGCTGGAGATTTGTGTACACCGCATCTATACTTCTATTAATACATGTAGGCTGAGTTATAATATTTTTCATATCAAATTCAAAGAATATATTTTTAATTTTTCTCACTTCTAAGTTGTTTGTTAAAGAGTCTATATTAATATCATTACATAGAATGTAGTATTGTGTTGTCGTGAAGATTTTGCACATCAGATCATAAATTTCATAAAAAAATATATCGATATCACTATTTGGTGTTCTGTACACTGTGCTAATATACGATTTACTTCTTTTATTTGGGATTTCTAAAACAGCTACTATTGCTTCATAACTTTTCTCTATGCTTTTGTTGAAAGTGAAAGGTTTGAGAGGAAGATTTTCTTTTGATAGGATACATACCCCACCATGTTCGTACAGTTTTCTACTGTAAGGTAAGCCAGTGTTCTGAGAAGCACAGAATGTCTGGTGATTGTTGGTCTAGTAGAACTTCCAGTTGATTTATTTTTCTTGGAGCCATGCCTTGAATGTTGAGGTGCATTATAACCAGTAGTTCTGTATCTATTATTTGTTTATTTTGATGTACTGTAGGTACTAACTGATTTAGATGGGCTGTAGGGAGTAGGTTTCCTGAAAATCCTCAGATCGCTGATCATATCTGTGGAATTTCCTGAAGTCAAACCTCTTGAATGCGACATACTTTGGCCAAGTGGAAGGTTTATAGATTTCATCCTTCAGCTCAAAGTCCACCCCACACATGAAACATTTGTTTTTGTTTTCACTTGTAGGCAGTTCATTTACTATGATGTTGGAATTTTTGAAAGCTTCTTGATCCTTCAGGTATTGTCAGCTGTAATATGATGGTTTACCCTATATAGATACAACCAGGCTTTTCTCTGAACACCGAAGTCCTTAAACACTATGGAAACACATAACATGACATTTAGATTCATACCATTCTGTATACGCCAATTTAATAAACTATTTAAATCAGATTTTAATATTAGAACATCATCACTGCCATTAATCACCCTAAGACAGTTGAGGTCATCAGCAAATAACAAGGCTTTGCTACGTTGAAAACCATACATTATATCATTAATAAATAGGTTAAATCATAATAATAGTCCCAGATGAGACCCTTGGGTAACTCCAAAGGTTACTGGAAAAGTATGAGAAGAGTAATGATTAACTCTGAACATTTGTAACCTATCGGTTAAATAATTACTTTACCATTGTAATACAAGACCTTCAACACCAAGACAAATTTTATGTAGCAAGAGCTCATGATTAACCCAGTCGAAAGCTTTAGAGAAATCAGTGAACACAGAATCAATCTGCAGTCCCCTCTCCAAACCATCAGACAAAAAGTCTTCATATGTGTGTAAACTCAATTCTGCCTGCAGACCTTTTAGATGTGAAGCCAAATTGCTGGGATGTCATAGGTAAGATAATCTGTAATAATACTTTCAAATACTTTGGGAATTATGCTGAGGATTGATATGGGACAATAATTTGTGATGTCTGATTTTCTACCCAATTTATACCCTCGAGTGACATATGAAGTTTTCCAATAATCTGGAAATTCGCCTGTAACAAGAGACCTATTAAATATATGAATGAGAGGTCGAGATAAAATAAGGCTAAATGCCTTAAGAAAAATGGAAGGTATTCCATAAGGACCGGGACCTTTTTTAACATCAAGTTTGGATAACATTGCATAGATGTTCGAAAGTTTAGTATGATAATTGGATACATTTACCATTGAAGAAACCTTAACATCCTACATAGTCAGAGGTGTTGATTTGAATAAACTGATGAGAAATGTATAGCAAATAGATTTGCAATATAATTCCTGTTACTAGAAATAAAGTCTCCAAGGGTCATTTCAGAAGGTATAGCGTTATTCTCCCTCTTACTGTTTACAAACTTCCAAAAAAACCTAACATTATCTGTAACACAATTTTCAGTAAATTTTATATAATTTCTGTAGCACTCTCGCCATAAAAGTTTACTCTGAGCTCTTAATCTACTAAATTCCATATAGTGTTCAGGACACTTAGGGCATGTTTTACAACAGTGACTTATACTAGGTATAAATAACAGTACAGTTATTCTCAGAATAAAGTTATCCTAGAATTTATTCATGGTATAAAAGTAGTTGGTCAAGTATGTCATCTTTTTCTTCATTTTAGCCTTGAAACTTAAAACAAAAGGTTTCTTTATTATTCGTTAATTTCGCTGTTCTAAGCAATGTTTTTTAAATTACTGTAAAATTGCTTTGAGTGCTATTCTAATATTTGAATCTTCCTATCAAAAAGATATGGTTAAGCTAAGAGAAGGAGAGAGAGAGAGAGAGATTCGAACAAAGTTTGCGTTGAAATAGGTTTCATTAGAAGTCAGAATGTTTGTTTTGGTTGGTTGCCCTAATATAGGATTAGTTTCCTCTGCAGGGCGGGGTTGGGGGTGTATTGGGGGTTTTAGTGCGCGTTCAATACTGAGCTCGGTGTAAAAAGGTTGTTGGTTGAAAATTGGTTGGCTTGAAAAAGTGTCTAGAAAATTTTGGATAAGTGACTAGGAAGAAATTTTAAGAAGGTGTATGGAATTGAAATTTTGGAACGGACTTTTCGCTAGAATTTATTCAGAGGAAAGGTTCTATTGATTGATGTCGGAAATTGATATTTGGAAGTAGCGAAACTTTAAAAGTGTATGGAATGGTGCGACGAAAAGTGTCTAGGATTTGGACGTTCTGGTGGAAGACGAACCATGCATCGCTGCCGATACATAAGACATGCAGTTGAGCTGGCTAGGTGTCGGAAATTATTATAAGATATAAGATAGATAATTTTTACTGTATTTGGGATGTTTACAGTGTTTTAATACTGGGATATTAAAGATTTGTTATTTTATTAGAATTTTTGAAGTTTTAGCAAGAAAAGTGTATAGGAGACATTTTTGAAAAGTGTATGGAATTGGGTGTTTATGTGTTTATGATGGAATTGGTTTTAAAATGTGTTGTGGAGACGTGCCTGCGGGAGTTTGGGATATTTAACATTGGTACTGCGTTGAATAATTATAATCAGCTAAGAAGAAAGCCAATAACTATTTATATGTGAAAAGTAACTACTCAAATTCTGTTCAAATTATCAATTTTTTAATAATTCATTATTGTAGGACCAATTACTTTGAAACATTAGATGAAGATGATATTTTTGTTTTTTTCTACCAATTCCAAGAGTATTTCCATTTCGGTAGCACTAACATTGCTAAAATGCGTTCTTTTATCGCTTTTATCTGTCATAATTTACACGATTCACCACAATAAAAAATAAAAGTATGTGCGTACAAAGGACAAACTAGTGTAAATTAGCTGTATATGCGTCACTTTTTAAGGCTATTTGTGAAGTAACTGACTTATCTGTCTGTTTGATGACGGTATAGCTTATTCTACTGTTTCCGAGAATTTTATTCCATTGTCAAATTTATACCTGGTTTGTAAAACGCTAAAATACGTTCTATACCGAGAGTAGGCTTGCTCTTCATTTATACCACTATTGTAAAACCCGTCCTTAGTAATCTTGTAGATTTCGTGAGCTACTTTTTTCTCACACAAATGCCTCTTTAACTCTGGACAATACCAACATGGAAACATCTTCTTTCAAACATTTTTCAGTGGAACAAAGCAATTTATTATAGAGTACAGTATATCATAAAATATGGACACCATCTTGGGACTTTACCACTTAAAGCATTGTCCCAATTAATTCATTCCAACAAAATTAAACAGCATTGCAGATAAAGGGTCACCTTGCCTAACTCCTTCCCCCACTTCAAAAATTTTTGTTTCTTCGTTTCCTAATCTTACACGGCATTTGGTCTCTTCTAATGTTAGTTTTATCATTCTAATCAGCTTATCCCAATTCTTTTAATGCTGGATATAATTTGTGTCTTTTTACAGTATCGAATGCTTGCTCAAAATCTATGAATATTATATGTGTGGCTTTCTGAAATTCGTAGCTCCCGCCTGGATGTCCCTAACTGTGAATATTTGATCTACCACTGATCTTTCTTTATGAAATCCACATTGATATTCACCGACAACATTTTGAATTTTTGGCAATAATAAGTTCTTTATGTATCAGGCAAGTATTTTAAAAGCTATATTTGACAGTGCTGTGCCTCTGCAATTCTCACAAACAGGTTGATCATTTTTCTTGTGTATTGGGCATTGCATTGCATATTTCTTTCATCAGTTTGTGCATGCATTCAATTAGGTTTTCCCCATCATATTTAAACATTTCAGCAGTTATGTTATTCTTACCAGCACTTTTGTTATTTTATCTATAATCTCCTTCACCCGCTCTATTCTCGGTACTTCTTCGTTCGTTTCTGTTTCTTCTAGTTCTACTATGTGTATGTCGCTTTTTTCTTTGTTCTGAGATTTCAGTAATTTTTCAAAGTATTCCTTCCACCTTTCTAGTATTTCGCTTTCTCCAGATATCAGCCTACTTTATTTATCTTTCATATACTGACTCTTCCCTTGATATCTCTTTTTGAACTCTTTGATACCTTTGTAAATTTTCTGTATCTCATTTCTTTCGTAGTTCTTTTCTATCTCTACTATGCGTTGCTCTTGATATTTCCCTTTTTTCTTGTAGTATTCTCTTGCACCTCCTTCTTTGTTCTTCATAGTTATAGTTAGCTTCACCTGTGTTGTGCTTTAGCATATATTCTCTTCTCTTATTCCTTTCCCTTAGTTCATTTTCACATTCTTGGTTGAACCATTCTTGTTCTTCGGTCCTACTCTCCGCTTCACACTCTTCTACCGCCTGAACCATTCTTTTACTCATCTCCTCCCATATTTCTTCTATGTCGCTACTTCCATGCACCTCCTCCAATCCTCTTTCTAATTCCATTTTATACATCTCTCGTGCCTGGTCCTCTATAGCTTCTAATTGTTGTTATACATCTTTTTTGGCATTCTTCTATTAGCACATGGGGTATTTGGTTTATAGTCGATCTATCTAGTGATCGCCAAGTTCCTTTATGCATTCCTTTTCTTTGGAATTAAATGCTTTTTATTCTCATGATTTGCAAAATCAATCAATAGCTGTCCATCTTCATTTGTTTCATCATGTTTACTATACTTTCTTTTACTATTGTTGGCTGGTAAATTGTTTCCTTTCCTATCCTCTCATACTCATCATTTAGTCCATTATAAAATTCTTACTTAATTTGTACACCTTTGTGTTCAGTTGGGGCATGTATGTTTATAAATGTTATTTTTTGGTATTTTTCTTTAATTCTTAATTTACACATTCTATCTGAAATGTCTTCAAATTCAACTATTATAGACTTCAATTTTGTATGAAATATGAATCCTGTACCAAACAATGTGTTACTTCCACCACTATTTAGGAATAAATTGTCGTCAATTTCTTTTACTTAATTTCCCTTCCGTTTTGTGTGCTTTAGTGCTATTATGTCAAACTCACATTTCTATATTTCCTGTAGTGTTTACGCACTCCCTCCTCAAAAGTACCTCTTTAATTCCAAGTTGCTATTTTTAAAACTTTCCCTGCCTTATACCTCACTTTATTATTTCTACTCCTTTCCTTATTCATTGCATTTGCCGTTACTCATTTTTCCACTTCTGATAAGGCATTTATGTTTTTTTACTTGTTCCAGTTTCAAAATATCCTTATTCCATCTACCACTATTTTATTGTAGCTAACCTCTACCTGTTTCCCTTTATCTATTTCTTGCTCGACAAATTTTCTTACCTCTTTTGCCTTTTCTCTTTTCATTTTAGACATATCATGATGGGAATAATCCTAAAAAATTATTAAATAAGGTAATTGAAAATAATGAAATAAAAATTAAAGGTATTGTAAAATTTTTCGTTTTTTAATGCTAGCAGCTTGAATTTATTGTTCATTACTAATTCTTTGTCCTTTTCATTTCTCAGCTCGACCAGGCAAGTTTTCTCTCCTAATTTCCGTGCATCTTTCACTTCTATTTGTACTTGACTTGTAATTGTTCTTGGAACAATTTTTCTAAGACTTGTTTAATTATTTCATTATCATCAGTATCTATATTTAATCAATTTCAGACATTCTTTATCCTCTTTTATTTTTCTAATAATTCCAATCTATTTT
The DNA here is from genome assembly GCA_963921935.1 of Galeruca laticollis. Classification (NCBI taxonomy): domain Eukaryota; kingdom Metazoa; phylum Arthropoda; class Insecta; order Coleoptera; family Chrysomelidae; genus Galeruca; species Galeruca laticollis. Next base: position 49,545,139 of record OY998179.1, on the reverse strand, counting down.
CCACTTTCTTGATATGCCCTTTCATATTTTTATTTTCCTATTTCATTTCTTGATTTTCTCTTAAGAGTTGCTTGTTCTCTTCTCTAATTTTTCTTATCTCGTTTTTACTTTTCCGCCCAACCTATCTAATATGCGAGAAAAGTATTGGTTTACCCATAAACAGTTGAAATTTTGAAAAAAAAAATTGAGTTATTTTTACGTTATTCATCAAGAACAACATGAAAAAATGGTTTTTAGAAAAAAAATCATGTGTGTATGCCGTCGTTGTCGTCGGCCACTTTTCGTTACATATCTTATTAGCACGATACAGCCTCCGGAGTGCAACAAATCACCAATTTTATCATTGAATATTGTTTAGGACATCTCACAGATGAACCCTATTGATTTTCAGCTCACAATAGCCAATACAACGGATGCTATGGTACTTAAAGTACAACATTTTTATCATTTTTTGAGAAATTTCAGTTTGTTAGCACTATACAGCCTCCGGAGTATATACAAGTGACCAATTTTATGATTGGATATTATTCAGAGTATCTCAAAGATGAACCCTATTGAGTTTCAGCTCACTAAAGCCAGTACAACGAGTGCTATGGTACTTGAGGTACCAAATTTTTGTCATTATTGGAGAATTTTCAGTTGGTTAGCACGATACAGCCTCCAGTGTGTATACAAGTGACCCATTTTATGATTGAATATTGTTCAGGGCGTCTTATAGATGAACCTTATTGATTTTTAGCTCACCAGAGTTAGTACAACGGGTGCTATGGTACCTGAAGTGCCACATTCTTGTCCTTTTTGGAGAAATTTCGGATTTAGTACGATACAGCCTCCGGAGTGTATACAAGTGGCCAATTTTATAATTGGATATTTTTCAAGGTGTCTCATTTAAGGTGTCCCACAGATGTACCCTATTGACTATAGCGAGTACAGCAGGTCCTATGAATCCAGATATACTGCATTTTTGATAACGTTTGGAGAAATTTCGGTTTGTTAACACGATACATCACCCGAAGTGAAGTATATACAAGTGACAATTTTATGATAGAATATTAATCAGGGCATCTCACAGATACGGAAAAGTTAGTTTTAATCTTTAAAACCGTTTATTTGCTTCTTCTTGATCTAGTCTTACTTGTCTCACTCCCACTGCAAGCTCTTTCATCAATTATACTAATAAATCTAACTTATCATATTTTTTTGTTGCTTTATCTGGTGTTCTGTATGTTTTCTTGCTTCGGTTAAACAGTTCCCTTTTCCTTTTACCACCGTCTTCACTATTCATTATTGCCTCCTCAACTTAACTCGAATTTTATATCGCCAACATTTTTCACTCGTCTATTTATTTTAATGTTTTAAGTCCGCCCCTGTTTACTATATTCTATCGCTAATCACACTGCAGAAAAGTTGTCAGCCAGTTATCCCTATCCTGTCGAACCTTCGACTCTTATCAGTGGTATTTTATCTTTTATTTTTACTTTTTATAATAAAAAGTAATTTAATAATAACCAAATTTTCAATATCTATTCAGTTTCTGCCATAAATTTACTGTGCACTAAATAACACTTCACAGAACAATATTACCCCATTTTGTTGATTTTTTAGTTCGTAATTCTTCGAATAATTGGAGTTTATTATTAAACAGAACTCAACACAACCATACAGGTATTTGCCAGGACTGTAGTATATCGTAAAATATGGACACCATCTCTGAAATAAATTTATCACTTAACATTGGCCCAATTAATTGATTCCAAGGAAAAACGTATCGCTTCATAATTTGCATGATTAAAATCATAGTAATATTCTTCACCGGGAAAGTTATCCCTTTCAATTTTAAGTGGTAAGTTACATTCTTGTGGGGTTGGTGGCTATCATGCAGGATCAAAACATCCTCAGCTTTTTTTACTGAGAGCTCAATTAGTGATAAAATAGGATCAAGTGTAACTCCTAGTTACTGCATTTGACTGAAATAGATTGAAGAAAGCACATATATTTGACAAAGTATCTATATAATCAGTCTCGGATGGAGATGCCATAGGGGAGGGACTGAACAAAATTCATCTATTTCCCAGGATACAGATGGAAGATTGAAATCGACAAAAAGGAAGAAGCTGGCAGTTACATGCTGCTCATTTATAGTTATTAGCTGGTTGTAATAGTCAGGGTATAAAATAGGTTGAGATCTAGGAGGAACTTATATATAGCATAAAATAAATTGGTTACTAACTACAACAAATACTCGTTCAATTGATGGATTAGAATCAATCATACTAGAGGATATTTTTTTCATAATAGCAATTAAAACACCTCCTCACCGACAATGAATACTGGATTGAGGGGAGCGATCAGTTCTAAAGACAATATAATTAATGAATCCAAGTTCGGCATCTGCTATATCAGAGGTTAGCCAGATTTCTGTAAAAATGATGATATCGTAATGGCAATTTGAAACGTCTAGACTAAGGTTAGTAAGTTCAGTCTGAAGACCCCTGATATTCTGGTAATACAAAGAAAGGCCGCTCAAGTCTGTTGACTTTACTGTTTTTGGATAATCTCAGGTATGTTGTTAAAGTATTGTCTGTTACAGAATCATACAGCTTTTTATGATTTGGAGTAAGATCCAACTGGAAAAATACCTTATTTGTACAACCTAACTTGTTCTTTAGAAGTTCGTGTACATCGCGAGCAGACGGAAAATTGACCTTAAGAGGACAGTGATCATTTTTGTTTTTCTTCCCAAAACGAATTATTTTGATATTTTCCACGTTCAAAGCAACCCCATTTCTAGTATTCATTAAAAGTGATTTAACCTGATGAGTATCTTCAGAGGCTGTTGCTGGTTCAGGTTGATTAAAAATCAGCAAGTTATTTGCTCTTCTTTGGAGTTCCTGAAGTTCATTCATGATCTCATCAGGTGCTGAAAAGGTAATCCCCTCTCTCTTCAACTTCTGAATTTTAGCTTGGAGTCACTTAACTTCATATTTAAGAGTCTCAACTTCTCTCAATATCCACTTTTAAATGCTAACCGGCAATCAGTTCAGAAATTAACCATAATTCTCTTCTGAATAATCACAGCAAAAAGTGCGGACGGACTCAAGCCGGTACAGTGTTCAGTAGTGTGCATAATGATATCACATGCAATAGACTTATCACCAATAGGATCATCACATGTGGAACGTTTACCAGGCCTTATACTAATTTTACCAGACTATCAAGTACACAAATTATAATGTTACTATTTATTCCCGGACTAACGAGCGTTTTACAAACCAATTAATTTCTTATCAGACACAGATTTTTGAAAATTCCTTGTACATTATTATATACAGTATAGATAAATGACCAAAGAAATTTTCACAAATTTTCCGATATTACACTAATAATTATGCAGAAACTACACATGCATACGGTACAGAAACTTAAAACTAAACACATGTCGAAAACACGAAAATTGTTGATGAAATTTAACCCATATAAATTGTAAAACATAAGGAGCATTTGTTCAAACATGCACATTAGCTACCGTTTAATAGGATGTTGCAAAAAGTCTTGATCTATCACATTCTACTGTGACTACAATATGGAAAGATCAAACAAAATTTGAAGATGTTTTCGAGTTTCGAGAGGAACGTTCAATGTAAAAAAAGTTGAGGTCTTCTCATTATGATGACATCGATTAGTCACTTTTGAAATGGCTTAAAGAAAAACGAAGGGAAGGTATCCCTACACCATGGTCCATCTTTCAAGACAAAGCCAACGATTTCTGTAGATTTTTAGGAATGGAGGATTTTGAATGCTTGAAAAGCTGGATCATATGATTTCTCTGGTGAATCTGCAACTGTAACTGAACATATGACCGAAAAATGGTTTTTGCAGAAATATGTAAAGGATACATGGATGAACACATATTTAACACGGATGAAACTGGATTGTTTTTCAGAATGACTTCCACAAAATCTTAAAAATCAAAGGAGAGAAATGTTCAGAGGGTAAAATGTCGAAAGATAGGATCACGGTGTTGTTGGTCACTAATATGATTGCCACCGTTGAAAAGGAACTGCTTGTGATTGGAAAGTCGAATAACCCTAGATGTTTTAAAAATGTAAAGAGACTTCCTGTCGATTATAGATCCAACAGACGTGCCTGGATGGTGAGAAGTTTTTATGAGATTGGGATAAAGAGCTTTGTGCATCAAAGCAGAAAATTTTATTGTTGGTGGATAATCACAATGGTCATCCGAATATTGAACATTTAAAGGCCATAAAATTATCTTTTCTTCCTCCCAATATGACATCCGTTCTGCAGCCCCTTGATCAAGGCATAATAAGGAACCTTAAATTACATTTTCGAAGAGCTTCAGTCATGAAATTGATAGAAAACCCAGATAAAAATGACGAGACCAAAATTAATCTTTTGGACACCGTCATGATGATATCTACAGCATGGGATGCAGTTTCACAAAGAACAATTGTTTTCTGCATGCTGTCTTCTACTCTATGGTGAATCTCCTAGAATCAAGTGATCATTTTGACAATGCGGATGACATTCTGTTGGCCCAATTGTTCGGAGAAGAGAACGTCGCGGGCGTGGGCAATTATCTTAATATTACATTTGATGATTTTGTGGACTTCGACCATCACCTGGCAACATAGCGAGAGAACTAAATGATGATTTCCTTATCAACTCTACTAGTTCCCAAACAGAACAACACACTTCATTTGATGACAAGCTGAAATAAATAATGTCGTAATATTGGAAAGGGCCTTAAAAAATTATTTTTTACAATCTAGTAAACAATCAAAAATTACTGATTTCTTTAAAATATAATTGTGACGTGTTATGTTTGCCGAGTGCTTATCAGTATTGTTTACCTATTTATGTGCTTATTGCTTGTTTTTTCATAACTATGTGAGTATATTTCTGAATACCCACAATCAAATGTATTGACAAGCTTATGTAATTGTAATAAACTCTTGACCTTTTTTTACACTCTTATGGTGACCCTGTTGTAATACTTTGGCCCTCAAACGTGATAAATTTGACCCCTTCTATACCGGGTCCGCTGTCACCAACTTGTGACGTGTTATGTTTGCCGAGTGCTTATCAGTATTGTTTACCTATTTATGTGCTTATTGCTTGTTTTTTCATAACTATGTGAGTATATTTCTGAATACCCACAATCAAATGTATTGACAAGCTTATGTAATTGTAATAAACTCTTGACCTTTTTTTACACTCTTATGGTGACCCTGTTGTAATACTTTGGCCCTCAAACGTGATAAATTTGACCCCTTCTATACCGGGTCCGCTGTCACCAACTCTAATACCTGCTGTCACCAATTCTTTTCTTAAATATGCAGCCGAGCGTGAAAAAGGCAATTCCAGTCCGATTTCGACGGGGAGCGCCTGGGCTTAAAACGGTTTGATCTCCTTCGCCAGAACATGATTGTTCTCTCAGTTCGGCCTCGTACCCAATAACGATACACACTCTAGGGGAAAATTCGGGGTAGGTTTCTAAATAAAGTATCGGGAAACCACAAAGTTGTATTAAAAAAAATATAATGAAACTTTCTGTGTATATATATATATATAAAAATCCCAATATCCAAAGAAATATTAAATTTCCCCACTATAAAAGTAACTATACACTAATCTATAAATTGTACATACTAAATCTTTCGCTGTATAACATATGACTACCAACAAAACAAATATAATATCCCTCACCATGAAATAGAACAAAATTTTTACCCACATCATTTAATATGTTCAACGTGTGCGAGGGGCGTATGATTTAACCCTTATTTCGAAGTGCCCCTGCCTCGTTGCGAGAAATACTTATTTTGTTCTTAAAACAATACTATACAAAACGTCTGTGGTTTCGAGTCATTTCACTTTGTATCAACAGAAAGTGAAAGCAGAGTCGTAAAAAAAATTCTGCTGATCTATGAGTAATAAATGTTTATCGACAATCCCGTTCAGTGCGTAAGTTCCGAGTTGCAATTTTCAGGTCTTTGAATAACCTATAATATTTATTTATTTTACTTAATATGATGAAATTACCTAACCACGTCTGAAATAATTAGCTTTTATTTATCGTAGCGAAATTTCACTGGAAATGGGACTTCAAGGAGACAAAATCATACGCTCCGGGCCCGTGTTACTAAATACAAATAAATCTCGGTTTAACCCTTGTTTATTTTCCATCTACGAGGTGGAAGCGAATTATGTGGCGTAAAACAATAATGAAATAAATAGTGCCTAACTCCTGTCGGTTATATGCACCCTAAAGAAAGCGAAATGTTCCTACAATTTTGGAGAAAACCTTACTCTGACATCACACACGATAAACTCATATCTTATAGAACGAGCGGTGCCAAAATTGTGAGCCTGGACCTGCAGTACTCAATTGAAACCTGCCAACTTGTCAAATCCCCGTGAAAGAATAAATAATAAAATAAATATACTGTTATAGCTTCTACCTATGTATATAGTTATGTTATAAATACCAAGTTTAGAACCAGCGTACAATAATAAAAACGAATAAATTTCTCCCCAAGAAAAAAAACTTAAATCTCAACTTGTTTAAAAACTTACTGCGTTGGAAACTCCCTTTCTCCGGTTTTCGCTACTGCCTGCTTTCACTATCTTTCTAGAAACCGCGGGTCACGCTAGTAACCGGCATCGAGCTATATTGAACTTCGAGTAGAGGGCGAGTTTTCCCGTTTTGTGTCACCGACGGGGGACAGTCTTCACCGTCAAGGATATCTAAGTATCCCTTTTACACCCTGACACAACGGAGAAAAATTTCTTCCTCTGAAGCCGCTAACACCAAGAAAACTAATACCCGTTACCGTGACAGGGAAAGGATTTTTCTCTTCGCGTTTTTCGCCCGACACTGTCTGTCGCTCTGACTGCTCTGTACCTGGTTTTTACTATTCCCCCGAATTAGGTTTGGGATTTTTTTTGTTGAATTGCAATAATCCATTTTTTGTTTTGAAACGGCCTCAATTTTTCGTTATTAACTAGTTGTATACAAAACAATTATTTAATTTTGACGTAGTAAAATGTTTTATTTGTTTCAAAGCTGTTATGGTTCTGTATCATTTTTCTAAACAAAAAGTGGGTGCTTTCCACTTTTTAATTATATTTGAAATAAAATATGTTTAACCGTGTATTCTGAAAGTTACTAATTTAAATTTTTCTATTTGGTATTCGCGTTTATTACATAATTCACTTGATCATAAAAAAAATCGGACGTGTGTAACGACGTCCTTAAATGACAGGAATTTGCCAGTCCCTTCGTCATCGTTATAAGCGACTTTCACTGTACTCACCTTAAAATAAAAAATATTACAATTTTAAGCTTTATGGTAACCAAAAGAATTTTGTAAGCATTTAAGAAATAAACACAAAGCATCAATGTCCTCTATGGTAATAAATATGAAACATAAACTTTCTCGTCTAGTGGTTTTCATATATTGCTTTCTGTTTTTTTCCATACTAATCTCATAAAAATCACCTATCATGTAAGTGTCCCAAGGTCCGCTTTAAAAAAAATGCGGCTTGGAGGGCCGCATTATAAAATACTTCGTATGCAACTTTATCAGTGAGTTTTAATTGGTACGGTATACGAAAAAACTCGTTTGTATTATTATTTTAATGTATTCAAGAAATATCAAATTACAAAAAAACTAGTGTAAACTTTGAGGATGTTGGTTTTTACTAATTAATGCATCAATATTAATTTTAATATTTGTTGTAAATAAACGAAGCAACTCAGTAAGTAACTTATCAGAGAGGGAAGATCTATATTTTGACTTGAAATTTCATGCTGGAAAAGCTGCTTTCGCAAAGATATGTGCGATCCAGCAGTGTAAGCCCTTAGTTTCTCAAGTGTATCTTTCTTCTGGCAGCAACTTCAAAAAGTCCAATCCAGTTTCAGTTCTTCCATGGTAGAAAGGATCTGATTGCAAATCACACATTTCCAGCTGAAGGTCTGCTCTGCTTACATTCTCACTAAAATTGTAAGAGGCTGAGTAAAAACTCAAATCTCTCTTTAAATTCACTAAATCGATTTTCGAATTCTTCTGCAATTGTGTCAATGTATTTTATGTGATGTACATTTGAAACTTCCTCAAAATGCTCTTTACAACTTGGAAAAAATGAAAAATCATTTTTTTTTCTAATGACGACTTGAAAAGCTTAATTATATTCTTAAATCCGTATATGTGTCCAAATAAGTTGACAATATTCTGATGTTTTCCTTATAACTTCAAATTCAGGGTGAGATGTCAGGTCTGTCCAATTTGCAGTAACTTTGCTCTAACCTATCCGTCCTCATTGGCGCTATAAGTTATTTTATTTGTATTTTATCGTTAGTGTAAGAATTGTGCATGTTTCATATTTGAGGATAATTTATAAATTTAAAGGCTAAAAAAGTGGGGTTGCGGGCCTCATATTGTCCCAGTTTTTTGAGCTTTTATAGGCGTGATTTAAAATATGTATTTACCAATTTGTGCTACGCTGCCAACCAACTGTTTGTATTTGATTAAAACTTTTTTTTTTTTATTAGGTTGTTGAATGCGAAGAATTTTTAACACTTTCACATCTCCAAGTATCAAAATTAATAAGTAGTGATAGATTGACAGTATCTTCAGAAGAAAAAGTATTTGAATGTGTAGTGGCTTGGGTACAAAATGATTTAGAAAATAGGAAACAGCATCTTTCATCTTTAATGGAATATGTTAGACTACCACTTATGTCACAAGAATATTTAGTGCAGAGGGTAGAAGAAGAACCTTTATTGAAGACAGACTTACAGTGTAAAGATTATATAATAGAAGCTTTAAAGTATCATTTGCTGAAAGGAGACACCAAAACTTCATTTAGAACACCAAGAACAAAACCTAGGCAACCAGTCGGTATGTTTTGTTGGAAGTTTTTAGACATGTTTCTGTTAGGTTTTTCTGAAGTTTTTATATAAGTTTTTCACTTTAAAATGTTTGCAGTTTGAAAATTATTAAAATACTATTTCAATAACTAACATGGATATTTCACATTATCCTGCAATAAAGTGCAACTTTTAATTACTGTAAATATATGTGACCATTTGATCAAATACACATGATAAGGTTAAAGAGGAAAAGAATAAGATAAAATTGTAGAAAAAGATTTTTAATTGAAATCTTGCGTTTCATGTTCAACAGGAGTTTCGGAAATAATAATTTATTTTCAAATTAAGATGAATAAGAAGTAACTTTCGTAATTGCCACTATACCAAAAATTTTCAAATATACAGGGTGTCCCAAAATTGCTGGGACACAGGGCTGCCACGTGTAGTTGAGGTCAAAATAAGTCAATAGGACCCAATTTTTCCCGTGAGAAGAGTTCATAAAAAAATACATTTTTTATAAACTGTTCGGAAATGGATTAAACAAATTGAATGAAATTTGACAAAAGTGCATTTTAGAAAATTACTCTCCTTTCGGGAATTAAAGAAACCCTAAAGAAATCGTAGAAGGGTTAAAACCCCCTCACACCATGACATTTTTTTCAGAGCTTTCTTAGTGGTGCTAATACGGCTCTCAATTTTTTTACCAAGAAGACTAATTAATTATCTTCATTTTGTAAAAAATTCGTGTTCCATCTAGTTCCGAAGGAAAAGAATGTTTTCTTAAATAATGCTAATTCCTGGTAGGGATGTACCGGAATCCCGGCGGTACCACTAAATCCGGCCTAGAGGCCGGAATTGCCGTTCCGGCCGAATCGCGATTGCGATCCGGACGGAACATAAAAGTTTTTTAAAATAGGTTAAATATATGAAAAAAAGCAACAAAAATATTTTGTACTTTAATAAATTGAAAGTCGTAAATTATTACAATATATTTTTAAAACAGACGAATGTATTAAACCGAGGTACATATAAAATATTAAAGATATAAACCAAAAACTAATATTCATAATTTATTTAATTTAGATTGTGATGAATAAATAAGTGCTTGTCTGCATTTTCACAACTTAGCCTACACCTATTATCAACATATATGTTACCAATTTCCGAAATAGTCTCTCTGAATAAACACTAGTTGCTGGACTTGATAAAAACTGCTTTACTTAATTAATTAGACCAGGAAAAGTGCCACTGTGCTTGTTCCATTACTCAAATGGGTCTGACTTTCTATCAATAATGTGCACTCCATAGTATGCTTCAAGTTGATAGAGGTTATTGCCTTTCGAATCACTAGTAGAGGATGCAAGTGTTGAAGGGGGAACAAAGTTGAACTTGTTGAAGTATCAGTGTTTTAAATGAAACTTACTGTTTCTAGTTAACTCCACAATATATTAAAAAAATGTTAAAAATTCTAAAAAATTGATAATCGTTTCGATATTACCTAAATATCATCGTCAGAATGACAGAAGTTACATTTCATTTGATGCCTACCTGATGTTTAATTATTTTTGGCTAGTCCAAGAAGTGACCTACCTTGTGATTGAATTAATATATATTAATAGAAAAAAGAAGAAGATATGATATTACAAATATTAAAGCTTAGATATTATAAACCCTATAGGGATATCCTGGATATCATTTTTCCCAATTAAGATCAGTATAACTGTGCAATGATATAGAAAACCAGGAAAACTATATCTGCTGATCTTTACAATTATCACTTAAGAAGACAGTTTAAACGTGGAGAACTCCCTAGATTTATCTGTTCATTGACGAATTCATATTGTGGGTTTCTTAAGTGTCTTCTAATTTCCAATTCTTCGAGGAAATCCAGTTCATGTTTCTTATCACAAATATGTAGTACTTCTAGTTATGTGTTAGGTGTCAATGAATGATTGGTGTCAAGTAGATGCCTGGCGTAGGGGGATTTATCTGGTTGTTTTAATCTGTATGCTCGTAAGTGTTCACTGTATTGGATTTCAAAATTTCTAAGTGTCTGACCCAAATATACAGCATTACATTCTGGACATGTAAGTTTATATATACCAAATTTCTTTAATGGTGATATTTTTGGTTTTACATTTAACAATTTTGCACTTATGTTACTTTGTGTTTTAAAAGAAATTGTTGTATTTGTTGCTAAAAATATTATCTGTGAAATATTATTAGAAATATTTCCTGCATATGTAATGGTTTTATAAGTTTTTTCTTTAGTTTGTTTAGGAAATATTAGTTGTAATGCCACTTTTTCCTCTTTTTTATTAATTAGTTTATTTATCATATGTAATGGGTAACCGTTGGATGTTGCTATTTATTTAATTGTGTTAATCTCTATCCAAATTACATTTGTTCATAGGAACTGAAAATGCTCTTCGTTTTATTGAATTATTATAAAAATTAACGGTGTCACGGGATGATGTCGAATCACAAATTTTATAAAATCCCCCAAACAATACACCCTCAAGAAAATAGTTTTAGTTTTTGAATTTCTTTTTAAAAAGTAGCCCAGGTTCACGAAAACCGCATCTGTCTAGCTCTTTCAACCAGAAGTTTTCAAGAAACTTCCTTTAAACTAGAAATCTTTCACACCCCTATTGTAGCCGAACCCTGTATGCTTTTAGGTAAAAGGTCAAAGGCTAATATGTAATCCTATCTATTTCCTATTTTCACATAATAAATGTAAAATGTAATCAAATAATCATATCATGAATAGTAAAACACTACAATACAATTATTACCTTTTATCGTGAAATTGCTTTTAAATTCGTCATTGTGATGCCTCTTCAAGTGTGTTATTAATGGACTTGTTGAAGCATACTTTCCACAGCCTCCCCTTGAAACAATCGTTTTACATAAATTGCAAACAGCCCAATTTTTGCCCTCTTTATGGACTTCAAAAAACTTCCAAACTTTTGACATTTTTAGATTAGAAGATCTGTATCAAAGATAAACAACAATTAGCTGTATTAAAAAATAGAACGAACTTATTATATGGCTATATATTATATAATTCAATCATTGTACTTACACAGAATGACAAAATACATCTACACTGACTGAAAATCGTGTTATGTTATGACCGAAAATATGCTGAGATAGGCTAGCTATAGGGCTGCTACATGCACCTGATCAAATATCCGTAGATTGGATCGTAAATTTCCGTAGATCCTGAATAGAGCTTCAACCATAGAGAAAGTATTTGTCTATGTTACGAACATTTGATCCTTAATGGCCTTGAACGCTCAAGTAGCGCGCCGGTGCGAATTTTGAATTTGTTTATTGGACGATATAGAATTTTTCAGCTTTAGTATGGCAACTGTAATTGTTTTCAATTTTTTTTGCATGGAGTAGTCGACTCTGGGTAGGTATTGGTAATCAATGAGTTTCTGGTGCTAGTTTTGTTTATATTAATTAAAGAAAAAATTCTTTCTACTGTTGCAGAAAGATGAGAAGGAATTCTAATGTGATTTGTTAATTTTACTAATAAAGGAAATGTTAATTCATTATTTGCATTTTTTAAAACTGATACTTTGAGCAAGAACTTTTCAAAACTTTTCGAGAAATTTAATTCACATTTTCACTTATTACTATAGGAAAATGGGTAGCCAAAGCTGCAATAAATGGATTTCTTTTGTTTTATATTTGTGGAAATTAAATAATGAAGATTTTTAAGTTTTTCATCTGTTTTTGGTTATGGTTATATTCATGATTCATGTAAGTTAAACAACCACAAATAGAGGTATATGTCAGGTTATATACTCTCCACACTCTTCGTTTTCGTAGTAAGTATTTTGTTAGTGGGTAATATTTTGAGAAATAATTTACTCAGAGAACATGGAGCAAACAGTATCACAGTAATTATTGTTATTGAAAATTCCGTATATTTTCGAGACTTTTCGGAGATTCCGTAGACATCTTCTGAATTCCGTAGAACTACGGAGAATTCCGTAGATGTAACAGGCCTGGCTAGCTAAATAGTGCAGAGAAAGAGATAGAAAGAACGACTCGCGATTTTGGGATTCCCCTATTTACTAGCAGCCAGTGTGCTTTATAGATGGCACTGCACAAAGCAATAACATTTAATTTTTTTATTTTATTTATAATTCATAATGCCGAACGGAATAAATTAAGGACCTGTGTATACAAAAAAAAAGAAAATAATATAGAGTTTTATGCTTTAGATAGATAGAACCTGTAGAATATCGTTAAGCTGCAGAAATTTGAAGTATTTCGATATAAATTCCGATCCGGCCGGAATTCCGGCGGTCCGGTCCGGCTACCTGCCGGAATTTCAGTTTCGGCCGAACCGGCCAAATTTTCTATCCGGTACATCCCTAATTCCTGGTGCAAGTTTAAGAAAATTGAAATACAAATTAGTTGACAACAAAGGCAAAACGTTATTTTTATAATAAATGTTCAATATGACGGCCACCTTCATCAATACAAAGGTCAATTCGACGTAAAAAATTGAAATGCTCCCTTCTTAGGAAATAGTCGTTTTCTCATGGTGCATTTACAGCATTTTGGATTCTGTTCCACAGCTGTTCGGAAGTATTAATTGGAACCTCGTACACTTTGCTTTCAACGCTCCCCAGATAAAGAAGTCGCACGGATTTACATCTGGAGACCGCGAATGCCATTGAATAGGTGCTTCTTGCCCCTACCAATCCATCTTCTTGAAGTAAGTGATAGTTACTGGCACCATTAAGATGATCTGGCAATCGGATCGGCCTATCCAAAAAATTGCCGATAAATCCAATATAAACATTAATTTTAAATTCTCGTTGAGTGTCTAGATTTAGTAGCATATAGGTTTACATCAACATAAATATGCTATTGTGGAGGTTCTAGTGTGAAATCTGTTAAGTATTCTGCACTCCCAAACAATTTATGAAAAATTTAAACGTGATTCATGGACAAAATGGTAATAACTGTTATACTAGCTATATGCGAAATGTATGAATTAATTGTTCTCTGCAGATCTGATTTACAGTGTGACTAATCTGACGATTGTTATTGATTATTTCAAGAACAGCTTCTTCCGCATTAGGTCTTTGGACTCGGGGTCTTCTAGAGTTAATTCTGACTGGTTCTTACGTCCCTGTTTCTCAAAGGCGTCTCTCGATTCGGGCAAAAGTTTTATGATTCGAAATTTTCTGGTTCGGATACCTCTCTTGATATAGATGGGCACTTCTGCGACAGTTAATTTGATAGAATCCAAGAACTAAGATCATGTCAGTCGGCTCATTAAAAGAGAAATCCATATTTATTAGCAGTTAAAATAACAACAATTAAATAATAAGTAATGGTACTCGTGATAATAACAAAATTGAAGAAATTACTACTACATTAAAAGCCAACAACAAACTTAATTGATTATGAATGTGTTTCCTGTCAAAATCGCTCACGATCTGTGTTGCCTTTGTTTCCACTGCCAACTAAATTTTGTATTAAAATTTTATTAAACTTGTACTAGGAATATATGCTATTTAAGAAAACATTGTTTTCCTTCAGAACTATGCGGTATACGAAATTTTTATAAGAGTAACAAAACGAAAATAATTAAACAGTCTTCCCGCTAAGAAAATGTGAGAGCCGCTTTACTACCCCTAAGAAAGTTCTGAAAAAATGTCAGAGTGTGGTTTTAAGCCTTCTACAATTTCTTTTGTTTGTTTAATTCTCGAAAGGATACTAATTCTCTAAAATACACTTTTGTCAAATTCAGGGTTGGCATACACAAAAACCCAGTGGTTTTGTTGCCAAAAACGCATACAGAAATAAGTAAAATCGTCAAAATCAAATTTATTTATCAACTCTTACATATAAAAATCGCAAGGAACTTTTCTCGAGATAATTACTTAGGTACTAATGGTAACATAAAACTAAAAAAGGGAAACACTTGGGATAATATTATTCTTTGACTCGGTCTTTGGCATTTTCGTATTGGGAAAATTTGATTATCTTAACAAGGTTTTCTACTTTTTCTTGGGCTAAGTGGTTTCTCAAATCAGACCACACAAAACCAAAGGTACTAAATATCCTCTCCAGGGATGCCAAACTTGCTGGACAACTGTCCAGACCAGCAACAAATTTTGCCATTTTAATTAATAATGATTTCTCTTTTGGTAACTAAACTTTGCTCCCATAATAAGCCACCATTTATGTGCCTGTATTGCCTTTATAATTGGTTCTGAAAACATAGAACTTTGGTAAAGATTTGAATCGTTGATTATAAACAATAAATATCCTTGTAAATAGTCCTCACAGAATTCAGTCAACCATGTTTCTGCAATTTCTTCATACTCATTAGACAGCGGTGTTTCTAGAAACTTTGGATCAGTTAAAAAAATAACAAAGTGGAATGGCTGCACCACGTCCTTAATTATTTTTCAATATCTGATTTAAATGGCTCCAGATTTTTATTATTCAATAATTCATCCCAATTGGATGAATACACAATGTTGAGTTAGGTTCTGTTCTTAGCTTGAGGTTATGTGAAATGTCAAAGATCTTTTTTTTAAAGTACTTTATTCAAATAATGCTACGAGAGTTACATGTATATCACAATATTAATTAGAAATTGAGATAGCAGCACTATCCAAAAAAAGGTTAATCCAAAGCAGCACAGCACGTGCTGGTCTCGGAAAAGTAGTTAAACAATAATAATACTACTATATAAATTACAACAAACAACACCAATGCAATTAAAATTCACTTAAGGATATATTGCACAAATGTATCTTAAAATCTAACAGTTCGAATAATTGATTTCTCACAAAATAACACAGTTATACCAGTCTTATTTAATTTTTCGTAATACAGAAAAAAGAAAAGAAAATGATGTCAATCATTCGTTGAGTATGCAGGTATAATAACTCAATTTTATTCTTAAATATACTGATATTTGAGATGTCTATTATTTTCTTGGGGAGAGTATTATAAGTTTTTATGCATAGTGTAATGGGATTATTCAGGCCAATGTTAGTACGTACAGGTTCTAAAAAAAGATTATTATGCGTTCGAGTATTGTATTCATGGAGCTGATTAACAAATGTAAAGTTGGTATTGCATTTAATTTGTTCGTTTATAACCTTGTAAGCAAATTTACTTTGTTCAATTTCTAGAATATCCTGAATAGGCAATATCTTGGTTGCTCCGTATATGGTATCAGTTGAGGTTCTGTAATCAAGGCTGAATAAAGTTTTCACGACTTTGTTTTGAAGTGTTTTTATTTTTTTGAATAATGTCTGTCCACATGATCCCCATATAGGAATCAAGTAGCTAAATATTGATAAGAAATATGCACTGAATATTTGGTGGAGTGAAGATGGACATAGGTAGTTTCTACAACGATATAGGGCACCATCCATTGGAACTGCTTTTCTTTCTATATGGGTGACATGATTATTCCAGCATAGGTTTTCATCGACTATTAATCCCAGATACTTAGCATTATGGACTCTCGTTATTTCTTTGCCTCCTATCTCCAATATAACGTCCTGTAGTTTCATGTTTTTCTGAGAGAAAATTATATAAGTAGTCTTTTTTACATTGAGCTGAAGTTTATTTTTTGCAAGCCAACTGTGGTATCTTTCAAGGTCAGCATTTACTATCGTTTCGAGTTGTTTCAGATCTTTACCCTTGTATACAAATACAGTATCATCTGCAAATTTAAAATATCTACCTATAATGTTAGCAGTTTTCAAAGACAGAACATGTATTGTATAAAGTAGTGGTCCAAGGACTGAGCCTTGGGGCACACCTGCTTTGGTGTTTTCAGTTTGACACGAACAGCCATCAACTACTGTAAATTGCTTGCGATCTAGAAGATATGTTATTATTAATGAGAGAGAATTTCGTCTTATTCCCAATTCTTCAATTTTTGTGAGAAGTATTGAGAAATCAACCACAAATGCTTTTCGTAGATCCACAAATACGGCAAGAGCGTAGTATTTATCATCTAGTGATGAAGCAATGTGGTTAACAAAGTCTATGCTTGCACTCAAGGTGCTACTATTTTCTTGAAATCCGTACTGATATTGGTCAAAGTCAATACATTTTTTTATGTAAGTGATAATAAGTTTTTCAAAATAACTTCTATGAACTTTGATAGAGTAGGAACTACTGAGTTAGGTCTATATTGTCGTATTATAGCAAAACCTAGTAACTCGCTAATTTTAAGGTTTTGGGAAAAAAACATTTTTTACAAATTCCATAGCCGTTCAACATCCTTTCATGAAGTAAATTTTGTTGCCACTGATATTATGTTTTTTGGCAAGCCAGTTTTAAAGGCATCACTCAAATTCGTCTAAAAGTAACGCAAATAGTAGAAAAATGATATACTTGATTTTCTACGTAGAAGTTATATTAATGAACTAAAAAAATATTTAAAACCTAGTAACTCAACTTACTATTTTTTAAAAATTAGGAATACATCAAATATTACATAAATAATATTAGTAAGTCTAATTATTAACTTCCAGTTTATCATTTACGAATAACAAAGTTATGCAAAAATTTGAAAGTTAACCTACTAAATTATATTAAGAAGAAACATTTTTGACAGAAAAACTTGAAAACTAGTATGTTAACTTAAGAACAAAGTGTTACTACTTTTCAGGTACTTGACACAAATCCGTAGCATTGTCATTGGTTGGCAAGCACTGCCAAAATAGTTTTTTTCGTTCGTCTTCAAAGGAAGGAATAACTGTTCAAATTTTTTTCTTTCTTAGAAGTATTTAAACCAAGGGGTTCTTCATAAGAATTTTCTGTAAATTGTGCTACAAATTTCTTTTTCAAAAAGTCGACTTCTGTAAAAATTTCAGCAGAATGAGAATTTTTGAAAAAAAGATTTCTTGAACCCTTATGAAATTCCGCAATCTTTATATTTTCTAGAAGGGGTATGTTGTTATTTTTCCTCTGCTTCGAACCATCTTCAAACAGAAAAAAAATCAAAAAAATTAAGGGCCAAGCATTAGGTTTTTTAGAAGATTGCTCAATAATTTTGAGTAGTTTTTCGAAATCATATATATTCGAGTGCCTTTTCATCTCAAAACTTATATGTCCATGAACCGAATCCGCCGCCATAAATGAATGGCTAGGTTCGAAATATTTTTGTGGGGTCCCCATATGGCATTCACAAAACATACAAAAGCTGAATATAGCGTCCAGTTTTTATTTTGGGCAGAACAGTTATCTACTCAAAAGGTAAACTCTTCTACTACATCATCGGAGTTCTTTATAATGTTGTAGTAAGTTGAAGCTACATCACATGCTGATCTTCCACTTATTGCTTCATGCCACATCAAGCATTTATTTTCATGTCTCATTAAAAACGACTAATCTAAAATATAAATAATTAAATCCAACAATAGGTAAAAAAATTCACTTAAATATAATTTTAATATACCTTGGGATGAAGAAAGATTCTTTTGTTGACATTTTGGGCAAAAGTAAGACCTTTTGCATGTCCACAGCATATACTTTTTCTATGTTGGCTATATGTCTTTTTGAATCTTCATAGCTATGCCTAGCCTCAGTATAAAACTTTTTGTGTTTTTCAAAAATAATACAACTGCTGCAACCGCTTTCCTGGCAATTTTGATTTGAATTTTTAATATCTATATCATGTTTTAAACAAGAAACACATTCGTCTTGAGATGGTTTTGTGAATTCAATATTATGTTGGTCGAATATTTTCCTATACAGATCATAGGAAATCTTTTTAATACCACAAAAGTCTTTCCACCGTGTTTTAATGGTTAATTCAGGAGACACATAGCATCTGTTGGGCGCATGTGCCAAATTGTAATGAGAGACTACAGAGTTGTAGGAATTTATATGTCTTACTATAAGTTCTGTAGTCTCTTCTTTTTGGTTTGGCAATATGCTCCGTGAAGTTAGCCCCCTATCATCTACTGTCTTAGCCATTCCTTCTGAATCATTTCTTTTAGATTTAATGTGGCAAGTTATCATTCCATCTGTTTTGAGCCCTAAAGTGTGTAGGAACATAATTTTACAAACTTGTACTTTATCGAAGTTTTCTGGTCCATCAACTTGCATTGGCAAAAAATATTGAAGCGAAACATTCCTGGTGCTCGTTTAGGCTTCTTGGCGTCGCATTTTTATCCTGTATTTTTTCACATGAGCGTCCAAAAAAAGTCTCCTTTCAGCAAAACTGAACCGCCAGAATTTCTTTCTTATAATTTCTCTAAAAGGTTCTTGAAGTTTTGAAAAACACTTTCTTCTGCACGTTTCTATACAAGGGGTTATAAACAATGCTTTTCAATGATAGTTTCAAAAGTCTTCTTGGAAATATCCGTTGTGCTCTTGCCTACACAATCAGTGACATCCATGACAGGTTCATCAACATTAGGAATCTTGTTTAAAATATCCATTAAAACTTCCCCACATATTATTGAAGTATCTTCCACTCTAGACTCATCAGTTTCCATTAAATTTTGCGAATTATTCGCTAGAGACTCATAAGAATTACGAACGTTGTCAAGGGGGAAATTAAATTATTCAAATCAAAAAATAGTTTCCGTTTTTTTGCCAGTAGTAGTAGCGGTAGGTTCGTAACTTGGGTCGGTATCAGAGTCGTCAAAATCCGAAAAACTATTTCCGTCATCGCTGTCATGGCTTGTTGCAACTTTTCCAGAGCCATCGTCTCTGCGGAAAAAAATCTATAACATTACATGAATCCTCGCATGAATGAAATAGACAACAATCAAGTATCAAAATATTTGAAAATATACAACAAAAAAAAGTAAAAAAATACAAGATAAAATATTCAATTTTGGAAATAAGTACCCAAAACGGTGGCGCGAAAATGAAAAACGCCCTATATAAAAATCTGACTACGCTACTGGACAGCTTTTAAAAAGTGCATCAACAATGTGTTTACAAAATTTTGATATCCCTTTAAATAAAAAAGTTATGCCTTATTCTCAAAATGGCGCGAAAATGAAAAACGCCCTATATCGGCTGTGAAGATAACGTCAGGGGCTTTTTCACATTAAACATCTCTCAAAAATCGACCTCATGACATGTCAGTTAATTTTGCTATAATATCTAGTCAGAAAATACGTTTTTTATGTCAAACAGACCATTTTGGACCACCCTGAACAGCTATTTCTTGGTTAAATTGTTTAATAAATACTTACCTGGTTTTTAAACACAAATTCACTAAATACTTCCCTCTTTTCATCTTCTGTTTACTTCAGTTTCAACTAAAACAACACTAATTTAATTTCCACTTCTCTGCTTGATGATAACTCGACGCCTGTTATGACAAGACTAAAAATTGTAAAATGTAAAAACTTGGCAAAACCTAGCAAGTCGACATGCCATTTTTTGAAAGAGTTTGAATAATATTTTAATAGGCTAAAAATCTCGTGTAAAAAGATATTCTTTAGAGTGGGATGAATGGAGAAAGAAATAGTTTCTATAATGCAACTTTTCGCGCCCTTTTCAAAAATGGCATAAAATTGTAAAACCTAGTGAGTCGACTTGCTAGGTTTTGCTATATCACGACAGTATAGTTATCTATGATATTAATTGGGCCAGATTTGTGTATGGGTGTTACTTTGCTGACTTTGAGAATATCTAAAAACAAAAACCCAACAAAAATACAAGAACCCACACAACAACCCAAAAGCCCAATATTTTTTTTCAAAAACCCGGGTTTTTGCCAATCCTGGTCGAATTTCATTCAAATTGTTTCACTCATTTCTGAATAGCCTACAAAAATGATTTTTTTTATGCAAACTTTGAACTCTTCTCACGGGAAAACGGTACATTTTTGCATATAAATAAATTGGGTCCTATCGTCTTATTTTGTCCTCTACTACACATAGTGGCCCTGTATCCCAGCAATCTTTGGACACGCTATACATAAATAATACACAATCCTTTACCACAGAAAGGTAGATTAAACTATAGAAACCAACTTTATTTTTACAATAAAAATTTATCGGAGGCTAATTCCCATTAAATACTAAAAAACTACAATATATTGGTAATATGGTCTTTAGATATGTAGCAATCAACATACAAGTGATGAAAATATGACGACATAGAGTAAACAGAGACAATGGCAGTGAGGGAAGCTATAATGTTTTCAATTTTTACAATTCTAGTACATTTCATTTTTTTAAATTTAATATCACATTAAATCGCATAGTTAGTAGTTGAGATTATTAAAAGTGGTAATTTTTTATTTGGGGAATTCTATATAAAAATATAGACTTTGTTCAATAATACATACAATAGAATGCAAATGAATATAAACAAATAAATGCAAGAGTAAGAGTGAATAATGAAATTATCTTGAGGATCACTGGCAGATCTAGGGAGTTTTTTAGGGGGAGGGGCATGGGTTAGTTTGTAACCAAAATGATAAAATCCATAGAAATGAAGTATATATAGTTTTATTTGAAACAATTCAAACCCGTGAGAAACAATAAAAATAAGACGGAAAAAATATTGCAAAAAAAACAACAATAACACAATTCGACAATTATTTTAAATAGTAAACTTTCAAAAATAAAAGATGCAGAAAAAAACTATAAAATTATTGTTCATGAATCAAAATCTATATGCATTTGGCCACTGTTTGCAAATATACTGAAAAAAACTGAAATCTGTTAACTATGACATAAATAAGATGGAAAAGAATGTACGAAACAAACACAAATCCACAATTCCGGATGACTAAGCCAGATAGCCCATCTTCTGAAATAGAAGATCGGAGCCAACTTTTTATTCGCCTCAATGAAGAAAAACTTCTTTCTGATCAGTCAACACTGAAAATTGATGTTATCAAAGGAAACATTACTTTACCGTAGTGATCAAGTGATCCTAAAGCCTTGTCAGGAATACGAAATTTTTCTTCAGAGGTTTTTACCCACTTCATCTTTCAAAACCTCAGTTCGCTTATGAATTCTGTCAACGTAACCTCCATATTCTGATGAAAAAGTTTGTTAAATCTCTCCACCACGGCCTGTGCCATTGAATCCAGAGATGTCATACCATTTTCCCCAATTTCCATGGGTATTCTAATGTTCAAATTGAACAAACTGGTTGTTTTAGCACTGCATCGATTTCCCAAATCTGTAATTATACTGTCGAGCAAGGGTATAGGTATATATAATCTCCTATAGTATTTTTCCAGTGATTCGCAACTTGGATTTGGTTGATGTTTCATGATTCCAGTGATTCTGGATTAACTCAAAGTTCTCACTTAACCTAGGGTGGTTCCGATATTCATAAAAATTTCATTAAAATGTTTAACAGTATCTTGTCGGTTTTCTTTTAGAATTACCATTGTACTCAAATCTGCATCATAAGCGGTTTTCCAAAATGAGCAAAAATCAAACTTCTTAATAATGTCAGTGTTGCACTTACCATTTTTAATGATTAATTCAAGTTTACTTGTCATTAGGTATTTATATTTCATTGAAAAATATCTATAAACTAAACTTTACTGATAGAAGAACATATGTGAAATGTCCCTTTCTTTCAAAATCAAGTGGAATATAATCATTTTCCATTTATGTGTGGTTTCCGACAAAAAAACAACACTATTTTGTACTTGCTCCTTTGTTTTTGATACTTACCGTTCACCTACCATGACTAAAATACCTTTTAATATGAGCACAGTCCCCGAAAACAATTATTTTCCCTCTATCGTTATCTGTTTTGCAGCACTTTAATTTAGCTGCCTGTGTTTTTTTGCATACATTCGGACTGCATAGAATATTTCTGTTTCATAGTTGTATTGGATGATGAATGACTCCTATGAAATGAAATTTAAAAACGAGTAGATTTGGGATGTTTGAGAAAACATTCAATACAACGAATAATTTTGGTTTGTATAACATATAACATAAGTTTTCTTCTTGTTGAAAATCAATTAAAATAATAGGTAGAATAAAAAAGCCATATTCTTCCGAACATCACAA
Organism: Galeruca laticollis; assembly: GCA_963921935.1. Lineage (NCBI taxonomy): Eukaryota > Metazoa > Arthropoda > Insecta > Coleoptera > Chrysomelidae > Galeruca > Galeruca laticollis. Next base: position 49,522,219 of record OY998179.1, on the reverse strand, counting down.
TTGGGCTTTCATCTTTGCTTATAATCAATTTTTATATATTTTATAGGAATTGAAGTAACTTACAAAAGACCTAGTTTTAAGAAGACCATGTACATGTACATGACCTGTTTTCGAACATTTAACGTAAATAATATGAAACACTTAATCAGAGACAATTGGGATTATTTTTTAATTTGTCATTATACTTAATGGACAGGAAATTATGGTATCTTTGAAAATGGAAATGTATTGGTTAATTTTCATGTTCGGGTTAATTGGGGAAATAAAATGTTTCAGACAATAGTTATTTATTTCTTCACAAAATCGCATTACTTAAAAAATCTTCAAAATTAGCTTTATTATAAATTACATTTATCGCTCACACTGTGTAATTGCCAATTCACAAACCATTTCAGTATTTTAATGAATAGGTTTCTAAGAGTGTCAACATTCATTTAAAACTAAAATAACTTATGTATAATGTAATCAATTTGTACCACAAAAAATATCATCTCCACCACGAGTAGGAGCTAAATTCCAAAATTGAAGTAAAGCCTAATTAGGATGAAGTGATATTACATCAAAATAACTGGCTGAACTATGTACACTGTGTTGAAATGAGAGTAAACTGCATGTAGATACAGTGCCAAAATTCAAAGAATATATGAATCAAATTTTAAATATATAAAATGTGAGCAGAATCATCGCTGAACTAGATCTTTTGAACAGAGTACTGCTGACTTTTTATTATTTTAAAAAAATAATTAGTTATACAATGATTTTTCATGTCACAATTTACTTTGCTATGTTGGATGTGTTAAATGAAATTAAACAATATCCCATTTTATGTTGAGGCATATTTTATTCTTTGTAATATACAGGGTGTTTCTATATTCGACCGACAACGCTCTACCACAGAGAGATCTGAATAAATGATTCATTTTGATATAGGAATACGACCCCTTTCGGGGCCTAGTTGCTGAGATATAGGGTGTTCAAAATTTTAAATCAAAATCAAAAATTTGCCATAAATCAAGAACGCCTCTAATTTTTTTTTCAAATTTGTTGACCGATATGCACCTTAATAAAGTAATATTTTGACATAAACAAACTTTGGAAAAATTTCACCAGTGGCGCGCTGTCGGGGTTAGTTGTCACTTTTATCCCCCTATTTATTACGCCACTGGAGTAAATTCTTTTTTTAATTTTGTTTTAAATTGCCTGATTATTTTTAGTTAAAAAAGTAATAACCTTTTATGGAGCTAAAATAAACGGTGTTGTAGAAATTTGCCTCTAAACAAAAGTCTGCAGGTAATTAAATATTACTCAATATTTCTAAGTTATAATCTAGATCTCTAGTATGTTAAATCATAGAAATTTAAATTAGTTTTCACATTAATTTTGCTGTTATAAAATGAATTTTTCATTTGAAGAGTTGGCCAATATGTTAATGGTTTACGGGGAAGCTCGAAAAAATGGTAGAATGGCAGCTCGTTTATACCAACAAAGATTTCGCAATCGTCGAAATTTCACATCATTCTTCATTTGCAAGTATTAAAAGAAGGCTGAAAGAAACCGGAAACTTGTTAATTAAAAGAAATAATGCAGGAAAGCAACGTACAACAATGGACTGTGCATCTGGAAGAGGAAATATTAGATAATATTTTTTAAAGGCCATCTTTAAGTACTCGAACTGTAGGTCGGGCCTTAAAAGTGAACCATTCTACTGTATGGAAAGTTTTAAAAGAACAAGTGTTACATCCATACAAATTGGCCAGTGTTCAAGTACGGTATCCGCCAAAATAAACAGTACCGAAACAGAGAGTGCTGTGGAGTTGTTTATGTAATATGGATTTGTCATATTTGACTTAATTGTCATTAGTTGCTATATTAATAGTACACTGCAGTTAAATTTGATTTAAAAATGGTTCTAACAACGGAAGAAAAACTTTTTTTGGTAGAGCATTATTTTCGTTCATACGGAAAAGGTCGTAATGATGGTCCAAGCTTAGAACAGGTGTCAATAAAATATCAACAAAAATTTAATAAAGCAGCTCCTAGTAAAAGTGTGATGTTAGCTGTGTTGAAAAATTTCGTCGCACTGGTAGTGTATTGTGTCAACGTAAAGGTTCTTCAGGTCGTCGAAAAACAGTATGCACTAACGAAAATGAAGGACGTGTTTTTAACCAAGTTGTGCAATCACCTCAAAGAAGTCTTGTAAGAACTGCATGTAAACTCAACATTAGTGAAACGTCTTTACGTCGCATGTTCAAATCAATTGGTGGTTATCCATACCGTATTCAAGTTGGACAACGACTAAATGCTGCGGACAAACGTGCAAGAGAAATTTACTGTGGTCGCATGTTGAGTTTAATTTACGAAGATCCCAAATTTTTGAAAAACATATGGTTTTCAAACGAGAGTCACGTTCATCGTAGCGGCTATATTAATCGACAAACAACCAGATTCCTTGGATTTGAACGTCCTGATGTCATTGTAGAGAAACCACTCTTCGAGTTACCGTTTAGTGCGCGGTATCTAGGTCATGGAATGATTGGTCCTTATTTCGTTGAAGAAGATAATCAGAATCCACTTACTGTCAACCAAGAGCGTTATAGAGAGAAAATTATTATACCTTTTGTGAGAGATCTAAATAACTTTTACCGTGCACGAAATCTACAGTTTCGCACACAATGGTTCCAACAAGATGGTGCAACGAGCCATACAGCTGTGCGCACCTTAGACTTACTCCGTCAGCATTTCGATAATAGAATAATTTCTCGGGGAACAGACTTCGAATATCCTTCTCATTCACCTGATCTGACGCCACCTGACGCATACATTTGGGGCATAGTGAAGGACAAAATATTTCACTCGGAAAATCCGCCGGCGAATATTGCCGAACTACGGGAAAGAATACAAAATATTTTTCGGCAGTTACATCAACCACTTTTTATAAATATGTTTATTGACTTACAAAATCGATATAAAGCTTGTTTGCGTCGAAATGGTGAACATTTTGAACACTTACATTACAGAAATTAAAAATTAATTTTTATTTTTATTTTCGGTACTGTTTATTTTGGCGGATACTGTATTAGAACCTAGAGATTTTCGGGTGCGTATGGAGTTTTCAAACTGGTATTTACAAAAAGTGTCGTATCGAAATTTTCCAAAATATGTGTTGTATACAGACGAGGATAGATTTACCAGGGAAGGAAATTTCAACTCTAGAAATAGTCACGTTTGGGATGAAGAAAATCCGCACTTTGTTCGTGAAAGGGGATTTCAGCATAAATATTCGGTTAATGTGTGGGTGGGTATGGTTGGAGATTGCTTAATCGGGCCTTACATTTTACCAAATAAATTAAATGGAGCAATTTATACGCGCTTTCTGGAAGAAATGTTGGATGCATTGTTGGAGAATGTACTGTTAAATATTAGACAACGCATGTGGTTTCAACACGATGGGGCATCTGTTCATTTTGCTGCAGCGGCAAGAAATTACTTAAACAGACGTTTTAGAGAAAAATTGATTGGTCGGGGTGGATCCTATCGATTTTTTTATATGGGGCTACATGACGTCCTTAGTGTACGAAACAATCATCGAACCTGAACAAGATCTATTAGCTAGAATTCAAACTGCGGCAGAAATCATTCAATCCCATCCAAATTTATTCTCAAAGAACACGTTTTTCAATGACAAAATGGTGTGAGAAGTGTATTGAAGTTTGAACAACTACTGTAACTTTGTCAATTTTTTTATTGTTGTAATACAGTGTTTAAATTTAATTTGTGCTATTATTATTTTTATTTTCATTGCCAATTTTGTTATTATTGTAATACATTTTTGTTTGAAATTGAGATTATGAATAATTTGTTTTGAACTACTTACGCTTAATCATCATTCGAAATTAAATGAGTAATTAATTAATTTGTAAATTACTTACATGTTTGCAGACTTTTTTTAGAGGCAAATTTCTACAACACCGTTCATTTTAGCTCCATAAAAGGTTATTAGTTTCTTAACTAAAAATAATCAGGCAATTTAAAACAGAATTAAAAAAAGAATTTGCTCCAGTGGCGTAAAAAATAGGGGGATAAAAGTGACAACTAACCCTGACAGCGCGCCACTGGTTAAATTTTTCCAAAGTTTGTTTATGTCAAAATATTACTTTATTAAGGAGCATAATGGTCCCCAAATTTGAAAAAAAAAATTAAAAGCGTTCTTGATTTATGGCAAATTTTTTATTTTGAGTTAAAATTTTGAACACCCTATATCTCTGCAACTAGGCCCCGCAAGGGTTCGTATTCCTACATTAAAATGAATCATTTATTGAGATCTCTCTGTGGTAGAGCGTTGTCGGTCGAATGTAGAAACACCCTGTAGGTAATAAAACTGATTTACATATATTTTTGTATAAAAAATGTATCTTAATAAATTGAGCCGGGTACCAGCATTCAAAATTATGAAAATTACTTTTTTTTCAACAAAAATAACAAGAAAATAATAAATTTTCATTCCATACATTTCAGTAGAAACGGATTTTCAATCTTTTGTGCTACCATTAAGCCTCGTATTCATTTCAACCCATCACCTTATCACCTAATGTTTTTACAGCATTCATTAATTTCTCCAGAAATTTAGTGTAATCTGTCGCAGACTTCCACTTGATTCCTTGGCTGTGTTTTGTAAATGCCAAGAAATAGTACTTCAGTTTGGTTCCCAGCTAGGCGTATCTATCTATTTGTCAATGTTCATAAAATCTAGGACCTTTTCCAATTATTTTACATTTGTACATCATATAATGTATTGTTATACTGGAATATTGGAGATACGTATATTGAAAAATTAGATTTACTTACAACACAAAAATTAACCAAAACCCATTGTCTTGTTTTCCATATAAACTAATTTTTGAATGAACTTTGCTAAATTACACAAAAAGTGGGATGCCTTGCTTTAGTTATTGCTGCTATCAATTTTTTAACAGATTTGATACAATTTTCCAGTAGTGTCTATCGATAAGCTAATCCTGCAATTTTCTCTGTTTTCTGGAAATTCCTACCATTTGTACATATGACCATGTCTTCCATATTGTGTTAGTCCAGGCTTGGTAGCAAAGAATAAGTTTATCATTATCATTTTATAAAACGAAAAAATAAATAAAAAATACATGTCTTAAGACTATCTGTACCAACAAAACTCTTAGCATCTCTCAGTGTAGCATAATTGGATACCATAGTTTAAAATTGAGTACGCTGCATTATTTTTGATTATTATATGCTGGTATGGTATGGTATATAAATGTTATACTAAACTAGAAGAAATAATATTTTTATTATTATTATTTCCTGCGAATTTACAATCTACTACAAAAAATAGAGTAATAAGTAAATTATTTGTCATAGATAGAAGGCATGAGTCAGGTACCGCCCAGTCACAGTTCTCTAGTCATCTGGCCAAGATTCTTTTCAATATTCTGTCCTCCAATGGTGAGTTGAATAGGACGTTGATTATTTCGTTGTCGCGATCTGTACATCCATTTCTATATTTATTTGAATGAGTTCTGATGACATTATGGAATTCTTAGATCGTTATGAATAGTTCGATTTGATGATACATACCATGGTACATTTAGAATCATTAGAAGAGTTTTGAATTGGAAGGGCTGTAAAATTTTAGTATTCGATGGGTTGCTACACCCCCACAGTTCAATGCCAAATGTCCAAATTGGTGTTAATATAGTTTTATAAATTAAAATTTTATTTTCAAGTGACAGCTGCGATTTTTTATCAATTAGCCAATATATATTTTTGACTTTTAAATCCATTTGTTTTCTTTTGGTTTTAATGTGTGTGCACCATGTCAATTTCTGATCCAGGTGGAGACCAAGGTATTTGACTTCATTCTTTATAGATATGGGAGCATTGTTTATGTTAACTTGAGGATAGATACTTCTTTTTGTGGTGAAAGTAATCTGGCAGTATTTATTTGCATTTACTTGTATTTTCCACTTTTTAGCCAGGACTGCAGAAGGTTTAGCGGTTTTGTAACTTGCTAGAAGCTCTTACGGGATCAGTGTCGGATGATAATATTGCTGTATCATCAGCGAAAGTTGCTAAATCTGTCTCTTGAGTTATTGGTATATCAGCTGTAAATAGCAAAAATAAGAAGGGTCCCACCTACCCTTGATGTACTCCAGATTTGATGGCAAGTTTGTGCCATACCCTATCAAAGACTTGTTGAACGTTGAGGAACACTGCAGTACACATTTTCTTAGTTTCAAAGCTTTTTAATTTAATTTTATTTACTATTCTATGGTACTGCTGAATTGTTGAGTGTTCTTTTCTAAACCCAAATTGATAGTTAGGAATAAGGTCTTCAATAGGGATTGTAGCTTCAATCCTGTTTAAAATTTGCCGTTCAAAAACTTTGGACATTATGGGAAGAAGACTTATTGGCCGGTATGAACTTGCTTCAGTTTTTGGTTTTCCAGGCTTATTAATCATTAGTATGTATACGCGTTTCCACTGACCAGGAAAATTGCATAATCTCAAAATACTATTAAATATTGTAGTCAAGAGCACTACTGCTTTTCTTGGCAGATTTTTTAAGACTATGTGGTCGAATCCGGGAGCTTTATGTGACTTAAGGTATTTTATTTCTTTGTGTACTTCAGCAGGGGAAAATATTTTTAATGGGGGTGACAATTGACATGGTGCTTCTAAAGATGCTTCTATAGCATCATCTTCAATATCAATTTCATGCAGGATAGAAAGTACTGTAGTAAGGAATTCAGCGAATGTGTTGGCCTTTTCAGAATATGATCGAGCCCAAGTACCATCAGTTTTTCTTATCGGTGGAACAGCTACCATAAGTCTTTTCAATTTCTTCGTTGCTTTCCACAAGGAATGATCTTCAGGGGACAAATTTGATAAGTATATCTGAAAGGATTCATTTCTCGATTCTCGAATAGCTCTACTAAGGTTTCGAGTTAGATTATTAAAATGTGTTTTGTCTACTGGGTTTCTACTATTTTGCCATCTCTACCGTGCTCTACGCTTTTCAATAACAAGTTCTTTTATATGGAGAGGAATGTTATATTTAGAATTTAATGTGTAATATTTAAATGTTAGGTGAAATAACAGCTTTCCTTGTGAGTAACTAAAAATATGCTCAGTATGATTTATGAATTGATGTTTGACGGATTTCATCTATAGATCACCATCAAATTTGTATGAACCATATTTGTTTACTTCTTATCAATCTGTAGTTTTAGTTCATTTTAAAAAATATCTTGATATTTTCCTACCCGAGAAGTCTGTTGATCTTTTCTTTTTTTTCCAATATATTTCTTAACAGGCTAAACAATTAAATTGATATTCTTGCAATTCATCTTTATTTGTGTTTCCTTTTGAAACTATTCCAAATATAAAATGTTTAAAACTAAATTGTTTTTTTTATTTATTAATTTTTGCATGATGTAGACAACATTCAAGCTACATACATCTAACTATATATAATTGACAAGTTACTTGCTCCTGCTATTTCCTGTAACTTCCATTAAAAAAGCGCTCTTTGTATAACCATTACTACAGTCGATACTTAATCATATACTTACCAAATGTGTATTTTTTGTATATAACGTACAAAGCATTAAGAGTAAACATGCACATAAGTTGCTCTAAAACAGAAAATTAATATTTATTTCTACCAAACTTATCCTTTATTATTTTCTACCATATCCAATGAAGGTTTGGTGGCTCAGTAGATATAGCCTGGACTACGGATTGAAAGGATTTTCAATTATTTAATTTGAAATTATTTTCGAACACGTAGGATTGTGACTATTCACTGTTATTAACAGTGCTGTTCTTCACCATAGCGAATGCTCTACGGTCTTCTGCTATGTGTAGGAGTTGTCCTGGATTTCATATACTGGTCCAATCTCAATATTTTTAAACCAAGAAACTTGTTTTCTTCCTACACCTCCTACACCTCTTCGACCTTCAGTTTTTCTACACAGAACATACGAAGCTAAATAACCTCAGTACTCAATCAGTATCAAATATGAGACATCTTGCTACGAGGGAACATTATTATGGAAATACAAATTCAAAACATTAATATTCAAAATTTATTTATATTTCAAATACTGAAATCTTGTATTTTTCACTCCAAAAAAATAGTTTTCCCACAGATAAAATTAGTAAAAGACGTAAAGTGACTATACTTGCATATATTTCTTTTCTCTTCAAATTATGGCCAATAATCAAACCCATCAGTACGAATAACTCCTGTTGGTCTCCGGGCAGCAGATCTAATTGGAGCTGTAGCAAGTCGTCCATGCCTGGGGGTCTCACTTCTTCCAATTTAACAAAGGCTGTATGCTAAATCAATTCGAAATTATTTCTTAGACATGGTTGTTCTGCCTTTTATGATATTTACTCTGTTAAAAAGAACCCAAGCATTAACAATGCTCGAATCAAGTAAGTGCTGAAATAGGCAAAAATACAATTTTTTACTTTTCATTGTTATTTTCTGCCGTCCAATATTAGCATCCATTAAATCTACACCACCCACGTGTCTATTGTAGATTTTAATAATTTTTTGACAAGGAATGTTCACATATTGTTTTTCATTGTGGACATGGGTTCCACACTATACAGACGGATGCCAAACATACAAAATTGTTATTGTTCCAATGAACATGAGAAATTGGAGAATCATCACATTCTGTAACACTCGGTTCCCCTTGCGGATTTTTTCGTACTCTACGTATTGTTCCCAATGAAAAATATCCTTCTTTAACTCAGTCATGAGGTGTAGGGAGGTATAGTAATTGTCAAAATATACAGTATACTGACAATTTTCTGGGATACCCCTAGTCAACCAAATAACAATACTGAGTTTATTGCTATATATGTATTTCAAATAACAATTACGTTTTCCTTTCCTGAGTAGATTTCAAACTTGTAAGCAAGGCCATCATTGTTGCATAAAACAAATAATTTATACCCCCTTTTTTTGTTTTTGTGGATTGTGTTGTAACGAATCCTTTATTTTAGTTGCACATATCTGTTCATCAAATGAAAGACTTTCACGCATGGGCACACTGGAAAATCTATTATTTAAATGATCTTTGACAGGATGCAATTTGAAAAGTTTATCTCTAACAGGATTATCTTTTTGTAAATCATTAATATTATCGTTGAAATGTAGAACAGAACGAATGGCTTCAAACTTATTCCCATATTTGCTTTCACCATATTGTTGCCTAAAATTGGGTGCCACAAATCTCTAATGCCAGAAACATAGAGTGCCAAAGTATGTTTCAAACGAATTGAAAGAAAGTGTTGTTGGTTTATTAGGGTCCTTTTGTACTGAATATGATATAGATTGTTCTACTATTAGGTTTATCAAATCATCACCAAAAAAGTATTTGAAAAAATCATATGGATAATTTAACTCTAATAAATCATTAGGAATACTTGAATTTCCTTTAAATTTTTAATTGGAATCTGAAATTCTCAATGATCCTTGTCTCCAACGAATTTGCTCCTCTAATGCTTTTTTTCTATTGATTTTCGGTTTTAGAACAATACATGATTTTGGTTTGGTAGAAACTTTTGATGTATCATCTTCGGAAATAGAAACTGATTATGTGGAAAAATATTTTTGATATATGAATCATATAAATTTTCTGAAGTGCCACGCAAATCAATGAAAACGTTTGAAGTGTTAGGAAAATCAGCTGGAATTTTAAAACCACACCTTTGATGTTGAATTTTTTATTCGAGTTTCAACTTCATCAAGTGTGCGAAATAAAACGTCATCTGACATTTCTATAATTACATCATCTGAATCGTTCATGAATTGTGATAAATCATATTCACTTTCGTAGGGCATATCTGATAACTGATACCCATCTTCCTCTTTCAGTATTTTTTTTATTCCTTTACCATCTACGAAATGTACATAATACTCCATAATCTGAAGAGAAGAATAGTTTCTAATGTAGATTTTTTATTGTTAATAGTTTTATAGATTTTTTACACCACTGCATGATGTATCAAATAATCAAATACAATATCATGTAAATATTGAATTTTTAAATATTGCTGATAACAAAAGGTAAAACTAAATGAGTTCAACTAAATTACTACTTCAACAAATTAATTTTTGATATTTACTTTTATGAATTTTCACACCTAGTCCAGTAAACGAAGGTATCAACATGGGCATCAGGTCGCCCTGGAATTTTTTAAATTTTTTAATTTGCAGATATCAATGGGTACATTCACCTCTAGAAATCTCAAGTCCGGGAAACTTGTGCAAGGACGGGATAATGGTCCAAAGGTCCCAAAAATGCGTTTTTTGCCGATATTGGCCAAAATAATACCTAGATAATGTTTTTTTAGACGAAAATGAAGATAAGTTCCTTCTTCTTCTTCTTCTTCTTATCACGCCCTCTCCTGTCGAAGGTTGGCGATCCAAATGGCAATTGTAGCTCTGGAAACTGCAGCACGAAAGATTTCTGCAGACGAGCGGTAGAACCATCTCCTTAAGTCCTTTAGTCCTTACCTTCAAAAATAATCTTCATAATTTTTCGCAATAGTTTTACAGTTTGCGAGATAATCGCCCCCAAATGCATCCCGTATATTTAGCTCCTGCCGCGCATCTAGAGAGCACGCTCTAAAGGAACGATACTCCCAAGCGGACTACAAATTTTTCAATAAATTACGTAAAAATTAATATTTTTTTCATGATTCAAAGTTTAGATGAGAGAGTGAACCCCCAGTTATGATATCATGTCACTGTTTCCTCTTTTTTGGTCTTCTGGAATATTGAAAACTCGGGCCAAAATTATTTTTCGCTCGATATTCTGACCCTCCTATCAATTTGTCCATATTTTTTTCATGAAGAATAATTTCACCGAATCGTGTTGGATAATGGGGCTTTGGAAGGCGTTAAATACATTGTGCAAGATTCAATAAATATTTTTTGTGTGTTTTTATAAACAATGTATCTTACGGCGTTTTTTTTTTATTTCTGGAGTTTTCGAAAATGGTCGGGTCTATTGGGAAATAATTGATAACCAAGAATCGTATCAGCTTTCAATGCACATCATTCGGAAGCTTAGATTATTCCCTTTTCGATGGTTCTCCTCTTTTTTTCCAAGTTTATTAGTTTTTCGGAAAATCGAGAAAATTCCCACCCCTATGAAAAATCGACCCTTTTTATCATCAATACTTTCTAATTGAGCTCAAATTTTTTGGGGTAAAAATAAAAGATCATATTCTGACCTTTTCATTAATGTATATATCAACTATTTTATTACGTGTACGAAAAAAAATTTAGTCTTCAAACATTCTCAAATTTCGTCAAAATTTGCTTTTATCCTGTGCGCAGCGTCATGCGGCGTTTATGTATACTATGTTACGCGCGTCTGCTATAGTCCGTGCACAGTCTTTACACACCTCAACATGAACATCAGAGTATTTTCAGATCCTCCGTCCTAAAATTTCATCAGGAAGTGCCATATTTTGAGATTCTGAAAATTGCGAATTTTTCAATCGCCGTTTTAGCACAAAATATTAATATTACGAAAAAAATCATAAGGACCAATTTTGTAGGTAATAAACTGCACTTCATTTTTTGCCTGAACAAACATTCTGTAAATGTATTTTCGTGCAACCGGACGCAAAACAAGCATTTTGCAGCCGCAACAGAGGCCGCAAAATGATATTTTGCGGTCGTTACCCAGAGTGACGGCCGACAAACATTTTTACGGCCGTTCCCATAGTGACTGCCGGCAAACTGAACGCCACTACAGCATTTAACATTTCTGAAATATGACAATAACAATGTATTTCGTACGTTAAGCAGTCTTTAACATAGAATAAATGCTCCATAAAGTTGAACTCTTCACAACTTTTGATCGCTGCATCAAATATCCTAATAATATGTTTTCTGACACCGTCTTGACATTTTGGTTGACACACCAATCTTTGAAGTTGCTGTAACATTTTTCATATTTCCGTTTAGATTTTTCGGGTATCAAATCAGAAAGTGCTGAGTCTATGAGATCTCTCAGCTCAGGAGGAGTGCAAGTAACTGAAATATCACTATCGCTATCGGACATCTTCACGGCTTCACGAGAAATGTCAAATTGATTTGTATTGCTAAATATTTCATCTCCATAGAAACATTGTGATATTGACGTGTAATTTTCTCTATTCGCGTTGAAACGCTGACTTTTCTAAAGAGACATAATGTTTATTGAAATTAGGTAATTTTCACGGTTGCACGAAAAATATTGTGTATACTATGGCCGCGAAATGTTTTCGCGACCTCGAGATTATCTTGCCTCGGCTGGAGCGGCCTCGGCGATAATCTCTCTCTCGGAACGCGAAAAAGCATTTTGCGGCCTTAGTATACAAATAACTATTCAGGAGATATCGACGAAAAACGGATTTTGAGGGCCATCTTACTATTCTTGCACAAGTTTCCCGGACTTGAGATTTCTAGAGGTGAATGTACCCATGAATACCTGCAAATTAAAAAAAATTGACCGGACCACCTGATTCCCATGTTTGGGTTTTTTTCTGCCTTCATTTACTAGACCAACCAGAAATAAATCGCAAAAGCACGTCAAACAGCTGGCACCTCTGAACATGTGTTACTGTACACATTTCCATTATAAAATTTTGTATTGTCTTGTACTGCATATTGTCTCAGCACTAGAACAAAATGAAATTATTACACAAGCCAATAGATGTTCGTAAAAATGTGATGTATCAAATAAGATACAATATGCAATTAGGGGTTAAAGCTATATCCAACATTGGTCCAATCTTTACAATATCCTACATAATAAATAAATTTTAGATATATAGTTTACTATTTTAGATCTTATTGATTTGAAAGATATTGCATTTCTTCATCTAAAAATAGAGGTTTTCCTATTACAGTAATGAGGGTAGACAAAAAATTGACTATAGGTACTAGAATTTCTATAAAATTGTCAGTAACTCATTTAAAAAATATATGAGGGGTTTGCAATGAGAGAAAAATACAGTTCAATGGTTGCTGTAAGGGAAATCATTTTAAGAATTCATATTTGTAAAATAATTATGCATCCATAAACCTAGTTTTTATTTAATTTCATCTAGGTTTACCAAAAGTTCTACTGGTAGTTGGTGGTCAGGCTCCAAAGGCTATCCGCAGTGTAGAAAGTTACGATTTCAAAGAAGAAAAATGGTACCAAATAGCGGAAATGCCAACACGTCGGTGTAGGGCTGGTTTGGCTGTTCTAGGAGGCAAGGTGTATGCTGTTGGAGGTTTCAATGGCTCGCTGAGAGTTAAGACTGTTGATTACTACGATCCAACGACGGATGTATGGACTTCTTTTGAAAACATGGAGGCTAGACGATCTACGTTGGGAGTAGCTGTATTAAATAATTGTATATATGCTGTTGGTGGTTTTGATGGATCAACGGGATTGAATAGTGCTGAAATGTTTGATCCACAAACAGGTAAATTTTAAAAGTTATTTATCCGCACTTCAAAGATCGCTACACATATTTAGTTTATTAGTTCTATACCAGTGGTGAATCACGTAAAATATCGCCAACTTTGAGGAAATACATGATTTTTGATGTTTTTATCAGCTCGTTAAGTAGTTTACTTTCCATTAAAAGTGATTTTAAATTGTTATGTTTACATAAAATTAAGAATGATTTGAAAACACAAAATTAATTTCATTGATTGCCGAAATTGGAAAACTTTCTATGAAAGTGTTTTTACGAGTTTTTTTTTAATTGGGGTAATATTGAATTTTGTAGGGAAAAGAAAGTGTAGTAAATCCAAATACTCAAAAATATTTAATATCAAAGACTGATGTTCAAGTTTTAAATGTAAACTAATGAGAGACAAAGAAATTAAGGTATCAATATTCACGATTATATCTAGCTAGATCGCTGATTTCTTAAACAAAAATATATATTTATTCTTCAACGACCTGTAGCTGAATAAGCAGCAAACTATGCCCCATTATATGCTGACAAAGAAATGTATTCATTTAATTACACTGAGAACCACAATTTTATTCATATAATAACAATTTTTATTTACTTTTGGTACCACTAACTTAACCTTATGTCCCTCACAACATAATGTTTCACTGATATGCAATATTACTAAACGAAGTCGACTATGGCAATGGTGAATCACCTGAAGTATCGCTAACTCACTCTCACTGTGTGAGAGAAAACATGATGCTTTGACACATTTATCAGTTCGTTAAGTAGTTTACATTCCATTAAATTAAGTGGTTTTAAATGGTTATTTTTTCATGAAACTAGGACCCTTCATTTGCATAAAACAAAATATATTTTATTGATTGTCAAAATTAGAAATTTGGAAACATTTGTGTGAAAGTGCTTTTATTATTTTTTTTAAATTGGGGTAATATTGAATTTAATATATATTGTTCTCATTATCTTTCTTTCTATTATTCTCAAGTCTTCTTCTTCCTTTTTAGTCAGTGTCATTGTTTCAGCAGCATACAACAGGACGGGTCTTATTAGCACTTTATAAATATTGATTTTGGTTTGTCTTGAGAGTAATTTGCTTTTTAAAAGTTTTTTATTGGCATGGTAAGCTGTATTTGCACTAATGATTTTTTCTTCTATTTCCTTTTTCCTGTTTCCAGTGTTTGTTACTGTGACACCTAAGTATTTGAATTTCTCCACTTTTTCAAATTCGAAATCTCCGATTTATTTTACCAAAAATCATTATTTTTGTTTTATCTGCATTTATTTCTACTCCCATCCTACTTCCTTCACTTGTGATTTCCCTTATTGTGTTTTCCAGAATCTCTCTTGTCTTTGATATGATTACTATATCGTCCGCATAGGCAATTATCTGTCTTCCGCTCGTCCTGAGATTACTTTTTTGTATTCGTCTCATTGCATATTCAAGTGTTAGGTTAAATAATGTTGCAGATAGCGAATCACCTTGTCTTACACCCTTATTTATGTTTATTTCGTCAGTTTCTCCTCCTTGTGTTTTTATCGTAGCCCTCGAGTTTTCCATAGTCATCTTGATTAACCTTCTTAATTTATCATTAATGCCTAGTTCTTTCAAAGCAGATAAAAGTTTGCCTGTATGTATTGAATCGAAAGATTGCCGAAAGTCTACAAATAACATTTCCAGTTCTATTTGATGTTCATATGCTTTTTCCATTATTTGCTTCAGTGTATATATAGCATCCACCGCTGATCTTCCTTTTACGAATCCACACTGATATCGTCCTATAGTATTTCGTGTAGTGTCTCTAAGCCTTCTGTATATTGTAGCTGATAATATTTTATAAGCA
Organism: Galeruca laticollis; assembly: GCA_963921935.1. Classification (NCBI taxonomy): domain Eukaryota; kingdom Metazoa; phylum Arthropoda; class Insecta; order Coleoptera; family Chrysomelidae; genus Galeruca; species Galeruca laticollis. Next base: position 49,506,854 of record OY998179.1, on the reverse strand, counting down.
GTATTCAGTAATGTAATACCTCTATAGTTTTGGCATTCATGCTGGTCACCTTTTTTGTGGATTGTGATTATCTGGCCTATTTCCCATTCTGTAGGCATTTTTTCTTCTCTCCATATTTTTATTATAAGTTGGTATACTATATCATGAAGCTTCTCACCTCCGTACTTTATCAGTTCCATATTTAGGTTATCTTTTCCAGGAGCTTTTCCGTTTCGGCTGTTGTTAATAATCTCCATAATCTCTGCTCTTGTAGGTTCTTCCAATATTTTTTCTTGTGATATTTCTTCAATTTCTTCTTCAATATCTGAATCTTCTACTAGTAACGTCCTAAAGTGATCCATCCATATTTATTTGTATTCATTTTCTTCTTCAATGACTTTGCCATATTGGTTTTTTATACCTTTCGTTTTGCCCTTATAGGTTTGGCTTTGTTCATTTATATTTTTATAAAATTTCTTGGTATTACAATTCTTTCTTTCTTGTTCTATTCCTTTTATATTGTTATCCATCCATTCTCGCTTTGATTTTCTTATCATTTTGTTACATTCATTTCTGCTTTTTATGTATTCTTGCTTGTGCTTTATTTCGTTTGTTCTTATCCATTTTTGTCTTTTTTCCTTTTTTTCTACTGCTACACGGCAACTATCATTGTACCACTCTTTTCTTTTATCTCTATCCATTTTGCCTATGTGTTTTTCCGTTGTTATTTGAATGGATTTTTTTATAGCTTCCCATTGTGCGTTAACGTTGTCTTCCTTTTTTACTATTTTGCTTAGTAATTCTTCTATCTGTGTTTCATATTCTTTCCTTACTTTCTCTTCACTTAGCTTTGTTATGTTCCATCTAATGCATTTCTGTCCCTTGTTGTTGTTTTTTAATCTTTTGTTTTATTTTGGCAATAACAAGAAAGTGATTGGAGTCTGCACATGCTCCTCTGTATGTTCTCACGTCCTTTATTGATGTTTGTTTTCTCCTATTAATTAATATATGGTCTATTTGAGATGTTGCTTTGTTATCAGGCGATATCCATATTGAATTTAATAGGAAAACTATTTAATTTCAGTTCAAGTTATAAATTGAACTTGTGTTGTAAATTAATGAAAGGCAAAGAAATTGAGTTGTTTTTTACAACAATGTTCACGATTATATCTAGCTAGATCACTGATATCTTAACAAAAATGTATATTTATTCTTCAATGACCTGTATCTGAATAAACAGCAAACTATGCCCTATTATTATGTAAATAGTTAATATTATGATTACACATGCTGACTAAGAAATAATAAGTAGATGGAATTAGTAGATATAAACTTTAAATTTTCATGTGAAGAAGATGACAATAATTATTAATGTCGAAATGACAATTTTTTTTCCAATTTGAAGTTTTGAATTACGAACCATCATTATATCTAAAATAATATTAAATGCAGTATTTTGATACTGAATTTAATTCCTTTTTCGTTGGGGTTATTTAATTACACTGAAAATCACAATTTTATTTATATACTAACAATTTTTATTCACTTTTGGCACCACTAACTTAACATAATGTAACCCTTACACCATAATATAGAGAACTTGCATAAAAATTAATGGCGCTACTCTAGGCTATCTTGTAAGTTCATTTGTGAGATCGACTTATTTACAAACATAATTTCTTATACAAATTCACTAGCAGTTTTTAGTTTTTTTTAATTATTTATCTTAATTTGTATAAATTGAATTTATAAATATTGAAGAAGTGGAGAAATTAGATACAAGCAGTAAATCGGGTCAAGTAAGTTTATATGTGTTAATAATACATGCATACTTATCATATTAACGTTATCAATTTTTTAATTCGGTTGGTACCACATGAAGGCTTACAACTAATTCAAGAATATGTAGTATTCATCTCATTGGCGGTAATAAATCAGAAGATCCTCGTCATCCAGCTTATCATCCAACAATTTTCACAACAGAATATAAACGAAAAGAACCTTCAAGTATTAATTTGGATCGTTTTAATTGTTGGAAAAAATGATGCTTGAAGTTTCATCAACTGATAATGATCAGCCACAACTAGAAAATAATTTTTGTGAAGATTATCAGTTAATAATAAGCATCAATAAACAACTCCACAAATCAATGCAAGCGGTATATCATTTGATCATATACATCATGATCATTTTATTTTTTCATGTGACTTTGATCGTGAATCAAATAATATTTCTACTCGTGAACAATACCATCATCAACTAATAATTTAAAGAACGGAATAATTAAAAAATATAAGACGAGTGGTCCTGATATACCAATTTAATTGACTGGATTTCCCGGATATAACTCTATTAAAAACGAACAACAACTTCTGGCTATAACTGGAATGAGACCAGAAGTTTTTCTATTATTGTTGGATATGTTACCACCAATTAAATATCAAAAAATAAATCTTGAAAATAGATGATTAATATTTTTGAAAAAAATCTAAACTGGTTTACCTTTTTATCGAATTGTTACTTTTTTTATGTACATCCAATATGTATTTCGAGAATATTCTACGACGTATTTCTGGCCTAGTAAAAAACATATACAAGAAACTATGCCACCATCATTTAATATAGATTAGCCTAATTGTAGAGTAATTATAGACTGTACGGGCATCAAGTGTGAACAACCTGGCCTCATTCTCATAAGAAATCACATGTAGTCTGATTATAAATCAGGATACACAGTAAAATTTTTACTTGGAATTACACATTCAGGAATGATTTCAATCAAGTTGGAGTATAATCGTGGAAGATCTAGTGAACCTTTCATTACTAATAATAGTAATTTCTTCAAATTACTTGAACCTGGTGATCAAGTTATGGCAGATAAAGGTTTTTCTGGAATTAAAAAATCTCTCGATGTACTAAAAGCTATAATTGCCACACCTCCATTTTTACACAATGGACATTTAACTGAAGATGAAATAGACGAAACTTATAATATTGCAAGTGTAAGAATCCACGTTGACAGATGTATAGCTAGAATCAAAGTGTACAGCATCCTAGATAAAATAAACATTGATCTTTTGCCTTACATTCATGATATAGTCTATATGTGCTGCGTTTGAGTGAATTTACAGAAACCTATTTTAAACCAGTGAAAAAGAAATAAAAATATTTTCAAAAGTTTGTATTTTTATTTAATTATACAATAATTGCCGTACAGTTTTATTATTATTAAAGTTTTTGGGATTAACTTTGTTTTTCTACTAAATTATTCAACAAATGTAATAAAAAATTTAATATAGATATTGGAAAGCTTTACTTATTTATTTTAATATTTAAATTCCATACTTACAAATTAACTTTTCAATGTAATTATTTACATAAAAAATTTCCAATTTGGGAATATGTGCTGATAAAAAAATCTTCATTTCGTGGTTTAGTAATTAAAATATATTCTGAATTAGGAAAGGAAATAAAAAAATCACATTCATAAATACCAGTACAATACATTAATATTTGGCATTGCGTAAAATATATTTGAGATTTTTACAAGTGTGTGTGCAAGTATTATTGTCATGAAACACTAGGTAAGAATGTAATAGGACATTTTATCTCTAAAATTTTGATCGGAAAGCTATCAGCAACATCTACTCCATTAGGATTTGCACACAACCATGGTCGAATAGGATGGACAACAAGACCACACTCTTCTACTTCATAACCATTTATTTTTTTATAAAATTCCCGAGCATTATTTTCATTCTTTCAGACCTTTCTTTTTTTTTCAATTATCATAGAATCAACTAATTAATTAAGTTTATACTTATGAATTTTAATTGCATGTACACAACTAGCTGACACTTATTGCACGTTCATCATACCACTTCTTACACTCTGCTTGATATCTCCTACTAAAACATATATGACCCCATGAATGAACAATATTATTATTATTATAAAAATTTTTAATAAAAACTTTTTAAACACAATTTTACTAGTATCAACTAATTCTTTCATTATAAAATTTACTGACTTTTTCGATTCTGTTAGCATAATAGATTTTAACATACAACTACTAATTGAACAGGGTCATTTTCTTTAAGATGAAGTTTTCTTGGTATTAGGTTACTTACTCTATGGCCTTTAGAATATTCTTCGTTCGCTTTTGATACAGAAGGAATATTCCAATGACAATGCAAACTTGTTTTAGATTCAGGTGTTTCGAAATTGACATAATGAATAACAGCAGCAATATGTTTATAATTTTTGCTCAAACCAGCCGGGCAATTACATCGTCGGTAAGTGACATTTCGTTGGTTGTCAACCTAAAATATTTTTATAATCTTCGTTATAATTTTATATTGTATTAATAATAATCATAATAATGATGGATTAAAAACTTACATCAAGGGTAACATCAAAATGTTGTTTAATAGAAGTTTGATGAACGACTCGAGCTTCTATCACGCTTGTACTGCCAAACTTCCACTTTTTCACACTTTTTACATGTCTACTCATTAATAAATTTTCACCTTTCTTGCTAGATCCACTTTTAATTATTATGACGTTTGTTGACATTTTCTTTTATTTAATAATTTCTGTATATTTTGTATTGAAACTATAATAATATTTAATTTATCTCACACATCAGATGCTAATTTTCGAAACCATGGACACTAGTGTCTAATTTCAAGGTGACAGGTTCTCTATATCATTGATATGCAATATTACTAAACGAAGTCAACTATAGCAATGGAGAATCCCCGAACATATCACTAACTCATTGTTTGTAAATAAACATAATTTTTTTCATTTCATTAAGTATTTTACATTACATTAAAATAAGTGATTTTAAATTGTTATTTTTACATGAAATTACGACAGTCCATTTGAATAAACAAAATATATTTTATTGATTGGAAACATTTGTGTAAAAGTGTTTTTATAAGTTTTTTTTTAAATTGGGGTAATATTGAATTTTGTAGGAAAAAGAAAGTGTAATAAATACAAATAATCAAAAATATTTAATTTTAATTAACGATGTTCAATTTTTAAATTGAACTTGTGTTGTAAACTAATGGAAGACAAATAAATTAAGCTGTTTTTCTACATCAATATTCACGATTATATCTAGCAAGATCGCCGATTTCTTAACAAAAATATATACAGTGTGACCCATTTTTAATGGAAACACCCCCCTAAAATTTGAAGTTGTAAACCGATTTTAATAATCTTTTTTTGAAATGCCAAGTACTAAAAGGTCTACCTTGGGACAAAATTTGAAATGTTTATTCCAATTTTCAGGGCATACTACGATATTTTTTCTTAGTCGAAAATCGGGATTTTTTATTAGCGATTTTTTTATTGTAAAAATCGCTACGCCACTGGATTCAGAGTGCCTCTAAACAGGTGTGACCAAAATTTCATGAAAAAATATTCATTAATAACAAAGTTATGGTAACTCAAAAATTCGAAAACTCACACACCTAACAGTCACAAAAACACCCTATATCAACAGATATAGCCATGAGAATATTTTTTTTATGATTTCAACAATAATGTGCCACCAGATGAAAAAAAAACAAATAGCGTAAATATTTTTAATGAAAATAACGGATTTACATTCAAGTTTTCACGCAAATTAACTAAAACTAAGACCTAATAGATTTTTCAATTTAAATCTTAGTTGCCATGGAAATGATATTACAGTTTGACACTTGTGAAAGATTTAAGTGTACTATTGTCAACAATATTCACCTTACAGTTCTTCAGATTATTTTGTGTCATGGCTGCCAGATTGAGCGTAAGAGAGAAAATTGAAATTGTACGCCTTTCGGGAGCTGACGTTAGAAGTGCTAGAGAGGTTTGTAGAGTATTTAATGAGAGACATCCAGATCGTCCTCGTATTAGCTGCGGTACGGTAAATAAAATATTCAATGATACTGGTGCAGTATCAAAAATGATGTTAAAAAGTAATCCTGTACAAAGACGAAACAGGAATGATCAAATCATTTTAGATTATTTCGGAAATAATCCTAATGCCAGTATAAGGAATGCCACTTTAGATTTGAATATTCCACGAGAAACTATTCGGAGATGCCTCAAGGCGAAGAATATTAAACCTTTCAAGCCAAAAATTTTACACGCACTGCAAGAAGGCGACGAAGCAAGACGTATGGAATATTGTTTATGGGCCCAAGGGGAATATTTAAACAATAGAAATTTCCTACAAAATATTTTATATACCGACGAAGCCACTTTCACTACAAATGGAGTAGTGTCATCACAGAATTGTCGGTATTGGGCAGCGGATAATCCTAACTGGGTAATAAATTGTAAAAGCCAGTATTCCCAAAAAATCAACGTCTGGTGTGGGCTATTGAACGAACGAATTATTGGTCCTTTCTTTTTTGAGGAAAACATTAATGCGCAGAGGTTGCTAGAATTTTTAAAAACAGAGTTTTGGGATGCTATTCACGAGCTGCCAATCAATGAACGATCAAGTTTAATTGTCCAGTTAGATGGGTGCTCAGTTCATTATGCCAGAGCTGTGAGGCAATGGCTTAACGAACATTTTCCAAACCGATGGATAGGCCGTGGTAGTCCGTTTCTAGATTGGCCACCTAGATCTCCAGACCTCACACTTTTGGACTTTTTCTCTGGGGACTTATCACACAAAAGGTTTACAAAAACCGCTCAAGAGATAGAAATGAACTTTTTGCAAGTATTCGACAGGTATGTGCAGATATTACCCCTCAAGAACTAAGGAACGTAATCAGAAACATTCGTAAGCGCTACGACAAATGTATCGAAATACATGGTGGATTAGTAAAGGCTACTAGAATATGAGTTTGAATTAATTGTTGCACTGACTCGAAACATTTCAATGATTAAATTGACTGTCTAAACCCTTACTTCGTGGAATATGCTCATATTAGTGTTTTTAAATGAAACTCAAGGTCTCTAGTTAATTCCACAATATAATACAAGTTATTGAAAATTCTTAAAAATTGACAATTGTTTCGATAAATCACTATCATCGTCAGAATGACAGAAGTTACATTTCATTTTATGCCTACCTGATGTTTAGTAGTTATATTTGGCTAGACCAAGAAGTAACCTAACTTGTGATTGGCTTAATATATGTTTATAGAAAAAAGAAGAAGATGTGATATTACAAATATTGAAGCTTAGATATTATTAGCCCTATGGTGATATCCTGGATATCATTTTTCAATTAAGATCAGTATAACTGTGCAATGATAAGGGGAACGCTACTGTCATTTTGATGACTGAAAATTACAATTCCAAAGTATATAACTTTATAGAATCCAGCGATGTAAAAGTTCTTAAAGCAGACCCAACAAAGAAGTTTTCTAATAATGTAAGGAATATTGTTAATAATTCAAATTATCTTTTAAATGATTACGAAAAGAGGTCTATCATACATAAGAATCCTCATTGTCTACAATTATATGGAACAGTTAAATTACATAAAATAACGAAACCAATTAGACCTGTAGTCTCTTATGTTAATGCTCCTAATAATATATTGGCAAAGAAGCTCAACAATATACTCAATACTTACGGATATGAATCTCAGTACTCAATTAGAAATTCAATAGAACTAATGAAAAAGTTGAAAGCAATCCACTTACAAAGATAACTATAAACTCATATCGTTCGATGTAACTAACATGTTTACTAAAATTCCTCCTAAAGAATGTCTAATACTTGTAAGAAAATTACTAGAAGATAAAAATATTAATCCAGGAATAATATCAGATATACTTAATTTATTTGATGTATGCATTAATCAGAATTATTTCACTTTTGACAATAAGATATATATTCAAAATGAAGGTTTACCAATGGGAAGCCCTATATCACCTATTTTAGCAAACATTTTTATGGACAATTTAGAAAGAAAGATCTTTGAAAGTAATATTTCGAAAAATATTTTATTTTGGTATAGATATGTAGATGACATATTAGCTTGTTTTATGGGTAGTGAACGACAATTAGATGTATTTTTCAACCACATCAATAATTTACACCCGAAAATTAAATTTACATTAGAAATTGAAGAAAATAGCTCAATCAATTTTCTTGATTTAAAAATTCAAAGAGTTAATAATGTGCTTGATTATTCAATTTACCGAAGACCAACACAAACTGATGTAACAATTCCATTCAATTCTAACCACCCTGTGTCACACAGACTAGCAGCAATGATACATAGAGCTTTTTCAGTTCCTATGAACAAATGTAATTTTGATAGAGAGATTAATACAATTAGACAAATAGCAACATCTAACGGTTATCCATTAGATATGATAAATAAGCTAATTAGTAAAAAAGAGGAAAAAGTGGCATTACAACTAATATATCCTAAACAAGCTGATGAAATTAAAACTTATAAAACCATCACATATGCAGGAAATATTTCTAATAATATTTCAAAGATAATATCTTCAGCAACGAATACAACAATTTCTTTTAAAACAGAAAGTAACGTTAGTACAAAATTGTTAAATGTAAAAACAAAAATACCACTATTAAAGAAGTCAGGTATATATAAACTCAAATGTCCAGAATGTAATGCTGTCTATTTGGGTCAGACCCTTAGGAATTTTGAAATACGATACAGTGAGCACTTACGAGCATACAGATTAAAACAACCAGATAAATCCCACTACGCAAAACATCTACTTGACACCAATCATTCATTGACACCTAACACAAAACTAGAAGTACTGCATATTTGTGAAAAGGAACAAGAACTGGATTTCCTTGAAGAACTGGAAATTAGAAGACATTTAAGAAACTCACAATATGAAGTTGTCAATGAACAGTTAAATCTAGGGAATTCTCCACTAGTAAACTGTCTTCTTAAGTGATAATTGTAAAGATCAGCAGATATAGTTTTCCTGGTTTTCTATATCATTGCACAGTTATACTGATCTTAATTGGAAAAATGATATCCAGGATATCACCATAGGGCTAATAATATCTAAGCTTCAATATTTGTAATATCACATCTTCTTCTTTTTTCTATAAACATATATTAAGCCAATCACAAGTTAGGTTACTTCTTGGTCTAGCCAAAAATAACTACTAAACATCAGGTAGGCATAAAATGAAATGTAACTTCTGTCATTCTGACGATGATATTGATTTATCGAAACAATTGTCAATTTTTTAGAATTTTCAATAACTTGTATTATATTGTGGAATTAACTAGAGACCTTGAGTTTCATTTAAAAACACATTTCAATGATTAGTTATCATAGTTACGTTTATTAACATTTTTTGCTACATTATTAGTTGAATTGTGTGAATGTAATCCCGTTATTTTCATTAAAAATATTTACGCTATTTGTTTTTTTTTCATCTGGTGGCACATTATTGTTGAAATCATAAAAAAATATGTTCATGGCTATATCTGTTGATATAGGGTGTTTTTGTGAATGTTAGCTGTGAGAGTTTTCGAATTTTTGAGTTGCCATAACTTTGTTATTAATGAATATTTTTCATGAAATTTTGGTCACACCTGTTTAGAGGCACTCTGAATCCAATGGCGTAGTGATTTTTTCAATAAACAAATCGCTAATAGAAAATCCCGATTTTAGACTAAGAAAAAATATCGTAGTATGCCCTGAAAATTGGAATAGACATTTCAAATTTTGTCCCAAGGTAGACCGTTTAGTACTTGACATTTCAAAAAAAATGTATTAAAATCGGTTTACAACTTCATATTTTAGGGGGGTGTTTCCATTAAAAATGGGTCACACTGTATGTATTCATCTGCTGAAAAAAGAGCAGATTTAATTACACTGAGAACCACAATTTTATTCCTATAATAACACTTTCTATTCACTTTTGGTACCACTAACCCTCACACCTTAATATTTTACTGATATGTAATAATTATCAAACGAAGTCGACTATGGCAATGGTGATTCCCCTGAAATATCGCTAACTTACTGTTTGAGAAAAAATATGATCTTTTGACGTTTTTATCAGTTATTTACGTAGTTTACATTCCATTAAAATAAGTGATTGTCAATTGTTATTTTTAAATGAAATATGAAAACTCAAAATATATTTTATTGATTGCGCTAATTCGAAAACATTCATGTGAAAGTGTTTTCATATTTTTTTTAAATTGGGGTAATATTGAATTTTATAGGAAAAAGAAAGTGTGGTAAATATAAATAATCAAAAATATTTAATTTCAATGATCGATGTTCAATTATTAAATTGAATTGTAAACTAATGAAAGACAAAGAAATTAAGCTGTTTTTCTACATCAATATTCACGATTATATATATATCTAGCAAGATCGCTGATTTCTTAACAAAAATATATATTTATTCATAAATGCACTGTAGCTGAATAAAGAGCAGAATTACAAAGCGACACAAAATTTTCCGATCATATATCTATATCTTAAATACAGTTTTTAATGTAATTCCATTATCTTTAGGGTTATTTAATTACACTAAGAACCACACTTGTATTTTGTATAATAACAATATTTATTCACTTTTGGCACAACTAACTTAACCTTCACACCATAATATATCACTGATATGCAATACTACTAAAGGAAGTCGACTACTTTTATTGTTTGTTGACAGAACGAAACAATTTTGCTGGCTTGTTTACAATGTTCTTAGTACAGTTTCAAATTATCTCTATTTTCATATCTAACTTGGAATTCTTTTAAATATATTCAATTAAATACTAACTAAAGAGATAAGTAACTATACACTATAAAATTAATGATAACTTGATGTTCTAATTCCGCCGTTTCATTATCGGCTATAACTTGATTGTTGGAATTCCCCGACCGAAATTTCGATGGAGTTTTTTTAATGTTTTAGTTTCATGAACTTGTCCCTTACAAAAAATAAACCCAAGAATAGTAGCTCGGTAGAGAATTTGATAATACTACCTTTATGCAGGTCAGGACTTTTTGTTTAAGGCACTAAGAAATGCCCGGATGTCTGGAAACATAACTAAATCACGACAATGTCACCATTTATACAAATTTTTTTGGGTCAAAACAACACTGTATTCATGTCTCAGTCGCCGTATTCATCGAACTTATTTCCCTGTGACTTTTTCCGGTTTCTTAAACTAAAATAGAATGACAGTGTCATCTGCAAGTCAGTTATAGTGTGGTTTTGGTTTGACCAATGCAGATAGCGTTACAAAGTAATAAGTAAAATTCGCACCCAGCTCAAAGCTGGTAGGATTTTTCAAAACACTATCATAAATGAAATCTAAAATGTACTCTTCTATCCGATACCTGGAAAAAAATTTACTTGGAGACAAAGGTCACAAAAACGGGTTTTTTGTGATTTTCAGAAGAACGGTAAGTTTTGTCATAAAATTAGTTCAGAAAAAAATTGTAGATCAGATAATTATCTATAAGAAAACGTTTAAGTACTTTTTTACCTAAGAGCCACCGTATAACAATTCAAAAAGTTGGAAGAGTTTTAATCATCATAATATGTATAAGTACACCACGTATAAACATCACTGAAGCTGTAATACAAGTCAACATATTATTCTATCAATCAGTGTAACTTACACATATAAAATATTATAAATATGAGAATGTCAGGTAAGAAGAAACCCTACTGCTCCCTGTTAGGCTGACCTCATGTATAACTCTGGTCATAACCGGAACGCAGGATCCATTCGGGATAGTTCTCCCTCGTTAGGTAGCTCAACTTATAAGAGCTATAGCCGGAACTCAGGGGTGAATCTTCACCTTAATTGGAATAACAAAACGCCATCATCCTCGGGAAGAAAGGTAAAGAAAATAACTTCTGGGCGCCAACTAATTTTGTATTAACCTCTGAATAAATAAACAGAGTATGGATGTACACTTTTTAGCAGATAGCAAAACTGCCCGAAAACCCCACAGATTTATTTGTACAAATCACTTATTTTATACAGTATCATAACTAAACATATCATAGGACTGTTTAAAAAACTATTTTTCTGCAGATATACGTCTACTCGGTCCGATGACCACTGCTAGACTCTCCTATTTTTGAGGGAAACATTGCCGGCTTGTCGAACGCCGCTAAAATAATTGATGATTATTGGTTCAATTTGAAAATAGGGGAGGGTCTAAAGCCTTGATCGTTACAATTTTCTAGAATATTCGGTTGGTGCCGGGCGCAAAAAATGTTTACGTCTGAACACCTCCATAAATTTTGTATGGACAAAAAATACCAACTCTCTTCCTAACTGGAACGAAAAAAAGTTGAAAATTTGAATGGTTTATTATAAGAACGCAGAAAAGAGATCTTTTAAAATAATGTTTGTTGAAAAGGGCGTAGAAAAAGGGTTTTGAAAATAAATTATCTGAAATTTAATACTAGAAAATAATGCTAAAAATAACGATAGATGATCTAACATTACAATTTTTCAGGAGAGGTAAAACAACCGTTTTTAATATGTTTTAATAACAAGATTTAGTTCAATGTGCTGAAGTTTTTAAAAAGAGTAATTCAACTCCAAAAGAAGTCATCACCAACGGAATTCGCTTTCTTCTCTCTATGTATGGAGCTCCTAAAAAACTACGTGCTTAGCTAAGTTTTGATATACATGTTTCATTAAAAATACTTGAAATAAAAAACAACTGCAATAGGTCTTCCTCCAACCTCAGCGGCTGCTCATCAACATATTTTTCAATTATATTACCAAGGTCAAATGTGAGTTGGTTATCAGCTAGACCCAAAAGACGGGTTGGAAGTGTTGAGTTACGCTAAAAACTGACTTAATGTGACAGATGACATTTTACTAATAAAAATGAAGTAGACAAGTTGTTAAAAAAATGTTATGTCAAGTGAGCATGTTGAAACATTTATTCTCCTTTTAGAATTTTTACTTTGGTTATGTACTGGAAATAAATATAGTGTATTAAAAGTATTATTGCCATTATATACCTAAATACCTTGTCCACAATTACTAACAGGTTATGGGCCCAGGATTAAAGGATTGAAGAGATAAATAGAGAAATAGAAAATATCAAAAAGAAAGCAACATGGCTGGGCAAGGTATAAAAAGCTATAATATAGAAGCATTAAATGGAGAAAAATATTACAACTGGAAATTTAGAATTGAAACAATATTGGCAGAGAATGGGGTAATAGAAATGATTAAAAATGAAATAGGCATTGAAAATATAGCAGATGGAGATAGGAGAAGAAAGATGATTAAAGATCATTATCATTGAAGCTTGAGGAAGGAGATTCATTATGGAATTTGAAGATACATTAAGGCACCTAAAAGCCACTGGGGTTAAAATTGATGAACAAGACATTGTGTATAATTTATTAATGGCATTTCCAAAATCATACGAAATTGTGGCAACAATCATTGAAAACATGCCAACAGATCTACTGACATGAAAATATTAAAAAGAAATTATTGGCCGAATATGAGAAAAGGAAAATAACTAGAAACAATGTCAGTGGGCCGTGAACAGCATTTTTAAGTGATAGAGTTTGTTATGGATCTGGAAAACAAGAGCATATACGAAATGAGTGCTGGAATCAATATATATTTGGAATCGTAATTAAGATCCCGTGATTCCATTCCTGTGGAAAATGCGATATTTTTAGACAAAATTCATATATCTTTATGATATATAAATTAATTTTATAGTTCAATTTTTTAAATATTTTTCGGGTTATTTTATCATATCCTGGAGCTGTGTTTCTGCCCCTGTGTATGATTTCAAAGCATGTTTCTGCCTCAATAGCCCTATTTTCTCGTCCGATATTTTCTTTAAATCATGCTAGAATATTCTGATAATTCCTATTGCCACATTGGGGATCATCGTCTGCTGTGAATGCCTCTGTGAAACGTTCAGCAAATAGATCTGCTTTCTCTTGGTCAGTGGAGAATAGGATTCCATTTTTTTCCAGATCTGTATAATGAGGTCAGCTTTATATTAACTTTCTTTTAATTTGTTGCCAGTAGTTTTTCCCCTTAGTCTTTTAATTTCATTACATGTGTTGATCCATTTGTGTTCTCTGTACTGTTTTATTAACTTTAGAAAATTCTTGTTATGGGTGTTTATGTGACGTTTATAATCTACATTGGGATTTTTTAGGTAATCTCTGTACATTTTTCTCTTGTTCTCAATTAGTTATATAATGAATGGTGGTAGCTCAAAATTGTGGAAGTGAATTTTTTCGTAGTGGGAATTTCCCTTAATAGCTGATTCCAGCAGTGTGCTAAACTGTTGATTGCCATCCACAGTTGTTCAGGACTGTCCATGTGTGTTTCCTGCTCCTTAATACGCTTGGTTAGTTTTTTGTTAAATTCCTCTATATTACATTTATTTAAATTAACTATGTATTCATCACTGAGATCTATTTTCTTTTTTAAGTTAATGGTAACTTCTATTACTGAGTGTTCACAGCCCAGGTCCGGATGAGTAATAACTTGCTCTATGTTGTGTTTTAGGTTTTCTGTAAGTAGCATCAGGTCTGGAGTGGTATCGTTATTGTTTCTCATGTGGAATGTAGGGGGGTTTGTGATTTTTTAAAAGGGCTGTTATCTATAAAATGCTTTAGCTGTTTTTCTGTTTGTTTATTTACATTGTACTCGCCAATAATTATACAATATTTATACTTGCTTGCTTTATTAAATATTGTATTCTCTATTTTAGCGTTTGGGTAAACATAGATAAGTATGATGTGTATTTTATCTTCTAGAAAAGGAATAGTAAAATGTGTTGCTGCACTTAACGGGTTGTTCATTTTAGGAGGATTGCTCCTTCTCATGTTCAGCTTGGGATGAACCTGCACCAAACTCCCACCTCTTGAATTGTGTTAACTATATTGCCAATTTTCTTACTCATATCCCATTTTCTATAGTTTGTGTTGTTGTCCATATTGGTTTTTGTTTCTACAAAGAGTGCACAGTCTTTGGATTATGTTATTTATTAGCAGTTTTTTTGGTATGTGGCTGTTAACGTTGGCATAAAGAATCTTAAGTTTTGACAAGAGCCTGATCATTATTTACACTGTTGATGGGTTGTGTTGGTGAAACCGTTTGAGGTTCGTCTAGATCAAACATAAGTATATACACTCTGTTACCAGAAAAGTGTGCGACTGTATCTATGTTGTATTCTGTGATAAGTCGTTTTCTTAGTTTTGTCATCAGTTTGTGTGTATGTTTTTTTCTTTGTTAAATTTGCGTATATAAGTGTTTGTGATCACATCATGGACTGTTATATGGGAATGTATTTTTGAGTTCTTGGTTGTTTTTGTATCAATTTCTGCTGATTATTTGTTTAACGGTTTGATTTTATTGTTGGGGATACCTTCTATTGGTTTTGTTGACCTGTTCCGGCATTTTAGTGACCAAGCCGCATAATCTTCAGCACCACAGCTGGAACATTTTAGTGGTAAATGTGTTTTACATTTTGATTCATGATGAGTACCTCCACATTTGGTGCATTTGATTGGTTCCTTGCATTTGTCTGTAGTATGGGTAAATTTTTGGCAACGGAAGCAGGGTTGTGGAATTGGAGCAGGTGGAGTACTGGATAGTGTCTATGCTTGTAGAAAAAACCTATGTTCAAAAGTTTTTCAGTAGAGATGATACATCCTGAGATAATTCTAATAAGTGTAGTAGCTTTTTGTGTGCAGACACTGTATGAGATTGATGAGATGCTTATATGTATTTGGTATTTTGTTGATGTTTGAGTTTCTGCAAAATTTAAAATTTGTTTATCGCCAATTAGTTTTTGGATAGTTTGAGTCGTTTTAGGTTTTTCTTCATCCGATTTTAATAGAAATCCGATTTTGGTTTTCTGTATCACATCATTTGTTTTGCGGTTTTCTATTTCCCAGATATCTGCCAGTTTTGTCTCTTGTCAGAGTCTCATGGATTTTATGTAGTACAAATGTTTGTAGTTTCTATTTCTCTCATTTTGGTGGAATATTTGGTTAGATGGTCCTGGTTTGTTTTGAATTGTATTAATTGTAGCTTGATTGTTTTGTTGAACTTTTTGAGGAGACAGGTTTTTTGTTGAGGTGTTATCAATTAATTGATGTTGTTTTTATGCATTACTGTGGGAGGTTATTCCAATTATGTCATTTATTTCTTCTTGTGATAATTGTGGTATATCTGTGTGTTTTCTTTTGATATGTGGGTTTTCCCTTCTGTCTTTGTTTTTCCTTCTGATTCTCACTTTTTTCCAATGACCTGAGTCATCTATATCCATCTCAGAATAGCTTCTTTCTGATTCTTATGTTTAGTAAGTTGACTTATCGCCTTGACTGTCCATCGCCACACTCCAGTTGTTCACTCAACGACTATCGGTTCACGACTGAACAAAATGTTTTGCAACTGTAAAAAGGGATATAGTGCTAAATGTGGTTGCAAAAAAGTTGGACTGTTTTGTTCTCTAGCTCTAGCATGTACACATTATCACGGCCGGTCGTGCTCCAATGTTGAAACACCAACAGTTGAGGATTCGTTTGATACCAACGAGAAGACATGCGATGTATCACTATTGAGGCAATTTACTTGCACCCGGGATGAAGAAGAAGGAGAAGAGGTAGCAGAAGTATTAGAGAATTATGAATCAGGCGTATAAATGTCCCTATTTTTTTAATTTACACCGCTTTTATCATTTTCAACCCTTGCCAATATCTTTTCTTATTTTATAGTTTTAAATTAAACAGAATCTCAACAGATCCGTGGAATAAACCTACCAAGAAAACCACGTTATATAAAGTATTATATTTTATATGTGTAAGTTACACTGACCGATAGAATGATATTTTTACTTATATTACAGCTTCACTGATGTACATACAGTAGAAACGCTGAGTTATTTCCATCACGTGACTGATACGACATCAACCATATGCATCTTAATCAAAACAATATGACAAACGCTTATATTGAATTTCGCTCTTTTTCTGTTATTAGAAGAAGACAGTACCAACATAGTATGTGTTGAATAATATCGTCAACTATGTCATGTAATGGAAAAGCTTCACCGTTTCTACTGTATACATATTATGACAATTACATCTCTTCCAACCTTTTAAATCGTTATATCTCAGAAACGGTGACTCATACGAAAAGTATTTAGACATTTTTTATAGACAATTATCTGTTCTACAATTTTTGTCTGAACTAATTTTATGATATAACTTACTTTTTGCTGAAAATCGCGAAAAACCTGTTTTTGTGACCTTTGACCCCGAGTAAATTTTTTTCCAGGTGTCGGATCGATGAGGAATTTTTAGATTTCTTTTATGTGGGTATGTTGAACAATCCTACCAACTTTGAGCTGGGTGCGAATTATTGTACCGTATCTCCTATTTTTTGGTCTAATTTGACCGGACTTAAAGTTATCCCGGACTGTGTTAAAAGATTTAAGAATATGATAAGATGTGAAAATCACTCTCAGATCATTTTGCAATTGATTTTTCCCCACTCCCAAGAAGCTTGATATTAAGTAGTTACTGTAACATAATGAATCACTCTTATATGTGGATTTAGCTTTTATATTCAAAGAACTTTCAGGATGTATGAAAATATCTGTTTGTTTAGTATTGAATTCTATATTATCTCGGCATTATCTATTTGCTGAATATCATAATTCAGACAGTGTCTAATTTTACTGGTTTTTAGGAAAATGGCGTATGATAGCTTCAATGACTACGAGACGCAGCAGCGTCGGCGTTGGTGTCCTTTATGGACAACTATACGCTGTGGGTGGATACGATGGCGCTTCTAGACAATGTTTAAGTTCCGTAGAGTGCTACACTCCTGATACCGATACTTGGACTTCAGTTCCGGATATGGGCTGCAGAAGAAGTGGGGCAGGAGTAGGTAAGTCAACGGATACAAATATTAGAATATTCGGCCGAAATCCCCTTACATTAATAAATAATTCCCCGATCTACAATGTATTTTTATGTTCGTTCTGAAACCCTGTCTTTAGCTGCTCTTCAGGGATAACTCAGTTGAACACTGTAAGGAAATATTATCTATTTGTGAGGTGTAAAGTTACTATACACATTTAAGCTCGATACATTATTCTTCTATACCTAGTAAGAAGCAATTATTTCCATATACTAACTAACATATATGAAGAACAAACTCCAAAACATCAACAAACATTTTCGGTAATTTCAAACTCTGTAACTAGGATATCTTAAAGATTGTCCATAAATAAATTTTAAATACAAAAATAACTGAATTTAGAACAATCTGCTTTTAACTTGTTCAACTCCAATCTTGAAATATATAATATCAAATGACACTCAACTAAATGTTTACAAATATTAAATATAATTATACTATATACATTTACTCCTAAAGTATTCGATTGAAATTATTTGGTTACGATATGTTATCGAAAAATGATTTGTACACTCATTTAGTCCTCAAAATTGTATTGATATTAGTTAAGAAAATATTTAAAATGTGTCTATTATAATTCCATTATGATAATCAAGAAGTATTTTTCGAATGGAGAGTTTATCTTTTGTTCACATATTGTTTTTATATTATCATAAACGCCACAAATAAATTATTTTATAGACTGAAATTAATGTTTGCTTGTTTTGTTTCTTATACTTAGAACTTATATTGTACTGTGACTTAGCCTTCTTTTTCATAAAGTAAGTCATCTATTATTGACTTTTGAACCAGAAAATGAAGGCTTTCAATTATCAAAATATATTTCTTTCTTATTAGGTGTTCTAGAGGGCATACTGTATGCAGTAGGCGGACATGACGGCCCCCTAGTTCGAAAATCCGTAGAAGCATATGATCCGGCTAAAAGCACATGGAATCCAGTCACCGATATGGCTATGTGCAGACGTAACGCTGGCGTTGTTGCCATGAATGGTGTATTGTACGTAGTAGGCGGTGACGATGGTTCTAGCAATTTGGCGTCTGTCGAAGTCTATAATCCGAAGACTGACTGTTGGACAATGTTGTCAAGCTGCATGAGTATTGGACGAAGCTATGCTGGTGTAGCAATTATAGATAAGCCGATATGAAGGTTACCCAATGCTGGCAATGGTGGAGACCTGGGTAAGAAATAAACAAACCTAATGTTACAGTACGAATTTTGAATTCAAGTTATTTCGTTGTAATTTCATGATGGGCAGTGTACCATATGTCAATGGTTTCAATTACATTTTCACTATATGTCTAATTCAAAAGAAGAAATGCATTAGATCTCTTATAAGAAACCAAAAGCTCAGTAACTAGTCTGAATTTCAAATTTTCAATATAAACAGTGTTCTTCTTCAAGGAATAAAATAATAATATGTCTTTATTAACCGACAATTTTCAAGAGAATACAGAAATATTAATAGCATAACACCTATAGTAGTAATGTATTAATATTATGAAATAACTATTGTAATAATAGGTTAAAAGGCGGAAGATCAGCAGAGCTTATATTAATTAGTGTAAATGGCTACACATTGAAAAAGAAAACAAAACAAAAAATACGTAACCCAAAATCAATTATTTCTTACTCATGATAAGGTATGATATTTAGGTACTACTATTTTGCTCATTGAGTAAATGCATAAACATTTTCTTCCTAAATGTGTTTATATTTAATGTTTTCATGTCCTTGTTTAAAGCATTATAAGCATTTGCCAAATGAAATCGAAAAGATCTCTCAAACATAACTGTGCTATGTTTAGGCATAGTTATAATATCTTTCTACCTAATATTGATGTTGTGAACGTCTGATCTATATCTTAATTTATTTGAAATGTACGAGGGTACGCCTGTGGATATAACGTTATGTAAGAGGCATAATCAATGTAGTTTCCTCCTGTTAGCCATAGACAACCAATGATTACGAGTTAACACATGACTGATTCTGTCATATTTCCTGATCTCAAATATAAATCGTAGACACTGTTATTTTGGTTTATGAAAGAACGTACTTTGATAACTTGAGTGTTTTAATAATGATAAAATAACTGTAAATTATACAAAAAAATACTATGCTTTACCACGTGGGTTCATAATTCTTAGAAACTGAAAAAATAATTTTTTTCTTCTTCTTTTTTCTTATATTCTACTTTACAAATGTGACTACTTATTAACAACCTAAATATCTCAACACTCCTCCTCGATTTGAAGAGTTACATGAAAATCGCGTACATATAAAAAACTTTCAATTTTGAAATCTTTGTATAAGCTTATGAATAAGTCTTTATGTTTGTTTACAATTTTTCAATAACATATTACACTAAGAATTAATTTATACTCATGTAAAAAATTCCAAAAAACTTAAAAATCTCTCACATTTTTGTCTCTAAGAAACATCATCAAATAAAATAAAATCTAAATTGCTGACAATTTAAAATTTCTCAAGGTGTCACTCTTACCTAGTGAGGCTTTTTCCGTCGAGCAGAAATGATTTATTTCCTTGTCAAATTAAAAAATAGACGAGAAAACTTGAAAATATTTCAGAATGTTCTGGCATGTCATATAAAACCAAAGTAATGCACAATCTTCGAACATTGGTAATAACTTAATTTCCTTTTTATTGAGATTCTATAAACAAACTGTACCTTAATATTTGGTGTTGAAAATAAATTATACGTATTCATTGATAAACGAAAAACAAAAATTGCAATAAAACCACTAATTATGTTGGACTGGGACTGCTTTTTGAATACAGTGTGTCCTCGAAAATTCTTAGTAATTGTTAAAGAACCAAAAATTATCTATTATAGATATTATTTATTGAGCTAGTATCAATTGTCTTTTAATTTTATATAATTAGTAATTATGTGTTTGTAAATTTTATTTCAGTTGTCAGTATTTGATTTTTTGTTTACTGTATTCTCACTCAATTCAATAAATATCTACAAAAACGTTACAAAGCATCACAAAACATTTGGTTTAACCAAGAATGCCTTAGGAAAAAGGTAATACCAAATTATGTGAATATAAAATGTCACACTAAAACACCACAAGCACAAAAAGCTATAAAATGTGCTCAACGAGTTTGGATAAAATCAGAATGTACGAAATGGTTCAAAGTTAGAGACTCCTTAGACAACTACATAAAAGTTGTACATTCAGAACTCACATTCCAATTACATCCAGTAGAATTTGACTGTTTGGATGACAAAATTAGAGAAAATGTCAGCACAATGAAGCATATGAAATTTAAGAAACAAGAAAAGAAGCTACAGAATCTTGAACACACACAACATAAAATTCAATACTCAAAACATCATGAAACTGTAAGTACCTACATACCAACACATTTTGCACCACGATTTGAAAACCTTTCAGACACTAATTTTACAAATAGTGAAATAGAATTTTTAAATAAAGGTTTAAAGTACAGCATACCACCTAAATTTACGAATAATATTAAACAAATTATAGCTACAGAGTCAGAAATAGCTTTAAAATCTAATTCAAATAATTTTCTTTATGAGAAATTAAAAATTGCCAATTTAATCAAAAATATTAAACGTCAAACAAAAAATGACATTACAGTTTTAAATGCAATAAAAAAGAAGATAGAGAATAATAACCTAACAGTTACAAAATCTGATAAGGGGAACGCTACTGTCATTTTGACGACTGAAAATTACAATTCCAAAGTATATAACTTTATAGAATCCAGCGATGTAAAAGTTCTTAAAGCAGACCCAACAAAGAAGTTTTCTAATAATGTAAGGGATATTGTTAATAATTCAAATTATCTTTTAAATGATTACGAAAAGAGGTCTATCATACATAAGAATCCTCATTGTCCACAATTATATGGAACAGTTAAATTACATAAAATAACGAAACCAATTAGACCTGTAGTCTCTTATGTTAATGCTCCTAATAATATATTGGCAAAGAAGCTCAACAATATACTCAATACTTACGGATATGAATCTCAGTACTCAATTAGAAATTCAATAGAACTAATCAAAAAGTTGAAAGCAATCCACTTGCAAGATAACTATAAACTCATTTCGTTCGATGTAACTAATATGTTTACTAAAATTCCTCCTAAAGAATGTCTAATACTTGTAAGAAAATTACTAGAAGATAAAAATATTAATCCAGGAATAATATCAGATATACTTAATTTATTTGATGTATGCATTAATCAGAATTATTTCACTTTTGACAATAAGATATATATTCAAAATGAAGGTTTACCAATGGGAAGCCCTATATCACCTATTTTAGCAAGCATTTTTATGGACAATTTAGAAAGAAAGATCTTTGAAAGTAATATTTCGAAAAATACTTTATTTTGGTATAGATATGTAGATGACATATTAGCTTGTTTTATGGGTAGTGAATGACAATTAGATGTATTTTTCAACCACATCAATAATTTACACCCGAAAATTAAATTTACATTAGAAATTGAAGAAAATAGCTCAATCAATTTTCTTGATTTAAAAATTCAAAGAGTTAATAATGTACTTGATTATTCAATTTACCGAAAACCAACACAGACTGATGTGACAATTCCATTCAATTCTAATCACCCTGTCTCACACAGACTAGCGGCATATAATTCAATGATACATAGAGCTTTTTCAGTTCCTATGAACAAATGTAATTTTGATAGAGAGATTAATACAATTAGACAAATAGCAACATCTAACGGTTATCCATTAGATATGATAAATAAGCTAATTAGTAAAAAAGAGGAAAAAGTGGCATTACAACTAATATATCCTAAACAAGCTGATGAAATTAAAACTTAAAAAACCCTCACATATGCAGGAAATATTTCTAATAATATTTCAAAGCAACGAATACAACAATTTCTTTTAAAACAGAAAGTAACGTTAGTACAAAATTGTTAAATGTTAAAACACAAATACCACTATTAAAGAAGTCAGGTATATATAAACTCAAATGTCCAGAATGTAATGCTGTCTATTTGGGTCAGACCCTTAGGAATTTTGAAATACGATACAGTGAGCACTTACGAGCATACAGATTAAAACAACCAGATAAATCCCACTACGCAAAACATCTACTTGACACCAATCATTCATTGACACCTAACACAGAACTAGAAGTGCTGCATATTTGTGAAATGAAACAAGAACTGGATTTCCTTGAAGAACTGGAAATTAGAAGACATTTAAGAAACCCACAATATGAAGTTGTCAATGAACAGTTAAATCTAGGGAATTCTCCACTAATAAACTGTCTTCTTAAGTGATAATTGTAAAGATCAGCAGATATAGTTTTCCTGGTTTTCTATATCATTGCACAGTTATACTGATCTTAATTGGAAAAATGATATCCAGGATATCACCATAGGGCTAATAATATCTAAGCTTCAATATTTGTAATATCACATCTTCTTTTTTCTATAAACATATATTAAGCCAATCACAAGTTAGGTTACTTCTTGGTCTAGCCAAAAATAACTACTAAACATCAGGTAGGCATAAAATGAAATGTAACTTCTGTCATTCTGACGATGATATTGATTTATCGAAACAATTCTCAATTTTTTAGAATTTTCAATAACTTGTATTATATTGTGGAATTAACTAGAGACCGCGAGTTTCATTTAAAAACACAAATATCATTTCGCTTAAAAGACGTTTGTGATAGTTAGTCTCTTTATCTAGGATGTTGAACGGTTTCAAAGTCAAATTTGTGATTTTGTTCAAATCCATGGGTTGCTTAATGCTGATTTGTCCCTATGTTTTTCATCACATGAGATCTTGTGGCCATATATTCTGTTTTTAGCCTTTGCTTGGTTTGACCAATATATCATCTATCTCATTCCAAACAATTTATTTTGTAAATAAGGTTTGATTCATAGTCTCTCGGTAATTTGTCCTTCATAGAGGAATAAAAACAATTTACCGTTTTTGTATGGTAAAATACGATTTTTGTTCTTTCTGTTTGTAATATGTGTTTCAATTTTTCCGAAAAACCCTTAACGTAAGGAATCTTAAAATATCTATGTGGATCTCCAGTAAATACTGGTGTTAAACTTCTGTCAATATTTTTATTAATTATAATTTGCATTGCATTTGCAATAATATTGTAAACAATTTGAAGGCTCTAAACTTGATAGATCAAGATATATACAAAGTCTTAAAGAGCTACAACTCACAACCACCGAGAATTTATGGTTTAGTAAAAACACATAAAAATAATTCTTTGAGGCCAGTAGTACCTTGCATTCAATCTCCATCGTATACACTATCAAGGTTTTTAGTAAACATTTTAGTGAATTTATGGCCAGTTTTTTCTTTCAATTTGAAGAATTTTGAAGAACTTATAGACTTCATTCAAAATTTGGTATTACCTAAAGATTATGAACTGATTAGTTTGGATGTAATAAGTTTGTTTACAAATATCCCAAAACAAAGTGTTCTAGAACTTATTTCAAAAAGGTGGGATGAAATTAAGGAATTCGCTAATCTTTCATTAGAAATTTTTTCAAATATTATCAAGGTTATATTTGATACCAGTTATTTTGCTTTTGATAATATTTTTTATAAACAGAAGGATGGGTCAGCAATGGGAAACTCAGTAAGCCCCATATTAGCAGCCCTATTAATAGAAGTTTTGATTTCTATGGTAGTTTCAAGGTTAGATTATGAAATACCATTGGTTCAAGTATATGTTGACGACACTATTTTAGCTGTTCCGAAATCAAAAATTAATTCTATACTAATAGCTTTCAATTCCTATCATTCGGGCTTACAGTTCACAATAGAAACAGAAAAGAATAACTCCATTCCATTTATGGATGTGTTATTGATTAGAAGTGAAGATCAAAGAATTAAATTTAACCATTATGAAAAACATGTTAGTTCTAGGAGAGTTTTAAATTATTATTCACAACATCCTTTTGCTCACAAATTAAATATCATGACTGTCATCAAAAATAAAATTATTAAACTCAGTAGCTCTGAATATTTACATGAAAATATGGTTAAGTTCAAATAAAAATTGCTGTTGAATGATTATTCCCTTAACGTTTGTAATATTATAATTAATAAAAATATGGAGAGAAGTTTAACACCAGTATTTACTGGAGATCCATATAGATATTTTAAGATTCCTTATGTTAAGGGTCTTTCGGAAAAATTGAAACCCATACTACAAACAGAAAGAACAAAAATCGTATTTGACCATACAACATTTCCTCTATGAAGGACAAATTACCGAGAGACTATGAATCAAACCTTATTTACAAAATAAATTGTTTGGAATGCGATAGATGTTATATTGGTCAAACCAAGCAAAGGTTAAAAAACAGAATATATGCCCACAAGAACTGATGTGATGAAAAACATAGGGACAAATCAGAAAAAACAGCATTAGCAACCCATGCATTTCAACAAAATCACAAATTTGACTTTGAAACCGTCAACATCCTAGATAAAGAGACTAACTATCATAAACGTCTTTTAAGCGAAATGATATTTATTGAATTGATTGAGAATACAGTAAACAAAAAATCAGATACTGACAACTTAAATAAAATTTACAAACAGATAATTACCAATTATATAAAATTAAAAGGCAATCGATACTATCTCAATAAATAATATATATAAAAGATAATTTTTGGTTCTTTAACAATTACTAATATTTTTTCGAGAATACACTGTATTCAAAAAGCAGTCCCAGTCCAACATAATTAGTAGTTTTTTTGCAATTTTTGTTTTTCATTCATCAATGAATACATATAATTTATTTTCAACACCAAATATTAAGGTACAGTTTGTTTATAGAATCTCAATAAAAAGGAAAATAAGTTATTCCAATATTTGAAGATTGTGCATTTTGTTTTTATATGACGTGCCAGAACATTCTGAAGTATTTTCATGTTTTCTCGTCTATTTTTTAATTTGACAAGGAAAAAGCCTCACTAGGTAAGAGTGACACCTTGAAAATTTTTAAATTGTCAGCAATTTAGATTTTATTTTATTTGATGATGTTTCCTAGAGACAAAATGAGAGATTTTTAGGTTTTTAGTTTTTTAGAGTTTTATTGAAATTTTTGTATTTTTAAAATTTTTTACATGAGTGTAAGTTTTTTAAGGTCTTGAAGTTTTTAAGGTTTTAAAGTTTTATGAAAGTTTTTGAAGTTTTAATGTTTTTATTGAGTATTTAATAGTCATAATCACCATTTGCATATATATCTTTGTAGCCTTGATAAAGGATTCAAATAAATCCGAAACGTCGGCATAGTGGAAAATCTGTTTTATTATCCTAAAGAACCAATGAATATTCATAAAATAGATATTTATTATTTTAAACCAAAATAAACAATAACATGTAATATCATTTTATAGACGCTAAATTAAGTGAATTTCTTAAGTTCACAAATCTTGCCATTGGCAATCCCTTTGTAAGAATGTCAGCTGGTTGATTTGAACTTTTAATATGTTTAAGTTCCACTTCCCCTTTTGCAATTTTGTCAGAAATAAAGTTATATTTAATATCAATATGTTTTTACTTTCTTGTTATTTTCCGGATTTTTTAGAATATGGATACAAGATCTATTATCCTCGAAAATAACAATTTTTTCAACAATTACACTGAAATCCA
Organism: Galeruca laticollis; assembly: GCA_963921935.1. Lineage (NCBI taxonomy): Eukaryota > Metazoa > Arthropoda > Insecta > Coleoptera > Chrysomelidae > Galeruca > Galeruca laticollis. Next base: position 49,480,268 of record OY998179.1, on the reverse strand, counting down.
ATAACAATTTTCTAAAATATAATTTATCTTGAATTCAATTACAAAGTGCTATAAGTTCTGCTTCACAGGTAGATAAAGCAACAGAATTTTGCTTTCTCGTAACCCATGAAACAGTGTTACCAAAGATTTTTATTAAGTAGCCTGATATAGATTTTAGATCCTGAGTGTCACCTGCCCAATGTACACAATGTTTCCTGTTGGTTTCTATGATAACTTAGACTCAAGTTTATAGTACCCTTCAAGTACCTTAATATTCTTTATATGTAATTCCAAAGTTCGTGAGTAGATTTGTCTTGGTATCGATTAAAAAAGTTAACAGAATAGCCCAAATCAGGTCTAGACCCCAACATTAGAAACATTAGGCAACCAACTAATTCCCTTACATTTTTAACATGTTTTAAGTTTACATTGGTTTCTGAAACATTTAACTTAAGGTTTTGGATCAATTGAAATATCAGTTGAATTGCAATCTTCAAAATTAATTTTTTTCAAAATTCTTTCAATATATCTACTTTGATTTAATTTTAAAATACCTTCTACTTTATCATATTCTATTTCTAGACCAAAAAAGTAAGTTTCCTTTATCTTTAATATCAAATTGTTCCTTCAATTTTGTCTTGTAATATTCCAATTTTTCCAAATCTGTCCCTGCGTAAATAATATCATCTACGTATAAGAGTAAGTAAATTTTCTTACCTTCATTAAAATTATAATATAAACAATAGTCTGCTTTTGATTTTACAAATTCCAAGTTTAAGAAAAAATCATTGATTTTATTATTCCAGCATTTTGTGGCTTGCTTTAATCCACATAAGGATTTTTTTTTAATTTTAACAGTTGGTTTTTATCATAATTAACTTCTTCTGCTACTTGTATGTATATTTCTTCATTTAATTCTCCATTTAAAAGAAGCGGTTTTGACATCCAACTGATGAAAGTGAATGTTCATTTGATTCCCTATTATTAACAATGATCTTATTGTAGAAGTTTTGCTACCGGTGAATATATCTCATCGAAATTAAAGGATGCTGTTTGTGCAAAACCCCTGCCGACCAATCGAGCCTTGTATCTTTCATCTAAATTAGATTCAAATGGTTTAAATGAAAACACCCATCTAGTAAATTTCCCAAGTTTGATTTTTCTCTATTGAACTTATCTCCCGTTTTCTTTCTTTCTCTCAATAAACTTTATCAACCCTGCCATTTAGTTCATCAACATTTTTTGGTACGTCTTTGACAAATGCTACAGCATCAAATGACATATACATTTCGTAGTCGTCGAAATGCTTGGGTGCCGATACATTTCGTTTGTTCCATTGTTTTTGAACATTTTCTTCCTGAGTTACCTTTTCCGATTCAACTCCATGTCTACAATTTGCCATAAATTGTTATTTGATTTATTGTAATAAAATTCCCTTTCATTAAACTTTATATCACGAGCTATTATTATACAATTATTTTTCGAATCCCATAGACGGTAACCATTTATTACATATCCCACCATAATACATTTCTTAGATGTATCATCTAGTTTTGATCTTAAATTTTTTGGGATGAAAGCGTATGGTATTGACCCAAAAACCCTTAGATTTTTCACATTTGGCTTTAAACCATACCAAACTTCCGCTGGCGTTTTTAAAATTAAATTTACACTGTTTTTTTTAGTCACGGGGGGTTAGGGTTCAGGTGCCCTAATTGTTGCCGCTCAGCCATTGATTGGCTTATTGTGCACCCCCACTCACAGGTATTAAGCAGAGTCCCATCCTAAATTCTTAGCGAATATTGAGATACGTCGGACTATGTTTGTGTCTGGAGAAATATCTAGACAGGAGGCTCGCCTTCTGCACAGGGCAGGGCAATCGAAGACCACGTGCTTTGCGGTTTCCTCTGCTTCTCCACACATCCTACAATGGGGATTTGTTATTTCAATCCCCATTTTCTGTAGGTGTGCGTTGAATATCCAGTGGCCAGTTATGAATCCTACCACTTTTCGCAGTTCGTTCCTACCCATTCTAAAAGCATTTGCTGCGTAGGAACTCGATGGTCCTTTTAGCATTCTTTTGAATTGAGCATGCCCCGTGATTCTGTTCCAGCGCTTTTGGTGTTCAAGCGACACCCAGTTGGAAACGGTTTTTCGTACGGCGCTGTATGATACGCCATATGCTGGTTCTGGTCCCATGAGGGTGAGATGAGCTCCTTTCTTGGCACACTCATCAGCTCCCTCATTTCCAGCTACCCCTATGTGGCTTGGCACCCAAGTGAGAATTACTCTGTTGTCTTTTGCCAAGGTTTTCAAGGTATTGTGACAGTGCCACACTATCTTCGATGTATAGCTGTGGCTTGCTAAGGCCAAAAGGGCCGCCCGACTGTCCGTGTTCACATAGATGGTCTTTTTGTTGTATTTCCTGTCTATGCATGTTCTGCCGCATTCGATTAATGCAGCTATTTCTGCCTGAAATACGGTCGTCGTTTTGCCAAGGCAAACACTTATGCTTTGCCTGGGTCTGACGCCGTAAACGCCTGCTCCTGTACCCGTTAGAGTCTTTGACCCGTCGGTGTACCAGGTGATACTGTTCAACATGCGTTGAGGTTCTCCCTGGGCCCATTCGGATCTGCCACTCAAGTTGACACGATATGGTGTCTCAGTTTCCACGACCTTGGACATTCTGTCAGGTGGCATTTCGATGATGTCGCACCTCATGTTGTCGTGTATTTTAGTATGTTTCATAGCATGGTGCTTGCACCAGTTGCCATTGCACTGCATTCTGTAAGCAGCCATTTTAGCCTCCCCCTGTATATAGAGATCTAATGGTGGGATGTTTAGCAATATTTCCAATGCTGCGGTTGGGGTGCCCTTCATGGCGCCTGTAATGCTCAGACACGCAGCTCGCTGCACTTTAGAAAGCGTTTTGGCGGCTGTGCTTTGCTGAACTTTAGGCCACCATGCGATCGCACCATACACCATCATTGGCCTGATTACTCTGGTGTACAACCAGTTTACCATTGTCGGAGTTAGTCCCCAGGTGCACCCAATTGCTCGTCTCATCGTCATTAGCGTGATCTGAGAACGGCTTGTGGTGCTCGCTAGATGGCTGTTCCAGGTTAGCTTGTCATCTAACCAGATTCCTAGATATTTTGCCTCCCTGGCAACCTTTATCTGTTTGCCGAAGAGTTTTGGCGCACTAGTAATGTCTGCGATTCGCTGTTTTGTGAATGGTACCATGATGGTTTTCGAGGGATTTACAGACAGTCCCTCCGCATCACACCATCTCTCCACTGCGGACATTGTCCTCTGCATTAGTTCCAGGCAGATGCCCACGTGTTTTCCCCGTATTAGAATGGTGATGTCGTCAGCATATCCTTGAGCATACCACCCCTGCTCGTTTAGTGAGACAAGAAGGTCGTCGACTACTAGATTCCACAGCTTTGGTGACAAAACGCCTCCCTGTGGACATCCTCTTTCTGTCTTCACCTCTCTTGTGACTCCACACAGGGATGCTTGTGCTCTCCTGCTGCTTAGCATGTTCCCTATCCATCGGGTGATTGTCCTGTCTGTGCCTCTGGATTCCAGCTTTGACAATATTGAGCGAGTGCTCGTGTTGTCAAATGCTCCTTCGATATCCAGGAACACAGCCAGTGCAACTTCTTTGTGGGTAATGGCTTGCTCTATCTTGCTCACCAAGCTATGTAAGGCTGTTTCGCAAGATTTGCCGCTTTGGTAGGCATGTTGATTAGGGTGCAGCGGCATGTCGCCCAGCACCGTGACCCTCAAATGCCTATCTATCATCTTCTCTAGTGCCTTAAGAAGAAATGACAAGAGACTTATCGGACGATGAGCCTTTGCAGTATCGTAAGAGGGTCTTCCAGGTTTTGGTATGAATACCACCTTGGAGATTTCCCACGCCGTTGGTATAACTCCTGTGGCTAGGCTTAATCTGAACAGATTCACAAGTCTTGGAGTTATTATGTCGGCGCTTTTTTGGAGCAGTACAGGGTAGATTCCGTCCATTCCGGGCGCCTTGAAGGATTAAAAGTTTGAATAGCCCATGTCACAGACCCGTATGTGACTATGGACTTCGCACAAGTCCTGCTATCACGAATTGCCAGACCACGGACAACTTGCCGTTCTTCTCTGACTTCGCTCGTTGCTTCGACTTGTATTTCGGTGGATCCCGGGAAGTGCGTACTTAGCATTACTGCCAGTGTCTCCTCCGGTCCATCCGTGTGTGTGCCGTCTTCTCTGAGTACGGTCTCTGGAGTGTTAACTGGATTTTGAGCCATGACTCTATGGAGTTTTGCACAGTCAGAGACACTTTCGATGTCCTGGCAGAATTTTCTCCATGAGCTTCTCTTGGCTTTCCTCACTGCTTTATTGTATTCAGTGAGCGCCTTCGTGTGACTGTCCCAATTTCCTGTGCGTTTGCACTGATTGTACAGCCTTCGAACGTTCCTTCTCATCGATTCGAGCTTCCTGTTCCACCAACGTGCATTTCGGTTGGTCGTTCTGACCGTCTCAGGGCAGGTCTCGGTATATGAGTTCATTATGGCATTGTTAATGTCACAAGTCATTCTCTCAACCCCTTGCCCTGAGACTGGGTCAAGTGAGGCTAGATTGGTTTCCAATTTCTTCCGAAATGCTTCCCAATCTGTGTTCCTTGGGTTTCTGTAAGTCTCTTTTTTATAGGTCGACTTAATGGTGAAGGATATATAATTATGATCCGACGCTGAGGCTTCGTCTAATACCTCCCAGCCCTTAATTTTGCTAGCCACAAAGTGACTGGCCAAAGTTATGTCCAGAACCTCTTCCCTAAGCATATTCCCCCTTCTTCGTTGGAAAGTTGGCTTACGGCCCTGATTCAATAAAGTTAGATTCGACTCTATTAGATAATCAATAAGGTACTCACCCCGTTTATTGGTGTTGGAGCTCCCCCAGGCCAGATGGTGGGCATTGGCGTCCATTTTATCCCCATTACTCTGCCTTTGACGGTCCATGGTTCTTGAATAAGAACCACTCCTATGTCATCAGCCAGGATCTTCTGGCAGAGCGTCGCCGTTGCCGCTCTACTGTGATGCAGGTTGATTTGCAGCACTGCGGTCATCATTGCTACCTTTTTGTGGTCCCCCCTGCAACTTGAAGAGAACTCTTTCTGCTCCCACGAATGGGCACATACCAAGTTTCCTCAGCTTCTGCAGGGATTCGTCGTCAATGTGGATGACTAGGAACTGTCCTTCTGGCGTGGTGTTACCACCCACAACAGCCCAGTGTTCGGTGTTTAATCCACTCTGGCTCTTTAGACCAAGCATCACGTCTTCCTTGGTCTCCGCTCCCGTGGTTCTTGGTACAAAAGTTGTGACTTTGCACATCTTCACGAGGTTTTTGGCCGGGCCCAGTCTCAGCTGAATCTCGCCAAACGGATTCAGCTGCTTAAACTGGGCTTCTAACCATACCTTTGTGATAGAATTTGCGCAGCCTACAACTGCTGCACCATTCTCAGGGTGGCAGCTGGAAATTCTGACGTCTTCACCCCGTAGGGCACGTCTCCCCAGCTCCATTTTGATTTTTAAGGCTGTTTCTTTGTCCAGCCTTGTTTCTGGATGGTTCGCATGGACAATTGCCATCTTTTCAACCATCAGTTTCTCGGCGAAGGACTCAGGTGCCTTTAAGGTTCTCGCTGAGTTTCCCTCCGCCTTAGATCTTTTTGTCATCCTTACAGATTCCTCAGGAGTTCGCTGCGAATGCAACCTTTTACCTCCTGGGGTTACGTGTTTGGATGATGACGGTTGGGCTTCTGGATTCGCACCTTGCCTCGGCTTCACCCCCGCGCCCAGGGTTCTAGAGGAACCGGATTTGCTAAAGGGTGGTTCAGCCGGAGCACCATGCTTCTCTTTCCACGCCAACTGTCTTTCTTTTCTGGAGAGAACTCTCTCGCCTTTAGCGAGGGCTTCTTCTTTCCTTAGACGTCTCAGTTCGCCTCTGGAGAGCCTCTTTTTTGGCTCTTCCTTTGGCGACTGCCTACCTGGGTTCTTTGAGGTGTTGCCCTCCTCCCCAGAACTTAGCAACCTGTCCTCCTCCATCGCTGTAGGAGAATTGTTGCTTGTTATTGTTTGAATGGGAATGCCTGCGGTCTCTTGGCCACATTCCAATTCAGGAGTTTTTTGTTTCATTGTCGGGTCATCCATATGTTCCCACGAGTACCGGGTTAGTGTGGTCCATTCCCCCAGTGACCCGTTTGGGAGAATAAGGCTAATACTCTGGGAGGTCGCCCGGTTTCCCAGAGGCTCCGTTTGCGACGGTGCTCCTCCACCGCCATGCACCCATTGGCACGGGTCGCTTGACACCTTGGGTTGGGGGATGTTTATCGACCTCCCGGTCTAGATCCGCTGAGTTCAGTTGCAACAGGGCCACCACGTGAAGGGTGTAATCTATGATCACACACTCCCAATCATCTTGGGAGTACCCAGCGGTCCTGGGACAGTTTAAGGAGGTGCAATGTTCTAAGACTCTCCGTGCAAAACCTATCCTCTGGGCTCTGCCTCCCTCTCCCCTTCAACTTGACGTCGATTGCGAGAGAGAGGGAACAGACCCCTCGACCTACACTGTTACTTCTATTTATTAAATAAGCTGCAGTAAGTACCACTTCTCCCCAAAATATTTTGGACATATTTGAATCTGTGATCATGCAAGAAATTGCCTCATGTCTGTATAAAGTTTTAACAGAAAACGTACCTGCTGATATTGGAGTAATAAATATTTATAGTGATTGTTGTGGCAGTCAAATCGCAATATTTTTGTAACTGTCATGTATCTTGAAGTAATTAAATATTATTAACCAAAACATAAAGACATACGAATTCATCACAAATACTTAAGAGCCTGGACACACCCAAGTGGAAGCTGATTTGATCCATGCAGCTACAGAAAGGGAAAACAGAACACTAATCTTAATATAGAAATTTTAAAAGATTGAATAAACTTAATAAAAAATATTAATTGCACTCCTAAGCTAGAGGTTATTGAAATGTGTCATTCAGAGTTTTTAAGTTTTGATAACGTACTTAAAAAAACATTATGTGCATCGTAATGAGTTAAAAATATGAAATATGACTTATACCACAACATATCAACAAACAGTGTTATACAAGTATTCCGACTATCGGGATGAAGAATTTAATATATTAAACTTGTTAAGAAAACGACTGATCACAATGGCTCCAGAAACTCAAAATGATTTATTGTTTCCGTTGTATAATAATCCCATTGCTCTTTCACCAAAGAAAGTTGCTGATTTAAAGGTTTTTATGGCTTATATTCATCCAAACAATGTCATGTATTACTCTACCTTCTATAGTCTTTGGCACTTATTCCAATAATATTTTAACTCTAACTTCGATTTTGAACATTTTATTCATTTTAAAATAAACACATGTTAACCACAGCGATGACATTGTGTAAACTCCCGCTGGTGGGGCGAGAGCTAAGCTGGCCTCGTTCAGCTAGCCACCAGGAAGTAAGAAAGAAGAGTAGAAGCGGCGCGAAGTTTAAAATTATAAACGTTAGTGTCTACAGTTCTGTCGTCGTGACTCTACTGATTGCCCTCAATTGGATGAAAATCAACATAAGTTCACAAAACATACAAACACAGTGAATAGGTGTCTAATAAACAAGACTAATTTCAAACTAACATAAATTTGGGATACATAATTTTCAAGCTTCTTAATAAACATAAAAGTGACATAATCCTAAACATTTCAACATAAGTGTTTGAACATAAAAGTGACAAAATAATAAATATTTCAACATAAGCGTTTAAACATAAAAGTGACATAATCATAAACATTTCAACATAAGCATTCAAACATAAAACATAACATAATATGTGCTATAGAATTAACATAATTTACAACATAATTATTGTCTAACCTAGTCACATCAAATGTATCAAAAAAATTAAACGTATTCTGGATCCACCTAAGTTATACCATAATCGGACTGGTAAAAATCAGTAAGGTACTTGATGTGGTGGTATGGCATAATAACCTCGGTACTACATAATCCATTGACTGAGCTCAGCACATTAAACATAATAGTTAAAGACTTAAAGGGCCACATTCATAACACAACTAATTAACTAATTACTTTTTGGCATATACATAGATGTACTTAATTTTATGAGTTATATGGTTTCATCCTATTACTGTCTATTATGCCTTCATGAGGAATTTGTGTGTTTTGGAAGTCAATGATATCATTGACCACATACCTATCCTCAGACAGTACTTTTACTACTTCGTAAGGTCCTCTAAACTTTGGTATTAGTTTCTTTGATGCTCCTGGGATATTGTCAAAATTGCTTATCATCACATACTGTCCTACTTTAAATTTTTGGCTCTCCTTATGCTTAGTATTGTAATAATTCTCATTGGCCTTGTGTGCCTTTTTAATATTTTCCTCAGCATCTGATCGTAGCTTACATAAGTCTCTTTCCTCCTCATTAATGGTTTCTAGAGCCTCCTTCAAGTTATCCCCAATTTTCCCTACCTGATCTCTGCCAAATAGTAATCTAAATGGAGTTTGTTATTGATGGAGAACTCTACTTCACGTATAGCAGAAACACAATAGATTTGTTTTTCATCTACTATTTTACCTAATAATGGGGATAAATAATAACTTATTTATGTGTTCAATCTGTTAATTTGCTCTGGGGCAGTAGCTATCAGCACATGTTTGATTTCATTTTTAGCCAGAAATTTCGTAAAATCGTGTGAAGTAAAGAATGATCCTCTATCCAACACAACCATGTTAGGTGTCCTATAATTTGAAAAGTTATTTGTCAAGTGTCCGATGACTTCTTTCGTATCTGTTGATTTTTTTTTAGCTTAACGTGCCTCGACAGCGCTGGTCATTGACACAGAAAAATAATTACAAATATTTACATGATATTAAATAACAACTATTACAATTTTTAAATTATATTTTATGGTAGAGATGCGTAGCTTTCAGAAACTGTAAGACTTTCTTGATCTCGGTGGGGCAGTGGAGCATTTCCTTGAGGTTAGGCCTTAGGTCAAATCGTTTATATGTAGCGGTAAATTGTTTGCAGTCAGTAAGTGCTGAACAGTCAGTATAGTATTACAGCTATGGCAAACAGGACGATTTCCTGAAGACATCAGATGACCGTGTGTGAGTTTGGTGTGGCTGATTCGAATTCTTCTGATTATAGCGGCCTCTCTCCTTGTTAAAAAGCTAAGGGAGAGAGGAGAAGTAGATGAATGGATATCGTGAAGTGCTGTCGTACTATTGCAGAGGCAGCTTCTTTTGCGTAGCGATCCGCAGTTTCGTTACCAGCAATTCCAATGTGAGATGGTAGCCAGATGAGAGACACTGTTATATCATGAGCAACGAGAGTTTGATATATGTCATGTATGTTCTGGACAATTGAGTGGTCAGTGAAGATTGATAAAATGGAGGAAAGGGAATCAGTGCGTATTGCAATATTTTTGTGGGGGAGGGAGATATATTTAAAAGCCTGAAGAATGCTGTGAAGCTCACCTGTATGGACGCTACACACTGAAGGTAAAGTAAAGGAGCCTATGAGATCATGTTTCGAGGTAACTGCACAACCAACTCCGGAGTCAGTTTTGGAAGCATCTGTGTAAAGTGTTAAATCGTAAGATTTTTTTTGTAGTAATTCAAGGAATGCTTTCTTTACAAGTGCAGTGGGTGACTCATGCTTATTAAAAATGGTGAGTGAGGTATCGATTATAGGAATAATTTTGGTCCAAGGAGGAGAAGAAGGTAGTGGGAGCGGGGATGTCAGAGAGAGGTCAGTATCATTGAGTAAAGGAGTGAGCAATTGGGGAAGAGATTTAATAATTGTTCGAGAGTCAGTTTTGGAAGCATCTGTGTAAAGTGTTAAATCGTAAGATTTTTTTTGTAGTAATTCAAGGAATGCTTTCTTTACAAGTGCAGTGGGTGACTCATGCTTATTAAAAATGGTCAGTGAGGTATCGATTATAGGAATAATTTTGGTCCAAGGAGGAGAAGAAGGTAGTGGGAGCGGGGATGTCAGAGAGAGGTCAGTATCATTGAGTAAAGGAGTGAGCAATTGGGGAAGAGATTTAATAATTGTTCGAGGGTTAGTAGGGAGTTGGTCGTTGGAGTGAAAAGAGAGTGAACAGGATTGGAGGATACTGAGGCAGCATATGTAAGGAGTAGGGATTGTCGTCTTAAGGGGAGGGGTGATTCGTTAGCTTCAATATGCAGACTATCAGCAGGGCTAGAACGGAAGGCACCAAGGCAGAGGCGGAGAGCGGTATTGTGAACAGAGTTCAGCAAATCTGTGGCAGATTTGGGGGCTAACATGTAAATAAGGCAACCATTGTCAAGCTTCGAACGGATGAGAGCTCTGTAAACTCTTAATAATACGATTTCGTCAGACCCCCAGTGAAAGTGACTGAGCGTTTAATTATATTTAATCTCTAGACAGATGCCTTTGAGTTCATGGATATGGTGTTTCCAGTTAACTCGAGAGTCGAAGGTTATTCCGAGAATTTTACATTGATTTACAGTGGGTAAGGGTGAATTATTAAAGAAAATGTGAGGTAGAGGAGAAGATGTTCTTGAAAACTTCATTAGTTTGGATTTACTTTAAGATAAGGATAATCCCAGGTAAGAAGATCTATCCCGTAGAAGGTTTACTGCGGTTTGAAGGAGTTTGCAAGTGGATGAGATCGATTTACCATGGCAATAAACAATTAGGTCATCAGCATATTGGACATATTTTATGGGAGCAGGAAACTTGCAACAGAGCTCGTTTATTGTGAGGATGAATAGAATAGAACTTAATACTGATCCTTGAGGGACGCCAGCGTTTTGTGGGTGAGGCAAGGAGAGTTTGCCATTAGCGGAAACCCTGAAGGTTCTACAAGTTAGGAAATTATGAATGAACGATAGAATGTTGTCATGAAGATTATATTGGGAAAGTTTATTTAGTATTGCTGTTCTAGATATCGAGTCAAAGGCACCTTCAATATCAAAGATGGTTGCAGCGACGTCCTGATGATTGTTTATTGCTGAAGAGATATGATATGTGTTTGGAGAAGAACAAGGTTGTCGCGAGTGGATCGATGACGCCGGAAGCCGGATTGGGCATTAGGAATGATTTTGTACTTTTCAAGAAACCAAAGTAGTCTTCTATTGATCATTTTCTCCAGGAGTTTGTAGGTAGTGCAAGTGAGTGAAATCGGTCGGAAGGAATTGGGCGATAAGGTGGATTGCTCTGCTTTTCTCCACTTTTCAGTCAAACCCTCGTGACGTTGCTTCCGTCAACGCCCCTTTCAGCCTAAATGAACTCAAATCTGCCTTGTTTACTTGTAGAAATTCTGCCGCCGGCCCTGATAATGTTCCTTACATCTTTCTCTAAGCTTCTCGAAATCTATAACCTAATCTGGAATACTAATCAGTTCCCAGACGCATGGCGCAAATCCATAATTATTCCAATCAAAAAAGCAAAGCAATTCACCTTATCGCCCAATTCCTTCCGACCGATTTCACTCACTTGCACTACCTGCAAAGTCCTGGAGAAAATGATCAATAGAAGACTACTTTGGTTTCTAGAAAAGTACAAAATCATTCCTAATGCCCAATCCGGCTTCCGGCGTCATCGATCCACTCGCGACAACCTTGTTCTACTCCAAACACATATCTCTTCAGCAATAAACAATCATCAGGACGTCGTTGCAACCATCTTTGATATTGAAGATGCCTTTGACTCGATATCTAGAACAGCAATACTAAATAAACTTTCCCAATATAATCTTCATGACAACATTCTATCGTTCATTCATAATTTCCTAACTTGTAGAACCTTCAGGGTTTCCGCTAATGGCAAACTCTCCTTGCCTCACCCACAAAATGCTGGCGTCCCTCAAGGATCAGTATTAAGTTGTATTCTATTCATCCTCACAATAAACGAGCTCTGTTGCAAGTTTCCTGCTCTCATAAAATATGTCCAATATAATCTTCATGGCAACATTATATCGTTCATTCATAATTACGCCATTCATAAATCCGCCATGCGTCTGGGAACTGATTAGTATTCCAGATTAGGTTATAGATTTCGAGAAGCTTAGAGAGAGATGGATTGGATAATTTTTTGAGAAAGATGTAAGGAACCTTATCAGGGCCGGCGGCAGAATTTCTACAAGTAAACAAGGCAGATTTGAGTTCATTTAGGCTGAAAGGGGCGTTGACGGAAGCAACGTAATGAGGGTTTGACTGAAAAGTGGAGGAAGGCTGAATATGAGAAATATGATAAACAGAATTGGGGTTACGGTTATTAAATTTGTCATCAAAATTTTGTGCGAGTGAATCGGCAATTGTTTGGTTGTCGGAGATATCAGTGTCATTCAATATTAAGGAAGGGATTTTACTATTGGTTTTCTTGCCTTGAATTTGTGAAATTTTTTTCCAGACTTGACTGGGATTTGTATTATGATTCAGCGAGAAGGTATAGCTTTGCCATGAGGATTTTTTGCTTTGCTTGACTACGATTTTAGCTTTAGCTTTGAGCTGTTTATGTAGGAGAAGGTTTTCTTGTGTTCTATTTTGTCTAAACCTGTTAAGAGCATGTTTGGACTCTCGGATGGCATTTTCGCCAGCTGAATTCCACCAAGGCACAGTTTTTTGTGCAGAGGAAGTGACTGATTTACCGATGTGAGTCTCTGCAGCGGTAAGTATGTTGTCAGTAAACATTTTTAGAGTGTCATTTATGTTTGCAGAAATAACTAAAGAGGATAAATAAGTTTGGGAGAGAGAAGTAAACTCAGACCAATTTGCGTTTTTTAAGTGCCAGAAGCTTCTAGTTATAGTTTCCTTATTATAATGATTGGATATAATGATAGGAAAATGGTTGCTATCATGAAGGTCATCTGAAACTTTCCAGGAAAGGGAAAGTGCAGTTTTAGGGTCACATAAGCTGAGGTCAAGGGCAGAAAAGGAGCGGAGGAAATGTTAAAGTGAGTGTTGAGTCCAGTATTCAACAAGCAGGTTCCGGAGGAGTTTATGACGTTTTCTATAACTTTGCATCTATTGCAACCACGAGTTGAGCCATACATGGTGTGATGTGCATTAAAGTCACCAACAAGGATGCATGGGTGGGGGAGCTGAAATACTAGGTCGGTTAAGTCTTCTTCATTGAGGGGGTGATCAGGTGGAATGTAAATACTGCAAATTGTAAGCTTATTAGAGCACCAAGCAGTTACAGCAATTGCCTCTAAATTTGAGGTTAGTGGGAGATGAGTTGAGTATACATCGCTAGATACAGATATTGAAGTACCACCACTGGCTCTCATACAGTTGGTATGGATGTAATGATAACCTTCAATGTTTTTAAGCTTGCATTGTTGGTCAATTTTGAAGTTGGTTTCCTGGAGGCAGAGAAAGTCAGGGATATGGAGAGATACGATTTTCTGAATTCTTTCTAAGCGAGGATAAAATCCATCGCAGTTCCATTGAATTAGAGAGAATGGTACTAATTAAAGGGGGAAAGAGGTTAATTACTGAGATAGTGTAGAGGAGTCAGTGGTGGTACCGTCATCAGAAAAAGGATCGTCAGTAAGATTGTTTTGGTCGGGGTGAAGCTTAAATTTAATTTTATTGGTCAGACGTGTAATGCGATTTTTTGTTGATATTAGAATAAATTAAGGATAGATCTTTCAGTAGGGAAGCAGTGTCGGAGATAAATTTATTGGCTTCAGGTAGAGGGTCGTTAATGCAGAAAGTATTTTCGAGGAACGCAATAAGTTGGAGGCTATTAAGGGAGAAGGATTTAGGAGACTCTTCAAAAAGTTTATGTATGATAGAACGTGATTCGGGGCTTATATTGTGATAATCATCTTCCGCCAGTTTTTTTTTTTGGTTTTTTTGTAGATTTTTTTGAATTAGAATTTGGGAATTCTGGGGGAGGCATTGGATTGGGATTAGCGAGAGGAGTATTGGAAGGTGATATAGACTGCGGAGAGTCAAGAATGCTATTATTAGATCGGGGTCGTTTTTCGCCAGGTACAGGGGAGGAGGGAGCGAGTGGCACTTGAGAGGGTAATTCAGGATTGTCTGAAAAGGTATCAGTAGTAGCTGGGTCAGCTGAAGTGGAGGGTTCAAGATTGACGGAAGTATTTAATAGGGGGGGAAGGTTGTGGGAAGTGTTGGGACATGATTCAGCGATATGTCCAGCCTGCTTGCAAAGAAAGCATTCAAGTTTATCAGTAGAAATGAATATTCTGTGTGATGTATTTTCATGCGTAATAAGAATCGAAGTTTGCAGTCAAAAATCGTTACTGGTGGGCAGAACGTATGTTACATGGCGGAAGCTCAGGACATGTGCGTATTCGTCATTAGGCGAGCCACATTTGACGTATGAAATAGGGGAGGTAAGTGTTAATCCTTGGTGATACAGGGCTTTTTCGGAACGGAATGTGGAATGGAAGGATCGACATTGGAAATAAGGATTCTTTTGGTGGGGGAAATAAGCCAACGAATAGGAATGACATTGGAATTAACTAAGATGTTTTGATTCGATTTTAGAAGGTCGTCGACTTGAGTGGTAGATTCTGGAAGCGAAATGTACGTTTTTGGACAATAATTGTTTGTAGGAATTGGCACTTTTCTAATCTTAACTCTAATAAATTGTCGGCTTGTAGAGTTAGCACATCTTTCAAAATTTTAACATTCTCATCAAACGTTTCTGTCGCAATTAGTATATCATGAAAATATATGAAAACTTTCTCTTGTTTAGTCAAGTGACTAAATATCTTATTTATGAAACGGGCATAGGTTGAGGGGCTAGAACTTAGTCCAAAAGGCATTTTACAATACTCATATTGACCGGAAGGGGTGATAAAAGAAGTATATTTTCTAGAGTCCAAGTCTAAACTAACATGATAGAAGGCATCCTTTAGGTCCAACTGTGTGAAAAACTGTTTATTTTTCAAGCGGTCTAAGTGATCTTCCACTAGGGGTAATGAAAACTGATCTCGTACGAGGTATTTATTTAATGTGCGGAAATCTACACAAAGGCGATAATCGCCTGATTTCTTCTTTGTTAATACTATGGGAGAACAATCTGGAGAGTTGCTGCCTTGAATGATGTTCATATCTAAAAGATCGGCAATAATATTATCTACTGCTTGTTTTTCACAAAATGAGAGTCTGCGAGGACGAAATGCAAAAGGGTCTGTTTTGTTGAGAATCAGCTTCATTTCAAAATCAACTTTTGGTTTGTTTGGTTTTTCTGCATTAAGGTAATATTCTGCAAAAACTTCTTTCACTTTAACAGTTTCATTAAATGATAAAGAGGGATTTATATTAATGCTTTTATTATCATGTGAATTATCAATATATAATACTTCAGAAAAGGGAAATTGGTACTCATCAACACATTCGGTTTTGCCTGTAATCTCAATTTTTCCCTTATTAATTACTACCGGTCCAATATACTTATGATTTATAAAGTTTCTACCAAGTAAAACATCAAAATTAATTGTATGTTTATCAATAACAAGAAAGATAAGTTCAATTTTATTTCCAAGTACTTCAATTTGACTTGTAAATAGTCCTAATTTATGCAAAGGAGTCTGATTAATACCAGTATAATCAGAACTGTCTTCTTGAACACAAATATCCGTTAAATTTAATAAATGCTTACTAATTAAGGAGATGGGACACCCTGTATCAACTACAGCTTGGTGGTTAAAGTTGTTTTCAATGAAATGCACATTAATAAAATATGGTTCATTAGATCTGACCTGTTCTCCAATTAGCGCCATTGATCCATTAGGGTTGCGTGTAGTAGAATCTTGCAGCTTACTGGTTTGACTGATGCCTGGCTGGACACTCACTGATTCTATGGGATACACTCCCGCACTTGAAGCAAGAACCGCGCTCTCTTTTCGGTTGCCTACACTCACTTACTTTATGACCAAACCGCCCACAGTTAAAACTTCACTGCTGCGGGTGACGAACCTTGAGTAGCTGAACTGTTGCTGCCATTATATACCCTTGCTGGATGCTTTGGTATAGAGGTAGTCTGTTCTTCTTTTGCTACACCACTTATTAACTTGAAAAGTTCTTTGGTACTATTAATAGTTGATAACATCATACGAGCCTGGTTTTGCAGCATTTTGTCATCAAATGTGTCTATAATATAGTGAATCATATCATGGTCACTCACCTCAGCAGATTTGCCTAATATTAATTTGTCATGAAAATATACTGAAAAACTTTCTGTTTTTCCCGCCGTCTATTCTCCATTTTCCTTCTTAACGTGACTGCGTCGAATCCGTTGCAGTACATCTTCTTGATTTCGCTTTTAAACTCATTCCAATTCTTACTAATTAAATCAGACCTACTTAAGTACCATTCTCTGGCTCTGCCAGTTTATTTACCTACAGCTATCAACTGTATGATATCTTCTGTTACGGAATACACTTCCTTTATTTTCTCAATACGATCTAGCCACGTAGACACATTCGAGCACTTTTCAGATCCTGAAAACTATGGTAGAAGGGCTGATAATTCTTTATTACTAATGTTGGAGTTGTTCGTTCGATTGTCGAGGTCTTCTACTCTGTTTTCTTCGATAACAGTTCTTCGTTCCTTTTCATACTTTAATATTGCTGGTACTGTAGACTGAATAATGTCGTCAACATCGTGGAGTTGAATTGATCCATCGGCTTGGGGCTGTATATCTTCGGTAATTTTGTTTCGTTGGTAATCCCACTTCTGTAATTATAGTCTTGGGCACTTAATTATTTTTTTTTTTGATTCAAACTAACCCGCTTCCACCCAAGGGGATTAGCGGTGTATAACAATATACAATATTAAATTTTGTTTAGTAAATTAATGTCCTTTAAGAATCCCATCAATCTTTCAACTGGGCAATTTACACCTAATA
Source organism: Galeruca laticollis (assembly GCA_963921935.1). Classification (NCBI taxonomy): domain Eukaryota; kingdom Metazoa; phylum Arthropoda; class Insecta; order Coleoptera; family Chrysomelidae; genus Galeruca; species Galeruca laticollis. The sequence goes on along the minus strand of OY998179.1, from coordinate 49,463,317 downwards.
GTATATTTAAATCTGTAGGTAGTCTATATTTTAGCCCGTTCGTGTCAAACTTAGTGCAATTAATCAGGACATGTTTCACTGTTAAATGCTCTTGACATAGATCACATATAGGAGCATTGTCTTTATTGAAAATATAAGTGTATGTGTAAATTTGCAATGCCCTATTCTAAGTCTAGTAACAATCACTTGTGCTCTGCGTGTTGTGGTTGGATGCTTCCACAGCGTCACTGTTGACTTAAATTCGCGAAGTTTGTCTTGCAATCGCTGCCAGTCTTGTTGCCAGTGGTTGTGAACTTTTTCCCGAATAAGTGTTCTCAAGTCACTCACCACGCACTTTGTTATGAGTTCGGCATTAACGTTTACGATTGCGTTACGCGCACATAGGTCCGCTTCTTCGTTGCCTCTGATGCCAATGTGAGCAGGAATCCATATGAAATCGACAGATTTATTGTCGTTCTGGATATTGCGAAGCTGTGATTTAATTGATTGTAATTTTGGGTGCTTGGGATAAGGATGTTTCAAGGAATGAATGCTACTTAAGGAATCAGTTAAAATTAGGGTTTTGGGATTTGGAAAGGAGGTAATTACTTTGAGGGCATGAAATATAGCATAGAGTTCTGCCGTAAATATGCTAATGTGAGGGGATAATTTTATGCTGTAAGATTCAGTTGTAGTCACTATTGCAGCACCCACTCCAGCCTCCGATTTCGAAGCATCCGTGTAGACTAAGTTAGAGTCATTGTAGTCATGCAGTATTCTGTTGAGTTCTGCGAAGATGTCATAGCGATTTGTATCCCTATCAAGCCCAGTCAGGTTTGTACGACAGCGAGGGGTAGAAATTGTCCACGGAGCTGGATGTTCGACAGTGGATGGAAACATTGCTGGGAACTCTAAATTAAATTTCTGAAAAACTTCTCTAACTCTGACGTAAAATGGCTTAGATAGATGCGGTTTTTTATCAATAAGATCCCTATATCTGTTGTTGAATGTGTTACTGTAAACTGGTTTTTCAGCATTAGTGGATATAGCAGCTGCGTAATTCAAACTCAATATAGAGCGTCTGTAGCTTAATGATAGTTCACCAAGAAGACTTTGGATGCTGATATTAGGGGATGTTGTAAACGAGCCTGAAGCTATTCTTAACGCTGTATTATGGATAACATCAAGTTTGCGGAGTACGGTTTTACTGGCAGATGCATAAGCTGTGGAGCCGTAATCTATTTTTGACCTGATGAGCGTTTTATATATAAGCAGTAGTGTTGCTTGGTCGGATCCCCAATTTATATTTCCTAGGCTTTTCATTATATTAAACCGCTTCATACATGTTTGGACCAACTTCTCTATGTGATCTTTCCAGGTAAGCTTGTGGTCAAAGATCATTCATAGAAATTTTGTTGATGATTTAAAGTTAATATTTTGGTTATAAAGCTTCAATTTTGGAGTAGTATATGAACGTTTCCTGCTAAATACCTCATCTGTTGTTTTGGTAACAGAAAACCTGAAGCCGGATTGACGTGACCATAGTTCCAAATTTGTGATGAATTGTTGCATAAATAGAGATATTGTATTTATATTTTTTCCTTTTATGTAAACCACTAGATCATCTGCGAAAACTCTTGCTTTCAGTGGTTTTTTTTTTAAATTGTTAAGAATGTTGTTAATGGCAATCAAAAACAAAGTAGGGCTGGTAACTGAGCCTTGCGGGGTTCCATTTGCTTGGCGGTAAGTATCAGATAGTTCGTCATCAACCCGAACTTTGAATGTTCTGTTGGCAAGAAAGTTGTTGATACAAGCTAGGTAATTTCCTGTGATATTTCATCTTTGTAGTTGCATCAGGATGTTTGGAGTCCAGCAGGTATCAAATGCTTTTGAGATATCAAAGATGGAGATGGCTACGCATTCCTGTTTGGTGGCAAAAGCCTCATTGATCTCACTTTCCAAATCCACAATATTGTCTAGAGTTGAGCGGTTTGGTCTAAATTCAGTTTGTTCTTTGATTAGGAGGTTAGAAGATTCGAGATGCCACATGAGTCTTTGGTTGACAATTTTCCCATTGAGCAAGTTAGAGATATTGGTCTGTACGAGTTGGCTTCATGTTTGGGTTTTTTAGATTTCAAAAATGGTAGAATAATAGCTTCAGACCATAAAGAAGGAAATACTTTGTCTTCCCATATCTTGTTGAAAAGTTTCAGTAGATGCCGCCTTGCTGAAGGTGGTAGATATTTGAGAAATATGACTGGAATATTGTCTGGACCTGGACTCGAATTTTTCATTTTGTCTAAGGAGCTGTCAAGTTCTTCTATGGTGATAGGAAGATTTAAAGGGTTATCGAGTGTATCTTCAAAACTGATGGAAGTTTGTTCGATTTGGGCCTTGTAATTGAGAAAGTCGCGTGTGAAATTTGAAGTTGACGATTGTTCTTGATAGGATTGGTCCAAAATATTGGCTATATCTATTGTGGATGAGTAGTAATGATCATTGTGTTTAATGCTGCGAATAGTGCTTTTTGAACTATGTCCATTCATTTTTCTTATTTTGGTCCAGACTTGGCTTATTGGAGTGGAAGAGTTTATTCCAGAGACATATTCCTGCCAAGATTTTTTCTTGGATTGTTTGATTACAAGGTGTGCCTTTGCCTTGTATTTTTTTAGCTCTACGCGATTTTGGGGAGTTTTGTGTTTCCTGTACTTGTTCAACGCTGCTTTTGCTTCCCTGATAGCTTTTTTGCACTCTTGATTCCACCAGGGGACTGGAGTATGACCTTTTATGTCTTTTGTTTGGCCAATGTGCTGGCTGGCACTATCCAAGATGATTTCATTGAAGTTCAATACACGTTTCTGGATATCGTTGGTAATATCGCAGCTATCCATATTTAGTTCAATCTGATTTCTGAAGGTTTCCAATCTGCAGATTTAATTGTCTATTTAGGCGAGTATTTTGGTGAACATTTTCCTGGAGAGGTACGATTCTCGATAATAATTGGAAAGTGATCACTTCCATAGGAGTACAATAGAGCCTCCCATGATAGATTGGCAGATATTGCTGGGTCACATAGGCTTAAATCAATAGCAGAGATTTCTCCGGTAGATATGTTAAACCTAGTATGGCTTCCATCGTTCAGAAAATTCAGTGGAATGTCAGCAATGAGTTTCTCTAGTATGTGTCCTCTTGGGTTTGTCGATTTACTGTCCCAAATTATGTTATGTGCGTTAAAATCTCCAATGATAATTCTTGGACTTGGTATCTGATTTAATAAGTTTTCTAAGTCTTTGTATTCTATTGTGGAATCGGGAGCAGTATATATATATATATATATATATATATATATATATATATATATATATTAAACTGAAAATTATCTATCAAGATAAATTAAAACAGAGATATCACTAAGTTAATGTGAATCTTAGTAATAGATGACAATAAATCCAATAAATTGCATAATAGTCCATAAGACAACAATTTAAATATGAGTATAAATATGTGAAGAAACACTTACAAACAAGATACAACTAATATTGCATATAAAAAAATTGCTATTTAAGTTTGCAATTATTTTTCTTCAAATTATATTTCATGACAGAAAACACAGACGTAACAAATAAATTACGTAAACATTAATTTGGTACATAACAATGATTATCACGGTATAATATTACATGAATTTCAAAATAAAATTCCATAATTGTAATTTTATATATTATAGACACTTTTCAGAAACCCTGTATGTTATGTAAATTATTGATTATTTTGGTATAAACTTCAAGGTCAAAATGTCATCGTAAAATGACGTTCGGTTAATAGTTCGAACGGTGTAATTTCGGAGTGACATTAGGAATGCATAAGAACAAAGTGAACTTATCTACAATAACATAGAAAACAGATATTTGGATTTGAAAACAATGATGTTTATTTATAAACAATTGAAAAATAAAACAAAAATTAAAAACAACTAAAAGTTGTTGATTGAGAGCTTGGGAGACGCGGTGTAAATTCAATAATGTGAGGACGCATTAAAATTTCTCTCCTCTAAATTTTTGTAAATCTCAAACATTTGATATATTTTAAGTTTAAAGAATTAATCATAGTATTTAGAAACAATGATGCTATAAAATAACAGAAACTTTCTATCGAATACATAATAAAAAGTGAAAAGTTAGTGAAACGCCGAGAATTGGTAAGGTGAACAATTTACCTTTATTAATCTGCTTTTCGTTTGCTCATTCACGTATCTTCCGTGAATAAATTGTTGCTCCTGGCGAAATAAATCACGTCACATCATTTTAATATCAAGATTTCGCTTTTATGATCATAGGTGATCGTATTTCTTCCAAATGTTTCATCCCAGAGACAAGAAGATGCCAAGCATAGACTTTTCCTTTCGTGTGTAACATATTTGTCCTATAAAACATCGTTCATAATTTTCATTTGTTAGGTTATATTGTGTAAAAATTTATTCGTTGGTAAAATTATTAGATATAGATATTCAATCTCCACTAGATCGGGATAGAACATTGAAATTACATTAAAGGAAATAATAAAGGAAATAATACTCACCAAATCATTGCGATAAATCATCAGTTTGCCTCACAAACACACTTGGTTTTCATTCTTTATTTAATAACTGAATTATCATTACCATAGAATAACTCAACGTCACGTCAACATTAACAAATTATTAGAGTAGAGATTGAATGGTTTGTGGAAGCTTTCAAAAACATATAGAGATAAGTATAGGAAGCGAAATTTATTTGATATGTTTCATATTTAATAGTATTCATAAAAATAAAAAAAAAACGTACTTACGCAAAGGTTTAATTAATATGATTATACAATTATGATTCAGAAAATGTTCATTATTCAAACAACTATTCACAATTAAAATCTATTTATCTATGTTTTTCCTTTCTTTTCTTTGATATCTTACCTTTCAGTTTCTTGTTACTACCGATCGCCAAGTGCCGAATCTCATCCCTGAGGTATAGTGTCATAAAGTTACATAACTCATAATTTTGTTACTAAATAAAATTTTGAATTGGAAATTAGTGGTTAGCTAAACCAATTCTGGCGCCCACAATCATTAAAAAAAAATATTTAAAGTCAAATCAATTATAAATACATACTCATAAATATAAGATCCATAATAAAGTAGCATCCCAATATAGGATCATTAATAAATAAATAAATGTTATTACTCTAATATTTAAATACATGATAAAAATGGCGCCCAACGTGGGGCGATTGTTGAACAATTGAAATAACGCTAGTAACAGGAACAGGTTATTGTTTTTGAGATATCTGAGGGAATTTTTTTTAAAAACAATGACAGACAAAACAATAAACGTTGACGAACTGACGGTAGAAGACTTAAAAGAACTTTTAAAAACTAGGAACATGGACGTGAAAGGAAATAAGCAGACACTGAAAGAACGTTTGACAGCGACCCTTCAAGCTGAAGAAGCAGCAGGATTGGAAGAAGGAGAAGGCATAGTGAAAGAAGTTCACCACTACGTAAAACCGACACCAAATGAAAATCAACAACTACTAGACATGATGAAAATAATGATAGAAGACATCAAAAGGACCAAAGAAGAAATAAAAGAGGACATTAAAAAAACACAGGAAAGCACAAAAGATGAAATAAAAAGTACAAAGGAAGAAATCAATAAAAAACTGGATCAACAAGAAGAAAAATTTGCAGGACATATGGTGGAAATAAAAAAACAGTTTGAAGATCATAAGAAAGAACAAGAAGAGAAAATGGATAAGTTATATGGACATCTAATACAAGAAGGCAATATTAGGAAACAAGAAATTGAAGAGATGGGAAATAAACTGCGAGAAGAAGGAAAGGAACAGATAGGCAGAGTGGAGAAAAATATAATGAAAACCCACGCCAGAATAAACGATGTTGAACAAGGCATTCAATTAAATTTGTCGATTGCGGAGGAGATGAACCTAAAAACGCGAAAAGAACTTATATGGGAAATGGATTCAAAACTAAAACAAGTCAAGGAAGATGGAAACTTACGAGACTTTACAAAATTGGAAAAGGAAATCAAAGAAGATTTCAAGAAGAAGATGATGGAGTTAGAAAAAGAATTTGGAAATATAAAAAACAAAACGAATACAAACAGTAGCACTCAAGGGGTAAATTATATCTACAATCATGGGGAAAGTAACCTCAGATTTGACGGGGATACCAGGAAAATGCATCCGAAAATTTTCCTGAGATATCTTAAAAATAAAGTAAAAGGTATCAGAGAGATAGAGGATCTTAAGGAAATAATAAGATCTCATCTACATGGTCAGACATTACTTTGGTTCACATGTAATGATGTGAACATTAATAACTTCACTGATTTTGAAAATAATTTCCTAAAACAATATTGGGGGGAAACTGAACAAAATTGTGTTAGGGAAAAGTTGTACTTTGGTAAGTTCGATACCAGAAGGAACAGCAATATGAGTAGTTATGCTCTATCATTATATTCACAGGCACAGTATTTAGAGCCAACTATTTCCGAGCAAGAAATAATAATATTCTTGTCTCGACACTTTAACGATAACGTAACGCAAGGCATAGCCATACAAAACATAACAAATTTCCAATCATTATTAGATTACCTAAATAGAGTACAGAGAACAGTTCATCATAACAATAATAGACGTGACAACGACGACTATAGAAATAACAATTACAGACATAATAATTATAACAATCAATATCATGACACAAACAATACTAATAACAACAGGAGATTTGACAGAAATAATGATAGGACAAATAACAACAATAACAGGTACACCAATTATCCAGATAGGAGACAACAACAAAACAATTATAATAGGAGAGAGAGAAGAAACTCTGATGGAGATATGAGAAGGACGAACAACATAAGACGTGACACAAGAACTGACAGAACGAACAGTTTAGAAAGGAATACAACTAATAGTGACACAAACTTTAATCAAACTAATTTAAGTAACAATAATCATAGTAATAATAATGTTGTAGTTCCCGTGTCATCCTCTGGTGCGGAACAACAGTTTTTCCACTAGAGGGTGAATATGGTAGGTTGAGTTGGTGCAGCTATGTTCACCCACGCGAATTTCTAAAGGTACAGGACCAGCTAGAACAAAACAATGAAACTTTAATTTATATATATGGAACGATAGAAGGCATTAGTATAAAAATATTGATCGATACCGGGTCAGAGATATCATTAATAAATAACAAATTCGTAAATCAATTAAATACATCAAAGAAAAATTTCGTCAAGGTACCAAAAGTAAGCTTAATAGGAATAAATCAAAAGAAATTAACTATTTCAAGTACATCGATAACCGTCGCATTAAAATTCAAGGAATGGGAATCTATGGTACAACTGCTAGTAGTGGAAGATATGGAATGTGAACTATTGCTAGGATCGGATATTTTGTATGAAAACAAAGCAATTATTAATTATGAAGGAATGTACATAATCTTTAATAAAGAAAAAGTGGATTTTAGTTATGAAGAGAAAAATAATAATTCAAAAAGGGATGAAGAGTTAATAGAAGAAGTAGATAAATGTATTAATTATAATAAGAAAATCGAAGATGATATGGAACAGAGATATGATTATAGGCAGGAAGGAAAAATGAATGGAGATATGATGTTGGATGGCAATGGAGAAATAAATTTGAATAATAATAATATGCCGGAATGGAATTTGGATATAGATGGAAAAATAGAGTGGAAAAATGAAGTAATGGAGATGTTGAGAGAACATGGAAGTTTGATTAATGAAGAATCTCGAATTGCAAGAAATTATGTACACAAGATTGAAATGAAAAAGGATCAACAATTTCAACAAAGAAGCTATCCGATACCCTACAAATATCAAGAAGATGTGAAGAAATCTATAAATAAATTATTAGAAGATAAAATAATAGAACATAGTACCACCCCGTATATCAATCCAGTAGTAATAGTGAAGAAGAAAGACGGAGATATAAGAATATGCCTTGATGCACGAAATTTAAATAACTGTACAATGCCCGAGTATGAATCACCTTTAACTATCGAATCGATACTAGGAAAGATAAGTAAAGTAAAAGTTTTTTCCAAGCTAGACTTGAAACACAGCTTCTGGCTGATACCACTACATCCGGAAAGCAGGAAGTTTGTAGGTTTCAAAATTAATGGGGAAGTATATCAATTCCGAGTAACGCCATTTGGTATACAGAGCGCTACAGCAGCACTATTAAAAGCACTAAACAAAATTTTAAATAAATATGACCAATTTACGATACACTATGTGGATGATATACTTGTTTTTTCAAATAGTGTAGAAGAACATTTACAACACCTACGGACAATTATAACAGAACTTGACGAAAACGGACTGAAACTGAACATACAGAAATGCCAATTTTTAAAGAGAGAAGTGATATATTTAGGCTACAAGATCACAGAGACAGGAATCGAGATGGATCCAGAGAGAGTAAGAACCATTAGAGAGTATAAAAGACCGAAAAATCTGAAGACACTTCGGGGGTTTCTTGGTATGCTTAACTATTTTAAACGAATGTTGGAAAATTTAACTGATCTGGAATTACCTTTAATGGAGCTACTGAGAAAGGGAGTAAAATGGAATTGGGCCAGTAAACAAGAAGACGCCTTCAATAAGATCAAGGAACAGTTCATTAGAAACATAAAATTATACCATCCGAACTATGAGAAGATTTTCATTTTAAGGACAGATGCATCCAGAAACAGACTAGCTGGAGTTTTAATGCAGGAATATGATGACATGTATGTACCCGTATCATTTGTCTCTAGAATAACGAAAAGAGCAGAGAAGAATTATGGAGTAAGCGAATTGGAGCTTGCTAGCATCATATTCTGTGTGAATAAACTCAGATACTTCTTACTGGGAGGAAAATTTATAATTGAAACCGATAATCAGGCTTTGTTGACAATATTGACCAACAAGATGAATAATGCCAGAATCCATCGATGGGCATTACTTCTACAGGAATATGACTTCGAGATAAAATATATTCCAGGAATTCAAAATGTAGTACCAGACTCGATCAGTAGAATGGACGGAGAGAAAAGAAGAGATACGAACGAAGCTAGAGTGGGAATTAACATCATGAAGCGGAACAGTGGCATGTTTTCTTTGGAACAAATAAAACAGGAACAACTATTACTAGAAGAGAAATACAAAAGAAGATGCTCTGAAAAGGATGGAATATTGTATAAATTGATGAATGACAAGGAATTGTATGTAATATCTGAAAATTTAACAAAATTAATTGTAAGAAGAATACATTTAGACTTTAATCATTTAGGAATTAGGAAGACTCATATGATATTTCGAGAAAATTATATATCAAAAAACGATATCACGATCATAAAGGATTTCATTAAACAGTGTGAACTATGTCAACTATCAAAGGAAAAGAACATACATCATGAAAACGTACCGAAATCCATCATAGCAGAAAATCCATTAGATATAGTAGCAATAGATTTCATCTCAAACCTTATACCAAGTTATAATGGTAACAAACACATTTTGGTAATCGTAGACATTTTTTCTAAGTTTATTAGTACCTATCCTTGTAGTAAAACAAATGAAAACTCCATTAAAGCATCGCTAGGAAACTATTTCAAGAAATATGGAAAGCCAAAGAAGTGCATAATGGACAATGCTACATACTTCCGGAACAAAAGGATAGTAAAATGGTTGAGAGATCTGGAAATCCAACAGGTTTTCACAAGTATCAGACATCCCAATAGCAACCCTGCAGAGCGAGGAATTAAGGAGGTGATAAAGCATCTGAGGATACTTACATATTACGAAAACCGTATGTGGGAAGAACGTCTAAAGGAGACCACAGACTTTATAAACAACATACCTAACATCGTTACGGAAATAGCACCCATTACTTTATTTACAGGAACAGAACCAGATAGACCATGGTTTAGTGAAGTCAACTATAGTAAACTCATTAGAATAGCAAGAGAAAGACAAGCAAGACAAGCTGACAAATATATTAAAAGAAAACTAGCTAAACTTAGAAATAGGAAAACATTTAAAAAAGGTGACTTTGTAATAATAAAAGCATTAAGAGTACCTAATCATAAAAAAGGAATATGTTCTAAGCTACAGTTACCTTACGAAGGTCCTTATTTAGTCGAAACCAGTCATGGAATAAATAGCTATAAATTGATACATCCTGACACTCATCGAGAACGTGGAATTTTCCATATCAACCAGCTGCATCAATTTAACACCAACCAATCATCAATTTGACACCATCAGTTGTAACTAAAAAATTGAGAAACATTAGAATTAGAGATATTATTTAGTTAATCAAGTATAAAATAGTTTATTTAGTCAATCTTAATTGAGAATTAATATTAGTGGAATTAAGATTCATTAGTAGGTTAAGTATAAGTTAATTATGAGAATCTAGAAGATTTCTTTAGTATTGAGAGAGATTTAAATGGGGAATTAATTAAATAAGTAGTATATGATTATGAAATCATATATAAAAAATCAAGGTAAACTTCTATAGAATATTCTTGTCAAACCAAGAATAATTCTATAGAATTTTAGGGAATGTTAAACTGAAAATTATCTATCAAGATAAATTAAAACAGAGATATCACTAAGTTAATGTGAATCTTAGTAATAGATGACAATAAATCCAATAAATTGCATAATAGTCCATAAGACAACAATTTAAATATGAGTATAAATATGTGAAGAAACACTTACAAACAAGATACAACTAATATTGCATATAAAAAAATTGCTATTTAAGTTTGCAATTATTTTTCTTCAAATTATATTTCATGACAGAAAACACAGACGTAACAAATAAATTACGTAAACATTAATTTGGTACATAACAATGATTATCACGGTATAATATTACATGAATTTCAAAATAAAATTCCATAATTGTAATTTTATATATTATAGACACTTTTCAGAAACCCTGTATGTTATGTAAATTATTGATTATTTTGGTATAAACTTCAAGGTCAAAATGTCATCGTAAAATGACGTTCGGTTAATAGTTCGAACGGTGTAATTTCGGAGTGACATTAGGAATGCATAAGAACAAAGTGAACTTATCTACAATAACATAGAAAACAGATATTTGGATTTGAAAACAATGATGTTTATTTATAAACAATTGAAAAATAAAACAAAAATTAAAAACAACTAAAAGTTGTTGATTGAGAGCTTGGGAGACGCGGTGTAAATTCAATAATGTGAGGACGCATTAAAATTTCTCTCCTCTAAATTTTTGTAAATCTCAAACATTTGATATATTCTAAGTTTAAAGAATTAATCATAGTATTTAGAAACAATGATGCTATAAAATAACAGAAACTTTCTATCGAATACATAATAAAAAGTGAAAAGTTAGTGAAACGCCGAGAATTCGTAAGGTGAACAATTTACCTTTATTAATCTGCTTTTCGTTTGCTCATTCACGTATCTTCCGTGAATAAATTGTTGCTCCTGGCGAAATAAATCACGTCACATCATTTTAATATCAAGATTTCGCTTTTATGATCATAGGTGATCGTATTTCTTCCAAATGTTTCATCCCAGAGACAAGAAGATGCCAAGCATAGACTTTTCCTTTCGTGTGTAACATATTTGTCCTATAAAACATCGTTCATAATTTTCATTTGTTAGGTTATATTGTGTAAAAATTTATTCGTTGGTAAAATTATTAGATATAGATATTCAATCTCCACTAGATCGGGATAGAACATTGAAATTACATTAAAGGAAATAATAAAGGAAATAATACTCACCAAATCATTGCGATAAATCATCAGTTTGCCTCACAAACACACTTGGTTTTCATTCTTTATTTAATAACTGAATTATCATTACCATAGAATAACTCAACGTCACGTCAACATTAACAAATTATTAGAGTAGAGATTGAATGGTTTGTGGAAGCTTTCAAAAACATATAGAGATAAGTATAGGAAGCGAAATTTATTTGATATGTTTCATATTTAATAGTATTCATAAAAATAAAAAAAAAAACGTACTTACGCAAAGGTTTAATTAATATGATTATACAATTATGATTCAGAAAATGTTCATTATTCAAACAACTATTCACAATTAAAATCTATTTATCTATGTTTTTCCTTTCTTTTCTTTGATATCTTACCTTTCAGTTTCTTGTTACTACCGATCGCCAAGTGCCGAATCTCATCCCTGAGGTATAGTGTCATAAAGTTACATAACTCATAATTTTGTTACTAAATAAAATTTTGAATTGGAAATTAGTGGTTAGCTAAACCAATTCTGGCGCCCACAATCATTAAAAAAAAAAATATTTAAAGTCAAATCAATTATAAATACATACTCATAAATATAAGATCCATAATAAAGTAGCATCCCAATATAGGATCATTAATAAATAAATAAATGTTATTACTCTAATATTTAAATACATGATAATATATATATATATATTACAAATGTAAAAGGTTTTATGGCTGGTGAGTTTTACAACAAGAGCTTCGATATCTGAGTTTACATGGAAGTAATCTGCTTGAAAAGATTTACTTATTAAAGTTACCACTCCTCCACTGGCACGTTTGGTGTTGTTACGAGTTTTGGAGAAAAATTGAAATTGACTGTTTGAATAGCTGCTATCTGGTTTGAGATTGGATTCTAGAAGGCATATGATGTCCAGAGAGTATTCTTTAATAATAACTTGTAGCATACCAAGTCGATCGTAGAAACCATCTATGTTCCATTGAAGAATGGAGTTGAATTTTGGAGTAATTTAAGAGGGTTATGGGCGACAAATTAATTATTAGTAGATGAATCCGATTCAGAGTCAATTAAGTCTTGGCCAAGATGAGTAAATATCTTTTTTTTAAGTTTGGTGATTCTCGTTTTTGTTGCCTTGTCATTTATGTGGGGATATACTTCGGTTAACATAGTAGTAAGCGCAAGGAGATCAGATGTGAAATCTAGAGCTATATTTACAGGTGAGCCAGTTACGTTATCTAATAAAACAATTAATTAGTAGTAGTCCAGAATGAAAGGTGGCGAATGATTTTCGATGTACTCTTTGCAGGAGATGGTTGATTGTTTCTTGCTCAATTTATTCTTTTTTAGAATTGGTTTTGGTTTAGGGAATAATTTTTCTGGCGTTATGTTATTATCGCTATCGGGTGTGGGGGTATCTTCCATAGGTCTTTTGTTTGTGATTTTGGTCATATTGGGGATATCTGTTGCTTCCGTTTCTGCTTCCATATTCATTAAAGTTGTGGACGTCTCTTGACTAAGTGGAGAGTCTTCTGTTATTGGATCAGGAGTCAATTTTTGTGTATTAATGTTATTTGTTGACAAAGATGGAGGGAGAGTTTGGATTGGGGTTGTAAGAAGAGTTTGGGAAGTCGTAAGCGGTTGATTATTTGATGTTTAACTATATGTGTTAGGTTCTGATTGGTTGGAGCTATTGATACATTGTGAGGCTATATGACCATCAGCTTTGCATTTGTAGCATGTTAGTCCATCTTTTTGGAGGAAAAATCGGTAACTGGTTTGTTCGAATTCAATCAATATGGAGTCTGGAAGCTGTTGCGTATAAGGGCTTACGTAAATTTGTCTTCTGAAACTCAGGATGTGACTATACTCAGGTAATGTTGCACCGATTCTTAGAAACGTCACTGGATTTAGACCTATTTTTGATATTTCATCTGTTAGCAGTTGATGTGGGATGGTTGGACTTACATTGGAAAGTATGATTCTATCAGCCGGAGTTATGAGTCGACGAGCTACTAGTTTTTCGTCGTTGACGGTTATGGAGCCATAATTGTTCATGAAGTTATCAACTACTGATTTGTTTGCTAAGTACATACAAACACGATTGTTCGAAAGCCTTGATGAAAAAATAATATTTTTTGGTTGAATGATTGATCCTAATGGGATAAGGTAATCCTGTAATTTGGCATTGTTGATAGCGCAAAAAACGATTGCTTGTTGCTTGCTTGGAAAAACAGCTTGGTTAACTGCTGATGAATAACTTTTGATAACTGTTGTAGGAGTATTTGATTGTGAATCATTGATAGAAGACATCATTAAAATTTGATTTTATTTGGCCGGAATTTGGAATACGTCCCCGGCCGCTATTAGTAAATAGTAGCATGCGAAACTAGTTTGTTGCTTTTTATAGGTGATGTACTACTTGAATTGACCGTGTTTATGATGTGGAATTCACTAAGTTTAGATAATTTGAAGAACAATATAAGTAAAGTGAACTTACAGTTTCTGAAAGTACTTCTCACTGATGAAAACTAATTAAAAAAGGTTTAAACCAACTAAATTTGTAATATTTCGAGAACTGCACAAAACTAGGCTAGTCACTTGTTCTATCAGAGCCGAACTCGGTACTTAGTTCTAATAATATTTAAACTCAAACTTGGATTTTGAACATTTTATTCATTTTAAAATAAACACATGTTAACCCCAGCAATGATATTATGTAAACTCCCACTGGTGGTCGGTGGTGCATAGAGCAAAAATGGCCTCGTTCAGCCAGCCACCAGGAAGTAAGTGAAAGAAGAGTAGAAGCGGCGCGGAGTTTAAAATTATAAACGTTAGTGTCTACACTTCGTTAATTCACTTATAAGTAATGCAGGTGTTGATTATTTAACCGATAACGAAACGGATGAAGAAACTTAACCACTTTCCGAATACTTTTGAATAAAAAAATATTTTTTTGTGTGCTAATATTAATATATGTTTAATTAGATTCGTTTTGGTAAAAACTAAAAATAGTTGATATATTTATTGAATTGTTTATGGTTAATATAATTTCATTAATTTTAGTAATTCCTAAAAGGCTAATATCACTTTAAAATAATTACTCAAAAGAATGGTCAATGTCATCAAAAAAATTTAAACTATTAAATTTTTTACTATTGGCTAAACTTAAAGTTAATATAAGTCCTTTACTGTTTAATAGAACCAATTCAGATTTGTTAAGTAGGAGCAGTATAACATGATAATTAATGCAAAAAGATTCTGAAACTATACATCAGCATAATTTAAAAGTAACAAAATTGACATAGGCCCTTCTTGAACTCATCCACAGAATTAATAGTAAGATGAAAATGAATACTATATAAAGAAATTGATATATTTTTTTATTCTTAGGTGAAAAACATATTGACGAAAATAGTAACGCCGAAGGCGCTGTAGGTTACGAAACCCAACAATTGGCATCTATATTTCAAGAAAACATCTATGAAACGATTTGCAACGACAACAACGATCCCAATGCCAGCACCAACTTAACCTCGCATCAAAACGACACTGAAAATATCTACGAAACTATTGAAGATATCCAGAACGCTCGGGAAGCATTATTTGCTGAACTACCTTACGATTCTAATATTGATCAGCCGAGTTGTAGTAGTACTTATGGTCGTATCGGAAATGCCTACGGACGTATCGATGTAATAGGCCATGGTATAGGACGCATTGAACGCCATCTCTCTTCTTCTTGTTGTTCTATTAACAATAACCATAATGCTATAGAAAGCCTATATGGGACCAAAGACAATACGGGAAGAATTAGTAAAGTGTCTGTTCAATGGTTATTGGCTAATAAATGGTTACCCCTTTGGATTGCCAACACAGAAACAGGAAGGGATTATAGAATTATAGATTTTCTGATAGCTCAAGGTCTTGAAAAAGAAGAAGAGGAAGAAGGTGATCCTAATGGAGAAGGCCACGGTGGGAACAATGTCAAGGAACAATAGGCTTTATATATGTCTCACTCATTTGAGGCTTCTTTCTAGTGTGTAAACTTGTTTTATTTTTAATGAATGTGGATTTGGAATAATGAATGTGAGTAAAAGTTTATATTTTATTTAAAGATGGATTAGTGTAATTGTTTTTATCACATCACAAAAAGTTCAAAATTATTTCATTATTTGAAAGCGAATGAGTAATTCATATTTAGGCTCCTTCGCCTGTTTCATGAATATGGCAATATTATAATTAAAGATTTTATCATTTTATACTTGGAATTACTATTTTTTACCATACTGAAAGCTAAAGGTTTCTGATTCATCGACTAAAAGAAAATTTAAACTATTGAAAAAATGTCACTAGTATAAAAGATGAATTGCCAAGAAGTGATTGATAATGTCAACGATAGGTTAATCAATTCCTGTTAAACAAAAATTTTCTTATCTGTGACAAAGAATGTGCTCAACTTTTTCATATTAACATATTTACTCAACTGATCCATAATGTTGACAAATTTCCATGTTTTAATCTTATTATATAGTATAAACTTTGTCCTCATATTTTATTCTGGAGAAAAATGGGTATAAAGATGTAATAATCCACTTTACCGAATTCAAACAATAACAAAGTGTCTGTCAACAAATCAAAATAAAAATAAGGGTTGTTTTCGAATGATGATTGTTATAGTTATAATTTATTATCAAAAGATCTGATATTTGAAGCTAGTTCTCTGGTATTTATTTTATGTAGTGTTATATAGGCGAAAATAGCAAGATCCGATCTTTTACTTATTACTTTAAAATTCGTTTGTTTATTGTATAGCATTATTATATTAGGACAAGACTGTTTCATGAAATAATACTCACAATGTATGGCTTTTACATAGAAATTGGTACAAAAGTGATGAAATTGAACGATGAAATAAAACAATATATTTTGTTTAAATCTTCATTTATTTGAACTAATGTTCAATTTAAACTTGTTGACGCGTTTCACTCACACAGTAGCTTTGTCAAAACGAATGAAGGTAAAATATAAAAATGTCTTAATATATACAGTGCTAAATACAGAATTCTATTTACTATGGTTAACAATAGTATTGAAAGAAATTACCTGGAAATTCATTCACTACAAACATTCCTAAGCTATCTTCTAGGTAAAGAGGTTCAATAAAGGAGGCTGATTGATATCTATTTGGTCGTTAAGGAGATTACCTGAATATTTATTTTTGTTAATCTCTAGGGCCTTTAATAAATTTAAACTAAAGGAATTACCGACTACATGGAGAATTTCAAAATTTTGGTCGAAAATGTGTTGGTTTTCTAATAAATGATTTGAATAGTTAGAATCTAATTTTTTGTTGTCATAGCTACGTTTGTGTTCCGAAATTCTAGTTTTAAAATTTCTAAAAGTTCTACCGATATACATTTTATCACAATTGTCATTACCACATTTTAATTTATAAACTCCTGATTTGTTTAATTTTGAAGATTTAGATTTATTATTTTTCATGAATTTGGATAAATTGTGATCAGTTTTAAAGGAAATATTCATGTCTAAAGTTTCTAAAAATGATTGATGATAAACATGATTTTTTTATATTTCATAAACCATCACATACATATATTACAATTCATAATAGTTCGGTCCACCCATTCAGTCATAAACTAGCAGCTTTCATTAGTATGATACACAGACTATTAACAGTCTCATTAAATATTAATAATAATAACAAAGAATTAAATATCATAAAACAAATAGCAGTTAATAATAATTACGATCCAAATTTAATTGACAATATCATACATAAAAATATAAAAAAACAGACTTGAGAACAAGTATTCCCTTCAGATAAAAATAATAAACAATTTAAAAGCTTAACATACTTTGGAACACCATCCTTAAAAATCATTTTTAGAAACTTTAGACATGAATATTTCCTTTAAAACTGATCACAATTTATCCAAATTCATTAAAAATAATAAATCTAAATCTTCAAAATTAAACAAATCAGGAGTTTATAAATTAAAATGTGGTAATGACAATTGTGATAAAATTTATATCGGTAGAACTTTTGGAAATTTTAAAACTAGAATTTCGGAACACAAACGTTGCTATGACAACAAAAAATTAGATTCTAACTATTCAAATCATTTATTAGAAAACCAACACATTTTTGACCCAAATTTTGAAATTCTCCATGTAGTCGGTAATTCCTTTAGTTTAAATTTATTAGAGGCCCTAGAGATTAACAAAAATAAATATTCAGGTAATCTCCTTAACGACCAAATAGATATCAATCAGTCTCCTTTATTGAACCTCTTTACCTAGAAGATAGCTTAGGAATGTTTGTAGTGAATGAATTTCCAGGTAATTTCTTTCAATACCATTGTTAACCATAGTAAATAGAATTCTGTATTTAGCACTGTATATATTAAGACATTTTTATATTTTACCTTCATTCGTTTTGACAAAGCTACTGTGTTAGTGAAACGCGTCAACAAGTTTAAATTGAGCATTAGTTCAAATAAATGAAGATTTAAACAAATTATATTGTTTTATTTCATCGTTCAGTATGGATCTTCATCAAGTAAAAGCCTCATCTATTCAATTTTTGATGAAATGATTACTGAAATATATAAATAAAGTTTTAATTTCTGGTCTATTTTTCTGGGATTATGCTTATGTCTAATCTACAATCTCCAATGAACCTTTCTTCTTTCTTTTTTTATATGAGGAGTTTTGTTTTAATGTGTTCCAAACTTCGTTTTACCTTACTTTGCAAAGTACGTAAGATTTTTGAATAAAACAATTTTACCACCATACCAAGCTTAAAACACATAATTAAAGTTCATTGCGAGTACTTTTAAGAAAACTGGAATGTCTCCAATCAAAAAGATACAATTAATTGTTGTACTAATAGGATACATTCACATTTCGGCAGAAGCATTATCTCGTTATAACTTACCCTGTATAGGTGATGAATGAATTATGAAACGTTTTTTTATTATATGAAACAAACAAATTTCTGAATCTAGTCTAAGCCCTACATGTAGTTGGGATATTAATAACATACCCTGCCGTGTGAGCTTATTTGCGCAGGTCAAGTGATAGTGGGTATTAAAACTTCTATTAGATAGAAAATTATTCAAAAACTGTGATTTAAAATATACTAAACGATATATGGCTGTAATTATTTAATTTTTAATAAGATTCTGCTTGTAATTTTCGCCTATACTTTATTTGTATGTAGACATAAACAAATGATGCAAATGTGTTAAGTTTTATCGAAGTTTAGTATTAGAATTAAAAAAAAACAATACAAATTTGAGTGTGTGTGTTTATAAGTGATAAAAATATTTTGAAGTAATTGTAGGATAATATATATACTTCTTCCAAACTCAATTTAAAAATATATATGTCTTCTCATTAAAAATCGATAAAATCTTTAAAAGAAACCGAACTAGTGATTTACGACCTATTGTGAACACTCGCTCACTAGATAGGCGACCAATTAGTCCGGGGAAGTAAGGTCGAAAAATCTGCTCAATGGAAAAAGTTATCCGTAAATTATTTCTCATTTTTTAATGAAAATACATCCTCCACCAAAATTTTCCTAGTTCGTCTAATAAATTCCACTTACGCTTGCGACGGAGCTTGCAAGCACAGCTTGGAACACGTAAAATTCGGGTGTTTTATACTCCTGGCATTCCTGGATCTGCTTGTACAAAAAAATTGTAAAGGTAAAAAATGTAGAAAATCTTTCGCTCTAAAAGGTGACGTAATTCGATTTTCCAAAAAAAAAATTTCTGCGGCAGGGCGCACAGAGGTTACTGTTCTTTTTCGAATGTACCCATTGACTGGAGAAAAATGAAAAGTTGCACTCAAATAGATTGGAGATTCAGCAATCGAGCGAAACGGTCAAAATTTTAACTAATATTGTCGTAGTACCGATCAGAGTTTGCACTTGTTTATCTCAGCTTCTACTAATTGTATCTGGAATTTTTTTTTAAAATACACGTCTTTCAAAGACAAAGATACTCATGATGCAAAATAGTATATTATGTAACGAGTGCTGAAAGTGACATTTTTCACACGAGTGGGAAGTATTGTCTCGCGAGGCGCAAGCCGAGTGTGAAAAATCACTTTCGCACAAGTTATGTACACTATTTTTCTTACGACCACGCGATATACTTTTACCGAATCAGGCATGTACAATCTTGCGTTTTTATGTAGATGTGAGAGGTTTTATATATGTGTATTTGTATTTACTTTATATAGTTTTGATTACTTACCATTGAAAGTGGACCAGAAAATTGTGATTTTTATGCGATGAAAAAGAGTGCCTTCATAAAAAAGTTAGAATAAACATTGGTACACAAAATATTACGAACATTTATTTTAATAACTAACAACAATTGGAAACAGAATATCAGAAATAAAACTGTTTTTGTTACATAAATATTACGATTCAGAATTAGTTATTTATTTGAATCACTAAAAATTAATTACCTGTAGGGGATTGAAAGTATTAATTAGCTGTTTTAAGAATTCATTGTTCAAACTATGCTCCAAATAATTGAAAACGGATATTTTTTGTTGTTAATAACATGAAAGTCCAAGACACTTTATTTTTAAGACTAAATAAACTGTTGTGTATATTTTCTTAGCGCTATAATTATCTTTGATAAGAACACAACGTAACAGCGATGGAATGGCCGAGCGGGCTAAGCGTCCGTACACTCGATTTCTGACAAACAGTAAGGTGGTTCGAACCCGTGCTGGGTGTTTTTTTTTTAATTTTAAATGAATTAAATAAATTATAATATATGGACAAATCAACTTAGGAAATACGCATTTGACATATACATAAATTTGCGGGGTAAATAGACTAGCATTTCAACATTCAATTTGACAGCTTTTTTATCCGTACACGTACGGATAGGTTTTTTTCCGTACGCGTATGAATAAAGGCCACTTTCCATAGAACTAGACAGTGCAATATATGTCACTTTCCTATGTGGTCGTAGGAAAAGATATTATTTCATTTTTCAAAGGAATAAATGGAAAAAACGAGATAAAAATTTTTTTTCGGTATATGTTAAAAATTATGTAAAAAAATTTTGAAAAATTGTGTTTGTTTTATAAATAAAAATATAACTTTCACTCCATCGATTGCAATCAACCGCGTCTCGATATCATTAATGTTCATAACTTTAGAGTCAATTGAAAAAAAATGTAATTCCATTTTGAGCGGCCGCCATTTTGAATTTTCCAAATCTGAAAAAACGTAAATTTTTAGACTTTTACCCTCTATGTTTATTCATGTTTTGACCTCGATATTGTTATTTTATTCATAATTGCCAATTGAAAATGTAATTTTCGAAAAAATATCCAAAAGTGGGTAAATTTTAGGACGGAATTTTTTTTTGGAAAATCGACTTACATCATCTTTTATAGCAGAACATTTTTTACCTTTACAATTTTTTTGTACAAGCACATCCAGGAATACCAGGAGCATAAAACACCCGAATTTTACGTGTTCCAAGCTGTGCTTGCAAGCTCCGTCGCAAGCGTCAGTGGAATTTATTAGACGAACTCGGAAAATGTTGGTGGGGGCATGTACTTTTATTAAATAATGAGAAATAATAGTGATAACTTTTCCCTTTAATGTCCTAACCTTCCCGGTCTAAATGATTGATGAATGCCTATTAGCGACGTTGATATTCAAAAATAAGCTGTGCTACCCATAGCTTGTAAAAAGGTTCCACCCATATAAATCATCGTTGTTAAACTGAGTTTGGAAGTATACTCGAATTTATATTTATTAAATATTTTGTATGATATAATTTCCTGTATCAGGTTACTAGTAGTATTATTTTCCTTAAAATTATAATTGTAAATTAACAGAACTATATTTTCATTTTCTATTTAGAAAAATAATAAAACAAAAGTGAGAGACGGTTTATAATATTTTCACAAAGTTATTTATCAGAATATCATTAAATATTTCAATTTCAGTGCCAAATCATTTTTGGTAAGTAAATAAAATATTTTGCTTCACTGAACTGTTTGCACTTGTTAACTGTGATCACTGACAACAAGTTTCAGCTTATTCGCTTCCATACAGTAGTATACTTTCAAAACTACTATTGGTGGGGCTTAATGACTCATACTTACAACTATTTATTTCCATTGCAAAAAATTATATTCTGAAGCTATTAGAGGTTATAAGATTTTTTACAACTTATGTATAATATATTTCAGCTTAATTACAGATGAACTTGTTATAATCAGTGGCGTAGCTACCTTGGGTGGCACCCAGTGCGGAAGTTGGTGGTGTCACCCCATTGAAAGTAAAAAGCAATAAATTTTATATGATAAAGGACACGGATCATTTATTATTTGTAATATTGAAGAAATAACAAAACACAATAATAACTAAGACAGAAAAGGAATTGTTATACAATTAAAATTTCTTCTTTCTAGCTTTGACATGAAAGCGAAACGTTTATCGCCCTCTCGTCTCAGCCATCACCCCCGAAAAGGGAATGATTGCCGAGACGTGGAGGCGAATGGCCCACCTACCTTTCGGCATAAGGCCATGCCCGTCCAACATCCAACGAGACCACTGTCAAGAGAACCCATCTCAATCGCCGCACTCCAAAAAATAGCCGAAAAATAAGACCCTGCCTTGCTTTGTATTTCAACAAAACAAGAAAGTTAATAGAAAAAAATATCAAATTAAAATAAAAAATTCCCATATGTACATATAAATTAAAATTTCAATTCGACATAGTCAACTGTACATCGCTTAATGGTAAATGTTGTTAAAATGTGTAAAGTGTCGTGTTGTGTATGTGTTCAGTGTGTGTTGGTGTCATTGCATTGGAGGAATCCAAGTCTCATCGTCCATTATCATTTGATCTCCCCATTCGTTTAGCCATTTAATAATTTGTTTATAATTTAGGTCCAAGTTTGTGGGGGGTATTGTTTCCCTACAAGTCTTAGCCTATTTGTTAGTTCATGTCTAGCTTGAATTCTGTTGGGTAAAGTGAAATTATTTATGTGGTTCTGGTCTTCGATGACATTGCACTCCTTACATTTACCATTTGTGTCCCTTAGTTTAAACCTTAGGTAATAGTGTGCCATGTGTTTGTGTCCCGTGATCAGTTGAGTCGTTTTCTAATTAAGGAATGGTTCTGATTTCCCTACTGTTTTGATAATTGGGTAAGTTTTCCTACCGGTGTTTGAGGTGTCCCATTTGTGTTGCCACGTTTCCAGTATAAGTGTTTCTTTTTGTTTCGCAATGTCTTGTTTGATGATGTGTGTAAGTGTGCTGTCAGGGTGAGTGTGGGCATGTTTAGCAAGTTTGTCGGCTGTTTTCATGCCTAGGTTGTTTCTGTCTGTTTTATTTACATTGTATAGAATTTCGTGTTGTGTCGTTTTGTCTGTGTTTGTGTTGTTAGCAAGCTGTTGGGTGAGTGATGTAGAGTCGACGTTGAAGTTAATGTGTTTTTAAATGAAACTCAAGGTCTCATTTAAAAACACTAATATGAGCATATTCCACGAAGTAAGGGTCGAGACAGTCAATTTCATTGAAGTTAATGTATTTGTAAATGTATGATTGTACGTTGTTTTTGATTATGTCTGTCGCTTTCATTAGCGCAATGGTCTTCAGTTTGTTTATGTCGACTGAGGTATGTATTCGTAGTGCTCTGGTAAGTTCTGTTTGTATATGTAAATGCCTATGGTTTTGTCTGCGTCTTTTATACTCGCGTCTGTGTAGATCTGTACGTCGGGTGTGCGGTCGATGTGTTTTGTGGTGATTGATCTTGCAGTAGGGTGTGGTAGGTCTTTTGTGCGTGTGCGTAGGTTCTGTTGTCATTGTATGTTCTGTATGTTGTCCATGCGTCTACGTCCAGCGGTGTCACCCCCGCCAGTACATGGAGCGCAGAAGTGGGTGCGGTTCTGTAGGCCTTAGTGATGGCTAGCAGGAAGGGTCTCTCCGCTGCGGCTAGCTGCTTGGCGATTCGAGTGTCATATGCGCGCTTCCCCCAAATCTCCGCCCCATATAAAAGCATCGGCGTCACCGCCTTAACGTATATCTCCCTGAGTATATTTGGTTTGCGTCCCCAGTCACGACCGGCTATGATGAAGAGTTTGTGCCCTATGTCTGCCGATTTTTGGCGGTATTGTTTGACGTGTTCTAACCATAGCTGGCTTGTGTCGATAGTTAGTCCGAGGTATGTAATGTTGTCGTGGAATAGTATGTAGGCATCATGTATCTTTAGTCTGGGTGGTCGTGTTTGTTTGTGTGGTAAGAACATGGCTACCGTTTTTGTGTTATTGTAGGTCAGTTTGTTTTTCCTGGCCCAGTGCTCGCACGCCGACCAAACAGTCGTCCACTTTTGCTCGATGGTCTTGAGCGAAGTTCCTGATAGCAGTACTATCTGGTCGTCGGCGAACGCCTGGATCAGGTAGTTGTCGTCAGCCTGTCCTGTGTCATGTATGTTATAAACCAGCTTTTCATTAGGAGCAGCCAGAGTATGGGTCCAAGGCTCGACCCTTGTGGGCAGCCACGTTCTGTTGTGTCTTCTGTCTGTATTTGTCTGTTGTGTAAAAAGTCTTTGCACAGTGTCATGATGTTGTTTGGTGTGTTTGCTGTGTGTAATGCGTGCATTATAGCAGGTATCCAGGCCGAGTTAAATGCGCTCTGCAGATCAAGCGTTATTACTACCGAATGTAGTTTTCTGGTTTTGTTTAGTGTGATTGTGTTTGTGATTTGTGTGATTGCGCCTATAGTGGAGTGTCCCTGTCTAAAGCCGTACTGCTTTTTGTTCAATTTGTTGTGAGTTTCGAGGAAATATGCTAGACGTTTTGACAGCATTTTATTAAGAACTTTACCGAGAGCCGGGAGAAGGCAGATCGGCCGTTTGTCCCCATCCTTTCTGGGTAGCCACACCATATCCGCCCTCGGGAAAGCTTCCTGTCTGCAAGCAGTCATTATATAAGGTTGTCAGCAATTGCGGGTGTTCGTCGTGTATAATATGCAGTAATTCTTTGCCGATGCCGTCGTTCGTTGTGGCTTTTTTGTGTTTCTTTGTGATTTGGTCTAGTGTGAATGTGTGGTCATCGTGTCCTGCGCTTATGTTGTTGGTGTGGTCTGAGTTCTGTGTGTTCGTCTGTGTCATTGTGTATGTCGTCTTTGGGAAAGTATTTGTTGTGTAAATATTGTATAGTGTCTGTCCTGTCTGTTGTCCAATTTCCGTCGTCCTTTTTAAGTGTTGTGAGAGTGTTTTGTGTTTTTTGTTTGTTCCTTATAATGGTGTATGCTGTATCCCAGGGGTTATCTGGGTCGTTTATTGTGAGGAAAGTCCTAATTGCGTTCTGTTTTGTGTGTTTGATGAGGTTTTTGTATTTTCGTCATTGTGTGACGTATTCCTCCTCTGCTCTCATTCTCCTCAGTCGATCGTGTTCTCTCTGGAATTTCTTCCTAAGTGTGTTTATTCTGTGAGTTTAAGTTTTCGTTCCACCAAATTTGGTTTGTCTTGTTATGTTTATGTTTTGTTCTGTGATTTTGTCTGTAAGTTCTTGTACCTGTCGGTCTGAAGCTCTCACAGCAGGCCATAGTGTTTGATTTACCAGCTATGACAGCTGCAAACTCAGCAATAGCTTCATCGAAATTTATATTTTGTATTGCCTCGTGTTCGATGGCTAATATACCAAGATTGCTAAGCCGCGATTGGGTCATTATTGCCCGCAAATAGTTTTTTATTAATTTTAATTTACTGAAACTCCTCCCACATGAAGCTACGGACACGCAAACTATCATGAACAATTTCAGTGCAATCATAAGATTTGGAAGAGATTCTGTAAAATCCCATTCTACAATAAACTTTAAAAAATCTAGAGACACCCAATCAGTAACATTAGCGGCTTTTAAGTGTCTTCGCAGTCTTGGTATCTCCAAAAGTAATTCGGTTTCTGAGACTTCATCATAAAAATCAGTAAATTTAGATGGAGCTAATTTCAGTTCTTCAGTATTCGCCAAAAGCAAAGCATTAGTTTGTACGATCTCGAACAATGAAGCTACATCTTGAAGAGACTTCGATCTTGTTTGGAGTTCAACTCTGAATCGGTCAAGACATTCCAACATATATTTTTGAAGTTCCTCTTTCAGTGTGAATCCTGCATCGCTGGCCATCTCACCAACCATCCGTTTTTTACGCCGAAGTCGTTTTTCTGTTGGAATATCGTAGTCTTCTGAATTTTTGTTGCAATGTCTATTGCCTCTTCCACAATGTGATCCAGTTTTTCTTCGATATAAAAACGAAGTGCCTCTATTTTTGTAGCAGTTTCGTCAACAGTCAAGCCTTTACTTTGCAATGCAATTTGTGCAGCATTTGTTTCCCGAAGAACATCATATCAGAAGAAAAGATAACATACAAAAGTGTAATTGCACACAGCAGGCATGAGGTTTTGTGCAGCACATCTGGTGTCTACATTTTCTCGTCTATCACACAACTCCTCAATTGCGTCTACAAGTCCTTCAAAATTCTCTGCTAGTGCTTTTACTGCACGGTAATAAGCACTACAACACGTTGTTGAGAGTCTTTTAACAGATAATTTGCTGTGTTTCATAAGCACTTCCCAAATGTAACGCATGATACATTTTGGGCAAATAACAGCAGCATTGTCATAGCATTGGGAACGACACATCATAATATCTAAATCGTCTGTCTTAAGCTTGTCAAGAATTTCATCGCTTAGATCAGCAGCTTTTTTCCTTGCAAAGGAAAAATCCAAGGAATGCATCTTTGACTTCCACTTTCCTATTTTCACATAAGGTATCACTTCAGATATTTGGTCAATATGTGAAATGTCAGGTGTGCTATCAAACATAATACCAAAATATTTCGCTGATTTAATTTCGTTGACAAGCTTAGTTTTCACATGGTTTGATAGAACATTAATGAATTCATTCTGTATATCTGGCGACAAATATGATACTTTTGAAGTTTTATCTTCCTCCAATTCCATCATGTGTTCTTTCAACACTACATCATACTTTGACAATAGTTTTACTAATTCCAAAAAATTGCCTTTATTTTTAGAGTCTTGTCCTTCATCATGTCCACAAAACACCAAGTTTTGTTTAGCCAGAAATAAAGTTATATCCAGTAATCTAGTCAAAAGATGCTTCCACTTCTGTTTATCTGTATCCATCAATTGCAAAGCTGCATCATCTATTGTTTTATTCAATTTTAGTCTCATTTCTAAAGTTTTCCATTTCTCAAGATTTTATAGATGTTCATTTGAACATTCGTGGTCAGCTACTTTCGGATTTAATTTCCACCACTTTTGAAATCCAGTCGTAAATGCTCCTGCATTGGTATTATTGGCCATAGCAAATAAACGACAGTAGAAACAGTACAGGTTTTTAGAGGTGAAGAAATAAACCATCCATGACCGTAGGATTTTTTCACCATTAGGCATAATTTTATAAAACCAATCTTTTGAGAGATGACGAGCGTCACCTTTTATTTTGGTTCCGTGCCTAGAGACAGTGGCAAATGGTCCTTCTTTGTTTTGGAAACATTCACTTCCTTTTTTTATTATTTCAATTGTAAGGAACAGGAATACTCCATTCTGACACATCATTCAATTGAGGAAATGGTTCATTGGTAGCAATAATAGTACTGCTACTATTATTTTCAGCATCTTCTTCGTTTGTGTTAATTAATTAAGTTAAGATGAGCTGATATTATCTAAATCATCTCTTGCATTTGCATCAAGAAGAAAATCAGTTTCTTTTGATGAACTTGGGCTGTCATCAGTTTTTGTAACATACTTAAAAATCGATCAAGACATACTCTGGGATACATCCAATCTAGCCTGTTTGGCTTTCCTTTGCTGAAATCCACTTTTTCTTTTGGATGTATGCTCTCCTCGGGGCATTTTTCACTTGATGTTTGTTTCTTACACTAAAACAAAAAGCCAGTTGTTATGGTCTATAATGTGAGAGTATTTTCTCATAAACTAGTTAAGCAATATGAAACGAATTTACTAAAAACTTTATTAAAAAAAATTGAAATTAATTAATTACACTAATTAGTAAAATTATTCGAATAACAAGATTAGTAAATTACTAATTTCGCATTCGAATAAAGTTATTAGTAAATTTGGTTTCATTCATTCCAATAACGAAATCATTCATAGTCGCGTACTTGTCGAAGTGTAAATTTCAATTTAATATTGTGCAAAACGTGCGATTTATAACATAAAATGATATTAAAATATGAAAGTAGACAAAATCTCCTGACTTATATTATAATAATATTAGTTTATAAGGAAATATATTATGTATGTTATAATCAGATAAAAATTCCGTTAAAAGTATTATGACGTATTAGCCCAGGTTGACTTTAATTTTTGCATAACCCTATAGGTTTCGTCCATAGAAGTACTAGGAAATTAATTTAATTATAAAATTATCTTTCCTGTAAAATATTCGATATGAATCAATCAATCTTTTTAATCTTCACAAAACAGCATTTAAGTTTCTAAAATATTTTTTTCTTTTTATTATCTATCACTATAGAATAATACACGTTTAACAATTCACGCCAACCAAACACAACACACTTCACGAAACAAATGAGAAATGTTGCAACTGAGACGTTAAAGATCGCGAATATGGGACGGGGAATCCCCCACGACAGCGTCAGGCTCTTTTGCGGGAATCCCCGAATTATACATAGAGCCCAGCTAGCGCTAGTGGAGGAATCCCCGAAAAAGAAATTTTTGTACTAGCGATTTACTTTTGTTTGTTTGTACATTGTTCTTAAAGTTGAGAGACCGGGTGAGTGTCTCCCCAAAAAGATGACACACGGTCCGGACCGCCCCCCCCCTTTGCTACGCCACTGGTTATAATTTACCTTTCTTTAATTATGTTCGACATGAAGTGAGAACTTGTCAAACTCCACTGCTAACAGAATGTCATAAGTCATTGTTAGCGAACATCACATCCTTCTCTTCTAACGGTTTTCATTACGAACATAATGTTGCTTACATTGAACATAATTCTTAGTGAATAAATAAAAAAGGTTATCCTTAACAAAATGATCAAAAAAATAAAGTAGGTAATCCTTAATAAAAATAAAGTCAATCCGGGATTTTATAAATCCATTTTAAATACCGGTTTATGCACCCTTTGAGATCGCCGCATACCGGTGGGTTCGAGTGTATCAGACTCCGGAGGCTCCGTTTCTAGCAGTGTCCAAGTCGTTTGGAATACTGTCAATTATGCTGCTAGACTGTTTTGAATCGTGAGGTAGGTCGTAAGTCGGAATTGTCGGACTTTGTGAGACAAGTTTTGACATATTTGTCAATAGGGAGCTGGATTGAGTGCTTGAGCTTCCTGTAGAATTTTCTATGGGGCATAAAGAAATTTGGTTTAGGCTGACTGATTTCAACGTCCCCTGTATATTAACTAAAAATCGATTTGCTCCAAGAGGGGGGACTGCTGTTGCCTTTACAACTGGACTGGAGGGGATTAATCGAATGTTTATATCATCTCCCTCTTTGAATGGAAAATTTGCTGAAGGGTAACTTTGAAATTTTGGGTTTATTAGTGATGTATATGGTTCATTGAATATGTAGAGTCCTTTTGTTGCAAAACTAACTTTTTCAAACATTTTTTTACTGTTTGTACCGCTCTTTCTGCTAGGCCATTGCTCTCAGGATGATAAGGGGGTGAAAAACTGGCTAAGATATTGTTTTGTGTGCAGAAATATGAATATTCGTGGGAGTCGGAGGGAGGACCGTTATCTGAAACCATTTGTTCAGGAAATCCGG
This sequence comes from Galeruca laticollis, assembly GCA_963921935.1. Classification (NCBI taxonomy): domain Eukaryota; kingdom Metazoa; phylum Arthropoda; class Insecta; order Coleoptera; family Chrysomelidae; genus Galeruca; species Galeruca laticollis. Next base: position 49,433,645 of record OY998179.1, on the reverse strand, counting down.
AACTAGAAATGAACATCCTTATTACATTTAACGTTGATTTCATATTGCATGACGACATTGGCCAAACTTTTATCCATTTGCTAAAGGAGTCAACCAAAATTAAAAGTGGTAGACCTGGAATTGAAAAAAATCTATATGACATCTTTGTTTTGGGTCAGGGGATATTTTCAGACGTAAGAGGTTTAAAATTAACCACCAAACATTTTCCCTAGCAAGCATTTTGCACCTAACTATACCCGGGTGACCTGCGTTAAGCAGCTCCAATACTGATTTTTGGCATGAGAGGGCAACAATAACTCTTTGACCAAACATAAGACACCCTTGCTCCACCGACAGGTAACTTTTAATACCAAAACAGAGTTTCAAAGCAGTATCTTCTACTTTACCTTTCCAACCTTGCAAAGTGAGTTCTATTGCTTTGCCTAAAATAGGATCTTCTTGGGTTGTTTGAGCTATATCTGATACAGTTAAGGACAAACCCGGCATTAGTTTAATATTATAAATAGGTTCAACTATTTCGTCATTTGATGGGAGCCTGGACATAGCATCTGCTGGACAAAGAAGACTGCTTTTCCTGTGCTCAATGTCGAAACTAAATGACCTGAAAAATAGAGACCATCTTATTAACCGCTTTGTTGCTAAAATTGGTAAATTCTTATCAGGATTAAAAATACTTTTAAGTGATGCATTATCAATTACTAGTTTGAACCTTCTTCCCCAAATAAATTAAAAAAATCTATGAAATCCAAATATTACTCCTAAACCTTCGCACTCAATTAGTGAGTACTTTTGTTCTGTAAGATTTAGGGTGCATGAAGAAAACAACGGGTTTTTCTATCATATTTTTGCCATGAATTGTGTTTTGTTCAACTGAGTGGCTTAGCACGCAGCCCACTCCATAAGGACTACTGTCCGAGCTTACTATTAATGGTTTGGAGAGGTCATAAGGAACTAAAATTTGGTTATCTAATAATTCTCGGGACCAAATGAAAGATACGTTTTTCTCTGTCACTTTATACAATAGTTTCAAATCTTTACTCATATGAGGCATAAATCTACAATAAAAATTTAGCATACCTATATATGATTTCAAATCCGAAACATTTTTAGGAGGTGTTGCCTCTAAAACAGCTTTAACCTTTTAATTGGTTAGGTGGTAGTAACCTTGTTAATTTGTGACAATCCTTCATATTATCAGAGCCTATAATAATGTCAACAAGGTAACATTTCACAGATGGCAATCCCAAAAGTATTTGGTCTATGACCGATTGAAAAATTGAAGGAGCACTAGCTATACCAAAGATTAGCGCTGTAAACTGGAATAACCCTAAAGGTGTACTGACCGTTAACAACTTTTGACACTCTTCACTTACTTTTAATTGTAAATAAGCTTCGGATAAATCGATTACAACATAACATTTTTTTCCTGACATAACCTGTAAAATATCATCTAACGTAAGTAGTGGGTAAATGTCAATTTTTAGATTAGGGTTCAAAGTCCTACTAACGTTTGCACAAATGCGGTAAGATCCATCCCATATGCGCGAGGCCATTCAGAATGCGTTACCCTTTTTAGCTTACCTTCCCGTTCCATTCTGATTAATTCTATTTTGACGATGTCCTCTAATTCTAATGGTAAAGTATATGATTTTTGAAAAACAGGTATTTCATTTTCTTTTAATACTAATCTAGCTGAAAATCCCTCTATAAACCTTTCTGGATTTAATCTGAAACACTGTGGGAATGTCGTTTCAAATTCATTTATAAAAGTTTGTGTCTTACTTTCTAGAAAGTTACTATTTATTTTTAGATCGGTGTTTAGTAAAACCCGCCAATTTGTGCTTAAAATATCTAACCAGTTTCTACCAATTAGCGGAATATAATTTTCCTTCTTGCAAACTACTAAAGGTAGAACTTTTCTTTATTTGGTTTTGTTACTGTTACTGAGACAAATCCCTCAATATGTAAAGGGCTTGTTACTGAGGAAAGATTATGCTAATAGGGTATAGTGACTTGAACATTTTGCCAGAAATTATGGAGTACGCTGTCCCACAATCTATTTCCATTTCTAATACTTGACTATCAATATTCAAAGATAATAATTCGGGTTTATTGTGGTTATTACACAGATATTAATTGACTGAATTTGTGTTTGACTTACTATTGTTTCTGTGTTTATTGAATAGGACATAGAATTTAAATACGATTCTGATTTTATTTTTCCTAAGGACCTACCTTCAGTTTTAATGTTGTATGTTCTTGCTTCTCCAAACATTTCTGATAAATAGTTTTCTTGTTATTGTGCTTCCTGCTCTTGATCTATGATAGCTTTAATTTTTGCTCTGCATAAAGGTGCAATACAGCCTCTCTTCTAACAATTAAAGCAAGTGCACTGTTTAGCTGGACACGTTTCTGGATCCTGTTTACTTCCACATCTATGACAATTGGGAGTACTTTTTGACTTGCACAGCATTTGCCCTAATTGCCTTGACTGACTGGGTGCTTGCGGTTCTCTTGGACTGTAAGGCTGATGTGGCTGTCTTGTTTGGTAGGGTTGTTGCAGATGCCTCGTTGGTTGTGAGGTATATCCTTTGTTCTGAACCATTTTATTTATTCCGCTCCCTTGACTTAATTGCTGCGAGTATTCTCTGATGCTCTCTTCTTGGAAAATTATTTCTTTTGCTTTATCATATGATAAATTTGGTTGTGCAAATAGTTTTCTGTGAACATTTTCTGATTTAATACCGCCACTAACCTGTCTACACTGTTTTTCAATATAGGTTCCGAAACTGCATTTGGCTGCTAATTCTTGTAAGGCTTCTATGTAGTCTTGGACTTTTTCATTAGGTTGTTGATCTCTTCAGCTAAAATTAAAGCGGCTGGTTGTCGTTAAACCCTCGGGCTCATCTTTATTTATCAAGATGTCTTTTAGTTCCTTAAGGCTCTTTTCAATCGGTTTTTTTTTGGCAGACATGCCCTGTGTAGGACATTATAATGTTTGCTACCTACAGGCGTTAGGAAAGATTCTTCTTTGTATGTTGAGTATCGTCTGGTTCACTTATATTATTTAATTCACAGTAGAGATCAAATATTTCATACTTTGAGGCAAAACTTTCAATTACCAGTTCCAGGGGTTCTAATTTACTTTGTGCAACTACTGGTAAAACTACTATTCCAGTTCCTAGTGCTGTCTGTTCCGCTGTATTATCCATGGTTTCTTATCAATATTTTTTACTTAATGGGCACTTTTACATTTACAATCGACTAATTACACTTGCCGTCCCCTCCACAGCTATTGCATCCGCTCTTTCATTACCTTCAAAACCAGAGTGGGCCGCAATCCATTCTAGCCACACTACGTTCCGCCTTGCTAGGTTAGCAAGCCGTTCTCGACATTCAGCAGCAAGCCCTGAGTTGATGGTATATCCACTCAGGGCCATGATGACTGCTTGACTGTTGGTGTATATGGTTATGTGTCGGTCTACATAACCTCTACCTAGGTTCATCTGCGCACATTCCAAGGTAGCGTATACCTCAGCCTGATATGCTGATCTCTCCTTTCCCAAAGAAACGCAAACTTGTGTCTTTGGGTTCCTAGAGTAAATTCCAGTTCTCGCCCTTTCAATGGAGCATGAGTCAGATGTACCAGACGATCCCATGAGGTTGTGGATTTCCGTCTCTCTCCCAGAATTCTCTATTCTGGATCTTCACCCTATAGGGGGTTACGCAGGCAAACATCAGCCGTCTGGGCCAAAACTAGGACATCTCCCAAGAGTCTGAGCTTCTTGACGTGCCTGCGCCCTTCCTCGCTTCGTACATAACCGAAGCTTTTTAAGCGGAAGAGTGTCCTCCCGGCCTCAGCCTCGATCACATGGTGAAGAGGCCGAAGTCCAAGAATCACCTCCAACGCAGCAGTTGGTGTAGTCTTCATGCAGCCAGTTTCCCGCAAACTGACCACCATTTGGAGGCGTGCCAGTTGCGATGTAGCCGTGGCCAAGGTTACCCTCCGCCACCAGACTAGAGCCGCATATGTGAGGATAGGAAACATGATCACTTTGTAGAACCATAAAATGGTCTTAAGGGTTAGTCTCCATTTTGGGCCAATGGCTCTCCTACAGGCCCAGTACGTGTTAGTCGCCTTACTTAGGTGATTATCAAGGTGAGCTTTTCATGTCAGTGTCTTATCCAGGTTCACTCCCAGATATTTCACTTGTTCAACCAACTCCGCCAAGGTGCAGACCCTTAGATCTTATACCTCTTTTCTTGGTGAAAGCAACTACCTCAGCGTTGGCAGGATTCACTGCAAGTCCGTGATCGTTGCACCACCTCTGTACCTTATTCAGGGCCCTTTGCATTAGGTCCCTGAGGACGCTAATATGCCTTCTAACAACTAGGACAATGATATCATCGGCATACTCAATTGCTAGAAAGCCCTCACCGTTTAGTAGTGATATTAGTTCGTCGACTACTAGGTTCCACAAAGTGAGCGAAAGAACGCCTCCCTGTGGATATCCCCTATCGACGACCACTTTTGCCACATGTTCCTTCCATGAGGCATCTACTGTGCGGTTGCGTAGCATGGCCCCAAGCCAGTGAGTGAGCATTGGCTCTATTCCATGATATATTGCAGCTCTACACATTGATTCTACAGGAGTGCTGTCGACAGCTCCCTGTATGTCCAGGAAAGCGCCCAGAGCGATCATGCTATTTTCCAGTACCTTTTCCACCCAGGTCGCTAGTTGGTGTAAGGCACTTTCTGTTGACTTGTCGCACCGGAACGCATGCTGATTGTTGTGCAAAGAGTTGTTCCACCATTTGTGGCCCTCGTCCTCTTTCCTCGTTTTTGCTGTGCAATTCACTTCATATGACGAGACAATAATCGATCCCAGCTCCGCTATGGCCCAACTAATCTCGTCTTTATTACCGAGACTCCTAGGGAAACCGTCGAGCCTCTTCGTGAGGTCCAGTTTATACCGTTCCCAGTTGATGGTCCTCGGATCCCTATACTTTACTGTTTGTTCTTCAACAACAGCGTTGTAACTGAAACATATGTAACTGTGATCCGACAATGACGGGTCATCATTAACATGCCAGTATTTTACCATAATTACTATGGTACTTGACGCAAGCGTCACGCCCAGTACTTCAGTCCGAATCCTATTCCGTAAAGTCGGCTTCGTCCCACGGTTGAGTAGTTGAAGATCAGTGGTGCCCAGGTAGTCAAGCAAGGCCTCCCCCCTCCCATTAATACCCGTGCTGCCTCGCGTAGTGTGGTGCACATTGGCATCACAGCCGATAACCGTGCAGTAGTCCACCGCCTAGCGAAGCTCCTCAGTAGGCGGTAATTCTGGTGAATCGAAGGGCAGGTAAACAGAGCATACGACTATACTACGCCCCGCACTGTTCCCGCCCGAGAAATCCACCGCTATTAGATCTCTGAAACAGAGTTCCCTTATCAGTATTGCATTTACACTGTTATGTGTCGAAATGCTTACTCTCGGGTTAGGTTCACCCACAACATAGAAAATACTACGCTCGGGTGTACTCAGACCTCGCACATGACCTCTATACACCCATGGCTCTTGTATGAGACATATGCCAGTCTGCAGTCTTGCCATCCGCTGCGCGTGTACTCCCGCAGCAGCCCGGCAATGTTGCATGTTTATCTGGGTAAATTTAAGGCCACTGCGAACAGACATCACAAGTCTGATGTAGTGCCTCCTTCACCCGTTTTTTTCTTTACTCCGGGGTACTCTCCGTAGTACCCGAGAAGATAAGTCTTATCTTCCCGAGCCCATACCGGATTTATCCCTGCGTTCGGTTGATTATCTCCACCGACCTAGGATCGAGCCCCAATACGATGCTTTGTCTCAATGAAGCAGCATCACATCGGGAGGTCCGAATTACTACCCCTCAGTCCTCTCGCATTCTCCTGAGGACCTCTTGGGGAAACCACTCAATCGGCGCTGGTATCCATACCATTGCCCTCTTTAGACGTTGGAGGGCCGACTGCTCAATAATTTTGAACGTCAGTCCCTCCATCTTAATCCTGCCCACGCCCTTTTTAAGCCAGGTCAGAGAGCCCTCGTCTGAACAAGTCACCATAACAGCTCCCCGTGCAAACGAGTGTCTCTCAAAGCTTCGCACCGTGGCGCCAGGCTTGTACATATCCTCATGCAGGTGCGTTAGGATATGCGCGAACTGCTCCTTGGTTAGTAGGTTTTCCGGGTAGCCATCACAGATGACAGCCACCTTGAAGTTGCTGGTTACAGCATCCCCAAAGGATTTGTGTCCACCAGGTGCAGGGCACGCCTTCTTGAGGTTCGGCTGGCCTCTGGCGACGTATCAGCCATCCGAGGCCTTTTGATCCCTCCTTTAGCGGTATCAAACTTGGCACAGCCGGGACCAGCACTCTCGTGCGCGGCCCGGCTCGGTCCCGCTGTTGTCGCCTCCTGCAAGTGCCACCTTTGGGTGTCCCTTCTGCCGCCTGCCTTCTCTTCTCGGCACCGCAAATAGATTTACGGTGCCTTTTCGGTCAATCTGGTGTTGGGGCAGTTGTTCCCGGAACCGCCTGGGCCCTCACCGCTCCCTCCAACTGCTTCTGCTTTGGGGGCTCGGTCTCGGGATGCTCCATCTGAAGGATACTGTAAAGTTCGCCCATCTGCTGAGTTTTCTCCGAGGTCCCCTCCTCCGGAGCCCTCCCCTCTTCTCCTTCATTTTCAGTAGAATCCATAGATGGTCCCACGAGCAGCTAGGGAAATCTTCGGTCCACCTCCGCAGAGTCCCGCATGCGTATGTAAGGGTACTTACAATGGGGTTTGGCCCAGTTCCCCAAGGTCAGAACCAGTAGTTGCCGATCTTTTGTTCGATCACGCATCCTATGGGCCTGGTTCTCCCACCGCAGGATTCAGGATTTTGATGAGGTTGTTCCCTCTTAGTCCAGGCGGCTAAGCCAAGACCCCCAACTCTCTAGCCCGCAAGACATGACCACAGTCATCCAGATAGTCGGTTTTACAGAGGTCCCGCATGAGGTTCTCCGGCATCGTTTACCCCGTGCAGACCCTAAAACACGACACTACAGCCGGGTTGGAGGAATATTTATCGACCTCCCGATCTGGATCCATTGAGTTTAGTTGCAACAGGGTCACCACGTGAAGGGTGCGATCTGTGATCACACACTCTCTATCATGTTGGGAGTACCCAGCGATCTTGGGATAGTTTAAAGAGGTGAAATGGACCCATGGGTGTGTCCTTGTCGTGAGCCGAAAGAATTGTATTGCAGCGTGTATTGAATATAACACATTTCATTAAAAATTGTTACCATATACTGCAGCTTGTATGGTCTTCATTTTTGTTTGTGTAGTATTATATTTGGTTGTAGTTTGGTGTAATCTTTGTGCATAGTTATGAGCATGGCCGATCCGGGCTTCCAGCAAGTCCGAAGTGAAAATTTGCCCAAAATAAACTCATTTATGTTAATAAATTTTATTGGAGCGAATTCGGATTTTGTTAGTGCTCAAATTAAGGGAATATAAGTTGCCAGGTAGGTCCTCAAATTATGAAGGTGTAGACGGTGCATAGAATCGAAAAAAATGTTCCTCATATTTCCCGTACGACGTGACATATCCAGTTGAAATTTAGTACTGTTACTGCTGGCCTGGGGTACAAGGTACTTATTGTTTTTTTTATTAAAATCGGATCTGGGGGAGGGGATTGAAATTATATTTGTACGCAACTCTTCTTGATTTATTCACATTTATTGGGGTATATTTCAGTCAATATTTTTCAGGTATGCCAGTAAATTTCATTCATCCCCTGTGGGGTGAATCGGTTAATTCGAGTGATATATCGTTTCCTATATTTTCGGGGATGACGAAATCAAATATTTTATTTTTCAGAAAACCTCGAAAAAAGAATCTCCTTCTACCCCTAAGTCGAAAATATTGAATATTTAATTAGTGAGAGTGACCAATGTGGATATACTGATTCCACTGGCATCGCTATTTTTGTACCTAATACGTACAGTAACGCTCTATATGAAACAAAATTTTGTCTCACATACTTTGTTGGCTATATTTTTTACAAAACAGTGATATCAGTCTCATACGCAACCGATTTTGGTATTAGGTAGATACTGTTTGTCAAGTGTCCGTAAAAGATTGTTAAAAAAATTACTAGTGACGAAATTTGTTTGTGAAAGATTTTATTATTACTTGTAGATTTTCCAGAGAAAATTATGGTGACAATGCTGTAGGATATGTACAAGTAAGAAGAGAAGAAAATATTTGTATAATGAAAGGCAGAATTACAGCCAAACATAATATGACCAAAAAACCTTCCACCATAGTCTATTAAGATACGATGAAACTGATCAAACCGTATTTTCTGTATAATGTGCCAATATAAACACCCCCAAGAGACTACAACACAATCAAGCTTCTAACCGAAAAATTATATTTTGTAGTGAATTGGCACCGTGAAGCACGAAAGCGAGCGTCCGGCAGCTGACGTCATGAAATGTCACAAGTTTTTAAGGGGGAGGAGCTTAGTGCAAACTTAAACCTAATATTTCTCCTCTCGTATATTTTAAAACCGATTTTAATTTTGTAAACGCTGTTTTAATCAGTAATTTAAATAGTAAATAACATGCAACTTCCTCATTCTGAAAAAATCAATGACTAATCTTTTTCCATTATATGTATCACATCAAATATACATTTTTAGGTTACCTAGTTTTAGCGAGCTCTTTATTGTATTATCACAAATGTTTTAAAACTGATATAGCTAATATCAGCTTTTTTAATATGTGTATTTAGGCTAATGTTAATTGCAATATTTTACTATTTTCAGCTGGTACTGTAATATTTAGAATATTAAAACGAACAGCAGATTTTTCAGTAAATAATACCGAAAATGTACCGCAATTTCAAACCAAACCTTTACCATTACCTAAAAGAAGCAAGTTATTTTTAGAACATAGTATGAGAGAGCGAGAATCAGCTATAGGTATTTTTTATATAATCCCATACTTTTGAATTGTAGTGTTACTGTGCACAAGAAAAAAAAATATTTTATACTTTTTTGAAAAACTAATTGATGTAAATCGGCATTAATCTGGTTTTAAAAATTATGTGTTGTAGATATTCACCAAAGCTTTCAAAAAGATTTATTGAAACTAAGATTAGATGTTGCTAAATCTCTACTTCAATATAAATCGAATGAAAATGAAATTGCAAACTTTAAAGGGCATTTAAAATTATCGGCCCAGGTAATAATAAATATGTTATAAAGGTATTAAACATGATAATTTCATTATTTTGTATTTGTAGGTCTTAGGTATTGGAACGAAGTTTACCGTAATTTTTACACTTGAAAATTTAGAAGCTACAAAACCTTTAAATGGAGTTTCAATGGTTTTGCATGTGAAACCAGACAATTATTTATGTTCAAGAAATAGAGTATTGGTAATATGATTTTTAAATCAATAGTAGTTATAGAACTTTATTTGTACACTGCACGTCATATACACATTTTTTCCGAATGTAAACTTATATAATCAAAATAACAATCAGTCACATGTGTCAAATTTGTCAAAGCATATTATCCACGATGCCAGCCCATTTAAGTGAGTTTAATAAAATGCGAATAATTTCCAAAATAGAGGGTGGTTGGTCTATTAGATGATTGACCGAAGAGTGTTTAGTAGAAGCAAAACCACGATTCAAAACATTAAAAAAATGTGGGATAACGATCAAACTGTTGCTTCAGTAACGATCGCATTAAGAATATTTAGAAAAACTAATTTAAAGAATTGTGCCGCCCGAAAATACAAACTTGATGAAGAACATAAACAAGCTAGGTTAATCTTTGCCTTATATTATGTGTTAAACCATACATTAAATTTTTGAGGATTATACTATAATTTATTCATTAAAAAAAGACACAATGGAATTTGTAAGTAATGGAATATATAGATAAATCTAATTGGCAAATAAATGAAAGCCAGCAAAAGGAGAACCTGAACACTGGCACTTTCATTCCCTTCGCAACAAAACAATCGTATATACATGCACACTGGACATTACGATACAGATTACATATACAAGTAAAAACATCAAGAAATACAGGCAAACATTGAGAATTCTAGAGTATAGTACAATAGTATAAAAGATAGTATATAGTAATAGTATAAAAGATAAAATTAGTTCTATAAGAATGTAGAATACAAACATGACTAGTTTTGAAAAACTCAGATGAAAAATTACATCATGACGGCCATATTAGAGTTCATAGACCGCCTCGAAGTAGGTTTAATCAAAATTATATTTCTTCAAATGATAGTCTGGACGAATCTCTGTAAATGTTTGGGCTTCGATGTATAGAGGAGGTTTAGGAATGTGTTGAAGAATCGAAGGAAGATTAAATGCGATGAGTTGTATAAAAAATTTAGATGGAGTAATGTTGCCATCGGTTAGGGAAATTTTGCCCAACGATAATTTTATTTTCCAGCATGATAATTGCTCAGTGCGCACTGCGTATGCAATTATATTGCTAAAAATAACATTGAAACACTTCCTCGTCGCTAAAATTCAAGATATTAATTCAATAAAGAATGTTTGGGGGCTAATAGAAGAAGCCCGGGAGAGGTTGACAGATGAAAATTTAATTGACTCAATGCCTACAGTATTACAAAAAGTTATCAATAATAAAGTTTACTCCACCTTTGGCATGTCTTGCCGTGATTTTCATATAAATAATCAGTTAAAGCTTTGTCTAGCTCTATTCCAGTTAAAACTGGGGGTCAACTTTCGTTTAGCTGAAATCAGTTATGGAAAAACTGTTGCCATGGCAGCCATCACTATGGTAACGGGTACACAAAAACCTAAATCATATGGTGAGGAAATGCGCGGTTGCCAAATTGAGCCCACTTTCGTTTAGCTGAAATCAGTTATGGAAAAACTGTTGTTATGGCAACGATTGTAGTGATTAGTAGTAAACAAAAACCCAAATCATATGGTGAAATGCGAAACGTCGACCCGGCGCGCATTTTTCACAGTCTGTTGATAGCTGTTCATAAACATTTTTCATTTGGTTATTGTGTATGTATGTATTACTGATAGTATTTAATATTGTGGATAATCATGTGTAATGTGTAATGATTCAAAATATTTCAACTAACTTCGATGTAAACAACTCTTTAATATCAACAATATAACCTAGCCTAACCCGTTGCCATGGCGGTTTTAGAATAACTGATTTCAGCTAAACGAAAGTGGGGTCAACTTGGCAACCGCGCATTTCCTCACCATATTATTTAGGTTCTTGTGTACGAGTTACCATGTCAATGGCTGCCATGGTAACAGTTTTTCCATAACTGATTTCAGCTAAAAGAAAGTGGGGTCAACTTGGCAACCGCGCATTTCTTCACCATATGATTTGGGTTTTTGTTTACTATTAATCACCACAATCGTTGCCATGGCAACCGTTTTTCCATAACTGATTTCAGCTAAACGAAAGTTGAGCCAAAACTGGTCTTCCATTTCCTATTTTTCTAACAGTTTGATCCGTGTACCACCTTTTTTATGTTATAATAAATTTGTATTTTTTCCATCTCATTTTATTGCTTTAGAAAATTTAATTTTATCATTACATCTAACATTTTGTTGAGCTTGCATCACTACTCTAGAAATTATACCATAACAACTAGTTTGGCATTGACACATTTTAAAAGATCCATTTACTCAGCTAGAAAAACACCATGTTCGATTATTATAGATGTACCAGTTTTATATGACGCACAGTGTATATATAACATTCTTATATCCTAACTGTCACTGTCAACTTACCAACAGTCTCCGTAATGTAATTAGTGCAAATTACATTTATTTACTATCTTGTTCAAAGGCTTAAAATTATTTTTTTCTTTCGATTTTTTGTCCGAATAGATATAAAAAAATTGGGTAGGCATTGATTGTAATTATATAAAATGTTTTATTTTTTAGATTCCACTTTTACTGCCAGTTTCTTCATATAAAGTAAAAGTCGGAATACAAGAAGTTGTCAGTGAGGATCAAATGCATGCTTCTAAGATGGGAGAAGTATGTGTAATCAGAATATTCATTATTTACGAAAATAAACCGCAAACTCAACCATTATTAGCTGCAACAGTTACTATGCCCATATCCGACAATGCGTTTAAAAAAACATTTACAAAGTCATTGTTTCTATAATGATTTGTTTATTTATTTATCATTGCATGTGTTAAATATATTGAAAAAATATGAAATGTCTTATTTAACCGATCCTGAAAGTAAATTTCCCAAAAAGCAAATAAAACTTTTTTAGTTGGAAATAAGTAAAAATATACAAACAGTATTTAAACAGATTTTACTTAATAATGAGCCGAAAAGCTGCAAAACATGAAAAAACTATAAATGAAGTTAATATAACAAGTGTAGAAAGAGACATTTCACACGAATATGAAATAATTACTTTCCAATGCATTATGTACAATATTTTTCCTACGACTAATTAAAACAAATTCTAAAGATAAAAATTATTAAATAAGAGACAACAATTAAATGAACTTAATTTGTTAGTAGTTCATTTATTAATTTTTTTCGGTTCATTATAAAAATGGAATGTAATTGTATTGTTATCACAATTTTAAAAATTAATTGGATGTGGTACATTTTGAGAAAAATTTTGATAGTGTTTATTGTTAAAACAGTTAAATTGTAAATCGGTATTAAATCCATCTTGATTTTTTTCTAAATTATGTTGATGTTCAGATGTTTTAGAAGTTGAAGGTAGGTTAACTGTATTTAAAATTGTTAGGACAACCTCAATCTTATTGTTCACTGTCTCATCTATCTATGTTTCTGCCACAGAGGTAGACTTCCACCCTCCGTGTCGCTTAAGAGCTGTAATGTCACCCGAGTTGACAAGAATCGTAGCAGATGTTCGACTTAAACAATGACTTATATAATTCAGGATTTTTAAGATTGAGGCATTTTGCAACCTCTCTGGGGACATTTCCTATTTTATTTATACCAATGGGTTGTGTAATTTTCCATTAATGTAATTAATTAAAAAAAAAGTCTATTTTGTTAATTTGGTGGTCTTAAGCACCGATATTTTTTAGAAACATGGTAAACGGGCGAAATGATTCATTTTTACTATTATTGCCAAATCTTGAAAATCGAGAATCGACTGTGACCTGAACGAGCTAAGTTCGCTCCGAGTCGATTAGTGAAATTTTCATGATTTACCGCTGATATACTAAATGTTAAATTTTCGATCAACTGAACACATTGAACTTTGTACGTCTCAATCGTAACGTGCTTTTTGTGATAAATGCATCGTAAGCGTGCAAAAACTACGTTAAATCCAACATCCCAAACATTTTGTTTGAATGTTTTTATAATTTGATAACGATAACGAGTATTCAATTACATTGGGCCAAGTTATTCATTTTTCATTTTTGGCAACCAGTTTTACATTATGGCGTAAATTTGGTTGTCTCCATTTAAAAATAGAAAACTTCAAGCATTGTTAATACATCTGTTGCTTTTGACTACAAGGGCAAAACAATTAATTCTCCTATAGTAATTAACACCCCAACTTCAAGTAATAATGTTGCTACTCCTAGTTCATACGCTGCTGCTGCTAAATCAACTCCAAAACCATATTTTCCAAAGAAAGAGCAAGTAATAGTTTTTCACTTGGTAGATAGTCCAAAACTTCTCGACTACGCTAAAGCTATTGAAGACATAGTATGCCCAAAGCATATCATTTTCGCCTCTAGGATATCCAACGACAGGATTTGTAAATATTTAAATAGAATTGAACTCAACTAAAAACGTACCAAAATTGTAAAAATTTATTTAACATACCGAAAAATAATTGTGAATTTTGATGAACTTAGTAACAAATTATTCACATTCATTATTTAAAAGATAACTCAGAAAAAAATGCGTAAATAATGACCAATCTCGCGTGCAATAGTAAAACCTAGTGACTCGAAATTTACAAGTTTTCAGGACTGAGGTTTAAAATAGTTTAAATACTAAAACCCATAAGAAAACATATCTAAACCTAAAATTTCACACTCACAGGTAATTTTGTACGCTCTATTCAAATGATACAATACATTCAAATGATACAATAAATAAGATATTTATTTTTATTAAAATGTTATTAACACATTTATAGTTACTAGAAACAAAAAAAAACCTAAGGCAAATTGGGTTACTACCTTTTTCTATTTGAACATTACTTGATGAGCGTCATGTTGCTGTAGTAAAAGTCAGTAACTCAATTTACTATATCTTTTTATTCCTTTTGCCATGGTAAAAGCTAGTAACTAGATCTACTTCCTTTTTTATTAGCATGTAGTGAAATCCATTCAATATTAAAAGACAAGTAAATTCAACTTAGTAAAATAGTTTTGAACATTCAGGGTAATGATTAGCAAAATAACTTGCTCCTTACGATTCAACAGATAAGTAAAGTTAGCTAGGTTTAAAGGACAAATAAAATTCAATTTTGTGATACCTTAATTGAAGTTAAATTTTAAATGCCAAAATAAAACAATACAAAAGTTACAAAAGTTTTTTATTTGATTGAAATACAAAAAGAATGCATTTTAATAGTTCAACAGTTAACAGCACATCTTATCAAACAAAAATTTAAATTTCAGAAAATGACTTCCCTAGATCTTCATTCTTCCTGGGTGGCATAAACGGCAAAAGCTCTTTCAGAATCGTTTTTTTCTGTTTTGTATTCACACCCCACTAAGTGTTGTTTTTTTGCTAATTCCAATTTAAATTTAGGCTTTAAGACAAAGGCTTCTTTAAAATAATCATCTTCCAATTCTTCTTTAAAATAGTGTATTAAAGTATAAGTGGATAAAGAGGTCTTTCAAACACGCGCGATTTTTCGAGCACGACGGCGCAGCCGGAGTGCTCGAAATAGAAGTGTTTGAAAGACCAGTTATCCACGAATACTTTATGCTATTTTTTTTATTGGTGCACTCTGAAATCATAAAATATTATCACTACAAAAAAATGGAAGTCCGCCCTCGATGCCCAGCCAAGTTTCGTGAAAGTCCATCCTAAATAGTAATTTTTATTTGACGTTACGAGGTACTGCTGTCAGATCAATAATCAAAAAGTTTCTTTATTTATATTAAAAAGGATACAATGTATGTATGAATATATAAATAAATTTTGCAGAAAAAACCAAATAAGACATTGGTTCACAATGAAAATATACAATTTAAAAACTAATAAAAAAAATTGTCATTGATACTTACGTTTCTCGAGTTGTTGTTGTTACCATAGGAACTTTAAAAAACGCGCGTTTCAAACTTCCATTTAAACACGCTGAGGCGTGCTTTAAATAGGTAATATGAGGCATCAATAAAAAAGAGTTTTTTAGATCCTTTTCTAAACTGCACCGACTTGATGTCAGAAAGTTTTGGTATAAAAGAGCTCTATCTTTTTCGTTGAGTGCATCCATTTTCAAAGAGCCTGAAATCTTCCGCTCTTAGTGTAGTTACAACATTTTTGAGGTTTTAGTTAACTCTTCTAGGTCGTCGAAATCCAGTATTTCTATTGATTTGTTCCATTTCAAGCCGATTTGACCATGTAATGAGACAGCTTTCATGAAACTATGTCCAGGTTCGAAGTACTTAAATGTAATTGTTTATGGGCCCCATTCTTCGCTAACAAATGTAAGAAGAAAAGAACCCATTTTTTATTTTGAGATCAGCAATTATCGGCCCAGAAGATAACGTGCTTCGTTGCTGCATTTAATTTGATTATAGCATTGTAGTAAGCCGATGCGACATCTGCAGCCTTCCGTCCCATAATCGCTTCGTGCCAGACTATGCATTTATTTAATCCTGCTGGTTTTAAGTTAGCAAATGATTCATGTAGAACAACTAACCTGCTGACAAAGAATGAATTCTTGATAGTCATTTTTGGTACTTTTTGCATGTCAACTGCATAAAACTCTGTGCCGTTACAATTTTCTTTAGATGTGTTTTGATTGTACATTTGTCTTGCAATCGTATATCGTTGTTTATGTATTTTATACTTAGCACAGGTAGGGCATAAAGGATTATTTGAAGATAGTGGTTGCTCTGTTTCTTCCGAAGACCTGCCTTCCTGAGAATGATCATGGTTTTTGTAAATAGAGCACAAGCCACATTCATCTTGCGATGGCATTGAAAAACCTGTTTCTTTGACAAAAACTTTCCTATACGTTTCGTAGCTGTTGCCAGACTTGTGTTTGGAACAAAAATCTTTGTGTATTTGGTGTATTGTTATATCCGGAGGAAGATATCTTCTATGAGGTGCATGGGCCAAATTATAATGGGATACCTGCGGATGGTATGAATCTATATGTTTTTTAATTTCAGAATAATTTGCTTCTGCAATTTCCTTCATTTAATTTGCATGCACTTTTCCCCGTTCATCTTGAAGAGAAGAACTGGTAGGTCGTTAGAAGTTTTTCTAAGAAAAGATGTAATAATTCCGTCCCTCTTGAAGCCTAAAGTCCCAAGAAATATTGGTTTACAAACTACCATAATTTTTCGTGTTGTACTTTGGTTTGTGGTATCCTCCGTGCTAAAATTTTCATTAATAAATGGTAGTCTATACGAAAGTGTAAACTGTTTGTTTTTTCAGCATCAATTTTTCGATATTTCACTACATTTCTTTCTATATACTTTTCCAGAAACATTTGTCTAATAGAAAAATCTAAATTATTAAAATGTTTAGATTCTCAGAAAATGTTTCGAAACATTTTTTTCTGCATGTTTTCCTGCATGACGACATAAGCAAATTCTTTGTCTTCTTAACCTTTTTATTTTTCTGCGGGTTTAGTGTGTCAGTTTTGTCAGCTGTTGTATGCAGTGCATTCGGTTGACTATGGGTATTTTGTATATTTTCCTTCCAATTTGAAAGAGCAAGTTCCATACACATTGGTGTATCTCGTAATCCTTGAGTTTCCCATATTTCGGGACTTGGTAACATCTCTGCTTCCTCTTTGTAGTACATAAGTTTTATTTTTTTAGTTTTGTTATTTTTAATGTTTTCTTTATTTTCGACTGGCAAACAATTAAAGTCTTCCTCTGTGAAGAATTTGTGTAAGGGTTTTTTTGCAGAAGGTTCCGGGTTTTTTGGGATCAAAATCCGGGTCATTGTCAGAATCATCTGGGGGCGATTCTTGTAGGACCGATTCGTCAGAATTATTAATCAAATTGCTACAAAAAAATTATCATTAATGTATATTGTTTTATAATACCTAAATAATTATAAATAATATTCAGTAATTGTTGCGTACCTTATTTCTAAAGCCATATCCATCATTTTTTAATTCGGTTTGTCATTTTGTATGTGAAAATTAGAGAGAAAAATAAAACTTAGCGAACGTTCGCCTTCTCAGCTCGACTTTAACTGCAGATATCGGCTGCGGCACGGCTATACGAACTGATCCTTCCCTTTGCTGGCGGCATTCTCCCACTATGATGGCCTGTACGAGTTACCTTACAATTACACATACAATCGGATTGCTTTGGTATAATCACAAAGCAAATCGAGTGACTAGGTTTTATTATTGTAAATCTGAAGAAATTTTAACCGAAAATCACCATACCATACACAGCCATAAATTGTTAAGTCGAAAAAAGTTAGGATCCGAAGTAGAGTTTATTTCAAGTCGATCTACTGAAATAGTATATTAAATCATTCATAAACGGTTTGGCGGACTTACAGGTTTTTTATAGCTAATAGTACAACTCGATTAGTAGAAACAGAATATGGACACAAATGTAAAACCTAATAAGTCATGTTACTAGATTTTATTTAAGTACGGCAAAAGTGTGAGCGCGCGTGCGCATGTTTGTGGTGCACTGCATACCATACCTACAATGATTTTGGATACTAGTATTGAGTTCTTTTATGGTATGAAAATATGAATAGCTCTTGAAAAACTGGTTCTAAAAATAAAGAGTATCATAGTTTTAAATCTTATTAATTTATTAATAATAATAACAAATATCAAAACAATTTTTGGTAAAATTAAAATTAATCTTAAGCAACTGGAACAGGTTTAACAGGCGCTGGTTTGACAGAAACCGAATTGTATAACTTAATAGTATTTTTATAGGGTGGAGGAGAGGGAAACATATTTGAATCCTGAAATAAGTGTTTAAATTTTTCTTCTAAACTGTTCACTTTCCTAGATACATTATTGTTGTCTCTCATCGACGAATGCCGTGGTGGAGGCGAAGGTGGATTTGAACCCTAAAACAGATAGAAATCTATAAAGTGTTGACTAGATAGTTCCTGCTTTTTATTTATATTCTTAATGAATTATGTTAAGCTATAAAAATTAATTTTTCCATTTGTAAAAACAGAAGAAAAAGAAAACAATGTTGGGACTGTATTACTTGTCTTACTGCTCTTGAGAAAGTTTAAATAAAATGGGTACAAATATTTTGTTGATTAGTGTCAATTAAAAGTATAATCAGTAATGCAATAAACTGTCTCTGTGCAAATATCTGAGAAGCAACCTTTCAGCAAAGGACATATATCTGAGAATTCTAGTTCAAATTTTGGTCAACAATTAGGCCCAATAACTGAAGAACATATGAGCCCCTGAGAATGAAAGTGGTTTGAGTAAAATTTTCCTATTCTAACATTTTTAATGGTTTTCAAAAGGTATTTTTAGAAAATTTAGTAGGTAGATAAAAAAACCTTTATTCATGATTTTTTCTCACCGATAAATAGCTAATCTCATACCAAAGTTATATTTTTACAATTTATACAGTAGACATGAATACCAAAGGGCCTAAGTGACTTATTTTTATTCTACAACAAAAAGTGAGACAAAATCTGAGTCAAATACACTGTAGTTAAGATATAAAATTTAATTGTCCATCAGTTCACTACTTTAATCTCCATCGACTCGGTCTTCGTCTGAACTCTCAATGAACGGCGAGGTCCAACGTATTCCCCGTCAGTAGCATTACTCTTCAGATTTTGGAAAAAGTTGTGGTACACTGGAGGAATAAACTGAAGTAGATCCATCATATCACGTCTTTTCAGTGGCCCAACAGGTCTTATTCCTTGATAGAGCCTAATCAGTTGAGCTTTTTTGAAAGATGTTGATCTACCTTTTCTGCCTGACGGCTTGATGTCCAAAACATCAAACTCAATTTCAGTGTCTTTTTATACTTTATTTCATAAGGACTTCCTTTTTCCAACTTAATACATTGAATTTTCAGCCAATGTACAGAATGTTGTTTCTGCTTATGTTTTTCTCTAAATTTGCTGTTGAAATAAAGTATTTGCTGTTCATTTCACATACTATAAACTTGTTCTTATTTCTGCAACTTTCCATACTGTTCTTCCAATCTGAAGGAACATAAATTGTCGTTCCTTTGGCTGCTAACTTTACAATATCAAAATCGGAATCATTCGGTAAGAACGAATGTGCTGAAACTATAAATTTCTGAAGTACTTCGATGTCCACACCATCTGAATAAATCTCATGAGGGCATGAACCATTTTGATGTTTCGGTTCTACCATCCACATGAATCACTGCAGATTGTTACATTTTTCTTGCAATTAGCTTCAACTTTCAAATGTTTTATCAAACATGAAGACATTTCTTGTGAACCTCTTCTAGCTACTGTTTCATTCCATGTGTAGAAAAACCCACAGCCCTTGGCCAAGTCATAGATGCCAAAATTATAGCGCTACAAATTCCTTTTGTAGTATGCATCAGAGATCGTTAAGACAGGAAAATGCAAAGCTTTTTGTAGATCTATACTGCAGGAAAACAGTTCTTCATTTTCTTTGGCTGAACCAGCATCTTTCTTTAAGGAGTCCCTGGTGAGCTCTGCTTTCCTCAGATGCAGTTCGTGATTACTCTTTAGATTTTATTTCTTCACATCACTTAAATATGGGTTAGATATTTTTATTTTACAGATATCTCATTACTTCACGTATCTTTACTCTGAATGTAAAAGTGAATATTGAATTTTGCATTCAAAATGTACCTGTAACAATGTTCTTTGACAGGTTCTCTCTAATTTTTATGGCATTTATCAATATACATTTTGTACATTTGACAAAGATTCAGTGATTCTTGCAAATACTTTCGATGAGAATTGTGCTTCCTAGTATAGTGGCACTCGTAGAGAGGGAATAATTCAATGTATTGTTTTACAAAGTTTACGTCTTCATCAGATATTTTCCTTAAAGGGCAGCCCTTTATACCCCTTAAATAATCGGCTGGCGACCTACCATCACTGGTACTTTTTAGAGCCCGAGCCAGTCTTCCTTCTGATATTTTAAATGCATTGAGGAAATATTTTTAACACTCAGTTATTGATATGTCATTTTCAGGCTTAACAAAATACTTATTTGAAGAGGACCTCTTCACCCCTTCTGCCTTCTCTGCATGTTTTTGGATTCATCCACAAATATAGGTATTTTGTCTTACAAAATTTCTCATTTTCCAGAAATATTAAAATGATTTTCTTTTTTCTGCAGTGACTTTTTCATTGCACTTTAACTTACATGCACACTGAGTATCTTCAAATGACTTCCCTTCGACGATGACACCCTTCTTGTTAACAAATCGCTGGCCCGAGTTTCTACCCATTTTTGCTTTATTTTGTTCGTTTTGGTCAGGATTTCTAGTTATTTTTTTTGTTCTATTTATGTTGGGAGGCCTATTTTCTAAAGCATCTCCTATATTGATCAATTCTGAACTAGATGAATATGCAGGTTGGACTAAGTTTGGCATATTAATGACAGTCCTATATCCCCCGGCTGATTTAGGACAGTGTTAGGATTGGAAAGCATCACTCACATTTTCCAAGCAATAAGTATGATCATAATGTGATGTTTGGTTTGGAAAATTGTTAGTTCAATGTCATTATCAACGTATTCAGAGGAATCTTGAATAGTCATTTAGTGCTTGAAACATATTCCTCAAGTTATGACATTCTAGTTTTTCAATTAAATGCACTAAAATATAAAAAGCAAAAGAAGTACTCAATGTAATATTATTAAACCCAAACTTAACCTAAAACCTTATTGAAATGAATCTAAAACACTAGTATTTCCAAGGAATTCAAATGAATTTCAATGTTATGAGTAATAAAATCTACTACTTTCACTGTCCAAACAGCTTTGTCAAACACTGTTTCTGACAACTATTTAAAAAAGCATTTAAAACTAAAGATAGTTTAGCAAACTGAACACATCATAATAAAACAACAACAAACAGTGACTGGATTCGAGTGTGAACCATTGAAAAGTGTAGACGAGTTAACGCATAGCAGATCAGGTACCAGTGAGAAAGAATTTACAAGGTAGGCTGTTCCCGTGTTAAATAAAACCTACCTCTTCCTGAGATGGGGGGGGGGGTTATAAATACACATATAATTGTTTTTCTTGATTATTACTTGGGCCAGTTTCATTAGTTGGGTTCTAAATTAAAGGTTATAGAATAAAGGTTACGAGTTAATATGAGTGACTTCAGGGGGGTCGGATCCCCCGATTAATGAAAAATTGATGCGGAAATGATAATGTGAGAAATGCCAGAAAAACTTGTTGTAAATAACAATAACATAAAAACTACTAATAGATATTCTTGTTATGATAAGGGGCCAAATGAAATATATATTGAAGCTTCAATTGAAAATCGTAAAGTAGGTAATTCTAATTACTTGGCTATTGCGAGAGAAATATTTGACTTGAAGTTGTGGGATATTAAAAATATTCATAAAAAGGGCAGAAATCGTATAAGTGAGGAATTTAGGGGATTTAAAGGGGCAATTTTTTTTATAATCTAATAATCTAAGGGAAAGAGGGTATGAAATATTCTTACCTAAGAATTGTGCAAAGGATAGTCAAACATATTGATAAATCTTTTTCGGGTGAAACGCTAGTTAAATATTCAGATACAATAAATCTTGAAGCCAAGAGATTCATGAGAAGAGTCAAAATAACAAATAGAAATTTTGAGCAAGAGCAGTTGGAACAGACTCCGGGGGGAACTGGTGCTGGGGAAAGTGTGAAGACGATCCCAACGGAGACGGTCAGATACACTTTTTCTGGAACCAGTCTGCCTCGTTCTGTTCTCATTTGTGGTATTGAATATCGAGTGTTACCTTATGTAATGCCAGTCTTTCAATGTTTTAACTGCTTAAATTACGGCCACATTAAAGAACTGTGTAAATCTAATAAACCCAAATATTTAAATTTAGGAGAAATTCATGAATAAACGCAAACATGTCATATTAAATGTTTACATTGTAACAGCTTGGAACATAATAGCACCGATAACAACTGACTGAGAAAAAAAGACAAAAAGCAATTAGGGAAATGATGTCCTTTGAAAATATATCGTTTTTTGAGGCATTAGAGAAAATTGAATAGATGAGGCTTTTACTTGATGAAGATCCATACTGAACGATGAAATAAAACAATATAGTTTGTTTAAATCTTCATTTATTTGAACTAATGTTCAAGTTAAACTTGTTGACGCGTTTCACTAACACAGTAGCTTTGTCAAAACGAATGAAGGTAAAATATAAAAATGTCTTAGTATATACAGTGCTAAATCTATTTACTAAGGTTAACAATGGTATTGAAAGAAATTACCTGGAAATTCATTCACTACAAACATTCCTAAGCTATCTTCTAGGTAAAGAGGTTCAATAAAGGAGACTGATTGATATCTATTTGGTCGTTAAGGAGATTACCTGAATATTTATTTTTGTTAATCTCTAGGGCCTCTAATAAATTTAAACTAAAAGAATTAGATTCTAACTATTCAAATCATTTATTAGAAAACCAACACATTTTCGACCCAAATTTTGAAATTCTCCTTGTAGTCGGTAAATCCTTTAGTTTAAATTTATTAGAGGCCCTAGAGATTAACAAAAATAAATATTCAGGTAATCTCCTTAACGACCAAATAGATATCAATCAGTCTCCTTTATTGAACCTCTTTACCTAGAAGATAGCTTAGGAATGTTTGTAGTGAATGAATTTCCAGGTAATTTCTTTCAATACCTTTGTTAACCTTAGTAAATAGATTTAGCACTGTATATACTAAGACATTTTTATATTTTACCTTCATTCGTTTTGACAAAGCTACTGTGTTAGTGAAACGCGTCAACAAGTTTAAATTGAACATTAGTTCAAATAAATGAAGATTTAAACAAACTATATTGTTTTATTTCATCGTTCAGTATGGATCTTCATCAAGTAAAAGCCTCATCTATTCAATTTTCTCTAATGCCTCAAAAAACGATATATTTTCAAAGGACATCATTTCCCTAATTGCTTTTTGTCTTTTTTTCTCAGTCAGTTGTTATCGGTGCTACTATGTTCCAAGCTGTTACAATGTAAACATTTAATATGACAGGTTTGCGTTTATTCATGAATTTCTCCGAAATTTAAACATTTGGGTTTATTAGATTTACACAGTTCTTTAATGTGGCCGTAATTTAGGCAGTTAAAACATTGAAAGACTGGGATTACATAAGGTAACACTCGATGTTCAATACCACAAATGAGAACAGAACGAGGCAGACTGGTTCCAGAAAAAGTGTATCTGACCGTCTCCGTTGGGATCGTCTTCACACTTTCCCCAGCACCAGTTCCCCCCGGAGTCTGTTCCAACTGCTCTTGCTCTAAATTCCTATTTGTTATTTTGACTCTTCTCATGAATCTCTTGGCTTCAAGATTTATTGTATCTGAATGTTTAACTAGCGTTTCACCCGAAAAAGATTTATCAATATGTTTGACTATCCTTTGCACAATTCTTAGGTAAGAATATTTCATACCCTCTTTCCCTTAGACTATTAGATTTTAAAAAAAATTGCCCCTTTAAATCCCCTAAATTCCTCACTTATACGATTTCTGCCCTTTTTATGAATATTTTTAATATCCCACAACTTCAAGTCAAATATTTCTCTCGCAATAGCCAAGTAATTAGAATTACCTACATTACGATTTTCAATTGAAGCTTCAATATATATTTCATTTGGCCCCTTATCATAACAAGAATATCTATTAGTAGTTTTTATGTTGTTATTGTTATTTACAACAGGTTTTTCTGGCATTTCTCACATTATCATTTCCGCATCAATTTTTCAATAATCGGGGGATCCGACCCCCCTGAAGTCACTCATATTAACTCATAACCTTTATTCTATAACCTTTAATTTAGAACCCAACTAATGAAACTGACCCAAGTAATAATCAAGAAAAACAATTATATGTGTATTTATTACCCCCCCCCCCCCATCTCAAGAAGAGGTAGGTTTTATTTAACACAGCCTACCTTGCTACTTCTTTCTCACTGGTACCTGATCTGCTATGCGTTAACTCGTCTACACTTTTCAATGGTTCACACTCGAATCCAGTCACTGTTTGCTGTTGTTTTATAATGATGTGCTCAGTTTGCTAAACTATCTTTAGTTTTAAATGCTTTTTTAAATAGTTGTCAGAAACAGTGTTTGACAAAGCTGTTTGGACAGTGAAAGTAGTAGATTTTATTACTCATAACATTGAAATTCATTTGAACATTAGTTCAAATAAATGAAGATTTAAACAAACTATATTGTTTTATTTCATCGTTCATTAGAGAAAATTCAAAAAAATCAGCCCCAGGAACAAATCTCTCCCAAAGAGGTTCCTTTGTTACCCCAAAGGGAGACAGACAGTGGCAGAAGAGCGACTCATATACAACAAAATACACCAGAAGAAAGTGGGAGTGGAGATGAACAAAATCAAGGCCCGTCCTATGGAATTTCAAGGGAAAACCCCCATATGTTACATCAAATTATGAGTCTAGCTAACTCACTTAATAATAATGAAATGGAGCATGTGCTCCAATTTATTGGTAGGCTAATAAGATCACCTGGTATAGATATAATCAATAAAGATGCACTCAAGAACACACATAAAACAAAACAAAGCTATGCAAAATAATAGCAAATTTAAAAAAGTCAATAAAAATATGGTTAATAATAATAATAATTCAGCTTCAAGGTTGAGAATATTCCAATGGAATATTCGCAGCCTAAAAGCAAATTATAACCAACTGAAAATATTTACATATGAAATAAAACCGGATATAATTATTTTAAATGAAACTTGGTATTATTTTAATATTAAGGGTTACAGCATATATAGGCAGGATAGATATGACGGATACGGGGGTATAATTACTCTAGTTAATAATAAGATAACACATCAACTTCAGCTATTAATGAAATTTCAATCAAGTATGCAATCACTCACAATTAAATTAAATACTTGTAGACTCAGTATAGTCAATATATATAATCCTTCATGTAACAAAATAGACAGGAAAGAATGAGAAACATTATTTGAAATTACACCAGCTCCATTGATATGCATGGGGGACTTGAATGAACATAATCAGGCATGGGGTAGTGCTATCTGTGATTTTAATGGTCGACTAATCAACAATTCTATGGAGGCATTAAATTTAACAATAATGAATGATGGTACTGTGACAAGGATGGGAAGGCCTGATCAAAATCCATCAGCACTGGATCTTACTATAGTCTCCAGGGTTATAGCAACCAGTTGTGCATGGTCAGTTTATGAAGAGACAGGGGATAGTGATCATTTTCCTACAATTTGCGACTTAGATCTAGCGCAAAATAGTGGCAGTATGGTTAAGAAAATAAATTTTAAAAAGCTAAATGGGAAATGTATGCTAATATAATAGGATAGAAGATAGGATAAATGAACTTACAGGGGTAAAGGAGTATAATAAATGGTATGAAGTTGTCGATCTGGCCACAGAGGAAAGCATCCCCTATTATAAAAAGAAGGGTAGTAATAGAATTAATCCATGGTGGGATTTCGAATGTGAAGATTTGATTGGAAAAAGATGAGAAGCAATATGGAAGTTCCAAAACACTCCAAGTATGGAAAATTATGTTGACTATATGAGGGTCAAAGCCTATGTCAAACTAAAGTTAAAACTTAAAATCAAGTCGGCCTTCCAACATTTCTGTAATACTCTGAATAGACACACTCCAATAAATAAAATTTGGAATCAAATTAAGAAATTTAAATCATATTATTCACCATTGAACGCCCAATTACCAAATAATGATATAGCCAATAAAATTTTAGAGTCCTTAACTGTGTGCAATGTCGACCCTGATTTAAAGCTTATGAATAATAACATAGATGTGGAACCATTCACATCTAACGAGTTTACAATGGTTTTGAATAGTAAAAAAGATAAAGCAACAGGTACGGACAATATTTCATACTCAAAAAATAATTACTTACAGTCTGAGGAATGGGCGTTTTGTTCATTTGCGATTTGTGTGGAGGTGGTGGCGGTGGTGGAGCATGACTAGGAGCCTGCGGTACTACTACAGGAGGAGGCGGCGGTGGAGCATGGTTTGGTTTCACCATATTTATTTTAAATGGGGTCGATGTATGACTAGAAGGGCTCGAGTTGTGGCTGGGTGTCGCATGAACTGGTATCTGAAATATACATAAGTAATAAACAAAAGCGAAATGAATATTATAAGTTTGTTGAATTTTTAAATATTGTGTTACACTCAAGTATTTTTAACTGGATTGAATCATTACTTACCGAAGGAGGTGGAGCTGTGGGTCTGGTACTAAGTGCAGGTCTTGATCTCGAATTCTGCGCTGAAGAATTGGCTAAAGACTGGCCGATAATGGAAGACATATGCCTGACAGTGCCAAATTTATTTACGGAAGTTGTATCGGGACTTTGCGGAGAAGGCGATCGAGGAGACTTTAAACTGTGTGTTCGACTTATAGGTTTGTTAATTTTTAGTTGGAGCGAGCTTGGTTTTCCTACAAAACACAATGTTACATTTAGTTTTAAATATGATTAAACAGACAAAACTTTTTAATAAACATATATGTTCACATGCAATTAATAACAAAATAGATACGTATTTGATATTGTAGTAACACGTTTTTTTAAATATATATTATTGGAATTAACGTGGAAGAGCAAAACAATTTATTTGGAAACAATAGGAAAAAATAATAGTTAAAATTAAATAAAATCATAAATATTAGTACAAAGGACAACATGTTGTTATATCAACAGACAATAGGCACATATTAAGATCTTGACTGCATTATGGGGCTAATATATCCAGTCATATGGATACATCTTGATGAACTCATATAAAATCATTGTTGGATTGCTGACAGGGCGTTTCCACATTATTGGATTTATAATTTTTAACTTTAATCAGCAAGCATGTGGAGACATCCTGTTTGCACAATTGTTATAATTTTCTTATCATATATTTTTTCTTCTGTATTCAGCATTATATTACATTTTCCTTATTTTTGTAAACTAATAAAGAAGTCAGTCGTAATTGTATCACCAACTGTAACTAATCATAAAGTTTAATTAAATCTTTTTTAAAAGTATATTTTTTACTTATTAAATTTAACTGGCGCTGCGAACAGGATACTGTCTGTAGATAAACACCTCTTCTGTGTGGTAAAACGTCTACATTTTCTGACAAGAAATTAAGACGGAATCCGAACTAATAAACTCTGTGAAACAAGTTACGGTGTGTGAAGAGGTTGTCTTCGGCCCGATCATTCAGTGAAGAAGACGGTTATTCAAGAAAAAGACTCAAGTTCCTTCAGAGAATTAGAGACAAGGAACAAGCTTGCAGATGATCCTTCGGTGCATCCCCCTGTAAGTTAGTTGAATTGCAATTTTAATTGTTATATAAAATTAATATATTATCAAAGCCAATTCCTTAATGCCACAAAATCGTGATCGATTCAGATCTCCATTATCTGTAAATCGATCTAGTTCTCCATTACCTCTAAGTCGTAACTTAAATACTAATACCAAGATGTCTACTGCAATTTCACAAATCGAATTATCTCTGGCAAGCAATATTGTCCCAACATATAACGGTGGTTCTAAAGATTTAGCATATTATTTAAGACAATCTGAAAAATATTCAACTCTTTTAACAACCGAAAATAATGATTTATTTAACAATCTTCTGTTAGAGCAAGTCAAATCTAAATTATTAGGTCCAGTTAGAGACGTAATCATAGTTAGATGTTTTGATAGATGGTTAGTTTATTTAGCAATCTTTCTATTACATTCAAATTATTTACAAAAATAATATCAAATCATTATACTTTATGCGCTAATTACATGTCAAATAGCTGGATAGGAATAATTATGAATAATTTATTTTTACATAATTATAAGCTTCTCTTAAGAAAGTGTCAAGGGTGTTACAAGATTTTATAGGAATTGACAAATCGTTATACAGTAATAAACATTTGTAAAAGTTGGTATATATATATATATATATATATATATATATATATATATATGTTACATGTTATAGTGTTGTAAGTATTGCATGTATCTAACAAAACTAATTTTGTTGGACATATATTTTGGTAACATGTTATGAATTATTTTAAAAATAAAAATCACGTTTTGTAAAACCATCCGCTGATTAACACTCATAAAGGCTAAACGGTCAAGCATGTCTTTGATACCAGTGTACCTATTTACTCTTAAAATAAGCCTCATTGCTTTATTTTGTAAAATTTGTAATTTAGACTTCTCAGACTGGTTTAAGTAATATAAAATTGTTGGGCAATACTCAAAATGTGGTGCAATTATAGTTTTATATAATGTAACTCTTGACATTAGAGACATATTTGAACTTATTCTTCTAAAATAATTGATTTTTTTACTAATTTCCTTATGAATATACTGACCATGTTTTTTAAAATTCAAATCTTTATCAATAATAACACCTAAGTATTTACATTCACTAACAAGCTTTAAGGACTGACCGAACAACTTAATATCACATGCAACATTACGTTTATTGCTATTAAATAACATCACTACTGTTTTATTTGTGTTTACATACAAATCATTGTCAAGAAGCCACGATTCTAATAATTTAATAATATTTTGCATTTTATTCATCGTCTCTTCCACATTTTCACCCTCCACTGAAAGTATAGTGTCATCAGCAAATAAATTTAAAACTAATGGAATATCACAGAACTTAACAATATCATTAATATATAAAATAAACAGGAGATAATTTTTAATTTTGGAGACACTTTTTTCGGTTCAACTAACTCATATGACTCTCCTGAATTCTGTTTAATTGAGTTTGATACAATTGAAGCTTCATCCCTGCTGCCACATTCCAATAAAACTCCTCCATTTTTAGACTTCTTTTAACATTAACTTCCACATTCAATTGAATCGGATCAACATTTTCAATTAATTTCTTTTTAATTTCTTCCGCAGATTTATTTTTATTGGATTTAATTATCAATACTTCTTTATTATTTCTTACAACACTACTATATGTATTCAAATTACTTGCTGCTCCAGTTTGGTGCATATCAATATCACTTCTATGTGGAGCTTTCATATTCATCATGAATGTTTTAACTTTCCTTGAATTATTTTCCATATTTTCCACTTTTTTCATAAATACTACCATATTATTCAAGAAATTCGAACATTCCTCACATACTATTTTTAATTTTCTTTTTTTCATTGGAATTACCCGTTCTTCAGTAGATGCAACCTACATGAATTTTTTTCTTACATATATCACAAATTGTAAATATTTCATTTCCATCTATATCAATCAGACATTTAATGCATTTATCCATTTCATATTATTGTAGACGTACTCACTTTATTGTAAGATCCTAGACTAATACCAACTATTTACTTTAATCACCTTATAGTTTGCCAACAAAAAGTTGCTTACTAATTGATATGTAGGAAAAAAGAACCAAACAGAAACTTAAATTGCTCAATTTCACACTCCCTATTGGAAATTTTGAAGTAAATTCACAATCAGTAGGTAGATTATCGAATACACTACAAATTGATATCACATACCACAATTAACGATGTAAAATTCACTTTAAAAATACCTTTTAACGTGGACATATATTAAACATGACAACGTTTTATATTATTGTTTTGATAAATGGTCCGGTTTAAAAACAGCTCTTATCACTCATTTTGGCGATCCTAGGTGTGAAGAAATATTAGCAAACGATTTAAATACATCTATTCAAACTCATTCTCAATCATTCTCCGAATTACATGACGAAATTTCTCAAAAATTACAAATTCTTAAAGAACACCTAGCTATCAATTCTGATAACAAAGAAGTTAGAGTTTCTAAGGAAACTATGTATACTGACCAAGCCATTATGGTATTTAAAGCAGGTCTTTTAAATCCCTACAGAGATCAATTATTTCATATATTAAATTCATCTCTAGAACAACCATTGTACGAATGTAGAAGATTAGACAACGAAAGATCCCAAATTGAATTTGCTAACTTTCTTAGATCTCAAAAAGGTCAAAGAAATCGACCACCTCCAAAACATAATACTTCCTATAATCAATCTCCAAGAAACCAACCTTCATTTAATAATTATAATTCGTCTCAAAGACCACAAGTTCCTCAAAACCCTAATTATAGACGAAATTAACTGTCACGACCCTTACTTCGTGGAATATGCTCATATTAGTGTTTTTAAATGAAACTCACGGTCTCCAGTTAATTCCACAATATAATAAAAGTTATTGAAAATTCTAAAAAATTTACAATTGCTTCGATAAATCAATATCATCGTCAGAATGACAGAAGTTACATTTCATTTTATGCCTACCTGATGTTTAGTAGTTATTTTTGGCTAGACCAAGAAGTAACCTAACTTGTGATTGGCTTAATATATGTTTATAGAAAAAAGAAGAAGATGTGATATTACAAATATTGAAGCTTAGATATTATTAGCCCTTTGGTGATATCCTGGATATCATTTTTACAATTAAGATCAGTATAACTGTGCAATGATATAGAAAACCAGGAAAACTATATCTGCTGATCTTTACAATTATCACTTAAGAAGACAGTTTATTAGTGGAGACCTCCCTAGATTTAACTGTTCATTGACAACTTTATATTAAATGTCTTCTAATTTCCAGTTCTTCAAGGAAATCCAGTTCTTGTTTCTTTTCACAAATATGCAGCACTTCTAGTTCTCCACTAACAAACTGTCTTCTTAAGTGATAATTGTAAAGATCAGCAGATATAGTTTTCCTGGTTTTCTATATCATTGCACAGTTATACCGATCTTAATTGGAAAAATGATATCCAGGATATCACCATAGGGCTAATAATATCTAAGCTTCAATATTTGTAATATCACATCTTCTTCTTTTTTCTATAAACATATATTAAGCCAATCACAAGTTAGGTTACTTCTTGGTCTAGCCAATAATAACTACTAAACATCAGGTAGGCATAAAATGAAATGTAACTTCTGTCATTCTGACCATGATATTGATTTATCGAAACAATTGTAAATTTTTTAGAATTTTCAATAACTTTTATTATATTGTGGAATTAACTAGAGACCGTGAGTTTCATTTAAAAACACTAATTATAGACCATTTAATAGATATAATGATAACAGTCAAAGATTCCATTACCAAAATAACTATCAAAGACCAAACAATCAATCAAATAATAGACAAACGCAATCTCCTAATAATCAAAATTTTAATCGTCCCTCTCAACCTTCCACAAGTAATTACAAACCAACCCCAGCAAATACTTATAGACCTCCACAACAAAATTCTTTTAGACAAACAGGATCTCCGAACGTAGTTGTCGAAGAATTATTCAATATTGAAGATACTGACGAAAATTCTGATGAATCATCATATGCTATCCCCCAAAACGAACAATACGATGAAACTCAAAATTGTTAATTACAAGCTTAGGAATTGATATAAATAATATAAATTCAGCCCCTAAACTTCCATTTATATACCTTTCAAATTTAGACTTGAAAATATTGATTGACCTCGGTGCAAGCAATTCCATTATAAATCCAGAACCAGCCTATAGATTATTTTCATATTCCATTTATGAATCAAAATTTTGCGTTAAACAATGTTTCGTATACATGGATGACATAGTAATATTTTCAAAATTCCCTCAAGACCATAGTCTTCATATAAAACAAATATTTAGTGAATTAGAAAAATATAATTTGAAAGTTCAAATGGACCAATCAGAATTCCTCACAAAAGAAGTTGCCTTCTTAGGCCATGTCATAACCCCTGATGGTATTAAACCAAATCCAGATAAAATCAAGTCCATCCAAAACTTTCATTGCCCAAAAACGAAAAACAAATCAAATCATTTCTCGGCATGCTCTCCTATTATCGTAAATTCATTCAAAATTTCTCCAAAATAACGTATCCAATAAATAAATATCTTAAAAAAGGAGCTAACTTATATTTAAACGACCCAGAATACCTCAATGCTTTCCAAAAATGCAAACAATTTCTTTGTAATTCTCCTATTTTAGCATACCCCGATTTCACAAAAACATTTACTTTAACGACCGACGCGTCAAATATCGCCATAGGAAGCGTACTTTCCCAAGATTCCCATCCAATAGCTTTTTACTCTCGAACACTTAATTCAGCTGAAAGAAATTATGGCACTATCGAAAAAGAACTCTTAGTTATAATTGATAGCTGTAAGCACTTCCGACCATATTTATATTCCAAAAAAAATTATTATTGAAACTGATCATAAACCACTCCTCTGGCTACATTCACTTAAAGAACCCAATCAACTTCTAATAAGATGGAAACCAAAGTTGGAAGAATTCGATTTTGAAATTAATTACAAAAGAGGCAAAGAAAATTACGTCGCTGATGCATTATCGAGAATTGAACTCAATGCAATCGATAAAATTTTTTCTAAGCTTGATCTAAAAATTAATATAATTAGTGATATAGTTATTACTCCCCCAAACTCAAAAACAAATACTGAAGATTTCAAACAAAAACCTGATGATATCGATGCCATTTCAACGATGGCAAGAGCAAATTCCGATCCAAATTTAGCATTAAGTGATGCTAACGAAATTTTAAGTAAAATATCCGACCATAACAAAAGTACCGCTTCAGGCGAAACTAGACAATCCGCACAAGAAAATCCACTACTCCAAAATTACAACGAATATCGAAAAACGGAAATTATCCTATTTTTCAACGATCTCTATCAAAAACAATTAACAAAAAGAACCAGACAATTAAATAATATTAATAGTGAACGAACAAACGATATCCCAAAAACGGATGTCGTATATTTAGATATGGAACCACTAAATCAAATTAAACCTAAATATAAGAAAATATTAAGAGACACAAATCAATCAAACGATAAGTTAGTTTCTCAAAAATCTAAAAAGATTAGCAAACACATGATTAAAAATACTAAATCTTTCCAGGTTAACCATGTAGATAGCCACCCAGGCACTTCAAGTCAAAACAAATGAACCCCCAGGTTACATATTAGATAGTTTAGGATTAGCTAAATATAAGGCCAATTATAAGATTTATTTTGGTATACTAAGTATTGAAGAAATTGAAAATTTATATAGTAGATTAGTATTAAATCAAGTTCATTTAGCTAGTAGACTTGACGATTCAACAATCACTTTAGCAAAAATTTATAACAGAGATATCGACTTACTCTCAGAAGATATAAATAAACTTATAATGTATGCTTGATCAAATAAAGTAATTAAAAGATGTGTTTTTAAATGAAACTCAAGGTCTCTAGTTAATTCCAACAAATCAATATCATCGTCAGAATGATTTATCGAAACAATTGTCAATTTTTTAGAATTTTCAATAACTTGTATTATATTGTGGAATTAACTAGAGACCTTGAGTTTCATTTAAAAACACTAATATGAGCATATTCCACGAAGTAAGGGTCGAGACAGTCAATAATTAAAAGATGTTTAATAGACGGCCTAGGTACAGTAGTAAAATATATTCCAGGAAATCTTGATCAAAATGACCTAATCGAAATTCAAAATACATTTGAAAGAATCAATTTAAATGAAAAACGAATGACTGAAATTTCGAAATTGCATTCATTTGCAGGACGGATTACTCAACGCTGGCAAACAGACCTACGTAAAATACAAAATTATGCTGAAAACGTTCTAAGAAAATTAAATACTTTAAATAATAGATTGAATAACGAAATTATTATTCATATTCAACTAGAACAAATTAGAGACCTAAGAAATTATATTCAAATTTTACTTAGAACAATATCATTTAGTAACTAAGAAATTTTAAATGTAGAATTAATTAAACAAAAAGAATTAGAAGAAATTCTTAACTATTTACATACTATTCATTCTCACAATGGAATCACTTCCGATATTCCTATTTTATTAGAAATAATCAAAATCAATCTTATGTTTAAAATACCCATATTAGCCGATGAATTACTTAATATTTCCAAAATTAACCCTATTTCCAGTAAAGCAAATAATATCCTTCTCCTCCCATACGCCTTCACATTAAATTCCAAAGGATCAACAAAATGGACGAACAAAGAATGCAAGAAGATATTTTCGTTCTGTTATTGTGAAAAGAAACCACACAAAGACCCTTGTAACTAGGAAGACCTTTCACTCTGCAACTATGCTCAAGTAAAAAACGACTTTACACTTTTCACTCAATTAACTAATGGAAATACAATAATTTGCTCAAAGAAAATAACCACCATCAATGAAGATTGCAAACAAAATTCAAATCATTGAAAATCTCAAAATGTAACGCCATACTAGGAAACAATGATTGTATTTATTATTTCCAAAAACACACTTGGATAGGGTCCAATAAAACATTTAGTCGAGAATGGCCTAGCCTCAAAGAACCCACAGAAATTCATCACCAAATCAGCATTAACAATTTACATCTGGATCATCCAACCAAGCTGCTACCACAGTTTCAAGAACCGAATTTGCCACCTATAGAACTTCATCAAAGCCATTTAGGAATAACAACAATAATAATTTTCATATTATTAAATCTACTATTTTGTATCTATACAGAAAATATTTTAGAAAAATCAAAAATCCAGAACAATCCCAGTGTGAACCAATGGAGCTACCCCAATCCCTATTGAAGCCAAAGCCACGAGGTCGCACCTGTTGAACTCATATAAAATTATTGTTAAATTGCTGACAGGACATTTCCTACATTATTGGATTTATAATTTTTAACTTTAATCAGCAAACAACTGGAGATATCCTGTTTACACAGTTGCCATAATTTCCTTATCATATATTTTTTCATCTGTATTCAGCATTATATTTAATTTTACCTA
Source organism: Galeruca laticollis (assembly GCA_963921935.1). Lineage (NCBI taxonomy): Eukaryota > Metazoa > Arthropoda > Insecta > Coleoptera > Chrysomelidae > Galeruca > Galeruca laticollis. The sequence goes on along the minus strand of OY998179.1, from coordinate 49,398,306 downwards.
TTTTTGTAAACTAAAAAAGAAGTCAGTCATAATTGTATCACCAACTGTAACTAATCATAAAGTTTAATTAAATCTTTTTTAAAAAGTATATTTTTTACTTATTAAATTTAACTCCCGTAAATCACTTATCATGTGCAATGAATGTTGCCTGAAAAATGTCAATATTGCGAAGGTTGTCAAACTTTTATTTTTTGAGATAGCAAAAAGTTTTATTATAGCTGCGGAGTTGGCAATTAAAAAACATTTTTTGCCAGTAAGCAGTACGACCCAAATGAGCCCCGAAAAGTATGCAAGTTATTAATTTCAATTTACATATGGCATGGGGTCATGTATGCATGGGCCATTTAAGTCATGCCAAATCTTTATATAAATATTGTGACCAGATTCTGCAGGATTTTTCCTGAACTATCGTTTATATAAATAAATTTGAAAAATGGCTCGCGGCAAAAAATTAGTCGATTTTGCGCAGGTTATGTCGAGGCAAAGTGAGTCAGAATCAGAATCAGAGTGTTCTTTTTATGAGGATTCCGACGATTCTATAAGGGACAAGGATTATTTACCTAACTAGTCTAAGAAAATGGTATACAAAATTTCAGTTGTATTACTTTTTAATGTAGTTATCGTAAATGCATGGGTTATGTTCACTAACTAAAATCAAAATAATATAATCTCAATAATTCAATTTAGAGAAAAATTGGCAGAAAGTTTCTATCAATGTGACAGAAGTAGAAAGGCCAACAACACTTACGATAGGTGAACCAGAAAACAAAAGGAGAAAATGTGTCGGATGCGATAAGACTAAGAAGAACAATGAATAGTCGTGAAGCTGATAAGAAAGTCTATACTCACTGTAAATACTGGCTAATTGTCTGAATTGTTTCAATGAAGCCAATTACTGATCACTGCGACATCTAGAAGTTTGCTTTTTGATGTAAAATATTACAGAAATTACATACACTTTTTCTTGCAAATAAAAATAACAATTTGTAAGTTATGTTTATACTGGTATACTTGCTTACTAAATGCACTTTTTTTAATAATATTGTGAGTTTGTTAGGACATAAAACATTTTTTTCAAGAAAAAATAAACTTGTTGGCGACTACGTGTAATGATTATTAACCCCGAAGGTCAGAGATGATTCTTACGAAAGGATATGAACTCAGACCTGTGCAATGTTGATACACCTCGAACATTTGTTTAACTTTTATAATATAATCCATAAACATAATACATTTTAGTAAGGTATTACTCAACTATTTGTAGAACATATTAAAAAAATATAAAAATAATATTTACTATACATAAATATTGTAAACATCGAGACCATACTATTCTAATCTGTTTATCATAACAAATGAATCATAATGTATATTATTGGTAAGAATTGAACTTGACCATTCCCAGTAATCTACAGGATATGTATCAGTATATGTTAAGTGAATTACATAAGAAGAAAGAACTGACACCATATAAATAAAACGATGACTCTTTGTAAAACAGGAAGATTATAAAAACTTTGTATTATCTAAAAATTAATTCTTTGTTCAACCCTTGTATAATAAACTTTATTATATTATTAAATAAAGTTCTAAATATAGTTGTAAAATTGTTTTTAAAAACACAAGTTCGAAGTTTTCATATAATATAATTAGTGTTATCTACTGTGTAAATAAAGCCCAGTGATATTTGACGAGATGGTTTATTTTCACCCTCTCGTCCAGATTGTCGTAAGTCCGCATTTACATTAATTTATGGAATCATCATGAAACTTATGGCCATTATCTATCCTAACAACTTTCCCACATCCATACAATACATGGCGATCCTGCAAACTATAGATATTTATTGACCCCGTGGACAAACGAATTTTGTTAGTACATGTCATAAACTTATCAAAAATGGGTGGTAAAGCAACGAAACAAGAACTCACTGAGAGTGGGGCAGTTAACAACAACTTTATAATGCTAGAAGAGGCAATTAACATACAATTTACTGTATGTATGATATACGGCAGGCAACCAGTAAACACTACATATAATAGAGTGTGTTGCCTACCCATATATAAAAACGTCAGATCAGTGAACATAGAAAAGCATGACTTGGTGAGCATTACATCTTCATCTATTAAAAGTATCTTGTACTGGTAACAAGAATTAATAAGTGTGTTAGTTTAATTTATCCCTAGGTAAATAAAACATGCTAGAAAATGGAAAAACTATTTTAGACCCCCTGAACCTCTCGTGCTAGATGGCAATATAGGCGAAAATTGGCGCAAATTTGAACAAAAATTCAAAGTATTTTTGACTGCCATAGATTTGGATAGTAAGTAAGATAACAAAAAATAAACGGTTTTAAAGATTAAAACTAACTTTTCCGCATCTGTGGCCCTGAACAATATTCTATCATAAAATTGTTACTTGTATACACTTCAGGGGATGTATCGTGCTAACAAACCGAAATTACTCCAAAAATAACCAAAAAGTTAGTATATCTAGTTTTATAGGACCCGCTGTACTCGCTCTAGTTAACTGAAAATCAATAGGGTACATATGTGAGACACCTTGAACAATACTTATTCATAAAGTTGATCAATCGTATACTCTCTGGAGGCTGTATTGTGCTAACAAACTGAAAATTCTCCAAAAATGACAAAAATTTGGTACTCCAAGTACCACAGCACCCGTTGTACTGGCTTTAGTGAGCTCAATATCAATAGGGTTCATCTTTAAGACGCTCTGAATAATATCCAATCATAAAATTCATCACTTGTATATACTCCGGAGGCTGTATCGTGCTAACAAACTAAAACTTCTCCAAAAATGACAAAAATATCGTACTTAAAGTACTGTAGCACCGGTTGTATTGGCTCTGGTGAGCTGAAAATCAATAGGGTTCATCAGTGAGATGCCCTGAATAATATTCAATAATAAAATTGGTGACTTGTTGAACTCCGGAGGCTGTATCGTGCTAACAAACTGAAATTTCTCGAAAAACGACAAAATGTCGTACTTCAAGTAACATAGCACCCGTTGTACTGGCTCTGGTGAGCTGAAAATCAATAGGGTTCATCTGTGAAATGTCCTTAACAATATTCCATCATAAAATTGGTGACTTATTGCACTCCGGAGGCTGTATCGTGCTAACAAGACTTGCAAGGAAAAGTGGCCGACGACAACGACGACGACATACACACAGGATTTTTTTTCTAGAAACCGTTGTTTCGTGTTGTTGTTGATGGATAACGTAAAAATAACTCAAAAAAAATTTCAAATTTCCAACTTTTTTGTGGGTAAACCAATACTTTTCTCGCATATTAGATAGGTTGGCGGAAAAGTAATAGCCGTTTTCTCAATTTGATTGGTGATGAGGCCCTCGATTTGTATAACACACAATATTCCAGCAGACCAGAAAACAATAGAAAATATTTTGAAAGCCTTTTCAGACTATTGTACTCCAAATAAAAATGTCATCTTTGAGAGATTTACACAGACATACAAATTTGGAAGCCCCTGTCTTGGGATTTTGACAAGTATGTATGAAATTTATCAAATTTAAGAATTGTAATTCACAAATTTACAGTGACCGCACTGATGATGGCATAATGCCGAAAGTGTTCTGCGAAATTTTAATAAAAGAAAATTGCACAACAGTACTTTGTTTCTTTCGAATACATCTTGGGATATTCCATCTCTTGTGCACACATGTTTTTATGTACATTAATCGTCTTTTTTTATTTAAGAAATACTAATGTACAGTAGTAGACGAGCCTCTACTGTGGCATAATAAAAAAGTAAGTTTTACAGAAATTTATTTTAACTATATGTATTTACATAAATGTTTTGCGTTTTCCAATTTTTAGAATGGTTTAAATTAAATAAACCGAAACGTTACCACTATAAGCAAGTGATTTTATTTCTGACCGAAACCCATGAAAATATAAGAAATTCTTAAATTTCTTCTTCAGGTGAGAAACGATAAAAAATTCGTTGATAGCCTCGAAATTCGGGAGAAATTAGGATCATTTTGTACATCTGTTTCACGTCTGCGCACATAAGAAATTTATAAAGTCGGAAATTGATTAAAATAGAAACAATATCTTGCTGGAGTTTGAGTCAGACATCTAAACAATCGTTAAGAAATTTGTCATTTGGAGTTTTAGCTGAAGCGTCGATAACTATCCTCAGCTTTGTCGATACACTATCAGGTTTCACGACACATTGATGAGGAATATGATATTGTCCTTTACCTAGTTCGTTTTTGGGTATCAATTCCATATGATTTAACTCGAGGTATTCTTAAGTCGGAATACTGTATGCAAATCGTTGTAAAGCTAAGTTACATATACCAGGAAAAGTATGAGACGATTCTTTGAACGGAAGAGGAACAATATAGCGACCTGAATCGTCTCTACTATGATTCTCATTAAAAATTCGTGCACATGCTTGTTCATTGAGATTTATATGGGTAGTTTCTGGGACATCTTCAACCTCCCAGAGTTTTTGTATGTTATCTAGAGGTATATCGTTCCCCAGTCCACAAAATTGAGAAGTGACAGATGGTCTTTGTGTAACAACCTGGCCGCTAAGGATATAACCGAATACAGTGTTAATGGCATCAGGTTCACCGGAGTTTCCAGATATTTTTCCGGATAACAGCAGTTTCGAAAATACATCTGCACCTAACAATAGTTCAATTGGGCCTGGAACATTAAAGTTTAGATCTGCGAGATTCAGATTAGTTAAATGGGTCCAGGTTTCGGATAACAACTTGGTAGAATGCATATCATTACAAATTCGATCCAAAATAATTGCTTCGACATAGAAAATTGGATTTTCCTTTTCTCGAGGAGTGATTGATGAAGATATTTTCTGTTTTCCTAAGAATAAAATACGACATACTTGCGGGGTCATTCATACAACGAATAGTTTTATTAACATTGTGTTTATCGGGTATATTAACAAGACTTGTCGAGAGTAGCATCTCATCATTCTGTTTCGGTTTAGGCTCTAGTAATCAAGTAGCTTTTAGCGTTCGGGGAGTTATGACTAGAAAAGTAGTCGGTTGGTTTGAAACGGGTTGTGAAGAGGAGGCGGCTACATTTTTGATGCGAGTTGGTTTCGATTCGAAATGCAATAAAGTATGGTGTTTGGAAGATTTGCAATTTCTGCACAAATACTTTGAGAAACATTCATGGGACGAGCTCAGACAATTAAAACACAGATGTGCCAATTTGCACATATTATCACGATCAAAAGAAGATTGGCTGAGAAATACGGGACAATCATATACCCCATGGGCAGAATGCACATTGTTGAGTCGACCTTGATGCTAGTAGGCTTGAGACGCGTTTTGAGTTATGAGAATTTGTCTTAGGGGAGTGAGGTTTATTAGACGAAAAAGTGTTTCCCAAGCGACGTTTTTCAGAAAAATTAACATAAGTGATAAGTTGAGATTGTAAAAATTCAATTAATTGTCTGTAAGATAGAAATTTATGTTGCTTTGTTTTGCAATTCAAACAATTTGATGGTATCAGAATATATGCGTGAAAAGAGGAGAATAAAACATAATCCCAATGCTCGGTAGGTAGATGATGGATTTTAACGCTGCTATGTTTTCCTGATAAGTATCATTCAAGTTTGACAAAGATATTATATTTACTGTAGTTAGCTTTGGATCGTTCAAAATGGTATCACAGTGTGCTTTTGCACATCGCCGTTTAATTGTGTACCGTTTTACTAAAGGCATCATAAGCTATGTTCAGTTAACAGTAAATTTATGATCAAACCTTGAAGCGGGCCTTCTAATAATCCTTTCAAATATTGAAATTTTTCTATATCCGATAAAATTCGTTATTATGAACAACCGAATTAAACAAATCTATAAACGAGGCGAATTCTCGAAAATTATTTCGAAACTTCTAAGTTTCAGTTTCGGAAGTTTTATATGTTGTTGAGAGTTTTGATAGGTTCCTGTATGATTTAAAATTTTATTTAAATCCTTGTTATTAAATATTTCATTATATGAGGCTTTGACTTTAAAATACTGATTCAGTTCGAATCGGTCTTTCAGCAAGTGCGTATCGATAGATATTTGTTGTAAACAAACCGGTTAGTGTAAAAACTATACTTATTAATTGACTATTAATAGAGGTGCGAAATAACCAAAAACTTGTTGGTGAAAATACTCGTACAAACAACTAAATTAAAATGAGTAAAAACGATCCCCCTGACGGAGGGGGATATTCAAATGAAATGGAATTCGATGGAAATAAACCAAAAAACTCGGATAATCCTGGAAATGAAAACATGGAAAAGGAGCGAACAAAGAAATTATTCAATATCCAGAAAGCTCATCACTACTCTGACAAGGTATATGTATTCATCGAAAAAACAAACAGGGAAGAGGAAGGAATAGTTAAAATGCACCCAATGAAGGTAGGCCACATTTTACATAAGAAAGTAAAAATTCCAAACATCATCAGTATAGCAAGTGTAGGTAAAAATAGAGTTAGAATAGAATTGAAAGCTATAAAAGACGCGAATAGATTAGTAACTGATGAAAGATTAATTGAGGAACAATTAACAGCATTTATACCTAATAACTTGTTGCAAGGAAAGTGAATAATAAGAAATGTTGACACAATATTCAAAGACGATTATCTTTTTGAAAACATAATTTCCCCTGTAACAATAAACGAAGTCAATAGATTCAAAAGAAAAATAGACATAGATAGCGAAATTGTTTTTGTACTTCGACGAATGGTCCTATTAACATTTGAAGGGAACATGCTACCCAGTCATGTTTCCATCAATAGCGTAGCATGTGCAGTCGAACCATATGTACACAGTCATACAATGCTTTAAATGTTTAGAACATGGTCATGTTGCAAAAAATTGTCGAAGTACAAAAACACTCTGCATTAATTTCTCTAAAGAAAAAGAAAACGAGCACAGTTGTAGGGATCCACAAGAAAGTTTTTGTCTACACTGCAAAAGCGATAAACATAAATCAATTTCCAAAGTATGCCCTAAATTTGTTGAGCAACATAAAATAAAAAAACACATGGCAGAACAAAATTTAACTTTTTTAGAAGCAAAAACTGGTCTCAAAAATTCCTACGCAAATATAATTACAAATAACAAGTATCTGATATTAGACACGGAAAACATCGAATCCTTTCCACCACTAACACAAAAAACAAACAGAAATCCTGGTAATACATACAGAACGAATATACCCATACAACCATCCACATCCAGCCAAACCAGAGCAATGCCATCCCAATCTCAATAACACCCCGAACCAACACCATCCAACAAAAGAAAAAAAGTTTCCTCCCCTATACCAGAAGAACCCATGTTTTCTTTCACATTCGGGCCCGAACGTCCCCTCCCTCCTTTTGATAAATCAACATATGAACAGAATGCCAATGAAATTGTAAACTTATTTTTTAATGTCTTTCAAAGTGTACTCGATGATGTAAGCTCATTCGATGAATTAAAAAAAATGAATCCAACAATTGTAAAAAATAAAATTAGCATCATTTATTATAATGGCTAATAAGGTCAAAAGTAACTTTAAATTTTTGCAATGGAACGCTAAATCTGCTGTTTCAAATAAATTAAGTTTGGTGAAATGTTTGGATGAAAATGATATATACATAGCACTTATATCTGAGACATGGTTTAAACCCAGCAGACAAATTTCGTTTAGGGGTTATGATATAATCCGGAGGGACAGGGTTGATGGATATGCAGGTGTTGCAATCTTAATTAAAAATTTGTATTCTTTTAAGGAAATCAACATTCAACAAAATTTCGTACCTAGAATCTTAATTTGCGGTATTCAAATATTAAACTCTAACGATGTAAATTTCAACTGTTTTTCACTTTATTGCCCACCGGATATAAACACAAATTACACTGACTGGCAGAATGTGATTGGCTTACTGGATTCAAACAGTATAATAGGTGGAGATTTCAACGACCATCACGAGTTTTGAGGCACTTACAAAAAAAAACCCAAAGGAAAAACAAATCAAAGAAGCTTTGGACGATAGTGATATTGTAATTTTAAATGCTGGGCAACCCACGCGATTTACTAATAATAACAATCAATCTGCAATAGATCTCACGCTCTCCACGCCTGATCTGGCGCTTAACTGCCGATGGTACACACTTGCGGACGTTATGGGATCAGATCATTTCCCTATTATAATAGAAGTAAACAAAAACATTCACTTTTATGAAGATTATCTCCCAAAAACTAAATGGAACTGGCATAAAGCCAACTGGAAATTATACCAGGACGCAGCTGATACTTTTTTTACCCAAAACTGCTGAAGAATGCATACTACTGAAGAAAAATATGATCTTCTTATCCAAGGTATTAATATGGCTGCCGACGTGACAATCCCGGTTAACAAACCCTTCAAACACAAAAATAAAAAAATGTTACCTCCTTGGTGGGACCCTGAATGCCTCGCCGCAATCACTCAACGTAAACAAAAATTAATGAATTATAAAAATCAAAGTACCGTGGAGAACTACACACTATGCAAACAAGAAATAACTCGAGTAAAAAAACTATTAAAAGACAAAGCCATCGATAGTTGGAGGAGATAGTGCTCAAAACTTTATAAAAACACATCTGTAACGGAGCTCTGGAACCAAGCAAAAAGAATTCAAAGAAAAGTAAGTAGTGTGAAAAAAAATGCCAGTACTTCATGACAGGAGGACTTCCTTGATAAAATTGCACCACCTATGCCATTAGATGAGATCAGCCACAATCTATAGACACTCAAAGAGTCCAAAAATAATCATTCCATTTTTTCAACACCTATTACCCTGAAGGAAATGATTATGCACTTCAAAATGGGAAAAACACATCTCCAGGTTATGACGAAATTCGATATCCCAAGCTTCACCATCTACCTCTAAATGCCAAGAAAATTTTAAAACAAATTTTTAACGATATTTGGCTGTCTGGCGAAAGTATCACTGAATGGAAAAATATTATAGTCATACCTATTTTAAAACATGGCAAAAATCCAGAGGATGTTGACTCTTATCGGCCCATATCGTTACTACCTAGTGTTTTAAAATTTTTCGAAAGAATAGTAAACATCGTCTAGAATGGTGGTTAAATCATATAAATGTCCTCCCTTCCACTCAATATGGATATAAAAAAAACTACGGAAACAGCGGCACATATTGTTACTGAAGTACAAGCATGTTTCGCAAAAGACGAATATCTTATCACACTATTCCTCGATACAAAATCCGCTTACGACTGTGTAGAATGGCAAATATTACGTGGAAAATTAATGGATCTGCAGGTACCTGTAGAAATAGCAAATATTATTTGCAAACTATATGTAAATAGATCCTTAACAGTTCGACAACAGAATGGAACCCTGTTAAAAAGTCGAATAGCCAACATAGGTCTACCATAAGGCTCTGTATTAGCACCATTACTATTTAATATTTGCACTATAAACATTCACACGATTACACCCGACGCTAATATTATCCAGTATGCCGACGACTTTGCCATCTACATACATTCGAAAATATTTGAACAGTGCTTAACTTTATTTAATGCTGATGCGAATATATTATGCACCGGGTTATTTTTGCCGATCAGAGGAGAGGTCGAGTGATCAGTGTTTAAATTGCGGGTTGTCTTACACACACATATTTTGAAAGAAACACTTTAACTAACGAAATAATATATTAACATTAAATAATTACGCAGGAATAAAGAATAATATGAAGTAACAAAATGACAAACTTTTTATATATCTGTCAAAAATGACAAACTCTGCTGCTGTTCTATTTCTGCTGTCGCAGACCTCGTCGACCAATCGTTACAATTCTCCCCCTCTGCTTCACGAATCGTCTCGAGAGTAGAAGCAGGGAAGTTGGAGGTCGCTAAACAACAGGAACAACTTTTGGGTTTAGCGATTCTTCTCCTTGGAGGACTTACGGGTTGGGTCTGAGCCTCTTCTTCCGAGGTATCCTCTTGTGACATATCTTACGGAATAGGGGTCGCGAAGATACTTGGAACTGTGGGAGTCGACATCTCAGTTTCCGGTGCAGTCGTCTCTGATGTATCCAAAGGATTATTACGTGTTCGACCTCTTTTTCGGATTGGTCGTACCGGCACTAAAACATTAGCATTGGCGAGGTTGTGGTATGGAGTCAACGCTGATACATGATATTTTCCAACCACTTCAAAAGGTTTGCTAACGGTACCAACCTCGTAAGTTGTCGGAGTAACCATACGATGGATTTGGTACGGTCCATCGCGACGCGAAGCGAACTTACTAGTATACGAGTCCTTGGATTTACTAAGTGCGTGTACATCTACGAGTACAGTATCACCTACTTGGAATGGAGCGACTGGTCGGTGACTTTTATCGGTATAGTCTTTGGCACGATCTTGAGCTTTCTCGTGATTTTCTCGGGCTACACTTAAGGTTGTTGCTAAAGTCTGTAGATATGGTGATATCTCGGGTACAAAATTGTCACAATCCAGGATAGCACGAGGGTCGCGATTAGCGTCATCTGGCGTTCTTAATTCGCGCCCGAACGTAAGGTAAGCAGCACTAAAACCGGTTGATTGCGACTGTACTGAATTCATTGAGAAACGTATTGCCGGTAATTTGTCTTTCCACTGGGTATGATCCTTTTCTGTCAAAATTGACAACTGACACTTGAGGTTGCGGTTTTTTCGTTCGACCGGATTAGCCGCGGGGTGATACACAGTAGTGAGAGTTTGCTTGAAGCCTAAGACATGGGCTACTTGTTGCATCACTTCACTTACGAACTGCATACCATTATCACTAATAACTCTCCTTGGAGTTCCATATCTTAAAATTATTTCATCGAGCGCACCTTTCTGCAGTGGCCTTCTGTAGAGGGAATAGCTCAACCCATCTACTGGTAGTGTCCTCTATTATGAAAACCCACTTGTAACCATCCACAGTCTTCGGTAATGGACCAAACAGATCAATTAATAGGGTTTCAAACCTTCTAGACTGAACAGGTGTTTGCAATTGTCCAGCTGGTTTTAAGTTATTTGCTTTGTAGCGCTGACACTCAATACAATTCGACACATACTTCGCTATAGTTGTTCGCGTTCCTGGCCAATAATATCGTTTAGCAATTCTTCGATAAGTCCTTTCAGCACCATAATGGCCCGCCAGTTCTGAGTCATGATATTCTGCTAAAATGGATGGGATTTGCTTTTTGGGTACAACCTGCTGAGCCTCTTCTTCATCGGCTTCGGTAACATATCTGTACAGTATCCCATTATTCATCACATAACCTCTCTCTAGCCATCTCTTGAGGTCAAGGTCATTATTTGATAGGCTCTCGAAAGAGATAATAATTTTAAGAAGAACTTCATCTTCCAGTTGCAGTTTGCGTATTTCGCTATCTGGCTGTCTGGTCATATCTACTGATACCAGGTTAGTCTAAGTGGCTTCCGCCACACTTGGGCGAGACAACATGTCCGCTACAACATTTAAACGGCCTGGGGTGTATTCAATTCTTAAATCATAAGATTGCAAAATTAAACTCCAACGTGTTAAGCGACCTGTAGGTGATCTGAGAGACATGAGCCATTTCAAGGGCTGGTGCTCACTTTGGATAATGACTGTAGAGTCTTCTAAGTAACCTCTAAATTTGGTTACTGACCAAACGACAGCAAGCGCTTCTCTTTCTGTCGTGGAATAGTTCTTTTCCGCTGCGGTCAACAATCTGCTAATATATTCGATAGGACGCTCATCTTCCAATGTCTCCCCCTGGAGTAAACACGCTCCAAGTGCGTAGGCACTGGCATCTGCCCTTAAAATGAAAGGCTTTGATTGATCAGCCTGTCGCAAGATTGGACTGGTGGTTAACCTAGCTTTTAATTGATTGAATGCCTCTATTTGACGAGGACCCCACGACCACTTTGCTTTCTTTTTAGTGAGCATGGACAATGGTTGGGCTATATCAGCAAATCCAGGTATGAATCTTCGGTACCAAGAACAGGTTTGTAGAAATGAAATTAGGTTCTGCACATTCTTAGGTTCTGATATATTATTTATGGCATTAACTTTGTCATAATTTGGTGAAAATCCTAGAGGTGAAATGATGTGACCTAAATACAGGACAGAATCACATGAAAAAGAGCATTTATTTCGATTTAGGTGAAGTTTGAAATGGCGAAGACGATTAAATAATGTTTTTAGGTCCATTAAGTGATTACTAAAAGACGATCAGATCATCCAAATATGCCAGGATATTAACGTCTTGAAGGCCAGACCGGAAGCGGTCAATGAGACGTTGGAAAGTCGCTGGCGCATTGCATAGACCGAATGACATTCTAGTGTACCTAAAGGTACCATATGGGCAAACGAAGGCAGTTTTATCTCTATCAGAAAATTTTACAGGAATTTGATAATAACCAGCTTTTAAATCCAGAGTAGTTATATACTCGAGTTGCTTCGTACTGTGAATTATATCATCAATCCGGGGCAGAGGATATTTATCCTTGCGGGTAATTGAATTAAGTTTACGATAGTCTACGGTAAGCCTTACCCCACCATCCTTTTTGGGAACCAATACCACTGGCGCTGCATACAGAGAGTCGCACTCTTCGATAATATTCATGGACAGCAATTTATCGATTTCCTTCCGAAGTAATTATTTCTTATATTCCGAGAGCCTATATGGAGGGACTGAAATAGGTGTATCATCCAATAATTGTATGGAATGTTCAGCATATGGTGTAGACTCTAGAATTTCCTCAAATATGTCTCTATTTTCCTGCAACACATTGTTAAGGTCAGTTCTTTGAGAAGGAGTTAAATTAGTCGCTTCGGAATCTCTTAGATTGACTTTTGAGAGATTTATAGCATTCAACGTACAATACTGGTTGAGAGGTTCCTCTACAAATGGATACAATATCTCTGGAGCATCCCCATAACACCAACAACCACGTGGGATATCTAATACAATGTTGCCAAAAAGTCAGAGCCGAGTAGAAGTATGCTCAGGAATTGAAATTAGATTTAAATTATGTTGTCTGTCTTGAAGTGTAACAGAGACTTCAAAAAACAGAGCCGTTACTAAGCTTACTTTTCCATCAGCTAGAATCATTTTCATGGGTCTAGTAGTATAAGGAATCTTGTCATTAAGTAAAATTTCTCGTAGCTTTGCTCCTGCTATACTGGATTGAGCGCCTGAATCAAGATATGTCACGCCTGTATGACCTTCAACTGTAATATATGCTAAAGGACGCAAGTTACCTGAAGCTTGAGGAAACGAGCTGCACAGAAATTCAGCTGGTCGAGTTGACGTTGATGGTTTTGAACATTTTGGACAGTTGCTTCGTATATACCCTGGTGTCTGGCAACCATAGCAAATTAAAACTTTGGATGAACTATTATCAGAAATGGTTTGATTATTAGGAGTGTCAGTAGATGCTTTCCTCTCACGGGTTAATAGCTTACGAGACTCGATTTTACCTCTAATCAATGAATTTAGCAATCCATACAGCATATCTATCTGTATGTGTTCAGAGACAACTGAATCACCTTGTAATCTTGAAAATAAGGCACGTTTTTTACTAACAAATATATCTGTTTTCTCGTTACCTTGAGCAGTGGAAAATATATCTCTAAATATTTGGTATGCGGGCTTAGCAAATCCATAAGCATGTAAAAGAGCCTTAGTTGCTTCATCAAAAGAAGTAATGGATCCTTTAATCCCTTGCCACCATGTAGCTGCTGCATCACATAGTAACATACTGAGACCTTTGATAGAATTTTCATCTGAAATCTTCAAACATTCTTTGTAGGCTGTGATTGCATCTATAAATGCATCCACATCCGCTCCTGAAGATCCGTCAAATCTAGCTTTGCATGCAGAGAAATTAGCACTACTTACTGTTTGATTATCATCTTTTATGTTGATACAAATGCTTTCGATGAGAGTTTTAAATATGTCGGGTGACATTACTATCTGCTGAATCGAATCTGTCATGTTTCTGTCTTGCTCCTTACGGCTTGATTTCATTACATAACATAAAACAACAGGGAGTTCAATAGTCACTACCGAAAATTCCTACAAAATTATTTCCTGAAGTGATGAAATGCGGAGTGTTAATGAAACAACAAACGTTCTAAATAGTACTGACGAGCCGATCAGTGTCGGTTTAGAATTATAAAACAATTAGCACACGTTACATACACGAACAATTCTTCTGGCCACACGTTGGGACGCCAAACTTGATGCGAAGATGTTATGCAACGGGTTATTTTTGCCGACCAGAGGAGAGGTCGAGTGATCAGTGTTTAACTGCGGGTTGTCTCACACACACATATTTTGAAAGGAACACTTTAACTAACGAAATAATATATTAACATTAAATAATTACGCAGGAATAAAGAATAATATGAAGTAACAAAATGACAAACTTTTTATATATCTGTCAAAAATGACAATCTCTGCTGCTGTTCTATTTCTGCCGTCGCAGACTTCGTCGACCAATCGTTACAATGCAGCTATAACACCACTCTTCAATTGTTTAGAGAAACATGGATTGGATATTTCTCCAAACAAATCACAGTGTGTAATCTTTACTCGATATAACATTTTAAATACCCCCACAATAACATTGGGAAATATTGGTATTACACTTGACAGAAAGTTGACATTTAAGACACACATAGAGGAAATTCTAGTAAAAGCAAGTAAAGGACTAAGCTTTCTCAAATCTATAATGAAAACATGGTGGGGTGCAAACCCTCACACTGCTGTAACTTTCTACAAGCCATACATAAGGTCAATTATAGACTATGGGTGCACATTATATGGCTGCGCAAGCAAGAAGGAGCTACGGAAGCTGGATGACTTACAAAATAAAGATTTGAGGTTGTGCATTGGAGCGATGAAATCAACCCCCATCGAACCACTTCGAGCAGAAACGTTAGAACCACCCCTAGAACTACGGAGACAAATGTTAGCAGAGAAAAACATCTTAAAATGTATAACTAAAAATTCCCCATTAATGACTATGGTAACAGCTTTAAACATTCATGACCTGACATCTAAATATTGGAAACATAAAAGCTCACCCCTTCTATGTGAAGCTTATAGAAACACAAGTGATTTCAATCCTACCAGCATTTCTGTAGATTTCATGAAACTTCTACTAGATGTGACAATAATAATCCCGGAATATTCAGAATTTACAGCTCTAAACAATGCAGCAGTCAAACAAATCACAAGTACATATCAAAACTACACGCCGATATACACTGATGCTTCAAAAAATAATCAAGGGACCGTTGCCGCAATCGTAATACCCCAACAGATACAACACTGTTACCAACTAGAAAAACACACATCCATTATCAGTGCAGAATCTATAGCTATATTAAAAGTAATAGAATATACAGGGTATCATCTAAGCCTGATGCCCCTATTTTGGTAAAATTTGACAATAGTGAAAATAAATCGAATATGATAAAAAAACTTAAAGAAAAGAAATACATCAAATTGGAGGATCTGGATTACACTAATGGTAATGGAAAGTTTGATAAAATTTACATAAACCATGACCTAACTGCGTATAGAAGAATTTTGCTTGCTAAGGCTAAAGAAGTTAAAAAGCGTTTAGGTTACAGATTTCTATGGATTATTGATGGTGACATTTTTGTGAGGAAAATGGATGGTGCAAACAAGTTTAGAATTAGATGTGAACAAGACTTGTTTAAAATGTAATAGAAAATTTTGGGCTCTACCATGAAAACATTGGTATTATAAATATATTTAAATTTAAAACCACTTATTTATATTTTTTAGAGTATAATAATATTAGTTTTATTTTCACTCGTTTTTTTTTAGAATAATATATAATTTAGAATGAAACTTTATTGATTATATTGAAGATCTAGATTTTAAAACTTATGAGTGTGATACACCTGAGGATGTTTGTAACTCGACCTTTCTTGGTGGTACTGGTCTGAAAATATTGCACTGCAATGTGAGGAGTCTGGGTAAAAATTTTGATCTTTTGAAATTTTTAATTAATTCCTTTAAGGAGGAATTCCATTAGATAGTATGTTCAGAAAGCTGGAATGAGATTAATCAAAAAATTTTAAAACTTTTTAACATAAAAAGGCTACCATATGTATTTTAGTAGTAACAATTCGCCAAATAAATGTGACGGAGTGGTGTGCTATATAAGGTCAGAGCTTTGCGAGTCCATAAGTTATACTTCTTGCGGTTTATTAAATACTATGAATCTTTAATTTAAATTTAATATTGTTAATTTTTCGGTGTCCTGTCAATATAGGTCACACAATATAAATGCTGATGTTTTTATTGAAAATTTAAATGAGTGTCTCCAAAATATGAATCAAAGTGATGTAGAAGTATTATTAGGTGATACAAATATTAATATATTAAATTGTGCCAACAATAGAAGAATTAAAAATGAGTATCTAAATACTTTATACACTAACGGTTTTAGATCTTATATAAATTGCATCACTAGGAGAGGTCATTTTAATAATACAGGCACTTGCATTGATCATTGCTTTATATACAATAGAAGTAACTTAAAAATAGAAGCCGCTATTTTGGATCATTTACCTTTTTTTTTTTGTAAATTACACTTTAAGAAAAGTTTGACTAATGATAATATAGACGAGAGTAGCTACATCAAAAAATTAGATGAGAGTCAATTTATAAACGAACTGGAGAATATTAATTGGAATCCTCTTTATACTCTTTTGGACGTTAACAATATGGTTAAATACTTCACAAAAAGTTGAAAATGCTATTGTTAAATCTACAAACACTATTATACCTAAATATAATATTATTAGAAAACCATGGGTAACGCGAGCACTTGTTAATTCTATTTATGTAAAAAATATATGTATTAACAAACTCTTACAAATCTTTATTTGTTAAAAGACTATAAACTATACAAAAATAATCTAATTAAAATTAGCAAACAAAATTACTTTAGAGATAAAATTTTGTCGGGAAAAAATGACAGTAAGACGCTCTGGAAAGTGGCCATGGAATCCTCTAATATTTATAAAAATAAAAAATTGGACATAAATAAAATAATAAATAATAACAAAACTATTACTGATACTAAAGAAATTGCAAACGAAATGAATAACTTTTTTGTAAATATCGGTGATGAACTGTCAAATAATATTTCAAATAAAAATTTAAAATTAAGCGATTTCAACATAAATTCGACTTGCGATCAATCCTTTTCTCTTTATAAAACTAATACTGAGGAACTCTCTCAAATAATCTCTTCTCTTAAGAACTCTCCTTCAACTGGTCCAAGTAAAATATCAAACATTATACTGAAAACATTTTCAAGTCATTTTTTAGACCCTCTAACTTTTATTTTCAATAATATTTTTCTGAAAAGTGTCTACCTGAATGCTTTCAAAAAAGCCTATGTTGTTCCTATTCATAAAGGAGGTACAAATACTGATATAAATAATTATCGTCCTATATCCTCAACTACTAGCCTTTCTAAAGTATGTGAAAAAATTATTAAAAGACGTCTTACTCGATATTTTATTGATCGTAATTTGTTAAGCCCAAATCAGTTCGGTTTTATTGAGGGCAAGTCTACTAGTGATGCAATCATGAAGGTAGTGGGTCAGTTGTATAAAGCAGTTGATGGTAGCACTCCAACTATTGCTGCCTTATTAGATTTAACCAAAGCGTTCGATTTGGTGCCACATTTGCGTTTATTAGAGAAGCTAGACAATCAATTTGGTATTAGGGGCAATGCTTTAAAACTATTAAAAAGTTATTTAACAAATAGGGAACAAGCAATAAAAATCAAAGATATTATTAGCGAAGAAATGACTGTTAAAAGAGGAGTGCCCCAAGGTACAGTCCTGGGGCCGCTTCTTTTTTTGTGCTACATCAATGACTTTCTTAGCCTGAAAAATATTGGCAAGATTACGGCTTACGCCGATGATACGGTTTTAGTTTTTGACGATAATAATTGGGATACACTTAGGAATAAAGTATCATTTGGACTTTACTTAGCTAAGAAATGGATGAAAATTAATGGTCTACTTCTTAATGAAGCAAAAACAGTAATAATCCCTTTTGCCAAACGTAAAAAAAGTTTACCTTCATATAACAAAATTATTACACATTTCAGTTGTGACTGCTATGCATCTTCTATGAATACTTCTACATGCATGTTTAACTCTAATACTTTACTTTTACAAAATAAGGCCAAATATCTTGGGATAATAATAGATTCCTTTTTAAGTTGGTCTTACCAAATTGATAACATGTGCAAAAAATTAAGATATTTAATATATGTTTTTAAAAAATTAGCAAATATTACAGATATACATTCCTTAAAAATGATCTATTATGGACTTGTAAATTCTATTCTAGGGTATGGTTGTCTCGGTTGGGGTGGAGTTTTTGATACTACTCTAAAGCCGCTGGATATTCTTCATAGAAAATTAATTAAAATCATGTATAAAAAACCATTCGATTCTCCTAGAAAAGATTTGTTTCAAATTAGTTCGTTCTTAAATATTAGACAGATATATGTAAAGACACTTTTAATGAATTGGTATATGAAAAAATTTTACACTAATGCATTACCTCATAATTATTTCACAAGAAATTTTAGTAACGATAATGCCTATTCTTTTAGCACAAAGTCTAGATTGGGGGGAGATACTTTTTACATTACATTCATATATTTATAAATTTTATCGATAATAATATTAGAAATTTAGAACGTGTTAATGTTTTTAAGAAACATTCTGTTGAATGGATTAAACTTAACTATGACCAAATTAATAACATCTTTTCTCATTAATCAGGAAAAAACTTATTCTCACCTTGCATTGCTTTTTTGGACCGGTGCCGTTAGGGGGAATCATAGATTCATAAATTTATGAAAATTTCTAAAATATTAGGAAAGTTTAATAAATGTTTTGGTTTTGTTTTATAATATTACATTAGCGTTATATATTACATATGTAAGTCATTAATTTTGTTATCTTTTGAGCCACACACAAGAATTTTCTTCCGTGGCAATAGAAAATGTATTTTTTGGATGTGTATTTTGGTACTTAATAAAAAAAATTCAATTTTCAATTTCAATATAATTCAAAACAATATTGAAAAATCTTCAATTTTTACTGATCACTTGCTGTCCTAAATAGAATAAAATCGCACTTAGAAATAAATTCATAGTATAATAATCCATATATAACAAAAATTAAAATAAATCTGGCAGAACTCATTGAAAATCAACGAATAATTTTTGTTTGGGTCAAAGCCCACACCGTAATTGTATATAATGAAAAAGTGGACGAGCTGGTAAAACAGCATAATAACAGGCGAAGAAACGACCTGCTGGCTAACATTGGACGTAGGCATTAATCTAACCAGAACTAAAATGTACATAAACTGGAATAAACGATACAGGGAATATTGTAACACTAAACCTACTCTCTACACACAGCTAGTACCAAAAATCGAAAAGCGATGCTGGTTCGAAGATTATCAGCGCCCAAGGAAATACATAACCACCATCAGCCGTATGAAGTTTGAACATGCCAGCTATCCTGCACATTTACGTGAAATCAATATCTTGGATAGTAACCTATGTACTACTTGCAAGGCTTATACAGAGCAAAGTAGAATGCTAGCGGCCACCTAAAATCATGGTGTTCTGGGAATGACCTCTGATATAATGCCCCCAACAGTAAACTATAATCTGCCTTATACCGTCCTATTTCCAAATAGAGATGAATGGGTCCTACGCAAGGATGAACTCTCAAGAGCAGGCATCAGTTAGAACACTGATGGATCAAAGACACCCTCAGGCTCTGGTGCGGGTGTATACGGGCGAAAACCTAGGACAGAAATCTCAACATCTCTGGGATCCTATGCAACCGTATTTCAGGCGGAAATTTATGCCATTGATTCATGTGTGGAGAGTTTGGGGCAATCCAACCACACACACAGATCAATAAAAAATTTCACGGACAGCCAAGCGGCCTTGAAAGCACTTAGCTCGTACCGTGTAACGTCGAAATTAGTTCTAGACTGCCAAAAAAGACTCGCCTCAATAGGAGAACGCAACAGGGTATCGTTGGTTTGGATCCCTGGCCACTCTGGCATGGATGGTAATGAGAAGGCTGACTCTCTTGCAGAGAGGGTGCCGCTCATGATTTTATCAGACCAGAACCTACAATTGGCATCGCAACAAGTGTTGTCAAACAAACACTAAATACCTGGACTACAAGAAGAGTTTTAGACTTCTGGCATAATATACCAGGATTGGTTCATTCAAAGGCCTTCATACATCCTTCGAATAATGTATCCAAACAAATGTTAGGCTATAATAGACACGTTCTACGGTGCCTAACAGGCCACTGTCGTTTGAATCATCATATGCTGAAACTTGGACTGTCGGACGATTCGATTTGCCGTCTTTGTTTGGAAGATGATGAAACAGCGGAAATATAATTTGTGCCTGCCCCGTCGCGGCTCGAGTCAGGTATCTAATGTTTGGCAGGGCCAGTCTCTTGCCCTCGGACCTGAAATATCATTCACTGAACAAATTAATCGACTTCGTTAAGAAGCTGAATCTGTTTGGTAAAATTTGAATAGGTATGAGCCACAATAGACTCTCGCGAGTCGCAGTGGAGGGCCTCATTGACCCACTTATTACAAACCTAACCTAACTACTTGCAATGTCACGTCCGACTTAGACCACATATTCTTCAATTGCAATAGATACAAAAATCAAACTGAAAAATTGATACAAAAAATTCTAAATTTAAAAGTTGAAACTCCTTACAATATTTTGTATCTATTATCTACAAATAAAAAAAATATACACGACTGCCTTATTAGTTTTGTTACTGAGACAAATATTAAATTGTAGTCATTAGATAATCTTGCATTCCTAAATGTCTACCCTACTGTATTATTTACCTTACTTACTGTGGTCTACCTTGTATTTGTTGTTTTAAAAAATGCCCTGACAGACCCCTTAGCGAGAAGAGAGTGACCTTTGTAACTTAATCCTTTGTGTTAGGGAAAAAATATTTTTTTCTCCAAATGACATTAAAAGCGGCCTTTTAATGACACTTGGCAGGCTTAGAAGTTGTACTTTTAATGCCTAGGCAGAAAAAGTTCGTTGCTAGGCAACCTTCCAAGTAATAATTTAAATCAAACTGGTTATTAAAATTGACAATGACATTAAGAAAACTCAAAATGATGCTGATGATAATAAACTGGTTTTATTGCATTAAAACTACAAACTACAACACGAAATTTTTATTTATTAGATATATTTATGGTGAATTGTGAACAATTATTTAATACAATTGAACTCTGTCCACTTCCCTCCTTTCCAGTAAAATTAACAACTTTAGTATCCACACTTGATACTCCGGAAACGCCAGAAAATATTTTATTGCCGATGTTCGACTTATTGGCTAGCGAGTCCTCAATATAGCCCTCCTCAGGTGGTGTTAATTACATCAATTCATCCTCACTTTGCAGTAAATCCATTTCTAACATGACAACTTTTCAAAATTGACAATGACAAAGTAAACAGTAAACAAACATATTCAACAAACGTCATCAGCGGTAAACATAGTAACGCAGGGCCCAGTTACCTTTGATAAAATAATTTAGTTATTTGGATATTGATAATGAAATGCAATTTAAATATGAAAAAGTCGATTTTGCGTGGAATTGGAACAAATTTGAAGAAAAAATTATATTTCACACGGCAGAAAAGCAGATTTAATGCCTCGCTACACTCGGCTATGAAACACCAGCCGCGGCATTAAATCTTGTGCTTTTATGCCTAGTAAAACAAATAACTATTTTTGGGATATTCTTGTTAGATAGGTATAATAGTATGGGGGATTTAATGATAATAATAATTGTATTAAAAAAACGTCGAGCTTATAACAATTTCACCTACCTTGGGGTATCGGAGATGGTGGAGGTTGATCTGCACACTCGCTTAATGCACTTAAAAATTTACAATTCCGGTTTCCGAACACATGAATCAGAAAATACATCACGACGAGTCTTAGAGTAATACTTATACGTCGAAAGTTGTTGTCTATTTTTGGTAGGTAAAATTAGGACATAGGCGGAGGGAACAATTTATTTTTGAGGAAAGGAATAATTGAGGTATTGTCAAGAGCTCGACAAAATGAATTAAAAATAAAATATATTCTAAAAACCACATTATGAGTTAATTTGGAAATTGAGTAGAAAGTAAAAAATGGATAGTAAATATCTCTTACCGTTTAAAACTGGTGGTTTCGGCGCAACATTTGGCTTTCCATGATTGATCACAGGTTTGTTAGGATGAACATTGTTACTGTTGTCTGAAGAATCTAGATAACTTAAGTTTGCATTACTTTTCGCTTTTCTATGTAAAGTACTCTGATTAATTTGAAGATTTGAGTTTGAATTTAATGATAACTGACTCATATGGAAGCCATTAGTAATATTTTCTCGTTGTAGCTGTCGACTACCGGAGTCTACTGGTACCTGAAAAGATTTTTAAAATAAGTTAAAAAAACGGTTATATACACAGTGACATAGAAACCTGAACACCCAGTAAATATTATTCTATTTCAAAAATATTTCACGTACATGTTTATCATACATCTTAATACAAGATTCTATCAGTCGAACATTCCTGTTTTATATTTCATTTTTTTTGCTGTAAGTACTGGACGAACCGACCCATTCCAATATCAGAATACATAATTTATTCGAGTACAGTTGTTACGAATAGCTCAAAAAAATATACAAATTGCAAGAACAAATGAACTGTAATTAATTATTGCCTTAAACTTTGCCCACAAACCTGTGATAAGGTTCGATTCTTCTTGCTAACCAGTACTGGGAACACATGCGGTCTAAGCGAATTCGGAGTTGTAGCGGAACTAACTAATAACTGACTCCGGCGATATACAGTGTCGCGCAAAAGCAGCATTCACAAGCATAGGCAATAACAAGAAGAATTAAAAATGAAACAAAATAAATTATTGCTAGATTCGTAACAACTGTGGTTTCAAATGTTGCCTTACACGACAAGTGATCAGAACAACAGACATGTTATTAGCTCTAAGAGATCGTTTCTCATCTACAAGGGCAATAGTAACTCAGTGGTTTGCATAACATGGAACGGTCCTTGGAATGCAAAGTGTTTATAGACGGATAAGAAAGTTTGGACTTTTTTCATACCGACATCAGTTGGTGTTACCTTTAACTCGTGCACATCGAAGAAATCGACTTAAGTGGTGCCAAGAACGACTAGCGTGGAATCAGGAATGAAACAATATCGTCTTCAGTGATGAATCTGTATCATCTTTTTCTCCTTCTATATATTTTCTTAAAATAATTTATTAATTTAAAAAGAAATAGCAGAATTCAAAGAAAAAAATATTTATATACTCGATTACACAAGTCTCATTTGCTCCGGTTGACAACCTTAGGCCTTCGACATCGCTCAGACGGAGACAGGGGTGGTTCTCTCTGCTTGACCTTGCAGATAAAATTTTGACAATCTCTTGAAGATGGGCGCCAACTGAGTCTTCCACCTAGGACGACCACGATGAGTTACCCCCCCAAACCCCAGTAGAATAAGGGGCAAACATAAATAAAGCAAACATCAACTTATGCCCCGTTATAATGACACAAACAAAAACATCCAAAGTGACAATTTTAATTAAAACCCTGGAAAGTATTTAACACACACAACCCCGAAATAACGTATGCCACAATAAGCGACACTACAGGACTGGGCGTTAGTACCAATGCGAAGGGGAATAAAGTCAAATTAAAAAAAATTATGCCAAATATTAATTTTCACCATTACATTAGTTCAAAAAAGGGCATATGAAAAAGAAATAAATTTTGTCAAAACCAAAAATGTAAAAGGAATTTAATTTAGCCCTACATGTAACCACCCTAGTCTCTGGGAGTTACAACACTCTACTAGTTGTGATAAAACTAAAAAAAAGGAAAACTACGTTAAAAAAAATAACTCGGGAAGGCCGGGTTACCACCAATGACCTCAGAGGCTCAATTTTTGACTTCATACGTTACATAACGAACGCTACTATAGCTAATGATAATGAGTTTTTGACCGCCATTCGTAACGTATACGCTCGGAAGCGAATGCGCGACATGGCAACACATCAAAACGTGCGTTGGACATACTGGTTTAGTTAATCTATCCTTAAAAAGCAGAAGAATTTACCTCAGAATTAATCTGACATTAATAATAATCAAATTAATTGTATTATTCAACTTTTGTTTGCCGTTTAATTTAATTATAGTTTAGTAAATATCTCCAAAGAAGGTCGTGACATCAGAGGCAGAAGAATTTCAGAGAAGCAAAAAAAAATTTAATTTAGTAAATGGCAAATTTACATATATGTTTACATACATCGACGCTGTTGGAAACTGTGGGCTATGCTAGCGCATCGTGGACGTAATAGGAACCGTTGAAAAATAATGAAGTTCACAAACTCAAGAACGACATGTCATGATATTTTTAGACTCTGTGTTCATGTTCCGTCATAGTTATATTTGATATTGTTAATTAGTAGTATTTTTGAGTAGTTTGCCTTTTTAATATTTTGAATCGTTGGTTGATCGTATCATTTCATTTTCCTTGCCCACTGTGTTAGAAATTTAACAGACGCAAAAAATAAATGGGTAGCTATTACTGAAATATTAAACAGTGTGCAATATTTTTAATATTTACGTATCAGAGAATAATGCTATGTAGGTACAATTACGACAGATGACGGCAATGCGCTCGCTACGTAGCGAAGGTCAATAGCGTACATTCGCAAACTCACGTGTAACCAAAAATCGTATATTTTATGTCTTCGAACGATATCATGCGCTTCACTACAAAGCGAGTGGTCAAAAATTGAGACCCAGGTAATTTCCGACTGACGACCAGGCCAGTAGGACTCGTTATCAAGGGGGGTTTTTATTTTGATCTATGGTTTTATCCTCGATTGAGGACCACCCACCGGAACCAGTAATCAGGATGGCTGGGACATTTGGAAGCGGCGACTTCAATTGCTGTTCTGAGGGAGGAGGATCCCTAGTAACCGTCATTTTCTTCATTAATTTTATAAGTTGATACATTTTCAATTCACCAATATCTGCTAAAATTTCACGAGATTTTTTATATATGGTATTTTATATGCCTATTTCTTGCAATAGGTAATTAACTTTTTTTGAATAATATGTTGTAGCTCCCTTTTTAAGCATTGCGGTAATTAAGTATTTCTGTACAAATTTGGTAATAACCTTTTAAAATATTGAATTGTATATTTCTCCTTAAATATTGCGGTAATTAAGTATTTCTGTACAAATTTGGTAATAACCTTTTAAAATATTGAATTGTATATTTCTCCTTAAATATTGCGGTAATTAAGTATTTCTGTACAAATTTGGTAATAACCTTTTAAAATATTGAATTGTATATTTCTCCTTAAATATTGCGGTAATTAAGCATTCTTTTTATGTACAAAATCTTGTAATAACTTTTTAAATACTGAATTGTAGACTTGAACGCTAGGTATACAACGGTACGTACCTGGGTGCTGCGTTAATTCAAATAATTTTTCTGTCTTTGACGTTTCGTTTTCTTTTATGTAACTAATTTTGCACCATACATAATTACAATTTATTTTTGCGCATTGTTAAGCTCGCCGGCTTATTTAATTTTTTTTGCATAGGCATTTATATATTTATAGTCGTATACAAAGCGGAAGTGTGAACCCATGTAACTGAGACATTTGTAGTTTTGGTATTAGATTTTTCACTGTAGTTGATAAATTGTACATGAAAAATTTATTCGTTTCCTGTAATAGTTTCGTTTGCAGCTAGTGAATTAGTTTGCGAATTAAGCTTTTTTATGCATATTTCGGCCTTCAGCTTAACTGCATACTGAATCTACAGTCTTCAGCTGAGTTCAGGTATTAATAGTGTTCATTTTTTTTTGTAGACTTCGTAATAAATACTTTTGAAAAGAGACATTCGGTCCAAAAGATTAATAAACTTCAATCAGGGGATATTTGCTGACTTTTATTTTTAATGATAACTACTCTAATCAGTTTAACCTTTCGAAGTGTGTAAGTAGTGCTGTTAACCCACTGGGAGTTGTGGGCTAACTTAAGAAGTCTTGGGTCCTTGCCAAAACTTCTCTGGCACCCTTTTTAGTAACTGTCAAATTTTGAAGAATCCTTCGAAGCTAGTCGACTGGCGAGTACGGGTTGTACTACGGGAGACAACCCGCACATCTATAGCGAGAACTGAGGGTTAACGTTTCCTCGTTATAAATTGGCATTAACTTCCCCAAAATCTCAAAATATGTGCTTGGCGTGGGTGTAATAAATCCTTTTACAAGGTGTGATGTGGGCCTCACACCAACAAAAGAATATTTTCCAAACTTCACTACTCTACAGAAAATAACCACAGCCCACAACTCCATTATCGTTAACAAACGAGAATCAAGAAAATCCGATAGGGGATAGCTACAATTTCCATTAGAAAACTAAAGATTCTCCTCGAGCACCCATAAGCTCTATTGCCTTCCTTTCCACGGCAACCCAAAAAGTCCGCTCCACAGAACAGATGACTATCTCTGTCCCAATACCAATGAACCGAACAGTCACCACTAACTTGGAACGCACTCTGGACTACACCAATGTCAACACAGGGAGTACAGGATCTTTTACGACGCCAACAGGTAGATCAAAAGTTTACACAAAATATCAATAACCCTACCTATAAATATACGGCCAGTCAGCGAAAACCGATGTTAGCAACTCGTAACGAACTACGGTTACGACATACGGCTAACCTCTGACCACAGATATCAACGTTACACAGAAAACCTAGCACAAACACAACATAAAACGCCCGCAACTTACAGCACGACAGAAATTGGCATGATTCACACTCGACTAACATTTGTGTTTCCATGTATGACAAATCGGCTATCAAAACAAACACTTGTTGAGTACCATAATAAATAATGAGAAAACTAAGCAAGGAGAGGCAGATATTTTACCAAGGAATTAAGAGAACATGAAATATATATTTAGTGCAGTTATACCACCTATACCTAGTTGGAGAGACCACTGTACTTCCAAGTGAAATATATATAAAGTACTGTTATACTACCTATACCTATCTAAAAGAGCCACTGCACTTCACATTTTAGAAGAGATAAAGAAAAACGGAGAAAAAGGTAATAATATTTTCAAAGATATTTACCAACAGAAGGGATCTCTGTATAATATTGTAGTTTCTTTATGTATTTTAGGTGGGAAGAAAATGCACAAGAGGTAAGCCTAGCTGGTAGACCAAACGAGAGACAGCAGGACTAATATTCTATCATGATAACCATAAGGGAACCAAAAGACAGCAAAAGATACATTTCGAACAGGTAATCTAAGGAATTCAAGGAAAATATAACCTAGAGCTAGATTTTGCTCGTTACAAATCCCGTTTCTGCCTAGACATGTATAAATTTTTTTTGTTAAGTGGTATGTAG
Source organism: Galeruca laticollis (assembly GCA_963921935.1). Lineage (NCBI taxonomy): Eukaryota > Metazoa > Arthropoda > Insecta > Coleoptera > Chrysomelidae > Galeruca > Galeruca laticollis. The sequence goes on along the minus strand of OY998179.1, from coordinate 49,370,654 downwards.
ATGACACTGTTGGTGTTATGATATGGGGTGCCATTGTTTATGGCTCAAGGTCACCTTTAGTCTTCATCAGGGGATCCTTACCTCAGGACACTTCAAAATCCAACTTTTCAGCTCTGCCACATATAGCCAGACAAACATTGGACTACTTCCACTTGGCTCAAATTAAATAAATAAATAAATGTTCATTTTACACATTATCATTAGAAACAAAATAATATAAAAGTACCACATTACAAAAAATTGGATAATATGCAGAAAAAGAACGCCCAGGCAGTGGGCGTCCTTAGAAAAAGTATGCATGGTAGCTACCGGTCCCAAATAGCCTGATTTAGATTTCAATAAACCCAAAAAAGGGACAGAAGGCGAGGCGCTGTCGCGCACACAACAAAAAGATACAAAATACATAAAAAAAACAAAGAAAAAGTACTACAGCTCCAAATGTATTGGCAAAACCCAAAAACTACAACTATCAAAAATGCCATGTCTTTAAAAAATTATTACAAGCAGGTATTTATGCAACCATTGACTCAGAGAATTGCTTCTTTATAAGTTGTTTATAGGTACTTTTAAAATTAGATATTTTAAGAGATTTGAGTGAATCAGGAATTTTATTGTATAAGTTATAAATTTGGAACGAAAAAGATCTCTCAAATATAGTAGTGCGATGTGCAAGGGGGGAAATCAATCCACGAGTTCTAATATTAACATTGTGTACATCACTTCTAAACGTAATTTTATTGTAGAGATAAGCAGGAATTTTAAAGAGAATAACTTTTTCTCCAACCATCAAAAAATGTTGACATTTTTGTACTATTTTCAGGTGCAAAAGCCATCAATTCCCTTACCGTACAAAAATTTGCTCGTTGCTTAGCAACACTTTTAATCCTAGGATTAAAAACGCTACTTTTAATCCTAGGACTAAAAGTAATTGCATTTGAGCTCTCTAATTGAAATTTGAAGAAAAAAACATTGTCTCTTACAAACTTAGTAAAACAAACTAATTGGGCAACTATATATAGGTATTTATTTGTTATTTATAGTGATATTGAATGTACAATTGGAACAATTATTGCCAAAATTCAAAGTACCACTGAAATTATCACTAACAATTTTCGAACAATTCAAAAGATTTTCATTAATGTTAGAACAACTCAAAATATTCTCCGTAACTGTTGATGAAACATTCGAGGAAATATCTGAACAGGTACTTGTACCTTCTTTGTCAGGTTGCAATATTTTTCTGGCAGTATTCTCTTTGTTGATACGCGATTCTTCAATATATTCTTCTGCTACCGTACTCGATTTCCAACCTCCATGTCTTTTAAGACAAGTGAGGTCACCGCCACCATCAATAAGAAGTATAGCAGATGTTCTTCTTAGCGAATGTCCAGTATACTCCTTCCAATTTTCTAACTTCAAAGATTTTGCAATTTCTTGCGGCACGGCACTAATTTTGTGAATACCAACAACCATTCTTTGACACTTCCCATTAACATACTTCAAAAATAAACGACGTTCCTGTATATTTGATGGCCATAGTGCAACAATTATCGCCTATAATGGTACACAAACGAGGTTTCTTGTTTTTTGTCTGCAAAATTTTTACGACCAGGACCGAGTCCATATCTTCAATGCCATCAATTTTCAAATGAACTAGTTCGTCACAACGCATAGCACCTCAAATTCCTAATACTAGAACAACCTTTATCATCAAATGTACATTATCAGATGTCATATCCAGGAACCGATCCACTTCCTCTTTTGTAAAAACCCTAGACTTTTTAAGTATATATCCATCACTTTGCCTTTTTAACAATGCTCGTAATTTTGAATATTTACTAATATCCACACCATTTTTGATATCCAGTGTGGATCGCAACATTGAATACTGTGACCAAAGAGTGGATGGCTTGACGGTCTCTCACATTTTTTTCTTTACACCAATCCATGAATCGCTGATATGCAATTTCATAAACTTGGCGAGATTTGGGTGGCAAAAGATTTAGATATACTGCTTCGGCACTCTCCAAAATATCCGCAGGTATATTTTCATCTTGTTCGGGATTCATTTTGAAAGCAGCGTAAAAACTACTACAAAAATTATATGATTAGTACGTCTACTTGACAATCAATATTTACCAACAATACCAGATATCCATGACTACCGACTTGCTATCGCTGTTATAATTAATAGGTGTTCAAATTTATTACCAAATTATTAACGATTTTTGAATAAAGCTAAATTTATTTTAATTTTGACTAGTGTTGATTTTGAACCATTTTGCCGACGTTAATTTATGAGATATATAATCAAATTTCCTGATACCATATATGAACTGTAAACAGGCGTTTTGAACCTTTTGAATTCTCAAATCGTCTATTTTTTCCATCACATCACAGTAATTAAAGTGACTTAAGACCAACGAATCAGAAAGTAAAATTTTAGTTTTTTGAGGTAAAATATGCCTATGTGGAAATAACATTTTGAGATTCATATAAGCTCTCTTCAGACATTTGTTCAGATGGTTTTTAAACGCTAAGCCTGTGATTTCTGGCACTAGCAGAACAGATAATATCATTACCCGCTAAAGAGACTGCAATTCTATTCTCCATCTCATGACGGTATACGCAAAAGAAAAGTACTACCGATTTAGAGGGATTTATGGATGTCATGCCGTCTAGATTCGGCCGCCAATAGGTCTAAGTCAGAGTTTATCTCATATTGAGCCTGTTCATAATCAAAATGGTCAAAAGAATACATTAATTGAGTGTTGTCAGCTTATAAGTAACGTTCACAATGCTTCAAACAATCAGTGATATTTGCTGAATACAGTGAAAAAAGAACTGGTCCTAAAATAGAGCCTTGTGGACCTCCACGAGATATAAAATTCGTTGATGATTTGCCGGAGTGTGTTTCTACACATTGCTTTCTACTTTCAAGGTAATTTCTACGAATATTGATGGCACCAATGGAAAAGCCACAAAAGTGAAGAATAGCCAATAAGACTTCATGATTTATGGTATCGAAGGCCTTTGAATAGTCAAGCAGTATGAGTGCTGAAGTTTTGCCATTATCAATATTCTTCAGAAAGGTATCTGTGATGTCCAAAAGGGCAATTGTACAACTGTGCCCTTTTCTAAAGCCGGATTGGATATCTGGTAATAAAGAGTAATTATTAACGTCATCTGAAATTTCATAGTTTTCTCTACAACTTTAGATAAAACTGGTAATATCGAAATAGGTCTCAAGTCATTCATGTTGGATACATTTTGTTTTTTGGGTAAAGGGAAAACTTTTGAGAGTTTCCAACAGTCTGGGAAAATTGATAGACAAACAAGTATTTACAATATGTGATACAATTGGTAAAATATACCGACAACATAACAGTAACGTCTCAACATTGATTTAATCGGCGCCCGTGGTATTGGATTTAATTTCTACAAGATTTTTGTATACTATATTTTGATTTACACAGGAGAAAGAAAGTAATGATGAGAAGTTAGTTTTAAGATTTGTTTTATAGAAAGTAATTAAGTCAGTATCAGGTGGACCATTAAGTTATGAGGGATTTGAAAAGTAGTTATTAATATCATTAGGTTTATTTATAGATTTATTACAAACATTTATTTTCTTTTTTTTGTTGGCTTTAGGGCTGAGCCCATGCAGCCAGAAACTATGTGCGTAAAAAAACAAACCATTCTTTATAATTATAGGCGCAGTAAGTCCGAGTGTACTACAGGTCTAAAAAAGTATTAGTTACAGAAAAAAGTAAAAAGGGTAATAGTTTTAAGTACTTACATACTTGTAATTAACTAACCTAGCAAAAGGGAAAATACGGGGTTTACACTAATCTCGCCTAGAGGTCGTTCAGGGCATTTTTTTATAAAAAAGACAAACACTGGTAGACCACGGGTAGGTAGGTACATATACAATAGGTGAGTTATACAAAGGTAGCGAGACTAGAATATTTGATGACTTTCAGATTAATTTTAGCTACAAAAATAAAAAGTAAAGTAATATTGAAAGGGCGCTGGATAAGTCTTTGTAATAGTTTTTTAGATTGTTGTTCATAACTCCTACAATTGAAAAAAAATGTGGTCCAAATCGGAAATTTCGTTGCAATTTTCGCAGATGTTACTTTCCAGAATTTTGATTTTATGCAGGTGTGCAGGATAACATGCGTGTCCAAATTTCATTCAGCATACAGTTGTAATATATTTTCTAGGGTAATTGTAATTCTCATACCAATAGTATATTTTTTTTAAATTTGGTTCAAGTAAGTGTATTTGTTTCCCTTAATTTACGCCACATAATTTTAGAATTTTGTTTATAATTACCGACACAGTATTGAACATATGCTTTTTTTTTCAGAATTAATTGTGTTAGTTGTCAGATTTCATAAAGATTTATAATATTCCCAATGAGCTAGTAATTTTATTTTTTTAAATTTAGAAAATGTTTTATATTATCTGTAAGCCAACCTGGTTTGGGTTTTTTGACATTTACAGTTTTAATTGGAGCTAGTACATCAACATTTTTAGTAATAATTTGGTTAAAATAAATTACTTTATACTCTACGTTATCTATAAAATATATATTTTCTCGAAATTACTTGACTAAAAAATTTTTGTATCAAGTCACAATTAGGGATGGCAAGGATACATCAATATATTCAATATATCGATATTTTTTCAAATATATCGATATATAAATATCGATGTAATAGTTTCGATATATCGCAAAATATATCGATATTTTAGTGTAAATACCTATATCAAAAAACTAATTAATTGCAAATTGCACACACCACAATTTGGCGAAATTTCAATCTATACTCGATAGTCGAAATTGTGTAAAGTGAGTCAGAGCTATCTAATCAACACTTTGGTTAAAGCGCAGTTGCCATATGTATTCTAGAGAGAAATGCTGTATTTTATAAATACACTTCAAATCCATTGTGTCAATATTTCAGGTACAAAAGATGCAATGTAATTAAGTCAATACCAATTTAATATATTTATTTCAAATTTCAAGCAGACTAATAATAATTAGTTTACTTGAAATGTGAAATAAAGTGTTTATGTATATTTCTTGAACGCAAAGTTTGTTGTGAAAAACTCGCCGATTTGACAATGTTGGAGAGTCGCTTCAATGTTCCGGCGTTGAGAACGAGATAGATAGATCGAGCTACGCGAATGAGACAGTGATAGTAAACAGTTATGTGAGGTGTTTATTCTCTTCATGAGCGTAACATCAGTATTTGTGTTGTGGTTTTGTGTGATAAATCGGTTGTTATTGGTATTTATTGTAATATTTATATCGGTATATTTAGTGACAATAATGGCGGAGTGTAGCGGTGTTGGCGATAAAAAACGGCGTCGTAACAATTTAATTCGGGAAGAAAAAGTCCTCATATTAAATGTGTACGAAGGACTGCGTGCCATGGACAAACAGTTGGGTGTTAGTGACGCTGTGATTAAGTGCAGTTATTTAACTAAAGTTTCTGAGAGTACTATATACAATATTCTAAAGAAATCGCGGGACGGATCTTTGACAAGAGAACGAGGTGAAAACTGTAAACCGGAAAGTAGGGGAAGAAAGAAAATTGTTTTGGACGACCAAACACGGAATGCTATACGTAGGGAAATACATTCTTTTTATTTTAGGAATGAAATCCCCTCGGTAGCTAAATTGAGCAAGGTAATAGAAGCTGATGATACTTTACCAAACATCAGTGATAAAGTTTTGAGACGAACTTTAAAATTAATGAATTTTCGTTACCAAACAAGAAGTAGAAACAGTGCCTTAATTGAACGAAATGACATTGTGGAATGGAGGAGAAATTATTTAAAACAGATACGACAGTTTCGTAACGAAGGACGGCACATATATTATCTTGACGAAACATGGTTAAATGAAGGCCACACTGTGTCAAAAGTGTGGCAAGACATGAATATACGAAGCAATCGACAAGCCTTTATGGAGGGTTTCTCTTCCGGTTTAAAAGCTCCCTCTGGGAAAGGACGTCGACTGATTATCACTCACATTGGCGGCGAGGAAGGATTTGTAGAAGGTGGATTACTAAGTTTTCAGTCCAAAAAAACTGTCGATTACCATGAAGAGATGGATGGTAACCGGTTTGAAACATGGTTTAGATCAATTTTAACAAAGGTAACTCCTGGTTCAGTGATAGTTATGGATAATGCTTCATACCACTCTCGTCGACTGGAGCAAATACCTACTTCAGCTAGCCGCAAGAGGGTTATAATTGATTGGTTAGAGAGTAAAAGCATTCCGCACAACGAGGCAATGCTAAAAGTTGAATTATTATCTCTCGTACGGAAACATAAAAGCAGTTATATTAAGTACGTTGTCGATGAAATGGCGAAAGATTTCAACGTCTCAGTTGTTAGACTTCCTCCCTACCACTGTGAGTTAAACCCCATCGAGCTGGTTTGGGCCCAAGTGAAAAATTATGTTGCGAGATAAAACAGTACATTCAAAATGGCTGACGTTGAGAAACTGTTTGACGAGGCGCTGCATACCGTTACTGCTGAGAGTTGGCGTAAATGTATTCAACACGTATTAAAAGAAGAAATAAAGTTTTGGGATTTAGACATACGTGTAGAAGTAATGACGGAACCACTCATTATCGATATAGGAGGAGAAAGCGATGATTCTGAGGAGTCGTCAGGGAGTGATACCGCTTCCAGTTAGTCAGACATTTTACAAGTGACCTCGCAACATACCTATACTTATTGGTAATTTATTTTGGTCTTGACAAACAACTTTTTTTTAGTTTTAGTAGTAGTAAGTTGGAATTGACTTTTAAACATTTTTTTATTTTGTTTTAACTTACTTATGAACAACTTGTGATAAGTTATTATTTCAAATGTTAAAAATTGAAATTCCAGATATTTCAGTATTCGCACCCTTAAACTATCATACGCTCATGGAGTTCACTTTAAATCGGTAGATAACCGATGACGTCACTTTACAGAATTTCGACTATCGACTTTTTTATATACATCTTATTACAGCTCATCCTTAAAAATGTGTATTATTCTTGGTAACACCCTGTATATACATAATGATACCTACCATAATAATTTCGTATTTCTGTTCTCTCAAATTTAAACGCCAGAGCGTACAAGAACATTTTCTATTTATTTTTTATTTAGGACTATTAAGAACCCTTCAAAAATGATGCGCTCATGAAGTTCGCTTCTGCAACTGATTTTATGGACAGTAAGAGCGATGAGTCACTTTACAGAATTTCGACTATCGAGTATAGTTTGTTTTATCACCAACATTCGTTAAATTTCTTAGCACCATCTAGCGTCGAGGAGCTCAAATAACTTAGTAGGTACCTGTATTTAATACGATAGGTACCCGAATTATCGGTTATAATCGGGATTCCTTTGAATTACTTGAACGGAATTAAGATCTTCCCCGAAAATTTTTGTCGTGTCAAAGAGCTTTGAAAGTGTTTGCTGTGAATAAATGATAGTGTGATTGGTCAAAAGTTTAGTGAAGTTGAAATTAAAATAAACTTGATTTATTACATACATTTAAAGTAATTGTTGGTCCTGAAAATATGGTTCCTCTGAGAAGTAACATTTGGAAACATTTTCAAAAAGTTACTCCAAATACTGCTAAATGCAATTTGTGTACCAAGGTGCTGAAGACTTCGGGCAATACAACAAATTTGAAAACACATTTAAAACAAAAACACTCCTCCATCTTACAACATTTAACTGAGGAGAAAAAGGAGACTGATAAACCAAAAAAGAAAAAACGTCCATCCCAACCCGAAAGTCGAATGGATGTAGAAACGCCTGGGACTAGTAGTTCACTACATCAAGATGAGGTATGACTAATAGAACCGCAATTGTTATTGAATTTATTAGTTAATATTTCTAGAAAAAGCTGATCGCTTCACAAGAAATGGATGATGATGATCATTCATCAACTTCAACAATGACGGCTTCTGAATATGATGTTGTACCAAGCACAAGTACAAGTACAGAAAAATCAAGCTCATTATACAAGCAAGGTACAATTGTGTCTACCTTCAAAACAATTTCATATTTCAAAGGTAAAGCTAACGTTTATAGTACTTGCATGAATGCATCATTTGTTTTTATTTTAGATGGTGGCTCTAAAAATGTGAAACTAACAGAAGCCATTCAATATTGTAGAAGGTAAGGGTTTTCTGTCTTTGATGAAACAAGTGGCACCTTTATACAAAGTACCAACCAGAAACACCATCAAAAATAATGTTGATAGAAAGTTCAAAGTGATTTCAACAGCATTTAAAAATATATTGAAAAAATCGAAGTATTTCACAATTACGACGGATATATGGACTGCCGATATGCAGACCAAAAGTTTTATGGGCATCACTGTCCACTTTGTACATGACATGAAGTTAACATCAGCGACTATAGGTATTGTTGAATTATCAAAGTCTCACACGGCAGACTATATTGCTTTAGAATTGGGCAAAGCTCTTCAAATTTGGGGAATTGATCCTAATGATGTTGTTGTTGTAGTGACGGACAATGCAGCCAATATGGTCAAAGCTATGAATGACAAATTTGGGAAAAACCGACACATCCCATGCTTCGCACATACCCTCAATTTGGTGTGTGAAAATTCACTTACAAACACAGAAGTTTTGACTATTATTATTGACAAGATACGATCAATAGTAGTATGGTTCAAAAGAAGCGTTAAGGCTAGCGATCAATTAAGAAAAATACAAATCGATGCAGGAACGATAGAAGGAAACATTAAAAAAATGATTTTGGATGTCAAAACTCGCTGGAACTCCACATATTACATGATAGAGAGATTTCTGCTAATGTCATCAATGGTCAGCAATATTTTGTATTCCGATGTTAATGCTCCAAATATGATTACTGCAGCCGAAGTTGAGCATTTACGAGAAATATGCAAACTTTAAAAATCACTAGAAAGGATGACAGCAGAGATAAGTGGCGAAAATTACCCCACAATAAGTAAAGTAATACCAATGATTGGTTGTCTGATAAAGCAGTACAACAATTATTCGCCCCAGTATGAAGTAGGTAAACACTTGAAAACAACATTATTAAGTGGCGAAAATTACCCCACAATAAGTAAAGTAATACCAATGATTGGTTGTCTGATAAAGCAGTACAACAATTATTCGCCCCAGTATGAAGTAGGTAAACACTTGAAAACAACATTATTAAAAGAAATCGTAAAGAGGTTTGGTGCTATTGAGAAATCTGATATACCAGCTGTTTCCACAATATTGGATTCTCGATTTAAACAAATAAACTTTCAGGGATCCTCAAGCCATGGGCACTGTGATGCGACACATCAAAATTGAGATCGCGACTTTCCAAAGCACTTCTTCTTCATCAGAATCTTCTGATTCGGATACTGAAGAACCGGAATTTGATATATGGACGCACCATAAAAAATTAGCGCACACTAAAAAAAGTGGGCAAGGGAAATCACATAAAGATAGTGAACTCAGTCAATATTTAAGTTTGCCAGTTAGAAACTTGAAAGACGATCCCTTGGACACCTGGAGCGAAATGAAATCGGTATATCCCAACTTATTTAAAGTGGCGGCAAAATATTTTTGTGTTGTAGCAACGTCGGTCCCCAGCGAGAGGCTATTTTCAAAAGCCGGAGCAACAGCTACTAAAAGTCGTAACCGTCTCACGGGAAGTAGGCTTTCCAAATAATTATTTTTGAACTCTTTGCCTGATAGCTTGCATTTGTGGAACTGATGTATTCACAAAATCACAAATGCAGGCAAACAGTCTACTTCCTGTGAGACATTTAATTGTAAACTTGACTAAATTGTAATAAAAAATACATTTTCAATTTTTTTGTAAAAACATGCAATTTTGTAGAACACTTTTAACAGTTTTAACTTCTACTTACTTAATCAAAAAATACACTTTTTTTTAATGTATTACCTTTCAATATTTTCTCAGTACCTACTTTACGTTTCAAAAACTTTAGATTTGAATATAATAAAAAAATATATCGATATTTTTCATAATATCGATATTTTTGTTTAGATATATCGCTTGTATCGATATATAGGTTTCGATATATCATATGATGATTAAATCGATATATTTATATTTTTTGCCATCCCTAGTCACGATCGACTCTTTTTAAATTTCTAAATTTGCTTATTTTGTCTGTAGACTCTTGTACTTGTAAATTCAAACTACAGTATGTAATTCTGTGATCTGACTCCGTTGCATTATAAGTTTTTGGCATTTTTTTCTACATTGCATAGAATATAATCCACCTCAACAGGCACCACATTAACATCAAGTCGCCTTTGAGTATTATTTATAACTCTTGTAGGCTGTACAACAATTTGTTTCAAATTAAATAAATCTATGGTGGATACAAAAACTATCCAATAAATCTATATTCACATCTCCTCCAAAAACTATGTTATTGCCAAAAAGAACAAGTTCAGCCAATGTGTCTTCTAAAATATTTAAAAATTCTGTTTTATTTTTACCCGCTGGTCTGTATATAACTCCAAATAAGAACTATTTCTTATTGACAAGAATTATAACCCAGGGTTGTTCTATATTATCGGAAATGAAGCTTAGCGTCAAAACTTCATATAAAAAAAGACGATTTTAAGTAAAAAGCAACACCTCCACCTCTTGTTCGTCAATCAAGTCTTATAATTTTGAACCCATCAATATTAATTAAATTATTAGAAGTATCTGCCTGTAGCCATGTTTCAGAGACTCCCATCAAATTAAAATCACCTTTTAAAAGATAGTTTTTAAAATCTTCAAATTTACTAATTAAATATCCGGCATTGTTAAAAGCAGAAGATGTTTCATTCAGGAAAATCAGAGCAGTAGCACAATATTTCACAATATTTTATATACGAGAATGTATTTATATCTACTTAGCATAGACCAGTTCCATGCATAAACAAAATATTGCGTTACCATAGCAACGAACAATAACTTATTAGAAGTGTCAGTGTAAAGTTTGACGTCAAAAAAATAAACCAGAGTTACGCAATAAATTAAAAGAAAAAAGATGTCCACCGACATTGTGAAAATCGAAAAATTGGAGTATCGAGCCATCATCAAGTACCTGTATTTAAAAGGGTTAAGAGGTAAGCATATTTACGAAGATATGCTTAATACCCTTGGTGATCAATGACCTTCGTATGCGACCGTGAAAAATTGGGCTGCACGGTTCAAAAGAGGTAAATTTTCCATTGAAGATGATGACCGATCGGAAAGGCCAGTTTCTGTGTCAGTCCCCGAAAATATCGATGCAGTTCATAATATGATTTTATCAGACCGTCGAATTGGGCTAAAATGGATATCTGAAGCACTGAATATTTCATACGAACGCGTTCATCATATAGTTCACGTCAATTTGGACATGAGAAAAATTGCTGCAAAATGGATCCCCAAATGTTTGAATGTTGACCAAAAGCGTGCAAGGGTAGAAGCATCGCGTTCGATCTGTGCTCGATTTGAAAACGATGTAGACTTCTTAAACCGAATTGTTACTATGGATGAGACTTGGGTACATTTCTACGATTCAGAAACCAAGCAACAATCGATGGAATGGCGACGCTGTGGTTCTCCAAAACCTAAGAATTTTCGTGTCAAAAATCTGCTGGAAAAGTTCTTGCTTCAGTTTTTTGGGATTGCTATGGAGTAATCATGATTGCTTTTTTGGATAAGGGTAGAACGATAACTGGAGATTACTAATCGACATTACTGACCACAATACGGGAAAAAATTAAAGAGAAAAGACGCGGAAAGCTAAAGCAAAGGTGTTGTTTTTGCAGGACAACGCCCCTGCACACAAATCTCATGTTGCCATGCAAAAAATTCGTGATTTAGGGTTTGAATTACTAGAACACTCCCCTTATTCACCAGATTTGGCTTCCAACGACGAGGTAATAAAAGCTGTGGAGGTCTGGTTTGCAGAGCAAGAAGAAACATTTTTTTTTGAAGGTCTAGAGACGTTGCAGGTTCGCTGTAATAAATGTATTCAATTAAGAGGAGTATATGTTGAGTAATAAAATATTTTGACATTGAAATTTTGTTTGGTTCTACATTAGGCTAAGAATTTTCCAATATATCCTCATAATAAAAAAAGTACTTAGTAAAAAATAAAAAATAAATCTTACTACCTAGTTCTTTAAATTGTTAAACATTCTCGCTCGCGCTAAACCATAAGTAAATAAAAAAACAAAGTCATGCCATAACGAGATAAAACTAATTATGCAATATGATGTAATTAGGAAATACATAAAAACCGTTTTTATTTTATGAAGAAGAACGAAGTGTTATTATTATCATCACCAAATAATCATTTCTTTGTACAACAACATATTATATTATTAATATTTATGACTACAACTATATCACACAATTTGTGTAAATAAAATAAAAAAATCTATAAATTTTCGTAGCTGTATAGAAAAGAAAAAATCATTTTAAAGGAATATTTATTAACAATTATTTTAAAGTAAATGTACTGTCTTGTTAAAAAGAAAGATCCATATTAGGATAAGGAATAGTAACAAACGTTCAGTCTCCACTTTGACTATCGACGATAACTCACAGGTCTTCTAAACAGTTTATTTTCTTCTTCAAACCATTTTATTCTATAAACACCTTACCTCCCATTGTCCACACCAATTTTCGACCATATTTATTTTGTGCCATTTTAACTAACTCATAAGTTTCTCGAGGAAGGTCCTCGAATATTGAAGGTCCTGTTTGCCTTGCTTTTTTTAATTTTAAGACAATCAGTCATTATCATCTCCTACCTTAGCCCCCGAAGATCGCCGGATTTGTCCCCAGTTGAACATATGTGGGATATAATCGGTAGAAGGTTACGAAATTTACAGCGTCTTCCTCAAACTCTGATAGATCTTTAACATGAGATATAGGTGAGATGGAAGGAGATACCACGGGAGGATATTGATCACCTGATTATGAGTATGTCTAATCGCATTATGGAATGTGTAAGAAAACGTGGAGCTTCAACCCAGTAATAAAGTTAGTGAGCAGAAACTTAGATTATTCTCACCCGTTTGGAGTGAAATTTTAATCATTTACATATAACGAACTCCCAGATATATATGCCAAATATTACTGAAATAAAATAATTTTATTGGGTGTTCTATATCATTTTTGAATATTACCTACAAATGTTCGGGACATATTCAGAATACATACAATGTTAAAAACATCTAAAATGCTCATAAAAATATTACTATTACAGAGCTTCTAAGTAGATTCAAATGAATGTATCAATTTCTTAATTAACTTGGACTGCAAGTAAAAAACATGAATCCTATATTTATTGTATTATTGCAATGGAAAAATTTAGTAATAAATTATTTTTAGATTAGAGTTCTACTTAATGAGACTTTTGAATTTTCTTAATTATTACAATCAACCTGAGTAATATTTTCCAATGATTTATTCAAGATTTACATTCATATTAAGTATTTCTTGTTAGAAGACTGTAAAGATAAATAAATAAATTAATTTCTGTCAACATTTATTAATACTTACATTTCTTGTTGGCGTCGGAGGAGGGGGGCCTCGATTTCGGTTATCGCTGGCTTGTAATTGTTTTTTAAGTTCCATTTGTATACTACCAAAATTTTTCAAACCGCCTGATGGACTTACTGGTTTACCACCACCTATGTTACCATTTTTAAGGCCTCCACCTAAACTGCCCATCGGTGAGATGGGCAATCGCATACCACCCATTCCTCCATTTGATGGTTTGTTTGAAGCACCTAAACAAATAATAATTGCATTATAACTTACCATTTAGATAATTCAGTGCAGAAATGCATGGGTAATTTGGTCTTAATTCCATAGCATAGTTAGCAGGAGTAAAAATTGTGCAGTTTTTCTAGGTATACATCTAATCATGAAGGTACTGGAAAGTGTTAATGAAAATAACTTTATTATAAGCAAACATGTCCTGTCCTGAGAAAAAACATGAAGGCACTAAGAGTAAGCAAGCAGAAATAAAGTAAATAAATAGGGAGACCGAGGAAGAGTTGTATCAGAGGGAACTGAAGAACAAATAAAAGAGATGGAATGGGTTGAAGAACTGATACAGATAACAAGATAAGATAAACATTTCTAGATCCTTACAAAATATGATGAACACAAGAGGAGAGACAGCACAGAAATATAATTTGAAGGAAAGGAATAAATCCAGCATTCGCATCTTTTTAGTATTTCATTAGATTATGGAATTTCTGCATTTATTATTTTGTAGTTACACTCCAATTTTTACAAGAAACCAATCGCTAAGACTTAATGTTGTTACTGAAAAAAATTAATTCTTACCCCCAACCAACGGCGCACTCCTATCATTTGTAACGGTCTTCTTCAGTTTAGTTCCTTGTTGTATAGATTTCAATAAAGCGTTCCTTTCGTTGGCACTGCCTTTACTGTTTTTTGGCATTTTGGAAATAGGGGGTGGATGTGGTGGTGCCGGCGAAACCATAGGGGGAGGAGGTGGCGGAGCAGGCATTATTGCCAATAATCTGAAAACAAAAATTATTATTATACTTTTTTATATGACACATTATGATCTAGTCAAAATAGAAAAAAATAGTAGACTTACAATAGTTTGTATCTAGCTGAAAATTGGTAGTACATGTCAAAACTTTAAAATATCTTTTTCGTATTTTACTTAAGTTTTCTCTTTAAAATAGGTAAGAATTACAAAAGGTACTCTTTATATGTTTTTCATATAAATTACCAATTGCAACATGAGATCGTATACAAATACTCAGTCACGCGTCATTTCGATGTTATGTGAGACATTTACAGCTGCGAACTTTTCAGTTACATGTGGTGAAGTGTTGATTTGCTAAAGTTTTTCCATTCACAATTGAAGAACAACTTTTACAGTCTCGAGCGGCATCGATTGAGCAGCATGGACGGAGATTATTATTTTATTTAAGTAATTAAATATTTTTGAAAACAGAAAAAATACACATAATTTTTCCAAATCTCTTGGTGGCCTCCTGTCATAACTTTTTTTTACATTTCCTACAACCTCTTTATTCAGTCTTGGAATTTGATTACATTTTCGTAATTCTGACTTTACGTTTGTCCATATTAACTCTGTAGGGTTAAATATGCAATAGTATGGAGGTAGCCTTAGAAGGGTGTGACCTCGTTCTGTGCACAATTCAATATATGTTTTCTAACTTTAAACTTTTTATAATAGTAAGCAAGTTGGGCATTTCGCACGATCGGTAGCAGGAAGAGGTATATTGTTTTCAGATATAAATTCGATTACTGACTGTGGTGGAATATTAGGTAGAGGTTCTACCTAATATTCCAATTTTCAAATAAGTCTGCTGTCATGTCTTCATGATAATCAACAACACAGTAATTACTTTTTTTAGCAGATAATGATAACGCATTAGGTACAAAACTGTCTTTGTAGTAGGTATTATAATGCGCTTCCCTTTAGAGCCCCACTTTTTTTTATTCAATAAATCAGCAATCAAAATACATGGTATTCTATAAGCTAATGTGTTGGCATATGACCTAGCTATGGGAAGAAGCTGAGGTTAACTATTATGATGAGGTCCTCTCCAGCGAAGGGACCTTCTGCTTCCTGTTAATTTTGCAGGTCAGTTGGCCATCGTCGTTTTAATCTTTTTATTACATCATTTTCAAGTAGCGGTTGTACTAAAGGATTTGAATGGGCTTCTAGTTTCTTGTGGTGGCTAGCACTTCTTTCATGAATGACTTCTTTTGCTGTTAAGATCTTCAGATCATTGTGGATCATTTTATTTGTTATATACCATGGGGCATTAACAATATTTCTTAGTATTTTAGACGGGCTTCTTTGTACAATTGCTATGTTGGATTTACTGGCGCATCCCCATATTTCGATGCCATAGGTTCATATAGGTTTAATTATTGCCTTATATAGTAGGATTTTATTTTCGATGGAAAGAGAAGACTTCTGTCCAATTAGCCAGTAAATATATCTACTTCTTAGGTCTATTTGTTTTCGTTTCTTCTTTATATGTTCCTTCTAGTTCAATTTGGCATCTAGATGTAAGCCCAGGTATTTCACTGATGTCGATTGTGGGATTTGTGTGTTATTTAACTGTATTGGAGGACATACGTCTTTTCTTAGAGTAAAGGTTATATGTGTAGATTTTGTCTCATTTATTTCGATACTCCAATCTTTTAACCACTTCTCTAATTTTTTAAGATATTCTTGGAGGATATGGTGGGCTTGCAGCACATTACTATGGGTAGTTAGAATGACAGTGTCATCAGCATACGTTCCTATTGTGATATTTGGTGATAATGGGAGATCTGAAGTAAACAAGATATATAATAGTGGACCAAGGACGCTGCCTTGTGGTACACCCAAGTTGATAGGCAGCATAACAGATACATCTCCTTTTATTCGTACTCTGAATTGGCGATTGTTTAGATAAGATTCCAATAGTTTGAAGAATGTTGGTAAATGTTTTTTAATCTTGTATAATAGTCCAACATGCCAAACCCTATCGAAGGCCTGTCTAACGTCTAGAAATACTGAGGTACAATATTCTTTGCTGTTTAGAGAATTTAGTATTGTATGGGTTATGCGGTGACACTGTTGGATTGTGGAGTGGGCTCGTCGGAATCCAAACTGAAATTCAGGTATCCAATTGCTGGCATCAAAATCAGGATCAATTTTTCGAAGAATCAGTTTCTCTAATAATTTTGATATAGTTGAAAGCAGACTGATAGGTCGATAAGATTTTACTTCATGTGGGTCTTTCCCAGGTTTAAGTATTAGGATTATTTCAGCAATTTTGAGTTTTTCTGGCCAATATTGGATTCGAATAATTGCATTAAATAGGTAAGTGAGGAGTACTATACCCTTTCGCGGTAACTCTTTTAACATCTTTGGAGTTATTAAATCCATTCCTGGGGCTTCCTTAATGTTTAGAAGTTTTATTTCATTTACTATGTCTTTTGGTCTAATCAGGTCTATTGTTTGGTTTGTTTGGATAGGGAGTTCTAGAAATTCCGTAATTTCTATGTCTGGTATTGTGTTGTGAGATTTGTAGATTTCTGAGAGGTGATTAGTGAATGCATCTGCCTTTTCTTTATCTGATTTGGCCCACTTTTCTTCAGCATGTGTCTGTGTTTCTAGTCGTAGTGGAGGAGATGTTAATATGGGTTTATTTTTAGACTTTACTGGCTTCCAAATAGAGTTATCAAAACGATTTAAATTAGACATATAGGTTTTAAAGGACTCTTCTTTCATTGCTTTTAATTTAGTTTTCAATTCATTGCTGAGTTTATTAAAGTTCCTTTTATCTGCAGGATTATGACTCCTTTGTCATTTTGCTCTCGCTCTTCTTTTTTTAGCTACTAGTGTCTTAATTTCTAGAGGTATATTCATAACGTCTTTTTTAACTACTATTTCAGGAATTGTTTGTTGCGCTGTCTCTCGCAGTAGATTTATGAAATCGTTTGTGGTTTTCTCGATTTCATTTGGGTTTTTGAGGCTTATGTTTAAGTGTACTTCTTCATTTAGTTTATGTTTATAGTGGGTCCAATTGGTTTTGAAGTTGTGTAGTCTAGGTGTAGTTTGAATGTGTATGGGGCACGAACTGATAGTCAGAATTACTGGCGAATGATCCGAAGATAGATCATAGCTTGGAATAATATCTGTGTATGCTGGGGAGGTGCCATTAGTGACGAAGAAGTCTAGCAGGTCTGGCAGTTTATTTATATCGATTGGCCAGTATGTTGGTGTTCCTGTGGACAAAAAGGAGTATCTTTCTTCCTGTATTACTTTAGATAGTTCTCTTCCTTTTGTGGTAGTTATTCGAGATCCCCACATCGGATGTTTACTATTGTAGTTTCCACCTGCTATAAATCTTGAACCAAGTGTGTTGAAAAATGATTCAAACTGATCTTTTTTTAGGTTATGCTTCGGGGGACAGTAAACTGCAGTAATCGTTATCTCGTATGGCATTGTATTTACTCGAATTGATGTGGCTTGTAGAAATTCCTCCTCATATTTTGTTAGCTCACAGTGTTTGATTGTTTGTTTAATTAAAATAGCTGTGCCCGCATGCGCGGAACCATCCGGATGATTTGTGTAGTAAATTTTATAGAATGGAATCCTAAAGTAAAATTTATTAGCAAAATGGGTTTCACTGATTAGAAGAATGTCAATTGAGTTTTGTCTAAGAAATAACTGGACTTCATCCCTGTATTGAACAAGTCCGTTAGCATTCCACAATGCAACTCTGAGAAACTTAGCCATTATTTAATTTGTTGATAAGCATTGTCAACATGTTGAGAACCATACTATTCTGCTGTATTAACTGGTTAAACATAGCTTTAAACTCATCTAAGAATTTATTTAATGTCATTGAAGATTCTTCACCATTAGCTCTATTATGTATTTCTACTCCTGCAGTTGCCTGCGCGTAGCTCCTATTAGTATGTCTGGGCTGAGGTTGTTGGCCTTGATCAGTTGATTTTGTATTGTTTTGTGTTATAGTAATCCTATTATTATTTATCTTTACTTTATAGTTTTTTTGGTAGAATTCGCAGCCCCTGTAATTATCTGGATGACTACCTCCACAAAGACCACATGTAGCTGGCGTATTTTTACTTTTTTTACAATTTGCTGTGCTGTGTTGGCCACCACATTTAACACATAGGTATGGCCTATTACAGTAGGTTTTCGTATGGCCATATAATTGACATCTTGTACATTGAGCTAATTTGTTGTCTTTTTTTGGTGATTCTATCTGTATGACACTATTTAGAAGCCTAGTTACTTCGTGAACTTTTTTATTGTTATCAGAAGGTTCCAAATCGACGTAAAACATGTTAAGAGGTTCCTTGGTTATTCGATGTTTAACATTGACTATATTTCTTACATTGTGGCCTTTTTTAATTAATTCATCCTTTATATCTTTCAAGTCTATAGGGATCGAGACGGAACTATAGAGTCAGCACTTATGCCGAAAGTAGAGCGCCCTGGTGTTAAATAAGAAAAACATTGTGATGTAAACAGTATAATAAACAACCTACAAAATGCAAAAAATGAATAGATCTTTTTAATTTCTTTGCCAGGAAAAATTGTTGGTATGTAAGATGGGTGTAGGGGGTTATATGATTTTTGATTATTGACAAAATGAGCACTGCAAATTCTAGTATTTTTATTTGGTTCCCAATCCTCACGATGTTTTCTGAAAGGTAATTAAAAAACTTGAAGTGATTCGTTTTGTACAAATGTTTACTTTCTTCCCCTTAATAGTATTTAATTATTTGAACTTATTATATAATATTAAAGTCAGCAAACACATAACTAGTTTTTATTTTATATAATCAATGAAATCGTACAGAAAACAACATTTTATTCTCTCGATAATAATCTTTTATTTATGTAAAAAGAAAGTTTAGAACTTTTCTAATAGCTGCCAATTGTAGTATCATACTGATTATACACAAAATAATAGTTAACAAAATGTTTTAATTAGAACATTTTAATCACATATGGGTTTTTACTGCATTTATTCATTTTTGACGTTTCAAGGTTATCCACGTAGTGTTCAATGAATTTTCGGAGAAACTATAAAATTTCAACTGCGTAGTATTTTTATACAGCATATTTGAACAGCCATGAATACAGAAAGATACTTTTGATGACGACATCACAAACATTTAATATCAGTTTTAAAAAATGAACATTTAAAAACGCTAATTATACAAAACTACTAATACTACTAATAGTGTTTACATCACATTGTTTGTGTTTTTTCACGGCAGATGGCATAAACGTCATCTTTCTCGGTCCCTATTGAATGGTGCAAATTTTAATTACGACACGATAGGATATCTCTTCCTTGGGTTGGTACGTATGATGGATTATATTATTTTCTCTCATGTAACTAGCCAGTTTTCTATATGTATCCGGATTTTGACAGCAAATTTTTATAGTGTCATTTGCCATGCTTCTTGTTGTGTATTCCTCGGCTTCAATTATATCGCTTAGTTTTTTTTTCATCTCTGGTGAATTTACTACTCCATATACAAGTATGGGAGGAGGTTTACTTATTTTAAAATTGTCAGTGTTTTCACCATCATTATTGTTATTATTGGAACCATCTGTTTGTGAATTTAGTACCGTGTACTTATTGTTAAGTGAAATTTCTTCTTCAGCATTTTTACTACTTCTGTATTTCCTTCTTTTCGTTCCTTTGACCACTTGTCATGGATTTTCTTGAGCAGAATAAGTGTTATCCTCATCTTCACTGGTAGAAGTCATTCTTGAATACGGCGTATTATGTATTTGAGTATTTCAATGATTACTAGATGATTGTTGCATATTTAAATATTGTTCTTGTTTTGGCGGAATGTAATACTGGTTTGATTGTGAAGGACACAGTGGATGCATTGGTTGAGAAGAAATTATTTGTGAAGGTATGCCATTGTTGAATATTGCATGACCCTGTATATTATTTGGTGTTTGGAACATCGGTATATATGTTTGACCTTGTAGATTATTTTGTGTTGGTTGAACTTGTGGAAAGCCCAAAAAACCCGGTACATTACCAGTTGGCATCATTTTTTGATTATATTTAAATTATTGTTTGTACACAGTATAAAAAGTATAAATTCAGTTTACAGCACTATCACATTCGATTTTTAGTCCTTTTTGTTTTGATGCAAACTATTATCAGTAATATTCCGTCGCGATAAATGCTATTTATCAGAACATGTTTACTCGTCGAAAGTAAAACCGATACTTAGAGCCCCACTTAAACAGCAATTTTTACTATTGTCTACCCAAACGTAATTTACTACATCATGACTGTTGAACCATGTTTCGTTAAGAAAAATAATGGGTCTATTAGAACGAATGAAGTATTTTATTTTACGCAAACAATCATGCCGCCATTGTACTATCCTTGATGATTCGGTAATCGCCATGCGCTTATCAATTTTTTTTTGTTTACACCTTATTAGAGCTTGACGCAATGTCTCCACGCTGGTGGAGTGTAATCTGGATCACCTGCTAATTTTTGCTCGCGTATATTTAATAATCGCATTCGCACTTTCCTATACTTGGCTATACGCTAGTTTAGTACCGCGGCGAGCGCCGCCTCGTAGCGAAGTATTTAAGTTTCAGGATTGTATCAGCTGTCTCGCTGTAGGCTGTACGAGCAAAATGGATTGCCCAAATAGTGAATTGTTTATTAAAAATAGTAGACGTGCAAATCGTTATTGTTGTGTTGTTGGGCGTTCACACTCAGAGCGTGCAAATTCGGATCTGCAGTTTTATAAATTTCCTTCTCGGCCATATGAAAAAGAACGAAAAAAGAAATGGATCATAGCTGTTCGTCGTGTACAGTAAGTTAACATGCATTTGTATATATACTTATAAATAAAATAATTGTACAGATTAAAATGACAAATTATGTTATCAAGTATAAATATGAAAATTAAATTTTTGAGTGTCGAGTAATTATAGGTTATCTTTGTGTCTGAAAATTCATCCTTAAGTGATCCTACATATTATTTTTCCAACCTTGAATAGAACTTTATTAATTCAGTGTATATGTGTGTTTTAGTGAGAAAAATAAAAATAAGATTTGGGAGCCGAAGGACTGGAGCAGAATTTGTAGTGCACATTTTGAAGGAGGAGTAAAATCTAATGGTCCAAGAAAAGTGTCCTACAACCCAACAATCTTTCCATAAATATATGGACAAAAGAATATTAATCCGAGTAAAGCTGAAAGGTTAATTGCTCGCAATAAGAAAAAAGAAGAAAGTATTTCGGTTATAAATAAAGCTGATGAGAATGTTGATGAATTTGTTTACGGTAAGTCATACTTTGAGTAACACATTTGAATAAAATAAAATAATTATAATCGACAGTAATTTAAATTTTTTTTCAGAACCATTAATTTGCTTAAATGAAAAAACGAAGGAAATTGGTATCCAGACCGATCCAGTTTTTGGTCATAATGAAAGAGAGAACTTGACTATTTTATTTTGTTCAACGGACAACAATAATGTTTCTATGCAAACTACAATCAGAATAATCACTCAAGCCAGCACTGCAAGCAAAGAAGTTGTGACAAGATATGTTTCCGTTGATGAAATTCAGAGGATTTTCAAAAGAACAGTATCAAAATCTTCAGGCCCTGACGCAGAGATGCACACTTTTTTACTGGTTTTGAATTAGTTTATTCCAATGAATCCATGAAAACTTTGTGTGGAATATCATTGTCATTTTACGATATCATACTTGAGTTTATTGTAGCAGGTAAAGACGGACAACCACAATTTTATAAAAAAAGTTTCAAGACACAACAGATTATTGTTGTTTTTAATGAAACTTAAGATTGGCTTAATCTTTAAGGCATTAGGGGAGATATTCCAAGTAACGACAGCAACAGTCTCAAATATATTTTTTAGTGTACTCGAAACTTTGCTGAAGAATACAACATTGGTTGTTTTGGCCTTCGAAGCAAGCCATCAAAGATACCATGCCTGTAACTTTTAAAGATTACCCAAATTGTCGAGCAATCATTGATTGCACTGGAATGGCATGCGATAGTCCTCCTAAAGTTGAACAGCGAATATTAATGTATTCTACGTACAAAGGTGGCTTTACGATAAAATTTTTCATCTGTATAAGTCCATCAGGATTAATAACTTTTTTATCAAAAGGATATGGTGGACGAGCTACAGACAGTTTTATTACTAATGATTGTGGATTTTTAAACCTTTTAGAACCTGGTGATTAAGTAATGGCCGATAAAGGTTTTCCGCAAATAAGATCTGAATTACTAAATCGACAATGTACTCTTGTTATGCCACCATTTGCTCTACATCCTCAATTCACTCGAGAGGAAGTTCTCGAAGGATATTCTATAGCATCAGTCCGTATACATATAGAAAGAGCAATACAAAGAGTAAAAACATTTAAAATTGTACAGCGCATCAACGTTGAACTTTTTAATAACATTGATGATATCATGTATATAATTTGCATACTTGCGAACAACAAAGAGCCTTTAATTGAGAAGTAATAATGAGTATAGAATGCACTTGTATTTCAATCTTTATTTATAAGTTTTTGTACAACTATTATAATTTATAACTATTTCTAATAAAAAATTGTACTAATAGAAGCTGCTGTACATTTTATAAATATCCGTATCAATCATTTTTTTCAGGGATCATACAGATGCTGGTAACATCTTGATGAAATAGTTGTAATAAAAGCTTTCAATTTTTGGAATAACGTTCAATAAAAATTCTTCATCTCTTTCAACGAGTATATGTACAAAAACTTTACTCGAATATACAACAAAGTGGCATCGTTTAATTCCTAAGATATACATGGAAACTTGTACTTGAGTGAAATATTTATAGTTTTTTTTTCAACGTAACATTTCCATTCTCAAAAACCACATATTTCACACGACTTTCCTGCTTTTCAAAATCTACAATAACAGAATCTTCACATGATCTAGGGCATTTTATTTCTAGTAATTCAAGATTTTCATCATTTTTAATTATTCCATCTGGACTACAAGCCAAAAATTGTTGTTTATATGAAACAATCAAGCCAACATGATGAATTTTTGCTCCAGTTTTTGTTTCGAATAATGAAGCAGCAACTGATTCCATTTTTATGCCGTACAACATTTCTTTGGTTGGCTTGCTTTTATTCTTGGCATTAATAAATCTTGCAGCTAACTGTTCAGGGTTTTTGTTCGCGTTTTGATTTCATGAGCTTTGGTACTGCAAGTTATTCTGTTTTCTCTCTCTAAACCACTATGAAGATTCTGACCGTGTTACAGATTTAACGCAGATATCTGTCCACTTCTCTTTATTTACCTTTACCAATAAATACTGTGCAGAATATTCTTCAGGGCAAACTTCTTTTCTTAACTTCAATCCTTTTTCTGTGCATTCTACAATTTTGTAACTATTATAGTGTCCAAATTCCGGACTATTTTGCAAATTGAATAAAACATCTAGTAAATTCAGGAATTCCTGTTCTTGTAATTTTTTTTTTGTTTATTTCTTATTTTTCAGCTTCATACTTTCTCTCAGCAATTATCGTTTCAGTGAATGCAGAAATATTGGCCATGTGCTTATCCGAGACTGATGGGACACTACGATAAAACTGTGGAAGTGTGGATGGTTCTACTTGTGAAAAAAAGAGTCTAACTCTGCAGCCTTTTTTATACTTTTCCAGCTGTTTATCGGAAGGCTTATTCCAAATCATAGGTTCATTCGTTTTGGAATAAGCATTCTCTGTTTACGTATATGCAAACTGCTACCGCGTGCTTGCAGTACCCCAGGCCTCCTTTGCAGTTGCATATCGTGTTTTCAATTGTTCTGTTTTGTTTTAACTAAAATGTAAATATTGTAATTAATATAAATATATTACAATTAAAATACAAAACTCACTGATGAAAAATAATCGAAGAAATAGACTAAAGAATTCAAATATTTGCTTATACTTCTTTCTATTTTTAAAATATACAGGGTGTCCCGGGACTAATGGGAAAAAGTCAGGAGCGTATAATCTGAGCCAAAATAATGTTAGTACTTCATATAAACTTTCTCTATGCAGGCCCTCGTTTTCGAGTTATAGGCCTCCAAAGTTTTAATTTTGAATTTGGTTTTTATTTTTATTTTTTGTACTAGTTATTTGATCTTTATAAAATTCACGGCAAAGCTATATTGTACATGTATGTTTATTTTGGTGAGGTAAACTGATTTGCAGTAGTGCCTTGATGCCAGGGACGGACTACTCGCAATGGTTAGTGATACAAAAATTTTGCAGGGATGGCACACCCTGTATAAAATTATCGAAACTGACTTCCCCACACATTACGCTAACGAAAAGGTACTCTTGTTAGAATTCGATAAAATAAGCCGTTTGGCTAATTTTTACAGTTTTATTAATGCACTACGTACAAATTTACCTAACTAATTTATTTATGTGATGTCCAAGATTTACCTATAGTATTACAAAAAAATAAATTGATGATAGCAGATGATAAAAACATTAAGAACTTATTTAATGGGTATTAAATAGGTACGCAAACAACGTAATTAGTTGCTTTTAATCAAAATTACACAACATTATTAAACCATTAAGAAAACCTCAAAAAACACTTCCCCACACATTAAGCTGACGAAAAGGTACTCTTGTTGCAATTCGATTAAATAAGCCGATTGGCTAATATTTAGTTTTATTAATGCACTACGTACCAATTTACGCATTCACCATTTTTAAAAGTACACAACAAGGTAGAACTAACTTATTAATACGATGTCCAAAATTTACTACCTACAGTACAACAAAAAAATAATTTAACGATAGCAGAAAGTAAAAAACATTAACGACTTATTAATTCGAAAGTTGGTAAAAAAATTTTAAAAGTGTTTTTACCGTTTATCAAGTAACCATAGGATTAGTTGTCAAATGTTGTGTAGAATAGTTCGTAGTCAGTACTTCTCAATATTTCATAAGTACTTAATTTAACAGTTACAATGGCAGAATTCACTTTTATTGAGTACGCTGATATGCATTTAATGTATGGACTGGCTTCTCGAAACTGTTTAAAGGCCAGAAGGCTTTATGCAGATGCAGAACATTTTGCAAACAGATCATTGCCAGACAGACGAATGTTTGAGCGTATTAATCTCAGGATACGAGAAACATGTATGAATAAGTAAATGTAATTTTCCATGTATACAAAACAAAATTTTAAATTTTAGGAAGTTTTTTGCCAAAAAAGGTGGAGAAGGTCCAGTACGAAGCGTACGTACTGTGGCAGTCGAACAAGACTTGTTAAATGCAGTTGATAATGAACCATCAACGAGTTTACGAAAATTATCAAGAGAACATAACGTATCGAAATCAGTTGTTCATCGAGTTCTAAAAGAACGGCTGTTATATCCTTTTCACATGAAAAAAGTACACAGTATGACAGTGGCTGATTATCCTGCACGACTTGAGTATAGCCATTGCTTTCTGCGACAACAACAAGCAGACAATACATTTATTAGTAACGTTCTCTTTACGAACGAATCCGGTTTCACCAGAGATCGAGTCATAAATTCTCATAATAAGCATTTATGGGATGATGTGAATCCACATGGCATTATCCAAACTAGGAGTCAGCATAGATTCATGGTTAATGTTTGGGCAGGAATAGTTGGCAATCATTTGATAGGGCCATACTTTATTGACGGTACTTTGACGGGTCAGAGATATTTGGAGTTTTTGCAAAATGAGTTAAGGAACCTGTTTGATGATGTACTAGTACAAACTCGAAGGAATTTATGCTTCATGCATGATGGGGCCCCTCCTCATTTCAGTTTAGATGTACGACAGCATTTACACACAAGGTTTCCTTATAGATGGATTGGTCGTGGAGGCCCTTTTCAATGGCCGCCGCGATCAAGAGACGTTAATCCTGTGGATTTCTTTCTCTAGGGTTATCTCAAAAGTAAGGTATTCTCAACACCTGTGCAAACAAGGCAAGATTTAATAGACATAATTGTGTTACGCTGCAATGTTATTAGAAATAATGTGGGATTGCTCTTTCAAGTGCAAAGAAACAACCTTCGTAGACTTAGAATGTGCGTGGAAGTGGGAGGAGCTCATATTGTACATTTATTAGAATAACGTTAGTTTTTGTTGTTGTTTAAAAATTAGTTTTAGTCTAATGTTTTAAAACTTGTGTTTTTTGAGGTTTTCTTAATGGTTTAATAATGTTGTGTTCGTAATTTTGATTAAAAGCAACTAATTACGTTGTTTGCGTATCTATTTCATTCCCATTAAATAAGTTCTTAATGTTTTTATCATCTGCTATCATCAAATTATATTTTTGTAGTACTATAGGTAAATCTTGGACATCATATAAATAAGTTAGTTAGGTAAATTTGTACGAAGTGCATTAATAAAACTGTAAATATTAGCCAAGCGGCTTATTTTATCGAATTCCAACAAGAGTACCTTTTCGTTAGCGTAATGTGTGGGGAAGTCAATTTCGATAATTTCATACAGGGTGTGCCATCCCTGCAAAATGTTTGTATCACTAACCATTGCGAGTAGTCCGTCCCTGGCATCAAGGCACTACTGCAAATCTGTTTACCTCACCAAAATAAATATACATGTACAATATAGCTTTGCCGTGAATTTTATAAAGATCAAATAACTAGTACAAAAAATAAAAATAAAAACCAAATTCAAAATTAAAACTTTGGAGGCCTATAACTCGAAAACGAGGGCCTGCATAGAGAAAGTTTATATGAAGTACTAACATTATTTTGGCTCAGATTATACGCTCCTGACTTTTTTCCTATTAGTCCCAGGACACCCTGTATAACATAATATAACCATATAATTACCTGTAATTCAACTTTATAAACATTCTCAGCATTTTAGGTACTCGTAGCACCAGGCGTTTCTCGTAAAACTTCACCAATAATTTCGCGAGAATTGTTTTCCCCAATATTTTCATGTACCTCACTTACGTGGAAGCTTTCTAAAAGTTTTTTGCCTTTCGATAGGCTTTTTGACCGAAAAATGCTTGTATCGACTGATTGGAACCCAAATTTTATTGTAACAACCATTTTTGATCAGAAACAATCCTCCCGATTCGTTGAAAAAAACGATTAGAAACTCGTACAATCCCTTAACTTTAAAAAAAATCCGGTAGGCGGCGCGAGCGCTGCGCGCCAAAGATACTCAACTAGCGTATATCCGCGGACTGTCGGTAAATTTGTACCGACTCAAAGGAAATTAATACTCGTGATTATTTGGATTTCCATTGGGCGCGCTGCTCCCACACGCATCGTGTCAATCAGGGGTTGTTCACTTTTTAGTTCTGACTAACAACTAAGCGCTGCTGTTCCGCAGCTGGTAATAAATTATATTTTAATGTTGGTAAAACTGCTGTTTTCGATATCTCCGTGGTTTCGTGTCGATCTTAACGTCAACTTAATAGATAAATAATCTTTCATGTTTGATTGTTTTAATTTCAAAGCATTGAATATTCGTTATTTCGTGTTTTCAATTTCATCATTCTTATCTTTTTTAATATTATTGATATTATATTGATTCTTATTTCATTTTAATAATGGTATTTACATGTTGTGTACCTAATTGTTCTTTCGAGAACACTGAAAAGCCAAAGTATGCTTTTCCTAAAAATCTTGAGGTAAGTTAAATTCCAAACTTATAATCTTTTATTTATAAAGACCTAAAAATGTAGGACTAATTAAGCATAGCATATTTATAACTTTTTTGTCAACGCAAAGTTTCGCATTAAAAAATATTAAATACTTATGTAAATAAAAAATATATTCCCATAGCTTTCACATTATAAATTTGTTTGTCACATTGTTCACAATAGAAATAGTTTTGAATAAGGTGTTTTGCATTATTTTACTTCATATGTGCCGATAGGAATTTCCTTATAATTATAGTCTATTTGAAAATCAAGAGAGAGTAAATTCCCAGAAATGTTTTGCAGTTATCAGTGTTAAAGGCAGTAAACCATAGACGTGCGTTTTCAAAATTAAATTAATATGGAAATAGAAATATTTAATTTGTCTTAGTTATTTATACCTAGATTACCAATTTTAGATAGATAAACATAATTCGTAAGTAGTAATTTAATTTGGGTAAAATAAAGAAAAAGTCAATATTATTTTAGGCATTTTGTTTTAGGCATATGTTTATTTATAAAATATGTATATAATATGTACAGATAATTACAATTATTTATAAATTAATATGAGGAGCTAAAAAAACAATTAAGTAGGTATATGAGAAAAACAAAACCAACCGCAAGGATAAAATTTGACGAGCAACATGCAAAAAATACGACAATATTAAATCTTAAAAAATTAAAATCTAAAAATAAATTAATAATTTTAAAGTTATGGTTCCTCGCACTCTGTGTCAGAAGATTCACCATCTGATTCTAGAGAAATTACAATGGGCTCTATAGTAATATCAATTATGTTATCTAGCTCCCACATTTTTTTTTCTATTTCTGTAACGTGTCTAATACATTTTTGCCAATTTTCACTTGTTACTTCAGATATTGCCTTATTGAAGAGATTTTTAACATCTGATAATTTAAAAGTCGTGTTATTTCTGGCAACATAACCTTTAACTTGAGCCCATATTAATTCTATCGGATTCATCTCACAATGGTAGGGTGGTAAACGAAGGATTTCAATTTCTCGTTTTTTGGCTATCTCCTCAATATTATATTTTTTATAATTTTGCTTATGTTTTTTAGCAATAGTTAACAATTCTGCCCTCAGCATTGTATTGTCAAAGGCTAAATTTTTAGAAGATAACCATTTTGCAATTTCATCCTTTTTCCATTTAGTGGTTGGTAAAGGTTCAAGTAATCTGGAGTGGTAACTTGCATTGTCCATTATAATAACCGATCCTTTTGGTATGAATTGAATCATCTGTTCAAAATATTCCTCAAACACGTCTCCATTCATTTCTTCGTGATAATCAACGGTTTTTTTTTATTCAAATAAGAGTAAACCATTCTCAAGAAAACCGTTTGTACTGCCTATATGACAAATAATTAATCTTTTACCTTTTCCTATAGGTTCCTTAAAACCAGTAGTATATCCTTCTAGAAAAGCTTGATGGGATGATTTTATATTTTTGTCTTTCCAAACTCTTCCTACACAATGTCCTTCATTAACCCATGTTTCATCTAAATAATAAATGTTTTTATTTTGAGCTTTAACTTGTTGTATTCTTCTGAGGTACTGTCTTCTCCAACATACAATTTCTTCAGAATCAATTATCATTGAGTGTCTGCCCATTTTTTCAAATTTAAAGTTTAACTCATGTAACACTTTCCATAGTTTATCCCGGCTTATTGTGGGTAAATCAACATCATTCGTAATGGCTTGCAAAACTTTATCTAAAGTTGGTATTTGCTTGTTTATAAAAAATGAGTGAATAAGCTTACGAATAGCATTTTTAAAAAACTCGTCCACGTTGACTTTTAATAGTTTTGGTCTACCTGGTTTCGGCTTTGGTGAGGTTACTCCACCTGATTTTTCCTCCTTTAGAACTCTATATATTGTAGATTTTCCATATCCCATTGCCTTAGATGTTGTTTCAACAACTACACTGTCAATAGTGCTTGAGGGATTTTGATGTTTAAAATAGTGGTACACATTCACTACAGCACTCTTTTCATTGAGCGATAAATGGTTTAGTTTTAATTTTTTCACTGGCGTATACTCACAAACTGCTTCCATTTTTAGTCACTACTATTTGTCACGTTTATCGAAATCAAATAACTGCATTTCTAGAAACTTAAGCACTATTTATGTCAAAATATCTGTCATTAGAAGCGGTCGGCGGGCGTAATTTCGGCCGGTAATCCCTTGGCCTACCTGCATAAATCAAAGGGTACCATTTATGACAGGGGTAATTTTGGCCGAGGGGTTGATGTTTACGATGAGATTAAAATATTGGTAATTACGCTTAATAGTTTCTGTAAAATATTAGTTGTGTATTTATTTGGAAATACCTAATCCTGTGTACCTGTCGGAAATACCTTTAATTTACTTATCTCTTTATTCTAATAACTATGTTGTACCTACTTAAGATTATTCCTTTAAATGTATAAAATTCACAAATAACAGGTATAAAATTATTATAGCTAGTCAGTATTATAACTTATCTTTAAGCTACTAGTCGATAGAAAGCATAAAATATATTATTTGTATACGATGGCATCAGTTTCAGTAATTAAGAGTTCACGCGGTTGTGACTTACTAGTTGTAGAAAAGTTTCAGTTTTGTAAACAGGACGTATTAAAAAGTGGTGAAGTACGTTGGAGGTGTATAAAGAAAAATTTAAGATGTTTAGCCAAACTGTACACTGTTGGTGCGGAATACACAGTTACTAGAAGTGAATTAATCCACAACCACGAGTCCGATGAAACTACGTTGGAGAGAAAAATAGTGACGACTTCATGCAAGCGCAAAGCTGAGGAAGACATATCGGAGAAACCTTCAAAAATTATTAAAAGCGTTCTTTCAAATCATTTGCCTGAGAATTTGTCATCGATAGATGTCAATCTAATAAGAAGAAATTTGTACAACAGCCGCCGTAAGCTCTTACCAGCCCTGCCTAAGGATATTCACGATGTACATTCTGTACTCGATAGTTATGGACCGAAAACCACAACAGGTGAAAATTTTTTGTTTATTAACAGCACAGCTGATAATATCATTGTTTTTTCTTGCCATACAAATATAATAAGTTTATGTAAAATGAAAGATTTTTACATGGATGGCACATTTTCTTATTGTACAAAATATTTTTATCAGTTATTTACCATCCATGGACTGGAAAATGGGCATTATGTTCCTCTTTTGTATTGTCTGTTGCCCAATAAGACCAGTGACACATATATGAGACTTTTTCTGTTGGTAAAATCTAAAAATTTTGAACTTTATAATATTGTTTTTGAACCGAAGGAGGTATTTGTGGATTTTGAAATCGCAATTCATAACGCATTAAAAGTTGTCTTTCCCAAAACCAAACTAAATGGTTGTAGATTCCACTTGCACCAGGCGTGGTATAGGAAAATACAATCATTAGGGTTAACCCAAATGTATAAAGATAAAAACTGCGAGGAAAGCAAATGGCTTACTCATACTTTTGGGCTAACTTATTTAGACCCCTCTGAAGTTGAAGATTGTTTCATATTTGATCTCATGTCATACAAACCGGACCATAAACTTATAGATAAATACGCAGACTATTAGAAAACTACATAGCGCCAGAATCTCATTTTCCACCAAATATATGGGCATATGAAAACCCATCAATTAAAAGAACCACAAATGCCTGCGAATCATTCCATTCGCACTTTAATTCTAGTTTTTATTCAAGTCACCCTTCTATATTTATTTTTATAGAAAAATTAAAAGATTGTCAGATCGATGCATATTTAAAAATAAAAAATTTAAATATTCCAGCAAAAATTAAAGACAAACAAGTAAAAAACAAAATAAAATTTATCGAAAACATGGTAAATATGCTTCGATCTG
The DNA here is from genome assembly GCA_963921935.1 of Galeruca laticollis. NCBI lineage: Eukaryota > Metazoa > Arthropoda > Insecta > Coleoptera > Chrysomelidae > Galeruca > Galeruca laticollis. The sequence goes on along the minus strand of OY998179.1, from coordinate 49,338,452 downwards.
ACAATATTTCTAGAATTAATTTCGTTAAATCTGTATCACATCAAAACGTTTTTTAAAAATTTATAGTTTACCTAAGTTATAGAAATAAGTTGATGTAATAATTTTATTGAAATAAAGAAATATTTTAATATAAAGCATTCTGTTATTTTATTTGATTTGCGGCCGAAAATACCTATGAGATAAGGAAGCAACTTAAAACCTCTGGCCGAATTTACCTACCGGCTTTTAGTACCTGCCCTTTTTCCGGCCGAAATTACATCCGCCCGAAGCGGTTGCCATTCTTGCCATTCGGAGGTCGTTAAATAACAATTATCCCTTTCTATTCTGGTTACGCCTATGACGCACGTTAATCCTCTTAGGCCTACTGTAGTAACAATGAAAGATCATAAAATAATGTGATAGTCCAAGAAATGTAATAAATTTTGTATTGAAATTAACAAAAACCATTTAGAATGCATTACAAATATTGAAGTTTTACCGCACGTACTGTACTATAGTTTTGCATACCGAATTAGTTTTTATTCTGGGAATTTACTCTCTCTTGATTTTCAAATAGACTATAGCAATTTCTTTTTTGTTAGATTTTCTGTATGCGGATGCATTAACCATGAATATTAACTCACCCAGGATAAAGTCATTCGGAACTATAGAGTTCGTGATGTCCACTTTTCTGAGGATTGGGAATTCCAAGCCAAAAATAACATAACAAATTTAAAACGAGATGCAGTACCTACTTTATACTTGGGTCAAACTGGTAAATACTGTAGTTGATTGATTATTAAATAATGTAAAATTCCTAATTACTAGTGGATATATACTAGAATTCCTGAAATAATTGAGGATTATTTAATAATTTAGTGTGTTTTATGAAGATGAATGGTTTTTGATAAAGAATAAAAATAAACATACTATTTTTGATAACCACTTCATTTTATTTTTGTTGTTTTAGAAAGTGGCAGCCCACAACCAGATTTCAGTCAAAGTTCTAATGGAAAATCGATGGAATGTTTAGATATATTAGTATAATTTGTACTTTCATATATTCTTACAGTTCATTACAAAATTAGATGATTTAAACATTAAGTTCAAAAAATAATAGTGCAGGATTGTGTTAAAGTAATAATAAAATAATAAATTGTTCTTTTTCTGGCCTAATAAAACTAGCATATATTTTACAAATTTATGTATGCAAAGACAATACTCATTAAATTGCAATATTTTAAAATATACACAAGAAACACACCTACAGGTTTAAAAGTACAAATATCAAAGTGATAAAAACATGACGATGATATTGATTTATCGAAACAATTGTCAATTTTTTAGAATTTTCAACAATTTTTATTATATTGTGGAATTAACTAGAAACCGCGAGTTTCATTTAAAACACTAATATGAGTAGATTCCACCAAGTAAGGGTAGAGACAGTTAATTTCATTAAAATAATAATCTTTAATTTATCCTGTTTGCTTTAAGCTCGGTAATTTATTGTACATTTTAATCATTGAATAGAAACAATTTTTTATGTTGTCAACCTGTGTAGTGGATGTATAAATATTCATGTCGATTTTTGTTGTTTGATTTAGAAATAAGTTAGCTCTTTTGAAGGCGGGGTTGGCTGTCTTTGCTCATTGTTGCACTGCTTTAACTACTGCTTGCTGCTTTTGCATGTATGTTAGTTTTGGTTATGTGATGGTGGGCAAATTCAGCTACCGGGTGTCTGCTTCCACGTTAGCACCGCTGGTAATGGGAATAACAGGATCATTTTTGGTGCTGTTATTCTTTGACTAAATGACATCCCAACGGTCTTTCGGCCTAATCCTAAGGTGTGCGTATCCGTGCCGAGGGATTGCATGACATTGAGTCTATCATCTGTCACTAAGTGGAACTTTCGGGATACTAGGCGCCCTCCCATCGTAAATCAGTCTTGTCATGGTAATGCAGGGCTCTGCCGTGATGGACCTCTTTTTCCCTAGTTACTCGTGGGACTTTTATGGAAGAAGTAACTAAAAATATAAATACCACAGAGGAGATGGAAGTCGAACTATCGACTCCAACTGACCTCCCTGTAACTTCGGATCAGGAACGAGACCTACTCAGGTCTCCAACTCCTGAAAATAAACCTAGGAAACTAGGTGTTGCAGCCAGGAAACGACTTAGTCGTCTCCTTAAGAGTGGGGTTCCTTACGAATCCGCCTTGCACCAAATACTAGAGCAGCGAGAGCGGGATCAGCCGCAAGAGAGGAAACATACTCCCTCTGTGGCTGGTACCAGCAAGCGCTTACGCTCCAATGATGACTCACCTGAACAAGAGGCAAAGAAGCCCTGCTCAGCTGAATCAGTGGTAACGTCAGGTGAAACTGACTTACAAAAGCCCTCTTATGGGCAGGCTGTATCCGGCATCAAGGTGGGAATTTTACATCTTGAACATCCGACAGCCTCGATTACGACCAAACAAATGGAGTCCCTTCAGTATGCCATTATGGCCGCTGTAGAGGATATACCTGATGGTGGTCCACAAGTACAGTTCCAGAGCTGTACTTTCCGGCCTGGATGGTTACAGGTCACCTGTGTAAATCAGGAGAGTGTCTCGTGGTTGACTGGAGTAGTCAATACACTTCAACCATGGGACGGTGCCTCCCTGAAATGTGTTTCAGGTGACCAACTCCCGAAGCCACACATCTGTGTGGCTTACATACCTGACGAAGGCAGTCGTAGACTGACTTCAGAACAGGTCCTCACCAGACTGAGGAAAATGAACCATGGTCTGTTTACCTTGGAGTGGACTGTCCTACACAAGGAAATTACAGGCCCTGGTCAAACATGGACTTTTGCCATTGACGATCGATCCATGGCCACGTTGGAGAGGATCGGATTTAAACCATATTTCGGTTTTGGACAGGTTGTTTTCCGACCCAAAACTCGCCCCTCCCAACTGACATCAAAACCGGGTCCCTCGAAGAGATCCGAAAAAAGCCGCGGCCCGGGGCCGAGTGGAAAACCTCCTGTTACAGTGAGGAGGACCGACCCTCCTCACAAGAGCAGGGGGAGTGTACCACCGGCACGTAGCCGGGGCACTAGCCATCCCAAAGGGAGAGCTGGTTTCCCCAAAAAGAAGACGGGTAACGTCTCTTCAACGGAACGGGAAAAAGGAACTGGACCTGCTGTCCTGAAATCGAAGACCAGTACGGCCTCGACTAAAGGACCAAAGCAATCAGCTGGATCTGCCATGGCGAAAGGTGACCAAGCCTCGTCAATGGCACCAACTACAGCCTCACCCCTGGGAGGATCAGATGGTGGCGCCTCAATTGACCCACCGTGTGATCTCCCCTAGGGATCTGAGGAGACACAAGTTTGCCTGCGGCTACCGTATTCGTCACTTTCAACTGTTTACAGGCAAACTTACAGCATGCCAAGGCCGCTTCATACATTCTTGGCAAAAGGTTCAAAGACGAATCAATCGACCTTGCCTTCCTGCAAGAACCATGGACAGGAAACACAGACCGAGTAACTGGTCTCAGCAATATTTCTGGCGAGGTAGTAGTCTGTCCTGGGGTGAAACCCAGGGCTTGTCTCCTCATTAGGAAAAATATTAATTATTTTTTGCTTACAGGCTTTTGCACTCCTGATGTAGTAGCCATCCAAGTGTCCCTACCGGAGAAGAATGGTATGACTAACATAGTCGCCTGCTCAGCATACTTCCCAGGGGACATGGTTACTGTACCTCCTCTCGCTATACGTCGGCTAGTCGACTATAGCAAGAAGAACAGACTCCAGTTAGTCATGGGCTGTGACGCCAATTCACACCATACATCGTGGGGTAGCACGGATATAAATCAAAGAGGTGAGTTACTTTTTGATTATATACTAGGGGAAGGGCTATCTGTTATTAATAAGGGCTCCGAACCAACTTTTGTAACTAGAAATAGATCAGAGGTGTTAGATTTAACAATCAGCTCAAACTTTTTGAGCAATAAGATACGGCATTGGGCAGTATCTACTGAACCTTCGTGTTCAGATCACAGACACATTCAATTCAACATTGAAATAGGTCCACGGCCAGTAGTGGAATATCGCGACTCAAAAGCTACTGACTGGAGAGGATACAGAAATTCCCTTCAACGGTACATTGAGGAAGGCTTCACTACAATAAACAGTTGTGATGGGATAGATAATGCGGCGGACAAGCTTCGGGAAGCAGTGATCTTCTCCTATCATGAAAACTGTCCACTCAAGACAAAAAGAGACAATCGCAACTCTACTTGGTGGAACAAAAGCCTAGACAAGCGAAGAAAAGAAGTTCGACGACTATTCAATCGATCTAAAGAGTCAGGCAACTGGGAACATTATAGAACTGCTCTAACAACTTATAACAAAGAAATTAGAAAGGCGAAACGGGAGTCTTGGAAGAAGTTCTGTGAGAGTATATCCGACATACCTCGCAGTACTAGAATACACAAGATTCTCTCTAAAGAGCCGATTGCCGAGATAGGGTCGATGAAACGACCAGATGGCACTTTTACGACCTCTAGAAAAGAAACGTTAGAGCTTTTGATTAAAAACCACTTTCCTGGAAGTTTGACTCTGGATAACAACCGACCTCCCCACTTTGAGGGCGCAAGGCGGCCCAAAAAGAATGATTGAGAGGTCGCCAAGAACGTTATCACAGCACCGGCAATTGAATGGGCAATAAAATCATTTCAGCCCTTCAAATCTCCCGGTGAGGATGGCATCTTTCCAGCTCTGCTACAAAACGGACTGGAATTACTTATACCCATCCTCATTAAATTGTATAGAGCTAGTCTGGCGTGGAATTATATACCACCCAGTTGGTTGGCAGCTAGGGTAGTATATATACCGAAAGTGGGCCGCACTGACCCACACCCTAAATCTGTCAGACCAATCAGCCTAACATCTTTCCTGCTTAAAGGACTTGAAAGAGTACTGGACTGCCATATCAGGCAGGTAGCTTTATACAGCTCCCCCCTGAGCATCCACCAGTACGCTTATCAAACAGGCAAATCAACAGATTTAGCATTACATAACCTTGTTGAGAAAATCACACAATCCCTTAACAATAAGGAGATTGCGGTGGCCATTTTTCTCGACATCGAAGGAGCATTCGACAATGCACTACCAGCTTCCATTGGTTCAGCTTTGACTGAAAAGGGCATTAAACCAACGATTACCGGCTGGATATATGCCATGCTCACTAATAGAACAGCCACTACATCTATTCAGGACGAGGCCATCAGCTTTAAGGTTTCCAGGGGCTGCCCGCAGGGTGGAGTTTTATCTCCCCTTTTGTGGTCACTCCTGATGGATGACCTGCTTGGTACTCTCGTGGGTAGAGGGGTAGAACTGCAAGCGTATGCAGACGACCTTGTCATTTTGGCAAGAACCAAGTCAGGACGGGTTGCACATAATACCCTCCAAAGGACTTTGGACGATGTCTACAGTTGGTGCCAGAGGGAACAGATGTCTGTTAACCCTGGCAAAACTGTAATAGTTCCCTTCACCAGGAGAAGGAATTTGGCGGACCTTCCGCCACTTTCCTATAATGGTGAGGTTATTCCATTTGCAGCGGAAGTAAAATATTTGGGGATCATCCTAGATAAAAAACTTACTTGGAACGCTCACTTGGAAAAAGTCATCCATAAGGCCAGACTTTCCTTGTGGACATGTCGCAGGATCTGCGGAAAATCTTGGGGCTTGGGTCCCAAACAAATCCATTGGATATATGTGATGATTGTTAGACCAATGATCACATACGGAGCCATTGCTTGGTGGTCAAAATCTTTACAGAAAACGGCCCAAGCAAAGCTCTCTGGCATACAGAGACAGGCTAGTTTGGCTATAACTGGTGCTATCAGCACCACACCGTCAGCAGCCATGGAAGTCCTCCTGGACCTTCCTCCTCTCCACATACTTCTGGAAAAGGAGGCCAGATGGACAACATATAGAATTGTGCATATTTCTAAATGCACGAAACAGGCTTATACAGAGCAAAGTAGAATGCTAGCGGCTACCGAAAGTCATAGTATTCTAGGAATGACCTCTGATATAATGCCCCCAACAGTAAACCATAATCTGCCTTATACCGTCCTATTTCCAAATAGAGATGAATGGGTCCTCCGCAAGGATGAACTCTCAAGAGCAGATATCTGTTGGTACACTGATGGATCAAAGACACCCTCAGGCTCTGGTGCGGGTGTATACGGTCGAAGACCTAGGACAGAAATCTCAACATCTCTGGGATCCTATGCAACCGTATTTCAGGCAGAAATTTATGCCATTGCTTCATGTGTGGAGAGTTTGAGGCAATCCAACCTGACACACAGATCAATAAAAATTTTCACGGACAGCCAAGCGGCCTTGAAAGCACTTAGCTCGTACCGTGTAACGTCGAAATTGGTTTTAGACTGCCAAAAAAGACTCGCCTCAATAGGAGAACGCAACAGGGTATCGCTGGTTTGGATTCCTGGCCACTCTGGCATGGATGGTAATGAGAAGGCTGACTCTCTTGCAGAGAGGGTGCCGCTCATGATTTTATCAGACCAGAACCTACAATTGGAATCGCAACAAGTGTTGTCAAACATACACTAAATACTTGGACTGCAAGAAGAGTTTTAGACTTCTGGCATAATATACCAGGATTGGTTCATTCAAAGGCCTTCATACATCCTTCGAATAATGTATACAAACAAATGTTAGGCTATAAAAGACACGATCTACGGTGCCTAACAGGCCTCTTAACAGGCCACTGTCGATTGAATCATCATATGCTGAAACTTGGACTGTCGGACGATCCGATTTGCCGTCTTTGTTTGGAAGATGATGAAACAGCAGAGCATATTATCTGTGCCTGCCCCGCCGCGGCGCAAATCAGGTATCGGATGTTTGGCAGGGCCACTCTCTTGCCCTCGGACCTGAAATATCATTCACTGAACAAATTAATCGGCTTCGTCAAGAAGCTGAATTTGTTTGGTGAAATTTGAATAGGTATGAGCCACAATAGATTCTCGCGAGTCGCAGTGGAGGGCCTCATTGACCCACTCATTATAAACCTAACCTAACCTAACCTAGCTCTTTTGAATCCGTATTTATCGTATCATAGGTAAGTAAGTAAATGTAAGAGTATGTTCTACCCATTGTTGTGTGGCTAGTCAGGGGGATACATAAAAAGTTGTCATTATTGTTGCTTTAGAGCCTTCAAAGATCTCGTTTTCGATATAGTGATCTGGAAACTAATCTAAGTCAGATCACTGGCAAATTAAAGAACCTCTTCGATTTATTTCAAAGGAATTTGTTCGTGAAGCTACATGACAAATTAAAGAACTGTTTCAACTTTGAAATAAGTGTTTGTGCCGTCACTTAGTAAATTAGAGAACCATTTCAATAAATTTTGGAATAAGTGTTCGCGATACCACAAAATGTAGGCCTGTCTTTGATGGGGAACCTTAATGAGGCCTGAAGTCTTATACTTACGTCTCCTGGGTGGGCCATAGAAAAAGATGAATTCTTTTTAAATAATAAATATCTGGAAGTAATATTAGAATTATTTTGTGTGTATTTGTATTTAAATGTAATGGTTTTGTTCTGAATTATAATTTTAAGTTATACATTATAAATTATGTAAAATGTATAATTAAATTTTTCTGAAAATAGTATGTATCACTTTGTTCCTAGTTTATATTGAAGTAAATTCCCAGTACAAAAATAAGTCCTTGTAAATTGTGCAGAAAAGAATATCGACTGAAATAGAATAATGTAAAATATGCAGCATGAAATTATTTACAGATTATGCTAGTTTACCATGCTTGCTGTAAATGAGAAAAAAAATACTGGAAACAGTGCATATAATTACTAGTAGTAATGTTCTCAATATGCAATATAGCCAGTTGATTTGTATAGTATTTTTCACGATCTAAGAAAATCTATTCTATTGCCTCTCATATAATAACTAGAGGCTAGTCACTTTCTTAGATCGTACAACAAAATTGAAAGATATACCCGACAATTTGAAATTTTAAAAACTCCCGCCATTTTAAAATTTTAAATATTCCCGCCAGAGATAAATGACCGTAGGGCTTTTCGGAAACTATGATCGGGTTAACCCGTTTATGATCTGAACGTTCGGAAAGTAATCCGGATCACGTTCACTCACGTTCGGAAACTGAACGAACTGAGCGGATCATAATCATATGTTTGGATCCTTTCTACCCTAGTACATCGGTGGGTAAATGCGATCAGCTGACGGATTGTTTCGTTTGTTTTTGTTTTCTTCAAGCTAAAATGTTATTAAGCCTAGTACTGGGCAGGCTGCTGAGGCTTGCGGTTTTTGTACTTTTTGACTTTTCAATATAAAAAATAGCTTATTAGTATTAAAATTTTCTTTTTGTTTTTTTAAATAAAAACTTATTAAGTGTTTTAAGCCACGTAGTTAGCAAATTGCTCAGACCTGCGGTTTTAATAATTTTTGGCTTTTCGATATAAAAAATAGCTTGTTGGTGTTTTTAAATGAAACTCAAGGTCTCTAGTTAATTCCACAATATAATACAAGTTATTGAAAATTCTAAAAAATTGACAATTGTTTCGATAAATCAATATCATCGTCAGAATTTATCGAAACAATTGTCAATTTTTTAGAATTTTCAATAACTTGTATTATATTGTGGAATTAACTAGAGACCTTGAGTTTCATTTAAAAACACTAATATGAGCATATTCCACGAAGTAAGGGTCGAGACAGTCAATTTCATAGCTTGTTGGTATTAAAATTTAAAGTCAACGATGAATGAAAACACATTAAAGCTTTACAAGATGAGTATGGAGAGAAGTACATGAAAAATCAACCCACGAAACTAAAGTAATAAAAATAAAAAGTTTTTGTTAAGTATTAAATTTGACATTTCGACACAAAACAGAACGCGTCGTTCGGAAACTCTGATAAAAATCTCGTTCAGGGTTAGAATCCACAATCAGCTGATAAGTGATCTATCTGATCTAAGATTACCGTTTCCGAAAAGCCCTCGTATCTATGTCACTCACAGAACAAAAAGTTCTGTTATGTCATTGTTATGGCAGCGCCTTTGTGTTGATAGTCGTAACTAAAGCCCACTTCAAGTGAGCTATCTTCTTTTTTTAATAGTAGTTATATGATCTGTGGTGTTAATTGCGAATATATACTCTATAGTAAACAACTGACTAACCGACTCGGGAAGTGGCGTGTGCGTGCAAGTCACGATTTGATTTATACAGGGTAGATCGTAATGTTAATGGAAAGGGCCTTTGTATGTAAATTAGAAAGACAATTAAATGGGAAATAACTGATATTTATAATTTAATTTGGGAACAATGTTGGATAAAAGTAACCATAAACAAGAAAACTTTAGCTGTTGGAGTGATATATAAACTACATGAACAAAATACAAGTATTTTTTTAGATGAATTTGAAGATACTCTAGCATCAATTTTTCCTACAGTTGACGAAATTGTTTGTATGGGGGATTTTAATTTAGACTTATTTGATCTTGATAATAATAATGTAAATAGGTTCTACTCTTTAATTGAATCGTTAAATTTATCTCAATTAATTGATGTTCCAACTCGAGTTACAGCTAATTCATCCACTCTTTTAGACTATTTAATAATACGGGAAGAGGCTGTAGTTGATAGGGGCGTTATACAGCATGATATTTCAGATCATGCTATCGTTTACTGTAAGGTACAGGTACAGGATAATAGGAAAACTCCAAAAATGCATACATATAGAAACTTCAATAATTTCGATGACGAACTAATTCAAGCCGATTTATTTAATACATCATTTTTCAGAATCTATGATCAGGAAACTATCGATGAAAAAGTTTCATATTTTACTAACAGTATACACCAACTATTCGATAGACAGGCTCCTATAATTACAGCCAGAATGACCAAACCCAAAGATCCATGGTTAACATATTCCATAAAACAAATGCTGCGGGAGAGGGATAGTGCTCTGGAGAAATTTATAAGAACTAAATCAAATATCCATCTTACGTCATACAGAGAATTACGTAATTACGTTAATAAGGCAGTTATTCGTGAAAAAAGGCGTAATTTGCACATTATATTAATAAATGTAATAAAAAAGAAATGTGGAAAACATTAGGAACATATAAGGTTTTAACGGATAATTTAAAAAATGCTAACAATATAAATCGATATTTTATTGATTCTGTTCCTAGATATAATACAAGTAGTGAGATACTGAATTTTTATAGAAATAGTAGATTAGTTGCCTCGGATTTTAACTTTACAGAAGTTAATGTGCTAGGTTCGGACCAACTAACTATCAATATGATAAAACTTTGTTGTCCACATACATATATTACCCTACATCACACATATTGTAAGCTTCTGTCTTATTGAAAGTGTTTTTCCTTCAGTTAAGAAGAGGGCCGTTGTGCGGGTGCTACCTAAATTTAACAATTCTAAAGAATTTAAAGATCTTCGACCAATAAGTATATTCCCGGCTCTGTCTAAAGTAATCAAGAGAGCTATGGAAACACAAATTAAGGAACATTTGGAAAAAAATTCATTGTTACCGACGATTCAATCTGGCTTCAGAAAGGGACACAGCTGTACAACGGCTCTTCTTCACGTTGTTGATGATATTGTCAAAGCTATTGATGATGGTAAATGTACTGTGCTTATCCTTCTGGATTTTAGCAGAGCATTTGATACTATTGATTATAGTTTGCTTGACAATATTTTACACTATATAGGTTTTTCAGGAAGTGCTCGTTTATTAGTGTCTCTCTTGACGGGTCAATTTCACAGTTGCTGCCGCTTCTGTCAGGAGTACCACAGGGGTCAATATTGGGTCCCACTCTATTCACAATTTACAAATCTCAATTATCGACCTATATTCATAACTGCAGTAAACATTTATATGCTGTCGATACGCAACTCTATTATACTTGTACTGTAATTAATCATGACCTAGACGCCTTTGTGGCTGCGAATAAAAGACCATTCACTCAATATTAACTCTAATAGGTCAAGAATCCTTTTATTTGGGTCTAAATCTAATCGTCAGAAAGTTCGCAATAATATTAATGTGAAAATAAATAATGAGAATTTAATAATGGCCAAGGAAGCTAAAAACTTGGGAGTAATAATTGACGACGATCTAAAATTTGAAAAGCACATTAATAGTAACCTCCAGAAAGCATATTTAGCATTAAAACAATTTATGGTGTCCGACATTTTTTACCGTTTCAAGTAAAAAAGACATTGCGTGACTCATTAATTTTATCATTATTTAATTATGCTGACATTCTATATGGTCCACACTTAAGTGTGCAATATAAAAAGAAAATTAAAAAAATGCAAAACTGCTGCATTCGGTTAATGTTTGGCATACGTAAACGACGTACTATTTCTAACAAGTTAAAAGTAATACAGTGGTTGAATATGGATAATAGACGAATGTTACATTCTGCGTGTCTTCATAGTAATTATGACAAAGAAACCATCATTCTTATATAGAAAAATATCCTTCAGGACGGACGTTCATAACAGTAATATTCGAAATAAAGGGGTAATTACGATAACTCCCTTTAAATTGGAAATTTCTCGACAGTCTTTTAGATATCAAATTGGCTTTGTTTATAACGGACTTCCAATGGAAATCAAATATCAGCATTTTAAATAATTCAAACAGTCTATTCGGAAATACTTTTTTGATCATCAGAATTAATTGGGTTCAGAATTGTGGGATGAATTGATGGCCTTACGCATCAAAGTACTAATGTAATATAATACAACTTGTGTTGCGGTATATATTATGTATGTGTAGTAGGTATACAAGGTTAAGTGGAAGAGCAAATTTTACGCAGTAAAGACGGAACTTCGCCTTGCGTCTCATATATTATAATTTAAAAAAATTTTTATGTATATTAATAAAGACGATTATTATTATTATTATGTACGAATGAAAAGTGTAAGGCGTGTGGGGGCCGATGACTCGTTGCTCGCACTTGAACTAACATAATCGAAAATGTTTGTGCTCCTTAGTACTAGCGATGTATGTGGGACCGGCTTTACAATGATTCGACGATTGTCTTATAACAATCACTTTACACAGGTATCATCATTAACATATCGGATTTCAGTGAAGAGCTTATACCACTATTTTGTTCAAAGTAGATTGGCCAAATGCTAGTTAATATTTCAAGTGTGGCGATGCACTTAATTTTATTTACCTATAATTTAATAGAGATTCAAAAGCATGTCAGCCTTATAGCTGTCAAAACAATCTAACAATACAAAATTATGTCGACATATATTAGGGGATGTATACCAATAAACAAAATAAATCGAATCTTCTTGTTCCGTTTCAGCTTTCCACCATTCACTCCTCGATGTAAGACTCTCATATTTTTTCTATATTTATCTGTCTCTGGCTTGTTATTCCCAATTTCTACCTGCTGTTTTTCTTATATCGTCTATCCACCTGCGTTGTGGTCTACCTCGACTTCTCTTCATTCCTCGTCGTCTCCATTAAAGTGTCTGTACCGTCTGGCTATATGTCCTGCCCACCTCAATGTAAGGCCGCTATCGACTTCATTACATCCTTCGATCCGGTTCCTTTTCCTTTCGGATCTTATCATGCTTTCGCTATATGTGCCACTTTTAATATTCTTAAATGTATAGAAAAATTCGAAATCTGAACCTCCTCTAAAAGTATCAGAAATCATTAATCGAATTTCCGTTACGAAAATAGTTGTCAAAAATATATTGGTATAATAAAATATCTGAAACTTTATAATTTGTACCATGCTCTGTATCCTTGATTTATTTGTTTTTAAACAGATTATAATTTTTGTCTGCTAAACTTGGTTGTAGATTATGAGAGATTTTTAAATTCACTTTCGCGTTAGTTAGATTGTTTATGTACATATTGCAGACATGAACGAAGAATAATAAATTCACAGTGTCAACGAACTCAAGTTTTAAATATATTCTCATGGTTGATAAACGAATTGTGTTAATTGAAATGTAAGGTTGATTACAAGCTATCATTCTAGGTCGATACAACAAAAAACATTCAATGTTGATTATATTCGGTATGTGGCACATTAATCCATTTTTAGCAGAAGCAACATTTTAAGTGATTTCAATAAAAAACGAAGAGAAGGAATAGGATCAGAAATTATGAAAAATTAAATTGTGAAATTAAAGATACAAAGGAGGGAAAGGTGAGATTCCAGTAGAATTTCTAAAACTTATACATGACAACACGATTGATGTAATGGTGAACATTTTCAACACAATCTACCAAACATAGTCATTCCAAAATAGTATATTATATCAACTGATGTCGCAAAGTTGATCAAACTTTCTAGGCCGATACAACAACAAAACATTTAATGTAAATTATATACAGTACGGGACGCATAAATCCATATATCAGCCCAATATGTCTTAAATATTTCAGGTTTTTTAATTTAGCAATATTTTTTTGTTGCAGTAGTTTCTATTTTAACATTGATAGTTTTATTAATTTTGGCATGATGATTACGAATTTAGATTTTTTCTCTGTTTAACTATGATTAAAATATTAAAAATATATATATGAGATGTGGTGGTACCCCATAGTTCAAGACCTACATGATTTGTCTTGGTAATTCTTTTAGCTTTCTTAAGAGAAATCTAAATAAAAAGGTCCATTTAAATTATTTGGCGGTTCAAAAGGACCAATTGAAAAATTAGACCCCACCAAATATTAACCTTTTAACTCAGGCTAACAATATTTTTCTTTTGTTGCATGTGGATGGTTGGGTTTACATTTGTTTATCTTGTAAAATTGGGCAAATTGTAGACGAGGACAAATGCATGTCAACAATTCACAGATTCATTCATAAGGTTATGTCAAAAAACTTCATAAACTTATTTTTAATGAAGAAAAATTCAAAGCAATGGAGAAAGATGGTCTTCAGTTTAAAAATATCAGAAAAAAATTCCCTAGAATCAGTGAGACGGAGACAAAAGAAGAAATATTTGTTGGTCCCCAGATTCGAGAGTCAAACTTTCACTCAAAGTTTAATAAAAAAATGGTCTGAGTAGGTTTTAAAAATATTTGTGCTAACATTTTCTGAAATGACAAGGTAGAAAACTACAAAGATATCCTAGTGTAGTATGTTATCAAAAAATCATTTTTTGATCTCAAACTAATAAATAAAAACAATTTTTATTCCCTAAAAGACATTTTACAATGTATGGGACACGTCAAGTTAGAAATACTCAATGGTAAATAGTACAAACATAATTAAAAGTACAGAAATAACATCAAATGGTTAAATAGTTACAGAATAAGAGAAATCAGAAATCGAATAAAAACATTCTTTCAAAAGATATATTTTTAATCTATTTTATCAGTATCCGATGAAGACGGTGCCCTGCTATTTCCATAAGATCGAAAAGTGTAGAAATGGGGCCAGTTCCCGATTCAAACATCCAGTCTCGGCTACACAAAAGTTCCAGGAGGAACTGCCATTGACGGAGGGGGTAATGTTACGAAACAGCACACTGGTATAGTCCCTGAATCCGACTCTGTCTAAGCCATGTATGTTTTGTGACCAGTCTTATTTAGAAAATGCGAGAGCCAATTGTTTTTGTGTAAGCCGCAATCTAGAATTATCTAGTAAAAGAGGCACTAATATATATGAAGGACCGACCAGCGGAGAAGTTCGGTTTAGTTTAAAAAGTGATCTCGACAAATAAACTAGAATACACCGAAACAGCCAACAGTAAATGAGTGAATATAAATTAGTATAGTGTTTAAATAAATTAGTTTAAGTGAATATACTGTGTATATAATTAGTGAATAGTGTAGTGAATAAATAAATTAAGTAAGTGAACCTACCGAGTGTATGAATTTATCCCACCCGTAATAAAAACGTTTAAATAAATAAGAAAAACATTACATTGGTGTCAGGTGTGGGGTAATATAAATAAATTGCTACGTAAAAATGGCCAAGAGACTATGTGACTTGAAAGTGTCTGAGTTAAGTGCAGAATTGGAAGATCGTGAGTTGGAAACGTCCGGCAAGAAAAGTGAATTTGTAGAAAGACTTTAAGTGGCACTGGAAAATGACGGCTTTGTTCCAGAAACAGTTTTATTTAATGACGAGGCTTCCACCTTCTCGTCAATTTCTGCTAACATGGACGAGAAGATTTCTGCCATGGAAGAGAACATGGACGAGAAGATTTCTGCTATGAAGAACGATATTTCTACCATGGAAGAGAAAATTTCAACGAATGTGAAAAACGATATTTCTGCTATGAAGAACTACATTTCTGCTAATATTGAGAAGATTTCTGCTTTGAAGAACGATATATCTGCCGATATCTTATTAATGAAAAACGACATTGCTGCTGACGTTGAAAATGAAATTTCGCCTCTAAAATCTGAAATCGACAATAAAATGTCAACGATGGACGAGGAAATCAAAGAGTTAGAAAAAAGATGACAGATATAAGAACTCAAGACACGCCAGCGGAAGAAAAGAAGACCGAGCAAACAAAACCTTGAAAGCCAGAAACATACCCTAAGTTAGAAGACATTGGTAGTTTTACTAGAGTCAAGGCCCCAACATTCGATGAAAAAATGTCGTGTACCAATTATGTGAAACAATTTGAAGCAGCTGCTAGAGTGAATAATTGGTCCGATAGAGAGAAGGCAGTGAACTTAACTATCGCGCTTCGGGGAAATGCCTTAGATGTACTACAGACGATACCACCTGAAGAAACGGATGACTTCGAGCAGCTGAAGAAGATGTTGGACATGCGATATGGCCACGAACATCTAGAGCACTTGTACTAATTCCAGCTGAAGGACCGAAGGCAGAAACGTGATGAAGCCCTTCAAGAGCATGAAGTGGACAGTGCCCGATTAGTTCGATTCGCTTATCCATCAGCACCAGAGAACATGATGGAATGTCTGGGCATCCAGGCCTTTATCGATGGCTTACGCGACCCCGATATGCAGAGGACGCTTCGTTTAGCCCATCCCAAAATATTAGTTGACGCATTGACAGCTGCTCTTGAATATGAAGCAGCAACGAAGGCTTCGGGATATAACAAATGTAAGACCATACAGGAAGAAGGTGACGATGACAGACTTGACCAGATCGTCAACTTGATGAAAGCTATGGTAGACAACAAGCCGAAGAAAATCAGGTACTGTAATTGTGGCGAGCTAGAGCATGCATGCAGTTCGTGTAAGCGTCCTACGACTACTGCAAACCAAGAACCTCTTAAATGCAAAGCAGCCACGAAGGGCTCGCAGTACAACAAAGGTAGGACCATGCAGGAAGAAGATGACGATGACAAATTTGACCAGATCGTCAACTTGTTGAAAGGTTTGGCACACAAGAAGCCGAAGAAGATCAAATTCCGGAAGTGTGGCAAGCTAGAGCACGTACGCAGTCCGTCTAAGTGCCCCAAGACTCCTGTAACCCAAGAACTCCAGTCACAGGGGAAATCAGACAGGGGTGAACATCCAGCTGATGTGAATCACCGAAAAGCCAACTCTTTGCCTAGACGGTTATGCCCTGTAGACTATTCACAATGCAACAAGTCGAAATCTAAGGAAGTTGCAGTTTCCAGAATTATAGTAGTTAATGAAGAATGGTCACCCACTAGGATCAGAGAAGATCAGGAGAACGATCCTTGCCTAAAGAAGATTCGGCTGTGGAAGGAAGAAAATCGGCGACCTACCTGGCAAGAAGTATCAAGATTTTCACCGAAACTCAAGGCGTATTGGGCTCAGTGGGACTCCCTTGCCCTGGAAGAAGGGCTGTTGAAAAGAGTCCTTGAAAACGATGATGGTTCCGAGATGAGGAGACAGCTAGTTATCCCGAGAACAAGAGTAGCTGAAGTACTAAAGAAGTTACACGACAGTCCATCGGGAGGTTATCTGGGAGTGAAGAAAACCCTCCAGCGAATCCGTGAGAGGTTTTATTGGATGAACAGCTCCGATGATGTGAAGGACTGGTGTAAGAAATGTACGACTTGTGCTACGAGTAATGGACCACATCGCAAGAGAAAGGCACCCATGAAACAGTACAATGTTGGAAGCGCTTTCGAAAGGATTGTTTTAGATATCGCTGGACCATTTCCGATGACAGAAAATGGTGGCAAATACATACTGGTTGTAATAGATTATTTCATAAAGTGGGTGGAAATTTACGCTATCCCGAAGCCAGAGACCACAACTGTCGCGGATGTATTGGTGAAAGAATTTATCAGCCGATATGGAGTGCCCTTGGAAGTCCACAGTGACCAGGGAAAAAATTTTGAAAGCCATCTATTCCAGGAGATTTGCGACAAGCTGGGAATGAAGAACACCAGGACAACAGCATTACATCCACAGTCAGATGGAATGGTCGAGAAAATGAACAGGACTATTGTAAAATACCTGTCCCAAGTAGTTTCCAGCCATCAGAGAGATTGTGACCAGTATCTTTCCCTATTCGCATTGGCTTATCGATCTGCCGTCATTGAGTCCACGGGTAAAACACCTGCGAAAATCCTATTTGGACGTGAAATGAGGCTTCCTTGTGACCTGGAATTTGTCTGTCGGCCTGGAGAAGATCTAGCAAGAGAAGACTACGTGATCCAATTGAGAAGAAGGCTGGACGATCCTCATGAATTAGTTCGAACAAATCTTCAAGTTGCCAGCGACAGAATGAAAAGTCGGTACGACACGCAGGCCACAAAAGGCGGTTTTAAAGAAGGGGACAAAGTATGGTTACACAACCCGACGAGGAGAAAAGGATTTTCTCCAAAATTACAAAAATTCTGGGAAGGTCCATACTTAATCAAGAAAAGGATCAATGATGTTATATATCGCATAAGCAAGATCCCCAACGGAAAACCAAAAGTAGTTAACCAAAACCGACTTGCGCCATTCGAAGGAGACCATGACCTAGAGAAAGGAGTAAACCATATTCGAGATGTGTTTGACCCTTCGATGCATTTATGGGCGCGTATGGAGGTACCGGGAAAGCTAGATATGGAGTCACTTCAGAACAACGACAAGATTTGTTCACTCTCCCGGAAGATTATTCACTGGCATACAACATCCCCGCCCGTCTCAAGAACGCACGAGGGTTGGTATTCGTCTTTCGACAGAAGTTCGGGCAATTAGAAAAACTTGAAGACCAGATTCCAGCCCCTGGCAAGACACTGAAACTGAAACATAATTCGCGGTACGTCTTCTACGTGGTAACTAAAAATTAATTTCAAGATCGATCTACCTACCGCGATGTGCGATAAGCACTTCGAAACCTCCGAGACCATGTGTTAGAATCCAGCGTGAAGAAACTGGCTATGCTTAAGATAGCGAGTAACCAGTTGGATTGATTGGCGAGTTATCAGGAACATGGTAGAGATTATCTTTCGAGATACCGGTGTCCAGATATTAATTTGCAGCTACAACCCCCGTTATCAGTATCCGATGAAGACGGTGCCCTGCTATTTCCATTAGATCGGAAAGTCTAGAAATGGGGCCAGTTGCCTATTCAAACATCCGGTCTCGGCTACACAAAAGTTCCAGGAGAAACTGCCATATAGGGAGGGGGTAATGTTACGAAACAGCACACTGGTATAGTCCCTGAATCCGACTCTGTCTAAACCATGTATGAAAGTTAAAATTATGGCGGACGCGCAGGGATTTCTTAGAATTGTTTACGATTGTGACTATCTTATCTAGACATTGTTTTTGTGACCAGTCTTATCTAGAAAATGCGAGAGCTAATTGTTTTTGTGTAAGCCGCAATCTAGAATTATCTAGTAAAAAAGGAAATAATATATATAAAGGACCGACCAGCAGAGAAGTTCAGTTTAGTTTAAGAAGTGATCTCGACAAATAAACATGAATACACCTAAATAGCCAACAGTAAATAAGTGAATATAAATTAGTTGAGTGTTTATATAAATTAGTTTAAGTGAATATACTGTGTATATAATTAGTGAATAGTGTAGTGAATAAATAAATTAAGTAAGTGTTTAAAATTTATCCCACCCGTAATAAAAACGTTTAAATAAATAAGAAAAACATTACAATAACATAGTTTCGTAATTATTAAATTTTTTATGGAAGCATGTAAAACATTTTGCGGTATTGGCCAAAAAATTATAAATTTTGGTTTACAGTGAATGTATGGACAAAATTATGCAGTGACACGTATTTTTGTACGAGGAATCCATTTTCTTTCTCAGTTTTATGAAATTTTTATTAATAAACATATTAAAAAACATTTTATTAAGTGGAGTATTAGAAAAAAAGGTTTGTTGAAAACTATTAACTATGTATCATAATCAAAAATTAGTAGTAATATTATTATTAATAATTACTTGTGTTATAAATGAATAGCATAAAATAGTTTTTGATATTTTTCCATGCAGGCAGAAGAAAATCAAATAATGAATATACTTATAACATTAAAACTAATAACTACCTATAGAGTGTATGTATTTTGTAAAAAGCGATTTATATAACTAGAAACACAACTTTCACTAAGTAGATAAATCAATGGTAATTAAAGAATTTCGTTGTGATATTTAAAACCAACAAAGTCACAAGTAGCACTGATTTGAATAAGTTAAAAAATAAAACATCATCTCAAAGTAGTAAAAATAAACTCTTTGTGGGGTGAGTTGAACTCCTACCTGATTTAATTTTGGTTACCACATAGGAAGAGAATGAATTTATTTGAGTCAATCCTTAATTATTGTAATCTATTTTTTACCACCAACCTGAAGATACCTATAGAAAAGAAAAAGTAATAGTAGTTTATACTTACTACTAAATAAAACAAATCATGTTTATTATTCTACTATATACTATAATTGACCATAGTTTCATGAATAAGTCAGAATTTAGATTAATAAAGACATATGTCACTGAGCACGTATTACATTTGATTTCAATGATTAATTAATAAATTACAGACATTCTTTTTTTAAATTCTCGGCAAAAAAAAGGAAACGATTTTTAAAATTATCTTGGAGAACATTATTAAATGATTTATGAAAAATTCTACAATAACTGGTTTAGTTAGAAAGCAGTTTAGGAGTTTTATTATCATTCAAGAACGTACGATTTGAAGATCTATCTGTGTCTAGTTCTTCAAGTGATTTTTTAATATTTTTTCGGATAAGTATGTTATGGTAGGTAATCAACATTTTTTTAAGAGGTTTCAGACGATAATGAAAGTGCTACTAACATTACATACATTCTAAAAATGTATTTTGACTTGTTCTAACCTTTTTGAAATTGGCTAGGTCAAGTACAATAAAGAAAGTTACTAATAAGAAAGAGATTATGAGGAAGAGAGATCAAATTAGGAAATATTAACACAGCAGTAGGTCTTAAAAGTACATGTTATATATGTAGAAAGCAAAAGGAAATTAGGGATACCAAATGAGATGTGAAAAAGCATAAAGAGTAGTGAAAACACATGATTGAGAAAATAATATATAGTCGATTTATAATACCTGACAACATAGAATAGAACTATATGTGTACCACGTATTTACTAACAAACCAATATCTCATATATTATGTTAAATAAATGGCATAGGAAGCTTTCGTAATCAAGATATATGATTAAACAATATGCCAGATGTATTGCAGATAAAACTGATTCATTGATTTCATTGAAAAATTAGTCACATGCACACAAACAACCAAGAGATATAATCAATGTAAATAATAAGTTCCGCATTTCAAGATATTTTTGGAAGTATATATTGCAACGGAAGTGAATGACTAAAAGTCAAGTTAAACTGCAAATGTGATAAGCTAAAAATTATTACCGTCTTAATTGGTATGTACCAATTTCTCCAAGTTTCCTTGGATGGGACCTAGATGACGTATTATTATTTGAAACTATACTGGACGATAAACAATTAAGACGTATGCGAACGGCACTTTTGTTTTGGTTGGAGAGCTAAGCGTAGTGAGTTTACTTTAGGAAAGTTAATCAACCGGAAAGGTAATTAAAGGGCGCCAGAAATTTCAAAAACTGCGATAAAAGAGAGAAATTATAAAAAGTGAGGTATTTTCGGTAATGTGCCTGTGGAAATTAGGGAAGTACTCACTAAAACGCGGTTTATTATGTTAACCAGTTTATTAACATGTTTGACCAGCGTCAGTAAACAGAACATAAAAAAAAATTACAATATAGGTACATGCATAACCGGGTACCGCAAAAATATTAATATATACATAAAAACAATAAAACAAATTATCACTCAACACTACACGGCGAGTCATACGGTAATTGTTCGAGGAATAAGTAGTCTCCAAGGAACAACAAATATACAAATCAAAATTATATAAATACACAAACGATAAATGTCGCGGAGTTTGCGAACTAAAAAATTAGTTTATTAATGAAATTATTTTCAGTTTATTCAAAAAAGAAAATGTAGGATATTCAGTGATGTGAATAAAAACTAGTATAAGCAAATACTAGGGATTTCTTAAGTAAATGCTACGTTTTGTGTGAATAAACACACTAGCACTTACTAGGGGTAGTAAGTGGTAGAGATTTCCCGGACGAGTAGTAACTGCTTAAAAAATGGTGTGAATAAAACTTTTGAAGTAGATTGTTCTGTAGCATATGCTTCAATATTTTCATGCCTGGTCTGGGGCATGCTAGACTTTTTCCTAGCATTTACTACCTGTCAGATCAGTCAACAGTTTGTTGTTGATCATGGCTGAGTTTATGCCTATTCGTCAACGTAAAATTTATTCTGTTCGCTCTGGAATAAACGAACGTGATTGGAAAGAACTGTTAATGTTTAACAGTGAGAGTTTTGATTTCCTTGCGGAACAGTTTCTTGAAGAAAGTGATACTCGTGGCGGTGGTATTTCCAGAAGACAGCAAATGGAAATATTTCTGAGGTTTGTGGGTGATCCTGGCTTTCAGTCTGGTGTAGCTCAAGATGTGGGTGTACATCGTACTACTGCTAACAAGACTATAAGGTACATGATGAGTAGAGTAGTTGAACAATCACATAATTGGATACGGTTTCCAACTACAGCTGAAGATATGACCGAGGCTAAAGTTTTGTGGCAGAGACATTTTCGTTTGCCGTCAGTAATTGGTGCCCTTGATTGTACTCAAACTGAGATACAAAAGCCTGGGCTGCATGGTGATGAGTATATTTGTAGAAAAGGATATCCTAATATAAATGTCCAGGCAACATGCAATGCATTGGAACAGTTTACAAGTATTAGTGCAGAGTGGCCCGGCAGTGTTCACGACGGCAGAGTATGGAGGAATAGTCATGTCAGAGACATCGTGTCACAGTATGATGGAGCAGTTTGTCTTTTAGGAGATTCAGGATACGGTTTATCGCCGTGGTTGATTACACCGTTAAGCCTGCACGAACGCATCAAGAACGAGAGTTTAATCTAATCCATGCTGGAGAAAGGTGTTTTGGCCAGTTAAAAAGAAGATTCCCAATCCTGGGAAGATCAGAACTTTGTCTGACGTAAGCGATTCTTTTAGTTGGTCCATTGCCTTAATTACTTCCTCTGAGATTTTGAATGGTGTCTTTTTTGGTTAGGTCTACTAATGATGCTGTTAATTCGGTTATGTTTGGTATAAAACGTCTGTACCAATTTACTAGTCCTAAGAAACCTCTGACTCCTTTTACGTTTTTCGGTTGGGGGTATTTGTGTACTGCCTCCAATTTCTGTGGATCTGGAGCTACTCCTTCTTGTGAGATGATATGTCCTAAATATTTCACTTTCTTTAACATAAAATTGCATTTCTTTGGTTTCAGTTTAATGTTTGCTTCTGTTAATCTATTGAATACTTCTTCTAATTTTCCTAAATGGTCCTTTTTTCCTGCATAGTTAAATATGATTAAGTCATCCAAATAAACCATACATTTTATTCCCGTTAAGCCTCTTAAGGTTGCGTTCATGAATCTTTGGAATGTTGCTGGGGCATTTAACAGTCCAAATGGCATTTTGGTGTATTCGTAGTGGCCTTGATATGTGCTAAATCCAGTTAGTGGAATGTCTTCTTCGTTCATATCTACTTGGTGGTAAGCTTCTGCTACATCAATTACTGAGAACAACGTTTCTCCTCCTGCTTTGTAACCTTTTAGTAAATCCGATATGTTTGGTAGGGGTTAATATTCCTTTTTTGTTACAGCATTTAGTCCTCTGTAGTCTATGCACATTCTCACTTTTTCTTCTCCATCGGGAGTTTGTTTTACCACTAATACGACTGGCGCTGACCATGGGCTGGATGATGTCCTGATTACTTTTGCTTCTAGCAGCCTATCTATTTCTTTTTGTAGCACTTCTCTTTGATAATATGGTATTCTGTATGGAGCTTTGCATATTGGTTGGCTTCCTGCTTCTAAGGTTATGTGGTGTTTTACTTTTGTAGTGCTTGTTAGAATTTCATCGTCGTCCGTGAATAAGTGATGGTACTTTTGTATTAACTTAATTAATTCTTCCTTGTACCTTGTATCTATATGCCCTAGTTCGAAATTTGTTTTGGTGTCAAACTTCCTGATCGTGTCCTGTGTTTTTGTTTGTGGTACTGTGTCCTCTGTACATTCGTATGCTTTCCCTAGTTTGGTTCCTTTTGTTAGATTTATTTCTTGTGCTGATGTGTTTATTATTCTAATTGGAATCTTTTTCCCGTTATTTGCTATGCTATTTGCTAGTCTTATTGCCTGTTGTCCTTTGTGCTGTATTTCGCACGCAATCTCATTTCCTTTTATGGTATGTTTTAGTGTCCCAATTGTGTGAACTTCGGTTAGTGCTGGTATAGTTATGATCTTCTATGTATACATCTGTGCAATTTCTGTTAGTTATTGTTTCTTTTATTTCTTTATTCTTCTCCCTGGTTTCTGTTTCTTCCTTCTTTTTCTCTGTTTCTGATTCTGCACTATTCTTCTTTTGTTCTATGTGTCCGTGTCTTTCTTCGTTAGTTTTTGTTCCCTGACTTGTTTCTTTTTTTGAGTCGATTTTTTGTTCCACTCTATATAGTTCTTTATTTTCGTCTCTGTAGCCGTTTTGTCTCTGTTTGTCTGTTTGATTTGCTCTTGATTTATTTTCTCTTGCCGTTGTCTTTCCATTTTTCTCGATTGTTTTATGTTCTGTGTCCCTTCTTTTGTACATTGCTTCCATTTCTAGCCATTTCTGCCAATTATTCATTTCTGTAGTGTCTGGTTTTTTCCTTATTGTTGCCACTTGGTCATTTGCTTCTGTGATTCTACCGTTATCTATTGTGTTCTTAACTTGCCTCGCGTTTATCAACGGTATTCTTCTTTCCCATATTTCTAATGAAGGTTCTCCTCCACAAGTGGTAGTCAGTTGCGCTGTGCTACACAACATTGCGAAGCATCTAAAGGATGACTTTGAGTATGGGGATCTTGATAGCGTCCCAAATGAAGATGACACACCTGGGGTGGTTCGTTATGAAAATCCCAACACAACATTAAGAGGCAAAGACAAGCGTGCCAATATAATGGCGTATTTGAATACTCAGTGAGGAAATTTTTGCGAAATTGAACTTAGTAACGTTTTCATGTTTTTCTCACGCAAGCACCTACTTGGACACAATTTTGTATATTTCTTTTTTTTTTGGGATATGGGTTTTGTTTATTTACTGAATAAAATCATCTTATTTTATATACTAGTTTTTATTCACACCATTACTGAATTATTTCAAATTACAAGTTTGATTACAATGGTAACAATTATAATCCTAAGAATCCTACATTATTACAATCCAAAGGAAAATACAACTTATGTAGCTTACAATTAATTACAATGTGAATAAAGTATGGCAATCATCAACAGTTACATCAGTTTGAGTAGACTTTTCAACGGTTTGCTTCTTCATGGTTTCCAACAATATAGTTTCCTTCTCCAGTTTGATCTTATTCAGTTTGTATTGTTGCAACAAAACAATCCTTTGCAACTGCGGTGTGGACAGGTCTTTAGTTTCATCTGCTTCATGATTCGACACAATTTTTTCACTTTTTTTTGATCTTATTTTTGTGGTGGTCGGCAGCAGATTTAATTGTTTTGTTTGATTTCCCTTCAGTTTCTGTATTCGGCAATCTTTCTTGGATGTCATCACTGGTTGGTTGCTGAACTGGGGGCCCGGCACTTGTGCCAACTGAAATATTACCCGGGATTTTATGGAATACTGGGTTATCATCTTCTATCAACTTCAAGAATGTTTTTTCCCACGGTTGTAGTTTTATTTCCCTGTTTCCCGTCACTTTTACGTCAGTCTTCTTCTTGACGGTAGACTTCACATTGTACAATGCTTTTATTAGTTGGCCTACAGTAACTTGTTTCCCCAATGCACCACAGTAATCAGAACGTAAGGTTTCCCATGCTTCTTTCTTAGCATTCATCACAGCAGGAGTTTTTGATTTGCTAAGTAAGACAATGTGATCCGAAAGGAGACGTACAAACAGAGTGCGATCAATTTTTTCTATTTTATTAAAATCATTGTCAGATTCTTCTGATGATGAATACATCTTCTAGCACGTGGTTGAACAGATTGAGAGAGGGATATGCCGCCGATATGGAGTAGACTGAAAGGTAGTGGAGGGGAGAACGTGTCGTGACAGGAACGTTAAAACCTAGCATTTACTTGGTCTAGCATGTACTACCCCGCGAGTAAGTGCTTGGGAATTTCCAGATTCTACTAAACTTGCCCTAGTATTTTCTACAAATCTTTATTCACAGTGATTTGACCAAATACTTACTAGACCTAGCATATGCTAGATAGAAAGTGCTAGTTTTTATTCACTTGACTGATTATATTATTGAATTGCTCGAAAACAAAAAAACACACAGGCTTTGTGGAAGTTACGTCAATATAAGGGATCGGAAAATAGTTTCATCTACTTTAGACGTGCACGCCGAATTTCTTAACAGTTATTCTATAAAACAGCATAAAACATAAAAGTTCTTTAAAACAATGCCAATATTAGTAATAAATAAACTCGTTATCATAATAAAATAGTTCTGATACCGTATGGTTCTTTCGCTAAAGAAATGGTGTGACACTAAATTAGTCTTTTCACCATTGACTAAGAAAAGGTGCGATTTACTCAAGGTAGGAGAGATACAAAATAACCATTTACGATACCTGAGTCCAACAGTCTCCAGCCAATCACCACAATACTATTCAGGTGATGACACTTGCATCAACGCCGGAGGCGTGGTTTCTCGATTAGGTCGATTTAAAAATTTAGTAATAAGTAATCTACTCTCACCGCGTGATATAACACATCACAGACACTCGGTATTCTTCGGTAACTTAATGTCTGTAGTAGCACAATACAAAGATATTCCGGTAATTTGAATTCACCGACTAAGCACAGGTAATATCGGTACTATTGTACGATACGATATCTTAATAACTAAGAAAATCACAACTGATTCGATCAAGTATTCATCGCAGACTCAATCATCGATAGCGGTAAGGACGACACGATAACTAGCGTTGTGACCCTAAGAGAATCACAACTGATTCGCTCAAGTATTCATCGCAGACTGCCTCTCGTGACGATATTTTTGGGGATACAGTCTTTTTTTTTTAATTATTTCAGAAAAATAACGGTACAGTTAGTTCTAAAAAAACAATATAAAAAGAATCCAGGCCATAAATTCACCAATTACGATGTCTACCCAGAATTTCGTAAAAATTACCTTTTTGTCCGAGGCGATACTAAAAACTATTGTTTGCACATCGCACATTTTTTAGAGGCGATATTAAAACTATTGTACATTCAGCTGTTACTTACTTGAATTGAAAATCAAGATTGAGGCGTAACAAACCTTTTCGGCGTCCACACATTGGTCCTAATTTTTTTTATTTTTATTAGTCATATGTAACGATATACTACACAGTTCGAAGAAAATATTGTTACGCCAGGGCCGTACTGGGATAGAAATTATTCGATTTCGTAGGGCGAAATATAGGGATAATAAAAACGTTACAAAATATACATTAATATGTAGCTATAATTGAATTTATAACAAAATATATAAAGAATTGTGCTCGGTGAGTTTTCGAGGACCTGCTACGGCTTTTCCAAGATTTCAACTCTCCGAGCATTACCCTTCGATACCGGAGAGCAATGACTTCGGTATCGACGGGTAATGGGTTGAGCTACCTATCAGGAGCTTCCCCGGGTTGCGGATAGGGGACGGCCAGAGACGTCCCGTACGTATGTACAGGAAAGAACTGGTCAATTGGGAAATAAGGGGGATGAGGGCTATAAACGCCCAACAGTGCCCATTTCGAAATAACCAATCGCTGACAAGCTCGCGATACAAACCGCATGGTAGAGCAACGTGCCCCTTATTAGGGCAAGGCCTGTAAGGGGTATGCCGAGCTATGCGGATCGGGAGGCTTGGCTTAATCGCCCTGCCTATTTGGATGAGGACCACTATAAAACACCTCCCATATCCTAAGGTCGAGTAGTCGCCGAAAGAATGGATGGCCGTGGGATAGTCGTTTCCTAGACCACTAACCTCGGGGCACCTGGCGCACCCCGTTGTATAAGGAGCCCTGCAGGTATCGACCTCTTTTCTCCTATACTCGTGGAAACATTTATGGACCAACAAGAGAAAAAAAACACTATCTAAAGAGCCTATGGAGACTCTTAGTAAAAGGGATTTGGAGGATACGGAGGCAATGGAGACTACAGAGTCTCCAGCGCAGCCTGATACTTCCGAAACCCTAAAAACAACACCGCAGGGAGACGCTACGGCGAATCCTGTGGATCAGAAAGCTCTACGTTAGAAAATTTCAGGTGTTCAGAGAAGGAAGCTTAAAAAATGAGGGAACAAGGCATTGATATCAAGGCAGTAGCGTTGCCGATTCCCTCAATATCAAAACAGGGTGAAAACCAGCATACAAAGGGCGTTAGGCGAACTGTGTCAACCGGGAGCACCCCTGAAGAAAAAAAGAAAAGAGGGCCAAGTGCACTGGTGGTACTAGTATTACTAGTGGTATGAAGATCCCTTAAAGGGATCAAGGCAGCTATGGTCCGTAAAAACTTCCCAGAGGCAACTGTCTCGGAAGATCAGGTAGGGACTATCAAAGAGAACCTGACCAAAATGATCGACGAGGTGCAGAAGGCGCCCAGGTTTGAAGCCAGTCAATATATGGACAGCCACTACGGGCTGATATGTGCCAATGAGGAGTCCTTCGACATAACGAGGGACCATTTGGCAAGTAAAACAAACTAGAAGCTCAACAAGAGTGAAGAACTTCCAAAACAGCAACGAGTCCTCGCCTACTTCCAGAGACTAAAAAAAAGGATCTGAAAGTGGGGTTAAAGAGACTCGAAAAACAAAACCCAAACCCAGGGTTGAAGGTTGATCGGTGGATGATCCTTGGCTTCAAATCTTCCGATACGGGATTACGTGTGAGTCTCCGGATTGATGAGGAGTCAATGAAGGAACTAGTCCGGGCTCATCGGAGACCGTACTATTTATTCCAGCGAGCTAGCTTTAAGACCCAAGAAAACAAGACCGAAAAGGAAACAGAGACTCATCAAGTACCTGAACCAACAGCCTCCTAGGATATTCAAGGTGCTACAAGTAAACTTGCAGCACAAAAAGACGGCCACGGTTGTCCTACATCAAAGGGTTGTGGCCGATAACATAGACATCGTTCTAATCCAAGAACCTTGGATAAACATAAGATACTAGGGCTAAATATTAGGGAAATGGGACTGATGATGGGAACTAATTATACTAAAGTAAGAACTAAATTTAACTTGATGCCAATCATGGAACTTTGTACAGGTGACATGGTAGCAGCAAAGTATAAACTTGAAAAAACTGGGGAGATAATAATGTATCGACCCCCGACTCAGAAGAACCGTTACCAGGGGCTAACATGGAGAACCTGATGGACTATGCTAGACGATACAAACTGGTTGTTGTTGTAGGAGTTGATACCAACGCACACCACTTCAGCTGGGGCAGCAAGGACAACAACACTAGAGGTAAGAAACTAATTGACTATGTACTACTGAACTTTATATTACGAATGTGGGCAACACGCCAACATTTAAAACATTGAGGGGGGAATCATCAATAGATGTAACTCTCTGCACTATACGAGTCGGGGAGATGATAAGGCATTGGCATGTATCGGATGAACCGTCTCTGGCTGACCATGCCCATATATTCTTCGAAGTAGATGTAGAAAAATCGGCTATTAGAACATACAGGGATTCTAAGAGTACCGATTGGGTATCTTACAAAGAGGACCTGCTTTATAAAACCTGCACACACCTAGGTAGACCTAAAACTACCGGAGGAGTTGGAAGACACAGCTGCATGGTTGCAACAGACCATAGTGACTTTCTATCACAAATACTGTCCGATAAGGGAGAGTCGTTCTTCCAGACAAACCGTCTGGTGGAATAAAGAGCAGACAACACTGAGGAAATAAACATGACGTCTTTTTAACAAAGCGAAAAAAACGGGCAACGAATAGCAATGAAATAAGGCGTTATTCTCATGTTGAGCAGTTATCATCGGCGAATGTCGCAATTTTTGTTAATCTTATGGTTGGTAGATCAGAGGTGTCCAATAAATATAATATTGGTCCCAGCACACCTCCTTGCAGTACTTCAGACTTTATTTCGTGCAGGTTACTTTATTCTGACTTTTAGTCAGATATGACTGAAGAATTTGGTAAAAGCCATATGGGTAGCCTTTGTTTAAGCTTGTAGAATAGATCCTTATGCCATACCTTATCAATCGCTTGGCTTATATTGACAAAAGCTGTGGTGCAATATTGTTTGTTTTCAAGATATTTGCTGACTTGCTTGACTATCTTGTGAACCTGTTCAATTATACCACGTTTACTGCAGAAGCCAAATTGGTGGTCAGGTATTATGTTTTACTTTTCCGCCAACCCTAACTACAATGTGAGAAAAGTATTATTCCATCTAGGCAGCAGGTGATGCACTCGGAAAATTCTGGAGACATCAACTGGTTCACTGATGGATCTAAAACGAACCACGGCACTGGGGCTGGTATAAATGGACCTAGGAAGAAAATGTTCTTCAGCCTTGGTAGGTGGTGTTTCAAGCAGAAACAATAATTGCTGCTGTAGCCTGTATTGATGAAAACATCAAGAGAGGTTATACCGGACAAAGAATAAAAATATATACTGACAACCAGGCACTGCTGAAAGCTATCAGTAATCCAACCCCAAAATCTAGACTGGTTAAAAACTGCAGAGTCCCTTAACAAGCTGGCAAGAGACAACACAGTGTCTCTAGTATGGGTGCCGTGACATGAAGGCGGACCAGCTCTAAACGTAACTTCATGGGTCCGGAACCGTTCTGTGGAATCACAAAGGATTACATAAGAGAGAAAATCCCGAACTGGCTAAACAAGGAACGCCAAATCAAATGGAGGTTGACAGAAGGTCACCTTCACACAAAAAGCTTACTGGGAAATGTAAACAAAGAACTCTCAATCAGTTTATTGAAACTGGGCAAGAGACACCTGAAAACAGTTACCTATTTGGTTACTGGACACACTAAGGAAAAATGTACACAAAATGGGAACAGTGAACCTTTCTGTAGGAAATGCGAAATAAGAGATGAAACACCTATTCACATACTCTGCTTATGTAAGAACTTACAAGGAAACAATACATCCATCGGAACTACTCCAAATCCCCCCAAATAAGCTAGTGGCCTATATCGAGAGCACGAAACTTTTGGAGTGGAAGTAGATAATATTGGAAATGGTAAAATGACTTAGGTAAAGTGCCCGGACTGTTGAGCACAACCCTAACGAATGAATGAATGCTAAGAATTTACCTCTATACTCAAGCAAAGTTTGGACGCCCACTGTTATTTAGTTTCTTAGCAGTGATCCATTTTGTCAGTTTATCTTAAGTCAGTGTTGCGATTTTTACGGTGGATAAAAATATCAAACAAGAAATATTTTAAATTATGTTTTGTAAATTAAAGGAATTTCGTCTGAGGAAACGCTGACGATAATATGGTAAAATGCGGTTTTCAAAAATACGAAATTTGGTGTGCATGTTCAGTTTCAATTTTTAAATTTCACGTGATGTGTTAAATAGTAGATTAAACGTTCAATCTTGATCTTTAAAAAAACTTACGAGAACATTTACGTTCTTATGAAATATTTATTTTTAGGTACATTTATATGCACGCCAGGTGTTGATGATCGCGAAATAAATGGTATATACTGTCGCTTACAGGAAATATGTTTAGATGAAGTAGGTTAATATCATAGGGAAAATGCGAGCCAATATATTTCAAATCTGAATTTGCTTAGAATATTTCATTTTTCTTACTCTGATTATTTGCATCTATTGTACTATCATATATACGAGTACATAAGAGAAAAGCCTCCACTCTAAAATTAAATTGAATTCAAATTTTAATACAACTTATTCTGAATTACCTATAGAACCTTATAGGATGCAACCACAAAAATACAACCGTTACAGAAATAAATTTCAGGATCAGATTCCAACAATCAAATGTAGATAGAGCTTCAGCAAAAAATGAGCACAGAGTATTTTTAATATTGTAGTAAATTAGGAACAATATTGAGTCTAAGCTCAATAGATGTAAGAGTATATGTTGTAACTCAAAGGGGAGAGACTATTATATACTTTTTTTTATTGATGCCTCATATTACCTATTTACAGCACACCTCAGCGTGTTTAAATCCTTCAAACACGCGCGTTTTTTAAAGTCCCTATGGTAACAACAACAACTCGAGAAACGTAAGTATAAATGACAACTTTTTTCATTAGTTTTTAAATTATATATTTTCATTGTGAACCAATGTCTTATTTGGTTTTTTCTGCAAAATTTATTTATATATTCATATATGTATACATTGTATCCTTTTAAATATAAATAATCTTTATGATTATTAATCTGACAGCAGTACCTCGTAACATCAAATAAAAATAAATACTATTTAGGATGGACTTTCACGAAACTTGGCTAGGCATCGAGGGCGGACTTTTATGAAATGAAACTTGGCTGGGCATCGAGGACGGATTTTTTTGTAGTAATAATATAATAATAATATTTTATGATTTCAAAGTGCACCAATAAAAAAAAATAGCGTAAAGTATTCTTGGATAACTGGTCTTTCAAACACTTGCTCTATTTCGAGCACTCCGGCTGCGCCGTCGTGCTCGAAAATTCGCGCGTGTTTGAAAGACCTCTTTATCCACTTATACTTTAATATACTATTATTACTGTACATCAGATTATACGAAATAGTAATGACAGCACTAAAAATAATGTCTTCTTCAAAGAGTTAATGATGTACTTGATTATTCAATTTACCGAAAACCAACACAGACTGATGTGACAATTCCATTCAATTCTAACCACCCTGTCTCACACAGACTAGCAGCATATAATTCAATGATACATAGAGCTTTTTCAGTTCCTATGAACAAATGTAATTTTGATAGAGAGATTAATACAATTAGACAAATAGCAACATCTAACGGTTATCCATTAGATATGATAAATAAACTAATTAGTAAAAAAGAGAAAAAAGTGGCATTACAACTAATATATCCTAAACAAGCTGATGAAATTAAAACTTATAAAACCATCACATATGCAGGAAATATTTCTAATA
The DNA here is from genome assembly GCA_963921935.1 of Galeruca laticollis. Lineage (NCBI taxonomy): Eukaryota > Metazoa > Arthropoda > Insecta > Coleoptera > Chrysomelidae > Galeruca > Galeruca laticollis. The sequence goes on along the minus strand of OY998179.1, from coordinate 49,305,706 downwards.
ATATTTCAAAGATAATATCTTCAGCAACGAATGCAACAATTTCTTTTAAAACAGAAAGTAACGTTAGTACAAAATTGTTAAATGTAAAAACAAAAATACCACTATTAAAGAAGTCCGGTATATATAAACTCAAATGTCCAGAATGTAATGCTGTCTATTTGGGTCAGACCCTTAGGAATTTTGAAATACGATACAGTGAGCACTTACGAGCTTACAGATTAAAACAACCAGATAAATCTCACTACGCAAAACATTTACTTGACACCAATCATTCATTGACACCTAACACAGAACTAGAAGTGCTGCATATCTGTGAAAAGAAACAAGAACTGGATTTCCTTGAAGAACTGGAAATTAGAAGACATTTAAGAAACCCACAATATGAAGTTGTCAATGAACAGTTAAATCTAGGGAATTCTCCACTAATAAACTGTCTTCTTAAGTGATAATTGTAAAGATCAGCAGATATAGTTTTCCTGGTTTTCTATATCATTGCACAGTTATACTGATCTTAATTGGAAAAATGATATCCAGGATATCACCATAGGGCTAATAATATCTAAGCTTCAATATTTGTAATATCACATCTTCTTCTTTTTTCTATAAACATATATTAAGCCAATCACAAGTTAGGTTACTTCTTGGTCTAGCCAAAAAAAAAAAAAATATAACTACTAAACATCAGGTAGGCATAAAATGAAATGTAACTTCTGTCATTCTGACGATGATATTGATTTATCGAAACAATTGTCAATTTCTTAGAATTTTCAATAACTTGTATTATATTGTGGAATTAACTAGAGACCTTGAGTTTCATTTAAAAACACTCTTCTTCTTTTGTTTTAAGGCCTCAGCTGCCAGGGCTATTCGGCCTTTTTTGCGTCCGGGATGATTTATGATTGTCTATAATATAGTTTATACGAAAGTAAATACGAACAGATTGATACCGCACTTATTGTTCAAAATTTTATCTGTAAACTGTTCAGTTTTTAAGGTTATATTTTGCTGTTTGAAGCACTTAAAAATTTGGAGATGAGTTTAATGTTTTCACTGTTTGGGAATTTCAGCACTATGTCTTGCAGTGTGTAGGGGCCATAAACATTATTAGGAACCTTAAAAGACTTATGAAGAAAATCTGTATTAACACTATTTAAGGAACAGTTGAAAAAGATGTGTGAGAGATCTTGTTTTTCACCACATGGGCATGAATCCGAAGGTACTAAGTTGAATTTGTGTAGATATGACAAAGTGGCACAATGGTTGGATCGAATTCTTGAAGAAATGTCTTATTCCACTACTTGACATTCGACTACTATATATCCATATGATTTACAAATTAAAGGCTCGGTTACAGAAACCGACAGTAGACAAAAACGGGCTCAGCGGACTTAACTGTCAACTATTATATAGGGATAACAGTGTATATTGGGAATATTATATTTTTAATTACATGGAGAGTTACGGCTTGCTATTTACCTGTGTTTGTTTCTTGTGAAGTACATCAACAAATTAAATTTACTGTTTCGACCCTTACTCTATGGAATCTACTCATATTACTTTTTTAAATGAAACTAACCGTTACTAAATAATTCCATAATATAATGAGAAAATTGTAGACATTCTAAGAAATTGACAATTGTTTCAATATTACTATCATCGTCCGAATGACAGAAGTTACATTTCATGTGATGCCTGTTCTGTTGTTATACTTTCTAAGTAAATTATTTAATAATATTGGAGTTCAGTTCAATCATTTATTATCAATCATTACATGCAGTCAATGCCTGTCATCAAGTCACATACTAGATTGTCACTGTTGTCATGTCTACCCCAACATTCCCCTTTTTTACAAATTTAGTTTATCTGGTTTTTTAATAATTCTTCCTTTTGATGAAACTTGGACATTTGAATTATTAGCATTGTCCTGAGGAACGTCTAACGGGTGATCTATCGAATCTTCGTAATTTTCACTATTATCACTGTCTGAACTTTGATTTTCATTTTCCATCTTAATACTATTTTCTACATCACTATTACTACTATCATTATTACTAACTGTATTACTAATACTATTTTCTAATCCATTATTTTCATTACTAATTTCATCAGGACTTTCTATTTCTATATAACACTTTTTCCTTACTTCCTCTTCCTTCCTTTCTAAAGTATTGTTATTATTTGAAGTTTCATTGTTACAATTTAGAGTACAAGGTTTAATAAATTTTCTATTTCTATACAATATTGTGCCGTTATTCATTTTCAACCTGTATGTTCTATCCCTAACTCTATTTAATACTATACCAGAATACCATATACCCTTGGGTTTTAATTGAACAACAACCTTAGTATTTGGATTAAGAGGTTTTAGATTTTTAACACCCTTACTATTATAATAATTTGCACTTTGTTTCTGTCTGTTATCTAGAAAATTATTGAACTTTTTGTAATTGATTAATTTTGGTTTGAACATATCATTTTTAAGTGGTAAAATTGTTCTCAGTCTTCTTGACATTAGTACTTCTGCCGGAGAGTAAGTACCATCGATTTCCATGTTGCGATACATGAGAAGAGCTAAGTATAGATCTTTTTGGTCTTCTAGAACCTTTTTAAAAATTCTTTTTGCCGTTTGTATATTTCGTTCTGACATACCGTTAGATTGTGCATATGTCGGTGAACTCTTTATGTGATTAAACTCCCAACTTTTCGAAAATTCATTGAATTCCCTGGAGTCAAACTGAGGACCTCCATCTGATATCAATGTAAGTGGAATACCATGGCGAGCAAAAATGTACTTCAATACTTGAATTATTTTGTAACTACTTGTACTTTGTTCCAGTTTTTCAACTTCTAAGTATTTGGAATAATAGTCTATTACTAAGAGATATTTTTTACCCTGTATTTCAAAAATATCACACCTCACCTTATTCCAAGGCATTTTTGGAATTTCATGACATTTTAACGGTTCATTTGATTGTGAATTTGAGTACTTATAACAAATTTGACATTCTAGAATTTTTTGTTTAATTTCATTTTGCATGGTTGGCCAAAAAAGAGATTCTTTTGCCAATTTCAAACATTTTGTTATTCCCATATGATTATAATGTGTCCTATCAAGCATTTCTTTGTGTAAAACTTTTGGAACTACAATAGCATTATTTTTAAAAATCAAACCATCCATTACTGTTAATTCACTTTTATATTTACAATACTTCCTAACTTGATTGTTTAAATTTTTATTAGTACTAGGCCATCTGTCTAATATAACCTTTTTTAAAGCTTGCAATTCACTATCTCTTTCGGTTTTTTCTTTAAATTCATTGAACTTGTTAGTGGTAATATTTATTTCTGAATCTGTAAGACAAACTTGTGATGAAATTTCTTCATCTGGAAATTCAAACTCACTTTCATTTACTGTAGCCCTAGAAAGAGCATCTGCTATGATTAGTTCTTTTCCTGGCTTATACCTAACTTCAAAATCAAATTTCTGGATTTGTAATAGCATTCGTTGCAAACGCGCAGGACACTTATTCAATGGTTTTTTAAATATAGAAATTAAAGGTAAGTGATCCGTTTCAACGATAACTCTTTTACCAAATATGAAGTCATGAAATTTATTTAATCTGAATGTAATTGCTAGAAGTTCCTTCTCTATTTGGGCATATCTACACTGTGTTTCAGTCATTGCTTTAGAAGCATAGGCACATGGTAATTTATTTTGTAATAAAACCGCCCCCAAACCATTTTTAGATGCATCAACTGACACAACTGTCTCAGCATTAACGTTGTAAAACTGCAAGACTGGTTTATCAATTAACATACTCTTAAAGTTTTGAAAAGCTTCTTCATGTTCGGGTTGCCATATAAATTCTGTATCTTTTCTAAGCAATGTTCTCAATGAATAAGTTTCATCTGAGAGATTTTTTATGAATTTACCTACATAAGTTAACATTCCTAATGCTCTCTGCACATCTTGTTTATTTTGAGGACGTGGCATATTTGCAATTGCCTGAATTTTTGAATTATCTGGACTCAAACCATTTTTCGAAATTATATGTCCCATGTACTGAATTTCATTTCTCCCGAATTTGCATTTACTTAAATTAAATTTTACATTATTTTCTCTTGCTAAATTAAGAATTTATTTAAGCCTGGCATCATGTTCAGCTTTATTAGAACCCCACACAAGTATATCATCAATATATGTATCTGCTCCTTCTATGTTGAAAATATTCTTGAATCTAGTTTGAAATACCTCCGGGGCTGACTTAATCCCATAAGGTATTCTTTTAAATTTATATCTCCCAAATGGAGTACCAAATGTGCATAAGTTTGAACTAGCCTCGTCTAATGGAATTTGGTAAAATCCTTGTGTAGCATCTAATGTAGAGAAAAGTTTTGCGTTTGATAACTTGCTAGTAATTTGATCTAAAGTGGGTATATGACAAAGTTCTCGCTTAATCGCTTTATTTAAATCAATAGGGTCAAGACAAATACGTAATTTATTATCTGGTTTTCTAACCAAAACTAGCGGATTTACCCATTGTGAACTCCCGTGAACTTTCTCAATTATTTTATCTTTTTCTAAACCTTCAAGACTCTCTTTAAGACCATCTAAACAAAGGAATAGCAACTTTTCTAGTGGGATGAACCACTGGATCTATTTTGTCATCTACCTCTATATGGTAAGTATATTTGATGCAACCTATCCCCTCAAAAAGATCACTGTATTTTTTAACCAGTTCGGTGTAATCTGAAACATTTGAATCAACAGATTGTACTTTTGCAATTAGTCCCAAGTCAACACTTGACTGCAAACCTAGAATGGCTTGTGAATTTGAATTTACAATATAAAACTGTAAATTGTGCATTTTTTCATTTCTTACACATGGTAAACAAACCTTACCTGATACTTTTAAATTATTTCCAGTATAGGATTGTAATGTTGTATTCGTTTTAGTGATTTTATCATTAGGTAATTTTACGAATTTAAAAATATTCCAAGGTAAAACATTTACCATGGCTCCAGTATCAATCTTTAATTTAATTATTTTTTTATTTATTTCTAAATCAGTTAACCACTCATTTTTATTGATGGCACTACTCACCTTCGAAATCGTACCTACGAACATGAAGTTGTCAGAATTTATTGAATTTACTTCTTCAGTGCATTGTTCAATGTTATTTATGCCTTTCCTATTTTTCTTTTTATAACAGACGGAAGCAAAATGATTTACTACATTACAGTAATTACAGATCTTTCCATATGCAGGACAGTTATTTATTTTATGTTCCTTGCCACCATACTTTTGACAGTTTTTAATTAATCTCTCACTTGTATTTGAATGTAGCACACTCTTGGGTTTGTAATTTTTTCCTTCTTGAAATGTCTTACTTAATACATCCACCGTTGTTGAAAAAGTACTACTACTTGCACCTGCACCCATAACATCGCTTCGAAATTTTGATGTTTCAATTACATAGCAAAGGTCAATAGCTTTTTCCAGGGTCAGTCCATCTTCTTGTAATAGTCTTTCTCGTACATTATTATTTCCTATTCCGCAAATAATCATGGTAATTATTAGACTATCTGTTAAATTATCGAGTTTACACCTAGATGCCTTCTTTTTAAGCTCCATAATGAAATTCTCAGTTGACTGTTCAGCCTCTTGCCTGTAGCTAAAAAATGTGTATCTTTCGTATGAAGTGTTTTCTTTGCCTTGAAAATGTTCGTCGAATTTCTTGAACAATACATGTAATTTGTCTTTTTCGTCTTCTTGAAATTTAAAAGTGGAATATATTTTGAATGCTTCTTCCCCAATATAATGAAGTAGTTGTGCACATTGAGTTTTCTCATCCTTTTTATTTACTTCGAATGCAATTAAGTAATTCTGGAATCTTGCTTTCCACATCTTCCAATTTTCTGAAGTTTTGCCGGTCAATGACAAAGACATTATTCCTCTATTGTCACCCATTTTTAATTCAGTAATTTGTTCTCGTAATTTGAAATTAGTAATTATTAGGTAATTTTACTTTGCGTCTACTGATTGCGCCATGTTCTGTTGTTATACTTTCTAAGTAAATTATTTAATAATATTGGAGTTCAGTTCAATCATTTATTATCAATCATTACATGCAGTCAATGCCTGTCATCAAGTCACATACTAGATTGTCACTGTTGTCATGTCTACCCCAACAATGCCTACCTGATGTTTAATAATTATTTTTGGCTTGATCAAGAAATGATCGACTTAATATACATGGGTGTTTCAAAAAAAAGGTGACCCCGTCTCTAGGATGGGTAGAAAACTGAAAAATAATTGGTGTGGTGATAAAGGGCGCTGAAAAGAAATATATACACATTTTTTACGATTTTGCCGAATCCACGAATATATTTTGAAAGCTGATGCATCTCATGAATTTGTTTTTATATCTCACTCTCATAGAGGGCGGTAGTTACACGGTTCGTACCAAAGGCATTTTTTCTTGAAAAACTGTTTTGAAACAGTTTCAAACTGTTTTAAAACGGTCCATTTTCTTGGTCGGTTAGTGACGTCAGGAATCAAACTGTTTGTCAGAGTTTTGAAACGTTCTCCAAGACCGTTTTAAGCTGTCAGCAGTATCATTACTATCATTTTCGTTTAGTTTATATAGTTTGGAAACAAAGGAAATGGTAATGCTTTTCGTAATCACTTAATATCATAATAACAAAATTACTATCTACATACAGGAATCCTCGCGAAGGAACAGAAGGTATTTTTCTAAAAAGCTTTGTTGATTACACAACAGTACATATTCCATCTTAACGTTAACTAATAACCTACGAATCGCGGCTAATAACTAATACTGAAATTCAAACGACAAAAATCTCTGCTAAGATGTTCAAAAATAAACAACCTAACCTAACCTCTATTATTTGACTGTGAAAAAAATGTAAACAAATAGAAGCTGGCAGGGCAGATGACAGATAGATACTGATCACGTGACGTTTTAAAACGTTTCATTTTTGCGATCACCACTAGTGATTACGTCACGCCGAAACTGTTTCAAAACGGTCTTCGAAACTGTTTCATCAAGAAAAAATGCTTCTGGTAGCATTGAACATAACTTTTTAAGGTTATATTTATTAATCAAAATTTAAAGTGAACTTAAACATCATTTAGTTTTATACAAAAAAGGTACTCTCGGTATAACTCTGTTATACCTTATATAATAGTTGACAGTTAAGTCCGCTGAGCCCGTTTTTGTCTACTGTTGGTTTCTGTAACCGAGCCTTTATTTGTAAGTCATATGGATAGATAGTAGTCGAATGTCAAGTAACAGGGGGTGTGCACTTATACTTATTAAAAAAGATACGCGTTTTTCGCGCCATCTATATTTGTCACAAAGAACAAGTCACTTCGGTTGCGTTAGGCTTAATAGCCCTAGTAGCTGTGGCCTTCAAATTGGAGAAGAATTTCGGTCGCGTTCATTCTCTTTCGTTAATCTCTTTGACATCCACAGACTAATAATTGAGGTTAGGCATTTAAAGTTTGCCATTATTGTTGTTTGGTTATTAATTTATTTTATTGATTTATTTCAAACTGCCAGCTCCTCGAGAGCGTGTTGTTCCCATTTGCATTAACCAAGATCAAGATGCTCCAAGGTAGGTTATAAATATAATTAATAGTTAAAATGAGTAATTTATATTCATATTTCACAGATATTTTATTCCCGCGGATGAGCATATGAAAAATATTTGGTTGTAACGAATCAATAATCCCAGTTTATTTAACCATCCAAGAAGCATTTTAAGGGGGAAAGTAGTTTCTGGTACTCATTTTTTGGATGTATGTAAAGAAGGGGGAAAACTAAAAAAAATGCACTTCTGGTTTTAAATTTACCTGGTAAGCATTTTATTGTAATACTATTAGATTTAAACTACTATGTATATTGTTTTTGTAGATTTCATTGCTGGGGATAATTAGAAGAAAGTTGCTTTTCCTTTCCTCTTAATCCACAAAATGTGCTTGCAACTTCTCCAAAAATAAGAAGTATGACATTAATTATAAAATCTGTTAGATATGTATGTAATACGATTTTTTGTAGAATTATACTCTAAACTAAATTTGAACTAAGTTGTTGCAGCCTTTCCCCATTCATAGTAATTATAAATCAATCGAATTTACATTTTTCGCCATATCACACAATTTGAATTTACCACCATTTAAAAGTTAGAATCGACGACAGAACCCTTCTTATAGTTTTTGGTGACAAATAGAGATGGCAGCACATCTGCCGAGGCATTTTTTGTCAGTGAGTTGCCCATCTTATTTCTATTATTTGTCTGTGGTCAAGTAGTGAAATAAGACATTATTTTGAGTGCTGTTATTACTTTTTCATATAATCTGATATACAGTAATAAAGTATATAATGTTGACATCAAAATAGTCAGTCTCTCCCCTTTTAGTTACAACAAACTCGATTTGAAAATGATGCAGTAATAACCGATGCTGGTAGAAAGTAATGATAAAATTATTAATTAGTATGCATTATGTGAATTAAAAAATTTTAGTGGCCTAAATGAGACCTCATTTTTAGTAGAGCAATTTTACACTGTGATATAAAATAATTTTATTCTATGGTTGTGGATTGACATACAGTCAGTCAATGGTTAAGATTTATTATATGTCAATGAGACTCATACTGTTACGATATGTTGTATTGATAGTGAATTAAAGTTAAATCTACAGAAATCCAATCAATCTTTATCTAAAAAGCCCTAAGTGTTACAAGAAGAAGCCAAGCACTTCAATATTCTCACTTCATCAGGTTGTGGGCCCAGAATCCACAATTTGGCACAAGTACACCCAGAAGGTAATCAGGTTAAAGGAAAACGTGCTCCATCAGCATGGCAAATCAAGAAGAAACTATATATAAAGTTCCGCTTTTTGATGGCAGCAATTACCACAGTTGGAAGTTTAGAATGGAAATTCTGCAAAATGAATTAGATTTGTTGAATTATGTGCAACAACCTCTAAAGTTAGAAAATGTACCAAGCACAGGAACAGAAGCTCTGGAAATGAATCGTAGAAACAGTCAACTAATAAAAGAAGACAAGGCATGCAAAAGAAGAATTGTTTCAAAGGTATCTAATTCTCATTTAGAATATTTTCAAGGCAAAGGAACTGTATACGAAATGTGGGAAAGTTTGAAAAGTGGCTATGAAAGGCAAAGTCTGGCCACACAGAACCGGGTCAAAAGACAAATGGAAACATTACAAAAAAAGTTAACAGTAGGTCTTTCTGACCATTTCCTACATTTTGATCAGCTAATGAGGGAATATAAATCAGCTGGGGGTCAGATCAGCGAAAGACAATATGTTCTTCAGTTATTTCAATCTGTATCTTCCAATGAATATTAAACAGTCATAAGCTCATTGGAAACTCTATCCCTAGCTGATGAATCACTAATTACACTTGCCGCTGTGAAAGGAAGATTACTCGATGAGGAAGCCAAACTTTCTACAATGTCAACCAGGTGCAAAGAAGAAAACCATTCATCTGTTGTCTTCATGACCAATTCAGGAAAAAAACCGTACAATCACATGGAAAGCAAAGTAGCAGCTCAGGAAAAGGGGCCAACCAGGAAGTGTTCCCATACAAGTGCTACTTCTGCATCAAGACTGGACACAAGAAGGCTGAATACAGGGAAAGATTGAAATGGGTGGAACAAAAAACAGGGCAGGTAAATGCTGCTTCAACAAGTGCACAAACAGGTAACGCAGATTTTTGTTTTGTTGCTAGTAGTGAAAATTCAAAAACTTTTGTAAAATGGTATTTATATTCAGGTGTGACTGAACATTTAGTGACAGCAATTTTTTAAATAATGTTAAATTTTTTTCTTTAAAAAATCATTCATCATCAATTTCCATTAGATAACCACAGGCTTCTATTAATTAAAATTGTAGCAAATAGGTATGCAAGTGTTAGAATGCACTATTTGAGTCAAAGAACAATAGACAAATCTACAAGTATTAGAGATCGAAGTAACAAAATTGTTTTGTTTAAGGGTCAGTAAATTTGTATAGAGATTGAACATTTGAATATTTGTATGAAATAAAAACACTAATATAATATGTCAGAGTTTTTTCAGTAGTGACACCTCAATGTATCACACAACACCTCTGGACATTTTATATATAGAGCATAAAACAATAGTATTTACCAGTATTTCTTATTATTAACTACATATCGAAATGAAGGATGAAATTAGTTATTGTCTCATCTCAAATAAAATCAATTTACTATATTGCTATCCAAGCGTCTCCGTCTGTTTTTACTTTTCCGCCCAACCTTTCTATATGCGAGAAAAGTATTGGTTTACCCCAAAAAAATTGGAATTTTGAAATTTTTTTTTGAGTTATTTTTACGTTTTCCATCAACAACAACACGAAAAAATGGTTTTTAGAAAAAAAATACTGTGTGTATGTCGTCGTCGGCCACTTTTCCTTACATGTCTTGTTAGCATGATACAGCCTCCGGAGTGTAACCAGTCAGCAATTTTATGATTGAATATTGTTAAGGACATGTCACAGATGAACCCTTTTGATTTTCAATTCCCCAGAGCCAGTACAACGGGTGCTATGGTACTTGAAGTGCGACATTTTCTCATTGTTTGAGAAATTTCAGTTTATTAGCACGATACAGCCTCCGGAGTTCAACAAGTTACCAATTTTATGATTGAATATTATTCAGGACATCCCACTGATGAACTTTATTGATTTTCAGCTCACCAGAGCCAATACAACAGGTGCTACAGTACTTTAAGTACGATATTTTTGTCATTTTTTGAGAAGTTTCAGTTTGTTAGCACGATACAGCCTCTGGAGTATATACAAGTGACCAATTTTATGATTGGATATTATTCAGAGCGTCTCAAAGATGAACCCTATTGATATTCAGCTCATTAAAGCTAGTACTACGAGTGCTATGGTACTTGAAGTACCAAATTTTTGTCATTTTTTGAGAATTTTCAATTTTTTAGCACGATACAGCCTCCAGAGAGTATACGATTGATCAATTTTATGATTGAATATTGTTAAGGACATGTCACAGATGAACCGTATTGATTTTCAGTTGACTAGATCGAGTACAGCGGGTCCTATAAATCTAGATATACTAAATTTTTGGTTATTTTTGGAGAAATTTCGGTTTGTTAGCACGATACATCCCACGAAGTGTATACAAGTAACAATTTTATGATAGAATATTGTTCAGGGCCACAGATGCAGAAAAGTTAGTTTTAATCTTTAAAACCGTTTATTTTATTTGTATGACTTGCTAAAGCTAGGTATTAATTATAATTTTCACTAAGAATGCTATACTATTATACATGTAATTTATATTTTCTTAATAAAGACATATTATTAGGTCCATTTATTTATTTCAATTATTTATAATTCCAAGAAAATATGGAAGGGGACAATATAAGTGTAAAATATGTTTTTGTATGATCACTTTCATCTTGTCAAAAGGACAATAATGTGCAAATTAACGAATAGAACAACCTCTAATCAAAAATGAAAAAGAATTTTGCTAGTGAATATATTTTTATTGATTGAAAATTTAAATAGTTGGGCTCTGTCGGCGACGCCATATTTTCGTATTACAAGATTGTTGACTGTGTCATCTCCTCTTGATACTAGCTCTATGGTATCTGCACTATGGAAGGCAGTCAAAAAAATAAATCAATTTCACTTCAACCAAAAGGAGGTAATTGAGTGGGGACTACCAGAGAAAAAGCAGCACATTTTGGAAGACATTTAGAAACTGACTTTTAGTCATTTCAAGTGAAAAACAATGGTATTGAAGTTGAGTTTTTACAATTCCCTTTTCAGGTAGAACTTCTGATTGAAACATTTACAATAGGACATTTAACTATTCCTATCAAGACAAAGTTGAATCGCCGAAAAGCCCCAAGGTATGATCTTATAATAACCAAGATCCAAGATACTGACTTTTATTCATAGTGGAAAGTGGCAGAAACTACACTGCTTCCTAAATCAGACAAGCCAACAGTCGAAGTGAAATCAAATAGACAGACAAGTCTACTTCTCATCATTAGCAAGCTGTTAGAAAAACAACCAAAAACATATACTAGCAAATCATCAGTAACTGAGTAATTAAAAAAATGAACGAAGTTTTTGAAAGCAAGAAATATTGTTCTGCAGCATTCTTGAACATTATGCAGGCATTTGATGAGGTTTGGCATGATGATCTTATAAGTCAAATGAATTTTTGAACTTAACCCCTATTCAAAATAACTCTGGAGCTGCTCAAAATATGTGTTCTGTGACTACTACTTTATCTCACATCCATAAGGTTGAAACTGGTGGGCCACAATGTGAGAATGGGCATAAATTAGATAAGAGCAAAGCACAGGTAGAAACCCAGTTAATAATTTCCTATGGACAAAACTGATTGATATAGTTATTATTGTTGTAGAAGAAGGTGATAAATGGATTTTTTCTGGCATGACATTTGCATTTGATATTGTATCATCAAGTAATTTGCATATTGTAACAGTAGATTACAAATAATTTTTTATAAAATTTCAAATACAATTGTAACGGCACAGTCGTCTGAACATAAAATAACCCCGATAAATAATCAGAAAACAGAACTCTACACGAACCAAACTAGACGGAGTTGGGCACCCAGCACCGAGAGGGCAGTACCTTCGCCTTTCCGCTAATAACTTGACCGATACTACCAAAGCATACGTTCTGCGATATACCAAGCAAGCTCTACCTTACGTAGAATAACGATAGGAAGCTTCAACTGAAAATAACCGAAGGGTTGCACTATATTCCGGAGCGTGTTGAGCTTAGGAATCGTGAACACATAAATATCCCGCTTCTCGTTGACCCCTCGGTGTGCGTTGAACTCGAGGCTAGACGCTAAGCGAACCTGTATATCAGACGAAGTCCTAAAGCGTGTTGAGCTTAGGGCGGACGCCAACTACCCTAGGTCAAGCCCTGCAGCGTGTTGAGCGCAGGACCGAGGCCTTTCCGATTAGCCGAAATTCCGGAGCGCGTTGAGCCCGGGACGGAAGCAAACTCCCGACCTCCGAGATCACGCTGTGCGTTGAACAAGGGATCTCGACCCTGACACACCCCTTTGGTTATAGGAACCTGGCGTCTCAGTGAGGAAGCTGGACAACCGAGAAGAATAATCCGCGACCCAATCCAATGACCACCCTAGAGGGACTGCCCGCCTCCAGGACCAATAAATCTTGTATATATACTTATTGTACAGAGTTTTAGGTTTTAATTGTAGATATTTATTGTAGGTTGAATAAAGAAATATATCTAACCATCCAACCCCTTTTATGCTCTACCACACTGACGCACACCCTCACACAATGAAATTCATTTGTGTAGGATAAATGTAACCTTTGTTCATGAAGTGAAAGTAGACAAATTTCATTTTCTAACTTGAATTGAGTTTTATTAACTGTAACATTACTATGTAGTACAATGACCACTTTAGTAAACAACTTTGAATTTAACACATATCAAAATACAAAAAAGGTATGGTATGTATTTGTCTGATTTTGAGACCCCATTTTTTCAGTTTAAAACACCACCAACTGCAGTCACATATTGAGTTACACACAGTTTGAAAAAACATTTCCCATTCCTACACTTTGTAAAGAATTACTCATACAGCTGCTATGGAAGTCTTGCTGAATCTACCGCCTCTATAAATTTTCGTTTAAGGCGAGGCCAGATCTGAAATGCACATATTTATACAAAATTAACAGCACATAAGCCAGGCGCATAGTGCAGATTATCGGAAACTAATCATGGAGCTGGAAGCAGACAATGTAATGGGGCAACCCATTGATGCAGAAGTGACAAGATATAGCTTTAATAACAAATTCAAAATAACTATACCAGGTAGGGTAAACTGGAAGGGAGGTGTACCCATACAGGCAGAAGCAACATAGTACACAGATGGCTCAAAGACAACAGAAGGCGTAGGAACAAGAGTAGTGGGGCTAAAACAAGGGATAGCTTTCCCAGAAAGTCTAACTAAGGATGCCACTATTTTCCAGTTGGAAATGACGGCGATCCACCACCATGTGGAAGAAATCAAAAGTCAGGAAAGAACATATCGTTCAATTGGATACTTCACAGACAGCCAATCAGAGCTTAAGGCACTCGATTCTGTAGAGGTCAACTCTAAGTTAGTATGGGATTGAAGACTCCGCTTCACGAGAGAAAAAGCCACCTGAAGTTGCAGTCGTAGGCGCGAATTTGTCAAAACCAGTAGGCATAAATCTTCGTTCTATGCCACTGATCGATACTAAGCGACGTAGATAAACAAGACAGAATTTGGTTTCTGCGATTGTCAATGTTACAATTTCAGGTGGCTTTTTCTCTCGTGAAACATCGTCTACGTTTGCTCTAAACACGCTGGGTGACAGTAGTAAAGTCAAGGTGGCCTGGGTACTGGGGTATGAGGGACATAAGGGCAACAAAAAGGCAGACGAAACAGCTAACCAAGCTGCATCTATGCCATTCGTTGGACCGGAACCACTTTGTGGCGTCGCAAAATCGGTAACAAAAGCGGCCACATAAAAATGGTTGGAGCATAACTTCAGGTTATGTTGGGAGAATTCACTAGGTCAAAGACAAGCGAAACAGTTTATATTACAACAATCTCCAACATTCCCGACAGACATGTTAAGTAAAGACCGGAAAATGGTCCAAACTGTTGTGAGTCTGTTAACGGGGCATTGCAAGCTCAATATGCATCTAAAATTGATGGAGTTGCTAGGTAGAGTCTGTTGATAAGAGGAAGAAACTGCATATTACATTCTATGTTGCTGTGGCAGTTTAACAAACATGCGGTTCTCGGTACTAGGCATAGGAAAGCCACTGACACGGAACTACATGAAAGATTCAGTGTCTAAGCTGATAGACTTTGTAAGAAGAATAATTTGCATTTGATATTGTATCATTAAGTAATTTGCATATTGTAACAGTAGATTACAAATAATTTTTTATAAGATAAAAATACTATAAAATTTCAAATACAATGAAATTCATTTGTGTAAGATTAATGTAACCTTTGTTCATGAAATGACAATAGACAAATTTCATTTTCTAACTTGAATTGAGTTTTATTAACTGCAACATTACTATGTAGTACAATGACCACTTTAGTAAACAGCTTTGAATTTAATATAACACATATCCAAATTCAACAAAGGTATGGTTTTATATGTATTTGTCTGATTTTGAGACCCCATTTTCAGTTTAAAACACCACCAACTGCAGTCACATATTGAGCTACTTCTTTTAATATCATAACATAAAAAAATATTTCATAATGAATAGGCTGCAGAGGCATGTAATTACAGTTACACACAGTTTGAAAAAACATTTCCCATTCCTAGACTTTGTAAAGAATTACTCATACAGCTGCTATGGAAGTCTTGCTGAATCTACCGCCTCCATAAATTTTCGTTTAAGGCGAGGCCAAGCAGAGACAGCCAAGCAGAGCTTAAGGCACTCGATTCTGTAAAGGTCAATTCTAAGTTAGTATGGGATTGTAGACTCAGCTTCAAGAGAGAAAAAGCCACCTGAAGTTGCAGTCATATGCGCGAATTTGTCAAAACCAATAGGCATAAATCTTCGTACTATGCCACTGATGGATACTAAGCTACGTAGATAAACAAGACAGAGTTTGGTTTCTGCGATTGTCAATGTTCCAATTTCAAGTGGCTTTTTCTCTTGTGAAACGGAGTCTATGTTTGCTCTAAACACACTGGGTTACCATAGTAAAGTCAATGTGACCTGGGTATTGGGGCACGAGGGACATAAGGGCAATGAAAAGGTAGACGAAATGGATAAGCAAGCTGCATCAATCCCATTTGTTGGACAGGAACCACTTTGAGGCGTCGCAAAATCTCTAACAAAAGCGGCCACATAAAAATAGTTGGAGCATAACTCCAGGTTATGTTGGAAGAATTCACCAGGTCAAAGACAAGCGAAATAGTTTATATTAGAACAATCGCCAAAATTGACGGTAGACATGATAAGTAAAGACCAGAAAATGGTCCAAACTGTTGTGGATCTGTTAACAGCGCATTGCAAGCTCAATATGCATTTAAAATTGATGGAGTTGATAGGTAGATTCTGTTGATAAGGGGAAGAAACTGCAGAGCACATTCTTTGTTGTTGTGACAGTTTAACAAAGAAGCAATTCTCGGTACTAGGCATAGGAAAGCCACTGACACAGAACTACATGAAAGATTTAGTGTCTAAGCTGATAGACTTCGTAAGAAGAATAAAGTTAGAGAATGTAATCTAGATTTAGAGGAGCACAATATATCTGAAAAAGTCACAGTGGAATAGGCCACAAGCCACCTCTGTGAAATCTGTCTATCCTACACTTTGTATATATTCTAATTAAATTCTGAATAACCAATTCTCGAACAAGAATATGAATATTGGATTTGTTTTTTGTGCGGATTTATGTTTGAAACTATAGTTTCTATAATCTGGCTGTTTTTATGGCGAGTCAATGTATTTATTCCAAAATAATGGAATTCACTTGGATAATAAACTCAATTAAAAACTCTCATAATAATTGTATTATCATACTGAGAATTTATTGTAAATATTTCAGCGGCCGGTCCGTAGTAACATCTAAAATTATTTTAAATTTTTAGGCAGTTGTAGTTTATCTGAGCTTACAACTTACATTAAAGTGATCTCCATAAAAATAACTGGCAAGTCTTTCTCTTAATTTGTGCACTTTTTGGAACGTTTATGAAAAGTTTTTGTGGTGTTCTGATTGAAGTACTTTTGTATATCGGCACTGCACATTTGTAAGATGACCTATTCATTTTTATGGCTATTAAGTTATTCGTAAGAACTCAGTTAATATCAGTAAATTTTGATAGAAGATGAGATTCAATTATAATTTGATAATGTCACGACATGGTATGGAGCATTTTAGCGGGAATCTTTAAACCTATTTTTGTTTAGGTATTTTTTTATTGAAAATTGTCATATTTTTTTATAAAATTATTATTTTTGTGTTTATACAGGGTCAATATTTAATATAAAAGCAATTCCAAAAAGTAGTCAACATCCCTATTCAATGAAAATTATGAACATCACAAGATGACAAGATTAATAAACATAAGCATAATTTGTTAATTGAGTTCAGATAATTGCAACATGGAAAAGTAATATTTTCAATATGCGTGATCATACATAATATTTCATTTAAATGGATATTCATGTATTAACATTTCAAATTAAAACTATTCTTAGTAAATCTTTAAAAAAGTTATTTTAGAGCATCTATTTATCTTGTATGAAATAATTATCTAATTAAAATAATTCACTAACCTTGTATTTTATGTTCCTTAAAACTAGCTAACTTAATAGTGTCATAAATATTGTTGGGCAGCTTCAACTTGATGGATACCAGAAACACAACTGTTGGTTAAATTGAAATTGGGTAATCATATGAACAAAGTACAAAACCAGATTGACTACTAATTTCCTTGAATAAATAATATTAGTCTTCTTAAACCACAAGTTCCTAAAAGGAAATGGTATTGGAAATTTTTAACACTGGAAAGTTTTGTTAAATTATTTTGTAAAATATGGGATATCTGTTTTCAATGAAATATTTTAAATGGATTTAATGAGAACAACATTTATTATGGAATAACAACTTTTAACCTATTTAACAAATTAAATCGGAATCTGAAATTTATTCTGATTAAAAAAGAAATGTTTACCTAAAACTATACTGATAATAAACTGTTGGTTTACCTTGAAATCTGATGTGGCCATGTGTAAATTTATCTTAATGGCAATATTAAGGTGTAATATTGATAATGTTTAGATTATAAGACATAAATGATAAGCAATTTAGCAACATCTGATAGTTTCAAACGTAAATAGGTAGGTACACATTTTTAAGCAGTAGGAGGTCAAAATTCTAAATATGGGTAAATTAGTTTATTTAACGTTTCAGTGTCACGTTCCAGTAATTAGAAATACTAAATAAAGTTAAAATAATTGCAACAACGATTAAACTGCTTGCAACAATTGTGTTTATGATAATATTACGAGTAAATATATAAATCATATCCTGCCAGACACCCACTTAATATAAAAATAATGAACACTTTTGAAACCAAGCATACTTACTATTGTTTACTATTCAATTGGAATACATACTTGATTCTACTGGTTCCACAATACAAAATCTTTATTTAATTCAAACAAGTTCATAATTATTGAAAAATTTCTCTTGTTTGTGACACACAATAACAGTAAACGTCAAGATTTTGACAACTACAACAGAAGCGACTTTCTATCAAGGTTGCCAGATGGCAGGGATACCGTATTACATGACATATATGACTATTACAAGAATGACGTCACGAAAAGTTTACTAAAAACTTGCCTAAAGGAAATGCAAAGTATACAGGGGGTGTTCTGAGGTATACAGAATGTACCAGCATCAAAAAGTGCGTAAATCATTGCAATCACGCTTAAAAGACAATACGTGTTACACACGCTTAAAACGTGCCTAAGATATGAATATAGGATGAGCTTGTATCACATTAAAAATATTATTTCAAACCAAAGACATCAATTTGTAATGTCTTTTTTTGCATACTCTTACCTTACCACATATACAGTGCTCCAACAAAAATTTGCATCCCCAAAAATTTCGAGTTTTGCCAAAACAGGTCAATTTTAACCTAGAGGGAGTTTCTAACTTCTTTTTTCATCCCTCTGGAATCCCTTAAATGGCAATGAGTGTCAAGTAATACATCATTTTGAAGCTGCTTTCATTGTCTATGCAACCCTGTTATTTTTTTATTATGAATTATTTTCCTTTGGAAAATTTGAAATTCTTATGGATGGAGTAAAACATGTTCTTATCTACACTAATTGTTGTTTTTATTTTTTCAAATAACAGAAAATTTTGGTTGAAGGCGATAAAAGGTAAAATTCTCATGTTTATTCACAGTTCTTCTTGATCAATAACTTGGTTATCACTAAAATTCCAATTTTACTTTTCCGCCGAACCTATCTAATATGAGAGAAAAGTTTTGGTTTACCCCAAAAAAAGTTGGAATTTTGAAAAAAATTTTTGAGTTATTTTTACGTTTTCCATCAACAACAACAACAACACGAAAAAACAGTTTTTGGGAAAAAAATTCTGTGTGTATGTCGTCGTCGTCGTTGGCCACTTATTCTTACATGTCTTGTTAGCACGATACAGCATCCGGAGTGCAATAAGTCACCAATTTTATGATTGAATATTGTTAAGGACATGTCACAGATGAACCCTATTGATTTTCAGCTCACCAGAGCCAGTACAACGGGTGCTACAGTATTTTATGTACGATATTTTTCTCATTTTTGGAGAAGTTTCAGTTTGTTAGCACGATACAGCCTCCAGACTATATACAAGTGACCAATTTTATGATTGGATATTATTCAGAGCGTCTCAAAGATGAACCCTATTGATATTCAGCTCACTAAAACCAGTACAACGGGTGCTATGGTACTTAAAGTACCAAATGTTTGTCATTTTAGGAGAATTTTCAGTTTGTTAGCACGATACAGCCTCCAGAGAGTATACGATTGATCAATTTTATGATTGATTATTGTACAAGGTGTCTCACATATATACCCTATTGATTTCCAGTTGACTAGAGCGAGTACAGCGGGTCCTATAACTACAGGTATACTACATTTTTGGTTATTTTAGGTGGAATTTCGTTTTGTTACCACGATACATCTCCCGAAGTGTAGGGGAAGGTAGGCTACAGTGAGACTTTTTTACATAAAGCAGTATGAGAAGGTAATGGATGAATAATAACTGTAAATAAGGATGGCATGTTATAAAGTAATGGATTATCTATCATAAATAACGAAGTTTCTTTATTAAAAAAACACACAAATTATAAACAAAAGAAAACAACAAAATTGTCTCACTGTGTACCACACAGTCGGGTACAATGAGACACCGTTAATATAGCGGTAGAAAATAAACAAATGATGTTATATTGCAAAATTTTAATAATTAACGTATATTAACGTTATCGAAATTAACAGAGAAACAGAGATATTTACTTAATCGTTTCGTCTGCATCCTAATCGGTGCGAGTAATAGCATGATAATGTCAGGCAAGCTCACCATCGCAACATCTGTAACATCTGGAAAAGTAAACCCATTTACTTTTTCTCGTTTACGTAGAAAAGAAACTTGATAATCTCCTGCTGTATCTTTATTTGTAAGTATTTGAGCTACATAACGCACTTGATTGGAAAACCGAACAACAACATAATCATTTACAGTGGGTTCTCTGTCTAAATTTTCCTTTTCCGAAAATGATTCCGAGTCATCTGAATAATTTAAAACCACCTAAAAACGAATATGGTAAGACAAAATAGGTATCACAAACTATTAAACAACATTATGTGCCTTACCTCAGAATCTGATTCTCCATTTGATGATTCGGAACTCTCATTAATTTTGGCATTCCTTCTTTTAGTTGCTTGTTATTCGTTGAAAACAAGTCCTTGGTTACATTTTGTTTTTTTCGTTCCATTCCCTTTTGTTTTTTTAATTCTCTTTGTAACGCCATTTCAGCAATAAGTGTTTTTTCTGGTGTATCTGTCATAATGGCACTTTTTCCTCGTTTGCGACCTTTAGTTGTTTGTTTTCTTGGTAAAGCCTTGGGATACCCTTTGAATGCTTTGGGATAAATGAAAATATTTTCTTCTTGTGGCTTATTTGCAACAGTGTCTTTAGATGTGGTAGGAATGTTAGTTGGAAATGGGTTCTTCGGATATTGAAGCTATTTCTTCAACATTTAAATGTGCAGAAGGACGCAATACATCTGATTGAGGACGATCTGTAACGGAGGAAGTCAAAAAGTCTGATTCCGTAAAACATCCCTGTCAAGCGGAAAAATTCCCGACTTTTTAAACCCTACAATGATATTGGATGGAGTTACTGCCTTTGATAGCGCTTTACCGAAACATTCAGCTACTTGATAAATTGTTAGCGGAATACCAGGATGGGCAAGGAGCCAGTTGTCGACAGCTTCATTATTATACGCCTTTAGGGGGCCGTAAACAGACACATCCAATGATTGGATTTTATGACTAGTGTGGGGAGGTATAGTCAGAATTGTTACTGCATTCTCCTTCGCTATATTTAACGCTGTTATGCTTATGTGCGATTCATGGTTATCACATATAAGTAACGTTGGATTTTCTTTGCTGCTGCCGGTATATTTTATAAAGTGGTTTAATACTTCAGGAAACAACTCTGTCACCATCCATCCATATGGACTAGCAAGTCCAAGTGTTCCTGCTGGAGCTCCTGTAACCATGTGTTATTTAAAAAAAATTCTGGGGAATATGAGCACAGGAGGAATAAACGTACCTATTCCTGAAATAAATACCACAGCAGTTATTAGTTGCCCTCGTTCGACACTACTACATTTATTCAATTGTTTGACTCCTTTCTTGGCGACAACTTTTTCAGGTTTCTGAACAGTTGTCAGTCCCGTTTCGTCAAAATTATATGTACGAGAACCATCTGATAGTTGTGGTAGCCTTTCGTAAACTTTTTTCAAATTATCAAAAAACATGTCAATGTTGTGCTTATTATATTATTATAAATGAAGTTAACCTCGATAGACTGCAAGCTTCAGGTGTTCTAATGCTTAAGTTACCGTTACGATGTAAAAATCCTCTTAACCAGTCCTTACCTGCACTTTCATACTTTTTCCAACAATCAGGCATTTTTAAGTTATTTATTAGCGCCATTTCGTATGCTAATTTTCTCACCTCTTTTGTTGACAGACCATAAGCCATTGCACTACATTGCTCTAGATATTCAGCAAGGTCTTGTCCTTGTTTTGCAGTAAAAATTTTACGAACGTCATAATGAGGATTCGTTCTTATATTACTCTCTGGATTTAAAATGCCTTCTTAACGTACCTATGTAGCGTTTGAAACGCAATATTTGTTTCTCTTGCTGCTTCTCGAATGGACATTTTTTCTTCAATAACTAATCTAATAGCTCCAGCCATTTGATCTGCTGATGTTTTGCCAATTTTTCTCTGTGTATCTGTTGGCCTTACCATTTTCAAAGAAAACTGAAACGAAAATTTAATACTTATAATATGTTTTACCAAACTATGGTACACAGTGAGACACTGTCTCACGGTGTACTACCTTGTAGTGTCTCAGTGTGTACATTTGCCGGTTAAAACTAAAATGGCTGCCAAATATTAAAACATAATAATCACCTGTAAACTAGACATACTATTAGTTTAAAACCTGGGCTTGAAATGTACATACCTAATAAATTTTCCAAAGTATTTTGTCCCACTCCAGAAGGTCTTTAAAATCAACTAGCACGTAACTTTCAGTCTAATAAAACCACCTACCTCACGATAAGGTCCTAATATTAACTAACATAAACAAGGTCAAGCGACCGTGTATATAGAAGTAAACTTACGGTTTTGTCAAACTTAAAAAATTTCAAACTGTCTAAGAGAAAATGGCGATGTCTCACTGTGTACGCCGTCTCACTGTAGCCTACCTTCCCCTATACCAAAGTAACAATTTTATGATAGAATATTGTTCATGGCCACAGATGCGGAAAAGTTAGTTTTAATCTTTAAAACCGTTTATTTTAAATGGTTTATTGTACACAAGAGCGAGTTGAATTAGTAAAACTGTGTTACCAAAATATTAAGTGTGCTAGTGCCGCTGCTAGACTCAAACAAACAAAACCACGTGCAACAGTAACTGTCATCAGTATAGTTACACATTTAATTGAAAAATTCGAAGAAACTGGCTGTTTCAAACAAAAAAACATGAACGTGAGCGTCCTATCAGAAATGACGCTTTTCTAACGGATAACAGACATTCATTGAGAAAAATCGCTCATATATCAAAAACTAGTGTTCAGCGGATTGTAAAAAACATAAATTTCATCCGTACAAGATGAAATGGTTCAAGAATTGAACGAAGATGAGCCGGATCGACGTTTACAGTTTTGCGAAAATTTCACTCAGCGGTTGAATGATAACGCTGGTTTACTTACAAAATTAGTTTCTCCGATGAAAGTAGGTTTACGTTGAATGGCGAATTCAACAGAGGCATAATTGTCGTTATTGGAGTGATATCAATGCACCATTTTCAGAGAAAGTCAAACATTAACGCCTCAAAAATTTTATGTTTGGGCAGGCATTCTGGGCGACCACATTATCGGACCACTTTTCAATTATGGGAATTCGACTTCTAAGAAGACCTTATTGATCCTTCAATAACCCAAACACTGGAAGAAAATGTAAATTTCCATAAAAAAACAACTTATTTTCTACAGGATGGAGCACCTCCACACTATGATGTACGAGTTCGCAACTTTTTACATGCTCGTTTTCCCGGACGCGTTTTTACGTTCTGTACCATTTTATGCAGATGAATGCCATTCAATAACATAGTATGATATGTATGCG
This sequence comes from Galeruca laticollis, assembly GCA_963921935.1. NCBI lineage: Eukaryota > Metazoa > Arthropoda > Insecta > Coleoptera > Chrysomelidae > Galeruca > Galeruca laticollis. The sequence goes on along the minus strand of OY998179.1, from coordinate 49,282,129 downwards.
CTTATGTATACTTCAAATCATACCGCGATACATATGTAAGCTTTGTATACTGTATGGTGTGTACGTAGCCCAATAAACGAGTATGTGAACGCCGCCTAACAATTATGATGTAGCACACGAAGGGTGACAGGGACAGATAGCACATTGGCGATACATAATTTAAACCTGCTCGTGAAGTGATTTATTTGAAGACTCTTTTTAGTAAACTTCATAAAAATCAATCAAACTATGCGTTATTTACTCCCGTATCATCTAACATATTACAAATCGACAATTGTCAGAGTTTGATTGGATAATAGTAGATCTTGGCAAAATTACAATTTGAAGTTGAGCTGGCAGCAGATGAAGATCCGAAGAATAACATCATAATTATAAAATTAATAACAAAAGAGGCTGGAATAACATATCTCATACCGCCATGTTTCCAAGCAGTGAAACACCACCTCCAATTAATGAAGTTACCAGAATTTTTGATAATAAAAAAAACATTACAGAGAAGAGGTCATAATAGAAAGGTATGGATGTCCATGCCAAGCGATGTTTTAGCATTATACGAAGATGATGCTGGTAATATGGTGTTTAATGATTATTTATTACAAGAAATGACTCAAGTCACAAGCCAATCTATTACAGAGGGAAAATTATTGGAAATTTTAGAGAAATTAAGTGATAAATCCAATGTCAACGACGAAAAACGTAACAATTTAAGCAAATTAAATGAAAAATTTGTTTTAAAGAAGTTTGATAACAAGATGACGAATGCCAAACAACGGTTACAAAGTTTTTAAAGTGAATGTGCAAGATTTGATTTAAATGATGATACAGAAAAAATTAGTGCTTTGAGATTATTTTTGAATTACTCAGAAAGTGACTGGTATGAGTCTATGTTAATTGAACACAGTTTAAACTCGCTGTGGAAAATATGGCAACCGAGTTTTCTAAAAACGTTTGCAGATAAAAGTTGGTCCTCTGTAATGTATGCACTGAGTTTCAAACATTTAAATGGCTCTCTGCTGGAATATGCATTGAAAAATCAGAGATTGTTGTTAGAATATAATAGTGATATAGATACCAGGACTCTTACTGACTTAATTGTCGTAGGATTGCCAAATTATATTACAAGTAAACTAGATAGACAAGAGGTGACAGACCCAACTCTTCTGTTTAGTGTCCTACGGACGCATGAGAATCACAATAAAAACGTACAAAACCATTTTACTGAGAAGAAAATCTCCACTAAATCAGAATGTAAAAAAAACACCTTGTCAAATATGTTACAAGATGGGAAATAAAAACAGATTTCACTCTGAAGATTTGTGCTGGTTCAAAGAAGACAAGAACAGTAATGACAGTGTAAAACACTGCAAAAACTTGATGTTGGAGATTGATCAATTTCAGGATACAAAAAACTAAATATTTCCCCACTAATAGAAGTTGAGGTTATACTGAATAAAACACTGAAATGCAGAGGTATTTATGACCCTGGCTCAAATATAACCTTCATAAATTCCAAATTAATAAAAGTAACAAATTTAAAGAAAAATTATTTTGAAAATAAATTCAACACATTTGGTGGCGGGGGAAAAACGACAGGTTTAATAAGATTAAATGGAAAAATACTGAATATTGAAAAGGAAATAAATGCATTTATTTGCAATGATAAAAACTTCACTCATGATTTGCTTTTGGGACTGGATACAATAAAGCGGTTTGGGTTGACCCATGATATGGGAATTTAAACATCCAACTTCAGAAAAATGCCAACCCAAGTGCAAATAAATATATCAGCCCCACTGAAGACAAAAAATATAGTAATGAAGAAATTGAAATCACAGAGTTTAAGTCAGAAATATTTAATCATGAAATAAATTTCAATGAGGGAATAGATGTGAATAAATTTGATATTGATACTACTTACTTGGAACATGACCAAAGAATGAAAATTATAGTGCATTATTAAATGATTATAAAAACATATTTCCAAAGATAAATACGATGTAGGCCAAGTGAAAAACTATGAAGCGTTTATAGACCTACAAGTAGAGAAATATTGCTCAAAAAGACCGTATAGATACTCGTTAGGTGATAAAGCAGAAATCGAGAAGCAAATTGGACAACTGCTAAAGAATGATGTAATTGAAGAATCTTATAGCCCATTCGCAGCACCAGTAACATTGGCATTCAAACGGGATGAAGGAAAAAAGTCAAGATTATGTATTGACTCTAGAGATCTTAATAAGATTATTATCCCACAGCCACAGCCGTTTCCTCTAATAGAAGATCTAATAGTAAAAACGATAAACTGTAAGTATTTTACTACTCTCGACATTAATTCTGCTTTCTGGTCTATACCATTGAGGATCAGCGACAGGGAAAAGACAGGCTTTGTTACACAGGAAGGTCATTATCAATGGACTTGCCTTCCTTTTGGACCAAAGAATCCTGACTAATATACTAAGAAAACCTAACCTGTCAAATTTTGTGATGAACTACATTGATGATATTATGGTGTTTTCGAAAACTTTTAATGAACATATAGACCATTTATCAAAACTGCTGGATGCAATTGCTGAAGAAGGATTCCATCTGAAATTAACAAAATGTAAATTTGCAGCACATTCTGTAAGATTCTTGGGACATATAGTAAAAGGTAATACACACCTTTAAAAGATAACCTCAGATCTATAGCAGAATTTGCAGCACCACAAAACAAGAAACAAATAAGACAATTTCTAGGTAAAGTAAATTTTTATAATAAATACATTCCTAATGCTACAATAACTCTTGACCTTATACACAATTTACTTAGAAAATGTCAATTTCGATTGGTCAACTGATTGTGAAAAAGCTTTCCAAACAATAAAAAATAATTTATGCTCTGCCCCAATTCTGGCTATTTTCGACCGAGAGGCGCCAACTTTTATATACACTGATGCAAGTATAAAATGAATTGATGCAATACTAAAACAAACACAAAAATGTGGAGAAATCAAACCAGTGGCGTACTTTTCAAAGAAGTTGAATGAATCACAAAAAAAGAAGAAAGCCATTTTTAGAATGCTTAGCAATAAAAGAAAGTTTAAAATTTTGGCAATACTGGCTAATAGGAAACTCATTCACAATTTATACGGACCACAAGCCGCTAGAAAATTTAAACGTAAGAAAAAAGAACAGCTTGGACAACTGTGGCAATGGATTGTGTGAAAGCCTACAACTCAACAAACCACACAGTGACAGGTTAATCGCCTTTGTATCTGTTAAGTGGAGAGCCAACCGATGTACTACCAATGGACCTAAAAAGAAAACAAATGAAACCCAGAGAATTGAAAAAAGACCGACATACAGCATTTCTCAGATCAAAAAAATCACATGAAATGAACAAGGCCATTTTTGACAAAAATAGAATAGATTACAAGTTTCAAAAAGGTGATATGGTTTACATAATGGACTGTAATGAGTTGAACAGATCTAAAATGGATGAAATTAGAATTGGTCCTTTTGAGATAGAAGAAATGATATCAGATTCACTATGTAGAATCGACACTGGAAAGAATAAAAAGTCCTTGGGATTGTACCATGTGACAAAGCTCATTCCCCAGTTTGATTAGTCAAATTAACCCCAGCCAATTAGCCCTTTTGAGGGGGGGAGATGTAAGCTTTGTATACTGTATGGTGTGTACGTAGCCCAATAAACGAGTATGTGAACGTCGCCTAACAATTGTGATGTAGCACACGAAGGTTGACAGGGACAGATAGCACATTGGCGATACATAATTTAAACCTGCTCGTGAAGTGATTTATTTGAAGAATCTTTTTAGTAAACTTCATAAAAATCAAATTGTGCGTTATTTACTCCCGTATCATCTAACATATTACATATGTAAAATGCGCTGATGTATACTTCAAATCATACCGCGATACATATGGACGTCTTTCTATAACACAGTAGGAGATATATGAAGTTACAATTCTATAAGACATTTCTAAAGCTAACAAGGTGACATTACAATGTTTTAGAAAACAAAACTTAAACGTTATATTGTAAAAGTTAATGCGATTTTTGGTTAGTTTGATTCAATCCAATATTCTCTTCCAAATTTCTTAAACACTCCCTTTTTTAATGATGCCGCCTTCGAATTTTGATAGGCTACCAGCCTGAATTATTTAAGAGCCTGATTTGTGTTTCCTGCGACTTATTTTGATGTTGGTTGTACGCACATAATTCGACTGCGTTAGAAAAACGATCAATGGTGTTGAGCTACGCATTCCCCTCATTGATTGTTAAAATAAAAACATTCGACCCGGAAATGAAGAGCGATAAGGGATCAAGTATGGATCCTCCTCCTCCATCCGAGGAGCCCCAAGGAGCTGTTGTTTCTGTGGAGACTGTCGAACCATCTCCTAAGACGGCGACCGACAGTCTCTTGCCAGAAGTAACGGCTCTAAGCGAAGACATAGGCAATGTCAACCCACCTCCAAGTGAGGACGAGGAGATGGCCTAAACAGTTAAAAAATTATCTAACCATAATTAAGTAATGATGGATAACGACAAGGTAAGAATTATTCAGTGTAACCTTCAGCTGAAAAAGGTGGCTTTGGCAACACTATGCCGCTACCTTGGTACAGGACACAATGGCATTTCGTGAAGGTTGTCCAAAATCAGTTGTTGTTCCGAAAACCATTGATACTGTGCGCGAACTGATATTGCAAGATCGTCATGTGACCTATCGTGAGATTGAGACAACCTTAGGCATTAGTGGGACCAGGATACATTCAATATTACATAAACATTTGACTGTCAACAAAATTTGTTCGCGTTGGATCCCACACAATTTGTCAATCGCTCAAAAAAGGCTCGTGGCGATTGGTCGAAAGAAATGCTCAAAAAGTACGATCGGTGCTTCAAAACACGTCTATGACATCGTGACAGGTGATGAATCGTGGATTTACGCGTATGAGCCCGAAAATAAACAGCAGTCGACTGTATGGGTGTTTTAAGAGGAGCCAAATCGAACAAAAGTTGATCGCGCACGAAGCACTTCCAAGCAAATGGTCGTTTGTTTTTTCGGAAAAACTGTACATGTCGCAACCGTACCACTAGAACAACGCAGAACAGTCAATTCTGAGTGGTACACAACCATTTGTTTGCCAGTTGTCTTCCAAGAAATCAGGAAAACCAACCGCCGAAGACGGATCACTCTTTAACCCGACAATGCGAGCTCTCACACATCGGCTCAAACAACTACATGTTTGAGTACCCAAAACATCGATTTGGTGCCGTATAGTCCTGACTTGGCACCGAATGGCTTCTTTTTATACGTAAAAAACAAACTGAGAGGTCAACGTTTTTCGACACCTGAAGAAGCGGTTACTGCATTCAGAATGCATGTTTTGGAGATACCTCAATCAGAGTGGCAAAAGTGCTTCGATAATTGGTTCAAACGCATGCAAAAGTGTGGGGAATATTTTGAAAAACAATAAAGTGATTTTCGATGATTAATATTTGTTTTTGTTCTCTTCCCGAAATATAAAAAGCAACCCTCGTATAAAATGTCTTGTCCTCTCGGGCGGGTCGATCTTAATGGAGCCTCCACTCCATGGTGGTGCCATGAGATTGATTAGCTCAGGAGGTCGGCGAGGTCAACTTTCAACAAGGCAAAAAGTACTAGACTAGAAGAGGATTGGAACGCATACAAGTCTCACCTCAAGGAGTATAAAACAGTCATAAAACAAAAACAATGAGAAGCATAGAGAATCTACTGCGAGGAAATCGAAGAGCAGCTAGACTCCAAAAAGCCCTTTCCAAAGATCCCTCCTGTGTCATATCAGTATACTAACCAAAGAGGATGGCACAAAAATTGCCAACCTGAAGCAAAGTATTTAACTATTTATGTCAACTCACTTCCCGACTCCAGAACCGCAAACATGGCAACCTGGGATGAAAAGGAGAATCACTAACCGACCCCCGACGAACGATGACTGGCGTATATCGTGACAGATCGTCGACGCGGACAGACTGAGGTGGGCCATCTCAAGCGTCCCCCCCTCTGCGCTCTAATGCAAAAAGCACTCAATATCATAGAACTATGGTGCAAAAACAATTCACTATCAATAAATCCGAAAAAGACGGAGATTGTTCTTTTGATGATAAAAAGGAAGCTTGTAAAACATCAAGCTCCAAAGCTCCTAATAAATACCAAACTTAACTTTTCTTCAGAGGTAAAATATTTAGGGGTCACCTTTGACAGTAAGCTAACGTGGAACTCTCGTCTAGAAAACAGAGTAAAAAAACATATATTTCTTATGAACAGAGTCGTAGAACCATCGGCCATACACCTGGGGAATATCGCCTAGGGTCACTGCCTGGATCTACAGTGTGTATTAACCCGATCACCTGTTACGATTTCCATCGGACTATGGTATTTTAATTTCATCGTACTTCGAAATTAAAAATTTGTTTCACTTCCAAATTTTGTGTATTTAAACGATATCGTACATAAGAAAAGTCTCTTCCTATTAGTAACAATTATAAGTTAGGACCTACATCGTAGTGGTTCCACATATTTGCTGGTGAGTTAGATTCTTAAAATATTTTTTCTCCATGTGTATTCTATGTTTTATTTCAAATTATAAGATGGGCTGGCGTTTGATGAATTTTGTATGTTCAATTCTTTTTTGTTGTAAAAAAGAAACATTTCATATTCTTTTGAAGCAAAATTTTAATAATTTCTTTTAATTCTTTTTTAGCTTCATAAATCCGCATTTTCTGTTTATTTAGGGAATAAAACGAATATGATAGAACAGGCTTCTGTTAGTTTTATTTTAAAAACTAGTTTCAGTTTTTTATGTGATGAAACATAAGCTTCCTATCTGTTCTATCTATTCCTTCCTTCCCAGAATTTTTCCTTAATTTTTACGCCTTTTTTTCTTTCCTCAACTCTGTAGCCCCTGGGTAGGCCCTATGAATAAACAACACCAATAGAAACAACACGAAACCGGTCGGGATGGATTAAGGACCCTATCTCCATCTATTAGGACCTAGCTGAGAGCTGAATAATTCCAGAACCTCACCAAGTTAAGTCCTTTGTCTTATACTTAATTCATGGAAATCTAGAATTGGAGATTTTTATTGTATAACGGCGTTCGCATTCGTCTTGTATTTTGGATATGCAGTTAATGTGAATTATCTATTGCGTTATGGGTAAATATAATTTGCTGAACATTTGATATTTGATTTTCACCAATTTATATTAACTTGGACCATCGCGTTAAAATATTTTCAGTATTTCGTTTTGCTGAGTTAAAGTAAATATAAGGTTTTCCAGTTTTTAACCTTTTTAGTTTTTTGTTTAATTAAAGTATCGCTTAAAAAACTGGTGGCGTCCAATTTAATATCGATTGTTCACCCCATCCCAGTGTTAGCTATGAAAATACATTAACTGGAGTCGAATACCACTACATGAGGAAAAGTCTCCAGTCGGGGTTGGTGAGGTAATTAATCCAATTTAATATCGATTGTTCACCCCATCCCAGTGTTAGCTATGAAAATACATTAACTCGAGTCGAATACCACTACCTGAGGAAAAGTCTTCAGTCGGGGTTAGTGAGGTAATTAATAACCTTATCATGGCATCATTATACCTATGCTAACGTACGGGCGCCATTGTCTGGGGAGTTCAAGCAAACGAGCTGACAGTCGTCTGTAAACTGGATTAAATCGAAAGAACAGCATACCCTAACACAACAAGAGACATTAAAACCACACAAACTAGAGCTATGGAGGTGATCTTTGGTCTCGATCCCCTTGACATACACATCAAGAGGGTTGTTTTGATGACCATGACACGTCTATACTCTACCGGTATACAACTCGATGTAGGATTCAGTGAATTGAGACGTAACTTCTGGCGTGAGGCTCCACTGCTGGCGATCAATACGGACTCGATTCCACCTCGATATGTCTTTCACAGACCCTACAAGGTAATTATTAAAAAATAACGCACAAGACCCATTAGAAGAAAGCGTAATCCGCATCTTTACAGAGGGGTCTAAAACCAATGTAGGCTCAGGATAGTAGACAAACACTACTAGCGTGAACACATCACGTATTAGATCAGGCCTAGTACTGGAATGTCCTAATTGAAGTCTGTAACAACAACGTGGCCACTTTAGGCTGGATCAAGGTCCACGGGAAATCGAAAGGGAACCGTATTGCTGAATCGCTAGCCAGAAAAGCAGCCTCCCAAAAACTCTTTAGACCCGGCACTTTCTTTGGTCTATCGGCATCAGCGACGGTTGGCCCATTAAATAAGCACTCATTTAATAGGTTTAAGGGTAGATGGGACGACGCAGAAGGCTGCAGATTTGCCAAGGAACTACTACGATATCCGGACAGAAATGTAGCCAAAAATACGTAACTGGAACAGGCAGAGCCTACGAACAGCCACGAGACACGAGTATTCTCACTGGTCACTGCCACCTACGAAAACCCCTCTACAGACTGGGTCTGTCCTACACTCCACTTTGTAGAGGATGTGAACAAGAAGATGATACTTTCGAACACATTCATAGCGAATGTTCGACACTCTCAATTTACATTTTCTCTATTCGGCAAGCACAGGCTAACAGATGCCAGTATGAGGGAGCTTACTTCAGGCGACGTTATCGCCTACTTCAAACGAGTACGCTGGATAACGAGCTAGAAGGAAGTCTGAACCTCAGAAGGATGCACAATGAGCTAATTGTGGCCTAAGTACTGTGGGGTCACCCACTCTTCAAATTCTTACAGATACAGAAAGAGGGGAACTTGTTTTTGGGAGTTTTGCTTCATATCTACCCGGCCCATTTTTCAAAGATGCATAGAAATATTTAGAGGACGGAAAAATGCCACGTCCAGTGGCTGAGTGATACTGTATCCATTCACCCCATTATTTGAAAAGCCCTGTCGTCATAACAAAGAATTCTACAATTATACTAAAAGTTTTAACTAAAGTGAATCAACTAACAGGTAAGCGATAATGAAAATAATAACAAAATGGTTGCTAAACAGAACTTCTTCTTCTTGATCCTTTTTTGGGCTATATCCTGAGGGATAATTTACCCAGTTTTACACATGTGTGGGGAAAAGTCTTGCTCTTGGCAATATTTCCCTCCCTCTAGAATGGATATCTTCCTTAAACAAAACTGCACTACTGTTGAGCATAGGTACTATGAATTATTACACTTTTATATTACTTATGGTGAGTGTTGGGGCATTAGTAAGGTAAGACTTCCCTACACAGGAAATTAACTTTTCTCGCTTGGGGGTGGAGCCAAGCTTGGATACACCCAGAAATGCTACCTCGGATATATATGGAGAAACCCAGGTCTATAAAAGAGAGGATTAAGTTAAAGGGATATTTTAAACATAGTTATAAATTGGTGTATTATTGATAATCGTTCATCATTTAAATTGGCTAAAATTGTACATATATCAAATGGCGCGATAAGTTTAGTTTTGCATAGCTCTAGGTAAAGGTTGAATTGATATATTAATAGGACATTCTAGTATTATGTGGTTAAGTGATCCTATTTGCCCACATTCACATAGTGGATCATCTTTAATTCCAATTCTAAAAAGGAGTTAAACAGTGTCCTGTTCTCATTCTTGTAACTGTTGTTAAATGTCTTCTGTTTTTGTATTGGTATTGGTTAAACCAGGGAGATTTTGATAACTGTTCGACAACTTTGTAATAGAACGATTTTTTATTCTGTTTTATGAGGTACCATTCATTGTTCCATTTAACCCATATGCTCTTCTTGATATCTGGGAAGTAGTTTTGATAATTCATCAGTTTTATATTCGCTGGAACTGTAAGGGAACAACCTGTTTTAGCTAGCTGATCAGCTTTATGGTTTTTTTTTGATTTCAGAGTGACCTGGGATCCATGCTAGTACAATATTAAAGCCGTTAGTATTTGCTAGTATAATTCCTAGTTTAGTTAAAATTGATGAATGCTATGTTTCCTTGGAGAAAGCTGGTTTACATATGTTTGCAGTGCAGTTTTAGAGTCTGAGAAAATTATGGTTTTAGTAGTGTTATTTTTTAAGATGAATTGAAGTTGATAGCAGTAATTTCTCCTAACCATATTTGTGTGAATGTTGGTAGCCTAGATGAAAATGCATAGTTGAATTCTTCACCGTAAACTCCAAATCCTGCAGTGCCATTGGAATAGAGAGATCCATCTGTAAATATTCTTGTATGATCCGGAAATTTGGATAGAATTTTTTGGTACTGAATTTGTGCTAGTTTATCGGTTTTATTAGATTGAAGTTTTGCCACATTCAATGGAGTTTCTAGGTCAAATTCATAGCAAGGCAATATTTCTTTTGTGTACATCATATTAGTAGATGGTTGTAGCCGGTCAAAGATTTGTATTAGAGTCGGTTTTTCTTTGTTAGTCCAATATCTTGAGTTTTTGCTTATGTTATTGATTATGGGGTTATTGGATATGGCCAGGTTTTTTGTTAAGTATTTGGAGCTCACCTATTCCCTCCGATATTTGAGGGGCATTTCACCGTTATCTGATAATAAGGCTGGGATTGGTGTTGAATTCATGTTGCCTGTAACTATTCTTAATCCCTGGTTTTGAAGTTTGTTCAACGTTGTTTTATTCTTTTTTATGAGAGTGAAAAACTGGCTACCGTAGTCCATGTGACTTAGTAATATTGCTTTGTACAGTATTCTCAGTATGAGGGGATCACAGCCCCACTAAGTACCACAGAGAGCCCGCATAACGTTTAGTCCTTTACATATTTTTGTTTCTATGTATTGTAAATGTGCATTCCATTTTAGGTTTTGATGAATGTATATACCTAGTTATTTAACTTTTATCCATCCATTCAATAGTTTCCGAGTTTATTTTTGGGATAGATCTTTTTATGATTCCTTTACTAAACATTACTGCATGAGATTTATTGGTTGATAGTTTGAAATTATGTGTGTCTAACCATGTGTTGAGCTTTTTAAAAATGTATTTAAATTATTTATCATTTGGCTCACATTCGCTCCACCAACTATCAGTACCATGTCATCTGCATATTGAACAAAATTAACATTTTTAGGGAGGATATCATAAATAGGTAGGGTATAGAAATTAAACAGGATTGGACTAAGGGGAGATTCTTGGGCTAGACCTTGATTAGCTGGCAAAGATTCTATTGTTTGTCCTAAGTTGTCTTGGACGAATATGGCTCTATTATTTATAAAAGCATAAATTAAGTTTATTATATATTTAGGTAGGGCTAAGTTTTGTACACAAGTTGGATATTAACTGTGTCATATGCAGCTGAGAGGTCTAAGAAAACTCCTATGGTGTATTTATTGGCTGAATAATTTATATTGATATGAGAGATTAGAATCGTTAAACAGTCCATACAACCTTTATTCCTTATAAATCCAAACTGTAGGGGATTGAGTAATTTTTGTTTTCTACATACCATTGCAGCCTGTTTTTTATTAGTGATTCTATAAGTTTACCCAGACATGAAGTTAGAGCAATTGGTCTATAGTTCATTGCTACTGATTTGTCTTTGTAGGGCTTTATGAGAGGAAGAATAATTGTTTGCTTCCATGTGTGTGGAATGGTAGCAGTTTACATGCAATCATTAAAGAATTATAATAGATCCTTAGACAAAGATGTTGGTATGTGCTTAATCATAGAGTATGTAATTTGGTCCATACCTGGCGCAGAGTATTTTTTTGACTCTATTGTGAATTTATATTCCTGATAGGAGAATGGTTCAATTTCTGTTGATATGGATGTTTGTATGTTTTCGGTAATGATAGGTGGGCATAAGCAAGATAAGATTTCTTGAGCCAGAATGCCAGGTGGAAGTTGATTTGATAAGTTGTTGTGAGGTGTGTACGGTTTGAAGCTTCATTGATTTTATTCCAAATAATTTTTAATGCAGAGTTACAGTTTATTTTTGCACAGAAGTTGCGAAAACTGTTCTTTCTTTTGGTCTTGAGGAGTTTTCTAGTAGTTTTCCTTTTAACTGCTATAAAGTTGTCTAACGTAGGGGAGTTGGTACATGTTTTAATTGCATATATTCTGCAGTTGATGGATACTTGACAGGAGTTATCCCACCAAGAGATATTGTATTTTTGGTTGTGTTTGATTTTATAAAATGGTATTGCCGCATTTGCTGCTTTTATAATATTATCTTGGAATCTTGAACATATTGTAACATCCACCACAGATTTATCCTCACTTGGTGAAGACAATCTGGTAGCCTGTCCATCATTTAGATATACTAATTGGAGTGACTCTAAGGAGTCAATAATGATTCTACCATGAATAGTTATTCTCTTACTCCCCCATGCGGGGTGGTTGCAATTTAGGTCTCCCATAATAAGTAGGGGTTTCTTGAATTGCTGAATAAAATGGATCCAATTATTTACTCTGAGTATTGAGCTTGATGGGCAGTATATATTTAGAATATTAATGTTATATTGTGGTAGGTGTATTGCCTGTGTTTGGCTATTTATATTGTCAAAGTTACTTTGGTAGGTTATTGGGATGACTTTGATGGTATTTTTTATTAGAATAGCTGTCCCACCGTAGCCATCGGCTCTGTAGTTTCTAGAATTTGAAGGTTTCTGCATGAAATATTATAGCTTAGTTTTAACCATGTTACATTTAGTAGGATTGTATGAGGATTATAGTTTCTAGTTATCTGCGTTGAAGTTGTATAATCGTATATTCCACTGGATTACAGTTAGTGGAGGCAATGCGAATAAAATGCAAATATTGCACAGGAGATCAGAACATGTCCGTGTCGGACAGGTCGATATAATCCCCTGAGGTGTTTTGTTTTTTGGTGCATGGTGATGGAGGTGTACATGTTTGTGCTGTGTTTATTTCTGTTAGCTGACCCACTTCTTGCTGGGGTGTAAGATAATTATTTGAAATCAAATTTCCTATAAACGTTAACACGAGCTCTCTGTGGGATTCTGATTAGAATAATATTGCTTGTACTACATCGAGTTGAAGTTTTTCTTCTTTCTCTTTTCTTGCTAATTGTTGGGGCTGTTCACTATGTGTTGTCGTTTTGTTTCCTATCTCTGCCATTTGGATTATTTAAGCAATTGGTATGTGCGGCTTTGTCGTAGCCAGTTTGTCTTTTTCTTTTGCTGCTTGGGGATGTTGTGGCTACTTGTACATAAGATGCTACTTCGGGTGTTGTGGATATTGTTGCTAATCTTCTTTGTGATGTATTTTGGTATGTCACTATTTTTATCAGGAGGTTCGGGAGGTATATCTCCCGCCATTTGACTTTTACTTTTTTCCCCTTTTTTTCTTAGTATAGGTTTTGTATGTATGTAATATTAAGAAATAAGTTGGAATTTACTTACTTAGGTCAAAGGAAAAGAATTTGACACAAAAAGTGGTTAGTAACTCACCCTATCTACTATAAACGGTTAAATCACACTTATATTCAACGATAAATCCGTATTCACAGTTAAATTCACTCAATAGACGTAAGATTTCACCAATCTAGAAAGCACTCCTAACTTTATTCAATGAATAATATTTGAATTAGATGAACAAACAAACCAACAATATCACCGTTGTAAAATTGACGTTTTGTTTATCCTGGACAGAACTTATTTTTAGTACTTACATGATAAGTTAGGAAATATTCAAAATGTGAGGTTATTTTGACATTGCTTTTCCCATGAAAACAAGGGCCAATAGTATATTATTAAACGAGCAATTTATGATAACCATTATTCACGTAGGGTGACGTTTGCGCCTCGAGCTGTAGGCGAGGGGCGCAATTCTCCCGAGTGAATAATGGCCATAAATTACGAGTTGAATACTATACTTTGTCCACGACCCTGGAGATCGGCAAGTTCGTAATAATTTGGTATCTGGTAATATTGACAATTCTAACTTCAAAATTAATAAACCGTGTAACATCAATATTTATAATGTATGACGTTTAAGTATTTGCTCTTGAAATTTCACTTAAAAAATTAAACCTCAACAGAAAGGTGAAAACCGGCCACAGTTGGCATCGTTGGGAAGAATATGGAAGGTACACACTCTTTGCACAAGAATTAAAAAAAAACATGTTAAAGCTGTATAAAATGTTTATTGCAGCCAAAAATATGGCGATAAAAAAATTTAAAAATATTTGGCCATATTATATTTGGATAGGCAGTGAATAGAACCACAAAAACAAATATGCACTGAAAAAACAGTATTCAGGAAAATACTAAATCCACTGAAATGAAGGAATATTTCAGAGAAACATATATGGCCAGAATAAGTAGGAATAAGAGTGGTGGAAGCGTAACACGATTCAATCATGAAAATAGTAAGAAAAAGTAGGTGTTTGTATGTATCAAGAAAACCCGTTAAATTTAAATGCACTTCAAAATAGTTCCGATCTTCCGGATTCACAAAAATGAAATCGCAAACGCAGAATTTGATTTGGAACTAAACATTTACTATAAATCTTTTAATAACAACATTCAATTGCAATTTCATTAATTGGATAATATATTAACCCGTAACTGCTACTACCGGGTCCCCGTGACCCAGTAGAAAGTTTGATCGCCTGCTTCTAGAGTTTTGGTGGAGACTTATTATTGATGCTACGTGACTTTTCATCAATTCTAGTTCTGTTTCGATTGCCTAAGCGGCTGTACCGTAAATTTTTATTTTCAGCGACATACGTGTCGTTTCGGGTCCCGCGGACCCGGTAGTAGTAATAGTGTTACATTATTTGGATTACGACTTGTGAGTATAATCATTTATTTTTCATCTACTATATCTAATATAATTCTTTGGTTTTTCAAATTTATACGCTAGCTATAAATAACCGTAAACATATTTTTTACAGTAATTATGGGAGGAAAGCTTTAGACGATCAGCAGCGCAAGTGACGATTTTTGGTTAGATGAAGAGATTCCCCCTGAGCAAACTTTGGAAACGGTTAATGCTACAGTTAATGACGAATATGAAGCTGTACGTTGTTTCTTGCAAGTTGTCGATCAAAGTGACAGGAGGAGACTGATCATGAAATATTCTGTGACCATGATACTGATAGTTAAGATTAATGGATACATTCTGACTCGAATGACACTGAGAACAAAAGCAATGATGATAATTGTATTTTCGATGCGGAGAATGATGAACTCGAAGAAAATTCAAGTACAAATTATTTTATGGGAAAATAAATAAAAAAAACAGGAAAGCCTTCTATGAAATGGGCAAAACAGGCTCCAGTGAGAAGACGTGAGCGATGGGAAAATATCCACATCATTTTACCTGGCTTAAAAGGTCCCGCACGAGAAAATTCTCCATCTGATTCTCCATTACAAGCTTGGAGACTTTTGATTACTGACTACATATTAAATGAAATTGTCACAAACACCAACAAGAAAATCGATTCGATGAGAATGAATTTAAGCGCATTTCAAACTAAAGGTAATTCACGAAATAAATGTGTTCCTCGTTTTGTACAATCAACAAATAAGGTGGAATTTGAAGCATTTCTTGGGCTGCTTTAATTACAAGGCCTTTTTAAACCTGGTCATGAAGATCTCAGGTAGCTTTGAGCAACAGATGGAACAGGCAGAGATATTTTTCGATGCACTATGCCACTAGCAAGATTTCTTTTCCTTTTAGCTGCTGTTCGGTTTTGACGAAATGGAAACAAGAGCCGAAAGATGAAAAATAGATAAACTTGCTTTATATCATTTTCAACCAGTTTGTCCACAATTCTAAAACTAATTATACACCAGGAGTATTATTAACTATGGATGAAATGTTAGTTAGGGGAAGATGTTCATTTATGATGTATATCCCAAATAAGCCGGCAAAATATGGGATAAAGATTCAAATTTTAGCCGATTCAAAAACACATTATATTTGTAATGCCGAAATATATCCAGGAAAAGATATCGTCCAGCCAGGATACCGTAGAGGGGCAAAAAAAGAAACTCAGCACCTTATTATCAATCCAAAAGAAATATAACTGCGGACAACTGGTACAGTTCCAATGAGGCAGCTCGTGAATCACAAGGAAAAGGTCTGACGTACGTAGGAACCCAGCAAACATGAATGAGCCGTAAATAGACGGGCCATAGCTGTTAACTGCGGTTAGATGTCGGCAGCGCCACAGCGATGTCGGTAAATAATTGGAATGATATCAGTTTTGCCGCCTTGGCTGAACATATGCATATTTATGGTGGAGGTTTGTAATCTAGCCACAAATTACCCGTTGAAAATTTGCGATAGTCGCGCCGATGTCGTTTTGACACAGTATGCATGACAGCATGAGACATGTAATGAAAATAAAACATTGGCATTACTGAATATCACCTTGGCAGTTGACACTACAGCTGATTTGCTAGCCGTTGTGTTGAACACGTGTTGAAAATCAACCTGAACTAGTTGTCTTGTGGTGTAATTAATAATTAATCACTGTAGCGACAATTTTATTAGATTTATGTGTTGTATCCAATCTATTCGGAGTAAAGGAACGAGCAGATATGTCCGGAAACACAGAAAAGTAAGTACATACATCATTTGTTGCATCACATACCATCATAATATATGTTTCCTCTAGAAAACCCCTGCATAATATCTCAAAGAGCACTCGTCAAAAACAGCGTCTTGCGAAAAATGCTGTTAAGGATATAGTCTCCACTGTAGAGGCTGAGGTTATAATAGACGATATATTTCGTTGAAGTAATAATCTTTGTGTTGATAGTGAGCCCGGACCCAGTAGTGAGAAACAATACTATATTGGTGAACATGTTTTTATATATATATATATATATATATATATATATATATATATATATATATATATATATATATATATATATATATATATATTATATGGAGTATTTTTTTATTTTTCATTATATTTCTTTGTTTTAGTCATCGTGTTTCATTGTTAAACCTATAAGTACATATAGAGCCTGTAGATTTGCATAAATCATTGATTAAGCCCCAACAGTGGGGGCATCTGTACAATGCAATATCAGTTCACCCAACTTAGTCAATCCGCTGAAGTCCCGCTATGTAACGAAGCGGGTGGTAGCCTGGAGGCCTACTGGTGGCCATCGCGACACGGGCTAGCCGGGCCGGCGACGTATCATGATTGTGGCCCACTTATGTTGTCCATCGGTTGTTTTTAAAGTGCCTCTCGAGGCCCACGTGTAACATGTTTGCTGGGAACGATGAAAAAAAAATAAAAAGGAGATTCCATATCAGTTAATTCCCAATAAGACTAGAGAAGTAGGTTCTTCACTTTTTGGTTTTACCTCAGATCTTACTCTCGTCAGTTATGTGCTAAAACAGAAGAAAAGTGTCGTGTTATTATCTTCTATGCACCACGATAATAAACTTGACGCTACTTCAAACAATAAACCTGATATTATACTATTTTATAATAGTACCAAGGCAGGCGTTGATGCACTGGACGAAAAATGTGCCAATTATTCTGTATTTCGGCGCTCGAGAAAGTGGCCTTCAACATTATTTTTTTGTATATTAAACGTAGCAGGAGTAAATAGTCGTGTGTTGTATCAATTCGCTACGTGTGGAAAATAAATATCACGTTACAACTTCCTAAATGCACTTGGAATAGCACTTTGCTCCCATCACATCGACATGAGAATTACGAATAATTTCGTTCCGCTCAAAATTCGCGTATTAGCGGCAGACAGATATTTTCAAGAAAAAAATTACATGTCCCCAAGAGCCAGAAGAACATCAGGAAAGAACAAAAAGAAAAATATGTGCCCTTTGTCTCCCAAAAAAAGGCAGAAAAACAGCTCACAGCTGCAAAGTGTGTAAAAAACCAATTTGTTTGAAGTGCGCCTCTGTAGTGTGCCCTAAATGTATAAACTAATTTTTTTATAACTATTATGAATACCATATGTTTCAGGTTAGTTCATGTTAATAAATCGAAATTCAAAACATATTATTGCGTTAGACACTGTATGTGAGACAAAGAGGCATTACTTATATTCATTCACATAATCCATAAGTTGAATTATTAATAATACTCATCTTTAGTTAATTAGTATCAAATAATATGAATACATATTATATTTTGTTAAGTAAATAATGTTACGAAACAGCACACTGGTATAGACCCTATTGTTTAAATAAATTAGAATAACATTACATTGGTGTCAGGTGTGGGGTAATATAAATAAATTGCTACGTAAAAATGGCCAAGAGACTATGTGACCTCAAAGTGGCGGAACTAAGAGCAGAATTGGAAGATCGTGAGTTGGAAACGTCCGGTAAGAAAAGTTAATTAGTAGAAAGACTTAAAGTAGCACTGGTAAATGACGGCTTTGATCCAGAAACCGTTTTATTTACTGACGAGGCTTCCACCTTAATCTCGTCTATTTCTGCTAACATGGACGAGAAGATTTCCGCCATGGAAGAGAGCATGGACGAGAAGATTTCTGCCATGGAAGAGAACATGGACGAAAAGATTTCTGCTATGAAGAACGACATTTCTGCTATTATTTCTGAGAACATGGACGAGAAAATTTCTACTTTAAAGAACGATATATCTGCCGATATCTTATTAATGAAAAACGACATTGCCGTTGGCATTGAAAATGAAGATGTCAACGATGGACGAGAAAATCGAAAATAAAATGTTATCGATGGACAAGAAAACCGAGAATAAAATGTCAACGATGGACGAGAAAATCGAGAATAAGATTACAACGATAGACGAGAAAATCAAGGAGTTAGAGGAAAAGATTGCCGATTCAAGAACGCGAGGCACGCCAGAGGAAGAAAAGAAGACCGAGCAAACGAAACTTTGCAAGCCAGAAACACTACCTAAGTTTGAAGACATTGGCAGTTTTACCCGAGTCAAGGCCCCAACGTTCGATGGAAAAATGTTGTGGACCAATTACGTGAAACAGTTTGAAGCAGCCGCTAGAGTGAATAATTGGTCCGATAAGGAGAAGGCAGTGAACTTAACCATCGCGCTTCGCGGAGATGCCTTAGATGTACTCCAGATGATACCTTTGGAAAAAACGGATGACTTTGAGCAGCTGAAGAAGAGGTTAGACATGCGATATGGTCATGAACATCTAGAACATTTGTACCAATCTCAGCTGAAGAACCGAAGGCAGAAACGTGATGAATCCCTTCAAGAATATGAAGTGGACATTGCCCGACTAGTTCGATTTGCTTATCCGTCAGCACCAGAGAACATGATGGAATGTCTGGGCATCCAGGCCTTTATTGATGGCTTACGTGACCCCGATACGCAGAGGACGCTTCGTTTAGCCCATCCGAAAACGTTAGTCGACGTATTGACAGCTGTCCTTGAATACGAAGCAGCAACGAAGGCTTCAGGATATAACAAAATCAGGACCATCCAAGAAGAAGGTGACGAAGACAAATTTGACCAGTTTGTCAGTTTAATGAAAAATATAATGGACAAGAAGCCGAGAAAGATCAGATGCTGGAATTGTGGCGAGCTAGGGCATGTACGTAGTTCGTGTAAGCGCCCCAAGACTCCTGCAAACCAAGAACCCCAGTCACAGGAAAACTAGAACGGGTCGGCTACGAGGGGGCAGCACCGACCCATGACCGTTCCAAAGACCCTCTCATACTGATAGCTTCTCTCAGATGTCGCAACGACAGTGTATATGTAGATGGCGAAGTAAATGACAAGAAATATGCTCTGCTGGTTGACACTGGGGCAACTAGAACCATTATACGACCAGGGATAATAAACCCCAAGAAGAAGCTTCTACCAACGAGACTGCGACTGCGGACCGCCACAGGCGAGAGTGCCAACGTTCACGGGAAAACACAAATCCAATTGGGAATTGGCGCACAAAAGTTCACGCATACGGTAATCGTAGCTGACATTGAAGAAGACGTGATTCTGGGAATGGACGTAATGAATGTACATGGTTTCCAATTGGACTTTAGAAACAGAACCATTAAAGTGGGTTCCCAGGAGGTATTCCTGCATCCATATGAAGGCAGCGCGGTGTTGACAGCTGTACAGGAAGATACCGTTCTACCTGCACGAAGCGAAACCATGATAGTAGCACGGCTACAGGGAATCATGGAGGAAGGTACACCGGTTATGATGGAACCAAGGAACCACGACGAGGAGATTGACAAAGGAGTACTAATTGGGAAAGGATTGGTTACGTCGGCGAAGGAGATCCTTGTACGATTGATAAACGTGAACGATTACCCAATTACCATCAAGAAGGAAACCAAGATTGGATCCTGCGTACCAGTGACGTCTATAGTTCGTCAAACAACGACCACTGACAATTACAATGCCAGATTCGAACAAATGTTATCAGTAGCTGGTCAATCTTTGAATCGAGCTGAAAAAAAGAGAATGAGGGAATTTCTCTTGCAGTATCGAGACTTATTCGTACCAAAAGGAGGAAAGACTGATAGAACATCAGCCGTCAAACACAAAATCAATACTGGTAATGCCAAACCAATTAGGCAATCAGCTCGAACACTACCACGAGCAAAGAGAGAGGAAGCTGAAAGAATAATTCGAGAGATGGCAGATGAAAAAGTAATACAATCATCTACTAGTCCATGGGTGTCTCCAGTAGTGCTCGTCAAGAAAATGGATGGAACTACGAGATTCTGCGTGGACTATCTCCAGCTAAACAACGTAACGATGAAAGACAGCTATCCTCTGCCTCGAATCGACGATACGTTGGATACTTTGGCCGGCAGCAAACTGTTTCCACCTTGGACCTGAAGTCTGGTTATTGGCAAGTGGAAATGGACCCAGAAGACAAAGAGAAGACTGCTTTTACTACCGGATTATGACAATTCAACGTCATGTCATTCGGGCTCTGTAATGCGCCTGCGACATTTGAAAGACTCATGGAAAAGTCTTGAGAGGGTTGTCTTGGAAGACATGCCTGGTCTGTTTGGACGACATCGCAGTACTGGGGAAGACATTTGACGAACACCTGAAGAATTTGGAAGACGTATTCAAACGACTCCAGGCTGCCCAGCTTATGTTAAACCCGAAAAAATGTCAGCTGTTCCAAAACCGAGTCAACTATCTAGGTCATATAGTGAGCAATGAAGGAGTGGCAGTGGATCCCGAGAAAATTGCTTCCATTCAGCAATGGCCGCAACCAACCGACAAACATCAAATTAGGAGTTTCCTTGGACTTTGCACGTATTATAGAAGATTTATCAGGAAGTTTGTAGATATTGCCAAGCCTCTAACGCGACTTACAGAAGAAGCAAAAGCTTTCCAATGGGACGAAGACTGTCAAACGGACTTTGAAACCTTGAAGAGGCATTTAACCTCGGCGCCGATATTAGGATATCCATTACCAGAGGGAGACTTTATTCTTGACACTGACGCAAGCAACGTAGGAATTGGTGGAGTGCTCTCACAGATCCAAGGAGGGCAAGAAAGAGTGCTGGGATATTTCAGTAAAGTCCTCTCCAAACCAGAACAAAACTACTGCGTCACAAGAAGAGAATTTTTGGCAGTAGTGAAGTCCGTGGAACACTTTTACCAGTATCTCTATGGTAGGAAGTTTTTAATCCGGACTGATCATGCAGCACTCAAGTGGTTGATGCAGTTCAAGAATACCGAGGGCCAGATCGCTAGATGGATTGAACGACTTCAAGAATATGATTTCAACATCGAACATCGAGCCGGTGTGAGTCACCGAAATGTCGACTCCCTGTCCAGACGGCCGTGCCCAACAGACTGCTCCCACTGCAACAAGGTGGAATCTAGGGAAGCTGCAGTTTCAAGAACTACTGTAGTCAACGAAGAATGGTCACCCACCAGGATCAGAGAAGATCAGGAGAATGATCCTCATCTGAAGATGATCCGGCAATGGAAGAAAGAAAATCGGCGACCTACCTGGCAAGAAGTGTCAAAATTTTCACCGAAACTCAAGGCGTATTGGGCTCAGTGGGACTCTCTTGTCCTGGAAGAAGGGTTGTTGAAAAGAGTCCTTGAAAACGATGATGGTTCCAAGATGAGGAGACAGCTAGTTATCCCGAGAACAAGAATAGCTGAGGTACTGAAGAAGTTACACGGCAGTCCATCGGGAGGTCATCTGGGAGTGAAGAAAACCCTTCAGCGAGTCCGCGAAAGGTTTTATTGGATGAACAGCTCAGACGATGTGAAGGAATGGTGTAAGAAATGTACGACTTGTGCTACGAGTAATTTACCACATCGCAAGAGAAAAGCACCTATGAAACAGTATGATGTTGGAAGCCCCTTCGAAAGGATTGCTTTAGATATCGCTGGACCATTTCCGACGATAGAAAATGGTAGCAAATATATACTGGTTGTAATGGATTATTTCACAAAGTGGGTGGAAATTTACGCTATCCCGAACCAAGAGGCCACAACTGTCGCGGATGTATTGGTGAAAGAATTCATCAGCCGATATGGAGTGCCCTTGGAAGTGTCCACAGTGACCAGGGAAGAAATTTTGAAAGCCATCTATTCCAGGAGATTTGCGACAAGCTGGGAATGAAGAAGACCAGGACAACAGCATTACATCCACAGTCAGATGGAATGGTCGAGAGAATGAACAGGACTATTGGAAAATACCTGTCCAAAGTAGTATCCAGCCATCAGAGAGATTGGGACCAGTATCTTACCCTATTCGCATTGGCTTATCGATCTGCCGTCAAAGAGTCCACGGGTGAAACACCGGCGAAAATCCTGTTTGGGCGTGAAATGAGGCTTCCTTGTGACCTGGAATTTGGCTGTAGGCATGGAGAAGATCTAGCAGGCGAAGACTACGTGATCCAATTGAGAAGAAGGCTGGACGATATTCATGAATTAGTTCGAACAAATCTTCAAGTTGCCAGCGACAGAATGAAAAGTCGGTACGACACGCAGGCCACAGAAGGCGGTTTTAAAGAAGGGGACAAAGTATGGTTACACAACCCGACGAGGAGAAAAGGATTTTCTCCAAAATTACAAAAATCCTGGGAAGGTCCATACTTAATCAAGAAAAGGATCAATGATGTTATATATCGCATAAGCAAGATCCCCAACGGAAAACCAAAAGTAGTTCACCAAAACCGACTAGCCCCATTCGAAGGAGACTATGACCTAGAGGAAGGAGTAAACCTTATTCAAGATGTGTCTGACCCTACCTTCGATGAATTTATGGGCGCGTATGGAGGTACCGGGAAAGCTAGATATGGAGTCACTTCGGAACAACAACAAGATTTGTTCACTCTCCCGGAAGATTATTCACTGGCATACAATATTCCCGTCCGTATCAAGAACGCACGAGGGTTGGCAACCGTCTTTCGAAAGAAGTTCGGACAATTAGAAAAACTGGAAGACCAGATTCCAGCCCCTGGCAAGACACTGAAACTGAAACATAATTCGCGGTACGTCTTCTAGTGGTAACTAAAGATGAATTTAAAGATCGATCTACCTACCGCGATGTGTGGGAAGCACTTCGTAATCTCCGAGACCATGTGTTAGAATTCAGCGTGAAGAAACTGGCTATGCCTAAGATAGCGAGTAACCAGTTGGATTGGCGAGTTATCAGGAACATTTGCAGCTACAACCCCCGTTATCAGTATCCGATGAAGACGGTGCCCTGCTATTTCCATAAGATCGGAAAGTGTAGAAATGGGGCCAGTTGCCGATTCAAACATCCAGTCTCGGCTACACAAAAGGTCCAGGAGGAACTTCCATTTAAGGAGGGGGTAATGTTACGAAACAGCACACTGGTATAGACCCTAAATCCGACTCTGTCTAAGCCAGGTATGAAAATTAAAATTATGGCGGATACGCAGTGTTTTTATAACTGTTTATGACTATCTTATCTAAACATTGTTTTTGTGACCAGACTTATCTAGAAAAGGCCAGACCCAATTATTGGTGTCTGTGAGTAAGCCGCAGCCCGGAATTTTCTAGTAAGAAAGACATTAATATAAATAAGGACCGATCAGCGGAGGAGTTAGTTGATAAAGTGATCTCGAGAAATAAACAAAAAAATACACCGAACATTAAAGTGCTAATATAAATTAATAATCAAGTTTGTGTGCATATAAATTAATTTTAAGTGATTAGTTGAGTATATATAAATTAAGTGTTAGTGATTAGTTTATTGTTTAAATAAATTAGAATAACATTACAATAAGTTAGTGGAGTTGAGTTTATTCACAGTATTAGTGGAAAATATTTAAAATGTACAAGATGTGTTGTATTTTTATAAAAATGTAACGTTTTTATTTTTCTTATATTTCGCCCTACGAAATCGAATAATTTATATCCCAGTGCGGCCCTGGCGTAACAATATTTTCTTCGGACTGTGTAGAAGATCGTTTCATACGACCAATAAACATAAAATTACAGGAGTATAATACATCTTTGAACGGCGAAAAAGATTTATTACGGCTCAATCGGGATTTTCAATTGAACGAAGTGACAATTTAATGTACTTTTAATACCGCCCTTAAAAAAGGTGCGATGGGGACACAATGGTTTTAGTATCACCTTCGAAAAGAAAGGTACCTTTTATGAAATTCTGGGTAGACAGCGTAATTTGTGCATTCACTGCCCGATTCCTTTTATATGGCTTTTTAGAACTAATTTTACAGTTATTTTTCGGAAAGAATTTCAAAAAAAGGCTGTCGATCCCCAAAAAATCTCGTCACGAGGGTCAGTCAGCGACCGATTCTCGACGCAAGTAGTTGAAAAAGTTCTTGTAGTGTCAGCGTGAATTATCGTATCGTTATTTAGTGCCGCTATCGAGATTGAGTCTACGAAGAATACTTGAGCGAAGCAGTGGTGATTTTCTTAGCTATTAAGATTAAGTTATCGTATCGTACCAAAGTATCGGTATGTTTATTGTGTTTATTACAGACATTAAATTACCGAAGATTTCCGAGTGTCTGTGATCTGTTCCATCACGCGGTGAGGGTAGATTACTTATTACAAGTACTATCGTAAGTTTTTTTAAATCGACCTAATCGAGAAACCACGCTTCCGGCGTTGATGCAAGTATCTTCACCTTAGTAGTATTGTGATGATTGGATGGAAACAATTGGACTCAGGTATCGTAAATGATTATTTAGTATCTCTCCTACCTGGAGTAATCGCACCCTTTCTTAGTCGATGGTGTAAAGATTCATTTAGTGTCACGCCATTTCTTTAGTGAAATAACCATACGGTCAGAACCATTTTAATACGATAACGAGTTTATTGATTACTAATATTGTCATTGTTTTAGAGAACCTTTTTGTTTATGTTTTATAGAATAATCGTTAGGAAATGCGGCGTGCACGTCAAATCTAGATTAAATTATTTTCCCGATATTGACATAACTTTCACAAAGCCTATGTGTTTTTTGTTTTCAAGTAATTCAGTAATATAATATCCTACATTTTCTTTTTTGAATAAACGGAAAATAATTTCGTTAATAATTTAATTTTTTAGTTTGCAAACTCTGCGACATTTATCGTTTGGGTATGTATATGATTTTGAATTGTATATTTGTTGTCTCTTGGAGACTATTTATTTTTCGAACAATTACCGTGTAGTGTTTAGTGATAATTTGTTTTATTGTTTTTATGTATATATTAATTTTGTTTGCGGTACCAGGTTATGCATGTACCCATATTGTAAATATTTTGGATGTTTTGTTCACTGACGCTGGTAAAACCTGTTAATAAGCTGGTTAACATAATAAACCGCGTTTTAGTGAGTACTTGCCTAACCTCCACAGATAAACTACCAAAAATACCTCACTTTTTATAATTTCTCTCGCTTATCGCAGTTTTTGAAATTTTTCCTGTGAATTAAAATTTCTGGTGCCCTTTAATTACCTTTCCGGTTGATTAACGTTCCGAAAATAAACCCACGACTTTTAGCTCTCCAACCAAAACAAGAGTGCCGTTCGCATACGTCTTAATTGTTTATCGCCCAGTATCGTTCCAAATAAAATCGCTATCTTGGTCCCATCCAAGGAAACTTGGAAAAATTGGTACCGCACAATTAAGACGGTAACAAAAACAAGTATGGCAAAGCACATATCAATTCGATCACAGAAAGAAATAAGGTATTGGATATTTTTAAGCAGGCATTCTATTGAGTTACGGTGAGAGAAACTGTTGTAAAATTATTAAATAGTGGTTTTTGAAGAACATTGTAATTATTTCAACACCCGTATAATAAAATCTTGTGTTTAATCAATATTTTTAATCATGGGCCCCCGGGACCCACTAGTAGCATCAGTGTTACAAAAATGAGGGTAGTAGCCTTGTTTATATGAAACTCTAAGCGTAGCGTATATATATAAACAAGGGTAGTAGTAGTTACGGGTTAAGAAAACATTTGTAAATTATAACAGTACCTCCATTTTTCTTTCTGAGCTTACCGTAGATGACAAATCCCAAACCATGATGTTGGAAATTAGTATTTCTTAACACTGTATATTCTAATATGTTTTTAAAAAGGACTCGTACAATGCTCGTCATTTTTAAGCAAACGTTAGGTACTCATATGCTTTATTATTGATAGATACCTAATGCTCATAAATACAAATCTCTTTCTTTGTTGGCTTCCAGATAGGAAGGAAAAGCAGTAGACTGTTAAAAAAGTAGAGAATAATAAAATTCTATATTGATCGCCTTATTTCCTGTTTTCTAAATAGACTGTATATTCTACGGAAAACATATTTTCATTCAAAAGTAATATGTAGTACATTAATTAAATAAAGAAAAAGTTCTGTTAGGTACATCTTTATTCTCATAACATTGTATTACATTATCCAGTTAGTGCATGAAAGTAATCAGACTGTATAGTTACGGCCTTAAAACGATTTCAGAAAATTTCCTATTTTTTTATTAAAAATTTATATCTCAATAACTAATACTTGTTACTCATACATGTCTTGGAATGTACATCTTAAGACCAGTAAAAATCTTGAAATAGAGACAAATATTGTTACTTTAATAGCCACACTATCTATAAAAAGGAGGTTTTTAGTCAATATAGACACCCTTTAGAAACTTTCTTTATCACAAATAAGGGTTTTTATAACAAATGGGAATCCACAAGAGTTCTGGACAGAAGTTACCCAGAAACACAACGATGTAAGTTTGAAGATTGTTTACTACTACTACTTATTTTATAATTCCGCATACGATTTACATTCAATATAAAAATTAAAATTAGTTAACATAGTAACACTACTATCAAATAGTTCAATTATGCAATAATAAATACTCTTTTTACTCTATTGCACAATTCTTCGGGTTAAGTGGTTCATCATCATAGTACAAGGTGACATAGTAGTTAACTCTTTGGAAAGTAGGTACACACAAATACTGTTACTTCTTCATATACAGGATGTTTAAGATTTAACTTAAATCACTTAGATAAAATGTGGCTGCTTATTGAGTTACAGGATGTTTTATTTAAAAATTATTTATGCATAGTACTTTAAAAGTATTTAACGTTTCCTCGCTATACTTGGTAGGAAGTGTAGGTACTGTACACACTACTAATGCAGAGGCATACGATAGGGACAAGTGACAATGGCGCAGAAATTGGGAAGGGTCAACCAGGCACTTGCCCCTTGCCGTAAGCCTATGGTTGTAACCAGAAACGTTGATTTAACAAAATTTAGTAGGGTATACAGTATTCTACCTACACTTCCAAGTATGACAACGATATATCAAATAGTGTTAAAGTCTCAGCACAAATAGTTTTTAAATTTTTTAATAATGCTCAGTAAGGTGCCACGGTTTATCTAAGCGATTTAAGTTTAATCTTAATATTACAGCTCAAGATTCAACAGTTAAAATATTTCCAATTATTAATGAAATATACGTGTTTCTTAGACTAACATTTTTTAATTTTTCATAATCATAATTTCTATCTTCAAAAAATTTCCGTAGCTTACAAACTTAGATAAACTATTAAACACAGATAGACAAAACATTTGATTCATAAATACCTTCTTAAAAAACATAATCCATGATTGATAAAGAATATGTAATGCGTGTGCAACGAAAACGGACTATTCTCTCTCTTACGAGGGAGCCCTGTTTTAAAGGCTGTTAAAAGCCGAGATCGTAGCTCGGCAGTTGCGTACCAGGAAGTTTAATAGACAAATATTTTTATTCTACTTTTTCATAAATGATTTATGAAGAAAATATCAATTTCGTTATGGTTTTTTACTGTTTTTATCGATTTTTCAATTAATCCTTAATTTTAAATTATAGTGTGTACCAAAACCACAAATGGGAAATTTTTGTATTCTATATTCCTCAGAAGAGTGACCTAGCGAGTTTTCATTTTCACTAGGTATTAGCATCGAATATTGTTCGTTGGTATTAGTGTAAAAAAACATACACATAAAAATATCATTTATATGATTTTTAACATGTTAATATACCAAAAAAAAAATAACAACTAAAGGATGATTTACAAAAATATCACAGTTTATAAGAAAAGTAGATTGTATTAGTAAGTAAAAAATATTAACAATCGTCATGAAAGCTTAACAATCATTTCCTGAAATATTTTAAATAAAAATGTAGTGTAAAGCATATAAGAAATTTATCTAGAATATATGGATAAAACTTCACCGTCCCATTTTTTAAAGTGAACATAAGGTGAATTAATTTAACTTTCAAAATAATTCATCTGGAAAGAGGTGGATTTTAACAATTGGAAATATTAAATAGAATATATCGATAAAACTTTACTGTCCCATTTTTTAAATCACAATGGTACCGGGTGTCTGAATATCTGTATCTCAAAAACTAAGTCGCATACGAGAAACTGCTGGAAATTATTTTCAAGTTTCTTACTCCTCCGCTAGAGGGCGTAGTTCATAATAATAACACAAAAACATATTTTTTAAATTATAAATGCACAGTGATAGTGACGCAAAATTTAAATTCTAGTAAACTTCGGATCATTTTACGTAAGTTTGCTCAATTACTTTTTCCTTTATCATGTAAAATAACTGGTAGGGGTGAGTGGGAAAGCTGACTCAATAAAATAGTTATAACTTTTGTATCGCTTTATGGATTTTGACAAACTTAGTATCATTTGAAAACGAATTGAATGCTCAATAAAATTTTGTATCACATTTTTTTTCAGATTTTTGTAACGATCTCTATGGAGCGTTGTATGAAAAATTATTATGATTTGAACTTTTTTTTTGAATTATCAAATGTGATGCTGTTTTTTAATTATATACTTGAAAGAGCATTCAATTTTAAAAAAATGGTAGAAATCGCATCTGCATATCAATTTTCTAAGCAGAGTCGAGAAAGAATAGGTATTTTAGGGTGTCAAACCTTTATAAATCTACTAGACATTTTGATGTGAGGGCGCAATTACCAACAAATGAATCAAATTACTTCTTATGAAGAATTTATGACATCTGGACGCCTACTAGATTATGTAAAATGTTAGTTACTCAAGTATAAAGCTCGAAACCCTAGTATATTTTTCCAAGTAAATTATTAAAAAACATAGCATTTGAGAATTCCAAAAAAAAAGTTGAAAAAATAATAATTATTCAAATTGCCCCGTAGCGATCGTTACAAAAAACTGAAATAAAAATATGATACAATATTTTATTGAATATTCAATTCTCTTCAAAATCTATAACGCGGCACAAAAGTTATTATTTTATTGAGTCAGCTTCCTCACTCACCTCCACCAGTTATTTTAAAAGATAGGGGAAAAAGTACTGGAGCAAACTCACCAAAAATGATCCGAAGGTTACGAATATTCAAATTTTGGGGTACTATCACTGTGCATTTATTAAAGAAAAATTATGTTTTGTGTTATTATCATCAAGTACGCCCTCTAGCGGTGGAGTAATAACTTGAAAATCATTTCCAGCAGTTTGTCATATGCGACTTTGGTGTACAATTTTTTTCCCAAGTTGTATGATCAATACTTTCTGAGATACAGCGGGTTACCTCTCTTAATCGGACACCTGATACATACTCAACATAAGTTAGGGTAATTTGCTATTGCAATAGTTTTTTTTGTAATTATTGATTAATATCGAAAATTAAACTTACCCTCATGATCTTGGAGGTGACCAAAGAGATGGGGACGAGACAGTAGAGCTAGAGCTAAAATAAATATTCATAAAAACTAATAATTAGTGACACTCTTAAGTTAATAGAAAATGTAAATTACCTAGACCGTGAAGTGCAAAGAAAATTTGGGTAATTAAGGTCCGGCACCGCATCTGCCCTCAAGTACCGATGTCCTTTGGGCTTAGTAATAATATCACTAGGATTAAAATAATCTGTGCATATTTGAGAGTTCTCAAGATCCTCCATCCCAAGAATTGAAAACTAAACTTTCTTTCTCTCAGGGTAATTTTAATAACTTGTTAACATTATGCTATTTAAAATTTAAAAATATATATTTTTCCGACTTCTTACGTAGAAAATATAAGAATTTCTTGGCTTATTTTTACGCAAGTGTAAAACATTTTTATACCTAACATCAGCAATTCTTTCTAGTAAATCGAAGTTGTCTTTGTTTTGAAATGTATGTAATTGAGCGTATTAAACGAATGCCCAGCAGAAAAACTGGGTTATATGAATTCAATTTTAAAAAGAAATAAGAATTTTCTTCTATTCCAATACTATTTATCATAAAACAATAAGAACACTTCTTTATATATGGCACTGACTAACCACAAAGCATTGGTAGAAATTTACTCACCTATGAAACGATAAATACGGGTTCAAAAGAGCTGATTTATTGCAAAACTTACAGTGGCGATCCATATTTAAATTTTTTATTAACACTGATTAAGCGATTATTAAAAAAACCACAACTCAACCATTAACAACAAACTCACATACAAGTATAGGCAATACTTCACTAGCAAAATATGAATGACTGAAAATCGATAAGTTTTCGTAGATTTTAATGTTGGATCGCTTTCAAATGTAAACAGTTGTCTCTCTGTGTTTAATAGTCTAAGCTTACAAATATATAGTTAGTAAATAACGATACTACTATAGTATGACGTTGCATTAGGCCCCTGAATATTGCCAACGGTTCCCAAAATCTCATCTTAATTAAATGTAGAGGTATATTTTATTGTAATTGTCACTAAATGTACTGATAATATGAATTTAATCATCAACACCTTTTAAGTATTAATATTCTTAGTCTTTTTATTCAGTACAAATTGTAACCTTTAGCTGAAAAAAGAGATTACTACATTTATTTTTGGGAAATATTACAGGATTATTTTCCAAAAAACGGAATGTGTAATAAACAATATTTATCTGGAATTCCGTTTGCTTATAAAATGTTAAGGTTGCTACTTGCTCAATTTACATAGTATTTCAATTTTTAGATATTACTAGTCTTTAAATATTCGACTCAAGGCCAAAACTATACAGGATGATGAAAACATAATAGACGATTGAAAAGAAAAGAATGCAACAAGCCAGTTTTCAGAGTTTATAAAATCGTAGAAATAAACTTTTTGAGCGTAATTATTTTGTAAATTGAATTTAATAGTTAATATGATAGTTTAAAATTTGCATCTCTTTATAATTAATTGGCATGAAATACAAAGGTTGGATGACTCTGAGGAGTTAAGGCTATAATTATTGTGTGTTTATTATTTATACTTTGATCTTTGTGGATTTTATATTACATTTTATTGATTTCCAAAGAATCTAACGTTCTTCTGTATAATTAAATATAGATCGAAGAAATGCAATTGTTACATGTTGAAATTAAAGTTTATAATTGAAAGAAATACAGCGATGTAAGAAATAAGTGAAATCAAAAGAAAACTTTTGAGAATACTAAATAAATTAATTAATGGTCTTCAATAATATACAACATAAAGGGCAGGTTATAGTATGATGACTTAAGTCCTGGTCATCTCAGAAATATGATGTAAAAAGAATCAATGTACACTTTCCAGTTAATTGAGTTACGGCTGCTAGTTTGTAGCTTGTGATAAAAGGGCGTTATGGAAAATTGACTAAGATCCACTACACACTTTAAATCCCACTTCTAGCATTTTTATGAATATCATGTTTCATAATTTGAACGGAATTAGATTCACAGCTACATGAACCCATAAAGTATTTTTCCGCCTACCTTTATCCAAAGTATACATTTTCTGGCCTCATTGTAGGGAGCAAAGTTGTACTTTTCCTCCCTAGAGAGGAAGAGTAAAAGTGACGTCATGGTACGTCATCAATGAAATAACTTATACGGCATTGATGACCTATAGTTGGTCCAGTGAATCTTTTCCCATGCGTCATTAATATCTGATAACATAACCGACATAATTTTTAAGTCGAACAGACCAAAATAATTTGACATTTGTCGGTTATGTTATCAGATATGAATGACGCATGAGAAAATATTCACCGGACCAACTGTAAACTATATTATATTATATAGTATACATTTTACCGATAATTTAGTGAACACCCTATATTTTGCAAAATGGTAGAAATCAGTAAATTGTTATTTTAATTTAACAATGTTTGCATTAATAATTTGACTTCAGTAATTCATAGATTGATCCGGTTTTCGAAATATGGACAGAAATATTATAGCATGCTATGGTCGATTGACAGATTAACAATTTCATAGTGTGTTACGCCATAATAAATCTACAAAATATAAAAGAATATTTGACAAATGAGTGATTCAAGCGAATTTGATGAAAATAACGTGCCCATAAGTTATAAGGTACCTACTTTTTAGTTTTAGTTCTTTAATAAATTTTGTTTGTTTGTTTCATAAATGAATTATTTATAAATGTCTTGTTAGTTGAGGGAGGCGGAAAAATCATATGTATAACATGGGAGTAAAGTGCCTTTTCCTCCCTTGAATGATTACCCGGGAGGAACAATCGCACTTTCCTCCATTGTTATACAAATAGCTATTTTTACATTAATCCATCAGGCAGACACAGCTTATAATTTTTATTTACTCTTACTTTCCTACAGTTGTCATAATGTATAAAATATGGTGAATGGCAATCTTTATAAAAAAACAAAGAAATCGGTATCTAATAGAAACAAAAAAAAAAACGTCAAACACTGGGAAACCATGTTTGATTTTTTAACTAAAAAGATCTTTTCATGAGGACTTATTGCTTCTCTGATTACGGTATTACTTTTTGTATTTGCGAATTAATAAAAGTCAAACTAGCAAATAAGTCACTTCATTCGTCCTTAAATGGTTATGCTAATTTTCTGGAGCAAAGTTTAACTCATTTACACAGACTTTCTTCTTTTTGAAGAAAATAAGCAAGACTGTGGTAAGTGTGGCGTCGTCTTCCATTACGGATTACATGTTTCTCGTCCGAGTTTCTGAGGAGAATTTATGATGAACGCAGATATCATTGACTTGTGAACACACTGTGGACAATAGAAAAACTGTACAGTTAAATAGCTAAGATAAGTCATGGGTACAGGGGTTTGAATATTGTTATTGGCAGCCAGTAAAGAAAACTGATATACTAGTTTTTTCAATACTATCAATAACAGCAATGAGTGCAGTTTTGCTCCAGTGATCTACTAAATCAAGTTCAGAAATAACAATTAAATCCACTTTTACTACTTCCAATCATTTAGTTCAACAAGACATGAATAGTTCTATCCATCAAATTACTTTATTTATTTAGCAAAATTTGATGGTTGCTTATTTTTATTAAATCTGTATGCCCAAAATAAAGTTTATTTCTAAACAACCTATTTTAAAACATTTCTGTTTACTGATCTATATATGGATGAGAGACGTATATCAAACCATGCATGAACTATTAATGAAGCGCACTACTATTCTTTAGGTTTTAAGCGATAGCAAAGAAAAACTTCTTGAAAAATATAAGCACACATTGTGGACATTTTCCACTCGAGGTATCACTGATTAAAAAAAGATGCACATTTATAAATTGTTATTAATACAATAATTGCACTGCTATGAGTAATATAAAAATTATCTCTTAAAACTAATTTAAATAATATGTATAACTCAATAAATTAAGATATTAACATTTTTTACAGGCAGCTTCGAACATAGCAGAAATACGCTCACCAATATTTATTATATGGGGTGATTCATTAAAATAATATTTGCCACTGGAATAATAAAGTTTATATTTTACAATAAACTTTAAATTTTCTAAAATTTGCGGTAATTATTTTTCAATTTGCCGTTAGTAAGCAGTTTGAAGTATTGTTGTTCAATACATTCTTATGATTACCGTAAAATGGGGTGAATAGGAACAGTGGTGTGAATGGGAACAAAACTTCAATATTAATTTATAGTTATATTAAAGCCAATTCCTTTGATTTTATTGGCATTATTTTGGTGTTATAAGTTGGCTATAGTATAAATAGGAATATTATTTGGTTTTGTTCTGTTGGTAGCACTTTTGTCTGATTGGTTTCAGCATTGATAAATTGTAACAATTTTCACATGGTTTTTTAATGTCCACAAACTTTACCTGTAAGTGTGAAGCTGTTTTAGTATGCTATCATTGTTATTTAAGTTGTCTTTTAGCATAAAACACTTTGTTTAATACATTATTTACAATAGTTTCCTAGCAACGAATTTTTTAGGTGATGACATCACTATTTTCTGAAGTGCAGGGTAAATGGCAACACAGCTGTTTTTTGTTCCCATTTACCCCACATGGACTGCTAAATTGGCACAATTATTGTTTATACTATATAAAATACATTTATATATATTGAAATATTTTATTCCATAATTAATGTATTTGTATTGTTTTAGGTTTGAAAAACGATACAGAAAGCCGAGGAAAGACATTTCTACAAAAAAGCACAAGCATTATTCTGCCAGAACTATAGAAAAGGCTGTAAAGCTTCTCAAAGAGGGCAATTCTCTGAGATATGTTGCCAAAACTTACTTTTATATTTGAAAAATAATTACAGAGAATGCTGAAATATTGAATCACTTAATAAATTGTATCGCCTAGTTTTATTTTATTAATGATAACATTATTTTATATGATTTTAATTACTATCAAATTTATAAATACATGATGAAATTCTAGGTAGTCAACATATCAACAAAAGGGCTTTTTTGTTTAAAAAATTTTTAACAATAGATTTAATATTAGATATAGATTTTCAAATAAACAAGTTTTTTGTTTGGAATATAAATTCCATATGGCAGTGATTTTTTGGCCGCAACTTTGTTTTATATTTCTGATAAAATATCCACTCGTCATAAACGTATACTACTTAAAAATAGATGCTTTTAATAAATCACCCAGTATATCAGAGGACCACTAAAATAATTGGCACAGCTTTTAAGTACCTTACCATTTTAAAATTATTTAAAACTTCCTCTTTTTGGCGTTAAGCTGCCAGATATCTGCTATTTTAGAAACGTACCATACTGTTGAAATATATTAAAATCTTTTCATTCCATAGAACGTTCTAGTAATAAATAATTACAAAGAAAAAGATATTTCCCTACTACATAAGATTTTTCTTTATATATTCATAGAAATGAAAAAATTTGAACTATTCCACATTTATGTTTGGTTTCAACATAAAAAACACTGACTAAAAAGAAATAATGAGCAAATTAAGGGTATTAATGGGCAATTATATTTAGTGGTTTGGTAGTTATCGATTAATATGAATAAAAATGTTCTAATTATAACCAAATGCAAACATTGTTTGGAGTAAAATTGTACATTATTCGAAGGTGCGTTATCTAATCTTCTCCAAATGAACTTCAATGATCTTTTTTAATAAAATTGAACGCAAAGATGAAAAATAGTAACAAATTTTTAATACTTAGGGAGTGTACTAACAAATGATGAATCAAAGATGAAGCCTGAGCCCAAAATGGAAAAAACAAACAAAACTAGAGTTTTAGCAGACGTATATATGTAGAAAAATAAATTTATGAAGAGATCTATACAATTCAGGAAAATTCAAAATATGCTCAATATAAATAAAGGGCAATTAAAAACAAAAACAGTTAAAAATAGAGAACAATCAAAATAATAAATAACGAACAAAATTTAAAAGAAGCAGTTGCAGTAGTAAGGAAGTAAAAATACTAGTATTCATGTTTCCTTAACAAAGTATATGTGGATGACACTCTGTTCAAATAAGAAAAAAGGAAGCAAGAAAATACTTCAAAAGTTATAAAAGTGAAGAGGAAATAAGATAGGCTAAATAAACAGTTTAGCAATGGATAGTAAGGATGGAAACTCGATCGACATTTAACGCAAGGTAGACAATACTCAATAGATATTCATAATCAAGTTTTTTCAGCCTTAGACAAGGAATGTTGATAAATATTATGCTTTTTATGTATATTCATTTATAATGCTGACTAATATTTGAAACAAAATTTGATCACTAAAATTATTTTAGAAAACATATTTTCAAACAATATTAATTGATAACCACTAAAAAATTATTTGATACCAATATATGCGGTTATTTGAATATTTTGACATTTGTAAACACAATTTTAGTCAATTATTTTATAAAAAGTATTTACTTTTTATTTTAAGTGCATTCACAACTCAGTTTACTCTATTTAAGAACAAAGCAAGTATTTATTACTTTAGAGTCAAACATTTCCATATATTTATGTATATTATTAGTTAAACTTGACTTGAGTAATAAAATTTAATTAGTAATACTTGGTTGCACAATTATCCTTACATTTTACAAAACCTATAAATCATTTTCAGTCATTGCATTAAATTAGAAGATTCGTAAAATGTAGTTAATATATTTGACTCTAACACCAGTTGTACATTGATACATTTTTCCCAATAATGTCTACTATTGTGATTAGACTACAAATAAAGTACAACTAGCAATTACGTTGGCACTAAGTGCAAGTCATAAATCGGAATAAAGATCAGACCAAAGAGAAGAATAAAATTGACATGGGTATCATTTGGAAAGTTTTCATACATGAAATAATAGAAGATACCCCAATAACGGAGAACAAAATTCTTCAACCAATGTGTAATATTTGTCCTTGAATACAGCTCCCAAAATTGGACATTCACGAAGGTAAACATGGATAAGATAAAGAAAATAATGAGATCCATGGAAAGACAAACGGTAAACATCAAACTGGCAGGCGGAAATAGAAACAGCTGGATCCACAACATAAGTTAAAGTGGAAAATCGCTGAACATACCTTAAAACAAAAATACTGCCAATTTAATAAGAAATTTGATACACTGGAGACCACAGAATGACAAGAGGAAATACGATGATCAGATAATTTGAAACAATTTGCTGGATCAGGGTTGACGGAAGTCGCCTATGTTAACAGGTTGGCTGCCACCGTGTAATTCAAAAAACCGTTGACTCCAGCCGACGTTGTTTTTTGATTGAGAATCAAGGTATGATTCACGCGGCTGGAAGTTATCAATAGTTCGTAATAGCCGCGAGAATCATATGCTGTTTCTCACAGATTGGACTGTTTGCAATGCGGTGGCGTGCTACAATATATGATACGATCACAACACACCCCGCTGCAGAGGTCTCTGCCCGCTGTGGATACGATCAGTCTTGTCTATTCAGCGGTTATGTATGTATACAGGGCGTTAAAAAAAGTGTCTCTGAATAAAACGGGGGGTATTATGGACCAAAATATGCAGAAAAGTCTTAATAAACATATGTTCGCAAATGAATGGTTTCAGAGATACAGAGTGTTTTGTGTTTTTGTATCATTTTTTGATTATCTTTTTTCATTCTCAAAAACTTGCTTTTCGGAGTCGACCGATGTTTATTCATAGATACTATTTGCAGTTATCATTTTGTTGTGGGTGAATAATTTTATAAATTTTCGTTATGCCTGTTTACACTAATATTGAATTAGCTGACATGCATTTTATGTACCGGTCGTGCAAATGGTAATGCGAGGGAAGCGCTACGTCAGTATATCGACGCTTTCCCTAATCGCCACATCCCTTCAGCTCGTGTGTTTGGAAGATTGCACCAAAGATTGCGTGATACAGGTAAATTTGGGAAACAGTCACATGATTCCGGGAGACCAAGGTCGGTGTCCACCAATGAGGCAGAAGAAGCAATTTTAGCACGAGTAGAAGAGAATCCAGAAACTAATGTGCGAAGAATATCAGCGGAGGTAGGAATTGGGGCTCCTCTGGTTTGGAGAATCCTCCATGAGCAGCAGCTTTACCCGTACCATCTTGAACGAGTGCATGCTCTGAATGCACCTGATTATCAAGCACGTTTCGAGTTTTGTCGATGGTTTCTGAGATATGATGCTGTGGATCCCAATTTTATTGCACTAATTCTTTTTACTGATGAGGCAGGGTTTATACGAAATAGAGTTTTTAATTTCCATAATTCGCATATGTGGGCCGACGAAAATCCCCATAGTATCGTGGAATCCAGGCATCAAGTTCGTTTTTCATTAAACATTTGGATGGGTATTTATGGCGACCGGTTACTAGGTCCGATTGTACCACCTAACCGATTAACGGGAGCTGACTACTTAAACTTTTTGCAGAACACATTGGGTGATTTTTTAGATGACATTCCTTTAATACAAATAAATCAAATGTGGTTCCAGCATTATGGTGCTCCGGCGCATTTTTTAGTTGCCGTAAGAGAACATTTAGACGGATCCTTTGGTCGAAGACGGATAGGAAGGGGCGGACCTGTGCCATGGCCTGCAAGATCGCCTGATTTAAATCCCCTTGACTTTTTTCTTTGGGGACACTTGAAAAATTTCGTGTACGCCACTCCTGTGAATAACCTCGAAGAGCTGCAGCAACGAATAGAGCAGGGATGTCATCGAATCCTAGCCAATGAGGGTGTTTTGGAAAGAATCAGACAGTCCTTGCGGAGGAGATGTCGTAGCTGCATTGAAATGGAGGGAGGGCACTTTGAACATCTCATTTAACTCTATGTTGTTGTTGATTGTTTATAAATATTGTTTTTTTATACATAATAAAAAATAATAAATAAAAACTATTTATTAAGACTTTTCTGCTTATTTTGGGTCATACTATTCACCATTTCATTTTGTGACACTTTTTCTTAACACCCATATTCTTTTTGCGTGTCACACAAAAATGTATCCTGAAAGCTACGAACAGGTGGCAGGTGAGACATGTGAATAATTTATGTTATAGCGAAATATAATTTAGTTTTCATATATTACTTTAGGATGCGTTATCACATGAAGATGAGGATGCTTGAAGAAGAACAATTTCAAGAATCACCAGACGAATATTTACCGTTAACTGAATCTGATAGCTCTGGCGAAGAGTGTGAAAGTCGCCAAAGAAAAAAGCAGAATATGGCATTTACAGATAGACAACAACCGTGTACTTCTCGACAAGCTCTGAACGATAGTCATTCAGTGCAGGAGACAATAGAGTTATTCTAATGCATCAAAATTCTTCTGATACTGACGATCGACAGAACGTTGGACATGACGCTTCTAATGTGATCACTTTGAAAGATGTGTCTGGTGCCTATCTCAAGTCTTTCCCTTTTTCCGAAGACCATTCAAGTGTAAAACTTTATATCTACACAACACAATTTGATAATAGAGTTTTACAAAATATTTTTGAGTCAAGATATATTGGATATGATTGCGGAAGATACCAATAGATATGGTGCCCAGTTGAAAAGCAAGGAGACCAACAAAAAAGCTAGAATAAATAGCTGGTATAATACAACTGTAGAGGAAATGAAATTATTCCTGGGTCTATTATTTTGGATGGGGCTTGTGCAGCTTCCATCTATCGAATTATACTGGTCCAAGAAGAATATTTACTACAACAGTATAAAAAATAAGATGTCAAGGAACCGATTCCAGCTTCTACTAAAAACTTGGCACTTTAGCAATAATGAAACTATCTCAAAGTAAGTCCACTACTAATGAAACTCGTTCGTAATTTTCAGTATCCGATTATTCTGTCTCATAATATTTGCATAGATGAGACATTGGTTCCATTCCAAGGGCGCTTAGGAATCAAACAATATATAAAAAATAAGCGACATAAGTTTGGAATTAAACTTTATAAACTATGCCTTGAAAAGGGCTGTACCTACAATGTTCAAGTTTACTGTGGCAGAGATAAAGTCGATGACTTACCCGCTTCGGAAAAAATAGTGTTATCAGTTGCCGACAAGCTTTTAGGTCAAGGTCGCACTATTTACACAGATAACTTCTATACCAGCATTTTATTGGCACACAAACTACTCGATAAGAGCAGTCATTTGGTTGGCACACTCCGATCCTATCGAAAACAAAATCCAAAGCATATTATAGAAAGGAAATTGAAAATCGGACAAACAATAGCATCTCAAAGCAACACAGGTGTGGTTGTACAAAAGTGAAGAGACAAAATAGACATATTAACCCTTAGCACAAAACACACAGATGAGATGAAAACAGTGACGTATAAACGAAAAGAAGTAGACAAGCCCATCATAATAATCGACTGCAATAAAAGCAAATCTTTCATTGACATTTCTGACCAACTGAAAGCATATGCCTCATCATTATGAAGGGGTGTAAAATGGTATAGAAAGCTGGCCATTGAACTTTTAATCGGTTCAGCTACATTTTACATCAAGAAGTTTCAAATGAACGAATGTGGATAACTCAGTTCAAAGAAGAAATTGCTACAGAACTTTTAAAAGTAAAAGAAGCTCAACATGATATTGTAGTGGCTCACAATAACCAACATACCTTGCTCGATGAAGGAACAGCAAGAAGAAGATGTATCTTGTGTTACAATAAATTGTAACGAGAACACGGTAGATCTCATGCACAAAAGAAGATCCCCCAAAGCAGATACAAATGCATAGAATGTGACAAGAACTATTGCTTGGATTGTTTTTATCAAGTGCATAGGTGCGTTAAATCTTCAGTTTTGTGACTCTTACATTTATTTTCATTTGAATAGTAGTTTCTCTCAATTACTTTTTAATAGTTCTGTCTTATTTTTGTAGTTTTGTTGTTGCATAAATAAAGTTTATTTACTTGTAAGAAAAGGGTCGTTTGGTTTCCAGGCCAAAAAATATTTAAAAAATTCAAAATATTGTGAAGCAGCTAATGATTCTCAAATATACAGGCCAATTACAGAATGCGTCAGTTCCAGCCGACTATATTCACATAGGAATGGTTTATATAGCATCGAGCATCAACTGCAGCTTCTCGCGGCCACTGAAGGAGAAACACATGGTGCTTATCGTGGCTGTAAGACTTCATTTTTTGAGAAGCACGTTATGATGCTCATGGCAGCCAACCTGTTAAACACGGAAAAAAAAATGAGGAGGAGGCCTATGTTCAAAAGCAGACTCTTGGGACTGATTAGATAGATAATTGATTTACACATGAAAGGGAAGTAAAATATGAACCAGTAACAAAATTGAACAGATCGGGGAGTATAAAGGAAAATCTACTTGAAAAAAAACTAACAGAAATGGGGGGTCTTTATTTTGTTTTTCAATTTTATGAATTACTTTTTGATTAATAGAGCCACATCAATTTTCACTAGAATACGACAGACTTTGAATATTAATCTAATTTGATTCATCTGTGTATGTAGTCTGTGAAACTAAAAAAACCAAGGATATACGTTGGCTGAATACCATGTAAACAATTTTTTGTGAACTGGAGATGCCAAAAAAAAGATGAACGTAAAAAAGGCGTTCCATTGGGTTCAATTTTCTGAATAAAGTAGGACAAACATTCTACCCTCCTAAGAAAAGATTTCTGTCTAAACAACATAATAACTGCACATTTACCCTTATTAATTTTCCAGTATAAAAGTCTTGTGGGCTATATTTACTGTTTATAATAAGCACTCATACATTTACACCATTCAGAAAAAACTGTTTCAATCTACAACTATTCTTTATAAAAATTCACAAGCCTTGCTTGAAAATTAATCAAGATAAAATATTCAGGCAATTGCTGATATTATTACTATCAATTTATTATGATTGTATAATGCAGTAATAAATAACAAAGATACAATTTAAGCAATACAACTCGGTAATTAAGTTTAAAATTAAAATATAATAAATGCATTTAAAATTGGTACCTATTCTGTAGATTTTATCCATTTCCTGATGTTTTTATATGAACTAAAACAATTTTTCGTTTTAAAATATTTATTCATTTCATTTATAAAATTTATTCCAGATAACTTTTGCCTGAGTATTTATATATATAAAAACAATAATTGCCAATGTAATTATAAAATCCCCTAGCATTTAATATACCAAACTTTCATATTAAAGATATTACGGCCTACACTACTCTGCATGATAAGACTTCCAAACAAGAGCTTTTAAAGGGACAGAGTTCCTGTCATTTTGTATAGATTCCAAAGTCTTGAAGATCTCATAATAAAAATAGTCTTACATGTTTGAAAATACTTTGTCAGATGTTCTTTTATAACAAAATAACGTTATTTTTTATATACTTGAATATTTTTTCTTCCGTCAAAGCCTTGTTCACTAAATCATCTTCTTATATGTGAAACAACATGTATTAATAGCGACAAAGAAAGGAAATGAAAATAAAAAGAACGAGCCAAGAGATTGGTTAATAAGATCAAGAGGATTATGATACCTTGGTTACCAGAAAACGAAAAAATAGGAAGACCTAAAAAACAGGACACTGAGGGACATAACTCCTTCCCCATGCAGTTTAAAAGTTGTGTGTAGCAAG
Source organism: Galeruca laticollis (assembly GCA_963921935.1). Lineage (NCBI taxonomy): Eukaryota > Metazoa > Arthropoda > Insecta > Coleoptera > Chrysomelidae > Galeruca > Galeruca laticollis. Next base: position 49,239,361 of record OY998179.1, on the reverse strand, counting down.
TAATTTATATAAAATAATAGGCATATTTATCAATTGTGAGTGTAACAGCAATTTATTACACTTTACTCTGGTGTAATATTGTATTTTATTGTAAAATATACATATAAAAATTAGCTACAATTCCCACAGCTTTTAATACTTCAATGAATGCACCTAATGCTGGACTTTACTTTCCAAAGACGAAACTAAATTCACTGATAGCGACAGAAAACGTGATGGAAACATCAATCAATGTAACCCACACCATAGTTTCTTATCAATCATAATTTACCAGCAATACCATGTCAGTGATGATTAATGTCAATTGTTCTCTTATTTTTTAAATCATCTACAGATTAAACCAAGTTCATATAAAAACATCAAACAGGAAGTAACTTCAAATATAAAATTTCACCAAAATCTATTTGTTGGTTCTTCAATTATTAATAAAAGATATTATAAAATAATTTTCGTTTTGTATAAAAACAAAATTTAAATATATCTTTCTTATCTTTTATAGCGGTAACATGCGAAGTTGGTACCCTGTGTAAGTTTTTATGAACCTCAAGTTGTGAAAACTCTGAATTTCTGAGATCAGAAAAGGTTTTAATCAGAAATATATCAGATTTTGAAACAGTAATGGAATATAAAATAAACAGATTTTATTGTCACAAAATAGATTGATCTCCAATCTCAGAAATACTTTAAATTGACCTTTGTGATTAAATTAAAAATATGATAAGCGGCCAAAAGAATGAAATCGCTTGGTTCACTTCAGGAAACTTGTGTATCAAAAAGAGCATTGAAGGATTCTTTTTCCATTGTAATATTCTGCAATTATGAAATTTATCGCAAATACTATTTTAGAATTGCTTTCATATGAGATCCTGTACAAATGCGCCTTTGATGTTTCACCAAAAATACCTGATATAACTCTCAGCATAAAATGAAGGAGACTTTCCTTGTATTAATTCAAACCAACGTTTATGATATCTGAATAAACAATAACATTTTTGAAATATTCCAAAGCATCTGCTTTTATAACTATATTAATAAGTAACTATATTCTTCCAAAGCGAATTTCAAATTTATGAATTATAGCATTTTAAAAATGGAATTTAATATTTTTTATTTTAATTCTATGTTAAAATTTTTTGATTTCTCAATTGTTGAGAAATAAAGTATATAACTTACTCCTAAATACAAATACAAGAATAAGACACAGTAGAAACAAATCTCTATTTTATTGCTAGCAGCATTTTTCATCAAAGTTGACACAGAATAAAATATTACAATCTTTATAACAATAAATAATATCAATAAAGATATATAACTATGGATAATTTCAATCAACCAATGTCTATTAAAGGCCCGGATTTAATCCTTCATTTTGTACTATCTTTTATGACTTCAGCATATTTAATAATAGATAAGAATAAAAAAAGATAACTTCTTTAAATAGTTCTAAATCAATATATCAGAGTATCGGCATCAGATATTTTTGGTGTTATAAATTTATAAAAAATTCAACAAATTCTGTGAAATGAGGCAAGCCACATCAAGAGCTACAATATGTTATCATTGCTTGAAGGTGTCACTTGAATGTCAGTGTCAGTACCTAGGCAATCAAGCACAAAAGTGGATAATTTGATTTTGATATACATAATGTATATAACATAAAGTTCAACACGCACATCCACCATCAGGATCTTTGAGTTCACTGGGAGTATCTTTCAATACAACTTCTTGCATATCTTCTGGTGGTTTATTTTCTGTTGAATCCATACCTAAAAAATAAAAACAATAAATCAGATTTGTCAATTCTGTATTAGTGTATAATATTAAGATCTAAAACACAAATGAGAACTGAACATCGTCGCATTTTAATAAAAATGTTGCATGTGCTTGATTAACAGCTAACCTTCTTGATTGTTACAACTAGATCCAATTTGGAAGCTTATATTGGATTTTTTTAAGGTTTATTATCTATTTGGGACAACTACTTAAAAATCATGTTTTCCAGTTTGTTTCGGACCTTCATAGAGAGTGGACGAAATGTAATTATAAGCTAATTAGCGAAATCGGTGTTATCTCTAGTCTAAACAAAAACTACTGACAATAAAAATATATTAAGTAACATATGAAAACTTGTTTTTATTGCGGACACTTGTGTGAATAAACATTAACATGTTGTCGGAAAGCGATAGCCCTAATGATGAAATGGATACTTCGAATCCAGCGGAAAACTGAACAGAAGTTCAAGGAAAAAGAAAAAACAAGCATAAAATAAAACGAACCCAAGAGTTGACTCAAGAAGAAAATAACAATATCGTTCTAGGAAAATCCAACACAACAAATACTAGCACAAAAAATGCCATAACATACCCAATACAAAAACAATCTCAACAAAAAACAAACCAGCCAACAAGGAATCCCAATATACACTACTCGCCAATAATGAGTGACATTCAACAAAAGAAATTACAACACATATTCTACATCACAAATGAGGAATCCTACACGCGAATCAATTTCACTGATTTCTGGGCAAAAATATACCCCAATGCAAAGAATACAATAATCAGCACAAAGCAAGGCTTGCTTTTGAAAACTGACACCACTAAAGAAACTATTATATCAACTTTAAACAAAATTGTTGAGGTCGGAAAAATAATACAATTCAAAGAATCGGCGACAAATTCAACTGTACCTGCTACCTCAGAGTAATCCTCCAGCTACTCTGTAGTCATTGCATCAGTACAATTCGAAATAGAAGAAAAATCAATCAGCGAATTTCTAACCAAAAACAACATGGATCACAGATTCTGCAGAAGAATCGTATCAAGACCTACAGGAAAACCTACTAAACTTACAAGAATAATAACTGGATCAGAAAAAACTTCTCAGATGTTGCTATCCCAAGGACTATTTTTCAAGTATCGCCACTATCCAGTTTATCCCTTTAAATCACCTGCACCAGCTCCAAAACCATGCTGTAAATGCTTATCCTTCAATCATCCAACAGAAACATGCCAACAACCCATAAAATACCTAAAATGTAATGGAACCCACCCAACGAGCAAATGTACATCCACATTGACTCCTAAGTCCCATAGTTGCGGAACAGAAGACCACCAAGCCTGGTCATACAAGTGCCCCAATAGACCAAGACAACCAATACAAGGCGTACATAATGTTTCTATAAAAACAATCAACAAAAAATAACATGAGGTCTCAACAGAAATAAAAATATCAAGAATACATCAACCAATAACCATACATCATACATACCTATGTTAATGAGCTGAACAACCCAGTAGTGACCAACAGACGAACTAGTGACACAAAAATTTGTCAACAACTTCAGAATAGATAGCGTTGCAGTGTTTTCAGGAATATAATGTACATCCTCATGTTTGACATGGAATAAACTGACACCTCACATCACTCGCCTACTGAGCCCACCAATAATGCCCATTACGAACATGTCCTTAATTAATATAGTATACTCAAACATCAATGGATATTCCAGGAAGAAAGAGCTTATACAAAAATATATTGAATCCAATGATATCAATATAGCATTATTTGTAGAATCCAAAACAAAAGATCCAAAGAAAATAGTTGACAAAAACTGTAATATTATTCAGAAAAACGGCCACTTAATCCACAACCACGCCAGGGGAAGTAGTCTAGTCCTAACAGATCCAAAACTGAGAATGAGAAAAGGCAATGCTCCATCTATCAACAATCCTCTAAATGAATGTATACATTTTTCAATGTCATTTCTTGATGGTTATTTATATATATTTCTTGTTTACATTCACCCATACTCCAGAATAGAGGAAACTATATTTACGTTGAGCAGCCTCAACAAATATACCATTGTAATAGACTTCAATGCCAATACAAAGATGAAGAAAAAACAAGTGAACGACTTCCAGAATAATACCAACTTTTTTAAATACGACACTCTGCCTACTTTTCTTATGAATCATAAAGCAAACTCAACACCAGATATGATCTTTCATACCTCCAATCTAGCAAGAAATATCAAAAGTGTTGTAAATATACCAGACCTATGCTCACACCACCTTGGTTTCAGAATCATTATTGACCCTCACACCCCAATTAAAAATATCAAAATTGAGAAATACAATTTCAGGAAAACAAACATAGAGAAAGTGAACGCAGCCATGTTGAGGTACATAGACAAGGATCACGACATGAACAGAAGAATGCTCAGCAATTTCAACTCTAAACTAACAAAAGTTGTATTGGAAAATACCCCCAAAAAAGAAATGCGGTACTTTACCCAGGAACTACCACCATACATCATAAGACTGATTAAAAGCACACGAAAAATGTATAGGGAATATAGGAATATTGGCAACCCGGCCTTAAAAAGACAAATAGACAATTAGAGAGCTTCATTACTTACATAAACTCGATTGACAATAATATCAAATTTACCGTAGAACTTGAACAAAATAATTCTATAAACTTTCTAGACCTTAAATTTCAAATGTAAATAATAAACATGATTTTTCTATATTTCATCACATACAGATATTACAATTCATAATAGTTCGGTCCACCCATTCAGTCATAAACTAGCAGCTTTCAATAGTATGATACACAGACTCTTAACAGTCCCATTAGATATTAATAATTATAACAAAGAATTAAATATCATAAAACAAATAGCAGTTAATAATAATTACGATCCAAATTTAATTGACAATATCATAAATAAAAAGATAAAAAAAACAGACTTTAGAACAAGTATTCCCTTCAGATAAAAATAATAATAAACAATTTAAAACCTTAACATACTTTGGAACACCATCCTTAAAAATTAAATCATTTTTATAAACTTTAGACATGAATATTTCCTTTAAAACTGATTACAATTTATCCAAATTCATTAAAAATAATAAATCTAAATCTTCAAAATTAAACAAATCAGGAGTTTATAAATTAAAATGTGGTAATGACAACTGTGATAAAATTTATATCGGTAGAACTTTTAGAAATTTTAAAACTGGAATTTCGGAACACAAACGTAGCTATGACAACAAAAAATTAGATTCTAACTATTCAAATCATTTATTAGAAAACCAACACATTTTCGACTCAAATTTTGAAATTCTCCATGTAGTCGGTAAATCCTTTAGTTTAAATTTATTAGAGGCCCTAGAGATTAACAAAAATAAATATTCAGGTAATCTCTTTAACGAGCAAATATATATCAATCAGTCTCCTTTATTGAACCTCTTTACCTAGAAGATAGCTTAGGAATGTTTGTAGTGAATGAATTTCCAGGTAATTTCTTTCAATATCATTGTTAAGATTAGTAAATAGAATTCTGTATTTAGGCACTGTATATATTAAGAGATTTTTATATTTTACCTACATTCGTTTTGACAAAGCTCTGTGTTAGTGAAACGTGTCAACAAGTTTAAATTGAACATTAGTTCAAATAAATGAGGATTTAAACAAATTATATTGTTTTATTTCATCGTTCAGTATGGATCTTCATCAAGTAAAAGCCTCATCTATTCAATTTTTAAATATACAGTGTAAATCTATTAAAGGTAAATGCCAATAAAACTAAGTGGATGTTATTGGGAAAAATTAGTAGTCTCCTGCTGAATGAATTAAATTTAAAATTAAAAGTTGGAGGAAATGAAATTGAAAGGGTATACAAGTTTTTATATTTGGTTGTAGCTATTGATAGTGAATTAAAATTTAAAAATCATGCCAATCTGGTTATAAAAACCATTGCTTTTAAAATTAACTATCTTAGTCAACAGGCAAGATTAATTATGTACAATACCATAGTACTACCTCATTTTAATTATTGTGCAACAATTTTATATTTTCTTAGTCAAAATGAGATGAACAGACTTCAAAAGATGCGGAATCGTGCCAGCGAATTATTCTACATTGCTCAAAATACACACCAATAAATGAAATGTTGAAAACTCAACTGGCTGCCAGTAAAAAAACTGTTCGAATATAATAATTCTCTTGTATTCGTTTACAGAGATAAAGTTAGAATTTAATTATTAATAATGAATTACATAATTACAATACCAGACATAGCAATAACTATCAGGTACGTACATATAAGAAAAAATTAACTCATAATTCCGTATTTCTAAAAGGATTAGATGTGTTCAATGCTTTACCAACTGATATAAAAAATAGTATGGGTTTACAAATGTTTAATGATGGGTAAGAGATTTTTAATTGGGCAGTGATTTCTCATTTTTGTGCTTCTTATTTTAATATTGTTAAATAACTCTGACTAGTTTGTTTTGTATAATTTAATTTCATTTTTTGTGTGGATGTAACATTATTGTTGTATTTATTTTTTATGACTAATACATATTTTTAGAGCTTATGTGACCTACATTCTAATGTAAATTGTTTTAAATGTTTAACATTATTTTAATTTAGACTGATAAGACTTTTTATATATTGTTGTCTAATATTATACCTAATTGTATTAGCTCTTTTTAGCTAAATAAAGGATACATATATAATAAATTAAAAATATTACAAACCTGGTAAAGCAGCTGCAACCCTTCTAAAAAGTTGTTTAACATTGTAGCCTGCTTTTGCACTAGTTTCTATGAACATTACATTTAATTCCTTTGCTTTGCGCTCTCCTTCTTCACTATTAACTTGTCGTTTATCAGATAAATCAGTTTTATTACCAACAAGCATTATAATCACGTCACTACCTCTCTCCGTTCTAACATCATCGATCCATTTTGAAGTTTGATGAAATGAGTTGGCATTAGTAATGTCATAGACAACTACAGCTACGGTCGAGTCTCTTATGTAAGAAGGAATCAAGGATCTGAATCTTTCTTGTCCAGCAGTGTCCCATAGTTGCAGCCTTACTGTTCTGTCTTCTAGATACATTGTCTTTGAAAGAAAATCTATACCAATTGTTGCTTGGTAGGTGTTGTCAAAGCTGTCATACATGAATCTTGTTATAAGAGAGGTTTTACCAACGCTTTGTTCACCTAGAAAGACTAGTTTGAATTTACGAAGTGGATTTCCAAAATCTCCCGAAGTCGACATTATTTGGTACTTCCGTTTTCTATTTAATTACTAGAATACTTTTGGGTATGACGATTATGAATTACTGAAACAACAAATCACTATTATTACAAGTTACAAGATGAGACAAGACCGTAAATTGTTATGAAGTTCATCAGAATTGAAGGGTACAGGAGTAAAAGGGGCTCATTGCATCTAAACTAGATAAAACGGGCTGGTTAATGAGATATCTGCACTAAAAAAAATCTATACACGGGAACAATGAGCTCATTGTAAACACGAACTGTGCAAAAACGGGCTCATTGCAAAATGCGCGCGTTTTTGCCTGTTTGATTTGGTGGCGATTGCCATTATTCGTAGTATTATTGCATCAGCCGTCAAGAACGCGTCTCTAGTAGTGTAAGTTTGTGTATTTTTGAGTTTTCATTATGGAAGGTGGTGATATTAGCAGTGATGGAGAGATAAATATAAGTAGTGTGATGGAGCCTAGAAGTAAGAAAAGAAAATCCTATGGCAGAATAAGGGACGTTAAAAAGAAAATGAGGGTACAAAGTCATGAAATGGGTCCAGACTGTAATTGTTTGAAAAAATGTTTTGATGTTGTGCCCTATGATATAAGAAATAGTGTATTAAAGCAATTTAATATGTTAGGTGCGACTGACGCTCAAAATTTATATCTCTGTGGATTAATAGCAGTACTTCCTGTTCAACGTAAAAAGAAGGCGCTAAACACTATGGTGCATCCTATAAGTACAAGATTCGGGTTCTTGTAGGAGAGAAGTAGTTAAAAACTGGACTGACTTTTTTCCATCAATTAACAAATTAATAGCATTAGGCCAGAAACTTAGATGAGCAAATAAACTTATTGTGACATTTAAATCATGAAATGCCTTCTTTGCAAGAAACCACCAGATAAGGGAAAAGAAGGTGAACATTTTTCATGTGATAGTTGCCAGAAAAAATATTGTCAGGAATGTATGGGGATCACTACAACAGAATTAAGAGTACTTCAATTAAAAAATAACAGGGTATTAAAATTTTATTGCAGGAAATGCTGTGGAAAACTAAATAATGATAATATGAAGAACTTTAAGGCATTTGAAGGCTTATTTACTAGAGAAATAAATAACCTAAAGTCTATGATAGAACTACAAAATGAAACAATAAAAAAGCAAAATAAGACTCTACAGAAACTAATAAGAGATAAACTCAGTTAAAGGAAAGGAGTGTACAGAAGACAAAAGTAACACATTTGCCGACAGATTAAAAACTAAAAATGAAACACTCGTCATAAAGCCTAAAGAAAAACAACAAAGCAATAAAACTAAGGACGATCTTAAGCAGAACATGGATCCGAAAAGTCTTGCGGTAGGAGTAGAGAATTCAATAGAAGGTAAAGAAGGAACAGTTTATATCAATTGCGATAGTAGAAACTCAGAAGAAAAAATTAGGAATAAGGTTGAAAATGAACTTCGCAATCAGTATAAGGTAATGGATGGCAGACAAAAAAATCCAAAAATGATAGTAAGAGGGGTTGAAGAAGAATATATCACAGATGTTGACATTGTTATACAAACAATGAAAGAACAAAATGAGTTAGAAACAACAGAAGATACAGTATTGAAAGTACTAGCAAGATACAAACAAAAGGGCCAACAAAATAAAGGTAATATAATATTAGAAGTAGATGTTGCATTACAAAAAAAATTGAGACTGCAAGGTAAGCTGAACTTTGGGTGGAGAAGATGTGTTGTCCACGAATATTTTTCTGTCATAAGATGTTTCAAATGTGCTAGATATGGGCATGTAGCAGCAAATTGCCAGAACTTTATAACATGTTTTAATTGTGCAGAAAATCATAAAACGGGAGATTGTGCTTCTAAAGGTATAAACTGTTTCGAAACAAATACTGAATTAGGAACATCTTTAGATTTTAATCATAAAGTATCAGATGTAAACTGTCCTTGTTATAAGAGATTGATTGACATTGAATCTAGAAAGACAAAATGTACATAGCAATTACAGAGTGACTTACAGCCTCAAAACAAATCTGGTATAAAATTGTTTCATCAGAATGTTCAGGGTCTGTCAAACTGTCTAAACAATATGAATGTCGTAATCAGTAATCTAGATTTACAATTTGTATCAATCACTGAACACTGGCAGAATACAGATAGTATTGGTGTTTTTCAGTTGCAATGCTTTAAACTTGTAACATATTTATGTCATAGAAAATCAAGAGCCCATGGGGGAGTAGCTCTGTATTGTGCAAATTATCTGTCTCCAATAATAAGACACAATATTAATCAATTAAGTGAAGAATATGTGTTTGAATGTACCGCTGCAGAATTTAGAATAGATAGTGTAGGATATGTGGTTTGCGTAATATATAAACCGCCCGATACTAGCACAGAAGATTTCATATTAAGATTAGACCAACTGTTAGATATAGCCTCCCAAGGTGAAAAATGTGTGCTTGTAGCGGGAGATTTTAATTTGGATTTATTACCATTAAGTAAAAATGATAAAAATATTAACACCTCAAATAGTTTATTGAACTTGTATAATATGAAGTACATAATAAATACTCCAACAAGAGTTACTGCTAATACAAAATCGTGTTTAGATAATGTGTATGTACCTAGTTTTGCAGATTATACCGTGAATATTTTGAATACAGACATATCCGATCATTTTGGTCAAACAGTTACCATTTTTAACAACATACAAACAGCAAATAATACATATGCCTATAAACGTCTTTTTGGTTCTGAGCGATGTGTTTTTTTGTAGTCTCTTAAGAAATGAAATGTGGACCTCAGTATATGAGGGATCAACAGCTGACGACAAGTATGATACTTTTATTCAAATATTAACAAATCATTTTAATTCGTCTTTCCCTGTAAAACAGGTTAAACAGTTACCAAATAAAAGATGCAAATGGATGACTACCAAAATTACTGTTGCCAAAGATACCCTAAATTTCATGTTTGAGCTTTATACTCATAATCATATACCCAAACAGGCATATAATAATTATAAAACCTATTACTCCAACCTTGTCTTGCAGGAAAAGAAGAATTATTATGACAGACAAACTTGTGACTCGCATAACAAAAGTAAGACCATCTGGAATATAATAAAAGCTGAGAAAGGCCTCAGCAAATCAACAAAAGAATATTTCATTGGTATTAAGTCAAATAATGAAACAATTTCATCTATGTCCGTTGCATCTAGCATTTTTAATGAATATTTTCTCACAGTGGCTGCAAGTCTTGTAGACTCTTCGGTAAAAAATAGAAACCGGAATCATATAAATAACAATATATTATCTATGTACCTAGCCGAGGTGTATGATGTTGAAATTCTGGAAATTATAAATGGTTTGAAAAACAAATGCTCAAGTGGCGAGGATGGTATCAGTAATATTTTGTTAAAAAAATAGCAACATTTGTTTTAGAGCCACTGACACATGTTGTAAATTCATCATTCTCGGGTGGAGTTTTCCCATCTAGACTGAAAGTAGCAGTTGTAAAAACGGAGATACATTATTGGTGGAAAATTATAGACCAATAAGTCTCCTCTCTACTTTTTCCAAAGTTTTTGAAATTGCTATGAGAAAAAGATTGGTTAGTTTTTTTAATAAGAACCGGATCATAGCTTCAAATCAACATGGATACTCAGAAGCAAAATCTACTATAACTGCTGCTTTCGGTTTTACTGAGAGGATTCTGGACGCCCTTGATAGTGGTAGTCTTGCCCTTGGAGTTTTTTTGGACCTATCGAAGGCATTTGACTGTGTGAACCATCAATTATTGCTTGACAAAATGGAAAAAATGGGGATTCAGGGTAGATGCTATGATTGGTTTCAATCTTATTTAGCAAACCGTTCTCAAAAAGTTTGCATTAAAACAAACTCTTCTGAATATACTTCTAATGCCAGAGAAGTTACAGTGGGTGTACCTCAGGGCAGTGTGCTTGGTCCAATCCTGTTCATACTCTACATAAATGATCTAGAACTGTTTTTAATTGATATAACAACTACACTAACAAATTATGCTGATGATACAAATGTGCTTATTGTTGGAGATAATTATAATGAAATGAAAACTAAGACAACATCTGTAATTTTAAAAATGGCTGAATGGTTTGAAGGGAACTCTTTAATCATGAATAACAAAAAGGCGCAATGCATTCTATTTAAACACAGTCGTAATGAAATTGTGTATCCTAATAATATTGAGATTAACAATATTGAACTACATTTTCGTCAGAAATTAAGTTTCTAGGAGTCACAATAGATGAGCACATGACCTGGGTGGAGCATGTGCAGCTGCTCTACGGTGGATTAAGTAGAAATTGTTATTCTTTAAAGGAATTAAAAAAAGTAGTTAGCAAACATACATTGATAACTGTATATTATGGGAATTTCTATTCATCGCTGACCTATGGAATTGTTTTTTGGGGTGGTTCACACAGTTGTATTACAAAAAAGAGCAGTTAGAATTTTGGCTGGTTTAAAACTGCGTGAAAGCTGTAGGGGATATTTTAAATCTTTAAATTTATTCACAGTACCTGGTATATACATATATGAGTGTCTTTGTTATGTGTATAGAAATAGGAAATATTTTTCAGATTATACAATTGCACATGAGTATCATACGAGACAGAAACACATTTTCCGATACCCTATTCATAAAACATCATTGCTTGAAAAGGTTGCTTATATAGATGTTTGTTAAAGTTTAACCTACTACCTAAAGAACTACGAGATATTACTAACATACATAGATTTAGGAGGACTATAAGGAAATGTCTTGTATCTGCAGAACCATATAGTATAGACGATATAAATAGCAATACATTTTTGGATTTGTGATTCAGTGTTCCAAGAATATCTTTTTATAATTGTTCGAGTGTTACACATTTATTTTTGGCTTTTGATCTGTTTTTTAAATATTTTAAATATAGTTTGGCGTATATTAACATTGTACAATAAGTGAAAACGTTGAACATTGTAGATTTTAATTGTATTTTTCAATTGTTTTTTTTTAAATTTATGTATACCTTATATTTCGTTTTTTATAGAGAACTTTTGACATGTACCATACAATGTATATATTTTTTTTTTCTAAAAATGTATCTCGTCACTAATACGAAATAAATATCTATCTATCTTTAATGTGCCGTAAAGCATTTATTGCTATTCATGGCATATCAAAAAAGAAAGTGGAAATCTTGGTATCAAGCTTAAAGGAAACAGGATATGCTCCGCAGGATAAACGAGGTAAACACCCAAACCATCTTAATAAACTTTCAGTAGAAACACTAAGTCTGGTCAGGCAACATATTAGTTCCTTTAAAGGCCGAAGAAGTCATTATAGCCTCAAGGACTCTACAAAAATATACCTTTTCGAGGAATTAAATGTCAAAAAAATGCATACTATGTTTACGGAGCTGCACCCTAACAATAAAATATGAATCATATAGACAGGTGTTTTGTCGTGACTTCAATATTTCTTTTGGATATCCGCGAACAGACACTTGTAGCGCTTGTGATGAGTTTACAGTAAATATTAAAAACTGGAAAATACGGAAAACCTACAAATATCTATGGAAATAAAAAGTTTAACTACAGAAAATACATTACATAAGAAAAAAGCAGAAATTTTTTGTAGTCAGAAGAAAATGGCTAAGATAAACAGTAGAAAAAATTCTAACACAGAGGCAATTTGTATGGACTTCGCCAAGAATATGCAGGTTCCAAATATACCAACAAATGATATTTACTACAAGAGACAGCTATCAGTATATGCATTTAACATGCATGTTTTGTCTACTTCTGCGAGTTATTTTTATGTTTATTCAGAAACCGAAGGGAAAAAGGGTTCCAATGAAGTGCTCACTGCTCCATAACTTCATATATAGCCATCTTGATCCAGAAGTGAAGCATCTGAATATATTTTGTGACTCTTGCAGTGGTCAACAAAAGAATTTCACTTTTTTTCGTTTTCTGCACAATCTAGTTAACAATGAGAAAAGGTTAGAATTCGTTGTTGTCACATTTCCTATTCGAGGACACTCATATGTGGAATGTGATAAGAATTTTGGTCTTGTTAACCAAAAATCGAGAGCAGAAGTTCCCGAAGACTGGTTGCAAATATTGGAAGATGCCCGCCATTCGACAACTCCATTCAACGTTATCAATGTGAATCACACATTATTCCGTAGTTGGACAAAATTTCTCGACAATAGTTACCCTAGAAAGTCGCCATTCCCATCTAGGCCAATCAGAGAAATCAACATACAGAGAGGAGCTCTTATACAATATCGCACTACATAGAATGGGCATTGGGAGTCAGCTTCATTGCAAATAAAACGCCGCAAATCTTCAAGGCTACCTGTTTGTCACCTCAAGGATAACGAATTTAGGCTACCTGAGCATAGTTATGAAGGTATTTTAAATTATTCATTATAACCACACTGTATTTCTCTTATTATTTTTTATATTTATTTTAGGACAGCTTCCAATATCTGCTGAGAAGTTTCGCGACATTCAGCATTTGAAAAAGTTTTGCAGCCAAGCAGCGCAAGAATTTTTTGCAAATTTGCCGCACCACTGAAGAAGATTTAGATGTTAAGATCATTTTTCTATATTCAAAAATTTCCTTTTTTTAGAATATTTTGTTGTCTTCCTAACTAACAACGATCGCTGTTAGTAGTACAGTGAAAGAACAAGCTCATTTCAATGAAATGAACCTCTTTTTCCCTTGTAGTTGTAAGAGTTTTTAAAATTTTTCTTTGTTCAGAGAAATATAAACTGTCTTAAAAAATATTTAACGTAGTTTGTTTGTTATTTATTAACCTTAAGAAAAATTTCGAAAACTTGAAAAAGCAACGTAGCGTTCGCAAACTAGAATTTCAACCTTAAACACACTCTGATGGAAAAACATAAAAATTCTCATGAGCTCCTTTTACCCCTGTACCCTTCAATTGAAATATATATTCAGGTATGTGGTTACATCCATTTTCTTTAAAAAATCTATGTTTTCTTCACTTTTACATAATCTAGGTAACTCTGGCACAGAGAATGTCAGCATTATTAGAAACAATATTAATAAAACGTAATGCCATTTACCAATGGAATCAATATGCAGCAAAATTTGTAAGAGATAATAAAATCTTATTTTTGAATGGATGTATTTGTATATCTGAACGTATCCTTTCTAATAATCTTATACTTTGAAAAATTTTCAACTTTTTCAAAAATAAAGGAACTTAGGTATTTAAGGTTAAGCATACCTTTTTACTTTTTCCTTAAATCAATAATAATGAAGTTTTCATAATAATTCCAACTTAAGTAGACACACTGCATAAGACCATTGTTGATGTACTTTTATGAAGAGGCTGTCAAAATACTCAAGATACATTAACAAACTAATGTATAACGATCTGGTAGGTAATATTAGAACTACCTCATATGCTTATATTCTTTGTGTGATGTCAACATTTATTAAGATCAGTAGATTAAATGATCACCTACAGTTCTACCTTACCAATATCTTATCAGATAATGTTTGCCAAATTCTACATAAATGATTCATTTAGGTACTCATGAACAGGTTAATGCACGTATTATAAATTACTCAATAAATTATTAATAGGATATTTTCAATGAAATTTGTAACATTTTGTTAGATAACACTAGACAACAATTTATTTTTATTTTTCTTTAGCAACTATATTCAATTTTCGTTTCTTTTATAGTTCTACTAAAATAGTAATAAAACCAGACTTATTCTGACACGTCAGTTTTTGGAGGAAAAATTATTGAAAATAAATGAAATATTATTAATTATTAGGTATGTACATTAGATGAAGCTGTATGCTATCGTCCTGTTTAAAATGTTTTTCTTTTTACTTTTAATTTATACTGTTCTGCGGCACTTTCTGATATCAATGTCCAACAATAATCAGCAAGCATATCACTGTTCCACTTGCCCTGGTAACGTTTTTCAATAACAGAAATGTCTTGATGAAACCTTTCGCCGTGTTCATCACTGACGTCGCCGAAATTCAGTGGAAAGAAATCCAGGTGCGAGTGCAAAAAATTTATTTTAATGCTCATGTTACAGCCCAATTTAAGGTAACTTCTAGGAAGTTCATCAACAAGTGCTATATAATCGTTAGATTTTGTGCCTAGAAAATTTTGGGTCACACTTTTAAAAGCATTCCAAGCAACACGCTCCAAGTCACTTAAGGTTTCTTCGAATATTGTATCTTGTTGTAGAAGTTTAATTTGGGGTCATATAAAAATTGCCTCTTTGAGTTTTGCATCTGAGATATTAGGAAATTTTTGTTATGAAGTATATTCTTTTGTCCAGGAATAAAGTGAACCCTGACTGGCCAATTTTTAATAATGTAGTGGGAATTTTTTGCTCGACTGTCCCACTCACAAAGAAAACAGCAGTGCTTTGTATACCCTAGTTGTAAACTGAGTAGAATTGTTAAACTTTCAGGTCTGCGCTGATATACCATTTGTACAATTTGTAATTAATTCTGTCGAGAAGACAAGTCATACTTTCATACGTTTCTTTCATGTGGATTGTGTGGCCAACGAAGATGGATGGACAAACGTTTCCTATGTGAAGTAGCATAGCTTTCAAACCCAATTTCGAAGCATTGATAAAAAGACGCCATTCTTCTGGATGGTGTTGGTGACCTAAGGCCAGCATCGACATTATTGTAGTATGAAAGACCCTCGTCGTTTGAAAAATACTGTGATAGTTCTTTCTGACGATTACGATATACAGAAATTTGTGAGCCTGGAGCTAACAATTTCCATCCTTGGAGTCTGGATCCTAGTATTTCTGCTTTAGTTTTTGACAAATTCAGATCTCAAATAAGATCATTTAATTCTAACTGATTTATTAGGTTTGATCGGTCCTCTTGAGATGGCAAATATTCATCTTCTCTGGTCGATAACGCGACACTTGATTCTCCTATTTCTGTACCAGCATATCCTTCACTCGAAACACCTATGGGTCTTGGTACTGGCAATGCTTCCGAATGAGATACTGGACGAGTAGCAGAGGGAAGACTAGCATAACTAACGTTTTTCTTATTTTTGTTGCAAAACCCAACAGTTTTTGTGCAGCAAAAGTAGCAATCGGTCGAATGTTCAGTTTGTTCACCCCAAGTCATAGGTCTTGCAAATGGCATAGTGATGTTCTTACCGTTTGACCAGCCTCTCAGAGTAACAGCACGGGAGCACAGTAGATGCTAGGAGCCCATGTCTTGTCTTGGTGTTTAATGATTAAGCCAAAATAGTGAAAATATAGGGTTTCTATTCTTCTTCTTAAAGTGCCAAGCAGATTCCTGCGTAGGCGACCGTCTATTTACATCTTGTCAGATTTCTCTATTTAGAGCAGCATTTTGGAGAGACATAAAGTCGTGTATTCCTGTCCATTGTCAAATGTTCCTGAGCCATGAAAGTTTTTTTCTTCCTATTCCCCTTCTTCCTTAGATTTTTCCTTGGAGGATAAGACGTTGGAATTCGTAATGAGGACCACGCAGGATGTGACCCAGATAAGAAGTCTTTCTCTTCTTAATGGCGTCAAATAGTTCACGGCTGGTCAGACCGGCTCTTGTAAGGACTTCTTCATTTCTTACCAGATCTGTCCAAGGGATCCTAAACATTCTTCTAAGAGTCCAGGCTTCGACACCATACAACAGGACGGACCAGACATAGCACTTAACCATTCTGTATCTGAGTTGAAAGCTGAGATCATTATTTGTTAGGAATTTTTTGAGTTTAAGGAAAGTTGATCGGGCTTGTTCAATTCTGCTTCTGATCTCGACTTCTGGATCACATTTGTTGGTAACGAGGTATTATTAATTGGGATGCCATTTACTTTTATACCAGTTGTACACATTGACATTACCTCGGCAAGGTTTCTATTACAGGTGTAATATTCTGCTTATACCGGTGGGTAGTGAATTCTCCACATATATAACAGTAGCTGTTTGGATTAGCTACACACATATGGGACATTATAAAATAAAAGGACGTTCAGCTATCACAAACTGACTGACACTGAATCAAAAAAGCTGTGTGTATCTCTTTATATACCCACATAGCCAGAAATCTACCAATTCTTAATTTTATTGGTTCCAGAGCAGAAATGGGCGTAGTTTAAGTGCTCTGACATAGGAAACATGCAAGGACATGTTCAGACACGTCCACTCAATGTTTGGCTGAACAATATTTGTTGCAGTATCTTTCTTATACAAAAGTAACTTAGAAATCATGTAAAATTTAATGCGTTTTTTGAAAAACCTATTTAATTTCTCAAAATCCTGATGTGATGGAGCAAATTTGAAATCAGATTCAGAATCAGCATGACCATGTATTGGTGTATAAGAAAACCAAACTGTGTTTACCAGTTGTCATAATATTACCCTCTTGATTATATCCATGACATTGTCAGTTATGTTACAAAGTTGTTATTAATTTTATGTCAGTTATTTTCTGTAGAATAATGCCTTATTCTAAAGGTAATCCATTGTATTCACTACAATTTATTCTACAGAAAATATTAAACGGATAAGCTACTTCACCCCGATCATTTAGATATAGATATTACACTTGGAAACACAGGTCAACTTTGGAATCATTGGTACAGATCGTTCGTGAATTTTCTGGAAGTGGCAGATGCGAAGGACAACACAAAGAAGCTGAATCTGCTAATAAATTATTTGGATGTCATTTAGAAGTACCATTTAACAGTGAATGAAACAAAATCAAGATTTTCCCTCAAATCGATTTGCATTCATGGTTATTTCATATGCGAGAATACTATGAAGCCGGACCCAGAATGACTTAGGCCTCTCTTCAATTTACCAGTACCTGATACTACAACTTCTCTTCGAAGAATTCTAGGAATGTTTGCACACCACTCTAAATGGGTTCCTAAATTTTCCGAAAAAATTTAGCCGTTAGCATACAGCACAAGTTTTCCATTGTCTGAAAAAGCAATTTTGGCATTTAGACAGCTCAAACAAGACAAAGCCAACTCTTCGATTTCTTCAATTGATGTCGACACTATGTTAACTGTTGAAACTGATGCCTCAGAATTTGCGATAGCTGCTCAATTATCCCAATCAGGAAGACCAGTCTCATTTTTCTCAAGAACCTTGTCCTCTCAGGAACAAAAGCATTTGTCAGTTGAAAAAGAAGCGTACGCAATAGTAGAAGCACTGAAAAAGTGGCGACATTTTTAATTGGTACACATTTTCAGCTCATTACGGATCAGAAGTCAGTGGCATTTATGTTTAATAACAAGTCCTCTCCCAAAATCCAAAATGAAAAAATTCAACGTTGGCATTTGGAATTGTCATGTTACAAGTATGATATCGTTTACAGGCCAGGAAGTCAAAACACGGTAGCTGATGCATTTTCCGTATTACTTCTGCAATCATGTCATCAGCTGATCAAAAGAAATTATTTGATTTACATTCTTCTTTGTGTCACCCTGGTATTACCCGGTTTTTCCATTGGCTACGCTGCAAAAATCTCCCTTATTCTGTGGAATATGTCTGTCAAATTATCTCCTCATGTCCTGTTTGTGCTGAAATTAAACCAAAATTTCATAAAAATTAAGGAACGTTAATCAAAGCCACCTCACCATTTGAACGTCTTAATTTGGATTTTAAAGGTCCTTTGCCTTCATCTTCAAGAAATAAGTACTTACTAACTGTTGTTGATGAATTCTCCAGATTCCCATTCACATTTCCATGTTCCGACATATCATCCTCTACAGTTATCCAATGTTTGCATCAAATATTTTCTACATTTGGCACTCCGACATATGTTAATTCTGACCAAAGTACTTCTTTTATGTCACGTGAACTTGTAATTTTTAGAGTCTCATGGTATTGCTTCAAGTCGCACGACTCCCTATAATCCTCAGGGTAATGGTCAGTGCGAACAATTTAATGGAATTATATGGCAAACCATCCAGTTGGCTTTAAAATCTCAAAATTTGAAAATAAACCAGTGGGAGCAGGTTCTTCACTCTTATTAGATCTCTTTTATGTAGCTAGCTGCACCAGGACCAATACTATTAAAGATATTTGTCCGTTCGAATAAATACGAACCCTTAGTTGACGAAGTCCAACTCCTAGAAGCCAACTCGGAATACGCCCATATCCGACTGGAAAATGGAGAAGAAAAGACAGTTTCAACTCGGCATTTAGCTCCTCAGGGACACATATAATTAATTCGCTGCGATGAAAATTCTGTCAATCAAGATCAAGTCCATTCAAATCAAGAGCATCAAAATCAAGACCAAAGCATTCACGAAATTTGAGACCAAAGCATTCACGAAAGTTGAGACCAAAGCATTCAAGAAAATCAAGACCATCTGATTCAAGATCACTCCATTCAAGAACAGAACAATCAAGATGCAGTACTGAATATCAATAGGCCAGTTAGGACACGAAGGCGTCCTCAATATTTAGAAGACTTCCTCGAGAAATAAGAATGCGGGAAGAATGTCATGTTATTACCCTCTTGATAGTTATGTTACAAAGTTGTCAATAATTTTATGTCAGTTATTTTCTGTACAATAACGCCTTATTCTAAAGGCAATCCATTGTATTCACTACACCAGTGTAATCAATTCTTCTTTCTATAACATATTTATGTTTCTTATTACTAAAATCATTCCTAATTTTCTTCCATAAATTTTTCTTTCAAATATGTTTCTAATGCATTTGCTTTTCTACATCTCAGTGCAACTTGAGTCAGTCATGAGAAATTATTGGTTACTATATCACTGAATTTATAACAATTTTATACTGATCATTTGTTTGTTTATTATTGGCTTCAATGACATCATGAGAATTGAGCACAATCTGGTAAGAATTTTGAAGTTGAATTAGAAATAGGTGTACATATATACAGCACAAGAAAGTTCACTTTAGAAATCGTTCGGATAGCTTATTGAGAGTATACTGCAGAAATTTTCACATAACTGAAATTGCAAGCCTGTGGCAGTCATGTCAAACCCATGTATGTTTGCAGTACTTTGTATTGAAGCCATCATTAAATAATTACGTTAGGAATGAGATTTGCAACTTTCTTGATTGAAAATATTACTGCTGAGCATAGTTAAGATGTGTTTCTTCACTTTTTGATGATTTTGAGAATAAATATAACATGTTGCATTATCTGACAGGAACTGACACCAATCTATATGTCAAAAAAGAATTAATTACAAAACCATAGTTGCCAATGACTACTAATGTTATAACATAACAATTCACTTTTCAGAATGAAATTGATTTAATCAAAATTCTTTCAACAGTTTATTTCAAATATGCATAGGATATTCAATTACTGAATTCAACTACATCATTTATCAACAAACTTTGTGGGTTAAGATTCATTTCGCCTCTCTTAAAAATATAATGCCAGACTGCCAGATGGCAGTAGTTACAAAAATAGTGACTATTATAATGTTACAGGCTTTAAATAGAATAAAATTTAATACTCTGTGGGATGAAATTAGCCCATATAATACTTGCTGATATATGAAAACATTTGATTTGTGGTAATGTGTTTACATTCCTTTTTGGATGTTTTTACCTGTTGAGGTGAAGACTGAACAATAGGCACAATTCATTAATGTCATGTGTCTTCAATATTATTGTATTAACATACACTTGTGTCAGTATTTGAAAGAGTTGAATGTACAGCTTCAGGGCATTGAAACTATTATCATTATGATATATCTTATTCATTCCTTTCAAACTAAATAGGAAGTTTATAGGAGCTATAATTACTAACAAAAACTACAAGTGTTTCCCAAACTCAAAAAAATTCATTGATTCAGATTTCCACAAAAAAGAAGATGCATAAAAATTTACTAGCGTTCAATTTATTGTGCATCCTGATGAGGATAAAGTAAAATTATATAGGTAGATTTGATTGGTTGGAGATTTAAGAAATTTAAATACATATTTTATCTACATACCTTATATTATATGTTTTATAAAATTGGCACTTTCACCAACTAAAATTTGCTATCATTGACTAGGGCATCAAAAGTAAAGAGTTTTCATTGCCCTGATACACCTGATTTTGAAGAATATTTAATGGTCTCAATTGTGTTTTATAGTATAGAAACAATTAAGCTAGTTGGAAAGATATAACAAATGGAATGAAAAGAGTTTCTATGACTTAAATAACATTTTTTTAAATCTAATTTGCAACTGGTCACTGAAAATCTACTCTGATTTGGGGTTTTTAAATTGTTTGAATTGAAAATTAAATATTTACAATGTTACAAAAAATAACCATTGAAGACTTATTACCATGAAAAAATATAGTACTTTCAATGAAATTATTATTAAAATGAATTAAATAGAAAATATTGATTTAACATATATCTAGTGAAACTATTGGAAAACAAGAACTTAAAATCAAATATGCATAGTCATTTTCTAATGCTATCTGTACATGTAACTTTGTATAATTTGGGCATCGAAATGGTATGTCATAATATTACCCTCTTGATTATATCCATGACATTGTCAGTTATGTTACAAAGTTGTCAATAATTTTATGTCAGCTATTTTCTGTAGAATAAACCCATCTTCTAAAGGTAATCCATTGTATTCACTACAATTTATTCTCCAGCAAATATTAAATGGATAAGCTACTTCGCCCCGATCGTTTAGATATAGATGTTACACTTGGAAATGTAGGTCAACTTTGGAATCATTGGTACAGATCGTTCGTGAATTTCCTGGAAGCGGCAGATGCGAAGGACAACACGAAGAAGCTGAATCTACTAATAAACTACGTGAGTCCAGTCGTTTTTGAGTCCATTAGTGAAAGTACAATGTATGAAGATGCCATAAAAACCCTTGAGAGCCTCTACATAAAACCCCAAAATGAAATATTTTCTCGATATTCACTCTCATCGAGAAGACAGCTAGCGGGTGAGTCAATTGACCCATATTTGCAAACTTTGAAGCAGATGAGCAAAGACTGCAAATTTGAAGCTGTCACGGCCGAACAGAATAGAGATGATTGTATCCGAAACTCATTTATCAGTGGTTTAAGTTCACCACAAATTAGACAGCGGCTTCTAGAGCACTCTTCTTTGAGCTTAATTCAAGCGTTTGATGCTGCGAGAGCATTAGATATAGCCAAGCAACATGCTGAATCATATTCATCAACTTTTTATTCAAGTATTGCCATTTTACAAAACGCAGAACTGTCACAAGATTCTGAAAATTCATCAACCAGGCAGTTAGCGGCTGCTGCATCTTTTCAGAAATGTTTCTTTTGTGGCAGAGATAGACACCTGCATGAACACTGTCTTGCTAAAAATGGAATTTGCAATTCCTGCAATAAAAGAGGTCATTTTTCAACTGTGTGTAGATCAAGTAACTCCAGAAGAACTCAGAAAACATCTGCTGCTATTTTGTCTACAATTTCTGCTGTTTCTCCTAGTTGTTTATCCAAATCTATTATTGAAATTAAAATAAACAACATAATCACACATGCACTAGTTGATACAGGGAGTTCTGAGTTATATTTCAAGTAAAATTGTTGCCAGTAGAAATATTTGTGTCATTCCATCAAGAATTAATGTTAAAATGGCTTCAACATCTCTCACGTCACAAGCTCTTAGATATTGTATTGTACGTCTACAAATTTTGGATGACATTTATTCAAATGTAAAGCTTTTAGTCCTTGATGAACTCTGCACGGAAGTGATCATTGGTCATGATATTCTGAAGCAGCATTCCCGGCTCAAAATTCTTTTTGGAGGCGACAAATCTCCCCTATTAATATGCAATTTAGCAGTAGCAAATGTTGAACCATTCAGTCTATTTTCAAATTTGATGTTTAATTGCAAACCAATCGCAATAAATACCCGTCGATTTACAACTTCAGACCTCAACTTTATTGATCAAGAAATCAAATATCTTCTAAAAGAAAAGATCATAGAACCCAGTATCTCCCCTTGGGGAGCTCAACCTCTGGTAACTTCAAGTGAAAACCACAAGAAATGTATATGTATTGACTATTCTCAAACTATAAATAAATATACATTATTGGATGCATACCCATTGCCACGGGTAGAAGACATTGTAAACCAAATTTCGAAATATTCCGTTTTTAGTACAATTGACCTCCGTAGTGCCTATTACCAAATTCCAATTAAAGATGAAGAAAAGATCTACACAGCATTTGAAGCTTGTGGAAATTTGTACCAATTTACTCGAATTCCGTTTGGTCTTACCAATGGGGTTGCTAGTTTCCAACGAACCATCGACAGTATCATCTAGAAAGAAAATCTTAAAAGCGTCTATGCTTATCTGGATGACGTCACTGTTTGCGGTAACTCACAAGAAGAACATGATCAAAATTTACAAAATTTTTTGGATGTCATTAAGAAGTACCATTTAACAATGAATGAAACAAAATCAAGATTTTCCCTCAAATCGATTTGCATTCTTGGTTATTTAATATGCGACAATACTATGAAGCCGGACCCATAATGACTTAAGCCTCTCTTCAATTTACCAGTACCTGATACTACAACTTCTATTCGATGAATTCTAGGAATGTTTGCACACTATTCTAAATGGGTTCCTAAATTTTCCATTAAATATTTACAAAAAATAACTATTGAAGACTTATTACCATGAAAAAATATAGTACTTTCAATGAAATTAGTATTAAAATGAATTAAACAGAAAATATTGATTTAACATATATCTAGTGAAACCATTGGAAAACTGAAGATCTTAAAATCAAATATGCATTGTCATTTTCTAATGCTATCTATCTGTACATGTAATTTTGTATAATTTGGGCATCAAAATGGTATCAGCACTTGGAACTGATTCTCAGTATGCTTATGCCAAGAGAAATGAGTTTGTGTGAACAATTTAGCTGTAACATTTTTTTAAGCATGATTTCTACTTATGCTGTGTTGGATGAATGTTTTCACCACTAACCAATTAGTTCAATACCCAAAATCTTATTTTGGGAGACAGAGAGTCCTTGCTGGTATTATGTAAATAATTTAACATAATGAAAGTATATTATTAAACTAGTGAACTACTAGAGTTATACTTTCACTTTTAAAATGTTAATTAAACTTCTAAAGTTCATGAACTGTATTCTCAGAGAATTCAACTGACTATTGTTCCTATTAAAATAGGACATCTTCGGATTCAGTTTAAAATGATTCTTCTGCAGATTTTTCAGTTAACAGTAACAAAACGGGGTACATTGGATTGACCAATTAGCTACTCATTCCATTTTTCTAAGTAAATGATGAACAAATAAGCATGTGCCTATATTTCTTTTGCAGGTAAAATAATTATAATGAATTTATCATCTAAATTCAAAAAGTTCTATCAGGTGTCTTCCAAATCAATAGTTTCCCCAAAGTAAAAGTTAAAGTAATTGCTATGACTAATTATTTGTATGTAGATTTTTTCTAATTACAGACCAGTTAATTCTTTTCGCTATTAGAAATTAAGATAAATATTACATATTATATTATCTAGCAGACAATAGAAACATTGGAAAATAATATGTGTAAATCTAATAGCATGTTTAAAAAAATTACATAAAAATAAGTAAAGTATGGACACATAATTTATTAAAGAAATTTTAAGAATTCACATCAAATAACAGTATTGCATTCATTAGAATTTGATAAAACATGTTTTTAAAATACAGATGTCAAAAAGTTTGAATCAATGAAAGAAAAAAAAACATTAAATAAATGGGTCAAATTAACCATTTGCTTTGTAAAGTATGTAAATAGCTTTAAAACTAATGTTATCGTATTTTACCATCAATTCAGGTTTACAGTTGAGTAGGTAGGAATATAAAATGCAGAGTTCCCAAAATTAGACAATGACGTGTAAAATTAAAGTAAAAATTTGCTAACTAATCAATAAGTTAGCGGTTAGTATAACAATCAAAGGTATTAATTATTGTAGTCAATGTAACATAATTTTACTAATATTAGAAATACTTACATTCATATAAAATTATTTCCAACTAGAGGAACATACACCAATGTCCGATTTTTTAACACTAAGGTCTTATTGCATATTTTGGTTTACACCAGTTTATAATGAATAACTTGATATCACTTAAACAATGTATGACAATTAAATATTCTTAAATAAACGGAATTAACAAATTGTTAAAAAATCCATTTCGTTGGCAAGAAAGTCTGAATGTCCTATGTCAATCACAGACTATTATATACGTCAATCACAATCTAATCCGAATAATCCGATTTTTATACTATGATAGGCAGTTTCTCTTGTTGACGAGTTTATTATGAAAGTATCTACTTTAATAATGAACGATGTTATATAGATTTATATGGTACCAGTTTTTCATTAGATACATTTTTCAATCTATCAATGACTTTGAAATTGTTCAGATAAGGGGCGTGGCTTTCAGTGTGGGTTTTAATCACAGAGCAAATCTGGTGATGGGACAAATAGGTTATTTGTGTGGGAGTTGTACAGAACAAGTTTAACTGTGAGTGAAACAGATTATGTACTTATTTGTGTGATAACAAGTGATAGGTAATGTTATTTTGTTGTGGAACAGTCAACAAGTTATAAACATCACAGATCAATAAATTCATTGGTGGTTTCACAGATCACAGCACGGGGGGTATGCTTAGGGTGGTTTGTGTTACAAAATACAGAACAGGTCACCGAATGAACAGGTTAGAAATTGAATCATCAATGTTTTAGAATAAAATTTATTGAACGATTATTACAATTTTCTTACATATAGATTTTTTAGTAGTAGTTATATGATCTGTGATATAAATAAATACATATAACCAACTTTTTAAATGGTTTAAAACCAAGAAACATGTATAATACAAAGATTTATGTGTCCATCCTATTATTATTGTTAGGTAAGTTCAGCTTTGTTTCCTTTTTATTTAAAAAACTGAGTTCCTGAATTTTTCAGCTGTTACTACATGCACTGGATACAGTTGTACAATTCCATCAATTTTGAGGGGTGCTTGGTTTTCTTGGGAGTTAGGAAGAAACACCCTAACAGAATTAGATGCCACATCTATGACAAACAAAGGAACATGCGTCGATATTAAAAGTGAATTTCATGTAAACCACACCTTAGTTTTTCGAAAAGATACTTGTTTCACTTGTGTCAAGTTTCTCGTTAGGACAGTAAATGTTTTGGAAAAAATTGAAAGTAAGATTTTGTCTAAATCTGTGTTTGCCTTTAAAAATGTATAACAATTTAATTTTCAGCATCTTGTATCAATCTTCCTGACCATGAAGCTACAGCTGAAAGAGTTTGCAAAAATCTTGATCCTTATCAACAGCTGATAACCCTATTTTCTGAAAATCCAATAGCTGTAAATTGCCGTTCTTCATTGGAGGGTGTTTGGAATTTTGCATATCAAAATCGTTTCAAATTTACAGGGGAATGCAACAATCCAGAAGCACATATAAGATCATGTCAAACCCCAGGCTCCCAATTCTTAATTACTAATCAGAAATTTAATATTACCTATAAAAAATGTGAAGGTATGACTGGAACATTTGATGGAGGTAAGCAAATAAAATATATTTAGTTTTGTGCAGTATTTTAAACTTTCAATGAGAGGTAGGGAGTAAAACGTTTTAGCAAGGCACACATTTTGTCATATTTAGAGTTTCTGATAGTAAAGTACACTATTTTATATTGATATCAATAAATAAATTTGTGGCTCGATTTGCGGGTTATTAAGTTTTTTTTCAAATATCAATTATTTAAAATGGGACTGTTATGACAGGGCAGTCATTGGGGTGTCTGATGAGTTATTTTGTGACGTGCTTACTTTTAGTGCTTTGTTTTTTCTGTGAGTGTTCCATTTTTGCACTGACGTTATACACATGGACTGCGTTTGACCAACACTTGTCCCTATACCCATTGTTGTTAATATGGTTATGCAACCACCAATTCGCATTAGTTGCAAAATCCATATAGCTCTATATGAACAGTAGTGGCAAATGAAATTTAAACTATAAAGCAAGTCTCCATATAGTATAATTTCCTTAAATTATGAACAATTATTAATTATTTTGATTGTGATATGGTATTAATCTTCAGGAACATGTACCTTTTTTTCGTACACGGGCACACGCACTGTATCTGTCAGATCATTATAGCTAGTAATTATTATAAACACAAAATAAGAAACAGAAATAAGCTACAATGTATTTTTACATAAATGTCAGTATAAAACAACACTTCCTTATTCTAGAAGGTTTTAATATTAAAAAATAGGTATATTCTTAAGTTGTCAAAGTAATAGGAGCTTCTCTAAAGTTTATATGAAAATCAAAATTAAAAACAGTAACAATAAACCTAGTCTTTATAAAACTGTACATTGTTTTTTATTGAGAACAGTTTTTGCACACAATGAGAGAGTTCCAAACACAAATAACTCCTACATTTATAGCAAGAATACCGTGAAAACCTACGTTTACTGCATTCTGTACAGCTCCCCCTTTTATTTTCTCTTCCCACTGCATGATCAGGTTCAGGATCTTCAATTTTCAATATTTCTTTTATTCGTTCCTGTATTTGTTTTGGTACATTAACGTTCTTGGCTCTTAGTTGTAGATGCTCTTCTAGAAGTTATAATGAGAGCTTTTTTAAAAATAATCTTTGCCGCATGTACTGGTCCTCCTCACAGTTTCCTTCAAATATTATTTGACTATTAATGCCAGCTACATTCATCATGCTGTAAAAAATGACCATGGGCCACCTTTTGGTACTCCGGGCACAGTTGTAAGATGCACACATCTTATCAACGACATCTACCCCTCCCTTAGTTTCATTATAAAACGTTACAGGGTACAAGGTTTCTTTTCTTCTCCTGTTTCTGAATCAATTGTATCATCGTGATGTATACTAGATAGCAAAAGGACTGTTTTGCGTTCTTTTGGAATGTAGGATACTAATGTGGTGTCTTTTGTAAAACCACACATCGAGCTGTGTTTTGATTTAATTTTACCATCTACAAAGATTGGTGGAATTCCTATCCTATTTTTTTTTAGTGTTCCGACTACAGTAATTTTATGGTTGTGTTACATATCAGAAACAAGCTGCACGCTTGTAAACCAATTATCTATGGTAATGTTTCTTACAGAGCCATGGATAGATATAGAAAGACGTTTTACTATATCACTAGAATTAGAAACACGATATGGTCCTTCGGGCTGTTGTCCAACATATACTTCTAATGTTTTCATATAAAACATTTTGGCGTCAACCAATGCAAATATTTTGATTCCATATTTGTTAGGTTTTGATGGAATATATTGTTTAAAATTGCAGCGACCTCTAAAGGCCTCCAATTTTTCATCAATAGTCATATATGCCGAAGTACAATAGGACCTGATGCAATTGTCGTTGAATATGTGAAATATTTCCCTAATGGGAGCTAATTTGTCAATAAGTAGTCTCTCTATTCTTGTATTTTTGTTATCAAATCTCAGACAATTTAGTAAAAAATGAAAACGGTTTATACCCATCGTAAGTCTGAATATTTCAATGCCAGTACTGTTGTGACTCTATAATTGTCTAGTATTCAATTTAATTGTAATAATCATGGATGTTATGAGGAGAAACAAGTTCATCACTTTCGTACTCGACACAGCAATTTTTTATCGCAAAAATAAAAGTTGTGCTGAGTTGTGTTAGCATCCGAGGACACTATGCGGTCAATACAACAAATTGTTTTATAGAAATTTATAATTTAATCGCAATAATCATGGATGTTATGAGGAGGAAAAATCGATAAAATAATTTGTTGGATTTATTACAGCACAGTGTCCTCGGATGCTAGCACAACTTTTATTTTTGCGAAAAAAAATTGCGTTTCAAGTTAACCCTCCCTGTTTGTAATTTATAATAATTTTTTGTATTGACGGCAGTGTCTTCGGATGCTAGCACAACTCAGCAAGTTTTATTTTTGCTATAAAAAATTACTGTGTCGAATGACAAGGTGGTTGAAAGAAACATTCTTTTCAAGGTGTTCTATTTTTTTTAAAAATCGTTTTCCAGCAACACAAAGTAGCACATTTCAACCCTATTTTTTTGCAATTCAAAAAAGACTGGGCCAACTTTTTTTTGAATTTTTCATCAGCCCATAGAACTTCCAATATTAAAGAAAAAATCTCTTGCAGCACTAACCTAGCGCAATTCAGCACAACTTTTATTTTTACGATAAAAAATTGCTGTCGAATGAAAAGGTGGTTGAAAACAAAATTTTTGTTTTAAGGTGCTCTAATTAATGTTTCTAATTGTTTTACAGCAGCACAGGTAGCACAAAGCTAGCACAATTCAACCCTATTTATTTTTCGAAATTTAAAATGGCTGGGCTAACTTTTTTTGAATTTTTCATCACCTCAGAACTTCCAATATTAAAAAAAAAGAATACATTTTTTGTAGCACAACTTTTGTTTTTTTGAAGTTCGAAATAGGCTGGGTCAACTTTACCCACATAAATAAATATTATTATTATACTGTGTGAGGATGAAGCAGTTTTGCATTCCAAATTGTTTTTAAAACATGTGGACCATTTCACGTGGAATGAAATATATGGGAAGAATGCAGATGCATTTGCCAATGTTGTGAAACATATTGGAGAAAAATATATATTTTGAAATAATTATATGCTTTTTTCTTTTAATGTGTTTTTTACCTTTTTCCACTTTATTATATTGTAGTGACAGTGACATTAAGCTGATATGGACATATATTATTCATTGATCTATGTGAAAGGTCGATAAGAAGATCTGAGGATTTTACAATTCTACATGTTTTTTACTCCAATTTTGATCAAAACTTTTTCCTATTTTCCGCATTTTTAACCACTATTTTTTACCGTTATTACCCCACCCAGAACCCCTATTAACCCCACAGGTTCCGTAACCTTGTGATTTTTGGTTAGATTATTTTTTTCTTGAAAAATTAAAAAAAAAACATAAAAATAGATAAAGATTGTTCTGACTAATATTTAAAGAAATTTTTACAAAAATTTTACCAACTTTTGTCTTGCTTATGCGTTTTTTACCCGAAAGATGAAATTATTAAAAAAAGAAAAAATAATTTTTTATTGAAAATTTTATGATATATTTCAATTTTAGTTGTTGAATATGGATGTTTGGGAGATTGGTTTGTTGGAAAAAATCACTTTTTTGCTGTTGTAAATACCAAAGAGTCACGAAAAGATGAAAAGTATAGGTGTTTCCTCAAAAATAGAGATGATGACTTGTACATTGGTGTCTCTATTACTGCTGAATGTAATACCCTTAAAACTGTTGAAAAAAGTCCTGAAAGGCTACATATTAAACCAGGTATTTATTTATGCATAAAAACCAGAATATCTTACAACCAGAGTTATTGACAAAAAAGGAAATGTATTAAAAGAAAAATTTTATGTCAAGTTTTTAAAATTTTGAGGATATATATTTGAATACAATTAATCTATTAACAGGAATTTTCATCACAAAATCTTCCATTTTTTTTCGACTGTTGCATCATCTACTGGAGGCCCAAAAAAAGTTTCTGCACAGATGCCTAAATTGAGTCCTTCATCCTATATATTATGAAATGAGAAAAACAAAAAAGTTGATAAATAGGATGGTGTCACCTGATGAATAAAAGCGACATTTTTCTCACAAGCTCTGCACATCACTAGATTGCTAATTGTAATGTGCTCCATAGAACTGTCACAAGAGAACTGAATAAATTGTTCAAATATATATGTTCATCTGCTGTATTTCTATATATGAGTAACAACAAAATAATATATTTTATATTTTAGTTAAGTCTGAAATAGTAGAACCTGGATGTAGACTACCTCAAAATTTCACTGGAGATTGGATAAACACTGCCAATATTGACGCTGACATTTTTATCAATGAAACGCATATCATTGAAACTTGGTATCCTGATGAAGGAAGATACAGAAGAACCATTTATGTATGTAGAGAACAAAGAGATACAAGAGTTATGATGGCTCGATTGACAGTTGATGGATGGTAATAAACACTAGTGTTCTCATTCACTTCCAATTTTTCAGCATTTCTCAATTAACTGAAAACATATAAAACTTTTCGACAATTTGGATTGTTAGCATTAAATTTCATTCAGCCAAGGAAGTTGTGCCAAAACTGTAAAAATTTGCTTTTATCCTTTTAACAAAACGTACAAAAAAAATCATTTAAAAGTTTCATTTCTTGTCATGTATATTCTAACTATAATCACTTTTATTTTTCACATATTTCAGCCAAAAGGATTTCATTTGTTTTGATTTTGTACCCCAGCACCATAATATAATCCGTTACAGAAGAGGAATAGCAGTAATTAAAGATGATTTCAGTACAGTGTGCTCTTGGGTTCAGTTTCAGAATAAAGGTAAATGGAAGTATGACCTATATTTAAAGAAAAATCCTACACCAATCAAATGTCCAGTAGCTGGCAAATTCAATTTTACACAAAAAGGAGATGTGCCATTTGAAACAAGGTCAGTATTATTTCATCAAGTTACTATATGTATTTTTACCAAGTAAAGTTAAAGACATGAGCAGATATGACTAAAAACTGATGAGATAATCAATATATACCTCACTCCTACCTTTTTTTATCATATTTATAATAAATAAATAAAGCAAGATGACATTTTCTCTATTTAGGTGAAATTATTTGTCCTTATAATAATAAGCAATAAGAACAGGGCTTCAGTATCAACCAAAAGTAACCGAAAGTTTCTCCGAGGATATAAAGATGAGATTCGGGGTGGATAAGTGTTAAATTCAAAACATAAATAGAGGAGAACTCAACCAAAACTTAACCACCAGGAAACAATAATGTCAATAAATATGGATGAGCTATACAAATACCTGGAGATGAACCAAAGCAAAATGATGGAGCATACACTGATTATACAACAACTGAAGAGCGAGTTCCAGAAAAGAGTGAAAACATCTCTGAATGTCAAGAACACCAATACGCGAGCAATACGGCTAACAACACTTACGTCATAGTGGTCATCCCTTATTCTAAGGGAGTTGTGAAATGAAGCAATACAGAGCAAACCATCACCCAAGAGAGCTGTGGAAAGAGTTTAGATACCTCTCAAACAAGCAGGAAAAGTAAACTTCCACGATATGAACATTGGACAAATTAAATCAATGAGATTGTATTTCCACAGAAAAGCAAGAACCTAGCTTCACAATGTAGTATGCTCTAATGATGATAAATACACTCCCTTAAATATTAAGAACAACAACTATAAAGGAAAGACGAGAAGCATGGCAGAGAAAAGCATTCCATGGAAGAGTTCCTACTATCCTGGCAGCAGAAAGCACAGATAAAAAGTCAAATCACTAACTACCAACAGGACACCTTTTCCCCGAAACTGAAGGGATGATTGCCATACTGGATCAGGTTGTGCGAACTTGGAATCGTCTTAAATATATCATAAAAGTTGCCAACCCTTATAGAGGACCCTGTAGAATGTGCAGTATGATGGGGGTAACTGGAGGAGGCAGCACTCTCACCGCATCTGAGTACAAGAAACTCCAGATTAAACAGAAAAGATAGTACACCATGCACTGGCCTACAAATATCACCTGATACCCGAAACAGGAAAACATACTGATAAGTATACACCAGCAAGCATATTAGAAAATGCACACTAATTATACTGAGATAGAACAATTCTTACTGATTGGATGAATGACGGCCAGATGCGGTTTGGTGTAGCCTGAGAGAGAAACAAGTATGGATGATCGATTTTGCAGTTGTAAATGATAATAACAATCAACCTAAAGCTTCGAAAATATCACGACCTCGCTTATTACATTAAAAAGCGGTGGAAAGTAGACCAAGTTACTATACTACCAATGATCCTATTCACAACAGACATTGTATCACGGCAGCTCAGTAAGGCACTCCCAAAATCAGTCTATCTGCAATTGGGAAGATGCAGAAAAGAGCCATTAGCAGTACATGTGCCATTGTAAGGAAAGTACTGGGATAATAACCTAAAGTGAAATATCAAATATGCTTTGATATATTATTATCTGTATATTTGAATAAACCACACTCAGAAGAAAAGGCATGTACGACGCCTTAAGAAGAGAACTAGCGAAAATGATAATATTAAGTGCTAGGGGTATTTAAGGCCCATGGCTTTTTTACATATCCTCTAATGCTTTCACTATCTTCCTCAAAAGGTATCGGTTTTGTGCTATGAAATGCAGCACAAAACCAATCTATTTTTATCATATTCACATATTCTAAGACCCCATCCAACCCTTTTGTCTTAACACGACATCTTTCTTCCTTCCCTGTTTCTCCTTTAATTGTGGATTTTTGTATGTCACCCTTTTCACATGACTCAGTCATCTGTTTCTTTGAGCTCTTATATATTATTCCATACTTGGATATTCACAAATATCTAGTACTTTTTGTCTCCATTGACCATCGCCTATATTTCCCCAAATGTTTTGTCAGTATATTTCTTTAATCTCTATATTCATTTCCTCCTTTTTTATAAGTACTCGCATCCATATTGTGATTGTTGCACTTTATGACCTGTCATTATTTTTTATTTCCTTTCTTTGTGTTAATGATTGTCAAAGTTGCTCACAGATATTCAAACTTATCAACCTTCTCCTATTTATACGTTTTTTACAACTTTGAATTTAATGATTTCTATGTCCCTAAGACAGGAAAGAACTCACTAAGTACTGTATTTAAACAATTGAGATAATATTAAGATTTGTCACTTCTTTTAAACATAAATCCATTTGAAAAGCAATTCATAGCCAAATCGAATATAATGATGGAACATATTTTAATTTACATCTAAGTATTTAATTTTTGTTTTATAATTAGTAGTTAATAATGAAAAAGAACTTGTGAGTGAGTTTTACCAGCCGTAAAATTAAAATAAGAGATACGTGGGAAAATAATGAAAATTACTTTTTGAATTGAAACTTGTTTATTATTTTTTACTATCAATAACAGTGGTAAGAAATAACTTAACCTAAATTAAACGTTTACTTTCATAATAAAGCAAACCTTTGCTTGCTCATATCTGGTACATTTGGTTTAAAAAATGAGAAATTATACTTATTACAAAATATGCGACGGTAAGTTTTTTTACTCACTGGTTCATTATTATTTGCTTGGCTAAAATCATTTTTATACAATGCACACATTTTTGAAATTGATAAGTTACTATGTGTTGCTTTAACATTTTTATCACTGCCTCACTAGTTTTGTTTCCAAGTGGTTTTTCCCTCTTTTATCTCCTCTTGAGAAGCAGCCAACAGAACTGTTTTGATCGCTTTATTAATGGGACCATTTGAAATACATAATGTTTTCTTGAAATACTGAGCACATACACTGATGTCCTTTCCACTACTATTTAGAAAAAAATAGGTTTTTGAGACACTGCGAGCCATTTTACCAGTTTCAAGAACCTTCCGACATATCGGTTGTTCTACTGGAACAAGCTTTAGAATATAATCCTTTTGCCTACAGTAGTTTTTAAAACCACAATAAGTTCTACAAATTGTAATTCTTTCTTCTCCTGTAAAATTAGCATTACATTTTGTACAGTCAATAGCTTTGTTGGCGGTTAAATTCACCAAGTCACTTAGGTGACTTTTTCCTGTCGAGATTACATGAACCTATGCAATTGATAAATTTTCACAATTATAACTGTTCAGTTGTCGAAGATAATGACTTGTTCCAGAAACACCTTCTAAAACTATAATGTACTTGGTGATAATATGTCGATTATGATCATTTCTGTACTTTTTCCTGTTACTCAACGATATTATGTCTTGTTTCCATTAGTTTTCAGTCCATGATTTTTGACAGTAATTTCTAGCTTACTAAATACTTGGCTCATTCCATTTTTTGATCTAGTCAATAATGCTGTTGTCTGCATAGGCTATGGTGACTATGATGCCGTTTGTCTATAGGAAATAATTTAACAGTAGAATCCTGACTTCAAATTATGAAGATTTAACCCAAAACACCTAAATCAAATGTAGCTGCTTATTTAGTTACATGGTGTTTTGTTTAAAAATTAAACGATTTGTATTCAGTGTTTTAAAACTATTTTACATATCCATTTCAAATTTGGCAGAAAGTGTAGACACCGTACACCCTACTAAATTACGTTAACAAACATTTCTACCTACTACCAGAGGCGTACGACAGGGGCCAGTGACTGGTTAATCGTTCCCAAAGTCTACGCCACTGGCGGAATAGAAAATTTTAGCACAATTCTTCGATTCTCCTATACTTTTTACGTAGATTACGTACTCTTTCCTCAACGATAAAGTTAATATTTCTCGAGATATTTTAAGCAGCACGATTTTTAAAATATTGATGTGTAATAACTATGTCGATGTTTTGGTCCAGTGGATTGCATTTAATACACACATGTAACTTTAATCCGTAATAACAATAAAGAACACAACTATTAAATGAAAGGATGAATTAACCCATTCGCTACGGTGGTACCTTTCGACGCCGTCTCTCAGGAACGGACTAATTTAAGCGTGCGAATATATACATCTAGAGGTGCTGAGTCCTTTTATTTAGTTGAAAGAATTTAACTTTTTTATACAATTGACGGTTTTATTTTTGTTTTATAATGATTAAAAAACATTGTGAGTAAGTAATTTTATTTTCATATTTTTACACACATGAAAACCTAAAGTAAACAGATACTGACTGAAAGTAATAAATAAAGACATAATCTATGACTATACATATTTCAAACGTGTTTTTTTTGTATAAATATATCTCAAAGCACGGAATTATACAGAGTTGTATATCATTACAGGTACCGCACATGTTGTCTAGTCTCACGTCTTCTATTATTTGTTGAACAATTGAAACACCGTTTTAATGCATGTTTCTTCTTTGTTGTTGATTGAACCTGTTTCGGAATGTGCCTCTCTGTTAGATGTAATTCAGCATTTTCTTCTAGCACTCTTCTACCAACTGTTCGTGTAGAAATTTATATTTTGTAATTATTTCTTTGATAAGTTTTAGATGAAAATATACAAGAGCTATATGATTTGTGGTATTGCATTTGTACAGTTGATAGAAATTTAGAACTATGCAATCTAACAAAAGAAAAAAACATTTTTGTACCATATTTCATAGATTTTCATATACACTCTGTAGATGATAGTAACATAATTGACTTATCAACGGCACCCATGTTTTCGTTGTATTCTACAATACAGGTTGGTTTCCTTATTTCCTTTCCCGTTTCCCAATCCTTTTTCCCCGTCTCTTTTTCGTCAGGACGCAGACACTGTTGAGGATATAATTAGCTACCATAAGTATAAGTAAATGGTGCTTATAAAAATTATATAACCTAATGATATTTTTGGAACAGGAACATAAAATTATTAAAATTCATTTTATCAGATAGAATACAAGTTTCAATTTAAATAAACAGAAACAATGTAGCTAGGTATTTTGAATCAATATAAAAAATAAAATATGGAAAATAAACATAAACAACAGCTTACATATTCCTAAACTAAATTAAAAAATGTAAAAAAACAAAAAAGAAATGGTTTTACATTCGGTAAGAACCGGAACACACTTATTACAAATTAACA
This sequence comes from Galeruca laticollis, assembly GCA_963921935.1. Classification (NCBI taxonomy): domain Eukaryota; kingdom Metazoa; phylum Arthropoda; class Insecta; order Coleoptera; family Chrysomelidae; genus Galeruca; species Galeruca laticollis. The sequence goes on along the minus strand of OY998179.1, from coordinate 49,202,542 downwards.
TTTAGAAATACCTGTTTTTTCACTGCTTCGGCGCTGAGACGTGATCTTCGGTCAGATAGAATCTGACCTGTTTTTGAAAATACACATTCGTAAGGTACAGATGTTGCAACTGTACCTAATTTTTTAACAGCAACTTTAGATAGGTATAGATAGTTATAGGCATGTTCACGCCACCAAACCGGCGGATCTTTTATTTTTTTAACTCAACAAGCATATTTTCAAGCCCTTTGGTAATGATTATAATAGACGACAATGTAAGGTAATTATCACCACTAACAATTTTGGTAACAGCTTCCAGAGGTTCTAACACTTCTTTTATATCTTTCAATAGCTGCCACTCTTCAACCACTATAATTGATAAATTGTCTTTATTTAATAATGCCAGAGTGGTTCTTACAGCTTCTTCTAGTTCTAAAATCCTCTCTACCATATAAAACGTAGAATTCCATCTCGTAATAACATCTTGAAGCAGCATTTTGGGATCTTTTCCGGACTGTTTTTGTATATCTAACAGTTTTATGGTTGCAGTCGTACTCCTTTTGAAATGGATGACTACTACATTTCTAATTTTTTTAGTCCTTCGACAACAGTAATGGCATCATGTGCAATTAAGTTTATTGTGTGGGCATAGCATCCAAAATGTTTCCACTGCAGATCTTTAATTGCTTTTGTTATGTTAGCAGTATTATCTGTAAGTGCCAACAAAATTTTATCTTCTACTCCCCATGTCATCACGATTTTTTTAAGTTCACTTGCCAAATTTTCACTTGTGTGTGATTGGGGAAAGCTGGAACAATCTAACAACAATGAATTTCGTCAATAAAATGTATGGTAATGGCCATAAAACTGTCTATTTATAGAAGTCCAACAATCGGTGGTTAATGTAACCGATTTCACATTATTTACAACACTCTGTGTATGGGCGAGAGTTTCCTCATATACTGCAAGTAACAAAGTATTGCTTATTGTTTTTCTACTTGGTAATTGATAGCCGGTATTTAAAGCACTTAGGAAATTTCGGAATCCTTTGCCCTCAACTATGCTAAACGGTTGATAATCCTTAGTAATAAGATATACTAAACATCTATAAATTTTGTTTTGTGCAACACGAGCTAAACTTTTTGGCTTATATTGTAACGTCGTTTGTTTAATTCTTTAACTTGAAGAAGGTGCCTCCACTTTCAAAAAATCTTCATTCTTCTTGGCAGTCTTCATTTCACTTGTAAATGTTGATGTTACACTTTTTGTATTTTCTGGTATATTTGCGTTTTCAAATCTTACTAAAGTGTGCTTTCTTTCTAAATTATTTTTTAAATTTGAAGATGACCTTGATTGTGGTACTACATAAATTACAAGAGGCCTTTCCAGTACCATTGGCTTTAAAATAATTTCACAAAACAGATCTACTACTTCTTTTCATAATTATGAGTGACTATAAAAGCTTTTCAAACAGTAGTAATTTAATTTGCACTGCTACTTCTAAACCAATACAACACAATAACCAACAAAATAAATTCAATTTAAGAAATTAACGTATGTCCTCTTTAAATTGTGGGAATCACATAAAATCTGCACAAAAGCAGATACTATAAATACCGGTTTTAAGTTGCAAATCAAAAACGCTACGCCGCTCCGTTGCCATAGTTGCCAGCCAACCAACTCATAACAATCTATTTATTTCTATACCATAAGGAACGTTTTATTTTGAACCGCTCCAGCTTTTGTAGCATTAACTTTGTGTACAAACAGAAACTGATAACTTGATATTGATATGTGTTCACTGTTCTTGACGTCCTCGTTCCTAATGTAATGTATGCTGAAACAGTTCCGACAAAAAAACGTTTTTATGTCACGGCTTTTTTGTTGGAACGGGAACGTTTGTTACGGCTTCTTGAAAATCACCCCTTTAACCCATCTCTATAAACAATGAAATCAAGTATGTAACCAGTTTCACAATCACATAATAAAAAAAAATTAATGCCAAATCTGTGCCTCTTAGATGGTATGTATTGTTTCAAAAAAACCCGTCCTCTAAAAAGCAAACTTTCATCAATACAGATATTTCTAAATGGATAGAACGCCTCTTTGAACTTATTTCTTAGGTGATTAACAATTATCCGTATTTTTTGTAGTCTTGTTTTTCTGGTAATGGGGCATCATTATCTGTAAAATGTAATAGTTTGCTAATAAGTAGAAATCTGTCCCTCTTCATAAGCCTACTGAAAATGGGAGTGCTTATATATCTATTCACCAATATGAATTGTTTGTTTTTATTTACATGTGGCATCAATAATGTAACAGCAAAGAAACAGTAGAGTTCTTTATATTCTATTGGCTTCCATCGAAGAAGGTCTTTACTAGAAGATTCCCACGTATTCAGGTATTCGAAATATTTATTAGTTTCAATTACAATTTTTTCTATTATCACTCGTGAAAAAAGAATTCGAAATATTTCTGAGCTTCATTATCTTGGTTACCTTCAATTTTAAAGCCGCAATTTGTATTATCAAATCCATGAATTCTGGGACTAAATGTCTTAGTAGTCCATTCGAAAGAAGTTTTGAGTTCAACTGGATTTGGCGGTCTTTTATCAACATTTTCTTCCTCGGAGGTGTATGCCAATTATCTGTCTTCGTCCATTTCTATGTTAGTTCTACAAAAATAATACAAATAACATATAAAACGTTAGGAATATATTTTGTGATAACGAAAATAAATAAAACATTTACATACGTTCACGTCTTCGTCTTCACTATCACTTTTCAATAATATTTCTTCTAGTTGTTTATCTGTATAAAATCTATCACGACGAAACATTTTCATTCTGTTCTTACAAGTATACAAACACAGACTGATCTAGAATTCGAGGAAAAACCAATAACATATCAATAGAATTCAAGAGTCCGATATACTCCTTCTGTGCAATAATCAAGCGTAGTCTAACTTCCTCACCCATACGCCTGCGCTGTTCAGTTCGCTTCAATAAGCGAAAGGAGAAAGCCAAAGCAAATTCATCCGCCTACAGTAATCTAAACCTATTTATTGCCCCCTGCGTAGATATATGTCTAGAGTGGTGTACGATATGGCGTATATATGTGTATATATACGTCAAGAGTAGCGAAAGGGTTAAAAACAAATTGTGGTTCTGAAAATGTAATCTAATTAAAAGTACCTACCATTTTAATAACACGAAAATATCAGAAACAAATATTAAAAACCTTTTTCAAAATGTTATATGTGACCCCTGTTTTCCTCAATAAGCTTATTTATTTTTTGGCTAAATTATCTTACTAAAAAATATGCTGGGCTGTTTGACAATAAAATTAGCCGAATTTACAGTTTGCTGCCATAGTTCGTGATGAGAGAGAGAGAGAGAATAAAAATCTAGGGGATTACCTTCGGGAGTTCTAGGCGACCACGGAAATTCACTACCTCTGCTAATCTAACGATGAGGGAATTGGTCATCGAGATAATTCCTCACTATTATCCGATAATGAGGTGGTGTTCCATCCTGCATGATATACATGTATCTTCTTCAATTATATGGTAATTCTTCGCGATGATCGAAAAGAGTTGTTAGTAAAATTGTAAATATGAATATGAGCAACTATTCAAATTTGCTGGTAATTCATATGGACCAAAGAAACTATCTCCAAAGATACCACACCATACATTTATCTTAAATTCGTGCTGAAAATTGATTCTCGGAATACATGGGGATTTGCAATATCCCAATTGTGACTGTTAAAAACTCATCTATTGTAAATGTGGCCTCGTTAGTAAAAATAATTTTGTTAATAAAATTACGATCTTCATTTTTTTTATTTATCATCCACTGAGCAAAATTCATTCCCTGTTTACTTATAATTTAAATAGTGAATAAAATAAATTTGTAAAATAGTTTTTGTAATTTTTATTATTTTGACTCAAGTTTAGGGATGTGTGCTTGAAAGATAGGGTGATAGTGCACCATAGTACATTAATTATAATATTAATATGATATATCAATAAAGTTTCGTGGCCAACTGGCCAAAAAAAAATTAACAAAGAACATCTTTAAAAATTGTCAATAACGTCGGACGCTTCGCAGACAATAATTAATTAATTTATTCCTTTTATTTTAAATTACATTTTATTCTAAGTTTGTTTGACCTATAAAATAATGTTACGAAACAGCACCCTGGTATAGGCCCTAAAACCGACTCTGTTTAAGCCAGGTATAAAAGTTAAAATTATGGCGGATACGCACTGTTTTTTATAAGTATTTACGAGTTATCTTATGTAAACATTGTTTTTGTGACTAGACTTATCTAGAAAAGGCCAGAAAAATGATTTGTGACTGTGTAAGCCGCAGCCCAGAATTTACTAGTAAAAACGACTTTAATATATAAAGCACTGATCAGGAAGAGTTAGTTTAGTTGATAAAGTGATCTCGTGAAATAAATACACCGAAATAGCAAACAGTAAATATAAATTAATTGAGTGAATGAAAACGACGAATACTCAGTGTGTATTAGTTTATTACTTTCCAGCTAAGCGCTTTCGGCTATTAAGCCATTATCAAAGCCGTCGTCATTTAAAAAAGTAGTTTAAGTGTTTAAATGACGACGGCTTTGATAATGGCTTAATAGCCGAAAGCGCTTAGCTGGAAAGTAATAAACTAATACACACTGAGTATTCGTCGTTTTCATTCACTCAATTTACATCTAGTGTGTACACCATATCCACAGGCATTTCTAAATATAAATTAGTTTAAGTGAATATACTGAGTATATATAAATTAAGTATTAGTGATTAGTTTAGTGTTTAAATAAATTAGTAAGTAGCCATACCGTGTGTTTAAAATTTATCCCACCTGTTTATTGTTTAAGTAAATTAGAAAACCATTACATTGGTGTCAGGTGTGGGGTAATATAAATAAATTGCTACGTAAAAATGGCCAAGAGACTATGTGACCTCAAAGTGGCGGAACTAAGAGCAGAATTGGAAGATCGTGAGTTGGAAACGTCCGGTAAGAAAAGTGAATTAATAGAAAGACTCAAAATGGCACCGGAAAGTGAAGGCTTGGATCCAGAAGCATTCTTATTCAAAGACGAGGCTTCCACCTTAATCTCGTCAATTTCTGATATGAGGAATGATTTTTCTGTAATAAAGAACGATTTTTCTGCCATGGAAGAGAAGATTTCAACCATGAAGAACGATATTTCTGCTAACATGGACAAGGTTTCTACTAATATGGACGAGAAGATTTCTGCTATGAAGAATGATATTTCTGCAGATATCTTATCATTGAAAAATGACATTGCTGCTGAAGTCGAGAATAAAATTTCGTCTCTAAAATCAGACATGGAGAATAAGATGACAACGATGGAAAATCAGATGGACGAGAAAATTAAGGAGTTAGAGACAAAGATTGCCGATTTAAGAACCCAAGACACTTCAGCAGAAGAAAATAAGATAGAGATCTGCAAGCCAGAAACACAACCCAAGACAGATGATATTTGCAGTTTTACCCGAGTCAAGGCCCCAACGTTCGATGGAAAGATGTCGTGGACCAATTATGTAAAACAGTTGGAAGCAGCCGCTAGAGTGAATAATTGGTCCGATAAGGAGAAAGCAGTGAACTTAACCATCGCGCTTCGGGGAGATGCCTTAGATGTACTTCAGACGATACCTCTGGAAGAAACAGTACAATGTTGGAAGCCCTTTCGAAAGGATTGCTTTAGATATCGCTGGACCATTTCCGACGACAGAAAATGGTAGCAAGTACATACTGGTTGTAATGGATTATTTCACAAAGTGGGTGGAAATTTACGCTATCCCGAACCAAGAGGCCACAACTGTCGCGGATGTATTGGTGAAGGAATTTATCAGCCGATATGGAGTACCCTTGAAAGTCCACAGTGACCAGGGAAGAAATTTTGAAAGCCATCTATTCCAGGAGATTTGCGACAAGCTGGGAATGAAGAAGACCAGGACAACAGCTTTACATCCACAGTCAGATGGAATGGTCGAGAGAATGAACAGGACTATTGGAAAATACCTGTCCAAAGTAGTATCCAGCCATCAGAGAGATTGGGACCAGTATCTTTCCCAATTCGCATTGGCTTATCGATCTGCTGTCAATGAGTCCACGGGTGAAACACCGGCGAAAATCCTGTTTGGACGTGAAATGAGGCTTCCTTGTGACCTGGAATTTGGCTGTCGGCCTGGAGAAAATCTAGCAGGCGAAGACTACGTGATCCAATTGAGGAGAAGGCTGGACGATATTCATGAATTAGTTCGAACCAATCTTCAAGTTGCCAGCGACAGAATGAAAAGTCGGTACGACACGCAGGCCACAAAAGGCGGTTTTAAAGAAGGGGACAAAGTATGGCTACACAACCCGGCGAGGAGAAAAGGATTTTCTCCAAAATTACAAAAATCCTGGGAAGGTCCATACTTAATCAAGAAAAGGATCAATGATGTTATATATCGCATAAGCAAGATCCCCGACGGAAAACCAAAAGTAGTTCACCAAAACCGACTAGCGCCATTCGAAGGAGACCATGACCTGGAGGAAGGAGTAAACCTTATTCGAGCTGTGTCTGACCCTACCTTCGAGGAATTTATGGGCACGTATGGAGGTACCGGGAAAGCTAGATATGGAGTCACTTCGGAACAACAACAAGATCTGTTCGCTCTCCCGGAAGATTATTCACTGGCATACAACATCCCCGCCTGTATCAAGAACGCACGAGGATTGGCAACCGTCTTTCGAAAGAAGTTCTGGCAAGTAGAAAAACTTGAAGACCTGATTCCAGCCCCTGACAAGATACTGAAACTGAAACATAATTCGCGGTACGTCTTCTACGTGGTAACTAAAAATGAATTCCAAGATCGATCTACCTACCGCGATGTGTGGGAAGCACTTCGAAACCTCCGAGACTATGTGTTGGAATCCAACGTGAAGAAACTGGCTATGCCTAAGATAGCGAGTAACCAGTTGGATTGGCGAATCATCAGGAACATGGTAGAGATTATCTTTCAAGATACCGGTGTCCAGATATTAATTTGCAGCTACAACCCTCGTTATCAGTATCCGATGAAGACGGTGCCCCGCTATTTCCATAAGATCGGAAAGTGTAGAAATGGGGCCAGTTGCCGATTTAAACATCCAGTCTCGGCTACACAAAAGTTCTAGGAGGAACTTCCATTTAAGGAGGGGGTAATGTTACGAAACAGCTCCCTGGTATAGTCCCTAAAACCGACTCTGTCTAAGCCAGGTATAAAAGTTAAAATTATGGCGGATACGCAGTTATAAAAAACTGTTTACGAGTTTACGACTATCTTATGTAAGCATTGTTTTTGTGACCAGAGTTATCTAGAAAAGGCCAGAAAAATCATTTGTGTGTATAAGCCGCAGCCCAGAATTTACTAATAAAAACGGCTTTAATATATAAGGGACTGATCAGGAAGAGTTAGTTTAGTTGATAAAGTGATCTCGTGAAATAAATACACCGAAATAGCAAACAGTAAATATAAATTAGTTAAGTGTTCATATAAATTAGTTTAAGTGAATATACTGAGTATATATAAATTAAGTATTAGTGATTAGTTTAGTGTTTAAATAAATTAGTAAGTAGCCATACCGTGTGTTTAAAATTTATCCCACCCGTTTATTGTTTAAATAAATTAGAAAACCATTACAATAAGAAATTAATTTATGCGAAACCATTATGTCAACATGAATAACACGTATTTTTCAAGAAGCTGGATTTTGCAATGGGCAGATAAAAAAACTGATTCTGACAGAAATAAATCGAAATATTATGTTAGGCTATATTTGCAATATCAGGCAAAATTTGTGTTTAATATAATAAAGAGAAATAATTCACATTTTTTTTATTTACCAAGTGATGTAATTTGTTTTATAACTATTGTATTTAAAAAACTTGTTATTTTTAACATGCTAATGAGAATATTTTCACATTTTTTATTTACCTAAATGATGTAATTTGTTTTATTTCCATTGAAAATGTATCTAAAAAACTAAAGATATATTTTTGATATGTTATACATAGATTCATATTTTTTTTATTTGCCAATATAAACAATACACAAATGTATTATTGAGTAGATGAATACTCATTTATTGAAATGATTTTTGAGTTTCTGCTTACAATATGGAGTGCAAATTGCATTACTAGTATAAGATTATAATTAGTTGGTTTTGAAAATTTTATTTTTTGTTCTAGAATTTTGGGTGGTGTAACGTTGAGCCCTCGTCCAAATATCTATTGTAAACAAAATATATCCGATTTTTCTGTTTGTGATACAGAACAAAAAGAAATAGCCATTGACGAAAACTATTGTTTATCCGTAGATCATTTGGGCAGGCCAGTCGATATTTACAGTAAGTTTTTATTCATTTTACTTTAATTTAAAAAGTTTGTAATTGTTAACTTTCATGTTTGTTTCTACACGGTTATCCCCAAAGTATACACCTCATGGAAATTTTTTTAAAATAGGCTTATATATTTATTTTTATTTTCTTAATAAGTTGTTTAAGAGACAATAATTACTTGTCATTATGATGACATTAAATAATAACGAAAGCTTCAGCGTGGGGTGTGATATGCTAGCGGACCATGAATCAGGATAATATATAATATATGGTTGACACTATATGAAATTAATTTGAATCTTACATCTTAAAGACTTTCTAGTATATCAAATTAACCATATACAGGGTGTCCCGGGACTAATGGGAAAAAAGTCAGGAGAGTATAATATGAGCCAAAATAATGTTAGTACTTCATATAAACTTTTACTATGCAGGCCCTCGTTTTCGAGTTATAGGCCTCCAAAGTTTTAATTTTGAATTTGGTTTTTATTTTTATTTTTTGTACTAGTTATTTGATCTTCATAAAATTTACGGCAAAGCTATAATGTAAGTGTATGTTTATTTTGGTAAGGTAAACAGATTTACAGTAGTGCATTGAAGCCAGGGACAGACTACTCGCAATGGTTAGTGATGCAAAAATTTTGCAGGTATGGCACACCCTGTATGAAATTATCGAAATTCACTTCCCCACACATTAAGCTAACGAAAAGGTATTCTTGTTGGAATTCGATAAAATGAGCCGTTTGGCTAATATTTACAGTTTTATTAATGCACTACGTACAAATCTACCTAACTAACTTATTAATACGATGTCCAGAATTTTCTTGCTTTTAATCAAAATTACGAACACAACATTATTAAACCATTAAGAAAACCTCAAAAAACACAAGTTATAAAACATTAGACTAAAACTAATTCCTAAACAACAACAAAAACTAACATTATTCTAATAAATCTTCAATATGAGCTCCTCCCATTTCCACGCACATTCTAAGTCTACGAAGGTTGTTTCTTTGCACTTGAAAGAGCAATCCCACACTATTTCTAATAACATTGCAGTGTAACACAATTCTGTCTATTAAATCTTGCCTTGTTTGCACAGGTGTTGCGTACACCTTACTTTTGAGATAACCCTAGAGAAAGAAATCCATAGGATTAACGTCTCCTGATCGCGGTGGCCATTGAAAAGGGCCTCCACGACCAATCCATCTATTAGGAAGCCTTGTGTGTAAATGCTGTCGTACATCTAAACTGAAATGAGGAGGGGCCCCATCATGCATGAACCATAAATTCCTACGAGTTTGTAGTAGCACATCATCAAACAGGTTCCATTACTCATTTTGCAAAAACTCCAAATATCTCTAACCGGTCAAAGTACCGTCAATAAAATATGGCTGTACCAAATGATTGCCAACTATTCCTGCCATGAATCTATGCTGGATCCTAGTTTGGATAATGCCATGTGGATTCACATCATCCCATAAATGCATATTATGAGAATTTATGATTCCATCTCTGGTGAAACCGGATTCGTTCGTAAAGAGAACGTTACTAATAAATGTGTTGTCTGCTTGTTGTTGTCGCAGAAACCACTGGCTATACTCAAGTCGTGCAGGATAATCAGTCACTGTCATACGGTGTACTTTTTCCATGTGAAAAGGATATAACAGCTGTTCTTTTAGGACGCGATGAACAACTGATTTCGAGACGTTATGTTCTCTTGATAATTTTCTAAAACTCGATGGTTCAATATCAACTGCATTTAACAAGTCTTGTTCAACTGCCACAGTACGTATGCTTCGTACTGGACCTTCTCCAGCTTTTTCTGGCGAAAATCTTCCTAAAATTTAAAATTTTGTTTTGTATACATGGAAAATTACATTTACTTATTCATACCTGTTTCTCGTAACCTGAGATCAATACGCCCAAACATTCGTCTGTCTGGCAATGCTCTGTTTGCAAAATGTTTTTCATAAAGCCTTTTGGCCTCTAAACAGTTTCGAGAAGCCAGTCCATACATTAGATGTTTATCTGCGTACTCAATAAAAGCGAATTCTGCTATTGTAACTGTTAAATTAAGGACTTATGAATTATTGACAAGTACTGACTACGAACTATTCTACACAACGTTTGACAACTAATCTAAATCTAACTAATCTAAACTTTCCAATTAATAAGTCGCTAATGTTTTTCATCTTCTGCTATCGTTAAATTATTTTTTGTAGTACTCTAGCTAAATGTTGGACATCTATTAAAAGTTAGTTTTACCTCGTTGTGTACTTATAAAAATGGTGAATGCGTAAACTGGTACGTAGTGCATTAATAAAACTGTAAATATTAGCCAAACGGCTTATTTTATCGAATTCCAACAAGAGTACCTTTTCGTTAGCTTAATGTGTGGGGAAGTGAATTTCGATAATTTCATACGTACCTGCAAAATTTTTGGATCACTAACCATAGCGAGTAGTCCGCCCCTGGCTTCAATGCACTACTGTAAATCTGTTTACCTTACCAAAATAAACATGCACATACATTATAGCTTTGCCGTAAATTTTATAAAGATCAAATAACTAGTACAAAAAATACAAATAAAAACCAAATTCAAAATTAAAACTTTGGAGGCCTATAACTCGAAAACGAGGGCCTGCATAGTAAAAGTTTATATGAAGTACTAACATTATTTTAGCTCAGATTATACGCTCCTGACTTTTTTCCCATTAGTCCCGGGACACCCTGTATATTTTGATTTATTAGATTAACATAACACATTTTAGGTGATCCGGATTACAGAATGAAATGTATTGGTTTTTGGAAGGAAAATTTGAAATCATATTTAGTTACATATGACGAACTGGATCCATTTTCTAAGTATCGTTGTTGGGTATACCAAAGAGCAGATTTGAATAGGATTTTAATGTCACAAGGTGAGCAAAAATTATAAATAATTAATAACTATAGTTGAATAGATGAGGCTTTTACTTGATGAAGATCCATACTGAACGATGAAATAAAACAATATAGTTTGTTTAAATCTTATTTATTTGAACTAATGTTCAATTTAAACTTGTTGACGCGTTTCACTAACGCGTTAGTGAAACGCGTCAACAAGTTTAAATTGAACATTAGTTCAAATAAATGAAGATTTAAACAAACTATATTGTTTTATTTCATTGTTCAATAACTATAGTAATCAACAATATTGATTTTTCATAAAACTTGAATATATAAGATTACAATGTGTTTAATTGCGTATTATTTTCAGCTATTGGACCTTTCTGTGATTTAAATCAAGATGTTTATTCTTGGAATTATACACAAGGCGCTTCAGTTGCTTTGGAGATGCAGGAATATGAAAGAGAACGTAAGTATAAATGATATGTTAATATAAAATTCTGAGCGGACCAATTTAGACATGCCTTTTTTACCACGTACTATAAGCTGCAGATTGTGATAAAGTTTTGGAACGTTTAAAATCGGAACAGATCACTGGGGACCAAATCTGGAGAATTTATGCTGATATAATATTTTTCTTTACTCATTGATTGATTATTTTGAACAATAGCGTAACACGTTATCGGAGCTTTTCTCTGTTTTCACACTCTGTTCCATTTCTCTCTAGAGACCTATCTCACTTATATTGATATTAGTATTTATTAAATCAGTCTCCCTCACAACTTACAACGAATCAGAAGGAGCACTGAAAATATTGGCATATTTTAGTTTTGATTATCCATGTTTTTACCTTTATATATCTGAAATTTGATAAAATATTTCTAGCTTATGACACTTTTTGAGTTTGCAATCTAATCTGTTTTCGTTTTAATTAAAATAAATAGGTTTTAATATTCACGTACATTTAAACAACCTACATTCACCAGCACAAAAAACAGACACCCTCTTAATTTTTAATAAAAAAGCCTTAATTAATTAATTTGTATTATAATTTGGTTTTACACATTAAGTCAACATACCTGAAGGCTTTTGATGAAGAAATGTCTTCCAAACTGACCATTTTTCAGATATTGTTTGAAAATATTAACAATGTTATAGTTATCATCATGCCCTTACGTCAGTATTCCATGTAGGCTAGACATTTTTAATTGTTTCCGCGATGACATTTTGGTTAAGTATTGGTAATGTCAGATTAGGTTAAGTGTTTACTACTTGCTTGTGACAATTCATGTTAATTAGAGGATGTCTTTATATGCCGAAACTATTACAACTTTTCTAGCTCTTATTCAAGATGGAAGAAATCAAAACTGCGCGGCTAACAGATTCGGGGTTTCACGCAGTACCATGCAACGTGTATTTACCCGCAAGAGTACCAGAACTATCCAGGAAACATCAAGTAGCCAGATTACAAGTCGCTAGGAGTCATCAAAATTGGAATGCGGACGACTGGAGATGTGTGTTGTTTACTGATGAATCCAGATTTTGTCTACGATCCCGGGATGGCGCCGAACGAGTCTGGAGAAGAGAAGGTGAACGATATGCCAACTGCACTTGTGGTCTGTGTCTGCGGATAGGTACATAAATGAAATATTGCAAGATTGTGTTGTCTCATATGCACCATTTATTGGAGACAACTCTAGTACTGATGCATGACAATGCACGTCCTCAAGCCACTCACTTTGTCACAGAATATTTGCGAAGTTGGCATTTCCTAAATGGCATGACCAGCGCTGTTCTGACTTAAATCCCATGGAGCTCCTGCTTCTCTTAACTTTACTCAATTCAGATTTGCTTTTTTAGAGAAATGGGAATGAATTCTACAAAATGAAGTTTTCGACTTGATTGACAGCCTGCCTGAAAGAATGAATTCCATTATACAGGCGTGAGGAGGTAATAAAAGGTTTTAATTAGACAGGGGTCTATTCCTTTTCCAATTGGCGTAAAGTTGAAAGGGATAGAGCCTAGGGGATAGGTTTTGCATTGAGAGTCTTAGGGCATTACACCTCTTTAAACTATCTTAAGACCGCTGGGGGTTCTCCCAATATGATTGGGAGTGTGTGATCATAGATTGCACCCTTTACATGGTGACCCTGATGCAACTGAACCCAGCGGATCTAGACCGGGAGGTAGATAAATATCCCCCAAGCTAATTTGTGAATATACCATGGCGATGGCTGAATGACACTAGGGTGATAACTGCATTGAACGATTTCACTGGGGCAAGAGGTTGCACCCCGTAGTAGGTAGACCTTACCCTCAAATGCGGGGCTTTGCAGGGGTGGACTGGTTTTTGTAGCTACTTGTGGGGTATAAACAAACTCATATAAAACTAAAAAAGCATACTAGGATACCCAAAAGATATCTCCCAAGCTGGAGGGTCAGTTACTACAAAAGCTGTCAGGGACAAAACAGTAGAAGAGGTAGATCACATGACAAATGAAGAAATTAAGGCTGCAAAGCTATCTGGTATCTCCAAAGCTAAAATAGACAAACTGGTAAAGAAAGGACAGGATTACATACAAGCCAAAAAGGCTGTAATCAAAGCCAACTGTATCAAATCTGCTGAGAAGGCAAAAGAGATCCAGTCAGTACCTGCAAACAAATACCACCGACTAAAGGCCCGAAACGGCCAGGTCAGACGAAAATACACCGCCTGAAAGCACTTTCAGTGAAGCTGTTGCTCTAGTCAAGGTATCGGTAGTTCATACAGGATTCCCGGAAGTCAGGATGGATATGGATAAGCTTAAAGCAGTCCAAAAATCCATTAAGGCTGCATACGAGGCAATTCCAGAGGGAGGACCACAGGTCCGTTTCTGGAAGTACACACATAGACCGGGTTTTCTGGAGTCAACGTGTGCGGACGACACAAGCGCAATATGGTCGAATGATATCATCCCGACTCTAAAGCCCTGGGAAAATGCGTCCCTTATGGCACTAGAGGGAGAGGAGATACCGAAGCCCTGTGCGCGTCATCTTCATACTTGATGGATAAGAACGATTTGAGCCCAAAAGGATCCTTAACAGGTTGATGATAAGTAACCATGGGCTCAGGACGAATCTCTGGACAGTCTGGGGAAGTAAACTCTCTGACAAGGTGGTCTTGTGGACGTTCTCGATGGATCCTGAGTCCAGAGAGGAGCTTCAGAGGATAAATATAAATCCTTTCTATGGGTTGGGAAGGTTACCATTTCGACCTAAGGAAGAAAAAAACTTCAAAGGAAAAGGGTTGCCATGAAGTAGGGGATAACACCCCAAGCACGAAGACTCATGAGGAGGAGCATCCTTCCGGAAGTAGGGACAGTTCGCTCAAAAGGACATCTGTCCAGGAGCTGACTTTCCTTTTGGAGGAAGGAGAGCCCACTCAGCCAGAACCAGAGATCTCTTTATGGTAAAGAGACACGTAAGCATCCTGCAGGCCAACCTTCAACATGCGAAAGCTGCATCAATCCGTTTTCGATTTCGATTATAATCGAAATCGGAATCAAGATCGAAGTGTTGAATAGCACTAATGTGTATATTTTAAAGTGAAAAATAACCTTTATTGTTTACAATCTAATGTTCTTCTTTTTCATTGAATTATTTGTTGATCTGTGATTATTAAGTAAAACAGCACTCAACGTTTTGGCTAACTAATTACTTCTTTATAGGTTAATTAGCCTTACCTGGCTTAATAATATAAACATTCAATATCTGCTTTAGAAACCTTGACTTGTACCTTGTCATTTTTTTTATAATTTCTTTCTTTTTGAAATGGCTGCTTTTTGAACCACATGGGTTACAATTTTTCGAAGGAATTTCGGATCTAAAATAGCCTGAAAGCAAAAAGGAAAATAGTAAATTAAACTTATGAGTATTTTTATCTTCAAGAGAATTGGGGAGAAGCCCTGAGGGGGATCTTTACTTGTTTAATTTATTTCACATAAAAGCCACACACCAGCTTTGGTAAGTTAATCAAGTTGCTTGTCATTGCTTGTTATTCTTTTAATATTAGGTATCTAGTTATAAATTCTATAATTCTTTTAGGCTTTTGGTTTTGTTTTATTCATCTTACAACTAATTAACCTATATGTGCTGCTGTATGGAATACCCAGAGTAGACACTTTTCAATAAATAACTGAAGTTATGGTTATTATCAAGGTAACTTAGACTTTTAATATATTGTAATCCAGGTATATATGAAGTATACCGATTAGAGGTGCTTTTTCAAGTATTTTGGAGGATAACAGATTCTCAATAAGTAGTTGTAGCTATTCATTTATCAATAAACTTATAGAATATTATATTATAAACAAGATCCACTTACCCAAATTTAAATTGTGTACACCTTTTAGTACTAAAGGGGAAACTTCATAATAGTTAACGGTTGATACCATGATATATGTGAGTTGCAAGAAACCATATTAATCCAACAATAAACTATTCACTACCACCTTTCTTTTTATGTTTACTTCTGATTTAGATTGTAATGGTAGAGACGAACCCGTAGGCCTTTCTCAGGTAAATATCTTTTGAATACTCACACTCTGTACATTTAAAGGTAGTAAGGCTGAAGAGGGTGCGAAAATTAGCTTAATCCTTATTATTAAAATACATAATAATAAATGTATCTAATACAAACAAACAAGGTAAGGTTTTATATTCACCTAAGGCTATAAGGCCAAGAGATTATATAACTCACAGTAACAGGGTAGATTGTATACTAATACCATCACTTTGCACAGATGACGTTGTTACATGTATCCTAACAATACCCACAGAAGAGGAAGAGAGAAGATTGGTGGTATGTTCGGCCTATTTCCCGGGAGACGAGGCTCCATGTCCACCTCACATAATAAGCGACATAGTTGCACATTGTGTGGGAAAAGGATTGCGGCTAATCTTACGATGTGACGCTAATGCACACCATACCATATGGGACAGTAAGAACATCAATAAAAGAGGCGAGTCCATTTTAAATTTCATCTTATCTGAGGGTTTATTAATTTCTAATATAGGGAATAAACCTGTTGTGGGGAGAATTCCACATGTGAACGTAGCTTAACACATATATTGCGACGTACAATCCTATACACGGACTAAATATCGATTCTAAGTTGTACCTTACAGGATATTTGCCGGTTCACTCAGTGAAGATGGGGAGGTTCGTTAAAGACCTCCTAAATACCAATCGGGTCTTAATAGGGCGCCAGGCAAGTCAATACCTCAAATATCCCAAGAACTACTGATCACGCGACCTACCAACGCAAAAAGGAACAGTACTAAATTAAAACAAATGTTTAAGAAACGATTCTATTCAGTTTTTAACAACAATTAGTACACCAACGTAAGCAGGTGTTGATTGATTAAATTAATTCAGCAGCTTAGTGGTAAGCCATAAAAAAAACAATGATAAATGAAACATATAACTTAACATTATTAAAAAAAATTACCTAAATAAATAAGGAACGCTATTGTAATTTTATGTACAATTGGCAGGGGAGTTGTATCAATACAAAAAAAAAATCAAATTATTAGTCTCCCGGGCTTGAGCTCATGCGCAGGTGACCAGGGAACGAAAACGACTTTAACAAAATATCTTAACTACAGCGCAATTACAATTACTGTGTGGTGAAATCTAATTTCAAACGTTACCGTCAACCACAGCCATAAATATTATAAGTATTTGAAAACATAAATATTGAAATAACATTCGGCCAATGTATTCAAAAGTATGAGGAAGGAAGTTCGACCAAATACAAATATTTTTCAAACGTTATGATACACCCGGTATAAGTACGTGTATTCTAAATTACAACCTGTAGAAATATTTGTCGTAAAAATTAATAAACTTAAATAAGTTCACCGATACAGCCTCAACGCATCAATCACCCTGTATGCGAGCTATTGACCAGTGATCCACTTCCATAGACGTGTTCCAGTCGTCTCCCAAATGCATGAAACCAGCCAAAATACCCGGGAACCAAAAAGAAACGGGAACCACTAAACCCTAAATGAAAGAAAACGATTACATAGTTTTGGGCAATTAATAAAACTCCAAGTTAATTTTTAATTAGCAAATTATTTATATCAGTTGTTTAACTCGAATAATTGAATGCCCCAACACGAAAAACTTCCATTAACATTCCATTTCTTTCAAATTTAAAACTAATTAAGCCAAGATAGTACAAACTCACTAGTCTATGAGTTTGTACTGCTAATTATTTAACAAATAATATGACTAAATCAATTTTACCCCAATTTAAAAATTCATAATCTAAGGGAATACACACTAAATAGTTTTAGAACCTTTATTCCCAATTATCTCCTGATAATAAAACTAAATTCACCCCAAATTAACATTAAAGCAGTCCCATTGACTATTAAAAATCTCGATCGTAAAATAAGTGCAATATTAAATTAATTAATTACTCGTAAGTATTATAATAACTCACCCTATGTTAGTAAGGGGTTACGGCTTGATCCTGACGTCTCAAAAGGCGTAACACCCAATGATCACTCAGATGGACAAGAATATGATAGGTGTTTACAGTGGCTTCTTGCTCAATACTATACTGATTGGAATCTATAGAGAATAAACGTATTGTAAGGTACTGAATACGGCACTCCAGGAAAAGAGAGGAAATATAACTTACCGGTAATGGTAAAATTCCCAACACGTGGAAATGGCGACTGAATGTACATAAAAAAAATCCCAAACGGTCCAGAACTCAGTAGAGCACCAAAATATCTATTCAACAACGACTGGATTCCAATAAAATATTATAGTGACTGATCCCACTTAATGGATGACTAAATGAAAGTCAAAATTACCAATATCACACTTGTACACAACAATCAGTTATCGCCATCACGTCCAAAAACTTTTTTAAAACCTACCACTGACCAAGAAAGTGCCGACGGACTATCAACGAATTACCCACAGGTACCTTTGTTCTATTCTTATCGTATTATCACAGAAACCTAACGATGATACCAGATACGTACTCTGGTACTCGTCTTCTAGGTGACGCTAGACGACAGTACTCATAATACTTCCGAATAAAGTTTTGTTTTTATTAACTCAAGAAGGCAAATACAAGGGTTATTTAATAACAAACATAAATAAAAATATTATACTACACACCACTAACTATAATTGCGACGGTACTCAAAAAAAAACGTAACAATATTATTTGTGTTGGTACCATTGTATGACATGAAAGTATTAACTTCTATGTTGACAGCGTTACTTTGTACGCGTGCTATTATTTGTTACACATTTTCTATAAAATATAATTAATAGTCTCCTTGTGTCTGTGTCTGGTTTTTTTATTAAAAATGACAACAAAACCTACTTTTGTCACTAATGTACGCAAATAATGCTTAGACTTAATACTTTGTACGAACATTACCGATAGTATAACAAATTGGCATGTGTCTGACGAACCGTCATATAAGATTTGATCTGAACATATTTCCAACGGAGATTAAATATCGTAACCCAAGAGATACAAACTGTGCAGGATGTTGGTAGTCACTCAGCAGAAATTTAGAGGGAGGTATGAAAGTAATTAAAGCCATAGAAGCTATAAATCCGACAGGGGAAGTGGTAAATGAAGCTATTATGGCTGCATACC
This sequence comes from Galeruca laticollis, assembly GCA_963921935.1. Lineage (NCBI taxonomy): Eukaryota > Metazoa > Arthropoda > Insecta > Coleoptera > Chrysomelidae > Galeruca > Galeruca laticollis. The sequence continues at coordinate 49,183,588 of OY998179.1, read as the reverse complement.
AAGATAACTGCCCAGAAAAAACAAAAAAGAACATGGGTACTAACACGGTCTGGTGGAATAACGGGTTAAAGAAGTTAAGGGCAGAAGTCCGAAACTTGTTTAACAAAGCTTAAAACGAATCAAGACTGGGGTACCAACAGGTATAAGCTTATGCAATACAACAAAGAAATACGCATAGCCAAAAGGAATTCATGGAGGACATTCTGCAAAGAGATTTCAGATATTCCCGCATATTCTCGTATCCACAAAGTCCTGCCAAATGATGGTATAATAAAAAAAAAGAGGTAGGTTTCGTTAAGAAAGCAGATATACTTATACAGAAATTGAAGAGGAGAGTCTGAAAAAATTTATAAATACTCACTTTCCGGCCTCATCAATTCTGGAAGACACAGGTAGGTATACCAATCGAGACCAAAGGCGAATAGGCCAAGTATTCTGGATTGGAAGATAGATGAGTTGACTACACCAAGCATGATTAGATAGGCTATAATCAAATGCAAGCCATACAAGTCCCATGGGACAGATGGCATCTACCGGATACTATTACACATGGGGTTTGATGTGTTATTACCACACCTATGTAGGATCCTTAAAGATTATTTGGCACGGGGTATCATACCAGGAATAAGGCATAAGATCAAGGTCATATACTTCCCCAAGGAAGGCAAAGTATCAGACTTAACACGTAAGTTATATAGACCAATAATGATATCTTCTTTTCTATTTAAATCACTAGAAAAACTTATGGATAGGTATATTAGGGACGAGGTGCTAAAAGCTAACCCACTAAGTAAGTGGCAATATGCTTACCAACCAGGTAGATTCGCGCTGGACGATCTAAACAGGCTAGTCTCAAAGTCAATAGAAGACAAAGAGATAGCAATGGCCATTTCCTGGTATTGCCCCAGTGCTATTGGAAGCGAACATAAAAGTAACGCAAGTATTGGTATGGTCACATGATCCGCTAGAATCCACAAAAACCATTTCAGCTGTTAGATTTTGATTAAAGGCACAGCGCATGATTGGTGAAATAATAGCAATCATAAAGGAATTTTCCATCATTATCAATTCGCCTCCAGACTCCTTAAAAGCGGGTATTTTATTCTCAAGTACTTCCAACAAACTATTTTCTTTGCTGCCATATAGAGTGAGCAGCCATTTATCATATAGATATTGAACTTGTCTCTCTGTGGGATTTTCTCAAGCATTGATAAGCAGATAAGATACATGTTTCTGAGGATCTTCAAGGTTTTCGAATTCAATAATGGCCATTTCATGATACATTCTTGCTGCCGACGGTGACATTTCTGAAGCAAAATATGACTCAAAAACTGTTTTCGTTTCTTCGGTAACTTGCAGCAAATATCCTAATGCTTCTGCTACCTTTACTTTATGACAATGTTCGAAAATAATAGTGACTACTACGTTAACTCCATCTATTAATAAAGCATCATTTTTTTATTGTGTTTCTGAGTAATGTCATTATAATGTGCGTATACCATCGCCAAAGCATAGAGTACTGCAGAAAATGAACAGCTCTGAGTTGTACAATATGCCACCAGGCCATAGACATGTGATATAGTTTATATTAGAACATTTGCCAAAATTCACGGCAGACCTGATAACTAAAGACAGGAAAACGGTCAAAACTGTTGTTCATAACAGGGCATTGTAAGCTCAAAAGGCATCTAAAATTGATGGGGTTGACAGAAGAGTCCTTTTGTATATTCTTTTGATTAGAGGAAGAAACTGTGGAGTACATTCTATGTCACTGCGACAGTTTAACAAACGCGCGGTTCTCGGTACGGCATGTTAAAGCCACTGACAAGGAACTATATGAAAGATTCAGTCTCTAAGCTGGCAGACTTCATAAGAAGAATAAGGCTGTAGAATGTAATCTAGATTTAGATGACCACACTAGATTTGAAAAGGTCGTAGTGGAATAGGCCACACCTCCGTGAAATCTATCTAGCTATTAATTAGACAGAGAAGTGATTACTACGGTGTTTTTATTGTTTTCTACTGATGATGATTAAAAAATTCTTTTTATTTGTGGTTAATGTTTATAAACACAATTCTCTTAAAATAAAGGATTTCCAATACATTTTCTGAACAGCATACTTAAGAAACCTGTACCAAATCGTGCCTATTGTTGACAAAAGTTACAATAAAATCAAATATAAAATTTTGGCATTTTTATCAAAAATTAGAGAGTTGACTGTTTTTTGTGCCAGTGAGTGTAGTTTAAACATTTTCATTTTTAAACTATAAATTCTAACTTTTAATAGACATTCCAAATAAAATAATCAGAATTGAAAAAAATATTTTATGATTTGGTTATTTTATCTTTCAAATAAGTGTATGCAATCAGAGGTTTTTTTTTGTTTATAGGTGACCAGTGCCCCATGTACTTTGACGACGGTTCAAATCCTTGGTTACATACTGACACCGAAATCCAAATTTTCAATTTTGGATATTTTCGAAGTAACTCGAATTTATTGAAAATTAATATGTTTGCATTCCTCTTTTCTGTTTATTTCTCACTAATGATAAAGTACTGTTAACATAGAGTGTATTTGAAAATGATCATTTAGTGCTAAAGTGCCCAAGAAATTATGCAAATATTTCTTAAATCTATGACCTGTGACAATATATACATTGAAAATACTTTCAAAATACATTTGAAAGTAAAATTTTAATTCACAATATTATATAATATGTGCTTAAAAATGATACTTATTTTTTAAATATGCTCTAGTGCCTATCAACAATTCGTTATGTAAATATTATGTAAACTTACTTTTTGATACTAACAAATAACAAATAATGTATTAACTATTATTTTTATCTATATAAGGGGGCAAAGTATAAACAGATTTGCATAATACAACTGTTGCAGTAAAACTTCTACATGTTCCTTAGGCAGATACAAAGATTCCCTTGAAAAACAATTTTGTATAATTGTGCACAGTTTATTGTAAAATCATGTTTACAGAGCGCTTTCAGCTATATGCCATCATCAGTGCGGCCATCGTCAATACACAAGATTGACGGTTTTTAAATTATCCATTGTATGAAAAATATCACAGCTCATTTGTACATTTACAATTGTATTAAAGTTATCTAATATAGAATTCTATATAGTAGGTCTGTTTTAAGTGGTTTGTTTGTCCATTTTTAACTGAATGGGTCTTTCCAAATTGGACTTTAAAAAAACAGTATATTTCAAAAAGACTTCGTTGTGGCAATAATTGCTGTCATACATGTCTGTGTATCTATATGTAGTGATATGACAGTTAACTAGTCTTGATTATATTAGGAAGACAGTTTTATTTTTTTTTACTGTACCACACTACAATTCTGCAAATTGTTGCTTGCTTTTCAGTGTTCTTTTACCAGATTTGGCACCAATTTAACTAAGAAAACTATACCTTTACAGACAAAATTGAAAGAGTAAGGTATTTTTGTACATTTACGCAATGCAAACAATAGACTCATTATAGAGTAAATGGAATATAGATTCACATTGATTTACTTTTCAAAATACAGAGCATTAAAATTAAAACATGAAATAGTTTATTGTTGATATACGAAGCTATAGGACGTTTATTAGGTTGGTAAACTATTAGTTTTAACATGCATAGAAGATCTTTAGTTGTTTCTAGAGGCATACAGTGGTCAAAAACAATTTTAAAATGTACAGAGTCCTTGGTGACAAAGTATTAAATATCCTCCTGTATCCATTGTAGGATATGTTTCCTTTTTTTTTAAATTTGATCTATCTTTAGCCACTTCTGTCAATTTTAGTCCTGGGCATCTTTTTATATCGTCCTCCCATCACATTTGAGGTCTCCCACGTCCAGATAATCCAAAGACCTTTTATTTTTTGAATAATTTATTTAGACACATATGTGTGTCAAACGCCTTCAGTACTGTCTCCATCTGCTGTCCCTTCTAAGTTCATTATTTTAAAAAATGTTTTTTTAATGTTAATCACTTTCTCTTCACTCCAAGCACGCGCTACAGCATGAATTGCTTCTTTCACTATAACACCTTGGTCCATTGGCTGGAAAAAGTATGTTACATTCAAAGGAAAATATGCTACGAATATGTTCTCATCTGCTGACTTTAGTTGCTCTACACCAAGATGCGATGGTGCATTATCCTGTAATAGTACATTCTTGGGTGAAAGATTCTTTTCTTGTTGATAAGTTTTAATTTGAGGTATACATTTTTCGAAAAAAATATTCGATCTATCCAAGCCGCCTTGTAATTAAAATACGTCACCCTAATATTACAAAGTGGTATGTGGCATTGTGGCTATTTTTAGAAAACACGATTTAAAAAAATGACTTTATTTTTTGATCTTTATTTATTTATTTTTACTGTTTTCAATTTATAAGGCTGTTCAAAGTGGTTAACTGATAAGCATTTGATATGAATTTTTTACAAAAAATAAACCAATTTAAAAAAATTAATATATTTAAAAAAAACATAGAACTCTGGTATTCCCAAACCTAACAGTTTTTCTAAACTTTTTAACATAGAACTTTGGTACTTAAAATTATTCATAGTATCTATTTTTGCTTAAAAATAGTCTCATAATAATGCCTGTCCATCTCAGGAATCCATTTGAACATGGATTTAAGGGCATCCACTTTTGTTTGAGGCAGTGCAGCAGTGCTGTCACAGTTTTGCAGCTCCAATGGAATAAGCGTTTCAGGTTCTGCTGTAACGTGTTGGTTTCTACGAAGATTTCGTTGATGTAAACTTACGACTTTGAACACGTTAGATTCTTCTTTAAAATAATCTTTATATTTCAGCTCAAAAAAGCTTCTTGAGAACTGCAAACATACGACCTTTGAAAATGGCACAGTCTTGTAGTTTAACTGACTTGAGTAGAATTGAAAATGTATGAAGTCTTCCTTCTTCATTTGAATTATTGTGTACGGTTTTGGTCGGTTCACTTTCAATAAGTATCAAAGAAGTGAGACTGGGGAATAATATTCTACTCTGCTCAATGACCTTTCTATGGAGCTACGTATAGCATCTACTTCTTGAATGCAATAATGTTCCGGAACTGAAAATTTCATAGTCATTTTTTGTGGAATTGTATTAGATGGTCGAGAGCATAACTCATAAGGCTATTCCTATTTTGTGGCACACAGTCATATTGTACAGATTCAGTTTACTGTTATTAAAAAAAGTTTTTTATATCGGCCTTTGGACACGTCAGGACATTTTCGAGATCGAAACATAAAAGAGGCTTCCCACTTTCCCTGTCTTTTTCTTTCCTCATATGTTCTTTTTCATTTAAATGATTTATGTAGGCTCTTCTGTCAACCTATTTTCTGCTTTTTTCACTTTTATTTCTTCGCAAGTATCGCACCTATCTTTTCGTGGTTTATGAAATGCTATGTTGAAACAATTACAGAATATTTTTCTGTATATACAAAAAGAGACCGGAGATTTTTCTTTATCATTTGCATATTGTAAATACATTTCATACAACTTTTTTATATTCAGTTCGCTTTCTAAATACTCCTTATTGCTTGTCTTACGACAATAATGAGATTCTATTCGAGGTAACATATTAATATGCTCTTTGACAAAATCTGTATCTTCTAGCGATGTTACCCGTTTTTTATGCTTCCCTTGGGTACTATCCAGTAAGGTATTTGTGGGAGTTTTATTTTTATGCACCATATTAATTGGTTTTTGACTTATACATAATGTTCCACAATAATGCGGCTTGCATACTTGAATTTTCTGCCCATTTAACGTAAAATAATATTTAAACATTCTTCCTTTTTTTGAATTATCTTGGTTTTTCCTTTCCTTCTTCTGTACGGAATGTCAACTTCAGTGCTGTTTAAAACAAAGTGTTTCTTCTCTACAGCAGAGAGAGAATAATAGTTTTTGAAAATTGCATTTCTTTGCTCGTCGCTTATTTTCCGAGAACACTGATAAAAGCATATTTGGACACAATCTTTTTTATTTTTAATTTCTTTGGCTGCCATCCCTGATCAAACCTTGCCTTTCTTTTGTTACATGCCCACTCTGAAATATTCTTTCTCCGTTTTCGTGTCAATTTATTTTTTCCTTCTTCGAACAATTCTTTACTTTCTAACAACTGTGAAACTTTGAGAAATTTCTTCTTCAGTTACTTCCGAAAATTCTGTTGATTCTTCCTTCTCCTCCGTTGTTTGTAAGGGACTCAAAACACAACTAGGATTCCTTCTAAAAAATTAATTTATGTTATCACCACCACCCTAATTATTATGCTGTATTTTGATGTTACAAGTTTAAATCAGTTTCTAAAATTTAAGTAGAATTACCAGCCATTAAGTTGATATCTAATTTAGTATTGACTTTCTTGCCTGTAGTTTTTAAAATACCAATATTCTTTTTACATTCTTTAGTATATTCCGTTGTATAACTAGGCAGATTACTAAAAGACAGAAAAATAACATTCTTAAAGCTTAGTTTTCTTTGTTTTCAAAAATACTGTACTTTTTTTCTAAGGCAACTTGTGGAATCGAACTGGAGTCACTTCTACTATCGCTACTGGATAATGGAATATAACTGCCTCGAATTCTAATAATAAAAGAAAACTTGTTTAAAATCCCGAAAACCTAACCTAAGTTGTACAATAAAATCTTACCTGGTTACATTTTTTGGTGTTTTTTGAGGTGGAATGTATTCCTTATTTTGGTCAGAGTCATAGCCGTGACCATCACTTATATCACTATCACCCATTACTTAAAATTTTCAAAATAAAGCCGGAGCACATTCGCATGAACCTGTTACTCGAATACTGTAGACAAACTAACATAACCTCAAAAATATTATAACAAGGCTGTAATATTTTTTGACCATATATATTTTTATTACAAAGGTCTATGTTTAACATACACCTTTGTTATACACAAAATAAATATTTTTTAACATACACCCTTGATTTTCTGTTGATAACTAAGGTTCTATGTTAGCTAGAAGATTCATTCCAAGCTTAAAATATAGTAATTGCTCCATAGAACTTCACATACAACCTTGTAATATTACGGTGACGAATAATCAATAGGCAGTGTTTTTACATTTTTAAGAGCCCTTGGATTTTTGGATTTTCCAATGACCGCTAACTTAAGTTTATGGGTTCCTGATGTATAATAAATATACTTTTGTGACCACTCTACTTTCGATCTGTTAACTATGATCATCATTTGTCTCTCCATAGTTCTTTGCCTCTTAGCGCTCTTACCTTTGCTTACTTTCTTGGGGGTCTGAATTTGGGATCAATGGGTAAGGATCAGTAGTATATAACTAATAAAAACTTTGTAGGTCATAGTTGAGTTTCTGAAAGGCGGTATACTCCAATTGCATTATTATTTTTACTCTGTTTGGTTCCCTGCATCCCCTATACTGGTTAAATAATAATCATAGAGGATATGAAGGCGTATTGGAAGACAGTTTTCAATTTTTTTATAAGTCTGTATGCAAAACTATGTAAATGCTTGGCGAATGTGTAAAAATAAAAATGAGCAGTATTTGTTGACTTCCAATGTTTCTGTTGTTTTGCTGTACAGTTGATTGTTTCTTCCTAAATACAAACTGATGAATTTTTTCTGCAGTAATATTTCTAGGAACTTCGACGTGATAAGCAGTAAACTTATTGGTCAATATGAAAAGACAATGTTTGAATTTTTGTCTTGTTTTGGGATCATCATTATTTCCGCAGCTTTGGCCAGTAAATTTATAAATAAAATACCATTGGAAACGTAGGCTATAAGTATTATACATTTTCTTGGTAGTTATCAATTTGGTACAATAAAATGACTTCAGAAGGTAATCATTGAATTTTGGGACGCCTTCTAGTATAGCAGGAATTTCTAAAAACACATTTTTATAAATGTATTCACAAAAACTTGAAATCTGAAATATCCGCCCTTGCGAAGGTTGCCTAAAATGAGATGCATCAATAAAATGGGAAATACCATCCAAATGGCTAGTTTTATTAAATTCACGAGTTAAATGTTTGAGGAATCCATTTCCACTTTTTGCTGGCAATAACTCCTTTGGATACGTGGCAGTATTGTAAATCTGTTTATACTTCTTAATTAGACATATATTTACATTAAGAGAATATTATTACTATAAAAAATGTTTGTTGAATTATGAAAAGGGGCATTAAGAGCCATTGCTTGTCGAATAATGCAGATATCTATACAAATAGGTTACAAAAGTGAATACAATTTATTATTTATTTTATGACTATTCATCGGTTCTGTAGAATAATAAGAAAACAGAATTTCCACTATGCCGACATTTCGTATTTATTTGAATCCTTTATCAAGGCTAATGAGGTTTTTCCGTTGAGCAGAAATGATTTATTTCCTTGTCGAATTCAAAATAGACGAGAAATCATGAAAATATTTCAGTTTGTTTATAGAATCTCTATACAGAGGACGAAGTTTTTGCCAATGTTTGATGATTTTGCTTTGTTTTGTTTTTATATGACGTGCCAGAACTTTCTGAAATATTTTCATGATTTCTCGTCTATTTTGAATTTGAAAAGAAAATAAATCATTTCTGCTCAACGGAAAAAACCACACTAGCCTTGATAAAGGATTCAAATAAATCCGAAACGTCGGCATAGTGGAAAATCTGTTTTCTTATTATCCTACAGAACCGATGAATAGTCATAAAATAAATAATACATAAGGATATGATCACAGAAGTTGCATATTTTATTATGAAATTTGTTTTGCTTTGTCGCTTGGAATGTAATGAATCAAATTTTTTGACTGAGTTAATGTACTTTTATTGTAAGTGGATTTATATAGTGTATTCGAAAAGTTACGTAATGGCTTTAATATTTCGATTCTCGATACTTTAGATAACAATTCCTTTATATCTTTTTTTCATTTTCTAATACTGTGTTAAGCTTTACCTTACGTTTTGAATACACTGTATATTGAATAATGTTATATTAGAAACCGGACATATAGTATAGTTTAAACAAATTATACAATATACTCTAGTTTGAATTTTACTAACAAAATATATTTAGGTTAATGTTTTATTTTTATACTGTTATTATAATAATGTCCCTTCTCATAATAGAATTTTCTATATGTTACTATAAATCAATTTTTACTCTAAACTGAATCTCTATAATAGTATATTACGTAACATGTGTTGTAAGAAGCATTTTACGCACGAACGGAAAAGTTACGTACGAAGCCGCGTAGCGGCGAGTGCGTAATTCCGAGAGTGTGTAAAATGCGTTACTACACGAGTTACGTACTATACTTTACCTACGACCCACTTGTACTTGTGTTTATAATATTATTAAGGTATTTAAAGTACAAGTAAAAACGTACATCCTCGATGCCCAGCCAAGCATCTTAGAAGTTCACTCTCTATGCCCAGCCAAGTTTCGTAAAAGTCCGTCCAAAATAGTATTAATGTATGTAGAATTACAGGAATTGCATAAAATAGCGTATACACCTGTCGACTAAAGTGACATTAATCCCTTAGGTGGATTACTTCCCTCAGGAATCAAACACCACCCGCGCGATTAAATGGGCCACTTTAGTCGCTTGGTGTATAATGTACTATTGTTTAATAATATGAGATAACATTCAGACAACTAAAAGATGCGGATTGAATTAAACCGATCCAATTATCATATAATTCCAAATAACTCTTGTATTAAATGCAATCTCATATCTAATAAATGTTATCTATCATTTTTATATAGAATAAAATTCAACGTCAAATATATAAGTAATACTTTTTGAATAAAATGGCTACGTCTATTGACAGTTGCTAAGTGGTTGCTACGGAAACCGTGCGATTTACTTTACAGCAGTGCGTTTTGTTTTACCGTGCGTAATAGACGTCTTACATTGATTGCCGACTGTGTGTTTTTGACTACTTACAGGGGTCGTAGGTAAATGTTATTTATATTTTTATATGTTTTTATTTTTTTAATTGTAACTTATACATTAATAATGTTAAATTGTGGTTTATCATGCCGTCCATTTTCCAATTTTATATACAATTTTTATTACTCTAAACTGAATCTCTATAAATGTTATTTATATTTTGATATGTTTTTATTTTTTTTAATTGTAACTTATACAGTAATAATGTTAAATTGTGGTTTATCATGCCGTCCATTTTCCAATTTTATATACATTTTTTATATCTAATAATGAAAATAATAAAACATTGGAATACATAATGGAATATTGTTTGATTTACTTATTACTATTACCAAAATAAACACATTACAAAAGACTAGTTGGTTCAATGGACTTTGGATCTGAAAACAGTGATCATGAAAGTGTCCGCAGAGGAAGACAGAAGTATATTAGAAAATCTCCTATAGACATTTCATAAAAACTAATAAGTAGGCAACACAAATACATAATATCCATGTGGCACTCGTCACAGCACACAATTAATAAATAACCAGTTGATGTACCCAGCACATGACTTCACCTTATGTAAGGAGACCATAAGTTTTCACCCAACATTTTTTCTAATACTTCAAATTTTTTTAAATTTCTTTAACAACAAAAATTTCATGAAACTGAACAAAAAAATGGATTCCTCGTACTAAAATTATTCGGTCAGAACCGCAAAATCTTAGAACTTTTTTTAACACGCTTCCATAAAAAATTCTATAATTACGTAACTATGTTATATATCGATTCCTTTTTTACACCATTCGATTGAGGAAAGATGCGTCTCAATTACTTACCATATTTGAATTCTTCCATTTGATATTTGTAGTCAATATACGGGATTAAAGCTGGAGTAGAAATTTTTATAAAATACCTTAAAAAAATGTGTAATAACTACGTCTATGCAGTGGGAAGACTAAAATTGGTGAAAATCGAAACAAGAGTGTTCATACTATTATAAAAAAAATACAGCAACTTCCCATCGATATAGCAAACCGAGGTATAAAACGTCAAAGCTCAACTTATTTTTTAAATTCCGATTCCGAAAAACAGAAAAGCTCCGAGGGTGGACGAGATCCCAACGAACTCATAAAATATGGAGGTAAAGAGCTAGCAAGAAAATTAACAGAACTGTATAACAAAATAATGACCACATCCATCATACTAACAGAGTGGCACAAAAATATCACCATACCAATTTTTAAAAAGGGTCAAAAAACCAATCCGGGGAACTTCAGAGGCATAACCCTGCCTTTTACCACTATGAAACTGCTCACCAGTATTGTCAAGAGCATTTTAGAACGCACCTTCGAAAACAAAGACGAACAACAAGGATTTCGGAAGAACAGATCGACAACCGATGCCCTGTTTATTATGAGACAGGTAAAAGAGAAGACCATCGAATTCGGTTACACTGCTTATGTGTGTCTTATCGACCTAACTAAAGCATTCAACAAAGTACAGCTGCGATACATACTGGACATATTATAATAATCAGAAACATGCCCAAAGGCAACACTACAAGAATAAAAGTGGACCATCAAACAACAAAAGACATACCGATAATAAGAGGAATAAGACTGGGCGATAGTCTCAGCCCATTCCTTTTTAACCTTGTCTTGGACAAGATTATACACAGTGTGACAACAATGAAGAGGAGATATAGACTGAATAACAAACGAAACAGCATGCTGTGCTATGCGAATGATGCGGTAACCCTGGCAGAAGCAGAAAACGATTTGCAGAGGCAAACACATAAGTTGTGAAAAATACATGTCAATATCTATTGATAAAACAAAATGTATGACCTTCTCCAAAGAACCAGAAAGGTGCAAAGTTGTAATAGACAATAAACCAATAGAACAGGTAATGAGCGTCCGTTAACTAGGAGCGGACATATCACGCAGCAACAACCTGATAAACGACATAAAATCACAAGTCAACAAAGCCTCAACAATCTCAGGATGTCTGAGAGATATCATCTGGAAAAACAACAACATGCGCATTGATAGTAAAGTGCGGATATAAAAATCTTGTGTTAGACCGGTTAGATGGTATCGAGATGAGAGCTGACACGAATAAGACAAAAAGCAACCTCAGAACAGCGGAGATGAAAACACTAAGCACCATCGCAGGGAAGACACTAAGAGATAGGATGAGATACAATGACATAAGAGTGGCATGCAAGGTGGAGAACAGTGAGATGGGGGAGGAAAAGGAGAAGATATTGGCGTGATCACATAGACAGAGAGAGACTAGCATACATCGCTAAAGATGGAAAACCAGCAGGCCGACGACCGCTAGGGAGACCACCTAAGAGATGGAAGGATAGCTGGAGCTCCGTCTCACAGGAAAACCAACCGAATTGAGCCTTTGCAATAAACAGACCTTAAGGTCATCTTGAAGTATAAGAAGAAGAAGAACCAACCAGATGTCAGTAAGATCACAGTTGGTTCACTGGAGCGCATTTTTTGTAAAACTGGTTGCTTCGTGCCATTTTTTAATTTGCCCTGCATAATGTCAAAAAAACGTGCAAGTTTCATCATATGCAATATTTTGACCTTGCAACATAATGCATGCAATTTTTTGCAGGTTGTATTGCTCCATGTCAAGCGGCCTTTACAATTATATTTGTCACTCAGAAATACTGAAGTGAGTTCTCGAATTTACCTGTTTTTGGTAAACCATCTACTTTGAATTCTAGGAGAGGAATGTTGCCACAAGGGCCTTCCATTCTCCTGAGTTTAGAATGCTCCCTTTTGTATTCCGCCATTGACCATCCTGATCATAAACGCGTTGGCATCAGCGCCGGATTTAGACTTCGGCGGCCCATAGGCAGAACATGTGGTGGAGGCCCTCAAATCGTTTGTGGTTAACTTTTGAACGTTTCTATTAAGGTTAAGGAAAAGAAGAAAGCAACTAAATAAGTTGGCTAACACAAAATGTATTCAAAATTAAACTAGAAAACAACTTAAATAATTTTAGTTTACCTACAAGCTAAATTATTTTTCGTCTGATTTTCACATCAATAAACGTATCGATAATATAGTCGAAGTCTGTTTCCCTCAAAACATCACTCTCTAAACTAAGGAGAGTTAAAACATTTAATCTGTCCTCGGTCATACAACTTCGGAGTTTATTTTTTATAAGCTTCATTTTTGAGAACAGGATCTTTCAGCCGTACAATTTATCACCATTAGTGTGAGATAAATTCTCAGAATTACCTCAACGTTGGGAAAGCACTCTTTAACATTGTTTTTACACAACAATTCATACATCCATTTTTCATAGCTAATCTCTTCTCTTCTGTTCAAATTCTTCATACTGAACTATAAATAGATAGAAATGTATGACTTCGTTGCCAAGAGAATCATCTACGTCGTCGCAGTAGGTTTTTACCAAATTTTGGCTGGCAGACAAAATTTCCTAATCAGAAATAGCAGTTAAATTTTTCAAAAATCCAAATCGTGCATTTAGAAGTGAGTACCCGACCATTATCGTCTGAACAGCGGTCATGTGCTGGTCGACAATTGGAATGTAGCTTTGAGTCCTAAATTTGTCCGAGGGTGATAATTGAACTCCCGAAGCTTGCGGGCAATCTAAAGTGAACAACCGGACGCTTCTTTTTGTTTTTCTCCTTTTTTCTTCCTCGTAGTTTCGGAAATCAACTAGCTCGAAAGCTTGTACTTCATATTCATTAAAACTGTCTCTTTTATTTTCAATTGTTGCTTTTAATGAAGTAAGCAGTGCTGCAGCAGTATTCCAGTCCAACCTAGGGTTTGGTAGGCTTTCGCTGACTTTGTTTATATGTCCCAAAATATCATCCCAAAATCTGTATATATGGCTGCTTCTAACTTTGCCGTCATATCATGCAAGCCAACAGCTGTTGCCCTTGATTTAGCTGTGTCGTCTTCGTCGACAAGAATTTCTTCGAGGGTATTTATAAAACCTTTATAGCCCCGCAAGAGTGCTTTACTGGCTTCAATTCGACATGACCAGCGAGTTGTTGTCGTTCTTTTCGGCACAAGAATAGGTTGGTCAGTTTTCGCTTCTTTTAAACAGCGAGTAACTGTATTGTACCTGTTAGTTGAAGCCATAAAATATACAAACAGCTTTTCTAAAAAATCAAAGAAACATTGCTCTGAGACAACAACTGGCCGCCGATTGTATGATAAGAGTAAGCGAATGGCCAACGCACGGCACCCAAGCTGGTAAGCTATTTTCTTCTTGTATTATTGCTTGCAGGCCATTATATTTGCCATTCATTGCAGAAGCATTGTCGTACGACTGTCCAAGAATGTTCTTCAGGTCCATCTCGTTTTGGTCTAGAAAATTAATCAAGCCCGCATACGTATCTTTCACCTTATGACCCTGGTTAGGCATAAAAATAAGAAAACGCTCAACAGGAGCGTGCCCTTCAATAAACCGAACCACTAACGTCAATTGGTCAACATAGCCTTCGTCAGGAGTCAAGTCTAGAGAATCTGAAAAATATTTTGCAGTTTTCAGTCGATCAACTATTTTTTTTAAAACGGCTTTTCCTAAAATGTCTAGCAGTTCTTCACAAATCGTGGATGACACGTAGTTTGTGTGACCAATTCCGCGGTTGCCATGCTCTTCTAAATGTATTAAAAAAAACATCGTAGTCAGCTAAAAGTTCTAATATTCCTAGGTAGTTGCCGTTGTTAGGAGATCCGAGGGTTTCGTTTTCCCCTCTAAACGCCAATTCCCTTTTGCCGAGAAAAGCTATGACTCGCAGCACTCTTTTAAGAACTTCTCGCCAATACTTAACACTTTTTTCCATTTGATCCGCCAGTTCTCGATCTATGCGACCAATTTGTTGGGATCGCCCAGTATAATCGATTGAACCCTTTAAATGATTTTTCGAGTTTTAATGTTCAATCAATCGTGCGACGGCATCTCTCCAATCACAAAAGCCCTCATGGGTAAACTGTGAACGAACGGGTGAGAGAAGCTTGCATACAAAACAAAAGAGATGCCCTTTGCTTGGAGAAAAACATAACCACCAGCATTTTTAGCCTCACCGTTTTTGTTCTTCGAATGAAAAAGCTTTTCTTGCACTTCCTTCTATATATACTAGTTTTTCCAGACTCTGTATAAAATTGCGGGGCTGATTTTTTATCGAATAGTTACTCGTTACAATACTGAAGGGAGGTGATGTCTATTTTAATACAACAATCAATGGTACCGGTGGTTAAAATTTCAGGCCACAGACCAATGTCTTTTCCAATTTAAAACTTTCACAGATGTCAGACAGGGGCTCCTGAGCTTCAGTGAATTCTTCTGTTGATGTCGTAGGCGAATCTTCTGGCACCTGAAAGAAATAATTAGAATAAACGTAACGTATGATTCGAGAAGTTTATAAATTTGTCTACCTATTATAATTACACATTGTGTACATATTGCATACTCGTTTTTATGCTGGCATACGGTACGTACCTATGTACAGGTGTCAATATTGTAAACTGTTCGGGTGATTATTCCGTAATTATTTAAGATATTAAAAAACTTTAAACTGATATCAAAAGTATACTACCTAATGACTAAAATGACATCAGTAATTAATTCAAAAAACAACGAATAGTGTTCAAAATTTTAACATTAAACTCTCCCATATTTTTTATTTTCATACAAAACTTGGAACTCACCATCTAAACAAACTAAATTAAGATTAATTTAAAATATCAAAATATTGGTTTATTACTTTGTTAGGTTTATACAAATTTTGTTTATTATACTCAATCTAAAAAAATATCTTTTTTTTAAATAAGTAGACTGAAACTTAGTGAAACGTTTTAGTACTAATTTCATACATACTGTAAAATGGAAGTATTCCAGGTTTCAAGTATCCAAAATTTGAATAATTCTCGTTTTCGTTTTATTTTCAAAAAGATTATGTATTAGGTAACGTATTTTCGATATAGTTTTTTTAATATACCGAATAATCATCTGTGCACACTTAACGTTTAGGTATCTACACCCGGTATAAACACCGACAGATCATATCGCTCCAAAAATTTTCACAGATTTTGTAAGCGCTTACCATATTATTGCAACTCTCTGCAGATACTAAGTAATCTTCCTGCAGTGGACTTTCACAACGAGGTGTGGTATCATCGTTAAGAGACTGAGAAGTAGTTGTAACATCATTCTTTGCCATAGATGTAGCAGTAAAAAAATCAGTCATAGGACGTGATTTAGCTAAAACTTCTTGAATCTTCTTTTCTTTTATAGCGGCAGCTTTCTGTTTTTCACTTCCGCTTAGATGTTTTCGCTTTCCTCTATGTTTCAAATTTTTTGATCTCACTTTCATTATGATAGAGTTAAGCTTACATTGAAACCTTTGTTTTTTGAATTTTGGAAATAACTTCAAAAATGACAAAGTTCAAAGTTACAGCCCTTTTGCTCTGTCGGAAGCTACGTCATAAGCTACTATATGAAAGCCATTAAACAAACTAATCAGCAAACTTAGACCGACCAAAAGAAATTTGAAAAATAAAAATAAAACGTTCCTTATTTCTACCAAAGTATATTGGTATTTCCTTGATTGTCTGTTATAGGAAACTTCCTTATAATTGTTAACAGCGGAACAGTATTAAAATATATACATGCTTGTTTTAAAGTTTGACTGTTAAAAGTTAACCTAGTAGATACCTACTCGATTTTCCTCAATCTTGTTTGATGCAAACTGCTCATTGGTTTGTTAATTAGGTTTATTTTAACATTATTATACTTATAATACATGATTTAACTACTTACCTTAACTCTAGGACAATCTAGGGGGTCTTCAAAATATAAACCAGAAAAGACGTGCAAAAGTTAAACTTATACCGCGTTCTTAAAAACCAGACGCAACTTTATTTTCAACGATTAACATCAAAAATCAACAATAACATATACTTTAGGGATTAATATTTACACATTCATTACCTACTTACCAAAACGAAATGAGTTTATTCCACGGACTTAGGACTTTTATCACGAGAGTGCTACCGAAATTATGTAAAATATACTGAAAATTGTGTTACAGATAATGTTAAGTTTTTTGGAAGTTTGTAAACAGTAGGAGGGTGAATAACACTATACCTTCTGAAATGACTCTTGGAGCCCTTACTGCTAGTAACTGGAATGATATTGCAAATCTATTTGCTAAACATTTCTCATCAGTTTATTCAAATCAACCTCTGGCTTCGAACATCTATGCAAAGTTATCTAAACTTGATATTAAAAAATGCCGCGGTTCTGACGGAATACCTTCCATTCTTAGGGAATTTAGCTTCCTTTTATCTCGTCCGCTCTTTCATATATAAGTCTCTTGTTACAGGCGAATTTCCAGATCATTGGGAAACTTCATACGTCACTCCAGTGTATAAATTGGGTAGAAAATCAGACATCTCAAACTATCGTCCTATATCAATCCTTAGCATAATTCCCAAAGTTTTTGAGAGTATTATTTTAGATTATCTCACTTATGACTGTTCGAGTATTATGACATCACAACAATTTGGCTTCACTTCTAAAAGGTCTGCAGAATTGGGTTTACTCACATATGTTGACTTTTTGTCTGATGGTTTGGAAGGGGGTCTGCAGATTGATTCTGTGTACACTGATTTCTCTAAAGCTTTTGGCAGGGTTAATCATGAGCTCTTCCTACATAAACTTTTTCATTATGCTGTTGACGGTCTTGTATTACAATGGCTAAGTGATTATCTTACGAATAGTTTACAAATGGTCAGAGTTACTCATGAATATTCTTATACTTTTCCAGTAACTTCTGGAGTTCCCCAAGGGTCTCATTTAGGACCATTATTATTTAACATATTTATTAATGATAAAATGCATTGTTTTCAAGGTAGCAAAGCCTTGTTATTTACTGATGACCACCTGACATGTTTTAGTGTGATTAGTGGCAGGGATATTACAATCTGATTTAGATAGTCTATCAAATTGGTGTATACTTAATGGTGTGAATCTAAATGCATCCAAATGTCATGTAATGCGTTTTCATGGAATACACCACCCAATAGCTTTTGATTACAATATTAATAATGAAACTCTAAAATGTGCTTCTCAAACTAAGGACTTGGGTGTTATATTGGACTCCACACTTAATTATAAGTCTCATGTTACCGCTGTTGTTAAAAAATCTATGAAGATGTTGGGTTTTAAAAAGACAACCACTTCTGATTTTATTAACATCACTGCTATTAGATCTCTATATTGCTCACTGGTCAGAACTTATCTTGATTATTGTTTACCAGTATGGTCTCCTCGCGCGCTCGCCATTTTTTAACTTCGTTAACATAAGGTTACAGGACCGTACTTAGTATCTGCTTCGGTGTGCGAGTTCGTAACATTACCCCCTCCTTAAATGAAAGTTCCTCCTGGAACTTTTGTGTAGCCGAGACTGGATGTTTGAATCGGCAACAGACTCCATTTCTACACTTTCCAATCTTATGGAAATAACAGGGCACCGTCTTCATCGGATACGGATAACGGGGGTTGTAGCTGCAAATTAATATCTGGACACCGGTATCTCGGAAGATAACCTCTACCATGTTCCTGATAACTCGCCAATCCAACTGGTTACTCGCTATCTTAGGTATAGCCAGTTTCTTCACGCTGGAATCTAACACATGGTCTTGGAGCTTCTTTCGATAGACGGTTGCCAACCCTCGTGCGTTCTTGAAACGGGCGGGAATGTTGTACGCCAGTGAATAATCTTCCGGGAGAGTGAACAAATCTTGTTGTTGTTCCGAAGTGACTCCATATCTAGCTTTCCCGGTACCTCCATACGTGCCCATAAATTCATCGAAGGTAGGGTCAGACACATCTCGAATAAGGTTAACTCCTTCCTCCAGGTCATGGTCTCCTTCGAATGGCGCTAGTCGGTTTTGGTGAACTACTTTTGGTTTTCCGTTGGGATCTTGCTTATGCGATATATAACATCATTGATCCTTTTCTTGATTAAGTATGGACCTTCCCAGGATTTTTGTAATTTTGGAGAAAATCCTTTTCTCCTCGTCGGGTTGTGTAACCATACTTTGTCCCCTTCTTTAAAACCGCTTTCTGTGGACTGCGTGTCGTACCGACTTTTCATTCTGTCGCTGGCAACTTGAAGATTTGTTCGAACTAATTCATGAATATCGTCCATCCTTCTTCTCAATTGGATCACGTAGTCTTCTCCTGCTAGATCTTCTCCAGGGCGACAGCCAAATTCCTGGTCACAAGGAAGCCTCATTTCACGTCCAAACAGAATTTTCGCAGGTGTTTCACCCGTGGACTCATTGACGGCAGATCGATAAGCCAATGCGAATAGGGAAAGATACTGCTCCCAATCTCTCTGATGGCTGGAGACTACTTTGGACAGGTATTTTCCAATAGTCCTGTTCATTCTCTCGACCATTCCATCTGACTGTGGATGTAATGCTGTTGTTCTGGTCTTCTTCATTCCCAGCTTCTCGCAAATCTCCTGGAATAGATGACTTTCAAAATTTCTTCCCTGGTCGCTGTGGACTTCCATGGGCACTCCATATCGGCTGATGAATTCTTTCACCAATACATCCGCGACAGTTGTGGCCTCTTGGCTCGGGATAGCGTAAATTTCCACCCACTTCGTGAAATAATCCATTACAACCAGTATGTACTTGCTACCATTTTCTGTCGTCGGAAATGGTCCAGCGATATCTAAAGCAATCCTCTCGAAAGGGCTTCCAACATTGTACTGTTTCATGGGTGCCTTTCTCTTGCGATGTGGTCCATTACTCGTAGCACAAGTCGTACATTTCTTACACCAGTCCTTCACATCGTCGGAGCTGTTTATCCAATAAAACCTTTCACGGACTGGCTGAAGGGTTCTCTTCACTCCCAGATGACCTCCCGATGGACTGTCGTGTAACTTCTTCAGTGCCTCAGCTACTCTTGTTCTCGGGATAACTAGCTGTCTCCTCATCTCAGAACCATCATCGTTTTCAAGGACTCTTTTCAACAGCCCTTCTTCCAGGACAAGGGAGTCCCACTGAGCCCAATACGCCTTGAATCTCGGGAAAATTTTGACACTTCATGCCAGGTGGGTCGCCGATTTTCTTTCTTCCATTACCGGATCATCTTCAGGTGAGGATCATACTCCTGATCTTCTCTGATCCTGGTAGGTGACCATTCCTCGTTGACTACAGTAGTTCTTGAAACTGCAGCTTCCCTAGATTCCACCTTGATGCAGTGGGAGCAGTCTGTTGGGTACGGCCGTCTGGACAGGGAGTCGGCATTTCAGTGACTCACACCAGCTCGATGTTCGATGTTGAAATCATACTCTTGAAGTCGTTCAATCCATCTAGCGATCTGGCCCTCGGGATTCTTGAACTGCATCAACCACTTGAGTGCTGCATGATCAGTCCGGATTGAAAACTTCCTACCATAGATATACTGGTAAAAGTGTTCCACGGACTTCACTACCGCCAAAAGTTCTCTTCTTGTGACGCAGTAGTTTCGTTCTGGTTTGGAGAGGACTTTACTAAAATATCCCTGCACTATTTCTTGCCCTCCTTGGATCTGTGAGAGCACTCCACCAATTCCTACGATGCTTGCGTCAGTGTCAAGAATAAAGTCTCCCTCTGGTAAAGGGTATCCTAATATCGGCGCCGTGGTTACATGCCTCTTCAAGGTATCTAAAGCTGTTTGACAATCTTAGTCCCATTGGAAAGCTCTTGCTTCTTCTGTAAGTCGAGTTAGAGGCTTAGCAATATCTCCAAACTTCCTGTTAAATCTTCTATAGTATGTGCAAAGTCCAAGGAAACTCCTAATATGATGTTTGTCGGTTGGTTGCGGCCATTGCTGAATGGAAGAAATTTACTCTGGATCCACCGCCACTCCTTCATTGCTCACTATATGGCCTAGATAGTTGACACGGTTGTGGAACAGCTGACATTTCTTCGGGTTTAACATGAGCTGGGCAGCTTGGAGTCGTTTGAATACGTTTTCCAAATTTTTCAGGTGTTCGTCAAACGTCTTCCCCAGTACTACGATGTCGTCCAAATAGACCAGGCATGTCTTCCAAGACAACCCTCTCAAGACATTTTCCATGAGTCTTTCAAATGTCGCAGGCGCATTACAGAGCCCGAATGGCATGACGTTGAATTGCCATAATCCAGATCCGGTGGTAAAAGCAGTCTTTTCTTTGTCTTCTGGGTTCATTTCCACTTGCCAATAGCCAGACTTCAGGTCCAAGGTGGAGAACAGTTTGCTGCCAGCCAAAGTATCTAGCGTATCGTCAATTCGAGGCAGAGGATAGCTGTCCTTCTTCGTCACGTTCTTAAGCTGGTGATAATCCACGCAGAATCTCGTAGTTCCATCCTTTTTCTTGACGAGCACTCCTGGAGACACCCATGGACTAGTAGATGGTTCTATTACTTTTTTTCTTCCATATCTCGAATTATTCTTTCAGCTTCCTCTCTCTTCGCTTGTTGAAGTCTTCGAGCTGATTGCCTAAGTGGTTTAGCATAACCAGTAACGATTTTGTCTTTGACGGCTGATGTTCTACCAGTCTTTCCTCCTACGAATAGGTCTCGATACTGAAAGAGAAATTCTCTCATTCTCTTTTTTTCAGCTCGATCCAAAGATTGACCTGCTACTGATAACATTTGTTCGAATCTGGTATTAGAATTGTCAGTGGTCGTTGTTTGACGAACTATAGACGTCACTGGTACGCAGGATCCAACCTTGGTTTCCTTCTTGATGGTAACTGGGTAATAATTCACGTTTATCACACGTACTGGGATCTCTTTCGCCGACGTAACTAATCCTTTTCCAATTAGTACACCTTTACCAACTTCTTCGTCGTGGTTCCTTGGCTCCATCATCACCGGTGTACCTTCCTCCATGGTTCCCTGTAGCCGTGCTACTATCATGGTTTCGCTTCGTGCAGGTAGAACGGTATCTTCCTGTACAGCTGCCAACACCGCGCTGCCTTCATATGGATGAAGGAATACCTCCTCGGAACCCACTTTTATGGTTCTGTTTCAGAAGTCTAATTGGAAACCATGTACATTCATTACGTCCATTCTCAGAATCACAGTCTTCTTCAATGTCAGCTACGATTACCGTATGCGTGAACTTTTCTGCCCCAATTCCCAATTGGATTTGTGTCTCACCGTGAACGTTGGCACTCTCACTTGTGGCGGTCCGCAGTTGCAGTCTCGTTGGTGAAAGCTTCTTCTTGGAGTTTATTAGTTCTGGTCGTATAATGGTTATAGTTGCTCCAGTGTCAACCAGCAGAGCATATTTCTTGCCATTCACTTCCGTATCTACATATACACTGTCGTTGCGACATCTGAGTGAAGCTATCAGTATGAGAGGGTCTTTGGAACGATCATGGGTCGGTGCTGCCCCCTCGTAGCCGACCCGTTCTAGTTTTCCTGTGACTGGGGTTCTTGGTTTGCAGGAGTCTTGGGGCGCTTACGTACATGTCCTAGCTCGCCACAATTCCAGCATCTGATCTTTCTCGGCTTCATGATCAAGCTGACGATCTGGTCAAACTTGTTCTCGTCGCCTTCTTCTTGGATGGTCCTAACTTTGTTGTAACCCGAAGCCTCCGTTGCTGCTTCATATTCAAGAGCAGCTGTCAATGCGTCAACTAATGTTTTGGGATGGGCTAAGCGAAGCGTCCTCTGCATATCGGGGTCACGTAAGCCATCAATAAACGCCTGTATACCCAGACATTCCATCATGTTCTCTGCTGCTGATGGATAAGTAAATCGAACGAGTCGGGCAATATCCACTTCATATTCTTGAAGTGCTTCGTCACGTTTCTGCCTTCGGTTCTTCAGCTGGGATTGGTACAAATGTTCTAGATGTTCGTGACCATATCGCATGCCCAACCTCTTCTTCAACTGCTCGAAATCATCCGTTTCTTCCAGAGGTATCGTCTGAAGTACATCTAAGGCATCCCCCGAAGCGCGATGGTTAAGTTCACTGCTTTCTCCTTATCGGACCAATTATTCACTCTAGCGGCTGCTTCAAATTGTTTCACATAATTGGTCCACGATGTCTTTCCGTCGAACGCCTTTAAGATGCACATTTACCTTTGTTATGATTTCTTAGAACGTTTTTTAAACATTCTTACTCTGGAGGTTCGCTAAAGGCAAAGGGATCTGATACAGGAAAGAATTATTCGTTGTCCACTCAGCTTGGCCTCAAGACGATGAGAACCAAACCTTGTGGACAACAGCCCACCTACGTTTCGGCATCTGGCTAGGGATTTGATACAGCTGTTCAACATAGTAAATGGTATTTGTGATAGTCCCAAACTTCTCTCTAAAATATATTTAGTTGTCCCTTCTCGTCTTTCTAGGCAGGTACAAACGTTTCATGTCGCATTTCATAGGTACAACTATGCAATGAATAGTTTTCTATCTAGGACACTTAGACTAGCAAATTCTGTCGATTGAATTTTAACTTTTGATGTGTCCACTTCCAAGTTTAAAAAATATTTGCTGGAGCTTCCACTTTGGAGCGTAAATCTTTAATTGCTGGTTTGATGTGTTATCACTCCTCTTACTTTATTTGCTTTTTTCTTGTGATTTATACTATACTTTAGGCTTTTCCTTTTGTTTTATAGATAAGTTTAATGCATGTGTCAATTGTTCTAGTTTTACATATTTTTCTTTTTTTGTTATTGTAGCATTTTTTTATATTTCCATTTTGTATTTATGTGAATTGGGCTTGCCCGTGATTAAATTAAATTAAAATTAATGGTTATTTTATTTATTTCCTGATAAATTGAATTTGAATAAGAATATATAATGTTACGAAACAGCACACTGGTATAGTCCCTAAAACCGACCCTGTCTAAGCCAGGTATAATAGTTAAAATCATGGCGGATACGCAGTTATAAAAAACTATTTACGATTAAGACTATCTTATCTAGAACTGGTTTTTGTGACCAGAGTTATCCAGAAAAGGCCAGAAAAATTATTTGAGTGTATAAGCCGCAGGCCAGAATTCTCTAGTACAAAAGGCACTAGTATATAAGGGGACTGATCAGGAAGAGTTAGTTAGTGGATAATTTGACATCGTGAGATAAACAAATAAATAAGTGAATTAGTGAACTGTTCATATAAATTAGATTAAGTGAATATACTGTATACATTAATTAAGTATTAGTGATTAGTTTAGTGTTTAAATAAATTAGTAAGTAGCCATACCGAGTGTTTGAAATTTATCCCACCCGTAATAAAAACTTTTAATAAATAAGAAAAACATTACATTGGTGTCAGAAGTGGGATAATATAAATAAATTGCTACGTAAAAATGGCCAAGAGATTAAGGGATCTGAAAGTGGCGGAATTAAGAGCAGAATTGGAAGATCGTGAGTTGGAAACGTCCGGTAAGAAAAGTGAATTAGTAGAAAGACTTAAAGTGACACTGGAAAATGACGGCTTTGATCCAGAAACAGTTTTATTTAATGACGAGGCTTCCACCTTAATCTCGTCAATTTCTGCTAACATGGA
Source organism: Galeruca laticollis (assembly GCA_963921935.1). Lineage (NCBI taxonomy): Eukaryota > Metazoa > Arthropoda > Insecta > Coleoptera > Chrysomelidae > Galeruca > Galeruca laticollis. The sequence goes on along the minus strand of OY998179.1, from coordinate 49,159,088 downwards.
CGAGAAGATTTCTGCCATGCAAGAGAACATGGACGAGAAGATTTCTGGCATGGAAGAGAAGATTTCTACGAATGTGAAAAATGATATTTCGGCTATAAACAACGATATTACTACTATGAAGAACGACATTTCTGTTAATATGGACGAGAAAATTTCTACTTTGAAGAACGATATATCTGCGGATATCTTATTAATGAAAAACGACATTGCCGCTGACTTTGAAAATGGAATTTCGTCTTTAAAATCTGAAATTGAGAATAAAATGTCAACGATGGACGAGAAAATCGAGAATAAGATTACAACGATGGACGAGAAGATAGAGAATACGATGACAACGATGGACGAGAAAACCGCGGAGTTAGAAAAAAAGATGGCAGATATAAGGACTCAAGACACGCCAACGGAAGAAAAGAAGACCGAGCAAACAAAACCTTGCAAGCCAGAAACACACCCTAAGTTAGAAGACATTGGTAGTTTTACCCGAGTCAAGGCCCCAACGTTCGATGGAAAAATGTCGTGGACCAATTATGTGAAACAATTTGAGGCAGCCGCTAGAGTGAATAATTGGTCCGATAGAGAGAAGGCAGTGAACTTAACCATCGCGCTTCGTGGAGATGCCTTAGATGTACTCCAGACGATACCTTTGTAAGAAACGGAAGACTTCGAGCTGCTGAAGAAGAGGTTGGACATGCGATATGGCCACGAACATTTGGAACAGTTGTACAGATTCCAGCTGAAGAACCGAAGGCGGAAACATGACGAACCCCTTCAAGAGTATGAAATGGATATTGCCCGACTAGTTCGATTTGCTTATCCATCAGCACCAGAGAACATGATGGAATGTTTAGACATCCAGGCCTTTATTGACGGCTTGTGTGACCACGATATGGAGAATACGCTTCGATTAGCCCATCCTAAAATATTGGCCGATGCATTGACTGCTACTCTTGAATATGAAGCAGCCACGATGGCTTCGGGATACGACAAAGATAGGACCATACAGGAAGAAGGTGACGATGACAGACTTGACTAGATCGTCAACTTGTTGAAAGGTATGGTAGACAAGAAGCCGAAGAAAATCAGGTGCTGTAATTGTGGCGAGCTAGAGCATGCACGCAGTTCGCGTCCTACGACTCCTGTAAACCAAGAACCTCTTAAATGCAAAGCTGCCAAAAAAAGCTGGCGGTACAACAAAGGTAGAACCATGCAGGAAGAAGGTAACCGTGACAAACTTGATCAGATCGTCAACTTGTTGAAAGGTATGGCAGACAAGAGGCCGAAGAAGATCAAATGCCGGAAGTGTGGCGAGCTAGAGCACGTACGCAGTCTGTCTAAGCTCACCAAGACTCCTGTAATCCAAGAACTCCCGATACAGGGGAAATCAGACAGGGGTGAACATCCAGCTAATGTGAATCACCAAAAAGCCAACTCCTTGCCTAGACGGCCGTGCCCAACAGACTGATCCCACTGCAACAAGGTGGAATCTAGGGAAGCTGCAGTTTCAAGAACTACTGTAGTCAACGAGGAATGGTCACCCACCAGGATCAGAGAAGATCAGGAGAATGATCCTCAACTGAAGATGATCCGGCAATGGAAGAAAGAAAACCGGCGACCTACCTGGCAAGAAGTGTCAAGATTTTCCCGAGATTCAAGGCGTATTGGGCTCAGTGGGACTCCCTTGTCCTGGAAGAAGGGCTGTTGAAAACGATGATGGTTCTGAGATGAGGAGACAGCTAGTTATCCCGAGAACAAGAGTAGCTGAGGCACTGAAGAAGTTACACGACAGTCCATCGGGAGGTCATCTGGGAGTGAAGAAAACCCTTCAGCGAGTCCGTGAAAGGTTTTATTGGATAAACAGCTCCGACGATGTGAAGGACTGGTGTAAGAAATGTACGACTTGTGCTACGAGTAATGGACCACATCGCTAGAGAAAGGCACCCATGAAACAGTACAATGTTGGAAGCCCTTTCGAAAGGATTGCTTTAGATATCGCTGGACCATTTCCGACGACAGAAAATGGTAGCAAGTACATACTGGTTGTAATGGATTATTTCACGAAGTGGGTGGAAATTTACGCTATCCCGAGCCAAGAGGCCACAACTGTCGCGGATGTATTGGTGAAAGAATTCATCAGCCGATATGGAGTGCCCATGGAAGTCCACAGTGACCAGGGAAGAAATTTCGAAAGCCATCTATTCCAGGAGATTTGCGACAAGCTGGGAATGAAGAAGACCAGAACAACAGCATTACATCCACAGTCAGATGGAATGGTCGAGAGAATGAACAGGACTATTGGAAAATACCTGTCCAAAGTAGTATCCAGCCATCAGAGAGATTGGGACCAGTATCTCTCCCTATTCGCATTGGCTTATCGATCTGCCGTCAATGAGTCCACGGGTGAAACACCTGCGAAAATCCTGTTTGGACGTGAAATGAGGCTTCCTTGTGACCTGGAATTTGGCTGTCGGCCTGGAGAAGATATAGCAGGCGAAGACTACGTGATCCAATTGAGAAGAAGGCTGGACGATATTCATGAATCTTCAAGTTGCCAGCGACAGAATGAAAAGTCGGTACGACACGCAGGCCACAGAAGGCGGTTTCAAAGAAGGGGACAAAGTATGGTTACACAACCCGACGAGGAGAAAAGGATTTTCTCCAAAATTACAAAAATCCTGGGAAGGTTCATACTTAATCAAGAAAAGGATCAATGACGTTATATATCGCATAAGCAAGATCCCCAACGGAAAACCAAAAGTAGTTCACCGAAACCGACTAGCGCCATTCGAAGGAGACCATGACATAGAGGAAGGAGTAAACCTTATTCGAGATGTGTCTGACCCCACCTTCGATGAATTTATGGGCGCGTATGGAGGTACTGGGAAAGCTAGATATGGAGTCACTTCGGAACAACAACAAGATTTGTTCACTCTCCCGGAAGATTATTCACTGGCATACAACATCCCCGCCCGTATCAAGAACGCACGAGGGTTGGCAACCGTATTTCGAAAGAAGTTCGGGCAATTAGAAAAACTTGAAGACCAGATTCCAGCCCCTGGCAAGACACTGAAACTGAAACATAATTCGCGGTACGTCTTCTACGTGGTAACTTAAAATGAATTCCAAGATCGATCTACCTACCGCGATGTGTGGGAAGCACTTCGAAACCTCCGAGACCATGTGTTGGAATCCAACGTGAAGAAACTGGCTATGCCTAAGATAGCGAGTAACCAGTTGGATTGGCGAATCATCAGGAACATGGTAGAGATTATCTTTCCAGATACCGGTGTCCAGATATTAATTTGCAGCTACAACTCTCGTTATCAGTATCCGATGAAGACGGTGCCCTGCTATTTCCATTTAAGGAGGGGGTAATGTTAGGAAACAGCACACTGGTATAGTCCCTAAAACCGACCCTGTCTAAGCCAGGTATAATAGTTAAAATCATGGCGGATACGCAGTTATAAAAAACTATTTACGATTGAGACTATCTTATCTAGAACTGGTTTTTGTGACCACAGTTATCTAGAAAAGGCCAGAAAAATTATTTGTGTGTATAAGCCGCAGGCCGGAATTCTCTAGTACAAAAGGCACTAGTATATAAGGGGACTGATCAGGAAGAGTTAGTTAGTGGATAATTTGAAATCGTGAGATAAACAAATAAATAAGTGAATTAGTGAACTGTTCATATAAATTAGTTTAAGTGAATATACTGTATACATAAATTAAGTATTAGTGATTAGTTTAGTGTTTAAATAAATTAGTAAGTAGCCATACCGAGTGCTTGAAATTTATCCCACCCGTAACAAAAACTTTTAATAAATAAGAAAAACATTACAATAATAATATAATTTATAAATAAACACTTCTTAAAATTTATGAAAAAGTTTTCCATAATCCCAACTTAGGTAGATACACAATACGCAGTAGCTAGTATAAATAATAAAGTAGGTATACTTTTTTCTCTCACCGTTTCATATTTTCCTATCTTATAAATGATTTCCGCCTTATTGTTTAAACCGGTCCTGTACGAATCACGTGACTCAGGCCGGCCTACTTAAAATTAGCACAACATGGTGACCACAGTCGTAAAGGAGTCAAACGGAATATACAATTAGTAGTCCATAGATCCTAAGTCCGTGGTTTATTTATTACTTAATTAATACACCTGTTGACGTTTCGACGTTTGATACTCAACTGTCTATACAAAAAACCAGTTTATTCATGTCGAGCGGGGTGCATACGTAAGCGCGGGTAGCGCGGCGGCGGGAGGCGTGACTTTTTCCATAGAGAGAGCGTGACGCCGCTCTATAGCTTCATAAACGCGTCTCATTGGATTTTTCAATGGAAAAAGTCCTGCTCTTTTAATGACAAAACTTATTCGCGCGCCGTGTGACACGCCATTTTCCGCTGTTGCTATTAGTCTAGCGCGGCGCGGTAGAATGCGCGAAAGGCGCCATTTGTGTTCATATTTCGTGCTGCTTGATCTCGCAGATTTTTAAATGTTACCTTTTCCTGTACAAAGATAAAAATAAGTTTTTCATGTAACTATTTGTAAGAAAACTCTGTATTTTTTTGTTTCTACTGAGCCTTTATTGATTTATTTTAAGTTTTTTTTGTGGTGGCGGGCCATAGGCAGCTGCCTATGATGCCTGTGCTTAAATCCGGCACTGGTTGGTATGTCTTTCTATGCCAATGTGTTGTGCAGTTAATTCTAGGATAGTTTCCGTTGCTGCTGTTGGACAGGTCTTCATGATCAATGCAGAGATGCACACTAGTCTCCGCACTTTACTGAGGTATTGCCTCGTCTATTGTTGCTTGAGCTTCCACTGCCAGGCAATTGTCTCATAAGTCATTTTGGGCCTTACAATCATCCATCGTTGTATGCGGGAATTACATCCCCACCTGCTAACTTGCACACCATGATGTAATCGTAATTAAGAACAAGCTGTATTCATGTTGCCTTATGTTCAGATTGGAAAGAGAAAGCATAACGACGAGGCTTAATAAGATCGAAACCGAACAATAGCTTAAGCAAATGGAATAGTGTGAATCGACACCGTAGCCGACCACTGTCACGTTTTTCCAGGAAATATAATTCATATTCGTCGCGGCATGTAGCTAGAAAAGTTGATAAATTGATGTTACAGCATTGCATGCAAACGGGTAAAAGTAATAAAGAAGAAGTAAAACAAGTTTTAGGTAAAAGAAATCACAAATAATTTAAAAATACATTGGCACTATGTGATATGTTAATTTAACGAACATATGCTTATATACTTATGATACACAGTGAATAACAAAAAAACGCATCATCCTTCAAAACACAATTTATTAAAACAAAATTGTGCATACGTACTTATTGGATTTAAAAAACTATCAATTATTTTTACAAACAAAAATCAATCCAGGTCTAGAAAATTTAGTAATGTGTAGCTCCTCCATTCAGTTGAATGTATTCCGTTACTTGGTCTGGGCATGCTATGAATAAGATGAATTGCGTCTTGAGGGATTTCATCCCAAGCTGTTTGTACAGCATGCATCGCGTAGCTGTATCAAAGTCACTGGGGGATTTGGTAGTGAACCGATCACATCCCAAACATGTTCTATATAGGCGATACATCTGCTAATCAGGCGGGTCAAGAGAGAAGGTTGATACGGGATTATTCTAAGTACTAAGTAAAAGCTGCCACGTGGGGTCGGGAATTATCTGGAAAAGTAAATGATTTAATTCCCGTAAGTAATGTTGAGCAACTGGTTTCGAGACACCAACGTAAACTCGAGCAGTTAAATGCCGTAAATATGCTAGCAGACCTATAGCACCCCAAAGCATTAGCCCTAAAAGAGTGCGAATTCGGCGGTATACAGAGCTGCAATAAGTACGAATATGGAGAAAAGAAAGAAAAATAATCTTCTGTAGTAATAAATCCAGAAACACTCTGTAAATACATATTTCGAAGTCCCAACAAAATTGTGCGATAGCTCGACCTACATTTTGTTTACGAGGTCGCGTATTAGTAAAAACATTTAGTAAAATAATTTTAAATATAACACACCTTTTCTAAACATGGATTGCAAAATGCCCAAATGAATTTTAGAAATATTAAACACCTTTGTTGAAAAAATATATTCAAAGTACAAAATAACACAACCTTTAAAATATACGTATTGGCTTACACAGCAAAAGTAACCCAAAACGTAAGAGGAAAATTGATAGTAAAAAGGGGACGTTGTTCGTTCGCGGAGACAGACGTAGCTCGTTCGCGAAAGGTGTCGGGTAGTTCGACCCTAAACGTAGGGTGAGATAACGCTCCCCTATCGCCCGACGCGAGTTTATCAGTTTCTTATAACTGATTTTTTGTGTGTGTTGTTCTGAAAGTTCTTTCCGGGCGTCGTGTTCTGAGTGTGCTAGGTAATATTTTAGATATCATCGGGGGTAGGAACTGCCCCTCAGACAAGACCCCGGGAAGGAGATCAGAGAGTGAATCATCGTCACTTCGGTGCGAGTGCTGGAAACTCCGGATTCGCCGTTTCGTCGCGTCCTTCGAATCCTCAGCCACCGTTAACCAAGTCACTAGGCCCCAGATCAGGAACCTGAAGTTTTTTTTGTAATTTTGTCTACTAGAGGGAAGTATTTTTTTTACTGTCTTAACTTGAAAACTTATGGTCATATTCGTCCTATCACTCGCTGAACCCTAATCTCAAGTATTAGGCGGGGGGTAAAAGGAATTAGATTAGTGACGAACTGTTCGTCGTGTTAGTATACAGGAAATACTCACCCTGGAGGGGCTTCCCCGGCTATTTCAATGTCTGTATTTTTTGTGAAAAGTTAATATTGTATTGTATAACTGGCAAAATTTTTGTTTGACTATGGGGATACCGCCTTCCCGAGTCACATAATTGTTTCTTTGGTAGACTATAACTGTACGCTTATAATTAGCTGTAACCTATCATAAGCCATCGAAACCCGCTTCCTGACTTGTCTCGCATTTTATTGTAAAGTTAATTTTTCTTCATCTTATTATAAATTTGAATTTTATGATTCGGTTCCGGGTCCACATCAGTAGGTATATATGTAGTTCGTCGCTGTTCGTCGGAATATTTATTGATGTGGAGGGGGTGAAGCACCAACCCGGCGCGTGTTCAGGTGGCGGATAGGAGGGGCCTCTGAGATTATTTTATATGAGGAGAAGGTTTGCGGGGAAATACCTGGGGGCTCGTTGTGGCTAAAAACTCAACTGGCAGCCCTTGAATACATTGCCGCGGACCAACTTTACCTGTCCCAGCTGTAGTATTGTGGCTAAGGGATTGCACACAGGGTTACGATGCCGGGTGAAATTTCGAGCTTACCTCGAAATCACCTGTTATATAAATGTCTCCTGGTCGTTTGTGGTCAAGTCTGGCGGGCCAGTGGCAGGGGGGGTGTCTTGGCTTTAATGCCTGGACCAAGAGGAGACACCCTCATTAAAAAGCTAAAGTCAAGTTGGGAAACCAGACCGAAGAATGCGTGGCTATATAGGAGAATAGTCCTTATTGATTTCGACCTTCGAGCACTGGGGGGAACTCCATTGTGTTAAACCCCTTACTTCAGCATGCGGGGATCTGCAGCGGTGGACCGTAATGACCCTAGCTTCTCGTGGGACCATTTATGGACAGAGAAAATAAAACTTCCACCGGAAAAGTAGTGGAGAAAACCCCCACCTCTTCATTCGGGCACCTCACAGAGGGAAAAAGGCCAAACGGCACAAAGGTCGTATGCCGTTCGACCTCCTTAAATTGGAGAACCGGGCGGCATAGACCACCCACTGAGAAAAGGCCACAGTGGAACAGGCGTGAGGAAATACCTGCGATTCCTTAATCAGGGAATATCCCCTGAAGAGGCCAGGAAACAGGTTATTAAGCGCCCAACCCTCTCGAAGGAACCACCAACGGGGAAGGTAAAGCTGAAAAGAGGCCCGGAGCATATCACTCCTCCGCAGTGACATCTTAGTAAAAAACCAAAACAGCCGCAACGGTAGCCGGGCTAGCCACTGGTTACGTAGCAGCTGTTAACACAAAGAAGGCTCTCAGAGTAGGAATAATGCCCAAGGATTATCCTGGGGTCATCCTGAAAGCAGAGCAGCTCTCCATCCTGGAAGACACTCTGGTGGAAAAGCTGTGCCAAAGCAAGGAGAATGGGATCCACTTCTCAGGTATCCATTTCCGTTGTGGAATGATACGGGTGGAATGTGGGTCACAAGGGCCAGTAGAATGGCTCATGAGGTCATCGCCGAAATTATATTCTTGGGAAGGACCCGAATTGGTGGCTCGAAGTGGAGACGACATTCCAAAGCCGGTTACCATAACGCTGTTCTTCCTAAGAAGCCACGACATGAAATTGGAGAAGATCCTACAACTTGTCGAGGTTCAGAACTCCAACCTCACTACTCGGGCTTGGAAGATCCTGAACTCTAAAAAAGAGGGACAGGGAACTATCCTCACGATTGGGATCGATCACTAGGGGAGGCTCTGAAGGCAGGAGGTTACTTTCGTTTTGGGCGTATTCTTATCTCGGGGCTGGGAAAAAAGAGAACCCCGCGGAGGATCGAAATGACATGGAGATACCCTCCACATCCAGAACCTCTAGAAAAGGGGAAAAGGCGAAAGCTTGACCTTGGGTCAGCCCGAGATCTCCTCCGGCTCTGCTGGGGTAACTAGGGATGCGGAGATCGCCTCTGCATCCCGGCAAACTGGGCGGAGGAGCCTGGGGGTCGAGGGTCTGACTCGAAATCAAGAAACCCGCTCGAACTCCGAGGAAGATATTGCCATGGTGGTCGAGGATGGTCAGGGAGAGATGAGGGAGGGGGATGAATAGAGGCTAAGTAACTCGGCCTCTCTCATCCATAATAATTCTCCATCACGTTCACGAAAGTAGCTCAGATTAACCTGCATCGCGTGAAGGGTGCTTCAGCCGTGATTGCAAGGTTGTTCGCTAAACTACAACTCCAAGAACCATGGATCATCAAAGAAGGCCAAATCAAAGGTGTGGCATGCAAAGATTCTAAATTGATTTATAATCAAAGGCAAGTATCTCCGCGTGCCTGTGTAATCATAAAAAATAACATAAAATATATATGTGTCAGAATACGTGTCACGGGACCTTGTTCCAATCATGGTTCACCTCAACATTGGGGGTATCGACCGAGACATCGTCAGTGCCTCTGCCTACTTCGGTGGAGACGGGCCGATGACACCGCCAGAAGAAGTACAAGAGCTAGTGAGACACTGCAATAGCAGACGGCTGCCAATCATAATTGGTTGTGATACTAACGCACACAATACTGTGTGGGGAAGCACTAACAACAGCGCCAAAGGTGTGTTTATTAGAATATCTCTTAGCAAATAATATTGAGACCTTAAACTTGGGGACAACCCCCACTTTTGTCACGACATCAAGAGAAGAGGTTCTGGACGTAACAATTGTTAATGTTGCTGCTAGAAAAAATGTAAAAGATTGGAGGGTGATGAGCGAGCCATCACGGATATACTACCTCGATTCCTGCAATCCGAAATCCTAGAAATACTGATTGGTTTCTCTAGAAGACCAATCTGAAGGACAATTTGGAACACGTCGAAGTAAATGGCGTAAATCACCCGCACTAAGACCTGGAACAAAGAGTCGAACAGATCAGTGAGGCAATAATGAAGCTTTTCATTCCAGTTGCCCACTGTCAAAAGCTCATTCAGAAAATGATGCTCTTTGGTGGAAGGAGAACCTGTCAACCCTCAGAAAAGAGGTCCGTCGGCTCTTTAATAGAGCCAAACGTGACGGTAATTGGCAGGGGTAATTGGCAGGGGTACACTGAGAAGCTTACTCAGTACAATAGAGAGATTAGGAAGGCCAAAAGACTTAATTTTCAAGCCTTTTGTGAACAGATCACTTCCACTCGCACAGCGGCCAGACTACAAAAGGTCATGGCAAATGGGGGAACTAACCCTACAATGTCGCTAAAAAAGCCAGACGGATCATACACGGAAGGTGAAGAGGAACGATCGATTCTTCTTCTTAGAACCCACTTTCCAAGTGGTGAACCAACAACAAGCACTGAAATAGCAATGAATTACACCAAAAAATCCCGCAAGGAAGATTGGGACATTGATAAGAACATATTTACCAGACAACGGTTGGAATGGGCAATAAGTACGTTTCAACCATATAAATCACCAGGAGTGGATGGAATATTTGCAGCACTCCTGCAGCAAGGGATAGAGGAGATTATTCCCCACCTGTTGAAGATTACAAGAAGCAGTCTAGCAGTGGGTCTAGTATCTAGAAAATAGAGAAGGGCAAGGGTAACCTTCATAACAAAAATAGGGAAAAAAGATGGTACTGATCCTCGATCTTTTAGACACATCTGCCTAACACCGTTTCTACTTAAAACAATAGAGAAAGTAGTGGATAACTACATAAGAACAGAGAACTTGGAGAATATACCACTTCATAAATGTCAGTATGCCTACAGAGCGGGCCAATCAACTGAGATGGCTCTGTATCAGCTGACGGAAGTCATCCAGATAACTCTGAATAACAAAGAAATCGCAATGTGCGCATTCCTGTATATATCAGGGGCCTTTGACAACACAACTCATGTGTCTGTCAAAGAAGGACTAAAAAGGCGAGGAGTAAATGAAACCGTTGTAAAATGGATGTATCAGTTGTTGACGACGAGAATAGCTGGGACACAGGTGGGAAATCAAACCACCTCAGTTAAAGCCACCCGCGGGACACCTCAAGGGGGAATGATATCTCCCCTTCTAAGGAACCTCGTAGTACATGAGTTGCTCTACAGGCTAACGGAGCTTGGCTTCGAATGTATGGGCTATGCTGATGACATAGTTCTAATAGTCAGAGGCAAGTTCGAGAGCACCTTGTGTGATTTATCACAAAAGGGCCTCAGAATTATTGAGCAATGGTGCTTGTCAGTGGGGCTAAACATCAACTCAAACAAGACCATAGTAATTCCAGTTACCCGGAAAAGAACACTTCCAGCCATGAACCCCTTATCTTTAAACGGGGAAATCATAGAATGGAAATCAAAAGTTAATTATCTAGGGATAGGCGTGCAGTAATCTAACTGGTAAGAGTTGGGGCTGTAATCTAAAAATACTGCAATGGATGTATGTCATGATTGTGAGACCAGCAATTACGTATGGGGCAACAGTTTGGCATACAAAAGCAAGTCAGTACAGCACGAGGAAGACCCTCGACAAAGTTCAAAGGCTTGCGCTTGCCCAGTTGCGATCATTACAGATCTCACACCTCTACATCTGGTGATAGAAAGATCTGCACAAGAGGAAATTCTTAGAATATCTAAGGAAGGTTCAGTAAATGAGAGTATTAAAAATCAGGAAGCCTGGCCCTCTCTAACAAAATACATCTCATCAGCGAATCTTCCCAGTGACGAAATGATCAAGAAAGTAATTATCGGGAAGAATTTCACTACGGTGCTAAATAAGAGGCGAGACTGGGTTAGGGAAAATAACACCCAAACTCTCAAAGAAAATACCATTAGATGGTATACAGATGGTTCAAAAACCACCACTGGAGCAGGCGCTGGAGTATTTGGGCCTGGCACCAGATACTCATTATCGTTAGGTTCATTCCCGAGCATCTTTCAGGCAGAAATACTTGCGATCGAAACATGCTTGGAGATGAACCTAGAAAGAAACTATCAGAAATGTGACATATCGATCCATTCTAATAGTCAAGCAGTTATCAAAGCATTGAACTTCCATGTCATTGACTCAAAGTTGGCATTGGAGTGCCGAAGAAAACTTAATGAATTAGGCAAGAATAACAGAGTCTCTTTAGTCTGGGTTCCTGGCCACTCGGGAATTACGGGAAAAAGAGGCCAATACACATGCCAGGAAAGGAGCACAAACGCCCTTTATTGGCCCGGAGCCTTTCTGTGGTGTAGGAAAATGCTTCTATAAGAAAGAGTTTCGGAAGAGAGAGGAACCCGAAAGAGAAGAATTCTGGCGGTGCTTTCTCGGGCTGGAACATTCCAAAAAGTTCCTGCGAAATATTGACACTGCTAGATCCAAAAAATATTTGGATCTCAGTAAAAATAAGCTACATCTCCTCACGGACTTTCTTATAGGACACTGCTGCCGTAGGAAGCACCTAATGAGAATAGGTCTAGCATAAATTGACGAATGTAGATTCTGTGGGGAGGAGGATGAAACTTCAGATCACCTAGTTCTAGAATGCTTCGCAATTGCAAGCCAACGCAAGAAATGCTTGGGACAAGAAACTTGTAAGAGTGAGGGGGGCTTGGGGTTCATTAAATATTTCATTAGGAATATATCTTTCATTAAATAATTCATTAGGAATATATCTTTCATTAAATAATTCATTAGGAATATATCTGTCATTAAATATTTCATTAGGAATATGTCTGTCAATAAACAATTCATTAGGAATATATCTATCATCAAATATTTCATTAGGAATATATCGTTCATTAAATATTTCAATAGGAAAAACGTAGGATAGCGAAATTGTTTAGCCTATCCTAATTAAGGGTCGTACTGTGTTTATTGTTGGTAATATAAAGGTACATTTTTTTGTTAAGTTCAATCTGTTTTATTCGTTCCCATACTTAGATCATCCCTATATTTTTTTATGTTTCACGCACGTAGCTGACCGAACAAACCCGGTCCTGGCGAATGGTTAAGCCCAGGCGATATCCACGGAAGCCATTACCGCTCGAGCCTGAAAAGCCCCCTCTCTCGTTTTCTTTTGGGGAGAATTTCTCGTTCTCCCTTGTGCCTGACGGCACTGGTGACAGCGCTGCCTATTTCCTGAGAGAGAAACCGGGCGCATAATAAATGAACATCGTCATCCAGTATTTAGGAGATTTATTAGAGCATAAACTAGCGTTTATTGTAAAGTGGTGGAACAATTTATTAGAGTTTGTTACAGTGGTGACAGAGGTTATTACAAATGGTGACAGCGATTATTAGAGAGCTCATTGTAAGTCTGTGTCCAATTTCAGCCAGAAAATCTTTCCCACTGACCTTATTGCACCATGACGATCTCTAAGGGCTAGAAAACTTAACCGTCGATCGTCATGCATGCTCCGTTATTCTTCTAGATCGACCCGACCGCTCCCTCGTTGTTGACGGCCGTATCGACTGTCCAATTTTTCCAACAACGATAAACGGTAGCGATGTTTCTGTTCAAGCATCGAGCCATTTTCCATAAGGAAAATCCAGCCACATGTTGGTAAATAATTCGACCCCTCTCAAAGTCTCTCAATTGGTTGTCTTCGAGCTCTTGGAATGTTATTAGGTTACTGTCGAGCAGTAATGCTAAGTAACCAAATGAAACTAATCACTATTAAGAGAATTCAACAAAAATAAAGGACCCACTTTTTCAGAATATCGACAGAAAACAGTATTTAGCTTAACTAGTTTAACTTCAAAACTTAATAGTTTTCTTGTGAGGCCCAAACAACTAACTTATGATGAAAATAATTCGAAGAAATTGACAAATGCAGGGATGCGGATTTTAGTCATTCAGTATATATGTACTGACATACCCCACATCTCTAATGAGCTTCGTCATTAAAAATTACTACCGTTTCACGTTTATGATCAACTGAGTGAAAATTATGTTAAAACACCTGTCTTCATCTATTGTCTTAAAAACTATGTTACCAGTTTTCCTCAGCTCTTTATCCTTTCTTCTTTATAACATTTCGTCTCAACTGCTTTGCCGTACAGCCTAAATTCATATTCATTTCTTTATTTTATATCTCCCAGCGTTATAAATTATTGGTTAAACTCTTATTATTCTTCTATTAACGCAGTCAGACGTTTGTATGGTAGCAATTCTAAAGCTTATTCAAAGCTTGATTAAATTATTTAGTTTTTGTAAATTGAATGTGTTGAAAAATTCTTTCAAGATTTTTTTTTGTACATAAGGATCTGTACTCATTATTATTGTTAAAGATATGTAAAGGAAACAAATCCAGTAAGCAGACGCATTTTTGAATTTTATTGAAATGGATTCAAATATCTCCACCACTGGTTAATATTTTGTCGCTTTATATCAACTGTTGTTATTATATTTATTGAATGACAAGACAATTAGACTTTGTTGACTTTATCTCATTCAATAGACAGTTTAATCATACTAATGGTGTTAGAAGAAAAATTATATCAAATTAAAGGATCTTTGGAACAATAAAAATTTTGTGGAGGTCACTATTATTCACATCCATACTTTTATATATTCTGAATTTTGCGAGTAAAATGATCAAACATAAAAATTTTCTCTTAATTTTGAGTCTATGTTTTCAAATAATTTTGAATTAGCAAAACGGTTTTCAATTACCTACGTCAAAATAACGCAAATATACTATAAACAAGAACTGACAAAACCTTTATACATATTGTTACGAAATGGTGTAGTCCCTGAACCCGATTCTGTCTAAAGCTATGTATGAAAGTTAAAATTTTGGCTTTCATACATAGCTTTGCACATAGTCGGATTCAGGGACTACACCAGTGTCCCATTTCGTAAGAATATTGTGCGATAAATGCCTCGATTTAGGTACAACTTCTTTTAATACACCTCATTTAAATTTATTTGCGTCTGTCAGTATCCTACTTATTGTATAAGAAAGCATCTTTTTATCACGCAATGTATATCACACCAGCATTAATATCTCGGCATTATTATCTAAAGCATAAAGAAATATGACGAAAAACTGACACACTGTAATGTTTAGACCACACATCACGATCTATAATATAAGAAATACCACAAGTCCCTTTTGCATATTTATTTATTTTGATGCCAAAGCGTAGCAACCAAAATTATTGTTGGCGCTAAATTGCAATTGCAGCCTGTCTACTGAAATTAAAGTTGATAATGAAAGTGAATAAAAAATATATGATGAGTAATCAATCAGTTGAGCTTTGGACTGAAGTTAGTGAAACCACAAATCAAAAGAATAGTCAAAAGAGTTTTACCAGCGACGGGAAGAAGTTTATAACGAAAGCCCAATCATATTTTAAACACTTAGGTAAAAAGTGTGAAGTCTACAGCGGAACTAACTGCAAATACTTTAAACAATATCGAGTCCAAAAAAGCAGCATTTTAAATGCCGATTTAAAAATACTCTCAAAAAGCGGAATTAGAAACAATATGTTGTAGACCTCTAATTAGTTTACAATATGTGTTATATAAAATGTATGCAACAATATATTATGATGTAGATATAGTTTATTTACGATAAATTAACTCCAATGTTAAAATGTCATATACCTGGAAATGTTATTGTCACTTTGCCATCGATAAAAAAGGTGCATCCTTTTTTATCGCGATAAAAACTTCTCTTCCTCAATATCTAGTAAGCGGACGTCACTTTTACACAATGACAATGAGTCGCAATTATTGTTGTTGTTCATCCATATATTCTGTCGTTAATTTATCTTGCCAAAAAACACTCGAGCTTTTCTTTTATTAGATAAATTCCTCTTTGACTCAAAGTTTTGCCAATCACTAAATTTGCTCGAAAAACTGACATTAGATAAAATCGCTCCACCTTCGGTGTCGCGATTTTATCATGTCAGTTTTTCTCGTAAAATTAGTGATTGGCAAAACTGTTTCGTTGCAAAGAGAAATTTATCCGATAAAAAAAAAGCTCTTGTGTTTTTACTGTTGATAAATTAACTCCAATGTTAAAATGTCATATACCTGGAAATGTTATTGTCACTTTGCCATCGATAAAAAAGGTGCATCCTTTTTTATCGCGATAAAAACTTCTCTTCCTCAATATCTAGTAAGCGGACGTCACTTTTACACAATGACAATGAGTCGCAATTATTGTTGTTGTTCATCCATATATTCTGTCGTTAATTTATCTTGCCAAAAAACACTCGAGCTTTTCTTTTATTAGATAAATTCCTCTTTGACTCAAAGTTTTGCCAATCACTAAATTTGCTCGAAAAACTGACATTAGATAAAATCGCTCCACCTTCGGTGTCGCGATTTTATCATGTCAGTTTTTCTCGTAAAATTAGTGATTGGCAAAACTGTTTCGTTGCAAAGAGAAATTTATCCGATAAAAAAAAAGCTCTTGTGTTTTTACTGTTGATAAAAAGTCGATGACGTTGCAAAACAAAATATTGTGATGTTGCCAAGCTGTAGTTTTTTCCTTTACTTAACGAAAACTAGAAAAGTCAATCTTATGTTAGATTGACAGTTCTTATTTTTCATTGTTCCGTGTCTCGTAGGGCGTAAGGCAAAAATATTTATTTAAAAATAAAAGGCGTGTATGATAGGCTTGATTAATTTAATATAAATATTTATTCATGAAAAACTATGGATTAGATACAAGAAACAGTAACCAATCATTCTATATTCGAATTAACATTTATTTATTTTACATAGAAGAGGGTTAAATGACGAACTGTAGGTCATTAAATCTTATTTTATGCTCTATAGAACCATCTTCAAGAGCACTGCAAGGGTTAACGCTTAAAGGAATATTGATTCCAAGCTGTAATCATCTTCATGCAAATTTAAATATTGTTTCTTTATGAAATATCTATTATATTTATTATAATAAGAATAGAATGGTAAAGAAAAATATAAATACACAAAATAAAATTTTGTTACAAGATATAAAAATAAAAAATCTCCCATTTTATCAGTATTATTTATGTAGAGATACTGTGGTCGTTGTTTTAATTTGTGTATTATAAAATAACTGTAAATAATTTAATAATAGTTATTAGTGATTTTGAAAAGGTGGAAATAAAGCAAATTGGATAAAAATATACAAAAAATAAAACACAAGATTTCCACTGCTTCATTACAAAATCATCACTATCTTCATCGTCACTGTCAAAATTAATGATAAGTGGAGGCACATCCTGTCTATCAAATACTACTTTTCTATCCCACCCATCTTGTATAATTTTTTCAGTGTGCTCTACTGTCTTTGACCAAATATCATGAGTCACTTTTTCTAAAGACTTTTTCCATATACCTATTGCTTGTTCTGTTGAAGAACCATCAGTTCCCACATGATCTCTATAAATTTTTTTAACTATACCCCAAATATGTTCAATTGGGTTGAACATACAGTGGTAAGGGGGAAGTCGAAGCACTTTGTGACCATATTTTTCAGATAATATGTCAGCTTCATATACTGTTGGTGGTTTATTCCCACAAAAATGCATATATTTAAACAAAATAAGTTATCTAAGTATTACCATAATATGTTGAAAAATGTTTATATCAACTTACCGTTCTACTAAATTCAATAATTGGGTTTTGAGAAAAGTATTTTCAAAAGAGATATCATTTTGTATGAACCAGTTCTGTATATCAGCCTTTTGGTAGCTGTTGTTGGTACTTTATTGATCACTGTACTGCATTATCCATTACAATTGTGGCAGGCTCTCCCAAGTTCACTAAAAGCTGGTATTCAAACCAATGCAAAAAATTGTCCCGGTTCATTTCACCGTGGTAATCACCATCTTGATTTTTGGAAGAAAAACCAACCCTTCTCCAGGAATAAATCCAGAAGAGGAACCAGCATGCGATACTATATACCTACAATAAGGAAATAACAAATTACTACTAGGTTCCCTAGATAGACTGCATAGCTCAAAACAACTATTAATAATTATATAGATTTAAATAAAATAGTGTGACTAGTAAATATTTGAAAAGGTCTTAAAATAGCAGGAATGCTAGTACATCATAAATTAATTGCTAAATTTTATTATTCAAATACCTTGGGCCAGCAATTTTGGTTTTTTCACGCTTCTATGATTAGAATCTTGCCAAGAACGTCCAACAGTACCGTCTTTAAATATCCAGGTCTCATCCAAAAACACAAATTGACATAAACCTTCCCTTTTTATCTTTTTGGTATTTGAATACAATATTTTTCACTATCTTCCAGAGTGATGTTAAACAACCATTAAAGAGTTCACGCTCCTGGAGTTTGTCTCTTAAAGTTTTCAAGGTTATGTATTGTTGTTCTGAAAAAATATTGTGTTAGTTAATTGTGAATAAAATAAAATAGTAAATTCAATATACTCACTGTTTCCATACATTTCGTATATAACATTTCGGAAAGCATTTTGATCAGAGTTGTCAATTTCAACAGTAGGTTTTATGCGTTGTCTCTTTTTAGGTGAGCTTTTAGGCTGTTCACCTCTATTATGCTTGGCGGCAATACGGTGGTAACGCCAAGTTGTAAAGCTTCCGCAACTCTCTACAATATAATTGCTTTAATTTATGAAAGAATAATATATTATCAAGTTTAATTAACCTAACATTAAAAACATTTAATCATTTACATTTAAATATGTAACAATAATATTAATAATGATGAATACAAATAGCGAATACTATTACTTACGTCTCTTACAGCAGTAAGCGGGAGAAGCGGGCCCCCATTTCAGCATTCTCGTTCAAAATAGCTCAACAAAGATGTTACCATCTCTTGACATTTTCTGTTCAGCTGCTTCGGCATTTTATTAACCACACACTGCAGATTTGCCTAAATAATTAGTTATGAAAATAACTGCTTTTTTAATCTTAAAGAAGCAATGAATTTAAAAGCACCAAAAAAACTTGTAAATACTAGACGATGATCGAATGTCAATAAACGTCAAAACAATCTGGGGAATTTTACCAGTTGATTTGACAACGCCTTGAAGTTTTGCCAACCCGTTAGCTGTAAATTGCCCTGGATGTTGAGGATAAATTGTATTCACGATTGGTAAATTAATATTTATTCTGATAAGCAGGAAAGTAACTAAAAATGACATCATCGTCTTTTTATTGTAAATAAACTATACTTCATATATCTTCGCTATAATAATGGACAATGTCCATTCATTAGAATATTTTTTGGTCTAGAGATGCAGCTTGGTTTTCTGGGTTTAGCTCCAAAGGAAATACATTGGGAGAAATTTTTGTGACCAACTTTCATCATTAGTATTTACTTTGGACATTTTTAGTGTTTTAAACTTTGAACTATCGCTTTTCCATGTTTTGTATCTTTACGGCTGCTCATCGAAAGCCTTCCACAAAAATGTGTCGTATATAAAATGTAGACCTTGATGGATAGCACTTTCAAAATAAAAAACATGGTACGAGTTTATTCGAGAGACACATATATTTTAGAACTATTTCTCTGATATTTATACGACCACATTAGTAGCCAATTCCATTATTTTACTCAGTAGAGTTGAAGACATTGATGCACTATATCACTCATATAATCTACTCTAAAAATCGTAAAACACTCTTGAGTTGAACTGACATAATGGAGCTATGTAAATAACTAATGGGCGCGTTAACTCCGCGTGAGAGTTTGGGACAACTACCTATCTTAATTTAGCAAAAATTTCGAAAATATCTTCAATACGGCTTTTAAAATGTTAAATTATCAGTACTCCCTTCACCCTTCACGGTAAGTACACTTTCTGATTGCTCCTTGTATGATGAAGTTCAAGCCACTGATGTATTTGAGAAAATGAATTATAATTTTGTTCCTCTATTAAATTTCGGTTCCACAGCATTGTAAAGTTTTTGATTTGATTCGTTATATTATTATTCTATTATTGGATTTAATTTCTTATAAAAAAATATAAGGAAAATAGAAATGTTTGTTCTATTTTTCTCATAACAGTGAACTCCGACTGTTTAATCTTAAAGGCCTAATTGACTAATACGGCACTCAATACAACACAGAAAACCGTTGGATAAGTTTTATATGAATTTATTTTACAGCGTAAGTAACAGTAACATTTGACTTTCAATTTTTTACTTTAAAATATGGCGGTTACGCCTATGCGTGTTTGAAATAGTGGGGTCAAGCTCTTGAGAATTTCAGGGTAGATGTACAATTCGATCAAAGGTCATTAATATGTACATAGTGCCATTGGTACTGACAATATTATAAAAAGTGGTCGGTAATGAGAGTAACTAAAATATAAATTTTTAACAAAATGAAGTGTTATTTATTAGTTATTTTCTTACTTTTATTAATAGGTAAGTTACTGTTAATTATTATTATTATTATCAAAGATCCTGCTTCATTGGAATGTGAACAAAAAAATTATATTTTTACTAATTTGGATCAAATTCTCTTATCGCCAAATAACTTAGAAAGCTAGTTACGATAATCTCAAACTTTCTATATTTATGAGGAAAACATAGGTTGAAATAAGAGTTTGATGTTTATAAAATAGAGGAAAATTCCAATTTCTAATATATTTACGTAGGGATAAGTACACAAACAAATCAATAAACAAGTATACTTATCTTGAGAATATTTTGCATTTTTGCAGCCATCTATTTGTACGCTGCTAAACTAATTACAATTCTTTGAAATTCAAAATCAAACAAAAACATATATACGAATAGCTAAGTTGTAGCTTAAAACATGTTAACGCTAAACAACTCAAATTGCAATTCTCAAATGTAGTATAAGTTCCATACATTTTACCAAAGGAAAAAAGGTCTGGGATATTTCTAATGTTTTAAACCAGGGGTCTCCAAACAAAGATAAATTTTGATATTTGTTCTTAAACATATCACTGCACTGTAAATCAATAATTTCTATTTCGACTTCCGGAGCCAGGATTTCAATGTCAGAATCAAAAGGATTTTGAAAAAGTTCAATTTCATTCACAATGACATCAAAATCTGAGAAACGAGTATCGAAATTTATCTTCAAAGCACTCAAAGTTTCGACTGCAAAATCAATTGAAAATTCAGTCTCCGTAGTGTGGCTGAATATTTCACATGTTTTAAAATGTGTGAAACTTTTTTTACGTAACTGCGATTGAAATAGTATTATTTTCTGCCTGAACGATTAGATGTTGGTGCATAAATCAGGAAGAAGCTGATTTTCTCCTTGCAATATCAAATTCAGTTCGTTCATACGATTTGTCAAATCGACATAGAATGCTAATTTTCACAGCCATTAACTATTTCCTAAATAGGCACAAGGGCGATGCTTCTCATTAAAAAAAATTTTGATCTCTGCTCGAAGTTCAAAAAAGCGCTTACAGACTTTTCCATAACTAAGCCAGCGTACGGCAGTATGATATGGCAAATCATTTTCTCCAATCTCTTCAATAAACTCGCGGAATTGTCGGTGATTCAGCCCTGTGGATCTGATAAAATTAACAACTGATATGACTGGTCTTAGAACTTCAAACAAATCCAACCATTTTCCGCACAAGGACTGTTGAAGAATGATACAATGTAAGACTAAAGGTTTTGAACCACCATCATTTTCTACAGCCTTTGACACAAGTGCGACCACTCTTTAATTTTTACCATACATATTTTTGCCGCCATCGATGGTGATTGATTTCAAGTTTTTCCATCAATGGTTTTTTTATTAATGGCATTTTCAACTCCCTTAAAAATATCTGCCCCAGTTGTCGTCCCGTGAATACTATCAATATCAAGAAGTTCTTCATACGCTTCATAACTTTTATCGACTCCACGAATAAAAATCAACACCTGAGCAGTATCTGACACATCCGTTGACTCATCCAAGGCTGGAGAGAACCACTCAAGATGTCCATTTTTGTCAGACAGTTGAGATGATATATTTTCTGCGATGTCTTGCACCCTCCGAGCCACGTTGTTTGCTGACAAACTGACACCTTTCAATAAATATAGTTTTTCGGGGCATATTTCTTCAGCTACTGGAATCAAGCATTCTTTTATTATTTCTCCATCGATGAATGGTTTTCCACGTTTTGCGATATCAAGAGCCACACGAAAGCTGGCGCGAGTTGCAGACTCTAGCTCAGTATTTGCTTTGGTAAACAAAGATTGCTGCGATTTCAGTTCGCGCTTCAAAGCTTCAAATTTTTCCGTCCGCAATATTCCTGTATATTTAGAGTAATTTTGAAGATGTTTCGATTCATAGTGACGTTTAATGTTATATTCTTTGAAAACAGCTATGGTTTCATTCAAGAGTATGAAGTGGATATTGCCCGACTGGTTCGATTCGCTCATCCATCAGCACCAGAGAACATGATGGAATGCCTGGGCATCCAGACCTTTATTGATGGCTTACGTGACCCCGATATGCAGAGAACGCTTCGTTTAGCCCATACCAAAACATTAGTTGACGCATTGATAGCTGCTCTTGAATATGAAGCAGCAACGAAGACTTCGGATAATAACAAAGTTAGGACCATCCGAGAAGAAGGCGACAAGGACTGGTTTGACCAGATCGTCAGTTTGATAAAAAGTATCATGGACAAGAGGCCGAGAAAGATCAGATGCTGGAATTGTGGCGAGCTAGGGCATGTGCGCAGTCCGTGTAAGCGCCCGAGGACTCCTCCAAACGAAGAACTCCTCACGAGAAAACTAGAAATGGTCGAATACGAGGTGGCAGCACCGACCCAAGATCGTTCCAAAGACTCTCTCGTACTGATAGCTTCTCTCAGATGTCGCAACGACAGTGTATATGTAGATGGCGAAGTGAATGGCAAGAGATATACTCTGATGGTAGACACTGGAGCAACTAGAAACATTGTACGACCAGAGATAATAAGCTCCAAGAAGAAGCTTTCACCAACGAGATTGCGGCTGCGGACCGCCACAGGAGAAGTGCCAACGTTCACGGGGAGACACAAATTAAATTGGGAGTTGGTGCAGAAAAGTTCACGCATACGGTAATTGTAGCTGACATCGAATAAGGCGTGATTATGAGAATGGATGTGATGAATCTACATGGTTTCCAGTTGGACTTTAGAAACAGAACCATTAAAGTTGGTTCCGAGGAGGTATTCTTTCATCCATATGAAGGCAGCACGGTGTTGGCAGCTGTACAGGAAGACACCGTTCTACTTGCACGAAGCAAAACCATGATAGTAACGTGACTACAGGGAATCATGTAGGAAGGTACACCGGTTATGATGGAGCCAAGGAACCACGACGAAGAGGTTGGCAAAGGAGTGCTAATTGGAAAAGGATTGGTTACGTTGGCGAAGGAGATCCCAGTACGTGTGATAAACGTGAATGATTACCCAATTACCATCAAGAAAGAAACCAGGATTGGATCCTGCGTACCAGTGACGTATTAGTTCGCTAAACAACGATAACTGACAATTCCAATGCCAGATTCGAACAAATGTTATCAGTAGCGCTGGTCAATTCTTAAATCAAGATCAGGAAAGGAGAATGAGAGGGTTTCTCTTGCAGTATCGAGACCTATTTGTACCAAAAGGAGGAAAGACTGGTAGAACATCAGCCGTCAAACACAAAATCGATACGGGTAATGCCACGTCAATTAGGCAATCAGCACAAAGACTACCACAAGCTAAGAGAGAGGAAGCTGAAAGAATAATTCGACAGATGGCAAAAGAAAAAGTAATAGAACCATCCACAAGTTCATGGGTGTCTCCAGTAGTACTCGTCAAGAAAAGGGATGGAACTATGAGCTTCTGCGTGGACTATCGCCAGCTAAACAACGTGACGAAGAAAGACAGCTATCCTCTGCCTCGACTCGACGATACGCTAGATACTTTGGCCGGCAGCAAACCGTTTTCCACCATGGACCTGAAGTCTGGTTATTGGCAAGTAGAAATGGAACCAGAAGACAAAGAGAAGACTGCTTTTACCACCGGATCTGGATTATGGCAATTCAACATGCCATTCGGGCTCTGTAATGCGCCCGCGACATTTGAAAGACTCATAGAAAATGTCTTGAGTGGGTTATCTTGGAATAAATGCCTGGTCTGTTTGGACGACATCGTAGTACTGCGGAAGAGATTTGGCGAACATCTGAAGAATTTGGAAGATGTATTCAAACGACTCCAAGCTACCCAGCTCATGTTAAACCCGAAGAAATGTCAGCTATTCCAAAACCGAGTCAACTATCTAGGTTATATAGTGAGCAATGAAGGAGTGGCGGTGGATCCAGAGAAAATTGCTTCCATTTAGCAATGGCCGCAACCAACCGACAAACATCAAATTGGGACTTTCCTTGGACTTTGCACATACTATAGAAGATTTATCAGGAAGGTTAGAGATATTGCCAATCCTCTAACTCGACTTCCAGGAGAAACAAGAGCTTTCCAATGGGACGAAGACTGTCAAACGGCTTTTGAAACTTTGAAGAGGCGTTTAACCAAGGCGCCGATATTAGGATATCCATTACCAGAGGGAAACTTTATTTTTTACACTGACGCAAGCAACGTAGGAATTGGTGGAGTGCTCTCACAGATCCAAGGAGGGCAAGAAAGGGTGCTGGGATATTTCAGTGAAGTCCTCTCCAAACCAGAACGAAACTACTCACAAGAAGAGAACTTTTGGCGGTAGTGAAGTCCGTGCAACACTTTTACCAGTATCTCTATGGTAGGAAGTTCTTAATCCGGACTGATCATGCAGCACTTAAGTGGTTGATGCAGTTTAAGAATCCCGAGGGCCAAATCACTAGATATATTGAACGACTTCAAGAGTACGATTTCAACATCGAAAATCGAGCTAGTGTGAGTCACCGAAACGCCCACTCCCTGTCCAGACGGCCGTGCCTAACAGACTGTTCCGACTGCAATAAGGCGGACTCTAGGAAAGCTGTCGTTTCAAGAACTTCAGTAGTGAATGAAGAATGGTTACCCACCAGGATCAGAGAAGATCAGGAAAAAGATCCTAACCTAAAGAAGAATCGGCAATGGAAAGAAGAAAATCTGCAAGAATTGTCAAGATTTTCACCGACACACTAGCCATATTGGGCTCAGTGGGACTCCCTTGTCCTGGAAGAAGGCCTGTTGAAAAGAATCCTTGAGAACGATGATGGTTCCGAGAAGAGAAGACAGATAATTATCCCGAGAGCGAGAGTAGCAGAGGAACTGAGAAAGTTACACGACAATCCATCGGGAGTTCATCTGGGAGCGAAGAAAACCCTTCAGCGAGTCCGTGAAAGGTTTTACTGGATGAACAGCTCCGACGATGTGAAGGACGAGTGTAAGAAATGTACGACTTCTGCTACGAGTAATGGACCCCATTGCAAAAGAAAGGCGCCCATGAAACAATATAATGTTGGAAGCCGTTTCGAAAGGATTGCTTTAGACATCGCTGGACCCTTTCCGACGACAGAAAATGGCGGTAAATACATCCTGGTAGTAAAGGATTATTTCACAAAGTGGGTGGAAAATGACGCGATCCCGAATCAAGAGGCCACAACTGTTGTGGATGTACTGGTGAAAGAATTTATCAGCCGATATGGTGTGTCATTGGAAGTCCACAGCGAGCAAGGAAGTAATTTCGAGAGCCAGGTATTCTAGGAAATTTGTGACAATCTGGGAATGAAGAAGACCAGGACAACAGCGTTGCACCCACAGTCAGTTGGAATGGTGGAAAGAATAAAACCTGCCCAAAGTTGTTTCCAGCCAGCAGAGAGAATAGGACCAGTATCTTTCCCTATTTGCGTTGCCTTATCGATCGGCCATAAATGAGACCTGCAAAAATTCTATTGGGACGTGAAGTGAGGCTTACTTGTCACCTGTAGTTTGGCTGTCGGCGACGATCTAGCAGGGGAAGATTACGTGTTCCAATTGAAAAGAAGGATGGACGATGTGCATGAATTGGTTCGAACGAATCTTCAAGTTGCCAGTGAGAGAATGAAAAAACGGTATGGTACGCAGGCCATAAAAGGCAGTTTCAAAGAAGGGGACAAAGTATGGTTACACAACCCGACAAGGAGAAAACGATTTTCTCCAATGTTACAGAAATCATGGGAAGGTCCATACTTAATCAAGAAGAGGATCAATGATATCATCTATGATCCCCAATGGAAAACCGAGAGTAATCCACCAAAACCGACTAGCGCCTTTCGAAGGAGACCGTGACAAAGAGGAAGGGGTGAGCCGTCTACAACAAGAGTCTGACCCAGCCTTTATGGGCGCGTACGGAGGTACAGGGAAAGCTAGATACGGTGTCACTACAGAACAAAGGTAAGATTTGCTCACGCTCCCGGAAGAGTACTCACTGGTACATAACATCTCCGTCAGTAACAAACACGCACGAGGGTTGGCAACCGTCTTTCGAAAGAAGTTTGGATAACTAGATAAACTTGAAGATCAGATGCCAGCCCCTGGCAAGACACTGAGATTCAAACACAATTCACGGTCCCTGAATCCGACTCTGCCTAAGCCATATATGGAAGTTAAAATTTTGGCGAATGCACAGGGATTTCGTCGAACTGTTTACCATTATTATTTATGACTATTCTTATCTAGACATTTCCAGTGAGGTTCATTGTTTTTGTGACCAGTCTTATCTACACAAGTCCTGGAAGGCGATTGTTTTTGTGATCCGCAAATCTAGAAGGTTCCGGAAAACACTTACATATAACGACTACTGACTAGCGGGAGGAGTCTGTTTAATATTTGATCTCGTGAGATAAGCAGTGAACAAGTAAATATAAATTAAGTCTAAGTAAATAAACAGTAGTGATGTGTTTATATAAATTAGTGTAAGTGAATTTACTGTGTATATAATATAAATTAGTGAATAGTTTAGTGAATAAATAAATTGAGTGAGTAGACATAACGTGTGTATAAATTTATCCCACCCGTCGTAATAAAATTTTTAAATAAATGAGAAAAACATTAGAATATTATGTGTTTTATAACATTGAGAATCAATCCTAATACTGGAACTATACAGACTTCGAGAGTACCTACTATATATGTTAAAATAGTTGTTTTTTAATTGACTTTAGAAATATTATATATACCTATTCGAATATTTCAGATTCAAATGTATACGCTGAATGTAAATTTCCGAAGATTTTAAGAGGACTCTGGTTTTCAATAGAAAATGGACAAAATACTCTTACCGAATTTACCGAAACTGAATTAGTTAGAGCAAAAGAAGAGAAAGTCACTTGTACAGATATAAGAAAAGAGCATAGCGTAGATTATAAAATAATTTTTAAAAATCAATCATGTTATACTTGTTTGAAGGTATTCGTCAGAACAATAAATGTTATTGAAAAAATGGAAAGTAAGTATTAAAACAATTATAACCTGTTCATCATGTAAACCTTGATAAGTGTAACGAATTTATGTTAAATATATGCCCGAGCTTCTTAATATGTATGGTCGTAAGTGTTCACTGTGTCTAATTTCAAAATTTCTAAGGGTTTGACCTAAATAGATAGTATTACATTCTGGATATTTAAGTTTATATATACCGGACTTTTTAATGGGGATCTTCTTGTTTTTACATTTAACAATTTTGTACTCACGTTACTTTCTGTTTTAAAAGAAATTGTTGTATTTCTTGATAAAAATATTACCTTGGAAATATTATTAGAAATGTTAGCAGCATATGTGATGGTTTTGTAATTTTTTATTTCTTTAGTTTGCTTCGGAAATATTAGTTGCAAAGCCACTTTAATCTCTTTTTTCTTCACCTTATTTATAATATGAGGGAAGTATTGTAATGGAGTGATTTTGACTTTTCGAGATTGGAGTGTATCTACACGATTCATATGTTCCACAAAAGGTATTTAAAAAAAATGTCTGTCGGTTTGTCAACACAATAAGGTAAGGTGGGGCAAGTGCGTAAGGAAATTTCCATAGTTGAATTTTAACTAACTATGAAAATCGCGGGTTTGTCGTATCATTGTGATCATTCAACTATTAACTGATAAGGTATGTTCAACAAAAAAACAATATTTGCGATTTTTCTATGCAAAATTTTTTTTTACGTGCATATTACGCACTTGCCCCACTGGTCCTGGGCAAGAGCATACCTAATACGCCATTATATTTGCTGATAATGCCTGGAGTTTAACGCGTGGCTAGTGCATAATTCCTATATGTTTGCACGTTTTTTCGGCGTGTTCAACTTTGAGTTATTATCTTGAAAAAAAAGATACGAAATATATTTTTGGAGGAAGTCGAATGAAGATGATTTTGTTTTACTGGAAAATTGTTTATTCAAAGGGCAAAACGTAAGTTTAAGAACTAAAACAACAAAATTCTATCCAAACTTAAAAGTAATAGTTGAAAAAGTGAGATTTCCAAGCCTCAAATACTTTAGAAGCAGTATCAAAAATATACTTCTCGTAATCAACGGTTATCGACATTTTTGGTACAGGTAGTTTTTTTTTCTATGTTGGACAATAGTATGCTGCATACATCGTTCTCCTTTAAAATGAAGTGGCACTTATTTGTGAGCCTTTTTAGGCCTGTCACTTCTGCTTATTCATCATTAATAATGTTACGAAACAGCACACTGGTATAGACCCTAAATCCGACTCTGTCTAAGCCAGGTATGTTAATTAAAATTATGGCGGATACGCAGGTTTTTTTATAACTGTTTACGATTATCTCATCTAAACATTGTTTTTGTGACCAGTCTTATCTAGAAAATGTCAGACAGCCATTTGTTTTTGAGTAAGCCGCAGTCCGGAATTTTCTAGTAAAAAAGGAACTAATATAAATAAAGGACCGATCAGCGGAGGAGTTTAGTTGATAAAGTGATCTCGAGAAATAAACAAAAATGCACCGAACAGTAAAGTGCTAATATAAATTCATAATTAAGTTTGTGTGCATATAAATTAAATTTAAGTGATTAGTTAAGTATATATAAATTGAGTGTTAGTGAGTTAGTGTGTAAATGGATTAGTAAGTAGCCATACCGTGCGTTTAAAATTTATCCCACCCGTTTACGTTTTAAATAAATTAGAAAAACATTACATTGGTGTCAGTAGTGGGATAATATGAATACATTGCTACGTAAAAATGACCAAGAGACTATGTGATCTGAAAGTCACGGAATTGATAGAAGAATTGGAAGATCGTGATATGGAAACGTCCGGCAAGAAAAGTGAAATAGTAAAAAGACTTAAAGTGGCACTAGAAAATGACGGCTTTGATCCAGAAACAGTTTTATTTGATGACGAGGCTTCCACCTTAATCTCGTCAATTTCTGCTGACATGGACAAGAAGATTTCTCCCATGGAAGAGAAGATTCCAACGAATGTGAAAAACGATATTTCTGCAATAAAGAACGATTTTTCTGATATGAAGAACGATATTTCTACTATGAAGAATGATATTTCGGCTAACATGGACGAGAAGATTTCTGCCATGGAAGAGAAGATTTCAACGAATGTAAAAAACTTTCTTCATTGAAGAACGATATATCTGCCGATATCTTATTAATGAAAAACGACATTGCCGCTGACTTTGAAAATTAAATTTCGTCTCTAAAATCTGAAATTGAGAATAAAATATCAACGATGGACGAGAAACTCGAGAATAAGATTACAACGATGGATGAGAAGATTGAGAATAAGATGACAACGATGGACGAGAAAATCAAGGAGTTAGATGGCAGATTTAAGGACTCAAAACACGCCAACGGAAGAAAAGAAGACCGAGCAAACAAAACCTTGCAAGCCAGAAAAACACCCTAAGTTAGAAGACATTGGTAGTTTTACCCGAGTCAAGGCCCCAACGTTCGATGGAAAAATGTCGTGGGCCAATTATGTGAAACAATTTGAAGCAACCGCTAGAGTGAATAATTGGTCCGATAGAGAGAAGGCAGTGAACTTAACTATCGCGCTTCGGGGAGATGCCTTAGATGTACTTCAGACGATACCTTTGGAAGAAACGGATGACTTCGAGCAGCTGAAGATGAGGTTGTATATGCGATATGGTCATGAACATCTAGAACATTTGTGCCAATCTCAGCTGAAGAACCGAAGGCAGAAACGTGATGAATCCCTTCAAGAATATGCAGTGGACATTGCCCGACTAGTTCGATTTACTTATCCGTCAGCACCAGAGAACATGATGGAATGTCTGGTCATCCAGGCTTTTATTGATGGCTTACGTGACCCCGATATACAGAGGACGCTTCGTTTAGCCCATCCAAAAACATTAGTCGACGCATTGACAGCTGCTCTTGAATATGAAGCAGCAACGAAGGCATCAGGATATAACAAAATTAGGACCATCCAACAAGGTGACGAAGACAGATTTGACCAGTTCGTCAATTTAATAAAAATTATGATGGACAAGAAGCCGAGAAAGATCAGATGCTGGAATTGTGGCGAGCTAGGGCTTGTACGTAGTTCGTGTAAGCGCCCCAAGACTCCTGCTGCATACCAAGAACCCCAGTCACAGGAAAACTAGAACGGGTCGGCTACGAGGGGGCAGCACCGACCCATGATCGTTCCAAAGACCCTCTCATACTGATAGCTTCGCTCAGATATCGCAACGACAGTGTATATGTGGAGGGCGAAGTAAATGGCAAGAAATATGCTCTGCTAGTTGACACTGGAGCAACTAGAACCATTATACGACCAGAGATAATAAACCCCAAGAAGAAGCTTCTACCAACGAGACTGTGACTGCAGACCGCCACAGGCGAGAGTGCCAACGTTCATGGGGAAATACAAATCCAATTGGGAATTGGCACAGAAAAGTTCATGCATTCGGTAATCGTAGCTGACATTGAAGAAGACGTGATTCTGGGAATGGACGTAATGAATGTACATGGCTTCCAATTAGACTTCAGAATCAGAACCATTAAAGTGGGCTCCGAAGAGGTATTCCTTCATCCACATGAAGGCAGCGCGGTGTTGGCAGCTATACCGGAAGATACCGTTCTACCTGCACGAAGCGAAACCATGATCGTAGCACGGCTACAGGGAATCATGGAGGAAGGTACACCGGTTATGATGGAGCCAAGGAACCACGACGAAGAGGTTGGTAAAGGAGTACTAATTGGAAAAGGATTGGTTACGTCGGCGAAGGAGATCCCTGTACGATTGATAAACGTGAACGATTACCCAATTACCATCAAGAAAGAAACCAAGATTGGATCCTGCGTATCAGTGACGTCTATAGTTCGCCAAACAACGACCACTGACAATTCTAAAGCCAGATTCGAACAGATGTTATCAGTAGCTGGTCAATCTTTGGATCGAGCTGAAAAAAAGAGAATGAGAGAATTTCTCTTGCAGTATTGAGACCTATTCGTACCAAAAGGAGGAAAGACTGGTAGAACATCAGCCGTCAAACACAAAATCGATACTGGTAATGCTAAACCAATTAGGCAATCAGCTCGAAGACTTCCACGAGCGAAGAGAGAGGAAGCTGAAAGAATAATTCGAGAGATGGCAGAAGAAAAAGTAATAGAACCATCTACTAGTCCATGGGTGTCTCCAGTAGTGCTCGTCAAGAAAAAGGATGGAACTACGAGATTCTGCGTGGATTATCGCCAGCTTAACAACGTGACGAAGAAAGAGGGCTATCCTCTTCCTCGAATTGACGATACGCTAGATACTTTGGCCGGCAGCAAACTGTTTTCCACCTTGGAACTGAAGTCTGGTTATTGGCAAGTGGAAATGGACCCAGAAGACAAACAGAAGACTGCTTTTACTACCGGATCTGGATCATGGCAATTCAACGTCATACCATTCGGGCTCTGTAATGAGCCTGCGACATTTGAAAGCCTCATGGAAAATGTCTTGAGAGGGCTGTCTTGGAAGACATGCCTGGTCTATTTGGACGACATCGTAGTACTGGGGAAGACATTTGACGAACACCTGAATAATTTGGAAGACGTATTCAAACGACTCCAAGCTGCCCAGCTCATGTTAAACCCGAAGAAATGTCAGCTGTTCCAAAACCAAGTCAATAATCTAGGTCATATAGTGAGCAATGAAGGAGTGGCGGTGGATCCAGAGAAAATTGCTTCCATTCAGCAATGGCCGCAACCAACTGACAAACATCAAATTAGGAGTTTCCTTGGACTTTGCACGTATTATAGAAGATTTATCAGGAAGTTTGGAGATATTGCCAAGCCTCTAACGCGACTTACAGAAGAAGCAAGAGCTTTTCAGTAGGACGAAGACTGTCAAACGGCTTTTGAAACCTTGAAGAGGCATTTAACCTCGGCGCCGATATTAGGATATCCATTACCAGAGGGAGACTTTATTCTTGACACTGACGCAAGCAACGTAGGAATTGGTGGAGTGCTCTCACAGATCCAAGGAGGGCAAGAAAGAGTGCTGGGATATTTCAGTAAAGTCCTCTCCAAACCAGAACGAAACTACTGCGTTACAAGAAGAGAACTTTTGGCGGTAGTAAAGTCCGTGGAACACTTTTACCAGTATCTCTATGGTAGGAACTTTTTAATCCGGACTGATTATGCAGCACTCAAGTGGTTGATGCAGTTCAAGAATCCCGAGGGCCAGATCGCTAGATGGGTTGAACGACTTCAAGAGTATGATTTCAACATCGAACATCGAGCCGGTGCGAGTCACCGATATGCCGACTCCCTGTCCAGACGGCCGTGCCCAACAGACTGCTCCCACTTCAACAAGGCGGAATCTAGGAAAGCTGCAGTTTCAAGAACTACATTAGTAAATGAAGAATGGTCACTCACCAGGACTAGAGAAGATCAGGAGAATGATCCTTGCCTAAAGAAGATTCGGCAGTGGAAGGAAGAAAATCGGCGAACTACCTGGCCTGTCAAAATTTTCACCGAAACTCAAGGCATATTGGGCTCAGTGGGACTCCCTTGCCCTGGAAGAAGGGCTGTTGAAAAGAGTCCTTGAAAACGATGATGGTTCCGAGATGAGGAGACAGCTAGTTATCCCGAGAATAAGAGTAGCTGAAGTACTAAAGAAGTTACACGACAGTCCATCGGGAGGTCATCTGGGAGTGAAGAAAACCCTACAGAGAATCTGTGAGAGGTTTTATTAGATGAACAGCTTCGATGATGTGAAGGACTGGTGTAAGAAATGTACGACTTGTGATACGAGTAATGGACCACATCGTAAGAGAAAGGCACCCATGAAACAGTACAATGTTGGAAGCCCTTTCGAAAGGATTGCTTTAAATATCGCTGGATCATTTCCGACGACACAAAATGGTTGCAAATACATACTGGTTTTAATGGATTATTTCACAAAGTGGGTGGAAATTTACGCTATCCCGAACCAAGAGGCCACAACTGCCGCAGATGTATTGGTGAAATAATTTATCAGCCGATATGGAGTGCCCTTGGAAGTCCACAGCGACCAGGGAAGAAATTTCGAAAGTCATATATTCCAGGAGATTTGCGAGAAGCTGGGAATGAAGAAGACCAGGACAACAGAATTACATCCACAGTCAGATGGAATGGTCGAGATAATGAACAGGACTATTGGAAAATACCTGTCCAAAGTAGTATTCAGTAGTATCCGGCCAGGAGAAGATTTAGCAGGCGAAGACTACGTGATCCAATTGAGAAGAAGGCTGGACGATATTCATGAATTAGTTCGAAAAATCTTCAAGTTGCCAGCGACAGAATGAAAAGTCGGTATGACACGCAGGCCACAGAAGGCGGTTTTTAAGAAGGGGACAAAGTAGGGTTACACAACCCGACGAGGAGAAAAGGATTTTCTCCAAAATTACAAAAATCCTGGGAAGGTCCAAACTCAATCAAGAAAAGGATCAATGATGTTATATATCGCATAAGCAAGATCCCCAACGGAAAACCAAAAGTAGTTCACCAAAACCGACTAGCGCCATTCGAAGGAGACCATGACCTGGAGGAAGGAGTAAACCTTATTCGAGATGTGTCTGATCTTACCTTCGATGTATTTATGGGCACGTATGGAGGTACCGGGAAAGCTAGATATGGAGTCACTTCGGAACAACAACAAGATTTGTTCACTCTCCCGGAAGATTATTCACTGGCATACAACATCCCCGCCCGTATCAAGAACGCACGAGGGTTGGCAACCGTCTTTCGAAAGAAGTTCGGGCAATTAGAAAAACTTGAAGACCAGATTCCAGCCCCGGGAAAGACACTGAAACTGAAACATAATTCGCGGTACCTCTTCTACGTGGTAACTAATAATGAATTTAAAGATCGATCTACCTACCGCGATGTGTGGGAAGCACTTCGTAACATCCGAGACCATGTGTTAGAATCCAGTGTGAAGAAACTGGCTATGCCTAAGATAGCGAGTAACCAGTTGGATTGGCGAGTTATCAGGAACATGGTAGAGATTATCTTTCGAGATACCGGTGTCCAGATATTAATTTGCAGCTACAACCCCCGTTATCAGTATCCGATGAAGACGGTACCCTGCTATTTCCATTAGAACGGACAGTGTAGAAATGGGGCCAGTTGCCGATTCAAACATCCAGTCTCGGCTACACGAAAGTTCCAGGGGGAACTTCCATTTAAGGAGGGGGTAATGTTACGAAACAGCACACTGGTATAGACCCTAAATCCGACTCTGTCTAAGCCAGGTATGAAAATTAAAATTATGGGGGATACGCAGGTTTTTTTTATAACTGTTTACGATTATCTTATCTAAACATTGTTTTTGTGACCAGTCTTATCTAGAAAATGCCAGAAAGCCGCAGTCCAGAATTTTCTAGTAAAAAAGGCACTAATTTAAATAAAGGACCCATCAGCGGAGGAGCTTAGTTGATAAAGTGATCTCGAGAAATAAACAAAAATACACCGAACAGTAAAGTGCTAATATAAATTAATAATCAAGTTTGTGTGCATATAAATTAAATTTAAGTGATTAGTTAAGTATATATAAATTAAGTGTTAGTGAGTTAGTGTTTAAATAAATTAGTAAGTAGCCATACCGTGTGTTTAAAATTTATCCCACCCGTTTAAGTTTTAAATAAATTAGAAAAACGTTATAATAAGTTGTTTCACTAAACAAACATATTTGTAGACTTTCTTTTTTCCAACAAAGTTTGCCAATACAAAATCACCCACTTGAATTTTGGAAAAACCAGGTTTCTCAGTAGAAGCTTCGTTTTTTTCGAGCTCTTCCAAATCACTTCTACTGAGATTATCAAACTCACTTATTCTGTCTTCACTTGAATCGCTGTGCTAAGACGTGTCATCGTCGGAGCTGCTCTCAAATACCTTTTGTTTAGTAACTTTCTTATTTTTTCTGGTCTTATTTTCTGGTTTACTCCTTTCCATTGTTTTTTCATTCAATATTGTATCAACTTCAGCCCTTGCAATTACCTCTGCTCTTAAACACATACGCTTTCTTTTTCTCAAATCAGGGTAATTTTCACGTTTGGTGGATTTTAACAAAAGCTCATCGAATGACACAACTGGAATCTCTGGTTCTTGTGGTGGAAAATAAACATTCTCTTGCGAGCTTGAGCTTGGCGTTGGTTCGATGGGCTCTGGTTCTGCATTATTGTTTGCTGATGTGCTCTGCGTCGACTCGACAGGTTCATCGCCGCAAGCCATATTCAGCTTTTTTTGCCAACGTTGAAAAACTACTGGATCAAATGTGTCTTGCTTCACAACATTCCGATTTAACGGGAATATCCCCGCTTTAGTGAAACCACTCACAAAAATTTCGGGTTTGGTTTCCGTTCATATCTCTCCTATCATCTTGGAGAATATACTTTTTGATATGGCAGCCCATACGTTCTTTCTCTGCCATTCAACGAGTTTGGTATCATAACGAGTCTTGAGTGATTTAAATACGCACAAGTCTAGTGGCTGCAGAATGGGGCTGGTATGGGGTGGAAGCTTAAGTATGGTTATATCGTTTTTCACTGCCAAATTTATGACATCCGCTCCAAGATGATTAGCGTGCCCGTCATAAATGACTAACACAGGTCGTTCTGAACCAATGCTCTTCAGAAAACTGTTTTTAAAATAGTTTTTGAAAACAGTTTTCTCCGTCCACCTTTTAGATGTAGCAGCGTAGGTAGTATTTGGGAATTCTGTACCCGGTGGAGCAGTCCACTGTTCCCAAACATGTTTACAAGATTATAAGCGGAGGAGCTTTTTCACCGCTCGCGCTGCAGCACATTAGAACAGTTGTATTTTGGTTGCCAGTTCCACTTATAGTTCTTGTCGATGGCGTTCCCCGTTGACCGAAAATTTTTGTTTTTGACGGATCCGTACAAAAGCTACTCTCATCTAAGCTCCAGATTTGTGAAGGGCGTTCTTCCCAACCAAGCTGATTCATGTTTTTTTCGAGTAAGTCAAAGTAGTCGTAGATTAAGAACGGATCACTATTTTTTATTCTGGCGTATTCGACACTCTGGGGTTTTTTAAACGAAAGGTTATGCCTACGCTTAAAATTCGAAGACCTTTTGCTAGTTTTTCTTCTTCTTGTTGAGGAATGTCTTGGAGCCTGCCATAGCTAGAGCTTTTTTGCACTCTTCTGCCTTCGAAGTGATCATGAAGTGTCGCTATTGGAATGTTGAACACTTTGTTAGCTCGGTATAACGTCATTTGGCCTGACTTTATTGCTGACAACGCAGCTTTAAGGCTCTCTGCGGTATATCATTTGCCTCGGTTACTTTTGCGGATATATTTTCTCACCATGATGAAACTGAAAATTTAAAAAAACATTTCACTCAAAACGTTGGGGTAAAAGCGTAATACGTATCGCTCTTGTCCTAGGACTGACTACGCACTAGTCTCGAGATCAAAAAAGGAAGGGGCAAGAGCGTTATAACCAAAAACCTTGTCATCGAGAAAAAATAACAACAAAATATCAAGCTAAACGTGAACTACTAGAGCTAATTTGTCTACTCACCAAAAATCAGAGGTAAATCTCTTAGGATTGCCAAGAAATATGTGGATCAATTATTGTCGTTGAGTTTGCTCCGAGAGTTGAAAAACACATGTGACACTTTCACTGCTGCATCATAAAGAAGACTGAACTATTCAACTCTGTAATCATTTAGTTCGATGGCAAACGTACCAGGATCACAAAAAAATACATGGCAGCACCTGTTTCGAAAGTAATATAAATTTAACGGGTATATTACGGTCTTGCCCCGTAACCGGTCTTGCCCCACCTTACCTTAACTCAAAAATGCGACCGAATTTTTTTATAAAATTTTATATGTAGGTTCAAAACGTAAAAACTGAGGCTAAGCTCGTATATAAGCAAAATACGATGTACAGTTTTCCGGTAAATCCCATTTTCATAAATTTTTTCCAATTTTCCACACAAAAAAAATTTTTTTACGAACAACTGACAAATTTTTTGGAATCCTCGCATCAAAAAACCCCCTCTGCAAAATTTCGAAATCGGAATAAAATTTTTTTTGGCATTTTCTCTATCAAAATTATATTTGAACTGAAAATGCTCTATGTATGTTTGAATTATATGCAGCTAATTTATGTGACAAGGGATGATTGGAATTATATGAAATAGTCACATCAGTGTGTGTTTGTTTTATGTAAATTGAATAATCAAGTACTTTATTAACTCTACGAATTTTTAAATCAAGCAAATTGATTGAGTTATTTTCTTCAACATCTAATGTAAATTATTAGGCAGTCATCATGTCATCTAATCTAATCTAATTTATTTATCTTGTTTTTAGTAATATTTTCCATACCATTTTCTCTCATAATGATTGTTTTTTAAATTTTATATTATATTTAATAACCCTTCATACAAATCTTTTATTTTTTTTTATTGAAAATTTATTCCGTTTTTAGGTAATATTGTCGTCTTCCATGATAAGTAAACCATTTATAAATTATATTCATCCTTCTTTTTCTAAACTTCTTTTTCTTCTCTTCCCTTATTCTTTTATTCTCCCTTCGAATTCTAAACTTATTTTTATCCAGTTCCTTTATTACTCTATTCTCCAATTTTCTTCTTAAATTTTTCTTTAGCTGTCTTATTCTAATTTCTGTTATGTTATCTACTCCCTCCATAATTTGTACTTTTGTAACACCACTTGCTAATTCTCGTATTTGTTGTATATTCTCTGTTACGCTGTTTTCATTTTGTTGTTTTCTGTTATCTATCTTCTTAACCTGTTTTCCATTCCATGTCTATTTTCTTCTATATTTTCTCTCAAATTTGTTTCAACCATTTCCATGTTTTTAGTAAAATTGTCGAATTCATATTCATTTTCTCGTGCTTCATAATGTAATCTATTTCCTATGGTCTCAACTTCAATATGCTATATGCTAAGCAACCTTTATGTATGTGTCAAAACACATTAGCTTCAAATGTCTCAAAAACATGTCATATGAATTGAAAATTCAAAATAGGGTCTACAACCTTGTTGGACGGCTACCGAAACGTGAAATTGCAGATATTTTTCGAAACGGAAATATCTCCAAAACAACGATATATCAGACAATAGCCAAATGTGAACAAGGAATACCTTGTTTAAACTTACCAAAACGTGGACGACCCAAGGTTCTAAGTGAAATTCGTGTAAATAGAGTGGTTGATAGCGCAAGACATAAAGTGGGTACATCTCATCGAAAACTAGCGAGGAGATTTCATGTATCCAGTTGATTTTATTAATGAACACCACCTTGGAGAAGAAATAATGTTTTGGCCTGACTTGGTATCATGTCATTATGTTCGAATCACCAGAGATTGGTATTAGGAGCACATAACATACATTTGTGCATAACGAAGACAATCGTCCAAACATACCTCAAGAAAATTCTAGAAGTAGATATAGCATCCGTCCAGAGACTAATGCGACAAGTTCTAACAAAGCTTCGCCAAATTGAAGACAATGGACTTTTGGCAGTTCGTTAAGAGAGGTTATTTTTTTCTAATCTTGGATTATTACAATTGTTCACTTAAATATATTTTCCAAAGTTGTTTTTCCGGCGTTTAATTTTAACCCAAAACTTTAGATGCATACGTTAGTTATTCATATAAGGAAATTGAAACGTTGGTACATTAATGATGAAAGAATTCGTTTTTATTGAAGTTTTAATATAGTAGTGTTTTAAATGAAACTCACTGTTTCTAGCTAATTCCACAATATGATGAAAATTCTAAAAAATTGACAATTGTTTCGATAAATGAATATCATCGTCAGAATGACAGAAGTTACATTTCATTTGATATCTACCTGATGTTGAGTAGTTATTTTTGGCTAGACCAAGAAGTGGCCTAACTTGTGATTGACTTAATATATGTTAATAGAGAAAACAAGAAGATGTGATATTACAAATATTGAAGCTTAGATATTATCAGCCCTATGGTGATATCCTGATATCATTTTTCCAATTAAGATCAGTATACCTGTGCAATCATATAGGAAACCAGGAAAACTATATCTGCTGATCTTTACAATTATCACTTAAGAAGGCAGTTTATTAGTGGAGAACTCCATAGATTTATCTGTTCATTGACAACTTCATATTGTGGGTTTCTTAAATGTCTTCTAATTTCCAACTCTTCAAGTAAATCCAGTTCTTGTTTCTTTTCACAAATATGCAGCACTTCTAGTTCTGTGTTAGGTGTCAAGTAGATGTTTTGCGTAGTGGGATTTATCAGGTTATTTTAATCTGAATGCTCGTAAGTGTTCACTGTATCGGATTTTAAAATTTCTAAGGGTCTGACCCAAATAGACAGCATTACATTCTGAACATTTGAGTTTATATATACCTGATTTCTTTAATGGTGGTATTTTTGTTTTTACATTTAACAATTTTGTACTAACGCTACTTTCTGTTTTAAAAGAAATTGATGTATTCGTTGCTAAAGATATTATCTTTGAAATATTATTAGAAATATTTCCTGCATATGTGACGGTTTTATAAGTTTTTATTTCATCAGTTTCATTAGTTGTAATGCCACTTTTTCCTCTTTTTTATTAATTAGCTTATTTATCATATGTAATGGATAACCGTTGTATGTTGCTATTTGTCTAATTGTATTAATATCTCTATCAAAATTACATTTGTTCATAGGAACTGAAAAAGCTCTATGTATCATTGAATTATATGCCGCTAGTTTATGTGACATGGGGTGATTGGAACTA
Source organism: Galeruca laticollis (assembly GCA_963921935.1). Taxonomy (NCBI): domain Eukaryota; kingdom Metazoa; phylum Arthropoda; class Insecta; order Coleoptera; family Chrysomelidae; genus Galeruca; species Galeruca laticollis. The sequence goes on along the minus strand of OY998179.1, from coordinate 49,119,254 downwards.
TATGGAATTGTCACATCAGTGTGTGTTGGTTTTCGGTAAATTGAATAAATAATCAAGTACATTATTAACTCTTTGAATTTTTACATCAAGAAAATTGGTTGAGCTATTTTCTTATTTTCTTCAATTTCTAATGTAAATTTAATTTTTGGGTGTAAATTATTAATGTGGTTGAAAAATACATTTGATTGTCGTTCACTGCCCATAAAATAAGCTAATATGTCATCTACATATCTATAACAAAATAAAACATTTTTCGAAATATCACTTTCAAAGATCTTTCTTTCTAAACTGTCCATAAAAATGTTAGCCAAAATAGGTGATATAGGGCTTCCCATTGGTAAACCTTAATTTTGAATATATATCTTATTGTCAAAAGTGAAATAATTATGATTAATACATACATCAAATAAATTAAGTATATCTAATATTATTCCTGGATTAATATTTTTATCTTCTAGTAATTTTCTTACAAGTATTAGACATTCTTTAGGAGGAGTTTTTTTTCCTTGATTTAAAATTTCAAAGAGTTAATAATGTACTTGATTATTCAATTTACCGAAAATCAACACACACTGATGTGACAATTCCATATAGTTCCAATCACCCCATGTCACATAAACTAGCGGCATATAATTCAATTATACATAGAGCTTTTTCAGTTCCTATGAACAAATGTAATTTTTATAGAGAGATTAATACAATTAAGCAAATAGCAACATCCAACGGTTATCCATTACATATGATGAATAAGCTAATTAATAAAAAAGAGGAAAAAGTGGCATTACAACTAATATCTCCTAAACAAACTGATGAAATAAAAACTTATAAAACCATCACATATGCAGGAAATATTTCTAATAATATTCCAAAGATAATGTCTTTAGCAACGAATACAACAATTTCTTTTAAATCAGAAAGTAACGTTAGTACAAAATTGTTTAATGTAAAAACAAAAATACCACCATTAAAGTAATCAGGTATATATAAACTCAAATGTCCAGAATGTAATGCTGTCTATTTGGGTCAAACACTTAGAAATTTTGAAATCCGATATAGTGTGAACACATACGATCATACAGATTAAAACAACCAGATAAATCCCACTACGCAAAACATCTATTTGATACCAATCATTCATTGACACCTAACACAGAACTAGAAGTGCTGCATATTTGTGAAAAGAAGCAAGAACTGGATTTCCTCGAAGAATTGGAAATTAGAAGACATTTAAGAAACCCACAATATGAAGTTGTCAATGAACAGATAAATCTAGGGAGTTCTCCACTAATAAACTGTCTTCTTAAGCGATAATTGTAAAGATCAGCAGATATACTTTTCCTGGTTACCTATATAATTGCACAGTTATACTGATCTTAATTGGAAAAATTATATCCAGGATATCACCATAGGGCTAATAATATCTAAGCTTCAATATTTGTAATATCACATCTTCTTTTTTCTATTACCATATATTAAGTCAATCACAAGTTAGGTCACTTCTTGGTCTAGCCAAAAATAACTACTAAACATCAGGTAGACATCAAATGAAATGTAACTTCTATCATTCTGACGATGATATTCAGTTATCGAAACAATTGTCAATTTTTGAGAATTTTCAACAATTTTCATTATATTGTGGAATTAGCTAGAAACAGTTTAATTTAAAACACTAATATGAGTAGTCCAGTCCAGTAATACTTCGGATACTTTTTTTTTCGAGGATAATATTCCTTTTATACCTTCTTTTCTGGAGACACGGCTATTATTGCTTTTGAAGAATAGCTAACTGATTTTGCAATATTTGGTTTAGGCGCTTCCGGTATCTTCTTATTATATTTATTGATTTCGTAGAATTTTGGCACTAGCTACACTGTTAGAAGTTACTAAAAGATAGGAAATTTACATATTCAGTCCTGCGGTTGGAAAATAGCTGCGGCTAAGGTATACATTCAAAATCGAATCATGAGATGTATTGTTCAATAATTTCATAACACAATGTGCAGGATATTTTGCTTGAAGATAGCCTGAAACTGCAGCTATTCATATAATTTAAAAATATGATTAATGTTTTAGGCACTTGCGTCAATATTGCTCCAGCAGAAGTTTCTATAGATTCTGTATGTAAAAATGTTGGTCATACCGAAAAATTAATCACACTATTCTATGATCAACACTATCATCGTGGTCACGTAAATTGCCAAAACACTCTAGCAGGTGTTTTGAATTTTGCGTACGAAAGACCAAACGAATTCTCTGGAACATGTAATAGCTCAGAATCGAAAATCAAATCCTGCAAAAAGCCAGATGTACTGTCACTAAGTTCAAATGAAAAGTTTGAAATGACCTACAAAAAATGTGAGAATATTCCTGAGACCAATTCCGAAGGTAAGAGAAATTGAACTATAGTTATCTCAATGGTATACTAGCAACATTACCCGTTTCTAGTTCGGTTATGCAATTTTAATCATCGCATACAGTGTTACATTATTTATGATTAAAATGTGAAATATGTCTATTATTATCATGAAACTGTAAAACAAAATGTCTATAAACATCAAATGTTGAAATAATGAATTTAAAAATAAGTTTTACTAATTGGTTTTTAAATGAAACTGACTAATTGGAACCATCAATAGACTAATTGACAAACATATTAGTCACCTAATAAGATATTTGAATTAACTACGTAATATCTTTGAACTAACTTTCAAACTGGTGTTTTGGTTATATGGGGTGGTGCAAAGAAACTTGTTTGGAAACTCAATAAAAGAAAAAGTAATGCAGCTGTAGATTTGATTCTGTGAGCAATAACAAGTATATTAATTGTAAAGTTTATGTGCACCAGCTTCAAAAACGATATCAAACTCATGGCGACGGTTTTTGTCAATCTACTTCCGTTTCTTTAAATTCTTGCCAGCATATTGGATATAGCTTGACAAATGTTGTTCTTAAGGTTATCCAGTGTCACATTCCGAAATATGGAAGTTAGTCTAGTCACTGAAAAAAATCACGTGGATTAAGCTACAGCTAATTTGTACGGATGAAATTTTAATTCTTCATGAAGAATCTTTTTCTCAGAACGAGCGGAAGTATTCGTGGAAGTTCTGGTCACATCACCATATTTCCGGAAGTTGTTTACCCATGAAACGATTGACTGTCGACCTGGATCATGGCCACGTAGCGCAATATAGAAATGGACCAAAATGCTAGCACACATAAAGGGCACCTAGCACAACCTAGCACAACAATTTTTATAGCTAGCACACCAACAGCTCACAATAAAAATGCTTTTGAGTTCGGGTGGGGCCAGGTTAACGCTAGCTCCCCCCCCCCCCGGTTGGAATTTTGTCGTCAAAATGCTAGCACAGATAAAGGACACCTAACACAACCTAACACACAATTTTTTATAGCTAGCACACAAACAGCTTACAATAAAAATGCTCTTGAATTCGGGTGGGGCCAGGTTAACGCTAGCCCCCCCGGTTGGAATTTTTTCGCCAAAATGCTAGCACAGATAAAGGACACCTAGCACAACCTAGCACACCATTTTTTATAGCTAGCACACCAACAGCTTACAATAAAAATGCTTTGGAATTCGGGTAGGGCCAGGTTAACGCTAGCCCACTCCGGTTGGAATTTTTTCGCCAAAATGCTAGCACAAAGAAAAGACACCTAGCCCAACTCAGCACAAAATTTTTAATAGCTAGTACATCAACAATGCTTTTGAATTTAGGGGGTAGGGGGCGTCTGCAAAATAATGCTATGGTTACACGAATGAATGAAAATGAGGGATGTATTTGTCCCTAAATATCATTTTCCTATAAAAAATGGCCCCTAAACAGATGTTGCCAGATTGTGCGTGATATCTATATTTTCCCATCTGGCAGGGAATTTGATTAATTAATAATTAACTATTATTTAATTAATAATTATCTGTTTATTTTCAATTAATGCTAAAAAACGAAAGAATACAAAAAACCTTCACTTTTAAAAATAATTTTGTTAAAATAATAGTAATTTTAATAAAACAAAATAATTAAAATCAACCATTCAAATTACGTCACACTATAAAAAAGGCAACGACAAACGTTTGCGTACAGACATATTGGATAAATAAATGTCCAAAAAAGCGAAGCCGTGTTGGATATGTACTTTGGACAAAATTGTGCAATCTGGGAAGGGGCGGCTGAGATCCCTAAAAATGTTCCAATATATTGAGAATACATGTTTTAGACTGATCGTGGTTCACTGTAGTCCTTATTTAAAAGAAACACTCAAACTTTATATTTAAATTTGCCAGAATATTTAGTGCCGAAGTTGATGGTTAATTAACCATTGTAATGATAACATAAATTTTGCATTTCACTATCAGATTTTTTTTTAAATTCCCAAGGTAACTTAGAACGTGCAGCTTTTAATTCTTAGAGCCGGTTAATCAGAGCTTCGAATATTTCTGTGGCATATCATAAGACACCAACACTACTATGTATTTTTCAAAGTTTTTAGTATGTTACTGGCAATGTATGTTTGTTCGGTTGCAATCTTGCAACTCAGTTTTGAAGCAGATATCTTCAACCGATTGATTTGAAATTCTGTATATACGTCTAGTTTGCATGCCAATCCATAATTAGGTATGTGACGTCATTCTAAATTCAACATGGCGGATCACCAAAGTTGGCGGACTAAAGAAAGTGGACTAATTTTTTTGCTTTCTTACAATATGGGTATTAAATGGAAGGCAGCAAAATTGATGACATAGATATTCTTATTTTTCTAAAAACTAGGTATAATCCATCTGAAGTTCTCATCGGACTTTTTAAAAGGGTCGTTAAACCAAGTCTATTGTTAAAATTTGAATCATTTATATAATGCCGTTTTTATGGGTCTTAAGAGTAAATAAAATTCTTGTAGGTACATCCAAACGGGCAAGGACGAGTTGTCTCCCGTCTTGAGCAGGTAGTTTTTTTATAGGTCGAATTGTCTCCCATCATAGGTCGAGTTGTCTCCCAAGGTAATATACATTAAAAGGTATTAATTTTCACAAAGTACACCGTTGTTGCCAAATCAAAATTTTTATTTTTAATAGTACGTTGAACTATTGATACCTTTTTCTTTTTGTAAAATGTCTCTCAGGATATGAGAATCATTTAACTACCTTGAAATAGAAAAGTAAGAAAATAATCCTTACATTTATTTATTTGTAACGATAACCTGCAGTTTAAATTGTCATTAACAAATAACTAATTAAATTTCCTTAGATTATTTTAGTGATAATCTGCATTAGAATCTACTTAAATTTACATTAAAAGAATGTTAAGTTAATCCATCAACATTTTACAAATCCAAAAACAGGTAGGTACCATTAATTTCACATTATCGTTTGAAAGTACTTTCCCTCCTTCGCCTTATAAAGGGTGGTATTAAAAATAGTAAACCATATTTCACATATTCTTCACAAGTTTCAGAGGTTGTAAAGTTTGTTTACGAAGTTGTTGAATAGTTAAAAGTGGTACAGTGAAACTATACGTATAATGGAGGCTACAATAATTAAAAGTGAAAAAGGCTTATATTTACTTATATTTTTGGTTTACCATTCCTTAAAGCAGAAGACGTTGGCGATTGCTTTGTTCTTGATCTCATTGCAATTCAACCAGATGATGAGAGGGTGATTAAATTTAATGACTATTTAGTTGAAACTTACATAGATGAAATTTCTACCTTTCCTCCTAACATTTGGGCTGAAAACGCATGCGAATCTTTTCATTCGCGTTATAATGCTTCATTTTATAATACACACCCAAATTTTAACCAGTTTATAAAAGTTCTTCTAGATTTTCAAATAGATACCTATATTAAGCTTAAAAGTATTGATACCGTGGTCAAAGTATATGATCGAAAAGTATTAATGAAAAAAAAGTTTTTGGAAGATAATTTAGAAAAATTACAAGACGGCAGGATTACCAATTTTCAATTTTTAAAAAATATTTCTTTTAAATGCAGAATCTAATTTGTATTATAAGTGTGTAGAGTGAAAAAGTTTTTATATCATTTTTGTAAATATTATTGTCTTGAAATATATAAGTATATATATATATATATATATATATATATATATATATATATATATATATATATATATATATATATATATATATATATATATATAAGTAAACCATTGTATATTTTCCTTTGTTTCATTATAATAAAATAATTATAATTTCCTACGTACTGTTTTATTTTAACAAAATTAGGAAATACCATTCCAAATATTTCGTCAAGATATAAGTAAGATCGATTTGGCAACAACGTTTAGATTTTAAGGTATTATAAGTACTTATGCTAATTACGGATTAAAATCATCCGGGAGACAATTCGACCGTCACCTTTTTGAGAGCAGGTAATATTTTTATTTTGGGAGACAATTCGACTCCGCCGATCCAAACTAGCCGAATCAGATGTTTGGGTTAAGAAAGGGTTTCCCCGAAGGGCTGATGGTTGTAATAATATGTATTCTTTCTAATAATATTACAAGTAACATGGACTATGTAAAACTAATGATCTAACTATTTTCATGAGTGTAATTCGATAGAATATTTCTCGATTAGACGACATAAAACTGTATTAATGCGAAATTTATATTATTTAAACAACATTACATGGTATTTAATCACCCTATTTGGTTCATTTTCAATCACTTATTTTTGGATTAAACTTGAAGAATCGTTTTCAAACGGTGACATTTTTATGATATTTTAAATTAAAATTATGATAATAACAACAATTGTTACTTAGACGTTACTTAGATACGGACTTAAAAGGGAAATTATCGGCACTGCCGGAGAGTTATCTCCGAAAAGATCCTGCTTCATTTGGAATTTTTACCATATGAGTGGAATATTCCGAAAAATTTTCGTAACTACAGTAAGAAACAATTAAACCAGCCGTTTGACATATTTATTCAACCTATTCATTTATCCATTTATTTATTCATCGAGGTAGGCTAGCGTTAACCTGGCCCCACCCGAATTCCAAAGCATTTTTATTGTAAGCTGTTGGTGTGCTAGCTATAAAAAATGGCGTGCTAGGTTGTGCTAGGTGTCCTTTATCTGTGCTAGCATTTTGGCGGAAAAATTCCAACCGGGGGGGGGGGCTAGCGTTAACCTGGCCCCACCCGAATTCAAAAGCATTTTTATTGTAAGCTGTTGGTGTGCTAGCTATAAAAAATGGTGTGCTAGTTTGTGCTAGGTGTCCTTTATCTGTGCTAGCATTTTGGCGACAAAATTCCAACCGGGGGGGGGCTAGCGTTAACCTGGCCCCACCCGAATTCAAAAGCATTTTTATTGTAAGCTGTTGGTGTGCTAGCTATAAGAAATGGTGTGCTAGTTTGTGCTAGGTGTCCTTTATCTGTGCTAGCATTTTGGCGGAAAAATTCCAACCGGGGGGGGGGGCTAGCGTTAACCTGGCCCCACCCGAATTCCAAAGCATTTTTATTGTAAGCTGTTGGTGTGCTAGCTATAAAAAATGGCGTGCTAGGTTGTGCTAGGTGTCCTTTATCTGTGCTAGCATTTTGGCGGAAAAATTCCAACCGGGGGGGGGGGGCTAGCGTTAACCTGGCCCCACCCGAATTCAAAAGCATTTTTATTGTAAGCTGTTGGTGTGCTAGCTATAAAAAATGGTGTGCTAGTTTGTGCTAGGTGTCCTTTATCTGTGCTAGCATTTTGGCGACAAAATTCCAACCGGGGGGGGGGGCTAGCGTTAACCTGGCCCCACCCGAATTCAAAAGCATTTTTATTGTAAGCTGTTGGTGTGCTAGCTATAAAAAATGGTGTGCTAGTTTGTGCTAGGTGTCCTTTATCTGTGCTAGCATTTTGGCGACAAAATTCCAACCGGGGGGGGGCTAGCGTTAACCTGGCCCCACCCGAATTCATAAGCATTTTTATTATGAGCAGTTGGTGTGCTAGCTATAAAAATTGTTGTGCTAGGTTGTGCTAGGTGCCCTTTATATGTGCTAGCATTTTGGTAGAAAAAATCTAACCGGGGGGGGCAGCTTGACGGACCTTGGCAATTCACGTTACGTGGCGATGATCGACCATTACTAAAATACACTTCGACATCGCTCCACGATACTAACTGAGAAAAGTAGCCTAAAATTTGAGGACCCACATATCTTCATAATTAAGTGATTTTTTGTGTCACTCTGACGATGCTAGTTTGAAAAGTGGTCCTGGGTTAATTTGTATAGGCGCCACTTGATTATAAGGACTTTCAAGAATCACTTACTGTCATGAAATACTTTGCTTTATGTTTGTGAATTAAATAAACCACTCAAACCTAATAAGTAGGTTTAATAATTACAATAGATGGATAGGTTTGAATTGATGATATGTACTGTATATGTAAAATAATGACTTCAATAAAATGATGATAAGTGAAAAGTGACAGCTACAATACTAGATGTTATCTATGGATTGCATTTATAATAATCACAGGAAATAATAATAAATTGTAGTTGGTATACCAATTACAGTTTTACAAAACTGTAATAATGAAATAATTAATAAGATATTGTTAACTATATCAAGAGTTTCTTACATCCAGTATAGTCATAGTGAAATAAAATTTCAAAAGTTGAAATATCACAATATGAAAAAGTGATAATTAATATCATTGAAAATATTGAGAATTTCTCAAGTCAAAAGTTGCAATATCTTTATGAAAATGTAATGATTATTATGGATGAAAACAAAATAAAAGCCTAAGTATTACTTGCGGTTAATGTCAAAACCATTAGATGTCAACCATTTTAAATGACAGATTTCTTCACACTTCTGGAAACTAAAAATCAGCCATTTTGCTAACAACAATTATTATATCGCGTACTTCATGGCCATCCATAATAAAAAATCCATCCCATAACAGAATACGATCAAAAACAATCAAATATTGAAAGACAAACCATAATAATTGTCCTGCTACACATCACGTTACAAAAACGTCTTCAGAAGTTTTTTTCTTTAGGTTAACATCCAACCGAGAAAAGAACGCCACCGTTACCATATCCGTGGAGAACATACGATTTTATCGATAACATTAATGAAACTGAATTACAAGAACCCCACTGATCTAAAAATTTATTTGTTTATATGCACAAATTTAATAAAAAACTATCATCATTTCCCGATGATAAAATATCTCGAATAGTTGAAACATATAACGAAAGTAACAATAATGAGGATGATGACGATTATATAACTGTTCATACAAATGAAGAAAATCCTGTAATTGGTATACCAATTTCAGTTTCAGCGATAAATGGTAAAAATCAATTAATATTTTCAGAAGTAAATTTCGAACCAGCCGTACCACTATTATTAAACTGTATGAAAATAAACAAAAAGTTATTGTATGTGAAAACAATTTTGAGCAAGATGTCATTAATTTCGTGAAATAATAGTACCCAAAACTAAATATTTTATTTATTTCGAAGACCCTATTTATGAAAAATTCAGTGTCATTCTACAAAATCACTTTCAAGATTTTCAAATTGACTTTGTTAAATGTAATAAAAAATTAATAGACGTTCCTTTAAATGAAGTTAAAGAAGTAATTCAAAATTACCACGACTAATTATAGAGGACAAGACGAAATTGAAAATCAATTACAAGCATTGTATTATTGGCCTAATCTAAAAGCATCTATACAAACTTATATAAACGAATGCGAAGTTTGCCAGTTAAGCAAATATGATAGAAAACCAAAAAACCCATTTTTAAATGTTACTCCCACAGCTAATAAACCATTCCAAGCTATTGCATTTAGACACGAAAACCTTAAAAAATAGTAAATTTCTTACGATAATATATTCATTTTCTAAATATGGTCAAATGTATGAATTAAAATCTGGACAAGGAATAATCTAATTAAATATCTTACACACCACTGTATACCAGAACAAATAATTTCGGATAATGGAACTGAGTTAAAAAACTTTGTTGTAAAGGAATTATTCGAAACGTATAAAATTAAAATTCATTTCATAAGTTCTCAACATCCAGAATCGAATGGAATTTCCGAAAGATTCTATTCTACGATTATTGAACACATCAGACTTCCAAAAAATCGAAAAGATTTTAAAAATGAGAGTATTTAAAATAAAATACTTTACGGATTATTAGCCTATAATAATAGCGTTTATTCTGCAACAAAATTGAAACCAAACGAAATTATTACCGGACACATAAATAGAAATACACCTTTCGATATAGAAATAGATACATGTAGTTAATAATTATATACAAAATTATAAAGATAAAATGGAACTTTTATACTCGAATTTAAATAAAAAATTACAGGAATACAAATCAAAGTAATCTCTAAAGCCAATTGCAGCAATTTGATATTTGAACTACAACTTCGTATCAGTCTGGGAGACCGCTGTCACCACTCTAATAATCGCTGTCACCAGATGTAATAATCGACCCAGTAACACTGTCGCCACTGTAATACTTTTAGACCCTTTTATCTCGGGTCCGCTATCACTATTTGAAATAATTTCAACCGAGCGAGAAATAAAAAAAAGTCCGATTTAGGCGGGGATCTCCTGGGCTTAAAACGGGTAATTACCTTTGCAAGGACAGAGTTGAACTTTTTGTTCAGCCTCGTATTCAATTGTGATGCTCACTCTAAAGGGGAAGTCGAGGTAGGGAACTGAATAAATTTCGGTACCAACAAATTATAAAAAAATATAATATATATTTCACTATAAAAATGTGACAAATAAAAACTATACACATATATTCATAACTTTCGATATTGAATGGACCTTATGATTCCGTCTCTACTGCGTGAGTGACCTACCTCACTGCGAGAATAATTGTCTACTTTACAAAAGTACTAGTCGACCGCTGCTAATTCCTATTTGTCGAATGTCATTGTACTCTACTTAAATAAAATGGAAAAAAAAGGAATAAATTCTGCTGATTTGATAATCTTAGCGATAAACAGTTCAGTATGTACTAACAAAAATTCATTGTTGCAAATTTTGCTTCCACGGGAATGAAAATAAATTTTTTATATTCTATTAGAGATGATTAAATGATATGACCGCGTCTACAAGAAAATTACTTAATTGCTGTGAAAATTTAAGGATAACCTGGTTTTACGCTCCGGGTAAACGATATAAATTACAATTCGCCTCGCTGCTAATTTTACCTACCACCTATCTACGGGGTGGGCGAGAACTATGTGACAAAAAAATATCTAAATCCTGTTAAGTTACATATACAAAAAAATCGTTCCTACTAATCGTGTGTATGATCTTACTATAATATTCCACGCAATAAATACCTATATATCTATAAAACGATCGGTGCACAAATTATGAGCCAGGACCTACAGATTTACTGAACCTATGAGCTTGTCCAATAACAAAATAAAAAAAAGGTTATATGCTCTATCTATGTAAACATCTGTATTATCAATATCAAGGTTATATCAGCGCACACAAAAAAAAACTTTCCCAATTAATTTTAGACGTGTTCAAAAATTTACGGTGTGGAAACTTCTTTTCTCCCGTCTCTGCTTGATGACTGATTTCGATCTAGCGATCTCGCGATAATTATATATAACGGCGGAGACACTCGGTGTCGGGATATGTTGATTAACGGTCGGAAAGAAGTTACTCCGTATTGTTCCCAGGGGGGCAGTGTTCACTGTCAAGGATATCTGAGTATCGCTTTGACGCCATGATACAACGGAGAGAGAACTTCTCCCTATAAACCCGCGAACACTCCAAATAAAACTGACACCCGTCACCGTGACAGGGAAGTACTTTTCTCTTCGCGTTTTTCGCCCGACTCTGTGCTCTGTCTGCTCTGAACTCACTTGTTATCATTCCCCAAAATTTATTGGGGATTTTCTGCTGATTTGCAAAGATTGCCTAATTTGTTTTAGAGTGGCCTCGATTTTTATTAACTAACCGTTTGTATAAACAACAATAATTTTTATTTAACCTAGTTTCATTGTTACGTTGTTGCAAAATGTTATGGCCCTGTCTCATTTTTGTTAAACAAAAAGTATGTCGAGTTCTACTTTCAATATATTTGAAATAAAACATATATGTTATCGTGTGTTATGAAAGTTACTGATTTAATTTTTCCCTTTTTAGTATTCGCATTTATTACACAATAAAAGCCGTAAAGAATTGTCAGATACAATACCCACTAAAGTGTATGTACGTAATAAACAGGCACAAGATAAAATCAAAAATAAATATAAAAGTGAAGAAATTAAAGGCAAAAAGTATTACTTGCGGTTAATGTCAAAACCATTAGATATCAACCATTTTAAATTACAGATTTCTTCCGACTTCTGGAAACTAAAGATCAGCCATCTTGCTGACAGCAATTATGATATCTCGTACTTCATCGCCATCCATAATAAAAAGTCAAGCTCATAACAGAATAAAACAAAAAACGATCAGATATTGAGAGACAAACCATAATTATTGTCCTTCTACACATCACGTTACAAAGACGTCTTCAGAAAAAAATCTTTAGGTTAACATCTATCCGAGAAATGAACGCCTCCGTTGCCATATCCGTGGAAAACATACGATTTTATAGATCATTGATCCCTCTTGATAAAAATTCCAATGATGCAGACTTGACATTCGAAAGCTTGAAAGTTTCATAAAAAATTCTAGTAAGAACTTATATCTTATCATCAGTAAAAACCCATCCGTGCAGAAAAACTCTAAAAAACAATGAAAGCTTGGACATGGAGACTATATGGAAAATATTCTTTCCTACCTCGCCAACAGCAAGAGTTTCCACATCATAATTAATATAATTATCCCAGAGGAAAATAAAAGGCAACTAATCAACGAATCGACCATTTTTGACAACCAGGCCTTTGACTTGTGGAAAACGTGCAGCTACTTCAACATTTCCCATACAAGTGAGCTTGAAAAGGTCGGAACTGAAAAATATCGACAGCTGATTTGACACCAAGTGCTGCCAGTAACAACTAAACAAAATTCTCAACATAAAATGTTGAAATATTCTTTGATTTGTAAAATTACAACGAAACAGAGTAATAAAAATATTCTCCAAGACTAATTTTTATTATCGAAATCCCATTAGTCCAAAAAATATATTATGGAACAAAGTTGACCCGTTTAGACAACCAGCTATATTAGACTGATGTATAATCAGTTGCATACTAGTAATGGACAAAATTAACAGAATTGTTGTACTGTCAATAAATACATACGATAAATAAAGTTATTGTATTTTTATAATGCTACAGGAGTTTTTTTACGTGGTGCTAACCATAAAATCTTTAAATGGCAATCCCTCTCACGTTTCACTTTATTTTAAAGGTATTGAAAAAATAAACACATCCCCAAAACTTGATTTTAACATGTTGACTGCTATGTGTATCAAAACTGAGACTCACAATAAATGCTTCGAAAAATCGCATACTTGAACAGAACATCATTTTATGACTAGAGATATGCTCCAAAGGAATCGAAATTACAATTATGAGCATTTGGGTCAATGCAAAATCTAGGAACATTGACAACTTGAAAATTGATTATAAAAATCGTAATAGTCATGTTACTTTCTCATTTGGTAGTGTAACTCTTGAAATAGTTAAGATATTGGGTTTTGATTTTGGAGATGTGCCTTTTTTCATTAAGTATTTTTAAAATATGGTAAAACTCGACATGGGTTGTAATTTAAAAATTTTGGTGTTATCACCCCTAAAAAATCCCCATTTGTAGAAACTTTCAAACCATTTGAGAATGTAGTTTTTCTGGCTCTTTAGTAATCCCCCAATTTTCAGATGTTTTTCTTCTCTTGTTTCAAAATTAGAGGAAGGGACCCAAATTTTAGACACTTTTGTTGTAAATTCGTAAAAAAAATCATCATTGAACACATTATTATTATTATTATTGTACAAAATCGCTTGCTTGGTGTATTCACAAAACATCGTAATAAAGAATCTACATTAAAATAGCTAGCTACTGAAGTTATTTAACTTGAAGTTTGTTTTTGTCAATTTTCCCATAAAATAATAGGTTGCCTAATTTGAGGCACACTGATGTCCCAATTTGAGACAGATTTCTTAATTTGGGATACTTCTAAAAAAACCCGTTTCTTCGCAGAAAGAACATATGAAATTAGCATCTTTAATTCCCCCACAATTTTCATGGGCCCATCTGCCGCAGTGAACACATTTTGCCCATAGCTCGCCATGCTTGCCCTCGGAAAATCTCCCGAACAAAATAAACATTCAGCATCAGTTCCTTCGGATTCGTCTGAAAAGGCATTAGACAATATAATACTGCTGTCGCTTTCTGAGCTTGAACTAGAAGAAACCCGGCGTTTTTTTCTCATTTGCTCTAACCCCGAAGTGGAAGGTTGGTCCTGTTTTAAAACTGCTGATTTCTGTTTTCGTACAATTGCAGTAGACTTTTTTACCAGTTTCTTTGATTGTTTTTCTTTTGGTTCTAACTCTTCACTGATGTTTTTTTAGGTATAGTATTTTTCCCTTATCTTTTTTCTAAACTACCTTGTAATTCATCTTTGTAAGGAGTTAAGGTAATTATTGATGCTTTCCCAGTCCTAACATTCACCTTAGTTTCTCTGGTTTTGTATTCAGGCAGAAAACAAATATCCGTGGTAGAAAAATACGTGGTGTACGTTAATTTCTTTCTGGCGTTGGTAGAGCCATTGCTTCATTTTCATTTTGGTTGCTCAGATGATCTTCCTGATGATTTGATTTTTCGGAGAGGTGTTCTTCTTGAAGGCCTCTTTTGTTTTCCATTACATTATGCACGCCAAAATCATGGTCTCTGAAGGTGTTTCTATTCAAAGGAACTAGTCCCGTTTTTCTAAAAACATTGCACGATGTTTCCATAGTGGCAGCTCTATTGTAGGCTTTGCCAAAAATACTAACAATTGCGTATGGGGATACAGTACTTAAATACTTCTCTCGAAGCCAATTTTCTATCTCCTGAGCGTAATAGGTTTTTAACGGAGACATAAATGAAACATCTAAAGGCTGCATTTTATTGGTAGAATGTGGCGGAAGACCAATTAGCGTCACATAATTTTGTTTTGCCAAATCTATGAGAGTAATGTTTCTTGTGTGGGAGTAGTGTCCATCCAACACAAGTAGAACAGGGTCAGCAGCTGTGGGTTTCGTGAATTTAATAAAATGACTTAACCATCTTGTAAAAACATCTGATTGAACCAAACCAGAAATGTGACACTCAGCTATAGCTCCAGCTGGAGCACCAATCATTAGCTCGGACTTAATATTTTTCCGTGAAAAATTAATAAAGGCTGTACATAAACTCCTGCAGAATTCATACAGGTTATTAGGGTGATTAGTTTACCTCTTTCTGCGGAGGTTAATGTAGAAAACTGTTGTATTCCCTTCAACGATAAAACCTTACTATGCTTATGTTGAACGATGGTAATGCCTGTTTCGTCGAAATTGAATACCCTCTGGGAAGGATTTTGAAGCTTGGAATATTCTGGCTCATAGAGATCGAAAAACGCTGAGACTTTTTCGGGAGTAAAAGATTTGATACGAGCTGCAGACATGCCTTGCGGTGCTCTCATAGAAAGTTGTGGATGCCTTTTCAAAAATAACCTCAACCATTTTTTCCCAGCAGATTTACTTACGCCATTAAATGGATGCGGCAACTTATTACTAATTGCCAGTTGGAATGCCATTCGTTTAATATCGCCCGACCTCAGACCAAAAAATCGTTGTTCCATGGCTAATGCATATTGAACTAGTTCGTTTTCTAGATGTTCAGAGAAAACTGGTTTCCGGTCTATCGATAGTTTGACAAGTTCTTCTGGGCTTTTATCTGACTTTGAGTATCTTTTCACAGTGCCTTTGGGTACACCAAAAACTTTTGAGGCTTTTAGATATTCCATCGCTTTATTATGCACAGCCTTCACAGCTTTCACCATACTACGAGGATCCCATTTGTTGTGTTTTTTAGGCTTCTGTAATAAAACATCAAAATATATGTAATATATGTATTGGGAGCCTAATTTGAGATAGTCTCAAATTCAGAACCATTTGGTATTTCAAATTAGGAATTCTCGTTATAAAAATTGACAACAATATTTTTAGGTTAGTTATGAAAGGATACAGCCAGTTTTAATAAGACATCATTAGACAACACCTAAACTAACTACTTCGACACAAAATATTTTATTTCCACTTACGTTCACTGCAAATGCCGGTTTCTGTACACTATCAATAAAACTTTGAGACTCAAATCGGAAGAAAAACGCACGTGCATAAAAACAAAAGAACCGACGCGCTTAACGACTCCTTACCACTACAGTCTAGTTTATTGACACCACTTTTGTTAGATGACGTTACATATACCTTAATATGCGGAGCTATCTCAAATTAGGCGCCTATCTCAAATTTGGGCCCCTTTCTCTATAGCTCCATCCCTATATATTGCCAGAATACCAATATTATCTTAAAATGATTCCTCTTCCTTGGTTTATCTTTAAGTATTACCAAATGCAAGCTTCGCGAGGAAGGTAAATCACATCGTGGTCTACTTTTCCAACAACTATCTATACCATCTGACTACAGGCATTGGCTTTGACAAACATCACCTCGAAAAAGGAACAAAAAAACAAAAAGAAGGAATCTTCTAAGCAAGCTCGGCTAAGCAGCCAAAAAGTAAGCCGCGATGATAAAATCACTGTAGTGTAATACTTCAGAGCACTGTGCCCGATAAGTGGGGAAGAGAATGAAGAATAATTAATGAATCACAACGAAGTTGCATAAATAAGACTATTTTTTGCAAATTTAATTTTGTTTTATTACCTACTCTTGTTCTCTCTTTTTTTTGTATACTTGTATTTATTTTTATTTAATGTAGTTATATGATTGTATTTATATTTTCTTTTTTATCTAATTTGTAAAATTATGTGTAACTATTAGTGGATACTTTTATGGGTTTGTCCTGTTTGTATCCCAAATAAATAAAATAAAATAAAATAAGGATTGCAAAAAATATACTGGCCATTTTCTTGAATATTTCCTTGACTCCATATAAATATAATTCATTTTAAACGAAACCTTATTTGTTTACAATTTGCTTATGCTACTTATATAAATATCAAAATGATTCTTTGACTGTATTTCAAAATAAAACTTTTCAATAATACCTTTTTATTTTAAATGTATGGATGTATTTTTAGTCATCGAATATGGCTGCTTAGGAGATTGGTACGTTGGAAAAAAACATTATTTTGTTGTTTTCAAAACTAAAGAATCTAGGAATGAAGAAAAATATAGATGTTTTATTAGAAATGATGAAGACGAATCTGTCATAGGAAAATCGAGAACTGCAGAATGTAACACATTGAAAAGTCCAAAGGAAAGTCCTGAAGTTTTATACATTAATAATGGTAAGATACTGGAAACGATTTCTTTCTAGCAATAATATTAAATACTTAGTTGTCAAATTTTATAACAATATTTTTACGGTGTCTTTCGAACTAAGGAGTTATTTTATCAGGGAACTGGACGCATAGACTTAAAAGTACTAGACGAAGGTTACATAAATGTTAACACCTGCTAACTTTTGACTATTGTAATGATGATAAACACTTGTACTTCATACTTTTTTCACAATCCAAAGCAGTGTGTTCTATTTTACACTAACAAATATCAAGTCTACGATCATAAACGTTTTTTCTTTATATTTCCTGCTATTTTTAATGTCACTTATGTTGTCTATCTATTCTTGTTTGTTCGCGCCACTCTCTTATAATCCATAAAATTCGTCGCACCGCTCATGGATTATTTTCATAAAATTTCAAAACTGAGGTTTTGTACATTTTGATAAAGGACTAGTTTTTAATTCTGGTCATTAACGCTCTCGCTTAGGAACAGTTCGTTTATTTTGTTGTACATTTTATTCGCAAATATAGACATTCTAATAAACTTTAGTTAGTGTCACAAAGGCCAGGACTTTCCATATAAATTAAACGATCGATTGTGGAAATTCATAGTGAACTGCAGACACCGGCTCGTTGGTAAGTACATTAAATTGGAGTTTATTGTATATGTTGTCAATTCGCTAATTGCATAATTAACTACAACTACAGTCCATTGTTTTTAGAGGTTACAATTGTTAAAATCAAATTCCTCTTTCAACTTATCTTCTTAATATTTTATAGATGTTAAAAAATGTATAGCATGTGAACAAGTTCTTACATGAATTAGTATTTTTCTACCTTACATACCGATGAGGTGGCAAGGTAATTGCCTGCCTCAAAGCCTTCACCCCCTCACCGGCGTTCTACAATGCTTGCTGTATATTATTTATACGTAATGCTACCCCAGTACCACGAGAGCCCAAAGGAACCGTCCAGCTATATGCGGATGACACCGCCCCTGACATACGCTCACTAAACATTCAATCCCAAATTCTCCTGACACACTTTTCAAATTGGTGCCGGAGATGGAGCGACTCTCAGTACTCAAAAAATCCAAGTCATAGTTTTCAAATATCCTAACACCCAGAGCGAAAGATAGACTTCTACCATCAGATTTCGAGGACGCTTTGGGGAGAGCCACTAGAGATCAGCAGGGTAGCCGTGTACTTGGGAGTGAGATTCACTCACAATTTTAACTGGGTGGCTGATCCGACTGCCACCCTGGACAAGGTTCAGAGGCGGGTTGGTCTCGTCAAGGTGCTCGACGGATCGGATCACACATTTCCTCCTTACTTTTCATAAGTATAATCGACTATAAAGCGATCGCCTATTGTAGTTTACCCCTATACCTTCTAAAAAAGATCTTGTTGTGCGTGCTGTCAATTCTGAGATACTGCCTCTCTCCAAGCAACACAATCTACATCGAAATAGACATAACCCTCATTCCCCAACACGTTAGCCGCACAATTGAATCAGGCAATCAGGTTGCAAAAAACACCTGTTACTTACATCCTGGTCCAACAGACGAATTCTCTCCTCAAAAATCCCTTAACCCTTACTGGTGACATCCTACCAAGATCTTCCCGAAACTTTTTTTGCTCTCCTCTATAACTTCACCATTTTTATCAGATAACGAATTCACTCAACAGCCGCTCGCAATCGCTCCCTCCGAATCCCAAAATTCTAAAACTTATTCAGACCCTTCACTACGGTGAAGCTTCCTTTCACCCGTCGGTATTGCAGGTTTTCTGCGGTATCCCTATAACCTAGTGAACTTCTTCGAGGGTAGGGACTAATACACCCGAAGCTGTACCCGCCGAATACCTAGTCTATTGAATTGCTTGTCTTCTCACAATTCCCAAAATTATATTTTAAATTAATAAACTACTCGTTCTCCGCGATGCATTCTAACGAGCCACACATTTCCAACACGCACACAGAGCCGCACAAAACGAAAAGATCCACTTAAAAAACACACCAATTCCCGCAGAGGGACAAAGATCCTATATCAGGGCTTGACACAGAAAGATATACAAAAATGCAAGTAAAACCCCCAAGCCACTCCTAGAATAATTACTCTTTTTGCAGCAGTGCATTTTTATCTTCTTTGTCTGTATTTTGACCGTTTTTGAGTTCATTTCCTTTATGACCCTATCGGCTCCAGAGTACCTCTGCCACAATATGTTAACAATTAATATTTGGTCAAAATGAATTTAAATCTAAAAATGCTTTTAAGAATAGCTATTTTGTCGGTTATTGAATTTTTCTCGGATAAATCACGTTATAAAAAATATATATTCCAGTAAAACGCCGTATATAAGAATTTAAGCGATTTCTAACAAAAAAAAATACTTTCACAATAACTTTCTGCTACGCCAAAAACATTTTCAAGTGATGATAAGTAAATGCCATGAAAATATAAACAATAGTAAACTTTATTTATTATTTATCTACATTTTATTTTAGATTTATTATTTTTTTTTTAGTTAAACCCAATCCCACGAAACCAGTCTGTCATCTTTCTA
Source organism: Galeruca laticollis (assembly GCA_963921935.1). NCBI lineage: Eukaryota > Metazoa > Arthropoda > Insecta > Coleoptera > Chrysomelidae > Galeruca > Galeruca laticollis. The sequence continues at coordinate 49,099,231 of OY998179.1, read as the reverse complement.
AGAATTTTGTTGGAGAATGGGTCGATAGTGCAAACGTTGACGCTAATATTATTATTAATGAAACACATATTATGGAATCAGATATAGCTGGAGGCAAAATAACCAAGGCTGTTTACATTTGCAAAGAATTACGACTGAACACGGCTATGATGACTATATTTTCTACACAAGGATGGTAAGTTAGTACCTATTCTTCCTCTAATGATGGTTTGAACATTAATATCAATATAACATTATCCTGTAGATACAATGCTGTTGTAAATATAGTGGTGTAAATAAGAGGCGTAATATGGGAACAATTAATATTCCAAATAACTTCATAAATTGCAAATAAATTAACTGTATTATTTAATTTCTGAAAAATGTAGCAAATGTTCACAAATGTCATTTTGTTCGGATTTCTGGTGACCAACTAATCGTCCCAGCATCAATATCTGAAAATATTTATTGATTCCAATAAACTTCCCTATTCAGCGGAAGTTTGGGCGTTTCATATTAATATATGTATTGCATCGCTATTAAACGAACCGGGTAGATGATAATATTGCATTTGAATCGCTCAAAAGCCGAAAATTATTTAACAACATAATTTGTAGTTTCCTCACTGCACTTAAAGTCTGTTTTTTGTGTGTATTGTAATGTTTTTCTAATTTATTTAAACGTTTTCATTACGGGTGGGATAAATTTATACACACACGTGATGTCTACTAACTTTATTTATTCACTACACTATTCACTAATTTATATTATATACACAGTATATGCACTTAAACTAATTTATATTCAATTATTTACTTTTTATCTCACGATGTCAAATTATAAACTAAACTTTCTCTCGCTGGTCGGTCATTTATATATTAGTACCCTTTTTACTAGATAATTCTAGATTGCGGCTAACACAAAAACAATTGGCTCTCTGGCATTTTCTAGATAAGACTGGTCACAAAAACAATGTCTAGATAAGATAGTCACAATCGTAAACGGTTTTAAGAAATCCCTGCGCACCCGTTATAATTTTAAATTTCATACATGGCTTAGACAGAGTCCGATTCAGGGACTATACCAGTGTGCTGTTTCGTAACATTACCGCCTCCTCAAATGAAAGTTCCTCTTGGAACTTTTGTGTAGCTGAGACTGGATGTTTGAATCGGCAACTGGCCCTATTTCTACACTTTCCGATTTTATGGAAATAGCAGGGCACCGTCTTCATCGGATACTGATAACAGGGGTTGTAGCTGCAAATTAATATCTGGACACCGGTATCTTGGAAGATAACCTCTACCATGTTCCTGATGACTCGCCAATCCAACTGGTTACTCGCTATCTTAGGCATAGCCAGTTTCTTCACGCTGGATTCTAACACATGGTGTTGGAGGTTTTGAAGTGCTTCCCACACATCGCGGTAGGTATGTCGATCTTAAAATTCATTTTTAGTTACCACGTAGAAGACGTACCGCGAATTATGTTTCAGTTTCAGTGTCTTGCCAGGGGCTGGAATCTAGTCTTCAAGTTTTTCTAATTGCCCGAACTTCTTTCGAAAGACGTATGCCAACCCTCGTGCGTTCTTGATACGAGCGGGGATGTTGTATGCCAGTGAATAATCTTCCGGGAGAGTGAACAAATCTTGTCGTTGTTCTAAAGTGACTCCATATCTAGATTTCCCGGTACCTCCATACGCGCCCATAAATTCATCGAAGGCAGGGTCAGACACATCTCGAATATGGTTTACTTCTTTTTCTAGGTCATGATCTCCTTCGAATGGCGCTAGTCGGTTTTGGTGAACTACTTTTGGTTTCCCGTTGGGGATCTCGTTTATGCGATATATAACATCATCATTTTCTTGATTAAGTATGGACCTTCCCAGGATTTTTCTAATTTTGGAGAAAATCTCTTTCTCCTCGTCGGGTTGTGTAACCATACTTTGTCCCCTTCTTTAAAACCGCCTACTGTGGCCTGCGTGTCGTACCGACTTTCCATTCTGTCGCTGATGGCTTGAAGATTTGTTCGAACTGATTCATGAATATCGTCCAGTCTTCTTCTCAATTGGATCACAAAGTCTTCTCCTGCTAGATCTTCTCCAGGCCGACAGCCAAATTCCAGGTCACAAGAATGCATCATTTCACGTCCAAACAGGATTAGGTGTTTCACCCGTGGACTCATTGACGGCAGATCGATAAGCCAATGCGAATAGGGAAATATACTGGTCCCAATCTCTCTGATGGCTAGAAACTACTTTGGACAGGTATTTTCCAATAGTCCTGTTCATTATCTCGACCATTTCATCTGACTGTGGATGTTATGCTGTTGTCCTGGTTTTCTTCATTCCCAGCTTGTCGCAAATCTCCTGGAATGGATGACTTTCCAAATTTCTTCTCTGGTCACTGTGGACTTCCAAGTGCACTCCATATCGGCTGATAAATTCTTTCACCAATACATCCGCGACAGTTGTGGCCTCTTGGTTCGGGATAGCGTAAATTTCCACCCACTTTGTGAAATAATCCATTATAACCAGAATGTATTTACCACCATTTTCTGTCGTCGGAAATGGTCCAACGATGTCTAAAGCAACTCTTTCGAAAGGGCTTCCAACATTATACTGTTTCATAGGTGTCTTTCTCTTGCGATGTGGTCCATTACTTGTAGCCCAAGTCGTACATTTCTTACACCAGTCCTTCACATCGTCGGAGCTGTTCATCCAAAAAAACCTTTCACGGACTCGCTGAAGGGTTTTCTTCGCTCCCAGATGACCTCCCGATGGACTGTCGTGTAACTTCTTCAGTACTTCAGCTACTCTCGTTCTAGGGATAACTAGCTGTCTCCTCATCTCGGAACCATCATCGTTTTCAAGGACTCTTTTCAACAGCCCTTCTTACAGGACAAGGGACTCCCACTGAGCCCAATACGCCTCGAGTTTCGGTGAAAATCTTGACACTTCTTGCCAGGTAGGTTGCCGATTTTCTTCCTTCCACTGCCGAATCTTCTTTAGGCAAGGATCATTCTCCTGATCTTCTCTGATACTGGTGGGTGACCATTCTTCATTGACTACTGTAATTCTTAAAACTACAACTTCCTTAGATTTCGACTTGTTGCATTGTGAATAGTCTACAGGACATGACCGTCTAGGCAAAGAATTGGCTTTTCAGTGATTCACATCAGCTGGTTGTTTACCCCTGTCTGATTTCCCCTGTGACTGGAGTTCTTGGGGCGCTTAGACGGACTGCGTATGAGCTCTAGCTCGCCACACTTCCGGGATTTGATCTTCTTCGGCTTCTTGTCTGCCATACCTTTCAACAAGTTGACGATCTGGTCAAGTTTGTCATCGTCATCTTCTTCCTGCACGGTCCTACCTTTGTTGTACCGCGAGCTCTTCGTGGCTGCTTTGCATTTAAGAGGTTCTTGGTATGCAGGTGTCGTAGGACGCTTACACGAACTGCGTGCATGCTCTAGCTCGTCATAATTACAGCACCTGATTTTCTTCGGCTTCTTGTCTACCATACCTTCCAACAAGTTGACAATCTGGTCAAGTCTGTCATCGCCATCTTCTTCCTGTATGGTCCTTTGTTGTATCCGGAAGCCATTGTTGCTGCTTCATATTCAAGAGCAGCTGTCAATGCGTCGACTAATGTTTTCGGATGGGCTAAACGAAGCGTCCTCTGCATATCGGGGTTACGTGGGCCATTAATAAAGGCCTAGATGCTCAGACATTCCATCATGTTCTCTGGTGCTGACGGATAAGCAAATCGAACGAGTCGGGCAATATACACTCCATACTCTTGAAGGGCTTCGTCACGTTTCTGCCTTCGGTTCTTCAGCTGGGGCTGGTACAAATGTTCGTGATCGTATCGCATGTCCAACTTCTTCTTCAGCTGCTCGAAGTCATCCGTTTCTTCAAGCGGTTTGGTCTGAAGTACATTTAAGGCATCTCCCCGAAGCGCTATAGTTAGGTTCACTGCTTTCTCCTTATCGGACGAAATATTCACTCTAGCGGCTGCTTCAAACTGTTTCACATAATTGGTCCACGATATTTTTCCATCGAACGTTGGGGCCTTGACTCGGGTGAAACTGCCAATGTATTCTAACTTAGGTGTGTTTCTGTCTTGCATGGTTTGGTCTTCTTTTCTTCCGCTGGCGTGTCTTGAGTTCTTATATCTGTCATCTTTTTTTCTAACTACTTGGTTTTCTCGTCCATCGTTGTCATCTTATTCTCAATCTTCTCGTCCATCGTTGTAATCTTATTCTCAATCTTCTCGTCCATCGTTGTAATCTTATTCTCAATCTTCTCGTCCATCGTTGTAATCTTATTCTCGATTTTCTCGTCCATCGTTGACATTTTATTCTCGATTTTCTCGTCTATCATTGACATCTTATTCCCGATTTCAGATTTTAGAGACGAAATTTCATTTTCAACGTCAGCGGCAATGTCGTTTCTCATTAATAAGATATCGGCAGATATATCGTTCTTCAAAGCAGAAATCTTGTCGTCATTATTAGCAGAAATATCGTTCTTCATAGCAGAAATCTTCTCGTCAATGTTCTCTTCCATGACAGAAACCTTCTCGTCTATGTTAGCAGAAATTGACGAGGTTAAGGTGGAAGCCTCGTCATTAAATAAAACTGTTTCTGGATCAAAGTCGTCATTTTCCAGTGCCACTTTAAGTCTTTGTACTAATTCACTTTTCTCACCGGACGTTTCCAACTCACGATCTTCCAATTCTGCTCTTAGTTCCGTCACTTATAGGTCACATTGTCTCGTGGCCATTTTTACGTAGCAATTTATTTATATTATCCCACTTATGACATCAATGTAATGTTTTTCTTATTTATTTAAACGTTTTTATTACGGGGGGGGGGATAAATTTATACACACACGTTATGTCTACTAACTTAATTTATTTATTCACCACATTATTCACTAATTTATATTATATATACAGTATATGCACTTAAACTAATTTATATAAACACTTCACTAATTTATATTCACTTATTTACTGTTTATCTCACAATGGCAAATTTTAAACTAAACTTTCTCTCGCTGGTCGGTCCTTTATATATTAGTGCTCTTTTTACTAGATAATTCTAGATTGCGGCTTACACAAAAACAACTGGCTCTCTGGCATTTTCTAGATAAGACTGGTCACAAGAACAATGTCTATATAAGATAGTCACATTCGTAAACAGTTCTAAGAAATCCCTGCGCATCCGCCATAATTATTACTTTCATACATGGCTTAGACAGAGTCGGATTCGGTTACTATACCAGTGTGCTGTTTCGTAACAGTAATTTATCTGTTCACTGAAAATAATTATAGATAAAGGAAAGCGATATATCTTTTATATGTATTTAATTAGAGAAATAGGATCAGTTCATCTGGGGATTCAATAACAGGCACACCAGCCTGCTATTTTTTATACGATTGTTAATATTGGAGTCAAATTTATGCTTCTTAACACATTATGTGGAATGTGTACAACTACATTTTTCTTAAACTTCCAAATAACCAATGAAGAAATGGAAAAGAAATTATAATATATATATATATATATATATATATATATATATATATATCCATGTTGTTTTGGTATGAAGGAATAAGTATTATGAAATGCGGCATTTAAATTTGCAGCTTAAACTACTATATCTACTAGAATGTGTTTTCCAAATATGTGATTTGTATACATGTTGGTGTTTATCTTCTTCCAAATGATTATATGCTTAAATTCCTTCTTCATTATCAATGTTCTTTCCTCCGTTTGTTTTAAAAAACTTAATCATTTTATTATACTATGATATATGTTTCTTGAATGATATATTTTAATTTTTTTAGCCAAAGTGAATACATATGCTTCGAGTTTGAACGTAAAGATAAAAACTTCATTCGTTACAGAAAAGGAAAATCAACATTCCACTATCAATTTGAGAGGGCTTGTTCCTATCCTTTTCTAACTAACGACAACAGTGTGAAATATGATTATTATTTTAAGAAAAATCCGAATCCTATACCTTGCCCGTTTTTGGGAAAGTATAATTTTACACAGAAAGGAGATGTACCCCTAGAAACCAGGTATATACTTTAAAAACAACTATAATATTTTATTTCCTCAATTTTTTTCTCGAATAGGCTGGTGGGTTTCAATAATTGTTGCTATATTTTTCAGATATATTGAAGTTACTTCTCAGAATTCTGGTCGCAATCCAAATTGCAAGGATAAATCAGAAATTTCGGTATCAGAAATTAATAGGACTCAACTTTTAGTATTTAAATCTACTTGTTCACAACCAACTCCGAGTGAATACAAAAGTAAGAAGGTATATTTTTAAATCTAGATAAAATTGAAATTATCTAATTTTCTAAGGTACCTTTATAACTAATTATATTTTCTAATAGTCAAGTGTCTTTTTTTAAATGTGATCAAAAATAGATCATCCATTGGACCACAATACATTTGGAAACAATGCGCGTCCTTTCCCCATATATCATCAAATTGTTAATAAAATAGACACATTTAACTATCAAAATATTATTTATAGAAATATCAAGAGGACTCAAGTCCGGATCGAATTCACTTGACCGAATGGTTCGAGAATTTAACCAAGATGGCTTTAGCTCTTTAGCAAGCTTAACAATTTGAGAAAAAGTTCAAAACCTTTACAGCTATTAAAATTTGAGAATTTCTCAGTTTTAACGTTATCCGTTTTTAGAATATTTGTGATGTATCTGTCTAACATTTTTTAAAATTTTTATTTAGTAAAAGAAACTGATCTACAAAGTTTTTTTTAGATAAACCCGATTATTCGTTTAAGTGTATAGCAAATTGGGAAGAAAATAAAAAATCATATTTATTAACGTATGATGAATTTGATCCAGTATATCAATATCGTTGCTGGGTATATCAAAAAATTGATCAAAATAATATTTTGATTTCTCAAGGTAAGTACCAACACCAGTTTTTTCTCTTCACTAAAAAAGGTAAATTAGGGCTTTAGTAGGTAAAATGAAGTAGAAATAACAATATTTTGCCAAAATAAAATCAATCAAAAATTAACTGTAGAGGTTATTGCGGGGGAAGGGACATATGTGCTCCACTGTATTTAAGATGGGACACATACCCTAGTGGTGTTGAAGTAACGGTATAAAATACAGTGAGAAGTTCAGTTCTCTAGTTCTAAATTAATTTTACAATACTTTTGAAACAAATTTATTGCAAGATGCCATTGTACAACTGCGCGAATTGGAATGTTTTATTATTCCCTTCCAATCGTGTGGAGTAAATGAACTGTTGTGCACTGATTGAAAACACTGTTATACTGAGATTTTTCTGTAACTTTTAATATAAATAACTATGAACATTATTCACAAATATAATGATTGTATATAAACACACGTGTCACACATTTCTTATCACTTTTACCAACTGTAACGAGTTTGAGAGTTTTTACTATTTTTGTCTAACCGGCATTGGTTATTGAAATAGTTTTGAATCCAGTGATTCTACTATGAGATGTAATTAACTACTGGGGTTTTATCTAACCGACATGGGCTATTCAGAGGGTTTTGAATCCAATGATTCCTCTCGGGGGTCTATTCGACTACTGGTTTCTTGGCGCTAAAAATGAGAGTGAGATAAAATTAACTACGTTGTTTTAAGCGTTCGGAGAATCTGATCGGGTCGGCGAAGAACATACACGGGGAGGGAAAGAGTACATTGTGAAATAGATTGGTTGGAAAGAGTGCACAGTCATTAAAAGTTCGGGATTGAAATGAATGAATATTAATTTTCTCAGGGAGAAAACTGGGTTTTCCAACAACAACAATAGAGACATAAAGCAATTTTTAACATACATCACTTATCCTTATCCGTATACGTAACGTAACGGAGATACGTCATTATTCAAAAAAGGTATAAAGCAAATGCGTTCGTAACGTAACCATTCCTTGGGTTTTAACTTTTAATCTAAAAAATATTCCATCTGCTTGGATCTTCGTAGGAATTGTGCCCCGATATCTCCCTCAGCAAAATAATGTCAATGCCACTGTAAAACAGTCTTTTTCGTTTTAAATCCATTATTCTATATCAAATAAGTAGTTTGTTATGTTCATAAAAAAATAAGGTTATGATTTTTGAGCATACAACATCACTTTTGTCGTTTGGCCATTGAAAAACGCGAACATAGAACATAAGAATGCAATACGGTACGTTAGGTACGTGTGACGGATTGAAACGTTTCACGTAACGTAATGAAACCCACGTATCGCTTCTGCACATACGCATTGCGATACGGATACGTATAACTGCTTTTTGTCCCTAATGTTAAAGACAAAACGTTCTATGTATGGTACATTGAAAAATTGTTTCTGCAGAGTGCAAATTTACACATGGCACACACAGTTTTTGTTCGTGTTTCTTTATTTTGTTTGGCACATCTTCTTGTTGGCTATTCTAATGGCAAATGATCTCCAAACTTCGACATCAGTTTCGTTGTATTTGACGGTGGATCTGATTTCTTCCTCTTGCCAATTGCATTTTCTTTGCCGTGAGCAATGATTGATTCATATATTACACGAGGGGCATTTTTTAATGTTTGATTACTTGTAACAATATGTGTGCATTCACAACTTCAGTCATCAAAAGTTTATAAAATACCTGTTTCCACCATTTTGTAGAACGTCCATCATATTTATTCATTTATTTAACGTATGGCATTACACATCATGCAACAGGGCCAATAAAAAAAGAAAATTAAAATAAAAAATTAAAATTAAGGTATATACAAAAACACAAACAGTAAATGACACAGAGCGAACCAATCAAATAAAATCAAAAACGAACATTAACATTACATATATAGTCTTTTGTGGCGTCGGTTGCCATCAGAAAATCTGAAAAGTTTCCAGCATAAGCCCTTGTTTCGCATTCGGACACTATGTGGTGAACGGTTTGACGTTCTGCTCCGCTGTCACAGCCGAGATTCGGTATTTTACTCCATTTATGGAGGGAATCTGCACAAATTCCGTTGTTGGTGCGAATGCGATTTAGTGATGATCATATATGGCGAGGCAGTTCATACCCAGGTGGTTTCTCCGTGATGCAGGGGAGGGTACCCCTTGTGGTACCGCACAACTTATGGAGAATATTATTCCTCGTGTTTAAATGAGCTGCAGTGTTTTCCAAATGCTGTTTGTAGGTGAGCGTTCTGTCTAAAGTAACTCCCAAATATTTCGGACGCGGATTGTTTCGAAGTTGGATTCCCTCAAAATAGACGTGTAGTCTTCTGTTTGCGGATTTGTTGCACAGATGGAAGCAGGTGGTTTCTGTTTTTGTGTGGTTCGGTTGTAACCTCCATTTACGAAAATATGTTCTCAGGGACGTTAAATCAGATGACAATGTTGTTTCCATTGCTTCGAACGTCTAATGTTGTGTTGCCAGGACCCAGTCATCCGCATATCCGAACCTTTTGGAAGTTGTATCTAGCAAGTCGGCGATATATAAGCTGAACAATAGCGGAGCCAACACAGAGCCTTGTGGTAAGCCATTATTTAAGATTTTTTGGGCACTTGACTGTTCTCCTGCTATCACCTGTAATGTTCTATCGGCCAGCATGCTGTCAATGAGTCGGGTAATTCTCTGGCAAGGAATCACTCGGATGAACTTGTAAAGCAGACCATGTCTCCAGACAGTATCGTATGCAGCAGACAGATCTATAAATACAGCTGATGTCTTTAATTTATTTTCAAAGCCAGCCTCTATGTACGTTGTTAGTGACATAACCTGATCTGTACAGTTGCGCCCGGGGCGGAATCCAGCCTGTTCTATGGGAACCGCTGCCATTATTTTGGTAGCAATGCGGTTGTAAAGAAGTCTCTCCAGGAGTTTATAGACTGAGCTCAACAGTGCAACTGACCGATAGCTCTTTGGTTCGTTACTTGGTTTTTCTGGTTTTAAAAGCAAAATGATTTTGGAGTGCTTCATTTGCTGTGGTATTTTACCATGTATCATCATATCTGTGAAGAAGTCGGCCAACTATCCTCTTGCGTATTATCCACAATTTAAGAGGAATTCCGTGTGGATTCCGTCAAATCCAGGCGCTTTCCCTGACTTTACATCCTTTAAAGTCTATCATAGTCATATATGTATATCTGTTGGTCAGACAAATGTATTCCTCCCATCAGTCTATTATAGTCAGCAATAGCAGTAGGACAATTTGTCATTAGTGTTTCTCCAACTTTCTGTTTACGTTTTACTTATGTGACATCAGACCCGTGACAGTCAGAACAAGAACTTCCTTTGAATTTTGCCATCTTGTTGCAAGAGTTCCTTTGCTACTCTGGAGAAATTCTGAATCACCTTTTTGAGGTTTTCATCGGAGACTTTTGACATGTCTCTTTTACGAGAGATATAAGTGGCAACAGAAGGAAAAGATATGGTATCCATTAGGTGTACACTTCAAGTTCAAATTCCTCACAACTATATCACTGTCAGAAGAACTAGGCAGATATTCCCTGTCTTCATATGAATCTCTCGATTCATCACTAGAATCCGGTTAATTTTAACAATTCCATTATTTCTTCATTTGTCAATTCCTTCCTGCGACTCATGATATTAGTATGCCTAAAAATACAGAAATGACAAGTCTTGAGAATGAAGTATAGATATATTTCAATAACCACTGGTACAATAATGTCGCAAAAAACAGACTATTGCGACATTTTTTAGACAAGAGCTTGTTTTTCCCTTCATTTTGCTTCCTATTATTAATCTGAGTATGTTGCATCTGTCACCTCTCATCTCGTGGCCAAAATATACTTCTTTTAATTTAGGTATGTTAATGAGTTATCCTCTTTATTCACAAAGTGTTTCATTAGTAGAAGTTTAATGTGAAGATAATGCAAAAGGAAAGTTTCTGTTTTTTCAAGAAACATACTTATCAAATTAGGTACCACTTTAAATTCACTCTTCCTCGACTAAAACTTTGTTGAAGATATTCATTTCATGACTGTTTAGAATTTACTACATGGTAATAAGAAATCCCATTGAAAAACTAGATGCTTCATGGTTAATTTTTATTATTGAAAAGGTATTAGCAATTTGGAGATAATCCAAAAATCGTGGTAATCAGTGGTGTTTTTGAAAAGTGAAAATGCCCTCCATCACTTCTTTCTTCTCACTACTGTGGTCAAAATATTTCCATTATTCTAAGATTCATGAATCATTATAACCATCGTATATTTTTAGCTATTGGATCTTCTTGTGATCCGTATCAGACTATGACTTCATGGAATTATACAGAAGGAGCAACAGTGGCGCTGAAGTTACAGAAATACGAACTTAATAGTACATTGCATTAATATTTATAATGTATAGGTGCAAACATATTATTTTTCATTTGAATAAACGTATCTATATATAAAAATTTTGCAATATTTATTTTATTGCTATTCAATAATCATCATTTAAATTTATTTTCTACTCTACCTAATTTAGTTTATAAGAACACTCATTAAACTATTATAAGTAGGTATTAATTTATCTCTACTAAGTTTATTATTCATATAAATACTTATTTATATCTTTGAAACTTACCCTGTTTATGATCTTGTAATGAAATTTAAACAGCAATACCTTGTGGAGTTGAATATGCATCAAACGCAATAATTCTTGTGCATCAAACATGTACAAACTACTGCGCATTGAATATTTATATGTCTAGAGCTATTCTAGTCCACCTCTAGTTTTTCTATTATTCAAAAGTACATATCAAATTTGAGCATAATAAACTTTTGTAGTATAGAAAAGTTTCCAACCATAAACAAAGAATATGTATGATGTGACACCAAATAACAGTATAAATAATAATTTAAAAACAAATGCTAATCTCATCCTATGGTAAGATTTTTAATTCGCGTACAAAGTGCTCTCCAAATATGTAAAATATTACTAGTTTTAAACAGTGCTTCTCAAAAATCCCCTTCCCCCTCTTTTATTTTGAACGTTCATAGTTGATATTTAGACTGATGAAATTTTTAGCGTGAATATGAACCATTGCAAGCTTCTCTACTAGTGGTAACAGGTGACGTAATAGGCATTGGTGACGTCACCAGGCAATTGACACCAATAATATTAAATGGGACCTTACGGCAAGTGACACCTTTTTTGAAAGGTATTTAGAGTACCTATTCAATATTACTAATTTTTTTTTGGATTTACGATGTTTTGGATCGTTAACATAAATAAACACTAAAATTTGAGTTTCGCTTTTAAGTAATAAATATTTAAGAACGAGTTCTTATAACATGTTCAAAATGTCTACTTTCTGGCAGTAAAACATTCAATTATTAATCTCTTGTCAAACTCGATAAAATGTGTCAGGGGAAATTGCCATACGTCCTACATTCTTCAACAATTCGTTGTTTTAAAACGTGAATATTCTCAGGAGCTGTAGCGTAAATTTTAGATTTAAAGTATCCCCCCTGACAAAAATCTAAAGGTATTAGGTCCGGTGACCGAGCTGGCCATTCTACTGAACCGCGTCGTCCAATCCATCTATGAGGATATTCCTCATCTAGATCTTACTGCAAAGTTATAGTGTGCAGGAGCACCATCTTGTTGGAACATTTACTTTTAATCCGATCTTTGTATGTTTTTCGCGCAACATGTGAGGATTTATGTCACCTAAATACCACACATTTTGAATATTAACTTTTCCATTAAAGAAGAAAATACTTTCGTCACTAAAACAAATTGTCCTTACATAGTCTGGCTGTTGGAGAATTTTAGTGGACATATTTCCACAGAATTGCAGCCTTCGGTCGGGGTCGTCATCTGAAAGTTGATGCACCATTTTTATATTGTATTGTAATGTACATTTCTTACACCAGTCCTTCACATCGTCGGAGCTATCCATCCAATAAAACCTTTCACGGACTCGCTGAAGGGGTTTCTTCACTCCCACATGACCTCCCGATGGACTGTCGTGTAACTTTCTCAGTACCTCGGCTACTCTCGTTCTCGAGATCACTATATGTCTTCTCATCTCGGAACCATCATCGTTCTCAAGAATTCTTTTCAACACCCCTTCTTCCACGACTGAGCCACCTTTAGTGTCGGTGAAAATCTTGACACTTCTTGCCATGTAGGTCGCCAATTTTCTTCCTTCCATTGCCGAATCTTCTTCATTGACTACTGTAGTTCTTGAAACTGCAGCTTCCCTAGATTCTGCTTTGTTACAGTGGGAACAGTCTGTTGGGCACGGCCGTCTGGACAGGGAGTCGACACTTCGGTGACTTACACCAGCTCGATGTTCGAAGTTGAAATCGTACTCTGAAAGTCGTTCAATCCATCTAGCAATCTACCCCTCGGGATTCTTCAACAGCATCAACCACTTCCTATTATAGAGATACTATTAAAAGTGTTCCACTCACTTCACTACCGCCAAAAGTTCTGTTTTTGTGACGCAGTAGTTTCGTTCTGGTTTGGAGAGGACTTTACTGAAATATCCCAGCACTCTTTGTGCCCTCATTAGATCGGTGAGAGCTCTCCTGCAATTCCTACGTTACTTGCGTCAGTGTCAAGAATAAAGTCTCCCTCTGGTAATGGATATCCTAACATCGGCGCCTTGGTTAAATGTCTCTTCAAGGTTTCAAAAGCTGTTTGACAGTCTTCGTCCCATTGGAAAGCTCTTGTTTCTTCTGTGAGTCGAGTTAGGGGCTTGGCAATATCTCCAAACTTCCTGATAAATCTTCTATAGAATGTACAAAGTCCAAGAAAGCTCCTAATTTGGTGTTTGTCGGTTGGTTGCGGCCATTGCTGAATAGAAGCAATTTTCTCTGGATCCATCGTCACTCCTTCATTGATTGCTCACTATATGACCTAGATAGTTCCCTCGATTTCAGAATAGCTGACATTTCTTCGGGTTTAACATGAGCTGGGCAGTTTGGAGTCGTTTGAATACATCTTCCAAATTCTTCAGGTGTTCGTCAAATGTCTTCCCCAGTACTACGATGTCGTGCAAATAGACCAGGCATGTCTTCCAAGATAGCCCTCTCAAGACGTTTCCCATGATACTTTCAAATGTCGCGGGCGCATTACAGAGCCCGAATGGCATTGCGTTGAATTGCCATAATCCAGATCCGGTGGTAAAAACAGTCTCCTATTTGTCTTCTGGCTCCATTTCAACTTGCCAATAACCAGATTTCAGGTCCAATGTGGAAAACAGTTTGCTGCCGACCAAAGTATCTAGTGTATCGTCGATTCGAGGCAGAGGATAGCTGTCTTTCTTAGTCACGTTGTTTAGCTGGCAATAGTCTATGCAGAATCTCGGAGTTAAAGTTGAGGTAACCCCAGGACGATTAAATCAAACAAGAATTTCAATTAATCGTTCAGGTCCATTTTTTGGTCAGTGTTCAGAAATTTGTGGATCTAATCATAGTTTTATACTTGTTAGGAATTCAACGCTGCCTATAACCTTTTCCCTAATAGGAACATATTTTTTATTTCTTTTTTTTGTGTAATTAAAATTTAGAAATAAATCTAAATTTAACGCGCCTATGGCCATTTTAATGAATTATTCCTCACTATTAAATGCACAGATAGAAAAGGACAGAGCGAAAACCTGAAATCTCCCGTAAAAAGCGGAAGCAATTAATGAACAAAAATGACTTGCCGGTAAATATTCGTCGTGTTCGCATCGAAAGTTACAAATAGTGCGAATTCATTGTTTTTACCTTTGTTTTGTAAAGAAACTCAAAATTGCTTGTAATCTTAGTGAACGTAGCACATCGGAGCATCTGGGGCCCCAAGGAAGCAGTAGAGGATCAACAGATGAGCTCATTTTCCATTCTTCCTGTGCTATACACAAGATAAAATTTTTATTGATATATGTTTTCATATTTTCCGCATCCATCCATCCATCCTTTTTTTGACGAGCACTACTAGAGACACCCATGGACTAGTAGATGGTTCCATTACTTTTCTTCTGCCATCTCTCGAATTATTCTTTCAGCTTCCTCGCTCGTTGTAGTCTTCGAGCTGATTTCGTAATTGGCTTGGCATCATCAGTATCGATTTTATGTTTGACGGCTGATGTTCTACCAGTCTTTCCTCCTTTTGGTACGAATAGATCTCGATACGATACTGCAAGAGAAATTCTCTCATTCTCTTTTTTTAGCTTGATTCAACGATTGACCAGCTACTGATAACATCTGTACGAATCTGGTATTAAAAATGTCAGTGGTCGTTGTTTGATGAACTATAGATGTCACTGGTACGCAGGATCCAATCCAGGTTTCCTTCTTGATGGTAACTGGGTAATCGTTTACGTTTATCACACGCACTGGGATCGCTTTAGCCGACGTAACCAATCCTTTTCCAATTAGTACTCATTTGTCAACCTCTTCGTCGTGGTTCCTTGGCTACAACATAACCGATGTACCTTCCTCCATCATTCCCTGTAGCCGTGCTACTATCATGGTTTCGCTTCGTGCGGTAGAACGGTATCTTCCTGTACAGCTGCCAACACCGCGTTGCCTTAATATGGATGAAGGAATACCTCCTCGGAACCCACTTTTATGGTTCTGTTTCTAAAGTCCAATAGGAAACCATGTAGATTAATTACGGCCATTCCCAGAATCACGTCTTTTTTAATGCCAGCTACGATTACCGTATGCGTGAACTTTTCTGCGCCAATTCCCAATTTAATTTGTGTCTCCCTATGAACGTTGGCAACCTCACCTGTGGCAGTCCGCAGTCGCAGTCTCGTTGATAAAAGCTTCTTCTTGGAGTTTATTATCTCTGGTCGTATAATGGTTCTAGTTGCTCCAGTGTCTACCAGCAGAGTATATCTCTTTCCATTCACTTCGCCATCTACATACACACTATCATTGCGACATCTGAGAAAAGCTATCAGTATGAGAGGGTCTTTGGAGCTATCATGGGTCGGTGCTGCCCCCTCGTAGCCGACCCATTCTAGTTTTCCTTTGTCTGGGGTTCTTGGTTTGCAAGAGTCCTGGGGCGTTTACACGAACTGCGTACATGTCCCAGCTCACCACAATTCCCGCGTCTGATCTTTCTCGGTTTTTTGTCCATCATACTTTTTATCAAGCTGACTATCTGGTCAAAGCTGTTCTCGTCGCCTTCTTCTTGGATAGTTCTAACTTTGTAATAACCCAAAGCCTTCGTTGCTGCATTATATTCAAGAGCATCTGTCAATGCGTCAACTAATGTTTTGGGATGGGCTAAACGAAGCGTCCTCTGCATATCTGCACGTAAGCCATCAATAAAGGCCTGGTTTCCCAGACATTCTGTCATGTTCTCTGGTGCTGATGGATAAGCGAATCGAACTAGTTGGGCAATATCCACTTCATACTCTTGAAGGGCTTCGTCACGTTTGTGTCTTCAGATCTTCAGCTGGGATTGGTACAAATGTTCTAAATATTCGTGACCATATCGCATGTCCAACTTTTTCTTTAACTGCTCGAAGTCATCCGTCTCTTCAAGTGGTATCGTCTGAAGTACATCTAAGGCATCTTCCCGAAGCGCGATGGTTAAGTTCACTGCCTTCTCCCTATCGAACCAATAATTCACTCTAGCGGCTGCTTCAAACTATTTTACATAATTGGTCCACGACATCATTTCATCGAACGTTGGGGCTTTGACTCGGGTAATTCTGCCAATATCCTCTATCCTGGAGTTTATTTCTGGCTTGCAGGGTTTTATATGTTCAATCTTCTTTTCTTTAGCTGGCGTGCCCTGTGTCCTTAAATCTGCCATATTTCTTCCAGCTCCTTGATTTTCCCGTCTATTGTTGTCATCTCATTTTCAATGTCTGATTTTATTTTTTCGTTCATCGTTGCCATCTTATCCTCAATATCCGGTTTTAGAGACGAAATTTTATTTTCAACGTTAGCAACAAAGTCATTTTTCATTAATAAGATATCGGCAGAAATCTTGTCCATGTTAGCAGAAATTTTGTTCTTCATATCAGAAAAATCGTTCTTTATAGCAGAAATATCGTTTTTCACATTCGTTGAAATCTTCCCCTCCATGGCAGAAATTGACGAGATTAAGGTGGAAGCCTCGTCATTGAATGAAAATGTTTCTGGATCAAAGCCGTCATTTTCCAGTGCCACTTTAATTCTTTCTACTAATTCACTTCTCTTACCCGACGTTTCCAACTCACGATTTTCCAATTCTGCCTTTTGCTCTGTCACTTTCAGGTCACTTAGTCTCTTGGCCATTTTTACGTAGCTATTTATTTATATTACCCCACACCTGATACCAATGTTTTCTTATTTATATAAACGTTTTTATTACGACGGGTGGGATAAATTCATAGACACTCACTTAATTTATTTATTCACTATATTCCCTTACACTAATTTATATAAACACTTCACTACTGTTTATTTACTTAGACTTAATTACTTGTTCACTGTTTATATCACGATATCAAATTATAAACTGACTCCTTGGTTAGGTAGCCTCTCTTATATATAAAGTGCTCTTTTTTCTGGATAATTCTAGATTGCGGCTCACATAAAAACAATCACCTCCCTGGAATTGTCTAGATAAGACTGGTCACAAAAACAATGGACCTTACTGGAAATGTCTAGATAAGAATAGTCAGAAAAAATAATGGTAAACAGTTCAGAGAAATCCCTGCGCATTCGCCAAAATTTTAACTTTCATACATAGCTTAGACTGAGTCGTGTTCTGGTACCACACCAGTGTGCGATTTCGTAACAGTATGGATAAAATTTGTTTTTAGTCAACACCCTGTGTACCGTACTATGACTGACTCCACGGGTAGACGCCACTTGGGCTGTCGAAAAAAGAGGGTTTACTATACAATTTCTGCAACTATATTAATTTGTTTATCAAAACCGATATTTGGTCGACCCGGTCGCTTGGCATCATGAACACTACCTGTTTGTTGAAACTTATGAAAAAGCTTCCTCAAATAAGTCCTCGATATAGGGCGATCGGGGTATCTCTCGTTAAAAATGCGTTCTGCCGCATGAAAATTATTTCCATTTTCACCAATAATTAAGATAGCTGTTACTTTGTCAGCTAGAGCACGTACCATTTTGTTTATGTAGGTACGTCTCGTTAAACAATAATTGAACTAAAAATTCAAGATAGTATCGCATGCAAAAACATCAATTAAAAAACTTCAACTTTTTTAACAATTAACCATAAGCGGACTTTTGAATTGTTATTAATTAAAAGGAAAACTCAAATTTTAGTGTTTATTTATTTTAACCATCGAAAACATCGTAAATCCAAAAAAATAGTATTATTGAATAGGTATTCGAAACACATTTCAAGCGAGGTGTCTCTTGCCATAATGTCCTTTTTAATATTATTGGTTTCAGTTGCCTGGTGACGTCACCGATGCCTATTACGTCATCTGTTACCACTAGTAGAGAAGCCTACAATAGCTCATTTTCACACTCCAAATTTCATCAGTCTAAGTATCACCGTTCAAAAGACAAGAGGGCGGGAGGGGGCTAGGCAAAAAAAAATATGTATTATAGCTAGTGACTTTCAGAGCTTTCCATACCGTCTTTTGGTTGAATTGTTTACTATAGAGTAATTTTCCTTATTCAGAGGACGTTCGTATACAATTTTGGCATGTCTCCTATATCAAATTTATTTGACTTTTATAGTTAATGTCCTATAAGCTGGAAACAGAAAATAAAGAATGAAAACTATGTCAAATACAAACTCAACAACCAAAAGGGTTTAATTTTAATATATAAAAATAGATACATCTGTTTAGTTCGTAGTCATTAATCGCATAAAAACTGTAAGCAGCATCAGTAGAATTGTGATATTTTATTTTGGAATGAGTTCCTTCAAATTGAATTCCGTTTCACATCGTTCGGCGATCATTTTTGCAATTGCTAATGAGCTTGTGGCTCCAGGACTTGGCGCGTTTCGACAATGAAGGATTCTGCTAGCAGTAGGACCTCCAGTAGCATTTCTATCGAACACAAAATCATCTACCAAATTACCTGTAACAATAATTACTAAATTAAGAAAGAAAAGCTTCCTAATTCTGCTATCTATACTAATCACTGTTGTTGGCAGCCCGCCTATTCTATTCTACCGTTCAAACTAATTACAAGGCATCTTTTAACTAATACCACAGGCTTCACGCTCCTTCCAAAAATCGGCAGTAGTAGTAGGTACTAATATAATTAATACGAGCTGTGGTACCACCGTACATATAAAAGCATAGTAGCGACACTCTCGACTCGTCCCTTTGACGTCTTTGTGGATAATTTCGCCGACAATGTTCTAAGAAGTCGGGCAGTTGTTCAATGGCCGTCGGATTTACGAGGGACTGCTGTCGTGCTACTTCGATGGAAATATATACTGTATACTGCAGAGCTTCGTGTCGTATGCTCTACCGCGAGCCCCTGTATACTAAGCAAGCCGACGTCACCTGCTAGAAACCTGCTACTCTATAGGCGGGGTAAAGCGGGTTCGCATATCAGCTTCCGCAAGAGTGTCGCTACTAGGCTTTTATATGTACGGCGGTATACGTTACCTTACTATAACTATCGGGCCACCTGACCACAAAGTACAAAATATTGAAAAGGAATTTGACAGCTACCCTAAGAAATATGATGGCTTGAAAAGGACATTTTTTGCTGGAAAATACTTTGTTACGCCAGATAAGAGTTTGATTCTGCTTATAGAACTATGTTGTTTTGATTATAATAACTTTATTTTGCCAAATATGTTTATACAAAATATCTATGAAGTATTATGCAAAATAAAAATGATTACCAAATAGGTTCAGAGTGAAACCTGCCTATGGTTACATTTTCATTCTTACACATGTATACAAGTGGAACAAATACGTAATTAGGAGGCAAGCACAATTTCATTAACAAAAAAGAGACAATTATAAAAATAACACAATTAGCACTCAACTTTAGCATATGACATGGAACAAGATTAGATCACAAGATCAGGATCAATTATTTTATGACAGAAGCCTCTATCACATGCAAGTATCCATCTATTTATTTCTTTTTTAATCTGATTCTATTTCTTATGCATCGAATATTTTCAGGAATTTTATTATATATGCGAGGTGCAAGGTAAGCGAAGCTTCTTTTTCCAACTTCTTTCTGAGGTCTACGAATCGTCAAATTATCCGAATAAATTGCCCTTGTTTGGTAAAGATGTAATATGTTTTGAAAATAATGCTTGTTTTTAAACAAATAAATTGTAATTGTTTTTGCATACAGCTGTCTAATATCCATTATTTAAAGGTCATTGTATAATCGTTCAGTAGAGTAAGTTCTTTTTTTAAAGTACATAATTTTTAGGATTGTTTTTTGAGCTACCTCTACAGATTGCATTGTAATTTTCCTAATACCTCCCCAACCTATTATACCATACATTAATAGAGATTCAACCAATGCGTAGTACACTGATATTAGTTTGTTCAACGATAGTATTTGGCGACACAAATAAAATTTATGGAATAAGGTTCTAATTTTATTTTTCAAATTATCCACATGAACATCCCATTTTAAATGAGAATCCAAAAATATACCCAAGTACTTTACTGTTGATACCAACTGTACACTTTTATTTTCAATTTCTATAGAACGGTTTGGTACTGCCTTCTTGTACGAGGTAAAAGATAAGACTTTAGTTTTAGTTACATTAACAGTAAGTAAATTTGTCCTTAACCAACTTGTAATATTTTTTAGGTCCCTTTCTGCTATTTCTTTGACTTGACTCCAAGAATCGGCCGTATACAACAAGACATTGTCATCGGCAAACGAAATGCATTCCCCCGTGGTAGTGATTAGTAGTAATGGGTTAATATAAATTAAAAACAAAATTGGACCAAGAACGGTACCCTGTGGAACTCCACACGTGGCCGTCTCTTCTGAGCTTATGACACCATCCAGCATAACACGTTGTTTTCTGTTGTGAAGAAAATTTTTGAACAAATCTAGAACCACACCTCTAATTCCCAAGTGTTTAAGTTTTTGCAGCAAAATATAATGACTTAGTGTGTCAAAGGCCTTTGCTAGATCAATAAATACACCCAAACAGTTTTTGTCACTATCAACTGCGTTATAGATACGTGATACCAATTTCGCGATAGCATCTTGAGTGCTCCTGTTTTCGCGAAATCCAAATTGTGACTCAGATATTACATTAAATTTATCTAAATATGAGACCAACCGTCCTTTAATTAACTTCTCAAGAAGTTTTGCAAAAACTGAGGTTAGCGATATTGGTCTATAATTCGCCATTTCAGTCTTTTTTCCACCTTTATATACCGGTTTAATCACTGCATTTTTGAAGTGTTGAGGTATTGTACCCGTCTGAAAACACATAATAAATATTTTACACAATGGTGTAGAGATACAGTTTGCTGATGATTTAACATACTCATTTTTTATATTGTCAGGACCTGGAGCTTTATTGTCTTTCAAAGATAAACACAATGCATATACTTCTGCAGGTGTTACTGGTGTTAAACATAAAGATTGATCGACAGTGTACATTTGTTGACGTTCCCCAGTTTGCATATAATTTTTACTCAGGTTTCTTCCAATATTGGCAAAATAAGAATTTATTGTGTTTGATATTTCATATTTATCAGTGATTTCAGTATTGTTCTCCAGGATTAATTTCTTTATTGAATGGTTTTGTTCCTTAAAGTTGTTACTAAATTTATTAATCACATTCCACATTTTCTTTGATGAATTACCTGATTTTTTTATTTCAAGTCTAAAATAGTTGGATTTTGTTGTTTTCAATAATTTATTTAAGCAATTTCTGTACGTAGTGTACTCTATTTTTTTATTTGTAATTAATGGTTCTTTCATATATTCTTTATATAATCTATCTCGTTTTTTTATTGACTGTACTAGTCCCAATGTTATCTAAGGTTTTTTAAACACTTTTGAAAGATACTTTAACAGTGAATTGACTAATCGCATTTTTAAATTTTGTATAGAATGCATTAAACATTTTATCTGGGCCAACCGAAGTATCTAAGTGATCCCACGATAGTTTATTCAATATTTCAATAAATTTTGTGTTATTCAACTTTTCATAGCAAGTCGTAGTACTAATTTTATTCTTATGTCCAATGTCTTTTGAAGTTGCAATTATAGGGAAATGATCAGTTATATTTGTTTGTAAGACTGCTGAATAAAAGGAATCATCGTCTACCAACCCAGATTTATTCTTAACAAAAATATGGTCGATACAGGTTGATGAAGTGCTAGTGACTCGTGTTGGCTTATTATTATTATTAGGTTGAGATAGCGATCGGTGTCGACACTATTCTCTAATATATCGATATTAACATCTCCTAAAATAAACAACTGATCATATCTAGCAAAGTATTTAGAGTCTAATAGACTCTCAAAGTTTTCTAAAAACTCAATTTTACTGATTGATGGAGATCTATATATTGCAAGAATATTTATTGTTTTTTTTTCAATTTCTATCTCTAATACTACAGAGGTTGTTGACCCTATCTTAATTGATTCATGAGAAAATGTCAGATCATTCCTAACATATATTATAATGCCATCATTTTGATTATTCCTATCATCTGACTGTATGACATCATAACCATCCAAAACAAATAAGTTTTTGTTTTTTATTTCCCATGTTTCCGTTAGAATCAGACAACTAAAGCATTGTGTAATTTGTGAAAGGTATACATAACAGAAAAAATATTGTTGGTCTATTTGAATGGGACATAACAGACACCACACATTGAAATACCTCATGTTGGATTATAAATGGAAATAATATTTCTATAGATATTTCTTCGCTATATTCTCTGTGTACATCGGAGATAACAAATCCCACATATTGAAAAACCAACTCATTATGTAAAATCAAGCATGTTATACCTTTTTCATCTAAAGCTTGAGCTCTTACTCCTGCTGGTCCAACTTTTTTTACTATATCTTCTTTGGTCACGCATGGAAGAAACTTTCGCACACCTTTGAGTTGCAAGCTGACGATACGAGACTTTATCATCTCCATTGTTCCGGGTACCAGATATTTAATGCCTAGTTTTATAAATCCTGGATACGTAATTGTTTCTAATAGTTCCCCGATATGGATATCTGACCACCTGAAACAGAACAAATGAATATAAAATCTCTTTAAATAAAGTACAAAATGATTTCATTCATTCAAACTTCTGTAATAAATACGGATATAGAGTTGTACAAAAGGTAATTATAGAAACCTAAAGGGCAGGCGGGTGCATATATAGATTTTGTAACTATCGCCCTCATTTCTCACAACCCCAAACCACAAAGGCCAACGTGAGACGCCTGAAGAGTTGGCAATCCTATTAACGTCGCAGTGGAGTTCCAGTTCCCGCTCAACGATGTCGCTGTACGAATAGACTACCTCATTTTAATCGTAAGCGTAGCTCATCAGTATAAGGGATCTATCGAAGACCGAAGACGGTAACAAGTAGAAGATACATAAATGTTCTATTTCTTGTATAATAAATATTACTTCTTATTTTATTTATTATGAATAAAATTTCATTTATCAAATATTACTTGTTTACAATGTGGCGCCCAACGTGGTGCCTGCAATTTTTTCAAATTACTAGACAATTAATAGTCACTCAGTGGAGTTACTTGTCGGTGTTTGAATACGCAGTTTATGAATGTCCAGGGAATATTAGACAAACTAGAGCCATTGTTTTGGTATAGTTTATCGAAATTCTCGAGAAGAAAAGTGAGATTCGCTACATCCAGTCACATCAAGAGAATTTTAGAAAAACAAAAGCCATTGTTTTGGTGTTGTTTGTCGAAATTCGCGAGAAGAAAAGGATTGATTGGGCTATCTAGAAGTGAGATTCGCTATATCGTCTATTCAAGAGAATTTTAGAAAAACAAAAGCCATTGTTTTGGCGTTGTTTGTCGAAATTCTCGAGAATAAAAAGGATTGATTAGGAATAACCCACCAAGATTCCAAAACATAAGAAAGACGTCTCATCAGGCCTGCGTCGGAGTCAACGCAAATTAGTCACAGAAGGTACAATGCAGAAGTCTAACGAGCAATTCCAAAGATTACTTAAAACTATTTCGGCTAATAAAGAAGGACCGCCAACGCCTTCCTTGTCCGGGAGTTTTAGCAAATGCACCGATAGGTTTGGTGGAATAAGATGTCATACAACGGTAGATGCGTTTATCACGACCGTCTCCATATATAAAGAAGTTGAGAAAATAACAGACAACGACGCCCTATTGCTAACCGACACAGCTTCACTTTGGTGACAAGGGGTCAAAGGCGAAGCTCGTACGTGGGATGAGGCAACCACGCTCATTAAAGCAGCGTTCTCGCCATCTAAACCGTCACATCAAATTTATATAGAGATCTTTAGCGAATGCCAGGAGCATAGCACTCCTATAAACGCTTTTATTTGTAAGAAACGAGCCCTTCTAGCACAGCTACCCCAAAGAAGACATGATGAAGCGACTCAACTCGACATGATATTTGGCCTACTTCATATTGACCTAAGGAAAAAGATCTCTCGAGACGATTGTAGTACTTTTTCCGACCTACTTCAGAAAGGCAGAGAAGTAGAAGCTATGCAGCAAGAATCAAGAAGAGAAATTACGAAAGACAGAATATGTAGCTCAAAAACAGGAAAGGTAAGTGTCTCAAAAAGCAATAAAAATAGATGCAACTTTTGCCACTATAGGGGACATACACAAGAAAAATGCCGAAAACGAATAGTAGTAGAAACAGACACAAAGTCAGCACTTAAGCAAACTTCAGCAAATGAGGAAAACACTGGAAAGGTAGACCATCAAACCGGCCTTAATTGCTATGGGTGTGGTAAAGCAGGTTATTATCGAAGTAACTGCCCTGTCTGCACCGAGAAAAAATCGGATGTTACCACTCAGGCTATAAATTTCTATTCTATACATACGTTCATAAATCAGACTCAAGTTCCCACAATACCCATTAAAGTACAAGGAATTCAATGGGTTGCACACATAGACACGGCCGCCCGGACAAGCGTAGCAGGCAGGTCTCTTTATGAACATCTTAAGAGTATTCCTTCAGTAAACTTCCTGAAACGATCAGCTGCTGTAACTCTGGCTGATGGACACAGTCAAGATCAGGAAATACTAACAACAGTAAAAATCTAATTAGGGACAAGAATATTTCCTATTGACTTTATTATTTTACCAAAAGCAGAAGACAATCGTACATTATTCGGAATAGACTTTTTGGACCAAACAGCTATGGTTTTTTTGTAATTCCGCAAAGATGTTGGCATTTCATTGACAATCCAGCGCAAATGTTCGAATTCATAGAAGTCACACAAGGAGCCGTCATAGAATCTAAATACGAACATTCAAAGGCACCAAAAGGCACTTACCCCCACACACAACTCAACTCAACAGAGATGAGGCAGATAGGATCACCCTTTTTGGAGGTGTTCACCTCACCATTACCAGAGGAACCATCCTTCAAGTTAATAGAAATGGACCTTCCACCGCAACGACATCCCGTTGATTTACAAGAAATTGCAGAGGCATACTCTCCTGAGGCCATTGATCTAATCTTCGAGGATGCACTTCCACAGTATTATAGGAACAGACCGCCGAAGCAAGACCCTCTAAAACGACTCAGATTCGACCTTTTCTGCATCGACATATCACTCAAACCCGAGGAAGCCCCAGAACTTAACAATGAGCAAAGATCCCAATTTGATAATCTACTTCTAGAGTATAAAGACAGATTTTGCAAAGAGGGTCCTCCAACGGTACAAACGGTACACCGAATCAGTACTGGCGACCATGCTCCCAGATCATCTGCTCCATACAGACTAAGTACAAATCGCCAGACAGTGCTGCGGGGAAAATTAGACGAAATGCTGGCAAATGGAATTATAGAGGAAAGCAGTACACCATGAACCTCCTCTGTCGTTTTGGTCCCAAAGAAAGATCAGGACGTTAGAGTGTGCGTAGACTATAGACGTCTTAATGCAATCACGGTGCCTGATAGGTATTCGCTCCCTCGCATTGATGATTTGCTTCATGCTGCAAAAAGTTTGACCTACATGTCAACGATAGACTTACAGTACGGTTATTGGCAAATACCAGTTCACGATGACGATAAAGATAAAACCGGATTCATGACTCCTTTTGGAGTTTACAGATTTAATAGAATGCCGTTCGGTCTGCGTAACGCACCAGCGACCTTCCAGCGGCTAATGGACAGATTTAGGGTAGGACTTGGTAAGGTTAACTTATTGGTATACCTTGACGATCTTATAGTTAGATCTTCCACTTTCGAGCAGCATCTTCAAGATTTAAGGGAAGTGTTTGCACATCTTCGCACTTACAATCTAAGGGCCAATAGGAAGAAGTGTAGATTTAGCTGTTCACAGGTCAAGTATTTGGGCCATCAAATTACTCCTGAAGGGATAATCATGGACCCTGAAAAGGTTACCGCCATTGTAGATCTACAGCCGCCGTCTAATCTAAAGCAACTATTATCATTCATCCAGACATGCTCATGGTACCGAAGATATATACCCAATTTTGCAACGATGGCACGCCCTCTTACCAATCTTACAAGAAAAAGGCAATCTGGAAATGGACCCAAATCGAGCAGGAAGCTTTTGAGCAATTAAAATATTGTCTCTTAACCAGCCCAGTCCTAAACCAAGCCGACGATTCCCAGCCTTACATTATTAAAACGGACGCTAGCTCCTATGCTATAGGAGGCGTTTTAGTCCAGGGGGAGGGAGACAATGAGCACCCCATAGAATATGCCAGCAGACTATTGAATGGCGCTGAAAGGAATTATAATACGACCGAAAGAGAAGCTTTAGCGATCGTATGGGCTATTAATAAGTTTAGAGGATATATAGAGGGATCTGAAATAATCGTAATAACAGATCATCAACCTTTAAAATGGTTACTCACGATAAAGACTCCGACGGGGAGGTTAGCCCGTTGGGCGTTACAACTCCAGTCCTATAACTTACATGTACGTTACGCACCTGGGAAAATAAACCGAGTAGCTGACTTCCTGTCCAGACCACATTGTAGCAATCACAGCGACTCCTGTCAGATTTGCAGCCTCCAAATAGATGTTCCCAGTAAGACTGAAAAAGAACTACGGGAACAGCAGTTAAAAGACCCGGACGTAAAAAATATTATAGAATCCCTGGAAGATGTTTCCAACGATGAACGAAATCAAAAGTGGGTTAATAGAGGATTTTTGCTACATGGAGGGGTACTATATCGTTATAAGGACGATCAAGAGGATGAAGAAGCTAGGCTAGTGGTACCGGCTGAGGAAGTTAAAAATATTTTACACGCCTACCACGACAGCCCCCTGTCAGGTCACTACGGTATTGACAAGACCACTCACCGAATCTCGAGGCGATATTTCTGGAGCAGAATCAGACAGGACATCGCCAAACACGTATCTGCTTGTTTGGAATGTCAACGATATAAGATAACTAACAGAAAACCCGCAGGGCTAATGCAAACTCAAGTCGTCAACCAGCGTTTTGAAGTCCTGGCCTTGGACCTATTCGGTCCCCTACCAATATCAGATAGAGGTGATAAATGGATACTAATAGTGGAAGACACTGCTAGTCGATGGGTCGAATTATTCGCACTGACTGAAGCCACTGCTGAAAATTGCGCACAACATTTGTTGAATGAGGTGTTTCTACGTTTCGGTCTACCCCGACGAATAATCAGTGATAACGGGACACAGTTCGTGTCTGCTGTAATGCAAAAACTTACTTTCTGCCTGGGAATAAAGCAAACATTTATTCCCTTGTATCACCCCGAAGCAAACATGGTGGAGAGAAAAAACAGGGATCTCAAGACACAATTAAGTGTACTTGTGGGAAGCAATCACAACACATGGCCTGAACAGTTACCAGCCATACGGTTTGCTATGAATACTGCGCGATGTGACAGTACCAAGCAAACCCCTGCTTTTCTGACATTTGGCAGAGAACTAAGGACCTCCCAAGATATTACAGATGATTTACGAACGGTTGTAACTAGTGAAAACTTCGTTGAAGAAGTCACTCCTAAGCTGTTACAATTAGCTGATACGCTTCTATCAGCAAGAGAAATTACAGAAAATAAGCAAGATCAGAACCAACAAGCCCATCATAAATATCGCCGCCCCCCTACTAAGTACAACATCGGCGATAGAATACTGATAACAGGACATTTCCTTAGCAATGCCCCAAAAGGATTCACTCCAGAGAGAGAGAGAGAGAGAGACATAAGCTTTATTGTCATGAAAATTTTACAATTTTATGGACAAAGCGAAATAATTCAAAAATAGCTAAATATAAAAAAGTATATAAAAAATCATATAAAGATATAAAAAATACTGACAATACTAACGATACAAAATATAATATATAAAAATACAAATTTAAATTAATAATTATAATACAATGTTACCATCGTACATCATACCAAATATTGATCTACGCCTATGTAACTCAAAAGTCTAGGGTAGAATGCAGAATTCTGCCACTGAATAGTAAGGTCTCTCAAGCAGAAATGCCCTTGTCATTCTCCGGAACCTATTAAATGTATTTGCCACTTTTAATTCTAAAGGTAGCTGATTGAATAGTTTTTTGGCATTGAAGATGATGGAATTTTTTACCAGATCAGAGGTGGGTATTGTTAAGTAGATATCGAAATTTTTTCTTCTAGTAGGGTAACTATGAATTGGCCTCTCAGTTGAATTGTGAAAGTGTTTGCGAATCAAACACACGGATTCCAAAATGAATAGAGCAGGAAGAGTTAAAATTTTGTATTTTTTAAAATAGAATTAGCAATGCGTCCCACGACTCAAACCATAAATATAACGAATAGCTCTTTTTTGTAGTTTGAAAATAGATGTGAAGAGGTATAAACTACAAGACCCCCAGAAAGGCAAACCAAAGTTCGCACCGCGAAGAGATGGGCCCTATATAATCCTTCGCCAAAGAGGACCTGCTAGTTATGAAGTAGCCGATCCCAATACACCCCAGAAGCCACTGGGTGTATATCACGCATCGCACATTTCATCCTTTAAGGGAAGTCAGGAAGTAAAACCTGAACCAATAAGACCAATTCGTAAGCGTGGTAGGCCCAAAAAGATAAGGAATGACGGCATCGCTCCAACTCCTAGGACACCACCTATTTCGGACGACTGTTCCCAAGCAAATCCTGGTTCCTCATCCTCTAGGAGGACTCGAAGCCATACGGGGAGATTGTAACAATCGCCCGTAATTCTCACAACCCCAAACCACAACAGTCAACGCGAGACGCCTGAAAAGTTGGCAATCCTATTAACGTCGCCGTGGAGTTCCGGTTCCCGCTCAACGATGTCGCTGTACGAATAGACTACCTCCTTTTAATCGTAAGCGTAGCTTATCAGTATAAGGACTCTATCGAAGACCGAAGACGGTAACAAGTAGAAGATACATAAATGTTCTATTTCTTCTATAATAAATATTACTTGTTATTTTATTTATTATGAATAAAGTTTCATTTATCAAATATTACTTGTTTACAATATATAAAAAATACTTAACTAGCGTACTTAATTCCTAAACACCCATCATCATCACTTAGCGCTACAGCTCTGGGTGGGGCTTGGCTGACTGCACAACTTTATTCCCTTGTTAGACTCTTTGATTTCATAAGGCTATTGAGTGCAAAAAGACAGCATGTTGCGGACTGGATTCTGCCTTTGATTTCTTCAGTGACGTCGTTGTTTGCTATAATTGTGGCACCAAGGTATTTGAACTGTTCTACTCTTTCGAAGTTGAAATTGTTTATTGTGACGTTTTGTCCTGATCTATCTCTTCGTGCCGTTCTATTTACGCCCACGTATTTAGTCTTTTCCTCGTTAATTCTTAGTCCTAATTCGCTTATTGTTTTCTCGATCTTGTTGAAAATGTCCTTTATTGTTACGACAGAATCCCCGATGATGTCGATGTCATCTGCATATGCTAACAGAAATTTGGGACCTTTCGTTGTTAGCAGTTCAGTTTTTATCTCAGCTGTTCTCACGGCTTTCTTTAGGACGAGGTTGAACAGTAGTGGCGAGAGGGCATCGCCTTGTTTTATTCTGTTATCTATTCCAAAGCTGCTGGATAGGTTATTGTTCACCCGTACCTTTGATACTCCTCCCTCTATGCAAATTTTGGTCATCTGGATCAGCTTTTTTGGAATTAAAAACTCCACCATTGCGTTCCATACTTGGCGTCTCTCTATTCCTCTATGCCTAAGCCTGTCGGAAATCTATGAAGAGGTTATGTACTGTTTGTTCTATTATATTCCCAAGCCTTTTCTAGAATTTGCCTTAGTGTGAAAAGTTGGTCTATAGTTGACCTGTATTTTCTGAAACCGACTTGATATTCACCTAGGATGTTTTCTGCATATGGGGTTAATCTATATACTGTAACGAAGTGTTTTTTTTTCGTTACTAATTATTTTAAGTTTCCGAATTTACTTTTATTTATATCCCGTTATATATGTGGAAATTACTTCGATATGAAATATTCATTTCAGATATCACGAAGTTTCTTTCTAGTTATTAATGATTTTAAGTTCCGAATTTACTTTTATTCAATATTGCTTATATCCCGTTATTTATGTAGAAATCACTTTGATATAAAATATTCATTCCGGATTTTTATTCAAAAATTTCAAATTTTGACCGCGATCCGATGGTAGAATTTATGTTTACCCCTACCGCGGAATACAGAGTAAGGAGCGTGCAGGTCGAACTAGCGGAGTGAGGTGGAAAGCAGTCTGAAACAATCTGTGGTCTGAAACCTGGTAGGTGCTAGCGTCGATAGTCGAGAGAAGAATTGTATCGAGTCCAGAGTTCTGACCGCCAGCATTAGAACAACGCTCCGACTGTAAGCATTCATTCAATTTGTTAACCGTTTCTTGTAGTTATTTTTAAGTAGTTTTTCGAGTTTTACCAAAAGTTGAAGCGATAACAGTGAAGGTAAGAATATTTGGAAATTATAACATAAATGGTCTTTTCAATAGATATTTGAATTTATTCGAATATTAGATATTTCATTTTACTATAAGCATTAGTGGTTTTGTGAGATAGCAGAAATCGAACTGATCCGTTTCTTTTGAATGTCTTGAATAATTTTTTCTCCGTTTTTTTTTAAAATAAAAAAGGTTGAAGCGATAACTGTGAAGGTAAGAATATTTGAAAATTATAATAAAAGTGGTCTTATCAATAGGTATTTGAATTTATTTGAATATTAGCCATTTCATTTTTACTGCAAGCGTTAGTGGTTTTGTGATATATCAAAATATAACGAGAAACAGTACATTTAAAATCTCGAAAATATTTTATTGAGTGTTAACCCGATTCCCTAATTTGCGTTTCGGTTGAAATATCGAAGACTTCCAGGTGTCTAGCCAGGGCTCTTATGGTATTTTAATTAGAAGGCGTAAACTCCGTTCGAATTGAAATCTTGAGGACTTCCAGGTGTCTAGCCAGGGCTCCTTGATATTTTAATTCCCGGATCTCAACCGTCAGTATCCCGTCCCGATTCCCTAATTTGCGTTTCGGTTGAAATATCGAAGACTTCCAGGTGTCTAGCCAGGGCTCTTTTGATATTTTAATTAGAAGACGTATAATCTGTTCGAATTGAAATCTTGAGGACTTCCAGGTGTCTAGCCAGGGCTCCTTGATATTTTAATTCCCGGATCTCAACCGTTAATATCTAGTCCCGATTCCCCAAAATTCCCGAAAGGGGTCCCACCACTTGGCTCGAGCTTTCGACAGTTTTATTCAAGAACCGAACCCCTTTTCGTATTTCCTTTCCCGATCTCTAGAAGCATCGTGTACTCAATACTCACATTTATTCTACATACCGGGTGCATCGAAAGTGATTGGACACTTTGCTAGCATCAATGTAGACTCCGTTTTATTAATTTTAATTTATTAACCTGTATATTGAAAAGACCCGTGAAATAGGAGCTTGCTTTTAACGCTTTTATATTAAACATTGCTTTTGCTGATAAAACTCTCTCACTTATGTCCTGCCCGCTTCGTCTCTGATGACCTCATGTTAAATGTATATAGTTCGCTAATATTTCTCTGCTTTTCTGGGGATACCAGAGTATGGTTTACTTTTATATATGATAAGGTTTTTTATATGTAAATAACCTTTCTCTCCTTAAAAATTAAATTAAATCAGTAACTTTCATAACACACGGTAAAATATATGTTTTATTTCAAATATAAAAAAAATAGAACTCGATATACTTTTTGTTTAACAAAAATGAGACAGGACCATCGCATTTTGCAACAATGTAATAACGAAATTAGGTTAAATATAAATTATTGTTGTTTACACAAACGGTTAGTTAAAAAAAATCGAGGCCATTCTAAAACAAAGTATGCAACCTTTGCAAATCAGCAGAAAATCCCGAAAAATATGGGGGAATGATAAAAAGTGAGTTCAGACCAGACAGAGCCGAGAGTCGGGCGAAAAACGCGAAGGAATAAGTACTTCCCTATCTGGAGTGTTCGCGGGTTTATCGAGAGACATTCTCTCTCCGTTGTGTCAGGGCGTCAAAGCGATACTCAAGATATCCTTGACAGTGAAAACTGTCCCCCTGGAACAACACGGAGTAAACTCTTCCCAGCCGTTAACCAACATATCCCGACACCGTGTGCTAGAAACTTAGCGTCTCCGCCCTTCTAGGTAATTATCGCGATATCGCTATGTCGAAATCAGTCAGCAGCCAGAGACGGGAGAAAGGAAGTTTCCACACCGTAAGTTTTTGAACAAGTCTAATATCAATTGGGAAATTTTCTTTTTTTTGTGTGCGCTGCTCCAACGTTGATAATGATATATAGATGTTTATATAGATAGAAGATATATTTTTTTTGATTTTGTTATTGGATAATTTTCTATTCACTCGCCCAGGAAAAAGGGACCTGGCTCACATTTTGTACACTGATCATTTTATAGATATATATTTATTTTGGGCGATATTATAGTAAAATTTTACACACGATTAATAGGAACGTTTTTTTTTGTATATGTAATTTAACAGGATTTAAATAAGTTTTTTCACACGGTTCTCGCCCACCCCGTAGACAGGTGGTAGGTGAAATTTGAAGCGAGGCCAGTTATAATTTATATCGGTTACCCGGAACGTATAATTCTGTCTCCGCAACCAGGTTATCGTTTAATTTTCACAGCAATTAAGTAATTTACTTGTAGACACGGTCATATCGTTTAATCCTCGTTTTTTAACACAAATAATTTATTTTTCTCTTCAAGCGTATAATAATATCTATATCATTTTCGGCAACACAGATCGTAGAATTAACCTATTCTTTTACTAGTAAAATAATGAACGCTGATTATTGTACTAGTAACAAAATAATGAGAAACGATAGCTACGTCTTATTGTGGGCGTTGTAACCAAGTAGGCAGGAGCTCTCATTTAATTTGATGCTTGTCAGTTTCGATAAGTGTATTGCAAAAATGTATCAACAGGAAAAGTTTCAATGTACACCTCCGTAATTAGTCGAAATATCTAATTCCACTATTGAAACATTGATTCCGACGAAGTGACGAAAAGTGTATGATTTTAATTATGAAAAATTTATAATATGGTGCAAAGAAAATAATGGACGAAGATACACAGAAAATGTTATGCTTGCTTATTTTACGTATTTGTCAAGAAAATTTAAAAGTTCGACACTATGGGCACAATATTAAAACTCAATTAAACATCAAACATAATGTAAAAATGGAAAATTATACCAAATTAGCATTTATAAAGCGACAAGGAGAAAATTATACCCCGAAAAAATTAAAAGTATTAACAAAAGACCAATTTGATAAATTTCTTTAGGATGCACCGAATAATGTTTATTTAGCAGCAAAGGTAGGTACTTTCTTATTTTTTTTATTATTATTACATTTAGTAAATCGTTGACAATAATATCCTTTAGAAGATTATTATTTAAATTGACAACAATTAACGTATTTCGAACTTACGTTTATAGCTCAGCGGTAGAGCTTTTGTGTTCCGCCTCGGAGGTCTGCGGTTCGATTCTCAGCGCCGGTCGATTCTTCTTTATTATTTCAACGTTTGGTTTTTAGGTTGTATTAATATTTGGAGTCACAGGAGCCTGTAGATACGATGAACTCGTTTATTTGAAGTATAGGGAAATCCAAGATATAGGAAATTTAATTTTAGTAAATATCACAAACAGAAAAAACAACGGTCGTTTACTATACAACCAAGTACGAGTTCTGGAATCAAAAGAGATTTACATTCAGGAAACCTTACAAATGAAAATATTTCTAGCATAATAAATATAAACCTTACTAATCATAACATGCACACCAATGACAAGATTGTGAATGTCGAAGCCGAAAGCGGTGGCAGTGGCCCAAATTTAAATAACTGCAGTATACAAAAATGCACCTTTAATATTACAATTAATAAATAGTCAATGCTTATGCAAGCTATAACTGTTTTTTCATATTTGTATTAATAAATAGTTTAGATATAAACAATGTATTGAATTTTTTTCTACTTATAAATTGCATTATTTTTACACTTGAAGAAAAAATAGTATATGTCACTCGGAGCAGAAGACCCACTATATGTTTCGCCCAGTTTGCACAGCCTCGGCTAACGCCTCGGCAATGCAAGAATCTGGGCTCAACAATAATGATACCCTTCCACTCCTAGTAACATAATGTACTATTATTCGCGCGGAAGCAAAAATTGCAATACTGAACTTTGTTAGTACGTACAGAAACTGTTTATCGCTAAGATTATCAAATCAGTAGAATTTATTTCTTTTTTTCATTTTATTTAAATAGAGTACACTGTCATTTGACACATAGAAATTAGCACCGGTTGACTAGTACTTTGGTAAAGTAGACACTTATTCTTGCATTGAGGTAGGTCACTCCCGTAATAGACGTTATACGCTTCAGCGAAAACTCTTGAGATACGGAATCATAGGGTCCATTCAAATGTTGAAAAGTTATGTATATAAGTGTATAGCGTTTGTCATATGTATATAGTGAAATATATGTAATTTTTTTATCAGTAGCTGGTACCGAAATTTATTCAGTTCCCTACCTCGACCTTCCCCTTTGGAGTGAGCAGTTCATTTGATACGAGGCTGAACAAAAAGATCAACCCTGTCCTGGCAAAGGAATTACCCGTTTTAAGACCAGGTCGCCGCCTAAATCGGACTTTCTTTGGTTATTTCACGCTCGGTTGTAATTATTTTAAATGGTGACGGCGGATCCGAGATAAAAGGGTCTAGCTATTACAGTGGGGACAGCGGATTTTTTTTGTTTCTAAGAAACAACTCGGTAAGGTACGGTAGAGTTGTACATCTGGTGACAGCGGTCTCCCAAATTGATACGAAGTTATAGTTCAGGTACTAAATTGTTACATAAATAAATAAAACGAAACAAGGGATTTCAAGCTAACTATTTTCTGATAATCATTCGTCCTTCGGTGTTCGCGCTGGAATCACAGGTGGAAAATTTAATTGTAATATCATTGCGATTGTATTTAATTTACCGTGCAGTTATTTTAATACAACTTTATTTTCTTTGTTACGTTAGAACAACGTTTTTTTCTTTCGCACTTCCAGTTCTGTAGTAATACGACGAGACGCAAGTATCTCCCATTGAATCACTGTTTAATTTTTCTAGAGTCTGTCTTCCATAATATTCTCGACAAAAGTGAACGTTGAGTGTGAATGATACAGAAGACTTACAAAAACAATTACGGATTACTATAAGAGTAGGTATGTTACACTTCCATACTTGTAGAGCCCGTAAATGAAAATAAAATTCATGAAGATAAAAATTAAAAGTATTATAATATCCCTTTTCTTTTCGTTCGGATTTTGAGCGCAAACGTTGCAAACTCATAGCACTGTCAACATTCCACAATTAATAAACATTCAAATCAAAAAGTATAACCGATAAGTCTTTCAAGGAAGCTTCAGACAGTGAATAGAATGGTGCTCATATACTATAGGGTTTAGTTTGATTTTCAAATTCGATAAATTAATATTTGCATTTTTGATTTCTACTAAAACTATTCAATTGACATTAAGCCAAGAATTGAACCGTTGTACGTATGAAGAAGATTATGTGTGGACATGAACTAAACATCGAGATCAGAATGAGAATGGCCAGGTGTTATGTCTTTTCTGTTCTGCTATATGGAGTGGAATCCTAGGCCCTAACAAATTATACTTTGAGGCAACTTGAAGCATTTGAAATGTGGTCAACAGGTGAATGCTGAGAATTAGCTGGACGTAGACGAAAGATGAAATCATAAATACTGTGAAAATTTGAAAGCTGTTTTTCTTTGGCCATATTATGAGATATCCAGAGGTATATGACATGTTGCACATGATTATCCAGGGAAAAGTTGATGGAAGGCGTAGACCTGGAAGAAGGAAAACATGCTGACTGGGAAGTGTAAGACAATCATTGAGATAAACAACTTTTCAGATCGGCTGTAAATAAACTATTAATACCCAACATGATTGCTAACATTCGTTAAACGTCAAGAAGAAGAAGAAAAATACTTAGCTTTCGTAAATTTTTTTGTTCAATTCTACCGGACCGGCTAATAAAAATTACATAATATTTCTGCGTTTAAGATTTACTAACCTGTAACCTTCTCTTCGGAACGCTAATACGGCGTTTGGTCCTAACCAAACACTTCCATCCATTCTTGGAGTTACATGCACCCCTAAAAATGGAAACCTCGGATCTGGGACTGGATAAACGTTAGTTTTGATATGACGTGCTTTTTCGGGGGCAAGCACCAGATATTCTCCTCGGAATGGTATAATTTTTGGATTTTTGGAACAACCGGACATGACCGCTAAGCGATCAGATTGTAGTCCTCCGCATGTTAAAACATATTTAGCATTAACCGAGTTGTTGGTTGTTGAAGAGATTCTGATGGGATAGTCGGGGTTTTCTGATTCATGAAACCCATTCACCTAAAATAAACATTATCCATATACAGGAAATTAAAGGAATTAAAGATTGGTAAGAAATATTTAAACTGCCTCAATATACTGTTACTGAACGCCGAAGCGTCTTCAACCACTGCAACCCAATCGGATTTTTGTGATTTCTCCTATCTGACTCTAGATTGTGCTGTTTGAGCCCATCCTTTTTATTAGACTCCTCAGCCGTGGCATGGGCCACTCCATTCAGTTGCCACTTTGGGCTCTTCCTCTCTCAGCCTTGTAAACCTACGCCTATATAGCGCTTCGCACTGGCACCACACATGTATGGCAGTATCTTCCACCTCCTGGCAGAACCTGCACAGGCTATCTTATATCAAGTTTATTATTTCCTGGTGCTTGCTGAACTACATTCCCTCCTCAGTTGAATTACCGTTATTCTTACAACCTTTCAGATGTGGCTTAGCAAGTCTGATGTGAACTTGGGCGAGCAGTATTTAATGAGCCACTTTGCCTGTCGTTGTCCTTGTGTTTGCAGCCACAAGTTCTGAAACTCTCTGTCTATCTAGTTCTTGATGGCTGTTTTAAGAAGACCTACTGAGATTCCGCAGAATGGTTCTGGGCCTATCATATCTGTGGCTGAGCCTGCTTTGGCTGTCATCCGCCGCCTCCTTACTTAGGTGACCTTTATGGCCTGGTACCCAGGCTATGGTAAGTTTGTTAGATAAATCCACTTGCTCTAGAGCGTGCATCTAGTCTCTGACTAGTTTGGAATTGTTTTTCTGGGAGCTGATTGCCTTTAGGGCCGCTTGGCAGTCCGAGAAAATAATGTTTTTACTCTTGATTTATTTTATTTTATCAGCATGGCGCAATACATTATTGCAGTGATTTCCCCCTGAAATACAGCGCCGTGTTGTCCGAGGCTTGTCGATACCTTCACCATCTGTCTGTCTCCGTAGATTCTAGCCCTTGTTGGTTTTGCAGCTATCAGTGTACCAGATTTGGTCTGCTAGGAGTTTTTTATCTGAGAGAATCTCAAACAACCAGTTTTATTCACGATCCTCCTCAATTTTCCAGCTCATTGCCCACTGGTGTTCTATAATTGGACCCTGGCCTTGTTTGAGTCTGTACAGAACCGTCTTTCTCTATGTATGTAGATATGTGAAGGCGGCAGATTTAGCAGTATGTCTAGGGCTGCAGTTGGGGTTGTTTTCATGGCTGCCGTTATGCATACGCATGCTCGAATTAGCACACTTTGAAGTTGTCTGATTCTTATGGTCGGAGTGACCTTTGTTCGTCAGGCAACCGAACCATGGGTTGTTATCATTGGTCTCATCACCATTTTATATAGCCATAGATTCATCTTTCGGTGGAGTCCCCAGCATTTTCCACAAAGCCTCCAGCATTTCCCAAGGGCAATTTTTGACAAGAGTCTATTATCATCTTGTGCGGACTCTGTAGACTTTCCTGGTTGATAGGCGTATTGCCGCGCACTCAGGGGATAGAGTGTTGGTGTGTGGTACCTAATATGTCTATACACAATTTTTTTCCAGTGATTTATGTAGGACAGAGTGCAAGAAATATGTCTATATGACTTGGACGCTTGGTCTGAAATCCTGGCGCCTTTTACCATACTACTGGTATAGCCCCAAACGATACATGTTCTGAAAATTTTGCATAGATATGGTAGTAATATGTACTGGCTTTCCTGGAGCACTACTAGCCCATTTAATTCTCTCATACGTTACCAATTCCTTTGCCCTGTTCCAGTCCGCCTTTAGGGGTCTTCTGGACTTGTTCTGGACTTGTTCTATCGGCCTCGATTGATCAATTATGGAAATAATGGGTGTGTTTTGCAGGAAAAAAGGCGATAGGAAGCGCTTGTAAGCACAATGGCGATCGATAAGCGGTAAGCGCAGTCAACTTCTGAATAGCTATTTTCCTCTAGGACGTTAGGTTAGTTTTAACCGGGAAATCTAACATAACTTAAATATATGTTTGGTAAAGTATCCATACGTATCAATTATGAATAACATATTAAATAATGTAGTGAATGATAAAGAAGAGATGGAAGATATTTTTAGTGATTATATTGCTAATATCGCTCATAAAATGATTTCAAAACAAACAAAATAAACAAGCAAAATGGCGGATTATGTCAGCGCTATTGAAGTTAGCAAACGTGTCCTGGTCAACAACTGTATAATTCGTTCCTCAGCGCTAGCAAACGCTGTCAAGCGCTTTTTTCTGCCAAACACAAGGAATATTCCGATTTTCTCTTTATCTCTCACCAAAATAGATACAAGAGGAAATATTAGAGATTAGCCTACAAACTTGTGTTTTTAAGGTCATGTATTTATGGTCTTGCAAAAAAATCATAACAGTTAGTTGACCATGCGCTTGTTATTACCCAATACTCGAGTACTAAGTATGCAAATTTTATTCCACTACACAAATTATGCTACTAACTACATACTTACAGCAAAATCGAGGAGAACTGTTCCTTTCCGCTCCACAAAATCTTCAGCATAATGGTTTGTAACTAATCCCCAATCAACTATACCAGTATGTGGCGACCATAAAGCTTCTAGTCCGGTGCACAATGGTTCTATTGCTTTTATTGCTTTCTCTCCTTTAATATATTGCATATCTGGTACATTATTTTGAATCCCTCTCGTTTGAAGGTCTTTTAACTTTTTTATTTCCTCTGGCCTTGTCGCAACAATTAGTTTTCCACATTTTTTGTAGGGAATTTTCTTACTATCGAAGTATTTGTATGATAGTTGAAGTCCTTCTACACAAAGTTTTGCTTTGAGAGAACCTAAAGATTAAAAAAAAAATATTTTACTTATTAAGCGAAGCAATTTTGGAAAAAATTGGTTTGACATAAGCAGCGTGACAACAAGCACTAAAAATATACGGAAATTAATACATTTGTTGGATAAAGAGCCAAGTAACTGTTCATTGTGTCTTATATCAAAGTTATACAAACGAGAGTATACTAACGAAATGTTGTGTGTTTTATTTATGACTATAGCCTAATTTTTGTAAAATATACGAGGATTTAAGAAAAACGTTACATTTTTCATATGGTAATAACAAATTTAAAACCGAACATAGTGGAAACGAACTTAAAACAAAGTGAAAAACATAACATAAAAGACATAATACGAAATGCCCCCACGTGCACGGATAACAGCTGCAATTTGTCTTGGCATGCTATTAATTAAGTTTTGAATGTAAGCCTGATCTATTTGATTCCATTCTTCAGTCAGAACGTCATTAACTGCTGTAAATTTGCACGAGATTTTATTTTCCCCAAGAGCATATTAAACATGCACAACTGGGCTTAGGTCTCAGCTTAAAGCAGGACAATTTACTACTGCGATTTCAACCTCGGCTAAATACTCACGTATAATGACATGCAATCTGGAAAGCTTGAAGTAGGTGGCGCTAGTTAGGCTGGAGATCTTTTAACTGTCAATTGTCAATGTCAGCTAATTAACATTCAAATATTTCAAATATAAACATTTGGATTAGTTTACTGTTAATGTGTTGCATTATTTTCAAAGAAACTACAAACTATAAATATTAAAAATAAGTAAAAAATCGTGCTTACACTAATTGAGGTTGTTCACATATCTATCAAATTGATTCAAATGGAGAAAAATTATTGTTTTTCTTTAAAAATTATATACATGATAAAAAATATTAAAATTGGCATATTTGCAATTTATAGTATTAATAGATTTTTGTAATTTAGTCTATTAGTACGTGATGTCACAGTTATTATAATAAAGGATGTTTATTAGACTTTTTTTATTTTTAAATCGAATAATTGAAAATCAATAAAATGAATTCTCCCCTGTAATGCCTTGATTTAAATTTTTTACTTTTTTGTCAAATGATAATAAATAACTGTAAATAATTATGTAACGAAATAACTACTCTAAAAAAAGGATTTTCCTGGAAATGGCATTCATTTCTCAAGAGGATAATTGTTTAAATAAAAGAACTGATAAATTGTCTTTAACTGTCTTAAACTGTCATAAATGGTCATAAATTGTCATAAATTGTCATAAATTGTCATAAATTGTCATAAATTGTCATAAATTGTCATAAATTGTCATAAATTGTCATAAATTGTCATAAATTGTCATAAATTGTCATAAATTGTCATAAATTGTCATAAATTGTCATAAATTGTCATAAATTGTCATAAATTGTCATAAATTGTCATAAATTGTCATAAATTGTCATAAATTGTCATAAATTGTCATAAATTGTCATAAATTGTCATAAATTGTAATAAATTGTCATAAATTGTCATAAATTGTCATAAATTGTCATAAATTGCCATAAATTGTCATAAATTGTCATAAATTGTAATAAATTGTCATAAATTGTCATAAATTGTAATAAATTGTAATAAATTGTCATAAATTGCCATAAATTGTCATAAATTGTCATAAATTGTCATAAATTGTCATAAATTGTAATAAATTGTCATAAATTGTCATAAATTGTCATAAATTGTCATAAATTGTCATAAATTGTCATAAATTGTCATAAATTGTCATAAATTGTCATAAATTGTCATAAATTGTCATAAATTGTCATAAATTGTCATAAATTGTCATAAATTGTCATAAATTGTCATAATTGTCATAATTGTCATAAATTGTCATAAATTGTCATAAATTGTCATAAATTGTCATAAATTGTCATAAATTGTCATAAATTGTCATAAATTGTCATAAATTGTCATAAATTGTCATAAATTGTCATAAATTGTCATAAATTGTCATAAATTGTCATAAATTGTCATAAATTGTCATAATTTGTCATAAATTGTCATAAATTGTCATAAATTGTCATAAATTGTCATAAATTGTCATAAATTGTCATAAATTGTCATAAATTGTCATAAATTGTCATAAATTGTCATAAATTGTCATAAATTGTCATAAATTGTCATAAATTGTCATAAATTGTCATAAATTGTCATAAATTGTCATAAATTGTCATAAATTGTCATAAATTGTCATAAATTGTCATAAATTGTCACAAATTGTCATAAATTGTCATAAATTGTCATAAATTGTCATAAATTGTCATAAATTGTCATAAATTGTCATAAATTGTCATAAATTGTCATAAATTGTCATAAATTGTCATAAATTGTCATAAATTGTCATAAATTGTCATAAATTGTCATAAATTGTCATAAATTGTCATAAATTGTCATACATTGTCATACATTGTCATACATTGTCATACATTGTCATACATTGTCATACATTGTCATAAATTGTCATACATTGTCATACATTGTCATACATTGTCATACATTGTCATACATTGTCATACATTGTCATAAATTGTAATAAATTCTCATAAATTCTGATAAATTGTCATAAATCGTCATACATTGTCATAAATTGTCATAAATTCTCATATATTGTCATAAATTGTCATAAATTGTCATAAATTGTCATACATTGTCATACATTGCAAATTTGAATATTTTTAATTATGTATATAATTTTTAAAGAAAAACAATAGTTTGTCTCCATTTAAATCAATTTTATAGATATGTGAACAACCTCAATTAGTGTAAGATTTTTTACTTTAAACTTATTTTAAATATCTATAATATATATCTCTTGAAGTTTCTTTGAAAATGGTTACAATAAATAGCCGAAAGCTTAGAAATAACTGAAAAGAGTTTTCTTTCTTACATCTCCGCATTTCCCACAAGAAAAGTAGCACAGTTTCTCAAATCCCCCTTTATGGAGATTGACACTGAATATTTCTCTACTTGTGTCTCACAAAACTTTGAAGAACACAATGCTGCATTGTAAATGGAACTAACTGATGTTCAACATGATCTTTCTTTGAAGCTCTGATAATATTTGGCCCCTTGTTCCTAAAGAAAAATACCCAATTTTGGTCTAGGTTGGTTTGCGCTTAAAGGCCAAGTTCAGCTCGACATATCTGTATGGAGGCGTCTTTCTCAAGTATGATAGTTATCAAAAACAAATACCGAAACAAATTGACTAATGAGCATTTAGATAACTGCATCCGAATGGCAGCTACTTCATATACCCTCAACATCAAAAAAATTATTGATGATAAATTAACTCCAATGTTAAAATGTCATATACCTGGAAATGTTATTGTCCCTTTGACATTGATAAAAAAGGTGCATCCTTTTTTATCGGATAAAAACTTCTCTTCCTCAATATCTAGTAAGCGGACGTCACTTTTAAACAATGACAATGCGTTGCAAGTTTGGTTACTTATAATTTCACAGCAATTAAGTGTTGGCAAAACTGCAAAAACTGTCAATTAGTCTGTTAGATTTTTTAATTTTAAACATATAGTGCTTTTATTTTGAATCGGTGTGGTAATTATTTAACTTTGTTGTATTAATAAAGTTAATTATTGTTGTTGTTCATCCATATATTCTGTCTTGCCAAAAAGCACTCGAGCTTTTCTTTTATCAGATAAATTTCTCTTTAACTCAAAGTTTTGCCAATCACTAAATCTGCTCGAAAAACTGACATTAGATAAAATTAGTGCTTGGCAAAACTGTTTCGTTGCAAAGAGCAATTTATCCGATAAAAAAAAGCTCTTGTGTTTTTACTGTTGATAAAAAGAGTGCTATCCTTCTCATAAGTTTAAATCAACAGTATGATGAATAATCTGTTTTTTTCTTTTTGTGATGAGGTCTAAAAGTTGTATTTATGCTAGTTAAATTAATTCACCTCGAATAGCTCTTTTATTCATCTCATATTCACTAGAAATGTATTATTTTACTCTTGATGTTGTGTATTTTTTGATCCTATTTTTTGGGTAGCTCACAGAGGGATTCTAAAACGGTTAGGTTGCTCAGGGGCTTGGTAAGTTTGGCGACCACTGTTCTAGAGTATGTAAGAGTGATACACGGTGTAAATAATTTAAAGCCAATATATGATGTGTTATTTTTATAAATATATTTTATTAATTTTCCTAAACCTTACTTGCAATATATAGTAGTAATATATACCCGTAATTCTGTGATTAGAAATGTAATATGTTTATAGCATCAGAACAACTTCAAATTTTAATATTAATAATATATTCATCATTAACCTAGTTGTTAATTTTAGAGTTTCTACATGTGCTAACAATAAATTATCATGGTTAATTAGAATTCAGAATAATTATTTACATAATTTTTTCTACGCCCCATCTTTAAAGTACCTTGTATTTCATCGGTTTGCAGCGCTTAAAGTGGTTGTTTATGGTTAGAGAGAAAAAAGTAAAAAAGCGTTAAAAAAAGTGCCATAACGTTAACTTTATTTCACGCTTCCCATAGGCTGACACAATGAATCTTGGCTGGGCATCGAGGATGGACTTTCATGAAACATTATGGTTAGAGTGAAAAAAAGTAAA
Source organism: Galeruca laticollis (assembly GCA_963921935.1). Taxonomy (NCBI): domain Eukaryota; kingdom Metazoa; phylum Arthropoda; class Insecta; order Coleoptera; family Chrysomelidae; genus Galeruca; species Galeruca laticollis. The sequence goes on along the minus strand of OY998179.1, from coordinate 49,054,744 downwards.
AAAGCGTTAAAAAAAGTGCCATAACGTTAACTTTATTTCACGCTTCCCATAAGCTAACACAATGAATCTTGGCTGGGCATCGAGGATAGACTTTCATGAAACTTGGAATACGTATAACTAACACAATGAATCTTGGCTGGGCATCGAGGATGGACTTTCATGAAACTTGGAATACGTATAATTGTAATTTACCGAAGGAGCTTGATTAAAATATCCCAAATTTCTATTTGAATTTTATTTTTTTGTATAGGGCTGTAGAAAAAATAATGTATGCAACATGTGCATAAAGTGTCTGACGGCTCGTGCGGTCAACTTTTTCCATTCGTGAAAAAAAGTAACTTTATGCACTTGTTGCATAAATTTTTGAGAACGCCCATGACACTTTAACCCACAGTTTTTAGACTATATTGCTAATTTTATTTCTTTCTGAAATTTATTAGCTGGGTCTTTTTTAAGGGTCTCAAAATTGCTTGCCTGAATAAAATTGTTGGTTTTTAATATATAATCTTCTTTAGATAATGCTATTACCGTATTTCCTTTATCTGCTTTTGTGAAAATAAGACTATTTGACTTAACTTTTGTTGAATTGATTTGGCGACTTATAATTCAAAGTTGGGTTTGTTAAACTCGACAAATCCTTTTTTAATAATTTCTGAAGCTTTATATTTCAGATTAGAATTATTTGGAAAATTATACAAATTAATTTCTGTTTCTATACCTAGTTTGTTGAAGTTATCAAATGAAGATGTGGGTTGAATATTATGTTTAAAACCTTTAAAAAAGATTCAACTAATAAATTTCAGAAAGAAATAAGATTAGCAGTAGATAACGCTAAATCAATAATTAACGATAAAGAAAAACATACATTATTTTTATCCAATCCGCAACACCCTGAACTTTATTCATTAATTAAACTCCATAAAGAGGGGTACCCAATCAGACCAATTGTTTCTTATTTCACAGCACCTTCATTCAAAATTTCAAAGATTCTCATAGATGTCATTTCTAAATATATTGTTCATTCAAACCTCGATTTTCAGTTAAAAACTCAACGGAATTAATTAATAATATTCAAAATATAATACTACCCCATAATTCTAAATTCATATCGTTCGATGTAACAAATCTATTTCCTAGTATACCTCCTAAAGAAACTATAACTCTTGTTGATAACTTGCTCACAAACAATAATGTTAATCCTATAATTCACTTTATTAAAAGTGTGTTTGAATCAAAATTATTTTCATTTCAATGGAGAGGTTTATAGCAGTAAAGATGGTTTGATTATGGGCAACCCCCGCTGCCCCCTACTAGCAGAAATTTTCATGGATAATATAGAAAAAATAATTCATGAACACCCCCTTAGTGAAAAATTTATGTATTGGCACCGATATGTGGACGACATTTTAGCTAGCTTCATCGGTACAAATAGACAATTAGAGAACTTCATTACCTACATAAACTTAATTCACAATAATATCAAATTTACCGTAGATCTTGAACAAAATAAGTCTATAAACTTTTTAGACTTAACAATTTCAAATATAAATAATAAACATGATTCTTCTATATTTCATAAACCATCACATACAGATATTACAATTCATAATAGTTCGGTCCACCCATTCAGTTATAAACTAGCAGCTTTCAATAGTATGATACACAGACTCTCAACAGTCCCATTAGATACTAATAATTATAACAAAGAATTAAATATCATAAAACAAATAGCAGTTAATAATAATTACGATCCAAATGTAATTGACAATATCATAAATAAAAAGATAAAAAAGAATTCCCTTCGGATACAAATAATAATAAACAATTTAAAAGCTTAACATACTTTGGAATACCATCCTTAAAAATTAAATCATTTTTAGAAACTTTAGACATGAATATTTCCTCTAAAACTGATTACAATTTATCCAAACTCATTAAAAATAATAAATCTAAATATTCAAAATTAAACAAATCAGGAGTTTATAAATTAAAATGTGGTAATGACAACTGTGATAAAATTGATATCGGTAGAACTTTTAGAAATTTTAAAACTAGAATTTCGGAACACAAATTTAGCTGTGGCAACAAAAAATTAGATTCTAACTATTCAAATCATTTATTAGAAAACTAACGCATTTTCGACCCAAATTTTGAAATTCTACATGTAGTCGGTAAATCCTTTAGATTAAATTTATTAGAGGCCCTTGAGATTAATAAAAATAAATATTCAGGTAACCTTCTTAACGACCAAATAGATATCAATCACTCTCCTTTATTAAACCTTTTTACCTAGAAGATAGCTTAGGAATGTTTGTAGTGAATGAATTTCCAATTAATTTCTTTCAATACTTTTGTTAACATTAGTAAATAGAATTCTGTATTTATACACTGTGTATGATATGATTCTATAACCTAATAGCGGACTGTAGATTCTAATTTATATGCTAAATGGAACACTTAACACATATTTAGGTGAACCCCAACTCCAGCTGTCCTGTCCAAGTTTTGCCAAATAAAACTAGGAATTAAGGTACGGGTAAATAGGGTAAATCGAGGAAATTGACTAACTCGTAGTTTGCACAATGTTTCACCTAAATTCACTATATATCTGATTGACAAAATGCTACTATATTGACTTATAAACGATATTTTAGATAATGATGGCTTATTCAAGTGTTTTATTTCAACTCACTATCTGAACTACTTTTTTTAATAATATTAATTATCTATATCGGACCGGTCTTTACAAGCAAGGTGTGTTGTCTATTACTAAGGAATCAAAATCTTAGTATTGGCGCAAACATTCCCCCCGGGCTGAACTATACTTCAGAACATTGGAAAGGATGTAACTAAACATTGAACTTAAATTTTTCCTACCGATAAATTGAAAGTATTCAAACTATAATCGAATATATTAACTAAAAATATATCTATACATATATACATACACATATATACGAATATATACATACTACATGATGTAAAAATTATTGTATTTTATTGCAATGGCAAGGGACAGACCTTAATGACGGGTCTTTTATATGTCCCATGTTTCGTGCGTACATCGACCACTCTAATAATACCATCGCGACCAGGATAGACTTGATCTATAATGCCCAAAGGCCAGTGGAGGGGTGGTGTAGTTGGTTGTTCTAAAACAACAACGGTGCCTATTTTTACAGGAAGACTATCGGTATTCCAATGTTGCCGAGTTTGCAAACTAGTAAGGTATTCCAAATGCCATCTTTTCCAAAAATCTTGGACCATTCGATCAATCATTTGAAATCTATCCAATCTATTTATATGTTGATCAGTGAGGTCAGAAGCAGGAATACTAGTTAGGGGAGTAAGGGTCAAAAAATGAGAAGGAGTCAAAGCTACCGGGTCCGCAGGGTCAGAAGAAAGTACACACAACGGACGTGAATTTAACAAACTTTCAATTTGAACTAGCAAAGTATTGAACTCTTCATAAGTTAATAATTGACTTTGAACTACCTTGTATAAATGTGTTTTCACGGAGCGCACATTAGCTTCCCAGAGACCCCCCATATGTGGAGCACCTGGAGGTATCAATTTCCATTGAATTCCCTGAATAGCTAAATCGTTCAATATGGTATCATTGTATTTCGGAGATACAACGAATTGGTACAATTCGTTCAAAACTGTCTTTGCACCAATGAAATTCGTACCGTTGTCTGAATAAATTTCAGAAACTGCTCCACGTCTAGCTATAAACCGTTTAAATGCTTGAAGAAAATTGGGCGTGGACAAATCTGTGACAAGTTCCAAATGCACAGCTTTGGTTGCCATACAAACAAATAAGCAAATATATGCTTTGACAGGACGAATTCCGCGTTTTCGATATGGGATAAGCTGCACAGAACCAGCGTAGTCGCAGCCAGTGCGCAAGAAGGCCTTGGCCTGTTGTACTCTGACACTAGGGAGATTTCCCATTATGGGAATTTGAGGCTTTGGCCTCAATCTAAAACAAATATTACATTTCTGGATTATAAATCTATCAACACTGCGAGCTGAGAGAATCCAATAACGTAATCTAAGTAAGGAAAGAACTAAGTGTGGACCGGTATGAAGGTTAGTTCTGTGAAAATGATCAATAAGGAGTTTTACTAGATGATCTTTTTTGGGCAATAATATAGGATGATGCCCATCAAAATTTAAATCGGCATGCATCAACCTACCTCCAATTCGAATGACGCCGTCTTTTAAGAAAGGGCGTAGATGTCTTAAAGATGCTGGAATAACATCTTTGGCTAGTAATGCTAATTCAGATCGAAAATGTCGACGTTGAACTACTTTTATTAAGGAAAGCTCAGCAATTTCCAAATCGGATACTGAAATAGAAACCGCCATTGGCAACAATTTTACGAATCTAAGGACATAAACAACCGATCTCAACAGTTTGATACATTTCAAATGACGCAATATTAGAGAATAGACAGAATTTTCGACATCTGCAGCTATTACTAAAGAAACTATTTTGGATTCTGGTAGATTCTCTTCTAAGCAAATTGTACTAATCGGCCATTCAGCGGAATCTAACTTTAGCCATTGAGGACCACTTTTCCAGGAATTATTAGCTATAAATTGGGAAGGAGTTAAGCCTCTAGACAAACAATCGCTAACATTGTTTTTTCCATTTACATGAAACCACGAATTATAATCAATTAATGATTGAATCTGAGCCACCCTATTCGATACGAATGTTTGTAGTTTGGACGGATGGGTTGCGATCCAATTGAGAGTGACAGTAGAATCCGACAGGGCGAAAATATGAGTAATATTTAGTCGAGATTCATAACAATCTATTATAAATCTCAGAAGTTTGGCGAGTAAATGAGCCGCACAAAGTTCCAATCTAGGAATTGTGACTACTTTCAGTGGAGAAACCTTGGATTTCGCGCACAGGAGATGAACTTGAATTTCTCCATTGGAATTTATGCTACGAAGATAAACGACCGCCCCATAGGATGTTAAGCATGCATCTGCGAAACCTACTAAAATGATTGGCTGATGTAACACAACACCTATATGACGAGGGATTTTGAAGTTTAAAAGATGATGTAGTCCTGTAGAAAACTGATTCCAACGGTGGACTATATCAGGAGGACAGGGATCATCCCAATTCAGATGGCCAATCCAACAATCTTTTATCAAAAGTTTGGCTAATAATGTGACAGGAGCTAAAAAGCCTAGAGGATCGTAACAACGAGCCACAGTGGACAAAATGTTACGTTTAGTATAAGGTTTATCAACCAGGTCAAAAGAAAATGATAAAGAATCCGAACTCGGATGCCATTGTAAACCAAGTATTTTCAGAGAATCTGTATCAAAGTTCACCACATTAGTGGTTCTATTGTCAAGAGGAATTTTTTCTAATAATCTTTGTGAATTGGTGGCCCATTTTACTAATTGAAAACCACCTCTACTAAATAATCCAATCAATTGATTATACAAATCAAGCGCTAAACTAATTGAAGATACACTAGAAACAAGATCATCTACGTACATGTCTCTTTTAATAACTTCAGATGCTAAAGGAAACGACGTTCCTTCATCGTCAGCTAATTGGCGTACAGTTCGGAGAGCTAGAAAAGGCGAAGCTTTAATTCCGAACGAAACAGTGTTCAATTGATAAATCTCTATGGGCTCATTTGGAGAGAATCTCCACAAAATTCTTTGAAATCTTCGTTGATGTGTGTGTAAATTTATTTGCCTATACATCTGCCGAATGTCGGCGGTGAGAGCTACTTCAAATAATCTGAAGTTTAAGAACATTGTACAGACGTCAGACTGTAATTTAGGACCAGTATAGAGTAAATCATTTAATGAATACAGGGTGTCCGTCTTACACGATCTATCAAAAACAATACGGACTGGAGTTGTTTGGGAATAATTTTTAAAGACTGCGTGATGAGGAATGAAATATTGTACCATTGAACTATCATTTTCTACTACTTTGGACATGTGACCTTGGACTATGTAATCTTTAATTATTTCTGTATATTTTGATTTAAGGTTGGGACTATTATTCAGCTTCCTTTCTAATGATAAATATCGTCGGAAAGCTGTAGTGTATGAATTTCCTAATAAAGAACTATCTAATTTGAAAGGTAAGGGCACTGTATACCTTCCGGAGTGATCTCGACTATAGGTGGATTTAAAGATTTTCTCACATTCCAAATCAACTGGGTCTACTATCACTGAAGAAGTTGGAAAATCTTCAACCTCCCAGAATTTCTTAACTAATGTTTCAAGAGAGGGCTCTAAAATGGTACAAAAACTGTGAGTATCAATACATGAGGATACAATGGGAGCTGAGCCCATTACTATAAAACCTAAAGTGGTTTCTACTGCCACTGGGGTGTTTGGTGGACCTACAACTCGTTTGTTGCCTATCAAATGAGCAAACACGTTAGCTCCAAGAATTCCATCAATTTTTTGCGGAAAATGAAAACTACCATCGGCTAAAGGAAGCGATTTCAAATGTGATAAAGCACTTAAATCGACGCGAGAAGCGGGTAGCTGATCTGCTATTTTGTCAACAATCAGTACCTCCAAAGGATACCGGTTGGTGGTGTCCACCCGCGAAATTACTACTATAGTTGAACATCCATATACGGAACTACTAGCGGACCCAATTCCATAAACATGAGAATGACATTTCATTAGAGGACATTTCAAACGACGACTAAATTCTAGGGAAAGAAAATTTGCCTGACTACCGCTATCAATTAGAAATCGGGCATCGTGAAAATTACCGTAACTATCTAGAACATGCACTTTCGCTGTGGACAATAAGACAGTACTGCTAGAAGAAGAGTTTTTGTGACTATGGGTAACCGAACAACAATTCACTACTGGAGGTTATGGATATTCCATGGAAGTACCGCCATTTTTATTTAAAGTAGAAGAAGAAGGGCCTGCGGTGGAATTTTTACAAATTTCAGAGACATTAGGACCATTTGTCTCCGAGTTACTACTGATTGGTTGGTCAGACTTACCTACACTATTGGCTATACTTTGCATCGAGGATTTGAAATGTAACAAGCTATGATGTTTACGTTGGCAAATTCTACAAGTATAGTTGCTTTTGCAGTTAATAACTTTGTGCCTAGATAAACAATTTAAACATAAATTATTCTCTCTAACAACATGGTAGCGTTTTTCGGGGGACAATTCTAAGAATTTGGGACAAATAAGTATTGAATGCGAATTTTCTTTGCATATCACGCAATTATAACTACTAGAATTTCCTTGAACGACAAAGGAGTGAGTTACCCTTGCTTTGCTATTGTTTAACTGACTGCTACTATGAATACTTGAATTATTTTTATTATTACTACTATTGGATTTAAGACCACTACTTGTTCTAGTACAAATTTTAGCTTGCTCTTTTACAAAAGTTAATATATCATTATAAGAAGGCATTTCAGAACTTCTTCTAGTATTTTCAAATAATCTTTGAGTCTCGGGATTGATTTTTTGAAATGCTAAATAGGCTAAAATATAGTCTGATAAGTCAGGAATATCTAATTGACGTAATGCCGTAACTGCAGGATGAAATTTTTCTAAAAACAAATTTAAAGTGGTAGCATTTTCATGTCGAGCTTGCTTAAAATTGAATAATTGGTCTAAAAACGTATTAGCTATGACACGCTTGTCTTCAAATTTATCTTTAAGGGCTTGGAAAATAATTCTATAATTATCGCCTGTGGGAGCAATACCTGAGCAAACAGACAGAGCGCTACCAGTTAAACAACCTATCAGATAGTGAACTCGATCTATATCAGTCAACTCACAATTGTTATGTATCATATTATTATAACATTCGATAAACAAAGGCCAATCTTTAATATCACCGTTAAATTTCGGAAGTGGTAATTCCGGTAATTTACGACTAGATTTACTACTATTTTGACGTAATGGTTGTGATTCCCTAGCAATATCAACATTTACCTTTTTAGCTACACACTCAATATAACAAATCAATTCGTCAAATGTTTCTAAAATTTGATAATTTGGAACAAATTTGTCATTTATCTCATACTCTAGTGTGTTAATTTGATCTAAAATATCTAAAAAGTTGGTTTTAGTTGTTTCCAAAGTCTCATATCTAATGAGAAATTGATTTGCCTTTTCTGGCGTTGAAACATCTCTACTATTATCGAACAAACGTTGAATTCTGGCAAAATACTGTTCCTTTTTTGCAACTAAAATTCTTAATTGTTGTTCTTTTTTTTGTGTCATTTTGTATCTCTACTCTCAGAGTAACGAAAATGTACTGGAAAATTAGCCCCAATAATAATTTATTGCACAAAAACAACAACTGAATTACTAATGAATAAGATAATGTTGGATTAAATTACTAAACTATAAAATATGTTTTATTTGACGATTTGACTTTACTATAAAACGAGCTATTTAGGAGGAATCTATTCTATATTTAAATCAAATCGACTATAAAAATTACCTTTTAATAATTGAAACTTCCTATATTATTGTTTGAATAAGCCCAAAATCTAACACACGAACAATATCCAAAATATCGTTTTTACTTTCAACTAATTAAAACTACGAACTTCAACTTTTTATTGTGAGTGATTCCGGCAAAATGAACTATATTTTACAAATAATACTAAACCCGGTTCGATAAGGTCCAAAAAATGTATGATATGATTCTATAACCTAATAGCGGACTGTAGATTCTAATTTATATGCTAAATGGAACACTTACCACATATTTAGGTGAACCCCAACTCCGGCTGTCCTGTCCATGTTTTGCCAAATAAAACTAGGAATTAACGTACGGGTAAATAGGGTAAATCGAGGAAATTGACTAACTCGTAGTTTGCACAATGTTTCACCTAAATTCACTATATATATGATTGACAAAATGCTACTATATTGACTTATAAACGATATTTTAGATAATGATGGCTTATTCAAGTGTTTTATTTCAACTCACTATCTGAACTACTTTTTTTAATAATATTAATTATCTATATCGGACCGGTCTTTACAAGCAAGGTGTGTTGTCTATTACTAAGGAATCAAAATCTTAGTATTGGCGCAAACACACTGTATATATTAAAACATTTTTATATTATACCTTCAATCGTTTTGACAAAGCTACTGTGTTAGTGAAACGCGTCAACAAGTTTAAATTGAACATTAGTTCAAATAAATGAAGTTTTAAACACATTATATTGTTTTATTTCATCGTTCAGTATGGATCTTCATCAAGTAAAAGCCTCATCTATTCAAAACTAAGATATGTTTCAGACTATTACAATTCCAATTATTTATAGTCCAGAAGGGATCAAAAATACTTCATTAATAATGAACATAATAATTATTTGAGGCAAATTGAAGAGAATGTAGAGTGATATAAATTCCTTCTGGACATACGTTAAAAAAAATAAATCTAACGGAAGTCAGGTAGAAACATTTAATGTAAACGGGCAAACAGTAAATGATGATGAGATTGCTGAAATATTCGCACATTATTTCTCTACTGCTCACAACGATGAATAATCAAGTTATGATTCAAATTACTTGAACTTAATCAATAATAATAATACTGTCTTAAAATTATCTGTCGTATCAGATAACGATTACAATATGGCCCTAAAAAAATTAAAACCCAAGAAATGCGCAGGTATGGACGGAATACCGCCCTATATTTTGAAAGGTTGTGGAGAATTTTCGAAACTACCCTTAATGTATATTTTTAATATTATCCTTAAACACTCATATTTTCCAGTAAAATGGAAATTGTTAACATACATTCCAATTCACATATCAGGTAACAAAAAAGATATTAAAAATTATAGAGGGGTATCAATCATGTGCGCTCTTCCAAATTGTTGGAACAAATTTTATATTTCCATCTTTACAACCATGTTAAAAATAGTATCATAGACCAACAACATGGATACATGTCGGGTCGATCAATAAATACGAATCTGATGTTGTTTACAGAATCAGCAAACCAGGCTTTTGAAGAAAGACTACAACTAGACGTTATTTACACAAATTTTCAAAAAGCATTTGATACTGTTAACCATGAGGTAGTTTTGAATTTTTTGATTTATTATGTTTGTTCAAAAGTTACCTTCAAGATACGTATTTCGTGGTCAAGCACAATGTTAATACATCGGGGAAGTTTCACGCGAATTCTGGGGTCCCCCAGGGTTCTAACTTGGGACCACTTCTGTTCCTATTATTCATTAACGATTTAAGCGAATGTATACAATTTTCTGATTGTTTATTGATGGCGGACGACTTTGAAATATTCAAAAAAATTGGATCAGTTAGGGATTGCGTCATGATTCAGAGGGATATCAATAGCATACTAGAATGGAGTATCCAAAATATATTAAATTTTAATATTAATAAATGTGGGAGTATGTCAAAAAAAGGAACCTATAATATTTAATTATTTGATGGGGGAGGATTCTCTACAAAGATTTAGTGAAATTAAAGATTTAGGGGTTATATACAACGAGCAACTATCATTTGTACCACACATTAGCAGATTAGTAAAAAAAGCTAATAGCCATGCTAGGGTTTGTAATAAGGTAAAGTTCTTCCTTCTTAAGTACAGAAACTATAAAGGTTTTATTTAAAACGTTGGTTAGATCAAACTTGGAATATGCATCTATTATTTGTGGTGAACAGGCACAAGTGCATATAAATTTAGTAGAAAAGGTACAAAACAAATTTCTTAGGCAATTAAATTTCAAGCCCCATGTATGGCCATCCAGATTGTGAGAGGAATTTGGACTAATTTCATTGGCGAATAGAAGGAAAATTGCAGGTATAATATTTCTCTATAAGATAATTAATAATGATATAAATTCAAGTAGTCTGTTAGGTATAATACCATTTAAAGCTCCAGCGTGGCCAACCCGCTGTCCATTATTATTCGAAAGAATACGAACTTGTGTATATTCTCCATTAGAAGCCATATTGACATTGGCCAATAATCTGAATACATTTATTGACATTGACTGGACAGTACCCATTGTTGAGTATCGTGGGAGGGTGTGTGGGCATCTTGCTCTTTTCGCCACTTAATGCTTAATACTTAATTCTAAATTTTTAATTGTCAACTTAATTTTCAAATTATTTCAATTAAATGTAGAAATTGAGAGGTGAGTTCTGTCGTCTTGGCTCTGGAATCCTTGTGTTTATAGTGTTTATATAGTACATCATGTTATTATATTATTTTAATATTAAGTTTATAAATTTTTGTTAATTCAATTTCAAATATCCATGTAATAAGGTTGTAAACCTGTTTGGGTATTAATAAATAAATAAGCAATGTGGCAATTTTTACAGGAAGTAAAAAAATTCCGAGAAGAAGAAAATAAGAAGAATACGGGAGCATTGCTCAAGTCTTTTGACTCGACTACCGAATGAGCTGAATCTGAACGTGATACAGAAGCTAGTACTAGTGCCACTCCAAGGTAAAAAGCTGTTCCGTCTTTTAGTGATGGACGTGTCGAATTTGAAGATTTACGTACTAAACCAGCTGTAGTAGGTGAGCAATCGGAATTACTGGTGGAAGGCGGAAGCTCCGAAGGGATCAATACTCTTGATGGTCAGGATGAATTCATCAGCGATTACAAAGGTATTGGAATTTGGACTATTTAGATTCCAAATAATCTTCAAACACTACTTGTTACTCGAGTCTACAAAACAGTATAGAACCTTGACTGTAAGTTTGCTGAAGTGATTTGGCTAGGGCCTGTGGATTCTATCAAGGAGCCCAAAGAAGTAACAAGAAAATTAAGTCACAATTGATTTTTCAGAACTTTATCAAATGACGAAAAGATTCCCAGAACATGGATGGCCTATTCTTTTTTTAAGGAATCTTTGGTCTGTTTCTGCTGCCGTTTGTTCGGGGCCGCCCGCGATAAACCTGGATTTTACAGTATTAATGGTTTCAGAAAGTAGTGGAAACTAAATCCCAAAGCTCTAGAATATGAATCTAGCCCAGTAAATAATGATAATTTCAATAAATGGAAATCTTTGGAGATAAGACGAGCCAAATACTGCGTTATGCGAACCTCGACGGCACCAAGGTGTACGTGATTGAATCATCCATTGACTTTCTTGAAACTAAACGCAAAACGCTGAGGATACGACTAAAATGATTTTGGACAAAATTGAAAGCGATGGACTGGATATCCAAAATTGCCGTGGACAGGCATATGATAATGCAGCTGTCATGTCGGGAACACATTCTGGTGTACAAATGCGTATCAAGGCAGTGAATCAAAATACCCAGTTTGTTGCATGCACTAATCATTCATTAAATCTGCTGGGTGTACACGCATCATCTATAGCAGTGGACTCGGTGACGTTCTTTGGTACTATGGAGAGGATTTTCAATTACTTTTAATCTTCTACTCACCGCTGGAAATCTCTCACCGACGTTACCAGGAGTCAAGCGCCTAATTGAAACTCGATGAAGTTCTAGATATGAAGCCTTAGCTGCCTAGAAGATCCATTACAGTAAGATCCTTGAAGTGTTGGGAATCACTTGCAGGAAACATAGCGGAAAATGCAGTGCCAAGATCAGACGCTGGTTTATTGCTTACTGCTCTCCAGTCGCTATAATTTTTAGTCTTCCTGGGCTATGGAGTCGAATTCTCCGAGAAGTAAATGATGCGCAATTATATTTCCAGCCGAAAGGACTGAACGTGCAGGAATGTGCTATGAAAAGTCATGCTTTGGAATCGTTTCTAGTCGGGAATCGAGATGTTCTGATCAACGATGGACTTGATTATGCTAAAAATATATGTGAAGATTTCGGCATCGAAATAACTCCTCAAAAAACAAGAAAGTTCAAAAATATGCCTGGCGAGAACGCTGCTGATTCTGGTTTAACTTATGACAATCGGTTAAGGCAAGGAATGTTCGAATCGGTGGACAGAATTATACAAGAAATCAAGACCACATTTCAGCAACTGAACGAGCTGGATGTCAAGTACTCTTTTCTCACACCAACGAACTTACTGAACTCAGAATACAAGTGTAAGTTCGGAGAAGAGCACTGTGATATCGATGTGGATGAAATGGAAATCGAGAGGGAGAGGTTACGCAATTTCGTTGCTTTGGCTGATGCTAAAGCTCAAGACAATGGTATAAAATGATCTCTCGAGCTTTTTGAATTTATTCAGCAATGCAACTTGGTATTTGCGTACCTAATATCGTAATTAGGCTTCGAATTTTTTAAACTATAGCTATCAGTGTTGCTTCATTTGAGCGTAGTTCTCAAAGCTGAAATTAATAAAATATTACTTGATGTCTACCATGAGCTCCATAAGATTGAGTGATCTGGCCATTTTGTCAATAGAACAAAGTGTGACGGAGGAAATTAACTTTGACGAAGTTATAAATGATTTTGCTACACGTAAGGACCAAAGGTTTGAATTTTTTATAGTGTAATAGATTTTGAATACTATATTACATGGTTTTGAAATAAATAATTTTTGCTCAGTTCTATCATATGATTACTTTGTTTCTCACCAACATCATAATTTTTATGAAGTCCAAGGGGCGGCAAATTATCATTCAACTCCGGGCGACAATGGCCTACGCTACGGCAAAGCACACAAGACGTCACGGTCGCCGTCTTCCAGTCTTCATACAGTCGTTAACCTTATAATTCTAAACAAATTTCATAAAATAAAAGGCGAAATCAAATTATAGCGTTGTGGTTACTCTACCGTCGTAGAACGAGAATCAGGGGTAACCGGATTCATTGGATCCATCCCATGATCGCAAAAAGATACGACGTTGGATTGTTTGCCACATTATTTGAAGAATTGAGGAAGGATGAAGTAAAATTCTTCAATTATTTCCGGATGTCAGTTCCAGCATTTGACGAACTACATGTTCCGCTGAAAAATGTAATTCAGCGTCAAAATACAAAAATGAGAAACTATATTCAACCAGTGGAAATGCTAGTAATAATTTTTGTAATAAGTTGATTATAATTCGTAATTTTTTAATGGTTTGTCATACACCTTATGTATTCAAAAACTATGCAATGTGAAAATGAAATATAATGAAAACTCATTTACAACTTACGTTAATTGATTTATAGAAGGTACAAAGAAAATTATGATAAATAAAACAACGAAATAGCCACTACGAAACTAATACAATATAACTTTTTATCCTACACTACTCGAAAACCCAATTTTCGTGGCTCTATCGGGACGGGAAAGGTATTTGCACGGCTAGGCGAGAAAAATGGCAAATAGTGGATAGGCAGGGAAAACAACTTCAGAAAAATAACACTAGATGGCACCCTATTATAAATGTCGACGCGGCTGTCACTTTTAAATTTCAAATTGTGGCTTAAAGCTTCATTGACAATGCAATTACAATTAGTGCTTAGAAAAATTGAACTCCGAATTCGAATCGTCATTGAAATCTTGCATTCACGAAAAGCAAATTAATAGTGCTATTCAACACTTCGATCTTGATTCCGATTTTGTTTATAATCGAAATCGAAAACAAATTGATGTTTGTTGAACGACCAAAAAAAATTGTCATTTGTCATGTCATTTTACAAATCAATATTGACATAACCTCATCATTATTTTGGTTAATTTCACGTGTGTTTCACACTTTTCGCAAGTTCATTTAGTTTAATCACGTTTAATTTTATAGAAGCTGTTCTGTTAACTAAAAATGTAATATACAATTGCAAAATATCACTCACATCACATAACCCAAAGACAAACGGTAGTTTATTTAAATTTTTAGACCGATCACATGCTTCCGATTTACGATTGTTTTCAATAGCATCATAATTTTAGACCGATTATAATCCGAGTGATCAATTGATATCGAAAATCTATTGTTGAACATGTTGTTTTTTAAATGACAGGAAATGATTGTAATCGATTGTCGCGTTGAATAGCACTAATGTAATACGAGTAATTAGCTGATTTTTGGTTGCGTCTTCTTCGTATTATGGGCTAGAATAATTGACAGTGTTGACGCTTGACAATAATTTGTCAATGTAGAAGTATCAAAGCCATCAAATCAGTCAAAGTGATGGAGAAAATTAATAATAAATATGGCTTCTAACCTCACAAAATGAGGTAACTTTTGGTACAATTACTAATATGTTCAATTATGAATGCTGAACTGCAATGGCAGATTACAAGGTTCTACGACTAATTATAATTACTAACTGTTGATTTGTTGACTGTACCTTTAGGATTTTGTTGACATTAAAACTAAGATTGAAAATAGTATGTTACATAATATGGACGAATCCGACGGCAGTTATTCTACACCGGAACGGATTATGCAAAAAGCAAGATAGGCTACACTAAATTCGCTACTTGAAAAGTCAAAAGAAAAATATAAACATTTTATGGATTGGTGTTTATTACATTGCAAGGTACAGCGAAATTATTTTCAACAAATCATTTGCCATTTTTTATGACTCGTTCATCTCATAACATTAAACGGTACAGTCAAAATGTTTCCCACCTTTCTTTTGGTCATTTTAGAATCTAATCAATTTATGTGTAGGATAAAAATTATTGTGAGTTCCACGTTGCGAAAGTGGATTTCCAGGCCTCCATTTTATATGTCGGCCCGGAAAACTAGAACTTTCGCGCCTAGGTACACAAATAGCTATTATTAAAATAAATATGTGATATTACAAGAAAGAGTTTTTTATTTATTCATTTACCTATTTACTTATTTATTTATTTATTTATTTATATATTTATTTATTTATTTATTTATTTATTTATTTATTTATATATTTATTTATTTATTTATTTATTTATTTATTTATTTATTTATTTATTTATTTATTTATTTATTTATTTATTTATTTATTTATTTATTTATTTATTTATTTATTTATTTATTTATTTATTTATTTATTTATTTATTTATTTATTTATTTATTTATTTATTTATTTATTTATTTATTTATTTATTTATTTATTCATTTATTTATTCATTTATCTATTTATTTATTTAATTATTTATTTAGAAAAATCAACACTGTAGGGTGACGAAGACATCGATGAGCTCGTTGGTTCACATCCAAAGAACTGTGGACTTGAATAACCATCGTTTTCTGTGTGTTGATACGTGCCGGAGAGGATACCGAACAATGAGCCAGTGGTACATTTTGTGAGTGAGTGTCCGTTGCAAGGTGCTAAATACTAGATAGTACTGTATGAAATTGGGGAGAAGTGCTGAAGGTGGGGTTGAATGTATTGTTGAGGCATAGTATTTATTGGGACGGGTTTGAAACATTGTTGAGGTTGATGTTAAAGAAGTTGTGACAACGAACAGTAAGTGGGATAAGAACGGCAGTAATTGGTATCTACATTGGATTGTGGAGGATGAATAGCATCCCTTTTTTGTCGTTGATACAGTCTGAAGTATTTCTTCCTCATTAAACATGTTTATATGCGGTAGCAAGCTTTGAAAATATAACATGTTGGGTTAGGTTTTTCAGGTTCTGTCGGTTATAACACCTTTGTGTAGGTACACATCTGCCATTTCCGAAAAATACATTCTTCAGCAATAAACTAATTTTTAACGAAAATTATTGCATTTTATTCTATCTACTTTAAATTATGCGCGAAAACGCATATAACGTCATGTCTCAGTAGATATTGCATTGTGTTTATGTTTAACGGAGGACGTCAACAATAAATTTTTCTTGTGTCAAAAATATGAATAGCAAAAAGAATAAGATATGACATTCCAAAAATATTATAAAAGTGGAGTTCAATTTGCAGGCTAAGTACTCGATAGTGATACTACGAATTTATATGGAACGCTTGCGAGTGCGCCATATGACCTCAACAATAGTATCTATCGTTAGTTATTTGTGATTTTTGGTTTCTTGTCTCTTATGTCTCTGACATGAATGAAATTGTTGAAAAAATGACAATCAATTCTGCTATAATAACACAAATTAGAAACGAAGTATAACCTCAATGTGCAGATGTCTATGAAACACGAATTAAATTGTTGGTGCTTGAGGGGAAAGAGGGTGTGTCTGGACGTGTCTGTGGGCTTCAAGAAAAAGTCAAAAAGAACGCGAACGTTACACTCCAGTTTGCTTGAGCGAGCAAATCGAACGCCACTAATGTAAGTAAACTGATAAGCTAACCTCAAAAATAACTTATGACGTAAGTTTAAAAATCGCTTGTGTGAATCAAATTTCACTGAGTGCTAATGATCAATAATAATGTACTTGCAAGGAAGATTTCACTTTCCAAAATTCAGACGAGAAAAAGTCTTTACTTGATGCAAGAAACTCTTCCAACTTCAACAAATCAATTGTGGCCAAATTAGAGCTATTTGTCTTATATGAAATGATGTAGGAATCTATCGAAATGAGTAATCACAACAAAAGTGCCAGCAACACTAACGGAGGTAATTGATAGAACAGAAATTTACAATTTGCTAACAATGTAGGGGAAATTCGTTCATAGTAATTTGAGGTTTAGACTGTTTTATTTTATACTATACTATAATATAAATTGAAAACAATTAAAATAGCAGTAAGTAGCAAATAATTTTAGTTAGAAAATAATATCACCTTAATAGTCAGGGCCGGCGAAAGGCTAGTTTAACGCCCGTGCGAAAGGCAAATTTACCGCCCTTCCCCCCTCGATTTGATGAAATACATATTTTTAAAATTTAGTTTTGCAATAACTATTATGTGGAATCAATTTACAAAATTAAAATAAAAATACTCAATGAAAAACGAATACGTGACTATATTCACTTTCATAATCGTGAATCGTGTGTAAATTAAAATACAAAAGAACAGAAGAAAATTATTTATTATATATTAAAAAACCTAATGATGACACTTAAAGTTATAAACATCTAAAACATTATATTATAAAAATAAACATAATAAAAATATTTCTCAAAAAAGCATAAAAATTATATTATTCTACTAAATACAAACTAAATTTAATTAAAATTAACTTTTGTTGCTTTAGTTTGCGAAAAATCCTTAAGAATATTGTCAATATTAATATTCATCATCTGATCAAATTCTATGCTCAACATAGTCAGATTAACACTGCTGTAACACACAGCAACTAATTATTTCTTTTTGAATTTGAAAACACTACCCTGATACCGGCTAGACAAAACAAAAAATATTTATTACAAGCAGGTGGTGCGGTGGCGACTGGCGGCGCCTTTCATTCCTCAATAAAATAACAGCGCTTGGGCTTGCTTATCTTCTGACCAACCGGCGCAGCGACGACGCCTTTCTTTGTCAATAAAATAATACCGCCCGTCTGTTCATGCTCGGTAAGGCACAATGCATTATAAGCAAATAAACTGATTGATATATTATGCACTTAATTTATACTGGATAATACATAATTCTACATATTTTCTTGTGCTCTAGTTTATTTTTTATCATATTAGACACTTTTAGTTCTTGCCAGTTTTTTATTAACTATCTCTTGACTTGGCGCTCCTAGATGTTGGCGCCACGTGTGGGCGCGCGGTTCGCACGGGCCTTCCGCCGGCCCTGTTAATAGTTATTTTAGAATAAAAATGCACAAAATAGAGTCAACTTCCAGTTCTAAGGAAAGCAATACTGCTGCGCCGAAAAATGCAAGCCAAATAGAGACAACTAATTAATATTAATGTGCATTTTGATTTATAATAACAGTACATTTTTGTCAAAATAAATTTTAAGAAAAACGCTTTTTCATTTATAAAATTTTAGTGTAGGGGACAAATAGGGGAATTTAATTTTATGAATAGGGAAAATATAGGGATTTTTTTTGTTACTGAGACGTGACGTCATGCGCTGTTTCGGTCAACACGGCCGATTGCAATATTTTATACTTATATTTTCCTGAAACTTTTATTAATGTAAATGTTTATATTGAAACTAGGTTATTTTTCAGAATCCCTTCATCACATTTTATTCTCTAAAACCATTTACTTTTTGATTCCTTAGTACTGTCAACATCCCAATTGCTCGAGCCACTATTGGAATGGTCATCGTACGTACAAACCACCGAACGTTCAAATTCTTAGCGTGTGAAAGGAGCGTTAGTCCAATGGAATAGACAACATAATACATGAACAATGTCATATATATAATCACATGCTTAGGAAATATTAAGTGGTTTCTGATTTATTGCAGACATTAACATTAAAAATCTGATAGAAATTCTATACAACACACTCAAAACTTATTTACTATTTATGTCTTGATGATAATAATTAAATACCATTTTCATTTACTGTTACTAGATAATTCCACAATATATTGATAAAAAAACAGTAGAGTACGAGTAGATGAGTAGATTTCACAAAGTAAGGGTTGAAACAGTAAAAATACCATTTTCAGTACCTGCATGCAACATTATATTTCTCTTCTTGTCTCAATCGCACTGTACTAAATGATTCCATTATTGTTATATTATTGTCAATAAATCGATAATTTAAAAATTCTCAATAGTTATTTGTAAAACAAGTGTCACAATGACTCGTGTGAAGCTGGATTTATAAACTCTGTTGTTCCCGTTGTTCGTTACTTGCCGTCTTTTCCAAGTTGCTGGCGATTCGTTATTCACAGTTGTTCCTGAGTCGACTAATTTATATCAGTTTTTCGTTGTTGGCGTTCTTGAAATTTGATTGGTCACAACGGTGACGTCATTTCATGCTGCCGAAGTGCATCAATAAACAGTAGCTTATTTGAATGTAGCGCCTCACTTTACTGACCGTAAAAACATTAGTGCCAGTTTTGACTTTAGAATGATTGGTAGAAAGCAAGTCCCGTGGGACCAACTTCAGTTTTCATTGGTGGAACTGCGAATCACGAATAACAAGATATAAAATTTGGTTATTTGAGAGCAACGACGAACGACGTGGAAACGACGAACAATACAACAACAGTTTATAAACGCATGTATGTGATATCAATGTTTTATTTTCGAGCAACGGAAATCACGAACAACAGAGTTTATAAATCCACCTTGAAGTTTGAGCAACGCATCGCGAAGCGGTGAGTTGGGCAAATCACGAGTACTACAGAAAGTCATTGTGGCACAAGTTTTACACAATATTTTTTATAATTCGCATTTATTTAACTTTTTAAATAAAATAGAATTACATATAATACCTGTTTTTAAACTAGGAGGAGTGGTTAAGTTGGCAATTCTGTAGATTTCTGTTTGATCAGATCACAGATGGTTTTATTCAGCACTTCTGATTTTTGACATATTATAACCGAATGATTGTGTAAATTGTAAACAAAGTTTCATTTAAGAAAACAGAGGATGATTATTTGTTTAAAAAATAGCTTCTTCGTATATGCTCTTGCGATCTATTTATATTATATCATGAACAGAATTATTTCTGTAATACATCTTCACATAGATATCTGGTAATTTATCCCAAAAATCGGACGTTATGTATACCTATATATTGATCCTATACAATATAAAAATGAACAATTGACAAATTATTGATAAATAAACATTAGCGTACTTTATTCATTAATATTTTTAATATATAAATCATTCTAATTTTCCTTAAAGAACTTTTAATATAATCATTTGCTAGCTAGAACAACGCTAGACCATTTTATTCACCTATAATTTTTATCAGGGTTAAAGTCAAATGCCAAATAAAAATATACGAGGATGTATTGATATCTAGTTAGCCTAAGCCAGTTCCATGCATAAACAAAATATTGCGTTACCATGGCAACGAACAATAACTTATTAGAAGTGTCAGTGTAAAGTTTGACGTCAAAAAAGTAAACCACAGTTACGCAATAAATTAAAAGAAGAAAGATGTCCACCGAAATTGTGAAAATCGAAAAATTGGAGTATCGAGCCATCATCAAGTACCTGTGTTTAAAAGGGTTAAGAGATAAGCAGATTTACTTGGTGTTCAATGTCCTTCGTATGCGACTGTGAAAAATTGGACTGCAAGCTTCAAAAGAGGTAAATTTTCCATTGAAGATTACGACCAATCGGGAAGGCCAATTTCTGTGTCAGTCCCCGAAAATATCGATGCAGTTCATGACATGATTTTATCAGACCGTTGAATTGGGCTAAAACGGATATCTGAAGCACTGAATATTTCGTACGAACGCGTTCATCATATAGTTCACGTCAATTTGGACATGAGAAAATGCTGCAAAATGGATCCCCAAATGTTTGAACGTTGACCAAAAGCGTGCAAGGGTAGAAGCATCGCGTTGGATTTGTGCTCGATTTGAAAACGATGTAGACTTCTTAAACCGAATTGTTACTATGGTTGAGACTTGGGTACATTTCTACGATCCAGAAACAAAGCAACAATCGATGGAATGGCGACACTCTGATTCTCCAAGACCTAAGAAGTTTCGTGTCCCAAAATCTGCTGGAAAAGTTCTTGCTTCAGTTTCTTGGGATTGCCATGGAGTAATCGTGATTGATTTTTTGGATAAGGGTAGAACAATAACTGGAGATTACTATTCGACATTGCTGACCACTCTGCGGAAAAAAATTAAAGAGAAAAGACGCGGGAACCTATCCAAAGGTGTTTTGTTTTTGCAGGATAACGCCCCTGCACACAAATCTCATGTTGCCATGCAAAAATTCGTGATTTAGGGTTTGAATTACTATAACACCCCCCTTATTCACCAAATCCGTCCGACTATCATCTCTTTCCTCAACTGAGAAAAAGTTTAAAAGGTCGTAAATTTTCTTCCAACGGGGAGGTAATAAAAGCTGTGGAGGTCTGTTTTGCAGAGTAAGAAGAAACATTTTTTTTGAAAGGTCTAGAGACGTTGCATGTTCGCTGTAATAAATGTATCCAATTAAGAGGAGAATATGTTGAGTAATAAAATATTTTGACATTGAAATTATGTTTGGTTCTATACTAGGCTAAAATTTTTTCAATATATCCTCGTAACTAAATACAATAACCAACTGTACACTAAAAAATACTAGAACAGTGTTCAAAGAGCTTCATTGTGACACTGTAAACAATGTTATAATGAAATCTCTTTTATACGCGAATTACAAAAAATCTTTTTATGCTTTTGTGTTTATAGTCTAGATATTCGGAAAATTTGTTTTGAATTATTTCCAAAGTTGAAACTATATTCTTTTTATCCACGTCATAGTTTTTTCCGAGGATCCTGTTTACTGAAGAACGATCTACTTTGTAAGTTGATACATTTTTAATGGTTCAATAATTTCCAGTTTTATCGGACATATCTTTTTTTAGACCCTCAAATTATTCGCTGATTCTGAATATGAACGTCCACATTTTTAAATTCCTAACATATCTCAACACCATGTATTTCATAATTTTCCGAGAATCGTCTCCAATATGGCATGATGCGTTATTTTACAATAATAATTACACAGTTATTGTGTATGTACCTACGGGCTAAGCAACAGGGTGTATATAATAACTAATTTTTGCCATATATCAGAACAGAAAACCGACTTTGCTATCAAAAGATAGTTACCTCATAGTTTAGTGTTTTAAATGAAACTCACTGTTTCTAGCTAATTCCACAACATAATGAAAATTGTTGAAAATTCTAAAAAATTGACAATTGTTTCTATAAATCAATATCATCGTCAGAATGACAGAAGTTAAATTTTATTTGATGCCTACCTGATGTTTAGTAGTTATTTTTGGCTAGACCAAGAAGTGACCTACCTTGTGATTGACTTAAAATATGTTAATAGAAAAAAGAAGATGTGATATTACAAATATTGAAGCTTGGATATTATTAGCCCTATGGTGATATCCTGGATATCATTTCTCCAATTAAGATCAGTATAACTGTGCAATGATATAGAAAAGCACGAAAACTATATCTGCTGATCTTTACAATTATCACTTAAGAAGACAGTTTATCAATGGAGAACTCCCTAGATTTATCTGTTCATTGACGACTTCATATTGTGGGTTTCTTAAATTTCTTCTAATTTCCAATTCTTCAAGGAAATCCAGTTCTTGATTCTTTTCACAAATATGCAGCACTTCTAGTTCTGTGTTAGGTGTCAATGAATGATTGGTGTCAAGTAGATGTTTTGCCTAGTTTCCGGTGAATCGAATAATCAAGTACATTATTAACTCTTTGAATTTCTAAATCAAGAAAATTGATTGAGATATTTTCTTCAATTTCTAATGTAAATTCAAATTTTGGGTGTAAATTATTAATGTGGTTGAAAAATACATCTAATTGTCGTTCACTACCCATAGCTCAATCAATTTTCTTGATTTAAAATTTCAAAGAGTTAATAATATACTTGATTATTCAATTTACCGAAAACCAACACACACTGATGTGACAATTCCATATAGTTCCAATCACCCCATGTCACATAAACTACTAAACTAGCGGCATAGAATTCAATGATCCATAGAGCTTTTTCAGTTCCTTTGAACAAATGTTATAATAGAGAGATTAATACAATTGGACAAATAGCAACATCCGAGGGTTATTCATTACATATGATAAATAAGCTAATTAATAAAAAAGAGGAAAAAGTGGCATTACAACTAATATTTTCTAAACAAACTGATGAAATAAAAACTTATAAAACAATCACATATGCAGGAAATATTTCTGATAATATTTCAAAGATAATATCTTAAGCAACGAATACAACAATTTTTTAAAATAGAAAGTAACGTAAGTATAAAATTGTTAAATGTAAAAACAAAAATACCACCATTAAAGAAATCAGGTATATATAAACTCAAATGTCCAGAATGTTATGCTGTCTATTTGGGTCAGACCCTTTGAAATTTTGAAATCCGATACAGTGAACACTTACGAGCATACAGATTAAAACAACCAGATAAATCCCACTACGCAAAACATCTACTTGACACCAATCATTCATTGACACCTAACACAGAACTAGAAGTGCTGCATATTTGTGAAAAGAAACAAGAATTGGAAATTAGAAGACATTTAAGAAACCCACAATATGAAGTTGTCAATGAACAGTTGAATCTAGGGGGTTGTCCACTAATAAACTGTCTTCTTAAGTGATAATTGTAAAGATCAGCAGATATAGTTTTCCTGGTTTTCTATATCATTGTACAGTTATACTGATGTTAATTGGAAAAATGATATCCAGGATATCACCATAGGGCTAATAATATCTAAGCTTCAATATTTGTAATATCACATCTTCTTTTTTCTATGAACATATATTAAGTCAATCAAAAGTTAGGTCACTTCTTGGTCTAGCCAAAAATAACTACTAAACATCAGGTAGGCATCAAATGAAATGAACTTCTGTCATTCTGACGATGATATTGAGACAGTTAATTTCATTTACTTCATAGTTTATTTGTGTTTTAGGTAAACTAACACTATTTATTAATTTTTCATCGATGATTAAAACCGATAAATTTCTTCATTTTTTACTTACAACAGAAGAAGTAAACGATCAATCTCGCTGAATTCGCTAATTGATGTTATTTTTAATGTTATAAATAAAAAAAAAACGATTTTACGGTTTAAATATAAAAAAAAGTTATTGAATAGTATTAGCTTGTCCAGAATATTAAACAAATAAAGTATGAATTACCTATCTTCTGAAGACACTGTCAGTTTTCTGAATTGATTCATATCATAAGAAACTTCCCTGCCAAGTATATCTTATAACTCAAACGCAGCTTTCTGAACACTTGCGATGATAAACAAGTTTCTTTTGCATAGCAAAACATATCAATTTTTGGTAACTGGACGCGACAGTAATTGAAAATTGAATAACGTGCGCTCCACTAAAGAAATTTTGAGCCAGTATACTCGGAGCATATTGCATGTTTTAATCCGAGAATTGCCATTTATATATTGAAAAAAAAAAGAACAAACGAATTTTATAATAAACATGTTTCTTGCTTTTCAAAATATTCGTCTTCAAGATCTATACATTTTTGCATGCGATTAAACCAAAGCTTTTTATAAGTTTAGTTTAAAAGTTGATCAATTTTTTAATGGTTTAATAATTTCCAGGTTTATAGGGCATCCTTTTTTAGACGCTCAAATTATTATCTGACTCCGAATAATACCTTATGTTTCGTAATTTTCCGAGAATATTCTCCAAAATGGCATGATGCGATAATTGACAATAAAGGTAGGTGTCCGCAATGAAACAAAAATGTCATTAAAATCTTATTTCATGAGACACTTGTTTCACGGCGTGTTTTGACAAAGAGATAACAATTTCTCCACTTACAAGTTTTCTCGAGATTTTGAATTTTTTGTTTCATGAGACACAGTGTAAAGTATTTCTGCTGTTTCCACCGTGATTTAGTTCTTCGTGCCGTTACAGGCGATGACTACAAACAAGAAAAGCTGCGGCTTAGTACTGCTTAATAGCCTCCCAAAAAAATAACTCATAAAGTTTGGGTATGCGATTGGATTAAGCAAAGATAAAAATAGAATTTAATGAATAATGTATTGAAAAAATTATAACAAGACAATCAGGAATACCATAAGAATTTTCTCAGGATGTCTGATGCCGATTTCTATATATACTCTGAAATTGACATTGAAGGCTATGCATTTTATCGTTAACCTCTTGAGCGGATATGCCCATAGCATCAATGGAGATTTTCCTAGCATTTCGATTTTTATATTGCTCTAATGATCAATCCCATAAATTCGAAGGCTACAGACCTCTAAACGATTACATAACTCACCTACAAGATAGTTAGTTGTACTTCAAAATTCTCCGATATACTCTGTCTCGATTTCAAAAATGTAGTCAAAGTTGACCAAGAGTCTACAGAACAGCTGTTGTCTTGTGTTTAACAATATGCTGCATTATGTTTATTGGGGTAACAGCAATACAAGAAAATTGACGGGATTACAAATAAAGTTACCAAAAGAATCCGACGCAAGAAAGAAACTTATAAATTACATTCTCTCTGCATGCAGCTTTAATTGCCTCCCTGTTAACCAAATAGAAGTTGTAGAAGACAATGAGAACAGAGACAATGTTCGAATTATACAGAAGTGTTACATTAAAGCTAGAGAGACCTACTTTTCTAGGTCCAGTACTCCTTTTTCTACTATACTGGAAGATATCGACATACAGGACGCTGGACTAATATCTACAGATAATTTGGTTTCACGTGTTTTAAGGAAGAGAACCAATAAAACAAACAAACTCTCTCCTTATAATATTAAAGAAATCAGCCCTCTGTCGCAAGCTTACATTACATCAACAAGGAAACGAAAACAGGAAATGGATAAGCTAGATACCAAGGGAGGTACGGAGCATTCTAGGATAAAACCCTACCGATCGTGAACAACTCACAAAACTTTGATTTAAACCGCAAACCCAGAGGCGGAAGCTGGATTTTCTCGAAAAGGCAACTGCAATAAAGGAAGAATATAGAAGTATACTGGAGAAAGAAGAGAAGATAACACAATTGAGGGAGAGATGCGTTTACCATAAACAATAAAACAAATATACTAACGTTGGTATGTTAGCGGAAAAGGATGGCATAAAAAATGTCTACTTCTTAAAGGGTTACTATAAAAATGTATTTCTAAGTGTTCACAATAGACAAGCTATTATTGCAGATGGTTATATTACAATACTTTTTAATAATGGTATGGAGATAATATGTTTTCCTACAGAAGAAACGTTTGTAACATTTACTACCAATGGTATTACGTCTTACCAAGGCAACACATTCGCCAAGATAGAAAATTCAAAGTTTTACACGGAAGTATGGAACAAAATCTCTTTTACCCAAGAAGATATGACTCAAATTAAAAACATTACCATGCAGAAGATAAAAGATCATATTAAATTTAGATATTGCCAACGCTTAGAACAAGTTGCCGAAGGAACAGAAATTGTAATTGCAGCTATAAAGAGAGAGATTTCGTTACATATTACAGGTTGAAAATTCGGAAATTTTCTATTGCTCGAACTATTGGTTGGAAAAAGAATTTGCAGAAATTGACAGTTATAGAATTAAGATAAAAATAGATAAAAATAAACATACGTCTAATAGAAAAAAGGAAAGACTTGTATTTTGTTTGTAATAATTATTTGTATTATACTCAACATGCTATTATTAACGACTAAAAAAAATAGTGTTTTGTTACTATTTTGTTTATCCCTACCAGTGTCGTTTTATTCCAATTTCCTAAAGATATGGGTTAAGGGAGGTGGTGCGTCACTTAGCACATGACAGAAGACACACACCACAGAACACAAGAAGGTTGAAAGGTAACACAGAATACAAGTATTCTTACGGTTCGCTAGATAGATGACACATGACAGTTGACACACGTGACAGATGACGCACCCCGCACCACTCGTGGCGTCACAGAATACAAGTTTTCGTGGGGTTTGCTATGTTACGTTGCTCCACTTGCGCGCAGCTTAGCTTTAACTCCATGTTTTGCAGTAACCAATTCGCCAAACTTTCCACTTCAAGTTTAGAATTTCCATCGCAGTCCTCTAAGCCGCATATAAGTATTAAGTTGTCGCGAAAGACCATTTCCTAGTATTCGCCTTCCGTGTAATTCCAATATCCGTAACCATATTGTTACCTTCCAAATTTTTCAACAGGAGCCACAATCCAAATCTCTCATCGGTCGGTTTGACTTTCCTGTCGTAAAGTTGGGAAACACTGAACATTTTGGAGCTTGCCATGTTAACAGTTTCAGCGAAAATCGAATACTAAGCGTTAAAAATGTTACTTCCGTATTTATGCTATCGCAGAAAGGCATGCGAGAAGGGGTGGGAGTCGCCGAAACTGCTTCGCTGAAAGTAAAGTAATGTGGTTTTCTTACCTATATGACACATATGTCACATGTTTTTCGCTTAAAAATGATTCGAAATGCCTGTGGATATGGTGTACACACTAGATGTAAATTGAGTGAATGAAAACGACGAATACTCAGTGTGTATTAGTTTATTACTTTCAGGCTAAGCGCTTTCGGCTGTTAAGCCATTATCAAAGCCGTCGTCATTTAAAAAAGTAGTTGTCAAAGCCATCAAGTTGATCAAAAACAATACTCAAGATAGAATCATCGTTATGATTGAGTCATTGGAACAAAACATTAAAATTTTAATGTTTTGTTCCAATGACTCAATCATAACGATGATTCTATCTTGAGTATTGTTTTTGATCAACTTGATGGCTTTGACAACTACTTTTTTAATGTTTTGTTCCAATGACTCAATCATAACGATGATTCTATCTTGAGTATTGTTTTTGATCAACTTGATGGCTTTGACAACTACTTTTTTAAATGACGACGGCTTTGATAATGGCTTAACAGCCGAAAGCGCTTAGCCTGAAAGTAATAAACTAATACACACTGAGTATTCGTCGTTCTCATTCACTCAATTTAAAAATGATTCGGCTCCAGAACCGGCCTTGTTCATTTGAATTATCGTTAAATTCTAGGGAAAATTTTACGAATGTCTTGGAAAATGCGATGTTGCCGCTATGACTTTATACACAGGTCTTATGGTGTTTTGATGTGCATTTTTCCCTAAATCTAGGGACAGGCAAATTAATCCCAATAAAATATTTTTATTCTTTCTTTTTATGCTTTAGTATATGAAATACATACGGATGTAAAACAACAAATCGGTCATTAGTGCACCTCGAAAAAAGATGTTGGCGCTGACAACTTAACTATCATCACACATCTGTCACAAGTTTTTCGCTTAAAATTTGAATTATCGTTAAATTCTTTCGGGACATTGAACGTTTTAGAGACCATCAGTGTAATGAGTTGTAAAACTTGTACAATTACAAAGATATAATAAACCACAATAGATATTTCACCAGGTTTTTATTTTTCAAAAATCTCCTGGTCATAGAACCGCCATTGACAACCATCTGTCATCAATGACTTGTCGTTTATCATTTACATAATAACAACAAGAACAGTTCTGTAAAGTAATATGTTATATGTTACTAACTAAATAAACACTCTTTTTTTTTTACCAAAATGAAATTAAGAAAAACAAAATTAAACACTCAGATTAACAACAATAAACAAAATCATTCAAGTATGAGGGCTGTTCTAACAGATCTACCGGATCGGGTAATTTTAGAATCATTAACTTTATTTTCAGGTTGAACAAGTAATATTATTTTGATTATTGTCTTCTCCGACAATACAGATGAATCCGATGGGTCTTTTAAATCTGTTTGGTTAATAGATGATAGTGTATTTTCCGGCAAGTCAAGATCACATTTTTCATTATTAGAAGCCTTATAAATATGACTTCGATTCCTCATAACAGTATTACCAGAGGGTAACTGTACTTTATGCGAACGCGGTTTTTCACCATCTCCTATAATTTTACCCTTCGTCATATCATGTACCTTATCTTTAATATAAACCGCTTCATCATTTTCTAACAATGGAGGTAACATATAATTTTTCTTATCATAATACTTTTTATAGTTGTCTTGTCTTTCCTCTAAATGTTTTTTAGCAGTGTTGTTAAGAGATATACTGCGTTTAAAAAAATTCTCAGGAATGGGCAAAAAGGCATTAATATTTTTTCCAAACATTAATTTGGTTGGAGATTTATTAATCTTACTATCAATAGATGTGTTCCTATATTCCATAAGGGCAATGTATGGATTTCTACCTGAGTGGTACGCTTTTTTCAGCATTTGTTTGCAAGTCTGAACATACCTTTCCGCCATTTCATTTGATTTTGGGTTGTAGGGACTAGAGGTGATGGATTTAAAATTTCATAGTTTGGCAAAGTTTTTTAATTCAAAGCTTGTAAATTATGGGCCGTTAACACTAGAAACTATTTTAGGTATACCATATCTGGCAAAGTTAGATTTTACGGCAGCTATAATACAAGAAGAACTTTAATTATCAAGTTTGATGAATTTGATGTTAAAATAATAAATAAGCAATAAAACTGATTTCGAATGTGTTTTTTGATATCTGAGACAAGTATTACAATTTTTAACTAAATCTTCAATTTCTTTGCTCATATGGGGCCAAAATAATACTTTATTAGCACGGATTTTACATTTTTGAATGCCTAAATGATTATAGTGAATGAGTTGAAGCATGTCAGAACGAAAACTTTTCGGAACCACAATTTTTGCATAACAATTTATTTACAACAAATAATTCATTTCTTATTGAATGATAAAATTTTAGATTGTCAGGAATTTTAATGTATTCAGGCCATCCATTTTGCACGTAACCCATTATTAAGGACAAATCTGTTACCTTCAGTTTCTTTTTGAAATAGTTCTAGTTTATTATCAGAAAAAGGTAAATTATTAACAATCATACAAATGTGTAAATTAACTTTCTCATCAATGTCTGATAATTCACTAACTTCTGGCCTAAGAGCATCTGCCAACAACAGTCCTTTGCCTGGTTTGTATTGAACAATTAAATTGTAAGGTTGTAATCGTAATCTTAACCTCTGTAACCTAAGAGGTGTGTCACTGAGAGAATTCTGAAAAATGTTTTCCAGCGGTTTGTGACCACTTTCAACAATTACTATTTTATTAAATATGTATTGATAACTTCAAAATATATCAGAATAGGTTTTTTAATGAGTAAATCTTTAGGTTTATAGAAATCTCTTGTTTGATTTTTTGACAACGCAAAAGTAGCATCTTTCTTTAATAACTGTCTCATAGAATCAGTAATATCTGAAATGTTAGGTAAGAATTTACTAAGATAGATAACCATGCCCAACAAACTTTGTAGTTCTTGTTTCTTGCTAGTTTCTTTCATGTCTAAAATACCTTGTACTTTACTATCATCTGGTTTAAGACCTTCAGCACTAAAAATGTGGCCCAAATATTTAACCTCACTAAGGCCACACTTACATTTGTTTTTATTAAACTTGATACCTGTTTCTGCAGCTCTTCGGAGTACAGCTTCTAACCGCTTCAGATGTTCTTCTTCATTATCAGCATAGACAATGACATCATCAATATAGACCTGGACACCCAAAAATTCTCTGAAAATGTCACTGAAAGCTCTATGGAGCACTTCGGGTGCAGAGCACAGACCATTAGGTATCCGCTTGTAGCAATACCTCCCATACTTTTCAGTATTGAACGTTGTCAAGTATTCGCTTTCGCGAGTCAAAGGTATTTGGTAAAATCCTTTGTTTGCATCTAGGACCCAAAAAATATTTTAGCATTATTCATGCCAGAGGCAACTTCTTCAAATGTTGGTAATTGGTATCGCTCTTGGATCACAAATCTATTCAAGTTTTATGAATCTAAGCAGATTCTCAATGAATTGTCTCGTTTACGACTACCGTAGATCTAACCCATTCTGTAGGTTCTTTCACTTTTCTAATTATGTTCACCTGCTCCATTCTCTGAAGTTCTTTTTTTACTTCACCTTCTATTCCGATAGCTATTTTTCTAAGCTATTCTGCAATGGGCCGACAATTGTGTTTCAACTTAATTTTATAAGTATAGTCCTTAAGCTCCCTCACTCCAGAGAACAAATCTTCGTGTTTGTCCAACATATGTTTCATTGTATTATTTCAAATAGCTTGTACTCTTTTTAACAAACCAAATTGGTTTATATTCGGCAAGCCAACTATACATGGCGAATTGCACTTTACTATTTGAAACTCAGCAATCTTTTCAATTTGGTCTATTTTACAGGGTATTTTTGTCTTCCCTAGTACTTCTATAGGAGCTCCGTCGTAATTTTTTAATGTCAACATAGAAGGTTCAATAGACACTCCCAGAATTTTAGCCATTGTATGGTTTAATATATTTAGCACCAGCACCAGTATAAATTTTAAATATTATTTCTTTTTTTTTCGAATATTTACTATTGATTAAATGCTGAAGTTATACGATCTACCCCTTTATTCTTCTTCATCTTCGCTATTTTCTCCTTCTTCAACCATATGTATTTTTTTTGATCTGCAGACTCTTTCGAAATGTTTATAATTGTTGCATTTATTGCACAATCTGCCCATAGCAGTGCATCTGGTTTGTTGCGAATGGAGAAAGCCACAATACAGACAAGCTTTACCTTTACTTATGTATTTTTTCTCAGTGTAACTATTGATATCACTTGTCACCTGTTAATCTAACTTTTTAATGGGTCTTTTTAGGCTTATTTCAGAAAGAAATAGGGCTATTGTAGAGAGTAGCATGACGCGACTTCGGAAAAATTTCAATGCAATTTTTCGTTTTGGTGTTCCCTGTTGCCAAAATCACCCCCCGTTCCGGATAACGAAATTTGTAAGCACGATAGAGAGCGTATTTTTTGACGGATCGAAACCAAACTCGCTACTAAAATCGGTTAGGCCAAAATCTTGGACGAGTTCTTTAATGAGCCAAATGGGCCCAGTAAAAACAAAATGGCGGCCTGTCAAAGTTGAAAAAAAATCGTATTTCCTTTGTTTTTCATTTGACGCAAAAAAGTTACTGAGCTTTTTCATAGACCTTAAAACGTTCTACAACTTTTCTCTAAATCGTACGTTAAAACATTTATTTAAGAAAATTCACAAATTTACCGGATTTTTTTTATTTTTGACTTTGGTTTTTTGTACATCTCAAAACTTTCTATTACTTTTGTATCTAATTTTTTATTTTGGGTTTTATGCAAAAATATTACTGAAATAAGCCTGTCCAATTGGTCCTGTACCATTGGGATTTTTTTGTTTTCGATTTGATGCCAAAATGTTACTTTTTTGTACATCTCAAAACATTCTATTATTTTTGTATCTAATTTTTTATTTTGGGTTTTATGCAAAAATGTTAGCGAAATAAGCCTGTCCAATTGGTCCTGTGCCATTGGAATTTTTTGAATTCTAGATACAACAGCTTCATCACTAATACACTTGGACTGTGCACCTGATAATTCTCTTGCTTTGCAAATGGCAATACATTTAGCCAAGAACAGGTTTGTTTCTCTTAAAAGATCACCTCGAATAAGGCTGTCCGTTAAAGTGCAAAAATTACAGTCCTTACTTAGCTTCTTCAGTTCTGTGATGAACATATCAACTGTTTCACCTTCTACATTTACAGTTTAATTAGATTTGGGTATGGAATGCGCTACAAATTTATCAAGCAGTTTTTTCAATTTTTTTTTAATTTTCAGCAATACCTAAAGTTTCAGAAATTTCATGTACCTCAGATCCTATGGTATGTAGTGATATGGCAGCTCTCCTTTCTGGAGTGATATCTGCATTCGTTGCAGTGCCTGAGGCTTCCATAAAAATTTCAAAGCGGCACGCCATTTTTTAGAATTAGTGGCAACATCTCCCTCCAAGGACAACTCTTCAGGCTGTTTCAGATTATTCATGTTTGCCGTAAATCGGGCTACAAAACTTACATGCAAGTATTATTGTTTCTCTATATCGACTCTGCAGCCGCTGCGCCATGTAATGAAATGTAAAACTTGTACAATTACAAAGATATAATAAACCACAATAGATATTACATAATACCAACAAGAACAGTTCTGTAAACAAATAAGTTATATGTTACTAACTAAATAAACACTCATTAAAATCCGGTACCCCATCTACTTGTTCCTTACTGCTTTAACAGCCCTTATCATGGCATTATTATCCCACTGCTTCCTTTTTTTATTGTCACTAGGCATCTGCAAATAGCTTTCGTTGAAATTATTTAAAAAAAAGTTCTCCTAATATGAGATACCTCATATTAGGAGCATCAAGGTATCTCATATTAGGAATCTCTTGTGAAAATTCTTTACATATTTTTTTCTCAAAAATTAATTGAGTTGCCACGCGTTTCATATGTTTAAATAATAAAGCAACTTCAATACAACAAAGCAAATATAAAACGTCAACTGAACACTAATAAAATTTCGGTATTGCACTAATGCGTAAAAACAACGTACACGTGGCGGGTGTGAGAGCAACTGAAAATAAATCTAGCTGATCTGACATTTTATGTTCCGATGAGTTAGTTTTAGTGGTTGTCGCTAGAGGAAGGCTCTTACTAGGGGAGAAAATACGGTATCTCATAATAGGCTGCTATCTCATATTAGGTCCCTTTCCTCTATTTCTTTTTTAGTCTAGTCAACATGTGCCTTTTAGGTCTAAGTTTTTAGCTCGCCTCGGAAAATTATGATCGAGGTGTCATTCGATTCGTCATCGCATTTAGAAACTTTTCGAAAAATTTGAAGCTTTGATTGCAAAAGTTACAAAAGTTATAAACAATTTAGTAAAAAAAAGGGTGGTTTTGTTTTTTGCGAATATCTCAAAAAGTATTCAAAATTTTCGAAATTTGAAAAAAGATCCATAAAGAGGAAGAAATTTCCTAAAAAAAAGTCCTACCTCCCGGAACTCTAGGACCAATATTTATAATTTTTCTAGAGGGTTGAAAATACGGCCGAAAACGGCAACTCTCGCTTGCGTAAGCTCCGCCCACTTTGGACCTTTAATGAATAAATATTATTTAAACTTACAAAATATGAAAATTAAGAAATGAAAAAATTCAGGCACCTATAGGATAGATCAATGAACAATAATCCGGCGATCAAAAATTTTTATCGCGATTTTTCAATTAATTATCCATTAATTAATTAACAATTTTTTGTAGCAAGAACATCAACATTGAAAGTACGATAGTTGTTAAACTATTAACCTGTGATTTTTTTCCTTTTATGGAGCTATCATACAAAGGCTATAGGAAAGATTCCCGTTGGAAAAATTAAAAAATTGTTAATTTTCATTTTGTTATTAACTATTTACTTATATTAAAAATTATCAACCTCGATTAAACATTGAAAAAAATATTTTTTTATAATAATGCTATTGGTCCGTTTTCTTATGATCATAAGCTACTTAAAAATGATTTTTACTAATTTTTATCCCATATTGTTTAAAAAATTGTTATAAACAAATGCGTTGTTTATAAAATAATCATAAAATTTTTTTTGATAACATAATCTTTGATGGAAATTATGATTTTAAAAAAAAACCATTCCTTAAAAAAAATTTTTTATTGCTTAAAAACGCATTTGTTAATTAACTATTTTTTTTGACCACTTGTTATGAAAATTAAGGAACGATTTTTTTTTAAAAATCATTATTTATCTTGTTCTTCGATATCTGAAAAAAAATTTTTATTTTTATTCAAATTTTAATTGTTTATACAATAAACAATTTGTTATAAACAATAAAATTTTTTTTTTTCAACTCTAAAAAATACCGTAGAAACAGCCCAGTATCCGTTTTTGGGAAAAAATTGATTTTTAGATTTTTTATTTAATTTCAAGTTCTCTCGTATACTTAAACTTACCTTTCGCGCCTGCTTTTCTTTAGTTATTATTAATGTTACTTATAAACTGTTGCAGATACAACAAATTCTTCTAAACTTTTTTTTTTCTAAATTACTTACTCAACAAATTTATAAGAAAACTAGAACTCAAACTTTATTATTTCAATAAATTTTTAGTGATTATTTTTAAAAATTAAAGGAAAAATTTTTTTTTTGCTTTTAACATCGAAATATCTCGTTAACTATAACAGATACGACAAAAGTTACCAAAATCTTTTTTATTCTACATTAGCTAATGAATGAATTGAGCTACTAGCTGAGCTTGTAACTATTATTTCAGTAATTATGAAAAAATATGTCAGAATAAAAAAAAAATTTTTTCGATTCATTAGTTGTATTTTTCTAATATAATAGCTAAAAATAAACAAGGTATTATTTAAAAAAAATTTTTCATTGAATTATAAAATTTTTACACAGATAAACAATTTGTCATACAAACATACAATTTTTCATTTTTTCGTTATTTTTGGGTTTTTTTCGCACGTTTCTGAGGTGGTGGTTCGTCATTCTCAGTTTCTTCGGTAATTTCTTCATTCACTGCTTGAGATGTTGAGATTTTCGGTAAAGGAAAGAAAAAATTGTTAGACTTAATCATTAAAAAAAATGAACTAATGCAAGATGTGGAACAATTTTATAATTCCTGTGCGACTGCTGAAAATATACAGAAAGCTGGAGAAAGATTGATGCTTTCATTGTATGGACAGTTTACCCCTGATGTAACTGCTAGCCAATGTCGTGTTACCCAGTTTATGGAAGTTATTAAAAAGTCAAAAAAAGCAATAAACTTGGCGACTCTACCTCCAACGTCAGCAGCAACAAGTCTTCATTCCTTCAGGACATATTACCAAGTTCAGCAATGGCTCGGTAATCAATTAGATCCGGAACAATGGGTTGGATAAAAACTGAAACCATGTACCTGCCTGTGAGGACAACCGAAAAACTAGCTCCGGAAAACTTGCTAAAATTAGTTCATTGTACGTGTACCACTGATTGTTCCAATAGATGTGGATGCAGAAAAGCAGGGCTTCCTTGCTCGTCTTTCTGCAAACATTGCAAAGGAGAACACTGCGGAAACGGTCACAAACAAGTCGTCGACGATAACGATGAAAAAATTTATGACGCTAATAAAGAAGACTCGGATTCATCAGATCAGTATTCTCATTATGCTTTGTTTATTGAAAAATTTGTCGCAAGTTTAAACCAAGAACAAGAAGAAGGAACAAGTACAACATCTCAAGCAGTGAATGAAGAAATTACCGAAGAAACTGAGAATGACGAACCACCACCTCAGAAACGTGCGAAAAAAACCCAAAAATAACGAAAAAATGAAAAATTGTATGTTTGTATGACAAATTGTTTATCTGTGTAAAAATTTTATAATTCAATAAAAAATTTTTTTTTAAATAATACCTTGTTTATTTTTAGCTATTATATTAGAAAAATACAACTAATGAATCGAAAAAAATTTTTTTTTATTCTGACACATTTTTTCATAATTACTGAAATAATATAGTTACAAGCTCAGCTAGTAGCTCAATTTATTCATTAACTAATGTAGAATAAAAAAGATTTTAGTAACTTTTGTCGTATCTGTTATAGTTAACGAGATATTTCGATGTTAAAAGCAAAAAAAAAAATTTTCCTTTAATTTTTAAAAATAATCATTAAAAATTTATTGAAATAATAAAGTTTGAGCTCTAGTTTTCTTATAAATTTGTTGAGTAAGTAATTTAGAAAAAAAAAAGTTTAGAAGAATTTGTTGTATCTGCAATAGTTTATAAGTAACATTAATAATAACTAAAGAAAAGCAGGCGCGAAAGGTAAGTTTAAGTATACGAGAGAACTTGAAATTAAATAAAAAATCGAAAAATCAATTTTTTCCCAAAAACAGATACTGGGCTGTTTTTACGGTATTTTTTAGAGTTAAAAAAAAATAAATTTTTTTTTTATTGTTTATAACAAATTGTTTATTGTATAAACAATTAAAATTTGAATAAAAATAAAAAAAAATTTTCAGATATCGAAGAACAAGATAAATAATGATTTTTAAAAAAAAATCGTTCCTTAATTTTCATAACAAGTGGTTAAAAAAAATAGTTAATTAACAAATGCGTTTTTAAGCAATAAAAAAAATTTTTTAAGGAACGGTTTTTTTTTAAAAATCATAATTTCCATCAAAGATTATGTTATCAAAAAAATTTTATGATTATTTTATAAACAACGCATTTGTTTATAACAATTTTTTAAACAATATGGGATAAAAATTAGTAAAAATCATTTTTAAGTAGCTTATGATCATAAGAAAACGGACCAATAGCATTATTATAAAAAAAATATTTTTTTCAATGTTTAATCGAGGTTGATAATTTTTAACATAAGTAAATAGTTAATAACAAAATGAAAATTAACAATTTTTTAATTTTTCCAACGGCAATCTTTTCTATAGCCTTTGTATGATAGCTCCATAAAAGGAAAAAAATCCCAGGTTAATAGTTTAACAACTATCGTACTTTCAATGTTGATGTTCGTGCTACAAAAAATTGTTAATTAATTAATGGATAATTAATTGAAAAATCGCGATAAAAATTTTTGATCGCCGAATTATTGTTCATTGATCTATCCTATAGGTGCCTGAATTTTTTCATTTCTTAATTTTCATATTTAGTAAGTTTAAATAATATTTATTCATTAAAGGTTCAGAGTGGGCGGAGCTTACGCAAGCGAGAGTTGCCGTTTTCGGCCGTATTTTCAACCCTCTAGAAAAATTATAAATATTGGTCCTAGAGTTCCGGGAGGTAGGACTTTTTTTTAGGAAATTTCTTCCTCTTTATGGATCTTTTTTCAAATTTCGAAAATTTTGAATACTTTTTGAGATATTCGCAAAAAACAAAACCACCCTTTTTTCTTACTAAATTGTTTATAACTTTTGTAATTTTTGCAATCAAAGCTTCAAATTTTTCGAAAAGTTTCTAAATGCGATGACGAATCGAATGACACCTCGATCATAATTTTCCGAGGCGAGCTAAAAACTTAGACCTAAAAGGCACATGTTGACTAGACTATTTGGGCAACAAAAATTTTCCCAAGGGAGGGCTGCAGCCCCCTCAGCCCCTTTTCTGGGTCCGCCCTTGCCGTAAATAAATATTTTACATTAAGAATAAAAAGTCGAAAAGCCGTTTCTATGCGACAGAAAAGCAATTCATTCTCTTGTAAAGGTATATGCAGAGTTTACATATCATGTACATTATACCTGCTGCCGATAGATAAAATGTCCATTATAAATCCTCCCTGATATTCAAAATACTTGTAAAATTAATGTCCAAAATATTTACACAAAAGTTTGTGAGAAATAACAGAGAAGTAGGTAAATTAGACAGTAAATCTATGAAATTGAGCAACTTAATTCTAAATAGAATTCCCAATTTTGTATATTTGTAGAAATCAGCAAATTGTTTTAGCACAAATAGCAATAAAGCAGCTACTACATTCAATATACCTGGTTGGTAATATATTCCAGCATGAACTACTCCACTATTGTGCCCAGTTTGATGGTTGGCCAACTGAGTTTCTTTTTCCAACAATGCCATACGCAAGTTAGAATGTCTGTTAACAATTTCTCGTGCTGTAGCAACTCCTACAATTCCACCTCCAACCACAACAACGTCATAATTTTTGTTGGCACTAAAATTTACATCAAATATGTAAAAAAAATATGTAAGGAAGTAGATGAGGTGGTGAGGAAGCCTTCAGGTTGAATAATAGAAAGATATAAATAGATGGAGAAAGCAGTAAAGAGAAGTAAGGCAGCGCTAGCTTTAGAAACTTGTGTTAAACATGATACACTAAATACTTATGACTGTTGTAACTGAGCAGGTTGTGTAGTATACTGGCCTAAGTATATTACTAGCCTAAGTATATTACTGGCCTATAATGAATTACATGAACATACCATTTAGCTGTGTGACTAATATCTGGAGGCAAAGGAAAAATTCAGTTATTTTATACAGGTAACCGGCCCATACTGCTGGATTATCAGAGTGGGCCACAGAAAATAGTCCACCCCGATATTTTGCAGTATTCGTTAGGTTTTAAGGAAATGCTGCAACATGTCGATTTTTATTTTAATGGGACACATATTTAAGATACAGACATCTGTCATTTGTCAACCCCTTCCCTTCCACTTCCTCAACCCCTTATTTTTAAATAGGAAATATACCATGTGTTAGAAACAATGTGTTTATCTTCAAAGAATATTATTTAAAAAATAAACGTTTATTCAAAATTAGCAACGTAACAACAAAAAGAAAGTTTAATGCTGGACTCTGCCACTTTACCTCCGAATCAGGCGTCTATCATCAGAATCTTCGGCAAATGCTAATTGTTAATAAAATAACCTCGCTTCCGGTCTCTCAAGGAATGCAGTCAGAGCTTCCAATCCGTCCATTTGGCCTTTTTAATGGGGATTGGAAACTGGTAAAAAAGCTGTCTCAAAGTTTTCTCTTTTCTTCTGAGGTTTTCCTGAGATTTTTGCTTCTTTCTTAGGTTCTTCTTGAACTATGGTTGGTCTGGTTGGTCAAACTTAGAACTAGCATATAACTAAGCCTATATAAGTGGATTTGTGGAAAATTGAGAGGAAATTCTGATTACATAATTTGAGCATCCTAATTGGCCGGGTCGGGAAGGAGCACATCGTAAGATAAAGCGGCGTTAATATGTACTCCAATTTTAAAAATCAAAATTTCTGCTACAATCAATGACATCAAATGAAGTAGGTTTCATGCGGCTATTTCTCAATTCCTCTCTCCAGTCATCTGGTATCTCTGTATATGCGTTTTGGTTTACAAGACTCATGTGTCGATCGCACTCCAGGTATAAATGTCCCCTTATCGGGAATATTACTTTTATTGTATCAAAACGGGTTTTTTGGTGACCAAGTAATGCAGGAATCGAATAACAGTAATAGTTATTTGTTTTACTAGGCATAAAAGCACAAGATTTAATGCCGCGGCTGTATGAAACCAGCCAAGGCATTAAATCTGCTTTTCTGCCGTGTGAAACATATCATTCTTTCTTCAAATTTGTTCCAATTCAACGCAAAATCGACTTTTTCATATTTAAATTGCATTTCATTATCAATATCCAAATAACTAAATTATTTTATCAAAGGTAACTGGGCCCTGCGTTACTATGTTTACCGCTGATGACTTTTGTTGGATATGTTTGTTTACTGTTTACTTTGTCATTGTCAATTCTAATAACCAGTTTGATTTGAATTATTACTTGGAAGGTTGCCTAGCAACGAACTTTTTCTGCCTAGGCATTAAAAGTACAACTTCTAAGCCTGCCAAGTGTCATTAAAAGGCCGCTTTTAATGTCATTTGGAGAAATTTTTTTTATTTTGTCCTGCGCAGGAATCACAAAACACAGCGAGTTCTTTTACTTCCATTGGCAGAATGTTATGAAAAAAAGTGGAACAGCATGGAACAGACTTCGTCAGCTCCTCTCTTGGCAACAGATTCATCGTAGGTGTAAAACACAGCTCTTAAATTTGACAAAATATGTACGTTGAACCTGAAGAAATTTCGTTGACGTTTATAGTAAACATCGTTGGTAGTGATGTTGGGACATGGTACATTTTTCTGGTAATCTGTGGTGATACTTTTCATAGTAAGCGATTTTGTGGCACGTTTGCGATAATTTCACTTTATAGTGTAAAATCGTTCGCCTTTTTTTATGTGGATTCTTGTAAAAATTTTTTTCGCCTACTCATTGTTTACAGTCTTCCTGGTTTTGACATCTAAGATGGAATTTAATCTCACAATAAGCGAAGCTATGTCGGCTTTTAAGGAATCACACGTGC
Organism: Galeruca laticollis; assembly: GCA_963921935.1. Taxonomy (NCBI): domain Eukaryota; kingdom Metazoa; phylum Arthropoda; class Insecta; order Coleoptera; family Chrysomelidae; genus Galeruca; species Galeruca laticollis. Next base: position 49,013,508 of record OY998179.1, on the reverse strand, counting down.
TGCAAGTGTCTTTATGTGGATAGCCTAACTTTATATTAAAATGACTTTCAAAAATTTCTCGGAAAGATTCATAGGAAAGTTTATTATCAGCGTTGCGATCAGTATACATCTTATGTAACTTGACGATATTTAAATTTTCTGGAAGGTTACGTTTTTTCGAGTCTGCCAAGGAATAATGGGATTTACGCCCATTAAGACTTTTAATGAAGTCAATAACTTTCTTTTTGGTGACTTCAGGAAGTTTGTGAGGTCGGTTGTTGTATTTTCCACGCATGTCGAGTCCCAGTTAAAAGCAAGAACGCTCTTACATATCTAGCCCGACGCTCTGTGATTCCGTGTACAGACAAAAAAGTTTTGATGCAAACTGGAACATCACGAGTAATTCCATCCTCAACCACTCGGAGACGGTAACTAAATGACGCATTATTAAATCTTGATTCTGCTTAATTTTTCCGTGGACGCCTACGCATGACAAGAAGAACAGTGATGAGACCACTCAGATAGGAGTTTTGAGCGTTAGTGTTACCTAGTTCGTTAAATTCCCGAATGATTATTTGGCATTGAAGTTCACAAATAACATTAAAACAACGAAAACGTTTACAATAACAACCAGATCCTAGTTTATGGGTAGTGACACGCAAAATTTTCATTACATCACGTCCCCTGTCTTTTTTTTGCGTTTCTTCGTTTCTTTGCTTGATGGACCGGGTTCGCTTTCACTTCACTGAATAGCCACTTTCCATTGTATTTTTTGTTAACAAAATCCTATATACTACTCCAAATAAACTGGTGTAGCTAATAATGTTGCCAAAACGTAAGTACAACACATGCACGTGGACACTACATGCACAATAAATTAATAACTGATGCAATAACAACCCAACTACCGAAGGACTGATGCGGGCACGGACACGGACTCGCCATCTTCCCCGGTATTGCTAATCTTTTAGCTGTTGTTTTCCGTTACCTAAGCTGTTTTTACCATTTAACGATCTAACTATCGGTTAGTACCGGCAAAATGCCACAAATGTAAACAGTTAACTTGATTTTGCAAAAAATGAACTAATGCCGTTTTTCCCCTGGACCCTTCAATTGTTTTTTAAATTCCCAAAATATGTATTAGGGGAAAGGTGTAGAAAATGATCCCTCGAGGTAATATGATCCCCCCTTGTTTAGATGGTGTCCTCTATGTTTTTACGTTGGATAATAGTCATACCAGATTCTCCAGTTAAACATTAGTAGTGTGTTCTAATGTCAACGTCAGTGGACTTATAAAATTTACTTTATAAATAGAAGAAAATATTTGTGCCACCTGATCAAAGGTAAGGAATTTTTGATTGCAAGTTTTTTTACTCTTCCATTACTTTTTCTTGGTTAAACAAATAATGGTAATTGTCACACATGTAGTAAGCTTTCTTTAGTAGTATCAGTTATGGAATTATTTCAAAGGTTAGTATGCTGTAATGAAACAAATTCAAAAGCGTAGTTGGGGCATAATGATCCCCCCGGTGAAGTACAAAATGATTCTGGGATCATTTTACCCCATTGGTTTTTATTTTGTTTACAGATTATCTACGATGCCACGAAACTATGTCCGAAAAACAAATAGGCAGAACTGGATGCCAGAAGCGATGACGACTGCTCTTCAAGAAGTTGCAGGAGGGATGCCTTTCAAAATGGTAAGTAAACAGTTTGGTGTTCCATTGATGTTCTTTAAAAGGCCTGACAAGAACAGAAATAAAATTGCTGTAGGTAATACAAAAGGCTTGGACAGACTACGTAGTGTATTTACGGAAGAACAAGAATTAGTTCAACACATATATGATATGGAAAGTCGCATGTATGGGTTAACAGTACGAGATGTCGTAGCATTAGCTTAGCAGCTGGCAGAAGGTTTTCAAAAGTTAAAGGTTCTGCTGGTAAAGACTAGCTTCGAGGGTGTTGTTCCAGGCATCTGGATATTTCCTTGCGTGCCCCAGAGTCAACGTCTGCAGCCAGAGCCGGAGCATTTAATAAGCCAGTGGTAGAGAAGTTTTTTACTTCACTTACTAGCATTCAAGATAAATATCATTTTCCACCCCATCGAATTTTCAATGTAGATGAGACAAGTCTCTCTACAGTTACTACCAAAAACACAAATGTTTTGCGAAAACTGGCCGTAAACAAGTTGCAAGGGTAACATCGGCAGAACGAGGCGATTCAACAACGGCAGTTCTTTGTATGCCAGCTGCTGGCAATTTCATTCCACCGATGCTAATCTATAGTAGAGTTCGTATGAAGCCTGAATTTATGGATGACGCTCCCCTGGATCAGTTTACGCATGTAACCCATCTGGTTGAATGAGAACGGAGGTATTTCGCTCTTGGTTTGACCATTTCCTGGACCATATAAAACCAACCAAGGAAGATCCGGCACTTCTTATTTTAGACGGCCACTTATCGCACACAAAAAACTAGAATGTTATTTTAAAAGCAAGGGAAAATAATGTGACCATACTATGCCTGCCTCCACACTGTACCTATAAGTTACAACCTTTAAATGTGGGTGTGATGTATCCATTGAGTGTTTATCACAACCAATCCTTAGAAAAATGGATGAAGCATCATCCAGGAAGGGTGGTGAATTAGCCAAATTTTCTCAGAATTCCACCTTAAAGCTGCTCTTCCCTCAAATGCCTTTAATGGATTGAAAAAATGTGGCATAGTTCCTTTAGACCCGGATGTCTTTAATGAAACAGATTTTGTAGCTGCAGAACCGACTGATCAACCAGAAATGGACAGTCAGCTAGTAGGTGGACAACTCAAAGAAACTTCACATACCTCAACAGCGGATCGTGTGCCTCTAGTATCCCAAGAAACTTCACAGATAAAAGTACCACATCAAAGCAATCTGTTTTGCTCATTTGGTAGTGTCGGTCCGTCTAGCATCATGCCAGTTCCACACATGACTGACAGAAGGTACACCAAGAAAAGATCATCTGGAGGCACAGTAATACTCACAAGCACTCCTTATAAAAATCAGTTGGAGGAGATAAAAAAAAGAAAGCTGATGATGAAACGAAAAAAGCAAATCGGGCAGCGAAAAGAAAAGCGGGATTTTGGAATAAACTTGATAAAGAAAAAAATAGGAAGTTAAACGTGAAGCGTTAAGTAAATGGAAAGAGGAAGGAAACCATACCATAAGATGCATCTGACACTTAATTTGATGACAGCAGTGATACTGAATGTTTGTATTGCCAGAATAAGTTTTGTAACGATCAGCATGTGTACGAAATGGGGTCATGAAGAATGTGCTGGGATTGGAAGTGATGACGTTGATGATTATACCTGTGAGTTTTTCCGTGATATTCGCATAAAAAGTGTACGCAAAAATTTGAGACTTGACTAAAAGATAAGTTACCAATATCTATAGTGTTCATATAATGGTAATTATGCGCCAAGGTAGAAAAGTGAGGTATTATTGTCGAGGTCCATTAAAGACCGAGAAGCGAATAATGGATTCGCGACATTAATACGCTTTTCTACCGTGGCTCATATAGCATTTTTTTTCACTACTGGCATTTTATTTTTTAAATATTAGTTTTGGAAACTAATAAATATCGAATATAATATGAACTTCAAAATTTTCTTAAAAATCAAATCATCCATGCTTCTCTGTTAAATGTAAAACACAAAAAAGCATCTATTTTTTCGAGAGATGACAACGAATTTATTTTGGAAGCACCAAATGAGTTGTATTTGTCGAAAAAGGTAGGTACCTTGTTTACTTAGTTACTTTTAGTTCATATGAAAATGAAATATCTTACTCTTTTCTAAGAAAAATTTGAATTCATTCATTTTGTGAAAATTAATTTGGTACAGAACCACAATACAAAACTGCTTCGGGAATAGAATCTGACAGAACAACGAGTGAGTTTATTTGGATGTGTCTAATCACCGATCCCAAGTTAAGTTAAGTGACCATTGATTAGTTTTTCGTAGTTTATTTCATTCCTTCGGTAAAACTCAAATTTGCTCAATATCTGAATATATTTACAATGTCTCTAAACTCAAATTAGTTAAAAAACAGATTATTGTCCTTCTAAATTTCCCTTATAGATTGCTGGTGATTGCCGAAAATTAATTTTAAAGAAATAATGAAAATAAAAATATTGTATCAAAAAAATTACTTAAATATATTTTAGGCTATTCTTCTGATTGCAATTGCGGGTGCCTGTAACACAGATGTAATTTAAAATATGAAATTTGAGAATACGAGAGAACATAATTATATTTAATGTTAATAAAAGTAAAAATGGTTCGTCGAGAAAATTTGTAATGATGGATTCTTTGTGGATTAATATAGTAAAAAAATATATCACTCAGACCTACGCCAAATATTGAGAAACTATTTATTGGAATGAGAAATTTAAAAACTACACAACAAAATATGGGTTGACCTGACAAGTTGCCACATCATATTTATAACCCGAAATTTTTAAATTTACTTGTGAATTTTTTCCTGTATATTTTCCACAATTAACACCCCCTTTTTATGTGTTCTATGTACGTGTCGAGTTGTTCTCTTCAAAACGTATTTAGCAGTTTTTCGCTATCGTTTATAGCAAAAAAGCCCCAAGCCCCAAGTACCAATGTCGAAAAAAGTCGGTTTTTGACGACCTCTAGATCCCCCAAGAAGGGGGACAGGAAAGTTTTGTTATATGTTTTTCAAGAGGGTTTGACGTGATCTCTGACGCTGGGAGATTCGTTTCTTGAAACTCGAAAAAAAATTTTTGCAAAAATACTTTTCAATTTCTTCCTGTATATTTCTTCAAATTAAAAAATCGTTTTTTTACTTTTACTGTTGCGAAAAATTAAAAGTTTCGACATAAACTATGAAATCTTGAATTTATAATGTCGGCCGGATTCTGGACGAGTCACCAGAGTCACTTCCGTTTTGCATGACGTGACAGGACAGCTGTGCACAAGTTAGGCAACCGTTAACAAATTTATTCAATAATTTTTGATTTGATAATAAATATTGTTTTGTAAAAATCGCTATGAAAACAGCATGGATAAGTCAATTGCTTTTCATTTTTGAATAGGTAGGTGGGTATGACCATTAAATAAGTAAGGAAAAATATTTTTTCATTTTGTTTGTATCAGTTAACCTCACATTCTGTCAGATGGATTGAGATTTAGTTCTATTCAAGTAGGCTCTGTATTTTTCTACCTTGGTTAAGAATGAACAACTTTCCTACCTCAACAAAAGTCAATAAAGTTAGGTTTAAAGGCTAGTAGTGAAAAAAACGTTATTTGCTATTAAAAGAATAATATATTTTGTTTTTATAATTTGTTAGAATAATCGTTAATTTAAATCCAGATTAAATAAATCTGTTTTGTAAGTGGTGGGTAAAATGATCCCGGAGGGATAATCCTTTTTCGTAACATTTTGTATTATTTTTCTTCACCTACTGCCATTTTGTCATAAAAAATTCACTACATTAAGAAGTGAATGTAAATGAGGGATACTAGTTAAACACCAAAGGAATTTTATTTTGAACGGATATTTATGAGTTGTTTGCTGAATTTTCGTTAGTGGGATCGTTTTTTACACATTTCCCCTACTTGCAATAGGTATTGGATTGGGTATCATAAAATTAGGTCCTTCAATCTACCAGCTTCAGAATGTTTCTAGTATACTATAGCAAATTTTAGTAATTTTCAAAGCTATAAATGTTCCACGAGTCATTTTACCCATATTGCCTAGTAAAAATTTTTGTTTTTTTGAACCGTTAATCAATTGGTTAGTTCTTATTGGTCCAAAACATATTCAGTTAAACAATACCTCTGAAGTTTAATTATCTATTTTATATTGAGTAAAATCGGCAAACAATTATTAGAGATTGTACGGCAGTGCATTAATAGTAGTAATAAACTCGGGTTTATTACAATTGATACTAAATTTGAATAGCATTATTTATACCTTATTGATTATAAACAAGCACTAAAGATAAAATTCAATTCAAAATCGTTTACATTTTCTCAAGGAGATTTTAACAAAGCAAAAAGACTAATTTTCTAATTAATTTATGTTTAACGTTAAAATTAACGGTATCTGCCTCTCATAATAATAATTATCAGATAACTACAGTCGACAATCTAAAGAAATATTTAGAGCAAACCACGCCGCTGGTGGCTTGCATACTACACAGTTACGTAAGCTGCTGTGTTGCCAATGAAAAGTACATATCCTGGAAATTCATAAAATTGTGTGTTATCTACATGGTTTGATACAATGTGAAGCAATCGAATGAAAGAATGGATTTATTATTTTAATCATTGTGCACTTAAAAAAAATTGCAATCTGTAGTTCCCAACTTTTGAATGAGAAATAGATATTTTAATAGACAATTTGAAAGATTTATGTAAACTATATTGAATTAACCTTTGTTAAAAAGAAATTCGCTGGAAAATTATGGTTGAAGCTACTACTACAATTCCAAAATAGTATGCACTGAATTCTCCGAAAATATTAACGATTAATGATTAACGTTGTCCGTTATTTTATGGCTATTTAGCGGCATGTGAATGATTAAAATAGAATATGCTAAAATAAATATCTAAAATCACAGCCTGACAATTGTTGTCGGTTTAATGCAATTTTTCTGAGAATTTAGTGCCTACTATTTTGGAACTGAACTATAGAGCTAATCAGACGAAGGTCTAATAGAAATCAGTTTCTGTGCCGCATCCCGCCGTGCCGATAACATATTTTCCTAACAAATAACACAGAAAGCATATGAAGAGAAGAAAATAGTATGTTTAGCATATATAGAGCGAGAAAAAATATTCGACTGAGTCCAAAGAGAGAGAGAGAGAGAGAGATAGAGGGGGGAGGAGAGAGAGATATGATAGCGGAAACGCCGTAATAACAAACAACGTGGAATCGGAAACATATGGAATAACAGAAGAACTACGGTAAGGAGGAAGCTTAAGCCCGACATTATTCATTCCTAATTACAAGTAAGACACTTTAGCAAAGAATAGAGAAGAGTCGAAATAATTCGTGAGAAGATAGACACACCTATTAAAACATGTCAGTGTCTTTTGGATGGTATTCCTTACAAAAGACATAAACAATTACCAAGCCATTATTAGGTTTTATAAAAATGGAAAAATCAAAACTGTGATTTTGATAGTATCTGTCCTAAAAGAATACATACTTCAAGCAATTTTACAAGTCCTTAAATTTTTACTAGTGGTTTTAGTATAGAAAATTGTTTTTTATTATGTGCCTTAATAAGTTTTTGCATAAAAATATACATGTTACAGATTTATTAATCTTTTCGATTTTCAAAACATATTACGTATATTAACACCTTGTAAGAGTCTTTTGATTAAAACACAGACTTGGGTAACGCCCAAATAAATTAAAGTGAATGTTATTTCCAGAATCAAATCAAATAAATTATAACTAAAAAAACACCACTACCGAGGAATTTTAGTTTGAAAGCTGGAAACAGTGTATTAAATGGATGACACAATTAATTTCGACATTGAAGATAACCTCAACACAAAACAAAACAAATTTTACAATAATATCGAAGCTACAGTAGGTATTTTATTAATTGAATCATTTTCATAGACGAATTAAGTTATTTCCTACCTGTCTGAATTTGTACTAGACGAAAGAGATCGAGTTGTAAATACTCTTTTTACAGAGTGTTCCCATGATTTAAATGAAATTTCACTTAGAATTTTCGACATTATCACTTTTAATTATGAATATGTACTATATATAATACAATTGAATAGAACTACTTAAATATATTACGAGTAAGGTGTCAACACATTCACTTTTAATGGCATCTTTAAAAAAACATTAGCGATAAGAGTCGCGGTTTGAGTTTCTGTTTAGTACATATCGACCTTCTCATAATATGAAATACATTGGCGGGGCAGATAGATGGGATTTGCGCGCTTCATATCTAGTTGATTATATAATTCGCGATACATATATCTAGTTTATTGTATAATTCAACAAAATTATAGATTAGAAATGAAGGAAAATAGTATACATTTTTTCGACATGGATTATTTTTGATATAACCAGTTTATGTATTGTACAAATATTCAGGGTTAGTGCGAAGTAATGGGCATAACAATAATTGGTTCTTATGAAATTAGTATTCTTAGTTGATAATAGTTGAAGCAATGGAAAATGTTATCGCAAACATCCATTAATGGATACGCATTAGAAGAAGAAGAATAGTTGAAAACTATTGTGAAATAAAAGTATTGAGGTAGTGACGAAATTATACACAAACCAATCCTGGTAGTATCTTACAGCTAAACTTGTAACGATGTTTCTTTTCTTTAATAGTTATTTTATGTTGCCGAGTATATTTTCATTCGATACTAGAGGACCCGTGCTGCTCCGCAGCATTAGGATAGACTATGTATGAGAGGGTGTAATTATTACATAAAATCATTTTACAGTACTTCCTTCCAGACAATATTAGCTGTGCGTCGGCCACAGTATTTGGAAAAAATTGGAAGTAAAGTTGATTGTACACACATAACTTTCCTCAAACTCAACGAATTTAAACAGTTAATAGCTCAAAAGAAACGGCTTGATCTATTGAGTGTTCTTTGATTTTTCGTTGGACCAACATGAAAAACAATAGAAGTTTGTTAATAGAACGTCACGAAATCAGACATTTATGCCTACTATAAAGAAACATTAAAAAGTGCAGAGAACAGAACAAACCTATCATGTATATGGATGAAACATATATTCATTCATGTCACACGCACTTTAAAGGATGGAGCGACAAGAGTAACGAAGGATAAAGAAAACCCGTTTCAAAAGGTAATAGGCTCATCATTGTGAATGCAGGAAGTGAAAATGGGTTTGTACCTAATGCTGGTATTATGTGGAACTCCCAGTCAAAAACAGTAGATTATCATAATGGAATGGCGTACGAAAATTATGAGAAGTGGGTACAAGAAAAACTCATTCCAAACCCACTAAAAAACGCTGTTGTGGTAATTGATAACGCCCCATATCACAATGTTCTAAATTAAAAATTACCCACTACTGTTTGGACTAAACAACAATAAAAAAACTAGCTTTCTGAAAGAAACAATATTACAGTGAACAGATGTTACAACCGGATCTTTATAACGTTACAAAAATGTACAAACCACAATATAAAACATATAAAATTTATGAATTGTTTATTTGACATGGATTGCAAGTTTTAAGGCTACCCCCTTATCAACCGGACTTAAATCCAATAGAAAGTGTTTGGGCGGCACTTAAAGAATATGTGGCCAAGCGAAATGTTACCTTCAATTTTACAAAGGTTAAAGAATTTTGTAATAAATTTTTTGACAAATTCTCTGCAAATGTAATGTAAAGTTAGATGTGATGAAAATAGCGAGGATGATGAAGTTGATATAGAAAGTGATTTGAAGAATCATTTGTTGAAGCACATAATTATTTTACTGTTGATGATCCCTGTACATCTAAAACATATTTCTCATTATAGTGTTTATTTGTAGGTGGTATGACTGAATAAATTAAACGCAACAAATGTAAATAGGTGTTATAAAATTGTAGATATTAGAGATGAATTCCACTAGAGTAATATAATATTTGTAGCACATCTGTACATAGTTCTAAATAAACAATAATTGACAGCACCCAGAACAGAGATTTTTTTGTTTTGCCAGTCCTAACTCTGTAAAAAGTGTGAAGGGATGTTCTAATTTCATGGTAAATATTTACAAAAAACCAAAAAATTTACATATGAAAGTAGAAATATCTACCACAGAAAAGCTTTAATATTTTATTTATATTATTAGTATACTTATTAGACCATCTCTAAAGGCGATTTCCCCAATTGGTTTTTCAAATTTTATGTATAAACCCGAATTTTTACATTATTATCTACTACAAATTATTAAGAATAACAATTTTAGAAAGCTTAACAGGTAGGTATGTCATTAACTACTACTACGAACAGAAAAATTGTTGGCCATTGTTAAATTTAGAAAGTCGTTTAACAATCCTTATCATATTGTACGCTTTATCTACAAAATCTACCTGGCTTCCAGTTTATAAACAAATAAACCTCTATGACGAATATTATGAAGGGACCACTTAAAAAACATTAATTTGAAGTAAAGGTGAAAGTATATGTCTCTTGGAATCTATTTATTATTTACATCACATGAAATAATAAAGGGTAATTATAGAATTCCCCGTATGGTTTTTGAACCAATAAATAATTATGCCTGAACAAAAAAAAACAATTTTCGTAGAAAAATCTAATGGTTTTTATTTCCTTATTCATTTAATTAATAATAAAAAACACATTAATGTTATTTTGTTTTGTAAACTCGATTTTATATAGCATTATACATGTGCCACTATTTATTATTTTTAAATCCAAATTCAAAATATTGTGTTACCCTCGTTCGTATTAGCAGCTTCACAGCCTTTAAAACTATGCATGCGGAATGTACATCGCCTGCTCTTCCCGGTAACTGCGTTTACAACGTTGTTAAGTTGTATGGCGTTCTCGCGCATCGTCAATTGCCAAAATTATTTCGCCAACCTGTACGCGTCTACTAATTTTGTAGTCGAGAGACACTTGAGCGGAAATAAAACACTTGCGTTACGTCAGTAAGGGTACTGAGATACAACTGAGCTGAACCGATTCACTAGAAGAAGCATTCAAGACTGTCGTTTGAGATGATATATCTTCCACAAGAAGACTTTTAAACCCCCTCTCAAACTAGAAATACGAAATACCATTTTTTCTGGAATTCCCAAAATCGGTCATCAGTGCAAATTATAAAGGAAATATTTAATAGATATTTGCTACCCAAAACTCTTTTCAGATAATGCCATCAATCAAATCAAATAGAAATTTTTACAAATGGCTTATTGAAATTCTTATTACTAAGCATATTTTTCGACCATAAAAGTTTGAAACTTCAGAAGAATTTGAAATGCATAATAAAAAGTATTCAGTGCGGACAAGAGTTTTTGGAATACAAAAAGGGTAGTAATCTCTTTCATTCAGAAAAAATTCTTTGTAAATTCTATTCAACATATAATTTTACAGATCGAATCATCTTTTTGAACAAAATTGCAAAACCATCACATATGCTAAAAGTACACAGTGAAGATTTACGAGCATACAGATGAAAACAACAATAGAAATCCCACTATACAAAATATCTACTTGACACCTAACACAGAACTAGAAGTACTATATATTAGTGAAAAAAAAACAGGAACTGGATTTACTTGAAGAGTTAAAAATTAGAAGACACTTAAGAGACCGATAATATGAAGTCGTCAATGAACAGATAAATCTAGGAAGTTCTCGACTGTCTTCTTAAGTAATAATTGTGAAGATCAGCAGATATAGATTTCCTGGTTTTCTATATCATTGCACAGTTATACTGATCTTAAATGGGAAAAGTATATCCCCATAGGACTAATAATATCTTGTGATGATCCCAAAAGACTATTAGATTTAATTAGATGTAACTAGATTTTAATTTCTTATATTGCTAGCGGCCAGTGAACTTGAAGGTCACTGACAAGGTGTAGTAAGGTTAGTAACATATTGAGGAATCACGACTGTTTGTAAAATATATCATTGAAGCATCTTAATAATATATAATGTAGTCTTAATAATAAATAATGTAGTCAGCAAGGTCGACGGAAAGATCATCGACTGTTTTGGTTTAACAATGCATTTATAGAATTTCCTATATAAAAGAGAGAGTTCATTTCTCTATAATTATTATTGGTATCAATGTTTATAGTGTAAGTTATCCATGGTCAGTAATTTGTATACGTAGTGTTAAATATATTGTCACAGTGATTTTAGATATACAATGGTATTTATTTAACCCCAATGAATAATGGTAAGTGTCTCCCGAAGATTAATGGTTTGATGTTTTAAGAAGTATATACGAGGGGCACTTGCTAAATAACCACCACAATCTAATCTAAGCTCAATTATTGGTAATATTATATATTCTTTTTTATTCATATATATTAAGTCAATCACAGGTAGGTCACTTCTCGGTCTAGCCAAAAATAATTATTAAACATCAGGTAGGCATCACATGAAAGGTAAGTTCTGTCATTCTGAATTTGATAGTAATATCGAAACATTTGTCAATTTTTTAGAATTCTCACCATTTTTCAATATATTGTGGAAATATTTAGAAACAATGTCATTAAAAAAAGTAATATGAGTATATTCCACAGAGTAAGGTTCGAAATAGTAAATTTCAGAAGACAATGAGTGGCAATGGCCAGTTTTTTTGTAATATCGAGGGAGCATTCAATAATGTCATTACCAGCTCATTAATCAAGCCAATGAGTAGACGGGGCACACCTGCTACCTATGTAGATGGATAGAAGCGAACCTGGGAAATAGTATAGTAGAATCCACCATCAAAGCAAGAGTCGGCGGTGGTGCTCACTGGGAGGAGTTCTATCACCGTTACTTTGGGCAACCTCAGTTGACGATCACCTCAAAGAATTATCCACGGCGGACTTTTACTGCCTAGGATAAGCACACCGCATAGCAATTGTTTTCGAAGGATAATTTGCTGGGGTGGTATCTGGAAGAATGCAGGCAGCCCTAAATATTGTTGAGAACTGGTGTAAACAAGAGTGACATACAATTCATGCTCAGAAAACACATCTGGTCATCAACAAACAGCACTTCAAGTGATAAAACCACCAGTGCGAGGCGGAAGGGAGATTGCACTCGTCAAAGAAATAAAATACCTTGGGGTATATCCTGATCGTAGGTTCATATGGAATACACACTTATTGAAAACCATGTAAAAAGCGGCTTGTGATGATACCAAAAAGACATTATCAAAAGAAAAGATATTGTTAAAATGGTGTAAATAATAATCTCAATATGGATAGCGGCCACCAAACTATTAAGGTGAAGTAAACATAACAAAACACGTCCGCTTTGTAAAACATCGTATTCACATGTCCGGCAAGGTCAAGAGTACAGGCCACTGACTGCGTTAGTTCTGAATACTTCCTATAAATAGGAAAGTTCCACACGTTGAAGGATGATTCATTATTAATATTTTGAATAGTACAAACGTATGCATTGTGTATCTATAATATGTGTTAGTAGTTATAATTATATTTATCCTAGTGAGTTTAAACGATGTTATTTATTCAATCCTAAATAATGGTTCACTAGGTAATTGTTTCTCAAAGATAAATGGTTTTATGGTTAAAGAAGTCTATACGAGGGGCACTTGCCAAGTAACCACGACATGGCGATCCTGCGAACTAATGGAAAATTTCAATAATTGGTAAATTGAATGGTAAATGTACATCGCCACTACATGGCGATCCTGCAAACGAAATGGTAATGGTAAATGGTAAATAATCCTGCGAATTAAAAGTAATTCAAACGAGTGGAAGTATATGGTCTTTCATTTAAATTTGGGACCCTGGAGAAGCGAAACTATGGGTGGTTCACCTACTAAACAAGAGGTAAAAGAAACTGGTACCGTCAACAATACTTTTATGGTGCAACAAGACAGCTTTGCAACGCACGTAATGTTTTTATTGTGTATAATAACAGTAGCTTTCATTCTGAAATTCATATGGTCCCTATGGAAAACGCATCGAAGAGCGTTGAAAAGAGACATCAACCGAGGCATTGCAGCGAAGCAGACGTCAGGAACTTTGACTGTATAAAATTGTAAGTACTTATGCACTCTATTTTTATGAACGAATGGTAAATGTCATAAATGTCAGTAACGTGGGAAGATTTCGAGGATAAGTTGAGGGCATTTGTAGAAGAAATAAATAAACAGGGAAAAGGGGTTTTGAAAAAGGAAGCTCCTAAAAATCCAGATATTCATATTGGAGTAATTAATAGTATAATAATTCTTCATAATAATTTTGCCAAATTAATAGATAAAAACTGGAAAAACTTAAGTTTAGTACAACAAGAAAGTTGTAAAAATTATTCAGATAGGTTTAGAGATAAAACTGCTAGGGCATATCAAGCGTTAAATTGTATTATTAAAATACCTACCTCTGTATTCGAGGAAATCGATACAGGTGTATTACAAGCAATAAGCAAACAATTGAAAATGGTGACAAGTATGAATGATTTTTTTAATGTTGCGAGTAAGGTCTTACCTACTGAATTCAACGGAGAAACAAGCAAGTTACAATCAATTTTGGACTCATTGGAGTTGCTACAAATAAACGCGACAGGTAATGAAGAAAATGCGATTTTACTAATTAAGACAAGATTAACTGGGAAAGCTAGAAGTTTGATCACGACGGAAAACTCTATCATAGAAATCAAGAATAGACTGAAATCAGGAATAAGAGGAGACAGCCCAAGCCTTCTCTTAGCGAAATTTAATAAAGTAAGACAAAATGGGAAGGACGTAACACAGTACGCGACGGAAATAGAAAAATTAGCAGAGAGACTACAGGCAGCATACGTGTCAGAAGGGATGCCAAAATGTCTAGCTGAAAAATATACCAAAGGAGCAACGATTAAGGCAGTAATTACGAATGCCACAACGGACGCTACAAAAACAATCATAGCAGCGAGAAGCTTTGAAACCACGCAAGAAGTATTATTCAAGTTAGTATCAGTAGAAGGCATAGTAAGCCAACAACAAGTTTTACACATGAAGGATAATAGGAATTTCTTCAGGAAATCAGACTTTGACTTTAGGAACAATCATAGGAGGGGAAACAACAGAGGATTTCACAACGGCAACCCCTCAGGAAGGATATTCAGACAGTATAATCAAGGAAATGGTTACGGCAGATACGCAGATTACAAAAAATTTAACAGGAATAATCATACTAATAATAACGAAAGAATATGCAAGATAGAACATAAAATTGACGAAATGAGCAGACAAATAGCACGGTTAAAGAAAGAAAACTATGACTTAAGGATGGAAAATATGGAACTCAAGGAAAAAACAGAATTTTTGCAAGGAAATATGACACAGACCCAGAAAAATTTTAGAGAGAAGAATTTGATAATACATGGTATAGAAGAAGGCAACGAAGAAGATGAGGAACAGCTAGAAAATAAACTAGAAGATGTAATAAAAAAGGTTAATAACACAGTAGATGTTAAATCAGATATTTTGAAACGTAAAAGAATAGGAAACAGAAACAGTAATAAAAATAGGCCAGTACTAATAATGATGAAAGACGTGAATAAGAAAGTAGAGACTTTGGAAGGAACGAATAAATGAAAAGGAACAAAGATATATATTGATGAAGATTGCCCAAAAGATATACTGGAACAGAGAAAACATCTAATAACATATATGAAACAGGCGAGAGAATGTGGAGCAAAAGCTAAGATAATTGATAATACATTAATGATAAATGACAACGTATATATTCTAAAAGAACTGGAAGAAAGGAGAAATAAATTAGAAATACATACAGGATGGAATAAATAACCATTTAAGGAAAATAACGAAACTAATCCGAAAACTTTGAATAACATTTTCAGCGATAAAAGTTTTAATCAACTAAGAGGTAAATAAATTGTCTAGGAAAAATGAGAAATTTGATTGATTTGGAAGAATACGATTTTGAAATACAGTATGTCAAAGGTGTAGCGAACTACGCAGATAGTATATCGAGAATATCCATAGAAGAACTCAAGGATTTATACATAAATAATTCACATGTATTGGCAATCACAAGAGCACAAACGCGCAAGGAGAACGTTCAGTCAGGAAAGGATCTAAACAATAACGAAGAAACAAAGGAAGAAAGAATAGAAAAACCTTCAGTAATAGAAGTTTTAAATAATCTTGAGGCACATAAATTACCAATTTTACACTTTGAAAATAACCGTATCTCGCTAAGGATGAGCATTCGGATCAAAAATAAATTGAAATTTAGTGAAGCCTTATTTACCGGAATACACAACTTCGACCTAGGACGAACGTTGGAAAAGCTTGAGGAGCTGTCGGTAAAATTTGAAGTAAAAAGAATGAAGATATACGCAAATGATTATATATTCAAAAATTGCACAATAGAAGAATTTATAAAAGTAAATAAAAGGTAAAAAAATATATAAGTATGTATATGCGAAGTACCAAAAACGGTACAGCAGAAAGAAGAGATCCAAAAGATTCTAGAAAGATATCACAATGATCCAATGTTTGGAGGACATGTAGGAAATAATAGATTAATAAAGAAACTAAGAGCAAATTTTAGGTGGAAAAACATGGAGAAAGATGTAAGGAAGTACGTAAAGAATTGCCATGAATGCCAAATGAATAAAGCAAAACTTAGTCATCAGGAAAAATTTGTCATCACGGACACGTCTATAAAACAGTTTGATATCATTTACATGAACACAATAGGTCTTTTTGTAGAAAATAATAACGAGAGTCGTTATTGTGTTATTGTATAACAATATTATGCGAATTAACAAAATAGGCGGTCATGATACCGGTCAGGAACAAAGAGGCAACCACAATAGCAAAAGCTATATTTGACAATTTTATACCAAACTATTGATTGATGAAGGAGATTAGGACAGATCAGGGAACCGAATATAAGAAAGAGATAATGAAGAACTTTTAAAAATAAAACATAATTTTTCAACGGAATACCACCATGAAGCAATAGGCAGTTGTGAAAGATTACACAGAACGTTTAATGAGTATATAAGAAACTTTATCAAAGATTCTAGGGATAACTGGTGCCAATTTGTAAAAATGTTTGCATATTGTTATAATACTCGTACAACACCAAACACGTATCACGGATACACTCCTATTGAGTTATTATACGGGAGATAACCCAACTTACCAGAATTCTTAAATGTACAAATAGAACCGTGTTACAATCTTGAAAGATACGATAAAGAGTTGAAATATAAGTTACAATACGCAAATGAAAGAGCCAAACAGTTTTTAATAAAAAATAAGATAATTAGAGTAAATAATAGTGAAAAGGAATCTTCACCCGTAAACTTTAGAGTAGGGGAGTTAGTTTTTCTAAGAAATGAGGAAAGAAATAAGTTCGATCCACATTATTTAGGTCCGTTTAAAATAACTGAAGTAAAAGGCGTAAATTGCGAGATTACATCTCAAAACAATAAAAAACAGATCGTTCATAAAAATCGATTGTATAAATACCATAATGAAAACATTTGTAGATAAAGTGAATTGTGATCATAAACAAACAAGTAGTGTTTAATAAACAAAACAATTAGTGAGAACTATTAACGTGATAGGTAGTATCGAAAATGTATCAAAGATAATTTTTCTCTTCCAAGAGGGGATGATGTGATGATCCCAAAAAGACATTATCAAAAGAAAAGACATTGTTAAAATTGTGTGAATAATAATCTCAATATGGATAGCGGCCACCGAACTATTAAGGTCAAGTAAACATAACAAAACACGTCCGCTTTCTGAAACATCGTATTCACATGTCCGGCAAGGTCAAGAGTACAGGCCACTGACTGCGTTGGTTTTGAATACTTCCTATAAATAGGAAAGTTCCACACGTTGAAGGATGATTATTATTATTTTGAATAGTACAAACGTATGCATTGTGTGTCTATAATCTGTGTTAGTGGTTATAATTATATTTATCCTAGTGAGTTTAAACGATGTTATTTATTCAACCCTAAATAATGGTTCACTATGTAAGTGTTTCTCAAAGATCAATGGTTTTATGGTTAAAGAAGTCTATACGAGGGGCATTTGCCAAGTGACCACCACAGGCTATGTCATTGGGCAGATGGAGAAGAATGTGTGGTAAGAACTGAGGACTCAATCCTAAAACGACTCTATGGTTATACACAAGCGTGGTTAGACCAATGGTGACCTATGGGTCGGTAGTCAAAGACGCAGCAAAGAGAGACTATAAGGCTATTAAGTAACATACAGAGTCTAGCCTGTCTGTGTGTTACGGAGACCATAAGAACTACTCCCACAGCTGCTATGGAAGTCTTGCTGAATCTATCGCCACTATACATTTTCGTACAAGGCTAGGCCAGATCTGTAACGCACAGATTGATATATAATCAACAGCTCATAAGCCAGAAGCATGGTGCGGATTAACGGAAGCTAATTGCGTTGCTGAAAGCGGACAATGTAATGGGGCAAGCTCAATAGGCATCTAAAATTAATCGAGTTGATAGAGCAGTTTTTATGTAGATTCTGTCGGTCAGAGGAAGAAACTGCGGAGCACAATCTATGTCACTGCGACAGTTTAACAAACGTGCGGTTCTCGGTACTAGGCATGTTAAAGCCACTGGCAAGGAACTATAAGAAAGATTCAGTATCTAAGCTGACATGCTTCATAAGAAGTCTAAGGCTGGAGAATGTAATCTAGATTTGAGGACCACAATAGATCTGAAAAGGTCGCAGTAGAATAGGCCACAATCCACCTCAGTGAAATCTATCTATCTATCTAGTCTTCAGAATGCAAGTGGAGAATAATTGTACAATTTGTTATATCACTTCTTTCTTGATCATTAACAGTGATAATATCGAAATCGATAACACATACTAAGGAAAATATTATATTACAGTGTCTTCAAATAAATGAAACAATTTTTTAAAATAAAAAAATAATTTATTTACAGTCGTTACAGCATTCTTTGTGGATACGGCCTCCTCTTTAATTTCACTATTCGAAACTCAAAGTGAAGCACGTTTTGCGTGTCCTTAAAATGATGTACTATTGTTCTAGACACATTTACACAATTCATACCATTCACACAAGATGCATAGTAGATCATTTTTATCTTTTTTTCTTCTGGGTGGTGTAAAGTGATCTCCTGTTGGTACCTTTTGGCTTCATCCTCAGGACCGAAATACTGCAAATAAATAACATAAAAATTAGCTCTAGCGTGTTGACTTATTAAGTGCAAAGATCTCTACAGTGAACCTCAATTCAATACTCAACGCTTCAAGTCTCTATACAAGGTGTCCCGGGACTAATGGGAAAAAATCAGGAGCCAAGAGTACTTCATTTAAACTTTTTCAATACATGCCCTCGTCTTCGAATTAATGGCATTATAGAACAAGGAATAATTAGTATCGTGTTTTATTGATTTACCAGGAATGAAACTTTCACACCCTGAGGTATTATAAAGATAGTGTTCGATTGAGCTGGCAAAATTATTGAAGGTTATTTTTTAGATGTATAATATAACCTTTATTAATTTTGCCAGCTCAATCGAACACTATCTCTACAATACCTCAGGGTGGGAAAGTTTCATTCCTCATAAATCAATAAAACACGATACTAATTATTCCCTGTTCTATATTGTATGTGAGAAATATAAATCGATATTGATACCTACTAAAATGTATATATAAATTAAATTTAGTTTTTTACTAATGGATGTTCTCATAATTAGTCCAATAAATGTCTGTCAAATTTTGAGTACTCAAATTTTTTCTTCTGTCTGATAAATGTCTCCGTTTTTATTATTATTGTTACGAAACAGCACACTGGTTAGTCCCTAAAACCGACTTTGTCTAAGGTATAAAAGTTAAAATTATGGCGGATACGCACTGTTTTTTATAATTGTTTACGATTGTGACTATCTTATCTAGAACTGGTTTTTGTGACCAGTCTTATCTAGAAAATGCCAGAAATCCAATTGTTTTGAGTAGAATTCTCTAGTAAAAAAAGGCATTAATATATATATATATATATATATTTTGGAAAAATTTTTCTTGGGATTGTAGGTTCCTAGTTAAATAAATCAAATGGTTTTTTTGGCTTTAATTACCATTTTTGTTTTTGTTTACGTTTCGGACATATCCTGTCCTTCATCAGAACATAATTCTACAAATAGATGACAAAAAATTAACAATTTATACACTACATATGTCTATCCTAAAAATAACTTACCATAAAACAAGAGCTTGGCGAGCGCATGTTAAAATATGTTAAAATACACGAAAACAATCATTTTTATTAAAAACATTTAGTATCAATATAAAACCCACATACAACTGCCAGTACACTACATTATATTATGACAATAATTACTTCTTAAAAGGAACAAAAATTTTTATTGTTAGTAAATAGAACTAGTTCTTTTTTTGTATTGTATTCAGTAATTGTGATGGAACAAGGTTTTTAATACACATCAATTTTTGTCTTTGAAAAATTTTTTACTGATGTTATTATGGTATAAGGATTTAGAAATATTACAGGATGTCATTTCATTTATAGACAATGCACCGGAAAAGACATCTATTTGATTAAATTAACATAAATTTTTGATAAATTATTTGTGTCAGATTTAGCATTGATAGAATATGGGTTTTTTTGGATTTCTATCATTTCATAGACTTCTCTTTTTTTTTGGTGGCTTTCAATTCTCAATATTTTTGTGCTGTCATAGTCAAATGTATGTTTGTGTTCAGCACTAGGATTTGTCAGGGCTGTTCTGTTTTTTTATCATACTTGTGGCCATTTAGGCGGTTTTTAAGGTATTGACTTGTCTGTCCAATATATACACCTTTACAGTCTTTGCAAGGGATCTCATAGATGACATTGCTTTTTTTTCTTTGGGAATTTTTGATTTTAGTTTACTAAAATTTGATTTTAAAAGATTATGTCCCTTGTGAGACACTGTTATGTTGTGATCTTTGAAAATGCTTCCAATTTTTTCTGAAAGTCCCGAAACGTATGGTAAAGAGAGTACACAAAAGATACTTGGTCGTCTAGATACGTGAATTTTAATTCTCAACACCCGATGTCTCAAAAAAAATCAGTTGTCATAGGACTCGCAGATCGAGCCATAAAACTTTCTGATTACGAATACCGAGAGAACGCCATAAAAAAAGCTAAAGAAGCTCTCTGTCTAAATGATTACCCAAGTAAACTAATTAATACAATATTTAAAAACCGTATATACCTCTTTTACAATCAAACTCAACATAAAAATATTTCACACAATTTACCCCCAAAAAAATATCTCTCTTTACCATACGTTTCGGGACTTTCAGAAAAAATTGGAAGCATTTTCAAAGATCACAACATAACAGTGTCTCACAAGGGACATAATCTTTTAAAATCAAATTTTAGTAAACTAAAATCAAAAATTCCCAAAGAAAAAAAAAGCAATGTCATCTATGAGATCCCTTGCAAAGACTGTAAAGGTGTATATATTGGACAGACAAGTCAATACCTTAAAAACCGCCTAAATGGCCACAAGTATGATAAAAAAAACAGAACAGCCCTGACAAATCCTAGTGCTGAACACAAACATACATTTGACTATGACAGCACAAAAATATTGAGAATTGAAAGCCACCAAAAAAAAAGAGAAGTCTATGAAATGATAGAAATCCAAAAAAACCCATATTCTATCAATGCTAAATCTGACACAAATAATTTATCAAAAATTTATGTTAATTTAATCAAATAGATGTCTTTTCCGGTGCATTGTCTATAAATGAAATGACATCCTGTAATATTTCTAAATCCTTATACCATAATAACATCAGTAAAAAATTTTTCGAAGACAAAAATTGATGTGTATTAAAAACCTTGTTCCATCACAATTACTGAATACAATACAAAAAAAGAACTAGTTCTATTTACTAACAATAAAAATTTTTGTTCCTTTTAAGAAGTAATTATTGTCATAATATAATGTAGTGTACTGGCAGTTGTATGTGGGTTTTATATTGATACTAAATGTTTTTAATAAAAATGATTGTTTTCGTGTATTTTAACATATTTTAACATGCGCTCGCCAAGCTCTTGTTTTATGGTAAGTTATTTTTAGGATAGACATATGTAGTGTATAAATTGTTAATCTTTTGTCATCTATTTGTAGAATTATGTTCTGATGAAGGACAGGATATGTCCGAAACGTAAACAAAAACAAAAATGTTAATTAAAGCCAAAAAAACCATTTGATTTATTTAACTAGGAACCTACAATCCCAAGAAAAATTTTTCCAAAAAATATATAATGAAATAAGGTTCAAGAAAAAAAAAACTAAAAATATATATATATATATATATATATATATATAAATATATATATATATATAGAGGACCGATCAGCGAATAAGTAGGGGATAAAGTGATCTCGAGAAATAAACGAAAATACACCGAATAGTAAAGTGCTAATATAATCAAGTTTGTGTGCATATAAATTAGATTTAAGTGATTAGTTAAGTATATATAAATTAAGTGTTAGTGAGTTAGTGTTTAAATAAATTAGTAAGTAGCCATACCGTGTGTTTAAGATTTATCCCACCCGTTTATTGTTTAAATAAATTAGAATAACAATACATTATTAATCAATATGTTCGTAGTTAAGCACGTCTTTTCCGAACCAAAATCCCTCTTGTATTGTTAAAAATCACTTGATATCTCCCGTCATGACCGTTTATGATTTTGTCAAAATAACTACTCCGAATGTTTCTTATACTAACTACAATTCTATTTTATTCTGTTTTATATAGGTATCAATTGGACATTGTTATTTTTCTTTAATTATATTTATATATTTTTTTGTGAAGCATTGAATATTATTTAATTTAACTCTTTAACTCAAATTGTGGGTTCATATTAAGTTTATATTTAACAAAAAACTTTACAATTTCTTATATACTATTGTTAGTACACCAAAGGAACAAGGATTGATTCCCAGAGCATTAGAATATGTATTCATATCTTTACCGAAAGTGAGTATAGAATGTGAAATTAAACTACTCCCAAAAAGGACCACATAAACTATTACTGATGAAAGAAAATGCAAAGTAAACAAACTGTATTATTCATCACAGTGTGTACGATCAAACATCTCATACTAGTACACATACAGATATGCAAAATAGACCAATTACGGAGCCAATAGCTGAGGTGAAAGCCGACTCGGATGTTTCCGTCAGTGCATGGATTAGCCTTGCAGAAATCTATAATGAAACAATTCACGACCTATTAAGCTCATCAAATTCCAAAAACAAACAGCCCCGGGAAAATTCAAAGATGACCTACATAAAAAAATTTACTTATTTACATGTGTCAAATGGATTAGAAGCTTATAAAATCACACAATATGGTTTGAACAACCGCAACTATGCAGCCACTGCAGACAATTGACACTCCAGCACATCGCACTGCATATTTACGATACATTTGGTACAATCACCAGAAAGCAGTAGTGACGTGCATATTAGTGATTTGAATAGCACAGAGAGTCTATGAATTTTGGAGATCACTTAACCCTTTATAATATAATAGAGTAGTTTTTTAAAAATAACATTTCCAATAATTAGCGAGGAAAACACTAAATGAAAATATTGAAAATGACTTCCCCACACCTCATGATAATGAAAATGTACCCTTATTGGAATTTGATAAAATAAAAGTAATTAATTTATACCATGTTCAAGATTCACTCACTGGAGAAGGAATGAATTACATAGAAATAGCCGATAATAAAAATATTAACAACTTATTAATTGGAAATTTAGTAAAAAGGTTTATTACGAGAAACAGGTATAGGTAGGTGAATGTAATTGAGCATGTTGTGCAAAACAAAATTTAAATTTTAAATTTTAGGAAGTTTTTTGTCAAAAAGAAGTCGCGAAGGTCCAGTACGAAGCGTATGCACTGTGGCAACTGAACAAGACTTATTAAATGCAGTTGATAATGAGGCATCGACGAGTGTACGAAAACTATCAAGAGAACATAACATATCAAAATCAGTTGTTCATCGCTTCCTAAAAGAACAACTGTTGTATCCTTCTCACGTAAAAAAAGTACACGGTACGAGAGCGGCCGATTATCCTGCACCTCTTGAGTATAGTCAGTGGTTTCTGCGACAAAAACAAGCAGACAATACCTTTATTTCTAACGTTCTTTTCACTGACGAATCTAGTTTCACCAGAGATGGACTCATTAATGAGATGATGAGAATCCACATAAAATTATTCAAACAAGGAGCAAGCATAGATTTATGGTAAATGTTTGGGCAGGAATAGTTGGCAATAATCTGATAGGTCCATTCTTTATTGATGTCGCAAAAATATTTGGATTTTTTGCAAACCAATTTTTTGAATCTGGTTGATGATGTGCCACTACAAACTGGTAGGAATTTATGGTTCATGCATTATGGGACTCCTCCTCATTTCAGTTTAGATATACGACAACATTTGAACACACTGTAGATAGATTGGTCAGGGAGGTCTTTCTCGGGGGCCACCGCGATGAGGAGACGTGAATCCTATGAATTTCTTTTTCTGAGGTCATTTCAAAAATTAAATGTACGCAACACCTGTGCAAACAAGGCAAGATTTAATAGACAGAATTTTGTTAGACTGCAATTCTATTAGATATAATATAGGATTATTCTTTCGAGTGCAAAAATACAACCTTCGTAAACTTGTGCGAGGAAGTGGGAGGAGCACATATTGAACATTTATTAGATTATCGTTAGTTTTTTGTTCGTTAGTAAGTTTGATTTAAAGCAACTAATTACGTTCTTCATATACATATTTAATTTACATGGAATGAATTGTCAATATTACTTTTCCGCCCAACTTATCTAATATGCGAGGAGAGTATTGGTTTACTCCAAAAAAAGTTAAAATTTTGATAAAAAAAATTTGATCCTGTGTGTATGTCGTCGGTGTCGTCGTCGTTGTCGTCGGCCATTTTTCGTTACTTGTCTTGTTAGCACGATACAGCCTCCGGAATGCAACAAGTCCCAATTTTATGATTGAATATTGTTCAGGACATCTCACAGATGAACCCTATTGATTTTATGCTCACTAGAGCTAGTACAACCACTGCTATGGTACTTGAAGTACCCAATTTTTGTCATTTTTGGAGAATTGTCAGTTTGTTAGCACGATACAGCCTCCAGAGTGTATACAAGTGGCTAATTTTATGATTGAATATTATTTAGGGCGTGTTATAGATAAACCTTATTGATTTTTAGTTCGCCAGAGCTAGTTAGTACAACGGTTGCTATGATACCTGAAGTTGTCCTTTTTGAAGAAATTTCGGGATGTTAGCACGATGCAGCCTCCAGAGTGTATACAAGTGACCAATTTTATAATTGCATATTTTTCAAAGTGTGTCACAGATGTTGTACAATATTGATTTTCAGCTGACTCTAGCGAGTACAGCGGGTTCTATAAATCCAGATATACTACAATTTTGGTTATTTTTGGAGACATTTCGGTTTGTTGGCACGATACATCCCCCAAAGTGTATACAAGTGACAATTTTATGATAGAATATTGTTCAGGGCATATCACAGATGCGGAAAAGTTAGTTTTAACCTTTAAAACCGTTTATTTTTATTGCCGACTACTGCTAAGTTATTATTTTCTACTACAGTAGGTGAATCTTGGACATGGTATGAATACATTACTTTTAGCTAGTTACGTAGGATATCCTCATAAAAATTATTTTGGCTTATACTATACGCTCCCGACTTTTTCCCAGTAGTCACGGGACACCCTGTATTTCGGTCTAATGTTCACTAAATGGAGTTGAGGCATATATTTTCCTCTCATTGTTATTTTTTTTATCTACTATTATTATTTTTTCTTCCGTTACAGACGTCGTGGCCTTCTTCTTGGTCTAATTTCTACTACCTCATTCGAATCGTGCTGTATTACGATCCCAAGTAAATTGTCTTGTCATAAAAATGATTATTTGATAGTATGGTCCAGATTCTAAATTAGTCTGCTTTCAAATTAGTATAGTACGCGCAAAACATATTGTGCAGCAATGTAATGGTATATCCCCTTCAAGTTATGTTGCGGAGCTAGACTCTGAAATGTATTAATATTTTGTTTACTTTTACCAATACCACTACACACTACACTCTATCTTGATGTCAGCCTACCAACTAAAAAGCGAGTGTGGTTTATTGATGATGAACACCTGCTGAGTTCGAAAAAATTGCTGTCTCAAAATATACTTATAGTTAAGTCAAAGATGGTAAAAATATTAATTTATTTGAAATTTAAATCGATAATTCTTCGTAATAAATCGAGATATAAGGTAGTGTTTATTATCTGGTGTTATGTTTAAGATGTTTTTAAATATAAATAGGTTAATATTGTTTAAAGGAATGCATTTTGTTCTATGTATTAACGCTAAGTATCTTAAAAAGTAGGATGGCGTTCCATAATTGCGAGTTAAAAATAATCGTTAGACAGTCACTAAATGTATTTTTATAATTGGCGTATAAAAGAGAGACATTGTTACCAGTATCACAATCAAGTTCTTTGAACACTGTTTTAGTATTTTTTTAGTGTACAGTTGGTTATTGTATTTAGTTATATTTTTATTTGACAGTTGACTTTCACATAGACACAAATTATAAATAAAATGCTCCAGAGTTGTTCTAACTAGCAAATTATTATATTAAATGCTCTCAAAGGCAAATTGGAATGATTTATATATTAAAAATATTAATAAATAAAGTACGCTAACGTTTATTTGTCAATGATTTGTCAATTGTTTATTTTTATATTGTATAGGATCAATATATAGGTGTATATAACGTTCGATTTTTGGGATACATTACCAGATACCTATATGAAGATGCATTACAGAAATAATTCTGTTCATGATATAATATAAATAACAATAACACAATAGTTTTAATTCAAAATATTTTGCAATTCTATTAAATCATACATTTTATTATACAAATCTAAGACATGTAGGATGATTAATTTTTCCATTGTGAATTTTCTCTCATTTGAAAAACCATTTATTATCGAAAATGCTTAAATTTAAAATACTAATGCGAATCAATCCTTCGTTTGTTACTGAATGACATCCTGAAAAAAAGTTGAAGAAGTTGGTGTGAATTGATTATGGCAATAACGGAACTTAATCATAATGAAACTTCAATAAACTGTCCTGAGAATGCAATCAATCAGGCGTATACCCCTCATACGAATTGCTGATGCTGACTGTATACTTCGAATCGCTCATTTTTTATTGTTTTGGATAACGTAGGGAGCGAGGGGTTGGTATTAAAATTCAACTTGAATGACAGTGGCTATTAAACATATTAAAAAAATAGTTTCACAGTTTTATGGATGAGAACAAGATGCCAACAGTGAAATTCAATTCATCAATATGAATATTACTCTGCTGTAATTAATGCAGCCCTGTAAAAACAAAAAAAATGCTAACCTAACATTATGGACGGAGAGCTGGAGCCGAAAAATCATCGTCATCAGTAATATGGAGTTTCTCCCGTAAAACATGTTCATTTAGTTTTGTTAATTAGATATCCGAGCAGGCTGACAACCTACTGGATACAGGGGGTAATAATAAGGGGTCAAAGTGCAAAATTTTTGGGGAAAAAATCGTCATCGAGAATATGTCAGCCATTTTGACCACTTAAAGTTGAACCCCTAAGGTGCCCAAATCCGAACGGGCTGACATTAAGGTGGATACAAATGGGTGGTGGTTAAGGGTAAAGAGGGTGAAAATTTAGGGAAAAAATCGCCATCGATAATATTTCAGCCATTTTGACCACTTAAAGTTGAACCCCTAAGGTGCCTAAATCCGAAAGGGCTGACAGGTAGGTGGATGCCGAGGGCAGTAAAACGGGGTCAAATTGTCCGAGCGCTTATGCTTTGTATAGGTATTTCTAATTTTTGTAACTTAATTTACTTAGCAAACATAGATATTCTTGATTTATTTATTTAATTGTTTTAAAATTCATTGCAAAATAGTGTAATTTATTTAAATATAGTTAAACCAATTGTTGGACAACCCAATATCTGGACATATTCCGCTTTATGTATGAAATAATATTTAAATAAAGAATTTCGATGGAACTTCTAAAAACCAATTTTTCGACATTTTGTATTAAATTTTTTAGACGTTATCATATCTGAGTGATTTTTAAACAATTGTATAAAATAATTTTCAATTTCTTTATAATCTTATTTTTTATATCTTAAAAGTTGTAACATAAATTGTTTCAACATTTCAAAAGTTATAAAATTTCGAATACTAGAGTTTAAAAAATATAAAAATTAAATATAAATGAAGTGTATTCAAATTTAAAAACCGCGCCAATAATCCAGTGCCTTCGCAAATAATAATGAAGCAGAATAAAATCTTTTGTACAATATAGCTACAGGTAAATCCAGCACTGAAGCTGTTACAAATTTTCTCACAAACGTTTTAGAAAATGGCAATTCATTGAGAGAAAAGTTCATCAGCGAATGTGCTGCATCAGAAAATCGATTTGAAGAGCCTATTTCAAAAAACAAAATTCTGAACTTTCTGTCAGCAAATGCTGAAAAAATATAGTAATAAACAACAAAGTTCACGAAGTGCGTCTCCAGCGGGATCTTTTTGGGCGCTTACTTGCTATTTCACTTACTAAAAATGAATGGAACTATCTGCAAAAACAAAAAATCAGTCATGGTCGAATGTTTAAAAATTAGAGATGGTACAGTACCTGCACATTGTGATGTAGAAATTATTGACTGATTTTATTTTTTACACCTTATGAAACACATCCCTCAAACTTCTGAAAAAATAGCCAAACCAATATTGCAGAAATTAATCAGTACGCGGACTCCTGTAATTCATTTGATATTCGATCAATATTTCCAACCATCAATTAGAGATTATGAGAGATCGACAAGAAGAAACAAAGAAGCCGATCAGAGTTTCTGCATATCAGGACCCAATCAAAAGAGACCGGTTGATTTTATAAAGGAACTTTGCAACAACAAATTCAAAGAAGCTTTGGTTCAATTTTTATTGTCCTTTTGGGCTAATGACGAAATTGCACCTTCTCTGCAAAGTAAAATATTGTATGTCAATTTCGTTGAATGTCACACATATTTCGTCAATGGAAATGGAAAAGTACAAAAAGATGAAGCTCCACAGTTTAGTTGCCATGCTCATTAGAAAGCAGATACTAAAATAATTTACCATGTATGCCAACTACAAAAAGATAGCAACATACTCATAAAATGCTCCGATACAGATGTGCTGGTTATTATGTTGAGTAATATGCATCATTTAAATAGCGAATAAAAACTGTGGATGGAAAACGGAACCGCTGGAAAAAAACATTACATCGATATTTACGAAAACTTTGGAGAATCAGTGTGTGAAGCTTTAGCTGTGATTATTTGCCAAGTTTTCACAGAAAAGGGAAGAGGCCGTTTCCTATAAGGAGATTATTTTATTAGTATCAGGAGGCATCTTATGCTCTTGGTGACATTGATTGGGACTGTGAGAACGTTTTTGAAGTTATCGAAACATTCATTTGTCATATGTACATCGCAAGTATTTGGCTGAAGGCCTATAAAAAAATTCCAACAGAAATTGTTGCTGAAGAAAATGTTTGAGAACTTTCAGACAATATGTATAAATTTAAATGGTTCGATGGACCTCAAATGCCAGAGATTGTTCGTAATATTGTTTTGTAGAATGGAACAGATGGTGAGATGGAATGCGAGCAAACTGATGAGGATATAGATAATAGCGATACTGATGAAAATGAGTGTGAATCTAATATTGATGAAAATTAGTGTGATACTAATATTGATGACTTGAGAATTTTAATTGTAATATTTTATTATTCAATAAACTAAAATGTATTTCAATATAATGATATAATTCTTATAATTGTCTTGTAATAAAATTATTGAGCGAATATTAAATTATTGCCCTACCTTTGTTCCCAAAATTTTATTTGTAGAATTTTCTGGTGGCCAATTGTATCCCTTGATTAAATAAACAGTAACTTTCTTTAATTTACTTACTTTTTAAATTCTTGTAGTGATCCCTAAAAGACATTAAAGACAAAAGGACACTACCTTAGAAATAATAATATTTAATCTAATATTAATTATAGTATTTAAGGAGCATCGGCCGACCATACTCAATGTCATTCACCAAGGAAAGATTGTTTTTGTTATTTTATAAACAAACATGTACGGAGGTCAGCTGTGCAGAAAAACACAACTATGTTTCCTATATAATGGATGTGAACGAACCAGGATGAGATTTTTATTATTGTTAATAATACTTCGAATAAGTCGTTTGATATTTATAGTAGTGTATTTTAAATGTATTAAACTTGAACCCAGTGATTTTATAAATGTGTCGTTGTTTATTCTGTTCCCGAACACAGGTTGCAAGGCTAGGGGTTTCCTCCATAATAATATGCCTTTATGGTAAACATCCAGTATACGAGGGACCCTTACTAAGTAACCACCACATGGCGATCCTGCAAACTAAATGGTAACGATTGGTAAAATGGAAATAAATGGAAATGGTATTGGTAATTGTATAATGGAAATGGCACAATTAATTGTATAACGGTTATCGCCATTATACATTATAACAATAGCTTTTATCTGCAAATTCGTTTGGTCAGTATGGAAAACACACCGAAGAGCGTTGAAAAGAGATATCAACAGAAGCAATGCAATAAAGCAGGCAACAGGAACTCTCACCGTATAAGTAATTTGTAAGTACACATGCATTCTATTCTTCTTTTTTAAATGTCAATAACGTGGGAAGATTTTGAGAATAAATTACGATTGATTGTAGAAGAAGTTAATAAACAGGGAAAAAGGGTTTTGAAGAAGGAAACTCCTAAAAATCCTGATATACATATAGAAGTAATTAGTAGCATAGTAGGTCATAATAATTTTACTAGGTTAATAGCCAAAAATTGGAAAAATTTAAGTTCAATACAACAAGAGACTTGTAAAAGTTATTCAAGTAGGATTAGGGATAAAGCTGAAAGGGCATTTCAAGCGTTAAATTGTATTATAGACATACCTACCTCTATATTTGAGGAAATTAATGCGGTTGTATTACAAGCAATAAGCAAACAGTTGAAAATGGCGACAAGTATGAACGATTTTTTTAATTTTGCGAGTAAAGTTTTACCGAATGAGTTCAACGGCGAGGCAAGTAAATTACAGTCATTCTTAGACTCATTGGATTTACGACAGACAAACACGAATGGTAATGAGGAAAATGCTATCCTATTGATAAAGACGAGATTAACAGGAAAAGCTAGAAGTTTAATCACAACGGAAAACTCCATTGCAGACATCAAAGATAAACTTAAAGCAGGGATAAGAGGAGACAATCCAAGCCTTCTCCTAGCGAAACTTGGTAAAATAAGACAGAACGGAAAGGATGTGACACAGTATGCAACAGAAATAGAGAAACTGGTGGAAAGATTACAGGCAGCATACATATCGGAAGGGATGCCTGAACGGCTAGCTGAGAAATATACAAAAGAAGCAACGATTAAGGCAGTAACTATGAATGCCGCAACGGATGCAAGCAAAACGATAATTGCAGCGGGAAGTTTTGAAACAACACAAGAAGTATTATCAAAATTTTTTTCAGTAGAAGGTATAGTAGGACAACAACACGTCTTACATATGAAAGATAACAGGAATTTCTTCAGGAAATCAAACTTTGACTTTAGGAATAACCATCGGAGAGGAATCAACAGAGGATGTTATAACGGTAATCATTCAAGAGGAACATTTCGACAGTATAATCAAGGAAAGAACTACGGCAGATACGAAAATTTTAATAAATATAGGAAATACAATAATAATGGAAATTACAAAAATCGAGTCGACAATAACGTGAGAATATGAAAGATAGAAGAGAAAATTGAAGAAATGAGTAGACAAATAGCGCAGTTAAAGAAAGAAAACTACGATCTAAGGATGGACAATATGGAACTAAAGGAAAAAACAGAATTTTTGCAAGGAAACATGACAGATAATCAGAAAAATTTTAGGGAGAAGAATTTAATAATACATGGTATAGAAGAAGAAAACGAAGAAGATGAGGAACAACTGAAAAAAACAAATTAGAAGATGTAATGAACAAGGTTAATAACACAGTAGATGTTAAAACAGATATTTTGAAATGTAAAAGATTAGGAAATAAAAACAGTAACAAAAATAGACCAGTATTAATAATGATGAAAGATGTGAATACGAAAGTAGAGATTTTGAACGGAACGAATAAACTAAAAGGAACAAAAATATATATTGATGAAGATTATCCAAAAGATATATTGGAACAGAGAAAACAACTAATTAGATACATGAAACAGGCGAGAGAAAGTGGAGCTAAAGCTAAGATAATTGAAAATACATTAATGATTAATGACAACGTGTACAGTTTAAAAGAACTAGAAGAAAGGAAGAATAAATTAGAAATACATACAGGATGGAACAAATCAACGTTTAAGGAAAATAACGAAACTGATCCGAAAATTTTGGATAAAATTTTCAGTGATAAAAGTTTTAAGCAACTAAGAGGTAAACAAATTGTCTAGGAAAAATATGAAATTTGATTGATTTGGAACAATACCATTTTGAAATACAGTATGTGAAAGGTATAGAGAATTACGCGGACAGTATATCGATAATATCCATTGAAGAACTTAAGGATTTATACATAAATAATTCACATCTCTTGGCAATCACAAGAGCACAAACGCAAAAAGAAAACGTACAAACAGCAAAGGATCAAAGGAATAAAGTGGAAACAAAAGAAGTAAGAATACAAAAACCTGCAGTAGTAAAAGTTTTAAATAACCTTGAGGCACATAAATTACCAATTTTACACTTTGAAAATAACCGTATCTCACTTAGGATGAGCATTCGGATCAAAAACAAATTGAAATTTAGTGAAGCCTTAAATACCGGTTTACACAACTTCGACCTAGGACGAACGTTGGAAAAGCTTGAAGAGCTATCGGTAAGAAATGAAGTAAAAAGAATGAAAATATATACAAATGATAAAATATTTAAAAAGTGCACAGTAGAAGAATTTATAGAAATAGGAAATCAAAGGTTAAAAAGTATTCATGTATGTATATGCGACGTACCAAAAACGGTACAGCAGAAAGAAGAGACGTACCAAAAACGGTACAGCAGAAAGAAGAGATCCAAAAGATATTAGAAAGATACCACAATGATCCAATGTTTGGGGGACATGTAGGAAATAATAGGTTATTAAAGAAACTAAGAGCAAATTTCAAGTGGAAAAACATGGAGAAAGACGTAAGGAAATACGTAAAAAATTGTCATAAATGTCAAGTGAATAAGGCAAAGCCCAGTCACAAAGAAAAATTTGTCATAACAGATACATCTATAAAACCGTTTGATATTATTTACATAGACACAATAGGTCCGTTTGTAGAGAGTAACAACGGAAATCGTTATTGCATTACGATATTATGCGAATTAACTAAGTACGCAGTTATGATACCAGTTCAGAATAAAGAAGCACACACAATAGCAAAAGCAATTTTCGACAACTTTATACCAAATTACGGATTGACGAAAGAAATAAGAACAGATCAAGGGACGGAATATAAGAACGAAATAATGAAGAATTTAGCAGAACTATTAAATATAAAACATAATTTTTCAACAGCATACCACCACGAAACAATAGGCAGTTGCGAAAGATTACATCGGACATTTAACGAATATATAAGAAATTTTATCAAAGATTCTAGGGATAATTGGTGTGAGTTTGTAAGAATGTTCGCATATTGTTATAATACAACACCAAATACGTATCACGGATACACTCCTTTTGAGTTATTATATGGGAGAAAACCCAATTTGCCAGAATTTTTAAACGCAAAATT
This sequence comes from Galeruca laticollis, assembly GCA_963921935.1. Lineage (NCBI taxonomy): Eukaryota > Metazoa > Arthropoda > Insecta > Coleoptera > Chrysomelidae > Galeruca > Galeruca laticollis. The sequence continues at coordinate 48,979,782 of OY998179.1, read as the reverse complement.
TGAACCGTGTTACAATCTTGAAAAATATGATAATGAATTAAGATATAAATTACAATACGCTAATGAAAGGGCCAGACAGTTTTTAATAAATAATAAATTAAGTAGAGTTAATAATAGCGAAAATGTTTCTTCACCCGTAAATTTTGAAATAGGGGAATTAGTTATTCTAAAAAATGAAGCAAGAAACAAATTTGATTCACATTATCTAGGTCCGTTTAAAATAACGGGAGTCAAGGGGGTAAATTGTGAGATTACATTTCCAGACAAAAAACAATAGACCGTTCATAAGAATCGATTGTTTGTATACAATGAGCGGAAACAATTGTAAATAAGTGAAGTGTGTTGATAAACGAACAAGTAGTGTTTACTAAACAAAGAAAAAACAAAAAACATTCATTAAAACAGTTTTAGATATAAGTGTTATCGAAAAATTAAAATCTTCCTCTTCCAAGAGGGGATGATGTAGTGATCCCTAAAAGACATTAAAGACAAAAGGACACTACCTTAGAAATAATAATATTTAATCTAATATTAATTATAGTATTTAAGGAGCATCGGCCGACCATACTCAATGTCATTCACCAAGGAAAGATTGTTTTTGTTATTTTATAAACAAACATGTACGGAGGTCAGCTGTGCAGAAAAACACAACTATGTTTCCTATATAATGGATGTGAACGAACCAGGATGAGATTATTATTATTGTTATTAATACTTCGAATAAGTCGTTTGATATTTATAGTAGTGTATTTTTAAATGTATTAAACTTGAACCCAGTGATTTTATAAATGTGTCGTTGTTTATTCTGTTCCCGAACACAGGTTGCAAGGTAAGGGGTTTCCTCCATAATAATATGCCTTTATGGTAAACATCCAGTATACGAGGGACCCTTACTAAGTAACCACCACATTCTAATAAAATCTTGAGAATTTAGTAATAAAAAGTAATGATTAAAAGTGTTCATTGCATTTACATAATTAGTATAAAAAATCGCTGATGTTCAACTGGTATTATAAAATTATAATATTCAATTTAAGTGTTGCAATATGTTACATTATTATTTTACATCAGAGGACTAAAAAATAGAATCCAGAAGATATCGCCATTAATTCTGCAAGAGTAAGTACTTTCATACTAATTGATTTATTAATTTTTTTAAACTGTTATTTTATAATACAATTGTTTAAAAATCACTCGGATATCACAATGTCTGAAAAATTTAATACAAAATGTCGAAAAATTGGTTTTTAGAAATTCCTCCATCGAAATTTTTTACTTAAAAATTATTTCATACATAAAGCGAAATATGTCCAGATATTGGGTTGTCCAACAATTGGTTTATTAACTATATTTAAATAAATTACACTATTTTGCAAAGAATTTAAAAAAAATTAAATAAATAAATCAAGAATATATATGCTTGCTAAGTAAATTAAATTACAAAAATTAGAAAATACATATACAAAGCATAGGCGCTCGGACAATTTGACTCCGCTTTACTGCCCTCGGTATCCACCTACCTATGAACCTATCAGCCCTTTCGGATTTAGACACCTTAGGGGTTCAACTTTGAGTGGCCTAAATGGCTGACATATTTTCGATGACGATTTTTTCCCCGAAAATTTTGCACTTTCACCCCCTAATTGCTACCCCCTGTATCCAGTAGATTGTCAGCCTGCTGGGATATGTAATTAACAATACTAAATGAACATGTTTTACGGGAGAAACTCCATATTACTGATGACGATGATTTTTCGGCTCCAGCTCTTAGACTACATACTACGAGCTGTGAAGAATGATAGAGAACCTAATGTTAATCACTCATAAAATGTAAGAAGCACAACAACTATAGCAGCAGCCAAAAAAGAAAAAGTGCCTTCTGTTGCTTAAAACTTGATACTACCTCTAGTAGAGTGATATGGAGAACATATTACATGTTGAATATAGTACCTAAAAATAAACTATGATCTCGGCGACTTTGAAGTGAATCAATTTACGACGTCATAATTCGCTGCATCTGCACCATATTAAATATCTCTACTTAGAAATTATGTAAACTTGTTAACATGGTTGTTTTTATAATTCTATATCAGTTTTTGTAGAACCACTTTCAGAATAACATCTTTCTTTGTAATAATTAAGTGAAATATTTTTTATAAACGGTATTTTTGTTTGGGAATACATATCTGGCGTAGTCAGTAGGATAACGCGTGTTATCCTAACGTGTTTACAAAATACGAACTTACGTCCATTCAGTGGAAATCATCTCTTCAGTGCAAATCGTCCCTTCTGTGGCACAGTTACATGGGTGGTCAAAAACTCGAGGAAGGTACAACTGGCCAGAAAACCATCGAGGTAAGTGCTAAGTTTCCTTCTTACCTTTTCCTTATTTTAATTAATTCGGGAAGGAAAGTTGTTAGGACAATTTTATTTGTAATTAATTAAAACCTTTGTGATCGATACTAATTCCGTAGTAGAGTCTCTTAAGAGTTTAAATATTAAAAGTCAAAGTAATAAAAGTAGTTAAAATATCAAACGGTCAATTGTAACCTCGTCCTATTAACTGGGAGTTGTTTAAGTCAAATATCAAACGCTATGATGGGAATAGGAATACTCTTAACACATTTATTTCTCTTTGCGATAGCCTAATCGCGACGTATGAGGATTATAAGGATAAAAATTTGAACGATCATATCCTTGAATGCATGAAGGGAAAGCTTGTCGGAAAAGCCGAATTAATGGTCGGGAGTAGAGTAGAGTTGAATAGTTGGGGATTGTTAAAAGGTGCGCTTTGGCAATGTTTTTCGGACAAACGGAACCTAGAATGTTTAACGCAAGAGCTCACGCGAATTAGGCCGCATAAAAATGAAAATTTGATAGAATTCGGGAATAGATTGAAATGATTGAGGAGCAGCGTCATACAAAGAATCGGCAACGATAATAATCTCGACAATACGGCATTAAATACATGCGTTGGAACCAACCAGCATCACTGGAACACGCTTATGTTAATGAATTTGAAAATTTCGAAAAGCTTTATTCTCATTCAAACGATCAAAGGACCCACCAAAGCAAAAATAATTTCAGAAACCAGAATTACCGCCCCCGAACTCATCAACACCACGGTAAGCAATATTATAATCAGCTAGCTTCTTCTTATCACTCAAACCCAAATTTTAATGAGTATTTATCTAAGGCCGTTCATGTCCTCGTCAGCCCATTAACGTTCAATCCCAACCATTACCACCCAGAAATTACCCAACTAATTGATAAGTATTCGGACCTCCCCGTAATGTTTTCAAACCTTATCAAACTCCTATGCATCGTCTTCCAAAACCCGAGCCGATGGCTATTTCTACCTATTCAAGATTACCCCCATTATACAGTAAAAGACCGAGTAATGTTAGAAATTTTTATTGTCAAAATAACGGGAAAAGACCAAATTTCATAGCTGAAGAATTATTGACTAACAACTACATTGGGACGGAATGCGAACGTCGACACAAATTCCCATTTTAGCGAGCAAGAAAACTATGTAGGCTCTGATTATTTTTGAGGAAATTTAAAGAGAATGCCTCAGTAAACCCTATAACCGAACTAAACATTATCTCTAATAATCCTTTACCTTACTCCATATAAGAATCTCTATACCCCCCATTAAAACTGCAAGTATTAAATCATTCTTAAAGCTTATCATTGCCGACAATTTTTATCCCAATGCATATTCAATTCAAATGTATCACTTTCAACCTTTCTGGGAACCAAAAACGTGCAGTTTCAAGCCGACATACCAGCTCACCGAGAATTTGACAGAGATCATATGTTAAGGTTCATATTATACGATTTCCACGAGGAATTATTGGTATCAACAACCTGCTTTCTATGAAATTTAACATAGATTTGAATAACTAGCGTTTTGTTAGTGATAGGGCTGTAATTCCAATTAACTTTAGAAAACCATCCGATATTAAATTCCATATATCAGTTGGCCCTAGCGAAAGAGTCTTAGAGCAAGTCCCTGCTACAGTATCGAACGGAGAAATATTAATTGATTATTTTTTTCACTTGTCAAAATCTGACATTTTGGTGGTTTCAACCAATAGCAACACATTATTCTAGCCAATCCTTCGGTACTATACTTATAAAACTGTTTCCTCATCGATAATACCTTGTTTACATTGAAACGTAAAAATTTTACTTTGAATTTGTCATTATTGACAACTAAAAGTGCTTCGAAGTTTATTGAAAAATGAACACAAACCGATTCAGTGCCATCACCCAAGAGAATATTCCACTCCACAAAATACAATAAAATCCAACAAATGTATATGGAATCAGTTTGAAGCATTTTTCAGAATCAGAAACTACCAACTACAAAAAAATACGAGTATTTAAGAAATTGCAAAAATTCTAGGAGACGGCAGCAAATATGAAAACATGTAACGGCGAAGATTACAAAGAATATACTTTGAAAACCATATGGAATGTAACAGCCAAGTTGATACAGGACAAATACTACCTAGAATTCAATATAAGCTTCAATCCGTTTCAAGATTTGGAATTTAAAAGAGCGAGAGATGTGCGAAATGCCAAAAGAAAACAATTGCAAAGTTGTATACAAAAAAGGAAGCAAAGTGCAACAGCACTAGAAGAAGAATATATGAGTGTGATCGGTTCGTGTGACGAAAATACGCCTTCGGGTCTCCAAATGAAGTTCTTTCATATTATTTCCTATGAATTAGCATGGCGCGGAGACGGTGTTAATTACCTTATCCATTATATCAGGGAGGAATTAAATACACCTACACAAAATGGTTGCGTCCTAACTCAGAGAATCCTGAACCTGAAGGATAAACGCGGTAAAAATATCACTACTGATCGATTTTTTCTTAATCCAAATCCTTATTTGAAAAATGCAAATGGTACTTGGTATAAAAATGTACCAGTGGGTAAGAATGAAATGAGCAAATGGTTAAAGAAATCAGCTGAGAAATTTGGACTTGACACTAAGAAAAGAAGAATAACTAATCACTCAGGCCAATCAACTTTGGTTACTCATCTAATAAAGAAAGGTATACAGGAACAAGAAGCCATCAAAATAACAGGTCACGCCACAGCAGCATCGTTGAAGCCATATTTACATATTAATGCCGAACACCATAAAAATATCATGGATAAAGTTAGAACGAACAAATCGGTATTTATTGCCAATACATCAACAACTGCGGCAACATTAACCAATACATCGACAACTGCGGCAACATCAACCAATATTATATCCACACATGAGTTGGAAGAGACAGCTGTGCCTGCTGGCCAAACTATTTACAAAAACTTTGTTTTTAATAACTGTAGTTTTTCAAATAATTTAGTTTATGTATTCTTTGAATTCAATAAAATAATAAATGGAAAAAATATAGCAAAATCCTTTTAAATTGTTGAAAAAAATTATCTTCCCAAATACAACTCGTTCTTCAAATTTCATCACATAATTTGTTATTTTCATCACTCAAACTTGTTTAATTGATGCAAAAACATTCAAACATACCGAACTTAGATAACATTTTATCAATCGGTTTGTTTTCATATTTTTGCCAAATAAACAAGTTTTCGTGGAAAAGAAAAAACTTTCGATAAAATTTGAAGCACTCGTGGTATTACCTTTGATAATATTGTTTTAGGCGATTTATACGTACCCGATTGGCTTAGCATTAGTGGAATTTATTAATGAAACGTATAAGAGTTTAGCTTTAACGTTATTATAACCCTGAAGTGCAACCCCTTATAATCCTAATTTTTACGAATGCTAAACATTTGAAACTTTTAATAGTCCGGATAAATTTTAAATAAATAAAACTCAAATTCAAAACCTGATTAGAGCAGAGCACATGAATCCGAAACAAAGGTTGGAAATAATTGAGTTATGTAAACAATATAAAGAGTTATTTTCAAAACCCAGCGATCCTCTTACGTTCACCTCAAAAGTTAAACATTGTATCAAAACCACCTACGAAGCTCAAGTACACGTAAAATCATATAGGTACCCGTATACCCTTCAAGAAGAGGTGCAACGGCAAATAAATGATATCAGAAGGGCATAATAAGACCATAGTCGAACCCATGGACCTTACCTATCTGGCTTGTAAAAAAGAAATTTGACGCATCGGGGCAACAAAAATGGCGGGTTGTGGTAAATTACCGCAAGCTCAATGAAAAGAACTATGTACCCCATCCCAAATATAAACGAGATTTTGGACAAATTGGGGCGTGCTCAATATTTCAGTACCATCGACCTTACTAGCGGATTCTATCAGAGTTAAGCAAAGACTTGATGGAAAAAACGGCATTCAACGTAGACCACGGTCACTACGAGTTGTTGCGTATGCCCATGGGTCTAAAGAACTCGACCAGTACATTTCAGAGAGTAATGGACGAAGTTCTTAAAGATCTGCAAAGCAGGGTGTGTCTTGTATATATGGATGATATAGTTATCTTCAGTACAGTGTCGCAAGAGCACATACAAAATCTGAGATTAGTTTTTGAAAAATTAAGACAAGCAGGACTAAAGTTACAACTTGATAAATGCGAATTCTTGCGTAGAGAAGTAGAATTTTTGGGGCACATTGTGACGCCCGACGGGATTGAACCCAATCCCAAAAAGATCGAAGCCGTGCAACGCTTTCCTATACCTAAAACAGAGAAAGATCTTAAATCTTTTTTGTACCTTTTAGGCTACTATAGGAAATCTATTCGCAATTTTGCAAGGATTACAAAGCCATTAGCTGATTGTCTCAAAAAGAATAATAAAATAGAGCACTCACAAGAATGTGTTAACTGTTTCAATCACTGTGAAAAGCTATTAACTTCCGAGCCTATCTTAGCATATCCTAATTTCGAAAAACCCTTTGAAATAATTATGACGTATCAATGTACGCCATTGGAGCTGTCTTAAGTCAAGACAATCATCCCATTTGCTATGCGTCCAGAACTTCAAATTCTGCGGAGATTAACTACTCTACTATAGAGAAGGAGCTCCTAGCAATTGAGTGGGGATGCAAATACTTCCGCCCGCACTTTTTCGGATGATAATTTAAAATACTAACCGATTATAAGCTGTTAGAATAGTTGTTTTCCCTTAAAGAGCCGAACCCCCGCCTGATGCGTTGGCGATTAAAACGAGAAGAGTCTTAGTATACAATAAAATATCAAAAGGAAAACTGAATTAGGTAGCGGACGCCCTTTCTCGTTAACCCTCCAAACTAGATGTAAATGCATTAGAAACTAGTTCGTTAGTTGTTAATATCGACGATATAGACGGAATAATACAAAGAGAAACCCAAATAAATGATAATCCTCCCTTAATCAATAAAAACCTATCCGTCTCCTTGAGTTAGACATAGAAAATTTACTTAACGTCACCCTGACATCGGAATTGCTCATGACACTGATCTAAAGAGGGTTCATACTTCTGTAGAGAAACCGATTTTATCTATACCTATATCCGAAAAATTTGTAAATCGGTACAAAAATCACATAATATGAACAACAGGTGATATAAATTCATACATTTGCAAACAAGAGAAAATATTCGATAACACTAGATTCAATGTTACTCTTCCCTCTAAAAATCTAGAACATAATATATTCAATATGGTGAAAGATTTTATAAATCCCAAAATTACGTATGCTTCATAATCTAGACAAATTAATTTACCCGAAACACTTATTACAACCTTGCAAAAATTCTTTAAAAATTCAGTGTTTAAATTAATTTACTGCACAAAATTTCTTATATTTGCTAACGTCGGAAGAACAATGCGAAAAATTAGAGTATTACCACGTTTACAAAAAGAGTCATAGAGGGATTAATGAGTTAAAAATGTCTCTTAGAAAAAATTATTATTGACCCAAAATGTCGGAGGCCATAAAGAAATTTGTTAATAACTGCGAAACTTGTTTAAAAAATAAGTACAACCGAAATCCTCCCGTCATCAAATTTAATCTCACCAACAGCTTCTAAATCATTTGAACACATTCACATCGATGTTTTTCGAATCTCAAATACTCCTTTCCTCGCAATAATTGATTCTTCCTCTCGATACGGCCAAGCCTATCGGATCGAATCCGTTGCTGGCATATCAGTAGTAGACAGCCTTCTTACTATTCATAACGGGTTACCTTATAAAATTACAGCCGACTGTGAGAGCGAATTTAAAAATATAGATATAGAAGACTTTTGTAAATTACACAAAATGGAACTACATTTCACAACGGCGAAAAATAGCAACTTGGTTTCACCAGTAGAAAACCAACCCTTATTAATATACCAGATGGATGCGAAATCTCCACGAAGGAATTAAAATTCTCCATAGTCCAAGAAATTAGTGAAGGCAAGCCATTAATTTTACCAAAGATCGAATTAGAGCAAATTAAAATCAGAAGAAACTATCAAACGCCGAATATATCAGAAATAAAATTTGATGAGTGATATGAAATCCATAGAATTGCAAAACAACTAACACCGATAGAAGAACAGCATAATACAGACGAAATACGAATCCTATCAATATTTCCAACAATCTTAATTATTGGATGTATCGTCGTAACCTTCTACGTAATTAGATGAAGATACGAAAAATCAAAATATGTTATTGTTAAAAATAGTACATACTTACCCACCTTTTGCAATAGTTGCCTGTATGGACTAGATTATTCCATTATTTTGTTAAGATTTTTACCTTTAATGTCGCTAGGTTAAACGTCTAAAAACTTTTACTAAAGAGTGCACAATTCTGACAGAAAATAGTGTTAATTTCACGGATTCCATTGATGCCAATTGATATTCCAATTCAAGTTGAGTGTATTTGTGTATTTCCCGTTTTCCCATTTTTTTTTCTTATAAATTAAACCCATTAGAAGTCGGAGCGGGTCACTAGCATTAGAAATTATTATATCGTTTTTCTTTACATTATTATAAACCCATATTAGTGTTCAGTTAATGATATATTTCATTGTCGTTGTTAATGTTTACAACAAAAAGTTAGCTTTAATCTTTCTTAATACTTGCTTGTCCGTAGACGTTTCTTGTACTGGATACTAACATACCTCACGTATTTAAAAAAAAACATGTAATGTTTACCTTGGGCTGCATTCTCCGCAAGCCATTTAATTACAAGAAGAAAAGGTGACGGAACTTCGTCTTAGAAAATCTTAGTAAATGTTCATTATTGTTTGTCTTCGTTACTCACTTCGCTCTATTGGTAGGTATTAGTAGTAATCGTCCTATTAATTTTTTGTCATGGACATTTTCTCACTTTTTTTAAACTGTGTATTCAATCAAAAACATTGAATTAATAAACATTATGTTTTACGTTTTGAGGACTCTTATGATACTTTTTCCTCATCACATCATTAGTTTCTGCGTTTACGACTATTTTGGAACTTCTTTGTAGTTTTCTTTAACATAAAGCATGCCGTAGACTAGTGGTCGCCGACCTGTCGATCGCGAGCTACCGGTAGCTCGCGGAGGCAATTCTGGTAGCTCTCACAACGATTTTAATTTAAAAAATACAAACTGCAAAAATCAGAGAAGCTTCCGAAAATTCCACACAAAAATCTAATTGTCATAATATTAAACATAAACGGTGGCAACGTTGCGGTGAGCGATCTGCTGCTGACGCCATCAAGCTAGAATCGGCTAGAACCGAACAGCCGGACCAGCGCGTTAGTGTTCAAGAACAATCAGAATTGCTTTGAACGGGATACATACGCACGGCGCGGCGACATTGCGCTTAGTTTAAAACTGAACGCGTAACCAACGTCCAGCGGTTGGGTTACTAGAGAACAACAAAAAATAATATTATTGCAAGCAGTTGTAAGAAGGTAAAGACATACCACTTTCATTCGGAATGGGAAAACAATACTTTTTCACAGAAATAAATATAAAAATGTGTGTTTGTTATGTAATACTTCCGTCTCCGTTGCTTAAAAAGGAAATATTGAGAGACATCATAAAACTGTACATTCTAATTTTGAAAAATCATTCCCACTACATTCTGCCGCCAGAAAGGAGAAACTGAAACAGTTAAAAAAGCAGTTAATTGGACAACAATCAATATTTTTAAGAACAGTCGACAAAAATAAGGCTGCAACTGAAGCATCGTACTGTGTGTCCCAGATAATTGCACAAAAAAAGAAACCTTATGAAGACGGGGAAATGATAAAACAGGCGTTTTTAGAAGCTGCTGATTCGTTATTTGCAAACTTTAGAAATAAAGACGAGATAGTTTCAGCTATAAAATCTATGCAACTTTCTGCTAATACAGTGATGAGACATGTAGAAGTAATGAATAACTGTGTTTATTTTTCACTTCAACTGGATGAATCAACAGATGTCGTTGACTCTGCCCAGATGACCATGTTCGTCAGGATGGTTTTTAGTGATTTTACGATTAAAGAAGATCTTTTGAAGTTTATTCCACTGAAAGGACACACTACTGGACAGGAGTTGTTTTCTCATTCAAAAAATATTATTTCTCCGACAAAATTCCAATATCGAAAATGGTAGGCTTGACAACCGATGGCGCTCCAGCTATTATGGGATAAGGGTCTGGTGGCGTTATGTCGTAAAGATGAAACTTTTCCGCAATTTCTCAAACCACTGCATTATCCATCAACAAGCATTATGTGAAAATTTCCTGAAACTAAACAACGTTATGAAAGTGATTAGAGCTGAAGCGTTACAAAGAAGATTATTCAAAATCTTGGCCGATGAAGTTGACTGTCAATACGGGGACCTACTCCTTCACTCTGAAGTCCGATGGTTCAGTAGAGGATGGCTGCTGAAACGTTTTAATGATGTCCTATCTGGCATAGTTCAATTTTTCAAACAACGCGATGAACCGATTCCGGAACTAGAAAATTCAATCTGGCTTAGAGATTTTGGTTTTCTCGTGGACATTACAGAGAAATTAAACGAACTTAATTTGCAGCTTCAGGGGAGCGACAAAGAACTAGCGGAAATAATTTCTGATATAAAAGCATTTATCAAAAACCTGGAGTTTTGGGAACAAAAGGTAATTAACAGCGATGCCAAGCATTTTCCTATTCCTTCAGAAAAAATATCTCAAAATCCATTAGAACCCTATGACAGCAAATATCATGTAGAAATAGTTTCTACCCTGAAGAATAACTTCAAAAATCGTTTTAAGGATTTCAACGAAATGGCTTTAGTAGCGCAGTTTGTTGTTTCACTCTTTATGGAAATTGATATCCAACAGTTTGCAATTTTTGTTATGCAGAACTTTGGTTCTGTAACAAAAATGGAAGTAATTGATATTCAAAATGATTTAGCCTTAAAATCGTTAGTCTCAAGTACCAAATGTATCTGGCCTATTGTAAGTAAAGACAAATATTCAGTTCTATGCCGTGTTGCCTTGAAAGTGAAAGCATTATTCAGTTCAACCTATTTGTGTGAATCTTTCTTTTCCAATATGAAGTTTATTAAGAACAAATATCGCAATCGACTTACAGATGAGCCTTTGGATAATTGTATTCGAATGGCTGTATCAAATTATACTGCAAACATTAAAAAAAATATCGATGAGTCTGAGTGTCAGCCTTCTCATTGAACGTGCTTTTTTATTTTTCAATGTTTATGTTCATGATAGTGCGTTACTTTTTGTTGTTATTATTAACTATTTTTAAATCTTACGTGACATGCCGTTGTGGCTGGATAAATGTTTGTGTTTATTTTTCAAACACCTTCGTTTGGTAGGTAGGAATGTAGCCATGAGAAAGTACGTACTAGTAATATTAGTTATTTTGTTATTAGTTCATTATTAGTACCTATGTATTATGTATTACCAGTTAAATAGTAAAATAAATACATATAATGATAAATTAACTGTGGATTATTCCATTTACGTTGCGTTACGTGGCTTCCGTGTGGGTAGCTCGCTGTTTATTCCAAAATTAACAAAGTAGCTCAACACATTGAGAGGTTGGCGTCCACTGCCCTAGACGGTCACGTATTTTGATAAAAAGCTTTAGTCAAGCGTGATCGACCGTCTAGGAACCTGACTTTGATTGAATGATTCAAGCTTTTGGTTTTTTTTTTGTTTACTCAATGCAACCCTTTTTAATGTTAGTAAAGTCAAATCCGTGTTGGACATCACTGTTCGAAGCGTAAAAACCACCTTCCAAATCGAAAACTCAACTATGACTAAGTTTTGATAAAAATATTCAAGGATTGTTTGAAGTTGATTGAAGCTCGCATCGATGGAAGTACCTGTCCTCATACAATGGTTGAAATTACATTTGTCATTCTGCTTCTATATTTCGATTACAAGTGATTCATTGTTGAAAATATCGATTCGTTTGGCTTTCAATGTATCCACCGATCCAATCATTTTCGCAACATGACGATTTTTTCCTTGCATTTCCAGGTTCAGTTCATTTAGTTTTATTGTTATGTCAGTGATAAACCCCAAATCTGCAAGCCATGAGTGATCAGTCAACTGGGGATAGTCTTCATTTCTCGTTGACAAAAACTGTTTGATTTCGTTTATCAAACTGAGAAAGCGTACAAACACTTTGCCTCTGCTCAGCCATCGAACTTCTGTATGCAATATCAAGTCCTCGAACTCAGTATCTACATCTTCATCTTGCATAAGATGCTGAAACAAGCGGTGTTGCATTGTAGCAGTACTAATAGAGTAAATTATCTTCATGACGTGTTCAAAATGAAGAATTTTCGCACACAACGCTTCTTGGTGAATGATGCAGTGGTAATGAGCGAATTAAGGAAACCCATCAGTAACTATGGATTTTTTAATGGTAACTTTTTTAATAGTAACTTACTTTCTTCTGCAAAGTTTATTAATGCATCATAAATATCTTTACCTTGTGTGCGACCCTTCAGCGGCAACAAATTCAAAAATTCTTCCTTTGTGGTAAAATCATTAAATACCATTTTGATAATAAGATGTAGCCGTGCAGTGTCGGAAATGTCGGTAGACTTGTTATGTTGTTTTGTTTTTAAAATTCTGAAGACAGCAGTTGTTATGAAGACTTCCTTTATTATTTTCCCGTCTACAAAAGGCCTTTTCTTCTTAGCGAACAAATGAGAAATCTTTAAAGAAGCACTGGTCTGTTGAGAAACACTATATTGTTTTGTTAGATTTTTTCTTCAATTCGCCGACACGCTTCTTTCGGATTTCACTATTTGGGGGGAAAGAACTACTGTTACTATTACGACGCATGCAGAGTATTCAAGTGTCATTCAATGTTACTTTTTTTAGGCACTGCTGCACAGCCGTTGCATAACAAATAAATACTTTTTCCGTTACATTCATAAAAACGAACTGTCCTTGCAACTCTGTGTTAAAATAAACGGCTTTAAAGATTAAATTTACGTTTCCGCATACGTGAGACGCCGTGAACAATATTCTATCATGAAATTGGTCACGTGTATAGACTCCGGAGGCTGTATCCTGCTAACAACCCGAAATTTCTCCAAAAATGAGAAAAATGTGGTACTTCAAGTACCATAGTACCCGTTCTACTGGCTCTAATGAGCTGAAAATGAATAGGGTTCATCTGTGAGGCGCCCTAAACAATATCCAATCGTAAATATGGCCACTTGTATACTTTCCGGAAGCTGTATCGTACTAACAAACCGAAATTTCTCAAAAAATTACAAAAATTCGGTAGTTCAAGTACCATAGCACCCTTTGTACTGGCTTTGGTGAGCTCAAAATGAATATAGCTCATCTATGAAATGTCCTGAACAATATTCTATCATAAAATTGGTCACTTGAATACACTTGGGAGGCTGTATCGTGCTAACAACCCGACATTTCTCGAAAAATGTGGTACTTCAAGTACATAGTACCCATTGTACTAGCTCTAGTGAGCTAAAAATCAATAGGGTTCATCTGTGAGACCCCTGAACAATATCCAATAATAAAATTGGTGACTTGTATACATTCCGGAATATGTATCGTGCTAACAAATCGAAATTTCACCAAAAATGACAATAATTCAGTACTTCAAGTACCATAGCACCCGTTGTACTGGCTCTGGTGAGCTTAATATCAATAGGGTTCATCAATGAAATATCCTGAACAATATTCAATCATAAAATTGGTGAATTGTTGCACTCCGAAGCTGTATCGTGCTAACAAGGCATGTAACGAAAAGTGGCTGACGACAACGACGACGACATACACACAGGATATTTTTCTAAAAACCGTTTTTTCGTGTTTTTCTCACTGAAAAACTGAAAAATCACTGAAAAATTCCAACTTTATTTGGGTTGAGCTGAAAAGTTATAGTAAGTCCTTGGTCTTTTACTCATGTTAAATACATAATACAACAACTGTCCACAAACGTGTAGCTATAGTTATAACAAAATAATGCGGCTACTTAACTCCGAGTACCGCAGCGCACTGAGTCACTCGGATAGACACCCGCACGCCTCCGAGTGTCAGGTTTAGGTAATTTGCATGCTTTATTACGCCGTGTCATCATAAAAAGCTTGCCGACTGAAAACCGAAAGTCTGATTATACAAGGAAACGATGTCTTTGTGTTTTCTAGGAGGGCGAATCAAACAGCCGCAACGGGCGCACGGGCTCCTTAAGAGAAGAAATTATTCATTTGAATATTTTAATTCATGGATTTGTTAAAGACTTTTAAAATATATTTAATAATTTTAGTAAATAGGTACCATATTTTAATCAAAAGAATGTATATAAATATGAATGAATAAAGATTCAGAATATTTACCTGAGTAAGTATGAACGTTGATCCGTCGTTATTATTTCCTTGAACACTCCAAAATACTTCTCCCTCGCATTCAGTTCTCCAAAATGTGTAAGAAAATATTTTTCCTGTTCTTTGAATTTTCGTTCCATATTTGATTTTGTAGTTATCACCATTCATTTCCTCTCTAAATTCCGAAAGAAAATCCATTTTTCTTTGTATCTATTACGAATCTCCGATAAAAAAAATATGAATTCCTTTCTTGTACAAGCGAGCTTAACATTATTTTGATGATCCTACAAAAAAAGCCCTTTAATTCGGTAATATCTTACAAACTTTGAGATTATACTAGTATTATCATGCTATGTTTCCAATTGAATTTTGATTATGTAAATAAAGAAAAAAAATTCAACAGTTCCGTGAAGTATGTCCAGAATGTAATAGTTTCTATTCATTTTGTCTGATGTTCCTACACAAACTCATCACGATTTTTGCGCATATTTATGTGCTTGTTATGATGAATCTTACAAAAACATCTTGTCATTTTCAATGGATTACATTTAATTATAAAAGAGTAATCTAAAAAACCTCATGTCTATGTTGTCTCAATATTACAACTAGTATATTGCGTCTATTGTTACAATTTTGTAAAGCTTCATCAAATCTAAGTAACGTCTTACTGGACCTCCACACTTTTATGGAGGTAGATGGACTGGAGGATGACAAGGAACAATGGAATGGTCAGCTCAGTCGCCTGACTTCACGTCTCTGAATTTTTTGTGGTGATATCTTAAAGTTTACATCACAATCTAACAATATTGATGTTTAAAAACCCCTATTTTCGTTGACACATTTGAAAAGTATGGCTATAGTTTCTCAATAGAACGTTTACTGTCGGGAAGTAAATGAGCAATTTTTATAAGAAGGTACTGTTCAATATAGTATATTGTAACGAAAAATAATAATAGTCTAAGTTAAGTTAGTATATTGAGTTTCTACTAGCCCTTAGCATTATTGATTGTGACAATGACACTTGTACGAATTCAAATTTACGGTCAAATTCTTCCTGCGATCATTACATTTATCTTCACCACTGTATACCAAAATTTACGCATTCCATATATATTATAAATAAAAATATCATCCTTCTTATCTATTCAATATTTCCTTCACTACACAAATACCAATTTGAACGTTCCTTTCATAAAAAATTATCTTAAAACTTTCCATTTACTAATACACAAAAAACTTACTTCATAAACAAAAAATGACCTAATACTTCTGCACAATCAAACCGTCGTTTCTAGCGGCCCGTGTTCAAGATCATGCAATCCATTGGCCCATTTCCCACTTTATTTCCCTTCTTACACCCGCTCCGAGAACCAAATAAATATGAACCCAACCCCACACTCACTCACATGGTAAACTAATCGTTCTACAACTATGTAGCCATCGTTCATCTTATACCGGCAAATAAAAGACCGGGAGTTCAATCAGTAATAATGATTACTCATTAGAATTAAATAATATTTTATTACATAACATAATATAGTAATCAGTGCAAATTCTTAATTGTGACGCAAGAAATAAAGCTAATAAAGAAACTACAATAAAAATCAAGTGAATGAATGAATAACAATTTAATTTATCTCCCTACAAATTCTAACGACATAAAACAACTCTTGTCACATCAACAGTGGCTGGTCCTTCGATAAAAACAAGTCATTATACCCGCATTTCACAATCAAACACAAATAAAAAGTTTGACACCGTGAAACAACACTTTTTGAGAGTACTAAATGAGTTTTTCTAATTTTGACATATAACGTGACTCTTTTTAAAACTCATTGACGTTTTGAGACGTTCCACTTTTCGAAACTAGTTATAAAATAGGTATTTATACTACAAGGGATGTAAGTAACATTTACTAGTCGAGGACGATTTTGCGCCCGAGCAGGGCCTATTTTACCAAAAGGCACATAAGGCCCGGGCCTTGGGCCCGGTGAAAAGTGGGGCCCGAAAAAAGGTCTTGAAGAAAATTATAAACCATTTAATTTGAATTTAAACAGCAAAAGAAACATATGGTGGTTAGATTTTGTGGAAATATTTTGTCATATTGCATCAAATGTTTCACAAATCAAATTATGTGAAAATATCAATTACTGCAGAGGCCAAAGTTATGGACAACGCATCCAATATGTCAGTTTCATTATTAAGAGGTGTTGCACTTTAAATTAATTAATAGTTTTTTTTGTAAAGAGGATGTAAATATCGAAAAAAATCGTTGACGATTCTTATGTCTGAATACTCTATACAAATACCTTTCTAATGGTATATTCCCTATTTAAAAATAAGGGGTTCTAGAAGTGGAAGGGAAGGGGTTGACAATTTACAGGGGTGGGATTTTCGAACTTATGCGATGCGTCGTCGAATGCTATTTCGCACGAAATTCAAAGAACATGTATTTTCGAATCTTCATGTACGAGACAATCTGTCGTGTACGATATGACATTGGATGATCTAAAGTAGCCGATGTTTGCTGTCGTGTACGACGGTAATTTTGTATGATTTGTATTTGTCAGTGTGATACTATTTTGGTCACGAATAATTTTTATCCTTAGTTTTTGTCAATATTATAGTAAATACGCCATAGGTACTAAAATGAATTTTTAAGATCCAGGAATTCCGTTTAATATGCTAGTTATTTCCAGCCAATGATTTTCTGCGTCTTTAGATGAAAAATCGTTTGAAAATTTGCCTCTGTGTAAATGTTGCTGAACATAATCAATCATTATTTTTTTTGTTCTGTCATTCCTGCCATTTTTGGATAAAACTTAATTTATACCTATTCTCTGAATTATTATAACACGACAGTAACACCCAAGACATCAACAATAGCCTATTTTATCAAATAAACATCAACCACTATTGTGGTGGAAGCTTATAGTTTACATTATTACGATATGACAACGATTCACTCAAATACACACTAACTAGATATATGTCCCTCAGCATTGCCAACCCATAATACAATTTTGAGTGTTACCACTCCACCCCCACTCAATGAAAATTTTAATATCAAATCTACAGAGATACCCAAAAAATAGCTTAATAACCCTAAATCCTTCATTTTAAAACACTTACTTAAATTTGATTTTAAGTTTTCAATTTTCTTATCACAAGAACCACTAATCATGATATCGTCTACAAAATAATTACATATATAATTATCTCTTCAGCCATTTTCATATATAAACAATTGTCACACTTATTCTTAATGAAGCTCTCACTTGCCATAAACTTGTCAAATTTTTGATACCAATACAGTGGCGCCTTTTAAGTCCATAGATAGCCTTATTTAATTTATATACTTCATCATTTCTTTCACAACGTTTTGGCAAATACATATACACATTTTCTTTGATTTCTCCATGCAAGAAGGCAATACAGACGTCCATTTGATATATAGGACAGCCGTTTTGAACACACACAGCCAGAACTGCCCTTATTGTAGTTAATCTCACTACAGGGCTATACACATTCTCAAAAACAGTTTGTTTGAATCCCCTTTCCACTAGTCTACATTTAAAATTATTTATATCTTCCTCCTTACCTCTTTTTATTTTAAAACCCCATTTACGGTCTATTATTTCACCTTTAACTGGTCTTTTTATTAGGCTCCAAGTTTCATTCTCTAATAGGGCCTTTATTCCTCCATCAATTGCTTCCTTCCAACTACTTGAGTATTCGCTTTCCATTGCCTCCTCGTAGGTCTTGGGTTCATCAACATCTAGACTGAAATAGCTTAAGTCGTAATCACTGTACATATGTGGCATTTTTAATAATTAAGACAGCCTTAATCTTTCATTTCTTTTCCTTGTAGGTACTTGATCTGGTACTGTTTCCGTAATCTCTTCAGTTTCTGAATTTTGTTCCTCTAAATATGATTAATGAGGTAATCCATTCGTTGCATTCATTACATCATTTTCTTCACCGTTTTCTGAGCTGACTTCTATCATATCCGGATTCAAGCAGATAAGTTTTTCTTCTAGATTTTCATCCATGATAAAACTTTTATCTCTTTCTATGGCTACTTTATTTTCTTTTTCATAGTACACTCTGTATCCTTCTACATTTTCAGAATATCCAATGAAAATACCCTTTTTACTTTTCATATCTAGCTTTTTTCTTTGGGTATATATGCCCAAACTTTGCTTCCAAATATTCCTTTTACCATCTTTATATCAAATGTTTTATTGAGTAACAGCTCGTAAGGAGTTCTACCTTCAGCAGGACTTGTACCAGTCCTGTTGAATAAAAACACAGCATTATTTGCTGCTTCAGCCCAAAAACGTTTTGATAATTTATTTTCTTCAATCATAGCTCTTACTGCTTCTATTATTGTGCGGAATTTCTTTTCAGCTCTCCCATTTTGTTGCAGAGTGTACGGCACTGTACACTCTTGCTTTATACCATTGTTTCTTAATATTTTTTTTAGAGAAATTCTCAAATTCTGTACCATTATCACTCCTTATGACCATAACCCTTTTTCCCGATTGATTTTCAAAATAAGTTAAAAACTTCTTTAGTTTTTCATACACATAAGACTTATTTTTAATGAAATAAACAAAATTATAATTGCTAAAGTCATCTTTTAACATAAAAATATTCAGGGAGTTGTTTAAAAAGGTTCCTCCATAGGACCACATAAATCTACATGTATTATTCCCCCAGGTTCATTCGCTCTACTTTCATTTACTTTAAAAGGTTCTCTGCATTGTTTTGCTTGTGCGCAATAATTACACATTTGATTTGTTTGTTTTATTCAATGTTATTACGTTTCAAAATATTACTTACATATCTGAAGTTCTGATGACATAAAGCTTTGCGCCACCATTTAATATCCTAATCACCTGTTACGAAATAACAACTTTCTTTATCATAATTACTCCTTTTAAAGCGTTGACATGTGTGCTCAGAGGAGCTGGCCCCCTTAAACATAATTTTGAAAAGTTTGTCTGTACGGATTGCCACTGCTACAGTGATGTTTTCTTTGTATACGAACTGTGCATTTGTGGCATCTGAAATCAATGATAGGCCTTCGTCTAAAGCCTTCCCTTGTGAAAATAAATTAACTTTAAGTTGTGGTACAAAGAGAACATCTTGTAATGTGACACAATGAAAGGTTTTACCATTATAAGCTAAAATACAAATATTACCTTGTCCTTCCGCTTGTAGTGCTGTACCATTACCGATTTTTACACATTTGGGTACTTTTAATTCCTTAAAACTGCAAAACATATCTTTCTCTTTACACATGTGCTGTGAAGCCCCACTGCCCATGAACCATTCCATATTTACTTGGAACTGGATATCACTTGAAACGACAAGTGCAAAGCCTTCACATCTATTATCACTGTTACTGGTTCTATTTCTTTGGTTTTTGTCCCTTTCTTCTTTATTCTTCCTAACAAAACAATCTTTAAGTAAATGTCCTTTTCTTTTACAATAATTGCACTCGATATTTCGGCATTGATTCTTCAAACGGTCTTCTTTTCCGCACACAAAACATTTTTTCTATTTCTATTTACATCTTGGTTTGACATTAACTTTGGTCTTGATACATGACTAGGCTCAGCTGATCGAGATGCGATTAATGCTACAGATTCATCTTCTTCTTTTTTTCATCTATCTTACCCAATTAAAAGTCGGGCTCTGTTAAGTTATTCAGGGTTTGATTATCTGAAACAACACTATCCCATGCTGAACGAAAATGTCTAAATTTATCAGGAAGTACCATTATGATTTTGTTTTGCTTGTAAATTGGTAACTTTTGATATGAAACTATTCACTGTCTCATTTTGATCCTTCAGATTATAAAACTGTTCATTCAAAAGATGTGTACTAACCTCAGATTTTCGCTCAAAAATGCTTTCTAATTTTTACATTTGTTTTGCGGTTTCACACTACATTACATCATATTGAATATTTTTATCTTCCATTCTCAAAACTAATACTTCTTGTGCACGATCATCTTTTATTTTCCACTTGGTAATTTTGTCTTCATCCTCAACAGGTATATATTCATTCCCACAGGTAATTTCAAATAGTCTCTTCGCCAACAACACAACTTTGACTTGGAATCCCCAGATGTTCCAATTTGAATTATTTAGTTTGTTAGCGATCGTTCCCATTTTCTTTTTACTATGGCGCGCAAGCCGAGATTGTAAAACAAACTTCAGATTACTATTACTATAGTTGCGAATTTGAAATACCGTGTTTATTATCTACGACCGTTGTTAACTTCACCCAGTGGGGAGCAATTTATGGACAGTAAATAGCATAGTTGTAAATCAAGACATAGTACACAGTCGCAGGGACGACTTTAAAAATTTGAGCAAAGTATTTTTGTATGTTTTCTTTTAACCTTCCTGTTGTCCGAAACATCATCTTCAGTATCACTGTTGTCACTAATTTCAATCACTTCATTCTATATTTCCATTTCATTCGACACAACGATGTAAAGTCACAGACTGATAGACTGCACCCTTGCGTTACCTGGTTGGTGATTACTCCGACTCTGTTAGGACGCAGGTATAAAGGATAATTTCTAATTTATGAGGAGGCAGTATATGTGGTCTTTATGCATTCTTGTGGTATTTAACATTTACACAATGCTCCCTGTCATAAACACGGTATTTCAAATTCGGAAGTATACCACAATTCGAGACTTACACTGGGCCCATAACCCGTGGTCGAAGCTTATGGTGGTAGTAATGAAATATCTCCTTTAGAAAGACAATGTGTACTTCGGTGAAATTACAATATAACATAAAAATCTTATTTTCATTTACGACATTTACATCATTACGATATGACAACGATTCACTCAAATACACACTAACTAGATATGTCCCTCAGCATTGCCTACCCATAATACAGTCTTGAGTGTTGCGACTACAACTATCAAACCGCTATGCATTTCATTTCAACAAAAATAAAATTAGAGATATTTTTGACATCTACTGCGTTGCCACGTTCAAAATTTAGTATTCGAAAGTACAAAATACAACATTTATAAATCATTCGATGCGGCCGTCGCATGTGGTTAGTCGTGTACGATGACCCACAACCCACTTTAGAGAACTAGCCGCGCTGACACATGTGGCAACACTGGATCAGCTGATAAGAGTGGTCCGGTTTCTAGCTTGATGGCTGGCGCTTCATTTAAACTCGTTACAAAGAAATTCCTACGAAAGTTAAATATAGGGTGCAAATCTACATAAATTGTATCACATTCTGCTGAAATATTTCCGTAAATAAATATGTAATAAAGACATGGTGTACAAAATGGTTTAAAATTAATATTTTGAACTATTTTATACAGGGTGTTTCCAAATGACACTTACAACGCTTTACAGGAAAGAGCTCTCATAAAATCATGAAAAATTATATAGGTAATGTTGGGTCTAATGTCGCCCGTTTTTGATACACAGGGTGTTGAAGTTATTAAAATAAAACTCGTTTTTCTTTATTACTTTAAGACGGTTCAATATTTTTTATTCATATTTAGCAGAGGTTTTGCTACTATCAAAAGACAATTATTTTAATTGAGGTAAAAAAATAACAAAACATATTCATAAATCTAACTGCTAAAAGTGTTTAATTTCCTTTTCTTTTGAGAGTTTCGGCTGCTTTCAGCTTCTCTCTTTTTGTTTTTTTGTTTTTCTATATTTTCGTTATTTTTAAGTTTAACATGATTATTTAAAAATACATTGCTAAACAAAGAACAAATCATATGAAGCAGTCTAGAACAATTTTTGTTGCATTCTGAGCAAATATTTTGGAAATATCCATAATAGTAATCAAACTTTATACTTTCAATAGTTAATTTTGATAAAATATATTTTTGCTGATTACATTTCAGAAAATATGATTCACATTCTTTATTGCTAATGATATATTGAAGAATTGAGGATATGTGAAAAAAAATATGGTTGACAAAATCAGAAGCTACTGATAACCCATTTCTCTGAAGATAATCAAAATACTGATTTGAGGTTTGACCACCTTTATTTGATGTTATCAATGATATACAAGATTTACATCCATTTAACTTTTTTGAAATCGTGTAACTGGCATACCCACAAACATAAATCTTTGACGACTCGTCAATTTCTGATGATGTTAAATAGTCGGTTTTTAATATATGAATAAATTGTTTTAACAATGAATCACTGGATGTATTATTACTCTCAATGCTCTGAAAGGACTCCTTAATATCATTTTCAGATATTAATGAAAACTGTGACTTTATATCAGAAAGTGTAAAGTATTGATTTATATTATTATTTTTAAAAATATGTTTTACACGTATCTTTTTTTGGCGCATTTATGACATCATCTAATGATACATTATAATTACAGCCTGATAATAGTCGATACTTTCCAAACCTCTTCTCCAAATTTTCACTTGTAAACTTGCCAGGTAATAGATATTTAATTGGATAATGTTTGAATGAATATTCTATAATTTCTTTTATAACAAAAGTACTCTGCCTAATGGCTTGAAAAGTTTCATTAGATAAATGTCCATTATTATTTTCTATATTTTTCCATCTATCTAACCAATCTACAAACTTTTTTAAAAAGCTAATCCTTGGATCTGATACATTTTCAAATGGTTTGCACCATTCATTTCTTTTCATAATACCTTTAAGGGTACTTCGGTTGTTAACCAAATCCCACCAACGTCTAATAATTTGCAAGAAGTCCCCTGTATCCTTACACTCTGGAGTACTCATCAAGCATGATATTGTGGACTGATGAAATACATTGTCTGCCAACTGGACTTTTTGCCTCTCCAGAGTGGAAGGGTACAGAGATTTATAATTCAATTTGAAGGCTTGTTTTATAAGCGAAGTTTTCTCAGACTCATAAACATTTCGTAAGTCTTGAAACTTCGCATATTTCAAAGTTCCTTCATTAATTTGTTCAAAATCACAAAAAACAAAAGTATTATGTAAATTTTTTAAATTCATCCAATTTTTCCAAATATTTTTGAAAATATGAACAAAATCAAATAAAAGAAAAATTAATTTCTCTTGATTTTTTGGATTAGAAAACCATAATCCATTATCGGATATAGTTTTGAACATTGTTCTATTAATTGAGTGATTGTCAGTTATAATACAAATTATTTCAAAGCCACAGTCTTGAACAAAATTAATTACTTCTGTAGTCATTTTTGTTAATTCGCTACCTTTGACATTATTAACTGGCCAGAGCTTTACAACCTCATTCATATTACCAAATGTTGAGCTTATCATAAAAGTAACAATTGTTCTTGCAAACTCGCAATCACTGCCTAGGACATTATTTTCAGCAGAACCCAAAATATTTTGAGATCTATAATCCATTCGAGACGTGATATATATTTCATCAATAATTATTGCAACAACCTTTTCAGTCTCGGTTAGTGACTTTACAATATTCAATAAATAATTTTTATTGTTATTCTCTTCTTTGGGCAAAACTGCTAAAGAGGAAGAAATACTCTGCAAATACCTTTTATGAGGAAGGACAAAGAAATCTCTAATAACATTATAACAGGTGGGCGATTGTGAATATAATATAAATGCCATTATAATTGTTGATGGTCGATACTTATTTTTGTTTAACACAATCTGATACAACTGATCTATTATTATCTCTAAATGTTTACTATACAAAAATGTATTACTTTCATCATAATTGTTTTCACATTTTAGATATGCATCAGAGATAATTTTCAATCCTTCTTTAAGCATCTCTATTACATTTACTTCTTTATTAACAGTATTTGTTTTATAACGAGATAATAGATTGGAAAGTTGAGACCACCTTTGCAACTTTACATCCCATGGTAAAATCCATTTAAGATCGTTGTATGCAAGTTGATTGTCTTTGAGGTAAACTTAAACCATTAAATTATCTTCAATTGCAATTGTCGCCATAACTGTCACATATTGATCTATATCTAAATTGTAAAAATATAACTTACGACTATTATTTTTTGTTACAATTTTTGCTTCCCAGGATTGAATTTCCAACTTCGTTTTAAAATTGTTTGCCAGATCATCAAAATCAGTTATAATGTCATTATGCAAAAAATCTTCTATTATTTGTTCTTCCCTGTGTAAAATTGTTTCCCGTCGTTCATCTGGGTTTGTTCTTTTTTTTGCAGGTGCAGATGAAAGATATTTAGGTAAGTTGTCAAATTGTCTTGGAATTGCACTTTCACTCAACTTTGGGTATTTTAATAGAATTTTTTTGTTTTCACCCGATGGCAAAGTAAATTCATGATACCTAATAATGTCTGAGTCATGAAAATGTTTGGCACATACTACACTACACTTTGTGGGAGTCCAGTCTTTCCTTGGAATAGCTTTCAACCATTTTTCACATTTGTTTTTATCTTTAGGAAAAGCAAATGTCGATTCACATTTATTTGACCCCTTCAAGACGGAATCATAATTTGAATTGCATCCAGAAATTGAACACCTTCGAGGCATCTAAAATAAATTTTCAGTAATTATTTGCTAGAACTTTTTGCAAAAATGTAACCTACAAATAATTCTTTATTAACATCAAATAATAAACACTTACCGTATCTTCGGATGAATTGTTCTCCAGATTATTAAAATATGACTGCAAGGTTACACTACAATTATTATAATTTTCTCATTATTATAACATAACAGATCGAAAAACTTTGTCACATGTTTTGACTGCTAAAACCATGCGGAGATGTCAGAAACAACAATAACAAATCAATAAGGCGACGACGAAGACTACCTACAAGGATAGGAGTGGGATAGGACTATCGGACTACCAAGCGCTGTTGCCACTTTGTGCTCAGCGCGGCTAGTTCTCTAAAGTGGGTTGTGGATGACCGTCGATTGATTTCGAAAATCGCAGCCCAGATATCTGTATCGCAAAAATGTGTCCACCTTAGAACAAAATCGACCCGTTTCTGCATTTCCTTAAAATCTAATAAATACTGTTTAATATCGGAGTTTTCTGTGGCCCACTCTGTATATTTAACTACTCTTATTGGTAAAGCATCCGGCGAAAGATCATTTTCTATGTTAAAA
Organism: Galeruca laticollis; assembly: GCA_963921935.1. Lineage (NCBI taxonomy): Eukaryota > Metazoa > Arthropoda > Insecta > Coleoptera > Chrysomelidae > Galeruca > Galeruca laticollis. Next base: position 48,953,883 of record OY998179.1, on the reverse strand, counting down.
CGGTTAAAATCTAAGAAACTCATATAATGACGAAAATGTTTCATCGTTGGTTTTTCTAAACGTAGAAAGCGATATTCTTGATAAATTAAAAATAAATGGTATATAATAATGTTTATTTGTACAATACAAAAAAAAATATAATTACATAAATAATCGGACAAATAAATAAAAAGAAACCGCAAAGCCTAATTGGCTGTCTGCGGAATTATATATAATAGATACGTTTTCTGAAATGAGAATACTTAAAATAATAATTAGTTTTCTTTTTAATAATTATTATTTATTTTGTTCGTTGTTCCTTAGAAGGGGTTTTTTATTTTTTTGGTCGTGTTGTTAATTTTTAGTTAGAAATTTTGTTTAAGTATCGACAAAATGTTCTTTGTTTTTTGTACTCAATAATTCATGTTTTTGCTAAATACATGTTTTTATCTATTCATTTAGAATTATTATTGAAACCATTTTTAAGTTAAATAATTGAAAATTAAATTTTAATTCAACATTTTTTATCATTAACCTGAAGGTGCAAAAGGTAAGCAGACCATTATTTATTGAAAAGTCATATATGATTTAGGGAGCGCGCAATTTTGCTTGGACATTGGGGCCTAACTAAATTGAAAATAGGCATTGCGCCCGAGCGATGGCGAGGGCTGGCAATAAAGTTCGAGACTAGTAAATGTACTTACATCCCGTGAAGTATTTAAGATTTTTCCTCCTCCCTGCATAATTTATTCTTGGATTTTTATTAATTTAAATCGATACTTTTCGCATGAAATTATGAAGACAGCTCTGACCGGTTTCTATAGCGTCATAAGTGTTTTTATTTTACTAGCATCAAGCTGTCAGTTTATTATCAAAAATTGAGAGTAATTGAAATTATTCATTTGTATAATAGACAAAATAGATATAGAAGAATCAGCAAATATCGCTTGTCTATCGCTGCTGCCAGAAAAATCGAGGAAGAGGTGTGAAGCAACATATCAATACTTCAAGAAATGGTGCCAAACAAAGAGTGCTAATGCAGTTTCAGAAACCGTGCTTTTGGCGTTCTTTCACGAAAAATCTGCTGTATTGAAATCACCATCAAGCTTATGGTGTGAATATTCCATGCTGAAGTCCACCCTTTTCATAGAGGAAAACATAGATATTTCCAAGTATCCTAAACTTCGAGCATTTTTAAAAAGAAGAAATGACGGGTATAAACTCAAAAAATCTAATGTGTTTGACAGGGAAGATGTTAGCTTGTGAGTGAGTTTGTGCAATCCAAGGGAAATTACTTTAATTGTTTCTCTCCCAACCACAATGTAAGAAGCTGCCACCAGGCTATGTGTTGTCGCCGTTGTGGCAGAAGACACTACACACTACTCCACTTTGAGATAAGTCCAAAAGCAACCGCTTCATCTACGAGTACAGAGAAATCGCCGAGTCAAAAGGTACAGAGAAAAATATAATAGCTAATTCAAATCAGCAGATAGCTATTGTCATATCGTGCATGTATTAATAGATCAGGGCTCTGAAGTGTTATTTATAAGTGAGAGCACCGTACAATCTTTAGGTCTTAAGAAAATACCTGTAATTGGCTTAGCTTCTGGAGTAGGAGACATCAAATGTGAGGAAATTTATGAGGAGACTACAGTGAGAAATTATGAATGTCGTTACGTGGTAAGGCTACATCAGATCTTGAAGTTAAATATGGGAAATCAAAAGAAATAGCATACCGAAGGTATCAGCTCTTAGAAAGAAGATTAAAGAGAAACCCATCACTAAAAGAGGAATACAGAAACGTGATAGAAGACTACATTGAGCAAAATCACATGGAGAAGATAGAAAATAGAGAAGACATTAAAAACGCGCTTGCAGTGTATCTTCCTCACCACGCTTAGTTAGAGAAGATAAAGAAACCACAAAGGTTAGAGTGGTTTTTGATGCATAGTGTAAGGAGGTTGATCATGTTTCGGTATACGACTCACTTTTAATAGGCCCAAAATTACAACAGGACTTACGACACATTCTAATGAGGTGTAGACTACATCCGTACTGCACCGAAGCGGATCTCGAACAAATGTATCGTCAAGTCTTAGTAAATGAGCAGGATACATACTTTCAGAGAATCTTATGGCGCCAGATACCTGAAGGGCCTATTGAATATTTCCGATTATTGCGTCTTACTTTTGGAACTTCATGTGCGCCCTGTCTGGCTTTGAAATCCTGACAACAAGTAGCAAAAGAAGTACCCAGAAGCTGCAAGCATTTCGCAGGAAGCCTATTACATGCACTATATGTTGACCAGATGCCAGAGAGAGACAGAAACTATGGAAATATACAAGTAAATGACAAAGTTGATGGAGGGTGGTGGGTTTCACCTCCATAAATGGTGCAGTAACAGCCCTAAACTACTAGAGCATATTGAAAGAGACAGGCAGAGAACCGATCATTCACTCATATTTAAGGCTAGCAATATGATCAAGGTGCTGGAAATAAACTGGAATACTAAAGCTGACAACTTAGAATACTCCTACAACTTACCAGATGAAAAGAAGCCAATTATAAAACGAAAGGTGTTGTCAGATATGGCCAGGCTGTGCGACCCTACTATTATAATCGCCAATTATTCATACAAAGATTCTGGCAGTCTGGCTTGGCCTGGGATGACGATTTCACTTCAGAGTTGCTGAATGAATGGCATTAATTCATTTGTTCATGAAACAAGATTAATATGCCGAGGTGGTTGCAGACGCCAAATAATGAGTTGAGAAAGATACATGTCTTTGCCGATGCGTCTCAGAGACTATACGCGGTAGCCGTGTAGCTGAAACGCAAAGGAGCTGAAGATATTTCTGAATAACAGTTATCTGCCAAGACTAAGGTGGCGCCAATCGAAAAGGAAAGCTCAGTCCCTCGAATGGAGCTTTGTGCGGTAGTGCTGGCAATGAAATTGATTCATGAGGTTTTACAAATTAAGGGGGTTCCAAAGACATAATTATACGCATGGACATATTCAATCAGTGGTCCTTGCTATGTTAAGAGGAAAGCCAAGTCGATAGGTAACATTCGTGGTGTCCGAGATACTGACTGTATTAGATCGTGATCAATGGATCCATTTAAAAACAGATCAAAATCCAGCAAACTGTGCCTCCAGAGGTATGTTTATCGCTGAGCTTACTGCTCAAAATTTGTGGTAGGATGGTTCAGATTTTTTACGTCATCAAAATGAGTACAAGGTTACAAACGAGGAAGACAGGGACAAGAAAACTTTGCCTGCTGTAGTTCAAACTAAAGAAGAATGTTTATGGGCAATATTTTCTAGACTACCAAAGTTATTAAGAGTTTAGTCATATTGTAGAAAATTTTTAAAACTTAAAATACCAAAAATAGTAGGCGTTGTTAATGAAGTAGTATCAAAAGAGGAGAATAAAGCAATTTTACAAATATGTATAAAAAAGAACAAAAGTTATACTTTGAAGAAGAATTAAAGCAGCTAAAGTTCAATAGAGAAGTATAGTCCAGGAGGAATCGGCGCATGAGTACCGAAAACTATTCCTCCTCAATTTTTTTATGCGATCCTCTTTGAATTGCCCTACTGATGATATAAATGCATGTTGCCATGGGGCAACCTAGTGCCATATTGTTTAAACCGAAATTGTTTAAACAATTGGAAGGAATTGTTATTTTTCAACCGGACACATTTTTTTTATATTCTTTATTGAAATACAAATAAAAAAGGTCCTATAACTTTTCACGATAAAGTTAATATTTTTAGAGATATGAATTTTTAAAGGTTCGAAAAATCTCAAATCACTTCCGATTAACAATGGGACGCCCTATATCACCAATTTTGATAAACATTTGTATGGTCAGTTTGAAAAGAAAAATCTTTAATGTAACATTTCAAAAAATATTTTTTTTTGGTATAGATAATATTATGTAGATGACATATTAGCTTGTTTAATAGACAGTGAACGACAATTAGATGTCTTTTTCAATTATATTGATAATTTACACCCAAAAATTAAATTTACATTAGAAGTTGAAGAAAATAACTAAATAAATTTTCTTGATTTCAAAATTCAAAGAGTTAATAATGTACTTGATTATTCAATTTATAGAAAATCAACACACAATGATGAGAACATACCGGATAATTCCAATCCATCCCATGTCACAAAAATTAGCAGCATATTTAATGATACATAGAGAATTTTCAGTTCCTATGAACAAATATAATTTTGATAGAGAAATCAATACAATTTAACAATGAGAAACATCCAACGGTTATCCTTTATATATAATAAATAAATTACTCAATAAAGAAGAGAAAAAAGTGGCATTACAAGTGACATTACAACCAATATTTTTTAAGCAAACTAAAGAAATACAAAATTACAAAACCATCACATATGCTTCTAATAATATTTCAAAGACAGTATCTGTTTTGCGTTCTCATTTTTATTAATGGGGCAGCAAAATGCGGGAAGTCGCATTTTCTTGTATGTTAATCTTTTTTTACTGGGCTACGAAGGACCAACCGTGTTTCACGGTAATAATTACTTTTATATTTACAGGAGTCGGATATTTTATTAAGTAAACTTCGCTGATCACTTGCACTTTACGTACATTGGCATTAATTTACGTGTTGTTCATTTTGCGACACAACTAAGAATATCACGAACTGCTTACGGTAAGATGTATTGATTTATTCACTTTAAGTGATTAATGATAGGATGTATCATAAGATACCGGTACAAAATGCCGGTATTTTCTCGTAACTAGGTTAACATTTTCTATGAAGGATGACTGGGAAGTGGTGAAAAATTGGGTCTTAATCATATTTATGTGTTGGGAGCGAAGTGGGAAGTTATGTGACATATCAGGGAACATCGACCAATGGAAGGCGAGAGTTTAAAATGTAACGGTCAGATACAGCGAGTGAAAGATACACACTGGGGTCGGTTTTTCTTACATAAAAAAGTTTGTTTGTAAACTGATGTCGGTTGCTTTGAAATATTAAGTGGAAAAAATTGTAAGGCAATAATTATCTGTGTTTCTTATATGAAAGGGACGTTGAAAAGGATAGTTGCGTGTTTAAAGAAATATTGAATATCTGAGAAGAATGATATTTCTATTTATGATGTGTGCGGGATATACAATTATGATATACAGGGGGAAGATAAAGTAAATTTTACAGGGAGAAATTGAATGTTAATTCAAATTCGTACAATATCTTTAGCAACAAATACAACAATATCTTTTAAAACAGAAACTAATGTGAGTAGAAAATTGTTAAATGTAAAAACACAAATATCCCCATTAGAAAGTCTGCTATATAAACTTAGTCGAGAATGTAATGCTGTCTATTTGGGTAAAACCCTTAGAAATTTTGAAATTAGATACAGTGAACACTCTTACGAGCATACAAATGAAGAAAATCAGAGAAATCCCAATACGCAAAACAGCTACTTTACACCAAACATTCATTAACGCCTAACACAGGACTAGATGTACTACATATTTGTGATAAGAAGCAAGAACTAGATTTCCTTGAAGAATTTGGAATTAGAAAACACTTAAAAGATCCACAATATGAAGTGGTTAATGAACAGATAAATCTAGAGAGGTCTCCACTTTTAAACTATCTTCTTAATAATAATTGTAAAGATCAGCCGATATGGTTTTCCTGGTTTCCTACATCATTGCACAGTTATATTGATCTTAAATCGGAAAAATATATTCAGGATATACCCATAGGGCTAATAATATCCAAACTTTAATATTTTAAAAATCCTCTTCTTTTTTCTTTTCATATACATAAGTCAATCGCAAGGTAGGTCACTTCTTGGTCTAGCCACAAATAATAATTAAATATCCGGTAGTCATCACATGAAATGTTACTTCTGTCATTCTGATGATGATATTTAGTAATATCGAAACAATTACCAATTGTTATATTTTTGTTCATTATATTGTGGAATTATTTAGAAGCTGTTAGTTTCATTTAACAAAGTAATAGGAGTAGATTCCACACAGTAAGCGTCGAAGCAGTAAATTTCATTTTGGGGTTGATTGACATATTATAAAGATAATTGACAGGTAGCTTTCTCATAATTATAGCATGTTGCAGAACAAAAATAATAGTATCATTGCACACCGTGACATTTTTATTGAAGTCGAGGTTTCCTAAGCCCCGCCAAATTTTTTTATATGTTACAATTTGTTGTTGCATCACTAAGTAAACATATGATTTTAGAAACTTTTCTGTTTCTTAGTGCTTTTTAGAAAAAAATTCTAACGATATACGACCTATTTTTTATTATGCTACAATGATTTTGAAGTGGTTTGGAGAAAATTGAAGGTACAGCAGCTTCATTCCTATCAGTTAACAACCGTTCAGGAGTTGTTGGATGCATGTGGCTTATATTTTGCAATTGGTTGTTAACGGTAAAAACTCAGATTACAACTTTTATTGTATGCACATGTACTAATGTAAGTTAATTCAATCTGATTATTTTTTGCCCCAGAATATTTGATTTATATTATGCCCAATTTTTTTGTTACACCCTGTATCAATCTACATAACTGATCATGGATTATCGTAAATCACGCTGACGACTAATAACTTGTGCAAGAATATCTCAATTATACAACTGCCTCGGATAAATAATTCAACTAACTGTCATTTAGCCAGAAACTCGTTATTTATTTTCACTTTATATTCAACAACGTCCGAATCAATTTAAAAAATACATTAAATCATGTTCGTTTATAATCACAAAACCTTCAAAACGTTTGTACAGTTTGTACACTTATTTAGTTATGTTTCACGAACCTTCTGGTTTTGACACTTATTAAGTGTTCCTTTGTGAACGCAAAGGAACGTCTTAAATAATGGAAAAATACAACTCGGAGAATATGCAATTATATCAGTGACATGAAAATAATTTTTATAATGTTTCATAAAATATCTTAACGTAACAAATTTTCTTATAAATTCTCAAATATGTAAAATGCTAGAAAAAGAACTTTTATTTTATTTGTAGACTAGCGACAGCATTAGCTTGATGCGTCGAATATGTGAATTATATTTAAATGTAATATGTCTACACTCCTTGTAGTAGCCGTTACGGTTGAAGAAGTCGACATCTAGGGAAATAAAACTACTAATTTCATTTGCACACAAATGACCACGAATTCTTTCAAAACTATTTCAATTTTTCTACAGAAGATTGTCATCAATGTTTTCTTTTTTAGTCGAGCTTCATCGCGCGGTATTTTCTTTGATAGTAATTTCAGTAAATTTTTTAATCTCTCACTGTTCATTCATAAAATTTGGAGTATGTAATCCATTTTAAACATCTGCGGTATTATACAGATCTATATATTAAGATGCCGACTAACCTTCACAATAGGTATTTAACCGACATTTTTTCGGTAAGTTAAGTCTGTAGTTCAAGGATGAATTTACGAATCTTGTGCCAACAAATACGTTCATTCCATTGAAACTTTTAAAAAACGATGTTATAATACGAGGGTTTGCCTTTCTCTGTATTTGCAAGTTATCATCTTTTGCTGAAAATGTTCTGGTCACTTACACATTCGTCGACAGGTCGTGAGTAATTCGCGGCTTAATTTTATTATACACCAAATTATATTTGCAATACTTGTTACATTTAAGACACAAAAACGAAATAATAACCAGCGGCAGTTATGGACAAATCCAATGATTTAGATATTTGGAGGGTATCTACTCGTACTATACCCTGTTTGAAAAGCTGGTTAGTAACTCAACTTCTCCGCAGCTTCGATTCCACTAATTCAATTGATGTTATAGTATCATAGTTAAACAAAGGTTTAACTGGATTCACCTCACTCGTTGCTCAGTACTGCTCACAAATGTCGTCGACGACATTAGTGGGGAGACTGCTGTTCGCCAACATGTCCTCAGGAACTATACTATATACGATACCGACATGTCTGCTAGTGTGAAAGCGTTCCTATTGTAACGGTTTTATTTTTCTTACGTTTTGCCCTACTAAATCGAGTAATCCCTATCTCAGTACGGCCCTGGCGTAACATATTTTCGCCGAACTGTGTAAGACGAGGTTCTGTAGGACCAATAAACATAAAAAACTAAGACACGGGAAAGGTTCGATACGCTTCAGCCTTAATTTTCGACAAATAACAAATACGATGTGTTTAATAGCTTTAGTATTGCCTATGATAAAACAGTACTTTGTCCCAAATTCCAGTTAAATATCGTAATTGATGAATGTATGGCTCCATAAATTTTATATGGTTTTTTTAGAACTAGCTTTCTCGAAAACTTTCGTGTAAAACTTTCTAAAAAAGGCTTCCTCTTGCTGGAGCTACCGAGGCAGTCAACAAAGAATCCTCAAACAAGTCAATTGTAAAGTTGTTAGGGTGTCAACTCAAATTATCATGTAGTACCCATCGTTACCGAGATTAAATCAGTCGTATTTCTCTTAAGGTCTCAACCATTATCGTGTCGTACCGTGCCGAAGTATCGATATTTCCTGTGTTTATTACCGCAATATCAGCGAAGTAAAATTACCGAAGTATCTGTAATTTGTGCTTACTGCCGTGCTAATTATCAAAGTTACCGAAGTTATTAGTCTTAAGGTTTCGAGTTTCATTTGCAGTCCTATCGAGAAGTACCGAGTGTTTGTGATTTGTTTTCATCACGCGGTGAGAGTAAAATACTTGTTGCAACTATTTTCTTGAAAGAAATTAAATCCACCACATTGACAAGCCACGCCTTCCGGCGTTAATAGTAAATGCCATCATCGACGCCGATTACCTGACTAGGACTGTTGTGATTGGCTTGTGACTTCTGGATTCAGGTATTGCTAAAGATTATTTTGTACCTTTTCTACCTAGGTTAAATAACACCTTTTCCTTACGGATTGTGAAAGATTAATTTAGTACCACGCCATTTCCTTAACCGAAAGACAGTACAGTATCAGAACTATTCCATTGTGCTAACTAGTTTTTTGATTTGTAATATTATCTTTGCTAGACACAATATTAATGTTCTATGCTGATTTATATAGTGATAATTAAGAGATTCGGCGTGCATGGTTATCCTAGATAAAATTATTTTCCGTGCCATTATCTTGACGTAACTTCCTCAACGCCGATGTTTTTTTGTTTTGGAGTAATTCAATAACGTAGTATTATCATACATATTTTTTATGAACAAACGGAATATAATTTCATTCATAAACTATTATTTTTTGCTTTGTTCGCAAGTTCAGCGACATTTATCGTATGTAATTATTATATTTGTGCCTAAACAACGTGATATTAGTTTGTTCATTTGAGACTATTTATTCCTCGAACAATTACCGAATCAATCGCTTTGTAGTGTTGATTGATAATTTGTTTTTTTATTGTTTATGTATATATCGATAATTTCTTCGAGGTGTGTACGCATTTTTAATATACTGGGCATACGTACACCCCAAGATATTCTAGTTTTTTTAAGATTGTATGTAAGATTTTAGAACTTATTTTTTCTGTCGGTTGTTGGTATTCCATTATTCATTTATTCACATTATAATTTTATTATTGTTCTGATCACTGACGCTAGTCAAAGATGTTAATAAACTGGTTACTATAATAAATGTGTTTTAGTGAGTACATCCATAGTTTACACAGACTCATTGCATCTGAAAATACCTCGTTTATAATTTCACTCTTATCGCAGTTTTTGAAATTTTTCCTGTTAATTAAAATTTCTGGGACCTATAATTAATTTCCCGTTTGATTAACATCCAGCTTATATTCCTACGACCCTAGCTCTCCAGCCAAACCAAAGAGCGCCGATAACTGTTTATCGCCCACTATCATTCCGAATAATAATATTTCACTAGGTCATCTTTGTTTCATTCAAGAAAACTTTAGAAAACTTTGTACCGAACTATTATTATTATTATTATTATTATCTTCCTTCTTCTCACTTGATCAAGTGGTATTTCTTTTCTGGGATGACAGGTTGTACCAGGTCGTCTCAGAGTCTATTGCTTGAATTGAGGAAAGATCGCATAATATTACATGTTTTCAGGATGACAGACTTTTGTATGTTTGTATGGGTATTTGGGTGAAGACTTAGTTGTTCAAGGTGTGAGTTGAAGGCGTGTGGGGTGATGCCTGTGGCTGAAATGATGAACGGTATGGTTTCTACTCTTTTCTGTTTCCAAAGTGTCTGAATTTCTATGGCTAATTCAGTATACTTTGCTATTTTTTCTCTGTATTTTACTTGGATGTTGGGGTCGTTAGGAATTGATATGTCTATGAGATAGGTGATTTGCTCTTTTTTATTTTGGAAAACGATGTCCGGCCTGTTGCATTTTATTGTTTTGTCAGTACGGATTTCTACATCCCAATATAGTTTGTATTCGTTGGTGTCTATAATTGTGGTTGGGGTGTATTTGTAGTAGGGTGTTTCCTCTGTTATAAGTCCATATGTCTTTGCAAGGGCTTGGTGAATAATTTTTCCTGCCATGTTGTGTCTTTCGGTATATTCTGTGCCTGCTAAGACTTTGCATCCACTGGTTATATGGTCTATGGTTTCGTTAAATTGGTGACATTTTCTGCATTTATCGGTCTGTATGTTTGGGTCTCTTATTATATATTTTTGATAATTACGTGTAGATATGACCTGATCTTGTATTGCGATGAGAAAGCCTTCTGTTTCAGGGAAAAGTCTTCCTTCTGTAAGCCATTTATAAGAGAGTTTTTTTGATATGTGATCATGTTCTATGTTGTATCTATGTTTTCCATGCAGTTGTTTTGTTTTCCATGAAATAAGTTTTTCTGCAATATTTTGTGATGGAGTGTAAGTATCCAATGGGAGATTGTATGATGATAGATTGAGTGGTGTATAATTATTGTCAGCTTTGCAAACTGCTTGGTGAAGGGATGTTTGTTTATTTAGAAAGAATTTCCGGAGCTGTTGTATCTGTCTTGTATGTAATTCTTGAATATCTATCATACCTCTTCCTCCATCCTTTCTGCTAATTGTTATTCTTTCTTTACATGAGCTGGGATGGTGTTTTCTGTGTCTGGTGAGCTCTGATCTAGTAAGGGTATGGATGCTTTCCAGATCTGTTTGGGTCCATTTGATTATGCCAAACGAGTATGTTAATATTGGGATTGCATATGTGTTTATGGCTTTGAAAAGATTACGGGAATTGAGTGGTGTTTTCAATATTGCCAGTAATCTTTGTTTGTAACGTTCTTTTAATTCTATTTTTATATCGGCATGGTTTATCTTAGTGTTTTGTTGGAATCCGAGGTATTTGTATGTTTCGTTTTCTGTCATGTTGTCTAGGATTTCGTTGTTGAGGGTTTCTTTGTGTTCGCTTTCTTTCCATTTTCCTCTTTCAATATGTAGTGTTTTGCATTTACTTATACCGAATTCCATTTGTGTATCTGTACTATAATAAATGCGTTTTAGTGAGTACATCCATAGTTTACACAGACTCATTGCATCTGAAAATACCTCGTTTATAATTTCACTCATAGCAGTTTTTGAAATTTTTCCTGTCAATTAAAATTTCTGGGACCTATAATTAATTTCCCGTTTGATTAACATCCAGCTTATATTCCTACGACCCTAGCTCTCCAGCCAAACCAAAGAGCGCCGATAACTGTTTATCGCCCACTATAATTCCGAATAATAATATTTCACTAGGTCATCTTTGTTTCATTCAAGAAAACTTTAGAAAACTTTGTACCGAACTATTATTATTATTATTATTATTATTATTATTATTATTATTATTATTATTTATTATTATTATCTTCTTTCTTTTCACTTGATCAAGTGGTATTTCTTTTCTGGGATGACAGGTTGTACCAGGTCGTCTCAGAGTCTATTGCTTGAATTGAGGAAAGATCGCACAATATTACATGTTTTCAGGATGACAGACTTTTGTATGTTTGTATGGGTATTTGGGTGAAGACTTAGTTGTTCAAGGTGTGAGTTAAAGGCGTGTGGGGTGATGCCTGTGGTTGAAATGATGAACGGTATGGTTTCTACTCTTTTCTGTTTCCAAAGTGTCTGAATTTAAATGGCTAAATCAGTATACTTTGCTATTTTTTCTCTGTATTTTACTTGGATGTTGGGGTCGTTAGGAATTGATATGTCCATGAGATAGGTGATTTGCTCTTTTTTATTTTGGAAAACGATGTCCGGCCTGTTGCATTTTATTGTTTTGTCAGTACGGATTTCTACATCCCAGTATAGTTTGTATTCGTTGGTGTCTATAATTGTGGTTGGGGTGTATTTGTAGTAGGGTGTTTCCTCTGTTATGAGTCCATATGTCTTTGCAAGGGCTTGGTAAATAATTTTTCCTCCCATGTTGTGTCTTTCGGTATATTCTGTGCTTGCTAAGACTTTGCATCCACTGGTTATATGGTCTATGGTTTCGTTAAATTGGTGACATTTTCTGCATTTATCGGTCTGTATGTTTGGGTCTCTTATTATATATTTTTGATAATTACGTGTAGATATGACCTGATCTTGTATTGCGATGAGAAAGCCTTTTGTTTCAGGGAAAAGTCTTCCTTCTGTAAGCCATTTATAAGAGAGTTTTTTTGATATGTGATCATGTTCTATGTTGTATCTATGTTTTCCATGCAGTTGTTTTGTTTTCCATGAAATAAGTTTTTCTGCAATATTTTGTGATGGAGTGTAAGTATCCAATGGGAGATTGGATGTTGATAGATCAAGTGGTGTATAATTATTGTCAGCTTTGCAAACTGCTTGGTGAAGGGATGTTTGTTTATTTAGAAAGAATTTCCGGAGCTGTTGTATCTGTCTTGTATGTAATTCTTGAATATCTATCATACCTCTTCCTCCATCCTTTCTGCTAATTTTTATTCTTTCTTTACGAGCATACAGGTTAAAACAACCAGATAAATCCCACTACGCAAAATATCTACTTGACACCAATCATTCATTGACACCTAACACAAAACTAGAAGTGCTGCATATTTGTGAAAAGAAACAAGAACTGGATTTCCTTGAAGAATTGGGAGTTGTCAATGAACAGTTGAATCTAGGGAGTTCTCCACTAATAAACTGTCTTCTTAAGTGATCATTGTAAAGATCAGCAGATATAGTTTTCCTGGTTTTCTATATCATTGCACAGTTATACTGATCTTAATTGGAAAAATGATATCCAGGATATCACCATAGGGCTAATAATATCTAAGCTTCAATATTTGTAATATCACATCTTCTTCTTTTTTCTATAAACATATATTAAGTCAATCACAAGTTCGGTCACTTCTTGGTCTAGCCAAAAATAACTACTAAACATCAGGTAGGCATCAAATAAAATGTAATTTCTGTCATTCTGACGATGATATTGATTTATCAAAACAATTGTCAATTTTTTAGAATTTTCAATAACTTTTATTATATTGTGGAATTAACTAGAAACCGTGAGTTTCATTTAAAACACTAATATGAGCAGATTCCACGAAGTAAGGGCCGAGAAGTTAATTCCATCAAATATATTCGTTTAAAAATATTACAGGCGACAAATACAGCACTTGCGCATAACTAACATGGCCACACAGAGTGTACTCGGACCTCTCACTCTTAATGGAACACATTTCGCTTATTGGAGATATAGGTAGTTAGCAGTATATTTTATTTATCACGTTCATCGAAAACTGCCACATCGCATTCTTACAATGCCTTTAATGCCAAACCGGCTATTCCTAAACGGTAACAAGCTACTATTCTGGTTGGCAATGGAGCTAAAAGTAATGGATATCCATTTCAAGCTGCCAAGCCTAGGAGTGATAATTTTAAACACTTTCATGCTACCAACCTGGAGCATAACCTAAATGCAGTTGACTTGAAGAATTACCTTATACAGTTTTCTTCTCGTGTAGAGGTTTTCAAGCTGAACCGTTACGATTCTGCCTCTTACTCGTCTTTCAAGATATCCGTTCCCGCTAGTGAGTGCGATGCTATTCTAGTTAGTGATATTTGGCCCTCAGGGGTTTCAATCAATCATTTTTTTCCGCCAAGAAAATTTCGTAGAAACCAGTGATTGTGAAGTTCCCATTGTACCTTATTTTAATCAGGTATCCTCAGCATGCTCTGTTTTCCATATTAATGTTCAAAGTATTTCAAATAAAGCCGATGCCTTACATGTTTTTCTTGAAGAAACATCAAAATTTAAAATGCTATGTATATCTGAACATTGGCTAAATGCTAATACTTTACCCCTTTTCAAGCTAAAAAACTACAATCTTATATCTTCATTTTGCCGTGGAGATAAATCTCACGGAGGTGTAGCTATTTGTTCACGTTATGATTTTCACCTTAAATCGGTTGATATCTCTGCATTTTGTCGACCTGTTCACGCAGTGTTTTGTTATGCTTGCATTCCTGGGTCTAGTACTTGCATTGTTACGATTTACCGGTCGTCGTGTTCTGGTAAATTTCAAAATATTTTCAAAACCCAGATTAATGGTTTGATTGATTTTCTTAATCTTAAATTTAAAGTTCTTGTCTTTCTTGGCGATTCCAATATTGACCTAAATGGAGATACAGGGCATGCTCGTGACTTGAACAATATTTTTAATTTATACGGCCTGAGGCATTGCATTGACGTACCAACGCGTGTTACGTTCAACACTGGCTCATGTCTGGATAACATTGTTACTAATATTTGCCCTGGGTTGTTTGAAACAGGTGTGTGCGAACCATTGGTGTCTGATCATTTGGGGGTTTTTATATCTATTTTAAAGGTTCCCAACTTGGTCTCGGGGAGTCAACGGGTGATTCAGGTGTTGAATGGTGTCACATTGAACAGTTTGGCACGGTGTTTGGCTGCAGATGACTGGACTAGTCTTAATGCTGCGACTATGGATTCTAGTCAAATCGCTCAAACATTATAGGGTATTCTATGTGTACAAAAAGATATACACATACCTACCAAGTTACACTCTCGTAGACAAACGCGAGCAATGTGGTTTGGTCGTGAACTAAAGATGCGCAGAATAGAAGTGTTAAGCCGTAGACGCGCTTTCCAATCTTCTGGAGGTCTGGAGGATTGGCGGTTGTACTGCAGCATCAGAAAAGTCTATAATCAAGAGATTAGATCCGCCAAAATAAATTCGTATTCTGAGGCTATTTTGACGTCAGACAATCAGAATAAAACGATCTGGAAGATAGTAAACCAGGAGAGAGAGAGAACAAGAAATGTCACAATACAGTTTCTGCGTTAACATCTTCGGAATTTAACAGCTTTTTTGCTAACATTGCAGAAAGAATTTCTAACGCTTAGCCGGCAGCAGTTTCTGATCCCGTTAACTTTGTTCGTGGTTTACCTAGTCCTCCTGCCCCTTTCTTCTTACCTCCAGTCGTTGAAGGTGAGGTTCAAGCTGCTATTTTACTGCTGAAAAACTCAACATGCACTGATTGTTATAATCTGAATAGCCGTTTAATAAAGGCTGCCCTTGAACATGTTACTGGTCCTTTAACAGTTTTATTTAATGCTTGCTTGATCGAGGGTAACTGGCCTGGTGAGTCAAAGATTTCTAAGATTTTGCCGTTGAATAAAAAAGGCAACTTGGATTGTGCCAGTAATTTTAGACCGATTTCCATCGTTCCCGTTATATCCAAAATTTTTGAAATCATCATCAACCACCGGCTTCTCGAATCTCTTGAGCTTCATTTCATCATTTCTCCTCATCAATTTGATTTTAGAAAGAATGTCTCAACAATCGATGCTCTTGTAAAGGTGATTGGGACCGTGGTCGATGGCCTTGACGAGCGTCACGGTACTTCTGCTGCTCTGTGCGATCTCGTCAAGGCGTTTGACTACGTGGACCATTCTCTTTTACTTGCCAAAATGGAACATTACGGCATTCGTGGTTTACCATTGGAGCTCATTGGCTCTTACCTTGCCGATAGGACCCAGTATGTCAGCTTTGATGGGCGTGAAGTAGTTAAGATGCCAATCCGATTTGGAGTTCCACAGGGTTCAGTCTTGGGACCCTTACTGTTTCTTATATTTATTAATGACTTGCCATCAGCCGTTAACGGATGTACTTGTATTTTATATGTTGACGACACGACATTGCTTTATGATGAATATGAGTCTGATGAATCTGAGCATCTTTCATTAGCCAAAAATTGGTTTGTGGCTAATAAACTGCAACTAAATGAAAGCAAGACCGTCAAAATCACTTTCACCTCGGACAAGCTTGCTCATAAGTCACAACCAGTTAAGCTTCTTGGGTTGACACTTCACTCGAGTCTTACCTGGTCTGCTCAAATTGAAGCCTTGTGATCTACGTTGTCTTCGCAAATCTACGCACTGCGGAAGCTTCGGCATTGCTTGCAAACCAGTGCCCTTCGTACTGCGTATTTTAGCACCATTCACTCACTTCCCACTTATGGCATTAGATTTTGGGGAAGCTCGAGTGAGGCTTATAAAGTTTTCGCCCTTCAGAAATCCGCAGTGAGAATTGTCGGGAACGCTCCTTATGGTTCGCACTGCCTTGCACTATTTAGGAAGTGCAGGATGTTGCCGGCTCCTTGTCTGTACATTTATGAAACATTATTATTGGTTCACAAAAATAGATCGAATTATAATTCACACTCTAACATTAATACCTACAGCACGAGGAATGCGGTGGATCTTGTGGCCCCTTTCTCCAGGATCAGAACTACCCAGACAAATAAAATATTGAACTTTACAATGTTTTCAATCGTTTTTTTAGAGGTCTCGATCTCCAAAATAAAAGTCTTTGTGAATTTAATAAATTCACTAAGCTGTTTTTATTAAAACACTGTTTTTATAGTATCGATGATTTTTTAAAATTTGCGCCCAGGGACCGTCAATGTTAATTCTATTTATTTATTTTACATTGAATTATTAGTTCATGTTTCACTACCTATTAATCTAGTTTTTAATTATATGTTGCATTTCATTTTTATTATTGTTGTATTCCTTTTATCATGACTGCCATTGTAACTGACTTCAAACATAAGATATATGTACAAGTTGTCAATAAACGTATATCTATCTATCTATTATTATTATTATTATTTATTATTATTATTATTATTATTATTATTATTATTCTCCTTCTTCTCACGTTTACACGGATTAAAAGTATGAGGGCTCACGCAAAACTCATACCTTGTTGACTTAGTTGATAATTTCCCTTACTATCCTACACGTTTCTAATATAGTTGATTTTTGCATTTCTAGTATTGTATGTTGTGGTAAGTTGTGTTTTTTGAATTCATTAAGTAACTCTGGTGGTATGAGGCCCGTTACTGGAATGACAACTGGGGTTATCTGAACTTTCTCCATCTTCCACATTGCCTTTATTTCTTCTGCTAGTTCGGTGTATTTCCTAATTTTTTCTGTATATGTTTTCTGTATATTGTGATCCAGGGGATGAGCGATGTCTATTAGTGTTGTGATTTTATTTATTTTATCTATAATTATTATATATGGTCTATTATTTGTTATTGTTTTATCTGTTACAATTGTTCGGTCCCAGTAAACTTAGAAATTTTGGTTTTCATTCACTGGATCAGGTTTGTACTTATAGTAAGGATCTTCTATTGTTTTTATTTGGTATTTTTGAAGTAGATGTTTGTGTAAGATTTTTGCTGTAAGATTGTGTCTATTTAAATACTCTGTTTGAGCTAGACCGGAGCATCCTGATGTTATGTGTTGAATTGTTTCTGACGTTGCTTTACATATTCTACATTTGTCATCCTCTATGTTAATGTTGGTTATATACTTTTGATAATTCTTTGTAGCTATTACCTGATCCTGTATAGCACACATGAATACTTCTGGGCATAAGTTGGTGGTTATATAACTGTTGGAAATGGATGAAGACGAAGCACTTGGTGCCATTCTTTTGTTAGAAAATAAGGAAATAGTGGAGGAAAAAGCTAATTTTCCAGTCCGCCGAATACGTGAAAATCAAGATTCGTTTGGTTTGCCTGAAAGGCAGTTTATGAAGTATTTTCGGGTCACAAAGGCCCTAGCAGAATATATAATTCGAATTGTTACTTCTTTTGTCGTACAGCTGACTCGAGCCACTGCTCTTGACACAAGAAAAAAAACATAGATATAAAAACAAAAAAGATATAACTGTTTACATTATTATTGAAGTCAACATCATGTCACATTCTAAGTAAAAATCGAGTGGGGGAGCAGGATAAACTAGTGTTCTATTTACTGTTGCCAAATTTAGTTTGTGTCTAGTTCATTTGGTGTTTGCTATTAAAAATAATGAATATTTTAGATGTTTAAATAATATTTCAAATGTATCAAAGTTTATTTAATTATTGTGATGTTTTTCTTATTTATTAAAAGTTTTTATTACGGGTGGGATAATAAATTTCAAACACTCGGTATGGCTACTTACTAATTTATTTAAAACACTAAACTAATCACTAACACTTAATTCATATATACTCAGTATATTCACTTAAACTAATTTATATGACCACTTAACTAATTTATATTTACTGTTTGCTATTTCGGTGTATTTATTTCACGAGATCACTTTCATCAACTAACTCTTCCGCTGATCGGTCCTTATTTATATTAAAGCCATTTTTACTAGTAAATTCCAGGCTGCGGCTTATACACACAAATAATTTTTCTGCCATTTTCTAGATAACTCTGGTCACAAAAACCAGTTCTAGATAAGATAGTCTCAATCGTAAACCGTTTTTTATATCTGCGAATCCGCCATAATTTTAACTATTATACCTGGCTTAGACAGGGTCGGTTTTAGGGACTATACCAGTGTGCTGTTTCGTAACATTACCCCCTCCTTAAATGGAAGTTCCTCCTGGAACTTTTGTGTAGCAGAGACTGGATGTTTGAATCGGCAACTGGCCCCATTTCTACACTTTCCGATCTTATGGAAATAGCAGGGCACCGTCTTCATCGGATACTGATAACGGGGGTTGTAGCTGCAAATTAATATCTGGACACCGGTATCTTGAAAGATAATCTCTACCATGTTCCTGATGATTCGCCTATCCAACTGGTTACTCGCTATCTTAGACATAGCCAGTTTATTCACGTTGGATTCCCACACATGGTCTCGGAGGTTTCGAAGTGCTTCCCACACATCGCGGTAGGTAGATCGATCTTGGAATTCATTTTTAGTTGCCACGTAGAAGACGTACCGCGAATTATGTTTCAGTTTCAGTGTCTTGCCAGGGGCTGGAATCTGGTCTTCAAGTTTTTCTAATTGCCCGAACTTCTTCCGAAAGACGCTTGCCAACCCTCGTGCGTTCTTGATACGGGCGGGGATGTTGTATGCCAGTGAACAATCTTCCGGGAGAGTGAACAAATCTTGTTGTTGTTCCGAAGTGACTCCATATCTAGCTTTCCCGGTACCTCCATACGCGCCCATAAATTCATCGAAGGTGGGGTCAGACACATCTCGAATAAGGTTTACTCCTTTCTCTACGTCATGGTCTCCTTCGAATGGCGCTAGTCGGTTTCGGTGAACTACTTTTGGTTTTCCGTTGGGGATCTTATGCTTATGCGATATAAAACATCATTGATCCTTTTCTTGATTAAGTATGGACCTTCCCAGGATTTTTGTAATTTTGGAGAAAATCCTTTTCTCCTCGCCGGGTTGTGTAACCATACTTTGTCCCCTTCTTTAAAACCGCCTTCTGTGGCCTGCGTGTCGTACCGACTTTTCATTCTGTCGCTGGCAACTTGAAGATTTGTTCGAACTAATTCATGAATATCATCCAGCCTTCTTCTAAATTGGATTCCGTAGTCTTCGCCTGCTAAATCTTCTCCAGGCCGGCAGTCAAATTCCAGGTCACAAGGAAGCCTCATTTCACGTCCAAACAGGATTTTCGCCGGTGTTTCACCCGTGGACTCATTGACAGCAGATCGATAAGCCAATGCGAATAGGGAAAGATACTGGTCCCAATCTCTCTGATGGCTGGATACTACTTTGGACAGGTATTTTCCAATAGTCCTGTTCATTCTCTCGACCATTCCATCTGACTGTGGATGTAAAGCTGTTGTTCTGGTCTTCTTCATTCCCAGCTTGTCGCAAATCTGGAATAGATGGCTTTCAAAATTTCTCCCCTGGTCACTGTGGACTTCCAAGGGTACTCCATATCGGCTGATAAATTCTTTCACCAATACATCTGCGACAGTTGTGGCCTCTTGATTCGGGATAGCGTGAATTTGTACCCACTTTGTGAAATAATCCATTACAACCAGTATGTATTTGCCACCATTTTCTGTCATTGGAAATGGCCCAACGATATCTAAAGCAATCCGTTCGAAAGGGCTTCCAACATTGTATTGTTTCATGGGTGCCTTTCTCTTGCGATGTGGTCCATTACTCGTAGCACAAGTCGTACATTTCTTACACCAGTCCTTCACATCGTCGGAGCTGTTCATCCAATAAAACCTTTCACGGACTCGCTGAAGGGTTTTCTTCACTCCCAGATGACCTCCCGATGGACTGTCGTGTAACTTCTTCAGTACCTCAGCTACTCTTGTTCTCGGGATAACTAACTGCCTCCTCATCTCGGAACCATCATCGTTCTCAAGGACTCTTTTCAACAGCCCTTCTTCCAGGACAAGAGAGTCCCACTGAGCCCAATACGCCTCGAGTTTCGGTGAAAACTTTGACACTTCTTGCCAGGTAGGTCGCCGATTTTCTTTCTTCCATTGCCGGATCATCTTCAGGTGAGAATCATTCTCCTGATCTTCTCTGATCCTGGTGGGTGACCATTCCTCGTTGACTACAGTAGTTCTTGAAACTGCAGCCTCCCTAGATTCCATCTTGTTGCAGTGGGAGCAGTCTGCTGGGCACGGCCGTCTGGACAGGGAGTCGGCATTCCGGTGACGCACAACGGCTCGATGTTCGATGTTGAAATCATATTCTTGAAGTCGTTCAATCCATCTAGCGATCTGGCCCTCGGGATTCTTGAACTGCATCAACCACTTGAGTGCTGCATGATCAGTCCGGATTAAAAACTTCCTACCATAGAGATACTGGTAAAAGTGTTCCACGGACTTCACTACTGCCAAAAGTTCTCTTCTTGTGACGCAGTAGTTTCGTTCTGGTTTGGAGAGGACTTTACTGAAATATCCCAGCACTCTTTATTGCTCTCCTTGGATCTGTGAGAGCACTCCACCAATTCCTACGTTGCTTGCGTCAGTGTCAAGAATAAAGTCTCCCTCTGGTAAAGGGTATCCTAATATCGGCGCCGTGGTTAAATGCCTCTTCAAGGTATCAAAATCCGTTTGACAATCTTCGTCCCATTGGAAAGCTCTTGCTTCTTCTGTAAGTCGAGTTAGAGGCTTAGCAACATCTCCAAACTTCCTGATAAATCTTCTATAATATGTGCAAAGTCCAAGGAAACTCCTAATTTGATGTTTGTCGGTTGGTTGCGGCCATTGCTGAATGGAAGCAATTTTCTCTGGATCCACCGCCACTCCTTCATTGCTCACTATATGACCTAGATAGTTGACTCGGTTTTGGAACAGCTGCCATTTCTTCGGGTTCAACATAAGCTGGGCAGCTTGGAGTCGTTTGAATACGTCTTCCAAATTCTTCAGATGTTCGTCAAATGTCTTCCCCAGTACTACGATGTCGTCCAAATAGACCAGGCATGTCTTCCAAGACAACCCTCTCAAGACATTTTCAATGAGTCTTTCAAATATCGCAGGCTCATTACAGAGCACGAATGATATGACGTTGAATTGCCATAATCCAGATCCGGTGGTAAAAGCAGTCTTCTCTTTGTCTTCTGGGTCCATTTCCACTTGCCAATAACCTGACTTCAGGTCCAAGGTGGAAAACAGTTTGCTGCCGGCCAAAGTGTCTAGCGTATCGTCAATTCAGGGCAGAGGATAGCTGTCTTTCTTCGTCACGTTGTTAAGCTGGCGATAATCCACGCATAATCTCGTAGTTCCATCCTTTTTCTTGACGAGCACTACTGGAGACACCCATGGACAAGTATATGGTTCTATCACTTTTTCTTCTGCCATCTCTCGAATTATTCTTTCCGCTTCCTCTCTCTTCGCTCGTGGAAGTCTTCGAGCTGATTGTCTAATTGGCTTAGCATTACCAGTATCGATTTTGTGTTTGACGGCTGATGTTCTAGCAGTCTTCCCTCCTTTTGGTACGAATAAGTCTCGATACTGCAAGAGAAATTCCCTCATTCTCTTTTTTTCAGCTCGATTCAAAGACTGACCAGCTACTGATAACATTTGTTCGAATCTGGCATTGTAATTGTCAGTGGTCGTTGTTTGACGAACTATAGACGTCACTGGTACGCTGGATCCAATCTTAGTTTCCTTCTTGATGGTAATTGGGTAATCATTCACGTTTATCACACGTACTGGGATCTCTTTCGCCGATGTAACCAATCCTTTTCCAATTAGTACTCCTTTGCCAACTTCTTCGTCGTGGTTCCTTGGCTCCATCATAACTGGTGTACCTTCCTCCATGATTCCCTGTAGCCGTGCTAGTATCATGGTTTCGCTTCGTGCAGGTAGAACGGTATCTTCCTGTACAGCTGCCAACACCGCGCTGCCTTCATATGGATGCAGGAATACCTCCTCCGAACCTACTTTAATGGTTCTGTTTCTGAAGTCTAATTGGAAACCATGTACATTCATTACGTCCATTCCCAGAATCACGTCTTCTTCAATGTCAGCTACGATTACCTTATGCGTGAACTTTTCGGCGCCAATTCCCAATTGGATTTGTGTCTCACCGTAAACGTTGGCACTCTCACCTGTGGCGGTCCGCAGTCGCAGTCTCGTTGATAAAAGCTTCTTCTTGGAGTTTATTAGTTCTGCTCGTATAATGGTTCTAGTTGCTCCAGTGTCAACCAGCAGAGCATATTTCTTGCCATTTACTTCGCCATCCACATATACACTGTCGTTGCGACATCTGAGAGAAGCTATCAGTATGAGAGGGTCTTTGGAACGATCATGGGTCTGTGCTGCCCCCTCGTAGCCGACCCGTTCTAGTTTTACTGTGTCTGAGGTTCTTGGTTTGCAGAAGTCTTGGGGCGCTTACACGAACTACGTACATGCCCTAGCTCGCCACAATTCCTACATCTGATCTTCCTCGGCTTCTTGTCAATCATACTTTTTATTAAACTGACGAACTGGTCAAATCTGTCTTCGTCACCTTCTTCTTGGATGGTCCTAATTTTGTTATATCCTGAAGCCTTCGTTGCTGCTTCATATTCAAGGGCAGCTGTCAATTCGTCGACTAATGTTTTCGGATGGGCTAAACGAAGCGTCCTCTGCATATCGGGGTCACTTAAGCCATCAATAAAGGCCTGGATGCCCAGACATTCCATCATGTTCTCTGGTGCTGACGGATAAGCAAACCAAACTAGTCGATCAATGTCCACTTCATATTCTTGAAGGGATTCATCCCGTTTCTGCCTTCGGTTCTTCAGTTGAGATTGGTACAAATGTTCTAGATGTTCATGACCATATCGCATATCCAACCTCTTCTTCAGCTGCTCGAAGTCATCCGTTTCTTCCAAAGGTATCGTCTGGAGTACATCTAAGGCAACTCCGTGAAGCGCGTGCCTTCTCTCTACCGGACCAATCATTCACTCTAGCGGCTGCTTCAAATTGTTTCACATAATTGGTCCACGACATTTTTCCATCGAACGTTGGGGCCTTGACTCGGTTAAAACTGCCAATGTCTTCAAACTTGGGTAGTGTTTCTGGCTTGCAAAGTTTCGTTTGCTCGGTCTTCTTTTCTTCCTCTGGCGTGCCTCGCGTTCTTGAATCGGCAATCTTTTCCTCTAACTCCTTGATTTTCTCGTCTTCCGTTGTAATCTTATTCTTGATTTTCTCGTCCATCGTTGACATTTTATTCTCGATTTTCTCGTCCATCGATAACATTTTATTCTCGATTTTCTCGTCCATTGTTGACATTTTATCCTCGATTTCAGATTTTAGTGACGAAATTTCATTTTCAATATCAGCGACAATGTCGTTTTTCATCAATAAGATATCGGCAGATATATCGTTCTTTAAAGTAGAAATCTTCTCGTCCATGTTCTCTTCCATGGCAGAAATCTCGTCCATGTTAGCCGAAATATCATTCTTCATAGTAGAAATCTTCTCGTCCATGTTAGCCGAAATATCATTCTTCATAGTAGAAATCTTCTCGTCCATGTTAGCCGAAATATCATTCTTCATAGTAGAAATCTTCTCGTCCATGTTACCAGGAATGGACGAGATTAAGGTGGAAGCCTCGTCATTAAATAAAACTGTTTCTGGATCAAAGCCGTCATTTTCCAGTGCCACTTTATGTCTTTCTACTAATTCACTTTTCTTACCGGAGGTTTCCAACTCACGATCTTCCAATTCAGCTCTTAATTCCGCCACCTTCAGATCCCTTAATCTCTTGGCCATTTTTACGTAGCAATTTATTTATATTACCCCACACCTAACACCAATGTAATGTTTTTCTTATTTATTAAAAGTTTTTATTACGGGTGGGATAAATTTCAAACACTCGGTATGGCTACTTACTAATTTATTTAAAACACCAAACTAATCACTAACACTTAATTTATATATACTCAGTATATTCACTTAAACTAACTTATATGAACACTTAACTAATTTATATTTACTGTTTGCTATTTTGGTGTATTTATTTCACGAGATCACTTTTATCAACTAACTCTTCCGCTGATCGGTCCTTATTTATATTAAAGCCATTTTTACTAGTAAATTCCAGGCTGCGGCTTATACACACAAATAATTTTTCTGCCCTTTTCTAGATAACTCTGGTCACAAAAACCAGTTCTAGATAAGATAGTCTCAATCGTAAACAGTTTTTTATAACTGCGTATCCGCCATAATTTTAACTATTATACCTGGCTTAGACAGGGTCGGTTTTAGGGGCTATACCAGTGTGCTGTTTCGTAACATTATTATTTGAATTAATTTCATTTTTTAGTAAATTATAATAAATTCTGCAAGTCCATGATTCGAATAAATATTAGTCAGCTGTGTTTTATATTTGATAAGTTTCCATTCAAGGAAGCCGTTGCGTAAATGTAGTTGTATGCGTAGTAACAATTTTTGCCTAAAAATATTATACCTAAAGGCGCGTATTCACCAAAAAGCAAGCAAGATCGAATAATTGTTTTTGTTCGTGTATGTTTGCTCGTGTTCGCTCGACATATTGACATTTCGTCCATACCAAAGCAAATATATTCAGGTTCGCAGTTGATCCATCCAGGCTAGGGACACTGCAGACCGTGCCATCTATAGAGCCTGTAGAGTAACTAAAATCGGTAGATAATTCCAAAAAATTAAAGAAAACTGTAACGTCGTTAGTAATCAAATTTTATTGATTTTTATTACTGCGTATGCGCGATATCATATTGCTCGTCCCCACATGGTATATTTATATTATACTATTATCATTTCTTAGTTCAAGTGTAGAGATTATTATAAGGTTTCGGTATTTTGGTGTATTTTTTAATTGCTATAGTGTAATATTTATCTGTTGTTTCGTTGCTTTATTGTTATTAATTGAAAAGACAATGTCAAAGTGTTTCTGAAGGAGTCTAATAAGTGGTGTACTTGGTAAGCTTAATTAAAAAAATTTGAGCATTTCTTCTTTCACAATTAACAACCATTATCTTCATTTTTATAAAACACAGAATTTTTATTAATTTAATCGACAACTTTAGAGATCATGGTTGTTTTTTACATTACCTAAACTGAAAATTGCTGCATTAATAAAGTAAATATTTATTTTGACAGTTTTGTTCCTCCAACCCAGGAAGATGAAATTAATATGGTTGAAAATCAGTGGTGATAAATCATTAAATTTGTCGACGAAGTAACGATGGAGGATATGATCCTTTCATTTTGAAAAACAGTGTTTCTTTAGATTTGAGAAAGACGAAGAGAGGTTATTAAGACAGTTTGATTTGCCTCCCATGTGAGTGGAAATTCACAAAAATTGATGGTAAGTTTTATTGTATTCAATATAGCATGCTATAATTTTGGACATTTTAAAATGTAAATTGAGTGAATGAAAAGACGAGTGAGTAATTTTATTAAAATTCCAGCTAAGCGCTTTCAGCCATTAGGCCATTCTGAAAGCTCTCGTCAAGAAAAAAACATACAGAAGGTGTCAAAAAACATCAAACCCTGTAAATGCTACATACAATGAAATAAAATGTTTGATAGATATTACATCAATATTTAAGTAAAATTTCTTAAAATTAATCGATAAAGAGCGTATACAATTGTAATTCATATAACGAAACTTCTAATTTGAAATTGTCAACTAAATGAAATGTGTGTACACCCTCTTTATAGGGCAATTTTAACAAATTTTACTCAAATCATGATGTAACATCAAACATTTTAATTCATTGTATGTACATTGTACCTGTTGTATGTTTTTCTCTTCTCGACAGCTTTGGAAATGACCTAATGGCGGAAAGCGCTTAGCTGGAATTTTAATAATATGACACACTCAGTACTCGTCTTTCATACACTCAATTTATATCTAGTATGTACACCATACTCAGACAATTCCATTTTAAAATGTACCCATTGAAGAAATAATAATCTGGGTTTTACTTTATGTTCTAGCTATTCCCTCCACCAGCTATGGGATGGAAGGTATTGACCCCTTGCCGATTTTCATATATAGCCCATAGTATGACAATGTATGGAAAATGAAAGTGAGTATCAACTTTAGTTGAGGCATTACGTCTAAGTATTTGGCCTAGCGGTAACCAAAAATCCAAAATATCCAATAAAGACAAAAAATGAAAAAATCAATAAATCAAAAAATAGTTAAAAACCAAAAATAATCAAGAATTCCTAAAAAATCGAAAGCCAAGGAATTCAAAAAAACTAAAAAAATTTAAAAATTCAAACATTTTTTGATATTTTTTTTTGGCTTAGTACAAAAACATGTGTAAACCTATTATTTCAATAGTAAGCGCATTTTGTTTTCTTTTGTTGACATACATTTTCAAACTTATTTGTGCGTTTACTTGTAGAACCTCAACCAGAAACGAGAAAGGAATTCCACGAGACGGTGGGATTTTTAAGAGCCCTTAAGAAACATGTTAACAATCATAGAATGCCAGGAGCTGCAGAGTAACTGCCTTATGCGATGGTTTCATAAGAACGGAATGCTTTTAAATGTAGAAATATACAAATATGCAATATAATAGGTTTAAGCTTGTGATATAAACCTATTCAATACCTCCAGTAAAGAAATAAAGATGTGTTTTAAGTGGAAATGAAATGTTACATATATTATTTTAGATGTTGTACAGTCACAAGTGCTGTTTAGCACTCTTATATGTCATTACTTGGCACCTTGTATTCACAGCGCTGGGCAGTATTTAACAACTTTTCCTTTAAAAATATTTTAATTACTTTTGTTCTAACATTCACAGTAATTATACTCAAATGTTTTCTTTCACATAAAGTTGCCAAAAATAGTAGTTAAATACTCATTGCTAACACTTTTTTTTATTAAGTAAGTAGCAGTTATACTCCAGCAGTTTGTCCAGCTCTGTGTGTTTATACGAGTATAATAATAAATAAATAAATTAATATAAACTTATCATAAATAATTCTCTACTTTTATCTCGATTTAACATCATTTAAAAATCTAATGATACTCCAATCAAATTATTTTTTGATTATTGCATTGTTTTTACATTATAGTTTATTTATTGTCATTATGCTTGTTATGAAAAGTACTTTGTGAAAGAAATTATTTCTTGTGTATTTTTATACCAAAATAAATAAACTTTTTATATGATTACTGTTTTATTTTTTCCAATTTAATTAACCATTTATGGTCCATCATTTGATATTTCATTTAATTTAACTCATCATTATTGAGTTAAATTGAATGAAATGCCAAATGATGGACTATAAATGGTTATTATGAAATAAAATCATTAAAAAACAGTTAATTTGAATATACCGCCAAAACCTAAAATTACAGAAATCTTTTCAACATCACTCAATTGTTTAGTCGACAGGCTCCTTAGATGGCGCCACAATCAGTGTCTCATCTATCTGTGGGTTATCTGTGGATCCATCTACTTTCTGCCAGCGTAATAAATATGGCTGACCATGAGAAATTATTGTTAGCTAGTGCTGATTTCGTTGTATTGAGCTTATTGAAAAAGAAAAAACTGAAAAAACGATTTTGGCAAACAACTATATTTCAAAACAGACATATTTATACTGGCAGTAGTCTAATGGGTGATTTAAACATACCATGACTACGGTATGTTCCAGAATTTTTGCAGAATGTCTCCTGAAGATTTTAAAACTTTGCTGGAACTTGTGGAACCAAAAATAATTGAAGATTTCTCGCGACGGGCGACTCATATAGCTCTCTCATGTATGTTTTTAAGATATCTAAACAAGTTATATCCAAAATAATACCAGAAGTTTGTGAAGCCATCATTGAAGTTTTACACAAATATGTAAAGATAAGTAGGTGCTTAAATATTTTCTCCCAAATTATATTTATTTAACGGAAAAAAAATTTGAAAGTAATTAATACATTTTCATGAAATATAGATCAATTTTTAAAACTAGTGTAAAATTATACAAGCTTACTTTGCGAATTATTTGTAGTAACACTCTGTAATTCAGTCAAATCAGGTAAATGTACGTCAGCAGCAAGACTTTCAGGTGATATGTTCATTCTCCAGTAGGTGAAATAAGAGGAGAGGTACCAGCAGTAAAGGATAAAACAGGGGATGAAGCAGGGCACGTTCTAAGTTTGAAACCAATAAGTTTTTTTATTAAAAATGTTCTTTATTTTATGTTTAAATCCCTTTACAACAATTAGAGAAATCTAAAATACCAATGTTCTGGTCTCTAGTCTTCTAGCGGTGTTCGTCCTGTATGATGTGTATGGGTCCTTACCGAGACATTATCCATAATTTTCTACTGTTTGCAATAACTTTGTCCCTTGAATGCTTTTGAATCCTAGAATATTTCGGCTAGGTTATCCCTGAAAAGTAGCTAAAAAACAGGGTTTCAAAAATGATATGGGGAGAAGTTTTTGAATATGTTCTCCATAAGCGGAGCAGCGATATTTTTTTTGGGCTAAAATATTCGATTTCAGATTGGTTATCACTGCGTAAACGTTAGCTACCCTAGGATCTTCAGTAGGTTTCGTTTTCTTTTTTGGAATGTTTTTGGGGGAAACAAAGTTTTTGCGCTTTGGGATAGTTGCTTCATTATCAGCATTGCTGTTCGTTTCATTCAAATCCCTGTTTACGCTGTTAGTGTTGTCATCCAAATCTTGCTATTCGGTTATTTGGGCGGATTCATTGTCATTCTGAAAAAAAATTAAAAAACAAATAAAATTCAGTTCAAAAAATATAAATCTATTATCAAAAGCTAGATTTTAATTATGCATTAAAATTAATTCCAGTATTACTAATTTCAGTTGCTCCAAGGGGAACAGGAGTGGTTGGACAATTATTATTTATTTACTTACATTTTCTACTGTATCCTGTGTTTGTACTGGTTCATTTTTGTCTTTTAAAAATAAAAGACTTTTGAAAGCAAACTA
The DNA here is from genome assembly GCA_963921935.1 of Galeruca laticollis. NCBI lineage: Eukaryota > Metazoa > Arthropoda > Insecta > Coleoptera > Chrysomelidae > Galeruca > Galeruca laticollis. Next base: position 48,924,231 of record OY998179.1, on the reverse strand, counting down.
TTTGGCATCATAAACCTCTTCGGTACCCATCCCCGAAGTGGTTTGTGGTTTTCAGTTTTATAGACAAAAACAAGTAATTGAGAAGATATAGGTTTTACTAAATTGCAAAATATAAAAACCTAGTAAAGAGGTGAGGTCAAACATAAAAAAAAGAAATATTATTTGAATAATAGCGAAGATCAATCCTTCAATCAAATTTGAGTAGGTATAGAAAATTACTTACAACAAGGGGGTTAAGTTTTAATTAGTAAGTTAATAAAACCTTAGATATTTTCCCAGTATAACTACAATAGTGACTTTTCAACACTATAGTACAATAGTTTACATTTTCAAAAAAAATATTTTTGTATTACATAGTAGGATTGTAAATTTGTTTATAGTGAGATTTATTTAATTTCAACTACTGTTATTTAAATTCAAAATACAGTTTCCCTCAGACTTTAAAAATAATTAAATTGGTGAAAGTAAAAATAAAGAAAATTCTGGCCTGCTCGTCTTTATAGGTTCTCCAACGTTTTCCTCCAAGCTCTCTTGGTCTCAGGAATACCCTCGTGTCGTGACAACCAAATGGAGTACCACTACGGAGACATTATTTTTCTGTCGTTTTGGGCGTGGAGTGTATACTCAAAATCAAGCACACGTCTTACAAAACTTAACGAGGAATAGACGTATTTTACCAACAAAAGATATTTTTAAACTACCTTAGAACTCTAAAAGGAAAACTCTTTTTAATAACCAAAAAAACATTCCTGATTTTGGGATGACAAAAAAAGGATGGAAAAATCAAATTTGAATAGATATGATCTTAAGTAGGCAGCTCACCTTATTAAAAGGGTTCTATCCCACACAAATCACAAATTTGGGATTACTAAGGGTTATTAACCAAAAACAAAAAAAATTACTACAAGGTATAGGTAAAACCTACCTCCTTTTTTGGTTTCTACCAAATTCCGGTTCAAAAACTTTTCTATCCAATGAAATAAGATCACTTGTCTCTCTCCCACAACCTAACAAATACTCTATACTTGACAAGTTCTCTTGGTGGCCTAACTAGTAGGTACCAATAAAACAAAAATACTGATTCTACCAAAAGCCAGTGGCGTATCCCAAATTCAACACGTTAAAAGTCTTCAACAGGTCCGCTAATTCTCTCCAAGCATCTTCTTTTTTATTTTTATTTTTGTAATATGGGTCCGAAGAATTCCACAAAACCGGTCGAATTCAATAGACGTTTATCAGTTGCAACACACTGTCATTACACCATTCCATTTTGAATACGCGATAATAATTCACTTAATAAAAAGTAAATATTATTATATTTTAAAACTACACAAGTGATCGAAGCACGAACACTTCTGGCAGTGAAATCCCGCCCACACTGAACGAGCCTGAACAAGTATTTTCTTTGATGTACCGCCTTTCTCTCGATCTTTGTGAACGCGAACAAACAAACGTTTGTTCGCTCGCTAGCCCGTACTCACTAGATAATTATTGATGCAGAATGTTCGCTCGCTCATGTTCGCTCCCGCTCGCTTTTTTAGTGAATACTCGCCTTAACATGTGACGTTACTTTCCTAGCGATCATCCCCTCTTCGCTTCTCGTCTTAGGTCGTTCCCTACTTAGTCCACAAATTGATGTTGGCTTCATAACAAATCGAATTTATGAATGACTGGTTGGAGATGTGGAGAAAAGTAAGTAAATGCAATGATAACAATTTTTAATAAATGCTATCTTATCAACATGTTTACTTAAAAAATTATTGAAGGTCTTTAATTGCTTTACGATTCTTCGGTTACGGAAGCTACCAAGAAATAACTGGGTTTAATACATTTACGCCGTATGTTAGTTCCTCATGCTTCGTTAAAAATTCTATTATTGGTTATTTCTGAGCCGTATTGAGAGGCCTCCGTTTTGCAGGTTCCATTATAATTCATAAGTTTAAAATTATTTTGTTTGACGTGACAGCGAAAACACAAATTAATGCGATTTGATCGGGGCTCTAATTCAGCCATTGGTTCAAAGTTTTAACGAAATTTGGCAACACAACAAAGCTAGTTCCCTGGAGAACTCGTATTCTCATGAATTCAAAAATTCGAATATTTTCCACGGCATGCTCCTATGAGAAATTAATAAGAGAATGTGGACGTTCCCTTCTCGTGAACTCGAAAATAAGCGTCCAGGAGTTGTAACCCTTCTACGGGCGTGAGCGGGTATCGTAAGTTACTCCCTGTGACAGCAAAACCTATTCTTGAAAGCGTTGTATTAAGAATATGAATTCTTAGTATTGTATATATCGCTGTATTTTTAGAAAATATGAATTATTGTCAATCTATCGGCGATCTGTTTAAAAACATAAATTCTTTTTGTATCCGTTTGCTATAGTTGTAAATTGAAAAGCATAATTTCTTTTATGTCTATAACATTGTTATAAGTTTAGAAAAATGTCCCGTTTTATAATGTTATTTTTATTTAGTATTGTTAAAGTTGTAACACTATAGAGTATACTTAGACTAAACAAAATATCATTGTAATGTTTGTTAGACTCATTGTCATCTTATCACTATCACTATCTGAATGCCTGTAATAAAACATTTTGCACCATTGAATAAGCAATTCATGCCGTTAAAATGTTTTCAATGAAAATGAAATATTTTTCAATGGCAATTGAAAAATCTAATGGATGTGTCCATTATTGATTATTCTCAATGGTTCCGGCCGACTTAACAAGAAGCACCAATCGGCAAGGTGTATTTCATTAGTCCCACCAACATTCAAGTAAACACGCCTACTTGAAGTTTTCTTATTTAACCCGCCTTCCAGCGCGAAGAAAGCCTTTTTCTCCTTTCACTTGTTCCAGTCCATCATTAGAGGAAGGTGTAATAGCAGAGTTGGTCACTGATTCAAACCAACTCATAGTCGACCTCGCCGGAAACTTGGACGCCTCTAACAGCAAACCTACAAACTCACGTGCTCTGTCGAACTGTTTAGTTCGATAGTTCACTGTAATCACTAGACGTGTTACAACTGCTTCTTTTGAAACAAATTTTATTTATGAAATCCTGAAAAAACCCGGAACAGTACAAGAAAAAACCACACCAGACGTAGAAAGGATACCAACTCAGGTAAATATAGAAACACCCACAAAAGCTAATAAGTCAGGACACCCTTAACTGGGGAGGCAACTCCCTCCAGTAGTCAGTCCACTGTTGGTATTAGCTTTCACAGCCATCCACACCTACTGACAACACAAAAAAATACACCTAAAATGTTCTCCAGACGCTCCCGCAGATCCCAACGCACCACATCCCAAAGCACAGCACACCAAACCACCAATTTCATCGACTTTTGCCGACAACTTGACGAACTCGAAAACAAAATTCAACTCCAGAAATACATAGATGACTCCTCCACGTCAACCCTATGCTTATGTCGAGAACATGACGAACTCGGAAAAAAAATTCAACTCCAGACATCCATATATGAAGCTTCTAATCCATCCTCCCCAAACCCTCAAAACTTATCCACACGTCAACCTCAAAACACACTTCCATCTCATCCCCCCCAGGTCTTACGCTTCCTCTGTAAGATATCCAACCACCACTCCCTCAATTTCCCGACAACCATCCGGTCCCGGTGAGGCTGATGTCATCCTCGTCAGGAAAACAAAACCCCGATCTACCCCAGCTCCTACCTCCCTCAACAACCCCACATCGACCCCGCCAACAACACAACATACACCCAAACCCTTAATCTCAGAAACCTCCCACCCCAATATTCAACCCAGAAATCGCTCTTCACCCTTTTAAACACCCTTGAACTTCTAAACGGACACATCCTTTATCTGAAAGCAAATTTCAATAGAACAGCCCTCCCAAAACCTCTTCCACGATGTCAGTTAATACAATGCTCAGAAAAATCCAAAACTCCACTGGCGATCCTAACATCACCATAAACATCCTAAACTCCACGCAACGTCCACCCCAACCAGTCAAAACCCTAACACCCTCCTACTCACTCGTCTGCAGGAATGTAGATCCAACGATGCCTCTCGAAGAATTCGAAGAAATTCTTCACGATCAACAATTTTCTTTCGTCAAAACCTGGCGAATCATCGCCAAGTCCACTAATAAACCCACATCGATGTTTCGCATCATCACACACTCCGAGATCCACTATCACTAAGCCCTTACTTCTGGCATCTCATTTTTTGGCCTCCCACAGCAGTGTGAACCATCCAACGTCAACCCTCTGCCCCCTGTCCCAAAATACTGCAATAGATGCACCAAAACCGGACATTCTTCCGATTCTTGTTGGTCTCAACCGATATTCCCTTCTTGCGGCCAGACTGGCCACCGCACCGAAAATTGCCCCAAGTCCGGTACTCCTACTTGCACCATTTGCGGCGAAACTCACGCCACTTTCCACCCTCGCTGCCCCAATAGGTTAACCACACCAAATACCCCTCAAGAAACTGCCCCAGTCACTCTCGAAAAGCTAACAGTTCCCTTCGAACTCTCAACTGACACCAAAATCATTATAGAAATCCTAACTATCACCCTAATGAACGCCATTTCCAACTCGAGGGACATCATAGCCGACACTCTTCGTCACCTAATTCCGTCAATATATCGACACCACTGCTCTATCACAAACATAGACAGGCGTGCCTACTTCGCTTTCACTCCCATCAGGAGTGAAAGTACTTCCAGTTGAATCCGCGAGGCCCAACCCCCCGTCGGTACTGCAGGTTTTTCACGTTTTTTCCTGTAACATGGTGAATTTATTCACTAGCCAAATTGGCCGACGTATCGACGAAATTTTTAGATTTACGGTGATTACGATTATTAAACCAGCCATTCACTCAAATCAATTCAACACACACGGCTAATTACCGCCTCCACTCGAATTCTTCAGCCAACCATCTACCCTCTCAGTATAAACACAACCCGCCAACCCCCACCGAACGCGCACACAAACCCCATCTAAAAATCTCCAACCCCGCCCTGCAGAGGAACCGCATCCTATATCAGGGCCTTATCTCGAATATCCCCATATATATAACTCAAAAACCAACAAACCCAAACAAAATTTCTCTCGAACTTCTCTCTCTCCCCCGTGAAGAAAGCAGTCGTAAGTTAGCCTCAGTCGTTAGTTACAGACAGTTGTTAGTTACACTCAGTTAAGCAGTTATCACTTAGTCACGCAGCCAGTCAGTAAGTTACCAGTTACACTATTCAAGTTAGTTAGGGTGAATAGTGAACCGATTGATAAGTGTGTAACAAAGTGGAAGCTCATCGTTGTAAGTGTAATTCAAGTCGAAACTCATCGTTTCACCGTTACTTAGTCAAAAATATAGTTTCTTAGTTAGTATTCAAGTCAAGCACGTGTAAACCAAGTCGAAACTCATCGTTGCACCGCTATAAGTCAAACAAAACGTTTCTTAGTTAGTATTCGAGTCAAGTGTGTACCTAGAAGTCGAAACTCATCGTTTCTATGTCAAGCTAAGATAGTAAGTCAAATATATCGGTTCTTAGTTAATATTCAAGTCAAGCACGTGTAATCCAAGTCGAAACTTATCGTTTCTCAGTTACTAAGTCAAACAAACCGTTTCTCAATTAATATTCAAGTCAAGTGTGTACTCAAAGTCGAAACTCATCGTTTCTGAGGGTAACTCAAGTCGAAACTTATCGTTTCTATGTCAAGTTCAATTACTAAGTAAAACATACCGTTTTTAATTAGTATTCGAGTCAAGTTTGTACTCAAAGTCAAAATTAATCATTTCTCGGTGTAATCCAAGTCGAAACTCATCGTTTCTCAGTTACTAAGTCAAACAAACCGTTTCTTAGTTAATATTCAAGTCAAGTGTGTACTCAAAGTCGAAAATCATCGTTTCTGAAGGTAATTCATGTTGAAACTTATCGTTTCTATGTCAAGTTCTATTACTAAGTCAGAAATATCGTTTTTAATTAGTATTCGAGTCAAGTTTGTACCCAAAGTCGAAACTAATTATTTTTCGGTGTAATCCAAGTCGAAATTCATTGTTACTCAGTTACCAAGTCAAACATACCGTTTCTTAGTTAGTGTTCAAGTAACGCCAAAGTAGAGATATACTATCATTGGTTACCTCATCAAACCGAAACGAAAAGTAACAATTCTAATACAATCAGATTCTAATAAACTTGAAAAACGCATTTGAAGATTCAGCAAAACATATACATACCAAATTAAAACGGAATTAAAATGAAGCACTGCTATCCTGTTTTCAATTTGCCTACCAAAAATTATGAAAAAACTATCAGCGTTTTTGCAGATCTACAGATAAATTTTTACAATATACCGTAGGAAGGAATTATAAATTATTACAAAAATGGAAAAAATAAAATTATATGATTTACCACGATTTTTAAAATTATGCGTTAATTTTGATGCGCAGTGTATTATAAATTAAATGTTGGGTCAGATAGTTCAGTTAAAAATATTTTGCTTAGAAACTTCGTTGAAGTAGATTAACATTGGCATACATACCAAATTAAAACGGAATTAAAATGAAGCACTGCTATCCTGTTTTCAATTTGCCTACCAAAAATTATGAAAAAACTATCAGCGTTTTTGCAGATCTACAGATAAATTTTTACAATATACCGTAGGAAGGAATTATAAATTATTACAAAAATGGAAAAAATAAAATTATATGATTTACCACGATTTTTAAAATTATGCGTTAATTTTGATGCGCAGTGTATTATAAATTAAATGTTGGGTCAGATAGTTCAGTTAAAAATATTTTGCTTAGAAACTTCGTTGAAGTAGATTAACATTGGCACAAAATATTAATTAGGTAACTCGAACAATGGTAGCATTATATTGACTCCCCGATGTAGAAGAACAGTCTATTTCTTATGTATTTAAAAAATTTCTCGAAAGTCGAAACTTATGTAACGATGACCAGTGACAGACAGTTGCGACATCACTGGAACTATAGGTCCGTTTTCATGAGAAAATTTAAACCCCCAGTCTATAACCGCAATTTTTGACAATAAATCAGTATTTTAATTTTTTAATATACTCGTGGTCCATTATAGATGGAATTATTTTACATAAAAGCAAAAAAATACCTATAGTAGACATTGAAACAAACGCATCATTGATGAATGATATAAATTCTTCAATTCTTGTTCTAGATGAAATAGCGTGGGTATCAAGTAATGTATTGTTTGAATGGCAAAGACAAAGTGTTCAATTGCTACACCCATCATCGCGAGATATTATTTCGTTCTGCATAGTATTGAGTGGAAATAATTATTCAACAGCGGATGTTCTAATTAGAACACGTTGATTGATAAGACGAAAAAAATATTAAGCGCGTGAAAAGAGACCGCCAAGAAAGCGGACCGCGTAACTGAGATTTGTAAGCTAACATGTGTGACAGCATTTTTTGTTGTGTTCAAGTTTCCAAAAATATGAATGCAAAAAAAGAAGAAAGCGTGTTAGAAGGAAATGAATAACGAAGGAAACTTCACATCCTCTGAGACCGAAAAAGAAGGCGTCGTTAGACATGTTCATTCAGTCATTAATCAAACAATGTCAAAAATGAAATTTAAACAAGTATCAAGATATTTAGATTGATAAACTACAAATTACGAATCGATAGCTTCAAAGATAAAAGGGACGTCAAGAATTCTTACAGGGAGCACCTTGTCCAAATAAACTACATTATTACTAAATATAAAATTTATTTACTACGTCTAGAGGTCGCAGCCATAACGAGTTTAGCATGGTTTTGCTCTTGTGAAGTTACTGGGCATTTTCGAAGTTTCGTGGTCAGAATTGACCTATCACGTCAATATTTTGAGATATTTCAAGATATGTACTCAATAAATATGGTTTTTGGTTACCTTTGAAGTTATTTACATACAGAAGGTAGAAACATTTTAGCCTGCTTCTTTCCAGTTACATCATTCTGTGTTATTCTTACACTTCCATTTCAGAGTAACATATTTCAATTTCGATTCGTCTCCGAAATAAAAGACATTCAGCTAGATTTTAAAATGGAACTTACAAAGAAAATTAATGATTTTGATGACAAACTAACTGAACTGAATAATAAACTCTGTCAGTTTTATGTATTTAAGTCTACTGAGTGTACGTATAATATCGCCAACGAAGAAACAGTAGATCAGATAACAAGAGTTCTACTGGATATCAAGAAAAGCACATCACCTATTATAGATTTCTTCGAATGATTAAAGCGGTTATGGCATCATAATATCACGTTAAGGCCATTTTGAGAACCAAAGCCAAACTCTTAGAGAACAAAACTACGGAAAATGTTTCAATAATTGATGATAATACACAGGCACTACAACAAAGATTAAAAGAACTTCGTAGTAAACTAGAAACTCGCAAAATAACGGTGAGCAGGATCTAACTACTAGATACATCAACGGCACGTCCAAAATTACGTACATAATCTTCCTAGTAGCAAATTTACCGACTGGCTCTTTATGTACACAAATTTGGACTCACTTTGAGCTAAACTGAATGATGTTTTATGTACAGTGCCACTTCCTAAGCCACACATTATATTTCTAGCTGAAACATGGACGAAACCCTGTTCAAGAACGTAAATTATTCTTCAATTTTGTATATAGTACTGTAGCTTTAAAAATGTGAATTATTGCCAGTATGATGGCTATCTGTTTGAGAATATGAATTATTTTTGTATCCGCTTGATATTGTTGCGAATTTAAAGGAACAACTTCTTTTATGCCTGTGACATTGTTATATGTTTAGAAAAATATCATGTTTTCATAATACCATTTTTATTTTAGTGTTGTTAAAGTTGTATCACCATAGAATAAGAATTGTTTTAACTAGAAATATCCCAATGTAATGTTTGTATGATTGAACTTCCGTTGTGTTGAGAGACGGAATCTTTTAAGAAAAGATAGGTATCGGAATGCCTATAATAAAACCATTATCCATCTTTGGAATAGCCTGAATAGCAATTTATGCTTTAAAATATGTTCAATAGGATGGTCATACCTTTAAAATATTTTTCATTGGCAATTGGAAACCTAATGGTTGTGTTGATTATTATCAATGGTACCGACCGGTTTAACAATAAGCACCAATCGGCAAGGCGCGTATCTCTAGTCGCACCAACATTCATGAAAACACACCCCCTTGAAGTTTTTGTATTAAACACACCTTTCAGCGTGAAGAAAGTTAGTTACTCAGTTGAATAGTTAACCGGTTGCCCAGTTGTGTAACCAAGTCAGGACATATCGTCCCTCCGAGAGTTACATCCCGTCTAAGTCAAACATATCGTTCCTTAGTTAGTATTCGAATCAAGTGCGTACTCAAAGTCAAAACTCATTGTTTCTAAGTGTAATTCAAATCGAAACTCATCATTTCTCAGTTACTAAGTCAAACACACCGTTTCTTAGTTAATATTCAATTTAAACGCGTGTAATCCAAGTCGAATTTCACCGTTCTTATTTACTAAGTCAAACATACCGTTTCTTAGTTAGTATTGAATTCAAACGCGTCTACTCCAAATTGAAACTCATCGTGTCTCAGTTACTAAATCAAACATATCGTTTCTTAGTTAATATTCAAATCAAGTACGTGTATTTAAAGTCGAAACTCATCGTTTCTTAGTTACTAAGTCAAACATATCCTTTCTTAGATAGTATTCAAGTCAAGCACGTGTACTCAAAAGTCGAAACTCAATATTTCTACGTGAAGTTAAGTCCCTAAGTCAAACATACCGTTTCTTAGTCAGTATACAAGTAACACCAAAATAGAGATATACAGTCGCTACTATTGGTTACCTCATCAAGCTGAAGCAACGTTTTCCCGAAATCATTAAGTTCGTGATTATCTTTCGATCTTAATACCGTCGAAGTTTACACAATAATCCATTTGTACGATCCATTATAAATTTGTATATAATAAACTAATAATTTCGACGTTAAAGTTGTCAAATTGAGATTACTATGTTGTTGAATACGTCTACTGCAGTCGACAAAGTTCAGCTAATTAATAGTGAAAAACAAACACTCTATTTTCCACCGCTCAGTAAACATAAATGAATATACATTATATCGTCAGAATAAAGAAAACCGTGGTGGGGTATGCATTTATTAATCAGATGATATTAGTAAAAATTTTAGTATCAACACACAATTATTGGATATACCTGGAATAGATATTTTTCACTTATCCAATAATAAAAATTTATCCTCTCTTAGTTTAGTGTGCGTATATCGTCCTCCTGATACAAAACTTCCACAGTACAATATATTTGACAAACTAGAACTTCCCAGAGCTCACAAGGCGCATAACCTCATTATCAGATGTCACAAACTCTCACAATTTGCTTAAAAGCTTTGTCGCAAATTCAAATCTAACACAGTTCATTACCTAATCTACAAGATTCAGATCTGACAGTCCACTTTAAATCTCATACTTATTAACGACGAACATAACTCATCAAATGAAGTGAATTTTTCTATCTGAAAGTCAGACCATGCATTTATAACTGTCCATATTCAGTTTAATCTAATACTTTCTAACAAAAACAATAATACAACTTACGCCAGTACTAATTTCGTTGAGGTTAACGCTCAACTATCTCAAATTGGTTGGAACTTATTTTTTCTCAATTTGTCAAAGATTTTACTCCTTTTTTGGGCACAGCACAGAAAGATAAAGTAATCTAAAAATCGTACAGAATAATGAGGATATTCATTTAACTATAAAATCATTATGTACAACAAGGTGGTCCTCGCGATTCGATTCTGTCAAATCGATTCGTTACAATTTTATGGTCATTCTCAAAGTACTGTTTAATATTTTACTAACTAGCAATAAACAAAAAGAGAAACAAACAAAATTTGAATTTGTATTTTAACTGGTATTTCAATGTGAAATATTTGAACGCATAAATTTAACGTCTAAAATATTGCAGTCGAGAGAAATAGATTTAGAACAAGGTGTAATGATGATCAGTTTAACTTCTGTCAAGTATGAAAGAAATAGCCAGTACCTTAGCTAAAAGATGGAATATTACATCTAGGGCTTGTAATTCGAATATTACCAATATTTGGCCATTATCAATATTCGAATATTGATGTAGATTAAATTCGAATAATTTTTAGTTTCACTTAAAGTACAACTAAATCCGTATAAACTTACACGGTTCGCATCTGTAAGCTTCGTGTGAAGTTGCCTCCGGCAATCATCGGCTTTACTCGGAAAAATTTGGGTGCGTGCGACCTAGAAACCGACCACGTACCGAGGGAACCCGGAAGCATATTTCAAAACTGCACATTGATACGAAACCAGTAGCCAAATGCGGCGCTGCTATTTGCTGGATTTCCACCGTCATTCCCTATGCGACTGCGACCGTTTTATTCGAATACGATACATAAATTGGTTCTATGCTGTCGCTGCCATTATGGAATTACAATAAATGACTAAATTATGTAATAATTTAGATTTAAGTAAAATTTTTATGAATATTTTTATGCAGGGTGATCCCATGGTATTAGTACCTAATTGAAGAAAATTGACATCCCTAAGTTGTAAACAACAGCAAGGAACATTTTAAGTTCGAGTTTAAAAGACGGCAACTACACAATCCAGCGAATGGCAGCGCATCATTTAACTACTGGTTTCGTATCAATGTGCAGTTTTGAAATATGCAACCCGGAACCGCCGCTGCGTCCGCTGCCCGCCACACTTAGTCAGTTTTGTACCATCAGACTTTGTTGTGTATTTACGCAGTGGAAGTTAATTTTTTTTTGGTTTAATTTACTTATGTTTGTTAAAATTAGAGAAAAGAATAATATTTGTTTTTATTAGAAATGTCTAAATAATTATTTAAAGATGACTCAAAATGGACATAAGAATGAGAGTTGCTAATTTTTTGGTCATAGTGTAAGTATGTCAAAATTCAATTTTGGCTGTTGAATTCTTTGAACAAAAATGAATGTTAGTATGAACTTTTATTACTTATTATAAATTCTATTTTATGAGAAATATTTTATCGTTTTAGTACCTACTTTTCTGACCATAGGCTAGATAAACTTTTTGTGTGGATTGTTTAGATAAGTAACAATTTTAACACATATTCTGTGAAATGTAAAATAGAGTTTTAGAAATAAGATAGTAAGCGACAAGTTTCTTATGCGTAAATACGTTTTCCCAGACGCGATCTTTTATAATAACGTTTTTTTATTAAAGAATATCGATAACAAACATTGATGTTGCTTTAATTATTTCACGATTATTATCTCCTACAGGTTATGGGCCCAGATATCGCTTAATAATTAAATCGTGGAATGAGAAATAAAATTTAGAGTTCAATAAAAAAAGTGAGTACAACTATAGTGGGTGTATGAAATGGAAACGTCAAAGCAAGAACGAGGAATTATTCCTTTTAATGGAATTAATTACAGTGTATGGAAGAAAAGAGTACGTCTATTATTAAAAGAGCGTCATATACTTCATATTATCGATGAAGATATTCCTATTATTCCAGAGAGTAAATGGGTAAAGAAAAATTATGTTGCGCATAGTGTTATTAGTGTGGTCGTATAGGACATATAATGAAAAATTGCATTTATTATAAAAGAAATTAAAATTAAAATGAGCAGAAAAGAAATAAAACCGCTCAAAGTATTCAAGTAATTGATTCCGAAACCAATGTAACATTTATGGCTGGGGAAATTAATTTACTTGAGTCAAGCAGTAATAAAATTATCTTCTTGTTAGACTCCGGGGCATCAAACCACATCATAAATAAAGAGGATATTGCCTAGAAGTTTTGAGTCTCTTGAAAATCTGATTAAAATTTCAGTTGCCAGAAATGGAGAATCTATCTCAGCAACCAAAAGGGGTGCAATTAAAGTGACAACAAACATATGAATCAAGGCAATAATCGAAGAAGTTCTCTACAGTTCAGAAGTGTCGTATTATCTGCTGTCCGTGTCCAAACTTCAAAAATTGGGCATGACCGTCGTATTTAATCAACATAGAGTAAAGATAAGTAAAAATGGTATACTTATTATGCAAGGGAAGCCATTAAATAATTTTACTCAAATATAATTTAAAATTGATAATTATGATATAAATTATATTGTTAAAATAGTTCTTAATAAGAAAACAAATTATGATATTTGGCATAGAGATTAGGTCATATAAGTAGAGATAAATTTGTTAAATTGAAGAACTATAATATGGTAGAAGTCATAGGAGAAATAATAGAATAATAGAAGTTAATCCTAATGATAAAATATGTGAGGCTTGTATTAAAGGCAAGCAAACTCGATTTTCATTTAATAAAGTCAAAAATCGAGAACATGTAAGAAGACATTATTTACTGTACATTCGGATGTATGTGGTCCATTCCCTCCGACGGCACTAAATGATAAAAATTATTTTGTTTTGTTTTTAGATCACTATACTCATTATTGCGTAGTATATTTGCTTAAACATAAATCAGAGGTGTTTTCAGTATTTAAAGATTTTGTAATTAAAAGTAAGCTCATTTTAATCTTAAATTAGTTTATTTATACATAGATAACGGTAGATAATACTTATCTAATGAAATGAAAAATTATTGTAAAAATAAGGACATCACTTATCATTTGACAGTTCCGCGTAGGTACTCCTCAATTGAATGGTACTGCCGAACCTATGGTTAGAACAATTACAGAGAAAGCGCGATAAAAAAAATAGCCGCATCTTGTTTGGATAAAATTTTCTGGAGTGATGCAGTTTTAACAGCAACGTATTTGATCAATATTATTCCAAGTAGAGCATTAAAAATAATGAAAATACCATATGAGTTATGGCATAATAAAAAGCCTTCAGTTAAATATTTAAAAGTATTTGGTTCTACTGTCTATGTACATAATGTTACGAAACAGCCCACTGGTATAGTCTCTAAATCCGACTCTGTCTAAGCCAGGTATAAAAGTTAAAATTATGGCGGATACGCACTGTTTTTTATAACTGCACAACTATCTTATCTAAACATTGTTTTTGTGACCAGACTTATCTAGAAAAGGCCAGAACCAATTGTTTTTGTGTGAGTAAGCCGCAGTCCGGAATTTTCTAGTAAAAAAAGGCATTGATATAAATAACGACCGATCAGCGGAGGAGTTTAGTTGATAAAGTGATCTCGTGAAATAAATAAACCGAAATATCGATCAGTAGAGTGTTTATATAAATTAATAATTAAGTTTGTGTGCATATAAATTAAATTTAAGTGATTAGTTAAATATATATAAATTAAGTGTTAGTGAGCAAGTAGCCATACTGTGTGTTTAAAATTTATCCCACCCGTTTACGTTTTAAATAAATTAGAAAATCATTACAATACTAAATTCGATGACAAATCTTGGAATGGTATACTGGTTGGTTATGAACCAAATGGTTATAGAGCCTGGAATGTCGAATTACAAAAGCATGTCACTGTAACGGATGTTATTGTAGATAAGACGAATTTTATGGTTTCACGAGGTTTAAAATCTGGAAGAAGGGCTGTTGAAAAGAGTCCTTGAAAACGATGATGGTTCTGAGATGAGGAGACAGCTAGTTATCTTGAGAACAAGAGTAGCTGAGGTACTGAAGAAGTTGCACGACAGTTTATCGGAAGGTCATCTAGGAGTGAAGAAAACCCTTCAGCGAGTCCGTGAAAGGTTTTATTAGATGAAAGCTCCGACGATCTGAAGGACTGGTGTAAGAAATGTACGAGTTGTGCTACGAGTAATGGACCACATCGCAATAGAAAGGCACCCATGAAACAGTACAATGTTGGAAGCCCTTTCGAAAGGATTGCTTTAGATATCGCTGGGCCATTTCCAACGACAGAAAATGGTGGCAAATACATACTGGTTGTAATGGATTATTTCACAAAGTGGGTGGAAATTTACGCTATCCCGAATCAAGAGGTCACAACTGTCGCAGATGTATTGGTGAAAGAGTTTATCAGCCGATATGGAGTGCCCTTGGAAGTCCACAGCGACCAGGGAAGAAATTTCGAAAGTCATCTATTCCAGGAGATTTGCGAGAAGCTGGGAATGAAGAAGACCAGAACAATAGCATTACATCCTCAGTCAGATGGAATGGTCGAGAGAATGAACAGGACTATTGGAAAATACCTGTACAAAGTAGTATCCAGCCATCAGAGAGATTGGGACCAGTATATTCCCCGATTCGCATTGGCTTATCGATCTGCCGTCAATGAGTCCACGGGTGAAACACTTGCGAAAATCCTGTTTGGACGTGAAATGAGGCTTCCTTGTCACCTGGAATTTGGCTGTCGTCCTGGAGAAGATCTAGCAGGAGAAGACTACGTGATCCAATTGAGAAGAAGGCTGGACGATATTCATGAATTACTTCGAACCAATTTTCAAGTTGCCAGCGACAGAATGAAAAGTCGGTACGACACGCAGGCCACAGAAAGCGGTTTCAAAGAAGGGGACAAAGTATGGTTACACAACCCGACGAGAAGAAAAGGATTTTCTCCAAAATTACAAAAATCCTGGGAAGGTCCATACTCAATCAAGAAAAGGATCAACCTACCGTTATATATTGCATAAGCAAGATCCCCAACGGAAAACCAAAAGTAGTTCACCAAAACCGACTAGCGCCATCGAAGGAGACCATGACCTAGAGGAAGGAGTAAACCTTATTCAAGATGCGTCTGACCCTACCTTCGATGAATTTATGGGCGCGTATGGAGGTACCGGGAAAGCTAGATATGGAGTCACTTCGGAACAACAACAAGATTTGTTCACTCTCCCGGAAGATTATTCACTGGCGTACAACATCCCCGCCCGTATCAAGAACGCACGAGGGTTGGCAACCGTCTTTCGAAAGAAGTTCGGGCAATTAGAAAAACTTGAAAACCAGATTCCAGCCCCTGGCAAGACACTGAAACTGAAACATAATTCGCGGTACGTCTTCTACGTGGTAACTAAAAATGAATTCCAAGATTGATCTACCTACCGCGATGTGTAGGAAGCACTTCGAAACCTCCGAGACCATGTGTTGGAATCCAACGTGAAGAAACTGGCTATGCCTAAGATAGCGAGTAACCAGTTGGACTGACGAATCATCAGGAACATGGTAGAGATTATCTTTCAAGATACCGGTGTCCAGATATTAATTTGCAGCTACAACCCCCCGTTATCAGTATCCGATGAGGACGGTGTCCTGCTATTTCGATAAGATCGGAAAGTGTAGAAATGGGGCTAGTTGCCGATTCAAACATCCAGTCTCGGCTACACAAAAGTTCCGGGAGGAACTTCCATTGAAGGAGGGGGTAATGTTACGAAACAGCACACTGGTATAGTCCCTAAATCCGACTCTGTCTAAGCCAGGTATAAAAGTTAAAATTAGGGCGTATACGCACTGTTTTTTTTTATAACTGCACATTGTTTTTGTGACCAGACTTATCTATAAAAGGCCAGTACCAATTTTTTTTGTGTGTGTAAGCCGCAGTCCGGAATTTTCTAGTAAAAAAGGGCATTAATATAAATAAGGACCGATCAGCGGAGGCGTTTAGTTGATAAGATGATCTCGTGAAATAAATAAACCGAAATATCGATCAGTAAAGTGTTTATATAAATTAATAATTAAGTTTGTGTGCATATACATTAAATTTAGGTGATTAGTTAAGTATATATAAATCAAGTGTTAGTGAGTTAGTGTTTAAATAAATTAGCAAGTAGCCATACCGTGTGTTTAAAATTTATCCCACCCGTTTACGTTTTTAATAAATTAGAAAAACGTTACAATAATAAATTCGATGACAAATCTTGGAATGGTATACTGGTTGGTTATGAACCAAATGGTTATAGAGCCTGGAATGTCGAATTACAAAAGCATGTCACTGTAACGGATGTTATTGTAGATGAGACGAATTTTATGGTTTCACGAGGTTTAAAATCTGGTATTGATAAACCAGATAGTTTTGATAAATCTGATATTGAAAAATCAGACGTGTTTAGAAAATCTGGTAATGATAAACCAGATAGTGTAAATAAAATTGGATATTATGAAATCAGATACCGACTGTGAGCCCAGTAATAAATTTCCAAGACTAGAAAATAATAATAAATGATTTTGAAGCCGTTTGCCGTAAGAGTGAAAGGATTAAAGATTTTCCTAAAATATCATATGATGAAACAAGTAGTTTAGAAGAATGCATGTTATTTGCTCAAGTAATAATGCATGCTGTTCCAAATTCTTTTGATGAGATTAAAAATAGGCATGATAAGGTTAAATGGGATCCTATTGAAAATGACCTTAATTCACTTGATATTGATAATACTTGGACATTAGTACCAAAGCCAAATGATAAAAATATTGTAGACTGTAAGTGGATATTTACAATTAAAAATGATGAGTTTGGTAATCCAAATAATTACAAAGCTCGTCTAGTAGCTAGAGGTTTTAGTCAGAAATACATGGTAGATTGCGATGAAACTTTTGCACCTAAAATATCTAGTTTTAGATTTATTGTTGCATTTGCCAACCAGAATAATCTGTTATTACACCATATGGACGTGAAGACAGCATTTTTAAATGGCAATATAGAGGAACTAATTTTTATGAGTTTACCTGAAGTGGTCCAATGTAAAAAGGGCCAGGTCTGTCTATTAAACAATGCCTTGTATGGTTTAAAGAAGGCAGCTCGATGTTGGTCTGAAGAATTTGAGTCAACATTAAAAGCAAAGAATTATTTATATATTAGATTTAGGGTATATTTTAAACAATATTTATATAGTACTATATGTTGAGGATCTTGTTATTTCTCTATAATATGAATACAATGAATAGTTCTAAACAATATTTAATGTAAAAATTTCAAATGGTAGATTTAAAAGAGATTAGAATTTTTTTAGGGATAAGAATTTCTAGAAAAGAGTCAGTTATAACATTAGACCAAAATGCATATATAAAATCAATTTTAGAAAAATTTAGAATGCAAGATTGTAATTCAGTAAGTACTCCTCTCCAATCTAAAATTGACTATGAATCTCTAAATTCAGACGAAAATTGTAAGAAGCCATGACGGAGTGTTATCGTTTGCTTAATACATCTAATGATTTGCACTCGTCCAGATTAAAGTATAGCAGTTAATATTGTTAGTAGATTTATGAATAGGAATAATATTACATTATGGCAATATTTGAAAAGAATTTTAAGATACTTAAAGGGAACTAGTCATTTGAAATTAGTATATACTAGAAATCATTATATAGATATCATAAGTGGGTATGTTGATGCTGATTGGGCTGATGATAAAATTAATAGGAAAAGTACAAATGGTTATATTTTTAAATTATATGAAAATTGTATTATTTATTGGGCTACGAAACATCAGTCATATGTAGCAGGCTTTACATCAGAAGCTGAATATATGGCTCTGTTTGAGGCTGCACGAGAAGAGTTGTGGTTACGGTCATTAGTAGAAAGTATAAAATTAATGATAACAAGTCCAATAGTCATATATGAAGACAATAATGGTTGTATAAGCATTGCAAATAATCTATCAAGTCATAAGAGATCGAAAAATATTGACATGAAGTATCATTATTCTCGTGACAAAGTAAAAAAGGGTCTAATAAAATTAATTTATATGTCTACAGATCAACAGATAGCTGATGCATTGACAACGTCTCTACCAGGAGTTAAATTTGTGGAGTTCCTTACACAAATGGGCTTACAGTAATTTTAAGAATTGAATATTGTTGTACGAATTCAAGAATTAATCTGAAATTCTTCCTGCATTATAAATTAATCACATTCATTACATAATTATTAGAAATTTCATATATATATATAT
The DNA here is from genome assembly GCA_963921935.1 of Galeruca laticollis. Lineage (NCBI taxonomy): Eukaryota > Metazoa > Arthropoda > Insecta > Coleoptera > Chrysomelidae > Galeruca > Galeruca laticollis. The sequence goes on along the minus strand of OY998179.1, from coordinate 48,905,359 downwards.
ATATTGAAATTTCGACTAAAACAGGTGTAGTAGAAAATCGAAATTTATATTTCATATAGCACCTCGTATTTTATGAAATTATATTCATTTTTATATATATATATATATATATATATATATATAATGTGTATCTTTGGAGGTATTACTGTATCAAATTACAAAATTGCGTTTCTCTGTAAACAAAGTTTTTTATTAGTTATTTAATCAAATACAAATAATTTTAATATCTAACTTAATATTAATTATACAAATCTTACCTGTAAACAAAGAAACAACATTTACTGTTATTTGTCTACAGTATATTTTGTAACGTACAATAATTCTTTCTTATATGTCTTTCTCAATTGAGTTCTGATTTTCAACTGACACCTCCTGTCGTTTGGAATTCAGTGACGTTTAGTCACTCGGTCAATACCCGAGGTTGCGAGATGTAAAGTCAGCAAACTAAAGTAATGCATACGCTACAATACTGTATGTGTTACTTTACATCTCCCTCCCTCAAAGAAAATTTTACTTATAAAATTTTTTCACAATCATATTCTAAGCTAGTATTATCATCTAACATTTCATTTCAACCAAAATCTAATTCCCATCTATATATTATGTAATTTTAGGAGCTGGAATGAGTTTCGTAATGTGAAACAAATTCGATTCCGCTTTTTAATATCCTGTATCTACTTTATAAATTGAGTTTGATATTTTTTCAATTATCTTAAAAGGACCTATTCTTATCTCATCTAATTTTTTCCTATTTAGTTTATTGCCATTTTCAACATATACCATGTCTCCACTGTTAAATGTTACATATTTTCGATTCTTATCAAATATAGCTTTGTTGTAATCATGTGATCTTTTTGTATTTTCTAAAGCTATTTTTCTATCTCTTATTAGATTATTACAATTCTTAACTTGTTTTAATTCTTTAGGTAGAGTTGTAATATCTATTCCAAATAATAGATACTTGGGTGTAAATCCAGTTACTGTGTGTTCTGTTTCATTGTATTTTTGTATGCATTCATGTGCTACTGTTGTCCATGCTATTTTATTTTTATTTTCATTAATTCTACATCTTATCTTGTTAACAATTGTTTGATTCAATCTCTCATTTAGACCATTAGAGAATGGTGTATTAACAGAAGTGAAAATCAGTTGAATCTGTTTGTCATTTAAAAACTTCTTAAATTCTTTTGAATTTATTCCTGGATATTGATCGGCTAAGATTAAACCAATTCTATCGATATCTGTAGCATTTTCTATCAATTTTATGAAATCATTTGCATTTTGAGTTTTGGAGGTTAAAATAAATGCATATCTTGTGAAATGGTCAACTAAAAGATGTAAATATGTTTTTGTGGATCTAGACCCACCAAATCCTCCAATAGTATCAATTGACATTATCTCAAAAGGTCTTTCTGCTGGTCCTAAATGTGACATTAAACCGAATTTATGTTGACCTCTAGTTTTATTCTTCATGCATATTTCACAATTTTTGCAAATTTTCTGTATATTTTATTTTGTAGTTGTTTCACCCCTATATGACAGTAATCTTCATGAATTTGTTTGATAAGTTTTCTACTCATTTTCTCAGATAAGATTATTTTTTCTTTATTTTTTTATTTTTTGTAATATATTCTATCTTTATTTATCATTTTGTTCTTTCTATCTTGGATATACTCATTGTTTCGTTGATCTTCAATAATATCTTGTAGTTTTATAAAATTTACAATTTTCAATTGTTCGTCTTCATTTTCATTGGATTCTAGTACAGGATTTCTGCTTAAACAATCAGCTTCTAAGTTAATATTTCCTGGGGAATATGTTATTTTAAAATCATATTGTGAAAGGTAATATGTAAGATCACCTAGTTCTTCATCTGTTCTAGATTTTATGTTCAAATTCTCTAAAGGTTTGTGATCTGAAAAAACTGCGAATATTTTTCCTATAAGCCAGTATTGCCAATATTTAATAGCCTCTTTTATGGCTAAACACTCTAAGTATATCGCTTTCTTTTTCTTTTGACTATTATTTAGTTTTTTTGAAAAATAAGCTACTGGTTTTTCTTCTCCGTTTGGTTGTTTTTGTTTCAAAACAGCTCCTATACCCAATATGCTTGCATCTGTATAAATGTATATTGGCAAATTTGGATCATATATTTCTAAGATTGGTTTTGAACATAGCATATCTTTTATTTTCTCAAATGCATCTTGACATTCTTTTGTCCAAATAAATGTCCTTTTCTCAATAAGTTATGTAGTGGATCCAAAGTTATAGCAGTATTTGGTATATATTTGTTGTAAAAATTTTTCTTTCCTAAGAACTGTCTAATTTTTTTTTGAGTTTTTGGTATTGGGAAATTCCTTATCGAAATCAAATTATCTTTGAGTGGACATATCGAATTATTGCTTATTACATGACCTAGATATTTGACTGAACTTTCTGCAAACTTGCATTTTGTAAATTTTAATCTGAAACCTTCTTTCCTTATTGCTTCTAATAATTGTTCTATGTTTTTAATATGTTCATTGAATGATTCAGAAAATATCAATATATCATCTATATAATTTACTGTAAAATCTGATAGTTTATGTTTTCTGATTATATTACTCAAAATTCTTTGAAAAATTGCTGGAGATGTCTTTAATCCAAATGGAAGACATGTCCATTGAAATTGTCCTTCTTGTGTAATAAAAGCTGTCTTCTTTCTGTCTTCTATTCGTAAAGGAATTGACCAAAATGCAGAATTTATATCTAATGTTGAAAAGTATTTGCAATTTCGTGTTTTTGTCATTAAGTCTTCTATCAACGGGAAAGGCTGCGATTGTGGTATTACAAGTTTATTCAAATCCCGAAAATCAATACACAATCTTGTTTTTCTACCTTCTTCTTTCTTATATACCAGTGTTACTGGTGCCGCAAATGGGCTATAAGATTCTTCAATAAGATTGTTTTCTAATAGTTTAGCAATTTGCATTTCTATCTCTTTTTTATCTTCGACATTACATCTATATGGTCTTTTACTACAATATTTATCTATTAGTAGATCAATACGTGCTTCATAATCTTTTACTGTACCTACATCATATTTATCTTTTGCAAAAATGTCACTGTATCTTTCTATTAACTTATCTATCTCAAATCTTTCTTGGTAGTTCAAATGATTTACAGAAATATAAAAATCTGATCTATTCATATTCTCATTAAAATTTATAGAATCAATATTCAAAATATTTTCCTTTGAAATATCAAGTTTTTTTTGTCTAATTTTTAAATTTTCATCTTGAATAAGTTTGAATTCCTTAATCATATCTAATCCAATAAGAAAATCATATTGAATATTATCTCCATCTATTACAAAAACGTTCATTATCTTTTCTATATTGAATATTTTTATCTTTACAGATATCATTCCTTTAGTTCTCTTTGCACCATTAATCGTTTCAAATTTTGTTTTCCATATATTTACTAATTTCTGATTTTTTATGTTCAAAAGTTTTGAATGTATCAATGATATATTGGAACCTGAATCATATGATCCGAAAATTTCAATAGTATCTTCAACTAAGACTTTAATTTTGATTAATGGTGGAGTTACTAGTTTTTTGGAATATTTTCAAACAACTCAGTTTCTATCTCTACATTGTTAACGCATTTTATTTGATTCATATCTCTCGCGTCTTTCTCATTTATTTTATACCAACATGAAGCTTCAGGATGAAAACGATTCAGCTTACCTTTCTTTTCACATATTTTGCACGGACGTTTTTGTTGTTCTTTTTCTGCATCATCTTTCACGTTTCTGCTTATTTTCTTTTTCTTCATTAGATGTTCTAAACTTCCCAATTCGGTAAATAAATCTCTGGGTTTTTTTAAGTTCTTTCTGTTGATTCTGTCTATTATAAATTCTGGTAATCCTACTGCAATAAGGTTGATCATAGTGCAGTCATGGATATTTTCGTTCATTCCCAATAAAATTCTTTCTTTTTTCAAAGCATAGTCTAATAGTGATCCATTCACATATTTAAAGAGAATAGCATATCTGATTGAAGACCAACCTTTATTAGCATATGTTTCGATAAAATTTTCTTTCCAAATTTTCCATTCTGATGTTAATGTATTCCTAATAAGCATTGAATTGTACCAATCTAAAACTGAACCTTCTAGAAATAATCTTAACACTTCAATTATCTCTTCGTCTTTGTTAATTTGTAAACGAGTGCATTCTTTTTCAAAAGTAACTATCCATTGCAATGCATTACAGTTCTTACTTGAAAATTTTTCGATGACAAAATTATCCGTTATCTTCTTCAAATTTCTGTTTGTTTCTTCATTTCTAGATCTAATTGGTTGTTCTTCTATATTTTTGGTGATAATTTCTTCTGGATAATAATCACCTATAACTACATTATCACTGTCATCCAGAAAGCATCGTAAATCTGCCGTTACATTAATCCATATTATCCTATATTGATTTCTCAATTTCAAATTTTTGATCACATTTTTCACAATACTATTCTTCAATAATACTTTATGATCTGCTAAAGGTTGATATTCCATTGGAACTTGATAAATTCTTCCATCTGGTGTTCCGATTTCAGTTAAACATATAATATTCGTTTTTGGATCCGTCGATGCTTTCACTTCAATTTTAAATTGTAATTTTTCCATTTTTATAACTAAAATGTTGTTTTATAATGTGTATCTTTGGAGGTATTACTGTATCAAATTACAAAATTGCGTTTCTCTGTAAACAAAGTTTTTTATTAGTTATTTAATCAAATACAAATAATTTTAATATCTAACTTAATATTAATTATACAAATCTTACCTGTAAACAAAGAAACAACATTTACTGTTATTTGTCTACAGTATATTTTGTAACGTACAATAATTCTTTCTTATATGTCTTTCTCAATTGAGTTCTGATTTTCAACTGACACCTCCTGTCGTTTGGAATTCAGTGACGTTTAGTCACTCGGTCAATACCCGAGGTTGCGAGATGTAAAGTCAGCAAACTAAAGTAATGCATACGCTACAATACTGTATGTGTTACTTTACATATATTACAAAAAAAATCACTCATCATCTATTTAATATTCCAATTTCTACGCAAATACCAATTTTTACCTTCTTCTCATAAAAAATTATCTCCTAACTTCGCGGTCGAGAATACATAAAAACCCTATCGCTTCTTCATTCTTACAAATAGCCGTTATACGCAAAACATCGTGTGATTATGCACGTAAACAACTCCCACTCCACGTCTTCTTCCTACCGAAAATCTCGAATGTTCTACCAGCCTTTAAATATCCTTCCAGCCTACAATTCCTTCTCTTCATCGTCAGAACGTGAACCGAACAAGTGATATTAAAATCACTCATTTACCGGCAAATATATACCCGGCATTTCAATTAATAATTACTTTAAATAATCATTAAAATATAAAGTTAAAATTCTAAAAACAAATGCATCAGTAAAGTAAAAGTCTTAATTGCAAAAAAATTGGTGACTTTTTGCAGTACGGAGACTGTATCGTGCTAACAAACTGAAAATTCTCCAAAAATGACAAAAATGTCGTACTTCAAGTACCACAGCACCCAGTGTACTGGATACTGTGAGCTTAAAATCAATAGGGTTCATCCGTGATATGTCCTGAACAATATTCGATCATAAAATTGGTGACTTGTTTCACTCCAGAGGCTGTATCGTGCTAACAAGATATGTAACGAAAAGTGGCCGACGACAACGACGACGACGACGACAACGACGACGACGACGACGACATACAAACAAGATTTTTTTCTAAAAACCTTTTTGTGTTGTTCTTGATGAAAAACGTAAAAATAACTCAAAATTTTTTTTCAAAATTCCAACTTTTTTGTGGGTAAACCAATACTTTTCTCGCATATTAGATAGGTTGAGCGGAAAAGTAATGAAGAAATCGCATTTATTCTTTAATTGCCTATGAAACTCGAGATGCCTTAGATATTTATTTGAGCCAAATTAAGGGAATATGTGTTGGGTTTGTTGAAGCTAAAGATGAATTTACTGGAGAAAAACTGTCAGCACTTATACTAGGAAACATCAAGAGCTGGTGCTCGATATTTCTAATTTGAGAGGCCAATCGTATGATGGGGCTCAAACATGGTAGACCATTTTCAAGGTGTTCAGGTGAGAATTTAATAGGTGAATCATCTTGCTTTATACATACACTGTGCATCACACCAATTGAATTTGGTTTTAAGCCATGCTTGTTTATAACCAAGCATCAGAAATGCATGTTAAACTACTGTTTTGATCGCTTCATTATATGAAAGTCCTTTCATAAACTTTTCCGCCGTTCATCCCCATCCAAATAAAATCCTAGATCCGCCACTGCCGCAAACCACACGTCCACATACTCCAAGCCTATAAACCCCAAAGGAAGATCAATCAAAGCTCCAGCCACTTAAGAAAAGATCGATTTTAAGGTTGGAACGAAATCTTCAATTAACGATGTCTCAATAAAAAAAATTATTGAATTGAGTTTATCCGTGAATATATAAATAAATAAATTAATTAGTGGCAATTCATTGTTAACTAAGTTGAAGTTTCTGGAACCGTTGGTAATATTCATACTGAACACACAATTTACCACCACTACACCGATACTAACAATTACACTGCCTGACGTACGCTTCGATCGAGGCTTCCGCCTTAATCTCCTCAATTTCTGCTAATATGGACGAGAAGATGTGAACTATGAAGAACGATATTTCTGCTAACATGGAAACGATGTTTGCTTATATAGAAAAGATGTCTGCTAATAAGGACGAAAATATTTCAACTATGAAGAACGATATTTCTGCCGATATCTTATCAGTGAAAAACGATATTTCCGCTGACGTCGAAAATAAAATTTCGTCTCAAATATCGGATATGGAGAATGAGATGGCAACGATGCAAAATCAGATGGACGAGAAAATCAAAAAGACAAATATTGCCGATTTAAGAACACAAGACACGCCATCAGAAGAAAAGAAGATATAACAAATAAAATCTTGCAACCCAGAAACACACCGTAAGATAGAAGATATTGGCAGTTTTACCCAAGTCAAGGCCACAACGTTCGATGGAAAAAGTCGTGGACCAATTATGTAAAACAGTTTGAAGCAGCTGCTAGAGTGAATAATTGGTCCGACAGGAAGAAGGCACTACCATTCAAGAGTATGATATGGATATTGCCCGACTAGTTCAATTCGCTTGTTCATCAGTAACTAAGAGCATGATGGAATGTCTGGGCATCCAGGCCTTTATTGATGACTTACGTGACTCCGATATGCTTCGATTAGCCGATCCCAAAACATTATTTGACGCAGTGACAGCTGCTCTTGAATACGAAGCAGCAACGAAGGCTTCGGGTTATAACAAAGTTAGGACCATCCTAAAGGAAGGGGACAAGAACAGATTTGATCAGATCATCAGTTTGATAAAAAGTATGATGGATAAGAAGCCTAGAACGATCAGATGCAGGAATTGTGGCGAGATAGGGCATGTTCACAGTTAGTGTAAGCGCCCCAGGACTCCTGCATACGAAGAACCCCAGTCACTGGGAAACTATAACGGGTCGGCTACGGGGAGGAGCACCAACCCATGATCGTTCCAAAGACCCTCTCATACTGATAGCTTCTTCCAGATTTCGCAACGACAGTGTATATGTAGATGGCGAAGTGAATGGCAAGAAATATACTCTGCTGGACACTGGAGCAACTAGAGACCAGAGATAATAAACTTCAAGAAGAAACTTCTACCAACGAGACGGCTACTGTGGACCGCCTCAGGTGAGAGTGCCAACGTTAAGGGAGCGACACAAATCCAATTGGGAATTGGCGCAGAAAGGTTCCCGCATACGGTAATCGTAGCTGACATTGAAGAAGACGTGATTCTGGGAATAGACGTAAAGAATCTACATGGTTTCCAGTTGGACTTTACGAAGAGAACCATTAAAGTAGGTTCCAAGGAGGTATTCCTTCATCCATATGAAGGCAGCACGATATTAGTAGCTATACAGAAAGATACCGTTCTACTAGTACGAAGCGAAACCATGAAAGTAGCACGGCTACAGGAAATCATGGAGGAGGGTACACCGGTTATGATGGAGCCAAGGAACCACGACAATGGAGTCATATTTGGAAAATGATTGATTACGTCTGCGAAAGATATCCCCGTACGTGTAATAAACGTGAAAGATTACCCAATTACCATAAAGAAAAAAACCAGGATTGGATCCTGCGTACCAGTGACGTCTATAGTTTGCCAAACAACAGCAACTGACAGATTCGAACAATTGTTATCAGTAGTTGGTTAATCCTTAAATCAAGTTGAGAAAAGGAAAATTGAAGAATTTCTCTTGAAGTATCGAGACCTATTCGTACCAAAAGAAGGGAACACTGGTAGAACATCAGCCGTCTAACACAAAATTAATACTGGTAATGCCAAACCAATTAGGCAATCAGCTCGAACACTACCACGAGCGAAGAGAGAGGAAGCTGAAAGAATAATTCGAGAGATGGCAGATGAAAAAGTAATACAATCATCTACTAGTCCATGGGTGTCTCCAGTAGTGCTCGTCAAGAAAATGGATGGAACTACGAGATTCTGCGTGGACTATCTCCAGCTAAACAACGTAACGATGAAAGACAACTATCCTCTGCTTCGAATCGACGATACGTTGGATACTTTGGCCGGCAGCCAACTGTTTTCCACCTTGGACCTGAAGTCTGTATGTTGGCAAGTAGAAATGGACCCAGAAGACAAAGAGAAGACTGGTTTTACCACCGGATCTGAATTATGGCAATTCAACGTCATGCCATTCGGGCTCTGTAATGCGCTCGCGACATTTGAAAGACTCATGAAAAATGTCTTGAGATGGTTGTCTTGGAAGACATGCCTGGTGTATTTGGATGACATCGTAGTACTGGGGAAGACATTTGACGAACACCTGAAGAATTTGGAAGATGTATTCAAACGACTTCAAGCTGCCCAGCTCATCTTAAACCCGAAGAAATGTCAGCTATTTCAAAACCGAGTCAACTATCTAGGTCATGTAGTGAGCAATTAAGGAGTGGCGGTGGATCCAGAGAAAATTGCTTCCATTCAGCAATGGCCGCAACCAACCGACAAATATCAAATTAGGAGCTTCCTTGGACTTCACCCATACTATAGAAGATTTATTAGAAAGTTTGGAGATATTGCCAAGCCCCTTACTCGACTCACTGAGGAAACAAGGATTGCTTCAGACATCGCTGGACCATTTTCGACGACAGAAGTTGGTTGTTAATACATCCTGGTTGTAATGGATTATTTCACGAAGTAGATGGAAATGTATGCGATCCCGAATCAAGAGGCAACAGCTGTCGCGGATGTACTGGTGAAAGAATTTATCAGCCGATATGGTGAGCCATTGGAAGTCCACAGCGATCAAGGAAGAAATTTCGAGAGCCAGGTATTCCAGGACATTTGTGACAAGCTGGGAATGAAGATGACCAGGACAACAGCGTTGCATCCGCAGTCAGATGGAATGGTCAAAAGAATTAACAGAACCATTGGAAAATATCTGTGCAAAGTAGTTTCCAGCCAACAGAGAGTTGCGTTGGCTTATCGATCAGCCATAAATGAGTCAACGGGTGAAACACCTGCGAAAATCCTGTTTGGACGTCAAATGAGGCTTCCTTGTGATCTGTAGTTTGGCTGTCGGCCTGGCGAAGATCTAGCAGAAGAAGATTACGTGATCTAATTGAGAGGAAAGATGGACGATGTGCACGAATTGGTTCGAACAAATGTTCAAGTTGCCAGTGACAGAATTAAAAAACGGTATGATAGGCAGGCCACGGAAGGCAGTTTCAAAGAAGGGGACAAATATGGTTACACAACCCGATAAGGAGAAAAGGATTTTCTCCAAAATTACAGAAGTCATGGGAAGGTCCATACTTAATCAAGAAGAGGATCAATGACATCATATATCGTATAAGCAAGATCCCCAAAACTGACTAGCGCCATTCGAAGGAGACCATGACGAAGAGGAAGGGGAAACCCTCTACAACAAGAGTCTGACCCATCCTTCGAAGAAGTTATGGGCGCATACGGAGGTACTGGGAAAGTTAGATACGCAGTCACTACAGTACAAAGGCACGCACTAGGGTTGGCAACCGTCTTTCGAAAGAAGTTTGGACAATTGGATAAACTTGAAGGTCATATGCCAGTCCCTGGCAAGACACTGAGATTCAAACACAATTCGCGGTACGTCTTCTACCTGGTAACTAGAAACGAATTTCCAGATCGATCCACCTACCGGGAAGTGTGGGAAACGCTACGAAGCCTTCGAGATCATGTGCTGGAATCTCACGTGGAGAAACTAGCAATGCCCAAGATAGAAAGCAACCAGTTGGATTGGCGCGTCATCAGGAACATGATAGAGATGACCTTCCAAGATACCGGTGTCCACATATTAATTTGCAGCTATACCCCTCGTTATCGGTACATGTTGAAGACGGTGCCCTGTTATTTCTATACGACCGAAATGTGCCGACATGGGTTCAGGTTCCGATTTAAACATCCAGTTCCGGCTACACATAAGTTCCAGGACGAAATTCCTTTTAAGGAGGGGTTAATGTTACGAAATCGCATACTGGTGTAGTCTCTGAATCCGACTCTGTCTAAGCTGTGTATGAAAGTTAAAATGGCGAATGCGCAAGGATTTCTTCGAACTGTTTACCATTATTTTTTGTGACCAGTCTTATCTAGACAATTCCAGTGAGTCGATTGTTTGTGTAAGCCGTAATCGAGAAGGATAGAGAAAAAAGGCACTTAATATGTAAGAGAGGCTACCTACCAACGGAGTTAGTTTATAATTTGATCTCGTGAGATAAACAGTAAACAAGTAAATATATAAATTAAGTCTAAGTAAATAAACAGTAGTGAAGTGTTTATATAAATTAGTGTAAGTGGATATAGTGAATAGTTCAGTGAATAAATAAATTAAGTGAGTAGATTTACCGTGAGTATAAATTTATCCCGCCCGTCGTAATAAAAACTTCTAAATGAATAAGAAAAACATTACATTACGAAGTTATAAACGTATCAGAACTTCTTTTTAAACCAATTCTCGACGTTTGTCAAAAAACGTATGTCGCTTTAAATTACTAGTATTTCATTGAACTGATCTGTGTAACTTGTGTTCAGCTTTTTAAAATAAAATAAAAATTGAACAGATCATACCTAAACATGATCGTCACGAGGCGGAAATGAAAGTGAGAGTATGAGACATAAATCGGAAATGGCGGTTGAATAAGATGGCAAATCTAAATAAACAAGATGTTTACTACTAAGAAAACTATAAGTCAAATTGATTTATAATTTTAGTAAATGTGTAAATATAATATATTATGCATACGCAGTACCTATGATAAATAATTCAGTTGAAAGCACTAATCGAGAAACATTGTTGCGTTAAAATTTTGACATACCTTTTACATCATGACATTATAGTCCATAAAATTACGATAACCATTTTCAAAAATAATTACAATTTCTCTTTGCACAATTGAAATGAAAATATAAAATAATCACCATTAAGTAACCAACACCATTTTAAAGAAAACTGAACATAAATATCTGAATCATTTACGAAAATGATTAAATTGTCACGGCTAGTCGTTTTAAAAGTAATGTTTTGAAAACCACAATCTATCCACAAAACAAACATTACCCATTCCTACACCAAAAACAGTTATTCATCTGTTTCAACGGTAGATGTAATTAACTTTTAATTCAGCATTAGTTATTATTACTAAATATCAGAGTTTTGCGAACGTACACAGATCTGTACTCGGTTCTCCTTATTATAATAATTTTGTATTATAAATATTAGATTCAAATACATTCTTTCCATAATCTGTAACGTATCATAGGTTACTTGTTTACCAGACAATGTTTGTATCAACAAAATGAGTAAGGGTTTTCTTTGTATTATGTTCGTAAATCAAACTTCAGGGTTCTAGGAACACTTTACTTTATTAATGCTTTTAGGTTTACAAAGTAAATTAGCTTCCCTAAGCGAGGTAAAAATATACCGGGCCCCTTCCGTCAGTCTCAACTGTCAATTGTCAAAAAAGCGTGTGTTCCATAATCTACACTTATATTAAACATAACATTTTCCCTCTTCTTAGTGACAAACAACATACTAACAAAATAAACATAATGATTTCAGTTCCGGCAAATAACCAAACCAGAAATAAAACAAACGATAACCACAACACAAAAAAAACTTATACTATTATTTTAAATTTAGATATATGAAACTTTATAAATTTAGCCTTTGAGGCGGTTTTCTAATTCGGTTACTTCGCCTTACATCCAGATCTACATTTGACTTAAAGTTTGAGTCGGGCGTATTTAATGGGGTACTACTAAAAGTGGTTTCTTTAACTTCATTGTTTTCAAACCCTTCTATCGACTTACCAGAATCAAAAGCTGGTTCTGTGGAAGAACAAGGATACTGAACAGCTAATGAAGGCGAAATCACTGACATCTCAGTGTTCATGCCAATTATTATGTTCGTAAATCAAACTCCGGGGTTCTAGGAATACTTTACTTTTTTAATGTTTTTAGGTTTACAAAGAAAATTAGCTTCCCTAAGTGAGGCAAAAATATACCGGGCCCTTTCCGTCAGTCTCAACTGTCAATTGTCAAAAAAGGGTGTGCTCCATAATCCACATTAATATTAAACATAACACTATGCATGCGTATAGTGAGCCCGAATTACAAAGACGGCCAATGACAAACGCGTGATTTTAGTATCCCACGGGCCACGGGTCGAATTATCGTTTTTGTGTTTAAATAAAACGGCCAATGACAAACGCGTGATTTTAGTATCCCACGGGCCACGGGTCGAATTATCGTTTTTGTGTTTAAATAAATCTTCTACTCCCAATTTTTTTTCTAAATTAAATAAAATGTCGGAAGCTAAAATAGTATATTGTTTTACGAGTGACGAAAGTAACATTTTTGGAAACGAGTGAACAATTTACTGTTAACGTTCACGAGCTTCAAAAAATGTTTTCGACAAGTGAAACACTACACTTTTTCTACAATACTGTAAATCATAATAATATACTAACCCTTAATTTCATATGGTAGCTAATTTGCAAAAAACACCTTGACCAGCATTAAAATTATACATACACTTGATACAAGTGTCTATTTCATAGTGTAGTATGTTCGATACGCTACGCCTGATATGATAGCTATGAAAACGCCTTCAAATGCTTTCCATTCCTGGCTTGATGTTGGTTGACGCTTGACGCATAACCTCAAAATTGTTGTCAATTGTTTTACAATGTATTTTGCCAATATGAAGTTTGCTATGGCCCCTCCAAAATGTTTGTAGCAAATTTACTACATTATGAATCTTTCAGTTGAGGCGATATGTACAACTGCGTATTGGCGCCACAATTTTTTACTTTTTTCGAAAATGTTGACTATTTTATAAAATAACTGAATATTTGTTTTTTCAGTTGGCCAGTCTTATAAAAGGAGAGGTAATAAGGGAGCACTTTCAGATGCTGAGATGGCAGAAATTATAGATAACTTGGACAGTAGCGAATGTGATTTTGAAGGTTTTTCAAACGACAGTATTGCGGATCCGGATTTTGATCCCGAAGGGGAAAATTCACGATATTACCAAAAGGTCATTGATGAAGAATACGCGGAGGGTGAACAACCATCTACTTCTACTGCAAATAGCTCAACAGCTGCCAACGTCGGGGAAAGGGCAACTCCAATCTCGTGGCATAAAAAACATTTGCAAATTGGTGAAGATGTCCTAAGATTCAAAGGCAATATTGAACTTCCAACAAACATTAGAGATCTGGAGACTCCATATGACTTTTTCAAGTTATTTTTTTCTGATAACCTAATAGACAATATCACCCGTGAAACAAACTTATACAGCGTTCAGAAAAATCCGAATAAACCTGGCAATATTTCTTCAATAGATATTCGAAAATTCTTAGGTGTATGTGTGTATATGTCTGTATCAAAACTACCAAGAACTCGCTGCTACTGGCGACCAGACATAGGAATACCCAGTGTTCGCAGTGCTTTGAGCATAAATGAGTTTGAACGTTTGAAATCCATACTTCATTTCAACGGCAACACATTTATGCTTCCAAAAGATGATCCTCAATACGACAATCTTCACAAAATCAGACCACTGATAAGAAAACTCAATAATCAGTTTGCTGCTGTATCAATGGAAAGTAAGTTTTCTATAGATGAGCAAATATGTGCTACAAAAACAAGGCATCATTTGAAACAGTATAACCCAATGAAGCCTCACAAATGGAGTTTCAAATTGTCCATGCTTTGTGATATATCAGGATATTCCTATGGATTCGAAATTTACAATGGAGCCTCCAACTGGTTCACTAAACTCGCTTATAATGAAAGTGATTTGGGAACAAATTCCAATATTGTTACTAGACTTGCGAGAAAAATACGTAGAAATATGAATTATCAACTTTATTGTTATAGCTATTATTCTTCTGTTCCATTATTTAGATCACTAACAAAACAAGGAATCTATATGTTAGGAACAATCCGTCGAAAAAGACTTCCCAATAGGCCCTTACCACCAGACAACATTATCAAGAAAAAACCACGAGGGAGTGCAGAAGAATATGTAGCTAACATTGATGGGATTAATTTGAGCATAATGACTTGGGAAGATATCAAAGTAGTTACGCTAATTTCAACTTGTTTCAGTGAATTACCTCATCATGGTGTAAATCGGTTTGACCGAAAAACAAAGGAGAAAATAACAATACCGTCTCCTCGTATGGTACAAGAAAATAACCAGCGTATGGGAGGCGTTGGCCTGCTAGATAGTCACATAGGACGGTACAAAATACCTCTCAGGTTCAAGAAATGGTATTTGAGACTTTTTTTCCATCCACTTGATGTTACGATAATAAACGCTTTTTTGTTGTATAAAAGGGCAGAAAGGGCGAAAAAAATTCCCGATGAAATGAACCTTTGGCAATTTAGGATCGAAATTGCAGAAACTCTTTGCCTGTTTGGAACACCTACAACAACAAAAACGTGGAAGGCCTTTCACGAACCAAGTAGAAGATGAAATAGATGCAAAAAGACATAGAGGCCCTACAACACATATTCCTCCCAAAAATGTTCGATTAGACGAAACTGCTCATTGGATAAAATATGATCATACACGTCAATGATGCAAACTGCCCCACTGCAAAGGATTCACCTACTTCAAATGTAACAAATGTGGTGTACATTTATATCTTACGAAGGACAAAAACTGTTTTTCAACTTTTTATTTGAATTAGACTTTCTGTTTCGCATTTAGATTTTTTTCGTGGAGCTGCAAATTTGCTTTGTGAAAAAATTTATCAAAAAAATGTTTTGAGTATGAAATTAGTTTATTTCCACCATCAAAAGGGTTAATTTTTTATAGGAACATTTAAAACAATATCTTTTAGAAATTCATCATGAAACGGAGGGCTAATATTATACTTAATTAAAAATAACAGAATTTCTTTAAACATTACATATGATTTAAATATTAGTTAATTGTTCAAAATTAAAGGAGTCTACAATCAAGATTTTTATGTATTGTTTAAGTATTTAAGTGCACACTGACAAGTCTAAATAATTAACGAGGAACGTCAAACTAATGAAACCAGGCAACTTGATATAAAGTGTTTTTAAGTTCACGGTATTTTTACCAATGCATTTTCATTTTTAATTGAACAAACGTAAAAAATGCATTGTAATTTTGTAATTGATTCTATTCTTTGTTTATTAATAATTTAAAGTCGTCAAAACGGGATATGATTGAAAATATAAATTTTACTTTCGTCACTAGAGACGAAAGGTAACGTTATGAAAATCACATTTTCGTTGAAAGCATTCTATTACAAAATGACGTCTTTTTGTGAAGGGTTGTAGAAAAACAAATTCAATTTTGAATGCAATTGATATGGGGTAGATTTGTATATTGTTAACCAAAATTACACTAATGCGTAACATTATAAATGTATTAGGACGTGTCAAGAAACTATTGGGTAGGCTAGAGACAGATTGGTGAAGATATCCAAATGGATATTCGTTATCAGAAGTTGACATACTACCTCTCAGTCCATATTGATCAATTATTGTTGACTCAAAAATGCATATACGTAGAATATCCGATCTCAATTTGTTTGTAAAAACCATTTGAGTTTGTCATTTTTATTAACACCTCCCTCAATACGTCCACACCTCACTAAAAGAAGTAATAACAAACCCATCCATCAAAT
This sequence comes from Galeruca laticollis, assembly GCA_963921935.1. Lineage (NCBI taxonomy): Eukaryota > Metazoa > Arthropoda > Insecta > Coleoptera > Chrysomelidae > Galeruca > Galeruca laticollis. Next base: position 48,889,001 of record OY998179.1, on the reverse strand, counting down.
ATTTTGATTTAAGAGTTATTCTTCCAATGCCCTTTCACTCATTGAACAAAATTCCATGTGCATACTAAAATACGAAGCAAGCTAACGTTTGAATTTTGATCGCTTTGGACGACTATCACCAGCTCAAGTAAATCGATATAAATGTAAAATAGATTATTGTTTCACACATTGTCACACGTCGATGCAAAAACTCCTCCGAACGGCACTCCTCTAGGCGTCATTTGTGTCTGTGCGATCGCGTTAAATTCAGTATATAATCTCTCAACCATAGTTGTCGATGGGCAGAATCTGAATAAAATACATTAAGCGATAGTATTTTTCCCGTTGAAAAGCAATATTATATCAACACACTAAAACTTATTTTCCGTCCATTGTTAAAGGTATGATTCCGAAGACGTCGACATCGAGAAGCGACCGCCACCGACGATAGCGATATCTGTTGCCTTTCTGGTGCGACTCTGCCCATATTTGTAATGTAGGCACCAACAAGTTAATCAAAAAATCTAGATAAACCTCATCATTAACTGTGTCCTCAAAAAAATAAGGACCAATAATTTTATTGTTAATGATACCAGCCCAAACGATCATTTTTTTAGGATATTGAGTGTGAGCCTCACGCATCCGGTGAAGATTTTCTCTGCTTCAATATCTACAGTTCTGTTTGTTAACCGTTCCATTTAAATGAAACATCGCTTCTTCAGAAAAAACTATTTTGTTTATGATCTGCAAATCTGCATTAATTCTGTCCATCATCAATTCACAGAACTCTTGCCTTCTATCAGGATCATCTTCATTTAACTCCTGAACCAACTGAACTTTGTAAGGGTGGTATTTTTCCTTATGCAAAACTCTCAAAATAGATAATTTACTTACATCATTGGCGGCGGCAAGTTCTCGAGTTGTCTTATGCGGACTTTCCTCAACCTACATCTAACTTTTTTCATCAGTAAATTGAACCTTGCTATCTGGTTATTCAATATTTTTTATATGTCCACTTTTTTTTAATTTTGCTAGCTGTAGACTGCGAAACATATTGACCAGGGTGTTTATTATTAAAAATTACACAAACCTCCTTTTGTGTTCTTGTTTTATTACCACAACCAATCATAATTAAAATGTCTATTCTTTGAGTCTCGCACAAATGAGCCATAATTAAATTTAATACGCGCCCAAATATTTGGTCGTTCTTTCGGTCTTGTATTAAGTGGTATCCAATCAGTTACTCTTCTTGATGATATTTTCTCTTTACTGTATAGGTGTCCATACCATCTGATTCTTTGCGCTTTGTAAAATCTTACTATGTTGTTTCTATATACTATGTCTTCAATTTCCTGGTTCATTAGTGGTCTTATTTCGTCATTTGGCTCTATTTTGGGTCCCATAATTGTTCTGATAATTCTTCTTTCCAAAATACTCAATTGTTCTTTTTCCTTCTGTACTGAACTCGATGTTTCTGCAGCATAGTTTACGATCGGTCCTATCATTGTTATATATATATCTGTATTCTTGTGTTTTTGCTTAATTTCTTGTCTTTGAGTATTTTCTTATTAGCATACATAGCCTTATACCCTTCTTCTATTCGGTGCTTAATGTGTAATCGTTCATTTCTTCTGTGTAGTATAAATCCCAAGTACTTACTTGTATTTTTCAACTTCTCTCTTCGAATGTATAGTTGTCGATTCTTAGTTCTGTCAAACTTTTATGTTTTCTGCTGCAATGCATGTATTTTGTTTTTGTTACGTTTATGTCTAATCCTTTTTCTTTTGACTTCTGGTCTATTATTTTATAGAAATGCCTGTGGATATGGTGTACACACTATATGCAAATTGAGTGAATGAAAACGACGAATACTCAGTGTGTATTAATTTATTACTTTTAGGCTAAGCGCTTTCGGCTGTTAAGCCATTATCAAAGCCGTCGTCATTTAAAAAATAATTGTCAAAGACATCAAGCTGATCAAAAACAATACTCAATACTCAAGATCTATCCAACCATCGTTATGATTGAGTCATTCGAATAAAAACTTTAAATACCCTATTATAAGGGTGTAAAATTATATTCACAAGATGTAAATACACTCAAAATTAAAAAACTGAATTAAAACTAAAAAGTTTTAATTCAGTTTTTTAATTTTGAGTGTATTTACATCTTGTGAATATAATTTTACACCCTTATAATAGGGTATTTAAAGTTTTTATTCGAATGACTCAATCATAACGATGGTTGGATAGATCTTGAGTATTGAGTATTGTTTTTGATCAGCTTGATGTCTTTGACAATTATTTTTTAAATGACGACGGCTTTGATAATGGCTTAACAGCCGAAAGCGCTTAGCCTAAAAGTAATAAATTAATACACACTGAGTATTCGTCGTTTTCATTCACTCAATTATTATTTTATATGTAGTTTCTAATTCTTCTCGTCTTCTTGCTATTATTTCTATATCATCTGCGTATGTTATTATTTGAAATGATTTGTTGGTGATTGTCACATCTTGCTGTATTTGTTTAATAATACTATCTAATGATATGATGAAGAAAAGTTTTGATAATGCGTCTCCTTGTCTCACTCCTTTTTCTATTTCAACTTCTTCTGTTAAGGCCTTGACTGAGTAGTATTGTAGCTTTTGATTCTTTCATCGTCCTGTTTATTAGTTGTATCAGTTATTCAGGTGTATATTTTCTTCTAAATATTCTACTATTCGTGTTCTTATTACTTAGTCGAATGCTTGCTTGCAATCAAGGAATAAGATGTGTAGGTCTATATCAATTCATAGCACTTCTATGTTATTTGTCTTATTGTATGTATGACATCTATTATTGACTTGTCTTTTCTGTATCCTAATTGGTAGTCTCCCAATATCATTTCAGCGTGTATTGTAAGTCTGCTTGTTAGTATCATTGTTAGGATTTTGTAAGTAATATTTGAAAGTGTTATTGCTCGGTAGTTCATGCATTTGGATAGATCTCCTTTTTTTGGTATGGGCACTATCTGTCCTATTCTCGAATCTGTTGGCATTTATCCTTTTAACCATATATTTTCTATGAGTTTGTGTATTCTTATCTGTAATTCTTTCCCCCCGTGTTTAATTAATTCAGCGTTTATCGTGTCGCTTCCTGCTGCTTTGTTATTTTTAAGCTTTGATATATGTTCTTGTACCTCTTCAAGACTTGGTTCCTTATCTAGGTTGTTCATTTGGACTTTTACAATCATTTTTTCTTCTACTACATTATCGTTTTCTTCTTTGTAGACGTTGCTGAAATATATTTTCCATTCTTCTTCCTCTATTTTTTCCTTGGTTTAGTACTTTTCTGTTACTTTTCTTTTTAAGGTATTGATACAGTATTTTTGAGTTGTTCTTTTTATTTTCTTTCTCAATTTTTTCTAGAATATTTTCGATCCATCTTGTTTTCTTTATTTGACATAAGTTGTTTGCTTCTCTTCTTATGTCTTGGTATTCTTTTTTATCTTGTTCTGTTTTTGTTCTGAGCCATTCTTTCCTAGCATAGTTTTTTTCTGGATAATATTCTCGCATTCGTTATTTAACTAGTGGTTGTTCAACCTTTTGCCGTTAAATCCAATACTGTTTTCTGCCGGCTCCTTTATCGCTGGATGGACGAGAAAATGGAAAATAAAATGACAAGATAGAAGAGAAAATCAAGGAGTTAGAGAGAAAGATGACAGATTTAAGAACACAAGACACGCCATTAGAAGAAAAGAAGATCGAACAAATAAAACCATGCAAACCCGAAATACTTATGAAGGCTATGTTAGAAGATAATGGCAGTTTTTCCCCAGTCGGGCCTCCAAGTTCGACGGAAAGACGTCATGGACCAATTAGGTAAAACAGTTTGAAAAAGCCGTCAGAGTGAATAATTGGTCTGATAAGGAGAAAGCAGTGAACTTAAGCATCGCGCTTCGGGGAGACTTAGATGTATTTCATACGATACCCGTTGAAGAAACTCTTGACCTCGAGCAGCCGAAGAAGGGGTTGGACGTGCGATATGGTCACGAACATCTAAAATACTTGTACTAATCCCAGCTGAAGAATCGAAGGCAGAAACGTGACGAAATCCTTCAAGAATATGAAGTAGATATTGTACGACTAGTTCGATTTGCTTATCCACCTGCTCCAGCGAACATGATGGAATGTTTGGGCATCCAGGCCTTTACTGAGGGCTTACGTGACCATGATATGCAGAGGACGCTTCGTATAATTCATCCCAAAACATTGGTCGATGCATTGACTGCTGCTATTGAATATGAAGCAGCCATGAAGGTAGGACCATGCAAGAAGACGGTGACGAAGATAAACTTGACCAGATCGTCAACTTCATAAAATGTATGGTAGACAAGAAGCCGAAAAAGATCAGATGCTCGAATTGTGGCGTGCTAGGGCATGTACGCAGTTCACGTAAGCGCCCCCAGGACTCCCGCAAACGAATAGCCCCAGTCACAGGGAAACTAGAACGGTTCGGCTACGAGGGGGCAGCACCGACTCATGATCGTTTCAAAGACCCTCTCAGGCTTATAACTTCTCTCAGATGTCGCAACGACAGTGTATATGTGAATGGCGAAGTAAATAGCAAGAACTATACTCTGCTGGTTAGGTTAGGTCTCTCTGCAATTAGAACCTGAGATAATAAACTCCAAGAAGAAGCTTCTACCAACGGGACTGTGGAGCACACCAGGTGAGAGTGCCAACGTTCACGGAGAGACACAAATCCAATTGCGAATTTGTGCAGAAAAGTTCGCGTATACGTGACATCGAAGAAGACCTGATTCTGGGAACGGACGTAATTAATCTACATGCTTTCCAATTGGCCTTTAAAAAAAGAACCAATAAAATAGGTTCCGAAGTAGTATTCCTTCATCCATGTGAAAGCAGCACGATGTTGGCAGCTGTACAGGAAGATACCGCTCTACCTGCATGAAGCGAAACCATGGTAGTAGCGCGGCTACATGGAATCATGGAGGAAGGTACACCGATTATGATAGATCCATGGAACTACGACGAAGAGGTTGGCAGATGAGTACTAATTGGCACATAGTTGGTTACGTCGGCGAAGGAGATCCCAGTATGTGTGATAAGCGTGAAGCATTATTCAATTACCATCAAGAAGGAAACCAAGATTGGATCATGTGTACCAGTGACGTCTATAGTTCGTCAAACAACGACAACTGACAATTCCAATGCCAGATTCGAACAGATGTTATTAATAGCTGGTCAATCCTTGAATGGATCTGAGAAAAGAAAATGAGAGGATTTTTCTTGCAGTATCGAGGCATATTCGTACCAAAAGGAGGGAAGACTTGCAGAACATCAGCCGTCAAACACAAAATCGATACTGGTGATGCCAAGCCAACTAGGCAATCAGCTCAAAGACTACCACGAATACCTGAAGAATTTGGAATATGTATTCAAACGACTTCAAGCTGCCAGCATTATGTTAAACCCGAAGAAATGTCAGCTGTTCCAAAACTATCTGGGCCACATAGTGATCAATGAAAGAGTGGCGGTGGATCCAGAGAAATTGCTTTCCATTCGGACGAAGACTGTCAAACGGTTTTTGAAACCTTGAAGAGACATTCAACCACGGCGCCGATATTAGGATATCCATTACTAGAGGGAGACTTTATTCTTGACACTGATGTAAAAAACGTAGGAATTGGAGGAGTGCTCTCACAGATCCAAGGAGGGTGAGAAAGAGTGCTGATATATTTCAGTAAGGTCCTCTTCAAACCAGAACGGAACTACTGCGTCACAAGAAGAGAACTTTTGGCGATAGTAAAGTCCTTGGAACACTTTTACCACTATCTCTATGGAAGCAAATTCTTGATCCGCTCTAGTTATGCAGCACTCAATTATTGATGATGTCACCGAAATGCCAACTCCCTGCCTGGATGGCCGTGCCCAGCAGACAATTCCCACTGCAATAAAGCGGAACCTAAGGAAGCTGCAGTTTCAAGAACTGCAGTAGTTGACAACGAATGGTCACCCACCAGGATCAGAGAAGATTAGGAGAATAATCCTCACCTAAAGATGATTCGGCAATGGAAGGTAGGAAATCGGCGACTTGGCAAGTGGGACTTCCTTGCCTGGAAGGAGGTCTGTTGAAAAGAATTCTTGAAAATGATGATGGTTCCGAGAAAATAAAATAGCTAGTGATCCCGAGAACGAGAGTAGCTGAGGTACTGAGGAAGTTACACAACAGTCCATGAGGAGGTCATCTGGGAGTTTAGAAAACCCTTCAGCGAGTCCGTGAAAGGTTGGATGAACAGCACCGGCGATGTGAAGGATTGGTGTAAAAAATGTACGACTTGTGCTACGAGTAATGGACCACATCGCAAGGGAAAGGCACCCATGAAACAATATAACCCTTTCGCAAGGATTGCTTTAGATATCGCTGGACAATTTCCGACGACAGAAAATGGAGGTAAATACATTCTGGTCGTAATGGATTATTTCACAAAGTGGGGGGACAACTGTCGTGGATGTATTGGTGAAAGAATTTATCAGCTGATATGCCCTTGGATATCCACGGCGAACAAGGAAGAAATTTCGAGAGCCAGGTATTCCAGGAAATTTGCTGGGAATGAAAAAGTGAAGGACAACAGCGTTGTATCCACTGTCAGATGGAATGGTTGAGAATATGAGAAGGACCATTGGAAAATAGCTGTCCAAAGTAGTTTCCAGCCATTAGAAAGACTGGGACCAGTATCTCTCTCTGTTTACTTTGGCTTATCGATCTGCCATCAATGAGTCCACAAGTGAAACACCTGCGAATATCCTGTTTGGACGCGACATGAGGCTACCTTGTGACCTAGAATTTGGTTTTCAACCGAGAAAAGATCTAGCGGGAGAATATTACGATATCCAATTGAAAAGAAGGATGGACGATGTGGTTCGAACGAATCTTCAAGTTGCCAACGACAGAATGGAAAAACGATACGACACGCAGGCCATAGAAGGCATTTTCAAAGAAGAGGAAGTATGGTTGCTGATCGCGACGAGGAGAAAAGGGGTTTCTCCAAAATTACAGAAACCTTGGGAATGTCCATCTATCGCATAAGCCAGTTCTTCAATGGAAAACCGAAAGTAGTCCACCAAAACCGACTAGCGCCATTCGAAGGAGACCATGATCTAGAGGAAGGAGTGAACCATATCTGAGAAGAGCCTGACCCTGTCTTCGAAGTATTTATGGGCGCATATAGAAGTAGCGGGAAAGCTAGATATGGAGTCATTACATAACAACGAGAAGATTTGTTGATGTTCCCGGAAGAGTATTCACTGGCACACAACATCTCCACCACGAGGCTTGGCAACCGTCTTTCGAAAGAAGTTTGGGCAAATAAAAAGACTTGAAAATCAGTTTCCAGCCCCTGGCAAGACACTGAGACCCAAACACAACTCGCGGTACTTCTTCTACTTGGTAACCAAAAACGAATTTCAAGATCGATCTACCTACCGGGATGTATGTGGGAAGCGTTACAAAGCCTTCGAGATCATGTGCTAGAATCCAACGGGGAGAAGCTAACAATGGAGAAACTAGCAATACCTACGAAAGAGAGCAACCAGTTGCTTAGGCGATTCATCAGGAACATGATAGAGGTGATCCACATATTAAATTGCAGCTATACCCCCCGTTATCAGTACCCAATGAAGATGGTGCCCTGTTATTTCTATCCGACCGGAAAGTATAGAAATGAGTCCAGCTGCCGATTTAAACTTTCAGACACGGCTACACAGAAGTCTCAGGTGGAACTTCCTTTTAAGGAGGGGTAATGTTACAAAATCGCATACCGGTGCCGACCATGTCTAATAAGATATCTAAACGTTAAAATTTTGACGGGAGTGCACTGATTTCTGGGAAGGACTATTTTGTGATTGTTCCTGTAGATGCATTTCTAAGAACGCTGATTGTTTGTTTGGAGACGCAATCTAGAAATTTCAGGAATCCAAATGTTCCAGAAAACGTTATAATATTTAAGCGACTACCTACGAACCGCAGTTGAGTCTACAGTTTGGTTTCATAGCGAACACAACAGACCAGTGAACAGTACATAAATTAAGTATAAGTGATTAGTTAAGTGTATAAATCAATTAAATAAGTAGATATATCTTGTCTATAAATTTATCTAACCCGTTGTGACAAAAACTATTTAAATAGATAAAATAATAATTTGATTAAAGATAATATATGGTAAAACCTTGGAAGAGAACTAAGAAAGACAGTATACCTTATTCTTGTTTATAATCGTACAAAATATTGTTGGTAATCTTTTAAACACAAGCAATGACAACTACTTCTACTCTGCCATTTATATTATCGCCGCCATTGACAAGGACATGTCGTATACCGAAAGCGACACTGCCGCTTGTCGCTGTAGTCTGTCGCGGCAGCCTGTAGCTATCGGGGTCTTCGGAATCATACCTTAACCTTCGGATGACCAAGTGATGTCACTCTTGACCCCAATGTATGTTTAACTCCAATAATTTGTGAAATATTTAAAATTTATGGTTTATATTTATTTTCCTGACTTTATTGTCATGCTCAACATATCTAATTTTTCTAATTTTTTATGAATTTGGAGGAAACAGCGAATTCAATGATTTTATTGACGATATAGAAGGTGAGGTAATATCAGGAAGGGAGGATGTAGAATTTGTAAACGATTACAATGCTGACAAAAGTTCAAGATGAAAGTGAAGTTGATACAAATCAAGGTAAAATTATTTTGGCAAACGATGGCATAGTCTGGAATAAAAAGAAACCTAAAACATCTAAGCGTTTAGCAAGAAACTAAAAGCCTTGTAAAAACGAATTGCAGTTCAAATATTACTAATTTTTTTTTATTGATATTGGAGCAATAAATGTATTTGGGTAGTCTATTGACAAATTTAACGACTACGAGAAAAGAGTGTCTTTCCGAATTTCCGAAGAAGGTTTTTTCAACAATATTTGGGTCTTGATACAATGTTTAAATAAACATATTCAAATTGCTATGGATGTGGTACTTACTAAAATGATGTGGTACCTACTAAAATATCTACTATAATTACTTTTTCAAATGAAACTAAATGTTTATAAATAATTCCACAATATATTGAAAAAATGGTAACTTCTGTAATTCTGACAATGATAGCAATATTCAAACAATTGTCAATTTTTTTAACTCTTTCAATGTATTTTGGAGTTATTTAGGAACAGTTAGTTTCATTTGAAAAGTAATATGATCAGATTCCAAAAAGTAAGGGTCGAAACCGTAAATATCTATTATAACTTTATCAAAAATAATTTGTCGTAATATAAGATAGTGTTATAGACATACTTAAGTTATCTTGGATGTAATCGAAAATTAAATTTAGGGGGAGGGGGGCACAATGATGCAAGGGGCACATAGATACACAAGACTTATACAATAATCGATTGAATATATTCGAGTGGTGACATCTCTAAAACGCTCATAGAAATGTTTGAAGGGATTCTACTTGTTCGCGCCAACAGCCACTCAGCTGTTGACGCTCTAGAAGTCGTAACGTGTTTCGAGTGCGGCCAACTAAAAATAAACGTGAAATGTAAAAGTATTTTTCCGGTCTTTTATACCATCTTGTGAAGATCTATATATACCAAAGGAGAGTTAGGGTGTCGAATATTATGGATTTACTATTTTTTTCCAAATAAATCAATTAAATTCTTCAGTACAATTTACATTTAAAAAATATCTGTTGGGGCACTTAGATACAGCAGAATACGGGGCACCTTGATACACATCAATATGCCCCGTGTGTATCAAGGTGCCCCGTACTTTACTGTATCTAAGTAGCTCAACATATTTTACAAAATTATAGAAAATAACTAACTGATTTATTTTGAAGAAACTCTAAATCCATTTAATCAATTGTAAAATATTTTGAACTGAAATTATATATGTTGTTATCAGAAAATGGTGCGCACATACAAGCCCAAGACTGAAAGACGTAGTTTAGATGAAGAGCGCATCAAGACCGCCGTATCTAAAGTTATTATTATCATCTCTTAGAAAAGCAGCCGAAAAATATAGTATTAAACCTGGAACTCTGCAACATCGTGTTGAAAAGTTTCTGAGGAAAACCAATCGTCACCTTCTAATTTGTATGAGTCAAAGTATACTGTTGCTCAAGTATTTACTGTCCAGCAAAAGAAAACATTTTCAGAATATTTGTTGACTTGCAGCAAGATGCATTATGGGTTATCCTTGCAGCAACTTTTGACATTAGCTTATGAGTATGCAGACCATTTGGGACGCAAATATCCAGAATCATGGGAAAAGAATAAACGCGCCTGGAATGATTGGGCACCAGGATTTGGAAACAGGAATCCGGAGCTCAGCCTAAGAAAGCCTGAAAATAAAAGCGCCGCAAGAAGTTTTGCATTTAATAAGACTGCAGTGGCTGAATTTTTTGACAATTATGAGCGTGTAATGTTACGCTATAATTTTACTCCTGACCATATAGTGAATTTGGATGAAACAGGCATTAACACAGTATTACCAACGCCTAAAGTTTTGGCGAAAAAAAAACAGCGGCAAATAGGACAAATTGTGTCAGCTAAACGAGGAGAACTAGTAACGTTTTGTGGAATAGTCACAGCAACAAGTTCTACTATTCCTCCTGTCTATATTTTTCCTCGAGTCCATTTCAAAGACCCGTTTTTAAATGGAGCTCCCCAAGGCAATCTTGGTTTAGCAAACAGGAGCGGTTGGATGACAGCTGAATTGTATATACAAGTTCTTCAACACATTCAACGACACACATCATCTACTAAAGGTAACCCAATTTCAATCATTTGTGACAACCACGAGTCACATATTTTTATTGAAGCTGTCAACTATTGCCGTGACAATGGGATTATCCATCTTTCTTTGCCACCACACAAATTACAACCGCTGGATGTCAGTGTTTTTGGTCCATTTAAAAATAAACTAAAAATAGCATTTAATGATTGGCACATTCGAAATATTGGTAAGACTTTATCTATATATAACATTACTGAACTTTCAAAATCTGCCTTTTTGGAGTCCTTTACACCCAAAAACAACACAAGCGGATTTTCAAAACCAGGTATTTGGCCATTTAACAGACTTGCATTTCGGGGATGATGATTTTGCACCTACAGAAATTTTCAGTGAGAGTTCTCAAGAGGAATACAAAGAAAATAATCTGGAAATAGAGAGACAGGAAGTAGATTTTGTGAAGCCCGAAAGAAGTTAAAATGATGAAAGTATTGATGAAAGTACAAACAGACCCTTTAAGTAACCAATCGAATTTTGATATTTCTACGAATATTACTCCATCTCTGAATGTTTCACCGCTTCTAAAGGCTGGACCAAGCTTTCAGACCAATAATAATACAGTGTCTCCAGCAGCTGTACGACCATATCCAAAGAAGGCTTTTATTGAAAAATAAACGGTTTTAAGCATTAAAACTAACTTTTCCGCATCTTTGGTCCTGAACAATATTCTATCATAAAATTGTTACTTGTATACACTTCGGGGGATGTATCGTGCTAACAAACCGAAATTTCTCGAAAAATAACCAAAAATTTAATATATCTGGATTTATAGGACTCGCTGTACTCGCTCTAGTCAACTGAAAATCAATGGGGTACATATGTAAGACACCTTGAACAATATTCAATCATAAAATTGATCAATCGTATACTCTATGGAGGCTGAATCGTGCTAACAAACTGAAAATTCTCCGAAAATGACAAAAATTTGGTACTTCTAGTACCATAGCACCCGTTGTACTGGCTATAGTGAGCTGAATATCAATAGGGTTTATCTTTGAGACGCTCTGAATAATATACAATCATAAAATTGGTCACTTGTATATACTTCGGAGGCTGTATCGTGCTAACAAACTGAAACTTCTCCAAAAATGACAAAAATATCGTACTTAAAGTACTGTAGCCCTTGTTGCATTGGCTCTGGTGAGCTGAAAATCAATAGGGTTCATCAGTGAGATGTTCAGAATAATATTCTATCATAAAATTGGTGACTTGTTGAACTCCGGAGTTTGTATCGTGCTAACAAACTGAAATTACTCAAAAAATGACAAAATGTCGTACTTCAAGTACCATAGCACTCGGTGTACTGGCTCTGGTGAACTGAAAATCAATAGGGTTTATCTGTGACATGTTCTTAACAATAACAATAAAATTGGTGACTTATTGCATTCGAGAGGCGGTATCGTGCTAACAAGACATGTAAGGAAAAGTGGCCGACGACAACGAGGACGATGACATACACACAGGATTTTTTTTCTAAAAACCGTTTTTTCGTGTTGTTGCTGATGGAAAACGTAAAAATAACTCAAAAAAAATTCTAAAATCCAACTTTTTTTGGGGTAAACCAATACTTTTCTCGCATATAGATAGGTTGGGCGGAAAAGTAAAACTCTAAGAAAGGAAGAGAAAAAGGAAAATCCAGGGTTTATACTGACACAGTAGAGAAAAATCGGTTAGAAATATTACGCGTAGAAAAACTTATTGAAATTAAGTGATGATGATGATGAAGAGCCAGATGAAGGAGATAGAGAAGAGTTAGACATGCCTAATCCTGATAATGTAAATATTGGGGATTTCCTTCTTATTAAGTTTGAAAAGAAAAAATTTGTAGTTCATTATGTAGCCAAAGTCATTAGTAAATACAGTTCGACTGAATACCTAGTGTTATATCTAAGAAAAAATCCAAGTTCTTATATTTTTGTTTTTCCTAATGTAGAAGACCAGGCAATCGTTGATTTTAGAGATGTTGTTTTACGCTTGCCAAGACCAAATATTACGAAAGGCACAACTCGAACATCTTCTATGTATACTTTCTCAGTTAATTTAAGTGCATACAATGCGCAATAGAAGCGTTCTTAATAATATTATTTAAGTTTACAATTTTGTTTACTTATTAGAGTTATTTTACGATTGTTTTTGATTTGATTAGGTACTGAGTTTTATTTGTTTAATAAGAATGGTCTTGGCAATCCTGTTCGGAAGAATAAATATACTATTAATTGTTAATTTGGTAAGACTGCCTACAATATTTTCATGATAATAAAGTATTATTTTCATGAAAGTGTTATAATTTAACCAATTTCGTACAATCTCCACTTTGTATTAAAGTGCCACATGTAATGTATCTAAGTACCCCGTTTGTGGGGCAGAATGATTCAAAATCCATTTTTTACAAAACACGTACTAATTCTTTTCTTTCACATCTTAAACAGTTTTTATCCTTGACAATATAGTATTTATACATTTAGCTGAAACCTGACTGGAACATTAATCATAAATGTGACATTTATCAACATATTATTTGACTTTAAATTTTTATGCATCAATCTACCCCACCTCCCTACTGTTACGTGTGGAATCTAGTCATGTTACTTTCTAAAATGGAACTAACTGTTTCTAAATAATTCCACAATATAAAAACTATAAAAATTATAAGAAATTGTCAATTTTATAGAAGTTTTTAACATTTTTTCATTATATTGTGGAATCACTTATAAACAGTTTCATTTAAAAAAGTAATATTCGGGAATTATTTAACATTATACTGTCAGTGTAAGTAGATAGTTTGGCCAACCATCAATTACGTTCTGATCTACCACCACTCGTATATCTTACACAATTTACGACTTTGACAGTTCTTATAAATAAGTACTTACCCAAGTTTTACACTTTCACAGCCACTACCCTTTCATCACATAATTTACAAGCACCAGTGTAATTATAATTTCCTCAATTAGTCAAATGGGACACTCGAAGAGGTTTTTTGTTTCTATAAATCGATGTATGTTTGACTACATTAACCAATGTTAATATGATTCAGTTTTCAGTTATAGAGCTTGCGATGCCGACTCACTCCCGCATAGTCTCATCGTGGAATGGAATGAAAATGCCGTCATAAAACTAAAAATAATCAGTAATCAAAAAATAAACTGTTGCTGTTTAGCGTTTCGTAGGTTATATATGATATTTGAATAACTTCGATTAATAATATAATGTTAGTCGGTTTTTATTTGATATTCTAGATACTATTGTCGGTAAACAAGGTTCAAAAATTTTCAAGATAAGTAAATACGAGGATAGTTAGATAAGATTATTATGTTCGTGGATGGATGTAAGATGTAAAAAACTTCCAAGTCAGTTGCTTAAGGCTCATTTTTAAGTTACTCACTTGACTGCAAATAGTGAGATTTCTGGAGAGGGATTTTAAGATTTAATATCATATTAACCCTCGTGGTACCGTGTTAAAAAAATTACACGTGGTACCGTCCGGGGTACATTTGTACCTCACGTCAAACTTATATACTACTAGCTGACCCGACAGACTTCGTCCTGTCAAAAAGATTTGTAATGTGGCAGTTTTTTTGCCTACGTATTTAAAAAAATTCTCCTGAACAGAACCGTCACCCTGGTGATAGGGCGTTGTGAATAAAAAATAATTAAATAAAACATATATAAGGATTTAAAAGTAAGTAATCGCTTTATTGTTAATCATGTGAATCATAATTATTATTATTATCATTGTAGTGCTTTGTGGTATACGATGTTTTTTGTTTGATTACCTGGCGCATAGATAAACAAATCTGATGGTTTTCCAACACGGGAACAGGCAACATACAATTGACCATGTGAGAAACATGGGTTTTCTAAATTAATACCACAAACACTTAATGATTGCCCCTGGGACTTGTTTATAGTCATAGCAAAAGCAAGCCGCACTGGAAACTGTAGTCGTTTAAACTCAAATGGCACATCAGTCGGAATCATTGGGATGCGCGGTATGAGAACATCTTCTCCTTTATACTTTCCTTTGAGTATAGTTGCTTCTATCACATTGTTTAGTGATTTTTTTATCGCTAACCGTGTACCGTTGCAAAGACGCGGTTGGTTGATATTTCGCAACATTATAACCACCGATCCAACCTTTAATTGGAGATTGTGAGGTGGCAATCTTGTTATGTGCACAACGCAGATCAATTTCTTGTGGTGAATTGCCCATAAAATAAATTTGCAGGAATTTGTTGTCGCTATCTGACACTGGTAACAGTGAACCTGCTCTGTGATATATTTGCCCTTGTATCTGTAAATAAAAAAAATATTATGGTGTGGTATAAATTAATGGATTGTCAGTGATCAAACTTAAATAATATTTGATCTTAAAAAGTATATATTTAGTTTTAACTAATATCTATCAAATATAAAATATAATAAAAGTGTCACTGAAACTGAATCACCATATAATATGATGACTAAGTGATATATTAGTGATTAAGAAATTGAAGATTAGTGACACATCTTAACTTTGCTGACAGAAAATTTTGTTCGCTAAAATAATTATGAGTAACTGCTATAATACATACCTTGAAAGTTGGCATAAAATTTTCCCGAACTACATTTGTTGCCCCAAATGAAGTCATTTGAAAGCAATTGTTATATTGTTGGATATGTGTCAAAAAGTGTATAGAATCTGTTCCTATTCCTGAAACCAATGAGTACAATGGTTCTGGTGGTGGATCCAATGGTATCAATTTTACTTTACCATTTGCGCAACACAATCCATTGGCTTCGTTTTTGTATTTTAATGCCTTACAGTGTGAGCAAACCGAGTTCATAGAACCAATAACAACACATTGGTAGTTACTGTAGTCAATTGACACATCGTAACTGAAAGCAGCTCGATTCAAACTTGCGCGATTATTAGTTGAATGTCGCCCTCTCGCTTCACGCGTTTGTGATATCCGAATTCTTTCACGTTCATTTTCGTCGTCACGTTCTTGTGCAGTACGATTAGATCGGTAAATAGCTTGGTTTGTAGCATTTCTGGTTCTTCTACCTAAATTGCTTCGTCTTATAGGAGGCATATCAAATATAAATTATTTTTTCACTAATCACGAACTAAACAAACACTAACTAAGTAAACACTCTGCACAAAACACGATATACGAATTTGTTTCGTGTATCAGTTGACAATTAAACTCCTCCAACTATGTATTCTGTGCTCCAACGCACACACGCACATTGTTTTGATAGATATGATCTTTGACGTTAGGAACTCACCTACATTGCTTAGACAACAGTGAGTGCTTGTAATTTAATATGAACTTTATACCATAGCAATGAAGCTCAAATTGACTACGTTTTAGTTACAAATCATTTGTATGGGAAAAAGAAAAGGGCTATTTTTAGGGTTTTTCCAGCAATAATTCTAATTTTTCTCGCCGTAAAAACCATCCTTGAACTTCAACGAACATTTTAAAAAAAGATTTGGCCAAATTGGTCGAGGCGTTGTTGAGTTATGCGCTTACCAACACATTTTGCGATTCATTTTTATATTATAGATAACGTTATTCATTAAGCATACAGTGCAGCAGTTATAGTTAATCTTTATCTAAAGAAAGAAAGAAGGAAAATAATATTTTTATTTCTAAAGTGAGTACAAAAGTAAGTAAACAGGCTAATCTTCTTCACCATTTAAAAAATAGCATTCTTGATGCTTTTCATTTCAGCTCGGTTTCTTTGCATCTTCTGCAAATTATTTGCGTTGTACAATGTTCAGAGCACACAAAATTTTTACATTGGATGCAAAACTTTCTGGATTTTCGGTCTCTTTTTCTGTCACACAAGTGGCACCGTCCAGCAGTTGACGGGGGGTTATCCATAACTGGCACTGGTGCTTCGTTACGTGCTAGTTCTGGAATAACATCAAGCATGTAGTTCCTAATAGTTTTGTGTAAACCTTTTTGAGTTTCAAATCTTCTAACAATATTTGGTTTGACGAGTGCCTCGCCCAACCGAAGCAAATATTTTCTTCTACCGTCACTGCTTTTTGTTTTCGTTTCAGGAAATTTAGTTTTACATAAAATAAACGAATTTATTACGGCGATATCCAACAATTGACCAAATATTGCCATTGGCCAACGGTTGCTAATTCGGCGGGCTGAATATTGTTTTACCATTTGATCAATGGTGTATACGGCACCTTCTGTTTTATTGTAGTACAATATGATATCAGGTTTGTGTTTAGAAGCTTCTTTTGAAACAGCATCATAGTGATGCTCTCTAGATGGCAATATAACTGCTTTTCCTTTGTTTCGCATGTAGCAGACCATTGTATGGCTTTGCGTGAATGCAAACATGCTAAAAAAACTGGCTTTGAGCGTCGGGGTAGCAATTCTTTGGGAAAATAGGTCTTATTTGCTCGAAGAGTACCGCAGAGAGTTATTCCTGTCTCCAGCAATTTATTTGCCAATGGCAAACTTGTAAAGAAGTTGTCCGTTGTAGACCGTATCCTGCCCATAATGAACTTACAAGATCAAGCACAACTCGTTCTCTCTTATTCTTCTCTACAACTTTGTTGAGTTTGCCCAGGTATACTTGCAAATTAAGACTATAGCAAGTTTCACTGTCGGCCATCGCCCATATTTTCAATCCATACTTATCGGGTTTACTCTTCATATAAACCCGAAATGAGCAACGGCCCCTAAATGAAACCGACTGCTCATCGATAGTTACCTGCATTCCTGGATTGTGGGCCTTTTTGCAGTTGCTTACAAAGATATCAAAAACGTCCCTAATGGGAGCCAATTTATCAATCGCTTTCCGAGCTTCTCTGGTTGTAAAGTCATCAAACCGAAGAAATGATTATAGCAACTGAAAGCGTGTACGAGACATTGTTGAAGCAAGTATTGACCTAGCATAACCTTTTTCCATACACCACAGCATTTTTACAGTTTCCTTTGAAGCTTGAAGTGAACCCAGAATACTTGGAAGTCCCAAATAGGCTAGGAGTTCAGTGGAGTCCTTGCTTTATATTGACTATATCCCTGATTGTTCTGCGCGACTGTCTAAAAGGTACTTTTGCCCATTGTGTGCCATTCTTGATTATGTAGACTAGATCGGGGTTATTATTTTTTTGTAAAACTGCTTCCAGTTGTACATTTCCTCCTAAACCTTCCGTTTCAGTATTATCGTTCCCTATATCGTTATTTACCTCTTCACATATTTCCGCTTCTCCATCACTGTTTTCTTCAGTATCACAATAGTTTATAATATCGTCCAATTCGTCTGCATTATCGTCATTTAGAAACTGTTCCATTTCAAATTCAGTCAGTCTCTTAGAATTACGTACCTGTATTTTTTAGACATATTTTACTGCAACGTTATTGCAAGAAACTATAACAAATTACTATAACGTGACACGTTATATACGATTGACAATCACACACTGCAGGCTCAGGCATGAATTTACTCCCTCCCGGCGGTGAATAATCTTACTGCGCATGTGGAGGTGGCAGCAAAAATTGTTGGCTTCAAGTACCGAGCGGGGTACAAATGCACCCCATGCCAGTTTTTATTTTTTAATTACTTTTCTTTGAGAGTTGTGAAAAAATTGACAAGAGATCAAGTTTTACTGCTCTTCATTAACAATAAAAAAATATGGAGGCATAAAAAAATATTTTAAAAATTAAGCTATAATAACTGACGCTGTGGTGCGTATGTACCCCGCTCGGTACCTCGAGGGTTAGCAAATCAGACCCTTTAGCACCCAGCTTGTTGTATGACCACACCAATCGGCTGTTCAAATGTGAGCATGCAGTTTCTGTTTATTGCTAAATTTTTAAATTTGTTCTACATTTTCCTGATCAATTTCTACATAAAATATGCATTCTTTAAAAAGTGTCCACATCCCGCAATAGTTACTAAAGACGAAATAGAAACGGCACTAGCAATTCTAATTCAGTCAGGATACTGTTACGAATTCGCACTCTGGTGTAGTCCCTGAATCCGACTCTGTCTAATATTATATATAAAGGTTAAAATTTTGGCGGGTGCAAACCGATTTCTGGGAAGGACTATTTATCAATTTTTTGTGATTGTTTTTATAGATATTTCCAAGAAAATCGATTGTTTGTTCGGAGCCGCAATCCAGAAGTTTGCGGAATTAGAAGGCACTAGAAAAACGTTTCACATATAAGAGACTACCTAGTAGCGGCGAGTTTAGTTTACAATTTAATATCGTAGTGAATAGACGTGCATATAAATTAGAAATTAAGTTCATACAAAAATTACGTATAAGTGTAAGTGTAGAAATAAATTACGTAAGTAGATATACCGTGTGTATACATTTATCCCACCCGTTGTGTATTTAAATAAATTATTTGCCTTTTGAAGTATAGAGGGCGCTCCGGCAACGTTAAAACAACTCCATTCCATTTCTCGGCAGTTCATTAATATCGCAGACGTTGTAAAAGTGATTTATTTGTTTGGGCCCAACGAACTGTAGTTTTCAGACCCATTTTTTAACGAATTTGTGCCATCTGAGGTAAGTTATGAATTATCTATGTCTAATTATCAGGAAATATTGTTCATTAGGATATTTTTTATGTGCTTGAAATTGGTATACACTTCAGTTATGGATGAATAGGGTTATGAAAAACACAAATGTACATGTCGGGTATATCGTATCGTCTGTTTGTCTGGTAAATCGTACTGGTACCATACTACAATGTGAGATCAAAATCAAACAATTCGATTAATATAGATATTCGCCAAAATTTTAACTTTCATACATAGCTTAGACAGAGTCGAATACAGGAACTACACCAGTGTGCGATTTCGTAACATCACCTCCTCCTTAAAAAGAAGTTCCTCCTGGAACTTCTGTGTAGTCGGAACTGGATGTTTAAATCAGCAACTGGACCCATGTCTGCACTTTCCGGTCGTATGAAAATAACTGGGCACCGTCTTCAACGGGTACCGATAACGAAGGGTATAGCTGCAAATTAATATGTGGACATCAGTATCTTGGAAGATCACCTATATCATGTTCCTGATGACTCGCCAATCCAACTTGTTGCTATCTATCCCTGGGCATTGCTAGTTTCTCCGCGTGAGATTTCAACACATGATCCGGAGGGCTCCGTAGCGATTTCCACACATCTCGATAGGTGGATCGATCTGAAAATTCGTTTCTAGTTACCAGGTAGAAGTGTTTGAGTCTCAGTGTCTTGTCAGGGGCTGGCATCTGATCTTCAAGTTTATCTAGTTATCCAAACTTCTTTCGAAAGACGGTTGCCAACCCTCGTGCGTGTTTGTTACTGGCGGAGATGTTATGTGCCAGTGAGTACTCTTCCGGGAGCGTGAACAAATCTTGTCTTTGTTCTGTATTGACTCCGTATCTAGCTTTCCCGCTACCTCCGTATGCGCCCATACATTGTTCGAAGGCTGGGTCAGACTTTTGATGTAGATGGATCACCCCTTCCTCTTTGTCATGGTCTACTTCGAATGGCGCTAGTCGGTTTTGGTGAACTGCTCTCGGTTTTCCATTTGGTATCTTGCTTACGTGATAGATGACGTCGTTGATCCTCTTCTTTATTACGTACGGACCTTCCCATGATTTTGGAGATAATCCTTTTCTCCTTGTCGGGTTGTGTATCCATACTTTGTCCCCTTCGTTGAAACTGCCTTATGTGGCCTGCGTATCGTACCGTTTATTCATTCTGTCACTGGCAACTTGAACCAATTCATGCACATCGTTCATCCTTCTTCTCAACTGGATCACGTAATCTTCTCCTGCTAGATCTTTGCCAGGCCGACAGCAAAACTCCAGATCACAAGGAAGCCTCAGTTCGCGTCCAAACAGGATTTTTGCAGGAGTTTCATCCGTGGACTCGTTTATGACAGAACGATAAGCCAACGCAAATAGGGAAAGATACTGGTCCCAATCTCTCTGGCTGGAAAATACTTTGGACAGGTATTTTCCAATGGTCCTGTTCATTCTATCGTCCATTCCATCTGACTGTGGATGCGACGCTGTTGTCCTGGTCTTCTTCATTCTCAGATTGTCACAAATTTCCTGTAATACCTGGCTCTCGAAATTTCTTTCTTGATCGCCGTGGACCTCCAATGGCACTCCATATCGGCTGATAAATTCTTTCACCAGTGTGATGATATAGTATTAAAAATTTATATTTTATTTTAATGGTAGATTTTATATTTCAATAGAATGTTGTATTTGTGAGGTAAGCGACCTGAGTACCATGTGGCTCATGTTTATATTAGGAAATATTATTTGTATATAATTTTGTCATGTGTATGTATGAATATGTCTATGCTGAATATCGTATTTTTGCAGTAAGTTGCAGTGTAAGCACCATGTGCCGAAATGCAATTAGAATATACATATTGCGACGTATTCTAAAAATCGAATCGATATTTTAATTATTACTAAAGTTAAGTTGTTAGAGTTAACTGACTTTTTAATTATATTCCCTCGATGGCCTAACCTCGGAAGAACCTATAATATGTAATAAATTACAATCATTACATGGCGATCCTTATAGTCCAAGAGCCAGTGACACCAGTTTCATGAAGTGTTTGATGCACCTTGAAATTTTTATGTTCCATTTCTATGGGATTGAGAAGTAGATTTACCTGTGTTTGCCTGACCCATCCCGGGACACCAGGTACTGCGCATAATGAAAAGGTGTAAAAAAATTAAATCCAAAAAAAGTGTTTGATTCAGAAGCAAACAAGCAGAAATTAAAAGTTTGGACTATTTTAAAAATAAAATTAATAAAGGCAGACTTTTTCAAGGGGGTTTATATTAAATAAATCCACCCTAAAGTTGATTTTCTTTAAATACAATTTGAAGTGTTTTATTCACGCTGCCATTTTAATAGCGTCTTAATTAAATATAAAGAAAATTAATTGCAAAAAGGCAGACACTTTTTCCGGGGTTTAATCACTGGAAAATGTGAAATTTTTTTTTAATTATAATAGAAAGAGATAGACTCCGCGCGACTGTTCATCTGAGTGAGAGCGCCGATCACTGTCGCTGCGACGGTCCTCCGGTACGCTCTCATTGGCTGTTGCTCACGTGTTCTTTTACAGCTGTACTAGCGGTAGTTCTCCGTATACACCGTACTATATTTTCAGTTATCCTTTGTTGTTGTGAGCAGATGTAATGAAGTTTTCTTGAAATTGTCTGTGTGTATCACAAACATTATTAGTTACAAAATATTTAATTTGTTTTATTTAACGTTTGTAATCACAT
Organism: Galeruca laticollis; assembly: GCA_963921935.1. Lineage (NCBI taxonomy): Eukaryota > Metazoa > Arthropoda > Insecta > Coleoptera > Chrysomelidae > Galeruca > Galeruca laticollis. The sequence continues at coordinate 48,866,896 of OY998179.1, read as the reverse complement.
AAACATGTATTTATTAATCCTACTCCAAACTTTTAATTTTAAATGTACAGCTGTACAAGAACACGTGACCAACAGCCAATGAGAGCGTACCGAAGGACCGTCGCAGCGACAGTGATCGGCGCTCCCACTCAGATGAACAGTCGCGCGGAGTCTATCTCTTTCTATTATAATTAAAATTTTTTTTCACATTTTCCAGTGATTAAACCCCGGAAAAAGTGTCTGCCTTTTTGCAATTAATTTTCTTTATATTTAATTAAGACGCTAATAAATGGCAGCGTGAATAAAACACTTCAAATTGTATTTAAAGAAAATCAACTTTAGGGTGGATTTATTTAATATAAACCCCCTTGAAAAAGTCTGCCTTTATTAATTTTATTTTTAAAATAGTCCAAACTTTTAATTTCTGCTTGTTTGCTTCTGAATCAAACACTTTTTTTGGATTTAATTTTTTTACACCTTTTCATTATGCGCAGTACCTGGTGTCCCGGGATGGGTCAGGCAAACACAGGTAAATCTACTTCTCAATCCCATAGAAATGGAACATAAAAATTTTAAGGTGCATCAAACACTTCATGAAACTGGTGTCACTGGGTCTCCGACTATTAGCCAGTGTTGGGTCTGTTCAGAGTTATAATGGAGAAATAAAAAGTTTTTTTATAAAAATAATGATAGATACCGTTTAAGTTAGAAGGACATTAATTTTCGTCGTTTAAGTAAAAAAAATGGGTGGACAGCAGTCAAAAGAGAAGGAAGAGATTATAATTGCTCAAGCAGGAAACAGTGGAGGACAAACGAACAGTCTAAAGGAAAATATGGAATGGTCAATGAAAAATATTGCTGCGCTCATTTTTGTGGCAATTGTACTAGGGGGTTCATTATCATATATATCTACATTAAGTGCAAAAATAAATTAGGGAGTAGAATAAGACGAGAAGTTACAAGGAGTCAAGAGTTAGTCTAAAACAGCGTCGGATAAGAAAATGTCCATGTATGTTCTACAAGGAGAAGAAATATTAAACAATAGTGTTAAGTGTAAGTGTTAAGTGTTAAGTGTGAGTGATAAAGGATTAACACGAAAATAGGTAATGTCTTTAAATGATTTTCGATATTTATTGCAGGAGGTTCGAGTTTTTCACAGAAATTAAAATGTAGATAATAATCCAGTCAGAAAAAGTTTTACTAAAACTAAGATTAAATCAAAAAAAGTAGATAAACTTGATGCAGATTTTAATGAGCTTAAATTAAAATTTAATAATGGCCGAAAAATTTGATCTGAAAACTGCAGCAGGTCTGTTATCCGTCATGGACGGATCTGAAAATGGCACAAAGGAGCTTATAGATGCCATTGAACTATACGATGAATTATTAAATAACGAAAGGAAAAGTTATTAACGACATACGTATTAAAAACTAGATTGTCACAAAATGCTAAAATGCGATTAAAAGCCGCGTATAATACTAACGCTGAGTTAATTTCCGATCTTAAAGCACATCCACCCACTTTGTGAAATAATCCATTATTACGAAGATGTATTTACTACCATTTTCTGTCGTCGGAAATGGTCCAGCGATGTCTAAGGCAATCCTTTCAAAACGGCTCACAACATTACATTGTTTCACGGGTTCTTTTCTCTTGCGATGTGGTCCGTTACTCGTAGTACAAGTCGTACATTTCTCACACCAGTCCTTCACATCGTCGGATCTGTTCATCCAATAAAACCTTTCACGAATTCGCTGAAGGGGTTTCTTCACTCCCAGATGACCTCCCGATGGACTGTCGTGTAACTTTCACAGTACCTCGGCTACTCTTGTTCTCGCTATAACTATCTGTCTTCTTATCTCGAAACCATCATAGTTTTCAAGGACTCTTTTCAACAGCCCGTCTTCCAGTACAAAGGCGCCTCACTGGGCCCAATATGCCTTTGGTGTCGGTGAAAATCTTGACACTTCTTGCCAGGTAGGTCGCCTATTTTCTTTCTTCCGTTGCCCAATCTTCTTTAGGTGAGGATCATTCTCCCGATTTTCTTTGATCCTGGTAGTTGATCATTCATCATTTAGGGAGAGCTAGTAAGAGTGGGACACAAAATGTTTACACCAGAATTTGTACTAAAAAAATAAAATGTAAAACACTATAAACAAGTAAACTTACTCTCTTATATAGTAGAGCATAATATTCATTTAGAAAATATGAAAATCTAGAAACACATTCTGGTTTTTTAATTTTTTTAATTGGCTAGTGTCTCACTGTTCCGACAAAAAAACTGAACAGTGAGACATTTAACGAATATCTAAGAAATCGAAGTTTATTTCAAATTTCAAGAGGTTTTGTTGACTCTTAGTCTTCCCTTGAAGCTTTGGAGGGGGCAATATCATTTTAATGTTATTTTTATGAACAAGTGATATGTCTTCAACATCAGGTTTCATGAAAGTTCCATAACATTTTGTACTTTTTCAGAGGAATTTTATTTTATTTCATCACCTGCTGTAGACAAAACTTCTCCTACATAGTAAACAGACTTTCCTTTACCTTCAAACTCCACTAAAACATATTGTTCTGGAACTGGCATTCGTTTTAATCCCATGTTCACATTTATTTCTTCATCTTGGCTTACATAATCCTCACCACCACTTGGGTCTGGCAATTCTATATCAAAACTATCATCTTCTGATTCACTTTCTTCTTCATTTCTTTTCTGGCTTTTTTTGCAAGGTTCATTTCATTGCCACCACTTTTTATTTCATTTTTAAATATATTTTTCTTTAATCTTTCTTTGTCTGGTTTTATTTTATTCTGTTTTGTTGTTTGAGTGGTTGTTCTTGGTATAGCTTTCGGGAAACCTCTAAAAATTTTCGGGCTCAGAAATGTTGCTTCAGAAGTGTCATTTATCATAGTCTCAGAGCTATTTCCGTGGATCTTAGTTGATGTGGAAGGACCTGGAGAGGCTAGTGTCGATAATGAAGGACCTGGGAAAAGCAAAGTCGGTATTGAAAAAGATGGGGTATATTCTCTATCAGTTACTGAACTTGGCATAAAGTCTTCCACATTGAAAATATGTCTATCAAAAGGAAATATCCCGCATTTCCTAAACGCATTGGTAATGTTTACCGGAGTCATCGCTCGAAGATAAGCAATACCAACGCATGATGCAACATTATAAATGCTAAAAGTCTGGAATGGCTTTAGAACCCCAACATCCAGGGGTTGCAACTTATTTGTACAATGTGGTGGTATAGTTAATATAGTCACTCCGTTTTCTTTGCAAATGTCTATGGCCTCTATGGATAGATGGCTAACATGGTTATCCATTATTAGCAGAGATGGATTTTCTTTACAACTAGAAGTATGTCGGAGAAAGTGATTTATAACCTGCACAAAACATTCGGTGTTCATCCATCCTCCCTTAGAAGCTAACCCTAGGGTTCCTGGTGGAGCTCCGTTTGTCATAAAGTCTTAAAAATGGACACGCGGGAAAATCATAGCCGGGGGAATGGCTACACCTGAGGCCCAAACTATACAACAGGTTGTTACAAGAGTTCCACGTTCGGCACTGGCTGCCTTACTGACTTGCCGAACACCTTTACAAGCAAACACCTTTTGTGAATTCTGTACTGTTTGCGTCCCGGTTTCATCTAAATTGAAAATTCTGGTTCCATCTCCAAATGCAGGATGACGCTGTAAGACTTCTTCTAGTTTATTGAAAAAAGACTCCATATTAAATTTACTAGTGGCTCTTGATAAACTGCAGCCTTCTGGGGTTCTGAGCGCTAAGATGGGGTGTCTTTTTTGAAAGCCCTTCACCCAGGCAAGGGATGCTGATTGGCACGCATGTCATTTCTCAGGAATATTCATTTTCTTTCGGATTGCGCATTCATACACTAACCGACGGGTGTCATCTCGAGAGAGTCCATAAAACATTTTTGCACATGTAATAATATAATAACAAATTTCATTCTCTTGCTCTGAAGTGAAAAACTGATTGACTGTATAGTTTGGACACATTCTAACATCCGGATCGTTTCTAAACTTCTGAACATATCTGGCAAGAGTCTGAAAAGACAATCCTTTTTCCCTAGCGGTTTGACGGATACTCATTCCTTGTTGGACTAACAGAATAGCTTCTCTCATTGCTGTGTCGCTTAATCGTCCCACTACCCTGTCTGTTATATTCTTTCTTGGCATTACTATTGTCTGTAATAAAAATTATACCTGGTCAGTAATGCCGCTATGCAATAAGTAACACTAAGACATGCCTTAGAAACACTGAGACACGTCTCACTGTTCCAATTATGACTAGTCTCAGTGTTCCTAAACCACATTTTTTATAAATACTTTTCACAAAGTACAATCAAATTTTGAATTTACGAGCTAAAAACTATAATCATGTGCTACCATGACACTAATAAACACTTCTAGTAGACTTACCTCGTTTAAATTGGTTATTAACCAGGAAAAATTCTAATTCAAAGGGGGCTGATAAATTTCCTTTGTCACACACTAAACTGATCACTGTTACTGCTTTTTTACTTTATCAACTAAATTGCATATGATGTATTGAGAGCCCTCTGTTGGTTGGTAGGGTTACTATTCAATGGTCTACATCATCCAAATACAGATACCTTTTGACAAAACTATCATGTCTCAGTGTTCCAGCCGTCTCACTGTTACTACCTCTCCCCTACCACTGTAGTTCTAGAAACGGCAGCTTCCCTAGATTCCTCCTTGTTACAGTGGGAACAGTCTGTTGAGCACGGCCGTCTAGACACTGACAGGAATTTGGCATTTCGGTGACTCACACCAGCTCGATGTTCGATGTTGAAATCATATTCTTGGAGGCACTCAATCCATCTAGCAATCTGGCCCTCGGGATTCTTGAACTGCATCAATTACTTGAGTGCTGCATGATCAGTCCGGATTAGGAACTTCCTTCCATAAAGATACTGGTAAAGGTGATCCACGGACTTCACTACCGCCAAAAGTTCTCTTCTCGTCACGCAGTATTTTTGTTCTGGTTTGGAGAGGACTTCACTGAAATATCCTAGCACTCTTTCTTACCCTCCTTGCGTCAGTGTTAAGAATAAAGTCTCCCTGTGATAATGGATACCCTAATATCGGCGCCGTGGTTAAATGCCTCTTCATGGTTTCAAAAGCCGTTTGACAGTCTTCGTCCCATTGTTAATCTCTTGTTTCTTCTGTGAGTCGAGTTAGGGGCTTGGCAATATCTCCAAACTTCCTGATAAATCTTCTATAGTGTTACGAAATAGCACACTAGTATAGTCCCTGAGTCCAACTCTGTCTAAACCATGTATGAGAGTTAAAATTTTGGCAGATGCGCAGGGATTTCTTAGAACTGTTTACGATTTTTTGTAACTATCTTATCTAGACATTGTTTTTGTGACCAGTCTTATCTAGAAAATTCCAGGGAGCCGATTATTTTTGTGTAAGCCGCTAGAATTATCTAGTAAAAAAGGCACTAATATATAAAGGACCGACCAGCGGGAGAAGTCAGTTTATAAAGTGATCTCGTGATAAAAACAGCGAACAAGTTAATAGTCTAAGTAGTGAAGTGATTATATAAATTAATGTAAGTGGATATACATGTCAAAGATGGAAAACCAGATGAGCAAGAAAATCAAGGAGTTAGAAAGAAAGATGACAGATTCAAGAACACAAGACACTTCAACAGAAGAAAAGAAGATCGAACAAGTAGAGCCTTGCAAACCAAAAACACATCCCAAGATAGAAGATACTGGCAGTTTTAGCTGAGTCAAGTCCCAATGTTCGATGGAAAACATCGTGGACCAATTATGTAAAACAGTTTTAAGCAGCCGCTAGAGTGAGTAATTGGTCCGATAAGTAGAAAGCAGTGAACTTAACTATCGTGCTTCGGGTAGATACCTTAGATGTACTTCAGACGATACCTCTGGAAGAAACGGATGACTTCGAGTAGCGGAAGGAGAGGTTGGACATGCGATATGGTCACGAACATCTAGAACATTTGTACCAATCCCAGCTGAAGAACCGAAGGCAGAAACGTGATGAATCTCTCCAAGAGTATGAAGTAGATATTGCCCGACTAGTTCGATTCGCTTATCCATCAGCACCAGAGAACATGATGGAATGTCTGGGCATCCAGGCCTTTATTGATGGCCTACGCGACTCCGATATGCAGAGGACGCTTCGTTTAGCCCATACCAAAACATTAATCGACGCATTGACAGCTACTCTTGAATATGAAGCATCAACGAAAGCTTCGGGTTATAACAAAGTTAGGACCATCCGAGAAGAAGGTGTCGAGGACATATTGACCAGATCGTCACTTTGATAAAAAGTATAATGGACAAGAAGCCGAGAAAGATCAGATGCTGGAATTGTGGCTAGCTAGGGCATGTACGCACTAATATTTGTTTTAATACATAAGTATAGTTACGATTTTATTCGAATTAGAACTCATATCTATTCACTCCAACTCCGAAATTGATAGTATCACTTGTTCAACTCTTGCAATTGCATCAGGCTCATACATTCTAATGTAAATTATAGAATTATTCGATAATCTTTGTAAACCATACAGTAGCCTGAAAAAAAAAGAAGAGAATTAAATATCAAACGTGAAATGAATGGTTTTATTTATTTTTTTATTCTGGGAATTAACATATAACATTCTTCTTGAGAATATTTTAGGACAAACCAAAAAAATTAAAACATTTTCTACATTAAGGGGATTTCTGATGCTAGCCTAACCTAATCCTAATCCTAAGCCTAATCAGTTGAAACGATCAGAAAGTTGAAAACATATAGATATATAGGAACTTACATAATAACGGATACAAATCGTAAGTACTCAGCTTTCTTTCTTTTTTTCTTTGAATTGCGTATCTCTTGGGTTTTCTTCAACAGCTTAGCATTTGGAATATTATATTATTTAAATGTTTAACTATATGTAGTTACCCGTTGTCTCATGCTATGCCGAAACCGACTGAGTGTATGTAGTCTATTTTCTGATTTATAACGTTTCATAATATAAATATGCCTATTTCCATTTGGGATAACTAAAAACAACGTATGGTTGGGTATTGATTCGTTTTATTACTCCAACAAGCGTTACACGTTTATCTAAAAGGGGAAGAGTCTGCGGGACAATTTTCAGAACTCCTACTTAAATTTGGAAATGGCCAGTACCAAGAACTAGATGGCATGTTATTTATACCTGATGACTTATGCACAGTAGTTCCTACAGTGCAAGAGTTCATAGAAAAAATTATCCCGATAAGAAAGAGCTATTTTAACCCGCCATTTGTCGCTATATGAGCATTTTGCTAACTTTATTGGTAAAATGTCTGCAGTTTGGCAAGCGATGAATATGGTGAAGTTTCGAGCAGTACGCCCGCACATCATTTTGAGGCAGGTTGTTTGAAGCAGTGTACCCTAAGTGAGCATTTTTCTCATCGAGCGACAAACTACGTATAATAAACTTTTATGCCGTGATCGTTTGGCTCATTCAACGAATTAGTGTATATAATTTTAAATATTGTTTCAATTTAATATTGTCATTTTACTGCTATTGAATATACAAAGAGTCGAGGGAAAAGATTAGTGCAAATGGCTTTGGAGTCCCAAGAAGAAGAATTGAATAGTAAGTTTTTGATTAATAATATAATTTTGTCCTTATTTTTCTCTTACTGGCGACCAATATTCCATGGCTCTTGGCACATAATGACGATTCTAACGAAGAACAGCGGTTGGATGAATATCAGATGCCCCCTCGGCCCACAGCAATCACTTAACTGATTCTGAACAATCCCCAGTTAATTCCTAAGACGAAGACGAATACATAGAGCAGAAGGATCTTTCATATGTTGGAAGAGATAAATCTCCATTTGGGCAAAGCTTCCACCTCATACTAATATTCGACGAGCTAAGGAAAATATAGTTATCAAACCAATAGTAAGAGACGCAAAGACAGTTGCAGATTCATGGAAATTATATTTCTCTGATGATATGATATTGCATATAACAAATTGTACTAATATGTATCTTCAAAAAATGCGTCAAAATTATGCACGCGAGAGGGATTGCCCCGATACCACACCTCATGAAATAACGGCTCTCATAGGTCTTCTTTACATGGCAGGTGTAAAAAAATCCATCCATCTCAATATTCATGAGTTATGGGCGGACGATGTGACTTCTGTATGTTTTCGCGCTGTGATGTCAAGTCGAAGATTTTATACGCTTTTGGAGGCTCTTAGATTTGATGACTTGAATGACAGAAATCAACGGAAGATATTAGACAGCCTGGCACCTATAAGGGAAGTTTTTGACGAATTTACTACGAAATGCTTAAACAACTATATGGTAGGCGAATACACGACAATTGACGAAATGCTACCATCTTTTTGCGGACGATGTAAATTTCGTTAGTATATATTCAACAAACCATCAAAATACGGAATAAAGGTTTACGCCTTAGTGGACTCAAAAATGTTTTATGCCTCTAATTTAGAAATCTACCCTGGAAAACAGCCTGAGGGACCTTACAGTTTCGACAATAAAGCAGACAGCGTGGTTAAAAGATTAGCCGATCACATTTTGAACACAGGTCGAAATATTACCTCTGATAATTATTTCACATCTATTACACTAGCCCTTGAGTTGCTAGAAAAAAGAAGAACTCTAGTCGGAACGATCAGAAAAAAACAAAAAAGAAATTCCTCCAATTGTTGTTCAAACCAAGGAGCGTCGGCCATGTAGTAGTATGTTTGCATTTCTTAGAAAACGAGTTTTGGTATCATATGTGCCTAAAAAAAATAAAAATGTGTTACTTTTCTCTACCTTACATTCAGGGGACCAAATTGATGAAAACACTCTTGATAAATGTAAACCAGAGATAGTAACATTTTATAATTCAACGAAAGGTGGCGTTGATGTTGCAGATGAACTGATATTCCAGTATTCTGTTTCTAGAAACTCGTGTAGATGGCCATTGACACTATTTTATTTCTTATTGGATATTGGTGGAATCAATAGCCAGATTATCTACTTGGAAAACACAGAAAACAAATTTGACTGCCGTTTATTTCTAAGGGAATTAGCTCTGGAATGAATGAAGCCACAGGCACAAATAGACTATCTGTTCCAAATCTGTCTCTGAAACTGCGGAATTCAGTAAAGCAGCTCGTAGGTGTTGAAGAGGAAATTTCGGAACCAAGTATTAGTGCTACTGGTATGTGCTCTTTATGTCCAGGACGGAAGAGTAGGAAAACCAAAAAAACAGGTTGCAAGTGCTCTATTTATGTAATGAACATTCCAGAGTCACGTGTCAAATATGTCTACAGAGCCTTCAAGCAACAGAGCTCTCAACAACTCCATAGTTTATTGTTATTTGGCTAATGTATGTTACATTTAATGTTCTGAAATATATTACTTCTTTTCTGGAATATTTTTTGATAAATACCCAAATATTCGGAATGTGAGCAAAATGCTCACGCGCGATAAACCGCGTTTGAATATAGGTAGCGACAAATGGTGGGTTAACAAATGGCCAAGCAGCATAATCAATGACCTTTTGCTAAAGTCATTTGAAGGTCAAGAAATGATGTACTATTCAATAGATACTGTGGTAAACTTGGACGGAGAAGGTCTCTATGCTGTTGAGTTTTTGAACACTATCAATCCAGCGGGCCTCCCATATCACAAGCTTACGCTGCGTGTCGGTACAACCGTAATGTTACTTCGTAATTTGAGACCACTGAAAATATGTAATGATATAAGACTGCCAGTTAAGGCTTTGTATCGGAGTTTAATAGAAGCCACTATTTTGATGGGGCCTGCCCAAGGACAAACAGTATTTGTGCCACGTATACCGTTGATTCTCAATGATCTGCCGCTTGAATTTAAGTGAATTTAACTTCCTTTGAAAGTATGCTTTGCCATTACCATAAATAAGTCACAAGGCTAAACTCTGAAATTTACGGGAATCAACTTGCGGAAGGATTGTTTTTCGAATGGGCAATTTTACGTTGCATTCTCTCGTAGTCTGGTTATTTTGGCTCCATCCACTAAAATGGCTAAGAATGTTGTTTATAAAGAAATACTATCATAAACACGATACATTTCTACACCACCCTAAAAGGCTTAGGTTCTCGAAGGTTACACACACACAAACCCACCCATGCTAATAGGAGTATATTGTGTAGATTGTACCCTCTACGTGTCTGAAGTTGGTCACCACGCTGTCAAAGTTGTGAGCAAAAGTTTTAGCGTTTGCTTCTTTTGTTAATCTCATTGTTGAAACTCATTGTGTTCAGTGTAGTATTTTAACTCAAAATTTCGATTTCATTTGTGTTATTGAATCTGAAATTTATTGTGTTTAATATAGTTCTTGCCAAAGCTGGCAATGCAGTGGGTACCACCAAACCGTAGGAAGAGAGGAAGGCCTAGGAAATCATGGAAAGAAGGAGTAACTAAAGCTATGAGTGCTAGAGACCTAAGAGAGGGCCAATGGAACAATAGACACGAGTGGAAGTTAGGTATCGGACAACATCGCCGGACGTTTTAAAACCGATCTTATTATTATTATTATTATTATTATTTTCCTTTTTGTGTCACCGGATTTACACCCGGCGTGTTTCAACGACAGTCGGCCTCAACAGCAAGACTTTCGTTGGGTATCACTATTCTAGAAATGACCTAACAATGTTTGTCGCATCCAGGATTACATATTTTTGCATTAATCGGTAGGTTGACTCAGGAATATCAATGTCTTTGAGGGAAGTACTTAGTTTCTTGGGAATTAGCCCCATACAGGATAAAACAACTGGAATGATCTTGACTTCTTTAAGATTCCACAATTCTTTTATATCGGTCCTTAGCTCGGCGTATTTGCTTAGTTTTTCATTGTATTTGCTTTCTGTGTTAGAATTATTTGGGATCGATATGTCAATAAGCAGAGCTTGCTTGGATTGTTTATTAATGACTGTGATGTCCGGCCTGTTGTGTCGTACTGTTACGTTCGTCATGATAGTTTTATCCCAGTAGATCTTGACATACTGATTTTCGATAACTGGAGGGGGCTTATATTTGTAATATGGCTCGTTGTTTTGTGGATCAAGGTTAAGTTTTTTCAGTACTTCTAGGTATACTACTGTGGCAACTTTGTTGTGTCGTTCTAGATATTTAGTTTCAGCTATGCTTTGGCAACTAGAAAGAATGTGTTCAATCGTTTCTTGACTTCTGTTGCACTTTCTGCACCTATCTGTTGGTATTTCTTCCTTCAAGATATACTTTTGGTAATTCCTCGTTTTTATAACCTGATCTTGTATACCAACCATAAAACCTTCAGTTTCTGGGAACAGCGTTCCAGTTTTAAGCCATTCAACCGATTTAGCTTGATCTATCGTGTCTTTCTGTAAATCATTAATGAATCTTCCGTGCAATTCTTTTGAACGCCAATTTCTAATTTTATCTTCCTCATTTCGTGTATTAAAGGGCGTAAAGTTTTCCATGCTTAGGTTTAAAGGTGTATAACCCGTATCTGTTTTCACTATGGCTTTATGAAGTTGACTATTTTGGTGGCGGAAAAAACTCCTCAAGCCTGCAATTTGCTGAGTGCAAGCTTCCACAACATCTTTTATTCCTCTACCTCCTTTTTCTCTAGGTAAATTTACCCTTTCGACGGACGCTTTTGGATGGTGTTTTCTATGTTTTGTTAACTCGGTTCTAATCTTTCTGTTCACTGCTTCCAGGTCCGTTTGAGTCCATTTAATTATTCCGAAGGAGTACTGAAGAGCGGATATGGCGTAGCTATTTATGGCCGTGGTAAGGTTTCTTGAATTTAGCTTACTTTTTAAGAGGTTGTAAAGGCGTTTTTCGAATTCGGTGGTTAATATGGCTTTTATTTCTTTATGTTCTATCTTGTGTGTCTGAAGGATTCCTAAGTACTTGTAGGGTTTGTCTGTCATGGCTTCAATATATTTGCCTGGCTCTAGTTCTATAGGTTCTCCTTCTTTCAGCTTTCCCTTTTCAACCGATACAGTTTGGCATTTTTCCATACCAAACGACATTCCGACATCTGTGCTCCACTGGTGCATGAGTTTTAAGTTGGATTCTAGGTGTTTTTTGCACGCGGCATATAGTTTCAGATCATCCATAAAGAATAGATGACTTATGGTTGTTGAGTTTCGATCCGCTCTAATAGTTGCTCCATATCCTGTGTGGTTTAGGCCACGTGATAATGGGTTTAAACACAAGCAGAACCATAGAGCGGAAAGTGTATCTCCTTGAAAGATTCCTCTTTTAATACTGATAGATTCAGTTTCTAGTTCTGTGTGATTTAGGTTAATTTTGAGTTTTGTTTTCCAATTACTCATAGTACTTTTTAGAAACCTAACCACCACAGGGTGTATATTGTAAATTTCCAAAGTTTTTATTAACCAACTGTGGGGCACTGAGTCGAAAGCTTTCCGATAGTCTATATAAGCCATGTATAGATTTCTGTTCTTCTTTCTGATTTGTTCCAATATCACATTATCGATTGTTATTTGTTCCTTGCAGCCCATATATTTTCTTTTGCACCCTTTCTGCTCCTCAGTTAGAATATCATTAGTTTCTAGGTATGCGTACAGTGTATCACATAGTGCTGCAGTGAAGATTTTGTACATTGTAGGAAGGCACGTAATGGGTCTATATTGAGAAGGATCTTGGGTTTGATCAGATTTTGGAAGAAGATAAGTTACACCATTTGTAAGGAAGTCTGGTAGTTGGTCAGGGTTTCTTAGAGTGATATTAAATTGGTTGGTCAGGTGATGATGGGTAGCCGTAAGATTTTTGTACCAGAAATTTTGGATACCGTCGTTCCCTGGTGCTTTCCAGTTGGCCAAGTTTTTTATTACCTTTTTTAGATCTTGTAATGTAAATATTATTTCTTCCATATGTAGATGGTTGTTGTTCTGAATTTCTGTTTTGATCCAAGGTGTATTTTCCTGGTGTTCGATTTCCTTCGACCACATTCCTTCCCAAAATGTCTGTGAATCCTCCTTCTTTGGCGGTTGTCCTTTAGAACCAGGTTGTTCGTTAAACGATCTATAGAAGCCCTTCTGATTTTTTGAAAAGGAGTTGTTTTGGATTTTGCGTTGGTAGCTCTCCTGATATCTTTTTAATCTTTTAGAAGCAACTGCAAGTTTTTGTTTCCAGGTATCTAAGGCAGTGCTCCGCAACCGGTGTGCCGCGGCACACTGGTGTGCCGTAAGCCGACTTGAGGTGTGCCGCTCTTTCAGACAATACGTCTCAGATTCGTATTGTAGCGAGACCCGCGAAAAATAAAACAAGCTGACAACAGCGCCGATGGTAAACGTCTATCCGTCTATCGGCGCGGCGCGGCGCGGCGCGGCGGCTTGATTCTCGAAGGCGACTAAACTAGAAAGATCCGTGCCGTTCGAGGCGCGACTCGATGTTTTCCTGAACATCGCCGCTGCCTATATAAGCGCGCCTGTCGTCGCTCAGAGACTCAGAGAGAGTCGAATAGTCAAGTGAATCAGATAAATACGCGGGCAAACAAATAAATCGTAGAGTGAAATAAATAGTGAATTGCTATATAAATAAATTCTTGTGCCTTATAAATAAGTGAATATAAATTAGTTATAATTAGTTAAGTGTTATTTTTAGAGTTCCTGTTTTCTTTTTTACGTTGTTGGCCATATTGTGTCTAAATAAATTAAATTAAACTGGACTAAGTTTTGTTGCAGTATCTACTTTTATAAATAACTATAGTGCTTCAAACATGGATAAATTTTTCCAACGGCGCTTGGATCGAAATAAGAAACAAAAGCAGTTTATGAAATCGGCGGTTACTGTTTCTGAAAAGGCATTACCTACCTTGTTGCAAAATTAATTGCACAACAAAAAAAACCGCACACTATCGGTGAAACGCTTATTAAACCAGCATGCATGGAAATTGTTAGACTTATGCTTGGGCCAAACGAAGTTAAGGACGTGAGTAAAGTTTCTTTGTCGGCCGATACTGTTAAAAGACGTATCCAAGATATGTCAAGTGATATTTTGGGAACACTAATTAAAAAAATCATTTCGGCTGGAATTTTTGCGCTTCAAATCGACGAATCAACCGATATTAAAAATAAAGCACAACTGATGGCTATTGTACGTTTCGTTGACGAGGACTCTATTAAAGAACATTATTTATTTTGTAAGGAGGTTCCAGAGAGAACTACCGGTGAACAAATTTTCCAAGTAACTGATAATTTTTTTAAAATACATAATATTCAGTGGACCAATTGCGTTGCTATTTGTACAGATGGTGCTGCTGCAATGATGGGCAGTAAGAAAGGTTTTGTATCTTGTGTAAAACAAAAAAATCCGTCAATACAAATTACACATTGCTGCATACATCGAGAAGCATTGATGGTCAAAAATTTGCCCGAACAGCTTTTGATCACAATGAATGAATGTATTAAGATCATAAACATAATTAAATCGAGAGCCTTAAATTCGCGAATCTTTGGAATACTCTGTGAAGAAATGGGAAGCGAACATGAATCCTTACTGTTTTATACAGAAGTTCGTTGGTTATCCCGGGGAAAAGTTTTAGCTCGACTGTTTGAACTTCGCTACGAAGTGCGTGAGTTTCTGTCAAGTCAAGATATGTACGATCTATGCCAGCACCTTCATGATGAATACTGGATAGCCAAACTTGCATACATGGCTGATATATTCGAACATCTGAATGAACTTAATAAAAAAATGCGCAAGGACGGAATGAAAATATATTGACGTGCTCCGATAAATTACAAGGGTTCAAAAAGAAACTTGAACTTTGGCAGGAACAGTTGCAAAAAGGATGTCTAGAAATGTATCACAGGACCAACCACAGTACGATCGAAAACAAGCAGTTGATTGTGGATTTGGCCCAACAACATTTAAGTATGCTTCAACAAAAATTTGAATACTATTTCGATTCTATCAACACGGAACAATACAATTGGATTCGAAATCCTTTCGCAACCAATGCCATAAGTTCCACGGAAGCACTGCCATTGCAAACTCGAGAGGAGTTCACAGAATTAAGTAATGATATGACCCTAAAATTTAAATTCGACGAAGTTCCGTTAGATGTTTTCTGGATTTCCATCAAGACAGAATATCCACGCATCTCCGACAAGGCCATCTTCACACTACTTCCGTTTTCCACAACATATTTATGTGAGCAAAGTTTTTCAACGCTTGTATTAATTAAAAATGATAAACGGTCATGCTTAAAAGATCTTGACCAAGAAATAAGAGATGCGCTGTCTAAAATTGAGCCAAATATAAAACTTTTGTGTTCAACGAAGCAAGCGCAGGTATCACATTAATCAGTCATCATCATGTCAAAATATTTATTACTATTGACGTGTCAACAGAAGTAAATTTAGTATACCTACCTGTCCTACCTAGTATTTAGTATAGTTCTCATGTATGTACCTATTTGTATTTTTCATTCTATCTGAATAATAAAAAAAAATAAAAAATATGTATGAGTGAAAATTTTGATGCCCCAAATCTGAAAGGGCTTCTTCACATTTTAAAACAATAAAAAAACTAAGGTAGTTTGGACATTCATAAATAATTAGTATACATGGAGTGAACTGACCACCAACCTAGCTACGCCACTGCTATAAATATATTTTAGATTTTGGTGTGCCACGAAATTCTAGGGAGCAGTTTGGTGTGCCTCAGATGAGGAAAGGTTGCGGATCACTGATCTAAGGTATCATCTATAATTGTTTTTATTTCATTTGTTGTTTTTCCTTCCAGCTGTTGTTTAATCTGGACCGGGATTTTATTTAGCAGCTTTTTGGATTTTTGCCCATTTGCTATTTGTTGAATTCTACCAATTTCTTTTCTCAAATTCTCGATTTTGGTACTAAGTCTTTGTTCCCATCTCGGTTTTTGAGGCGTACGTGTCTTAGGTGCTTTTAGTATTTTTTGTTTGTTGGCTTTGATTGTTGCTAGAGCTGCGCAATACACGTGAAGATGTATTTCCTCGAGGTTCATATCTGCATCCAATTGACTTTCCAGAATTTGATTAGCAATTCCTAAGAGAGAGTGCGTGTTTGGAGTATAAATGAGTTTTGGTAGCGCCGACCTGCTGGCAGGGTCGGATCCTCTGAATTCAGTAAGATGTTGTTGGTAGTTTTCTTCCCATAATATTTGACGGTTGATTACTGAGGGTCGAAGACTCAATAGTGGTAGGTCAGCTTCAGGTCCTCTACTTTCTTGTTCCTGAGTCTCTGGGGTTTCATTTATAGGCTGTTGATTAATCTCCCTCTCCCCCTCTGCCCTTATTTGTTCGATTGCAGGTAGAGGTATTAGGTTATTTCTTATGATAGCTCTACGTTGATCTGCTATTCGTTGTTCTGAGAGGTGATTTAGGTGTGGCATTTTCTCAATGAAGTGATTATGCAGTCGCATGCGGTACATCGTCATATCAGTCTCCAGTGCCGTAACTGTGAAAAACGAACGTATTACTTGTTTGTTGGTTTCATTGTCCCATTTCATACGTCGTCTTTCTGATTGTGCCTGATTTGGTTCAGTGGGTGCGACAGGCTGTCGCACAACACGTCTCCGAGGCGCCGTAGGTTCAAGCGGTTGATGGGGTACGTTTCGATGAGCGGTGCCCCCACCATTCTCATCTACATGCTGGACATCCTGACGGTTCCGATTGGAAGGACCAGCATCTAATCCTTCCCCGCCCGAGTAACGATTTCTTCGTGTGTTGAAAGCACTTTTTTTTCATACCATACGGGATGCTACCCCGCGTGGTGGTGGTTCTCCCTCTCGCGTTAGCCCATCTGCTGCAGATCCGCCACCGGGGATGGTTACCCGATCCCGAATCCCCAGAGATAGTTACCGGGGCTACCAACGTGGAGGTGCGAGCAGGAATTGGTAGGAGAGGCTATAAGAGACGCTTCACTACCATTTTAACCTCTTTCACTACCATTTTAATTTATTATTATGATTATTATTATTATTATTATTATTATTATTATTATTATTATTATTATTATTATTATTATTATTATTATTATTATTATTATTATTATTATTATTATTATTATTATTATATAGTTATTTAACTTAAACTTAGTGTTCGTTAATTTCTTTTATCAAAGTTTATGTAAGTGTAGATCATAACTCAAGATTTTTACTGTTTCGTTTGTAGTAAAATTAGCAAAATATATGTAGATATTGAAAAGGTAGATTCTAGTAATTATTTCATTGTACCCTCTAAGATATCTGATGTTGGTCACCACGCGAACGAAGTCGCGGGCAAAAGCTAGTCAGAGTTATAGTTTTTTGAATTCCATTAACTGCATATGAAAGAAATTATTCATTCAAAAAAGAAGTATAAAAAAACATTTCTAATTGGGTTATGGAGATACCAAACGGACACAAATAGAAGTTACAGGCTTGATTAATAAAAAAATTTCAAATATGCCGCCGCTATCCCAGGGGACAAAAGAGCCAATAGAAGTTTTGCGAGCTTGGACGGGTACTTAAGGTATAAAAAGCAATTATCAATGCAATAAGTAGATATATCAAATTGGATATTACGCTTCAGTTTGAGGAAAACCAAAATATTTACTTTAAATCGAGAAGTTGCCTCAATGTTGTATATTAGCAATATATTGATTCGAACAATAAAAGGAAATAAAATGTGAGCTACTTATAAAATTATATGGAAGACGATGTTGATAGAATATCTTGTAAATTATAACAATTTTGGATAATAATGTGGTAATCCAATTCAATACAGTCATGCTAGTCATCAAAATTCTATTAGTCCAGTGAAAACTCTCACTGAACGAGGGAAGAACAAAATTTATTAACCCGGAAAATTTCAATAGTTAGAGAAAAATTGTTAGAATTCCTATCATAGATCCCATTTCAAATATCTTGAACATTGCCATTAATGTATTATATTCAAAATAAGAAAGTGGGCATTGCTTACTGTTACATGATACACTATGTTTAAAACAAATTTGCTAATAAAATTCGCAACTAAAAATACCAATTCATGTGTCTGAGCGTTTTTTCGAGCACGTTTTCATTTATTATTGAATTATTGCTTGTCGAATACACACTGTATAATCTAATCATATTTCCCCTCCATCGACATATTTCTGAATTCTCTAAGAACGAGGGTTAGTATTGGCAGAAATTCCATTTGGCACTGAAATATTCTAAACGCCGTTTGTCAAGTATATTAAACGCCATATTTCATATACGGAGTGGAACAAAAGTATGTAAATACCTAATTATCTCGAAAACTGCTAAAATTTACTGTTTCTACCCTTACTTTGTGGAATCTATTCATATGATTGTTTCAAGTGAAACTAACTGTTTCTAAATAATTCCACTATATAATAAGAATATTATAAAAATTCTAAAACATTTGACAATTGTTTCGTTATAATAAAATATCATCGTCAGAATGACAGAAGTTACATTTCATGTGATGCTTACCTGATGTTTAGTAATTATTTTTGGCTGGACTAAGAAGTTTCCTATCTTTTGATTGACTTAATATATATGAATAGATAAAAGGAGATATGATATTACAAATATTGAAGCTTAGATATTATTAGCCCAATGGGTATATGATGTATATATTTTTCCCATTTAAGATCAGTATGTGCAATGGTATAGGAAACCAAGGAAGATTATTATCTGATGATCTTTCCAATGATTACTTAAGAAAACACTTTGATAGTGGAGAACTCCCTAGATTTATCAATAAATTGCATTAGGCACGTTTTTTTACATCATGTATTTATCATTGGTTGACTGACGTCAGTCTCTGCTGCACCGACATATTAGAGTCACCAGTGGCAATTAAAAAAACGCTGTGGTTGTTATTTATATCATTATATCTGACAACCCATTTCTATGTTAATTGTTTTTATTAGTAAATATTGACGAAATTAATGAAAAAATTTTGAAAAGTGTTCCAGTTATTTTAGCCTCCAAATCTCAGAATAGCAGTTTATCGGATACTTCTGAGAATTAAATAATAAGCATGTTTTTGGAGGTTAAGCTGTCATTTTGTAAACCACCAAATTTATCCACCACCTCGAAACAACGGTGGAATGGTTTGCAATTTTGGTGGATGCAACAGTAATAAATGAACGCGTTATTTCTTCAATCTGAAATCCACCAATGATTATAAAAACGCAGTTGGTGGATTGGTAGATCTACCGGTGAATAAAAAAACATGCCTATTTCTTTGAGGAATTATAAATTAGAAGACATTTAAGAGACCCACAATATGAAGTAGTCAATGAACAGATAAATCTAGGGAGTTCACTACAGTTAAACTGCCTTCTTAAGAGGGGCTTAACATTTTAGGGACCTAACAGTTGGCACTCGTGACTTGCAACAACATTCAGGTAAAATTAAGTGTTGAAATTTTAACACTATGTAACTTGGATCTTTGTCTTGGGATCAGGTATTTTGGTTAAGTTTTATATTGTTATAAAAATAATATAAGTCTTTAAGTCATGGTGTGATTTTGACAGTTTTGACAATTTGTGGTCTCCAATTTGAACGCCAAAATCTGATCCCCAAAAGAAAGCTTAGAGAATTCGATGCTGCTAATATGAAATCTCAAATAATTGTAACTTTCTAGATTTGTTGCACAAAAATTTTTGCAAACAAAAAACTTTTTATTTTAGTTCAGCCGTTCCACCGTCTTGATGGATGGTGCTGTATGGAACTTCAATGACGGTCAAATGAAGTCATGTGTATTGTATAAATATGTGGAGCTGAATACACTTGTTCATATAATAAATAAATAGAGTAGAGTTTTGTATTTAAGTGTATAAATTCTCTTTATTGCAAAGCGCTTTCGACTTTCGTCATCTTCAGTGCTTCCTGAAAGTAAATCCTCAGTTGAAAGTACAGAAATATGAGTTGTAAAAGTGAGGTTACAACTTTGGAAAAATTATTAGGCGAGTACTTAGAAGTCAGGTAAACAGGAAGTTGCTGAATGAATAAAAAACATTGTTACAATTAATATTGTTCTGCTTAATAACTAAACGAGAAACATGTTAAAATTCAGGCCATGTGATATGCAGAAGCAACGTCAACCAGACGCGGAATGTGTAAAGTCAAATGTCAAAAATGTCAAAATGGAAATACCAGTACCAACCTAAAGAGCGGTATAGTGAGTATTGAAATGGAAGCGTTACTTAATGTAAATTTAATTATATTTAATCCTCTGATAGAGAGGAGGAAAATCTCTGTCCCAGTTCACTTGTGTCTCTAAACAAAGCTCATTTTCATTAAATTCTTTGGAGATCTCAAGTGTCTCAAACATATCCAATCTAAGAAATTCCTTATTATCAATCCTGTGCAACATTTTTGAGTTTCTGTTAGGGCTAAAATTATGATTGTGAAATTTGTGATGGTTACCAAATATGGACTTGTCAGGTCTCTTCAGATGTTCATTGATGCGAGTGAGAAGTGGTCTGCAAGTTCTACCAATGTAGGAGGCCGGGCAACCAGAACACTCAGGTCCATACACACCGCTACTTTTCAATTTACTAATATTATCCTTTGAGTTAACTAAATAATTGCTCAAACTGTTGTAAGCTTTAAAGGAAACTTTTGTACCAGGTACTGTATCTTCTATGAATTTGGAAATATCCCTGCACATATTTTGATCAAAAAAAGGCATAGAAAATATTTCATCAAAGGTGGGTTGATTGTAGAAGTAGTGAAGGCGAGTCTTCTGTCTATCCTGTAATTAATTTTGTTAATCAATTTATGAATAATGTTTGGTTGGTATCCATTGTTGACAGCAATCTGTTTTAATATGTTAAACTCGCTGTTGTAATTTGAAGGAGCTAGAGGAATTGTTAAAAGTCTATTAACGTAGTAGTTGAAGGAGGCCATTTTATGTTGCATAGGATGATGAGAGTTGAAAGGTATGACGTGATCAGTCTGAGTGGGTATTCTGTAAATGGAAAAGTCTAACTTGTTGTTCAATTTAGTTATGGTTAGATCCAAAAAGTTTAATCTGTTGTCTGATTCCACCTCAAGGGTAAATTTAATTTTGGGGTGTACATTATTTAAGGATTCGAGTACATCCAGAGCATCATTGGAGTTACCTGCAATGAAAACCAGGCAATCATCGACGTAATGAAACAATTTTATTAATCTTGTTGATAATGTATGAGTTTTCCAAATTTTCCATAAAAATGTCAGCCAAGAACGGAGAGAGCGGGTTACCCATAGCCAAGCCTTCAGATTGGCTATAAGATTCCCCATTAAAGACAAAAAAATCTTGAGAAATGCAAAATTTCAACAAAGCTAAGATATCAGTTTTTGTAGAATCAGGAACCGAGTGTAGAGAAAGTAAGTTTGACACTAAAGGTAAAGTTTCAGATTTAGGTATGGACGTAAACAGGTTGTAAGTGTATTGTTGTGGAGTCGAAAATTTATAATTTTGTTAATTATTTCTGCAGTGTTACTTACCGAATTGGATGGTTTGTAGTTGGTGATGTTCTTTATCACTTGCAGGATGAATGTTGCCAAAGTAGAGAGAGGAGTGTTGTGAAAGCTTACCATTGGTCTGACTGGAATGCCCTCCTTGTGTATCTTCAAGAGACCATATAATCTGGCCATTTGAGGATTGCTAGGAATTAAATTGTATGTTTTATTGAGTTCATAAAAAAGATCTTCACAAACTTTTATGTAATTTTTGGTTTTTGAAATGAACTTGTTAAGTGGATTTGAGTTTAAAGGGATGAAGTTGTTGGAGCTCAAAAAGTCTTCCACCTTTGTGATATAATCTGTTTGATCAAGTATGACTAGGCAGCTGCCTTTATCAGCTTTAGATCAGATGAGATATATTTTATTGCATTTTTTCATTGCACCTAAAAAATAAAATACTGCTTCATATTGGTTCACTATACCTAATTACAAAGGGTTCCGAGTTATGCTGACTTTTTTTAAAATGTGAACATTTCGAAAAAAATGAATAACTCATTGATATAACAAATACTAGCAAATTTTCTCTTACATCTAAATAGTTGGACATTTGTTGAATGTATTCCACGAATGAGTATTAAACATCTCTTTACAGGATGTTCAGAATTTTCAGTTTCATTATTAGATCATTCAATGTGTCATATCGGGCTTATTTTGAATGGAACACCCTATATTTTAATAATTCACCATGTTGAAAAAAATGTCCTCTTTCGAATGGTATAAGGGTGTCCTATATCTAGGTATTATACTTTTTGTGCAATTTACAATTTTCTTAAATTGTATGGTAAATCGATTTTAAAAACATCTGCAATTCTCTCTAAATTTTAAACTAATGATCTTGGTATAGTGGTTGTTAAAACAACAGTGAAGTTGCTAATAAATATGCACACTTGTAGTTGCTGAGATACACTAGCTCTTTTTTTACCGATAAGTATTTGAGTACATAATAAAACAAAAACACATTCTTAATAAATCAAAAACATAAATACTACGAAACGAACAACAAATTATTAAAAGCAATAAATTAAAAATTACTATATTAGATGCTCAAAATGCTTGCCATCTTGTGCAATGCAACACGTAATTCTAGTGAAATTAACTGTCTCGACCCTTACTTGGTGGAATCTACTCATATTAGTGTTTTAAATGAAACTCACGGTTTCTAGTTAATTCCACAGTATAATAAAAATTGTTGAAAATTCTAAAGATCAGCAGATATAGTTTTCCTGGTTTTCTATATCATTGCACAGTTATACTGATCTTAATTGGAAAAATGATATCCAGGATATCACCATAGGGCTAATAATATCTAAGCTTCAATACTTGTAATATCACATCTTCTTCTTTTTTCTGTTAACATATATTAAGTCAATCACAAGTTACGTCACTTCTTGGTCTAGCCAAAAATAACTACTAAACATCAGGTAGGCACCAAATGAAATGTAACTTCTGTCATTCTGACGATGATATTGATTTATCGAAACAATTGTCAATTTTTTAGAATTTTCAACAATTTTTATTATACTGTGGAATTAACTAGAAACCGTGAGTTTCATTTAAAACACTAACGTAATTCTAAGTTCCGACGATTTACTTACATTATTCAATATATCTTAATTATTAATTTCATATCGTCTGGAGTAGTAGGGGGTTTAGCATACACAATATTTTTAATATAACCCCATATGAAGAAATCCATCTTGGTCAATTCTGGTGACCTAGCTGGCTAATTATTAGGTCCGCCGCTACCTATCCATTTATTTCTAAATTTTCTATTGAGGTAGTTCCTAACAGCAGGTAAAAAGTGAGCAGGAGCTTCGTCTAATTGTAGCCACATTTTCCTTCGGATGCTAAGTGATAGGTTTTTTCAGAAACTCAATTTTCTTCTATCCAGGTGTCCGTAAAAAAAATACGGGCCGATAACATACTCGCCCATAATCCCTCCCCAGACGTTTACACTCCATCGGTGCTGGCGATCAACAGTACGGAATAAATGTTTGTTTGCTGAATCGTGATAATTATGTCTATTTACTAACCCATTATTGTGGAAAGTAGATTCGCCAGTATACAATACATAATTAAAAAAATCAGGATCTTCTCCAACTTCATCCAAAGTCCATAAACAAAAATTTAAACGTTTATCATAATCCTGTTGTGTCAACTGCTGGTGTAGTTGAATATGATACGGATGGTAGCGATTTTTCTTGAGTATTCTACACACACTCATTTGACTTATTCCTAATTCACTTGAAATTTTTCTAGAACTGGTATTAGGATTTTCCGTAACCGACAGCAGTGCATCAAATTCGATGGCGTTGTCGCCAGTATCTGGTTTAGTTTTGTTCACCTTCTCATATGCAACGCTACCAGTATCACTTCCCTCTTTGGGTGAATTCTATCAGGGTACTTTTGAGCATAAACTCTAGATGCTAGGAGACAGTTTTCTAAACATTCCCCAATGCAAAGTATCATGTCGACTCTTTCGTTTAACGGGTTCATTTTTGATTGCAATAAAATTTGAAACTAACACAAGATTGTTCAGAGAATTGACAGAGAAATGTTATAAAAGGACATTAAGTTCAGTACCGACTAGATTATGTATACATTTTTTGTTTTAAAATCGATTTACCATACAATTTAAGAAAATTGTAAATTGCACGAAAAGTATAATACCTAGGCATAGGACATCCTTATAGCATTCAAAAGAGGATATTTTTTTGAACATGGAGAATTATTAAAATACAGGGTGTTCCATGTAAAATAAGCCCGATATTACACATTGAATGATCCAATAATGAAACTGAAAATTCTAAACACCCTGTAAAGAAATGTTTAGTACTCAATCGTGAAATACATTCAACGAATGTCCAACTATTTGGATGTAAGAGATAATTTGCTAGAATTTGTAATATCAATGAGTTACAATTTTTTTCTTCTTCTTAAAAAAAGTGAGCATAACTCGGAACCCTCTGTATTTAGGTATAGGGAACCATTATGAAGGAGTATTTTATTTTTTAGTGGCAATCAGAAAATGCAATAAAATATAGGGTGTTCCATAAGAAAAAATATAACTTTGATACGCCACACTTTATTGAAACATCCTGTATATTTCAAAATAATTTTATAATGTAGCCTATATGAATGTACAATCTACTAAAGTGGCAAACATTTTAAAACTTTTACCGTTTTGCTATAAACCTCCATCCCGTTGGTCGTGTTTCACCCTGTGTATGGTTTAAAATGGGTGTGAACAAGAATTTATTTTGTTATGATTTTATTCTCTTTGTTTCATTTTGATATTTTAGTCTACAAATAAATATAACTTCTAAAGTTGTTTTTTGCTTTATTTCAAGCACCTACCTACCTATCTACCTTCAAAAAATAAATAAATAAACATGATTCAAAATGCCTTAAGGGGCGCCAAAATTCTTTTTTAAACCCAGGCGCCAGTAGCCCTTACGGGGGCCCTGGGTATGCTGTACTGACCAAACCAAAGAAAGCTGAAACTGCAGGCTACATCTAAAGAAATTCCTTCTTTTAACCGCAAGCCAAAATAGGTCATATCAGTGTGAATCGACAAAGGAGTCGACGATAACTAAAAACAAAATAATTTCCCATGCGAATATTTACTTTTTTCTATTTATTATTTTTTTATAAACCTTAAAAAATGCTTCCATATTCCATAATATTTAAAGAGACAAAATCAGTTATATTTATAGATATAATTACGTAAGATTGATGAAAAGTAGGCCTTTCATATTAAGGTAAATACCGAAGTTTATATGCGTTCACATCATAGGCCGCATTCAAATCGACCGAAAAAAGCATGCAGCATGCCAACGACCTCAACCCTCACCTCACCGGAATAACTGCAACAAAAGATGCTCCGTTCGCACATAATCGTGCATAATCGTTCTTCGATCGGTGCAGTGTTTTGATATTTTCGGACCAAAGCGCTTGACTGAAACGTTGCCATGTGTGAAAAATTTACTTATTTCACAATGTTTTACTGGACTGATTTTTTTTTCTTGGTTCGTTGCATTGATATTGATAAATATTATTACTGTAAATAATTACATGTAATTCAATAGTCATTGAAAGGGAGAATAATACAAACTGATTATGCTAGAACCGTAATAACGATTTTCTCTTTTTAGTTTCGTTTAAACTCAGAGAAAAAGGATGTATAGTAAAAACCAAATGAAGTTGCGTTTACGTCATCATTGTGAACATTTGTAGCGTTGTCAGAGTGTTCAAGAAATATGGAAATTAACAGAAAATAACTGAAGTCAACAAAAAACGTAAATGTAACGTAAGGATATTTTATTCACGTATTACCTACCTCTTGTACAGCATTTAAGGGCAACAAAGGACCATTATTATTCCTTTCTTGTTCAAAATAATTTACTAATGAAGCCACTAGTTCTTTGCATCGGCTATTCAGCTGTTTGGGCATTTTAACAATCACAGAAGAAAATGCTTTGTTGTTTTGAAAGCAAAAACAGTTTTGATTATAAATATTTCTCACAAGAAAATTTTATAAAGCACGTAACTATAACCTCAAAAATCGATGACAATACACGAGTAGAAAAGTCACAAACAACGCGGCAACATAACATTATTTCTGGCAGTGACTATTTTACCGTCAATAATTGGAGGCTTCTTTATGAAAATTTTAACACAAATGTTTACATCGAGGAACGTCTAAACCCAATAAAGCTATATTGATTATACATTATTTTGGTACAAAAGTTTTTTTATTGATTGGGTTATCTTAAGAACCGATTAATTAACAAATTTAAGTATATGCACTTTTCGATAGAAATGTAGCCACACATGCGATAGAAATACGCCCTTGGTGACGTAAACGCAACTTTATTTGGGTTTTACTATATATAATAACTCCGAAAAGGGATCGAATGCAAAATTGGACTAATAAATTATGTCATTGTGGACTAAATCAAAATAAACATTTTCAAGAGAACTCAAATTGAAAATTGGCAAGAAATAAATAGTTATTTATTGTATAAGTGTTTAAGTATATTGTATAAGTACTAAACAAATGGTTAATGCCGAAGAAGTAAAAAAGTGAATAGGACAACTGAAAAATTGAGAATACCCAGGACCGGAAGGAACTGCACCCGCACTAATTAAGAATGGATCATAAACTGTTTGAAGCTTTTATCTACTACCAATATGTAATATCAAACATTACGATACTGATATGAGTTTCGTAATGAGATACTTTACCGCACTAGTGCATTAATTGGAATGACCGTGTCAAAGTTGATAGTTTGCAGAATGAGTGACAACCGAGACACATAAATCAACGAACCCATTTATTATGAATATAGACGTAACACTAATAATAATGAAATTAACTGTCTCGACCCTTACTTCGTGGAATCTGTTCATATTATTGTTTTAAATGAAACTCACGGTTTCTAGTTAATTCCACAATATAATAAAAGTTATTGAACATTCTAAAAAATTGACAATTGTTTCGATAAATCAATATCATCGTCAGAATGACAGAAGTTACACTTTATTTGATACCTACCTGATGTTTAGTAGTTATTTTTGGCTAGACAAAGAAGTGACCTAACTTGTGGTTGACTTAATATATATTTATAGAAAAAAGAAGAAGATGTGATATTACAAATATTGAAGCTTAGATATTATTAGCCCTATGGTGATATCCTGGATATCATTTTTCCAATTAAGATCAGTATAACTGTGCAATGATATAGAAAACCAGGAAAACTATATCTGCTGATCTTTACAATTATCACTTAAGAAGACAGTTTATTAGTGGAGAACTCCCTAGATTTAACTGTTCGTTGACAACTTCATATTGTGGGTTTCTTAAGTCTTCTAATTTCCAATTCTTCAAGGAAATCCAGTTCTTGTTTCTTTTCACAAATATGCAGCACTTCTAGTTTTGTGTTAGGTGTCAATGAATGATTCGTGTCCAGTAGATGTTTTGCGTAGTGGGATTTATCTGGTTGTTTTAACCTGTAAGTGTTCACTGTATCGGATTTCAAAATTCCTAAGGGTCTGACCCAAATAGACAGCATTACATTCTGGACATTTGAGTTTATAATACCTGACTTCTTTAATAGTGGTATTTTTGTTTTTACATTTAACAATTTTGTACTAACGTTATTTTCTGTTTTAAAAGAAATTGTTGTATTCGTTGCTGAAGATATCTTTGAAATATTATTAGAAATATTTCCTGCATATGTGATGATTTTATAAGTTTTTATTTCATCAGCTTGTTTAGGAAATATTAGTTGTAACGCCACTTTTTTCCTCTTTTTTACTAATTAGCTTACTTATCATATCTAATGGATAACCTTTGGATGTGGCTATTTGTCTAATTGTATTAATCTCTCTATCAAAATTACATTTTTTCATAGGATCTGAAAAAGCTCTATGTATCATTGAATTATATGCCGCTAGTCTGTGTGACATAGGGTGATTGGAATTGAATGGAATTGTCAGTCTGTGTTGGTTTTCGGTAAATTGAATATTCAAGTACATTATTAACTCTTTGAATTTTTAAATCAAGAAAATTGATTAAGCTATTTTCATCAATTTCTAATGTAAATCTAATTTTTGGGTGTGAATTATTGATGTGGTTGGAAAATACATCTAATTGTCGTTCACTACCCATAAAACAAGCTAATATGTCATCTATATATCTATACCAAAATAAAATATTTTTCGAAATATTACTTTCAAAGATCCTTCTTTCTAAATTGTCCATAAAAATGTTTGCTAAAATAGGTGATATAGGGCATCCCATTGGTAAACCTTCATTTTGAATATATATCTTATTTTCAAAAGTGAAATAATTCTGATTAATTAAGAAACCCACAATTTGAAGTTGTCAACGAACAGTTAAATCAAGGGAGTTCTCCACTAATAAACTGTCTTCTTAAGTGATAATTGTAAAGATCAGCAGATATAGTTTTCCTGGTTTTCTATATCATTGCACAGTTATACTGATCTTAATTGGGAAAATGATACCCAGGATATCACCATAGGGCTAATAATATCTAAGCTTCAATATTTGTAATATCACATCGTCTTCTTTTTTTCTATAAACATATATTAAGTCAATCACAAGTTAGGTCACTTCTTGGTCTAGCCAAAAATAGCTACTAAACATCAGGTAGGCATCAAATGAAATGTCAAAATCTGAAGAATAGAAAATCACCAGGCCCTGGAAACATTCCACCAGAGCTGCTCAAATACGGCACAGACAAACTATATAGACAACCTACTAGCCTCTTCCAAAAGTGTCTCAATGGGGAGAATATTCCCGAAGAATGGAGAACATCCTACATAACAACTATCCATAAAAAAGGTAGCAAAGACATCTGTGACAACTATCGAGGAATCGCCGTCCTAAGTTCTATCTCGAGAGTATACGGAAAGCTGGTTAAAAGAAGGATCGAAGACGAATATCGCGATATAGAAGCCGAAGAACAGGCCGGTTTCAGAGCAGGAAGATCTACCACCGATCATCTCTTCACAATAACGTAGATAATAGAAAAGAAACTGGCACGAAATCAAGAAGTTCACCTACTGTTTGTCGACCTCAAGAAAGCCTACGACAGCATCCCACAAATAAAACTTTGGGAAGCACTTGAGAAAACCAACGTCAACGTAACGCTTATAAAGGCTGTCCAAGAACTATATAAAAACAATACCAGTAAAAGAAAGCAGGGACATGTAATGTCAAAAGGTTTCAACATCAACAAAGGACTTAAGCAGGGATGCTGCTTATCGCCGACTCTATTCAAAATCTATTTAGAACAAGCTTTGAAGTTGTGGAAAGGGAAGTGTAGAAATATGGGAATACCATTAAATGATGGCTACACACTATACACGTTGTGCTTTGCAGATGATCAACTTGTCCTAGCACAAGATTATGAAGACCTAGAATATATGACACGAAAATTAACGGAGTAATATGACAAGTGGGGACTGCAGGTGAACGTCAAAAAAACCGAGTATATGTGCGTTGGGGGAGAACAAAGGAATTTACTTCTAGAACAACAAGAACAGATTAAACACACAAGAAAATACAAATACCCAGGAGTTCACATCACCTGCGAAGGTAGCATGAACGAAGAAATTAGATACCGAAATAACCTGGGAAGACAGGCGATTAGAAAACTAAACAATATACTGTGGGATAAAACGATATCAAAGGATAACAAACATAAAATTTATAACAGTATAGTTAAAAGTATCGTCTCCTATGGAAGTGAGGTATGGCCGTTAAAGGAAAATGCACTTAAAATGATAGAAGCCACCGAAATGGATTACTGGAGGCGTGCTGCTGGAAAATCGAAGCTGGATAAAGTCAGAAATGAGAAAATCCGAGAAATAATGGGGACTAAACACAATTTAACAGAAGATATCCGAGTTAATCAACTTAGGTGGTATGGACACGTACAGAGGATGGAACAAACTAGAATACCAAGAAAAGTGCTGGATTGGACGCCATACGGCAGAAGGAAGAGAGGGAGACCTAGGTTGAGTTGGAGAGAAGGAGTAGAAAAGGACATACAAGCAAGAGAAATAGAGGAGAATCTATGCACCGATCGAGATAGATGGAAGCTGGAAATCAGAAAACGGCGAAGAACGTTATGAACTGATATATATATATATATATATATAGGTATATATATATATATATATATATATATATATCAAATGAAATGTAACTTCTGACGATGATATTGATTAATCGAAACAATTGTCAATTTTTTAGAATTTTCAATAACTTTTATTATTTTGTGGAATTAACTAGAAACCGTGAGTTTCATTTGAAACACTAATACTAATAATAATATTATGAATTCAACAAAATTTAATGCATCAATTCAAGAATAAAAAGTTAAACCTCATTTATTATAATAATCAAACACAACACCTGTACAATGAGTGATATTTATTCCAGCTGACGTGGAGGCAATTGAAGAATTGTAGTTTCCAATTTCAATTGAATTTTTTGTAGAAACGATTTCTCCTCCCATTATTTTAGTAGCTATATTTTTTTTGTTTTCCAAGGATGTTTCTACATATCCTTCAGCGACACTACTGGATTTCCATCCACGATGTCTCTTCAAAATGTGCATATCAACACCAGCATCAGCAAGTAGGGATGCTGATGATTTTCTAAAACAGTGACATGTATATTGTGATGGATTTGGTAGCTCCAGAAACGTTGCTATTTCTTTTGGAATGCGCCCAAAAGTATTGATACCAGTTGGTTGAGAAAAAGATTTTCCATTTTTATATAAAATAAAAAACCGGTTATGGACTATATTTTGAGGTCGAAGTCGAACATATTTTCGGACGTTATTCAAGCAGTCAAAACCAGCGATGTTTCCTCTAGTAATAGCAAATTCTCTTTGAATTTTAGTTTTAGTATTCGGTATTTTGATCGTTATGAACGTTACTTCGTCAACTACATCACCAATTTTTAACTTCATCAATTCTTCTCTTCGGCAGGCGCCAAATACACCCACGATTAAGGAAACCTATAAAAATAATATGCTACATGGAAATGTCACCATATTTATGTATAATCTTACCATCATCATCAAGAATTAATCATCATTGGCTTCTTTCAAAAATCTGTGTATATTTTTCTTTGAAAATATACTGGGTTTTTTCGGATTGTGACCTTCCCTTTTCGGTATAAATGCAATTTACGGGCTTTTCTTGTAGTACTAATTTTTTTAGTTTATTTGGTAGATTATGTCTCTATAGGCCTAAAAACACAAAAAAATCCTGGCGGTCTCTTATTTTAATGAAAATATTCACTTTTAAAAGGTTCACTTTTGGTTAGGTTAGATTAGGTTAGGTGATTTTTTATATGTTGGCTCGCATTTATTCCAAATGCTTTATAATGATCTGTTATAACTGCTAGACAATGTTAGTGATACACTATAGTTGCTTTTTACGAAATTCCTCTCACACGCACATTAAAAAAACACTGATATTGATAATATATATATATATATATATATATATATATATATATATATATATATATATATATATATACAGGGTGTGCCGGGACTATTGGGAAAAAAGTCAGGAGCGTATAATCTGAGCTAGAATAATGTTAGTACTTCATATAAACTTTTACTATGCAGGCCCTCGTTTTCGAGTTATAGGCCTCCAAAGTTTTAATTTTGAATTTGGTTTTTATTTGTATTTTTTGTACTAGTTATTTGATCTTTATAAAATTTACGGCAAAGCTATAATGTATGTGTATGTTTATTTTGATAAGGTAAACATATTTACAGTAGTGCATTGAAGCCAGGGACGGACTACTCGCTATGGTTAGTGATCCAAAAATTTTGCAGGTACGGCACACCCTGTATGAAATTATCGAAATTCACTTCCCCACACATTAAGCTAACGAAAAGGTACTCTTGTTGGAATTCGATAAAATAAGCCGTTTGGCTAATATTTACAGTTTTATTAATTCACTACGTACCAGTTTACGCATTCACCATTTTTATAAGTACACAACGAGGTAAAACTAACTTTTAATAGATGTCCAATATTTAGCTAGAGTACTACAAAAAAATAATTTAGCAATAGCAGAAGATGCAAAAAATTAGCGACTTATTAATTAGAAAGTTGGTAAAAACTTTTTATAAGTGTTTTTACCGTTTATCAAGTTACCATAGGATTAGTTGTCAAACGTTGTGTAGAATAGTTCGTAGTCAGTACTTGTCAATAATTCATAAGTCCTTGATTTAACAGTTACAATAGCAGAATTCGCTTTTATTGAGTACGCAGATAAACATCTAATGCATGGACTGGCTTCTAGAAACTGTTTAGAGGCCAAAAGGCTTTATGAAGAACATTTTGCAAACAGAGCATTGCCAGACAGACGAATGTTTGGGCGTATTGATCTCAGGTTACGAGAAACAGGTATGAATAAGTAAACGTAATTTTCCATGTATACAAAACAAAATTTTGAATTTTAGGAAGATTTTCGCCAGAAAAAGCTGGAGAAGGTCCAGTACGAAGCATACGTACTGTGGCAGTTGAACAAGACTTGTTAAATGCAGTTGATAATGAACCATCGAGTTTTAGAAAATTATCAAGAGAACATAACGTCTCGAAATCAGTTGTTCATCGCGTCCTAAAAGAACAGCTGTTATATCCTTTTCACATGAAAAAAGTACACCGTATGACAGTGGCTGATTATCCTGCACGACTTGAGTATAGCCAGTGGTTTCTGCGACAACAACAAGCAGACAACACATTTATTAGTAACGTTCTCTTTACGAACGAATCCGGTTTCACCAGAGATGGAATCATAAATTCTCATAATATGCATTTATGGGATGATGTGAATCCACATGGCATAATCCAAACTAGGATCCAGCATAGATTCATGGTTAATGTTTGGCAGGAATAGTTGGCAATCATTTGATACAGCCATACTTTATTGACGGTACTTTGACCGGTCAGAGATATTTGGAGTTTTTGCAAAATGAGTTATGGAACCTGTTTGATGATGTGCTACTACAAACTCGTAGGAATTTATGGTTCATGCATGATGGGGCCCCTCCTCATTTCAGTTTAGATGTACGAGAGCATTTACACACAAGGCTTCCTAATAGATGGATTGGTCGCCCTTTTCAATGGCCACCGCGATCAGCAGACGTTAATCCTATGGATTTCTTTCTCTAGGGTTATCTCAAAAGTAAGGTATACGCAACACCTGTGCAAACAAGGCAAGATTTAATAGACAGAATTGTGTTACACTGCAATGTTATTAGGAATAGTGTGGGATTGCTCTTTCAAGTGCAAAGAAACAACCTTCGTAGACTTAGAATGTGCGTGGAAGTGGGAGGAGCTCATATTGCACATTTATTAGAATAACGTTAGTTTTTGTTGTTGTTTAGGAATTAGTTTTAGTCTAATGTTTTATAACTTGTGTTTTTTGAGGTTTTCTTAATGGTTTAATAATGTTGTGTTCGTAATTTTGATTAAAAGCAAGTAAATTCTGGACATCGTATTAATAAGTTAGTTAGGTAGATTTGTACGTAGTGCTTTAATAAAACTGTAAATATTAGCCAAACGGCTTATTTTATTGAATTCCAACAAGAGTACCTTTTCGTTAGCTCAATGTGTGGGGAAGTGAATTTCGATAATTTCATACAGGGTGTGCCATACCTGCAAAATTTTTGCATCACTAACCATTGCGAGTAGTCCGTCCCTGGCTTCAATGCACTACTGTAAATCTGTTTACCTTACCAAAATATACATACACTTACATTATAGCTTTGCCGTAAATTTTATAAAGATCAAATAACTAGTACAAAAAATAAAAATAAAAACCAAATTCAAAATTAAAACTTTGGAAGCCTATAACTCGAAAACGAGGGCCTGCATAGTAAAAGATTATATGAAGTACTAACATTATTTTGGCTCATATTATACTCTCCTGACTTTTTTCCCATTAGTCCCGGGACACCCTGTATATAATAAATCTTTTGTAAATTCTATTTTTAATTCCACAATTATATGTTTTGACGTTGCCGTGTAATATGACTGACATATAAGTTTCCTCTGTTTCCTCTTAGTAGTAAAACTTGTACCTACTAGCATATATAGCCCTCATTAGTTACTTCAAAAAAGTTGCTGAATATTTTCGATATGCACAGATCATAGTATAGAACATAGACTAGGAAAGAAAGGTATAGAGGATATAAACAAGGGCTACCCTTCACTTAAACGAAACTGTCAGATGAGACAGCGACAGGTGCCAATCGATAGTATTTGACGAGCTGAGTCGAGTGACATTGGTTTCAACTTTGGGAAATGCCCAGGGGAAAAGATATGCAACTTTTTGTTTTCCATGTTAAGTCTATGCTAAAAAATTTGGTTTCGGTGCACTTTGCGATCCTTGGAATTTTATGTTAATTTTAATAATAATAGCCATAATTCTACATTCGTTAAAGAATATATATTATTCTATTTTTTGTTTCATATTTAATGAAATTTTAGTTACACTTTGATCTGTGTCAGTTGGTCGGGAAGCGATATTGAATTGAATTATGAAAAGTATTGTAAAGAAAGAAGTTGACCCAATGGAGGCGCTTCTTGATGAAGTTCGGCGACAATATGGCGACTTTCATCAATAACTTTGAATTAATTTACGGTTTTCTAACTTTTGGTTTGGTTTGGTTTGGTTAGGTTGAGTTAGGTTAGGTTAGATTAGGTTAGCGTGTTGTGATCGTAACAATACAAAAAAAGCGACAGGTGTCAATCGATAGTATTTGACGAGCTGAGTCGAGTGACATAGGTTTCAACTTTAGGAAATGTCCAGGGGAAAAGATACGTCACTTTTTGTTTTCCATATTAAGTCTATGGAAAAAAATTTGGTTTCGCTGCACTTCGCGATTCTCGGAATTTTATGTTTATTTTAATAATAATTGTCATCATTCTACACTAGATGAAGAATATATTATTCTATTTTTTGATTGATATTTAATGATATTTTAGTTACACTTTGATCTGTGTCAGTTGGTCGGGAAGCGATATTGAATTGGATTATGAAAAGTATTGTAAAGAAAGGAGTACGGGCCTTTCTTGTATTACTAAAAATTTTAGTTTATTATGTAGACTATGTTCCTAGAAGCCTCAAAATAAAATAAAATCTTGGCGGTCTCTCATTTTAATGAAAATATTCACTTTTGGAAGTTAGACAACAATGGCAATTACAATAGTAATTTATTCAGCAAGTGCATAAAGTGGTACTCTTTTCACGAATGGAAAAAGTTGACCAGGCGAGTGCGGCAATTCCATGAGTGAAAAAAATACACTTTATGCACATGTTGCATACATTATTTTTTCTACAGCCCTATACAAAAAAATAAAATTCAAATAGAAATTTGGGATATTTTAATTAAGCTCCTTCGGTAAATTATAATTATACGTATTCCAAGTTTCATGAAAGTCCATCCTCGATGCCCAGCCAAGATTCATTGTGTTAGTTATACGTATTCCAAGTTTCATGAAAGTCTATTCTCGATGCCCAGCCAAGATTCATTGTGTTAGCTTATGGGAAGCGTGAAATAAAGTCAACGTTATGGCACTTTTTTTAACGCTTTTTTACTTTTTTTCACTCTAACCATAAAGTTTCATGAAAGTCCATCCTCGATGCCCAGCCAAGATTCATTGTGTTAGCTTATGGGAAGCGTGAAATAAAGTTAACGTTATGGCACTTTTTTAACGCTTTTTTACTTTTTTTAACTCTAACCATAAACAACCACTTTAAGCGCTGCAAACCGATGAAATACAAGGTACTTTAAAGATAGGGCGTAGAAAAAAAAATTATTTCTAAATGTCATAAAATTGTCAAACTATTGTCATTATTATTTGTTGCGGTTATTATTGTGTGTCTGTTTATTTTTGTTGTGCTTCTATATTTAAGATTTTCTTTATTTCCGCCAAAAATGAATATTATTAATCTAGACGATATTTATATCTGGCGAAATAATAATGAGATTATATCGCAAGCGCAGCGTTTGGGTTTAATACCCGCAAATATTGAAATTAAGTGTCCGGTTGATTTTTGTGACGGACATTTCATAATGACACCACGGCCAAATTCCATAGATGGTTTTCGTTGGAAATGTGATGGACATATAAAAAAAGAAGCGTATATTTTGTAATAGAAGGTAAGTATAAAATTCAAGTATATTATTCAAATCTCTTTTTGACGTCTCCGCTCTTTTTCACGTTTCCGATAATTATTGGGGTGCCAAATCGCAATTTATGTGGAAAATATGCGAAACCCAAATTACTTACCATGATAAGAAAAATCTACGTTATATACAAATAATCTATCCCTTTAAATTTTTTAGGTCATCTTTACGTTATAGGAGTTTTTTTATAAATCCCACTTACCCATTTGGAAAATTTTGGGATTTATTCATACGTGGGTCAATAATGATAAACTATTGCGAATTCAAAACGAGCTAAGACTCGCGCAACATACTTTAGTGGATTGGGCCAATTTTTGCAGAGAAGTAGTCTTCGACGCATTTATAACCAAGGTTAGGGCCAAATGTAAAAGAGATGCATACTCCTTATTTTTGTTATGCTTATTGTTTTATTATATTTTCAGTGTGGAGATTGACGAGTCAACGTTTGGAAAAAGAAAATACCTTCGAGGACACTATATGGAAGGTTGCTGAGTCTTTGGAGGTTACGAACGAGGCACCGGAAGAGTTTTTATGACAGTAGTGCCAGACAGAAGCCAAGAAACTCTCTTAGCTTCTATTGAAAAATTCATAGAGGATGGTACTATGATATATTCTCATTGTTGAAAGAGTTACTCCAACATGAAAGAGAGTCAGAAATATCAAAATTTGCAAGTCAACCATTCCTTGAACTTCAAAGATCCAGAGACAGGTGTATGCACAAATTCGATTGAAATGTCGTGACATGTTATTTTTGAATTTAATAGAAAAAAAAAGAAAATTTCCCATACATTTATATTTCAGGACACATGTAAAAGCGGCCGGTCCATATGGAAACCGTAAAAAAGAGTTTCTTGGGGGTTACATGTTCCAAAAAAATGTAGGGATCTTAAGCTAGATCCCTTGATGATTTTTTCTATGTTGGCTCGAGATTTGTATGATCCGGAAATATTAGAAAATGCCACAAATATTGAAAGGAGCGATGATAAAGCCAATCGTGAAGATGGGGAGATTTTGATTTTTTTTAGTTATTATTCCACTCTTTTATATCTAACGTCTATTTGTTCTTTTTCGTGTTTATACAGGCTATTTAAGTACGAAATGAAAAAAATATAAAAATAGTCGATTTGCAGGAAGAAAAATTTTTTGAAGGGGGGGATGAGACCGCCGAGTTTTTTCTCCTTCTCTATATGCAGGAGGCTTATTTAGTTACGAAAAACAAAAAAAAAATCGAAAAAAGGCGAATGCCCGTAAACTGCATTTATTCCAAATTTTCTCCGATATATCACGGACTTTTTTGAACTGCACCAGTCTTCGAATCGCTTATATTCTTTTTCGTATCTATTGCGGGATTTAGCGGGTACTAGGGTTTGTATTGCATTATTTACAGCAAGTTCTATATCAGAATCCACACTTTCATAGTCGGAACTCATGTCGATACAATTATACCAAACTGATCGCGTCAAAATTGGCAGTTCGCAAAATAAAACGGCCTCGTTTGTTAAATTTCCCATCTCATTTCGTAATATGAATCTTTACGACACTTATATCGTAAATATCTATTACATGTGGTGTATAAATCAGTATTTAAATGAAGCAGAGGTGCCCAAGGAATGGAAAAATGCATAGGTACATATCATCCATTCACAAAAAAGTAAATTAGAATGCACTAACTACGAGGGCAATTCAGAAACTAACCTCCGGTTGATTGAAAAAAATACACCAAGTTAAGTAAAAATATTTTAATATATACATCTTACAACTACATCTTTGCACTATTTTTCGACATAGTCTCCATAACGATTGAGGCACTTATCGTATCTCTTCATAAGCTTTGAAATTCCTTCTGCATAAAAATCACCCGCTTGTGCCTTGAGCCAGCCTCTGACCGCATCTTTGAGCTCTTCGTCGTCATCAAACCGCTGGGACCCGAGCCATTTCTTCATATGCATGAAGAGGTGATAATCGCTTGGCGCCAGATCTGGGCTGTAAGGTGGATGGTTGAAAACGTCCCACTTGAAGGACTCAAGAAGGGCTGTTGTTCTGCGAGCAGAGTGAGGACGGGCGTTATCGTGCAAAAAAACGATACCGGAGAAGTCAGCATACCACGGCGTTTGTTCTGTATAGCCCGTCGTAATGTTTTTAGTGTTTCACAGTACACGTCTTGATTAATGGTCGTCCCACGTTCCATGAATTCAACCAACAACACCCCTTTGGCATCCCAAAACACCGTTGCCATCAGTTTTCTGGCAGAAAAATCTTGCCGGGCTTTTTTTGGTTTGGTAGGCGAATCTGAATCTGCCCACATCTTTGATTGCTCTTTTGTCTCAGGGTTCACGTACTTAATCCAGGTTTCGTCACCGGTCACGATTCTGTTTAACAATGGTTCTCCTTCGTCCTCATAACGTGACAGAAAGTCTAATGCAGAGGCCATTCTTTGACTTTTGTGGTGGTCGGTAAGAATTTTGGGCACCCATCGTGCACAGAACTTACGGTAACCCAATCTTGCTGTCACTATCTCGTACAAAAGAGTCTTAGAAATCTGTGGAAAATCAGTAGACAACTCCGCCATTGTGAAACGTCGATTTTCACGAACTTTTGCATCAACTGTCTGAACGAGTTCGTCAGTCACCAAGAATGGTCTACCACTCCTCTCTTCATCATGAACGTTTTCTCGTCCACTTTTAAATAAACGTACCCATTCACGGACAACTCCTTCACTCATAACTTTTGGTCCGTACACGGCACAAAGCTCACGATGAATAGCTGCTGCAGAGTATCCTTTGGCTGTAAAAAACCTTATAACAGCACGCACTTCACATTTGGCGGGATTTTCTATTGCAGCACACATTTCAAACTGCCACAAAAGCTAAACTAGCGCAGGTACGATGTTCACTCGACTACGGCTTGATGCCGACCTGCTGAGCGTGTGAATGCACAGATGGCGCGCTACTCCCCCCACTACCCACACTGTGACCAATCGGAGGTTAGTTTCTGAATTGCCCTCGTATATAGGCATGTCGGTTACCGGTACAACAAGCCGATTGTGTGGAAGAATCATTCGAGATCAGGTAGACGGAAACCTACTGACTGAGCCCGTGATAGGCTCACCAATAGGTATTTCCGATCATGCAGTCATGACAAGCCAAACACAATTTAATGTTGACCAACCTAAGAACAATAGGTAATGCTACAAATTTTGAAATAACTGATTTTGATAACCTAAACCGCCACCTAGCTGGTATTGATTGGGTACAGAATTTAGGTGTCTCAGGGGATCCCACTGTAGTATGGGATACATTTACAAGTACTGTTGCGGCTCTTAAAAACAAGTATTCTACCAGGAAAGTGATGTACAAAAATAGAGTGAAGCCGTGGATCAATGGTGAAATAATTTCCTTGACTAAACATAAAAGCAAGTTGTGGCGGAAGTACAAGCACACGGTCAGTCAAGCTGATTTTGGAATTTACAAAAAATTTGCCAAAGATTTAAAAAAGTCCATAGATGATACCCGAGAAGTATACGAAGAGTCTATAGTATGCAGCGACAACCCTAAAAAATTATACAAACACATTCGATCATCATTGTCAAAAAAATATCCATTCCTCTATTAAAGAAAGATGACGGAATTGATTGTCAAAATGACACTGACACTGCCGATGTTTTGGCAGATACTTTCTTCTAAGGTTTTCTCTACTGAAAATATAAAAAATAATTTACCCGACATTCTGCCCACGAGAGTAATTTCATCCTTAGAGCAACTTCATTTTACTTATGAAACTTTCAAATGTCACCTTCATAAATTAAATAACAACTCTTCTCCTGATCTCGATCTAATCTCTCCTCAATTTCTGAAAAGGTATTGTAACGCTCTCGCTTTTAATACACACATACTACCTCCTATCTGGAAAACAGCCTCGGTAACCCCAATTTTCGAGCAAGTCAATAAACTTGACCCCAATAAGTACCACCCCATTAGCCTTACATCTATCATCTGTCAGGTTATGGAATCAATAACTTCAGAATATGTCAGTGAATTTCTTTTGATCGAAAAAATAATACCCGAGGAACAACATGGATTTGTAAAAGGACGTTCAACAATGACGAATCTACTTTGGTGTGTTAATGAATGGACAAAATCTTTACACAAGAAAATCCCAACGGGCATCATTTACCTAAATTTTGCGAAAGCGTTCGACCGAGTGCCAAAACGAAGATTACTGTATACATTGGAACATCTTGGCATACGAGGTGATCTACTTGAGTAGATTGACTCATTCTTAACACACAGAAAATTCTATGTGAAAGTGGGAGGAAATTGTTTTTCAGCTAAGAAACCCGTATTAAGCGGTGTTCCGCAGGGATCAGTACTGGGTCCTGTCTTATTCATAATATACGCACAAGACCTCCAATTTCATATTTAATGCAACAAAGTTTTCTATGCCGACGACACGAAAATATTCTCATATTCATCTCTTCATATAAATCTTCAAGATGACATGGATTCGATCTCTAAGTGGAGCTCAGACTGGATGTTGCCTCTCAATACAGATAAGTGTGTAGCTCTTTACATCTGTAAAAGCAATCCGCGACATTAATACTTCTTAAACGATCACGCCTTAAATGAAGTGAATTCTTATAATGATCTCGGTGTTACAATTACTACAGATTAGAGCTAGTCCGAACATGTTGTAAGTATTACCAACAAAGCACAAAGTAAGCTGTACCTCCTCAGCAAGTCTTTCGGAAAAATGCCATTGCATAATTTAACTCGGTAACTATGCTAATTTAAGAAGCATATTAAATGTGGACACTGACAATCGGACACAAATGGAAATTGAAAATAAACCGTGTTAACGATTAAAACTAACTTTTCCGCATCTGTGAGACGTCCTGAACAGTACTCTATCATAAAATTGTCACTTGTATACGCTTCGGGGGACGTATCGTGCTATAAACCCAAATTTCTCCAAAAATAACCAAAAATGTAGTATATCTGGATTTATAGGACCCGCTGTACTCGCTCTAGTAAGCTGTAAGTTGATAGGGTACATCTGTGAGATGCCTTGAAAATATCCAATTATAAAATTGGTCTCTTGTATACACTCCCGAGGCTGTATGCTAACAAACCGAAATTTCTCCAAAGAGGACAAAAAATGTGGCACCCGTTGTACTAGCTCTGGTGAGCTAAAAATCTATAAGGTTCATCTATTCCCTGAATAATACTCAATTATAAAATTTGTCACTTGTATACACTATGGAGGCAGTA
The DNA here is from genome assembly GCA_963921935.1 of Galeruca laticollis. Taxonomy (NCBI): domain Eukaryota; kingdom Metazoa; phylum Arthropoda; class Insecta; order Coleoptera; family Chrysomelidae; genus Galeruca; species Galeruca laticollis. The sequence goes on along the minus strand of OY998179.1, from coordinate 48,825,320 downwards.
TCGTGCTAACAAACTGGAAATTCTCCAAAAATTACAAAAATTTTGTACTTGAAGTAGCATAGGCTCTAGTAAGCTGAATATCAATAGGATTCATCTTTGAGATGCCCTGAATAATATCCAGTCATAAAATTGGTCAAGTATATACTCCGGAGGCTGTATCGTGCGAACAAACTGAAATTTCTCCAAAAAAAGACAAAATTGTCGTACTTAAAATACTATAGCACCTGTTGTACTGGCTCGGGTGAGCTGAAAATCAATAGGGTTCATCTGTGAGATGTCCTGAAAAATCTAAAATCATAAAATTGATGACTTGTACTCCGGAGGCTGTATCGGGCTAACAACCGAATTTTCTCCAAAAAGGGCAAAAATGTCAAAATTTCACCTCTTTCTGGGTAAACCAATACTTTGGCTTGCATATTAGATAGGTTGGGCGGAAAATTAAGAGAAATATTCACTTGTCGGACAAGGTAACATTTTTTGTGTAATCGTGTTTTTTCAACATGGACCCATCTACCTGAGGATATTTTAACGGCACCGTCTGTCAATATTTTTAAGAACAGACTGGACGCTTTTCTATTTTCTAATTAATTTTTTTTCTTGTGAATTTCAATTTTCTAATTACTTTGATCTTTGTAATATTTGTATAGTACAATTCAGGGCTTATGTATCTGCCCGTACCTTATTGTAATAATAATAATAAACTGTGTATAAACCACGAGAGGAAGGAGAGCAATCAGGATTTACAGCGTGAAGATCCTACAACGACAATGTGCCTGAAACAACTTATAGAGAAAAAATCAGCACCGTAAATTAAGAAACTCATTTAATGTTTAGTGGAGTTTCGGAACAATCTACTAACTGGGAGTTTTCTGCAGCATTGTATCAGTTATTAGGGAAAAATTGGTTAGTATTTTAGCATATCTTCACTATCATATATAGCAGTCAAACCATGATTTCAAAAATTGGTTCTACCGACACAATCGACGAAAATCGATTCGATTTGACAAAATTTAAGAATCCCACAATATGAAGTTGTCAATGAACAGTTGAATCTAGGGAGTTCTCCACTAATAAACTGTCTTCTTAAGTGATAATTGTAAAGATCAGCAGATATAGTTTTCCTGGTTTTCTATATCATTGCACAGTTATACTGATCTTAATTGGAAAAATGATATCCAGGATATCACCATAGGGCTAATAATATCTATGCTTCAATATTTGTAATATCACATCATCTTCTTTTTTCTATAAACATATATTAAATCAATCACAAGTTAGGTCACTTCTTGGTCTAGCCAAAAATAACTACTAAACATCAGGTAGGCATCAAATAAAATGTAACTTCTGTCATTCTGACGATGATATTGATTTATCGGAACAATTTTTTAGAATTTTCAATAACTTTTATTATATTGTGGAATTAACTAGAAACCGTGAGTTTCATTTAAAACACTAATACTGCATAGCACGATACATCCCCCGAAGTGTACAAGTGACAATTTTATGATAGAATATTATTCACGGCAACTCAAAGATGCGGAAAAGTTAGTTTTAGTCTTCAATACCTTTTTTTTAGTAACTTAATATGTACTGCATTTATTTTTTGTTTATTTCAGATCTGTTCCTGTCTTCATGGAAATGGGGAATCTACTTTTTAAATCGTTTTTATTTAAATATTTGTTTGTTTTGTTGTCGATAATTTCAAAATTACAATGTGCAATTTGATGTAATATTGGATTAACTTTCTTAATAATGTTACGAAACAGCACACTGGTATAGACCCTAAATCCGACTCTCTCTAAGCCAGGTATAAAAGTTAAAATTATGGCGGATACGCAGTTATAAAAAACTGTTTACGAGTTTACGACTATCTTATGTAAACATTGTTTTTGTGACCAGAATTATCTAGAAAAGGCCAGAATCAATTGTTTTTATTTAAGCCGCAGTCCGGAATATACTAGTAAAAATGGCTTTAATATATAAGGGAACTGATCAGGAAGAGTTAGTTAGTTGATAAAGTGATCTTGGCAGATAAACAAGTAAATAAATGAATATAAAGTGTTTATATAAATTAGTTTGAGTGAATATACAGTGAATATAAATTAATAATTCAGCGATTAGTTAAGTATATATAAATTAAGTGTTAGTTAGCTAGTGTTTAAATAAATTAGTGAGTAGTCATACCGAGTGTTTAAAATGTATCCCACCTGTTTATTGTTTAAATAAATTAGAAAAACATTACAATATGTATAATAATATGTAACTTTATGATACATTAATGATATAGATATAAATCGTTTTTTCATGTTTTGTAATACCAATTTAAAACATTTAATATATAAACTAGTCTGCCATAAATTTTAGGTTTCGTTAAGTATATGTTCATGGGTTCATTGTGTATTTATACGACTGTGGGATTTTCTCTGTTTTACATGTTTTGTCCTTTTGTTAATTAAAAAAAATGTAAATGAAATTTTTTGAAAAATAATATAACTGTTAATTTGATCAGATTTTTTTGTTATTTTGGTATTATCAATAACTACTAGAATACGAATTTTAAAGTTAATAATGTATATAGAATAACATGTATAAATAACAGACCTATGTATAATACACAAATATATTATTAATTTGTTTTTATATTATGTGCAGGTTAATAAAAAAATTAAATGTGTGCTGTTTTATTATATATTACCTAAATTATTTGTCTCAAAAATTGTTTATTATAATTATTTCATTACAAAAAATAATACATAATTTTATTTTTTGTAATGAAATAATTATATAATAAAAAAGTTTAAGACAAACTAAAATGTATCTGCCCATAATCCAAACTACCAAATTTAAATATCCCGCCTGTAAGAATTAGTTCCGCCAACCGCAAGGGGTGCGCTGAGATCGACGCGATGCCAGCTGTTTATACGGGATCGAACACTCTCTTTATATGTTTATTTCTCTATGCTGCCGCCACAAACACAAGAAATAGACCTTGGCAACACAAAAGTACGGGAACGGTACCACTGTTGTCGGATTGTGCCTAAATTCTGGTGTTATTGAAGAATCATGGTCATTTCCATTTACCCCTATTTACATTTACCCCAGTTGACCTATGTTCTAAACAAAATATACTTGCTATGATAAGAATGTCAACATATGTCATGTTACGAATTTGAATTATCATTAACGAATAGTATATACAAGAAGTATAAATTCAATTTAAACTAGATACGTAGATACATAACAGTGGCGACGAATCTACTTCGAACTCACAAATTCGTGTTAATTCGAAACGCAGCATAATAATACAAACCAAACGGCAGATCCTAACCAATCGGCCAGTTCTTCTGAGAATGTGAATGTTGTAGCATTAATTCAACTATAGCAGTCACTTCAAACATCTGTAAATACAACTCCTTCCACAGTAAATGTTCAAATAGATCAATTCAATAAAGATATCGAAAGTTTTACAACATATATGCAAAGACTTGAGAATTACTTTGAGCTGAAGAATATCACAGACTCTTTAAAGAAAAAAACAAGTCCTTATCAACTGTATTGGTGCATACCAATCTCACAACTCCATATTTGCCAAATACAAAATCTTATGAAGATTTAGTTAAATTACTTCAAGAGCATTTAAGTCCAGTTCCCAACGTTATGACTGAGCAGCATACATTTTTATTAGGTATATATGTAGCACAAGGGGGAAATATTGCCAGTTACATAAAAGACTATCAAAAAAGTGTGAATTCTTCTGTGGACATTGTAAGAAGTCAACGTCGAACACATATTTACATTCTCAATTCATTAGGGGTCTACAGGACTCGAACATTCGTGAGATACTATTGAAAGAGAAAAGTTTATCATTCGAAAAAGCTGCAGAAATAGCTTTGGCGGTAGAAGCATCTAAATATGAAAGTAATATTCTACAGAAAGTGGAACAAGTGACAAAAACGAAATATCCTACTCGAAGTTTGTCTTCCGTAATCAAATATTGCCTGTTTTCGATGTGTCAAATCATCACATAAAGCGAATCAATGTTCCGTAAGGAATTTACGCCGTAAAATTTGCAATATTGCCGGCCATCTGGAAAACGTGTGTAAGAAGAAAAAGAAGATTACCAAAGAGAAAATGTATATGCATGCTATTGAAATACAGAATGAAAATTATATAGGAAATGGTTCAGATGATCATAACGATGATGACTCATCTGATGAGCCAAATGAAATAAGTGAGGTGACACTGTTCACTGAACCGCCATCCAGGAAATATTTTTGTTTTCTCAAAATTAACGACTTTATCAGTAAAATGGAATACGATATAGGCTCAGTTTTTAGTATTATGATAAAATTCCTGATTGTGAGATAATTCCATCAGAAACTAAACTCCTTACTTATACGAAAGAACCATTTTTTGTCGTCGGAACAGCAGAAGTTAAAATACAATGTGAAAACAAGATTTTATTCGATAAGTTACACATCGTTTATGGAGATTTCGATACAATAATCGGTCGAAATTGGAAGAAACTATTGGGACTGCTTCCTGATGTAATGAACATCAACGAAATATCTGAAACTGAAAAATTGAAGAAATACATACTTACTCAATATCAAGATGTTTACCAAGAAATATTAGGAAGATTCAATCTTGTAAAGGAACCCTTAAACCTCGAACCCAGACAAATTCCTTATGCATTTAGAAAGAGACTTTCAGATTTAGGATTATTCAAGAAAATCGAATATTCCGATTGGGGAACGCCGCTAGTTCCAGTTGTTAAAAAAGATAGTACCATACGTTTATTTGTGGACTATAAAGTAACTCTCAATAAATGTATTCTGTATTCGAGATGATAATACAAATATTATTCTCCGCATCGAAGAATTGTTCATGAAAATGCGTGGTGAAAAATATTTTTGTGTTGTTGACGTCTATAAAGCATATTTGCATCCACCTATGGACGATGAAAGGAGTAAAATGCAAACAGTCTCAACTTTGAAAGGGTGTTATAGGATAGAACGTTTGATGTTCGGCGTTAAAACAGCCCCAAATATCTGGCAGAAATGTATGGATTCAATTTTAGTTAAATTGACTGTCTCGACCCTTACTTCGTAGAATATGCTCATATTAGTATTTTTAAATGAAACTCAAGGTCTCTAGTTAATTCCACAATATGATACAAGTTATTGAAAATTCTAAAAAATTGACAATTGTTTCGATAAATCAATATCATTGTCCGATGATATTGATTTATCGAAACAATTGTCAATTTTTTAGAATTTTCAATAACTTGTATTATATTGTGGAATTAACTAGAGACCTTGAGTTTCATTTAAAAATACTAATCAATTCTAGTTGATTTAAAAGGCACTTGCATGTTTTTTTGATGACATCATCATGCAAGGAGCTACATTCGAACAAACATTCAACCGGGTTTTGAACATGTTGCGGTATCATCATCTACATATCAATCCAAGAAAAGCTAGATTTTTCGAAAAGTCCATCGATTCTTTAGGTCATCCTATCGATGAGGACGGTATTCATAAAACAAATAAGAAAATAAAGGATATTTTGAAACTCAGGAGGCATAAAAATATTCACGAGTTGAGACGATTTCTGGGAATGGTAAATTTCATATCTGAATTGGCATCTAAATTGAACCCATTGATTAAATTATTACAAAAGGAAGAAAAACTCATATGGACAAGCCAATGCGAATTAGATTTCAACAAAATCAAACAAGATTTGATAGGGGAAAAGGTTGTGGTGCACTATGATCTGAATCTTCCGTTGGTATTGGCTACAGATGCATCACCAATGGAAGTAACAGTAATTTTGTCTCACAGAACTGATGCTGGAGAAAGGCCTACTGCTTTCGCATCACGTACTCTAACCAAAACAGATAGAAGTACAGCCAACTAAATGAAGAGGCAACAGCAATTTTTTGGGCACTACATAAATTCTTCCGGTACTGTTATGGTCGGAAATTTATATTAGTTACTGATAATAAACCATTGACAGCAATGTTTAGTCTTGACAAACATTTGCCATCCATGGTATCAAGTCGTTTATTGCGATATGAACAATTTCTTACTGGATTCGTTTATGCTACCGAGTACCGAAGTCCAAAATTGAACTCAAATGTTTATTATTTTTCCACTTCGTTCAGCAACAGTGGAAAAAATTTATGATGAAGCAAATATATTACAACTATGTGGAGAGAACTTATCGATCACGGCAGAGGGTACAGCAGAAGAAACACAAAAGAATACAGAATTAAAAAAACAATATTTAGAAATTCAACCTGGAAATTTTGCTGGTACAGGCCAAGAAGGTGAATTGAGAGAGAGAGAGAGAGAAGTTCGTGTTTGAATCCTGTTGGGTGGAGTATTTTTGGGTGAAGTGCGAACTTTTCATGTGGTGCCCTGGTATAGGATTTGTTCCTCTTCAGGGCTGAGAAGGGGGAGTGTTGGGTGGTTATGTGCGCGTTGACCGAGAAGCTGGGTTTGGATGAAAAAGTGTCTAGTAGAGTTTTTTAAGAAGTGTCTGGAAAATGTGTTTTAGAAGTGTATGGAATTGAGGAAATTGAGTGGGCTTTTGCTAGAAGTTAGCTGGAGGGTTGTTTGAGTTGGGGTGCTTAGGGGGATGATGTTTTGGAAGCAGCGAAGCTCGATAGCGAGCGGAAATGGTGTGACAAAAAGGTGTCTAGGATTGGAGCTTGAATGTGGAAGACGAGCCATGTATCGTTGCCGATATATAGCTGTGTGTTGACCTGGCTAGGTGTCAGAAATTAGAGAGGTAAAAAAGGGTGTTTTGACTGAATTTGCAATTTGTAATTTGTAATGTCTCCGGTGTTGAGAGGGAATATAATAAGATAATAATTGAGTTTTGATTATTTTCAGAATTTTTCAAAAGAAAAGTGTATAGGAGACATTATTTAAAAGTGTATAGAAATAGAAAGTGATAATTGTTGTACTTGTAGAAGGTTGCGGGGACGTGCCTTCGGTGGTTCGGGGACTGTTTAAGGTGGTCGGCGACATAATAATCTTTAAATCCTCAAATCTAAAAATGCGGGTGCGTCGATCGTCGGTCCATTTGGCTAGTGAATAAATTCACAGAGTGTACAGGAAAACCGCAAAAACCTGCAACACCGACATGGGTGGTGGGGTATCATAAAAGTATAGGGTGAGTCCAAAGTGTTGAACAATTAATAGTTGGAAGTGAGGATTTGGAAATGTTAGAGATGTTTGTTTATGGTATTGGGCTTTGTCGGAGAGTTGTGTTGAATTTTATTGACTGAATGGTGAGAGATATGACTTTTGTTGTTATCGGATGGCAATAGGGGACCTGTCAAGGTAGTCAATGTATTCGTCGGGGAGGTCGTCGTAGGCCGTGGCTAGTAGGCGAAGCGGAGGAAATGGGAGCTTCCTCTTGGGAATTCTGCCGAGGTGCCGTATGTTGGCCACCCACGGTGTGAGAAGGGTGTTTTTGGAGATATCGCTGCCCGACTCAATGGTACGGTTGACGTATCGGGCCTGAAGATTGTTTAAGCGAGAAGGGATGGGTTCGATGTCGATATTGACATAAACTGTGTTGGAAGGAGAGTATGGAGCCTTGTATTGGCAGTATCTTAGAATTGACTGCTCACAGGTGCGTAGATTTTTGACGAGATGGTTAGGGAGGGTGCAGTAGACGTTTGCTCTATAGTCTATTATTGGACGGATATATGTTTTATACGTATGAAGCAAGGTGGTAGGGTGTGTGCGTCCAAATGTGCCACCGAGCGCCTTGAGAAGATTGACTCTCCGTCGGACTTTATTCAAAGTGTCCATTAGGTCGGGCGTCCAGTTGAGAGTGTAAGTGAATTTCACTCCCAAATAGACGACTTCCCTGCGGATTTCGAGTCGATCTCCCCAAAGCACGAGGCGGAAGTTGTTTCTTGGTAGAAGTCGTTCGCTCATGGTATCAGGATGTTGGAAGACGATAGCTTGTGTTTTTTGAGGATTGAGAGTCACCCGCCATTTCCTGCACCAATTAGAAAATTGGGTCAGTAGATTTTGGGATCGAATGTTGAGAGAGCGAATGTCTGTGGCAGAGATGATAAGTGCGGTGTCATCCGCATATAGTTGGACGTTATCACGGGGATGTCGTGGGACAGGTGTGTCATACGTATAAATGATGTATAATAGGGGAGCGAGTATCGAGCCCTGCGGAACGCCAGTTTGGGGTGTAAAAGGGTCGGATATGCTGTAACCAACTTTGACGCTGATCGATCGGTCGGTGAGGTAAGAGTATATTAATTTGATGATTTGGTTTGGCAGTCGGATGCTCAGTAGCTTTCTCACTAGTCCGGCGTGCCAGACTTGATCGAATGCCTTCTGAACGTCCATGAGAATGGCGGCAGAACAGCGTCGTTGATTTAAAGCTCGGGTGACGATTGTTTGAAGGTTGGTGGTGGCGTTCTGACAAGAGTGGCCCGGCCTGAATCCGAATTGAAATGCCGGAATTATGTTGTTTTCAGTACAGAAGTCCCAGATTCGTTCCTTCAACAGGCGTTCAAAGACTTTACCTAGGACGCTGATTAATGATATAGGGCGGTAAGATTCAGGCTTTGTAGGGTCTTTGCCGGGTTTGGGGATGAGAACAACGTTGGCTGATTTCCAACAACGAGGAAAGTAAGAAAATGCCAAACAGGCGTTCAGCAGGGCGCAGAGCGGAGGGAAGATCTCTTCTGGCAGGTTTTTTAGTGCCTGCCTCGAGATTCCGTCGTGCCCTGGGGCACTGTTTCTCCCCGCTCGGCACGCCAGCTGAACTCCTTCGATGGTGAATGGTGAAAGAAGCGGAGAGTTCTCATCGGGTGGGATGTGTATGTGTGGACTTCGAGTGATATTTCGAGTCATGAGGTCGGTTTCAACGGCAAAGTCCCTGAGAAATTGGGGGTTGTCGAGTGGTGAAAAGACAGTTTGAAGGTTATTTTTGAAGGCGTTGGCTTTGTCTTCGGAGGTGTAGATTTTCTGTCCCTGCACTTCGAGATGTGATTCCACCTTTCTCCTAAGGCCGACGAGGCGGTAGAATTTTTGCCAAAACACGCGTCCTTGTCTGAAGTCCAGTTCGGCTGTTTCGGCCTTCCACTTTCTCTGCTTTTCAGCATTGATTTCTTGTCGAACCTGGGCGTTGAGACGGTTCCATTGTGTTTTGACTGCGGGATCTCGAGTGCGGACGTATAACCTGTATAACTGTCTTTTCTGACGTATCTTTTGCAAAATTCTTTGCGGAAGTGCATGAAAATTGGTATGTACGGTGGTGAGTGGGACGGCGATGTCTTGCGCATCGATTAAGAGGGATTGGAATTCTTCTGCGTGATTATCTATGTCATCAGTATTCTGATGAATGACGGGTGGTGGTAAGTTGGTGGAGACGTGATTTGCAAAGGAATTCCAATCGGCTTTTTTGAAGTCGCGAAAGGTGAAATTTGTTGCTGGTGGTGGTATAGGGTTGTGTAGTGCGGTTTTGACCAGTAGTGGGACATGGTCGGAGGTGATAGGGTCGCCTATAAAGCATTCGTCGTCTACAAGAGTGATTAATCTGTCTCTGCAGATTATATGATCGACTATGGAGGAGCCAAGGTGACTTAGTAGGGTTGGATTATTGTTTTTAATCCGTATGAGGGGAAGTGAGACGAGTTGGCCGGCGAGTTGTCTGCCGCAGGGGTTGGTGTTTGTATCACCGAAAAGATTATTGCGTGAGTTAAAGTCACCCATTATTATGGCTCGTGGAAGTGAGGCTGCATATTCGAGAAGGTCGATAGATAAAGGTTGGTTGGGGTGTTTGTAATAAGAAAAGAAAGTCGTCGTGTTATTATTCCACGATATATCGATGGCTATGCAGTCCAAGTTCTGTTGAGACAGAAGTGCAGGGAGTGGGTGTTGTGATGCGGGGAGTCCGTTCCGGACGAGAAGTCCGTTGCCATGACAGTAGAAGTTCCTGTCTAGGTGGAAGGTGGTGTAGCCAGTGAAGCGAGGGGGGTTTTTTAAAAGAGTGTCTGTGACAGAAAATACCTGTATATTCTGGGAGTGCAGAAGGTGTTTAAGAAGATGTCGCTTCCTGGCTAGACCTTGGCAATTCACGGTCCCGATCGTGAAGTCCATGACTTAATTTTGTCTTTTTGTCGTAAATGCAAAGTGGACGCGGTTACCGGCGCCACTTGTTACGGTACAATTGTAACCGTAGAAGGAGGGGACAAGATGAGAAAGAGTATCGGCGACTAGGCCACGGCTAGTCGGGACGGCGTTCATAATTGTCGTTGCCAAGATCTCGATTAAGATCTTGGAGTCGGTGGTCAAGTCGAAGGGGGCCTGTGGTTTTTCCAGTGTGACAGGCGCGATTTCTTGGGCGGATTTCGGTGCTTCCAGCCGCTTGGGGCACCGAGGGTAGAAGGCGGGGTGTGGACCACCGCAGTTTTTGCATGATGGGCTGTCTGCCTTAGGGCAGTTGGTGGACTTGTGGTCGGCCGCTCCGCAGGAAGGACAGACAGGCTTGGATCTGCAGGTTTCTGCGAGGTGGCCTGTGCTGGAGCACCGGTTGCAGTATTTTGATACTGCGGGTAGTGGGTCGGAGCGGTTTGAGGCCTCACATGGATGAGAGAGGCCGTGGAATCGAATGCCCCTTGTTAGGGCCATGTGGTAGGCTTGTTCGGATTCAGTAAGAATCCGAAACATAGAGGTGATTTTACCGTGGCGGCGGGACATGATGCGCCAAGACCTGGTGAAGGGGAAATTCTTGTCTGTAAGAATTTCTTCGAACTCTTTGTCCGAGATGGTGGTGTCTACATTTCTGCAGACCAATGAGAAAGTCGGCTTTCGGGACTTGGAGCGGTGGCGGTCTTGGCGAGTAGAGCTTAGGCGGATGACGGTGACTTTGTCGTCACCAAGGGTGTTATGAAGTTTCTTTGCGAAAGCTTCGTGAGAGATGTCGGACCTGATTTTTAGGAGTGCGGTCCGGTTGGCATTGGCTTTGAGGTAGAGGATTTCGCCTCTCAGCAGCTCGTTGGTGTTTAATAGGTTGAAGAGTTCTCGCTGAGAGACGTACTTAGCAGGGAGGTTGCGTAGGTTAAGTGTCTGTTGTGTTGGGTCAGCGTGTGGGTGTCGGGGTTGTTGGGTCTGGGGCGTTTGTTGTTGTCGAGGCGGTAGGTGGTGTTGAGTGGTTGGTGGAGGTGGCGTGGGGATTCTTCGGTCTCTCTTGCGTTGGTTTCCCAAGAGAGTGAAGTCTCCATCTTGGTCTGGTCGGTTGGTGGGTGTTCGGTTGTTGCGCGGAGATGAGTGAATTGAAATGGATTGGTGTGATCGGGCAGAATGAATTGAGCAGGACCTGGAGGAGTGTCGAGAATTGGTAGTTGATTTGGGGGGGTTGGATGGTGATTTTGCGTGGGTTGGTGGGTTTAGGGCTTGGGCGATGAGTAAGGATTGTAGTTTTTCGTATTGTGCTGATAAGTTGTCGAATTTGGCTGAGAGGGCGTTGTTTTGGGCCTTGAGTGTGGCCATTTCCTTAAGTTGGTCTGCATACAAGGATGCATAATCAGGAGCTGAGGTCTGTGCCATCGGAGGGAACTCTTCGAGGGAAGAGAGAGATGGCACCTGTTTGGTGCTCCGGGTTTGGATGGGCGACCGGTTTGATGAAGATGACATTTTTGTGGGTAGAGGAAGAGGACGAAGCAGAAGATTGCTTCGTTGTTAGTGTTCAGGGAAGCGGACGAAAGCCGGCAGCGGACTCACTGCCGGAGGGAGTTTCCTCCCCGGTGAAAGGTTTCCTGACCCTTTTGTCCGCAGTGTTAGTATTTATATTCACCTGATTTATTTCTTCGTCCTCCGTTGGGTGGTATTAATACACTTCTGGTTGGACACTTGTTTGCTGATTATTTGCTTCAAGCAAATTTCATAAATAGAAACGCTCTAGGAAGAGCGGATTTTCATAAATAAAATGCTCGATTGAGCTGGTTTTCACAAATAAAGGCGCCCTATAAAGGACGGGTTGAGATAAAAATCTCAGTTGTTGCGTCGATCGGTAGCAAGTGCTTCTGGAAATGCCTGGTTTGTATCAGTGACCAGGTTTTCCGTTTCGGCTTCTCCTTGCAGGCAACTGTCTTCGACGAAGGTGATCACTCGAAGGTGAATTTTCAATTGCAAACGGATGTATTCTAGGCGGATTTCGAGTAATGATTCCAAAAGTTCTACGTGCAGATATACTCAAGGAATTGCACGTAGCGCATATTGGAATCGTCAAAATGAAAGTTTGGCAAAAAAATACATTGTTCGGGATTTAGAAAACTTAGCGTAGAGCGCTGTAAAGTTCAAAAAGAATGTAACAAGGCTCCTGTACATTCATGGCCAGAACCTGAAACCATATATGGCAGAGAATACATCTGGATTTTGAAGGCCATTTACGGATAATTTTTTCTTGATATTAGTTGATGCCAAGTCTAGGTGGTTGGAGGTTGTTCCGATTAAATCAATCTCGAGCAAATCTACAATTAATATCCTCAGAGATATTTTTTGTAGATATGGTATACTCTCTGAGATAGTGACAGACAGCGGATCGTCCTTGACATCCTATGAGTTCAAGAAATTCTTAAAATCCAATGATGTCCAACATTTACTTACAGCAACAGGTCATCCTGCAACCAAAGGTCTTGCCGAACGATATGTACAGACAGTTAAAAATGGTATGAGATGTATTGACAGATCATTGAGATCTGAATTTAAAACTGAACAGACTGCTCATACGGTACCGCAAAAGACCATACTCCACTACAAATAGAAGCCAAGCACAATATTCCCTGAACTTCACTTACCGTTCACGATTAGATCTAATCAAATAACATACGTCTTTGAGAAGTAACATCCCGTCCGAACAAACGTTGAAAACCAGTGAGTTTAGTGTAGGTGATGCTGTGCGATCCAGAAATTATAGCAATAAATCTAAAAAGTGGAAATTTGGAAGGATTCGAAAAAAAAATAGGAAAACGGCATTAACTAGTCGAAACTAGGGAAGAAAAATATACGAAATGACATGTAGATCAATTTAGATCAACAAATGTTATGGAAAATATTGTAGTACCATCTTCATCTGATCCCATAACTACATAACTCAATCCAAGAAGCCGCTCCGGTGTCTGATACATCCACAAACATGTGCTAATCAAAATCCGGTTTCAATGCCCCATTCACTCAATGATGATATTTCAACAAGTACTGCTGAAGCTGAAGATGTGAATACAAATCCAGGTGGGAGTGATGTGATTGAAAAATCACCGTCAAGAAGATCTACTAGAGTCCGATAGATTCCGTAACGTTTGAACCTTTGATATTATTTTTTTAGGCGGAAACATTGCAAATTATATTCCAATCAAAATACACTTGGTATGAAAAGAATGTCAACATATGTCATGTTACGAATTTGAATTGTCATTAGAGAATAGTATACAAAAAGTATAATTCAATTTAAACTACGTACGTAGATACATAACAAAAATGTATTAAAGTTTATTGTGAAGGAAACTGGTATCACTGTGATACTGGGCGGATATAAATAATAAAAATAAGATGGTCAGAACAATGTACAAAAAAGAACATTCATCACTGGTAAATAATGTAAATAATAGGAAAGTAGAATGGGAACAGAAGAAGTTTATTTGTCATAGCTATTTTGGTATGCTGTGACAAATACAAGAAAAACTGGGTACACGGAATTTTGGTAATTTGAGTTTTCACTTTCTTGATGATGAATGACCAAAAAAGCAACCTGTTGCTGGTGGTGGATGAGAAAAAACGCCCTTTTTCATACAATTTCTATCTTTCTGGTTATTAAATGAAGCAGGAAACGGAGATGGCGTGGGCAGAAGTCGGAGACGTCATGAAATTGACAGGCATGTTCAAGTACAAACGTATATTTTCTATATAAATGTGAATGTATATTTTAACAATGTATATTTAATAATAATAATAATTCAAATTATTGAATAGTAATAATAATGTATATTTTCTATATTGTGTGAATAGTTGCGATCTACAGTGTCCATATATTTACACTGCCAGAGCAGAGAAGCTGGTGGGGTTAGAAAATAGATGGCTAAATAGCCTCTGAGATGCCCTGAACGTGAGTTGTGTGAGTGACTCCATCTCTACATACATCAACATTTACACCATTTGACTAGTACTGCAGTCCTTCTCGTTTTCTCACAAAATTGTGAAGAACGCAAGAAGATTTTATGACTGCTGTCACTATCTCAGCATCTCGGATGCAGCTAGGATCGTTCAAAATAGTGGCATGCCATCCCGAAAGTGCATTCAATTGTTTTTCTTGCTCGGCTCAATCTGTAGTTAAATATTCGTTTCACATTATCTAGTGTCCTCGACGGGTAGAGTCTCATCAAATAACGTGACAATGAAAAAGCTTCATCAGCTACGAAATAATAGGGGAAGGGACTACTGCTTTCATCGTATTTTAGTGGCGCAGGAGGAGTAATCCCGAGTCTATCGTTTTGAATCCAGTGTTTAATTGCTGATGCACGGAATATACCCCCTTACCGTGATGGTTGTATACTCTTCCTGCGTAACCCATTTCAATCATGGTGAAAGTATCATCAGAATCGCAGCAAGCCATCAGCGCTATTGAATGAAATTATTTGTAGTTGTAATTAGCAGAACCAGTACTGTGAAATTCCTCAATATGCACATGTTTTTCATCGATGACGCCTATGCAGTTTTCTATATTCCAGAGCGAATCAAACCTTTCTGTTATTTTTGTCCACTCGTCCCTGGTAGGAACAGCCATGTATATCGATTGAAGTACGTCCCAAATCACTCAAGTTGTGTCTGCCATTATACAACCAATTGTGGACTCTCCTCTAGCAAAGTAGACAGCAATCGACGTAAATATTCCACCAGTTCCCAAATTTCTAAAATCAAGCAATAAACGACTGTAATACGATGCAAATAATTAGGTATATAACTTTTTTTAGATATGGTTCCATCATTCCTATCATGGTATTTATTTTATGTCATTACCTAACTAACTATTTGAGTTTTTACTTTTTCTTTTCAGTTGCTGAATGCAAGGAGCGATGGAAAAACATAAGAGCGGTTTTTGTTAGACATATGAAACCCCCCGAGAGTGGCTCAAGTACAAAGGAGAATAAGGTGTATCAACCACCTCTTGAGGAGGAAGAAGGACCTGCCTGAGAGGATGGTGGGTATGATAACGATGACCTATCAGACACTCACCACAGCCACAGCATCGGGATCACCAGTCCGAGCCAATCAAACCGCATATAGGGAACAAGAAGAAGCGCAACAACAAGTACGACGATGTGGACAAAGCTTTCATGGAATATTTGAATCGGACTGGGATATCTTCATCAGCCAAACGTGAGCAGTTGGCTACCGAGCTCAGAGGAGAAGCCTTAAAAATGTTCCTTCTCAGCTTTCTTCGAGATCTTATGAAAATGGATGATGAAGAAGTGCGACAGTTCAAGGGGAAGTCCCTGGATGCTGTGAACGATATAATGTCAGCGATATCTACATCTATTCGTCCTCCCTCTTCCTTATGCTCATCGCTGAGTAATGGTTCTTTGTTTCCTAATGAGATGTCCGCACCCATCACTAGCACATTAGAGGGCTATAATATACAAAAAGGTGCTACTGACTCTTTTTCACCACTCGCGGCTTATAGTTCAATACTGAGCAGGCTATCGAATAAATTATTTTCTGTCAAATACCTAACAAACGCCGAAAGTAATATTTCAAACCTAATGTAAAAACACTTAATGTAATATTTTTCTTTTTTGGATAAATATACTCTTTGTTCCTTACCTGAGCGTGATCAATAACGGTTTATCAGCGTTCACGAATTCTCTCAAGGTTGTGTTTTGCTTCTGTAGTAGAAGCGAAACCAATTTCACCAGTCCCAAATAGCTTTCCTCACTCATTATGTAGAATGCCAAGAATGTCACGTCAGAAAGGTCGAGCTGTTTTGAAGCAACAAAAAACCTAGTTTTTTCAAGGTATGAATGCACGCAATACCTTCTTGCTATTCGTATTCTCCTCCTGAGGCTATAATATACAGCACTACAGTTTCCTCATCATCCGACTCTTCCGACCGATATCCATGACGACACTAAACGAACTAGAGATTTCGGTTATTGATGAGTATCCTTGTGTGTGGAGTCAAGTTACCATTCAGTCTGTAACTGGTCAGAAACCCAAGTTACCAACTGGTTTAGTTTCTTTTCAGTATCCCCGTGTACATAAGGGTATAGTCTCACCCAAAATCCACGCATTTTATGTTCTTTTGCAGCTCTTTTCTTTTACAAACGAAGGAATTCGACGACTGTTTATCAATTTTTTATTTATCTACGATTGAACTCGAAGTGATTGAACTCGAATTCAAATTTTGATGATCAATTTAAATCGATGAAAATAAATTCGGCGGGTGAGAACGCGCCTCAGGTAATATGTAAGTTGAAAATAATCAAAACAGATTTATTTCAGTGTCAATTGAATGGACGTCGATTCTTGTCATATTTTACAAAATAAGACCATTCTAGCGAAGAAATAATCTATTTGCCCCATTTAACTACTCTCTCATAATTTTTATAAAATCACACCTACTATTTGACTCTATTAAAATATAACGGAAATTTTTATTGTAGTAGCGGCAACACTGCCAGGCGTTGAAGTCTCTCGATCTCGTGACTCGGAAAGCTTTAAGAACCCTATGCTTGAATGCCTATCACAGTTGTAAAGTCGCTGACTAACGGTGTGCGCGTGTACTAGGCAGGAGTAGAGCGTATTGTGAAGTGTTTATGAAAACTTAAAATACGATGGAAGAAGAACTATGTTGTCCAGCTTGTAAACAATTTTACAGTAACCCGGTGTTACTACCGTGTCATCATTCTTTATGTTTACTTTGTGCTATACATCTGCAACAACCGGCCAATCATCACAACACAACATCGACCTTAAATTCCGTACCAGAAAACGCCGAAAGTGTTACTTCTGGAAGTTCTGGGGACTATCAGGAAAGTGACAAACTCTCGATTTTAAGCGAAACAGATAGTGGGGTAATATGTGCATCTCGGCCTAACAGTTTTATCGAAAATAATTTAACCGTATCTAGTACTCTTAGTGTCACTTGCCCAGTGTGTCATAAACTCGTTTATTTTGATGAAAATGGTGTCCACAATCTTCCTAAATACCGAATTATGCATAACATTGTCGAAAAATACAGCGAACTCAAAAACTTAGCATTAAAATGTCAAATGTGTGAAATCGAGCCGGCTAACGATGCTACTGTTATGTGTGAACAGTGCGAAGTAAGGTATTGCACTTCTTGTCGCGAATCCTGCCATCCTTTTAGAGGACCTCTAGCTAAACACGTTTTAACAGACCCCAAGAAAGGTTTAAACAGTTCCACAAAAGGTAAAACGGGAAATTGTCCCGAACATGTAGAAGAAACTCTTAATATGTTCTGTTCGGTGTGTAAGATTTGTGTTTGTGCTATCTGTTTACTGGACAGTAGGCACATGTCCCACGATGTACAACCTGCGACAGTCATCTGTAAAATACAAAAGGTAAATACATTTTCTAATAGTAAAAATCATACGTGCGTATGATAAGCGCAAAATTTGATAATTACTAGCCTTGTAAGTATGTATCTAACAAAAAGGTAAGTTACATATTTTGAGGCTAAAGCTAAAAATAACTCGATTGAAATTGCATACAGAAAATAGAAAAGTTAAAAAAAACTTGAAAGCTTGAATATATATTGTTGCGACACCGTGTAAAAACGAGAAGTATTTTTGTAATGTTGGCGGATATGTTTTTTTTAAGTTGAGGGGAGAGAGTTGTCAATAGAGTTAAAACATAAGTCATAAAAAAGCACTCCAATTTTATATCATTTTATTGTATCTAAAACTAAAGAAACCTGTAGAATAAGACACAGATTTCTCATATATATTATTATTGACTGTATTGTTGATGCCAATTATACCTAATTGTTTCCATAGCAACAACTGTTTAAGTGGATATTCAATACCTTCTACAAATTTTTTGTTTCAATCAAGTTATTTTAGGCACCTGAAAATGTTGATTCATTAATGACCTACCTTGTTGTTACACGCTATATTTAATAAGGTTATTTGTTTAAGAAATAGTAATTGTTGTACAGAACGGTATAGGTATCTTGAATCCAAACAAAATGTTTGAAGCATCAATTATTGCTCTCATTTATTCATTAATTTTCAAAAAAAATCCATGTAAGTCTACTTCTTATGGTAACATATTATTTATGATAGCAAACAGCAAACCAATCAAACTACAAAACTACTAAAAAATATATTTATTTAATGGTTATTGGCAGTGTAAATCTTCAAATTTAAATTTCACTGCCAATTAACCATTAAATGAATCTAAAAGGCCTGGTAATAGGTGCCGAAGTATGCAATGCCCAAGCAAAGAGAGTTTTCCTACTCCTTCAGGGATTACAAGAAGACTACAATGGATCTAATTAAGGAAAAAATCGGCAACATTTTGCAGTAAGATATAAAAATCTTAATTTAATTCCTAACTTCATTAAATAGAAAAAATTAATTTTCACAACAAAAAATACATTAACAAATATAACTAAAATTTATGTATTAGTGAATCATATTCTAATCTTAATTTCTTAAACAGAAAAGCGGAAAAATTATAAATAATATATCCAATCATCCCCACCATATTTATAATCCTTTCTTCAACAATATTAATAGCAGAAATAATTTTATAAATGTAAAAATGAAATCTAAACATATTCATAAAATTGATAACATCATGAAAAAACACAACAATGTTGAACAATACAAATTGAATGAAAATTGGTTACTCAATCTTATGGATGCTATTAAACCAGATAATTTCAAGTTCATTTTAAGCCTTGGTTCGAAATATTCAATACCTACAAATTATTTTCGTATTCAAGATATTATCACTGACATTGAAGTCGGTATAAAAATTCTTCAAACAGATGATGAAAATAATATCAGATCCAAAATTTGCAATGTCTTAACTAACCATTGTCGTAAATTTATAACTAATAAAAAAATTCGTTCACAAATTAATTTTTTCTTTAAACAAACAAATAGTTTCACTAAATCCAATCCCAATATCTATATTCTATCAGCTGATAAATGTAAAAAAGTTGTTATTATGTATAAGGATGACTAAGTATATCAACAACAAAATGAACAACATATTATCTGATCTTTCTACTATAAAAAAGAAAATCTAACACGATACAAAATAGTTCAAATAATTTGATTTTGTCTTAGTTTAAGAATAAATTAATTGACTCTAACACAAAATATAAACTTACTTGCTATAATGGATTTCCACCTCATATATATAGACTGCCAAAATTACATAAACCTAATATACCTCTTAGACCTATAATTATATTGTGGAATTAACTAGAAACCGTGAGTTTCATTTAAAACACTAATATTTCTGACTGTATTTCCAATGTTGTTGACAATCTCAATTTCATAAAAGACTCTTGGGATTTCTGTAACTTTTTACTCACAAATAGAAGGCATTGCCACGTGCTCACCTATTTCTGCCACTATTGCCAATTTAGTAATGGAAGATTTGGAAAAAGATATTTTAGTTAGATAATCTTGATTTTTAGCCCTTATAGTTAGGGTGCCCGCCGGGAAAAATTTTTGTGATACATACTCTCACCAAACTTCGTGTATGGCTTCATTGGACCTAGTCTGACACCCAATTCCTCTATGACTTTTTTTGTTTTTGGGGCGTTTGTCCGCTAAGTTTCCCTAAACATGTCGTTTTTACGACATATAGAAAATTTATAGATATTGTTTTTTTTTCAAACAGAATTATCTGGAACGTGAAAATAAAATTGTCTGATAATAAATGTGGTTTATTGGTTGTGTCCGCCATCTTAAACATGTCGGAAAAACTACTATAAGAAAATTTATTAATAACCACCTGATTTTCGCTGTATCAGTTTATTAAAAAATACAAAAAAATCTTATTATATTGTCTGAGAAAAATTATTTCCCGATTTCCCAGTCTGACGCGTCAAAGTTGTCGATTTCCTGACAACAAAAAATTTATTAATAACCGTCAGACACAAAAATTATGTTAAGATTACAAAAAATAGATGTTTTGTATGATTGTCTGATAAATATAGTGGGGCGTAACTAGAGTCTGACGAAGAAACATCATTTTTTAATAGTTGCAGGATCATCCTATCTCAAGTGAGGAAAGTATGTATATATTACCACTTTTCATGTACATACTTGCAAATATCGGAATCTCCGAGTTATGCTAAATGGCAGTATCTAGGTAAAAAATTTACTACAGGAGATTTAAAGGTTAAGATGAAAGTAGCTTAATAAAGGTTAAATTATAAAATTTAAACAATATAAAACACAAAATATTTACTTGTTCTCTAAAGAAAGGTTTACATTCCCATTCTCCGCCCTTTCGGGACGCCTACAAGAGCCCTTCGTTGGGGATTAAAAAATGGTACACATTTATTTATTTATTAAATTCTGAAAATTTCATTCCAAAAAAAACTTTGAAAAAACGTAAAGAATTAAAAAAACAAAACAAATTAATTCTCTTCATCTTCGTCTGATGACTCTGATGTTGATTCATCAGGTACCGAATCATTTTCACTTTCATACAATGAATCTTAAAAAATAATAAAGTGGTGCTAAGATTGAATTTTTTAAAGCCAATTTTAAAAAGATATGGATTTTTAATTTATTGTGAAGTATAAGATTTATAAATTTTCTACTAAAATATCCAAAATGAACTAAAATGACATTTGCTATATGATTAATAAAATTAGTAATGAATGATTCTCAATCGAAATCTAACTACTTAATTATTAGATAATAATATGTAGGTATGTGCCTAATGTCGTATAAAGTAGCACAGTAAAGGTTATTTTAAGATAAAATTGATAAAAACAAATAATTATTAGGCATAAACTATTTAATTTTAAATAAACACAGCAAAATACAATCGATATATTTTTATAATCGAATGAAAGGTTGTTGTAAACAAACGCATCATTTCACAAATGTCAAATTTAAAATTAGATGTCAAACTTTTATTTAATATAATTTTTATTTACAATCAATTTATTAGTACTCTTTTTAATTCCAAAAAAGTCTTTACGCAAATATTGAGATTTATTTAATTAATTTATGAAGTGGTGTACCCAAAATTAACTGGCAAATGAGAAAAACAAAATTTCATTTGATCATAAAGGTATGACATATAGTTTAAGTTACTATTTGATATAAGTAGTGTAATCACTGTAGTAAGTTGGTAATATCTTGGTAACTTTATTGCCGGCCTAGTAAATAAATGAAGCTGTTTCCCGACGATTTTGAAGCATGAAATAGCATTGTTTCTGGTCGGAGGACCAAAAACATTTTTTTTTGAAAATAAAAATATTTATGATGTTTGAAGTCATAAACATTATTTTTTATTATAATTAAGAGAAAATCGTGTGTTGAAGGTAAATTTTAATAATTATTAAACATTTGTATTTCACACGTCAGACTGAAAAATTAAAAAACACATTAAAAAATTGTATTTCATTTATTTATTTAAGCAATGTTCAAAAAATTAGCTGGGCATTAATAAATATATAGAAAAGAACGCAAGGTCCAAGCGTATATTGGCAAAATAGGTATTTTTATCTAAAAGACCCTCTTTCACTGTCAGACAATTTTTTTAACATATTCCAAATTTAATTTAAAAACTATAAGAAATCATAAAAAAAAGTTATTAATAAATTTTTTGTTGTCAGGAAATTGACAACTTTGACGCGTCAGACTGGGAAATCGGGAAATAATTTTTGTCAGACAATATAATAAGAAATTGACTGTCTTGACCCTTACTTCGTGGAATATGCTCATATTAGTGTTTTTAAATTAAACTCACGGTATCTAGTTAATTCCACAATATAATACACTAATATAATAAAAAAATTTTGTATTTTTTAATAAACGCATACAGCGAAAATTAGGTGGTTATTAATACATTTTTTTATAGTCGTTTTTCCGACATGTTTAAGATGGCGGACACAACCAATAAACCACATTTATTATCAGACAATTTTATTTTCACGTTTCAGATAATGTTTGAAAAAAACAGTATCTATAAATTTTCTAAGTATATGTCGTAAAAACGACATGTTTAGGGAAACTTAGCGGACAAACGCCCCAAAAACAAAAAAAGTCATAGAGGAATTGGGTGTCAGACTAGGTCCAATGAAAGCCATACACGAAGTTTGGTGAGAGTATGTATCACAAAAATTTTTCCCGGCGGGTAACCTAACTATTATTACTTTTCCGCCCAACCTATCTAATATGCGAGAAAAGTATTGGTTTACCCCAAAAAAACTTGGAATTTTGAATTATTTTTACGTTTTCCATCAACAACAATACGAGCAACCGGTTTTTAGAAAAAAAATCCTGTGTGTATGTCGTCGTCGTCGTTGTCGTCGGCCACTTTTCCTTACATATCTTGTTAGCACGATACAGCCTCCCGAGTGCAATAAGTCACCAATTTTATGATGGAATATTGTTAAGGACATGTCACAGATGAACCCTATTGATTTTCAGCTCACCAGAGCCAGTACAACGGGTGCTATGGTACTTGAAGTACGACATTTTGTCATTTTTTGAAAAATTTCAGTTTCTTAGCACGATACAGCCTCCGGAATTCAACAAGTCACAAATTTTATGATTGAATATTATTCAGGACATTCCACTGATGAATCCTATTGATTTTCAGCTCACCAGAGCCAATACAACAGGTGCTACAGTACTTTAAGTACGATATTTTTTGTCATTTTTGGAGAAGTTTGTTTGTTAGCACGATACAGCCTTCGGAGTATATACAAGTGACCAATTTTATGATTTGATATTATGCAGAGCGTCTCAAAGATGAACCCTATTGATATTCAGCTCACTAAAACCAGTACAACGGGTGCTATGGTACTTGGAGTACAAAATGTTTGTCATTTTTGGAGAATTTTCAGTTTGTTAGCACGATACAGCCTCCAGAGAGTATACGATTGATCAATTTTAAAAATGAATATTGTTCAAGGCGCCTCACAGATGTACCCTATAGATTTTCAGTCGACTAGAGCGAGTACAGCGGGTCCTATAAATCCAGATATACTAAATTTTTGGATATTGTTGGTTTCGGTTTGTTAGCACGATACATCCCCCGAAGTGTATACCAGTAACAATTTTATGATAGAATATTGTTCAGGGCCACAGATGCGGAAAAGTTAGTTTTAATCTTTAAAACCGTTTATTTTAAAAGATTTGTGGATGACTGTGTTTTATGTATTCCTAAAAACAAATTCAATTATACCATTGATAAACTCAATAACTATAATAATAAAATCCAGTTTACAATCGAACAAGAAAAACATACTTAAATCAATAAATTTTCTTGATATCAGTATCGTCCACAAGTTACAAGGATATATTATTACAAATTAGTATACAAAAAATATTAGGTTTGAAAGATATCTGAATTTTAAATCTAAAGTCCCTCACAAATATAGAAAAGCGTTGTTAACAGCCTAACAGATAGAGCCATTAAGTTTTCACATCCTATAAATATACCAAATAATATTAAAAAATTAAAAAACATTCTAATCAAAAATAATTACCCAAAAAAGTTTTTTGAACCAATTCTCAAAAACTATACAAAGTGTCCAGATACTCTCCAGCCAAACGGAAACCACAGTTACTAGGGGTGATTTTAAGTCGATTTAGCTCAAATTAACTTGATCCGAAAATGCTTCCTACGGGAGCTACAGCCCTTTGAAGAAGACGTCCTCATATGAGTTTTCTTCAAATTACTCAAAAATACCGTTACTTAAAATATTCAAACTTGGTATAATCAATAAACAGTTAAAACCAGTCGTTTGCTGTAAATAAATTTTTTTCAGTTGCATCACAAGCGTGTCAGCTAGGGGGACGAACAGGTCTTTTTATTAAAAAAATTTATTTTTAAGTTTTTTATGTATCCGACACCGAATTTGGAAAATTCAAGATAATTTTCATAAAAAATGTTCTCTTTTTTCAAATCGATATCATGAACCGTTGTCGAGAAAAATAAATGTCATACCTCAGAATTAAAACTGGCTTGTTTCAGTTCAAATTAGCTGGAATGTACTGCAATAAAGCGGCTAGATATATGAAACGACAGCACGTTTTAATAGTTGTCAGCTCCTACCAAAGATGTAAAACAGTTATTTTCGCTTTACTTCCTTAAACATTTTATGTGGAATACAAAGTTTTCCAAAGGAGGTAACGGAATGTTCTCTGATATTGTATATTTTGTAGGTTTTATTGTGGATATTACAGTCTATAGATGCAAAATTTCATTAAATTGTATTTCCCCCCTTCTTTTTTATTAAACAACCGCAATTAACAACCATGCTGAAAAGTTTAATTCCTTGTTATTTTTTCTGGTCATATGAACATAAATAAAGTGCTTATGTTTTCCTGTTTGAAATAAAAAAAGACTTAATATGTAGTTGTTTTTTGGAAAAAATACCCTATAGTCTGTTCTCTGTTATCTGTAATAAAACCTAATATAACATTCCAAACCCTTACCAGGTGGGCAACAAAAACTACAAAATTTTAAGAGAATTTACATTATAATTCGATTCTTTTATTTGCCTACCCAACCCTATGTAGCAGACAATAAAAATCCCATATTCGGGTCGTTTGTAATTGCAGGTATAGCCGTACCTTTAGGTAGGGCTATCAGTAGGTATGATATTAAATGAACAAAATGATTGCGAAGAAGACTTGCCATATAATACAATAGAAATTAATAATAATACGTTCATTACAGAGTCAATTATAATAATATTTAAAATAATAAATTATTTTTATATTATGATTTACTAGAACTATAGATTTTATTTACAACGTGGGGTTATTAATAGTATTCAAACACAAAATATTAGTTATCGGAAAATGAAAAATCTGATGAATTTTCATTTGGACCAAACTTTATAACTATTGGCTCTGGTTTGCTCCACTAAATAGTCTAATTTCTACATTTGCTGCTCTTCTTTCATTACATGTTATTTGCATTTTCGCCATCTCTCTGCATTAACTTGTTCCAGAGCTTCTTCAAAATTTGCTCGGACATCTTTCATTTTCATTTACCTGAGCCCATATTAACTCTATAGGGTTTAGCTCGCAATGGTAAGGAGGAAGTCAAAGTACTATAATATTCCGGTTTGTTGCCATTTCGTTCACTATATCTTAGGAAACGATGTTTATGTACATTTACAATTGCTAGCAGTTATTTTTTAACATATCCTGTTTAAATGTAATTTCTTTACCTAAAAGCCACTGAATGATTTCCGCTGTCTCTTGTAATGTTTTTCTAATTTATTTAAAACGTAAACGGGTGGGATGAATTTTAAACACACGGTATGGCTACTTACTAATTAATTTAAACACTAACTCACTAACACTTAATTTATATATACCTAACTAATCACTTAAATTTAATTATATGCACACAAACATTTATATTAGCACTTTACTGTTCGGTGTATTTTTGTTTATTTCTCGAGATCACTTTATCAACTAACTCATCCGCTAATCGGTCCTTTATTTATATTAGTTCCTTTTTTACTAGAAAATTCCGGACTGCGGCTTACTCAAAAACAATTGGTTTTCTGGCATTTTCTAGATAGGCTGGTCACAAAAACAATGTTTAGATAAGATAGCCGTAAACAGTTATAAAAAACCCTGCGTATCCGCCATACCTGGCTTAGACAGAGTCGGATTTAGGGACTATACCAGTGTGCTGTTTCGTAACACTCTGTTTTGTAAATGGTAAGTGTTTGAATGGATTTTCTACTGTGTCCCATATTACGGCATCTGCAGGAGCCTGACCAGGAATGTTTTTTTTTATTATTTGGGTGTTGGGTTTACGGGAGTTGTTAGCAAATTATTGCCCAAAATACCGGGAGTATTATCGTCAAGTATTAAAAAATCCAATTCTGCGTCATCACTATCAGTAGAGTTACCAGGCTCAGCTTCTAATTCTTCCAAGTTTGGATCACCAATATTATCATCTGAATCAATCAAATACCGTTCTAATTCTTCCTGCGGCAGAGGAACTCTGTTGAAATGTTTTTTTCACATAATATAGACCTTTTTACCCCTGAGGTTCCTGCCTCACTATCAGGCATCGCAAAATTCAACGACAACCATTTTTCACCAATTTTTTACGCATACGAGAGGCTGGGAACCCTGCAACACACCCGCTGAAAATATTTTAAAAAGTTATAAAAGGGATTGTAGGGGACGTCGAAAGGCACCGTTCGCTTCCCACCATAGAAGCGGTGGCGACTTTCGACGCCGTTAGCAGTGAACGTGCTAAAGGTGTTAATATATGAAAATATTCAACTGATCTTAATTTCTCATATATCTTAATTTTCGAGGAACATGCATCCTCTGCTCACTCAATTATTCCATTTTTGTTTGTTGGGGCTCCCTTCATTCTCAATTATCAACATTTAATTAGAAACGATTCAGATCTTCTAATTTTTTTTAAATTTAAGTTTCATGAATAAATACATAACGTTTTGAAACTTAAAACTCCAATTCATGTTATAACAAATTTAACAACTGTTATTAACCTTACAGAAGTAGTTACCGAACTTGGAATTATTTAAAAATTTAATATTCCAATTCGTTGTATTGTTTTCAATAATATACATACGCTCGGTCTATTAGCTTAATTATTATTTAGTTTGTTATTTACTATTTTCAGACCGTATAATTTTATGATGGCTAATATTTTATGTCATCGCTCCCAATCTAGTAACGTTTTTAATGATTTCTACTGGTGTTATTCGGGTTCTCAAAATGCTCCTCCTAGTTTAAAAACAGACTGTAGTGCCTAATATAGGTTGTCCAGGCATAGACTCTGTGGGCAACTGCCATGTCGTATATCATCAGACAGATATACAAAAATAAGAAACGTCATTAAAAATAAAGTTACATTATCTATAATCATCTTTTAATAAACAGTAAGATTATTAATAAATAGACAAAACCGAGGCTATACAGACTCAAAACTTCTTTTTATAATAGCCGACCAAATGTAGAGTTAACAGCCCAAACTGATGCGGTCTCAATCCGAACGTTTCGCAAATTTTATTGTCAAAACTTTTGTTCAAAATGGAGAAATATATGTTCTGCACAATTATTTCAAAAAATACTCAAAACACCATTTTTTATCTTTAATAATGTCAAGAGAAGAGGGAAGGTATAAAATCGAGACTGCGGATAACTGACTTTGAACTAGTTACGACGAACGTCTTATGGATACTCTCTATGAACTGTTGAATTTTGGGTGTTTATAGAACATATGTCATTCGGTTGTTAGTTTTAAATGTTTGTTAAAAATATTTTTGAATTTTAGTAACAATAGAGAATAGATAAAAGGTAATCAAATACCTTTAAGAGTTAAGGTTAGTTTAAATTAAATGATATGATAAAGAAGCGATTTCTCAAAAAAGAATACTCAGACCATCATAACGTGCTTTTAAAAATATTAACTTCATTATACTAAACAACCAGTTACTGTAATTTATACAACAATATGCTCTATAATAATTTACAATCAACAACCAATTAATATTACGTACCTATCGAACTCAACGATGTTACACTCGTCAATGCAAGAGATTTTCTATTAAAATTTTAGACTCACACTGAAATAATTTACCTATTAATGAGTTAGACGAAGACACTAACAGCAATTAGTACAGCGTTGCCTCGAGTTGCAAAGTAGATAAATATAATTTGAAATTACCAGAAAATTATTTATAATTATTACTTGTTACTGATTATACATAAATAATATTATTAAATTAGACTATATTGTGTATTATCCATAATTTGCTAGAACTCAACTAAACTACTTACATTTTGATTTTTACATTTCGATTTTGTTACACAAGTCGGTAAAATAAGATTGAGATGTGATAACGCAATTTTCGTCAGAACAGAGGTAGTAAACTCTGTCTTTTATGGTTTGAATATAAAATCACACTTTGTCTCGCCTCAAGTTTCCAGACGATAGAATCTTTTCACGAAATTTCCGTCTCTACGGTTTTCCAGACTATACAGGCAACGTCTCCTCTGTATCGAATTGAATTCGTTTATTATTTAATTCTAATTCAGTGCACGTGATGCACCGTCAGTGAACGCCGTTGATTCCCCTTTTAAATTACCCTTCATAAGACCGAATTGAAATCGAAATGGACTTTTGCAAACGTATAGTAAAGCCGTTGTTTTTAATTAATAATAATTTAAGATGTCGTTTTAGCGCCATTTTTTAATAGTAATTTTATGAGTAATATTTTATTTGAGAAGCTCTTCGTATATTTTCATTAAAATAGAACATATTTTCGTCACTAAAACAAATTGTTTCGTAGTCTGGATATTGGTTAATTTTAGTGACCATATTTCCATAAATTCCAATCTTCGATCTGGATCGTAGTTTTTTTAAAAATGTTTTTGTTCAGAATAATTTTTAAAATCCCGAGTTAAAAGTGGCCTGATAATATATAAGTAAGGATGATGCTCTGGCAATTCTTGAACCCCATGCGTACATCTGTTGGGATGAATTGGCTCCTTGCTCTTGAAGCATTATTCATTTATTTCTGGTGAAGATAGTTACTTAGGCCCTGGTATAAAAATATGACTCTACAGCTTTTTCGACTGGTAATCCCTGAAAAGCAGCCGAAAACAGGATTTTAAAATCGAATATAGTTGTTTCCGAGAATGAAAAATGTTTTAGTTACGTTATGAAAGGTTACAAATTATATGTAAAAAAGTATGATGCAAGCAAATCGCCCAAACTGGTATTCTTACCTGAAGGTCCCGGATGATCTTCTGCGGGGTTGCAACCCTTCTTGGAAGCGATATGGTGGACTGTAGCAGGGGTTCAATGGGTTTTATTAAAGTTCGTGGCACTAGCGCGCGTTAAATATTAATTACTACGAACGGTTCACTTGGACAACTGTTCTGCTTCTCTCTTTTCTGCTTGGAGAACTGGGTTTTTAAATTGAACATAATGTGTGTATACCGTATGTCCGCTAGATGTAAAAATACCACCAACGATCTGCTTGAGATTTTAACATTTACATTTTATTATTAAATTGTTAGTTTAGTTAGGGTTTTTGTTCTTGCTGGGTGGTGATATTAATTTTAATTTGGAGTCGCTAAGTTAACTCCTAATTTGGAAAAGTTGGTTGTTGGGAGTAAACAAATTGTTATGTGAACAACGACCCATGCAGAAGCCTACAACTACTATCGCGGATATCTTCTGCACGACTGGCGGCTTTGAGACTGTCATGAAGATCTTTAGGAAGACAATGGGCAGCAGGAATGTTTGATAGCCATAAATTAATTAAATGGGCGGTGCGGCTGATACCTGGCAAGTGGGCGACTTCTGGCCCTTTGTACCATTCCCCAATTTCTCCCCCCTTTACATAACTCATTCGGTCTCCTTTCAAACCTCCATGGATGTTTCGTCCTGAGAGGTTACTAAATACCACCCTGAGACACAAGCTCAAAGTTCCTGATCCTTAACTCAGGTCCCTGAAGTACGTTGTCTACCGTTCATGGTAGCTGCCATCTGTTTGACGAAGCTACCTCTGATGGCGTTAGGTTCTTCGTAGATCTAATCTCCTTTTCTGCTGGAGGTAATCACTACCTGCTTGTCTCCCCCTAAGGCTGAGCTGTGAGAAGTGCTCTTGAGGTCTGTGGGGGCTTCCTTCGGTTGCGGCTCCGCCTCAGTCTTCCTCTACCTTTGCCATTACCTCTATTCACTTTCTTGGAGCCGCCTTCTGAGGGAATTTCGCGAAACATTTTCGACCCCTTGCCTGTTTGGGACATTTGGGCGTTTCCTGACGCCGCTTGGTCCCTTACTGGCTTGGATGGTCGCTGTACAACTGGGCGGCTTGTGCTACCCTGTTGTAACTTACTTACTTTCTTCGCCTCTCTTTCCTAGCACCTCTTGTTATCAAGGGCGGTTCTCTTCCTGCAGCTCTCTCCTCATCAGTTTTTGTGGGCTTCTGTCCCTGCCTCCGCCACGGTGATGTTTTTCAACCCACCCCCGGAGGGATCAGAATCAGAGCCCAGTAGTACGTCTTCCTTTGTTTTTTCATCTATGCTAGTCCCACGAGTATTGGGAATGGTCCACATCTAAGGCGCCCCCCTTTGTAGATGCGAATTCTGAATTTCTTGAACGCGTATTTGAATTTTATTTTTTACTGCTGCAATTCATCAGAACTACTATAACCACAAACAATATTGGTATAATTGAATAGGTTTTTTCAATACCTTTTAAAAGATGTGTCGCCTGCCGTAGCATCCCATTTAAAATTATTGATTGCCACGAGAGGGGGGAGATTTTTGAATAGCACTGTATATTTATTCATTTATATTTAATGTCAACTGTTATTTTTTAATTGAAAGAAAGATATTGATGCTCATAACATTTCTTATTACATTATGAGATTACTTATATTTTTTTCTATTTTATACATGAAAACGCTGGCATTTTTCAAAAGGTTTTCGAAAGAGCGAATATTGGAAAAATTGCTCCAGAAAGATTCAGCAAGTTATTGATCTTTTGAGAAATTGTTTCATTAAAACAATGTAAATAGAAAATCAAGTTCATGGAGACTTGTATTTGACTGACGATGTAAATAAACACCCCAAAGGTCGCTCTCCGATGGTTCAGAATCGCTGCACTAAACGATTGAGGATCCTAACGAGTATATATTGGCTTCGTGACTCGATTGGATAGTCGCGAACGTGATTTTATAAAAACAGAGAAATATACACGACATAAAAATGTATGTGTAGACATTTAAAACATGCAACTATCATTTTAATCACGTTTTTTCAAGAAAAAAAAATCGATCCCATGTTTATTCTTGCATAAACTAGGTATCTAGTCAACTTAAACATTGATTTATATATATAGGGAGATTCAAGTATTAACGAAATTGGAATAATTTTTGAGATATATAACACTTGATATTTATTTGTCTTTGTTTATACACATTTTTTGACATGAATAGGTAAAAACTGTCTAGAACCGCTAATAATTAGACAATATCAGCAAATAATATCTCAGTCTTCTCGTTACCGTCGCAGACTGGCTGCGTGCAGTGTTGCCAGATGATTTTTTTATTTCCCTAGATATTTGACAAAAAATTCCCTAGATTTCCCTAAACAAATATATCAATAGATAAAGGATATAAGTATAAGTATGGAAATATATATTTTGGGGAGGTAGGTAGAATGAATTATAGTAATTTGATTTATTTACCGAGTATATATTTGCTACAAGCCAAGCATTAGGATACAAAATATTTCAAAAGAAATTAAACATTAAAGAATAAAAATCACTGTTATATGCTAAACACTTCACAAAAAACCACTTTCTTTAATCAATAAAACATGTTGTGTTCTAAGAAATTCTACAAACAAACTATTTTCAGTTATTTTCTTTATATAAAACTTCTGATGTGAGTTTTCTCAACATATCCGGCACAATACCTGAATTAAAGCAATTGCTAGACTTTAGTAAACTTTTAGTGTGCAAAATCCCACATAGTGTATCCGGAGAGAGTTTATTTCGTATTTTTGTTTTATTTAAATTGATTTGGGAAAAATTCTTTCCACGGTAGTGCTTGGGTTTTGAAAATCAAAGTTTCTTAATAAACGCCTCTCGCGATCTATTTCATCTAAGTGACTTCTTCCAAAAGAGTTTGACGCCAAGGGAGCAATCGAATTGTATTTTTTCAACATGACGGCATCTGGTGAGATTATTGAGAGTTGTTTCAAAATCTCGGTACTTTCATTTTTTTATGTCAAATCTTTTATAAATTTGAGAACAGCCTTCAATCAGAAATTCTAAACAGCACTTTCTAAATTGAAGAATGGCTTCTTCGTTTAGCCCATGTGCGTTATTCGCTATGGCACTAGTAATACGTGCACCTAAATAGACATTTTCCAGTTCAACAAAACAACGCGGATTTCTATACTCCACTTTTTCTATTGGTGTTTTGTCTAAATATTCTTTTTTTAAATAACAGTCGAGAAGATTTCTCAAAACAGTCTATTTTTCTATACAGTTTATGAATTTTAACCGTTAAGTCCTTAAAAATGGTAACACGAAGTCCAAAAAATATAAATATAGTTTTACTCAAGGATCTTCAAGTATACTTAATATATTTTGGACTGGCCCTATTTTTTGCGTGAAAGATCTTGCGTATAATATAGTTTTAAAGCGTCATATTGTTCAGTAATTCTCTTTACAACGCTTAGAAGAGAAAGCCATCTAGTTTGCGAAAGCTGTAAAATTTTATGTGGCTTCACTTTAACACATTCCTGAAGTACAGAGAATTCTGTTTGCCTTTTAAAACTATACTGTAAATAAGTAAGTCCCTAAAGCCGTCCTGATTTGAAAACTCCCTAGATTGGGCATCAAAAAGAATAGAATTCCCTTTTTCCCTATAGAGCCATAAAATTCCCTACATCTAGGGAATATTCCCTAGACCTGGCAACCCTGGCTGCGTGCTTCTGTTTGCAGTCGTAGTGTCGTCCATGTAGAGGGCCGCCATGGCATTGTCCGTCTTGGGATGACCGCCTTGTAGATTTTCTAAAGTAGTACCGGAGAGAGATCTGCTTTGTTAAAATAAAGCACAACTGAATTCAAAAATTGTCGTATCCTGAAAAAAGAAAGAAACTTATTTTAAAGTTTATTACTCCAACGCTAGAGCGCGTAGATGATATTAAAACACAAAAACATAAGTTTTCTTTAAATGCACAGTGATAGTACCACAAAATTTGAATGTTCTTATTCTTCGGATCCTCTTTGGTAACTTCGTTCCAGTACTTTTTCCTTTATCTTGTAAAATAATTGGTAGGGGTGACTGGAGAAGCTGACTGAATAAATTAGTTATCACTTTTGTGCGGCTTTATGGATATTGACAAACTTAGTGACATTTGAAAGATAGTTGAATGCTCAATAAAATATGTTATTAACTTTTATTTCAGTTTTTTGTAAATCGCTAGGAGGCGTTATTTGAACAATTATTATTTTCTCAACTTTTTTAGAATTCTCAAATACTATATTTTATAACTATTCACTTGAAAGGACATATAATTTTAAAAAAATGGTAGAAAATGCATCTGAATATCTATTTTCTAAGTGAAGATACGAGAAAAAATAGGTATACTAGGGAACCGACTTTTATACTTAGTAAATTGAAATGTTTACATGATCTTGTAGGCGTTTCATTTCCTTTCAAATAATCTTCGGTTCATTTTACCAGTTCGCTCCAGTACTTTTTCCTTTATCATATAAAATAACTGGTAGGTGTGAGTGGAAAATCTGAATTAATAAAATAGTTACAACTTTCATGCAGATTTATGGATTTTGATAAACTTATTTTTTTATTTAAAGGAAAAAATTAGCAAATGTGCATAAATTGGTACAATAATTACAATTTAAATAGGTATTATTTACAGCATGTGGATGAATTTTCAAGAGTGCCGCGGCATAGCTTGTAAAAAATTGCAGAATAAAAAACATATCCTTCAAAATTCTTTTGTAACAGCCTTTGGAAGCTTCAGATGAAACATTTTTTTCCAGCATCTCAAAGAACAGCAGGAATGCGTTTATAACAAATTAGTTTAGAAAACAACGCCAAAAAGTTTCATTAGTATCAATTTGGTGTGCAAACTTGAACAAGTTAACTTAATTTTTGCCGACTGTAAGTTAACTCTTTGAGGCACGTAATTTAAGACTTGTTTTAAACCCTAATTGCACAGATTTTTGTGTTCGTTTTTATTTATTTTGGTTGATACTATTTAATGTTATATCCTAGCGGGTAAAAAGGCCTTGTGAAAACCACAGAATGGGGTGCTCTAAAATTTGAACCACCTTGCAGTATTGATATTATAACAACTTAAAAATCATTTTATTGCAAATATGTTTTATAAGCAACAATAATAATAAAAACATAAACAAAATCATTAATAATAAGAAACAGAAAAAAATTATATAGTAACACAACTAGCAAAGTTGTTATATAATTTTTGGCTTATATAATAATTTTATTTTAATATTGATTTATTTTCGCTTTCAAGAATGCAACTTATTATACAAAGGTTCCATAAGATCATGTTTAGCTTTTCGTAACAAAATTGTTTTATACGTTTATCACAAAAACATTTTGGCAACAAAATGATGTAATATTTATGAAGCAATATTATACGTGTTATGTAAGAGTTTTATAAAACATGTATTGTTATAAAATTTAGTTGTTTTATTACAATGTTTAAGAGAGTTTGGTAGCATTTATGAATATTGTATAAACACATTATAAAACTATTGTTATAAACACTTTTAGCAGCCTTAAAAATAGTTTAATTAAAGCAAGAGGTACCGCAATTTTATTGCCATTGAAATTTGTAGTCACACACACAGCTATAAAAGAATTATATAATTATTACAGTAGAAGCTGTTATATAGCTTTTATAAAATAACTAATTATTATTTTAGATTTGGCTTGGCAGTTTTGGGAAAACATACCTCTATGAAAATGTCGGGATTAAGGGAGTGAAAGAGAATCAAAAGGAGTGGAGGGTTCCGGAGAAAATAATGAAAATGTTTGAAAATACTATATATTTATTTTAGAACACCACATTATAACATATTTTCTATTTATATTAATACAGTTCCTCTATCTAAATTCTAAAGAAAACATTAAAATAAGGAAAAATATGTATATTTATATGTAATACTTGTGATACACACTGTATAATCAATAATTTGAAATATTCAATATACAAATAAAGTTAGACATTTCAATTTCGGATGACATTAATGCAGAATATACTTAATGATAGATAGATTTTATAACGATTTGAAAACAAATATTTGAAGTTTCAAAATACAGATGTCTCCGCTCGCAAAATTGCAATTATAATAAAAGAATGCAAATCTCTCTTTGTTATAGGAAAACATAAATTTGTATTTTTTTTAAAAAAAAGAATTTTTGGTAACCAAAGGAGAAGAGATTTATTTATGTATAAAGTTTAGAGAGTTGAATTTGAAATCCCCACGAGACAACATCAAAATAAGAGTTGTCTCAAATTTATTTAAGAATATAATAGTAATCATATGAATATATTATCAGATCATTAAACCTTGCATTGTAAAGCCAGTGCGTGTATATTTCGCAGAAGAATTTCTTAAATATATTTCAAAAATAGATGCATCTTATGATAATAAATTTGATCTTTAATCACAGTAACGTTACAAATATAAAATTCAACGTCAAGTGAAGAAAATTTTTGGAATAGACAATTTGCACGGAAATTTGCGTATTTGACATTGATATACATCAAGTATAAAATCAGACATTTTGAACTTTTGATAAAAATATTTAGCTAGTAGATTTCTAATATAGGTTGTTTTAATATTAAGGTTGATAGAAAATTCTATCTTTGTTTTTCGTTTATGATATTTTTGAAAAGTTATAATTTTTTGTAATTTGTTATCTGATCATATATTATATAAATTTGATTCCAACTCACTTTGGTACTCATTTCATATCTATTCTCATTGTATTTGATTATTTTCATGCTATAGAAAATTTGATATAATAAATGACATTTGGTTAATTTCCAGTGACAGTAAAATCATATATGTCATAAGATAATTTAAGTGTCTTGTAGTATATTGAACAAACAGTTACTATAGATTTGGAATAGCGTAATACGTAATTTGTAGAATTCATTGAAAATTATAAATTTGAATTATTATTTAAAATCTTTGATCCCTCCCTGAGATAAGAGTGAGTAAGTCGATTGTGTATTGATTTATCTTTTAAAGTACAAAATTTAATATTCATCTGAGCCGGGCATATTAATTTGACAACTGCTGTCAAAATTCAAATAGGTTATCTTCAGTGGTAAAGGTGTGTTCACAATAGTGTAGCTACAATCACAAATTGTGAAAACGTCGACAATTAATATTTTATATCATACATCCATCCAATTATAATTATTAAAACATTAGATATATTATAATATATACTTTGAAGATTTAAAAAGTTAATTCAAAAAGTAAAGTAGAAGAAAATAAATGTAGGTATATATCATTCATATGAAAGTGACTCGTACACTCTAGTTTTAGTCTCCACACTGTAATATAATAACTAAATATTTTATAACAAAAAATCTTACAGTCAACTGCCATATTATTAAAATTGTCCATTTGCGAGTCCATTTGTGGCAAAACGGTTGTAGGTCTTTTTTTTTCGTTGTCTTGATTTTGACTCATCTTCTGTTTCGGCCAGATCTGTCTCCGCTTCATCCAACATTGATAATTCTTCCTCGGCCACCTCGTAATTAATTAGGTTAATTAGGTAATTTCGTTCCATTCCAATTCACATTGCATTGTAAACCATCGAACCCCAGGAGAAGAATTGGCGTTGAAAACTAATTTTTCAGCACCACCAATTGTCCGTTTTCTTCCCATGCAGCAGGAACAATACTTAAAATATTTAAACTTTTTTAGGTAGTTTGAACGATTTTAAACATTCTAAAATAAAGAGAACAAGAATTATTAAAAGTAACCTAACATTTACGAATGCGAACTAAAATGTAGCAAACTACAGAAAAGTAAATAATTCACTCTATATTTAAAACAAGTTCTGAATGTAAATATTTAAAATAATACCTAATTGTATCAATAAAATCACTTACTTGACGGAATAACGTAATATGCACTAGCAAATGTATAGAATAGAAGTTCAAAAAAATCTTTAAAATGTTTTATAACTGCAACAATTGGCACAATGTCTGTTTGAAATTGAGTTGATGTTTTTATAAAATGACTTTGACGCGAAAGAAGGCGATTTATTTTATAAACATCGATAAAATTCTTTTATACACCAGCTAACATTCCGCATACTGTATGCGGAACGAACAGAACCGTAATGGAAAAATTTATCCTTGATTAAAATATTCACAATAGTATTTATTTATAAACTATAATCTGTACATGAAGTCTCGTCAAATTCTTGACTAGGGTTGACATTTCAAGTAATAATAATTAGAATGCACTTGATTTAAAAAATATTATTGTTGTTTTCTAATTACTAAAAATACCAATTAATTCTAAATTCTAAACCTGCGTATTTTTTATAATAAAATTGTTTTAATAAAAATTGTGTGCTTATATTCAGTGATAACATAAAAGTGGCCCTAGACCAAAATCTTGGAATAGAATTATCGCAAATTCACAAAAACCTATCTATCTAAAGGAAAATCATGTATGCCCACATGGAAAATATGTTCGAGCTTTAAAATGGTCGCCCAGTGGTGCTACAACTTTGATTAAATGGAAAATTTCTGTTTTTTTAGGTTTCTCTGCATGAAGGGGAAGGTATTAAAAATGTATAGAGGAAATGTTTGTTTACCTTAAAAGTCGAAGCACGCTGAAAAATTGGTTGGTATTGACTTAAGGAGGTCTATTTTTGGCCAAAACACGGTCTCATTCCCTGATTTGAATAAGGTTATCACCAATATTATTTGAAACCATAGGAGATAGTGGGATAGTAAATAAAAAAATTAAATAAAGGAATATGATTTTTAATATAATACTTTTTTCATAAAAAGTATCTCTTGCTCAGTAATTAATAGACAGATATAGTGCTCTGGTAATCTGTAAATTGCGATCCCATAAAATTTTTTCAAAATTCAAAGAATTGTATTTTATATTGCCTACATGTAGGAGTTTTTTTTTAATATGGCATTCCTAAACTGCAAATATATAGTTGAAAAATGATAGCATTATTACATCAAGAAAGTTTTATTACTTGTTATCTCCGTCAGATTCTTGAGAATGTTATTCGCACTTGCCTTATTCCAATATTCGTTTGATTCAAGCTCGACATGCCTTTCTTCAAGCTATCATCCTTTTCTATCTCATCTACAAATGCTCATAATGTATGCCTTGATGAGAGGGAAAATGAATAGTTAAGTATGTACATAGCTTTGACAGATCACGAAGTTGTCAGTAACTCCTTCATCCTCTTAAATGTAACTTTTCATATGCAATGAGCGTACATTTGTATGAATACATTTTGGCGGTGAATATTTAAGGATAGATGCTGTTTTCCAGCGGCTTGTTGCATCCCTTCGTTTAGTCGTATTTACACTTTAAAGTGTTATAGAAGTATAAAATCCTGTTAAATTTGTGTCAGTTCCTTTATTCATCATATTTTTAAGATACGGCCCTGTTTTGTAGGGTTCTATTGAAAATGAAGTATATTTTATAAGAATTTTAAAATTATCACAAGCGTTGGTAAATTATTATATAAAACTTACTTTATCCACTAAATTGTTATATTACCACCGTTCTCTATACTGTAATATTACTGGCAGCACCATTAATAATCATATATAGATAAGATTTTAATATCTCTACAGATTAAAATATATTTCACTCCCACAAATAGTTTTATGTGAAAATATCATTGAGTATTAACAAATTTAGAATACAACTAGTAATTTCAAATATTACTACTAAAACTTATATTTTTAATTTTTTAACTTATAAAATTATTAGAAAAACTTGATAAAATTGTTGCACAAGAAAAATTTCCTGCCTTCATACCATATAAATCATAGTAACATATGCTTCGCATGAAAATTTTCTTTTAATCAAAAATTAATACTTACACAAAAATCGAATTTAAGTGACAACAGTCGGACATATTTATTTTCATTCCTAAAGTTGGGGCTGTTCATGTATGCATTTATATTATTACCAGCAAATCTGGAATATAATTATTTGAAAACAATTTGGCTTTTTACAAACAAAGTTAATTTATTAACACTGCTACAATAGCAATTCAACTATAAAACATATATTTATAATAATTGAATATATGAGGCTTTTACTTGATGAAGATCCATACTGAACGATGAAATAAAATAATTTAATTTGTTTAAAACTTCATTTATTGTTTTGAGAAAGCTACTGTGTTAGTGAAATGCGTCGAACAGTTTAAACTGAAAATTAGTTTAAATAAATGAAGTTCGAAACAAATTAAATTGTTTTATTTCATCGTATATTTATAATCTTTATGTAATAATTCTTTAACTATCAAGTATCGCATAATAAAATTTAAAATATTTTCAAGCACATTTATTAAACACTTCTTTTATAAAACAATTTTATTGTATTTTTATAAACATTGTATATCTGTTTTACAGTAGTTGCTATAGCACTTATAAAATATATTATATAAATAAAATGTTTCATGAGTTGTGCCCATTTTGTGTTTATAAATATTTTATAAACATTTTCAAAACGTTTCTGAAGGTAACATTGTTTTATGATATCGCCACAACGACAATTATAAAATAATAAATTGTTGGTCAGTTGAACATATTATTTGTGATAGATTTGTTTTATAGTAGTTGCTATAGCACTTATAAAATATATTATATAAACAAAATGTTTTATAAGTTGTGCCCATTTTGTGTTTATAGATATTTTATAAACATTTTCAAAACGTTTCTGAAGCTAACATTGTTTTATAATATCGCCACAACGACTATAATAAAATAATAAATTGTTGGTTAGTTTAACACATTATTTGTGATAGATTTGAAAACAAGTTTCGGTTTTGCCCAAGCCTAATGCAACTTGGTAAATATTGCATGCCCCATTAGTACGAACTGTTTGTTTCTTTGTAGCACTACAGCACATCTTCTTGACGTCCGTTCAGGTTGGTAAGATGAGAATTTTAATCTAAATACTGGAAATATTGCATTCTTATATTATTGCATTCTGTTTCAATTTGACTCCGCTTAGATTTCACTTCCTCAACCCTTTCTGATTACAAACCGTCGCACGCCCTTCTTCTATTCTGTGTACCACTGTGCGACAAACTGAACAAAATGGTGGTTTAAACTATGGACCCTAATGTCTAAGAGTTAATAATCATATGATTTGAACACAAAATTTCATGAATTGTTGTCTTTATGATGATTTTATTTTCGTGAAGGTCATTTTAAAAAGAAGAATGAAGAATCAATCAAATTTTGATGTTTACCTGAATTTATTATCTACTATTTTAATGAGATGATTTCATAATCCACTTATGACAAGAAAATTATGACGTTTATTATGTACTCTATACATTTCTTCTCTATCGTAGTATATGTTTGTCTTGATGTTTTCAGGCAATCAATATATTTCTCAATATTTTAAGCTTATGATCATTATTAATCAATTAACTACTAATATAATCGTTGAATAACGTGTATGAAGTTAATAAAAAGTATACATAACATGCTTACATACTAATTTGGTATTCAATAGTATAGGAAGATTTTTGTGGTATGTGTAAGACAGCAATTTTACCATATATTGCAGCTGGTTTGGCAACATGCGCAGTTTAATGACTTCCTGAAATTAATTTCCATCCAATCATACATAATGTATGTCACGACGTGATAATTAAGTATCAATTTTGTAATTACCTAAATCACATGGTACGTTGGTATTTGCAGTTTACAGTTGGTACATGTGCAAATCAGTTCAATTTTAATTAATGAAGTAACACTTTCGAAAACAAATTAGGCAGGTGATATTTTAAAGGTGCTGACCGAAAAATCAGATAATTGATTTAAGTGGCGTAATTACTTAATTATTTATTTGGGATGTTTGACAAAATGTCGCATAATAAAGTTTTGTCAAGAATACCAAGGAACGTAGAATTACATAAAATTGGATCACAATCGAATTTAATATTTTAGCAATTAGTTGGCTTTTATTCATTTTTATGAAAAGTTTTCTTTAGAATGATATCATTTTACAGCTTATAAACAGGAGCATTATACTGGCTGTTTCACACGACGTGCTTAGATTGGTATTTCGGGAACCACTCACACGATATTAATTTTTTTAGTCATAGTTCGTGCCCTAACTGTTGTCGCTTAGCCATTAATTAGGCTTATTGTGCACCCCCAGTTGCGCACCTCCAGTTGCAGGTGCTAAGCAGAGTCCCTTTCTAAGTTCTTAGCAAACGATGAGGTTCTTTGAAATATACTCTCCTGCAATCCCTCCTGAGTTGTATCTAAGGAGGCATCTAAATAGGAAGCTTTCCTTCTGCATAGAGAAAGGCAGTCGAATATAACATGCTTTGCAGTTTCTTCTTTCTCTCCGCACATCCTGCATTGAGGGTTTGTTACGTCAATCCCCATTTTCGCTAAGTGTATATTGAATAACCAATGACCAGTTAAGAATCCTATCATTTTTCGCAGTTATTTTCTGCCCAATCTAAAAGCATCTGCTGCATTGGAACTTGATGGTCTCTTGATAATTCTTTTGGACTGAGCGTGTCCCGCAACTCTGTTCCAGCGCTTTTGGTGTTCAAGCGACACCCAGTTGGAAACAGTTTTTCGTACGGCGCTGTATGCTGGTTCTGGTGCCATGAGAGTGAGATGAGCTCCTTTCTTGACACACTTATCAGCTCCCTCATTTCCAGCTACCCCTGTATGGCTTGGCACCCAAGTAAGAATTACTCTATTGTCTTTTGCCAAGGTTTTCAAGGTATTATAACAGTCCCACAATTACTTCGAAGTATAGCTGTGGTTTGCTAGGGTCAGAAGAAACTCCTGACTATCCGTGTCCACATAAATAGTCTTTTTATTATATTGCCTGTCTATGCATATTCAGTCGCATTCGGTTACTGCAGCTATTTCTGCTTGGAATACGGTCGACAGCTCACCCAGGTGTACACTTATGCTTTGCCTGGACCTAACGCCGTAGACGCCTGCTCCTGTGCCCGATGGGGTCTTAGACCCATCGGTGTACCAGGCGATACTGTTCAACATATGTTGAGGTTCTCCCTGATCCCATTCAGCTCTGCCACTCAAGTTGACGTGATATGGTATCTTAGTTTCCGATGACATTCGGTATTCTATCAGGATGTCGCACCTCATAGTGTCGTGTATTTTGGTATGTTTCATAGTATGGTGCTTAAACCAGTAACTATTACACTCGCATATACATGCAGCTATTTCGTCCTCCCCCTCAATGTATAGATCTAGGGGTGGGAAGTTCGGTGCACTTTGGAAAGCATAGGCCACGACGCAATTGCGCCGTACACCAGCATCGATCTAATTACTGTGGTGTACAGCCAGTTTACCATTGACGAAGCTAAACCCAAACGCTAGTCTCATCGTTATTAATATGATCTAAGAACGGCTTGTATAGCTTGCTAAATGGCTGTTCCAGGTTAGCTCGGTAACTAACCGGATTCCTAGGTATTTTCCTTCTCTGGCAACCTTTATCTGATCGCCGAAGGGTTTTGGCACCATCGTGATCTCCACGTTTCGTTGTTTCGTAAATAGTACCATGATGGTTTTCGAAGGGTAAATGGATAGTGCCCTCTGCATTAGTTCCAGGCAGATGCCCATGTGTTTCCCCTTATTAGAATAATAATGTCATCAGCATATCCTTGAGCATACCATCCCTGTTCGTTTAGCGTAACGAGGAGGTCGTCGACTACCAGATTCCACAACCTTGGTGATAGAACTTCACCCTGTCTACATCTTCTTTCTGTCTTTACCTCTCTCATGATACCACACAAGGATGCTTGTGCTCCCCTGTTGCTTAACATGTTCTCTATCCATCGTATAATTGTCCTGTCAGTGCTCCAGCTTTGACAGTATTGAGTGGGTGCTAAAATGCTCCTTCGATATCCAGTGCAACTTCTTTGTGAGTAAATACACACGCTGTGCAAGGCCGTTTCGCAAGACCATTTTGGTAGAGATGCTGGTTAAGTTGTGAAGGCTTGTTACGTAGTACCGTAACGTTTAGATGCCTATCTATCATCTTCTCTATTGCCTTGAGAAAAAGTGACAAGAGGCTTATCGAACGATGAGCCTTTGCAATATCTTCCAAGTTTCGGTAACATAATATTTATAATAGTTTGTAGACCTGGAGTATGGCGAATTTGACTAAAATATTTCCACGCATTATTCATAACATTTTCTACGTAAAATTTTAGTGTAACTTTGTATGGATTATCCTATACTCGAAAGCTATAGACTACAAATTTTTTAATTGTAAATTTTCCCATCACTACTATCCCATAAATATTGGAATAAAGATTTACTTAGAACTTATGTATCGATACATTTATTTGGTTTTCCTAATCTGTTCCTAATATCTGGGTGTACTAAACTAAAAGTGTTGATTATTTGTTCTTCTAATAATGAGTAAGCTGCTACTGTTTTTCGATATCGACTCATCCACCACCACTGTATTCCCCATATATGTTTTCCAATGTTTCGCCTAAAAACGTAATATGTTGACTAATAGCAGCTGTCTAACGTTTTCATGCACTTATTGATTGTTTGTAAAGCCATATTTTTGTAATGATTCTATGCGGTTGCATGTTGTAGGTTCTTCCAAGGTTAGGCCATCGAGGGCATATAATTGAAAAGGCAGTTAACTCTAACAACTTAACTTTATTGATAATAATATATCAATTCAATTTCTACAATACGTAGCAAAACATATCTCCTATTTGCAATTCGGCACATGCTGCTTACACTCCATTTTTATTACCTATTCTTCGATATTCAGCATAGACGTATTGATACATACATACACATTACAAAATAATGTTTTAATTGCAAATAATATTTCTTAATAAAAACATGAGCCACATGTTACTCGGGTCGCTTACCTCACAAATACACTTTTATTGAAATATAAAAACTATTATTATAAATAAAATATAAATTTTGAATACTATATCATCACATTTTTTTCTTCACGCCTTAACTGGTATTTTTTCTTTTGTCTTTTTCTTCTTCT
Organism: Galeruca laticollis; assembly: GCA_963921935.1. Lineage (NCBI taxonomy): Eukaryota > Metazoa > Arthropoda > Insecta > Coleoptera > Chrysomelidae > Galeruca > Galeruca laticollis. The sequence goes on along the minus strand of OY998179.1, from coordinate 48,781,245 downwards.
TGTAAAAGGACGAGGTTCTGTCAATTCTGTCATATCATCTACCTTATTGTGACGCTGATGTCCAGGTGTCGTGTCAGCGTTTCGGATGCCTACCAACTGGACGTCTGGTGTTCGTGATATACATTACTCCTAATTCTCTTAATGTGTTCGTGTTCTATCATGTGTGGTAACGTTTAGTCCTCTTTATTATTTATAATATTTTCATCTCTTCTGTTTTAATTTTTCTCTTTTTTTCGGCGTCATAATTAGTACAGGCCTGATGCAAGTCGTAGAAATACCGAATTAATGATTACTACACTCAAATGCCCTTTTTAAAAAGATTCTTGATTATGACAGTAATAACTATATTTATCAACTAAATTCAATTTGATGTACATCTTTGAAATGGTGGAGCAGGTCTTTCCTATGCAGACCATGATACTCACAAAGTGGACATTTCTTTGAATTTCTTCCTGTTTTCAGGTTATTTGCATCTGGATTTCCTTGACTTGTTTTTGTTCCTGTTCTATTTTGAATATTATGCGTTTTTAAGTGACGGTGCAAGCTTTGTCTTTGATTAAATGTTTTTATACAGATATCACAACGGAAAGATGATGACTGAATGTTTTCTCTATAGCGAAGAGGGGCCAAATCCATCAAATTTTTAACATGAAATTTCCTAACATGTTTTCTTAAATTTGAGAGTGTACTGAAGCCATTATCACATTCTTTGCACTTATATTTCATTTTACCGCGAATCTTAATAAATTTAACTAGTTTTAGTAATTTCTATTAATAATAGAATCGTTGATTATATCGCGACTTAGCTCAACATTAACAAATATGCGCTAGTCAACGTCAACACAACACCTAACCAAAAAATCAGTGACAGTGAGCGTTCGGGATCGATGCTGCATGACCGGCTAGATGCTTGTTTATTAGAATCTCCAACTGACCAGCGTTGCCGTATGGCAATGCACGGCGCTAATGGGTTAAATATTTGCATCGAGAAAGATGGAAAGTATTTCGAGCAGTATCTTTAGGCTACTTTACTAGATCAATAGTTTATTTTTGCTGTTTCTTTTACATAATTAATTGTTGGTTACTGTTACAATGGTACTGAGTTTGTCAAAATCCTATTTTTATGAAAACCTATTTTGTCTCATATATTTGCTTAGAAAATTGATATTGAGATGGGCTTTTGACCATTTTATTTTAAATTCCATCTACTTTCGAGTAAGTGATTAGAAAATGTAGCATCGCAATAGAAGATTCCTAAAAAAAGGTGAAAACAAAACAATTGTTTAATCACCGCCGCCTAGCGACCATTAAAACAACTAGAATGAAACGATGATATAATATTTTATCAGGCATTGAATTCCCTTTCAAATGAACTCAGTTTGTCGAAATTCATAAAGCGGAACAAAAGTTATAACAGTTTTATTGAGTAAGCTTTCCCACTCACCTCAACCATTTATTTTACAAGATAGAGGAAAAAGTACTGGAGCAAACTTACGTAAAATAATCTGTTTTTGTGTTATTATTGTGAACTACGCCCTCTAGCGGTGGAGTATGAAATTTGAAAATAATTTCCAGCAGTTTCTCGTATGCGAGTTTGTAATACAGACTTTTTTCTCTAAGCTGCACTATAAATAGTTTCAGAGATACAGCGGGTCACCTCTCTTAATCAGACAGCCGGTACACCTTTAGGCAATCAGACATGCTATTCCATTGCATATCATTTGAATAGAGATGTGAGAGGAGAATATACTCGAGAGAATATTCTCGAGAACGAGAACATCTCTGTAAGAAAATTCTCCCGAGAATATTATCAAGAGAAGTTTTTCTACATAATATACACTGCAAAATTTTGCAATGATTTTTAAACATTTTCAGTTTTTCTAACCTTTTCTATAACGAACATAATATATTCTATACAGCTTGTAAATTACGTGGCTCAGTTTAGAGCGTCTATAAGTATAAAAACATGGAGCAAAATAAATTGAAGGGTTCCACAAAACCGAAAAGTAATGTTTGGAAATATTTTAATACAAAAAATGTCCATGGGAAGACAGTATATAGTTGCAAATTCTGTTCAAGCGTATATGTGAAAAATTCCAGTTCTAGCGATTTTCTTATCATTCTCACATTCTACATTTGAAAGTAATAAAGCCTCACACAGTACATTTAAAACTTCTGAGTTCATTTGTTTTGTTCTAAAGTTTTTTTCATGGAGGCCACATTTACTGAGCGATGGTACTTTTACTCATACGAAGAAATTTCTCATACATTCATTTGTTACTGTTGTTTTACGTGATGGCGTCCTATAACTAGGTATTAATAATTTGATAACTTAATACCCACTTGTGCTGATATCTAATATTTCGATCAACATATTAAATATTTAGATACACTGGTGTGGAAATTTACTCATATATATTTAGCTACAAAGGTTGCCCAATTAAAATTAAAATTGTCAACAGAACTGAAACCCGTAATCAAGTTTCTCACTATAAATAATGAGATACGTGCACATATTAAACAGCATGTAGCACAATACGAATGCATTTTAAAAGGAAAGACAAGTTGAAAGACACAAACTACATTTTCTAAAATATAACAGCAACTCCTACTTTTATTGGGGTCAAGCAATTGGACAGCTTATTATATATTATACCTTCGGAAGATATAGAGGCGCTAGAAAATAAATTCCCAAAGGGATACAAGAAGGGATAGAGGGAGCAATATCATTTTGAAATCCAATTATAGTTGCGAATAGTAGTTTAATAAAGGCAAAGGGTGTCTGTCATATGCTTGAATGAACGGTGGCAAAATTAGAAGATTATAATTTTAATTAATAATGGATTTAAGACAATGAGACGACAAAAAGTTATAATGAAAAAATAGGGAAATCACTACCTTCTATAAAAACATGAATCAATGCTAGATTAACTAAGAAAATAAAATCAACGGAACAATAAAAAGGTGATGAAATACTTGAACTCAAATACCCTCCTGATGATAAAATATATCTCAAGTGTGATTTTAGAAATGTTTGTATTACATATAACATCCTTCATCATCAACCATCTGCTGATAATCTTTATGTAAACCAGAAGTGAAAATAATAAGGTCAAAAAATCAAAAATTCCCGAACGAAAATGGTTATTTGTTGCTTGTTTGTTTTCAGTCACGAGACATCTGTCACACATTGTCTACTAGAGAGTGGTTGGTAAGATTTAGATCGTAATAAATAATGCCCTGTATAATCCCTGGAGCAGCTGGTGTCAGGCGCCAGATGCGCTTTTGATAACTTGCTAAACTATTTTCTATTCAATCAACGCTAATGTATACCCTATACTACGCTAGCTGCCGAAGGGCATGTTAGTAATCAGATGTAAAATGTGTTATTCAATCAATATAAGTTGTCAAACAGTGCAAGCAATGTTATCTAAAATGACAGGAAATATGATGATGAATGGCATTTCTTCATAAATTCAAAATATTGTTATGATTTTATTTGTTTAAAGTTACTATTTAATTAAATTTCTACTCAACACTAATTTTATGTATATAAGTAACTGCGAATATTCTACTGATTAAATTCTCCTCTCCAGGCTCGCGAATTTATATAACTATGTCAAACGTTGTCGGGAATATGTCAATGCAGTAAAAATATGTATTTTTTTTATTATTCATCCCAATTTATTGTATGGCTTCCACAGTAGGTCATTTCCGAAATAATACACTTACGCCAATGAAAAAATTTTTAAAACGCACTTTCAGGAGTCGAATCATTTGAATCCATGTTTCGTCGATTTTTACTAACTGTTTCTATATAATTCCACAAAATATTGAAAAAACGTTAAAAATTCTGAGAAATTCACAATTGTTTCGATACTGCTATCATCGTTAGAATACCAGAAGTTACTTTTCATGTGATGCCCACCTGATGTTTAATAATTATTTTTGGCTAGACCAAGAAGTGATTGAAGAAGAAGATATGATATCCCATTTCAGATCATTATAACTGTGTAATGATATAGAACCAGGAAAATTGTATATGATTATCCTTACAATTATTACTAAACATGACAGTTTAAAATTGGAAAATTCCCTGGATTTAACTGTTCATTGACGATTTCATATTGTGGATCTGTTAAGTGTATTCTAATTTCTATCTCTTCAAGGAAATCCAATTCTTGTTTCTTATCACAAATATGTAGTACTTCTAGTTCTCTGTTAGGTGTCAATGAATGTTTGCCCGTAAGCGTTCACCATATCTGATTTCAAAATTTCTAAGCGTGTGACCCAAATAGACAGCATTATATTCTGGACATTTAAGTTTATATATACCAGTCTTCTTTAATAGGGATTTTTTTGTTTTAACATTTAACAATTTTGTACTCACATTACTTTCTGTTTTAAAAGAAATTGTTGTATTTTTTGCTAAATGATATTACCTTTGAAATATTATTAGAACTATTACCAGCATATGTAATGGTTTTGTAACTGTTTATTTCTTTAATTTGTTTAGGAAATATTCGTTGTAATGTCACTATTTCCTCTTTTTTCTAAGTAATTTATTTATTATATGTAATAGATAACCGTTGGAAGTTGCTATTTATTTAATTATATTAATTTCTCTATCAAAATTATATGTGTTCATCGGAACTGAAAATACTCTATGTATCATTGAATTATATGCTGCTAATTTATGTACCATGAGATGATTGGAATTATATGGAATTGTCACTTCAGTGTGTGTTGGTTTTCGGTAAATTGAATAATCCAGTACATTATTAACGGCTTGAATTTTTAAATCAAGGAAATTGTTTGAGTTATTTTCTTCAAATTATAATGTAAATTTAATTTTTGGGTGTAAATTATTAATATGGTTGAAAAATACATATAATTGTCGTTCACTGCCTATAAATCAAGCTATTATGTCATCTACATATCTATAGAAAAATAAGATATTTTTTGAAATATAACATTTAAAGAGTTTACTTTCTAAACTGTCCATAAAAATGTTTGCCATAATTGGCGATATAGGGCTTCCCATTGGTAAACTTCCATTTTGAATATATACGTTATTGTCAAAAGTGAAATAATTCTGATTAATACTTACATCAAATAAATTAAGTATATCTGATATTATTCCTGTATTAATATTTTTATCTTCTAGTTATTTTCTTACAAGTGTTGGACATTCTTTTGTAGTAATTAAGTATATTGTTAAGTTTTTTTGCTAATATATTATTAGGAGTATCAACATAATAAACAAATAATTACCGATATATACAATACGGTCCATATGGAAGGAATAAATTCAATTTTAGTGTTACTATGTACTATGTGAGAAAAGCCTGAAACAGGTCGATTGTAATCAATAAAAATCGTTCAATTTCAAATTCTTCTTCTATTTAAAAAAACAATTTTTAAGTTAATAAAATGTTATTTTTATAATTAAAAAAGATAAATACATAATAATAATAATAATAATCATTATTTAGATCTATGGTTAAGTTGAACATAACCTTAATTTCTTTAGTTATTTCTATGTTCCAATATAAAACAAAGAATAACTATTTAAAACGATTTTATTTACTTTCAATTTGACAATTATTTTTAAAAATTCAAATAAGTCTTTTGATGTTATATACAATTAACCATTTACATCTATTATAATATACATTCTCATAAACTTTATCATTGAAAATGGAATGAATACATTCTGAAAGCTTGGACATAAAAAAAATATGAAGAGTACTCGTTTAATTTGCCGCTTCCCCAATAATCCTATGTTTATTAATAATTATTCGGCAGCACTCCTGGTCGGAGTATAGGCCACTCTTTTCGAGCTCTTTTGATCCCTTTTGTACGGTGGATCAATCCGTGTGTTATCTTCTGTTGCTACAGCATGCGGTGTGAGCTCGCCATTTTTGTAATTTTTTTCCATTCCTTTCTGTGCTCTATTTTTCTTCCCCAGTCACTGACTCCCATTTTCTTTGGGTCATCAATCACCTGATCTTCCCATCTAACTTTGGGACGTCCCCTGGGCCTGGGGTTGGAAGGCTTCCAATCAGTGATTTTCCTTATTGGATCGTCCTTGTTCCTTCTTCGAAGATGCCCGTACCATCTTAGACGCTGCGCTTTTATATGTCTGACTATATCTTTACCATTCATGCACTGACTTATTTCGTAGTTATATAGCCTTCTGTACCCTTCATTCGGGATATGTTTTGATCCTATTATCCTCCGCATTATTTTCCTCTCTAGGACTCTGATATTTTCTTCGTCTTTATCAGTTTTCACCGTCATACGTTATTACTGGTCGTATAGCGACTTTATAAATTTTAATTTTGGTTTTTTACTGATGCATTTGTCCCTTAGTAGTTTCTGATACATCCGATACACTTTGTTCCCTGCTATTATTCTTGCGCACTTCTATTGTTCTTCTTATCAATTACTATTCCCAGGTATTTGAATTGACTTACTCTTTGAAAAGTGTAACCTCCCGTATTTATAGTAGCTGTGTTGTCTGTCTTCCTCGAAATTTGCATATATTTTGTCTTCTCTTGGTTAACTACCAGCCCTCTCTTTGCTGCCTCTAATATGGGTTCAGCCTGTTTATTTAGTTCTATTTTTATTAGATTGGTTAATATCTTGTATGTAGTGTTAAGCAGCATTATACTCCTGTAGCTTTTGCATTTGATTGGGTCTCCTTTTTAAAGATCGGAACTATATGTCCAATACTCCACTCGTTTGGCTTGCGTTCGTCTGCCCATATATTCATTATCAGGTCATATATTTGTTGAAGTAAGGCTTCTCCTCCATGTTGGATTAGTTCGTTATTTATATCATCTGGATCTGCCGCCTTGTTTGGTTTGAGTGGTTTCACAACATCTATAAATTCCTCGAAAGAGGGTCTGTACTGCTGTTCACCGATTTATCCCTCCGTTACCGCTTCCTTATAATTTTCGTCCTTATTATGATTGTTTTGGTATAGATTTTGAAAGTATGTTTCCCATTCTTTTATATTTATTTTTACTGTCCCAATTGCGTTTCTTGATTTTTTTCTTCTGTAGACTTTTTCTGCTTTTTGCCTTATCTTTCTGTATTCGTCCAACTCTTCATATTTTCCTGTTTCCAACCATTTATTTCTTGTTTGTTTTTTCTCTACGCTTGCCAGCTTACATTCTTCGTCGAACCATCCTTTGGATGCTTTGCTTTGTTGTAATCCAATTTCTTTATCTGTATAGTATTCGTAAAATGTGGTCTGTATCTGTATTTGCTCCTCGGTGTGACCATGTGTCTTTAACCATTCTCATCCATTTCTTTGATATCAGAACAAGATCGATTTGGTTGCCACTTCTCTTTCCTGGGAATAACCAAGTTGTCTTGAGCTCATTTTTATGCTTAAATTTTGTACTAATTATGAACGTATTTGCCTCCGCGGCTAGGTTGCACAGTCTTTTGCCGTTATCGTTTGTGATCTCGTGTATTGTTTCTGTTGAAAAACTAGTTCTTCAACTGTGATAAACCACCCTTTAATTAATTATAAATCATACTCCTAACGCCACCTCCCCGTTAGTAGCGAACTTACCCTTCATCTACGTCTAATTATTTCCTCCTTATAGTTTTGACTTTCGACACCAGTCTAAAAATGATTCAATTTTTCAACATCCAACCACCGTTCTCGCTGTTATAATTCTACCCTCAACTGACAAGTACCTAACCTACTAACGGGAATTCTTATAATCAAAATCAACATGTGGCAGCATAACCAAAAAATATATATTTAATATCTCATCCATCCTCAATCAATGTACTTAAAAAACATAAGAAAATTAAAGTGAAATCAATCAATAGTACAACAAGTAGGATAGTTATTGGAACCAATGTGTAATGTGTTTAGCCTCTGTAAAAAGTGTAAATTTAGTGAGATTTGTACTGTAATGTAAAGTGCCATTTTGTAAATATAGTTCATTCATTCAAGAAAACCCTAGTTTTTCTTCAGTTTCTTTTACAGCTATTCCTCGATTATTTTCTTCTTTTCCTATCTGGGCATTAAAGTCTCCTATTATTTTCAAAATGTCACTTCTAGAGATATCTTCACAGGCATCACTTATCTTCTCATAAAACTTTATTTTCTCTTCTTCGCATGCTTCTTCCGTTGGGTCGTAGGCATTAATTATAGTTATATTTGCTTGTTTATTTTCAAGTTTTAAATATGAAATCCTACCGTCGATTGGCTTAATTTCAATTACTTTGTTTCGTATTTTTTTACTAACCATTATTGCTGTTCCATTCCTTCCTTGTTTTTCCTCCCCTGAGTAATACATCGTAAAGTTTTTGTTTTCTTTTTTCCCTTGTTTTTTTCATCTGATTTCTTGTAACACCAGAATGTCTGAATCATAATTCTTCAGTTCTTGCGCTCTGTTGTGCATTTTCCCAACTTTTAGCATAGTTTTGATGTTCCATGTTCCAATTTTCAATGCGTTTACTTCTTGTTTCACCCGCTTTACCCTCTTTGATATTTTCCTAACGTTTTCTTTGGTTTTTGTTATAGTTTTAGCTACTTTTTTTTCGTTGTTATTTGCCGTGGCCATTTTTACAATGGTTCGATCCTCTTGAGCTACTTTTGCTGCTAGTTTTTTCCTTTTTTTATATCCGTAAAATTTTTAAACATTTGTGTAGTTCTTTCTTTATCAATATCCTCTTCTTCTTCGGCCATTGATCTACTGCTGAATGTTCTTCCTTTGGGTTTGGAACCTGATGGTCTAACTGCATCCTTCCCTTGCATGTTTTGCTTTAATTTATTTAATGAGTAATTCATTCCGTTTATCGGTCTGTTATGATTTAGATTCGCTTGATGTATTTCATTCCTTGCTTGTTTCATGTATGATCTGAGTTCTTTCCGTTGTATTAGTACTTCTCTAGTAAATTCTTCGTTTGTTTATATTGGTGTATTTTTTATTTTGTTTGTTTGTTTTAATATTTCTACTTTCTTCTTGTACTCCTTCAGTCCCAGCAAAATCGGTCTTGGTTTACTAGGGTTAAGGTTTTGTTTCCCTATTCTTCTAGTCTCTATAACTTCACCGTTTTTAAGTTCCAGCTCCAGCTTCTCCATTACATTTTGTAAGACACTCGTTAGTTGCAGCTCATCTTCGTTTCCCGTTTCTCTTACTCCCTGTATTATAAGGTTTTTGGTCCTCGCTTCACGCTCTAATTTTTCTATTTTCTCTTCGTGCCTGCCAAAATTGACAATTTACACTATGAAAATATTATCGCCCTCCAGCACCTCCTCGAAAATTTTAAATAAGAAAAAGGGTCGTGTGGCATCTTGTTGGAAAGGGATTTAGTCCTCTGTTCAGCAATATAAAGTTTTTTTAAATTTGGTGCAATTATAACAGAGAAAATTAATATTTAAAATTTAAAATTTTGATAATGACTCTATCACAAACCTTTACGCATAATATTTAGAATGTATTTTTCAATGTACTTTACGATTAAATTAAATGTTCAAAATGACCACCACACTTCTTGACAATAACCGAGGCGATTTTGAAATTCTCGTACAACATTTTGTATGACCTCAGGGGTTATTTTGTTAATCCCACTACGCAAAACATCTTCTTCTTCTTCTAGTGCCTATCCGGTCCGGATGTTGGCGATCATTCTGGCTATTATGATTTTATTTGCTGCTGCACGGAATAGTCCTGTAGTAGTTGTTGAAAACCATGTCCTGAGATTTTTGAGCCATGAATTTCTCCGTCGTCCTGGGCCACGTTTACTAGGGATCTTCCCTTGCAAGATATTTTGTAATAGACTGAACCTTTTCTCATTTCGCATTATATGACCGAAATATTCTAGCTTGCGGATCTTTATCGTTTTTATTAATTCGGTGTCTTTCTGCATTTTTCTGCAGACCTCTACGTTGGACACATGGTCTGTCCATGAGATTCTTAATATTCTACGATAGAGCCACATTTCAAAGCTTTCGAGTTTTTTTGTTGTTGCGTCGGTCAAGGTCCATGATTCGACCCCGTACAGTAAGACGGAGAAAACGTAGCAGCGAAGGAGTCTTATTTTGGTAGTTAACGTCAGAGATCGACTTTTAAAAACTGATGCCATTTTGAGAAATACGGCCCTTGCTTTCTCTATTCTACAGCGGATTTCTTGTGAGTGGTCCCATTGGTCATTGAGTGTAGTTCCTAAATATGTGTATTTACCGACCCTCTCAATTTGTAGCTGATTTAGGGTGAGGTGCTCCTGTGGAATCTGACTTTTGCTGATTACCATGTACTTCGTTTTGTTGACATTTATATCGAGACCGTATTCTAGACTAACTGAATACACTCTGTTCATTAGTTGTTGTAATCCATTGAGGTCTCCAGCCATAATCACTGTATCGTCAGCGTATCTGATGTTGTTTAATCTTTTACCATTTAGTAATATTCCTTCATCTACGTCCTCGAGAGCCTCTCTAAATATGTATTCTGAATAAACATTAAATAATAGAGGGGACAATACGCATCCTTGCCTTACACCTCGTGCGATCTTTATGGCATCTGATTTTTCTCCTTCTACGGACACATATGCTGACTGATCCCAATATAGTCTCGATATTATTTCCAAGTCTCTTCCATCGATCCCAACAGTATTTAATATTTCCACTAGTTTGTGATGTTGTACTCGATCAAAAGCTTTACTGTAGTCTACAAAACAAGCATATACGTCGCAGTTGACGTCTCTACATCTCTGGAATAATACCTGTACACTGAATAGTGCCTCTCTAGTACCTACCGCATCTCGGAAACCGAATTGAGTTTCCGACATATAATCTTCACACTTTTTGTATATTCTTCTGTGAATAATTTTTAAGGAATAGTTTCAATAGATGACTCATGAGACTGATAGTTCTATGATCTTCGCATCTCTTTGCTCCTGGTTTCTTTGGTATTATAACAAATTCCGACAGTAGCCAATCTTTCGGTAGTTCGCCTTTTTCATAGATGAGATTGAACATCTCTGTTAGTTGTGTGATTCCAGATTCGTCGAAAAGTTTGAGAATTTCAGATCTAAAGTTGTCTGGTCCAGGAGCTCTTCCATCTTTCATTTGTTGCACCGCTGATTGCACTTCATCGACGGTGATGGCAGGACCTGATTTATCTATTATCTGTGGCCGCTGCGGTCTTGCATCTTTAAATAGTTCTGAGATGTAATTGCTCCATACCTTTATCTTGTCTTGTTTGTCTATTACTAGATTTCCTTGTTTGTCGGTCAGTTTACATATTGTTCTGGGCTTGATCAACCCAGCCGTTTCTTTAACCTTTTTATACATGTTAAAACATCTATTTGACACCAAACATTCATTGACACCTAACACAGAACTAGAAGTACTACATATTTGTGATAAGAACTGGATTTCCTCGAAGAGTTAGAAATTAGAAGACACTTAAGAGATCCACAATATGGAGTCGTCACTCAACAGATAAATGTAGGGATCTCTCCACTTTTAAACTGTCTTCTTAAGTGAAAATTGTAAAGATCAGCAGATATAGTTTTCCTGGTTTTCTATATCATTGCACAGTTATACTGATCTTAATTGGAAAAATGATATCCAGGATATCACCATAGGGCTAATAATATCTAAGCTTTAATATTTGTAATATCATACCTCTTCTTTTTTCAATATATTGTGGAATTATCTAGTAACAGTAGTTTCATTTAAATAAAAACAATATAAGTAGATTCCAGAGTAAGGGTCGAGACAGTAAATTCCATTTAATGTAGTGTACTTGAAACATGTTTTCTCATAGTAATACCACTATTTTGTGTTTAACATGTGCACTTCTCAAGTGTCTGTTTATCTGTTTAACTACATTATTTTTTGTTTTCTTTGATTCATTCTGATACAATTTTTCCACTTATTAATTGAATATGACAAAGATAAATGATAAAGAATCATAAATATTTGCAACCACTATTAAATCCAACAGATTCTTAAATTACAAGACTGTATTCAAGAGGAATGGATAATAAATTAAGCACTGCTGATATTAGCTGTTCCATTCGGAGTCGTATTTCGACAGGGTTCGTTCATTGTTCTTTATAATCTGGTTTGTGTTTCTATTTGGGTTTATTGCCAATCGAAATCTGGTTTTAGTTGTCTTTCTGTAAAGCGCTGTTTCATGTTTACAAAAACAGATCATTTTATTAAAACTCAGTTGTTATAAACCAATCAATACTGTTGCATGTTTGTCTGCTTGCCGCAGTAACTTTGATTGATCAAACATAAAAACTAAACTCGTTATTGACCACACAGTGAATGAAATTAAATTGCCGCAAGGAAAATGGTTTGAACATAAATATTCCGATTTTTATTTTAAATGTTTGGATTATTTTGAAATCTGATGGTTTATTCTACCAATTAACTACCTAACAGTTGGAAATTTCAATTGTATTGTTCTGTTTATAGAAAACGGTCATAACTTTAAATCTGATAGTACCTTACTCTAACAATAGAATCACTCTTACAAAAGGTGATTTATGCAAGGCAGTTGAATGTTTTACAACTGTTTAAAGATGTGGAAGATCGAATGTCAGATATAACTACATACTTAATAATGTTTACGTAATAATGGTCGTTGTTTTAAAATATCTAATAAATACAAAGACATTGACTGTCTCGACCCTTACTTCGTGGAATATTCTCATATTAGTGTTTATAAATGAAACTCAAGGTCTCTAGTTAATTCCACAATATAATACAAGTTATTGAAAATTCTAAAAAATGACAATTGTTTCGATAAATCAATATCATCGTCAGAATGACAGAAGTTACATTTCATTTTATGCCTACCTGATGTTTAGTAGTTATATTTGGCTAGACCAAGAAGTAACCTAACTTTTGATTGGCTTAATATATGTTTATAGAAAAAAGAAGAAGATGTGATATTACAAATATTGAAGCTTAGATATTATTAGTGAAAAGAAACAAGAACTGGATTTCTTTGAAGAACTGTAAATTAGAAGACATTTAAGAAACCCACAATATGAAGTTGTCAATGAACAGTTAAATCTAGGGAATTCTCCACTAATAAACTGTCTTCTTAAGTGATAATTGAAAAGATCAGCAGATATAGTTTTCCTGGTTTTCTATATCATTGCACAGTTATACTGATCTTAATTGGAAAAATGATATCCAGGATATCACCATAGGGCTAATAATATCTAAGCTTCAATATTTGTAATATCACATCTTCTTCTTTTTTCTATAAACATATATTAAGCCAATCAAAAGTTAGGTTACTTCTTGGTCTAGCCAAATATAACTACTAAACATCAGGTAGGCATAAAATGAAATGTAACTTCTGTCATTCTGACGATGATATTGATTTATCGAAACAATTGTCATTTTTTAGAATTTTCAATAACTTGTATTATATTGTGGAATTAACTAGAGACCTTGAGTTTCGTTTAAAAACACAAATACAAAGACGGCCAGAAAAGTACTTAACAAAAATCTGACAGATTGTGAAATTGGAGAAACCGTGTTAATTATGTAAATGCCATACCAACGGATTCTCCATTCCAATTTAAAAGATTGCAGTTTCCAATAAAATTATTATTTGCAAAGGCTATTAAAAAATCACAAGGTCGGACATTCAACGTTGTAGGCTTAGACCTAAGAGTTGAGCGATTTTCCCACGGAGCCAGAAATGATCATATATGTTTGAGTAAGAAACGGGGCAAGTGCGCATTTGTCATGTTATCAAAGAAAATAGGTAACAAATGTAACAATTTGTTATATTTTTGGGGGAAATTGGCGAATAGAAAAAACTTTAACGTGTTACAAATTTAATTAGTTGCTTTAAATAAATACAGTTCAACTTCTACTGATATGATTAATATGAAAAAACCGAATAAACAGAGAGTTGAACTCGCTTCGATGAGTGTGAAAAACTGATTTCTTCACGTTGTAAGACGTGTGAAATAGAAATCTGCAAGGGGCGTGTTTACCCGTGGATTGGGTTGACCAAACGAAAATAAATATTTCCTATTGGCCAGTATCATTTGACTCGTCGGGTCCATCGACAAGAATCAACTATGGGTGCCTCCAATAGATATTTTAATTTCTATTGAATACTCCAATAGCAATTGTAACCTTTTTACTCAGAAAGGTTATTCAAAAATTTCTTACAAATCTTCCGATCGTCGACCATAAAATTCACGCAGAAGTGACACTAAATTTAGGGTTTTTACAATACAGTAGATAATAGTGTGAAACGTGACATTTTCCTAACTATAGGATTTCAAACACAATGCGACAATATGTCAACTTTCAAAAATGTGCTCTTTCAATGCCCAAACAAAACTATTTACAATTATTGTCGCAAAACGTGATATTTTAAAGGTATTTAACAAAAGCTGGGAATAAAGTGAAACTATCCTTTGAATTTACAACAATACAAAAGATCTTATCAATTCTGAAACATATTTTCACAACGCTAGCAACTAAAATGAATTTACGCTTTAAATATATACAATGACGAAAAGAAGTAACATACAAATATATTACATATTTTAAAAATATCGTAAACAATAAAATTCAAGATTTTATAATCCTGAACAGTGATTGGGAAGTAACTTTAAATTTGAAAAATTAACGTTAAACACCTTTTTTGGCAATCATCAATGACAATTGGCACGAAACCATTGTAACCATTTTATTTTCACCTCCTGTGGATATATTTTCCATACTTGTCTAGTCGATAAAAAATCTCTTTTTTTTTATTTTGGTGGGCTAATAACGCATTCTGAGTGTTTGGTTGAAATGTGGCTTTCTAGCTTAGAAAGCTTCATGCTTTGATTTTCCAATGTTTCAAAGCAAATTTGACATAAGGGGTGACGGTTCTTCCTCTGTGCCTACAAATGTAAACCCATATTTGATATAATTGCTACTATATTTTTTGAAAAAAGTTTTTGATTTCTTTGCATTCGCCTGTACTTTACCCTTTTCAGAAATAATTGGCTCAGTATTTGATGGGCCAGGTTCGCCTTCATCAACAGTTACTTGCGAAATTGTCATCATAGTAAAAGATCCTGTTTTCTACCACTTGTCCATATACAAAACTTTACTAAATCTCAAAGCGAAAATTCAAACCAACCACAAAAACGTTGTACAACTATCTGCACTAAATATGTAACTCAATGCACGATGTCCAAAGTAAGACTGAGTGACTGAGGTTGATAAATAATAGTGCTTACGGGGCGCTACCTTCAACAGTGTATCGGTAGAACGGGAGGGGGGCATTGCCGGAGTATATTCCACCTGCCTCGGAGGAGTAGTGATTCTGTTATCTGCTCCAGTTGCCAAAAAACAGGAACCAAAAAAATAGTTGAAGAATCATGTCGCGACTCACCTGCAACCCTTTCACGACCCACCAGTTGGTAACCGAAGACCTACAATAGTTTACCTCTACGTCAAGGTGATGAGCTCGCTCCAATTTTCTACGTTTAGATTTATTTTCCTTATTATACCTTGTAAAATCAAATACTGATGGCACTGAATTGGATTTTTTTTTGCTTGCCGTTAACTCTGAATAATCTATCTGAAGCTGACTGCATATCAGGGTATGAGGTATATGGGTGAAATTTTCCAATCTAGTTGCTTTTACCCATTGTTCTAGAGGGGTTTGGTTCTTTAAGTGAAATCTAAATAACATTTTTGTCAGAACTGCACGACAAAAATATGCTCAATAGACAAATTAAACACGAAAAAAAAATTTTAAATTTGGTGGTTATGCATTCATTTTACTTTGCCCCAGACTTTTCGTTCATATGATATTGAATCGGACTCCACACATTGGTGCAGTTATAAGCACAATCATCTTACGGTGTTTGCTAAATAGCTTAATCAAATTCAAAATACTCGGTCTTCCATATTTTTGTTGTACAGTACAATGATTGGTTCTACTGAAAATCCTTTTAAGTCTATTTTAATGAACTATCCGTTCATAATTAATGCTAATTTAACTCATTAATAATCTTACAAGCAGTTCCTTGTTTAATTAAAGAGCTAATGCTATGAATACTCTTTTAGTATCACTTGATGGAATCAATCAACTTCTATATTAGGTTTCCTTTCATCACTTAATCGTATTAAATATCTTTAAAAGGACTAAAATTAAGTCAATTACAATTTTATTAGGTGTTAATCAAACTGAGACGAAATGGGCCTAGGCGAGATCTATATTTTATATGACTTCTTCAAGTTCTGAAAGTCGTGATCACCCTATCCTTCCAACATGACTTCACTATGGAACAATAAAATATCAAAACTCTATGACAGTAAGTCAATTAACATTAATTATTATGTAAAACATTGAATACGCCATGAAATTACTTAAATCGGCGCAGAAATGTTGAAAACGTTCTAGAATTATTTAAAAACGGCTATTTCCAAGAAATGAACGGAGCCTTGTTTGAGCATATGATTGAAACTATTTTAAATCATTTTGAATTACTTAAACTTTATCTCTTTCTGTGGCAGTATTTGATTTATAAATTAATTAGTGTTAATCGATATCATCGTCATTCTGACGATGATATTGATTTATCGAAACAATTGTCAATTTTTTAGAATTTTCAATAACTTGTATTATATTGTGGAATTAACTAGAGACCTTGAGTTTCATTTAAAAACACTAATATGAGCATATTCCACGAAGTAAGGGTCGAGACAGTCAATTTCATTACAAATCAATTCTTATTATTATCAACGTACAAAAAGCAGTAAGTCCTATATTACTTAATAGAATTGAAAACCCTTTTAAATGCAATATCACACGCTACCCCTTTTCGTTGAAAATTATATAGTTATTTATCCATAGGGGATTGAAGGAACAGGTGGATAATTTTATTCAGAAAGTGTGGTGCCAAAAAAATTGTATAAACAATCCTTATATTTTCTGTCCTTTTATAAACTATCATGTGTTGAATATATGTTTTAACAAAATTTTGAGAAAAGTATTGTTACTGATTATTTTCGAGGCAAATATACAATTACTCTATTTACTTTTGCAGCTTGTGAATAAGTTGATTTATCAACAATTTTATCATTACATATAATTTTGCTCATTCGTTCTGCTCTAACCGGTTTCAATCCAATTATTTGCAAAGTCGTCGGTTAAATCCCCTTCAGGGACCTTCCTTTCCTGCGCTTATCATCTATCATCACTCAGTTGCTATTCCAGCAGTTAACAGGTTTATCTAGAACACAAATACCGAAATGAGGCTAATATTTATAACTGAAAGTACGGGGTGTCCTTTTGATTATTCATTCAATCATTAATATTCTTTGAAAGTTTTTTAATGGTGAAAATATCTTGAGGAAACATTTAATTTTCAGTTGTAAAAATGTTTTTTATTTAAAATATATATAATGGTTTGCCGATGTCTTCCTTCTTTATCCCAATAAAAACAATTTACATTTTTTCTTTCTGTAACCTTGAACATCGGAAATAAAGTTTTCAACTAGACGGTTTTGTTTGTGTAGAATAGCAACTTTGACGAAAGAATATTTTTGAAATACAATATACAGTGTTAGGAACATTACGAGGGAACATACGTTTTACCGTCAATGTGTTAGAAAGAAACAAAATACATATAAATTCAGTGTATTACTCCTCTTCGCTAACAGGATAACATAACATACCTAACATGCGAAATAAGTCGTATTTTAATTTGTATTATTAATAATATGTGTTTACAAATATATCAATTCTTCTTTTTCGCTAACAGGATCTCATAAAGTGGAAAGAAAATACATGCCCTCAAATTCTTTGTAGATACAACAGTGTTCCCATTTTTCATTTTATATTTATATTAATTGTAAAATGCATTGTTCTAACATGAGAACAAGTTATAAGAATCTTTTAATTATGATAATTTAAGAGGTTGTAACAGATCAAGATATAATAAATCCCATCTATTCGTTGAACATTTTATTGTAATGCTGGAAATTGTTCTAGTTTTCAGTTTGAAAGCGGTTAAAACCTTTACTTTTTTTCAGATTTTGGCAACGTTAAATTGGTCTCGGAACATCTGCTGTGGTTGGAATGTGTTAATAAAAAAAATTTCAGTATCTTTATCGTGTGTATGCAAATGAGAACTAATTTTATGTGTAAACACACACAGTACAAATTAAAAAACGTTTTCGATAAGAAACATAAAATCGAATTCTAATGAAAATCCCTACAATTTTTAAATAAAAGTGATATTCTGATATGCAATAAATTAAAAAATAAAACTTATTAAGCCTTCAATGAACTTAAATCAAATGTTCGAATAAACCCCTGTTTTGAGCTAAACAGTAACCGAGACGCTTATAAAATTCTTGACGAACACGTATGAGCATTTCAGGTGTTATTTCCAAAATTTGTTCCCTTAGTTCATTCAGAGAAGTGGCTTTGTTTTCTTGGAATCCATAAATTCTCGATTTCACATTACCCCAGAAAAAGAAATCGTTGGGAGCCAAATCTAGAGATCTCGCAGGCCATCTAATGTTACCATTCGTGGAGATTATCCGATTGGGAAATTGTGTACTTAAAAAATGTATTGCTAGTCGATAATTATGTGATGCACAACCGTCATGTTGGTACCAGATATCATTGAAGTTGACACCTAATTGTATAAGGGCAGGAGTAATTTGATTTTCCAGCATGTCCAAATATTTTTGTCCGGTTAAATTGCCGTCAATCAAAAATAGTCCAATTAAATGTTCACCTAATATTCCAGCCCAAACATTTACCTTTTGGGCATATTGAGTTCTACTATTGTAATGTTTGTGTAGATTTGTCCTTGACCAATATCGAATAACGGATGAATTATGTGCACCGTGTATGGGAAAATTCGATTAATCTGTGAACAAAATATTTATCGAAAAGTTTGCGTCTAATTGTATTTTTTCCATAACTACTTCACATCACAAAATTCCATTCTTCGAAATTGATCGTCTGGAAAAATTTCATGGCTCTTTTTCAGTTTAAAACTACGATAACCATTTTTTTTGATACAGTCCGAATCGTTTTCGGTTCAACATCAAAATCCTTTGCTGAATGAGTGGACGATTGTAGGCGATTATTTTCCACACTGGCACAAATTAAAATATCTCTATCTTCTTTTTCGGGTTGGGTTAGGCGATTTTGTGTACGCGTGTAGGAGTGACACATCCATGTTCTTTAAAACATTTTATAACGGTTCTCACTTGTTTCTTGTTAATTGGTTGGGTATTTTCGAATGCCACAATAAACAAATTTTCTGCTAGTTCTCGATATGAATTATCCTGTTAATACCATTTTACAATTTGCACTTTATGGTGTACTTGCATACTCATTTTATAAGATTTACAAAAGATCGTTACTCATTCGCAAACAAACGTTTAGTGAAGTATGGAGTGTACGGTTAAACATACTCAAGAGGCGCACGTGCGATTCGTATTTGTCTGGTAGAGTTATCTACGCTAACGTTTGATTGTCTATCTCACTATTGTATTTGTTTAGCACACTGGTAACGCCATGTGACCGTTATACTTTCCCGTTGGCCGTGAGTGGATTATCGTTGTACGTTGAAATTAAATGTAGCTGGTTTCTCTCACAAATAAAAAGGAATATTTTAAGGGCACTTACAATTCTAACGTGTGGATTGAAAATGAAGAGAGGGGATAGATAAAAATAGAGTAATTAGAGCTGTAAACGAAATCGTTTTATCAGAATCGTAGGAAACAGGCGGTTTATATCGAGATATTTTTGTATGTATTGCATATTAGCATACGACTTATTCCGCATGTTATGATGCCCTGTTAAAGAAAATGGTGATACACTGAATATACTTATTTTATTACAACATATTGTCGCTTTTGGACTCGGTATTATTGCCATAGATTCCTTATCATGTTAATGAAACTTATTATGCTCATATTTATTAATTGTACCCTCAATATCGACGAATGTAATTTTTTTAGCTTTTCGCCGTTGATTGATATAAGTCATCAATCAACGCTATCCTCCTGTGATTTTTTAGTGGCGCTTATTCCAAATACTTACTAGGTAGGTTTTAATTTATTGTTCAAATCATATTAGCGTATACTAACCGAACTAATATGGTGAATTCGATTATTACTACTGAATTATTTCTTTGTAAATTAATCATGAAGGGATAAACGAAAGTAATGTTGATTTTTTTATTGTTCATTGCATTAAGCTATCAGTTTAGTGCAATCTTATTATTTCTCAGTAAATAAACTGAACTGTTCACATTCCACATCTGTATTCCTAACCTTAACTTCTTTCATTGCGATCTTTAACATAATGAGTTGTTTATACAACATTTTGCTGTAGTAAAGTGACTAGTAATAGCCTGAATGCATTTATAACTTGTTTATTTAAAACTGTAAGTAAAAGCCAGACATAAGAGCTACTGCACGCGTCTCGAAACCTGCTAAAGGAACGAGAAGGCAGCGTAGCTGGCTGTCACCACCCACGACTTCATGGGAAACAGGAGTCGTCGGCTTTCTTTTCCCCCCTTTAAAATAAATTACACTTGGTTAGTTAAAACACTACGACTTAATTATATGTTACTTAAACTCTGAGGACTCCTCAAAAACCGCTATCCTCGAACTCCAAAAAAAAACTATACCGCTTCCGATCTTGAGTTTTTACCCACTGCCTCTTCATCTGTTACTTTTTCGTGGCTTCGGTATTTTCGGTATGTCAGCTTCGTTTTATTTTTTTTGTACATGTTACTTTATGATTGGTTATCCCTATCGTTCGACGAAGTTGCTCAGGAGTTTTTTTACCTCGATAAATTAACTCCAATGTTAAAATGTCATATACCTGGAAATGTTATTGTCACTTTGCCATCGATAAAAAAGGTGCATCCTTTTTTATCGCGATAAAAACTTCTCTTCCTCAATATCTAGTAAGCGGACGTCACTTTTACACAATGACAATGAGTCGCAATTATTGTTGTTGTTCATCCATATATTCTGTCGTTAATTTATCTTGCCAAAAAACACTCGAGGTTTTCTTTTATTAGATAAATTCCTCTTTGACTCAAAGTTTTGCCAATCACTAAATTTGCTCGAAAAACTGACATTAGATAAAATCGCTCCACCTTCGGTGTCGCGATTTTATCATGTCAGTTTTTCTCGTAAAATTAGTGATTGGCAAAACTGTTTCGTTGCAAAGAGAAATTTATCCGATAAAAAAAAAGCTCTTGTGTTTTTACTGTTGATTAAAATGAGTTTTTATTCGATTCCGCAAAATTTCGTTATTTTGACGTAATTATTATTTACTTTTTTGCAACAAATTCAGACTGATTAGCTGACTGTTTTGTCTTTGTTTGTATGTCAATGTCCGCTTTCTTTAATTTGAACGTTACAATATAAAATGCAATTTGTTATACAGGGTGATGCTCCCTATGTGTCTATTACTTTGGTATTTATTACACTATGCCATTGAAACAAGTGTCGTCTCTTTACATTGCACAGACATCAGGTCTCTTTGGGAAACCAATGTATCATCTAAAAATTAAGGAAAGTAAAGTGACTTCTCTCTTAAGAAAAAAATTATTTGACTAAATTTGAATATAATAGTTATTACATCTTATTATGTAATTCTATTTTTTTGGCTTCCCCATTTGGTTGTCAAGTCCACTTTATAAAACCGCAAGATATTTTTAAGCAAATTATGTGATTGATGATAGTTGGTGATATTTGCATTTTGCCTTAATAATAGCAATCAGTACTGGGAAAGAGTTTATATAAATATGATTTAACTGATCCATGCGCGAACAATAAAAATTTAGTGTCTTTCAGTTTGACAAGGTACCTTGCGTAACAGAATTAGAAGTTTTTCTTTACTATTTAAGTCTGTTATATAATGCTAATCTTAAATTTGGCAACGTTCTCTAGCATTTTTATGTTGTGTCATTCCTCAATTATGAATGAAAATGGCTTGACACACCATGTGGGGTTATGCCGCGTGTCCTTTCTAGATCCGCTTAATTGGGGTGGATCAGTCCCCGTTATACCTTTAAATCTTTTCACTTATGTCTCTCCATAGTTTCCTATTTCTTGCGTTCTCCTTCCAGTTTGTCACTCCTGCTCTATTAAGGTCCGCCTCCACCTCATTTTGCCATTTTGACCTGGGTCTACCGCGTCTCCTCTTTCCCCCTGGATTCCACTGCAAAATTTGTAGGTTACTCATTTAGCTCCTTCTCTCCATACATGTCCCAGCCATTTAACTCGTCGTGCTTTTATTCTCTTTACAATGTCTTCGCCTTTTATTTCGTCCAAAATTTCCCGATTCGTTCTTATTCTGTATTCATTTTCATCTATTTTTACAGGACCCATTATTGCTCTAAATATCTTCCTTCCAGTTATTCTTAGTTTTTCCTCTTCCTTCTTTCATATCGTCATTGTTTCTGCCGAGTACATCATGATTGGCCTTATCATCGTTTTATACATATATAATTTTGTTTGCTTCGTTAAAATTTTACTCTTAAGTAGCTTTTTATTTGCATGATATGTTCTGTTTATAGCGAGTATCTTTTCTTCAATTTCAGTAGTTCTATCTCCAGTATTGCTAATCATAACTCCCAAATATTTATATTTTTCAACTTCTTCAAATTCATAGTCGCTGATTTTTATTTTTCCTTTTTGGTTTAGGTTCCCAAATCTCATTATCTTGGTCTTACTTTCGTTTATTTTTAGCCCCATTTTCCCCCCTCTGTGACTATCTCCTTTAGCATATTTTCCATTATTCTTCTTCTTTTGGATACAAGCACGATATCGTCCGCATAGGCTATTATTTGACTGCCACTTGACCTTGAGCTACCCTTGTGTAATTGTCTCATTGTGTGTTCTAATGATAGATTGAATAGCGTTGTGGACAAAGAGTCACCTTGTCTTGCCCCTTTATTAATCCTAAATTGATCTGTTTCTCCTTTTTGCGTTATTACACTGATCCATGACTCATTCATGGTCATTTTGATTAGTCTTCTCAGTTTTGTGCTTACTCCTTATTCTTTTAATGCCTTCATGAGTTCACTTCTTTTGATTGAGTCGAAGGCTTGTTGAAAGTCAATGAATAGCATTTCTATGTCTAATCTGTATTCATGTGGTTTTTCCATTATTTGTTTTAATGTATGAATAGCATCATTTGTTGATCTGCCTTTTGTAAAGCCGCATTGATATTGCTCTATCACTTCCCTTGTACTTTCCACAAGCCTTCTGTTAATTAACGTGGATAGTATTTTGTACGCAGTGTTTAATAATGTGATTCCTCTGTAATTTCTACATTCATGTTGGTCTCCTTTCTTATGTTGAGTGACAATTTGTCCAATTTCCCATTTTTCCGGCATCCTCTCCTCGTTCCATATTTTTTTAATAAGGTAATATATTCTTTTATGTAGAGTGTTCCCTCCATATTTGATTAGTTCTATGCTTATTACATCCTTTCCGGGGGCCTTTCCATTTCTGCTCTTATTTATTATTTCCTTGACCTCCTCAATTGTTGGTTCTTCTTCTAATATATCTTGTTTCTTATCTTCTGTCACTTCTTCATCTTCGTCCCAGTAATGTGGTTCATTTAATAGTTCCCTAAAATGATCCACCCATGTTGGTTTATATTGGTGTTCTTCTTCTGTCAGCCTTCCTTCCTTGTTTTTTATTCCTTTTGTTTTGCCCTTATACGTCTTGTTGTTTTCGTTAATTTTTTTATAGAAACTTTTCGTATTTCCTCTCGACTTTTCTCTTTCAATTTCTCTGATCTTATTATCTATCCATTCTCTTTTTCTAATTATTTCCTTCCTTTTTTCCTCGTATTCATTCTTCTCTACCGCAGTGTTGCATGTTATGTCAAACCGCTCTTGTCTTCTCCCGTTTTTCTTCGCACCTAACTGTATTTCCGCTGCTGTTTCCAAACATTTCTTTATATTGCTCCATTCAAACATTATTGTTTCCTGTTGGTTTTCGCCCTGTGATAATAGTTTCTCTATTTGTATTGCGTATTTTCCTCTTATATTTTCATTTTCAGGCCTGTCCACTTTCCATATCTTGTTTTTATAATGTATATCAGATGTTTTCCTAATTTTTTGTTCTATTTTAGCCATTACTAGGAAGTCGTCGGAGTCTGCACACGCTCCTCTATATGTTCTGATATCTCTTATCGATGTTTGTTCTCTTTTGTTTACCAATATGTGGTCTATTTGGGAATACACATTTTGGTCTGGTGATATCCAAGTCATTTTGTGATTTTTACCATGCCGGAATTTAGTACTGCTTATTATAAAGTTCTCCCTCGCTGCGAAATTACATAACCTTTGTCCGTTGTCATTCGTTTTCTTGTGTATCCTCAATTATTATTTTTAAATAATTAATCGTACATCTTAAATTTCCTGGTTTCATAACCCTTTGTATCATAGCTCCTTTGTTCTCACTTCCTTTCAAGAGTCGAATCAAAATTAGCAACACATC
The DNA here is from genome assembly GCA_963921935.1 of Galeruca laticollis. Classification (NCBI taxonomy): domain Eukaryota; kingdom Metazoa; phylum Arthropoda; class Insecta; order Coleoptera; family Chrysomelidae; genus Galeruca; species Galeruca laticollis. The sequence goes on along the minus strand of OY998179.1, from coordinate 48,756,716 downwards.
TAATATTCCGTAAATAAATAATTTTCAGTATATATTTCTCGTAAAATGAGCCCAACCTTTTAATTGCGACAGAAAATTTACATTCTTAAGCAATTTACGGAGTTAATAGTTTTCATTAAAATTTGTAATCGTTTTTCGTCTCAGATGGTCGTTAGGAATATTTGACTGATTTATGAGCTGAACTGTTTATAATGAGGAAGAACTAGAAGCTAAATAAAACTAGTAAAATCAATACAATAAAGTTGATTGTGTTGAAAGAATGGTGTAAAAAATTATTTTCTTTCTATCTGAATCCAATAAATACTTCATAAAAATCGAGAAGTTTAAATTCATTTTGATTAATGGATTTTTAAGAACCTATTTATATTTAATAAAAATCAAGTATTTGAGATATTAATGTTTTATTTTGTCTAATAAAACTAAGAATATTAACTACAAATTAAAGTACGGAAATGATTATTAAGTTATATAGCTTGTATTTGTGGATATTTGACAATGAATTAAAAACTTCGTGTTAAAGACAGTGAAGTAGTATGAAAAATGGATCAAAAGGAATTTAAACTCGTCAAAACACTTCCTTATAAAAAATATCACACTCCCTCGAAGTATTGAACACATGGGACATTAAAACAGTCTATCTAAAAATACAGATATGTTTCCGGTTCACAAGACTAATTAAATCACACCTCCTGATATGTATAGATTTTTATAGTCTAAGAATTTGATAACATCCTCTAGTTACACTCTGTCGAAATCCTTCATTAAGTCCACAAAAAAGGTTCTGCCAGTTGTCAGGTGATAAGTAATGCGTCAATGATCGATCTGTTCATTTGGAAGCTCTATTGTTTCTTCTTCATTGGTACTGAGGTTATTTTGGGAGCATGAATATTTATTATTAGTTTCAGTGTTCAATAGAGTTGCTCCTCGGTAGAGTATGTTCAGAGATATAAGAAATCATGGTTTTTTAATAAAAATGAGTAAATAATATTTTATTAATATACGAGTATACTTTTAAGTACGGGCCTATTCTTACCATCATTCATTCATTAAATGGTTGTTTATGGCCACCCTTGGACCAAATTATTTGATTTTTATTAATAATGAACTTACGTCTTCTGGATTTGGAGTTTAATACATTCTTAAGTACGTACCTATTCTTACTTGCAATTATTTATTCTTTCACTGTTTGCTTATGGCCACCATTGGACAAACCCATTTAAAATGCGGTAAGTCACTTTTTAATATCTCTGAACAAACTCAACTTATATAGAACTGTTCTATCGCTTTTTTAAGGATAAGTCATGGAGGGTTGGTCAACAGGATTAAGACTTCCGTCTGGAAAGGGACGCAGGCTTATTATAACCCATATAGGCAGTGAAAACGGATTTTTGGATCAAGGATTATTGGAATTTCAATCTAATTCAACCAAAGACTACCTCGTAGAATTGACGGCTGACGTTTTTGAGGAATATTTCCAACAAATAATCGAATACATTCCCCAGAATTCAGTTATTGTAATGGATAACGCCAGCTATCATTCTCGATCAGTAGAGAAGCTTCCCACAAGTTCATGGAAAAAAGCGGCGATAATTGAGTGGTTGCAGTGGAAAGCCTTAAATTTCGATGATACAATGGTGAAAAAAAAGAACTTTTGCAAATTGTTACACAGCGTAAGGCAGAGTTTGAAAAATGTGTAATCGATGAGATGGCAAGAAGTAGAGGTATTATTGTACATCGCTTACCTTCTTACCATTGTGAGCTGAACCCAATAGAGCTTATATAGGAACAAGTCAAGGATTTTGTTGCCAGGAACAACAAAACTTTCAAACTTCAAGAAGTACGGCAACTTTTAATGGATTCATTGGCGAATGTGACTGCCGAAAACTGGCAAAACGCCAAAAAACATGTTATAGCTGAGGAGGGAAAAATGTGGGATCTTGACGACTTAATCGATGAAAATACAGAGATCGAACCGTTAATTATTAACTTCGGACAAGACGATTCTTCAGATTTTTCTGATGAATTTAGTTAATAATGCTGTATATATTATAGTTAAAGTAATGTTCACTTGCAATTATTTGTTATAATTTTTTTATTTTTTACAAGAATTTGTGTGTATATAAATCTTGCACAATTACTTTGTATTTTCATTATAATATGAATTAGAATAAACGTTAAGCAAAAATCATAAATAAGTCTGTTCTACGGCTATGGGCCGTTTGGTTACCTGCGTATGCTTTCATTTGCATTTTATTACCTATTGTTATTTGACTAATTACCGAGTGGCTTGGTCACAAGTTCTTTCTTCTTAGTCCAGATACATTGTAAATCATAAATAAGAGATAAAAATTTTTGAGACACCCGACCTCCGGTTTCCGTTTATTACAGGAGAAACGAAGTATAGTTGCCTGATTTCATTAATCTGACGTTCCTCGTTAATTATTTAGACACTGGAAGACATACAAATCTTGATTGTAATACTACTACAATTTTGAATAATTGTTTGAATGTAACAATTAACTAATATTTAAATCATAAATAAGGTTTAAAGAAAGTCTGTTATTTTTAAATAAAAATAAAATATTTGTTCATTGTTATTTTTCAGTTATTATTATGATATAAACAGGATTGTAGAACAAGTATAGTGTTTCACACGTCGAAAAAATTTTTTGAAGCTCGTGAATATTACCAGCCTCGGCAATGTTATTTTCGTCACTCGAAAGTATTCTTGACCATTTTTGGTATTAAAAATCAATGTCAACATTGACTGTAACGAATTGTAATAGGTATTAAACAAATTTCAAAATAATAAAATAGAATATTAACAGTGGAGTTCAGAAGCAAACTCAACTGTGCCGACGTCACTGTTTTGGTTTTCAATTATGTGCATGGGATGATGGGATCTAATATTATAGTAGTATGATGTAGTCTTTAGAGAGCTGCAGGCGCTTTTAGGTTATTTCCCGTCATTAATACAGCGTACCAGATTTTCAATCTCTAATGGAAATAACTAGAGAACACGAATCTTGATGTTATCAGTTATCACTCTCATAACTGAGGGCAGATTTATTGCATCCATACAACTCCATATCCGAAAGAGTTAATGGAAGCGATCTCATATAGTTAGAAAATATTTAGTAGGTGACCTTCGAAATCAAGATTTTAATTTTTTAATTTATTTAATATATAGATAATTCATTAATTATATGATCGAGAATGTTCGTGAATGTATTTTTTCAAAAGATGCGTATTTGGATCGCCCCCTCGACAGTTTGATAAATATATAAAATAAATATTAGATGGGCAATTCCGGAAAAATAAGTACAATAGAAGCTATAGAGATGAAATGTATGAGGAAGATAGAAGAGAAAACAAATTGAAAGAGGTAGACAAATAAGAAAATAAAAGAAACAATGAAAGATAAATTGGTATCCAGTAGTCAAACATTTAGCTGGTTGGTAAGAAAGAAAAATGAGTACATAGTAAAAATATTAACGTTAACAAGGGTTACAGGTAAATGAAATGAGGCAAAGAAGGAAAAGTAGGATGGAGAGAGAAATGGAGTACGAAGGGGATAGAGACATGGAAGATTATAGGTATAGTACGCCCGTTAAATGAATAAATGATAGGAGAACAATGAAGAAAGGGAGAGATTATGTTGTTTTAATCGAAGTAAGACTAATTACCTATTGTTCAAGAAGAAGCTGTTTCTAAAAACCGTCATATCTATTTCTGAGAGTGAATAACCCATGATTAGGTTTTTAGAACTAATAGTATGAAGGATACTGAATCAAGAGTGACTGCTCGTCACTCGCGCATGTGACGTCTCGACTCCGCCCTCTTCTATATATTTTTGCGCTAGACGGCAGGCATTCTTATACCGGAAAGTTCGTCTTTTTCCCCTTCCCGCAATTCTGTCTTTCAATTAATTAAAAAGTATATTATCTACGGGCAAATTATGCATACTTTTGCCATATAATTCATATATGATCTTCCATTTGCAGCATCAATTATAATTTTCCATGTATTTATTAAAAAGATATTTAGTTCTAAAAAATGAAAGTTGTAACTTTTGTAAAAATCTTGCAACGTTGCAAAAAAAATTGTAGTTCAATACAACTGCTAACAGCATCATTAACATCCAAATTTAAATTATGAGTAGTGCAATGTACGTACTGCGCATTAGACTGAATATCCTAAATCTGTTTCTGTACACCATTATACATACCGCTCATCACACTGGCTCAATCATTTTAAATAAATATTTTGGTCAATAAGAAATGAAGTCAACTTTTTACTAAATTTGCCGCGTTATGTTTGAATGCTGCATAAAAGCCCAGAAATGTCGTTGAAGTCAAAACCATGAAGTAAAACTTAATGAAATAAATACGCATTTATCCCAATAATTGTCTTGCAAATTCAATAGTGACGAACAGTTTCAAAATTCTCACATTATTATACTTGTAGTATATGTTCAACAATGAGAAATGTTGAGCCTTTAGTGATAATCTTATTCATATACGTATTTCATTATCCTGAAAATGATCTTTATGGATCGAACTGAAAATAATGATGAAACTTTTTTGTAAAGCATGCTGGATTTTTCGGAATTACAGCTCGAAAAAAAGTTGTTAAATAGACTGAGCTGATTGAATTCAATGAGAGAAACGAATGTTTGAATGAATGTCAATTATAACTTTGTAAGATAATGAGAAACGTATACATATATCTTAATAATTATCTTAAAGATGCAATATTGACCAACAATTTTATATTTGTTCTTTATATTTGATAATGAAAAATTTGCAGCTTTCACTGATATATACGTATTTCATTATTCTGAAAATGATTTTAAAGTATTGAACTGGAAATAATGATGAAACTTTTCTGCTAAAACTTCCTGGTTTTATCTAAATTACAGCCTGAACAAATTTCGTTAAATGGACTGAGTTGATTAAATTCAATTAAATTTAAAAACTTTATAGAGACGAATGTTTGAATGAACCTCAATTAATTTGAACCGAATTTTAAAAGGGATACAAAAGATTTTGATTGAAAAGGTAATTTGTAAGGGAATTTGGTGAATTGAATATAGTTCGAAACTCTTGCCAAAGTATGAAAAGACTTTTTTTCAATTTAATGAAATAACTGAATGAACAGAACTTATAATTAACAATAAATGTATTTGTCAAAGCATACTTTCATGATCGACGGGTAAAATTATCACTGATAGTAGACATAAAGGAGTTGAAAAGTAAAATGTGGCATACTGAATTATTGAAATTAATAAAATGCCAACTTCAAACAATTTATGGTAAAGGCATAGCAATAACAAGAGAATGTAACGAGAACTTCCCAAAAATACATTAGGATGAAGTTATATTTGATGCCTATCGAGGCATATAAGCCGTCGTCACTACTGTCAGTATCCATATTATTTATAATAAATAAGTTATCTCTTATTAAAACAATATTTAATGAAAATTGCCATTTTTATCAAAGCATGAATGAAAACTACCATAATAATTTGAAAAACTTCTGTTATTACAGTTGTGACAACTATTTAAAGCTGACAGTAGCCAACTACGTTTTAGTCGAGTTCGTAAGAATCATTTCTGACCTTTGGGGTTAATCTCTCTTGGGAGAGAAAAATTACATATGGAATTTTCCGAAAACATGATATGGTATTATCCGTCAACGTTTATGTTTATTTATGTTAAACTTTTTAGCGTTCGTGACCTTCACCCTTTTTAATTATTGCTTACTGGTAATATTTGTAAAGTCTGTTTTTATGAACAATCTTACTTTTATTTTGATTTACTTTGACGTCTTGTATTTTTGTAATTTGAAATGGGCCTAAATATTGGGAATCCAATTTTGTTCTTTCCTCTCTTTTTAATAAAGCCGATTCTCCTAACTTAAACTCTGCACTCTTATTTTCCCTAGTTACTTTGTGCTTCAACAAAAACTCCCTAGCTCGTGTGCGTATTGAAGTTTGTACCTGAAGTAGTTGTGATACAACTGAAAGTCATACCGTGGCTCTATTCCCGTATTCAAATGTTGTGGTATGTTCGATTTTCTCCCATACACTAACTCAAATGGTGTGTAGCCGTGGTATGTGTTCGGTGTTGTATTGTAACAATAAGCAAACATCCGCGCATATGTGCACCAATCATCCTTTGTTTCATTTATAAAATTCCTGACATACTCGTTAAACGTTCTTTGAAGTTATGTTTCACATTGAATAGTTCTGTTAATTCCTTCATGATCTCTTTTTTATACTCTGTCCTTGATATGCTCTTAATCCATTCATTAACCCGTAAGTTTTTGCGATTACCTTTGAGTGCGTTTCTGTGTATAAAGTGACAATATTAACATATTTCATGAGTATATAATACTTTGATTAATTGAAAAATATATAATCATAGATGTTTTCTTGTTGTTTTGTTTCTGAAAATGCTTTATCTTACTTAGAAATAAAATAAACGGTTTTAAGGATTAAAACTAACTTTTCCGCATGTGTGGCCCTGAACAATATTCTATCATAAAATTGTTACTTGTATACACTTCGGGGGATGTATCGTGCTAACAAACCGAAATTTCTCCAAAAAAAACCAAAAATTCAGTATATCTGGATTTATAGGACCCCCTGTACTCGCTCTAGTCAAAAATTTGGTACTCCAAGTACCATAGCACCCGTTGTACTGGCTTTAGTGAGCCGAATATCGCTCTGAATAATATCCAATCATAAAATTGGTTACTTGTATATGCTCCGGAGGCTGTATCGTGCTAACAAACTGAAACTTCTCCAAAAATGACAAAAATATCGTACTTAAAGTACTGTAGCACCTGTTGTATTGGCTCTGGTGAGCTAAAAATCAATAGGGTTCATCAGGGATATGTCCTGAATAATATTCATTCATAAAATTGGTGAATTGGTGAACTCCGGAGGCTCTATCGTGCTAACAAACTGAAATTTCTCAAAAAATTACAAAATGTCGTACTTTAAGTACCATAGCATCCGTTGTACTGGCTCTGGTGAACTGAAAATCGATAGGATTCATCTGTGATATGTCCTTAACAATAATCAATCATAAAATTGCTGACTTATTGCACTCCGGAGGCTGTATCGTGCTAACAAGACATGTAAGGAAAAGTGGCCGACGACGACGACATACACACAGGATTTTTTTTCTAAAAACCGTCTTTTCGTGTTGTTGTTGATAGAAAACGTGAAAATAACTCAAAAAAAATTTCAAAATTCCAACTTTTTTTTGGGGTAAACCAATACTTTTCTCGCATATAGAAAGGTTGGGCGGAAAAGTAAAAATTAATATCAAATAAATAAAGAACACTTATTATATTATAAATAAAAAGAAAAGAAAATACTAAATAAAATAGATAAACGTTGGCATACAAAAAAAATTACATTAGTATATTCAATTTTTCTTTTGGAAAAAACGCAAAAATATTAAAACATCGACCTGTCCTATCGTTTGGCTAATTATAAAGAAATAAAGAAGTTGATAGACGGGGTAACACTATCCCAGCGCACTATATATAGATCAGTTTACAAATATTGCGCTTTCTTTACAACCGGATGCAAATCGTTTGGTTTACAAGTTACCTAACTTTAATTACAAATCCAAGACAAGTGTAATTCAATGACAGAGTAAATGTGATCCAAAAAACAGTTGAATTCGTATAAACTTTTGATTAATGTATGGTATTGCCTGTAATTGAGTCTTTAGTTTTTTATGAATGTACCTGGAAGTAAATTATTCTTCCTAGTTTCGTACAACTATAGCACTATTAGATTGTGCCTGATCGCGGTACCCAAATAATTGCTTAAAATGAAATTAATTGATTCAATCTACTGGAAAAAACGCAGGGCACAAAATTAATGCTCAAACTTAGCGTGAGGGCAGTTGTGCTAACTGAGCGAAGAAAACATTTTCAACTACTCATTTAAGTTTAAACAATCTTGAAAAGATTTACTAGTACTATGTGCGGATTCAGTTACCAAAATACTTAATTTTTTCCAAAAAGCCACGTGAATCATCGAAGTGCGAAGAGTAGATTCAATTAGATTAGATTGTTACTTATGTGTCTGTATGTGCCTCTCCACACCCCGTTCTGAAAGAACTTTTTGAGTGACTTCAATCTATCAAATATACTCAAGATAATTTAATGGTTTTGATAGAGCATATTTTCTCGCCGCCTGTTTCACTTACTTCTGGGTCCGTTAGCGACATCCCTCCTTATTCTCCTCTTATTAAATTGCAATCTTCATTATCTCCTTTGGCGAATTTATATAAGTGGTATCTTACAGGGTTGTATCCAAGAAAAATTCTGTTACCAACTTTAGTAATATAAAAACTACTCTTTGATAAGCCCGGCTATTCCCTGGTTTACGCGACTTTTAATGAATAGCAATGTTCAGATGCATCTTTCTTCGTAATTTCTATCAGTTTTTGTATCATCATAATTAATCAGCCTCTACATTTTGTCCACCGCAGAATATTGGTGACCAATGCTCTTTCCAGATGTGGAATCTCATTATTATTTCTATTTTTTTTAATTGTTAATAAATATTGGGAATAATGTTTTATTTTATTCATTTACATCGGCCGCATATATATCAAAAACGTGCTAAATACAACAAGCAACATTTGTATCTGACGTCTGTCATGATATTTTCATATTGATTTTTACGTGTCACTGTAATAAGTGCAAAATAACTTAGTTAAAACTAAACTAAATAATAGTTTCAATTAATAATACAAAATCGAACCAGCATTGTTCGAGCGAATAGTTTATCAAAGGCGATAAACAGCACAAGATTTGACACCAGAGTTCTTTTTTGTTTGCGGCTGTTAATGTCTATTCTTATGATGTCATCTATTTTGGGGGATGACCTTCTTATTAATGTTTCACAATTTTTTCGTTTCCAATTTTTCTCGTTTTTGTTGGCAGTTTCACAAACCCCTCGATTTTTGAACTTGCCGGGTCACGGGCTGACGGAGTGTTCATCCGCCCCTGGTTATCATGACGTCCTGAATACGTACTATAAGTTACTCATCTCCATATTATTGAATTATTTTTAGTTTTAAAACAGCGGTTCAAGTTGAATTCAATCCGAAATTATAAGTAGAGATGGAAAAGAAATTACATTTTGTCTTAATAACTTTATTAATTACAAGTGGAGATGAGAATTGACTACAATCTTTGAAAATATCAGAAAGGTTTCACTCAAGCAACTAAAATCGTAAACTTTGCTCCTAATACTTGGAAGTAAATATGGGATTTAGAAAACCAGCTATGCATTCGAGTATAAATACATGGTGCTTCAACCTATGTGAAAAATGTATTCCAAGAATAATTAATAACAAAACCTTCTAGCAAGAAATACGTGAAGGATACAGAATTGTGTTACATTGTGCGCATTTATTTAACAAAAAAACCTACATTTTTATCATCACAATTTTAGAAAAGTTGATTATAAAATTAGGGTTTAATGTTGAGTACCAAAACGAATACTTACAAACAAATCTATTTACTCTAAAAATACATCTCAAAAAGCAATAAAGTGTTTTACTCTAACCTCTTTAAACACTTAAAGTGGTACCAGAAAAAATGTCACATATATTTAAAATATAAAACTCTTGATGAGCCCTCTGTTTCGTTTTCAGTAAATCATCCTTTATGAATTCCAAGAATATTCTCGCATCTACAAAGTTTTAAGAAATCATCTGTCCTTGTATCACCTGGAGGTCTCATCGTTTTATGCATAAATCCATATTTAGTTCGTTAAAACTTGAAAAATCATGCAGAAGGCACTCCCATATTTATTTAACGAGATCCTATTCTTTCGCATTCTACAAAAAGTAATTACGAGCATGATTGAATTAAGAAAAAAAGAGAGTTTGTGGTGTCATGCGTATGTAATATTTATATTGCACTTTTTTATATCCTTAAATAATATTAGTAATTGTTGCGGTTTGTATTTGCACCATTCATGTGACATTTTGATGGAATTTAACTTAAAACAACATATTCTATTAAAGCAGCTCATCCAGTGTCGTGTCCAGTTCGGCTTTGATATGCTGGAAGGGCTCTGACGATGACGCAGCTGCGCCGAAACCAGTTTGCAAACCTCTTTTAGTAGCAAATACAAATGGGGTTGTTTATATAGTCTTTGTCTTAGAAGAACGATAAATACTTGTTTTAAGATCTTTTCTTTTTTTTCTAACTTGCAATAATTTTTGTTACCAAATTCATTTATAATAAAATAATTAATAATGTTATTAACCGGAACGAAGCAGTTATTAAATTAAACTGCATCAATAACGTAAATGCAAGTACGATTCTTCTGATTTGCTAACCTACTTTCATATATCATCGAAGTCTTTTATCCTTTGTGTTTAACCGTCTGACTTTCTACTTTAACCCTGTCACATCCCACGCTTTATGCATTTCAAATTACTCTACCGATTATCCACGCAGATAATGCAAAACCTGCGAATAAGAAATTTTTAAAGATAAAAACGAGAACATAGAAGATTAAATCGTTTTAAATAAATGGTTTTAAAGATTAAAACTAACTTTTCCGCATCTGTGAGATGCCCTGAACAATATTCTATCATAAAAGTGTCACTTGTACATACTTCGGGGGATGTATCGTGATAAGAAACCGAAATTTCTCCAAAAATAACCAAAAATGTAGTATATCTGGATTTATAGGACGTGCTGTACTCGCTCTAGTCAGCTGAAAATCAATAGGGTACATCTGTGAGATACCTTGGAAAATATCCAATTATAAATTTGGTCACTTGTATACACTCCGGAGGCTGTATCGTGCTAACAACCAAAAAGGACCAAAAATGTGACACTTCAGGTACCATAGCACCCGTTGTACTAGCTCTGCTGAGCTAAAAATCAATAAGGTTCATTTATAAGACGCCCTAAACAATATTCAATTATAAAATTGACCATAGCACCCGTTGTACTTGCTTTAGTGTACTGAATATTAATAGGGTTCATCTTTGAGACGCCCTGAATAATATCCAATCATAAAATAGGTCACTTGTATATACTCCGGAAGCTGTATCGTGCTAACAAACTGAAATTTTTCCAAAAATGTCGTATTTAAAATACTATGGCACCCGTTGTACTGGCTCTGGTGAGCTGAAAATCAATAGGGTTCATCTGTCAGAAGTCCTCAACAATATTCAATCATGAAATTATTGACTTGTTGCACTCCGGAGGTTGTATCGTGCTAACAAGACATGTAACGAAAAGTGGCCGACGACAACGACGACATACACACATGATTTTTTTCTAAAAACCATTTTCTCGTGTTGTACTTGATGAAAAACGTAAAAATCACTCAAACAATTTTTTCAAAAATTCAACTTTTTTGTGGGTAAACCAATACTTTTCTCGCATATTAGATAGGTTGGGCGGAAAAGTAATATAATAAATATATTATTTATGAAATGGATTTTTTTCTCAAAACCGTTTTTTCGTGTTGTTCGTGATGAAAGTCGTGGAAATAACTGAAAATCTTTTTTCAAAATTCCAACTTTTTTTGTGGTAAACCAATACTTTTCTGGCATATTAGATAGGTTGGGCGTAAAAGTAAAAAGTGATATACGGCGGTAACCAAAAATTGAAAATATAAATAGGTGAGCGATGATTGAATGCATCGCTAGGTTAAAGTCTTGTAGGCCAGAGCAATTCGCTGAGTTAATTGCTAGAATTGAGCTGAATCGCTTTGACAATAGAAACAAAGTGTACATAACTGCGGTATATGTGCATACAACAAACTCCTTTGATTGATGATATTACTAATCAGAAGTTGCAGTGGAAGCCTCAAATTAGAAAATCATGAAAGTTGTCTGGTATATCCGGATACTTCTTAAACTGCCCATTGCCTATAAAACTGGATGTGCTTAATATGTACCCCCGAAGATTGAAATATCAAATTATTCGATATGCCAGATAGAAATTTTATCTTTGAAAAACATATTCTGAAGTAGAGAGTATTTGATGATTCTCTTAAGAATATGCAAAAAGTGGGGTCCTAGTTGATATTGAACAATTGAAGGTGGTTCTTGAAGTAATTTTTTCATCGCAGAATCCAAACTAGACCTCCGAATCGCTCTATCACGTCAAGTTTTTGAGTAATCCTAACACACAAAATATTATTTTCAGCTATTTTATATTACTTCGTAAATAATTAAATGTTGTAATTGATAGATTTACACCCTAGCCGATAACTCAATTTCTTGGCTACGCATGTCGCAGACGTATGTTGATGTATTGTACCTAAGCACGACATATTTTATTTTATTGTTCAAGGCTCAAAATTGAAAATTATTCAAATATCTCTAACACGAAAAAAGATATTCAAATGAATTGACTCCTGGTGCAAAATTGGTTATAAGAAATATTTACGAAACGTTAAAGTGTCGAGGTTTGGGACCAACTGCCACCATTGAAGAGACGCATAAATTAACAAAAACACCAATATCTACAGTAAAAAGTATCGTAACAGAAAAAAAGAAGTGATGCCAATATAATTAAATGTGTTGACGTATATGAAAATGATATTATTCCAAGAAAGATATACATGTTACACCAAGATTTAGTAAAGACGGTACTAATATCCAATGTGGCCGTACAAGTCTGTACGGAGAATTCTCTCACATATGGGGTTTAAATACTGAAAGTCTGTAAGATCGATAAAATATATGCAATAACTTAATGTAAAGTTATACCGTTTAACCCTCCGTTAGTCGCCTATGTATCTGACAGATACATGCTTTTGTTATTCACAGTTTTCTCGAAAACAGGCAATTGTGGGATTATCAAATGCAGAGCATTCTCGGTCCAATCTGTCTTGAATCATTTTCTACAAGAATAAACCCAAGTGGTCCTTATTGTTATTGATATTGTCGTAAAACCCAAATGGCGTCGACCCACTAGATACAGCCACAGATAACCCACAGATAGATGATACACTGATTGTGGCGCCATCTAAAGAGCCTGTCGCCTAAACAATTGGGTGATGTTAAGAATATTTCTGTAATTTCAGGTTTTGGCGGTATATTTAAATTTACTGTATTTTAATGAAATTAACTGTCTCGACCCTTACTTCGTAGAATCTACTCATATTAGTGTTTTAAATGAAACTCACGGTTTCTAGTTAATACCACAATATAATAAAAATTGTTGAAAATTCTAAAAAATTGACAATTGTTTCGATAAATCAATATCATCGTCAGAATGACAGAAGTTACATTTCATTTGATGCCTACCTGATGTTTCGTAGTTATTTTTGGCTAGACCAAGAAGTGACCTAACTGATGATTGACTTAATATATGTAAATAGAAAAATGAAGAAGATGTGATATTACAAATATTGAAGCTTATATATTATTAGCCCTATGGTGATATCCTGTATATCATTTTTCCAATTAAGATCAGTATAACTGTGCAATGATATAGAATGAATATGAAGTTGTCAATGAACAATTAAATTTAGGGAGTTCTCCACTAATAAACTGTCTTCTTAAGTGATAATTGTAAAGATCAGCAGATATAGCTTTCCTGGTTTTATTTTTCATTTCATTGTATGTAGCAGTTACAGGGTTTGATGTTTTCTGACACCTGTTGTATGTTTTTCTCTTGATGACAGCTTTGAGAATGGCCTAATGGCTGAAAGCGCTTAGCTGGAATTTTAATAAAATTACACACTCAGTACTCGTCTTTTCATTCAATCAATTTACATTTTAAAAGGTCCAAAATTATATGGATACAATACAATAAAACTTACCATCAATTTTTGTTAATTTCCACTCACATAGGAAGGCAAATCAAATTGTCTTAATAACCTCCCTTCGTCTGTCTCAAATCTAAAGAACCACTGTTTTTGAAAATGAAGGGAACATATCCTCCATCGTTTCCTCGTCGACAAATGTAATGATTTATTACCACTGTGTTTCAGCCATACTAATTTTATCTTCCTGTGTTGGAAGAACAAAACTGTAAAAAGAATATTTACTTTAGTAATGCAACAATTTTCAGTTTAGCTTATGTAAAATACAACCATGATCTCTAAAGTTGACGATTAAATTAGTAAAAATTCTGTGTTTCATAAAAATAAAGATAATGATTGTTAATAGTGAAAGAAAAAATGCTCAAATTTTTTTAATAGAACTTACCGAGTACACTACTTATTAAATTCTTTCAGAATACACTTTGACATTGTCTTTCCAATTAATAACAATAAAGCGACGAAACAACAGATTACACTACAGCAATTAAAAAATACACCACAATACCGAAACCTTATAATAACCTCAACGCTTGAACTAAGAAGCGATAACAATATAACAGATAAACTATGGGGACGAGCAATATGACATCGCGCATACCCAGTAATAAAAATCAATAAAATTTGATTACTAACGACGTTACAGATGTCGTTAATTTTTTGGAATTATCTACCGATTTTAGTTACTCGACAGGCTCTATAGATGGCACGGTCTGCAGTGTCCTTAGCCTGGATACAGTGCGACCATTCTCGTTGCATTTTTGTCTGACGCATTCGTTTCAAGACTTTTGTGCTTTGAGGACGTTCTAAGCTGTGAAAAATCAATTGATCATGTAATTAAAATTGAAGACTCCTACCTAAATGCAAATGTTACTATTAACCCCTCGGTTATTAACCTAAATAAGAACGACAGTGATACTGAAATAATTATGGACTAGACGTTAATAAATATTTTTTTATAATTCGCGTATAAAAGAGACTCATTATAACATTGTTTACAGTGTCACAATGAAGCTCTTTGAACACTGTTATAGTAATTTTTAGTGTACAATTGGTTATTGTATTTAGTTATATTTCTATTTGAGATTTGACTTCAACCTTAACACAAATTATAAATAAAATGGTCCAGCGTTGTTCTAGCTAGCACATTATTATATTAAAGGTAAATTAGAATGATTTATATATTAAAAATATTAATGAATAAAGTACGCCAACGTTTATTTACCAATGATTTGTCAATTGTTTATTTTTATATTGTATAGGATCAATAAATAGATATACAAAACTTTCGATTTTTGGGATAAATTACCAGATATCTATGTGAAGGTGTATTACCGAAATAATTCATGATATAATATAAATAGATAGCAAGAGCATATACGAAGAAGCTCTTTTTTAAACAAATAATCATCACTGTTTGCTTAAATGAAAGTTTGTTTACAATTTACACAATTATTCGGTTGCTGAATAAAACCATCTGTTATCTGACCAATTAGGAATCTACAGAATTGCCAACTTAAATTCAAACCACTCCTCTTAGATTAAAAACAGGGATTATTTGAAATTATATTTTATTTAAATAATTAAATAAATGCGAATTATAAAAAATATTGTGTAAAACTTGTGCCACAATAACTTTCTGTAGTACTCGTGATTTGCACAAATCACCGCTTCGCGGTTCGTTATGCAAACATCACTCGTACTACAAAACGAGTCATTGTGACACTTGTTTTACAAGTAACTATTGTAAATACTACAAACTCACTACAAGTGTTTTTATCAAATTTTTAATTTCATAATTTTATATTTCAATTTTACTGTTTACTCTACTATTTGGAATTTACAGGTTTCAGAGGTTATTGTCGGTTTGCAGGTAGTAAGTCAAGACGAAGTATATTTGAACGAAATATACATTTCTATTTTTGAATCAACCTGTATTATTGTTTTGTTTTGCACAAAGTACTTTCTATCCCAATATTGAGCTGTTTTCTTACTCTACTTAAATTTCACACGTATCGTCGGAATTAACAACACAGTAGGAAACGTAAGTAGATACCTAAAATTATATTCGAACGAAATTTCTTTCACAATTTAGTTAAGCTTAACGGAAACCTTTAAAATACTGTGCACCGGCTCGTAAATTTAACATAATAAGAATGATACAGAAAATGCGAAAATAATATCTGAAGTTTAGCCACGTTTTTGGATTTCATGTCGGCATACAAAAGATTTTATCAGAGAAGATTTTCCTTTGCGCTTCACAATAACATAACATTAGAATTCTCCGAGTCCCTCCCCATTTCCCCCTTATCCGTTTGAAGGTTTCCAAAGCATATTATTTTAATCTCTGTTGTAAAATTTCCTTTGATATTCGAGTGAATGTCTTAAGGGCATAACTTAATTTCTTGCTTCTTTCAGTTTATTAGTAATAAAAAGTTTCCGTACCAACCTCCGATTCATGCGATATAGCATTTGACAAATACTCGAGCTCAAATTACTATTCATTTAAGTATTAATTATCGGGAAACTGAGTTGTTGGGATCAATATTACTGCAAATACAGTTCACATTAAAACTAATCACTAACTCATATAACTACTTATTTAAATAACGGAGTCCAACTAATACTAACTTCCTTATTCGAACTCTTTAAATTATATCCTTGTCTCAACTAGCCTGGGAACGTCTGCTTGTCACTCCCTCGCTTCTAGAGGGTTCGAGAAAGCTTGAAACTTGAATTTCTTACGCAGGAAACTTCTTAAAGTAATAATTATGGGGTGTTATAAACGCCCCTTCCGTAATACCAGGGTTCGTATGGAACTCTTTTTAAGCTGGAACTGAATTTTTCCATTGGCAACTTGATCTGTTTCTACAGTTTCCAGTAACATGGAAGTAATAAGGTACCATTTCCATCGGGTACTGGGTACAAAATAAATGACAACAGATTATTATTTTAAGTTCGGTGTCTTGGAATATAACGTCCACCATGATTCGGATCACTTTCCAAGCTAGCTACTTTCTTCGATGTAAGGCATAGCTGATTTCTGCATTTTGATCTCTAGTACGTTGTCTTGTAGACTTCGTAGTGTCTTCCTTACATTTTGCTAACTTGGTTGATGACAGCAGGTTTTTCTTCGTCGCCAGGCTAACGGTGAATCGTCTCTTTTCTTTGATTTCAAAACCAGATTATTAATTCTGACCAATTACATAGTTAGATTGATTACCAATATCTACTTTACCCAAAATTATGAAGTTGGAGTAGAAAATGAAAAAGGTTGTTAAGAAGCACTCAACAAAGCTTTCACGTCAGACGATCCTGCTTTTGAAGACGATTGATCACACAGACTGTCAAGCAGAATCAAGTCATCTCGTTCGAGATCTCCATTTGTCAAAGGATAAGGCCGAACTTCTAGAGTCTAGACTACAGCAATGGAATTTTCTTCAACGTGATACCAAGGTGTCACAATACAGACAGCTTCTACGGGATTTACTTTCTTTTTTTTTGAGAAGAAGAAAAACAATCTTATTGTGTGCTGCAACGTTAATGGCTAGATAAAATGTTTGATCTCAAACCAAGATCCAATCGATTCCTCCTAGATTCCTCCAAGCTTAGTTTGAAAGCAGTATTATTTGAGAACGGTAACTGTCTTGCATGTAGGGGAATAATGCAAACATAACAGCCCTCCTCGACTCATTAAATATGCTGAATATAAGTGAAAATCGTCGCTATACTCTTAGGAATGCAACTGGAATATACCAAATACTCCTGCTTTTTATGTATATGGAACAGAAGGGATAGGAAATCATATTATATTTCAGTAGACTGGCCAGCAATAAATCTTGACCTCAGTGAAAAAAAAAGTTGCAGATCTTCTCGAGCATCTAAAAAATATATTTTTTTCATTACCACATTTAAATTCGACAACTTGTAAATGATTCTGCGTTTAATATAGGTTTGGAGAGGAAAGAAACGGGAGCTTGGGATGCATTCAAGGTAGTTACTCATGTTTTTTTGGGAACAAAAGAGATGATAACTATCTCCAGAATACAGTATTGTAACATTGGGTTTTTAATACAGAGTCCAAAAGTGGCAATATTGTATAAATAAACAAGTATTTTCAGTGTATCACCTATTTTATTTAACAGAGTATCATAACATGCCAAATCGTTGCAACTGTTAAATTGTTTACAAATATCACAAATAGAAATTGTAAACCGCCTGTAATTCCTACGCTCCTGATAAAACGATTTCGTCTACAGCCGTAATTCTTCTAGTTTTATATATCCCCCTCTTCATTTTCAATCTACGCGTTGAAAGTATAAGTGCCCATAAAATATTCGTTTTTAATAATAACAGAAATCAGTCTTCAGCGTAAAACAATAATCCTCTCATAGTTAACGGGAAAATGTAAGAGGCACATGGCATTACCAGTGTGTTAGAGAGAGACAATGGTGAGATAGACAATCAAAAGTCAGCGTAGATTATGACAGTTAAAATAAGGATACTAGAATATACAAATACGAATCGCGCATGCACCTTTCGAGGACGTTTAACTGTACGTCTGGGTACGTCACTACCTGTTTGTTTGCGAATGAAGAACGATCTTTGTAAATCTTATAAAATGAGTATGCAGATACACCAAAAAGTGCAAATTGTAAAATGGTATTACCAGGATAATTCATATCGAGAAATAGCAAAAAATTTGTTTATTGTGGCATTCTAAAATACCCAACCAATTAGCAAGAAACAAGTGAGAACGGTTATAAATTTTTTCAAAGAACATGGATGTGTCACTCCTACAAAATATGGACCGCGTACACAAAATCGTCAAACCCAACCTGAAAAAGAAGAATGATACCATTTAATTTGTGCAAGTGTGGTAAATAATCTTCTATAGTCGTCCACTCATTTAGCCAAGGATTTTGATCCGAAAACGATTCGGACTGGCTATCGTAGTTTTAAACTGAAAAAGAGCCATGAAATATTTCCAGACGATCATTTTCGTGGAATGGAATTTTATGAAATATTTAAGGCAAAAATACAATTGGATGCAAACTTTTCAAAAAATATTTTATTCACAGATGAATCGACTTTTCTCATACACGGTGCACACAATTCATCCGTTATGCGATATTGGTCCAGGACAAATCTACACAAACACTACAATAGTAGAACTCAATATCCCCAGAAGTTAAATGTTTGGGCTGTAATCCTAGGTGAACATTTAATTGGACCAGTTTTTATTGACGGCAGTTTAACCGGACAAAATTATTAGAATATTCTGCAAAATTACTCCTGCACTTATTCAATTAGGTGTCAACTTCAATGATATTTGGTACCAACATGACGGTTGTGCATCACATAATTATCGATTAGCAATAAATTTTTGAAATACACAATTTCCCAATCGGATAATGTACACGAATGGTAACATTAAATGGCCTGCTAGATCTCCAGATTTGGCACCCAACGATTTCTTTTTCTGGGGATATGTGGATTCCAGGAGAATAGGACCAGTTTTCTGAAGGAACTTAGGGAACAAATTCTACAACCCTGTATGGAAATAACACCTCAAATGCTCACACATGTTCGTCAAAAATGTTATAACAGGCTCGGTTACTGTTTAGCTCAAATCGTGGGTTTATTCGAACATTTGATTTAAATTCATTGAAGAATTAAGAAGTTTCATTTTTATTTTTTTATTTATCACGAATCAGAACTTTACTTTTATTTAAAAGTAACAGGTATTTTATTAGAATTCTATTTTTATGTTTATTATCGGAAACGTTTTTTAATTTATACTGTGTGTACACAAAGTTCTCGTTTCTCATATGGCAACAAACTTAAAAATAGCAAACCATTTTTTTATTTATACGTACAAAAACAAAGTGTCCAGCGGCATCTTTTGCGTTGCCAAACATGAAAAAACTAAAGATTTTATCCGCTTTCAAACTGAAAACTACCCAGTTTATTTCGTCTAATCCTTCGATCATCGATAAGCATGAGGCAATGTAGCAGTATTCCAATAGCAGAATCAGCAAAACCAATGAATTTGGGAAGTATTTTAACACTGGATTTTCTGGTTTGTCCCAAAGTATTCAGTTTGATTCATCCTCTCAACATCCTCCACAACGACATACCTTTGCCGAGTTATGAAACCAAAATCTTTATAAATAATGTCAAATAATACAATAATATTGTTTCTCTATCTATTCATAATACTTTTTTATTACAAATATTAGCAGTTTATACGAGTTTATGCGTTATGTTTTATTTGAAATAAATGTGCTTTATTCAACAATAAACATTACAACATTTAAGCCCCCGGTAGAGCACCAATATTACATTCTTTCATATGCATATAAAAAAGAAGTGAACATCATAATAATAATAATAAAACAAATAGGTAAGTACATAAAAAACTCACCTTATTGTGAGGCACAAGCGCTGTTCTGCAGAAATTGCTTCTATGAAGTTTGTAGACATTCTTTCTAATTGGTCATGAATTTTATTATTTAAAAATTCGTGCATAATTAACAAATTTTTCGGGGAAATTTCGCATCTTCTTGTGTACTCGCAGAAATTCTCCATCGTGGTTTCTGTGCAAGTTATACGCATGCACCCAACTCCTCTTATTTTTTAGATTAGTATACTTCAGATAAGAATTGTCGCAGAGAAGAAGCCTTCTGGCAAATTTTGAAACGGGCATGTTGACACACACAGACTACACTTTAGACTGAACTTGATTTTGGGCTGGTACGATAGTTTTCCGTCGACCAGTGCGGCCAAGGTATATTCACCCTCTACCCATTGACTTCCACCCTCTACCCTCCGAGCTTCCCTCCACTCGCCTGCACTGCAGCCCCGGGTTTAGATCGACCCGATGCTCGATGTTTAAACGGGAACGAACACTTTCTTATTACTTTCTCTATGGTCCCGACTTTTTTTCGCGTCATTACAATTCTTCCTTTTCTGACATTGGGTGTTCGGAAGTAAAAATGTATTATAATTGTGTTTCAAATATTGCAATTTTGTTTAAGTATTGAAATAGGACCAAAGATCTAACGGGTAAAAATGTATATGGTTTTAAAAGAATAATCGAATAAGCAATAAATATCGATAAAATTAATCGGTCTTTATGAAAGGTATCACTAAACAGTTTAAAATTTGAATATTATAATTTAATCTCCTCGAAATTCCATTTACTGCCGTGCATGGCCAATATATTTTCGTAATAATTCGTGACTTTGCAGCAACATCTAAGCTGAGGATATTTAACTATTAGAACAGGCTCCTAAGATTTACATACTCTAAACGTTTAATGTACGATCCTAACCTGTTTTAATAGCATAACATTATTAATTAACTACAACTTAAATTCTTAATCTACAGTCTGAAATCTTTAACCTTAGATTCTGAAAGTATGTGAAATATTTCAGAATAATGAAGATTTGAGAGTAGTTATTTGGTTATGACTAGGACATAAAAGGGGTTGAGAATAATAATCTTATGTTACTAGCACTCTAGATGAATGTGACATTGGTAACATGACTCAGCGAATTACTAGGAGAGTTGCCTTCATCGTACCAATTCTCGTCTTTCAATTTATGTAGCTCACATACTGCTAGTTGTTATGCCCAAAATTATTATGTAGTTAAATCCATTCTTTCCCCACCTCACAATTTTTTTTGAATGTGATACAAGTTCATTTAGTAATTGAAATCAATAAATTACTAAGGCCCTGCAAGTGGTAGAATGAAAGAAACTAGTTGCCTTTATCGTACCAGGTGGCTCCTTTATCGTATCCTGTACAATTCATGTGGTTAATAGCGTATGAAATGAATTACGAATAATAGACTTATGAAGAGTTGATTTTTAATTTTCATAACATGAACAGTTAATATACAAATACTGTAGAAATAATGAAAACTTGAGTTATAATGAAATTAAGATAAAGACCTACTATTTATCTACATTTGACACACGTAAACTGTTGAGGCCTGTCTTTATTTGCGATTACTGCACAAGAATCATGCACCCACAAATTAGAAATATGATATTGAGTCATATTTTCTACCAGGTTGGTTTCACACAAGAAACAATACCATTGTTCAGGTTGCACTTCTACCACAACAGCAGATTGATTCGAAGAAGATGCGACGTTAACCATGGACCCAGAGAAAACTTTTGTTGATTTTTCACGGAATCCAAGGCAGCTGTAACATTATTACGCCATGTTCCCTGGCCATTACAATTGCCTCTAGATTCTTCGAATGTGTAGTATGCCCATCGAAAACTAGAATTACTTTTTTGTCAATGGTTGGTTTTACTATTTCAATGAGATTCTTAATTCACTGTTGAAATAGATCACTTGTTATGTAGCCAGTTTCAGAAATTTCGACTAAACTCCAGGGGAAGCGTCCACTTTTAGCTTGTTAGCCATTCGCATTCGTTTAAATATTAACATGGGCGATACAAATTTCCCAGATGCACTGGTGCAAGCGACAAACGCCACTAGACACTGAACCAATTTGTTTTTTCCCTTTCAGACCAAGTACCTTTTGACATTTATTTTGGACAATACATATACCTGATTCATCTACATTAAAAATTCTTGTCGCGTCAATCTAATTTTCATCCACGAGTTTCTCAAGGATGTCAAAAAAAACATGAATTCCTTGACCCGTGCGAGAGACGTTGCAGTAAGTTCTTGCAAACTGAGTTCTGGATTGCGAGCCTTGAATCCATAATACCATTTTTCCCCGCTAATTGGGTTTGCTTATTAAAATTATGGGATATATGGTTTTGTTCAACTATCTGGAATGCTAATTTCCTCACATCAGTTATTGTCAATCCAAACATTAAGCTTTCAAGACGCAAGATGTGGTCAAGCAACGCTTTTTCTACAACTTCCGGTAATGTGGTTTGCTTGCCGATGATATTGACTTCTCCATTAGCAGAAATATTTGTCTCCTTCAGATGGCGGTTGAAAGTAGGTTCAGGAATGTTACATGTGCGGCAGCAATCGTTGAACCCCATATTTCAGTTCCGAAAATAAATAAGAAGCACGATGTATATCATCTTCGGTCCACGCTCTATATTCCCTTTTTGACATCTAGAACACACACATACATGTGTATTAGAAATTAAGTGTCGTTTAAAAGTGCGATGAAGGAACCTGAAAGTGGTACGACGAAGGCAACTCGTCGTTGTAGCGGGGAATAGACTTATTGCAGAGAAAAGGAAAGCTAGAACAAAATGGCAGCGAACACTTGCACCAGGTGACAAGTTTATTTACAATAGTTTGAGACTAAAATTAAATTTGAAAGAAAGCAGTGATAAAAGTTTCTCGGACTATTTCACACATTTAAATCGTTATGACCACTCAATAAGTTGTTTCCTGAAACACATACCAAGAACTTCTCCGGTACGTATTGAAACACTTAATATAGGATCTTGGGCTAAAGATAATAACCAACAAAATGCGGACCTTTTCGCCGAATATCTAACCAGTGTTTTTACTCATGTGGATAATATTCCCCATCAAAATTTTTTAGATGACTTACAAAATGACAATCCAGCAATTAAAATGCATCTATTCACTCCTAAGGAAATTGAGGATAATATCTCATTGCTCAACAACAGAAAATCACTTGAAATAGATCAGATAACTTCTAAAATGATTAAGGAGTTACCAAAAAAAGGAGTAGTTATGATAAAAGGCCTAAAGAACTGAAAAAGTCTGAAATAAGCCTGCAAAAAAGTTGAGCAACTTTGCTTCATACAGACCAATAAGCTTAGTGTCAACGATATCCAAATTATTGGAAAAGTTGATACTTCTACGCACCAAAAATGAACTTCTTAATATAATACCAGAGCACCAGTTTGAATTTCGCCCGGAGCACTCTTCTATCCAGCAATGCCTTCGCCTAGTACACGCCATTAACGAAGCGATAGATACAGCAGTTTTTCTAGATGTAAGCAAGGCATTTGACAAGGTCTGGCATGATAGACTTATTTTCAAAATCAAACAATGCCTTTCTGCACTGTACTACGCACTCATAAAATCCTACTTAACAGACACATATTTCAGAACTAGAGTAAACGGAGAAACCTCTGAGCTACAAATCATTAAATCTGGAATCCCACAAGGTAGCGTTCTAGGACCAATCCTCTATTTAGTGTATACTTCCGATCTTCCAAATACTGACTATACTATAGTTGGAACTTTTGCAAACGATACAGCTCTTACGGATATCCATGAAGATCCCGTGTAGCAAGCTCAAACCTACAAGGGCATCTTTTCAAATTGGAAAGCTGGTTTCAAAATTTAAGATTAAAATAAACACCACTAAATCACAACATATAACCTTTACCTTAAAAAAGGAACTGTGCACATCAACAATATTGAAGTTCCTAGATCAACAAGCTGAAAGTAACTAGGGATTCACCTACACAGTAAACTAATTTGAAGAAACGAAAGCACATTGATTCGAAAATTAGAGAACTATATTGGTTACTAGGGCGAAAATCAAAAATGTCACTCGAAAACAAAATCCTTATATACAAAACAATTATCGTGTCCATATGAACGTATGGTATAGAACTGTGGGATTGTGACGTGGTACATCACAAACCAATAGTCCAGTTGGATTAGACTGAAAAGGTACTGTTTCCACAAAAAACGTTAAGAGGCATTTTTCCTGCAGAAAGTTCTTGGGGAGGGTTCGAGGATATTATATAAATGTGGCCACGAGGTCGGTCTCAGTCATTGTTTAAATGAGAGAAAGTACAAAAAATCGGTTTTTTGCATATAACTTTTAAACCGTTGTTGCTACCGAAAATTTACAAGAATATCAACCTATAGGTATTCGAAACGCCTACATAATAGGCCCGGTTGAATTTCGTTAGTTTGTTTACTTGGGATAAACAAAAAACCGCCAATTTCAGCTATTTTTTGTATGTTACATAATTCAGTTATTTTTGCTTCTAAATAATCGTAGTGCAACTTTTAATTAAGGTCTTTGTGTACTTAATAAGTGGTAAAAATTATGGCTTGAAATATTAATAACTTTTTGTTCAATTCTATTTGTTGTGTGAAAAGCTGATTTACAAAAATCTAATTTCCCCAGCCTACAGGCGTTGTACAGACTTCTTTAACGTCTCATTTTACTCGTAAAGGGTTGTAGTATAACGTACAATAAAGGAAATTTTGATTTTTCAACTGTAAGTTATTTAAAAATGACGTTAAAAATGAAGTACTTTAAACAATTAATTTTGAGCAATACATTTTTTTAAAATGAATACACAAATTGATTAGTTGATTGCTATGATTTTTCTGCAAATTATTGCCCTTATTTATTGCTCTACGATGCTCTGAAGCGGAGATATTTTTTTCCGAAAAATTATTGCGGCTTTGTTTATTAATATTATGAGCTCAAATTTACAGGTAGTCTACAGTAAGAGTTGAACTATAGTGTCATACATTTGCGCAAAGATAAATGTCAATATTTCAGTGAAGTTATTGAAAAAGCGGCAGCGTAGAATTGTCGCCGCTGCGGAGAAAGTGGAGGGAGGGGCGCGCTGCAGCCGCGCGGCTGAAACTGATCATGCGTCTTATATTTGGAAAAGTAGAAAAAATTCGTCATATCTCAAGAACTAATGATCCTATCATGATGATTTTTTTTTATTCAGGGTAGCATGAAAAAATAATAACAACTAGCGGACTAGATTTTCAAATTACAAATTATTTTAGTGGGAAGTTTTACATACTGCATTACTTTGATTGTTTAAAGTACTCCATTTTTAACGTCATTTAACAACTTACAGTTGAAAAATCAAAATTTCCTTCATTGTACGTTATACTACAACCATTTACGAGTAAAATGAGACATTAAAGAAGTCTGTACGACGCCTGTAGTCTGGGCAAATTAGATTTTTGTAAAACAGCTTTTTACACAACAAATAGAATTGAACAAAAAGTTAATAATATTTCCAGCCAAATTTTTAATTTTTAAAACTTAAAAAGTATACAAAGACCTTCATTAAAAGTTGCACTACGATTATTTAGAAGCAAAAATAACTGAATTATGTAACATAACAAAAAATGGCTGAAATTAGCGGTTTTTTGTTTATTACAAGTAAACAAATTAACGAAATTTAATCCAACTGGGCTTATTATGTAGGTGTTTTGAATACCTATAAGTTGATATTCTTGTAAATTTTCGGTAGCAATAACGGTTCAAAAGTTATATGCAAAAAACCGATTTTTGTACTTTCTCTCATTATTTAAACAATTACTGAGACCGAACTCGTGGCCACATTCATATAATATAATATCCTCGTACCCTCCCCAAGAACTTTCTGCAGGAAAAATGCGTCTTAACGTTTTTTGTTGTAAAAAGTCTAATCCAACTTGACTACAAACGTTCCATCAAGACCTTCGTGTGCCAACCGATCACGAAACAATCCCAACTACTTACGCAAGAAAGCATCCCTCGAGGATTGAAGAGAAAATGGCCAATAAACCTCAAGTGAGGTGTACGAGGTATTCCCAATGGGAAACCTCATCAGGATAGTGGAGAAATTATGACTAGTTTCTAAGCCAACACAATAGCTCAAAGAATATAGTTTATGATTGCTGATGAAAAATTATAAAAAATAGTTTAAACAAGTTTCTTGCAATAAATCTGCAATATGATGAACATAATCTCATTTTTAAGTATATGTGGTCTATGTTAAGCTATTTTATAATATCTATTGTTTTTGCAATCGCTTTCTTCAAGAAAAATTCTTGCAACAACGAATTAAACATCACAAAGGATGTCCATTGACCAACCTTACTAAATTATTACATTGACATTCGAGATACAAACATTTCTTAAGAATAGTTGTGTAAATACGACGAACAAATAACATCTGTAGAAGCGAATAAATTTTCATTCTCTTGTACACGAGTGTATGCGCTGGAGAATAACAGAACTTACGGAAACCCCACTTATACACCGAACTTTGCAGAAAACTCCCCCACAAAAAATCCTCCATCACCGCACTACATCAACATCTTCCCTAAAGTCTCACCCTTCCTATATGTGTGAATGAATAATTCGAATCAATTCTTGTTTAAATTATCTTTTTATTACACAATTACATTGTTATTTACCCCAAGGATTGTTTTGTAGCAGATGTTTTAAGCACGACTTATAAATACTTTTTTATTTATTATTATTCACGTCGGATATTTCAAATTATTTTCCTGGTTTTCTGCAAATAAAATATAAATTGAATAAAACTGTTTTATTTCGTGTAAATTTTAATAAAATTATTAAAATTGTAGCAGAGCGCGTTCTACTGTCAAGTCCTCATCAGTGCTTACCAACAAGCAAGTAAACCAATAAATTTACTGAAAAAGAATATTGCAATAAAGAAGTGAGGTTACTTACTCGTCAGGTAATACTAGAATGAATCCACAAAATTGTCCATGCAACGATAAACAGTTGAACATATTAAAATACAACTATTCAATTAAAATATGCTTATATAATATATATTCCAATAAGGGATTAATAAAATTACAAAATTACAATTCCAACATAATGTGGTGAAGTCGGCCGGCTGACAAATCAACTTGTGCGCACAGAATGACAAGGAGCGAAGTCCCGTTGACATGGAACTATTGATTCTGTGGAATACGAAAAGAAGTCAAATTTCTGGTAGCCAAAACCACCGAAACAAGAAACAGATCAAGAGGACAGTCTAATGAGAACCCACTCTTAACCTAAGTCAAGTAACCGCGATAAAGAGTAACAAAATTCCTTCTTTTTATTTATTATGAGGCACATATAAGAAAAAAAGAGAACCCCAACTCAATTGCATTATTAGACCAGTCTAATGAGAACCAATAACACTAAAGAGCTGAGCGATTTATTAAATTAGTGAATTAAACAGACTTTATGCCAATAAACAGATAAACCTCAAAAGATCTGACAACCACAGCGGAAAGCAACGAAACAACCGATCGCAAAAGATATCTATGAAATTCAATTTGTTGATGAAAATTGAACGATACAAATTATTTGTCTATGAATTCAAACAAGAAATATTTATTCAATGAAGACAGGAAACACAACTTTAGCCCTGGTAGGAATTCGATAATTTTACATGGGGTCACTCTTAGAAATTATAACAGATTGGATTTTCTTGAGGACATACACATAAATAATGAATTGTTAGTTAATAGCCTCTGTCGGAACACTCAGCTGAATTTGAATAGATCTTATATCCCTCTCCACAGGAAGCCATAATTTTGATTATTAATCCGGTTGCAGGAATTTTTATCGTTTCTTAAATCTTCTTTGTTTGTTTTATTAACATTTACTTTTTTTTCTTTCCCATTCTCTTCTTATTTGTCCTATTATCAGTTTCTTGACAATTGTTAACTATTTTAACACTTCTAGTCATCTTTATTGATATGCATTTTCTAGACATAGGAAGCGTTTGAAGCTTTCTTTTAATTAATTTTTGTTTCCTTTTAACTCTACATGTTGTTCATTCCAGGATTACTGTTCCACTTTATCATTCCCCTGGTTTTATCGGAGGTTGAGTCTTGCTCCCATTCTTAATAGATTCCTTTTCCAGTCTCTCAACTTGAACTTTTGGTCAGCATCCCATTAGACTGTTTTGATTCGTTGATTAGAATTATTGTTGGTTGGGATTCTTGTTGGTTCCTTCAATAGATTGTCTATAAACTGATCGCCCCCTTTGCCCCCACCTCATTTTCGTATTAATTACATCCGGTTGAAGGGTTCTCATTAGACCATCACATTGATTTGGGACTTATATTAAGGTTGACAAGTTGGTAGGTTCTATAACTTCTTCCTGTTGTGTTCTTTGACCCTTATTGATTGATATTAGTTCACCATTATTATTTCCTTTCATTGGATTCGGTCATGTTAGTATTTCATAACACAATTTAATAACCTCTTGACGTTATTTTTCATAGAAAAAATACTGAATCTGTCAGTATCATTGACAAATTGAGTTTATGAACTTCCGTTCGATTGTTTGTTCTGGTTAATACTCTCCATTTCTGTTGGTTTGAGCTATTAAGGTTAAACTTACACTTACTAATTTGATGATTCTCTCATTCTTTTATTGAGTTCGGTTCTCATTAGATCGGTCTTAGTAATTAACGAGTAGGGGTCCCCTCTTAACGCCGGCTTCACAGAACTTCGACTGCAGCGTGCGACACATCCCCACCATAGTGCTGATTTTGAAACTTGTAGGAAATATTTAGCGGCGCGCTGCAAATTGAAAGTTGGACAGTCTGTTATTTGTTGCATAGTGTTTGTATATTTGATAAATTGGTAGTCTCTGAAAAGGGGCTTTCAATAGTTACAAGCTCATAATTTCTTTTTAGTTAGCCTACAACTAATACTAACCTCACTTTTTAAGACGCTGCAAAGTTGCAAACGCATGAAGTTAAAATTAAATCAACTTCAAGTAGCAGCATCTTGGTGTTGTGGTGGGGGTGAGGGAAAAACAGAATTAACCAATCATAGAAATGCTGCACGCTGCAGTCGAAGTTCTGTGAAGCCGGAGTTAGTCAACACTTCAGGGGTCTTGCTATGCTTCTTTATCACATTTGCTTGAATTGGGTTCTTAAGAGTTGGTTCTCGTTAGACTGTCCTCTCGACTTGATTCTTCTTACGTTGTTTGTGGTTGGTAAGTCTTTCCTGTCTTCATTGAATAATTTTTTCTTGTTTGAAGTCATAGACAAATAATTTGTATCGTTCAATTTTCATCAACAAATTGAATTTCATAGATACCTTTTGCGATCGGTTGTTTCGTTGCTTTCCGCTGTTGTAGTCAGATCTTTTGAAGTTTATCTGTTTATTGGCATAAAGTCTGTTTAATTCACTAATTTAATAAATCTCTCAGCTCTTTATTGTTATTGGTTCTCATTAGACCGGTTTAATAATGGAATTGAGTTGTGGTTCTCTTTTTTTCTTATATGTGCCTCATAATAAATAAAAAAGGACTTTTGTTACTCTTTATCACGGTTACTTGACTTAGGTTAAGAGTGGGTTCTCATTAGAATGTTTCTTGTTTCGGCGGTTTTGGCTACCAGAAATTTGACTTCTTTTCGTATTCCACAGAATCAATAGTTCCATGTTAACGGGACTTCGCTCCTTGTCATTCTGTTCGCACAAGTTGATTTATCAGCCGGCCGACTTCACCCTTAGAGTAATAATAAACATAGATAGGGCTATTCATTCATAAACACGTTTATTTTTGGGGCCAACAATTCTAAACGCCAGTAGTGAAATAATGTATGAATTACAAAAAGTGGGGATGGTTTTGTAGAGACATGGCCTTGGTAATTTCGGATGGTTTTCTGACAAACTTGGCACCGACGAACCATGATAATCCAAAAATCTTAAATTAATTAACTTAAAAGTTTATTTTGTCACTTAAAGTCTTGAAAAACACACCAAAACGAAAGAACTAAATGTTTACTCTCTAGTCGTAATGGCGCTCGTATAAACAAACCACGTTTGACATTATTTACTACAATACTACGGCGTATTTAAAATGATCGTCCATCACACTCTGACGATATTTGCATCTCTCTTTATATGGTAATTAAACAAGGACAAAACTAGTAAAAAGATTACTATTGATACATTAAACAGGTACTGAAATTTTGAGCAATGTTGCCACTTTTAGTTAGAACCATAAAGGTATCTAAGGATACAACAAATACTTTAAAATTTATATAAGAATATGCCTTTATTAAATAAAATTCAAGTATTATTAAATAATTTTAAAAGCAGCGACTCAGATGCAGAAATTAGTATGACTTTTATTTATTTGCATAACTTTTTAACAAATTTTCAATTAAACTTCTAATTTTTTTTTCCGCAACTAAAGAGGATTTGTAAATATGGCAAAGCAGTGGAAGTATCCGCAAGTGAGCTTAGAATGTGACTCAATGTTTGGGGCAGGAAAAAGTCAAAACAAACATATATCTATTTTATTTGTTAATCTGAGACTTCACCACATCATGTTGGAATTGTAATTTTTTAATCTTGATTAACCCCTTATAGAGATAGATTTTATATAAGCATATTTCAATTAATTAGTTGTATTTTAATATGTTCAACTGTTTATCGTTGTATGGATTCATCCTAGTATTACCTGACGAGTAAGTAACCTAAGTAACCTCACTTCTTTATTCTAATTTTCTTTTTCATTAAATTTATTGGTTTACTTGCTTGTAGGTAAGCACCGATGATGACTTGACCGTCGAAAGCGCTCTGCTACAATTTTAAAAATTTTATTAAAATTTACACGAAATACAACAAAAGTTTTATTGATTTATATTGAGACGTGTACACAGCTTGAAGGTTTTAATTTTAATCAATAAAATATAAGACTAGAAATATAAAATTATCTTTTCAAATGAAACTTAAAAAATCTCGATAGTGGTAATAAAATAATTTATTTATCATTATCCATGGAAATCGGTCAAATTCTATTTTGAAAAACTGTGATTTTTAAATGGGTAGAGGTGCCAGTAGTAATTTCCATATGTATACATGTGTACTAGCACCTCGAAGTTTATTATTTTAGACTAAAATATATAATTTTAGTGTTTTTAAATGAAACTCACGGTTTCTAGTTAATTCCACAATATAATAATTTTTTAGAATTTTCAATAACTTTTATTATATTGTGGAATTAACTAGAAACCGTGAGTTTCATTTAAAAACACTAATATGAGCATATTCCACGAAGTAAGGGTCGAGACAGTTAATTTCATATATAATTTTGTTAAACATTTTATTTTTATAACCTGGTTTTAATAACTCTATCAAAATTAACTATTAAGTATATTTAAGAAAATTTGAAGGTTATAAATGCGAATGGCAGCTGTTCATCGGAGAGCATTTATGGGTGTGAATAAAGAATACATCACATAACCCGCGGCGCCATGCAATTTTTGTTTTATAGACAAAAACAAGTAGTTGAGAAGATATAGATTTTACTAAATTGCAAAATAGAAAAAGAAATAGTATTTGAATAATCAGATTTGAGTAGGTATAGAAATTTACTTACAACAAAGGGTGTTTTTGATTATATTTCTTGTTAAACTTCGTCAACTGGCGTGGACATTCAACTAAATAAATAATCTTAATTTGACAAAGTTAATGTCGAAATTAATAATTTATTATGTACAAATTTACAAAGTGTTACAAAGTTGAATTGTGAACTTTGAATTTCTGTGGTTTCAGATCGGAAGACACTTTATGTTTCGTTTTGATGAATTTTAAACTTACTTTGTTATTGAGCGTTGAGCTCGATTCGATGAGTGTGTAAAACTCGCGTCGATGAATGTAAAACTCGCGTCTACAAGTGTAGAACTGACGAGTGAAAAACTAACTTTGTTGTTGAGCCTTGCGCTCGTTTCGATGAGTTAAAAACTTACTTCGTTGCTGAGCATTACGCTCGATTCGATGAGTGTGAAAAAACTGATTTCTTCACGTTATAAGACGTGTTAAGTAGAAATCTGCGAGGGGCGTGTTTACACGTGGATTGGGTTGACCAAACGAAAATAAACATTTCCTATTGGCCAGTATCATTTGACTTGTCGGGTTCCTAGACAAGAATCAACTATGGGTGCCGCCAATAGTAAGTTAAATTTCTATGGAATACTACAATAGCAATTGTAACCTATTTACTCAGAAAGGTAATTCAAAAATCTCTTTCATGTCCTCCGAACCTCGACCATAAAATTCATGCAGAATTGACACTAAATTTAGGGTTTTCACAATACAATATATAATAGGGTGAAACGTGACCTTTTCCTAACTTCTTAACTATAGGACAATGCATCAAGATGTCGACTTTCAAAAAAGGTGCTATGCATATGCCCATACAAAACAATTTACAATCATTATTGGAAAACGTGATATTTTAAAGTATTTTGAAAATACGATGAAATTATCCTTTGAATTAACAACAATATAAAGATGTTATCAATTCTGCAACATATTTCTACAAAGCTATTAACTAAAATGAATTTACGCCTTTAATATATACAATAAAAAAAGTTGAGAGGTGTCAAGGGACACCCGGATGGAACGAAGTTCCTTTCGATTAATTAGTGGAGGAATTGTAATAAAATTTTATTTTTTTTTAAGTTATAATAATATTTTTTTTATTATTAACAAATATAATGTTATATAAACTTAATCAGTAGGCTCAATTTTCGTAATAATTGGCTTGTGGTAATTGAAGTAGGAAACATATGTTTGGGATTCTATTTTATTTAAATGTCTTGAAAAAACTGCATCAATGGTAGTATTATATTTTGTTGTTGATTCTGCTGGATTATTGTTAATTCTTAAATCAAATTCTTCCTCTAGAAACTGTACCAATGGTCTTGATTTTTCATTACTGAAGTTGATGTTAAAATCACCGGCTAAAATGAGTGGAACTTTATCTTATTTTTTGTTGTATCTGTTAAGCGTTCGAGATACATCTTTAGAATACTCTAGCAGTGCTCGATGAATGAACTCCTGAATATCTATTAATTTGTTATTTGGTGAGACATATATGACTGCCATGATTAAGGTAACACCGTTTTCCATTACACACTCTGCCGCACATAAATCTGCAACATTTGTACGTCTTACGTGCAAGTCCTGAATATTGTTCATTATGACCGACATATTTGGTGTTACAAGATTGGTCGTATCATTTATGTTGTGATATATTGCAACTCCACCTGAACGAACAAAATCACGTTTAAAGTGGGTTATACAATTAAAATTCGGTATATCACATTCTTCTCGATTGTCCAATCATGTCTCTGATAATAACAAAATGTTCGTTTTTTCTGTAACAGAGTCTATTAAATCAACTGAATGTTTACGAAGGCTTTGGACGTTGAACGTACACAATGAAAAGCAAAAAAAAGAATTTTTCAGAAAATAAAAATTCCTCCCCGGCGTGGAATCGAACCCCGGTCTCCCGCGTGACAGGCGGGGATACTGACCACTATACTACCGAGAAATATGTTTAGGAGATTTCAAAAGTATTATTCATTATACAGCAAGCAACTGAAGTATATTATTTCAATTTTTGTTGTAGAGAATCTCAACAATTAATTAACATAATAAAGACAAAAAACTATACTAAGTAATATTAAAATATGATTTGTTTTTGAATTTATTAAAATTATGACGCGTACACTTGCTAAACACACAAAATGTGGAGATTATGAATCGTATGACTTGGTTGGAGAAACATGCGCACGCCGCACAGCTTACAATAGCTTCAAAAAGTGTCGTGACAACTTTTCGTAAGAATTTTTTCCGTCTAGCCTCCTTTCACAACGCGCGATAAGGAACTTCGTTCCAAAAGGGAGGCATACAAATGTCTCACATATTTTAAAGGTATCTTAACAAATAAATTTCAAGATTTTACAATCTTGAACAAGGGGTTAATACTCTATTGGTTCATACTAAAATATTCCAGTAAGAAATTAAAGTTAATTATGTCTTAATTAGTAAGTTCATAAAACCTCAGATATTTTCCCAGTATAACTACAATAGTGACTTTTCAACACTATAGTACTATAGTTTACACTTTAAAAAAATATATTTTTGTATTACATAGTAGGATTGTAAATCTGTTTATGGTGAGATTTACTTAATTTTAACTACTGTTATTTTAACTCAAAATACAGTTTCCCTCAGACTTTAAAAATAATAATTAGATGGGTGAAACTAAAAATAAAGAAGATTCTGGCCTTCTCGTCCTCATAGGTCCTCCAACGTTTTCCTCCAAGCTCTATTGTACTCTGGAATACCCTCATGTGTCGTAACAACCAAATTGAGTTCCTCTACGAAGACATTATTTTTCTGTCGTTTTGAGCGTGGAGTGTATACTCAAAATCAAGCACACGTCTTACAAAACAAAACGAGGAATAGACGTATTTTACCAACAAAAAATATTTTTAAACTACCTTAGAACCCTAAAAAGAAAACTCTTTTTAATAACAAAAAAAACATTCCTGATTTTGAGGTGACAAAAAAAGGATGGATAAATCAAATTTGAATAGATGGATCTTAAGTAGGCAGCTCACCTTATTGAAAGGGTTATATCCCACACAAATCACAAATTTGGGATTACTAAGGGTTTTTAACCAATAACAAAAAAATTACCACAAGGTATAGATAAAACCAACCTCGTTTCTTGGTTTCTACCAAATGCCGATTCAAAAACTTTCCTATCCAATGAAATAAGATCACTTGTCTCTCTCCCACAACCTAACAAATACTCTATACTTGACAAGTTCTCTTGGTGGCATAACTAGTAGGTACCAATAAATCAAAAATACTGATTCTACCAAAAGCCAGTGGCGTATCCCAAAATCAACACGTTACAAAGACTATCAGATGCCTTTTGATCTCTCTGCAAAACTTTGCACCACATTTCTCTTCTCTACACGTACTTTTCTTTTAAAATGTTCAAGTTGAAAATTGTATGAATTGACTTATACTATAGTGCAGATTGATCACGTCAGTACCATTAGAAGTTAGAAACACTCCTGTTAATGCTACGGAGGAAATAAGAAATTGTATAGTCGACCAACATAAATTAAACCGGATTAGAAGCGTACAACAAATTTTTAATCGGTCATATTCCATAATAAATAAATACATACCTGGACAGGGCGTTTCAAGAATAGGTAGAACAGTGCAAAATAATTTAGGTTTGCTCAGTAACGTAACGTTTGTTTTGAAAGCTGACACATTGCTTCAATTTGTTTTTATATCTGCCTTTCATAGAGGGCGCTAGTTACACGGTTTGTACCGAGTAGCTTTATACATAACTTTTTTGAGGTTAAAGTTTCCAGTCCAAATTTTATGTGAACTCAAACATCAATCAAAAACAATAATATTATTCTAATGCTAAAATGTAATTAATGTTACGAAACAACACACTGCTATAGTCCCTAAATCCGACTCTGTCTAAACCAGGTATAAAAGTTAAAATTATGGCGGATACGCAGTTTTTTTTATAACTGTTTACGACTTATATATAAACATTGTTTTTGTGACCAGTCTTATCTAGAAAATGCCACAAAACCAATGGTTTTTGAGTAAGCCGCAGTCCGGAATTTTCTAGTAAAAAAGGCATTAATATAAATAAAGGACCGATCAGCGGATAAGTTAGTTGATAAAGTGATCTCGAGAAATAAACAAAAATACACCGAACAGTAAAGTGCTAATATAAATTAATAATCAAGTTTTTGTGCATATAAATTAAATTTAAGTGATTAGTTAAGTATATATAAATTAAGTGTTAGAGAGTTAGTGTTTGAGTAAATTAGTAAGTAGCCATACCGTGTGTTTAAAATTTATCCCACCCGTTTACGTTTTAAATAAATTAGAAAAACATTACATTAATTAAACAAAGAATCACAAGAAGACCATTAAGATAAATTTACTTTTTAAATGAGACTAACTGTTTCTAGATAATTCCACAATAATTTGAAAAAATGGTAAAAATTCTAAATATTGTGGAATGATCTATAAACAGTTAGATTCGTTTAAAAAATTAATATGAGTAGATTCCACATAGTAAGGGTCAACACAGTAAGTTTCATTAAGATAAATGAAAACAAGAAATATTCAGTCAGTTAGAGTTAGTATTCAAAATGTCCTGTTTTCACGAATACACAATTGTATCCTTTTTTCTAAAGAATGCATCAATGTTTCAAACGGTTGAGGATCGGCTATGGATCATATTGAATCGCAAATTATAGATTTCCTTTTGAAAATCTTATTTTTAAAAACGATTTATAAACTTTATTGATATAAAATAATATACGATATAAATACGTTAAAAATAAATGTACAAGAAGTTAACAAGAAGTCAACAAGTTACAATGCAGTTGGTTTTATTAAATATAAACGCTGATCGAGCAATCTTCAACTTCTCATCTTTCGCCATGTGTGTACTTTCTGAGTATATAACTCCTCCATTCTCAATACTGAAAAATAATGGGAGTTATTTTTTGGTTCTGGACTTCTTTCTTCTAACAGGATTTCTTCTCTCTTGCTTTGTTCTGGTCTTTTTCTGTTTCGTCTGTATATTCTTATTAAATAAAATATTGCTAGAGCAGAAAGAATGATTATTATTGTTAAAAATGTACATTTGGATATTACTTTTATTGCAGGATTTGGAATCATTAGTATTTCGCTGTTGGTTATTTGTTCCACAATAGATTCATGGAGGTTCGCATCAGTGGCGTAGCAATGTTTTGGTGAATGGCCCTCCAGTAGTTCCAGGGAGCAGTTGTCTTTGGATTTTAATTCTTGTCGGCAGTAGTACTTCTCTTCTAATATTGGACATTCTTCCTCTATTAGCGTTACTACCGTAGCTTTGGCCAAGTATGGTTGAACAGGGATGAACATTTTATGATTTTGGATGATAGGATATAGGTGATAGAATTCTGCTGTTTCGGGATTTTATATAGGTATATGGATTTTTATTTGGTGGTACTACTTGAATGTCTGATATTATATTAATTTTTTGATTGTTCTCCAAAATGTTGTTAACGTCATCTGTTGATAAATTAGGTAGTTGATTAATTTATTCTGGAGTTAATTCTGTTTGAGTTAGTAAAGAATTTAAGTTATCGATTTCTCTCTGAATTATGGAGTCAAGATCGTCAATGTTTACGTTCTAATCAGTCTGCTTCGAAAGCGTTAAGGTCACAATTGGGTTTTATTCTTGATAAAGCGTCGGGTGGTTAATTAGATTTACCTTATATGTATTTTATGTTATATTGAAATTCTTCTAATTTCAGTCTCCATCTTACTAAGCGTGAGTTAGGCTCTTTTAAAGAAAACAACCACTGTAAAGGTTTGTGGTTTGTTAAGATTAAAAATTCGCAACCGAATAAATAAGGTCTGAAATATTTACAACCTTAAACGACTGCTAGTAGTTCCTTTTCAATCGTGGAATAATTAATTTCTGCGCTGTTAAAGGTTCGTGATGCATATGAAATTGGGTGTCCTTCTTAAGATAATACAGCTCCGATAGCATAATTCAAAGCATCGGTTGTTAGCTCAAAAGGATTGTTAAAGTGTGGGTATGCTAATATAGGTTCTGAAGTTAGTAAATTTTTACATGTATTAAAACAATTAATAAATTCTTTGGTATGCTCAATTTTGTTATCCTTTATTAA
Organism: Galeruca laticollis; assembly: GCA_963921935.1. NCBI lineage: Eukaryota > Metazoa > Arthropoda > Insecta > Coleoptera > Chrysomelidae > Galeruca > Galeruca laticollis. Next base: position 48,718,608 of record OY998179.1, on the reverse strand, counting down.
ACAAAGAGTCATAGGTTTGGTTATTTTGGCAAAGTTTTTTATGAATTTACCATAATAGCCCAATAAGCCTAAAAATTATTTAATCTGTTTCAGTGAATTTGGCGAAAACCACTTGCCAAATCTAGGATGCTGAAGTATTGTGCTTTGCCTAGTTTGTCCAGAATATCAGTGATGTTTGGAACGGGGTATCTATCTGAAATTGTTTTTTTGTTAAGTTTCCTGTAGTCGATCACAAGTCGCCACTTTTGACGTCCCGATGCGTCAATTTTTTTGCTTACTATCCATATGATGCTCTTATAATGCCTTTGTCCAACATTTCATTAACTTGCCGCTGAACTTCTTCTCGATGTACGAGTATATACCTATGAGATTTCACATGGACGGGAATCTCGTCGGTAGTTTTAATTGCGTGTTTGATTTTTGAAGTGAATGTTAATGGATCACCTGGTTGTAGAAAAATATCGGAAAATTTTCGACATATTTTAGTAATACTATCTTTTTCTTCGGAGTTCATATGATTGGTCTGTATTAGGTTATTTACATCTAGATTTTGAGTGCTACTATTTACATTTTGTTTTTCATTTATTTTATTGATATAGTCAAAGTTATGTATCTCAAATGGGCTAGTTTCATGGGTATGAATTAACAAGTGAAATCATATCACAACTATCAAAAATATCATATACTTTTCTATGATAACGATATTTATCTCAAAAAGTTATAAATATCTTCGAAAATTAGATTTAAAATTTTTATTAGATTTAAATAAACCGCTGTAAGTCGACCAATGACAGAAGCCCTTGTTGTCAGATTGAAAGTACGTTCTGTTGACAAATCCTACTTGACTATCCAAGTTGATTAATACAAAGTGAAAGTCGACTAGAAGAATTTGACAATTGACAATCATTATCCACAACCAACCTCAAACAGATATCATCCTCGCCGACTTTTTAGTTGTTTGTTATATTATTTTATAGTAGAATATGTGCTTCTGTTTGTTTGCCTTTTAAAAGACATCGTTAAAATGGATCCAGCTTTCACCGAAGCTATTTCGACAAATCTTCCTCAAGTGGATGTGGACATGGTGTCTCAGTCACTCGAACTCCCCTAAACAGAAGAAGAGTAAGTGATCCGGTACTAAATCGAGTTTGGAACTCTGAGGTAACGCGATTTGTGTATGTGTGTTACATGACACGTTTTCCAAACAACTCAACCTACATGGAGAACATTTAATTTTCATCATACATACATTTTACGTTATATTTTCTATTTTGAAAGCATCATCACTGCAGTTTAAAATATATATTTCCAAATTTCTTTGACTACGAGAGAGTTACCTTTTTTAATGAGAGGCACCAGATTAGGAAAACATTATTTGAAAGAATACGTTTTGACAGTACTTTGCGTTTCTCTTCAACGGGTGTTAAAGAAAAAAGATAACTAGTCTACTTATAAAGTTTTCCTTCGTGATAACAGCGCAAAATACCTTTGTTTACAATTGGCTCTAGCCTACCACAGTCTACCACAAGAATTCAAATTTCAATATTTTTTTTCATTTTTATTTGAAATCGTTGAGTGGCGTTATTAGTCGCAAATTCTTAGTTCAGACCCAATATATGTTGTGACATTATCATTGAATTTCAAGAAACGAGCCTATTGTGAAGATACGAATGGTTGAGCGAGAATTGGTTTATTTAAAACTATAGAAATTGTTTTATCACTTTCATTTATTATTTATAATACAGCGTAACCATTTCTAGCTATTGTTAGAGTTTCAGGAATATAAAGTTTACCTAAGTACATTTCGTTAATTAAAATTTCTCCGTCTGTTGCTCACAGGTAAGGATTTCAATAGATTTTCTGTCGGGCCTACTGAAAATTCAAATTTGATATCAGTGGGTAATCTAAATTTAATCGGTATAGAAACATGATCACCAATTAATTGCTTATTGCTAAAATCTATGTTTAGACTCATTTTCACCATGTCTTCTGCGCCTAAAATTCCGGGAAGTCGTGGAAGTCGTATAACAAGTAATGTATAGTTCCATTAAAATTAAACTCTCTGAAATCAGGTATCTCGGCTTGAAACCTTATCTGTTTGCTAGTGAGTGCTGTTTTGATATCAACATTCGAGTGGTGTATACAATTTGAATAAAAATTTTCCGCAATCTGAGGTCTGATTATGGATTTCGTACTACCGGTGTCAATGAGAAGTTTTAAATTTGGTTGTTTAATTTCTATATACGGTAGAGGATTATTTGAAGCTATGTTAATTTCTATGTTTGATTGAGGAATTTTCTGAAAATTTGGATTATGTTCTGTTTCGTTTTCTACAGAGTGAGAAAAATTTTCAGTCATGTAGCATCTCTTCTTCTTCAGTTTGATAAATTTGATCAGTATCATTTTCGTAATTATTAGCATATAGCTCTTCGGCTATAAAGTTTGGTTTTTGACCATTATTTTGTAAATATTAGTTATTATGTTGAAAATTGCTTGGATTATTTCGAGGAATGAAGTTATTATTATTCCTAGTATTATATGTAAAGTTTTTTCGATGTCGTTGACATCGGCTCAGGTTTTGGGAATTGATTTTGAGGAATTTGATAGGGCTTAAAAACATTTCGTTGACGTCCAATAACTTGAGAATTCGTTGGATATCTTTTGGGTGGCATCGTTCGCGGTTGGATATTTATTGGTCGTGGAGACCATGCAGAATTGATTTGGTTAAGATTGATTCCTATTAGTATTTTGGAAATGTTGATTTGGTAAAGTAAATTGTGGATTGGATTGAGATTGTGGATGATAGTTATTATGTGGCCTGGGTCTGAAATTATTATTTCTATTTAAATGATTTTTCGATTCGTTAGGATATGAACATAATCTTTCATAGTATTCAAATTCACTGACATCGCTATTGCATGTTCTAAAAATGCAGGCTGTTTTAGATGCATATTATTTTTCAAAGTACCTGTACAACCGGCAATAAATGTATTTAAAGCAGTTTTATCATAGAATTGCATTTGAATAATTTTTTCGTTTTGATTTAAATTAGTATCATTACTGATTCTTTGTAGTATTCTACTTCTAAGCAATTGTAATCTATTTCCTAATTATAATAAGCTTTCGTTCCTATTTGGTTTAATTCTAGTTAACTCTTGGGTTAAGCAATCTAAATTTTGTTTGTCTGAAAAACATTGTATCAGAGATCCTTTTAATGCATTCCAATTTTTCAGTTCCACTCTATTACCGACCGTTAACTCTGCTCGTCCTACAAGTTTACCTTGCATACATTCATAAATATGATCATTTAATTCCCTATCATTACGTGCACTATATGTTGCTATTAAGCTTTCGCATAATAAAATAAATTTATTTAAAGTGTTACTATCCCCATCGTAGGGTTTTATGTTTTCTATTTTGGATTTAAACAATCCCCAATTAAGTGTACGTTCTTCAGTATGAGCTGTAGCCATTTTTAAATTATCACAATTATTATCAAATGAATCTAGATTATCAGAACTATCGTTCGTCGATATATTCAACTTATTCAATATTTTCAATAAACTTTCTAATTCATTCATAAAAGATGATTAGAATAAAAATATTCGTTTCGTAGTATTGTTAATAATAAAATATGATGAGCTTATCAATCAATAAGAAACATTCAAAAATGCAAAAATACTCTTAACAAATTATCTCATCTATACTCTAAGCAAAGGGTAAGAAAAGGCAAAAGAAACTTGGCACTTACAGTTTGTCTGAAGTACTGGGCTTCTCTCCGACTTCTTCTTGGCTTCTTTGGTTACATAAACCAAACTATGCAACTTAAAACTTTTAAAACTTGAAGAAGTAAGTATATATAACATAAATACGAATTAATTCAGACATATTGAACCGCATTTATTGAACTGTCATCATTAAATAGAGCAGGTTAATTATAACAAACCAACCTATGTTTTTAATATGCAGAACAAATAAATGTTCTCAAAAATCATAAATAAGAACTCAACACTTTAAAAAAATGAAGAAGTGATAGTAATATACAATTTTATGTTTCTACATTCTCAATATAAAATTTTCCTCCTCGTTTTCTACACCCATCCTGCTCCTTGTTCTACTGGTGCTGAGGATTCAGTTACGAATAAAAATTGTTTCATAATTGGCAGGCTGTTTTGCGATTTCCGGTTATCCCTTTGTGATAACCAGCACTGTATTCCACCCACTATTTCTCCAAAAATATTCGTTTTAATGGAGGGCGGGCATAATCTTTGCTAATGGTAACCGTTTCTCAAGTCAAATTCTTTTCTTTTGGTTTTGACTGGTATTTTCGTTCTTGTAGGTTCAATATGTCGGATGTGCTCACCCTCATAAATATTAAAATTGGTTTTCAATAACTTCACAATATATTGTAAATGTTTCAATTGCTCTTCAGCATCTGATATAGGTAACTAATACATCACTTGGAAGTATTAAACCGTTGCCGCCTGCATGACTAATGATTATTGCGACTTGCACTACACGTTCGTTAACAACTTGAAAGCCTCTGCATATAAGTTCCCAATTTTTGGAGAACAGCCACATTATAATTTTTGATTTCGTTTCTTCTTCCAAAGGTCCAAAATCCTCCTTATAAAGTCCATTTAGCAGACTTGTTGCTACTGTTTTCCATAATATGGACATATAACCAGCTCTTAATAACTCTATTGCTTTTGGAGTTTTCAGTCCATATTAGGCTCAAATTATACTTTGTTAATCAATCTGATTAATTTTAGCTGGCTCAAACGGCTGATATTTTTTATTTGTCATACAAATCATTGTATTTACCTTAACGTACACCTACATTTTGAGGAATAAATTATTACATCGCAATATTTTTTCAACCCCTTCCACTTCAATATACAGTTATGTGCATCAGACTCCTGGCACTAGGGTACTTATACTGCATCTCATTGGAAAATACCTAAGGGTCTTAAGGGCTTGAGTAAAGTATTTGAGTAGACGTTCAAAAGCTTTTTCACTAATTAGAAAGTCGCTACTTGGTTGTCGGTTGCCAACAGCAACGCAAACATGTTAGGGTTGCAAAGATTAGGGATACGTTAAAAATAAAGCTGATGTTGAATTTGTTATGATGATTTTATTATACATTGTATGGGGATTTTTTTCACGATTGATCGGACATTCAGAAATGAAAAGGGAATTAAAAGCCTGGGGAGTATATACCAATATAATGTAAAATATACAGGGTATTTCCAAATATATATTAGTATCTGAAATCTATGAAAAAGTATCTTTAAACATTGTTAGTTATTGATATATTTTCCAGTGTTTTTGATTCCTTCCTTAGTGTACCTGTATATTACAACATAATACAATAATTAATTCATTACAAACATACCAAATAAGTACACAGAACTTTCTTCACTGCTTCAACGTTTTCAACGATTGTTGAGGTCAGGAACATCTCGGCCTTGTGTAAAGAGCTTCTACTACACATTTTTTGCTCAAGATAGATTCGCCAAGTGCAAAAGCCAATACTTTAAAGGCGTCGAAGCACTTAATTCTATTTTTCACATCATTTTCGATACATTTTTTTTAACCAAGCACACTAAAACACATCTTGTCTTTATACCAGCCAGAAAGAAACTATGTACAAGACAAGATTATGTCAACATGTTCTTATTTATAGGTTACACCACATACACAATTTTTACTTAGTCTGTTACTACTATAGAATAAAATATAAGCATACTTCCTATTGAACCTCTACATCATTTTTTCAGATGTTCATCTGACAGAAACAGTGATTAGCATCAATAGTATGAAACCGTCTCATATTATTAACGGTATAGAAACCGTCTGATTTTATCGTGTCTATGCTTCTTCAATTTATTTCTAGATCGTAATTCAAACAATTTAATATAATTTTGTTAAACCAATTACAAACTTAATTCTTGAACCATTTTGGTGTCATTTTTAAATTACCGGACAATCTCCAGATTTTATAAATACGCGTATACGTTGACTTATTCATTTTAAAAATATCCAAGTTATTATCTTTTAATATGCCGCTATTAAGTTTAATATTTTTCCAAAGTAGCGACGGTTAATTTACAATTCAGTAGTTTTAGTTTATACTTTACAACGCAGGTGCTAAATTCAACCGTCAGTGACAACGTGAATTTTTTTCTCGGTAAACCATGTGTTGTTTCTTTTAGTAACCTCGTTTCAAAATATTCTGGCACTGGGAAAACGTACACCTGATCTCGTAAACTCTTTATGAGCTGTAAACACGGAAACTCAACCTAAATTATTCATCAATTTAAAAATAGCCGAGTTTCGAAAATGGTTTTTAAGGAGCTTTCAGATCCTATTTGTATATTAAACATCTATATATTTTGTTGCGATCATCAAAGAAACCTAGGAAGACTTTTCGGAAATGCAATATGTTTCTTGTCAACTTGAATAAGAGCTGTTTCAATACTTTGGTTTATTTTGCAAAGAACTATGGAGTGGTATATCACCAGTTCTGTTTGTTTTTACCGGATGCATGTACAGTTTTGTATTTATTTTTAAAGGGGCAATACACTGATCTTCTTTGTGTAGATCTCCGACAAACTAAACCGAAAGATAATGAAGTTTTCTTATAATTTAATTAGTTCTTGTAAAATAATCTAGAAATTAAGGATACCTTTATAAACTTTCACTCAGTTGTTAATTTTAACATGAAAATTAACATATCAAAAGTGTCTATCCCTGTCACTCCTCCATGGAATTAATCGGGTGGTGTGAAGTAGGGATTTAGAGACAGAATATATTAAAAATATAATGAAAGATGTAGCTTATAGAAATACCCTCATTTTGAAGTCAATTACGACTTTTTATTAGCTTTAAATTATGTGTACGAAAAAAATAAAGAAAGGTGAAATAAATAAATTCAGTTTGGCCTTTTACATCGGATTATATTTCTTAATGTCTGTCAGCACAGTAGCCTCATTAAATATTCAAATAGAAAATTATCTCTTACAGAGTGATCCTAGGAATTTTACAAGTAAATACTAAAATTCTAATACAAAACAAGTAGGTGTCTGTATTGGTTATCTGTACATCCCTGTTTCAGCTCAAAATACAATATGGTAATAAAACTAAACGATGCCAGCAAAAGGATAAACAGTGCGAAGGTGGCGGAGATTACGATATTAGTTCATTTTGCTTTAATTAGATTCGGTCAACATTACAGTTGAAATAAAATTCATTCGTTTAGGCCTATTAACAAGTTACATTTTCATTTTTATTAAATTAATTAAAGGAAATATAGTTTAATTCTCATAATTCAAATTTATTGACAATGAATAAATGTATATTAAGTAAAGTAAACATACCATTTATAGGAAATATAAAATGCAATCTATAGTATCATCCTCTTCGCTGGCATACAAGAATCATCCGAAGACTCGTCGAGAGAGATCACTATCGGTTCTATAGTTTGTTCTATGCGGTTATCTAAAACCCACATTTTCTCTTCCTCTTTAATTACATGATTCACAGCATCTCTCCAGTTCTCTTCAGTTATTGTTGTCAATGAGTACTTCATGAGTTCACGAACATTTTTCAATTTAAATGTTTTCAAATTGTAGCTTGTGATCTGAAGCAACCTTTAAAAGTTCTTTTTTCAACATATCATCTTCAAATGGTATATCGTTTACGATTAACCAGTTTCTAATATCAGCTTTTCTCCAAGAGGTAGATGGAAGATTTTCTGTTAATCGCGAATGATAAGTGGCATTGTCCATAATGATTACAGCATTATTTGAATTTAATTCGACCATTTTTGTAAAATACATCTGCAGTCATTTCTTCATGATAGTCTTTGGTTGATGTTGACTGAAACTCCAGTAAACCACCTTCAACAAACCCTTGATTGCATCCAATATGCGTTATTATTAGTCGGCGACCTTTACCGATAGGAGTTTTCAGTCCAGTAGATAAACCTGTCTGTATTTTCGGATATCTCGTAAATACTGGCGTCTCCAACATATTATTTCTTCGTTGTCGATTAGCACCGATTTGCTACTTTGCTTCTCCCAAGTAAAATTTAATTTGTGTAATATAATGGTGATAAATGGTTTTTTACTTCTTTCAGGAAAGATCGTGGGTAATCAAAAATTTCTTTTTTTTTACCAACAGAAATCTGTAAACTTGGAATATGAGATGAAAAATAAAAAGAATATCAAAACAGTGTCTAAACAAAACTGATGACGCATAATTGATCTCAAAACAAGATTATTTTCAACAGTCTTCTCCGGTATTCCCCTTAGGTACCTAGTTCATAAAACGATGCACTATTTCGAATTTTTCCGGTATCTTGTTACTAAATCAAATAATAACAAAAAAATCAGAATGCAGTTAATCATTATTTGTACAAAATTAGTTATTTATGCAACACGTGCAAAAAGTGAGTGTTTTTTGCACGCGACGTGAAATTGGACAACACGTCGAGTGCAGAAAACACTCACTTTTTGCAATTGTTGCATACAATATTTTTTCTAGATTCATGCAAAAACTGGAAAATTAGAATATAAGGTTAGGAACTCAAACTTAACCGTTCTTCTTTTCTTTGTATCTTTATGGCCTCCACCTTGTCAGTACTTAATCATAGCTGGTTTTCGCTTTGACCATTTAAATTTTAAGTAATCAATAATTGTAACTCGTTGAGACTAAGTAGTAAGATATACATATATTATTGCTATATTAGAGCAGGATCAGATACTTGCTCTGGATTTTTATTTTATTTAAATGTTTATGTTCGTTATAAATCATCACAAAACTGACAAGAATGACAGATGAGTGCAACAAAAATTTTGTTGCACTAGTGCAAAAAAGAACCACTTTTTCCATTAAATGTGTTTCACAAAAGTGTTGTTTTTTGCCTGAATGTAGAAAAAATATATTTGTTTAACTTCTTTAACTACTCTGCAATTTATGTTTTTTTATTTATAACGTCTATTTATTTTTTTAATGGGGTACATATTTAGACTATAACTATTGTATTACACATTCTAATGTTGTAATTCAATTAATGCATTATTTTTGGCGCGTCTGTAATTTTCGTTCTCTGTTGTTGTTTCAAATAATATTGTTGTTAGTTGGAGCAATAAACAGATTTTTAGAGGTCGCGAACCTACAAAATCTATAAATGTGTAGAAATTGTAGAATTATTATTATTATATACAAAAGGTAATTTTTTATTAATGAAACCTTATTTTTCTAATTTGGATACAATAGTAAATTATACGTTAAGGTGCTGAGGACTGTTATTATTGACCCAGCACCAAGAAATAAGGTGCGAGGTCTTCACCGCCGTGGTGTATAATATACTGTAATGTTTTTCTTATTTATTTAAAAGTTTTTATTACGAAGGGTGGGATAAATTTATACACACGGTATGTCTATTCACTTAATTCATTTACTCACTAAACTATTCACAAATTCACGATATTCACTTGCACTAATTTATATAAACACTTCACTACTGTTTGTTTACTTTGACTTAATTTATATACAGGGTGTTTCTATATTCGACCGACAACGTTCTACCACAGAGAGATCTCAATAAATGTTTCATTTTGATGTAGGAATACGAACCCTCAAGGGGCCTAGTTGCTGAGGTATAGGGTATTCAAAATTTTAAATCAAAATCAAAAATTTGCCATATGATTTAATCTACCAAGATCGTTCATCTTAGCTCCGTAAAAGGTTATTAGTTTCTGAACTAAAAATAATCGGGCAATTTAAAACAAAATTGAAAAAAGAATTTGCTCCAGTTGCGTAAAAATTAGGTGGATGAAAGCGACAACTAACCATGACAGCGCGCCACTGGTTAAATTTTTCCAAAGTTTGTTTATGTCAAAATATTACTTAATTAAGGAGCACATTGGTCACCAAGTTTCAAAAAAAAATTGAAGGCGTTCTTGATTTGTAACAATTTTTTTATTTTGATTTAAAATGTTGATCACCCTATATCTCAGCAACTAGGGTTCGTATTCTTATATCAAAATCAATCATTTATTGAGATCTCTCTGTGGTAGAGGGTTGTCGGTCGAATATAGAAACACCCTGTATTTACTTGTTTACAATTTATCTCACGAGATGACTTTATAAACTAACTCCTTGGTAGGTATAGCCTCTCTTATATATTAAGGGCCCTTTTTTCTGGATCTTTCGAGATTGCGGCCCACAAAACAATCGCCTCCTTGGAATTGTCTAGAAAAGACTGGTCTCAAAAACAATGGACTTCACTAGAAATATCTAGATAAGAATGGTCACAAAAAATAATGGTAAACAATTCGAAGAAATCCCTACACATTCCAGAAAATTTAAACTTCCATACATGGCTTAGACAGAGTCGAATTCAGGGACTATATCAATGTGCTATTTCGTAACATTACCCCCTCTTTAAGAGAAAGTTCCTCTTGGAACTTCTGCGTAGCCGGAACTGGATGTTTAAATCGGCAACTGGACTCATGTCTGCACTTTCCGGTCGTATGGAAATAACAGGTCCCCGTCGTCAATGGATACCGATAACGAGGGATATAGCTGCAAATTGATATGTGGTATCTTGGAAGATCACCTGTATCATGTTCCTGATGACTAGCCAATCCAACTGATTGCTCGCTCTCCTGGGCATTGCTAGTTTCTCCACGTGGGATTCCAGCACATGATCTAGAAAGCTTTGTAGCGCTTCCCACACTTCCCGATAGGTGGATCGATCTGGAAATTCATTTCTAGTTACCAGGCAGAACACGTACCGCGAATTGTGTTTGAGACTCAGTTTTTTTCCAGGGGCTGGCATCTGATCATCAAATTTATCTAATTGTCCAAACTTCTTTCGAAAGACGATTGCCAACCCTCGTGCCTGTTTGTTACTGGCGGAGAAGTTATGTGCCAGTGAGTACTCTTCCGAGAGTGTGAACAAATATTGTCTTTGTTCCCTAGTGACTCTGTATCTAGCTTTCCGGGTACCTCCGTATGCGCCCATAAATTCTGGCTGGGTCAGACTCTTGTTGTAGATGGCTCACCCCTTCCTCTTTGTCATGGTCTCCTTCAAATGGCGCTAGTCAGTTTTGGTGAACTACTCTCGGGTTTCCATTGGGAATTTCGCTTATACGATAGATGATGTCGTTGATCCTCTTCTTGATTAAGTATGGACCTTCCCATGATTTCTGTAATTTTGGAGAAAATCCTTTTCTCCTTGTCAGGTTGCGTAACCATACTTTGTCCCCTTCTTTGAAACTGCCTTCTGTGGCCTGCGTATAACACCGTTTTTTCATTCTGTCGCTGGCAAATTGAAGATTCGCTCGAACCAATTCGTGCGCATCGTCCATCCTTCTTCTCAATTGGATCACGTAATCTTCTCCTGCTAAAGCTTCGCCAAGCCGACAGCCAAACTCCAGGTCGCAAGGGAGCCTCATTTCGCGTCCTTACAGGATTTTTGCAGGTGTTTCGTTCATATATGGCCGATCGATAAGCCAACGCATATAGGGAATCTTTCCCAATCTCTATGGTGGTTCGAAGCTACTTTGGACAGGTATTTTCCAATGGTCCTGTTCATTATCTCGACCATTCCATCTGACTGTGGATGTAATTCTGTTGTCCTGGTCTTCTTCATTCCCAGCTTGTCTCAAATTTCCTGGAATACCTGGCTCGCGAAATTTCTTCCTTGATCGGTGTGGACTTCCAAGGGCACTCTATATCGGCTGATAAATTCTTTCACCAGTACATACGCCACGGCTGTGGCCTCTTGATTCGGGATCGCATAAATTTCCACCCAATTTGTGAAATAATCCATTACTACTAGGATGTATTTACTACCATTTTCAGTGGTCGAAAATGGTCCAGCGATGTCTAAAGCAATCCTTTCGAAAAGGCTTCCAACATTATATTGTTTCATGGGTGCCTTTCTTTTGCGATGTGGTCCATTACTCGTAGCACAAGTCGTACACTTCGTACACTAGTCATTCACATCGTTGGAGCTGTTCATCCAACAAAACCTTTCACGGACTCTCTGAAAGGTTTTCTTCACTCCCAGATGATCTCCCGATGGACTGTCGTGTAACTTTCTCAGTACCTCGGCTACTCTTGTTCTCAGGATAACTATCTGTCTTCTCATCTCGGAACCATCATAATTTTTAAGGACTCTTTTCAACAGCCCTTTTTCCAGGACAAGGGAGCCCCACTGAGCCCAATATACCTTGAGTGTAGGTGAAAAGCTTCACACTTCTTGCCCTGTAGGTCGCCGATATTCTTCCTTCCATTGCCGAATCTTCTTCAGGTGAGGATAATTCTCCTGATCTTCTCTGATTCTTGTGGGTGACCATTCTTCGTTGATTACAGTAGTTTTGAAATTGCAGCTTCCCTAGATTCCGCCTTGTTGCAGCGGGAGCAGTCTGTTGGGCACGGCCGTGTGGACAGGAAGTCGGCATTTCAGTGACTTACACCAGCTCGATTTTCACCGCTGTCTGATTTCTCCTGTGACTGGAGTTCTTGGGACGCTTAGACGGTGTGCGTACGTGCTCTAGCTCGCCACACTTCTGGGATTTGATCTTCTCCGGCTTCTTGTCTGCCATATCTTTCAACAAGTTGACGATCTGGTCAAGTCTGTCATCGTCACCTTCTCCCTGCATGGTCCTACATTTGTTGTACCGCGAATCCATCGTAACTGCTTTCACTTTAAGAGGTCCTTGGTTTACAGGAGTCGTCGGACGCTTACACGAACTGCGTACATTTTCTAGCTCGCCACAATTACAGCACCTGATCTTCTTCGGCTTTTTGTCGATCATAACTTTCAACAAGTTGACGATCTGGTCAAGTCTGTCATCGTCACCTTCTTCCTGCATGGTCATACATTTGTTGTATCCCGAAGCCATCGTAGCTGCTTCGTATTCAAGAACAGCGGTCAGTACATCTACCATTGTTTTGGGATGGGCTAATCGAAACGTCCTCTCCATATCGTAGTCACATAAGCCGTCAATAAAGGTCTGGATGCCCAAAAGTTCCATCAAGTTCTCTGGTGCTGATGGATAAGCAAATCAAACTAGTCGGGCAATATCCACTTCGTACTCTTGAAGGGTTTCATCACGTTTCTGCCTTCGGTTCTTGAGCTGAGATTGGTATAAATGTTCTTAATGTTCGTGACCGTATCGCATATCCAACCTTTTCAGCTGCTCAAAGTCATCCGTTGCTTCCAGAGGTATCGTCTGAAGTACATCTAAGGCATCTTCCCGAAGCGCGATGGTTAAGTTTACTGCCTGTCGAACCAATTATTCACTCTCGCGGCTGCTTCAAAGTATTTTACGTAATTGGTCCATGGCGTCTTTTCGTCGAACGTTGGTGCCTTGACTCGGGCAAAACTGCCAATGTCTTGTATCCTGGAGTTTATTTCTGGCTTGCAGGGTTTTATATGTTCAATCTTCTTTTCTTCTGCTGGCGTGTCTTGTGTTCTTAAGTCTGCCATATTTCTCTCTAATTCCTAGATTTTCTGGTCTATCGTCGTCGTCTTATTTTCAATGTCTGATTTTATTCTCTCATTCATCGTTGTCATCTTATTCTCGATTTTCTCGTCCATCGTTGTCGTCTCATCCTCAATATCCGATTTTGGAGACGAAATTTTATTCTCGACGTCAGCGGCAATGTCATTTTTCAGCGATAAGATATCGGCAGAAATGTTCTTTATGGCTGAAATCTCATTCTTCGTGGTTGAAATCTTTTCGTCCATATTAGCAGACATCTTGTTCATGTTAGCGGAAATATCATTCCTCATGGTTGAAATAACGGCAGAAATTGACGAGGTTATGGTGGAAGTCTCGTCTTTAAATAAAAATGTTTCTGGATCCAAGCCGTCACTAACCAGTGCCATTTTTAGTCTTTCTACTAATTCATTCTTCTTTTCGGACGTTTCCAATTCGTGATTCTCCAATTCTGCCTTTAGTTCTGTCACTTTCAGGTCACTTATGCCCGATTTCACGAACCAGTTCCTAACGTTAGGTAATACCTAAACCGGATTTATGAATTCCTAAATGAAATATGCGTTTCACCGTGCGTTAATATAAATAAAACGAAAGATATTTAACCTTTCAACAACGACTACAAACGAACTTTTAAGGTTAAGTATTAGCTAAAAACTTTAGGGATTTAGGCGAGGGTTGTCAGCTCTCCTAATGTTAAGTATTTCCTACAACTCTTATATCACTTATGTAACGGTGGAACACATATGTCATTTAAGAATTCCTAAATCTGGTTAAGGAATTGTCTAACTTTAGGAATTAGTTGGTGAAATCGGCTGTTAGTCTCTTGGCAATTTTTACGCAGATTTTTATTTATATTACCCCACACCAGACACCAATGTAATGTTTTTCTTATTTATTTAAAAGTTTTTAGTACGACGGGTGGGATAAATTTATACGCACGCTATGTCTATTCACTCAATTTATTTATTCACTAAACTATTCACTAAACTATTCACAAATTCACTATATTCACTTACACTAATCTATATAAACACTTGTTTATTTAGACTTAATTTTTATATTTACTTGTTTACTGTTTATCTCACGAGATCACTTTATAAACTAACTCCTTGGTAGGTGTAGCCTCTCTTATATATTAATTGCCCTTTTTCTAGATTTTTCTAGATTGTGGCTCACAAAACAATCACCTCCCTGGAATTGTCTAGATAAGACTGGTCACAAAAACAATGGACCTCAATGGAAATGTCTAAATAAGAATAGTCACAAAAAATAATGGTAAACAGTTCGAAGAAATCCCTACGCATTCGTCAAAATTTTAACTTTCATACATGGCTTAGACAGAATCGGATTCAGGGACTACACCAGTGTCCCCTATACTATTGTGTCCAATGGTTTCATTTATAAATTTTATTTTCATTTTAAATGATATTCATATCTACAGTTATTGCGTAGGCCACTTCAGATTTACTTGTATATAAGAGATCTCCTGAACATGGAAATACATCTTACTGACTTGTGTTATATCTGATTTATAAGCTTAGAATTACAGATTAGACTACAAATTAACTCACTCATATTATCGACGAAGTAAAAAAGAATGAATGAATTTTCATAATAAACAATCTCCTCCACTAAAACTCCTATTCATTATAAATAACTCGTATTAGAAGAAGTAGTATACAACTACAGTGTATTTTCAATTGTTGAAAGAGGACAGGTCGGTAGGAGCGATATGAAAGGAATACGGTGATTGTTCCATAAGATTTGTTGAGTTTGCTATGTAATATTTAAGACATATTCCTTTTTCGATACCTTCATCCATTGTAAAAACCACAAAAACAATAAAATAAACAAATTGAATAGCAGGTGGCAGTCAAACTGCACCAGGTATAAACGAAGTTGTGCCTAGTAAGTAGTAGGCGACAGATCAGAATTTTTTTATTACTTTTTTCAAATATGTTGTATTTCAGCACAAACAAACACAAAAATTTCTCAATTCGATGGTCTAAACCAGGGGTCTCCAAACTTTGAAGCCTTGGGGCCATAATATTTTTTTCGGTATGTTGCAAGGGCCATAACAATTTTAATTTTTCTGCCCACCTAAGCAAACATGCTTTTCTTGCATTTCAATTGCTATTGATTGTGTATTGTGACAGGTATCAACATCTATTGTCGAATAGTGATACTATGTACTGTTCTAGGTACTATCTATTTCAGCCTCCCATTAACAGGTGGCAAATTTGGGAATTTTCGCATTGGTTCGAGAAAGTTCTGGTTCTGGCTAGTTTTTCCGATCATTTTTACATAGCAGTAATTGCATAGGTATAAAAAGGCTAACGGCGCTATTGCGAGTCAGTTTGCGCGGGAAAGGCGAACGAAGCGAAGTTGCCTATTGTGAAATAAAGTAATAAGAGTATTTTGATTAGACTTGTTTTTATGTGTGATTTATTGTTATGGAAAAGAAACGAAAAATAGACAGTGAATACAGAACGTTCCAAGATAAATGGAACTTTCAGTATTTTGTGATTGAGTGCAGTAATAAGGCACTATGTTTAATTTATAATGAAACCATAGATGTTCTCAAAGGATATAACATGAAACGTCACTATGAATCGGAACGTTTTCTAAATTACTCTAAATATACAGGAATATTGCGGACGGAAAAATTTGAAGCTTTGAAGCGCGGACTGAAATCGCAGCAATATTTGTTTACCAAAGCAAAAACTGAGCAAGAGTCTGCAACTCGCGCCAGCTTTCGTGTGGCTCTTGAAATCGCAAAACGTGGAAAACCATTCACCGATGGAGAAATGAAAAAAGAATACTTGATTGCAGTAGCTGAAGAAATATGCCCCGAAAAAGTAGATTTATTGAAAGGTGTCAGTTTGTCAGCAAACACCGTGGCTCAGAGGGTGCAAGACATCGCAGAAAATATATAATTTCAACTGTCTGACAAAAATGGACCTCTTGGATGAGTCAACGGATATGTCAGATACTGCTCAGGTGTTGATTTTTATTCATGGAGTCGATAAAAGCTATGAAGTGTATGAAGAACTTCTTGATATTGATAGTATTCACGGCACGCCAACTGGGGCAGATATTTTTAAGGTAGTTGAAGATGCCATTAATAAAAAAAAACCTTCGATGTAAGAACTGGATATCTATCACCACCGATGGAGGCAAAAATATGCGTGGTAAAAATAAAGTAGTGGTCGCTCTTGTGTCAAAGGCTGTAGAAAATGATGGTGGTTCAAAACCATCAGTATTACATTGTATGATTCATCAACAGTCCTTGTGCGGAAAATGTCTGGATTTGTCTGAAGTTCTAAGACCAGTCATATCAGTTGTTAATTTTATCAGATCCATAAGGCTGAATCACCGACAATTCCGCGAGTTTATTGAAGAGATCGGAGAAAAAGTATTTGCCATATCATACCGCTGGCTTAGTTGCGGAAAAGTCCTTAAGCGCTTTTTTGAACTTCGAACAGAGATCGAATTTTTTTGAATGAGAAGCATCGCCCTTGTACCGATTGAGGAAATAGTGAATGGCTGTGGAAATTAGCATTCTATGTAGATTTGACAAATTATATGAACGAACTGAATTTGAGATTGCAAGGAGAAAATCAGCTTCTTCCCCTGATTTATACACCAATATCAAATCGTTCAGGCTGAAAATAATTCAATCGCAGTTACGTAAAAAATGTTTCACACATTTTAAAACATGTGAATATTCAGCCACACTACAGAGACTGAATTTCCAGTCGATTTTGCAGTCAAAACTTTAAGTGCTTTAAAGATAAATTTTGATACTCGTTTCTCAGATTTTGATGTCATTGTGAATGAAATTAAGGTTTTTCGAAATCCTTTTCATTCTGACATTGAAACCCTGGCTCCGGAAGTCCAAATGGAATTTATTGATTTACAGTGCAGTGATATGTTTAAGAACAAATATCATAATTCATCTTTGTTGGAATCTTATAAGAGTCTTCCACTGGCACAATTTGATAATTTGCATAAATTTGCTCGTGGTTTGTTTTCTGTTTTTGGTACTACGTACTTGTGTGAGAAAGCGTTTTAAAAGATGAAGTACACAAAAAATGTTTACAGATCTAAATTAACCGATGAGCATCTTAAATCTCTTTTAATAATTGGTACAAGTAAAATTTATCCACAACTACAAATAATTGTCCATGGAAAATCACAATTACATGAATCTCATTAGTGTTTTTTTTTTCTGTTTTACTAGTGGGATTAATTTCAATTTAATTATTTGTTAGTTATTAATATGTTTAAGCTTAAAATACTTAAGTTGAGTTTTCTGCGTCATAATTTCTGTCTTAAAGTTATACCTTGCAAGTAAATAAAACCGAGTAATTATCATTCTGTGTTTTCATTCTCTTTCATTCAACTTATCACAGCAATAGTAACAACAGTAAAACATTGGCTGTCGTGGGCCAGATTGATGACATTAGTCTTAAGCTGTCGCGGGCCGTTTTGATGGCAGTAGCGGGCCGGATTTGGCCCGCGGGCCGTAGTTTGGAGAACCCTGGTCTAAACTTTATTGCTATCAACAATATGGTTCTGAGAAGAAGAAAAACATATTGTTTCTAGAAATTTTATGATAAGTATAATGAAACGACCCTGGGAAAAGACACCAATGTAAGTATGTCTTAATAGACAATATAATTTTCACTGGTACTACAACTATAACCAAAATTTAAAAAAAAATAATAACATATTTATTTGTTTGGTAATCTAATCGCGTAAAAATTTCTTCGTATCAAAACGTAAATATTGTTGTTTAAACTTTAATTATAGGAATAAATGAGTGTTTGATTTCTATTGGACTTTGTCTTAAAATTAGTGGCGATTATGGAAAATGATTGATTTAGAATACTGAGGAATCAAGAGTGATTAAGTAATTGAGTTGTTGAGCTGTAAATTTGTCAGTCAGTTATCGATCAGTCAACATAATAGAAAATAATATTGGATGATGCATCAATGTATGCTACGAAAAATATTAAAGAATATATTGCATAATTTACATATTTTTTTCTTCAAAAATAACTAGCATTCACCTTGTCACAGCAGACATTCATAATTGTCCAAATTTTACTATAAATTACGGCAATGTTTGTTGATATGAAGATCTTAGGCATTGAAAGCATATGCTTAAGAAGTGGCCGCGAAATCATTCCAGCTCAGAGTGTCGATCAAATAAATCTAAACTTAAGCGCAACAACTGTCAAAAACAAGGTCACATAGCTAGAGTCTGCATTTTCACCCTAATGACGAATCGAAAGAAAGCTAATAATGCCAACAAACTCTATGGAAATATTTACAAATGAACCAATTCCAGTTTCCTTAGCTAATTATGGAAACAATAAAATCAATATCATAAAATAATAATATCATATTACGGATTTGTATGAAATGGGCCAAGATTCAGATAAGTACATAGTTTCTGTCAATTAAAATGGAAAGCCTTAATAATCCGTAGTTGATAGCGGTGCAAATTTTCTTTACTATCAAGAAACGCATTGATAACGTATTCGACAGTCTGCGAATCTCTCATTTTTTCTGTAAAATCGACATGTACAAAGCTTACTTACATCTTCCAGTCGATGAGGAAGCCAGCATAATTCAAACGATGACAACCCGCAGACTTACATATCGAGTCAACTAATTGAGTTTTGGTATAACAACTGCTCCGTCTGATTTCAATAGAATCATGTTACCAATTCTAAAAGGGTCGCCAAACAATGGAGCATATTGTTACGAACTCGCACACTGAAGCAGATACTAAGTACGGCCCTGTAACCTTATGTTAACGGAGTTAAGAAAAAGGCGAGCGCGCCGAATTCTGAGAAGGTTTATTGGGATCTATTGTGACCGTCGTTTTTAAACATGTTCTCTAAAGGCATTTTAAGAAATATCGCGAAAGGCGGTACGACACGCAGGCCACAGAGGGCGGTTTTAAAGAAGGGGGCAAAGTATGGTTACACAACCCGGCGAGGAGAAAAGGATTTTCTCCAAAATTACAAAAATCCTGGGAAGGTCCATACTTGATCAAGAAAAGGATCAATGATGTTTTATATCGCATAAGCAAGATCCCCAACGGAAAACCAAAAGTAGTTTACCGAAACCGACTAGCGCCATTCGAAGGAGACCATGACATAGAGGAAGGAGTAAACCTCATTCGAGATGTGTCTGACCCCACCTTCGATGAATTTATGGGCGCGTATGGAGGTACCGGGAAAGCTAGATATGGAGTCACTTCGGAACAACAACAAGATTTGCTCACTCTCCCAGAAGATTTTTCACTGGCATACAACATCCCCGCCCGTATCAAGAACGCACGAGGATTGGCAACCGTCTTTCGAAAGAAGTTCGGGCAATTAGAAAAACTTGAAGATCAGATTCCAGCCCCTGGCAAGACACTGAAACTGAAACATAATTCGCGGTACGTTTTCTACGTGGTAACTAAAAATGAATTCCAAGATCGATCTACCTACCGCGATGCGTGGGAAGCACTTCGAAACCTCCGAAACCACGTGTTGGAATCCAACGTGAAGAAACTGGCTATGCCTAAGATAGCGAGTAACCAGTTGGATTGACGAATCATCAGGAACATGGTAGAGATTATCTTTCAAGATACCGGTGTCCAGATATTGATTTGCAGCTACAACCCCCGTTATCAGTATCCGATGAAGACGGTGCCCTGCTATTTTCATAAGATCGGAAAGTGTAGAAATGGGGCTAGTTGCCGATTCAAACATCCAGTCTCGGCTACACAAAAGTTCCAGGAGGAACTTTCATTTAAGGAGGGGGTAATGTTACGAACTCGCACACTGAAGCAGATACTAAGTACGGCCCTGTAACCTTATGTTAACGGAGTTAAGAAAAGGCGAGCGCGCTGAATTCTGAGAAGGTCTATTGGGATCTATTGTGACCGTCCTTTTCAAACATGTTCTCGAAAGGCATTTTAAGAAATATCGCGAAAGGCATGTCCCTTCCCGAATGTTCTAGTAAAGAAAGTTTTTGATATAAATACAGGACCGATCAGCGGATGAGTTCAGTTTATAATTTGCCATAGTGAGTTAAACAGTAATTAAGTGAATATAAAAGTGTTATAAATTAATAAGTTAGTGTGCATATAAATTAAATTTAAGTGACTAGTTAAGTACATATAAATTAGTGTTACTGAGTTAGTGTTTAAATAAATTAGTAAGTAGCAATACCGAGTGTTTAAAATTTATCCCACCCGTTTATTGGTTAAATAAAAAAAACAAAAACATTACATTGGTGTCAGGTGTGGGGTAATATAAATAAATTGCTACGTGAAAATGGCCAAGAGACTATGTGATCTCAAAGTGACGGAATTAAGAGCAGAATTGGAAGATCGTGAGTTGGAAACGTCCGGTAAGAAAAGTGAGTTAGTAGAAAGACTTAAAGTGGCACTGGAAAATGACGGCTTTGATCCAGAAACAGTTTTATTTAATGACGAGGCTTCCACCTTAATCTCGTCAATTTCTGCCATGGAAGAAAAGATTTCTGCTTATATGAAGAACGAGAATAAAATTACGTCTCTAAAATCAGACATTGAAAACAAGATAACAACGATAGACGAGAAAATCAAGGAATTGGAAAGAAATATGGCAGATTTAAGAACAGAAGACACGCCAGCAGAAGGAAAGAAGATTGAACATATAAAACCCTGCAAGCTAGAAATAACTTCCAGGATAGAGGACATTGGCAGTTTTGCACGAGTCAAGACCCCAACATTCGACGGAAAGACATCGTGAACCAATTATGTAAAACAGTTCGAAGCAGCCGCTACAGTGAATAATTGGTCCGATAAGGAGAAAGCAGTGAACCTAACTATCGCGCTTCGGGGAGATGCCTTAGATATACTTCAGACGATACCTCTGGAAGGAACGGATGATTTCGAGCTGCTGAAGAAGAGGTTGGACATGCGGTACGGTCACGAACATCTAGAACATTTGTACCAGTCCCAACTGAAGAACCGGAGGCAGAAACGCGATGAAGCCCTTCAAGAGTATGAAGTGGATATTGCCCGACTCGTTCGATTTGCTTATCCGTCAGCACCAGAGAACATGATAGAATGTCTGGGCATCCAGGCCTTTATTGATGGCTTACGTGACCCCGATATGCAGAGGACACTTCGTTTAGCCCATCCGAAAACGTTAGTCGACGTATTGACAGCTGCTCTCGAATATGAAGCAGCAACGAAGGCTTCAGGATATAACAAAATTAGGACCATCCAAGAAGAAGGTGACGAAGACAGATTTGACCAGTTCGTCAGTTTCATAAAAGGTATGATGAACAAGAAACCGAGAAAAATCAGATGCTGGAATTGTGGCGAGCTAGGGCATGTACGTAGTTCATGTAAGCCAGACTCCTGCAAACCAAGAACCCCAGACACAGGAAAACTAGAACGGGTCGGCTACGAGGGGGCAGCACCGACCCATGACCGTTCCAAAGACCCTCTCATACTGATAGCTTCTCTCAGATGTGGCAACGACAGTGTATATGTGGATGGCGAAGTAAATGGCAAGAATTATGCTCTGCTGGTTGACACTGGGGCATCTAGAACCATTATACGACCAGAGATAATAAACCCCAAGAAGAAACTTCTACCAACGAGACTGCGACTGCGGACCGCCACAGGCGAGAGTGCCAACGTTCACGGGAAAACACAAATCCAATTGGGAATTGGCGCAGAAAAGTTCACGCATACGGTAATCGTAGCTGACATTGAAGAAGACGTGATTCTGGAAATGGACGTAATGAATGTACATGGATTCCAATTAGACTTTAGAAACAGAACCATTAAAGTGGGTTCCGAGGAGGTATTCCTGCATCCATATGAAGGCAGCGCGGTGTTGGCAGCTGTACAAGAAGATACCGTTCTACCTGCACGAAGCGAAACCATGATAGTAGCACGGCTACAGGGAATCATGGAGGAAGGTACACCGGTTATGATGGAACCAAGGAACCACGACGAGGAGGTTGGCAAAGGAGTACTAATTGGGAAAGGATTGGTTACGTCGGCGAAGTAGATCCCTGTACGATTGATAAACGTGAACGATTACCCAATTACCATCAAGAAGGAAACCAAGATTGGATCCTGCGTATCAGTGACGTCTATAGTTCGTCAGACAACGACCACTGACAATTCCAATGCCAGATTCGAACAAATGTTATCAGTAGCTGGTCAATCTTTGGATCGAGCTGAAAAAAAGAGAATGAGAGAATTTCTCTTGCAGTATCGAGACTTATTCGTACCAAAAGGGGGAAAGACTGGCAGAACATCAGCCGTCAAACACAAAATCGATACGGGTAATGCTAAGCCAATTAGGCAATCAGCTCGAAGACTTCCACGAGCAAAGAGAGAGGAAGCTGAAAGAATAATTCGAGAGATGGCAGAAGAAAAAGTGATAGAACCATCTACTAATCCATGGGTGTCTCCAGTAGTGCTCGTCAAGAAAAAGGATGCAACTACGAGATTCTGTGTGGATTATCGCCAGCTTAACAACGTGACGAAGAAATACAGCTATCCTCTGCCCCGAATTGACGATACGCTAGACACGTTGGCCGGCAGCAAACTGTTTTCCACCTTGGACCTGAAGTCTGGTTATTGGCAAGTAGAAATGGACCCAGAAGATAAAGAGAAGACTGCTTTTACCACCGGATCTGGATTATGGCAATTCAACGTCATGCCATTCGGGCTCTGTAATGCGCCTGCGACATTTAAAAGACTTATGGAAAATGTCTTGAGAGGGTTGTCTTGGAAGACATGCCTGGTCTATTTGGACGACATCGTAGTACTGGGGAAGACATTTGACGAACATCTGAAAAATTTGGAAGACTCATTCAAACGACTCCAAGCTGCCCAGCTCATGTTAAACCCGAAGAAATGTCAGCTGTTCCAAAACCGAGTCAACTATCTAGGTCATATAGTGAGCAATGAAGGAGTGGCGGTGGATCCAGAGAAAATTGCTTCCATTCAGCAATGGCCGCAACCAACCGACAAACATCAAATTAGGAGTTTCCTTGGACTTTGCACGTATTACAGAAGATTTATCAGGAAGTTTGGAGATATTGCCAAGCCTCTAACGCGACTTACAGAAGAAGCAAGAGCTTTCCAATGGGACGAAGACTGTCAAACGGCTTTTGAAACTTTGAAGAGGCATTTAACCTCGGCGCCGATATTGGGATATCCATTACCAGAGGGAGACTTTATTCTTGACACTGACGCAAGCAACGTAGGAATTGGTGGAGTGCTCTCACAGATCCAAGGAGGGCAAGAAATAGTGCTGGGGTATTTCAGTAAAGTCCTCTCCAAACCAGAACGAAACTACTGCGTCACAAGAAGAGAACTTTTGGCAGTAGTGAAGTCCGTGGAACACTTTTACCAGTATCTCTATGGTAGGAAGTTTTTAATCCGGACTAATCATGCAGCACTTAAGTGGTTGATGCAGTTCAAGAATCCCGTGGGCCAGATCGCTAGATGGATTGAACGACTTCAAGAATACGATTTCAACATCGAACATCGAGCTGGTGTGAGTCACCGAAATGCCGACTCCCTGTCCAGACCACCGTGCCCAACAGACTGCTCTCACTGCAACAAGATGGAATCTAGGGAAGCTGCAGTTTCAAGAACTACTGTAGTCAACGATGAATGGTCACCCACCAGGATGAGAGAAGATCAGGAGAATGATCATCACCTGAAGATGATCCGGCAATGGAAGAAAGAAAACCGGCGACCGACCTGGCAAGAAGTGTCAAGATTTTCACCGAATCTCACGGCGTATTGGGCTCAGTGGGACTCCCTTGTCCTGGAAGAAGGGCTGTTGGAAAGAGTCCTTGAAAACGATGACGGTTCTGAGATGAGGAGACAGCTAGTTATCCCGAGAACAAGAGTAGCTGAGGTACTGAAGAAGTTACACGACAGTCCATCGGGAGGTCATCTGGGAGTGAAGAAAACCCTTCAGCGAGTTCGTGAAAGGTTTTATTGGATGAACAGCTCCGACGATGTGAAGGACTGGTGTAAGAAATGTACGACTTGTGCTTCGAGTAATGGACCACATCGCAAGAGAAAGGCACCCATGAAACAGTACAATGTTGGAAGCCCTTTCGAAAGGATTGCTTTAGATATCGCTGGACCATTTCCGACGACAGAAAATGGTAGCAAGTACATACTGGTTGTAATGGATTATTTTACAAAGTGGGTGGAAATTTACGCTATCCCGAACCAAGAGGCCACAACTGTCGCGGATGTATTGGTGAAAGAATTCATCAGCCGATATGGAGTGCCCATGAAAGTCCACAGTGACCAGGGAAGAAATTTCGAAAGCCATCTATTCCAGGAGATTTGCGGCAAGCTGGGAATGAAGGAGACCAGAACAACAGCATCACATCCACAGTCAGATGGAATGGTCGAGAGAATGAACAGGAATATTGGAAAATACCTGTCCAAAGTAGTATCCAGCCATCAGAGAGATTGGGACCAGTATCTCTCCCTATTTGCATTGGCTTATCGATCTGCCGTCAATGAGTCCACGGGTGAAACACCTGCGAAAATCCTGTTTGGACGTGAAATGAGGCTTCCTTGTGACCTGGAATTTGGCTGTCGGCCTGGAGAAGATATAGCAGGCGAAGACTACGTGATCCAATTGAGAAGAAGGCCGGACGATATTCATGAATTAGTTCGAACAAATTTTCAAGTTGCCAGCGACAGAATGAAAAGGCGGTACGACACGCAGGCCACAGAGGGCGGTTTTAAAGAAGGGGAAAAAGTATGGTTACACAACCCGGCGAGGAGAAAAGGATTTTCTCCAAAATTACAAAAATCCTGGGAAGGTCCATACTTGATCAAGAAAAGGATCAATGATGTTTTATATCGCATAAGCAAGATCCCCAACGGAAAACCAAAAGTAGTTCACCGAAACCGACTAGCGCCATTCGAAGGAGACCATAACATAGAGGAAGGAGTAAACCTTATTCGAGATGTGTCTGATCCCACCTTCGATGAATTTATGGGCGCGTATGGAGGTACCGGGAAAGCTAGATATGGAGTCACTTCGGAACAACAACTAGATTTGTTCACTCTCCCAGAAGATTATTCACTGGCATACAACATCCCCGCCCGTATCAAGAACGCACGAGGATTGGCAACCGTCTTTCGAAAGAAGTTCGGGCAATTAGAAAAACTTGAAGACCAGATTCCAGCCCCTGGCAAGACACTGAAACTGAAACATAATTCGCGGTACGTTTTCTACGTGTTAACTAAAAATGAATTCCAATATCGATCTACCTACCGCGATGTGTGGGAAGCACTTCGAAACCTCCGAGACCACGTGTTGGAATCCAACGTGAAGAAACTGGCTATGCCTAAGATAGCGAGTAACCAGTTGGATTGGCGAATCATCAGGAACATGGTAGAGATTATCTTTCAAGATACCGGTGTCCAGATATTGATTTGCAGCTACAAACCCCGTTATCAGTATCCGATGAAGACGGTGCCCTGCTATTTTCATAAGATCGGAAAGTGTAGAAATGGGGCTAGTTGCCGATTCAAACATCCAGTCTCGGCTACACAAAAGTTCCAGGAGGAACTTTCATTTAAGGAGGGGGTAATGTTACGAACTCGCACACCGAAGCAGATACTAAGTACGGCCCTGTAACCTTATGTTAACGGAGTTAAGAAAAGGCGAGCGCGCCGAATTCTGAGAAGGTCTATTGGGATCTATTGTGACCGTCCTTTTCAAACATGTTCTCGAAAGGCATTTTAAGAAATATCGCATGTCCCTCCCCGAATGTTCTAGTAAAGAAAGTTTTTGATATAAATACAGGACCGATCAGCGGATGAGTTCAGTTTATAATTTGCCATAGTGAGTTAAACAGTAATTAAGTGAATATAAAAGTGTTATAATTTAATAAGTTAGTGTGCATATAAATTAAATTTAAGTGACTAGTTAAGTACATATAAATTAGTGTTAGTGAGTTAGTGTTTAAATAAATTAGTAAGTAGCAATACCGAGTGTTTAAAATTTATCCCACCCGTTTATTGTTTAAATAAATAACAAAAAACATTACAATATTTTTATGACATTATCTGCAATGGTGTCATAAGGAAAGAATGCATGACTAACTTACAAACCTGCCTGCATCTGATTTTAACCTGCACGGTAACAAACAGAAGTGTCTGTTTTTTTTCAAGAAAAGATTTATTACCTCGGAATTCATCAAGATAAGCAAGTCTCCAGTCAAAATACAAGCCGTTCAACAAATACCACTCATATTATTCTCGTTTTATTCCAGATGCATCAACACTGACTTATCCACTTCGACGTTTACTACAACAGGGATCCAAGTAGTTTTGGTCCTCAGCTTGTGAAACAGCTTTTCGATAGATTAATGATGAAATTTGCATTGACAGGATACTTGTACCATTTAATCTTGAACTACCACTGGTTCTTACGACAGATGCAAGCCTAATCGGTTTATCTGCAATTCTCAGCCATACAATTCAAGGAGTTGAAAAACCAATTTTATACGCTTCACGCTCACTCGCAGCAGCTGAACGCCACTATGGTGAACTAGATCGCGAAGCCCTAGGTGTTATATTTAGTGTTTCACATTATTATAATTATTTGTTCAGAACACATTTCACTTTGGTTACAGATAATGAACCGATTTCCAGAATTTTGCGTCAAAACAAAGCTCTACCACAGATGAGTTCATCACGATTACTACTATATGCAAATTATCATTCTGATTACAATTATAAGCCTAAATTCAAATCCGGGAACGGATTCCAAATACGGATAATCAGTCGACGAAGTCATCTGTAATTGGGATATAACATCAACCACATTAAGAAAAGAAACTGAAAAATATCCAGATCTTTAAATAATATGTCAAAATTTAATAAATAATTTGATTTGTTCCGAGTTCACATTAGTTCATGGAATTCTTTTTAAAGGAGATCTGATCTAAATTCTAGCCACTCTGAGAACCAAGATTCTAGAAGAATTAAACGAAACACACCTAGGGATAGTCAAAATGGAGCAATTATCAAGACGATACGTGTACTGGTCAGGTATTGATAAGGACATAGAGGGTATGGTCAAAAGTTGTAAAAATTGTGCTCTAATCAGATTAAATCCACCAAAAGTTTCTGTTCACCCTTGGGACCTGCCACAAGAAAACTGGGAAGTAAGACACATCGATTATGCCATGCCTCTTCGAAATCATTACTTTCTAATATGTATCGATGCACGTTCTAAATTGATAGAAGTAAAAAATGTTTAAAAGAACTATAAATACAATTGACCTCGAGAAAATTTTCGCTGTCCATGACTACCCTAAACTCTTGGTGTCCGATAAAGCTACGATTTTTAAAAGCACATTTTTCACACCTGATGCGAATCCGGGGGAGTTTTTCAAAAATTTATCAGACCAGGGCATCCAGCAACAAATGGCTTGGCTGTCCAACATTAACGGGAAACAGTAATATTCAGACTCTATGTATTGTAATAACTGCCGGTTGTTTTGGTTATTTGTTCACCTTTGTTTTTGCAACAATTGCTGTCACCAGTACCGTAGGGCACAAGAGAGCCGGAAATCCCCTTTTGAAGAACCTCGAGGGAGGGTAGTTTCCTGGCTCGAGCAGGAGGGTATCGTGAGCCCCCTTGGGCTTAAATGATGTGCCAAGCCTGAGCTCTAAGGTTCGTCGTGTCGTCCAGTGCCTGTACGTCCCCGGGGCCAGTCCACCTGTGTCTGGGAGCGATTTGTTGGGGGTAAAGGAAACAGACTAGGTTGATAACATATAAATAGGCTTATATTACGAACAAATAAGTAGCAAAATAAAGTTAACAACAACAAAAAATGGATTAATCTAGGGTACACTTTCTATGCCTACGGTATACGATGAAAGTATAATGCAATAATAATTTATTTGTTTGACGCGTGGAAAAATAGCTAGGGTTCCTCAATATACTCACCCTCTCTTCCAGTTAGCGTCCGGTAAGGACAACGAATATCATTTCGTCAGTGAAAAGTGGCCGGGGTTTTCTTAAGAAAAAAATATCTAGCGTTCCTTTACTAAAATATAAAACCGTAACCTAGCTAATGGTTCTTTCATTGACTTTCATAACACTGAAATTACTTACTGCAGGAAAATGATTTTGTAACCGGACTTTCCTGTTGACCTGGGTGATTTTCGGCGTTCGATTAATTTTAACTGAATAATGAAATCTTAATGTTCGAAGCGAATACAATTTATGCTATAAATATATATGGTCATTGGCGTCTTTCATATACCAGGGGTAGAAACTGGTATTGAGAATATTTCTTCCTAATTACAGTGTAAACAGTTGATGCACTAGTCTCAAAAGAACATACAGTATCATGAGTCGACAGTAACATAAATAAATATCTCAGGAATAAATCTTCATAATAACTGATAGGAAACTTTTTCAGCGTATGATTGGAGTAATCTGTATGGCTTAGGTTTAGGGGGGTGTACCCCTCGTAAAACTCCCTGAATAAAATTGTATAATAATAAAAAAAATTACGAAGCATAATACTCTCTAATTAAGGTGATATACGGCTCAAGCTTCAGTATAACACTTATATGGCAGGATGGATAGTCAGACATACACACAAAAAAATACTAATATGATTTTCCCAAAAAAATGAAAAAGGTTCTCAGATTCAAAAACTTACAGTTTGGAAAATCCTGGTCGAACGTCACACAAAAAAAAACGGCGTCTGGATTCTATTATCGATAGCTCGACGGAAGATGAACTCTGATCGGCTATCTCTGATTCCAGCACTTCGCGACAATCACTAAAACTCATTGTCAAAACGCGGACTGTCGTAGGTCGATAACCGCCAGAAGTACCGGTCTGTACTGTCGCTGTCTGACTGACCTCGTCGTCGTTTTTCCGTCTATTCATTTCGAGTTTTTTGGGACGAGCTGGTTTTGCTATTTCAGCAAACGTTGTTGTTTTTCGATGCTTCACCTACTCGTCCTTGCCTCTAAGTGTATATTTGTTTTCGTTGTTGAAGGTTATCTTTAATTACTGTTCTAAATTTCTCTATACTAATTGCATAATTCGTCTGTATTTTTATTATATTCATAACAACGGTGTTTTGGTGTTCGACATTTATGCGTGACCACCTTGGGTTAATTTGTTGATTTTTCATAATTGTTTAATTAAGTTTTACTGTATCTGATAACCGAAACTAGGTCGTTTTCTTTTAGACTTTTTGTATTGGATTCAAATTATATTTGATTTAAAAATGTTATATATATATATATATATATATATATATATATATATATATATATATATATATATATATATAGGGTATCCCTAAATTCCCTTGCCATATTTGTGCTTATTACAGTATCAAGTTTAACCATTGAATAGTTGTAAAACTATCCAATGATATTCATGGCATCGTTTACTTGTGGATAAAATGGATAATGCTTATTTTATAATTTTGAAAGGGTTTTAGTAATAATCTATTACATTTTTGGAAGAAATATCGTGTGTACCCAGTAGGAAAGTCACGTTCTTTGACTCGGAATTGAATTGCCAGTTTCGACTTGCCCATCGAAAGGAAAAATGTTTATCTAATCCTACTAAGTGGCTATAAAATATACTATTTTTATATACCAGACAAAGTTGCGTTGAAAGTACTACAATGAACATTTTCTAATTTAAATATTCTGTTATTTAGTTCTAAATCCCGTTACGTTCAGTCGATTCCCATGCTAATTGTTGAAATATCTGTCGTCATCACATATTTTATTCAACATAATCCATTTGCCACGAGAACCTTGATTCAGAAAAAATATAAAGGACCTTTTATGTTATAAAATCTTTTCTATAAGAAATTTAGCTGTCTGACCTGCAGGAAACAGGTTTGAATATATTACAAGATTGTTATCATGACATTAGACTGGATGTATCAAGATGAATTATGAACTCCCTTGAATCTGGTTGTTGATTCTTTAAGATTTCATGTAAATATATGATTGGTGGTAATTTATTTGATAACAATAAAATATCTATATATTAAGCAACTAATACAGTGGTATGTAAATAAGTATGAAATTTAAACTTTAAAACTAAAAGGACAATACTGATGTTTATTCGCAAAAAAAATATATATAATAATCCATAATGCATCTGATACGTTTTTTGTTGTTAAATTTCTCCCACTCTAGCTGGACGTACTACTTGTCATTTAAATCGATATCCTGGATTGTTTCAATACATTTTTTTTTCAGAATTCGCATACATATTATCATCAAACTAATTAAGAAATAAAGTAACTTGCATTTTCCTGAACCCTCCATACATTAGAGGTTATGTTATATCGTTAATAATTTGTTCCAGAGTTATGCCATCTCAAAGTAACACTCTCTCCTCCTTCAAAACCTTGTCATAATTGGGAAAACCTTTTTTTCGTTGAGATATCGTCGACTGAATTCTATTATATTAAGTGACAGGGACGACAGGGACTTTGATCTTGCCTTAGGTAGCTGGATCTTTGATTGATTTTGCCTTGGGGGCTTGTGGTTTGAGGGCGCTTGAGGCCATATTAATTAATGGGACATATTTCATAACTAACACAAATGATGGAGAAGATAAATAGTAATTGAATTTTGCGACTTTAATTCCGTAACTAAATAAAAAACCTAAAAAAATGTGCATCTTGAAGATAACCTAAAAAGTCCCAAAAATACTATTTTTGAGTACACAATCTCAAGTAGATTAAAATCCTTAGGCGATGGGCTAATTATGAGTCTGCATTCGAATTCTACAGAAAAATTATTTCGGAAACGACCCTCACAAAGTCATGTTGAACTGTGTTATTAGTGAAAGCTATTAGCATACGACGTAGCATTATTCAGGGAGCAATTTGACCCCTCAAACTGTTAGCGGAGTATACAGAATTACATTATTAGTCCAGTCATCTTAGTAAATTCACCTCAGAATTTGAGATACCCAGCTACAAACTCGTATTGTATTTTGACATTCAAAAAGTTGTCTCAAAACCTACATATGGTAGAGTGTATGCGACTATTAAAATCTAAGGTCAAAGGTCACAAAAATCGGTTTTTTGCATATTTTTTTGAAAATATCTCTTTTCCCATGGGCTTTTCGCTATTTCTAGCGTGTTTGTTACTCATGTCGAAATTATTACTCTCATGTTGGTGGAAAAGAGTTGTTTATAGAGGATTAAATTCCCTACAACTTTTGTTTCACAAAATTTTTATACATTGAATCGTTTTCGTGATAGAGGGCGGAGAGCGCGCAGTTAGAACATCATTTAAGGTACACCGGTAGTCCCAGTCAAAAACACGCCATATAATGTTTATTAATTATTGATAAATACATAATTATTATTAATTTTCCTTTCTTAATAACTATTACATTATATTTAATAATTATTTTACTATTTTTAATTAAGTATCAATTTATTTAATAACACTTAATTGCCCGTGTAGTTACACAATTGTTAAGGAAAATACTTAAATTATATTTCAATTCTAATATAATTTATATTAATAACTACTTAAATAAATAAAAAAAGAAAGAAAGAAAGACATTCTTAATTAATGTTTTTATTAGAAAATATCATTCCATCCATTTATGAGTGAGGAAATTAAAAAAAAATTGAATAAAAATTACAAGAACTACAACTTATAATTTTAATTATCCTCTTCATTGTCGTCTTCCCACTGCTTTAATATTTCAAAATCCTCTTTTTATCGTCTTCAATGACATTTGTCTCCGGGTCTTCCATGATTTCGGAGTCAAAGGTTCTGTCTTCATTGACATTATAGACTTCCAACAAGATTTGAATTCATTTCTCAAATAATCATTGAATCAGTTTTCTTCTTCAAATGCTGCTGCAGTGCGTACAGAAACAAAACGTGTTTTTTGTAACCTGGATACTTAAACTTTTGGACGAGTATATTTTGGTTTTTACATTTTTACATTTCCTTTGCCGACTTTTTTATAGAAAATTTATTGTTGAGAATATAATGTACACTCAATTAAAATGACAAGTAAATTAATATCTTTTCCTATAATAACTGCAGTTTTTTCTGGTTTTCATTCTTCAATTGCTGTTTCAATAATAAGTACATCCGCATCATCTCTGGTCTGTTCGGTAGTATTATTTACAACTTGTAATTTTTCAATAAGCATATTAATGAGCTTATCTTTGTTACTTCGATTTGATAAGAATTTTTCTTGCGTAATTGGTACAACCATTGTTTCGAAGGAAACAAACTTCATGTTTTTGAAATTGCAGTTAAATACGACAATTGCGTTTGTAAATACTACACATTTAACTAGAAAAATAGAAAACGTGTTTTCTCTCTCAACGCGATGCAGAAGAACTCCGCCATCTATAATGAACGTCACATTATTTTCATTGAGAACAAAATCGATTGGCGTCATATTGTCATACAATAATTTCCAGGTATAATTCCCAAGTATAATTTTTAACGTTATGAAAGAATTTAAGAGTTTACGGATATTAAAGAAGATGTACCTAACTATTTTCTATTTAAAATGTAATTAGTGGAAATAAGAATATAATTAAAGTGTGTCCCTTAATTTTTTTTTAATTTAAGGAATCGGTTATAAGTGTTACCGATTAGATAGATATTTAATTAATAAAAAATTATTGAATATATTGTAATAGTTAATAATAAATGAAAATTATTAATAATTATTTATTTATCAATAATTAGTAAACTTTATATGGCGTGTTTTTGACCGGAACTACCGGTATCTCGAAAACAATTCAACGTATAAAAAATCTTTTGAAACAGAAGTTGTAGGGAATTTAATCATATACAATAATGATTATGAATACAACTAGAGAAAACCCCATATGAAACGAGATATTTGTGAAAAATAAGTCAAAAATCGATTTTTGTGACCGTTGACCTTCTATTTTAATAGTCGTGTGCACTCTACCATATGTAGGTTTTGAGAGAACTTTTAGGTTGTCAAAATACAAGTTCATACGAGTTTATAGCTGGGTATCTCAAATTCTGAGATACTGTAACGTTTTTATTTTTCTTATATTTCGCCCTACGAAATCGAATAATTTATATCCTAGTGCGGCCCTGGCATAACAATATTTTCCTCGGACTGTGTAGAAGATCGTTTCATATGACCAATAAACATAAAATTACAGGAGTATAATACATCTTTGAATGCCGAAAAAGGTTTATTACGGCTCAATCGGGATTTTCAATTAAACGAAGTGACAATTTAATGTACTTAAAAAAGGTGCGATGGGGACACAACAGTTTTAGTATCACCTTCGGAGAAGAAAGGTACCTTTTATGAAATTCTGGGTAGACGGCGTAATTTGTGCATTCACTGCCCGATTCTTTTTATATGGCTTTTTAGAACTAATTTTACAGTTATTTTTCGGAAAGAATTTCAAAAAAAAGGCTATCGATCCCCATAAAATCTCGTCACGAGAGTCAGTCAGCGACCGATTCTCAACGCAAGTAGTCTAAAAAGTTCTTGTAGTGTCAGCGTGAATGATCGTATCGTTATTTAGTACCGCTATCGAGATTGAGTCTACGAAGATTACTTGAGCGAAGCAGTGGTGATTTTCTTAGCTATTAAGATTAAATTATCGTATCGTACCAAAGTATCGGTATTTCCTGTGTTCATAGTCGAATTAAAATTACCGAAGTATATGTTTATTGTGTTTATTACCGATATTAAATTACCGAAGATTTCCGAGTGTCTGTGATCTGTTCCATCACGCGGTGAGGGTAGATTACTTATCACAACTACCTACTATCCTATATTTTTAAATCGACCTCATCGAGAAACCACGTCTCCGGCGTTGATGCAAGTATCTTCACATGAGTAGTAATGTGGTGATTGGATGGAAACAATTGGACTCAGGGATCGGAAATGATTATTTAGTATCTCTCCTACCAGGAGTAATCGCACCCGTTCTTAGTCGATGGTGGAAAGATTAATTTAGTGTCACGCTATTTCTTTAGCGAAAGAACTATACGGTCAGAACTATTTTATTACGATAACGAGTTTATTGATTACTAATATTGCCATTGTTTTAGAGAACCTTTGTTTATGTTTTATAGAATAATCGTTAGGAAATTCGGCGTGCACGTCAAATCTAGATTAAATTATTTTCCCGATATTAACATAACTTTCACAAAGCCTATGTGTTTTTTGTTTCCAAGTAATTTAATAATATAATATCCTACATTTTCTTTTTTGAATAAACGGAAAATAATTTCGTTAATAATTTAATTTTTTAGTTCGCAAACTCTGCGACATTTATCGTTTGGGTATGTATATGATTTTGAGTTGTATATTTGTTGTTTCTTGGAGACTTGTTATTTTTCGAACAATTACCGTGTAGTGATAGTAGTAGTGATAATTTGTTTTATTGTTTTTATGTATATATTAATTTTGTTTGCGGTACCAGGTTATGCATGTACCCATATTGTAAATATTTTTGATGTTTTGTTCACTGGCGTTGGTAAAACCTGTTAATGAACTGGTTAACATAATAAACCGCGTTTTAGTGAGTACTTTCCTAAACTCCACAGATACACTACACTTTTTATAATTTCTCTCGCTTATCGCAGTTTTTGAAATTTTTCCTGTGAATTAAAATTTCTGGCGCCCTTTAATTACCTTTCCGGTTGATTAACGTTCCACAAATAAACCCACGACTCTTAGCTCTCCAACCAAAACAAGAGTGCCGTTCGCATACGTCCTAATTGTTTATCGCCCAGTACCGTTCCAAATAATAATACGTTATCTTGGTCCCATCCAAGGAAACCTGGAGAAATTGGTACCGAACAATTAAGACGGTAACAATACTTACCTAATTTTCACTAAAATGACTGGACTATAAAAAGATTTATTCCTCGTTTAAGTAAAAAAGTTGTTAAAGAAATTCAAATTAGAAGCTTCGAAAA
This sequence comes from Galeruca laticollis, assembly GCA_963921935.1. NCBI lineage: Eukaryota > Metazoa > Arthropoda > Insecta > Coleoptera > Chrysomelidae > Galeruca > Galeruca laticollis. Next base: position 48,683,043 of record OY998179.1, on the reverse strand, counting down.
GTTTGAAATTGGTGTTGAAGAAAGCGGTAGAAAATCTTTTGTGATTATTCTTAAATTGTTCGGAAACAAAAGTGCGGTGAACTAAAAATGAAAAAATTATCAAATTGATGTCAAAAAGTGAAATAATATTCTTGCGAATCAACGGAAGTTCCTGGAAATAATACAATAGGTCAAAAAAGTAGTTGGAATTGAGGCAAAATTTAAAACCATAAAACATAAATAATATCAAGGGCATTTGTAACAAGTCAAAGTACTTGAGAAAATGAGAAGGGAATGTATTTTTTAGAACATCGCAAACTGAAACAAGACCATAAAAATGGCAAACAAACTTAATATAAAAAAATGTATAAAAGGTATACGAGACGTAATATAAAATTAGTAAAACCGAATAACTTTTGATAATGTGGTGAATGTGCAACAAGTTTGAATAGCTAAAACTTTTTTTTCAGATATTCATCGGCTCTTTAAGTTTTACCAGCTACTATAAGTACTCCCCAGTCCTTGTCTAACATAACACCTACCCTATAGTATACTAGGCCAATCATTAGGGCTTTTCGGAAACTATGATCGGGTTGACCCGATCATCAACTGAATGTTCGGAAAGTAATCCGGATCACGTTTACTTACGTTCGGAAACTGAACAAACTGAGCGGATCAAGTCATATGTTTGGATCCTTTCTACCCTAGTATACCGGTGGGTAAATGCAATCAGCTGACGAGTTGTTTCTTTGTTTTATTTTCGTTAACCTTAAAAATGAGCTGCGTAATTGACAGGTTGCTTAGTCTTACGGGTTTTGTACTTTTTGATATAAAAAAAAGCTTGTTGTTAAATTCAGTGTAACATGAGTGAAAAATAAGTTATAACTTCACAAGATGAGCATGGAGAGGAGTACATTATTACTCTCAGTCAGGATCATTACCAACGAATAATTAATGGAGGTAAGAAAGTTCCTCTGAATATAAAAAGGATTACCGATGTGAACGTTCGTTATTTTTTGTTTTAAATTATTCGTTTTGACAATGCTACTGTGTTAGTGAAACGCGTCAACAAGTTTAAATTGCACATTAGTTCAAATAAATGAAAATTTAAACAAATTATATTGTTTTATTTCATCGTTTTAAATATTTGTTTGGCACAGGAATACTTGCAACAAGAAATAGAGAGGGAAAATCGACTTCTTGCGTATAAGCCTTTAACAAGAAAGATGGTAATTTAGATGAAGCACAATGTTCAGGTAAAAATAGTTGATTGCTGTGCTGGGAGTAAAAGTATCACATTGGGCAACGAGTCACATAGGTAATTACAGGCGAGTGACACCTTTACTCCAAGTAAAACAAACTTTTAACGTATTGGATGTTGAAAGTCGATTTAGCATGAATACAAAACAAAATATTTTTGTAGTGTGGCAGAATACCATAGTTCTTTGTCAGCTATGCGTAGCATATTTAGAACATTATTCTTGAAGAAAAACATATTGTTTTCTAATGTTTGAAAAAGTATAAACAGTTTTATATATATTTTTTAGGAGCTACTTTCAGTGCTAATGTTGAAGATGAACCAGTTGCAACAAATAGTGTAACTGAAACTGACGAGAATGTCTCAATAAATTTGCAACAGTGGGGTGAAAAAGAAACTAAATTACTTATTGATGTGTATAAGACGAATTTTCAAAAATTAACGGACAAAAAATTTAAAGCGAAGTCTATATACACTGAAATAGCTGCAAATTTTGAATGTTGAAAGGTTTACTCCAGAACAAATTGATAGCAAAATAAATAATTTGAAAAAAGTTATAAAAATGTTCTTGATCATAATAAAAAAACAGGAAGAGAGAAAATAATATGGCCCAACTTTGATACACTTCACGACATACTTGGCACAAAACCTGAGAACAGGTCATTAAGTGTGGCATCTAATAAGTTAGGGTTCGTTTCACAGGACAGAACAGTGATTTATCAGATAGTGATCCTCCTCCGAACAAAAAGCTTAACTCGATGGAGTGGAACAAAATTCTGCAGGTCCATCAAATAGAAAAAAATATCAAAACAGTCTCATTGAGTAAAAGAATTTCGTGAAGAAATGGCTAACAGGCATAAAGAAAAAATGGAGAACCAGAGGGAATTTCTAAATTTATTTTGTGGTTGGATTGAAATGTATGGACAAAAGCCATAGATTTTTTAATTATGTATATATTTTTTATCTCCTTACAAGTACTTTGTTGCTTTTTTTATTGATATATTCATGTTTTTTTTAAAGTATTTTATTATTTGTTTTGTTACGTTTGGTTTAATTCTGAAATAAAACTAAGTTATAAATGAAAGTATTTTATTTACAAAATAGAATCAATATATTCTCTTTTCATAATTCCCTAAGTTTGTATAGACTGGTTCTCATTTAAGGCGAGCATTTCATTACAAGGATCATCTAGTTCAATATCCTCGAATAAATTGTCATCATTCACTATACATATATTATGTAGTATAGAAGAACATGCTAAAATTATTTTTAGTATTAATACTAATCTGTATACATTTATGTATTTTAAAATTCTAAATCTAGTCCTTAAAATACCAAATACCTATCACAATTCGTATTGATGATAAGGAATTATAAAATTTTTTTTGAGATATATTCAGATGGCCATTGTCCCTATATGGTGTTAATAAATAATTTCTCAGTGGATATGCAGAGTCACCCAATAGATGCATATTATCATGAAATATTTCTTCTCCATTCTTATACCCAAATCACTTCGTCTAAGTACTCTTGCATCATGTATAGTTCCAGGCCATCCTGAAATATAGCAATTTAAAAAATAATTGAATACATCAAATTTTTCAATAAATTTTCGTACTCATCTACGAGGTGGAAGCGAATTATGTGGCGTAAAACAATAATCAAATAAATAGTGCCTAACTCCAAATAATTTTAGTCTGGTGCAGAACGACGCATCGTGTCTTTGGTAGCATTGAACCAGCAGCATCCACCAATCTGCTATGGATTTTTTTGGAATAAATTTCCGTAGTAATTTTTCCCTAAATTCTGAATACGACACCGTGTCTAACCTTGGATTAGCCTTGAAAAAATCGTGAGCTACGCCCGCAAGTTTAAAGTTTAATAATGTTAGTGTTTCTGATTCCGTTACCCGTCTAATTTAGCCCTTAACTCAAGTTTTTCTATATACCTTGCCGCATCTCTACCTGTGAAATCAGCTAAAGTCGAAGCGATTACCCCTAGTGGTTGCGCCTGTGCTACCCTCAGTGTGGGCGGCACGTTGCATGCGTCTCCCATGGCTTCTGAGCCTCCTTGACTGCCTGTACCCATCCTATTTATTTTGCAAATCGAGTGGCATATCGCTGTCTAAACTTGATTTTTTTCTATTAAATGAACTTTTATAAATTTATAAACTTATATCACTCCTACCTTTTTGGCTTCTACGACGCCTGAAATGGATAGCTTTTCGGTGTACGGATAGGATATTTTGGGATGGGTAAACTTCCCCCTTTGTGAAATTGAAACTTACTTCTTTCGACAGTATGATTTTTTCTAACGATTGAAAATGAGAGGGAAAAAAATCAATTGTGTGACGGAGTGACAAACCAAAGACTATTTTGTAGAATAATGCTGTATAATTGTTCTAATAGACGACTGTTGTACCTGTGGATAACTGAGATGATGGTGGAGGAGTATCGGCTGATTTTCGATGTTTTGTAGCCTATGTACCCTCCTGTATGCGGCGTTAACTGCCTCTCGCAGCCTCTGATTACAGACCGTACAGCTTCGCCGTTCACTGTATTCTCTTGTGCTGTAGCAAGATTGGCATATAATCTTGGCCTGACAGGAATGTTTTTTGTGAAGATCTGGCGTCCCTGCTGACTTACAGCCCTGTATTTTTAAATTCGCTATCTGACGACTAATCGGTTTCTCCCTGTATCTGAAAAATCGATGTATGAATAATAGCCGATTCAATCCTGTATCGGAAAACTTCTACGTAAACCCAAACAAGTCAATCCTGTATCGGAAAACCGCTGTCACCAGTGTAATAAATGTTGCCTTTGTTATACACTCTCATGGTGACCCTATTGTAATACTTTGGCCCTCAAACGTGATAAATTTGACCCCTTCTATACCGGGTCCGCTGTCACCAACTCTAATACCTGCTGTCACCAATTCCTTTCTCAAATATGCAGCCGAGCGTGGAAAAGGCAATTCCAGTCCGATTTCGACGGGAAGCACCTGGGCTTAAAACGGTTTGATCTCCTTCGCCAGGACAGGATTGTTCTCTCAGTTCGGCCTAGTACCCAATAACGATACAGACTCTAGGGGATAATTCGGGGTAGGTTTCTAAATAAAGTATCGGAAAATCCAGAAAATTGTATCAAAAAAATATAATGAAACTTTCTCTGTATATATAAAAAAATCCCAATATCCAAACAAATATTAAATTTCCCCACTATAAAAGTAACTATACACTTATCTATAAATTGTACATACTAAATCTTTCGCTGTATAACATATGACTACCAACAAAATAAATATAATATCCCTCACCATGACATAGAACAAAATTATTACCCACTTATCATTTAATATGTTAAACGTGTGCGAAGGGCGTATGATTTAACTCTTATTTCGGAGTGCCCCTGCCTCGTTGCGAGAAATACTTATTTTGTTCTTAAAACAATACTATACAAAACGACTGTGGTTTCGAGTCATTGCACTTTGTATCAACAGAAAGGAAAGCAGAGTCGTAAAAAAATTCTGCTGATCTATGAGTAATAAATGTTTATCGACAATCCCGTTCAGTGTGTAGGTTCCGATTTGCAATTTTCAGATCTTTGAATAACCTATAATGTTTATTTATTTTACTTAATATGATGAAATTACCTAACCACGTCTGAAATAATTAGCTTTTATTTATCGTAGCGAAATTTCACTGGAAATGGGACTTCAAGGAGGCAAAATCATACGCTCCGGGCCCGTGTTACTAAGTACAAATAAATCTCGGTTTAACCCTTGTTTATTTTTTATCTACGAGGCGGAAGCGAATTATGTGGCGTGAAACAATAATCAAATAAATAGTGCCTAACTCCTGTCGGTTATATGCACCCTAAAGAAAGCGAAATGTTCCTACAATTTTGGAGAAAACCTTACTCTGTCATCACACACGATAAACTCATATCCTATATAACGAGCGGTGCCCAAATTGTGAGCCTGGACCTGCAGTACTTAATTGAAACCTGCCAACTTGTCCAATCCCCGTGAAAGAATAAATAATGAAATAAATATACTGTTATAGCTTCTACCTATGTATATAGTTATGTTATAAATACAAGTTTAGAACCAGCGTACAATAATAAAAAGAATAAATTTCTCCTCAAGAAAAAAAACTTAAATCTCAAACTTGTTTAAAAACTTACTGCGCTGGAAACTCCCTTTCTCCGGTCTCCGTTACTGCCTGTTTTCACTATCTTTCTATAAATCGCGGGTAACGCTAGTAACCGGTATCGAGCTATGCTGAACTTCGAGTAGAGGGCGAGTTTTCCTATTTTGTGTCACCGACTGGGGACAGTGTTCACCGGCAAGGATATCTAAGGTTCCCTTTTACACCCTGACACAACGGAGAAAAACTTCTTCCTCTGAAGCCGCTAACACCAAGAAAACTGATACCCGTTACCGTGACAGGGAAAGGATTTTTACCTTCGCGTTTTTCGCCCGACACTGTCTGTCGCTCTGACTGCTCTGTACCTGGTTTTTACTATCCCCCCGAATTAAGTTTGGGGTTTTTTGTTGAATTGCAAAAATCCATTTTTTGTTTTGAAGCGGCCTCAAGTTTTCGTTATTAACTAGTTGTATACAAAACAATTATTTAATTTTGACCTAGTAAAATGTTTTATTTGTTTCAAAGCTGTTATGGTTCTGTCTCATTTTTCTAAATAAAAAGTGGGTCGCATTCTTCTTTTTAATTATATTTGAAATAAAATAAGTTTTACCGTGTGTTCTGAAAGTTACTAATTTAAATTTTTCTATTTGGTATTCGCGTTTATTACACTACCATTTATACACCCCATCACACATGGAAACCTAGATTTTTCTATATACTTATTGCTAATTCTTCTAGCTTCATTCAAGTCAGGCCACGTTATATATTTTTCCCTCAATGATATAACAGCATCTATTATGCGATAAACCATTTCATGAGCAGTACTCAAGCAGGTATTAAAACGATCAGCAATGCTTCTAAAAAATGTTACAAGTAGAAGAAAAATCAGCAACTTAACATATTTAACAAAACTAAAATATTTCTCCATTATAATATGTGTCTACCTATATACTTCTTGATACCCCAAATATCACAATGTTAACAGGAATTGTTTCTGTATTGGCCAATGAGGTATCCCAGTAGTATTCAAAACTATTGGTGCTATTTCACACACCAAAACTTCTGCAGTGACTCTGCCAATTCTAAAGTGTACATTGAAGTCTGAAAGTAATAATGTGTTGAATATTTCAAATCAGGTGTAGTTAAGGAGAGGAAATTGAACCACTTTTCATGTAAAACAATATGTTATACGAATATTTACAAAAATCTGTGTATCTAGGTATAACACTCTCAAAGTAATATGTAATACATTTTCGCCTTTTTGAGGCATCAATAAATATTCCTCCTCGTCTTCCTCATCCTCGTCAAAAATAATAGTGTGGACGTATTTTATAAAAAACTTTTTCATGTTAAGAATCCGTATTCAACTTTGTAAGTCGCTATTATTAAGCAGTTAGCTTAATAATAATAATTACTAAACAACTCAAATCTAATATACACCTGAATAAAAGTCTATAAACACACAAAAACTACAAAGATATAAACATAAAAATATTGGGCTATGTGAAAAACCAACACACTAAACGTGTAATAAGAATGAAAGGGGTTTGTAGGTTAAGTTTTAATTTTGACATTTCAACAGTAAACAGAACCCGTCGTTCAAAAACTCTGATAAAAATCTCGTTCTGGGTTAGGATCCGCAATCAGCTGATAGGTGATCTATCTGATCCAGGATTGCCGTTTCCGAAAAGCCCTATTATTGATCCCAGCTCATATATAATTAAATATCAGGTGAAATATGTCATTGTCACTTCAGATTAATCAGTAAATAATTACAGAACATTTATTCGTCTTGATACGAACGTTAGATCCTAATTTATTTTAAAATTTGAATCATTTTGCAATATATTGCATATAAATCATGTTTGTAATAACTATTTTTTTATAATAATAAGTTATTATATTTAATTAACATGAATCAATAACAGGCGCTAGATAAGGCAACTAAAACATTTTTTAATTCTCTGTCATTTTTTGAAATATTGAACCATATAACGTTATGTTTTAATTATTTTCACAAAAATAGGTATAGGTATATTTTAACGTCGAGGGGGCGACTCCAATACAAAAGAAGAAACGGCTTTGAAGATTAAAACTAACTTTTACGCATCTGTGAGATGCAATATTCTATCATAAAATTGTCACTTGTATACACTTCGGGGGATGTATCGTGCTAACAAACCGAAATTTCTCCAAAAATAACCAAAAATTTAGTATATCTGGATTTATAGGACCCGCTGTACTCACTCTAGTCAGCTAAAAATCAGTAGGGTACATCTGTGAGACATCTTGAAAAATATCCAATTATAGAATTGGTCACTTGTATGAGTTCCGGAGGCTGTGTCGTGCTAACAACCCGAAATTTCTCCAAAAGGGGCCAAAAATGTGACACTTCAGGTATCATAGTACCCTTCGTACTAGCTCTGGTGAAGTAAAAATCAATAAGGTTCATCTGTAAGACGCCCTGAACAATATTCAATCGTAAAATTGGTCACTTGTATTCACTTTGGAGGCTGTATCGTGCTAACAAACTGAAAATTCTCCAAAAATGACAAAAATTTCGTACTTCAAGTACCATGGAAAATCAATAGGGTTCATCTTTTAGACGCCCTGAATAAAATCCAATCTTAAAATTGGTCACTTGTATATACTCCGGAGCCTGTATCGTGCTAACAACTGAAATTTATCCAAAAATGACAAAAATGTAATGTGTTAAAGTACTATAGCACCTGTTGTACTGGCTCTGGTGAGCTCAAAATCAATAGGGTTCATCCGTGAGACGTCCTAAATAATATTCAACAAAATTGGTGACTTGTTGCACTCCGGAGGCTGTATCGTGCTCACAATCTGCAATTTATCAAAAAATTACAAAAATGTCGTACTTCAAGTACCATAGCACCCGTTGTACTGGTTCTGGTGAGCTGAAAATCATAACTTGAACAATATTTAACCACAAAATTGGTGACTTGTTGAATTCCGGAGGCTGTATCGTGCTAACAAGACATGTAACGAAAAGTGGCCGACGACATACACACAGAATTTTTTTTCAAAAAACCTTTTTTTCGTGTTGTTTTTGATGAAAACGTAAAAATAACTCAAAATTGTTTTTCAAGATTCCACCTTTTTTTGGGGTAAACCAATACTTACATAGGTTGGGTGGAAAAGTAATACTCTGAGCAAGGTAAACACAGACTGAAATATGTTTAAGGATATCATAGACATTAGTGTTTAGCTAATTACACAATATAATAAAAATTGTTGAAAATTCTAAAAAATTGACAATTGTTTCGATGACGATGATATTGATTCATCGAAACAATTGTCAATTTTTTAGAATTTTCAACAATTTTTATTATTGTTTTTAAATGAAACTTGAGGTGTCTAGTTAATTCCACAATATAATACAAGTTATTGAAAATTCTAAAAAATTGACAATTGTTTCGATAAATCAATATCATCGTCAGAATGACAGAAGTTACATTTCATTTTATGCCTACCTGATGTTTAGTAGTTATATTTGGCTAGACCAAGAAGTAACCTAACTTGTGATTGGCTTAATATATATTTATAGAAAAAAGAAGAAGATGTGATATTACAAATATTGAAGCTTAGATATTATTAGCCCTATGGTGATATCCTGGATATCATTTTTCCAATTAAGATCAGTATAACAAACTGTGCAATGATATAGAAAACCAGGAAAACTATATCTGCTGATCTTTACAATTATCACTTAAGAAGACAGTTTGTTAGTGGAGAATTCCCTAGATTTAACTGTTCATTGACAACTTCATATTGTGGGTTTCTTAAATGTCTTCTAATTTCCAGTTCTTCAAGGAAATCCAGTTCTTGTTTCTTTTCACAAATATGCAGTACTTCTAGTTTCGTGTTAGGTGTCAAAGAATGATTGGTGTCAAGTAGATGTTTTGCGTAGTGGGATTTATCTGGTTGTTTTAATCTGTATGCTCGTAAGTGCTCACTGTATCGTATTTCAAAATTCCTAAGGGTCTGACCCAAATAGACAGCATTACATTCTGGAGATTTGAGTTTATATATACCTAACTTCTTTAATAGTGGTATTTTTGTTTTTACATTTAACAATTTTGTACTAACGTTACTTTCTGTTTTAAAAGAAATTGTTGTATTCGTTGCTGAAGATATTATCTTTGAAATATTATTAGAAATATTTCCTGCATATGTGATGGTTTTATAAGTTTTAATTTCATCAGCTTGTTTAGGATATATTAGTTGTAATGCCACTTTTTCCTCTTTTTTACTAATTAGCTTATTTATCATATCTAATGGATAACCGTTAGATGTTGCTATTTGTCTAATTGTATTAATCTCTCTATCAAAATTACATTTGTTCATAGGAACTGAAAAAGCTCTATGTATCATTGAATTATATGCTGCTAGTCTGTGTGACACAGGGTGGTTAGAATTGAATGGAATTGTTACATCAGTTTGTGTTGGTTTTCGGTAAATTGAATAATCAAGTACATTATTAACTCTTTGAATTTTTATATCAAGAAAATTGATTGAGCTATTTTCTTCAATTTCTAATGTAAATTTAATTTTCGGGTGTAAATTATTGATGTGGTTGAAAAATACATCTAATTGTCGTTCACTACCCATAAAACAAGCTAATATGTCATCTACATATCTATACCAAAATAAAATATTTTTCGAAATATTACTTTTAAAGATCTTTCTTTCTAAATTGTCCATAAAAATGTTTGCTAAAATAGGTGATAGATATGGAGTCAACAACAACAAGATTTGTTCACTCTTTCGGAAGATTATTCACTGGCATACAACATCTCCGCCCGTATCAAGAACGCACGAGGGTTGGCAACCGTCTTTCGAAGGGAGTTCGGGCAATTAGAAAAACTTGAAGACCAGATTCCAGCCCCTGGCAAGACACTGAAACTGAAACATAATTCGCGGTACGTCTTCTACGTGGTAACTAAAAATGAACTCCAAGATCGATCTACCTACCGCGATGTGTGGGAAGCACTTTGACACCTCCGAGACCATGTGTTAGAATCCAGCGTGAAGAAACAAGCTATGCTCAAGATAGCGAGTAACCAGTTGGATTGGCGAGTTATCAGGAACATGGTAGAGGTTATCTTTAGAGATACCGGTGTTCAGATATTAATTTGCAGCTACAATCCCCGTTATCAGTATCCGATGAAGACGGTGCCCTGCTATTTCCATAAGATCGGAAAGTGTAGAAATGGAGTCAGTTGCCGATTCAAACATCCAGAATCGGCTACACAAAAGTTCCAGGAGGAACTTTCATTTAAGGAGGGGGTAATGTTACGAACTCGCACACCGAAGCAGATACTAAGTACAATGGTTGAAAACAAAAGGAACTATGAAGTTGTACAAACGAACGTCACGATCAACAAGGGGAAAGACGAATTAAGACGAGATAGAGAAATTCGCTGACAGGCCTCGAACCCCTAATCATCATTGATGGAAGGGGGATGTAGGGAAACCACTAAGCCACTAAAAAAGACGATATGCTGAGGCGGCGGTACCATATCATTCTGAAAGGGCCATTTGTTTAGTGTGTGTACTAGCTACGCCCTTAAAAGATACTGAAACATGAGTTTTATGGAGGCTAAGTAAGGAGTGAAACTTATTTATCAATAAAAATAAAATTAATTTGTGATCACGGATAATATATTAAAAATTGTTAATAACAGGCAGTTTAATACAACAAGTTCTGTTTTGAAGAATGGCATTATTTAACAATTTTCGAATTCATACAAAACACATATGCACGTCACTGGTCTGCGATTACCATTTTTACGCCTTTACTAACTTTGGAGGATTATTACAATAAATTTTAATATGATTTATTTTATTTAAAATTTCAACGTTTAGTGTGCTTCCCCAGAACTCAATATATGTATTCAAATTTTTGTGGCGAAAATTCATTTCTTATTGATTTAATTCCCCTCGTTTGTTTACTGTGCAGGAAATATGAATTTTAAATTAACGTATACTCCCTTGTACATTCAATTTGATGTCTTCCGGTTAGCTGATCGTCGAGGTTAAATTAAAAAGAGTACCTGTTTTTTAATAAAAATAATTAGTTCTTATACATTTCCGACAACGCCGATCACTACTTTTAGTTTTTCTCTTTTATTCCACACATTTCCTTATTTAGTTGGGCGTTCAGTGAAGTAATGAAGGCTTGTAGTATAACTAGTTCTGAACGAGACAAGAAGATGAAAAAGAGATAATTTATACGCGTTCTAAGACGTTTTAAGTACCTGAATGGAGACCAAACATTACAAAAGATCTTTGTTTAGGTGAGAGGCAGGTAAATTTTTGTTTGTGATATTATCGCTCAGTTATCAGTTGCTTACACATAATTGCTCAAAAGTGGTAAGAGGTTTTTTACAATACATCACGAATAACACGAAGATAGAGGTTGGATAATGGCGTGGGAAGATATCGTTAACGTATGGACGTAACGCATAATATTAAATATTTTTGAAAAGACGTAATATGAGAGGAAAATCAGAAAACCTTTACATAATTAATGTACAACTAACTATCATCAATGCAGTCAGTTTAAATGAATTTCACTGATTTATTTATAACATTCCTGATATACTATGCTTACTTATAATAGGGAACATGTAGTTACGATTTTTGCTTAGACACTTCTACATAGACCCAGAACAGGCATAGGCAAACTTCTTAAGGCCTTTTTATAAGTGATAAATATTTTTTATTTTTATACTACTCTCAGCACTTATATGGTACAATGGTAAAAAACTTGGAAACAAATTGCAAAAATTCATTATTCTTTGGGAGAGTATGAAGACATGTTTGAGTGATGAAACTTGCGGATGAGCTTCTAAAAGTTGTTCATGCAAACTGGGATGAGCTGATTCGCAATTCTTAAGCTATAGTTTATTTGGAAATGAATGATAGCACTAGGAGGTAAACCCCAATATAACATCATAAATCAGTGACGGAGAATTTATAAAATTAAATTTTTAGCATTATTTCTTCCCAAATGAAATCATTGTTTTTTTCCCTAAACGTCTAATTATACTCCTGTGAAATTAGAGTGCAATTTCACCGTGCATATGAAATTTTTAGTGTCAAATGTACATGACACTCTTGTACATGGCATTCCAATAGTACTGTTCGGATTATCGTTTCTAAGGATTCAAATATGATCGGAGTTGGAGTAGCAACTTTTGAGACATTGAAAGTATGGAAGTATTACAGGAGTACATAAAACGTCAACTTGAAGAATAACCGATTCAAATAGACGGTACTATGAAATAACTGATCCAAAAAAGTGCATTCATTTTATTTACAAAAAAAGATACCTGCTGTGGATAAACTTTTAGCAGACAAATTGTGTAAAACATGAATAACACTTGGTTTGGGAAAAGAACAATAGAAAATCTGCGCTCATAATAGAGAAAGATAAAATTATTTGTTGGAGGAGGCAATATTTGAGGGAAATTAAAAAATTAAGGAAAGAAGACTAAAATATTTTTATTTGAATGAAACATGGATAAATGAAGGACATTTTGTAAAAAAAGTTTGGCAAGATACATGTTACAAATGCTCGTCATGCATTTATAGAAAGTTTGTCTACTGGCTTAAAATTTCCAAATGTTTTTGAGGAATATTTCAGTCAAATGATAGACTTATTACCGACCTACTGTGATAGTTATGGACAATGCCAGTTACCATTCAAGATTGAAATAACCGTTAAATGACACTAAATAGAAAAAGCAAGAGCTCTCCGATTGGCTAATTACCAAAGAAATAGTGGCAAATGCGGGATTACTCAAAAAAGAACTATTGCAATTATGGAAATAACATTCACCAAAATTTGAGAAGTATAGTGTAGATGAAATAGCCAAAGAACATCAGTTAAAGTGTTGCGGTTACCATATCAATGTGAACTTAACGCCATTGAACTAATCTCGGCTCAAATGAAGGGATATGTCGGGAGAAACAATACAACATTTAAAGGTGTTCGTCAACTATAACGCGACTCCATATCAAAAATTTCATCGAACAATTGGCAAAACGCTATAAAACAAGTCATAGAAAAGGAAAATAAATTCTGCAAATTTGATACGTTAACAGAGGAAACAATTGAACCAATTATTATTTAAGTAAAAAGTGAGAAAACGGATGATGATGACTCCTTATCGGGAGGAAACGACTTATTTATTTATTATGTAATTCTCTATTTATATTAATTATAATAAGTTTATATGACGCTATACTCGATAGTCGAAATTGTGTAAAGTGAGTCAGAGCTATCTAATCAACACTTTGGTTAAAGCGCAGTTGCCATATGTATTCTAGAGAGAAATGCTGTATTTTATAAATACACTTCAAATCCATTGTGTCAATATTTCAGGTACAAAAGATGCAATGTAATTAAGTCAATACCAATTTAATATATTTATTTCAAATTTCAAGCAGACTAATAATAATTAGTTTACTTGAAATGTGAAATAAAGTGTTTATGTATATTTCTTGAACGCAAAGTTTGTTGTGAAAAACTCGCCGATTTGACAATGTGGGAGAGTCGCTTCAATGTTCCGGCTTTGAGAACGAGATAGATAGATCGAGCTACGCGAATGAGACAGTGATAGTAAACAGTTATGTGAGGTGTTTATTCTCTTCATGACCGTAACATCAGTATTTGTGTTGTGGTTTTGTGTGATAAATCGGTTATTATTGGTATTTATTGTAAAATTTATATCGGTAAATTTAGTGACAATAATGGCGGAGTGTAGCGGTGTTGGCGATAAAAAACGGCGTCGTAACAATTTAATTCGGGAAGAAAAAGTCCTCATATTAAATGTGTACGAAGGACTGCGTGCCATGGACAAACAGTTGGGTGTTAGTGACGCTGTGATTAAGTGCAGTTATTTAACTAAAGTTTCTGAGAGTACTATATACAATATTCTAAAGAAATCACGGGACGGATCTTTGACAAGAGAACGAGGTGAAAACTGGATACCGGAAAGTAGGGGAAGAAAGAAAATTGTTTTGGACGACCAAACACGGAATGCTATACGTAGGGAAATACATTCTTTTTATTTTAGGAATGAAATCCCCTCGGTAGCTAAATTGAGCAAGGTAATAGAAGCTGATGATACTTTACCAAACATCAGTGATAAAGTTTTGAGACGAACTTTAAAATTAATGAATTTTCGTTACCAAACAAGAAGTAGAAACAGTGCCTTAATTGAACGAAATGACATTGTGGAATGGAGGAGAAATTATTTAAAACAGATACGACAGTTTCGTAACGAAGGACGGCACATATATTATCTTGACGAAACATGGTTAAATGAAGGCCACACTGTGTCAAAAGTGTGGCAAGACATGAATATACGAAGCAATCGACAAGCCTTTATGGAGGGTTTCTCTTCCGGTTTAAAAGCTCCCTCTGGGAAAGGACGTCGACTGATTATCACTCACATTGGCAGCGAGGAAGGATTTGTAGAAGGTGGATTACTAAGTTTTCAGTCCAAAAAAACTGTCGATTACTATGAAGAGATGGATGGTAACCGGTTTGAAACATGGTTTAGATCAATTTTAACAAAGGTAACTCCTGGTTCAGTGATAGTTATGGATAATGCTTCATACCACTCTCGTCGACTGGAGCAAATACCTACTTCAGCTAGCCGCAAGAGGGTTATAATTGATTGGTTAGAGAGTAAAAGCATTCCGCACAACGAGGCAATGCTAAAAGTTGAATTATTATCTCTCGTACGGAAACATAAAAGCAGTTATATTAAGTACGTTGTCGATGAAATGGCGAAAGATTTCAACGTCTCAGTTGTTAGACTTCCTCCCTACCACTGTGAGTTAAACCCCATCGAGCTGGTTTGGGCCCAAGTGAAAAATTATGTTGCGAGAAAAAACAGTACATTCAAAATGGCTGACGTTGAGAAACTGTTTGACGAGGCGCTGCATACCGTTACTGCTGAGAGTTGGCGTGAATGTATTCAACACGTATTAAAAGAAGAAATAAAGTTTTGGGATTTAGACATACGTGTAGAAGTAATGACGGAACCACTCATTATCGATATAGGAGGAGAAAGCGATAATTCTGAGGAGTCGTCAGGGAGTGATACCGCTTCCAGTTAGTCAGACATTTTACAAGTGACCTCGCAACATACCTATACTTATTGGTAATTTATTTTGGTCTTGACAAACAACTTTTTTTTAGTTTTAGTAGTAGTAAGTTGGAATTGACTTTTAAACACTTTTTTATTTTGTTTTAACTTACTTATGAACAACTTGTGATACGTTATTATTTCAAATGTTAAAAATTGAAATTCCAGATATTTCAGTATTCGCACCCTTAAACTATGATACGCTCATGGAGTTCACTTTAAATCGGTAGATAACCGATGACGTCACTTTACAGAATTTCGACTATCGACTTTTTTATATACATCTTATTATAGCTCATCCTTAAAAATGTGTATTATTCTTGGTAACACCCTGTATATACATAATGATACCTACCATAATAATTTCGTATTTCTGTTCTCTCAAATTTAAACGCCAGAGCGTACAAGAACATTTTCTATTTATTTTTTATTTAGGACTATTAAGAACCCTTCAAAAATGATGCGCTCATGAAGTTCGCTTCTGCAACTGATTTTATGGACAGTAAGAGCGATGAGTCACTTTACAGAATTTCGACTATCGAGTATAGTACCCGAAATACAAAAAAACAAATTTATTTGGGATCACCCCATATTTCTGAAAACGAAATATAGGTGTTTTATGAGAAACATTTTTTTGCAGATTTTTTAGTAATTCCATATAAAAATGGTTGTGTCTATATTTATTATTAAATTTTATGGAAATGTCCTAACCTAGTGAACAGTATACTATTATAAAAATAAATGTACCCCACCGTGATTTATTGTTTGTGATCATCACTTAAATGCTCCTAATATTTTTTGGGTAGCAACATGGTACGAAATTATAAGAAGAAGACAAACCGATGTAATATTGATGAAATAGAGATCAAAAAAAGCCTTAATTGATATTGCTTGTGGCAAGTACAATTGCAGAGAAGCGGCTAGTGTTAACAACATAAATAGAACGACTTTAATATACCGAATGGGAAAAAAGCGAAGAAGATTCAGGGGGTGAGGACAATCAAGAAGAACTATTATTGGTGGAGTACTTAAAGAAGTGTTGCCATTTAAATTAGGGGCTAAATTATATTCAAATGAGAACTTTTGCATACAAGTTAGCTGAAGTAAATAATAAATCAATGCTGACATCTTGGAAAACAAATAAAATAGAAGCAAAGGACTGGATGGTATTATTTACGAAAAGGCATAAAGGTCAAATTTCTTTGCGAAAAGCCGAGAATACCAGCCTTGCGCGTATTAGAGGTTTTAATAAGAACAGCGTAGATGAATTTTATTCTAACCTCAATAAAGTGATACTTTGGATTTTTATACTTAAACATAACTTTGAGCCATCACGCATAGTAAACCTCGACGAGACTTGGTATCACAACTGTTTTGGATCAACCTAGAGTTATAGCACCTGTAGAACAAAAGCAAGTTGGACAAGTGGTGTCAGCTGAGAGGGGCTCCATCATAACAGTGGGGGGTATAATAACAGCCCAAGAAAACTACCTACCTCCGGTATATATTTTTCCGAAAGTTCAATTTAAGGACACGTTTACAAGAGTGTAGTGGTTACTTAGTAAGGGTTCCTCGTATACTCGACGTTTACCATAAAGGCATATTATTATGGAGGAAACCACTTACCTAGCAACCTGTATTCGGGAACAGAATAAACAATAACACATTTATAAAATCACTGGGTTCAAGCTTAATACATTTAAAAATACACGATTATAAATATCAAAACGACTTATTCAAAGTATTAATAACAATCATATCATCCTGGTTCGTTCACACCCATTATATAGGAAACATATTCGTGTTTTTCTACACATCCGACCTCCGTCTGTAAACTGTACATGTCTGTTTATAAAATAAAAAAAACAAGCTTTCCTTGATAAATGACATTGACTATAGCCGATCAATGCTCCCTACATACTATAGTTAATATTAACTTGAATTTAAATATTATTTCTAAGTTAGTGTCCTTTTGTCTTTAATGTCTTTTAAGGGATCACTACAAGAGGAACTCTAGCTGGTAGCATGGGCTTATGCAATAAAAGTGGTTGGAGAACAGCAGACTTGTTCATAGACATTTTAAAACATATTGAAAAACACTTGCAGTCGAAGGCAGAAGAAGGCAAATACCTTCTGCTTCGAATCGACAACAGTGACACCCACCTCTCAGTTAATGCTCTCCAGTTTTACCGTGAAAACGGTATACTTTTGCTCAGTTTTCCACCTCACACATCACAGAATCTCCAACCTCTTGATGTTGAAGTTTTTGCACCATTTAAAGCGTACCTGAAAAAATCCCTAAACAACTTTATGATTAAACACCCTGGTCAAAAAGCATCTATTTACGATATAGGAGAACTTACAGCATCATCTTTCTCGCCAAAAAATGTTACTACCGGATTTAGTGCCACAGGTATTTTCCCATACAATTCTAAAATATTTAAAAAATCAGACTTTATAGACAATCAACTTGAAACTAAACTGCCATATCCGCAACCCAATGCAGCATTATTAGAGGCAGAGACATTTTTGGCTGGTACAAGTGCTCCTAGTAATCATGATGAAGGTGTTACGTTTGAACCTACTATAGAAATAATGGACTCGGAGGTCACCTCACATTTACAAATAACAAAGCAGTAAGTGAAGTAACTGGTCAAACACTGAAAACATTATTTTCACTTGAACATGTAAGACCTCTCCCAACTTTCATTGAGAAAACTGATAATTGTAGAAAAACAAGAGAAAAAGGTAAATCTAGAATATATACGGATTTCCCTGAAGTTAAGGAAATTATGGAAAGAGTAGCAATAAGATAACAAAAAGAAGTCAAAAAGGTGAAAAAATGTGTTTCAAGTGTGTAACGAAAATGTAGTTTGTGGCAATAATGACAAACAAATTAAAAAGAAAAATGAAACGCCTAAGAAGAAAATTAGTAAAGAAACGTTAGAAAAATGTGACGAGGAAAATGTTCAGATTACGAAAAATGAAGCATCAAAAAAAAGAAATAAATGTTAGAAGATTTTGAAGAAGACAGTGAGACAGACTCATTGTTTCCACTTCGTTCAGAAAGTAGTATTGGAACTAATTCAATTGTTGAAATAACGGACGACCAAACACTTCAGGTAGAAAACTATGTTTTGGTTCAGGTCCCAACAAAGTGTTCCGTTTTACTATGTTGGTAGAATCGAAAAAAAAAATAGATGTTGAAGAATTTCAAATTAATTTTTTAAGAAGAAAATTCAACACCAATAAGTTCTATTATCCAGATGTACCTGACATTTCTGATGTGAATAGGATGGACATCACCGCAATTTTACCTAACCCTAACTTTCTTAACAAATATTACGAATTTGTTATTAACTTCCATTATTATAACCTTAAATGAAATACATATTCGTTAATACATTTTATTGTAACCGAATATTAGAAATAAAGCTTATGATTTTGTACCATTATATTATTTTATTGCTTATGTCAAAACTGCCCCATATAAATGTATCAAAAGTAAAATCTACCCCACGATGGGGCACATTTGACAAAATACACAATATTACTAAATTGTTTATATTTTTGTTCAATTACGTAATAAGGATGTGTTATCATTTTTCATAAATACATAAACCATTTAACAGTCTATTCCCAATTTTTTGTCAAAATTTTTGAAAAATTGTTATTTCTCTTAAACATAGTTTTTTTCATGTCAAATCTGCCCCGCCTGCCCCTACACGTCTCCAGATTAAACGTTCTTATTATAGAGTGTACACTTCGGACAGTATGTGGAACTGGTGAAACTGTGTTAATTCCTCGGAAAGCATTGATACCAATAGATCTTCCAATATATTGCAGCTTTCAATAATATTGTTATTATCAATGACTGTTAACAAATCATTTAAGTGTTGAGAGATTTACTTATGGACATCTATACACCCTTTTACGCGTCAGTTCTAAACAAAATTTGTTCGTTTTATATCACGAAAAGTCAGCTGCAAACATTGTTTATAATGAAATTCTATAATCAAATGTAATATCGCATTTTCACTTCTTTCTTATATAAATTATATCCGGGCAGCCAGGGTGGGTCTCTTGTATTTACAAAAAGGATTTCGGCCAATGAAATATTCTCTTGCGTAAATATACGCCATGTTTCATATTTCTTCAAATGAAAACAACCTATGTTGTGGCATAAGAGAACGTTGAACCATTTTACGCGAAAATGGGAGATTGTATTTTATTGCAAAAAAATGTCTGAACCTTTTACGTGAAAATTAGCGAGTGTATTTTACTCTCAAAATATTTATATTCAAGTAACTGTTGTACCTCATCGTAAATATAAAATGTCCGTCACTATTTTCCTTTAGGATAGCATAAGTACCTACTGACGGTTATTTAATGTTTCGATTTCCAACACTTCCCATCGGCTTATATTCCTTGCAATTTTCATTGTGTACATTGTGACATCAATGTATGATCTTGTATTTCCTCGCACGAATGTAGATCTTCGTTGTTATGCACTGTCATATCGTAAGCTAAAATAACTTCTATCCAATAAGCACCTCTATCGTCTGTTACTGGTGAACCCCAAAGAGAAGAATTTGCATTAATGTCTCCCAGTATTATAGTTTCGCCTTTTCGGGCTGGTTCTATGATGTTATCAACGTTTGTTTTGCAATCTTGGATTCTTATGTTTGGAGATATATAGCAGCAGATTATTGTGTAGTCCTTAAGTCTATAGAATGTTCTTCACAAGATCTGCGCTCACGAACCCCGATTTTTTTGTTTATCAGGACTGCTGCATTTATTCGTTGGTCTTTTATCCACCTGTTTTCTTGGACCTTTTTTCATTTGGTTCACAGACAACTAGGATATCGTTATCCAGTTCATGGGCAGTAGCATAGGCCATGTCTTGGGCAGAATATGCCCGGCATACGTTCGTTTGAAGTATTTTTATAGTAATTTATTTACTGATTTTCATTAACTATGCTGTTTCTTCCTGCTCTACCTCCTACCTGTGCTAGTTTTGCCTTCTCTGGGATTATGGGATTAGTTTTCTATAGTGAGGGCATCTTGATTAGTCTGCTCTGTGTGATGTCTCTTCACAGGTATTGAAGTAGGTTTTTACAGTCTCTTGCCCTATGATCCTCTTTCCCGTAGCTTACACATTGGTTGGATCTGTCAGCACCTCTGCATGTGGTGCTATGATGTCCAAATTCCATTTATAGCACGAACTTTCCATTTCTTGCAGGTTTGTTCAGTATTACGATTGATAATCTGAAAATAATATTTATTTTGATGAATTTGGAACAAATTGTCTTTCTGTTTAACAAGGATGATAGTGTGGTATTGCCTGGCCGGGAAAGTATAGAGTTGGTTTTTTGCTGATTTAATTTTTCTTTTCTTCACAATTAAAAAGGTACAAAATATACGTAAGCAACAAATAATGCTTATTAATATAATGATATATTTTTACTTATATATTATAATAGATGTTTTTAGTCAGTTCATTTACACTAGTCCTAATAACTTACACGGCGTTAGGTCTATTTTATTTCCACTACTTATACAAATTTACAGTATAACTGAAGTCAGTTGAAGATCTATAAAAAAGTAGCAATGCTTATAAATTCTTTTAATGTTAGCCGCAACACAAAGGCGGCGATTTTTTTTATTCAATACATTTGAAAATACTTGAGAATTCTTTTAGGTACGTATAAAAATATTGTTGTCTATAAGTTTTTGGTAGTATTTTTTTATACATAACTATTTATGGAAAGAAATATATTTAATAATTGAACAGGCATCGTCGTGTCCATCAAGCAATTAATATGTACAATTTTTATTACACCACCTGGCATATTGAATAAAAACACAAGAATATTCGAAAGATAAATATGGCATCCTCTACAACGGGTATATGCAGCAGTATACCTTTTTTTAAACTGGTTGTCTGAATCGAAATAATTCTCATTCATCTCAATGATTACATGATTCACACGTAATGAAACTACATAGTCATCTTCCTGAGCAACATCTTATATACAATTGGCGCAAAGATCTTTGTATTTTTCATTCATTATCCTGTTTATGTTGTCAACAAGTTCATTACACAAGCTTGGAGTTTGATTGGATTTTCTTTTTATTGACATCCAAACTAATTCAATAGAATTGAATACATAATATGGAGGTAACCGAACAATTGTGTGCACCCTGTTGTTTACAAACCTTGTCAATAACTTATCTTGTTGAAATTCTCGTGTTCATATTATTCTCTTGAAATTGTGGTCCGTAATATTTCATCGACATTGCTTTTTGGGGAGCAGAAAAATTGTGAATAGCCACGAATTTTAAAATATTTGCTTTCGTATCGATGAAATTTTGTTACTTAAAGGACACTCTTGAAGTTGCTAACTGATTGTTTTTCCGTAAACATTTTAACCGTGTGAAGTTAGCCACGGATTTTTTTACCATCCACGAATATTTTTTTTACAAAATAAACTGTACTTTTGCAAAAAAATGTTAATATTGGAAACATATAATGACACTTTAATAGGCTACATAATTTTACTACCAAAAATTAAAGATGAAGTGAATAATTGTTCCTGTACATATTTCACGATTCTGAATCGAAGACCCAAAAATAAGAATAAATTATTCAACAATTACAAAGAACATCTAATTAGAAATCAATTGACAAAAAATTGTGATGTAAGTATTTTTTATAACGTCAAAAAAAATTCATAAAGATTACGATTGAGCGCCGACACGCATCGTTCGTTTTGAACTCGAAGCCCCAAAATTTTTTCAAACTTTCTTTAACTATTTCAAAGGACACTTAATTAGGAATCTACTAACAAAAAATTGTGATGTAAGTATTTTTTATAAAGTCAAAAAAATTCATAATGATTATGATTGAGCGCCGACGCGCATCGTTCGTTTTGAACTCGAAGCCCCAAATTTTTTCAAAATTTTCTTTATTTATTTCAAAGGACACTTAATTAGGAACCTACTAACAAAAAATTAGTATGTACGTATTTTTTATAACGTCAAAAAAAATTCATAAATATTACGATAGAGCGCCGACGCGCATCGTTCGTTTTGAACTCGAAGCCCCAAAATTTTCTCAAATTTTCTTTAACCATTCCAAAGAACACTTGATTAGAAACCAGTTGACAAAAAATTGTGATGTATTTTTTATAACGTCAAAAAAAATTCATAAAGATACGATTGATCGTCGACGTGCATCGTTCGTTTTGAACTCGAAGCCCCAAAATTTTTTCAAATTTTCTTTAACCATTCCAAAGAACACTTAATTAGAAACCTACTAACAAAAAATTGTGTATTTCAATGAACACTTAACAAGAAACCAATTGACAAAAAATTGTGAGGTAGGCATTTTTTATAACGTCAAAAAAAATCATAAAAATTACGATTGGGCGCCGATGTGCTTCGTTCGTTTTGAACTCGAAGCCTCAAATTTTTTTTAAATTTTCTTTAACTATTTGAAAGGACACTTAATTAGTAACCTATTAACAAAAAATTGTGACGTAAGTACATTATAATCATTTATCATTATACACGGTAAATAAATATAAATTTTAAGTTCCGTGCGAAAAAGTGTAACTTTTCACCCAGCAATGGGTGCGAAAATGTTCTATTTTACGCACGCTCGTAGGAAATAGTCATTTTCCTAACAAGTGCGGAAAGTGATACTTTCCCGCACGCGACTGCCGTTGACCCAAACGACGCGAAGCGGAGTTCGGGCAAGCAGTCAAGGACGGGAAAGACACTTTACGCATGAATTAGGAACATTATTCTTTCTACGACCGCATAAAGATTCATAAAGCACATTGAAAATATATATTTTATTTCAACATACAAAACATTCCATGAAAATCCACTTATTATTAATAATATTAATGTTGAAAACACAATTTGTTGCATTCTGCAAATGCGTCAGAATAGCCGGTCCAGAGTACCTACTTAGTTGGTGGTAACTGGCTGTTAAGAGTAACACTCGTAGATTGCAAAGTGCATGAAGATGACAGAGACGGCATCGGTTGCAAGTTGCCAGTCCATGGAATAATTTTATTCGAGATGTTTTCTTCTGTTCTACGGAGTCCTCCAAATAACTCTGAGCAACAGCAGTTGACTTCCAGCCTCCAAGACGTTTTATGTTGGTTATCTCTTCGCCTGAATCTGCTAGAAACGTTGCCAATTAGGTTTCCTTTATCTTGAATTGAATTGGCATATTTTACTTCCCCGCACTAGTGCGGGAAAGTGTGTAAAAACGCACGGTCGTAGAAAAATATAGTTTTGTTATAATTTGTTATTTGTTTATATAAGTTCATTGCTCGATTGTAATTTAATTATTAGTATAATACTAGTTTCTCTAGTCACATTGTGGTTCCTATGTAGACTTGGATGTTTATTTTTCCATCTGTACACTGTACCATTGTCGTATGAGAAGGGTGGTAGATCACTATTTTGGCGAACACTGACTCTTTATAAACTTTTCCCGATGTTTAATAAACGTTATTATTATTTTCTTTTTTTATTCCCATAGATAACCCTTGGTTACTGCGTGTACTGCTCTGGTAACTGGCATCTTTATGATTTTTTTAACGTTAAAAAAATACTTACATCACAATTTTTTGTTAATAGCTTCCTAATTAAGTGTCCATTGAAATAGTTACTGAACATTTGCAAAAAATTTGGGGCTTCGAGTTCAAAACGAACGATTCGCGTCGGCGCACAATCGTAATCTTTATGAATATTTTTAACGTTATAAACAATACTTACATCACCATCTTTTGTCAATTGTTTTCTAATTAAAAGTTCTTTGAAATAGTTAAAGAAAATTTGAAAAAATTTTGGGGCTTCGAGTTCAAAACAAATGATGCGCATCGGCACTGAATCGTAATCTTTATGTATTTTTTTGACCTTATAAAAAATACTTACATCACCATTTTTTGTCAATTGTTTCCTTATTAAATGTTCTTTGAAATAGTTAAAGAAAATTTGGAAAAATTTTGGGGATTCGAGTTCAAAACGAACGATGTGCATCGGCGCTCAATCGTAATCTTTTTTATTTTTTTTTCGCGTTATAAAAATACTTGCATCACAATTTTTTGTTAATAGGTTCCTAATTAAGTGTTCTTTGAAATTGTTAAAGAACATTATAAAAAATGTTGGGGCTTCGAGTTCAAAACGAACGATGCGCGTCGGCGCTCAATCGTAATCTTTATGAATTTTTTTTGACATTATAAAAAATACTTACATCACAATTTTCTGTTATACTCGATAGTCGAAATTCTGTAAAGTGACTCATCGCTCTTACTGTCCATAAAATCAGTTGCAGAAGCGAACTTCATGAGCGCATCATTTTTGAAGGGTTCTTAATAGTCCTAAATAAAAAATAAATAGAAAATGTTCTTGTACGCTCTGGCGTTTAAATTTGAGAGAACAGAAATACGAAATTATTATGGTAGGTATCATTATGTATATACAGGGTGTTACCAAGAATAATACACATTTTTAAGGATGAGCTATAATAAGATGTATATAAAAAAGTCGATAGTCGAAATTCTGTAAAGTGACGTCATCGGTTATCTACCGATTTAAAGTGAACTCCATAAGCGTATCATAGTTTAAGGGTGCGAATACTGAAATATCTGGAATTTCAATTTTTAACATTTGAAATAAGAACTTATCACAAGTTGTTCATAAGTAAGTTAAAACAAAATAAAAAAATGTTTAAAAGTCAATTCCAACTTACTACTACTAAAACTAAAAAAAAAGTTGTTTGTCAAGACCAAAATAAATTACCAATAAGTATAGGTATGTTGCGAGGTCACTTGTAAAATGTCTGACTAACTGGAAGCGGTATCACTCCCTGACGACTCCTCAGAATCATCACTTTCTCCTTCTATATCGATAATGAGTGGTTCCGTCATTACTTCTACACGTATGTCTAAATCCCAAAACTTTATTTCTTCTTTTAATACGTGTTGAATACATTTACGCCAACTCTCAGCAGTAACGGTATGCAGCGCCTCGTCAAACAGTTTCTCAACGTCAGCCATTTTGAATGTACTGTTTTTTCTCGCAACATAATTTTTCACTTGGGCCCAAACCAGCTCGATGGGGTTTAACTCACAGTGGTAGGGAGGAAGTCTAACAACTGAGACGTTGAAATCTTTCGCCATTTCATCGACAACGTACTTAATATGACTGCTTTTATGTTTCCGTACGAGAGATAATAATTCAACTTTTAGCATTGCCTCGTTGTGCGGAATGCTTTTACTCTCTAACCAATCAATTATAACCCTCTTGCGGCTAGCTGAAGTAGGTATTTGCTCCAGTCGACGAGAGTGGTATGAAGCATTATCCATAACTATCACTGAACCAGGAGTTACCTTTGTTAAAATTGATCTAAACCATGTTTCAAACCGGTTACCATCCATCTCTTCATGGTAATCGACAGTTTTTTTGGACTGAAAACTTAGTAATCCACCTTCTACAAATCCTTCCTCGCTGCCAATGTGAGTAATAATCAGTCGACGTCCTTTCCCAGAGGGAGCTTTTAAACCGGAAGAGAAACCCTCCATAAAGGCTTGTCGATTGCTTCGTATATTCATGTCTTGCCACACTTTTGACACAGTGTGGCCTTCATTTAACCATGTTTCGTCAAGATAATATATGTGCCGTCCTTCGTTACGAAACTGTTGTATCTGTTTTAAATAATTTCTCCTCCATTCCACAATGTCATTTCGTTCAATTAAGGCACTGTTTCTACTTCTTGTTTGGTAACGAAAATTCATTAATTTTAAAGTTCGTCTCAAAACTTTATCACTGATGTTTGGTAAAGTATCATCAGCTTCTATTACCTTGCTCAATTTAGCTACCGAGGGGATTTCATTCCTAAAATAAAAAGAATGTATTTCCCTACGTATAGCATTCCGTGTTTGGTCGTCCAAAACAATTTTCTTTCTTCCCCTACTTTCCGGTTTACAGTTTTCACCTCGTTCTCTTGTCAAAGATCCGTCCCGCGATTTCTTTAGAATATTGTATATAGTACTCTCAGAAACTTTAGTTGAATAACTGCACTTAATCACAGCGTCACTAACACCCAACTGTTTGTCCATGGCACGCAGTCCTTCGTACACATTTAATATGAGGACTTTTTCTTCCCGAATTAAATTGTTACGACGCCGTTTTTTATCGCCAACACCGCTAAACTCCGCCATTATTGTCACTAAATATACCGATATAAATATTACAATAAATACCAATAATAACCGATTTATCACACAAAACCACAACACAAATACTGATGTTACGCTCATGAAGAGAATAAACACCTCACATAACTGTTTACTATCACTGTCTCATTCGCGTAGCTCGATCTATCTATCTCGTTCTCAAAGCCGGAACATTGAAGCGACTCTCCAACATTGTCAAATCGGCGAGTTTTTCACAACAAACTTTGCGTTCAAGAAATATACATAAACACTTTATTTCACATTTCAAGTAAACTAATCATTATTAGTCTGCTTGAAATTTGAAATAAATATATTAAATTGGTATTGACTTAATTACATTGCATCTTTTGTACCTGAAATATTGACACAATGGATTTGAAGTGTATTTATAAAATACAGCATTTCTCTCTAGAATACATATGGCAACTGCGCTTTAACCAAAGTGTTGATTAGATAGCTCTGACTCACTTTACACAATTTCGACTATCGAGTATAGTAGGTTCCTAATTAAGTGTCTTTTTAAATAGTTAAAGAATATTTCTAAAAAATTTGGGGCTTCGAGTTCAAAACGAACGATGCGCATCGGCACTCAATCGTAATCTTTATGAATTTTTCTTGACGTTATAAAAAATGCGTACAATATATTTTTTTTGTTAATAGGTTCCTAATTAAGTGTCCTTTGAAATAGTGAAAGAAAATTTGAGGATATTTTGGGGCTTCGAGTTCAAAACGAACGATGCGCGTCGGCGCTCAATCGTAATCTTTATGAATTTTTTTTGACGTTATAAAAGATACTTACATCACAAGTTTTTGTCAATTGGTTTCTGATTATATGTTCTTTGTAATTGTTGAATTTTTTTTTTTGGTCTTCGATTCAGAATCGTGAAATATGTACAGAAACAATTATTTGAAAACTATTTATTCACTTAATCTTTAATTTTTGGTACTAAAATTATGTAGCCTATTAAAATGTCATTATATGTTTCCAATATTAACATTTTTTTAGCAAAAGTATAGTTAATTAAGTAAAAAAATATTCGTGGATAGGAAAAAGAATCCGACGCTAACTTCACAGGGGTTAACATTTTTAAGTGTATAAAATCATTTTGATTGAATTATAAATGTAATATTATGGGGGAACTGCAAGAGGGAATGACCGTATCTACCAATAGCATTAATGGCATGCACTTCACTGGAGGTACATAAAACAACTGTTATTCTAGTCTGTTGACACATTTCCATGTATTAACCATTCAGCAAATACTGAAGGTAGAAGATATGAAGTTTTAAACGCCAGACCCCCTATTATTTAACCTTCCAACAGTTAGAATGTTTATTTTGTGGAAGCAGAAGGACATAACACAAAAGGGAGATACAATTAACATACAATATATTTTTGAATAATATTTGCATTCTATTTTGAACACTTTATGGAAATTTCCGAAAGACATCAAACAACTTTTATTCAAAATCCCTTGTGGTTGATAGTATTTATGTCAATACATTTAGTTTTAGGAGAATTGTAGGTATAGCGAAATTCGCGAAATTTTACGGATTTTCGAGTTACTAAAATAACACGTCGTAAATGTCGTAATGTTTTTTTTATTTTAAATAAAGAATAGAATATTTATTAATCCATAAAACAACAAAATGACACTTTTTTTAATTGAAACATGTCGCATCCACCAAAAGGTTATTAGCGACAATACAATAATATAATACCATTATATCTTATACAATAAGTTTATAGATTTTAAATAGTCTATGATTCGCCTATGATATTACACGTTGTATACATCGGGGGTTCAGTATTTGTGAATGAATAGGAATGGGTATATCTTGAGTGACCTAGTCGAAGCCGCGTTAATATAACTTGTATTTTCCTATTCTTAGTAGTAGGTTGCCATGGAGATATATTACTCTTTACTTCCCTTAGCTTTGATCTGGATCGCTAGCAACGCTTCGACACTCACTTTCCAAATTAATATTAAAGATTGCGTCACGCGCACCAGGATCTGCTTTGTCGTTGCCTTCGATTCCAATATGCGATGGTATCCATATAAACTTAACGCTTCTAGAATTCAACTCAGCTTCCAGTAATTCAGCCTCTATTAGTTTTCCAATAGTATATTGGTATATGCTGCAAACTTTTTAAAGCACTGAGGGAGTCGCTAAGAATGAGGTTGTTTGAAAATGTCTGCGTTTGTATAAAGCAAAAAGTTCAGCAGAGAAGATACAAATTTACAATGGCAGCCCCTAACACTGTTTCACATTTTGATGCGTCAGTGTATATTTTATTGTTGTTCCAAAATTAAATTAAATTTATCCCTTAATATTGCCGAGTTTACTTCGTATTTGTTAAATATACTTAGTGTTGTACTAACACTAGGGGTTCTGATGATCAAGGGTGGAGGATGATCCAAGTCTACAGGAAATACGGGAGGAAATTGAATGTCCAAGTTATTTAGGAATATTCTTATCCTTTCGTAGTAAGGTTTAGCTGTTTGGGGCTTATTGTTGAAGTGATGTAGATATTTATTGGTGAAGGTGTTATTATAAAGGGGCTTGTTTTTATTCGATGCAATTGAGGTAGCATGTGACAATGTTAGATACATTCTTCGATAATGTAGAGGAGGTTCATCCGTTTCACTATGAATACTATCGACAGGAGTTGTTCTAAAAGCTACAACAGCAATTCTAAGCCCATGGTTATGAATAGTATCAAGTAATTTCAATGTTGTTTTAGATGCAGAGGCGTAAGCAAAGCAATTGATCCATAGTCTATTTTAGATCTTATTAAACTTTTGTAAATAGTTAGCAGCATATTATAATCAGATCCCCAGTGTTTGTTACTTAATGTCTTCATTATGTTTAGCCTTTTATGACATGATAATAGGGTTTGCTGTATCTGTTCTTTCCAAGAAAGTTTTTGGTCCAACCTCATTCCGAGAAATTTAACAGATGGCTTGAATGAAATAACTTCATCGTATAGAGTGGAGTGAGTTTTGGATAAGATTCTGGAGTGCTTTTAGAAAATAGTACTCCTTTTGTTTATGAAACTGAGAATTTGATGCCGGTGTGCTGAGATCATTGTTATAATTGTCTGAAAAAGGATTGAAATATATTTGTCATTAGAGTGGTATTTTTGCCTTTACAATAAACTACCAGGTCATCTGCGTATAAGCGAGCCTTAAGAGGCTTTGGTATATCTTTGATAATATTATTTATAGCTATTACTAACAGTGTTCGGCTAAGTACGGAGCCTTGAGGAGTTCCGTTTTCTTCAGTTTGACTTTCGGATTATGAATTATGGACTCTCACTTGAAATGATCTGTCTTTAAGTAAATTACTAATAAATCTGAGGCAATTACCACGAATATTCCATGAGTGGAGTTCTTTTATTATGTTAAATCTCCAGCATGTGTTAAATGCTCTTTTCAAATAAAAAAATATAGATATAAATGATTGTTTAATCGACAGTGCTTCATGGATATCACTTTCCAGTTCAAGATATAACGAGAAAAACCTACTAACCCTCTCAGTGCTCGTTATAGGTATGCGGGTTGTCTCACTTGGTACAACCCGTGCTCTCCAGTCGACTAGCTTCGAGTCGAAGAAGGGGTGGATTCTTCAAAAAAATTATTAAGTTTACAAAAGGGCGCCAGAGAAGTTTTGGCAAGCACCCAAGACTTCTAAGTTAGCCCACAACTCCTCAGTGGGTTAACAACACTCACTACACACTCCAAAGGTTAAACTGATAGGTAAATTATCATAAGTAAATAAAAGTCAGCAAGTATCCCCTGATTGAAGATTTAATTAGTCTTTGTAGACCAACGGTCTCTTTTCAAAATATTTATTACAATGTCACTACCAAAATGTTACAAATAACGTCTGAGCTCAGCTGAAGGCTGTGATCTCAGAACGTAGATGGGCTGAAGGCCGAAAACTACATAAATCCAAAAATCTCTAACTGATTTATCAGTTACAACTTAAGTAAATAACTGTCAAGCAGAGTATATAAACTCTGAGCAGAGCTGAAGGCTTCAGACTCAGGGTGCAGAAGAGCTGAGGGCCCCAAACTACACCGATGTCTCAATTCTAAAATTCTAGAGAATCGACCAAATTGTTCATGTACAATACCTCAAAAATACAACGATAATATATATTTCAAAATCAACAATGTATAGTTACAAGGGTTCACACTTCCGCAATTTATATCAGTATCAATATAAGTAGTTGCATAAGCCAAAAATTTAAATAACAACGAGTTTAGCGTTGCTAGAGAAAATACAACTAAAAATTATGTACGGTGCAAGTTATATACATAAAATCATCAGAAATAGGCAAAAATAAACCACTAAATAACGCAATACCAGGTACGTACCGTAGTGTTCTAGCGTATCTTAAACTATGAGCAAAGGTTTCAAATTTTTAAATACAAAATACAAGTGTAAGCGAGATTATAGTAATCGCCGCAAGAAAAAAAAAGAAATAAAACTTTATATAAAAAAAAACGGTAATATGTGAAGCATAAATGTGAGTTTACTAATGAATTTGAAGAAATAAGAAAAGGAAAACTGTTCACTTATCTTTTTCCGGCACCAGAACAGGAACTGAAGTTTCTCCAGAATATCCCAGCTCTCCTGGAACTGGTCTCACTGACCCATTAAATTCCAATCAGTGATTTTTTTTAATGTCCATATACAAAAACCCCCCTAAAATAGAGAAATGAATTAGCCTCTACATAGGGTTTACATTTTACCCCGGTCAAATTTTCGACGTGCCCCAGTAATATCCCATCATACTGACTATATTAACAACACCCGAAAATCGCAAATAATCATACATCATAACTTTTAACTGTATAAAAGCCACCTACACTGAGGTTAAAAAACTATGTGACTGGTTTTTTTCCGCTTAGCAAAAAAACTACGATACCAAAAAAAAACCCACAATATAAAAACTATGTCGTTGGACACATCCCTGAATATTTATACAACCCCCGTGATATATTCTTATTTCCACAAAACATAAAGTAATGAAGAATATGAACTAATAAGAATTTATAAAATGCATCGAAACTATCTCGTGAAATCCAGATTACATACTCCAATAAACTACGAATCAAAACTAAAATTTCTACGTTAAAATACCTATAAAACTGTTAATTCCGAGAAAGTATTTACAACCATTTACCTTGTTAACGAATCCTTCTAACTAATGCCGTCTACGGAAATTTACCTCAAAACGCAATTCCACTAAATTTTTATGGAACCCACAGTCATCGACCGTTTTTGGACCAGAAACCTATCGGGTCGGAGCTGCCAATTGTTGGTTCCAGCCGTATTTCTCTTCCTCTATGTCGGAATTGTCGGATTTTCCAATAAATCACTTATGGCTCCCAGAGCACATGCGAAAATTTTAAGTTGAAGCGGTGTGTTTACACCTTGACGGCAAATGGAGGACTGAAATTTTTAACATCGTATCGAGAGCGCTGTGACTTCTCCCAGTCGACAGGTTAGCCAATATTAAATTTACGACAGCTCGGCGAATTTTTCGCGTTACAAAGACTATTATTGATGCCGGATCGATTTTGTCTAAAACCATTTTGTTCGGATATTAAACATTTTGAGGTTTCCAAGGTCCACATTAATCTGTAATTAACCATTTTCTCCATTAACTTGCACATGGAACAGGTTAAACTTATAGGTCGATACGAGTCAGGTTCCAGACTTGACTTTTGGTTTTCCAGGAAAGGAAGAACGTACGCTGTTGATCATGTTGAAGGAAATTGATTATGTTTCCAGACACAGTTGAATAGTTGGAGAAGGAGTGTTTTCGCAGATTTAGGAAGGTGTTTTAAGAATGTGACTGGGATACCATCTGGTGCAGGACTAGCATATTTCATGCTGTAAAGTGCATTTTCAAGTTCCTCCATAGAGAAGGGTATGTTTACTGAAGAGTTTTCGTCTTCGTTTCGGAGTTGCTCTGAATTTTCCACCACTAATCTGTTTTCCAGGAAGGTATTATCATAATTGTGGTTTGAAGACAAAGTTTTAAAGTGATTGGCTAAAGCGTCGGCCATTAGCTGAGGAGAGGTTGTGACTGCATCATTAATCTTTAGTCGAGATAAATTGGTGTGTACTTTAGTCCTGAAACTTTTCTTATTCTTTTCCATACTTCACTGATGGGAGTGGCGCTGTTTATTTCGGAAACATATTTTGATGACAAGCTATGCCTTCGCTTTGAGCCTTTTGAAATCTACTTTATTTTCGATTGTCTTGTGCCTCTTGTAATTATTAAGAGTTCAACACTTCTTAGAATAATGCTGTTGAAAGTATTTAAGGATTCATCAACGTCGTCGGTCATCGTACATTCCAGCATTTCGTGGTTGATGTGGGATTCAAATTCTGTCCAGTTTGCAGATCCTATTTTCCATTTCGGAACAAACCTTTCAGGAGTCAGGGCTACTGAGTTCTTGATAAGGAGAGGATGGTGATCACTGCCGTATTTGTACTGAAGGGCTTCCCAAAAAAGGCGAGGAGTAAGTTGGGGGTCGCACAAACTTAAATCAATTACTGATGAGTTCCCAGTGTTGACGTTAAATCTTGTTGGAGAGCCATCGTTAAGAAAGTTAAGCTGAAGGTCCGATATGATTTTTTCTACAATATTCCCTCTAGCATCAGTATGAAACGAGCCCCATATAAAGTTGTAACTATTAAAATCTCCTACTATAATGCGAAGAGCCGGTATCTGACTAAACAAATCTTTTAGTTCGTTGTAAGTTGTAGGAGTGCTTGACGGTAGATAGATATTACAAATAAAATAAACATTGTCTGACTTAATTCTAACAACTATGGCTTCCAAGTTAGTTGTTACGGGAAATAAACTTGCTTCTAATGTGTCCTTAACTAATGTTGCTACGCCACCACTCGATATATTGTTGGTTGCGACTCTATCTTTTCGAAATCATTTGACTGATACAGAAATTTGTTGAGGGTTTAAGTTGGTTTCTTGCAGATATATCATGTCCGAAGTTTGTTCAGCAATAAGGAGTTGAAGCATAGCAAGGCGATGGAAAAATCCATCAATATTCCATTGTAGTATTGACGTGAATTTAAGGAATCAATTTGTATATGTTAGTTCTGGCTTAACTGAGAGGCGTCATTTTCGTCAACTGAGAAATTACCACCTAGCTGAGCGAAAATTTTCTTTTTAAGTAAAGTAAGTTTGCGCTTCGTTGATTTGTCTTTTACATGGGGATATATTAGACGTAGCATACTAGTCAGTGCTAAAATATCTGTAGTGTACTCTTTTATAATACTAATGGAATCTGAAGATCCGCTTAGACTGCTTAGCAAAAGAATTAGTTGATCGAAATTGAGCACAAATGGAGGAGACTGGTTTTCGATAAATGTTTTGGCCGGTTCAAGTGATTGTATTAAGTTTAAACTGCTATCTTCATTTTTTGAGTTAGAGTTGAACTTTGACTTCTTTTCTTTTGACTTATGTTTTGGTCCAGGGAATTCGTTGCACTGTGTGATAGGTGGACTCACTTCAGGTGAAACGATTTCGTCAACATTTCGTTTTGGTTGGCTTGTATCGACAGTTGCTTGAGAAGTTTTCATACTTATAAATATTTGTGGGTTATCAGAGACAGCTTTTGTATTTGTTGGTTGCGTTACTGTATTTGTTTGAGACGGTGCTGAATGAATTTCATTTGATACATGTGGAAGTACTGTAGGTTGTATTATAGGTTCAGGACATTGAGATTCTATGTGGCCTTGTTTTTTGCAATTGTAGCAAACTATATTGTCTTGAGAAATGAGTATCCTGTAGGAAGTGTTGTCGAAATCAAGTATAAATGAATCTGGAAGCTGTAAGTTGTATGGGATGACGAATACTTGTCCTCTGAAACTCAATATGTGAGTATATTCCGGTAGAGATGCACCAATTCTCAGGAATGTCATGGGTGAAACAGGGGCTAAACCAATTTTTTGTAATTCATTAATCAGAATATTATGAGGTATAGATGGGCACACATTTGAGAGAACGATTCTTTCTGCTGGTGATATTAGTTTTCTAGCACTGACTACCATTCCATTAATTCTATTTGTCCGTAGTCATTCATGAAAATTTCTACTAGATGTTTATTGGATAAATACATGCATATCCGGTTGTTTGATAACCGGGATGAAAAGTTTATGTTTTTCAGCTGGATTATACTACCCAGAGGAATTAGGTAATCTTGAAGACGAGTGTTTTCTAATGCACTGAAGACGATTGCTTGTTCTTTTGAAGGAAAGTTGGGGATTGAAGCTGCTGATGAATAGGTTCGGGAAATATCTGATCTAGACTGAGAATGTGGAAGAGTCGAAACATTTTGGTTGGGGTTCATGATGAAGTGTCCGAAAAATAATACGGACCTGTAACCTGATAAAACAGGTGTATGGGCCTGCGATAGTAATTATTCAGCTAATGAGACCGGTTTCCTATCAATAACAATATAAAATGAATAAAACTGAAATTGTTCAATACACAGATATCGTACACTTTGTTGTCAACAATTTAATTTTGCAGATACCAGCAAATGCACTTATAGTTGTAAAAGTATCCCTACAGAAAACTCACAATTATTACTTTGTTAACACTTAGCAACTTTGGAAATAATCAAAGCCTACATTAAACACAGATTCTCTGTCAAAATGACACTTCATTGTATTCGATTCTTTGATAGAAAATATTAAATTAATTTCACCAAATACATATCTGAATTTTAAATCAACAACGTAAAACATAACAAATATTACAAAATGTGTTAAATTCTAATACTGACAGACATTAACCTGCTTCTTCGTACTTCATACTTTTGTTCCAATATGTTGGAAGCGATATTAAATTGTCTTACGAAATATCCTGCTTGCAAAAACCGAATATTAAATTCTATTTTTTACCATCCCTATTTTTAGATCAACATCCTTCCCTTACGATTCTCTGGGTGTATAAATCAAAACAACTTCCTGGTAAGGCAGAGTCGATAAAAAACATCTTAATTTTTTTAGAGAACAGTAGGTATGTGGGGCATTTTAGAAAAGTATGATGAAATTTTGTTTTGGTTTATGAAAAGCATACTTTTTTTTATATTCAGTGATGCGAATAGGCCATTTTTTGCGTCAATACTTATTGTTTAAATTGAGGATTGATCACTCGTATATCAACAAGATATAATGGTTTTTTCAACAAAGTTCGTAAAACAATCATAATAATTAGATTTGATTTCAAATATCTCAAGCACAGCCTAATACATTTGTTTTTTATGATTTCCAATTATTCACTTATAGTTCTGTTTTATTTTCATTCAACAAAATGTCTAGAAATTATAAGCATATTGATGGTAAACCATCACTAATATCAAGGTCCGTCAAGTTGGCCCCCAAAGTTATCACGATTTTCTAAATTCAGTGTCATCGGTCAGTGCCTCTTACTGCTTCTATACATTTCTTTAGTGCTTCCATGGTTTGGTAGATATTGAGTATTAATGTATTTCAAGGGCAGTCCCCAAAGTGTTTAGGATTAATTCCAAAATGGTGTCATTCGTTAATGCACTTTATAGTGCCTCAATTATTTTCATTAGTGCTTTTCGATATATTTCATGTTTTTTTAGGTCAGCTCCCAAAGTATTAACATTCGTTTAAATTTAGTGTCATTCGTTAGTGCTTCGTTATTGCTCTTTAGTGCTTCAAGAATTTCTTTTAGTGGTATCTTGTTTTTCGAGATATTTGATAGTTAAAGTTCCTGTCATTCATTAGTGTTTCTTAGTGCTTCCATAAATTTCGTTAGTGCTTTCTTGGTTTTCTAGTTATTTGCTATTATTTATTTCAATATTAGCTTCTTAAATTATTTACGGTTGATTCCACATTAGTGGCATGCATTCGTTAGTGCTATTTAGTACTTCAATAATTTTTTTTTAGTAAATCCCTGAGTTTTCCAGGATCGAATTAATTTCATTAATTTCGTTTGTACTTCAACTTTTCTCATTAATTCAAATTATCAACTTTGCAATGGTGCAAAAAGCAAAATGACAAAAATAACACATATTATATCTTAATTTAAGGCATGTATTAATATGTAAATTAATGAATTATATTTTATAATAAAATTGACCATTATTTTTGGTCTGTTTACCAGAACAGGAAAGGACAATACTCATAAATCAATCGGGTACCTAAATAAAGGTCCTTTTACCTACATACTTTTATTATTTGTCACATTCCAATGTCCCATAGTAAAACATAGGTAATAACTGAATAAATAACAGGGTTCATCATCATCATAAATAAAACGATCTCAACTGTAATTTAAATGTGGTGGATTTGCTTTTTGAATCATTCTTTTTGTATACGCTTATTAGAAAATATATAATAATGTAAGAATATTTGTATATTTCATAGAACATTGTTTCCTTATCAAATGACTGCGAAAGCTGCCTTCGTATCATTATTGAGCATCGTATATTATATCCAGAGAAACAGCCAACACTGAAGAAGGGACCAATGTGTATACATGGTATACAATTATACCTGCCAAGAATATAATCCTTTTCAATGTATTGTGTGACGACTAACCTTTTGGCCATGACAATGCCGTTCATTAATCATTAACATTGTATTGTGTGTTTTTCTCTTAGTCTGAGATCCTCACCCCTCATCATTTTTCCTGGCTATAATAGCCGTCAAACAGGTGTTAACGGGTTCATTCGAAATAGTAATTTTCTCTCATTCTTCCAAAAAATGATGTAAATGTACATAATTTTAGTATTAACCCAATGAGATAGAGAAAAAGAGAAAAGTTCGTGAATTATCTGTATTCGGATTTGTTTGATTTTTTTAATGGGTTTGGTAGTTTACAGAAAATGGGCCTAGATATAGGATATATTCCTCTGCAATATTCTTCTGCGGGGCTAGAGTTAGGTGTTTTTTTGTTTAGTGCTGCGTTTGTGTGGAGGTCCGAGTGAGTATTTGGAAGAAGGGTCGAATTTTAGATGCAAAGTTTTTTTAAAAAATACTAGAAAGAAGGTGCAGAGTATATTTAAAAGTGACTAGGAAAGCTTTGTGTAAGAAAACTGTCTAGCATTGGAGTGATTAAAAAATTACGAATTAGTTTTGAAAAAATTACTGAATTTGCAGTTGTAGAGACATTTTAAAAATTAAGGCGAAATAGTAGGTGGCGGAAGGTGGACATTTTGAATTTTTTAAGGAGTGTAGAGGTTATTAGGGATGAGTTTTTACAAGGGCGGTTCTATTAAAATTCATTTTTAGGTATTAGATTTGGCCGTTTTGGAGGGTGAAAAGTGATTTTGGGGTAGAATATTGTGGAGTTTCTGAGGTTTAGAGTTTGGGTTTGAAGAGGATTGTTGATAGGAGTTGAGGTTTAAGTAGGTTGAAGGTTGGTTTTTATGGCCAGGGTGAAATCCTCATCGGGAATGGGGGGTTGCCGGGCGATTGAGGGAGTGGGATATTGAGATCTTACGGAGAAAGCATAAGATCTCGAGGGGGAGGAAAAGGAAGTGTGTTTGGATGTTTGAAGCGGGGAGGTTTGAGGATGTTGAGTGAATGGAGAGCGGTTTATTAGAGGTTTGTTGAGGGGGGTTTGGGGCATTGTGGAGGGTGTGTAGTTTGGCGAAAACTTCTTGGAACGCTTCTCTTGCTTCGGCTGAGATGTTTAGGAGGTGAATCGTAGATGCTTGAAATCGAGAGTCTTCGAATTTGTACTTGTTGGTAGGAGAGGAAAATAATTGTCGGAAGTCGTAGGTTTGGTTACAATTTTGTAGCTGAAGGTGCGCCTGGAGGACATATTAGAGAGCTTTGTATAGGAGAAAGAATGGATTTGGGAGTGAAATCTAAAACACCTTCAGCGGACTCACTACCGGATGGAGTCGCGTCCCCAGTTGAAGGTTTCCTGGCTTATTAGCTTTCTAGGAGTTTTATATTAAACTGTGGGCTAAAAGTCCTTCCTTGATGTGGTGTCTGTGTTGGATTTGGTGGCCTAAAATTTAACAATTCTCAAAAGAAACAATTTAGGAATAGCACTTCCTAGTACGTTACTTATGAACTGTCGTACTGAAAAGGGCGACAGAATATGTGGGTGAGCTGGTGTATTAGTTGGCGGCGTCCACGTTGCCGGCGGTTGTTGACTATAATCTGGTATTAGTCAGTGACCAAATCTGCAAATACCATCTTACTGGACTGGAATGGAAACACTCGCTAACCCAATGATATGTGATTGGTATTTCAAATCGAGGCAAGTCTAATGATTGGAACGCAATATTATTGTGTGCGGTAAAGATGTTGAATGACGAAAAATATAACTAATTCAAACTTATTAACGAATACATAATAAGTTAAGAAATGATCCGTCTCGCGTCAACCGCACTTTATAAAGACGAACGAAATTGCTTGTTCCGACAGGAAAGCCGCGGCACTCTGCCGAACATTTTCATGTCAACAAAAAGTATTTTTGTATGTTACCGAAGAGATTTTCTCACTGTAAATCGAGACAACAAATATTTCCGAGCAAATAGAGAAAAATAATGGAAATAAGTGATTTTAAAGTTCATTACTTCACATTTCCATATTTAAGGAAATAATCAGTGTCACTTTCCTAAGTTTACCCGGCCTTGGGACTCTCCTCAGGTAGTGAATTCGGCCTTAGTTATACTATTTTTTATTACCTCAATTGGGATAAGGTGAATCAACAAACAAAATTTCGGGACAAATGGATTTATTTGACACAAAATAATAAATTTACAAAAACCGTATATTAACAATACAATACGAATAAAAATAAGTATTACAATAAAAATGCCCAACTCAAAATTTTATATCTACAGTAAATAAGTTGGGGACTTATCTTGGGAAGACTCGGGACGTACAGCTCGCAGCAGTATTCACGGGCTCTTGAGCAGTCGTTGTCTGGACTCTGGAGCGATACGGTCCGGTGAGTGGATCGTTGGAGGGTCCGCCAAGTCCGTAATGGTCCGTAGAGGTCCGTGCAGGCTGCAGAGCTGTAGGGAAAGAAATAAAAAAACAGTAGAAAATTGAAAAGGGGGAATAAAATGAACAGGCGAGGAGCTTATACTCCAATACATATAAAAATTGAACTTAATTTTCAAAATAAAACCACAGGAATCTGTTCATTCTTATCCGTCCTGTACCCAAAATAATCAGAAAAAGCAAATTTAAGTCGGTGGAAAATAACCATATAGAAAATCTGTTATAAATTCGCTTCACAAAATAATTTTTGACG
The DNA here is from genome assembly GCA_963921935.1 of Galeruca laticollis. NCBI lineage: Eukaryota > Metazoa > Arthropoda > Insecta > Coleoptera > Chrysomelidae > Galeruca > Galeruca laticollis. The sequence goes on along the minus strand of OY998179.1, from coordinate 48,642,906 downwards.
CCACCAGATTTTTTGAAGGGAACGGCGAAGAAAAACTGGAAACGCCATAACAAAATTATTGTTTTTTTAAAAACGAAATATTTCAACTATAGTCTTTTTCTTAATGTCTGACAGCACAGTAGCCTCATTAAAGATTCAAATAGAAAATTATCTCTTACAGAGTGATCCTAAGAATTTTACAAGTAAATACTAAAATTCTAATGCAAAACAGGTAGGTGTCTGTATTGGTTATCTGTGCATCCCTGTTTCAGCTCAAAATACAATATGGTAATAAAACTGAACAATGCCAGCTAAACGATAAACAGTGCGGCAGTGGCGGAGATTATGATATTAGTTCATTTTGCTTAATTAATTAGATTCGGTCAACCTTACAGTTGAAATAAAATTTATTCGTTTAGGCCTATTAACAAGTTACATTTTCATTTTTATTAAATTAAACTAATTCAAGAAAATATAGTTCAATTTTCATAATTCAAATTTATTGACAATGAATTAATGTATATTAAGTAAAGTAAACATACCATTTATAGGAAATATAAAATTCAATCTATAGTATCATCCTCTTCGCTGGCCATACAAGAAGTATCCGAAGACTCGTCGAGAGAGATCACTATCGGTTCTATAGTTTGTTCTATGAGGTTATCTAAAACCCACATTTTCTCTACCTCTTCAATTACATGATTCACAGAATCTCTCCAGTTCTCTTCAGTTATTGTTGTCAATGAGTACTTCATGAGTTCACGAACATCTTTCATTTTAAATGTTTTATTATGTCTAGCTACATCACCTTTCATTTGGGCCCATAATAACTCTATCGCATTTAATTCACAATAGTATGGCGGCAAACGAAGCATTGTTATCCCACGATTCTTGGCTATTTCATCAATAACAAACTTTTTAAATTGTAGCTTGTGATCTGAAGCAACCTTTAAAAGTTCTTTTTTCAACATATCGTCTTCGAATGGTATATCTTTTACGAATAACCAGTTTCTAATATCAGCTTTTCTCCAAGAGGTAGATGAAAGATTTTCTGTTAATCGCGAATGATAAGTGGCATTGTCCATAACGATTACAGCATTATTTGAAATTAATTCGACCATTTGTGTAAAATACATCTGCAGTCATTTCTTCATGATAGTCTTTGGTTGATGTTGACTGAAACTCCAGTAAACCACCTTCAACGAACCCTTGATTGCATACAACATGCGTTATTATTAGTCGGCGACCTTTACCGATAGGAGTTTTCAGTGCAGTAGATAAACCTTCTATGAAAGCTGGACGACTGGTTTGAATAATTTTGTCCTGCCATATTTTTTCACTGAATGTCCTTCATTGAGCCATGTCTCATCTAGATAATAGATTTGTCTTCCCTCCTGTCTGTATTTTCGGATATCTCGTAAATACTGGCGTCTCCAACATATTATTTCTTCGTTGTCGATTAGCACTGATTTGCGACTTTGCTTCTCCCAAGTAAAATTTAATTTGTGTAATATTTTCCACAAAGTTTTTCACCCTATGTCAGGCAAATTCTCGTCCTCCTTCACCATTTTTAGAATTATGTCAAGGGTTGGGATCTCTTTTTTAAAATATAATTCATGTACTTTTCGTCTTATTGTATTTTGCATATGTTCATCAAGGTCAAATGGTTTTCTTCCAGTTGACTTTTTAGGTGGCGATATATTTCCATTTTTCCTCTCTCTTAGAAGCCTGTAAATAGTAGATTCACTAACTCCTGTCATATTGGAACATGTCGAAACTATATTTATAACAGTTGCAGCCGGCATTTGATGTACAACAGCATCATGCACATTTAACACTACAGTGTTCGTTTGTAAGCTAAGCACGCTCTTACACTTTACTGGGGTAAAACTTGAAGAGATCTTTCACAACGCAGTTAACACTTATGGAACATAAGCGACTCTAAGCAAAACAAATTATACACATTTGGGCGAGACCAAGTTTCACCGTATATACCTGCAAAGTTTCTAAGTAGTCATTGGGACAATTCCTAGTAGGACCCTATTGTAATGTCTCTTGGAAATGTTATTATCAACATTTCGAAAATCAGAAAGTAATCTGGAGAATGATTTGATAAATGGTTTGTTAATATGTCTCCCAAGAATTGACCTGCGCCAAATTCTCAAGATAATTAATGAAATATTCAGTCAGAATAGTTGCGTTACAAGATTATTTCAAAATTAATTTATTGTTTCAACTGTATGTACTCTACAAATGTATGAAGGTCAGTTAGTTGTTCTAACTAACCGAATTTACATTTATATTACCTTTATATATCAGAGCGGGTATAAAATTAAATAGTAAATAAATTCCTTGGATGAACGGTGACGCTTATGGTTTACCACTTGACTAGCATCTGTGACCTTTTCGCGTGCTGTCAGACAATCAGAAACAGGTTATAAATAGAAAAATCGAAATAGAATGATTTGTAAGCACACAATTACAATTTGAAAAGATATAGATAACTTACCAGCAAGAAGAATTAATATCACCCACAAAATTATTTGGAAACTGAATGCTGAAGTTGATTATCAGCGAAGAATGAACAAAAGAGAGCGAATTCGACTTGAATCGTAGTTTAAATAGATATTTAACGATGGTAAAAACGATCGCCGCTATGTTCCTATTATTTGGATTTGGAATTAGAGGTGGGAGTAGCCGACGAATAAGTAACGCTCCAAAATAATTGATGAAAATGGGAACATGTCTCAGCGACATGTTACACCAGTATACATAGAAAGAAATGGTTTTAAAGATTGAAACGTAACTTTTCCGCATCTGTGAGACGCCTTTAACAATATCCTATCATAAAATTGGTCACTTATATACACTTCGGAGGCTGTATCGTGCTGACAAACCGGAGTTTCTTCAAAAAATGAGAAAAATGTGATGCTTCAAGTATCATAGTACCCGCAGTACTGGCTCTGGTGAGCTGAAAATCAAGAGGGTTCATCTGAGAGATGTCCTGAACAGTATTCAATCATAAAATTGGTAACTTGTTGCACTCCGGAGGCTATTTTAAGTCCGTTATACTGGATCCAGAGAGCTGAAAATTAATAGGGTTTATCTGTGAGATGTCCTGAGCAATATTCAATCATAAAATTGGTGACTTGTTGCACTCCGGATGCTGTATTGTACTAACAACACATTTTACGAAAAGCGACCGACGACATATACACGGGATTCAAAAAAACCGTCTTATCGTGTTTTTCTTGCTGAAAAACGAAGAAACAACTAAAAAAACTCCATAATTCCAAATTTTTAGGGTAAACCAATACTTTTCTCGCATATTAGATAGAATTGGGCGGGAAAGTAAAAATCTATGCTAATCATCATACATGCCTCGATTTGAAATGCCAGTCACATACCATTGGATTCCCAATAAAATTTTCTGCATTTATATACATGATTTTTTTAAAAAGTGAGGGAAAATTAGTAATACCAATTAACCCATTTACACATGATTGACGGATATTATTGTCAGGAAAAAGTTAATCACTCATACAGTGGTATTTTCTACATACTTTTTGCTCTCAAATTTTATAAGAATAAGACTGGCTGTAACTGTGGGGAAAAATTTAAATTAAACATTTATTTTTAATTAAAAATATCTCTGCCAATCACGCCAGGTTTTGTTTATGTACATATTTTATTGAGAGAAAAATATATACTTAATCAGGAAAAAGGATGAGGGGTTTAGGTTTATGTCCGGATCTCCTGCTATCACATCCAGTTAGGATTTTTAATACCGATAATTTCAACGGTTTGTATGATCGCGATATGAAAAAGTACACAAAAATGTTGGTAACGCTTTTTTATCTACCATTTCTTAAATGAACATCGTAAAAACGTGAGCGAGCGTCTGAATTAGTATCATTTTGTAGGGTCTTTTAATGTTCCAATAGTCGTTAAATGGCGACTAAAGGAACGATTTCTTTAGCTAATAAAAGGTGTGATCCAATATCTAATTTGATTTATTGATTTATATGTTTCCTGTTTATTCACTTAGTAGTATTTCAAAAGAAACAGATTTAGAAAAGCAATGTTTTCTAAACAAATACTTTTGAGTATGAGGGAGCTCAGAGAGCGAATACATTAAAATCTACATGTGTTTAGTGTTTTTTACAATATTTGTTCATACTACTGGATAGTATTTTGTGTTCGTAAAAGTGAATAAAAGCATTAAACATATTGTTACATTAGATATAGGAATTTGTATTGGATTTTCGTAACTTATCAATCTGATGCTGCTTTTATTATGTAGCAGTACTGATAATGTTTTTAGATGCACAAAACTAAACCTTCTCTTTACCATTGCAAGATGTCGCTACAGATATCAAAACTAACAAGTTCGAATTGATTTATTAAAACCAGTCTTGCTACTAAACACAATTTGGAAAATGGCTCTTGAGATGAAGAACGTATTCGACTTTACATCCTTCAGAGTTCCAGAAAAATTATGAAAATATCTATGAGATATTTTTTTATTCGAGGATGACAAAAGTTAATGATATTGATGAAGTGCCACTTTATTAAACACTACCTGATGACATAAAGTATTCTGCCTAATGCAATAAATTTTCATCATGTCACATTTAAATGTTACAATATAATGTAAACGCTGGCAATAGCTAAATTTTATACATCAAAGAACAAAACGACACTATCATAGGTTTAATTTATTGATATTTGCAACTTCCATTTACTGCTTCACACTCGTTTATCCTTTTATATGTACAATGAAAGCCATATTTTTTAAAAGCAGTTGAATTTATAACAGCGAGCTCACATAAAAAAGCTGTTATTTTAATAGATTCTCTTTCGGTTCGGGCATTCTGTTATACCGTTGGTTTTAACTGTCTATGTACAAAATCGTATTATGAAATAGTACAAAAATACTAACGTCGTCTAATCGGATTTATTTACCTATACGTTTCAACCATAAAATGCAATTTAACTAAAAGTAAAAGAAAATTTAAAGTATTTCATAATAAGGCTTTCTCCCTTTATGACAAAGCTAGTATAAGACGTAGGTAAGAAGTAACAGTGGTGTAGGTAGACACTAGGTCATTATCAAAGCTATCGTCATAAAACTACTAAAGGTATCTAAAAACATCAAAATTATGCACTTAAAATTATGCACTTGATCTACATCAGTGAATAAAATGATTAAAACACAAAAATACTTGTAATAAATAAAACTTTCAGTTGCGACATATTAATTAAAAATTATTCCTGTAATATGAGTATACAATTATATTGTTACATGTTTTAAGTTAAAAGTTTACATTCCAATGAACCGCAGACCAAGGGGACGCTCACCGTGATAGATCAAATGAAAGCCTGCAAGATGCAATCCACCATGCCGAAGATAGAGATTCCTGGAGGCAATTCATTGATAGAATCAATACATGATGTCACCAAATCCCCTCGAGGGGTTTACGGACGACGAACGAATTATTATTTATGTTACCTACATGTACTTCTTTATATTTTTGGGTGGTCAATAAACATCTATTTATATTGTAAACAATATATTAACGATATTCTTTATTATGTTTCAATCGAAAAACTACCAAAATAAAAACACCAACATTCAAAAAATTAATAGCGACTGAAAGAACTCCCAAACTGAAGAATTTTTTCCTGGAATATTGCTTTTCGTACCACGCTTCTTCTATTAACTTGATTGTGATCTTCAATATATTTTTCCTGTCTAGCTGTAATGTTTTATTTAACTCAGTTCAAAACCATCGTCTCTGTCCTCTAGTGTACCTCCAAACATACGTTTGCAAACTCTTATAGTTTCTAGGTCTACTTTCAAAAAATATTTCATGGACAAATTTCTTCTAGACACACTAAAGTTTGTATTTCTTGAACTTATCGTTCAAATTTTCTTGTTTTCTAGCTTTATTATCTAATTTTCCTTTTTTATTGCTTCATTTTCTCTCATTATTTAATGTCCCAACTCTTGTTGTTCTTTCTAATTTGTTGTACTTCTTTCGTTATTTATTTTTGGTCAAATTTCATTATCTATATTCCGGTATTTATTGTCTGTAATTTTCCTTTGATTTCTTCTTTAAATTCCTGTAATATTTTTCTTAATTCATACATTTTTCGGTGATTATCCTGTTTATCTGATGAGTGTTCTATTATTTTAGGTTTTCTAAGTATTTTTTCTTCCTCCAGCGACTCGTATCGTTCCGGTTAATTCCCTTTTTGGCTCATTCAACGTGGTTGGTGTTTTGTGAATGATTTGGTATAGCTTACTTCATTGAGCCTCCACCTACCTGGGTGTATCCATACTAATCTTAAATTTAAACCGGATCGATATCAAACACTTCTCACTTTCACAAGCACAGTGGCGGACTCTGGTCATTTATATAGTCGTTTATTAATATCTGATCAATTTCGATATTAAAAAGGTTATTGTCTGTTATATGTCCGTCTATGTTGTCAATAGGTTTGAATTTCGTTGCAGAATGCAGATAATGATTTTATAGGCCAAAACAGCATAAATGATTTTATTCTTGATTGTGGTTTTTAAGAATCCTTTTGTGTTCAATATTCTCATATGTTCGATTATTGTTTAGTAGAACCTCTCGACGGTTCTGTTTGAGTGGGGATGATTTGGACTGCAAAAGTGAATATCAATATTCTGAAGTTTCAGTAATTCGGTTACGACAGAGTTTTTGAATTCGGCTGTTGTCAACTACTATTTTGTTTAGGCGCACCGAGGCGTGAAAAGAATTTGATTAAATTATTTCAGTTCCACAGACCGAGTTCATATGATGCATATTTGGAAAATGTACCCACGATAGTTAGAAACTTTAATTGTTCGCGGGTAAGGATATCTGAATGAATTATTTAAAACGATTTTGATACTGTTAAAGTAATATTCATTTACATTCGTATGAGGTGTCGCTCGTATTTACTTTGCTGACAAATTTCGCAATTCTTAATGTAAGTTTGAATAGATTCTTTGATATGTGTCCAATAGTATTTTTCTTTAATTCTGTTTACTGTCTCGTCCATTCCGCGGTGGTTTGATTTACCTTCATGATAATTCGCTATTACTTCTTCAATGTCATTTTTGTTTGTCACGTCAACTAAAAATATGCTACATCTTCTAAATTTAATAGAAAGCCATCTGAAATGTTTTTGTATAGCCACTGAAAATTTCTCGTAAATATTTGGGTTTCGGAAATTGATAATATCGTTTTCAAAATTGTGTTCGGATATTTGGATACGTTGATTTCTTTCGAATAAAATCGTGCTTTTTGGCTTTGCTGTTGATATAAAAATTTGATTGTGACCGGAATTTACAGGTGAGTCTGATGTTTAATATCACAATAAAATTTTGGTCGGTATTGGAATGCATAGACTCGTCAATTTCCCGTTCTACATCTTGAATAGATTCATCTATTTGTATCTACATAGAAATGTTGTAAATGTCTTGTTATTTATTTGCGTTATGTGATTCAAAGATTTCTCGAATTATTTGTTCATTTTCAGGATTATTGGAATGGTTTTTTATGTTTCTGACCAAGTCTTCAATTTCGTCGGAAACTGTTTTAGTATGGATTTTTACGCGCGAAAGAGCATCGGCATTTGAGTTTAGTTTACATTTTTTATATTTAATATAATCGTACTCATCTTATTTTATTCGCCATCTTGTTAATTTGGAGTTGCGGAATTTAATTGAGAAAAGTCATTCTAGTAGTTTATGGTCAGTTACGATATCGAAGTCGGTCGAAAATATTTTGTAGCCCAAACTATTGCGATTAACTCTTTTTCGATAGTTGAGCACCATAAAACTTGATACCATTTTTGGAATATTCGATACCCTACTGCCGTTTATTTGCCGTTCTAATTCAAATAAAAATTATTTTAAATTACTTTGAGGGGGTGGCCATTGGACAAAACCCTTTAAAAAGTTGTACCTCCCTCCACTCTGTAGGAAAAAAATATGGAAGGTCTTTTTTCAAGACACCATGTTGGGGTGACTTGAAATTTGCCTTTATTTTACATTGTAGTAGCTAGTAGGAACGCAATTGGGGCGACATGAAAATCGCAATATCTGATTTTGTAGGTCCAACATAAAACAATAGTTTTTTATTATACAAGGGAGAAAAGTATTAGATTTTATAGTCTATATAGAAAGGACAAGGAGTAATAAATCATTCATTTAAGTAGATTTCATAGACGTACCAAAATATATTTTAAGAGGGTATACCGTAAGGTACATTTTGTATTGAACGAATGAGTTGCAGCTATGCTAAAGAATATACGATTTAGGTCAGAGGTAACGGGATGTACTAATTTTAATAAAAAAAAGTGATAGAGGTACATAAATTTTAGTAAGTTTGATAAAGAAAGGCAACACAGTTTATTCCGGAGTATCCGAACTCTGCCACAAAATGCAGGTAGTCATTACGGGTTGTTCGAACTCTGCCAGTGTTTAAAATTTTGGAGATTAACTACCAAACCAGTAGGGGTCTAATAGCCTAATCCGATTTAACAATTTACCTTGAACTTTAGGTACTCAAATTCAATATAAGAAAATATTAATGACATACATATATTTTCAACGTATATTTGCCACTTCTAAAAAATTACATCTACATTACAATAAAATATATTCAATATACATAAACATATAAAAAAAACAAAAAATTAAACGTGTGGAAGATTTTTACATGCAACCGTTTTCACAAACATAAAGCGAGAAATAACATTTTTCCTATATTGATCCAAATTATCATTAATGAAATTAATTTTAACATTAATAGTTTTTTGGTTTTTTTCTGGCTTTGGTTTGCCGAACGAATTTTCGCGTATACCTCCGTTTGTAAATCCAATAACACACTAGTAAATTGAACAATGTTTGGATGTGCTTTGTAAAAAGAAGCACCGAAATGCGAATGAAAACTCTCACAAGAATTCGTTGTTCTCTTAAAAAAGGATGCATTATTTGCCCAAATAAGTGGTGGAAATATCGAATTTTGCGTTATATATGTTTTATTGACATAATTTCGGAATTCTATAACTCTTTCGTCATTCGGAAGCAAAAAATGTAGTTCATTATAAAAAAATTCTACTACTTCCTCAGGACTAAGATACATAATACCGAAATGTACTTTTAAGTATTCGCCAATTACAGAACCTTTCTGTCTGTACTCTTGTACCAAATGAAACTCCTCAATCTTACGAAACCAAGCTTGACAGAGATGAAATTTACAACCAAAAAGAATTTGATCTCTGCCAAAACATTCTTATATAGCGTTATGAATGCTTAGTTCAAAATCTACTACGACTTCTTTAGGTTGAAAATTTAAGCCTACTTCTTTACATTTTTGTCTTAAAATTAAAAACAAATTTGAATATGTTTGACTTGATTTGTCCGGCAGCAAACAAAAAACAAGAGGTACGTAATAGCCGTTTTTAAAACCATGAATGGTAAACATTTGGTAAAAAAAGTTGAACAGTATTTAAAAGTCCCATCCATCAAAATACAATCCGAATTACATAAAAAATGAAGGTTGGAAAAACAGGAGAACACAATAATTTTAAATACCTGGTCTGCTGTTAATAGAAATTCCTCTTCTCGGTTCGTTCGTAATTGTAATTCACGAACACTATTAAATACTTCTTCCTGATTTTTAGGCAATAGTGTAAGTGCATCAACATCCTTCCCCTAATCCCCTAAATATCGATCAAAACAATCAAGATTTCTTCAAAATATTCAATTCAAGAAATCTTGGAAACCTTTCAGAAATATACATAATTCTATGGGCCTCCGATTTTATGTATTATAAACCCTAATGACTCTAATAGGATTAAACTAAATGGTTGCGGCACAGTTCGAACATTTCAGTAATCCTCAAATTGATACAAGTCAGGTAAAATTTTATTTTGTGGCAGAGTTCGGATATGCCCGTTTATTCATAATATTTTTTATTTGTATTACTCCTATATGTAGTGTTTGGGGAATTTTTCTCAGAAATTTTAAATGGCAAGTGGCCTACTGTAATCGGCTTCATACGATTACACCTATTTACAGATTATTCGATTATTGAGAGGGATTTTCCAAACAACCCAGTTTTCTTAGAAACATTATCGGGAATATTATTTTAAAAGAAAGTAGGTACATTAAATCAGTACTTAGTATTAGTTCTTTGAGTAAAGTTGTATGAAGTTGTATGGTTGTCATAATATTGTAAACAGTTGGAATATATTTAAAACATTTGTTGAATGTTAATTGTGCAAGTACCAAACAATGTCGATAAGCCAAGGACCATCTAAACGACCAAAAACAGGTCCATTATCTTTAAATGAAAAAACTCTGATATTGAATTGTTATATATCATTGAAAAACAAGGATCCAAGTGCAAGTGTTGATGATATTGTGGAATTAACGGCTGCTATGTTGTGTGTTGCTAAATCAACAATTTATAGATTACTAAAAGAAAGCAAGAATGGAACTCTTCAACCCCCTAAAACTCCTTCAGGCCGAAAACCAATTGAGATCGATGAGTCATTAAAACAAAGACTAAGGCGTAAAGTCCATGGATTTTACTTACGAAAGGAAATTCCAACACTTGACAAAATTATGACATCAGTGCAAGAAGATACGGACTATCCAAAATTCTCCAGAATGACATTATGCAAACTTTTGAAATATGTGGGTTTCAGATATACAAAACATAATAGAAAATCTCTCTTGATAGATAAACCGGAAATAGTTTTTTGGAGAAGAGACTATTTAAGAAGCATTCGACATGCCAGAGAACAAAATTTGAAAATCTTCTACTTAGACGAAACATGGATAAGTGCTGGATATACAGTTTCCAAATCATGGCAAGATGTCGTTAGGTTTGCAGCCACCATCTGGAAAAGGAAAAAGACTTATCATTGTCCATGTTGGAAGTTCTGAAGGTTTTGTTGATGGTGGATTATTAACTTTTATTTCAAAACGCACGGGGGACTATCACGAAGATATGAATGGGGATGTCTTCGAGGAATGGTTTGTTCAAATGTTGGATCTGATTCCAAAAGGGGCTGTTATTGTTATGGACAACGCAAGTTACCATTCACGGTTACGAGAAGCATTGCCCACAAGTCGTTGGCGTAAAGCAGAGCTTTTGGAGTGGCTTATTTCGAAAAATATTAAGTTTCCAAAAGATCCACTAAGGAAAGAACTTTACAGAATTGCAAAAATGAACAACAATAAATACAAAAGCTACATTGTAGAAGAAATGGCTTCTTTTCGTGGTATATCAGTTCTTCGACTTCCCCCTTATGATTGTGAACTTAATCCCATAGAATTAATATGGGCTCAGGTAAAGGGGGAAGTTGGAAAAAAAATACTACTTTTAAAATAAACGATGTTGTGAAATTGTTTGAGAGTGCTGTAAGTCATGTGAGTAAGGAAAATTGGACAAACTGTATCGAGCATGTTATCAAAGTAGAGGCAAATATGTGGAAAATTGACAATATTTGTGATGATTTAATCGACCCTATTATTATTAATGTCAACAACGATTCTTCCTCTTCCGAGTCGGATATAGAATAAAATGTAAGTAATAAATGTATTCCAATAATTATTTCTTTTCATTTTTTATTATATTATAATTTAAAACGTATTTTTTCCCAAAATACACACCACTGCATTGCGTTATTGCTTATCTGCTAATCCTTTAACAATGAATAAACCCTAAACTTTGCTACAACTGAAACAAATACGGGGTCGATCTACCTGGTTTTTAGATTTACGGAAGAAATGTAATTTGAAGTAAGAGATTTATCAAAAATTTCATGGTGCTCCCTGTAAAGGTTTTGCATACTTAATTAGGGTTTATTACTCCTCGTACTTTTTGTACATACCGAGAGCTAAAATCTAATATTTTTCCCGTGTATAATACACTATTTTTTTCTGTGACAGGAAAAACGACGATTCAATAGTGAAAGAACATATTATTACAATATATTACAGTCAGAATGTTATCGATATGAAATTTGAATTTTTAAATTAATAAGCTGTTGTAGTTATAGCGACAATTAGACCTGCGTTGCTAAGGAAAACTTCAAAGTAATCAAATATATGTCAATTTAATTCTGTGATTTGATTAAAAAATGGCGAGCTCAGTGATTGTTAAGTAGTTATTTTGGAAAAAATAAAGTTAAAAAATGTCTGATTCCGAGTTTTCTCTGACTCTTGATATAAAGGAAATGTAACTTATGTTCAATAAAATATTCTAAAATCAAATATCTTCCTTTATCTATATGTATATATATATATATATATATATATATATATATATATATATATATATGAAGCAAAATGGTATTCTTGACGGTAGATAAATCAAAAATCTCTCAATATCTTAGGGATTCCGTCGTAAGTAGGGCTGAATGAAACTCTTATTTACTACCCAACGTTTCGAAAATTTTTATTTTCTTTTTCAAGGCTGAAATATGGACATGTTGGTACATTTCTTTAATTAACAATTTTTTATACTTACGTGTAAAGTGAGTTAATAAATATTAAAATAGTTCATACTCGGAACAACAAAAAAAAATATATTTTATGTATAGATACTTTTTAAGTACTAATTCAAAAGGATCTTTTTGATTTGAAGGAACATTATATGTCACAGTTTGAGTGACAGTTTTTTGGTTGAGACATAACCTAGTTGATGTGTTCAACTTTATGACTTAAGAGACAGTCTTCATTATTAGTAGCATGACTTGTCACTTAATCATGATCCTATGAACAAAGGAAGTCCTATATATCAGCCCTACTTACGACGGAATCCCTAAGATATTGAGAGATTTTTGATTTATCTACCGTCAAGAATACCATTTTGCTTAATTTAATTGTTATGGGGTTTTACCACAGAATTCACCTTGAGTATGGATTAGAAACAGTGAGAAATCTAAAATTTTGGGCAAATACGAACACCAAACTAGCTTCTATGAGGAACAGAAAAATATTTTTAATTAGATGTAGGAAATTAGGACTAACACCTAATCATATTACCAACTCAATAAAAAATGTAAAAGGACTTTTTGATGTAAACGAAGGACATACAGGAGAAAAAATCTACAGATTTCATAAAAGGTTAGAAAACAAGATTTTGAATTTAGAAATTACTAATTCACATTTAACCGTAAAAAACCTTGAAGAGTCTCTTATCCGATTTGAAAATAAAATATTGATAAAATTACCTAGAATAATTTTCAATGAATTTTTGAACAGACAAAAATTAACATATGAACATCATTTCCAAAGAATAAAAAACACAAATATACAAAAAATAAAATCGTTAAATAACCAATATAACTCTTTCATTAAAACACAACCAAATTGGATAAAAAACATTTCAAGCGTTGAAATTCCATCAGAAATTCAACAGTTCTTAGCACTTGGAAGTAAATTTAATATTTCACCTAACGTCAAAGATATTTCTATCAAAAAACTTCTGGCTGATGTTGAAACTATTATTGAACAATGTAATTCAAAAAAACAAAATATTTATAGATCTCAAATAACAAATATATTAACCAACTTTTTTCATAAACCAACATCATATAATTATTTACAGACACTACTTTGCCTAAATAGTGTCTGTCTTTTTTCATAAACCAACATCATATAATTATTTACAGACACTATTTAGGCAAAGTAGTGTTTTTTTAAAAAATAATCCTTCAATAATGGTTACCAGATCAGACAAAGGCAACGTAACAGTGATAATGGATAAATCTGAATATATAACCTTATCCTATAACAAATTAAATGATGAAAAATATTATAAACAACTCAAAAATGATCCCACTTCTACGTTACAGCAAAAAGCAAACAAATTAGTATCATCACTTAAAAAACAAAAATTTATTTCTGAACAACAAGCCAAAAGTTTAACAACTTATAATCAGACATCTCCTAAGTTTTATGGACTTCCCAAGATACACAAGCCCACCCTTTCTTTAAGACCTATTGTTTCATCGATTAATGCACCAAACAGTAATATTACTAAATTCATAACTGATATCCTTACAAATGCATACAATTGTAATAATGACTATTATGTTGAAGATTCTTTTCATTTTTCATCCTTTATAAATGACAAACAGTTACCAAGAGGTTATGTACTTATTAGTCTTGATGTGGTTTCCTTGTTTAGTAATATTCCAATACAACTTTTTAAACAAAGCGTTGCAAAAAGATGGGATCGTATAAAAAATTACACCAATATTCCAAAAAATGTCTTTGTTAATTTATTAGACTTTATTTTTGATTCCACTTATTGTAACTTTGAAGGAAAATATTTTAAGCAATTTTTAGGTACACCAATGGGACAATTTATAAGTCCAATAGCTGCACAGTATGTTATGGATGATCTACTTGATTCTTGCATAGTGAAACTCAACTTCCAACTTCCTTTGTTGATGACATTATCTGTGCAATACCTAATAACAAACATGATCATATTTTAAACATTTTTAATGCATACAATGAATTCATACAATTTACTATTGAACATGAGGCAGAAAATAGCATTCCTTTTTTAGACACCAGATTGATAAGAAATGAAAATAATATAATACAGTTAGACTGGTATAAAAAACCAATGAGTTCTGAGAGGTACATCAATTATTTTTCAAACCACACAGAAAAGATTAAGATCAATTTAGTACTGACTATGAAAAATAGAATTCAAAAAATCTGCCATCCAACATTACAACAAAAAAACTTAAAAAAATTGTATGAAATTTTCATAAATAACTCTTATCCACCTCAACTATTAAAAAAATTAATTTTCAACACCAGAGTACAAGAAGAAAGAATCACAAATAATGATAATGAGAATAACCAAGAAACTGAACCTAAAAAATATATAGCGATTCCATATATACAGGATATCTCAACGAATATTTTAAACGTTTTTAAGCATGAAAATCAAATCAAACTAACTTATAAGTATAGATTCACAATTAATAATATTTTAACGAAAACAAAATATAAGGATGAGGTATTGAAAAAATCTAATGTAGTATATAAGATCTCTTGTAACAATTGTGACAAAGTGTATTATGGACAGACATCTAGAGTATTAAAAGACAGGGTGACCCAACATAAAAGTGACATAAAACTTAATAAACAATCATGCGCTTTGGCTGAACATAGCATAGAAACTGGGCATCATCCAAATTTTAATAACATCATGGTTATACATTCTGAATCCCACTATCATAAAAGATCCTGCCTAGAAATGTTTGAGACTGCCTTAGATGAAAAGTCACTGAATAAAAAGAGAGAAAGCAACCATGTTAATCACACTTATGCGTATCTTCTTTCATTTAACCAACAACATAAGAACAATCAAATTGTAGATATTTCTAACTTATAAATATAAACATCTATATAACTAATGAGTTATAACGGAGTTGTTGTGTATATACTACATTCACTCTTGTTATCGTGAGATTGAGTGGGGTAATTAGTGAGAGTATTATACCTTACAACTTTTGCTCGTTGACAAGGGAGAATATATGATATATAGGACTTCCTTTGTTCATAGGATCATGATTAAGTGACAAGTCATGCTACTAATAATGAAGACTGTCTCTTAAGTCATAAAGTTGAACACATCAACTAGGTTATGTCTCAACCAAAAAACTGTCACTCAAACTGTGACATATAATGTTCCTTCAAATCAAAAAGATCCTTTTGAATTAGTACTTAAAAAGTATCTATACATAAAATATATTTATTTTTTTTTGTTGTTCCGAGTATGAACTATTTTAATATTTATTAACTCACTTTACACGTAAGTATAAAAAATTGTTAATTAATGAAATGTACCAACATGTCCATATTTCAGCCTTGAAAAAGAAAAGAAAATTTTTCGAAACGTTGGGTAGTAAATAAGAGTTTCATTCAGCCCTACTTACGACGGAATCCCTAAGATATTGAGAGATTTTTATATATATAGATATATATATATATATATATATATATATATATCATCATCATCATCACGTAGCGCTACAACCCTGGGTGGGTCTTGGCTGACTGTACAACTTTTTTCCAATTTGTTCGGTCTTCCATCAACCTAGGGTCAAATGGAATGTTCATTTTCCGGAGATCTGCTTGGATGTTATCTCTCCATCGCATTTTGGGACGTCCGAGTGGTCTTTTGCCTGTGGGAATCTCCTCCCATACCAGTTTTACAAGTCTTTCGTTATTCAGTCTGTGCACGTGGCCTGCCCATCTTAGTCGCTGTGATTTAATTTCTTGGACAATATCGGCGTCGTTGTAGAGTGCTTTCAATTCGATATTGGTTCTGATCTTATACTGGTTTGTGGTGATGTCATGGTGAGGTCCGAAAATTTTTCTAAGTATTTTTCGTTCAATGCGTCTGAGCTTTTCTTCGTTTGCTTTGGTCATGGTCCACGTTTCGCATCCGTATGTTATTACAGGTCTGACGATGGATTTATAGATTTTGATCTTTGAACTTCTTGTGAGATTTTATGAGCTTATTCAGTGCAAATAAACAGCGGTTTGCAGATTGGATTCTGTCTTTTATTTCTTCGGTAACATCGTTGTCCGCTGTGATTACGGCCCCCAGATACTTAAAACGTTGTACTCTTTCGAAATTAAAGGTGTTGATCGTCACATTTTGTCCTATTCTGTCTCTTTGTGTCGTTCTATTTATACACATATATTTCGTCTTCTCTTCATTAATCTTCAGCCCTACTTCACTTGTTGCTCTTTCCACCTTGTTGAAAATGTCTTTCGTGGATAGGATGGAGTCTCCAACGAGATCTATGTCATCTGCATATGCGAGTAACAGCTTGGGACCTTGAACCGATAGCAATTCTGTTTTTATTTCGGCCGACCTCATGGCTTTCTCTAATACAAAGTTAAAAAGTAGTGGAGATAACGCATCACCCTGTTTAAGTCCACTGTTGATTTCAAAGCTGCCAGACAGTTTATTATTCACACGTACTTTAGATATCCCACCCTCCATACAGACTTTGGTCATCCGAATGAGTTTCTTTGGTATTGAGAACTCCGCCATGGCATTCCATACTTGGCTTCTTTCTACGCTATCATATGCCTGTCGAAAGTCTATGAAAAGATTGTGTATGGGTCTGTTATACTCCCATCCCTTTTCTAGAAGTTGTCTCAGCGTGAATAGTTGATCTATTGTTGATCTGTTTGCCCTAAACCCGGCTTGATATTCGCCTAGGACATTTTCAGCATAAGGGATTAGTCTACTAAGAATGATGTTTGAGAGGGTTTTATATGCCGTGTTTAGGAGTGAGATTCCTCTATAATTCGCGCATCTTGTTTTGTCCCCTTTTTTGTGGATGGGCACTATTATGTTTTCCTTCCATCGTGCTGGTATCCTTTCTTCTAACCATATGTGCGTTATTAGCTGGTGGATTTGGCGATGTAGTGCGTCTCCCCCATATTTCAGAAGTTCTGCTGGTATCTCGTCCGTACCCGGCGCTTTGTGATTTTTCAGCTTATTTAAGGCCTTTTGGGTTTCTTCAAAGGAGGGATTTTTGACGGGCATGTCCGCTGTGATATAGATCTCTTCTTTGTGCTGTTCTTCCTGTATGATGTTTAGAAGGTCTCTAAAATACTTTTCCCATTCTTCAGTTATTTCTTTACCGTCGATTATCATGCGGCCTTGGTTGTCTCTCAGTGTATGGATGGAATTGGTTCTATATATATATATATATATATATATATATATAACAAAGAAGATGTAGGAATATCGCGTGATATGTTAAAAACAACAAAGAGATTCATGGGTAATTCACGCAAAGTAAAGGGCTACTGAAATAGAGTGGTAACCGTGGACATGCATGTTTCTGGCTCATTTTGCCTCATCAGCACGGCATAACCAAATAATGATGTGAAATTTGGGAGCAAAGATGTTAATCGAAACATGGGAAAACACAAAATAACGGATTTCAGCAGGGAAACCAAACGCTCATTTGTGTCTTCAATTGGAAGATCCCGAGTTTTCAGGACATCAACCAACATCGACACGGAGGCGCATATAGCCCCCCGCCATGAATCTCTTTGTTGTTTTTAACATATCACGCGATATTCCTACATCTTCTTTGTTATTTACTATGGGTCGGAAGGTTCATGGCGGGGGGGCTATATGCGCCTCCGTGTCGATGTTGGTTGATGTCCTGAAAACTCGGGATCTTCCAATTGAAGACACAAATGAGCGTTTGGTTTCCCTGCTGAAATCCGTTATTTTGTGTTTTCCCATGTTTCGATTAACATCTTTGCTCCCAAATTTCACATCATTATTTGGTTATGCCGTGCTGATGAGGCAAAATGAGCCAGAAACATGCATGTCCACGGTTACCACTCTATTTCAGTAGCCCTTTACTTTGCGTGAATTACATTACATTATATATATCTGGGAAAAAAGTACCCATTTTTTTCCCGTGGGAAAAAAAGTAATTTTGTGAAAAGTTGTATTTTGTCACCTGTCAACAGAGATAAAATGTCAAATTTTTTTCCCTTTCACAGAAAAAATAATTTTTTTTATATTTCTTCATTATTTTACACACAAAAAAAACATTTTTTTCAAAATTGTCTTTATTGTCATCAAATATTTATTATAAAAATAAAAAACTATATTCTACATTAACAAAATAACCCAAAATAAACCTTCTTTGGTATAGTAGAGACTACAAAAAAAATAAAAGCAAATTCATTTGACAGTTTACAATCAAATTAATAATTAAGATCACATATTTTTAAATTTTAGCTGCCCTCGTCGTAATGTTTCATATTCTAAAAGCTTTTCCTTAATTTCTTTTTACTCGACAAGTCCGATGTCTTCTGCCGGAGGAAAAACATGCATTAGGTATTTTATCACTTAATCTTAAAAATCAGCATATATAAGATCCATTTTTTTCGCAATTTATTATTTTTACCACATATTGCTTGATGGTACCAGCTTCAGTTTCCATGTCAACGTGAATGAAATCACCTTGTTTAAAATCTGTCGAGACAGAAGAATCTTGCATAGGTGACATGTTATCATCAATTTTATTGGTGTCTGTGTCGGAAAACGGTTCTGGGTCCAGATCTTTATTGCTGTCGACGGTTAAATCTTCTTCATCCACGTCACTTTCGGACTTGGGCGCAATTTTTTAATTGTACTTTTATTTTTATTTGGCTTGAATGGCGCTGATATTGATGGTAACTGTAGGTCTTCCTGTGAAATGCTTTTAGCGTTCTTTGCTTGTCTGTTTTCGGTAGATTGCATAAAATTTTATTTCTATTCAGTGGTAATAGACCGGTCGCTTCAAAGCCTGATTGAACATTTTTTCCATACTCTCTGAAAGTCTATTTAATGTCTGTGTTAATAAGCGTGGGAATAATTTTCTTTTCTTACAGTTCCTTTATCATGTTTTTTCCATTCTTGAAGTATCTTTCTCCAAGCGATCTTAATTGGACGAAAAACGCTAATATCTAATGGCTGCGTAAGGTGCGTACTGTTAGGAGGCAAAAGCACAAAACGAATGTCATTATCCGTACATTTCGAAATAACATTGGCCGAAATGTGGCTTGCCAAATTATCTCCAATAAGAACTTTAGGACCCGGTGGCAAAGATCGAAAATATGGCAATACTATGTTATTAAAACAATCATCGAAAATATTTGTATCAAACCATCCAGAACGAGAGCGATTATATCTTGCTTCGGTTGGTCCAAATTCTGTTCAAGTGCTCCATAAGTGGTCTGCCTTATAGACTATGTAGACCGGAAGCATATATCCTGAAGCTGCACAAGCAAACATGACGGAAGTAGCTGTTTTAGATGTATCCATTACCTTCTCCGCTCTTTTAGAAGTCCTACGAACGATGACTTTCACGCAGCCAGGATCGTCCGTAAAATTAGTCTCATCGTAATTTACTATTGCGTTGGGTGGAACATCTTTTAGACTTTTTGATAAGTGGTCGAAATATGTATTAATACTATCAGGGCAAACTTTGGCTATACTTTCTTTTATTGATTGAGATATTCTGTTAGTCAGTTCCTCCTTATGTCGCTTTAGAAATTTTTGCAGCCAGGTTTCACCAGGTCTGTTGTCTCGGAATTGTGGCAATTTTTTCCACTTCTGTCCAAGTTGGATTTTACTATCTCTTTTATATCGTTTGAATCACAGGGATAACTCCAGTCCGCTGCGATAGGTATAGACCGAACCAGATAGTTTTTCTCTTCGATCGAAATTGCAGTTTGACCTCCAATTGATTTTGTGTGTAGTCCTTTAGCTTTTTTATATAAAGTTATAAAAGGAAATTCATATTCTTCACTTACATCTTTTAATTTTCTACCTTGTTTGTGTAGCTGTAATACTCGCTGAAACGTGTTACTGCTATAATCCCGATATTTCCGACTTCCCGGTTTCTTTTTGTATATACGCACCATTTTTCAAGTCGCCCCTGAAATTACATAAAATAATAAAATGATACGCCACTGGCACGTAAGAAGGAAAAGTAAGACTTTCAGGTTAGAGAACGATTGCCTGATATATAATTACTCTTGAAAAAAATACGGCGATATTCCAGTCTTTTTAGGGATCTCTGTACAATAGGAAGTTTGCAGGTTAAAAAAATCAAGCTTCTTACGTTTTTTTGGAGATGCAGAACACAATAACAGTGAGTGAATAACCAGTACCACAACATAAACTTAACTAAGAAGCATGGTAGGCATAGATGCAGACTCAATTTGAGATTAAAATTTCAACCGCCAGAGCGCAGCATCGGTTTTAACTGGAAGAAGCAAAATTTTTCAATTCACCCCGGTGTTTTCAAGTAGCCCCATTTTACGGTACATCTTTTCCGCGTCTTTTAATGTACGAGAAGCGTAAGCCATAGGTAGATCGCTACCAATCAGACCTTGGGATAAGACAGCGTCCAAAGCAATGTTATTAGTGTCCGTCGTTAAAACAAAAGATTTAGTAAAATCCTGTTACTACAATATCAGCTCGTTAATTAAACTACTTTTGTAAGTATTAAAACAGTCTGAAAATTATTGGTTATGTTCAATCTTCGCGCCTTTTTTAAACACTTTGATGAGTTTTGCAAAGTTATTTATAAACCTACAATAGTATCCTAGTAACCCTAAAAAACCTTTTATTTGTTTATTATGCCTCGGTATTGTAAATTGTTTGATTGCTTTTATTTTATCAAGGTTGTGTTTTACATACTCAGGGATTACAACGTGACCCAAGTATGCGACTTCTTTCCGCAAAAACTCGGATTTATCAAGTTGCATCTTGAAATTAGAACTACGAAGTCTTTGGAAAACACATCTAAGCATTTTTCTATGTTCTTGTAACGATGTAGATTTAATTATTATATCATCTAAGTATACTAAACATTTCTCATTTTGGATTACACTTAATATGTTGTCCATAATTCTCTGAAAAGTTGCTGGAGCATTTTTTAACCCAAAGAGCATACGCAAATATTCATAATGCCCATTTTACGTATTGAAAGATGGTTTTTCTACGTCTTTTCCATCCATGTCGATTTGGTGAAAGCAGCAGCTAGCCAGGTCGAGGATGGTGAAATATTGACAACTTGCCAGTTTATCGAGGAGGTCTGTTTTGTTAGGAAGTGGGTACCTATCGCCAATCGTTTTTTCGTTAAGCTTCCGATAATCTTTCACAACTCTCCATTTTTGCTTTTCGTAAGCGTCGGACTTTTTCGGAACAAGCCATATAGGCAGAGGCCATGGAGTACTCTAGGTCTCATAATGATTTGATCTAATATTTTTTTGATTTGCTTTTCTACTTCATGTTTGTGAATAAATGGATAACGATAAGATTTTGTGTAAACTGGTCATTCATCTACGGTTTTTATTTGATGTTTAATACGGTTAGTTAAAGTTAAAGGATCTTCTTCGTTATAAAATATGTCTGAAAATTATTTACACAAGTTAAGTACTTCGTTACGTTCCTCATTATTAAGATGATCTACTCGTACTAGTTCGATTTCCTATACATGTTTGCGGTCACACTTTTCTACAGTTGAAGGTTCAGAAAAATCTAATGCTACATTATCTGTAAGACATTCCGGTATTTCACAGTTGCGAAATTTGTTATGCGGAATCATTATTCCGTCATTATTTTTGGACGTTTTTGCATTGATAACTTGTTCTGATCTGGCGTTAACATTTACTAAGTTTAAGTTCGTTTGTGTACTTTGGAAAGCAATTTAATTTTTGTTTGTATTGTCATTAAATATCCTTTATCAAAATCAATAGTAGCTTGTAATGATTTAAATAATTCTTGAAATATTTGAAAAAATCAATTTGAATTTGGTAACTTCAAAGAGCTGTAACTTTTTTTGTACGGACGGAAGTTACGTTCAATAAAGTTATATTTGTCCCCAGAATATTATGTGGTTTGATTTATGACGTATATATTTGTTAGAACTTGTATATAAAGCCCCGACCGATCTATTGCATGTTCAAACAGAATGCTCTACCATACAGTTCCCTAACATCTTTGATATATTGTTGAAAACTGTTCCTCGCTAACATTAATAAAACGGTAAGTAGCGAACTTCACGTTTTCGGTTTGTGCGGTGTCTAAACCGTACTTTCCCCGAAGTTGTGGATTATTTAGTTGAACTCGTAATAGTCATGGGCGTATCATATAAGATCGACAGATTTATACATTGTAGCATGATAAAAATACAATGCTTTTGTATTACCTTATAACATAATGGGTAGAATAATTCGGTTAATTTACCCACTGAGTATGCAACTCTATACACACTTCTGTATGATTGGTTGCATAAGTTAATTAACTTCGGGTTTTAAAAGTATTCAAGCATATCCTTGAATAATGGGATTTAAATAACGAAATGAGTGTCAAAAGTAATTTTTTTATTAATCTTTTTCATGTAATTTAACTAATCTACTAGTATTTTATCGTTTCATGTTGGGATTTTATCTGATTGTCAGTGGTAACACTGATCTGAGGTGTCAAAAGGAACGTGAAGGTAAACTTTGGCATTCGAATTTCGAATCACTTGTCTGATACTTTTTGAGCTGTGAGGCCGAGTGTCAATAGTAACAAGTCGTAAGTATAGAAAATGGCCGATGGCACGTGGTTCATACCATTTATTTTTGGAACTATCATGGTGAAAAACCCTTGGTGACAACTGCATAGTTTTCGCACACGATTTTTCGCACACACTTTTTTGCCACATGGATATGGTTTAGAACAATTCTGTGGGTTTTGGTAATTGATGGTAGATATGATGATCAGGTTGGGATTTTAAGAAGCTTCAAGTTTCGGATGTTTCCAGTATTAGCTACACTTTCATAAAGATAGCTGACAAACTATAGTACTCTATTCATGGTAGTAGAGATGTGCCGTATCTCGGATGGCGTTGGCGTTCCAGAGCAACAAGAGCTCGTGATGGCGTTTAGCTTCATGTGATGATGGTTTGTCGGTGACACTTGCGGGATAATTCCGTTATGGACAATGGTTCTTGAAAGGATGGCTGAATCTTGTGCCAGAAGTCAGATGTTGTTTGTCAATTAAGCTGATTGACGTTTAATAGTTTGGACACTAACCGCAAGTAGAATTCAAAGTTTTATTTGTTTTCATCCAAATTTTATGCAATTTATTAATTTTGTAATTTCATGCTTTAACATTTAACGACGCATTTAACTTTTATATTTTAATATTTTGATATTTAGTAACTACAAATTCTTATATAGATGTGTATCAATTCATAATCTTATTATTGCATTCTTTCAACTTTGTTATCTTCAAATATTAACTTTATCATTGCATATCGCCCTGAAATTACATTTCAGCTCAATTTTACTTGATAAGAGACACTCTCTATCTATTTGGTGACATTTTATTAATTATTACAATTTGTAAAGCTGTAACTGGTATACCACTTACATGTTATTAAGAATTTTGTGTATTGTACATGATGTTCTCAGATAGTTGATAACATTGGAAACTGTTAAACATTTCAAATTTAGCCAACCATTGATAACTGATTATCAGTTCATAATTAGTGTCGGTTACCTTGTATTTATTGAAACAGGTTATTACACAAAGTACCCTTAAATTTTATTTAAACAGATTCATTGGCAATATAATGTGTTTTATTCGATTCACAAACGTAAAGGCAAAACAATGTAAATAACATATTTGAAAAGTCATAATAGCTAATTGGTTCACTATTGGTTTTTTGATTAATCAGTAAATGTTTCTTGAATGTCCTACTAATCAAGTGGCGCCTAAAAAAATAATGCAGGACCAGTTTTCAAATATTCCTAACTAAACTCACGACCTTATGCTCTCTGGCGAATAGCGAACCTTCGGCATTGTAACCTCACTTCATGTAGTAACAACAACAACGTAAGGTTACAACATTCACGACATTCCCAAACAATATCAATTTGGTTTTAGACAAAAAGACGCTACTGTCAAATACACCATATAACTAACGGACTTATACAAGTTCTTGAAGAAAAGCAAGTCTGATTAGAAGTCTTCTTCGATGTAGCTAGACCCTTCGACAAAGTTTGCCAATCACATACAAATTAACCAAAATGCTTCCACAGCAATATGCAAACGCTCTAACATCGTACATCACACAGATAGACACAGAATAAAACATGAAGATGAATATTCCGACCTGAAAGTGTAAGAAGCAGAAATTCCACAGGGAAGTGTACTTGGTTCTATCCTCGTCTATTATATACCAGTGATAAACCAGTTTTAGAAAATATCACACACATATATTTGCAGATGATATTGCAATACTTGCAATAAGACCAGTTCAATAATTGTCTACTGCTACCACCAAGCTGAAATGGAAAGAACATCGGAAGAGAAGTCCAAACTCAATATAAAATTCACACAGTACAGTTGGCTTCTTGAAATAAACTCCAAATTATCAATTCGAAACAAAATCCTAATTTGCAACCAGATTCTGAATCTGGTATGGCTCTACGCCATATAACTCTGGAGTTGCACCAAATATAACAATGGCAAATATATGCAAACATTCAAAAACCGTGACCCTCATCAAGATCTTGGGGTATCAACGGCTAAAAGAAGAAATCAAAGGATTTGCTGGTAATCCTGAAGAACGATTACAGACACAAGAGGAGATTGTAGAAGCTCTTGACCTGCTGGACAATCAGCTCCTCGTCCGAAATTGAAGAGAACCAATCCATTTCAACTTCTGTAGTGTGGTTTGAGTAGACCAGAGCCTTGTTTAGGTGTGAATGTGCTCATATTCAGGCAAAATAATCTATTGGACTGGAGAAAAAATATTCCTCCATAGTGGATTATATAATTGTATATTCTATGTGTCTCAGTTCTCAAATAGAACATGTATATAGTCTCAAGTGTTTAGCACTTTGCTCATCCGCTTTGCATAAAGAAAAATTGTCAAGTGAAATGACACTGACGTAATGTTTACTTTTCCGCCCAACCTATCTAATATGCGAGAAAAGTATTGGTTTACCCCAAAAAAAGTTGGAATTTTGAAATTTTTTGAGTTATTTTTACGTTTTCCATCAATAACAGCACGAGAAAACGGTTTTTAGAAAAAAATCCTGTGTGTATGTCGTCGTCGTTGTCGTCGGCCACTTTTCCTTACATGTCTTGTTAGCACGATACATAGTCCGGAATGCAATAAGTCACCAATTTTATGATGTAATATTGTTAAGGACATGTCACAGATGAACCCTATTGATTTTCAGCTCACCAGAGACAGTACAACGGGCGCTATGGTACTTGAAGTACAACATTTTGTAATTTTTTGAGAAATTTCAGTTTGTTAGCACCATACAACCTCCGGAGTTCAACAAGTCACCAATTTTATGATTGAATATTATTTAGGACATCTCACTGATGAACCCTATTAATTTTCAGCTCACCAGAGCGAACACAACAGGTGCTACAGAACTTTAAGTACGATATTTTTATCATTTTTGGAGAAGTTTCACTCTGTTAACACGATACAGCCTCCGGAGTATATACAAGTGACCAATTTTATGATTGAATATTATTCAGAGCGTCTCAAAGGTGAACCCTATTGATTTTCAGCTGACTAGAGCGAGTACAACAGGTGCTATAGTACTTTAAGTAAGATATTTTTGTCATTTTTGGAGAAATTTCAGTTTGTTAGTACGGTACAGCCTCCGGAGTTCAACAAGTTACCAATTTTATGACTGAATATTATTCAGGACATTTTCCAGATGTACCCTATTGATTTTAAGCTCACTAAAGCCAGTACAATGGGTACTATGGTACTTGAAGTACCAAATTTTTGTTCTTTTTGGAGAATTTTCAGTTTGTTAGCACGATACAGCCTCCAGAGTGTATACAAGTGACCAACTTTATGATTGAATATAGGTCAAGGTGTCTCACACCCTATTGATTTTAGCTGACTAGAGCGAGTACAGCGGGTCCTATGAATCCAGATATACTACATTTTTGGAGAAATTTCGGTTTGTTAGCACGATACATCCCCCGAAGTGTATACAAGTGACAATTTTATGATAGAATATTGTTCAGGGCCACAGATGCGGAAACGTTAATTTTTATCTTTAAACCCGTTTATTTTTTTATTAGTCTTTTTCCCAACATTACGTGGTCACACATGTATTTTAAATGTAATCTCTTTTTATTGTAATTCGTGTAACGGTTTTGAGTATTATTTTATTAAACTTGTTTTGTTGTTAATATAATTCTCGAATAGATAGTTACTTCCAGTGACCTAAATCGAAGAGGAAAATAATAAAAGTTATCCCGTTTCTATCTATGGACACCATCGGTAGATATGTATTTTTGGTTTGAAGAATATTAGACTAAAATCAAGGTTGGTCTTTTAGACTTGTTTTAATAGCCAAGTATGAACAGCTGTAAATTTAAAAAAATCAGTTAATGTCATGGATTGAGATGACTGAACAATTATTCGACGCCGATTTGACGGTTCAAAAAGCTGTAAATAAAAATCAAGGTTTCTAATATCCAAAAATCAAACATATTCAACAAACAAATCAATATATCAGTTTAACAATGTTTACTGTTTCTTCCGTATCCGAGTATCCTAAATCCGTTCGCTGACCCACTGTTTCAATTGGGTATCTGTTTTCCAATCAGAAATTATGAATTTTCAGTTGAACAAACTCGAAAATAGTATGATTGAATAACATCGTTTATGGTGGTGCCCACATTCGAATGTTTGCATATGAATATTTATAAACGGGCTATCGATTCGGAACTTACGTAGAGGTCAACAGTAACACTTTCCGTTATTTAATGTATTTTCACCCCCCCTACCCGCAGAGTGACCAATAAAGGCTATTACGAGGGGACGGAAGATTAGCAGAGTGCCGTCGACCAAATATCCCGAAACGGAGTAATTTCATGTTACAGCAGTAATTATACGAAGGGTCCATTAAAATTGTATCCATTGTTCGGAAACTAAACATAGGGAAACATTAATGTAATTCTGCGAATGGCTTTGTGCAAATCTTTAATGTAAGGATGGGAATACTTATATACATAAAATATTTAACCTATGAAACGATTTCACATCAACTTCCCTTCATTCAAAAGAAACTGCATTTTCGTAAAATTACTGAGAATGTTAACTCGTGCACATTTCTAAACATTCTACATTTTAGCATAACTCTGTCAAATAATCAAAGACACGCAGACAGTATATTCATTTCCATTCCATTTATTACCTACTTATAAAGCGGCACTTTATCACCCCCTCATAAAACCGACTTTAAAAAATCTTTTATTTTATACTTGACGTTCCAGCTCAGGCGTATGAATTTTATCAAGAGCTTTTTTATATCGGCTAAAGCGCTCTGGTCGCTAAAAAAGGCCGTTATACCGAAAAACATCAAAAAGTCCATTAAATCATTTTGGCAAACCGTAAATTGAAGTAATAAGAGGTCTGTAACATTCTAAATATATCGAAGGAACGTAAGGAAGCCGTTTTCGAAGTGGAGCCGCATGTGCTAACAGTAGAGAAAAAACAACGACTCTTTGATTTCGCGTTGTTTGAGGATGTTTCGGCGACATAAAAAAGACTTGTTGCGTCGATTCGTAACGATGGATGTAACTTGGATTTACAATTGCACGCCTGAGTCAAATCGGCACATATCGCAGTGGACAGGAGCCTGTGAACCTTGCCCAAAGCTGCCAAAAGCGCAACGCAGTACTGGCAAGGTTATGGCATAGTTTTGAGATGTGCGATCGTTACATGGCTCAACTGGATCGTTTGAACGAGAAAGTTTCGGAGAAACTGTCCAATGTATAAAAAAAGGAAGTTGTCGTTCACTAAAAATACGCACTGGATACAAGTATTTGACTACGAGAGCAAATTACGTGAATTGCACTTCGAATTACTTTCGAACCCTCCCAATTCTCTAGATCTGGCCCCCGGCGACTTTTACCTATTAGCAGACCTAAAACATACTCACATTAAAGAGATTTGTTTTATTTTAAGTTAAAAATCGAGTTTGACGTTCTGAATAATATGCGGCGATA
This sequence comes from Galeruca laticollis, assembly GCA_963921935.1. Classification (NCBI taxonomy): domain Eukaryota; kingdom Metazoa; phylum Arthropoda; class Insecta; order Coleoptera; family Chrysomelidae; genus Galeruca; species Galeruca laticollis. The sequence continues at coordinate 48,614,272 of OY998179.1, read as the reverse complement.
TTATCTATTATAATTTCGAATAGAATAATGCGTAGCTATATGTTCACAACGTTGTACATTGGTCACCATTCTCGATGCAGTGATTGATATCTTTTGAATATATTATAGAAGAATTATTTCAATACTTTTAGTGATGTAACATAAAATGTTACTGTAATCGATAATATACAGTGCGTTTCAATGGAAACTATCCAGAATAATTTCAAACAAGAGACTTCTTATTAGAGTATTAATCTCTCATTAGGGTTGCCCTAACGTTAACTAAAGAATTATTAAGGTTAGCTATGGTTACCAGTGGATATATTAACCACTATGTAATTATCCTTTACCCAAAAAGTCGATTGTTACCAGTGTTCTTGAGAGAAAATATAAGGTGACAAAATTATCAAAGACTACAACAAGTTATTACTAAAATATAATTTTCACAGTATACTGAAATAAACTATCCGACTAATATCGTAGGTATACCCGTTATTCATAGTCACAAAAAATATCAAACTAGTTTCTTTTGAGAAATACTGGAGTACAAAAATAAATAAATAATCGCTGCTCATATAAGGCGTTATCGCCGATGATTACCCGTGCCAAATAAAAGAATTACAGTGATTAAACTATATCTGGAGAAAAATAATTAAGATCTATACCTCAGGAAATAATATGGGGTTCTTTGTATTATTGTTTCCTTGGTCATATACTTAAGTTAAATCCGTGAATAGGCGCAACCGAATTTTAGAAACTATAATGCTGAAGGTGATCGTAAAAAACACGTTATAGAAGTAGCCAAAACGCGGAAAAGTATATGTACACAACTAACGTATAAGTAAATAAATAGTCCAACTAGAACAAGCCAATCGTTTATTGCTAATAAGGATATCGGCAATACATAGCTCCTGTTACAAGTGAACACAAAAGAAAATAAGTCAAATATCAATTACCAATACAAAAATATCGTAGGTAAAAAACAAGGAGTAGGGCGTGGTATGATCATACGAGCTTTACATGTATGTATCCCGTATCTATAAGTATCACAAGCCGAATAATGATCTAAAACATTGTAAATACCACACTTATCAGTGATTTGATATGGGATTCCAGCCCAAATCAAGCCGCAACTGTTCAATTGTACTAACATACAAATTAATATTAGTAGATATAACTAATAGAAAATCACTTAATAATCACGAATGATAATGAGAAGCATAAAACGATAATATAAGTCTTTACTGAATCAGCAAAACGAAATTCTCTGTTATACTTAGCTGGATGGCACGTTTTGGGTTCCAACCAAACGTCTACAAGGTCACAATCGGAGTAGAAATGTGGTAAATCTCCAGGGATCGTCTCGGCCGGGAATAATTTCAGATCGAACCAGGTGTGAAATCGAGTACAAAATCCAATCTCGATAATCAAGAGGCTCAAAAATAAATCCCAAAATAGATGGGAATATAAAACGTAGAAGTAGGAAACAAAAAAGAAAACCCTCAATTTATCAATGAGGGTTCTCAAAATTCCAATATCCAGCCACGTGGACTTAATCAATCAATAGCCTCCACCAATAGGCTTACAAAATGGCGAATTCTTGCAGGTGTTGAAAGAAAGTTGATTCGATCTTAGTGAATCGTGGTTCCAGTGCAAAATAATATTCCTTAACGGCGGAAAATGGCGGAAAATCGACTTCCAAACTAATTGCTTCCTCAAAATAGTCGGACTTCCAAACAATTTGTGCAAATTATATTCCCTAATTAAGGTAAATGAGATAGAAACCAAGAAAATAACTCGCACAAAGCACCGAACCCTTTTCGTTCTTCAACCCATCCAATACACACCTTCCTTCTCGTCGTTTCCAAAAAAAAGATGGCTTCAGAACCAATGACACAAACAATATCAAAAGTTTTTAAAATTCGAAATATCCAAAAGTCCGTTAATAAAAACTATTAAAATCTAGGCTTTAAATTATTCCAGTTGGTAAAGATGTATTTCTCGAGCACCATGGAGACACTAACGAAGTACGTCCAAATTTCCTACATTCTCCTTCCTTATTGCCGCTTTAATAAATAATTATACATGTTGTGAAAAAGCAAGACCGTTCTTGTAGCGAAGCAATTTCGGCGAGTCGGAGATTAATACCATCCGTTTAGAAGGGATACTAGTTTTACCGATCACCGAAGCATTTTTAGATTTATTAGCTATACAGAGTGTCCCAAAATATTAAGTAATACAAGATCAGTAATCCACAACAGTCAATAAAATACACATAAATAATAGAACTGTCAATACGTATAGCACGTCGCTCTTGATATTTTGCTGCATTTTTGTGGTTTAAAGTGGTTTATGACTATTTAAACATTTTAGAAGTGGTGACTGATTTGTGTACCTGCATATTGGATTATAATTTGATATTTTTCGTAAGTTTTTAATAAATTTGTAATGTAAACAATGGTCAATAACAATTGTGAAACCTGTTCTGGTACGATAAGTCGAAGTAGGCCGGCCACTTTTTGCGAATTCTGCAAAAAGCAGTTTCATGTTGTATGTGTCTCCAAAACTGTTGATATACTGAACGTCCTAGATTCTGTTCCTAGACTCTTGTGGAGATGCGACGAATGTGCGAAAAGTTGTATTTCTATAAACAATACTGAAGTAACTAACTTGTTAGAATCAACAGTTAGCGACGCGTTTCGTTCAATTAGAGCTGAATTGTCCTCACTGAAATCTGATGTTTCTAAAGTTGCTAAAGAACCTGTGACTATTCCACCAACGACTCGATATGCTGATGTTGTTAATAACAAAACTTTTCCTGCAGTGATAGTACAACCCAATAACAAGGCACAGGAGATAAAACAAACGAAATCAGAGCTAATGCATAATATTATTCCAACTGATAACAGTATACATTTGACTAAAGTTAAACATATTAAGGATGGTGGTATTCTTATTGCATGCAAATCTAAGGAGGAAAATTAGAAGATGAAACAATAAATAAATAATGAAACTGCTTCAAGAAACAATGTCTGACTCTTATGCTGTAAAGGAGGTTGCTGGTATTAATCCCAGATTGTGCATTGTGGGTTTGTCAGAAAAATATACTGAAGAAATGCTTCAATACCAAATTAGGAATTGTAATCCTGAAATTTTTTCTAAATATAGTGATTGTAAAATTGTGAAAATCTTTCCAACTAAGAAAAATGCCGCAATCTTTCAGGCTGTCATTCAGATAGATAGAAATGTGCATGACATAATATTAAAAGCTGGTAACTTATTTGATTTGATTTGATAGCTGTAGAGTATATGATGCATTGGAAGTATCGCGTTGTTACAACTGTAACGAATTTAATCAGTTATCCAAATCGTGCAACAATTCTTTAAGCTGTCCTTTATACGGTGGAAATCACAATGTAAAGTCCTGTAGATCCCAATTACGAAACTGCACTAATTGCGTTAAACTGTCAGGTGCTCGGGGATCTACTCTACTTCCTGTGATCATGCGGTGTGGGACAGAAGTGTTTGTACTGCATATAAAATTGCTTAAACTCAACTCAAGAAGGATTTGCTTGGAATATAGCAATCCATAGCTTCAAGTGGATCTACCATGTCGTCGACCACTTGCACCGCTGGTAAAAAGGTTAACAGTAATATCACAAATTCTTTAAATGTATACTATCAGAATACCAGAGACTTGCGATCCAAAACTGTATATTTTTTCAATGCAATCTCTATGACAGACTTTAAGGTCATAGCACTAACCGAAACATGGCTTAACGATTCAGTCTTTAATGGTGAACTGTTCGCAGAAGACTACTCAGTATACCGGGCTGATAGAAATCTGGAGGCGTGTAATTGCTCGAGGGGCGGAGGGGTTCTTATAGCTGTAAACAATGAATTTCCGTCGTGTGAAATGAATATAGATAGTTTCATTATCCCCACGATAGTTACGGTGGATTTGTTCTTGGTTAAAATAACAGCTGACTCAGGTCATATTTATGTGCTAAATGTTTATGTTCCTCCATCTGCTAGTACGAAGTATACCTTAATCTTTTTGAATCAATTAGTAATATTGAAAGTTTGCATAATAATAATTTACTCATTGTGGGCGAATTTAATATATCTTCTTATGCTACATATTTCCATAATAATTTAGGTAATGACATTGTTTCTGCTCTTACCAATTTTCTCCCAATTTTTAATTTAACTCAATACAATACTATTGCGAACAATTTGGAACGTATTCTCGATCTTGTCCTCTATAATAATGAGTGTTTTGTTGAAAGATCTATCCAAAATTTAGTTGCTCAAGATCGGTATCATCCTGTTTTAAATATTTCCTGTAAACTAAATTTTCGCCACACCTTAGAGCGAAATTTTCCAACAATATCTTGCAATGAATATAACTTCCGAAAAGCAAAATTTTCACTATTGTATCAAAGTCTCTCTAATATAGATTGGACTTTCCTTCAAACATTTGATAGATCCGATGATGCCTGCATCTACTTTTACGGTAAGTTGTATAATGCATTTGATGAGTGTGTGCCAAGAGAAACAAAACAATATAAAAGAAAATATCCACCGTGGTTTACCCGGGATATTATTAAAGACATTACGCTAAAATCGAAATTAAATAACGAATGTAAAATCAATAATGATGTGAATACTCTTAACAAGTTTAAATATTTACGAGCAAACGTGAAATCTGACATAGACAAGTCGTACAGGGATTACGCTGATTCAGCTGAGTCGAGTATGAAAGCAGACCCCAAAAAATTCTGGGCTTTTGTCAACAGCAAAAAGGGGTCAACTAATATCTCTGATAGAATGACGTATAATGGTCAAACGCTCGATACGCCTACCGATATACTTAATGGTTTTTCTGAATATTTTGCAAAATCTTTTTCAGTTAGTACAATGTGCGTTACCCATGATGATTCAGTAGCCTCACAGTTCCGGAATATCATGTCCTTCACTGAGGATGAAGTACTTATAGCTTTAAAACAAGTAAAAAATAAAATGACAACAGGACCAGACTCTGTCCCTGCTTTCATTTTGAAGGATTGTGCGTCTGTACTTGCTCCGCCGTTAACAATACTGCTCAACACGTGCGTGAAGACTTGCACTGTGCCGAATATGTGGAAATCGTCGAAGGTTAGACCTATCTACAAACATGGTGATAGAGTTGATATTAGCAACTATCGGCCAATCTCAATTATTTGCAATCATCGATGATATTGATTTATCGAAACAATTGTCAATTTTTTAGAATTTTCAATAACTTTTATTATATTGTGGAATTAACTAGAGACCGTGAGTTTCATTTAAAAACACTAATGCATCATGTATTTCCGGTCTTCCTGTACTCTTTCTGGCAAATTATCATTTAGCCAAATGTTTGTACCTTTTAGGTTTTTCTTTCTTTTCATTATTTCCTGCTTCTTTTCCCATTGGTTGAGCTTTTTAGTAATTGGTCTCTTAGTTCTACTATTGAATTCTCTTAATCTTCGTAGATCGTTTACTTCGTTTTTTAGGGTAAACTTTTATTCCTGCTTCTCTTAAAATAGCTTCGATTTTTATTTTAGTATCTCCAGATCGTTCCTCTTCACTATCTTCTATTTCCTGTATAATTATATTTTCTCTTTTTGTCTCTCGTTCCATCATTTTGATTCTTCTTTCTTGTGTTTTTATCATTTGTTTCAGCCAATTATCTTCCTCTTTCAGCTCTCTTATTTCTTCCATGATATTTTCTAGTTTGTTTTCGATGGTTGTCATTTTATCAGTCATGCATTCAAACATTTTTCTTATTTCATCCATCTCCCCCATTCTTTCTTTTTCAGCACCGGATTTCAAGTGTCTCGCAAACAGTTTTTGTTACAGAGCTACTAAATTCACCCTTAACCCGTAGGCGAGCTTACTTATTACCGTGACTTATTCGTTTTATTCTTTTGAATAATTTCTGTTTATTACGCTCCTGTACTATTGATTTTCTGACAGTATAAAATTCCTTATCGTATTCCGTGCTACCAGTTTTTGTATGCATAATTTATTTCTTGTTATAATTGATAAATTTCGGTATTGCTCATTTGTATAATTCATGCAAGTTACTTACGCCTTTCTATTCCTGGTTGTTTTATCTTTTGTATGTTATCACTTTCCGTATTTGTTGTTCGCTAATTCTCAACAAATTTTCTCTTATTCTCTACTGTCACATCACATTCACTGTGCCTTTTGCTAGCCAGAAAAAAGTAATATACCCAGGTTTTAATTTGTGAGACTTGTTCGATGATTTTGTTGTGTACCACTAGTTTATAATGGGATCCATGGAAAGTTTCACATTTAGTTTTATCTGTGGAGATGTTCATGCTGAGCTCTCGGCATGCTTGATAAAACTTATGAAGCTGTCTTTGCAAATCGTTCTCTGTCTCTGTTTCGGCGACAATTACTGCATACTGTGTTAATTCTATTGTGTCCTAAACGGTATCCTCCATTCATCGATGCCACTTTCTTTATTATAATATCCATTATGGGGTTGAATAGGAAGGGTCTCCTTGCTTTATTCCATCTCGTGTTGGAATATCTTGTGTTAAATTATTCCCGGCTTTTACTTTAGTTCTATTGTTGACGTTCAGCTATGGGATGATTCTCATTTCCGGATATCTCTCTGTTTTTTAATATGTTCAAGATGTCGAATGCCTTAGTTAGGTCAATGCATGATCGAATATGAAAAAGAACGAGGAGTAAAGGTATTGAATATATTAAAAAGGAGTAGAAATGAACTTGATAAAAGTAATAATTTTATACAAATAATAGTGATTTCATCATTGTTAATAATATGGAATCAAGAGTGATTAAAACAGCAAGGGGATTAAGGCAAGGGGAAATTCATGAGCCCTTGATCATTAAACGGAAATGTAATACAAAGAACGAAAACCACCATGGAGGATATCGAAATGTGTAGAGAGCAGAAGTCGGCGAATGTGCGGTCACTGGTGGTATTATAATTTGTAATTTTTAATGAACAAAACTTGCTAGAGTGGAGTGAAGATAGAATAGGTTCGAGACTGAACGTAGAAAAAACTGAAGTGATATTAAAATCGTTACAGAAATAACGATAAAATAAGGTAATAGAATTAATGAAACAATTCAAACAAACAAATTCAAAAAACAATAAACTATTCAAATGTAATAATTGAAAACATGAAGACTTAAAGTAGCTCAAAATTTGTTTTATTGTTAATTTAACTCTTAGTGGACACATAACTTCCTAAATTTCCTCACTTATGAAGTATTATCCTCCCGTTAAAATTTTCTTCTCAATACAATCAATGACCGGATCAGATGGAGCATTTTAAGAGGAAACATTAACAGGTTCTTATACCTCGGTAGAAAGCACTCCAAATATTCCTGATTATACATACTAATAAGAAGATCTACATTTATTATTTCAATGTGAAGAGCCTCTCAATTATATTGAATTAAATCGTTCTAATTCATGGCATTTTGGTCAGTCTAATCTAAAGGTACTAATCATATGTTTATGTTTCAAAATGAATCCGTCAAAGCCATCGAGTTTTTTATCGTTTTAATTCATTGAATTGAATTCCCATTGAATTAGAGGAAATTATTACAAGAAGTCCTCTTTATACATCAAAATTCATTCAACCATTGTTCTACTTTTCCACAATAGCGACGTAATAAATCAAAAATCAAATGAAATTGTTGTGGACCATAATTCTATAAAGTAGGTTTATTATTATTGTTGTTTCGTTCAATATTGTATGCGAGTGTTATAGTTCCAGGTTCTATGGGAATGTAAATACTCGCTACGTTCTAATGGTTGCATAAATCCAGCTTCAGATATTCATTGAACGTATAATTCAATTAAATTACGATGTTATTTTACCCAACAGAAACGTAATAACGCTTTAATATTCATTCACCCAATATTAATTATACCGTTTTCTGCTGAGGATTAATTTTTCCAAAATCAGTAGCAATATGGAAAATTGCGAACATATCTTGGTGCTACTATAATATTAGGTATGAATCTTATAACCTGCTGTATGGATGTCATATTTTTTACAGTTGTAATTTATTTTTTGTTTTGTCCGAGTCATAGTTAGAAAAGTAAAAATAAATCAAAGATTGACAGATACAGTGTTAGATATTATTAAACAATTATGTTTACATAAATGGAAAAAGAATTCTAGGATAGTTATCCCCATAGGACAAAATAATCTTTGCTTTAATATATTTGTGATATTAGATGTTTCTATTATATTAAGTCAATCAAGCAATAAAACATTGCAATAGGTACAAATCAATTCGTAACGGAATGGGTGTTGGAACACACCCGAATACAGTGGGAGCATCATCGGTAAAATAAGCTGATAATACAATGTCACATATGCCAACTCTGGGGTCATGCCACATCAAACTGTGGCGATGTTTAAAATGCGCAGCACACTTAACACCGGAATGTCCAAAAGAACGCAGCAAACCGGCAAAATGTGCAATCTCTCAAAGTGACCACCCGGCCAACGCAGAAATATGCCCGAAATTTACAACTACACGACACTAAACTAAGAGATTGGCAGATTGGCTCGAGGCAAGAACATCAAGAAATTATAATAAAGAAATTACACTGAAATATATCCCTGCTCCCATCCCGACAACAAATCCATGGACCAACAAAACAACCCTCGCTCGTCAAGATTTCCCCAGTCTACCAACAGAAAAATCCACTTCTACCCCTTACCAAAACATTCCTAGATCCACCCCCCCCCACCCCCCCAACAAGCAAAATAAATCTGTAATGGTCATCATTTATATACAAAAAGCCTTTGACACCGTATGGTACGAGGGATTATTATATAAACTAATAAATCGTATTACTGTTTCTAGATAATTCCACAATATATTGAATAAATGTTGAAAATTCGAAAAATTTTTAGCATTTTTTCAATATATTGTGGAATTATCTAGAAACAGTTAGTTTCATTTAAAACGGTAGATTCTACAAAGTAAGGGTCGAGACAGTAAATTTAATAAATCTGCCAGACTATTTAATCAAAGTTATTAAATCATACATAACGAATCGAAAATTTTATTCTTGTTTAAACGATGGCTCTGCGGGCCCATACCCTATACAAGCCGGAGTTTCTCAAGGATCAGTTCTGTCACCTTTGCTGTATTCCCTTTTCATCCACGATCTACCCTCCTCTTCACAAATCCTAACTGTTATGCATGCAGACGACACTTGCTTTGTATCATCAGCATTAAACTAACCAGACATAGCACTACACAATATTCAAACTCACATATACTGCCATATATGAGAGACAACAAACGCCTCCAAGATGGAGTACTAGTTACTCAGGAGGATATTAAGGAATAATGGCTCATTGCAACAACAGCTCAGTATAGATGGGCAAACCATTACTCCCAGTGGCACACCATTACTCCCAGTGGCACACTAAAGTATCTTTTCTACTCAGTGCATGGCAACAGGAACGCCAACGCTCATATTACGCAACAAGTACTAGAAGCTAAAATTGCAATGAGCAATTCATACCCGTTGATATGCAAGAAGAGTTGTCTCTCAACAACAAACCAGATAATGATTCATAAACAAATCAATAGACCCATCTTAGCTCACGCCGCGCAGAAGACACCCGTGAGAGTGGGTGTAGGCTTCTGAATGGTAATTTATTCACATAAGAAGTTTCTTAACACCTAACAACCAAATACATAGAATTAGATGCTAACTAAGTTACCCCTATTCAATCAACATACAAAACAAACACCCCATTATAATAAACATCTGCCATGTTGCTGTCTCTCACAACCAAATCTCTCTGTTCGATTTTGAAACTCTGTTTTTCAACTGCTTTCCAGGAACATACTAGTCTAAAAAGCCGGCGAGTCATATTTCTATACAAGGGACAAAGTAACGTTAACTAAGGACATCAAAGGGGTAATGCGTGAAACAAGGAACCATCTTTGCCTACATATCAACACAAGGGTAGCAGAAATTGCCAGAACACCGGCCAATTTGTAAATATATTTCTATATATTCAATATTCATGTAAATCAATAACTGTAAATACAGACATTTTTAAACAAACAAAAGAGAAAAATAATATGTCTCTGACCTCGGATACATACTGCGTGGAGAACGCTTCCACTTCCAATGCCTCATTCTTCAAGGTAAAATTGAAGTAAGGAGAAGAGGAATAGGTAGAAAAAAAACGATCGTATATTAGAAATATTCATCATTGGACGATAATAAAGAACATCCAAACACTACAAAGCGTTGCAATTAACTGGAACATATGATAAAAAAGAGGAACGTCTAAACACGAACTGTCGAGACACATAATTTTTAATAAAAAAAAAAGAAAAACAATGGTCCTTGGATCATTTTTAGTTAAACTAATATTATTCCGCTTACAGCTTAGTTTCTGTATTCTTATACTTTACGATAGAATGCTTGAAGCACCCTTTTCTTATCGGAGAAATACTACATCTTATTGCTTGCCAAACTTTTTTGTTCTAAAGCACACAGACTTCATAATTTGGCACAAACTATCCATATATTTATATAAAAATTGTACCATTTCTGTAGCAAAACAATTTCGTCTTCATATTACGAAAATGAGATACTATTTCTTGTAATATAATACTTAACGATAATTTTCTATTACAAATTGCCTTTCTCCTTAATTCAATGTTGAATGATTAAATAATAACATGTTTTAATGAGAAATATTTTACACAATTAGATTAGAATGTAGACCACAATTTTTATCATTACTGTAGGTGAAATATAATGTTTTATTTTTTTAAAGTATCGTCTCAATTCATGTATTTTTATATTCTTGATACAAATCACATGTTTAAGTTAAACATTGAGTGGGCTTACTTTCTTTTTTATGCATACCATACAATGTATCTCGAATATGAGTTTTGTTCCCTAGAGGTAAATCTTCAGTCTTTTTTTTTGTTGAGCTCCGAGGGCATGAAATGGGATTATTATTTTTCCTTTTTCTGATTTCATACTATGTTCTTGATATCTTACTACCTACGCAAGTCTATAATACATTCAGGGAGTGTATTCTTAACTTTAGATACCTACCTCTTGAACTGATACGGCAATATTGATTCCAGGGGCTTCCTTTTCTCCTCTTCCAAATTGCCAGATTTATAACTAAATAATGTGTTTCTAGTTCCAACTTTCTTGGAAATAATCTAAAAATAAAGTAGTCTTTTGTAACTTTAATTTCATATTATGTAGCATATCTAAATGAATCTTTTACGAATTGCACAGTGATTAAACGTGATTAGTTTGTAGCTGTTTCACAGTACTGCTCGGTAAATATTTACTGAGTAAACCAATAAATCTTTGACTGTATATCAAAAACTCCTAATTATACACCGTTGAGAGAAAATTTCCTGGATAAAAATGGTTGAAATAACTTTGTAATTATAGACTTTAACCAAATACTCATATATATACTATGAAATAGGTAGTAAAGAACGTGGACTAAATTCAACATAAATTATTTTTTATTCAATATAATCGCTTCTACCTCTGGGATAATTTGTGGTGGAATTCATGTGTACATGTGGCAACTAGTACATTTTAAAAATACATTGTATACCATTTTAACGTCTGGTAAATTAAATTCAAGGTACAGTTACAGTTTATTGGTTTTATAAGTAAACTCAGATTTTGAGAACTTCAGTTTTCTCCAATGATTTCTTGAAGAGTTTTTGTTAATTTTGGCTGTTCTTAGGTCAACTTCATACAGACAATACCATCATAATGGCTGTAGATAGAAACGACTATTAAATATCATTTTCACAATAAAAAAAGGAAAACATCAATCACTGTTTGTGAATGATCTACAAATACTAGAAACATCAATCAACCGATTGACTTACAGTAAAAATATAAACATTCATATGGGTGTGATACGAATGTATATCTCCTATTGCAAGTAAGAGAACTTTTCATAATTGTATTATTTTTGTTTCAGACCGATTTGTCTCACAATTTACAACAGTTATCAGAGCGAGCTCGGGCGACTACAGAATTTATTCAGCAGTTGAAGGGACTTAACGAGGAGATAGAGGTAAGTTACGTTGTTATTCTATTTTGCTCATTTTTATATCACAAAAATAACATCTGAGCATAAACTGCATAAATTGATATTATTATAACGGAAAACACAAACTAACATACCACAAGTATATTAATTACGAAGCGTAGTGCAGGGAAAATTAAATTATTTATCAATTGTTTACATTTTTCTTTATTAAAATTGCTCGGTAACTGTGGCCACTTGCACATAACGATTACATTGCTATATAAAAATAAAATAAGGTCATATAATAATGGATAGTGTAATTTATGGGATTTTGGTCCTAGGTTTATTAATTATTAATTGAAAAAAATCTTGCGACTTTTATATTTTTATTTGGCAACTGTTATATATTAAACTCAAAACTATCACACTTTATTATTTTCTTTGGAATTTCAATGCGCAGCTCTTTCACTGTGGATAACTCTTTATTTTTTTCAGAGTTTAATTTAGTCGAAGAATAAAATTACAATGGATATAAGCGCTGTAGTGGTCGAATTAGTTCTGTTGGGACTTAAGTGTGTGTAACTATAGGTTTAGTTAGGGTTGCAGCAACATAAGATTTAGTGCGGTTAGTTGTGATGGTTGTGATGACGTCATTTGATTTTAGTTATTATTGAAGTTCATTTTTGTGAGCGGACCTGCTTGCCAAAACCACGTCACAATATAAAAGGAATATATCAGTTACCTGATGATTATAACCCTACGCCACTGGTGGATTTAATTGTCCAATTAATAGTAAGAATTCGTAGTTTGTAAAAACAAAACACTAATTGATTGTTAATTATCACATGTTGAATATTATTTACACAGTATTATTACAAAAACTCTTGATAATAATAAACGTAAAAAGATATAAGAGTAGCAATAACGATATTTACTCGTTGGCTGTCTCTGTGATATTCTGCTTACATTTGACATCTATTAGTTGTTAATTATGTGTCAAAATTGTATAAAATAGCGCCACTTTATCTTATGTAATGAGCTAAACTGTGGTTTAAATCTTTTCAATGCTTTTTAATCATATTCTATAATTTATATGCGATGGACACTGTATTAAAGTAGTATTGTTATATCAACACTGGTCACCCTCGCAAACTGAATTGATGCATCTGGCCAAATGATCGATTGCACTCGATTTTATTTAGATGTCTCTAGATAATTGAGCATATGCGTGAATTATCTATCCTGTATGTCAAAGACTTTAGAGCACTCTAACTAGACGTAGAGTATGATGTTTACCTTGAAGTGAAACGTATGTATGTGTATTCGCTTGTTAGCCTACAATTATGTACTTTCATTTGTGTCTGAGAGGGTGGTGTGTATTGGAAAGAAAATCCTACTAAATTTAATGAATCTCGCAAAATTACGCATTTGCCAGAAGTAATTACGCACTGCGCTGAGTTGCAATGAAATGATAGCTGTTCTCTAGAAATTCAAAATTCAAAATATGTACAAAACTTGTAGAGAAAAATTTAAATTGCTGATGCTTTGATTGCAACACTTTGCTTTGCTGAACAAGAGGCAGCCAATATAGCCATTTTTTGACTGCCAAGAAAGACATAGCAAAACATCAACTGATATACTTCATAATTGGAGTAATGGAAGTGCTGAAGAGGGTTAGTTAATTTAAAGCAAGCAGTCTAACACATAATAAAGTTCGTGGTTCAGAGAATAGATGACTGCCACAAATATATCGTCTGAAGTATCTGTAAATAGACATTATCAGGGGGTATTCAAAAAGCTGTTCCAGACCAACATCATTGGTAAGTAGTTTTTTGCAATTTTTGTTTTCGTTCATCAATGAATACGTATAATTTACTTTCAACATCAAAATATTTAGGTACAGTTTGTATATAGAATAGCTTTTGCTAATGTTTGAAGGTTTTGCATTACTTTGTTTTTACATGACGTGCCAGAACTTTGTGAAATGTTTCCATGATTTCTCGTCTTTTTTGAATTTGACAAGGAAATAAATCTTTTCTGTTCAACTCTAGGTAAGAGTAATTTTAAATTGTCAGCAATTTGGATTTTATTTGATGATGTTTCTTAGAGACCAAAATGCGAGGGATTTTTATGTTTTTTAGTTTTATTGAAATTTTTGAATTTTTACATGTGTATGAGTTTATAAGGTTTTGAAGTTTTTAAGATTTTTAAAGTTTTAAACTTTTTATTGATTATTTAATATTCATAATCACCAGATGCATGTATATCTTTGTAGCCTTGATAAAGGATTCAAATAAATCCGAAACGTCGGCATAGTGGAAAATCTGTGTTCTTATTATCCTACAGAACCGTTGAATAGTCATAAAATAAATAATACATAAGGATACGATCACAGAAGTTACAGACTATTTATTTGTTCACTGTTTATCTCACGAAATCAAATTATAAACTAAACTCAGTTGGTAGGTAGCTTCTCTTATATATTCAGTGCTTTTTTCTGGGTCCTTCTAGATTGCGGCTCATAAAATCAATCGACTCCCTGGAATTGTCTATGTAAGACTAATCACAAAAAATAATGGTAAGCATTTCGAAGAAATCCCTGTGCCTTCGCCAAAATTTTAACTTTCATATCTAGTATATAACAGAGTAGGATTCAGGCACTACACCAGTGTGCGATTTCATAACAATATCTTTTAAATAACCATATTACCATTGCAAACCGAATCGACCCGATAGTAAGAATTGAATCGTTAAGTTTGAATATAGACTAATTAGTAGAAAATATGCGCTAATAGGTTCCATATGTTTCTCTCATTAATAATTTTTCAAATAAAATAAGGTAAAAATAGAAATCATTGTCATTGTTAATATTATAGATGAATGCTAACTTCTACATTATATTAAATTAAGAGATTGGATAACCCGAAGGATGGGTTTACTATGAAAACTGTTATATGTTTATATTCTGCAGATCCATATATTGGATTGTACATTGTACAGTATTCGGTCAACAGGTTAGTATCCTATGATTAGCTCGTACGAGATAAAACATATACTTTTTTAAATATATATCTTTTTAATATTTCAAACAGAACGCCACTGTCACTGTATCATTGTCAGCTGAAATAACTTCCTCTAATTCTCTATATTCAACTTTGAAATACTTTGCACATTTAAATTGCTGTCTGCAACGCTCTCCTTACTCAAAGCACGAGATAATATGAAATTATATTTCTAAAACGTTCGTAATTCTACTCAATTAGATTTAAAAGTGTACTGCACCCGGAGACTTGTATATCTTACGACGGAAGATCTGAAATATAATTAGATCCAGTAAGTTTTTTCTGTCTTGGAATTGAAAAACAGTACAATGCACTTTCATACAAAAGTAAAGAATTAAAACAGAATAAAACAACACTTCAATAACGTCTTGAAGTAAATGCTACATTTTGTTGGGTTCTAATACAATTATCCACATCTACGTGACGAATTACAACGAATGAATATATTTCATCTCATGATTTTAGATTAATTTTCAGCATAACCGTCTTTCTCTTTCCATTTCTATATGTTTGTTACCAAGTTGGAATTTCTGGAACCGTTGATGATAGTCATGATAAACACTATTTAGTACCACTACACCAACAGTCTCAACTACACTGTCTGGCGCGCGTTTCGATAACCAAGTTATCGTCTTCAGAGACCGAAAGTAAACATTCGCGCGTCAGACAGTGAGTGTAGTATGAGCAAATGGTGAGTTCAGTGGGTAGATTATATAACTGAAAAACGAAAAAATTGCTATCGCTTTGTGACGCTTTAATGTAATTCGTATTCTATAAACAAGTTCGGCAGAAGTCATAGAGCCGAACGTGGTATCCGAGTCAAACCGAAAGCGCCGTATTTTAGCTCGCGTCGGGATTCGCTTTAACGTTTGTCAGGTTAGGTTTGTTCTCTTTTGTTATGTTTTCGGCACTTTGTTGATCTACTAAATCGTTTTGTTCCGCTTTAGTTTCTAAATTTTTAATTTATTTAGAAACAAAAAAATATATTTTTGAGTATTGATAGAAGACAAAAAACAAATACATTACAATAGTCAGTATATCTGAATTTTGCTGAAGAACATCTAGAAATTTTGACAAAAAAGTTCGATGGTGTATGTGGCAAAAGTAAATATAATGAGCTATGGAAAGAGATAAGTACTACATGAAATAGCGTGGGAGCTTTACAAAAAACCACACATAAATAACAAAAGGTGTGTTAATGAAATTGACTGTCTCGACCCTTACTTCGTGGAATATGCTCATATTAGTGTTTTTAAATGAAACTCACGGTCTCTAGTTAATTCCACAATATAATAAAAGTTATTGAAAATTCTAAAAAATTGACAATTGTTTCGATAAATCAATATCATCGTCAGAATGACAGAAGTTACATTTCATTTTATGGCTACCTGATGTTTAGTAGTTATTTTTGGCTAGACCAAGAAGTAACCTAACTTGTGATTGGCTTAATATATGTTTATAGAAAAAAGAAGAAGATGTGATATTACAAATATTGAAGCTTAGATATTATTAGCCCTATGGTGATATCCTGATCTTTCAACTAACTATTTCAAGTACTTCGATAACCGTCGCATTAAAATTCAAGGAATGGGAATCTATGGTACAACTGCTAGTAGTGGAAGATATGGAATGTGAACTATTGCTAGGATCGGATATTTTGTATGAAAACAAAGCAATTATCAATTATGAAGGAATGTACATAATCTTTAATAAAGAAAAAGTGGATTTTAGTTATGAAGAGAAAAATAATAATTCAAAAAGGGATGAAGAGTTAATAGAAGAAGTAGATAAATGTATTAATCATAATAAGAAAATCGAAGATGATATGGAACAGAGATATGATTATAGGCAGGAAGGAAAAATGAATGGAGATATGATGTTGGATGGCAATGGAGAAATAAATTTGAATAATAATAATATGCCGGAATGGAATTTAGATATAGATGGAAAAATAGAGTGGAAAAATGAAGTAATGGAGATGTTGAGAGAACATGGAAGTTTGATTAATGAAGAATCTCGAATTGCAAGAAATTATGTACACAAGATTGAAATGAAAAAGGATCAACAATTTCAACAAAGAAGCTATCCGATACCCTACAAATATCAAGAAGATGTGAAGAAATCTATAAATAAATTATTAGAAGATAAAATAATAGAACATAGTACCACCCCGTATATCAATCCAGTAGTAATAGTGAAGAAGAAAGACGGAGATATAAGAATATGCCTTGATGCACGAAATTTAAATAAATGTACAATGCCCGAGTATGAATCACCTTTAACTATCGAATCGATACTAGGAAAAATAAGTAAAGTAAAAGTTTTTTCCAAGCTAGACTTGAAACACAGCTTCTGGCTGATACCACTACATCCGGAAAGCAGGAAGTTTGTAGGTTTCAAAATTAATGGGGAAGTATATCAATTCCGAGTAACGCCATTTGGTATACAGAGCGCTACAGCAGCACTATTAAAAGCACTAAACAAAATTTTAAATAAATATGACCAATTTACGATACACTATGTGGATGATATACTTGTTTTTTCAAATACTGTAGAAGAACATTTACAACACCTACGGACAATTATAACAGAACTTGACGAAAACGGACTGAAACTGAACATACAGAAATGCCAATTTTTGAAGAGAGAAGTGATATATTTAGGCTACAAGATCACAGAGACAGGAATCGAGATGGATCCAGAGAGAGTAAGAACCATTAGAGAGTATAAAAGACCGAAAAATCTGAAGACACTTCGGGGGTTTCTTGGTATGCTTAACTATTTTAAACGAATGTTGGAAAATTTAACTGATCTGGAATTACCTTTAATGGAGCTACTGAGAAAGGGAGTAAAATGGAATTGGACCAGTAAACAAGAAGACGCCTTCAATAAGATCAAGGAACAGTTCATTAGAAACATAAAATTATACCATCCGAACTATGAGAAGATTTTCATTTTAAGGACGGATGCATCCAGAAACAGACTAGCTGGAGTTTTAATGCAGGAATATGATGACATGTATGTACCCGTATCATTTGTCTCTAGAATAACGAAAAGAGCAGAGAAGAATTATGGAGTAAGCGAATTGGAGCTTGCTAGCATCATATTCTGTGTGAATAAACTCAGATACTTCTTACTGGGAGGAAAATTTATAATTGAAACCGATAATCAGGCTTTGTTGACAATACTGACCAACAAGATGAATAATGCCAGAATCCATCGATGGGCATTACTTCTACAGGAATATGACTTCGAGATAAAATATATTCCAGGAATTCAAAATGTAGTACCAGACTCGATCAGTAGAATGGACGGAGAGAAAAGAAAAGATACGAACGAAGCTAGAGTGGGAATTAACATCATGAAGCGGAACAGTGGCATGTTTTCTTTGGAACAAATAAAACAGGAACAACTATTACTAGAAGAGAAATACAAAAGAAGATGCTCTGAAAAGGATGGAATATTGTATAAATTGATGAATGACAAGGAATTGTATGTAATATCTGAAAATTTAACAAAATTAATTGTAAGAAGAATACATTTAGATTTTAATCATTTAGGAATTAGGAAGACTCATATGATATTTCGAGAAAATTATATATCAAAAAACGATATCACGATCATAAAGGATTTCATTAAACAGTGTGAACTATGTCAACTATCAAAGGAAAAGAACATACATCATGAAAACGTACCGAAATCCATCATAGCAGAAAATCCATTAGATATAGTAGCAATAGACTTCATCTCAAACCTTATACCAAGTTATAATGGTAACAAACACATTTTGGTAATCGTAGACATTTTTTCTAAGTTTATTAGTACCTATCCTTGTAGTAAAACAAATGAAAACTCCATTAAAGCATCGCTAGGAAACTATTTCAAGAAATATGGAAAGCCAAAGAAGTGCATAATGGACAATGCTACATACTTCCGGAACAAAAGGATAGTAAAATGGTTGAGAGATCTGGAAATCCAACAGGTCTTCACAAGTATCAGACATCCCAATAGCAACCCTGCAGAGCGAGGAATTAAGGAGGTGATAAAGCATCTGAGGATACTTACATATTACGAAAACCGTATGTGGGAAGAACGTCTAAAGGAGACCACAGACTTTATAAACAACATACCTAATATCGTTACGGAAATAGCACCCATTACTTTATTTACAGGAACAGAACCAGATAGACCATGGTTTAGTGAAGTCAACTATAGTAAACTCATTAGAATAGCAAGAGAAAGACAAGCAAGACAAGCTGACAAATATATTAAAAGAAAACTAGCTAAACTTAGAAATAGGAAAACATTTAAAAAAGGTGACTTGGTAATAATAAAAGCATTAAGAGTACCTAATCATAAAAAAGGAATATGTTCTAAGCTACAGTTACCTTACGAAGGTCCTTATTTAGTCGAAACCAGTCATGGAATAAATAGCTATAAATTGATACATCCTGACACTCATCGAGAACGTGGAATTTTCCATATCAACCAGCTGCATCAATTTAACACCAACCAATCATCAATTTAACACCAACCAATCATCAATTTGACACCATCAGTTGTAACTATAAAAATTGAGAAACATTAGAATTAGAGATATTATTTAGTTAATCAAGTATAAAATAGTTTATTTAGTCAATCTTAATTGAGAATTAATATTAGTGGAATTAAGATTCATTAGTAGGTTAAGTATAAGTTAATTATGAGAATCTAGAAGATTTCTTTAGTATTGAGAGAGATTTAAATGGGGAATTAATTAAATAAGTAGTACATGATTATGAAATCATATATAAAAAATCAAGGTAAACTTCTATAGAATATTCTTGTCAAACCAAGAATAATTCTATAGAATTTTAGGGAATGTTAAACTGAAAATTATCTATCAAGATAAATTAAAACAGAGATATCACTAAGTTAATGTGAATCTTAGTAATAGATGACGATAAACCCAATAAATTGCATAATAGTCCATAAGATAACAATTTAAATATGAGTATAAATATGTGAAGAAACACTTACAAACAAGATACAACTAATATTGCATATAAAAATTGTTATTTAAGTTTGCAATTATTTTTCTTCAAATTATATTTCATGACAAAAAACACAGACGTAACAAATAAATTACGTAAACATTAATTTGGTACATAACAATGATTATCACGGTATAATATTGCATGAATTTCAAAATAAAATTCCATAATTGTAGTTTATATATTATAGACACTTTTCAGAAACCCTGTATGTTATGTAAATTATTGATTATTTTGGTATAAACTTCAAGGTCAAAATGTCATCGTAAAATGACGTTCGGTTAATAGTTCGAACGGTGTAATTTCGGAGTGACATTAGGAATACATAAGAACAAAGTGAACTTATCTACAATAACATAGAAAACAGATATTTGGATTTGAAAACAATGATGTTTATTTATAAACAATTGAAAAATGAAACAAAAATTAAAAAACAACTAAAAGTTGTTGATAGAGAGCTGGGAGAGACGCGGTGTAGATTCAATAATGTGAGGAGGCATTAAAATTTCTCTCCTCTAAATTTTTGTAAATCTCAAACATTTGATATATTTTAAGTTTAAAGAATTAATCATAGTATTTAGAAACAATGATGCTATAAAATAACAGAAACTTTCTATCGAATACATAATAAAAAGTGAAAAGTTAGTGAAACGCCGAGAATTGGTAAGGTGAACAATTTACCTTTATTAATCTGCTTTTCGTTTGCTCATTCACGTATCTTCCGTGAATAAATTGTTGCTCCTGGTGAAATAAATCACGTCACATCATTTTAATATCAAGATTTCGCTTTTATGATCATAGGTGATCGTATTTCTTCCAAATGTTTCATCCCAGAGACAAGAAGATGCCAAGCATAGACTTTTCCTTTCGTGTGTAACATATTTGTCCTATAAAATATCGTTCATAATTTTCATTTGTTAGGTTATATTGTGTAAAAATTTATTCGTTGGTAAAATTATTAGATATAGATATTCAATCTCCACTAGATCGGGATAGAACATTGAAATTACATTAAAGGAAATAATAAAGGAAATAATACTCACCAAATCATTGCGATAAATCATCAGTTTGCCTCACAAACACACTTGGTTTTCATTCTTTATTTAATAACTGAATTATCATTACCATAGAATAACTCAACGTCACGTCAACATTAACAAATTATTAGAGTAGAGATTGAATGGTTTGTGGAAGCTTTCAAAAACATATAGAGATAAGTATAGGAAGCGAAATTTATTTGATATGTTTCATATTTAATAGTATTCATAAAAATAAACGTACTTACGCAAAGGTTTAATTAATATGATTATACAATTATGATTCAGAAAATGTTCATTATTCAAACAACTATTCACAATTAAAATCTATTTATCTATGTTTTTCCTTTCTTTTCTTTGATATCTTACCTTTCAGTTTCTTGTTACTACCGATCGCCAAGTGCCGAATCTCATCCCTGAGGTATAGTGTCATAAAGTTACATAACTCATAATTTTGTTACTAAATAAAATTTTGAATTGGAAATTAGCGGTTAGCTAAACCAATTCTGGCGCCCACAATCATTAAAAAAAATATTTAAAGTCAAATCAATTATAAATACATAATCATAAATATAAGATCCATAACAAAGTAGCATCCCAATATAGGATCATTAATAAATAAATAAATGTTATTGCTCTAATATTTTAAATACATGATAATATATATATATATATATATATATATATATATATATATATATATATATATATAT
The DNA here is from genome assembly GCA_963921935.1 of Galeruca laticollis. Taxonomy (NCBI): domain Eukaryota; kingdom Metazoa; phylum Arthropoda; class Insecta; order Coleoptera; family Chrysomelidae; genus Galeruca; species Galeruca laticollis. The sequence goes on along the minus strand of OY998179.1, from coordinate 48,592,350 downwards.
TAAAATGAAAGCTAACTCTGCATTTCTTATCTTATTTACAGTAACATAATATTCTTATAGAAATTTTCAGTTCTATAACTCGCGACGAAAATTTTCTTGCTAAAAGCGCGTTCTGACGAATATTTAGCCTGTATGTTGTCCGATATTTTTTATAGTGGCATTAAAATATCTTGTAATAATTGCAGAAAAACCGGGACAAATAAATATTCTTATGAAATTAAGAAGACATTTAAACAGATCAAAATTCATGTTTTTTTTTAAAAAACAATGATTTTTGATTTTTTTAATAAAAATCAAATTTTGCCCAACCCTGCATAAAAATTAAATTACGAATAAAGATGAATAAGTATCATTTCAGTATCATACCTTTTCAATTGTACTGTTCTTTATTGAAAGAAGATTTCCAAGCTATCCCCATAAGAAAAATAAAATAAGCTTTAATATATTACAAATGTAAATTCTGTCACTATTACGATTATAATGTACATTATATACGAAATAATATTTAATTAAGTTTTTTTGTCAAGTGGAATTAATTAGAAACAAACAGCTTCTGTTTACATTATAATGAATAAATTCCACACATTTAAATTTCGTTCTTTTAATCAAAGACGTTGTTACTGATTGTGCAATAATTTAATTAATACAGCTTACTCAGTCTTAGTTTAACGAAAAAAAAAGGTGGCGGCAGCTTTAATCTGCGTTATACTAAATATCAATCAATATGGAGCAGTCATTAGGAACTATAATATTATGTGTATGTTCTACGCAGTTTTTATTAGACACTAAAGATCTCGGTTGAAACGTAATTTTCTATTTGAACTACATTCGCCGTTATTTTTCACTATTTGTTTGTAAATGGTAAACATAGAAATTCGTATGTGTATATTATCTAATTGCTGCCGCATTTCACAAGGATAATAAATAAATACATGAAATTCTTTTAAAAACACAGTTTATTTTATTTCAATTTAAATTTATGTGCAACTGAATTAAAAGTCTACCTATACATAATAAAATTTCAAATAATGCCTTTATTTAAAGACATGTAGTTATTTATTTACCACAGACTGCGAAAAATAGTAGATATAAACAAAAGTACTTTTACTAAGCTCATATAGCAACGTTTTTTAACACTTATCTTATGAAATTTTATTTTATTTCATATGACCTCTTCTACGGTCGATTAATTCGCTGAGGTAGTGGTTCGCAATTGGAAGTGAAGATGGCGCCAGCTAACTACTTCTGGTAAGTGTGTAACCCTACGTGCCAAATAGAGATTGTTAAAAGGCGGAATGTTCTTTTTGGATTAGGGCTCCGAATTAGAAGGTATTGGCGCTCTTGAAGAGACCCAAAAAGGTCGAAACCGATCAGCGTACTATGCCTTTCTATTTACTGTTGCGAATCAATATGGATATCTGTACCGACAAAAAGGGTCAATCGACGTCACGTTCTTCGAATTGGATGTAATTCAATATTCTGCGTGACATTAGCCAGGGAAATAGCTGTTGTCCTCTTCGAGGAACGGCCAGACTGATATTTCGAAATTATTAACATTTTGAATCAAACAAACGTAGTTGTATACGATCGAAAACACTTTTTATGATGATTAAACTGGTGAAAAGTTTAAAATTAAAACTCAATTTAACACACTCACAAGCAAAACTCGTATACAGAATGAGGCCAAAAATGATTGTTTACCCTCCAAGCGTTTGTTGTGACGTAAGTCGCAGATGCTTAATTCAAATTATGACAACTTTTCAGACCAATTTTTATATTTTATTAAAAATCTGCAATCAGAAACTACATCTTATAAGCTATTGTGGTGGCTTATAAACGATTCAATATTTCTTTTTCTGTCCTGATGAGGTTTCCCTACTGGGGATACCTAACACACCTCACTTGACGTTTATTGGCTCTTCAGTTTTATAGGGATGTTTTCCAGTACAAGTGGTTGACGGAGAGAGATTTTATGATATTCTAACATGGTATGATGTTTTTGAGTTTTTTTCTTGAATTGTTTCGTGAATGGTTGACACATGAAGATCTTGATGGAGAATCTGGTTTGTGACGTACCACGGAGCATCAGTAATTGCTCTGAAAATGTTTGACTGTGCTCTTTGTATGATGACAATGCTGGACTTACTGGCATATCCCCACAGTTCGATACCATAGGTCCATATATGAACAATAACAGCTTATATACCAGGATTTTATTTTCTCACCAGTAACCAATTATAGTTTGCTCATTTTTAGATCAGTCTGCTCACGTTATTTTTTAATTGTAAGTTCCCTCCAAATTAATTTACTATCTAGGTGAATTCCTAAATACTTACAACTGATTGAGCTAGGCACTTCGATATTGTTGATATAAAATGGTGGGCACAGGTCTTTTTTTAAGGTAAAGATAATTAGTCCTATTTATTTTAATCTTCCACTTTCGAAGCTAGCTTTTGAGTTGTTCTTGTAGCTTGTTATTACGGGGTCTCCATTGATAGCTATAAGAGCTGTATCGTCTGAGTTTAGAAGACCATACGTATAGACTAAATAGAGGATTGGTCCTAGAACGTTACCTTGTGGGACACCAGATTTTAGTCATACCTTTGGACGTTCTTGATAATAAACTGATTGGTCTATATGAGGCAATGTTAGTTAGCTCTTTTCCAGGCTCTGAAATGCGAATAACTAACTACTCCTTTTTTGTAGCTCTTCAAGCATTTTAGAAGTTATCTGATCTATTCCATGACGGTTTCTGTTATTGATGAGTGATATGTTATCTTTGATTTTCTTAGGAGTAAAAGGTTGTATGACTGCTGTTGGTATGTTACCTGGAATGTTGTTGTGTAGATCATCTAAAATTGCTTGGTCAGGAATTTTATCTACAGGAGTAAACACACTGGCTAGGCATTCGGCGGAAAGGTCTGCTTTTTGTTGATTATCTTTAGCACAGGATCCTATATTTGGTGGTTCAGTACGTATAGGAGAAATTCATGTTATGTATTTTTTAGAGGTCGCCATATTGAGTGGTCATAACGATTTAGATTATACATGTCTTCTCGCCTGGTGCACGTGTTCGCTGCCATTTTGTTCAAGCTTACCTCTTCTCTGTTATAAGTATTTTTAGCTCCAATGCTGTTCATTCTGTTGTTACCAGCTTATGCGTCGAGCGTGGCTTTTTTTGCAGCATCCTGTGGGACCTTCGTGAATGTTTCTGTTGTCTCTTCTATTTCGTTTAGACGTTTTAAAGTAATGTTTAAATTTATTTGGGACTTAATTTGACTTCTGAATGTGTTCCAGTTTGTTTTTGGATTACATAGTTTTTTTGGTTTCTTTGCGCATATTACAGACGTGCTAATGGTTGCTATTATTGGTGCGTGGTGTGATGATAGGTCGTAATTAGCTATCTCGTCCGTGTATGACAAATTGATACTATTAGTGACATAAAAGTCCAAGAGATATGGCATCTTATTAGTATCGCTTGGGCAATACGTTGGTATACCAGTTGTAAGAAATTTAGTAAGACATTTACGTGTATGAGGTTAGCAAGTTTCCTTCATTTAATTGTGGTTAATCGGGAACCCCACATAGTGTTTTTACTCTTGTGTCCTCCCGCTAGAAATTTTGGTCCAAGCGCCTGAAAGTAGTCTCGATAGTCTTCCACTTTTACGTGATGTCGAGGTGGTCAATATAAAACTCATCGTGTTGAACTTCATCGAGTAAACATCGTTAAAGCCAACAACAAATTTTTTTCTAATTCGACTACGAGTTTTATCACCAATGTGAGATAAGTAAACGAGTTTTTATTCTGATGCAATATTTTCACAATTATAATTGGATTTTTATTATCCCAGTAATTATTAGTGAATTCCAGTGGTGTACCCCATTTTCCCATCTTTATAACTAACACCGATAATTCAAATGAACGAGCTCTAACAAAAAGTTACTGGCGTCTAAAATATGCTAATTGGCATGAATATATCACTAAAACTGAACAATCCATACCCAATCTCTCTTTAACTAACAATATTGATGAGTCTGTTACCTTGTTCGCAAATACTATTCGACTTGCTGTGGAGGCTCACATTGGGAAATCAGTCATCTCTCCTTCACAAAAAACTGTTCCATGGTGGAACTCATCATGCAAACATGTAGTTCAGCAGCAAAAATCTGCACTAAAATTATTCCGCAGTAACAAAACTCAAGAAAACCTCATCAATATCAAAAGAGCAAGAGCAAAAGCCAGATACACTATAAAACTAAGTAAAAAATCTTCCTGGAAAAATTTCGTCTCTTCCGTAAATGAAAACACTAACTCCAATCAAGTGTGGAAAAAAATCGGACAAATCCAGGGTAAGAAAAGTAATATAAAAATCACCAGTCTATTTCACAACCAAACCAATGTCACTGATAATTAAGATATTGCCAAGGTCCTAGCTGAAAGCTATGCAGCGAAGTTTTGCAGTAAACCTAGTCCTATTTTATCGAAGTCGCCTCCCCAACCGCCTTTGACTTGATCATCCTCTTCCATTCAAGATATTGATACGCTCAACTCTCCACTCACGTTTCCAGAATTAAAATTTGCACTAAAATCCTGTAAAAACACTGCTTCTGGCCCAGATGATCTCCCGTATATATTTTTCAAAAAACTTTCTTTTCCAAGTCTTCAAAAACTCCTAGAAATGTATAATATTATCTGGCTATCCCAAAAATTCCCAAATGAATGGCGGTCCTCCTTAATAATACCATTAAAAAAACCTGATCAACCTGCTACTTCTAATCCTTACAGACCTATATTGCTCACATGTACTTTGTGTAAAATACTAGAGAAAATAATTAACAAACGCCTCGTTTGGTTCCTTGACAAATACAACAATATACCAAAAGAACAATCAGGCTTTCGACGTCATAGATCTACCCTCGATAATCTTGTTCTGCCACAAAATGACATTGCCAACTCAATAAATAACAAATATGAAGTTATCGCCGCCATCTTTGATATCGAAGGAGGTTATTACAGAGTTAGTCGTCAAGCCATAATCTCTAAACTAAATCAATACCATATCAACGGAAATATATTTTATTTTATACAAAACTTTCTAACTCAAAGGTCCTTTAGGGTTTCTGTAAACGGCCATTTTTCATCTTTGTACACCCAGACCGATGGTGCTCCTCAAGGAACAGTCTTAAGCCCAACTCTATTCAACTTAGCAATAAGTGATCTGTGCCATAGCTTACTTTCTCCCACCAAATATGTAGCTTACGCTGACGATTTAATACTATACTGCCATGGTCGTTCAGCAACCACTAGCTCCAAAATTCTACAAACCGCGGTAAATCTCTTACTTGCACGGACACGTTCTATAGGATTAACCTTATCTTCAACAAAATCAAAAATCATTAAATTTGGCAGGCGACCTCAATCTCCTATCTCCCACATATTTATTAATGAGTCCCCGCTCTCAGTGGTTATTCACTGCAAAATACTAGGTATGACATTTGAGTCTCGCCTCTCTTGGAAACAGCATATTCTTGAAACAAAAGGTATCTGTTACAAACGATTAAATATAATTAAAACACTATCCCATGGACGAGAGATCCCTTCTGAAAATTTATAAAGCACTTAATCGCTCCAAATTAGATTATGGCTGCATCGTTTACATGTCAATTTCTAAGACAGATATAGGATCCCTAAATCCTATTCATAATACGACCCTGAGACTTTGCTTAGGCGCTTTCCGTAGCAGCCCATCTGAAAGTCTCCACTGCGAAGCTGATGAACTCCCACTACGGATTAGTCGACAATATCTGCTTCTATCCTACGCAGCCTCAGTCTCATCTTACCCTCTCAATCCTGTCTATTCCCTGTTCACATCAGCTACCAGCCCTCTTAACAACCCTTCACCAATAATTAAACCTATCGCTCTTATATTATCCTCTTTAACAAATGACATTAACCTCTCACTCACTAACCCCATTCCTTTTTCTCCAACCCCTTCCTGGATTATGCACCCTCCTCACGTCAATACTTATTTATCCAAATTTAATAAACACGAAACACCTAAAAAGCTCATGATTAAATATTTTTATGGAATTCATAACAATCACTACGACTTTGTATTATACTCCGATGCTTCCAAAAGTGATACTGGCGTTGGCTGCTCAGTTACCACAGCAAACAATCTCATCAGCACTTCCCTAATCCCTCCTTTATGCATTGTGCATACTGGAGAATTGTATAGTATTCTACAAGCTTTTAAGCACATCAACCGTTCCAATAAAAAAGTTGCCATCTGTACAGACTCCCTATCTATCCAAGAATTATTTACTGAACATCGCATTGTCCAAGAAATCCATCACTCTTATCACCACATTCATTCCCTAACACCACAGTCACCATTATATGGATACCATCACACATTGTTATACCTGGAAATGAACTGGCCGATCAGCATGCCGAAACAGCGTCAACTACAGCCACAATAACTTCTCATATCCAAATTTGCAAGGATGTTAAGGCAGAAGCAAAAATAATCGTCAGATATATATGGCAAACTCACTGGAACTCCACCAAGACTTCCCTACTATCTATCCAGCCTGTTCTCAACACACCTCTGTATACTGACCCCACTGGACTCTCTAGACAAGAAGTATCAATACTACGTAGACTTCGAATAGGTCACACCAAACTTACACACAGCTACTTAATGACCTCAAGCATTAGACCTTCCTGTCAAAGCTGCCAGTGCCCACTTACTGTTTAGCACATCCTGGTTGATTGTCACCAATTTAGCACAAGAAGACGACAACATAATCTTAAATCCCAGCTGCAAGACATCCTGGGGGACCCAAACCAAATCGAGTCAACACTGAAATTCTTAAAAGATATATTACTCCATCATAAACTTTAAACTATGTTTTTTAACTATCTGTAATAACTACTGTTTACTGTAATCGCACCTGTGCAAGTGGCCATAGTTGCCGAGCACGTTAATTGAATAAAAAAATATAAAGCTGAAACTGTATCGTTGCATCGTTTTAATTTTTGTTGATGCAGCTTCGAGATACTCCTTTTCATATTTAGTAATTCATAGTGGTTAATTGATGATTTTCTTAGGATTGTTGAACCAGCATTATGTCCTATTATCGAAGTGCTTTGTATAATATAGTTTGTACTGTGGTATTTTAAAATATGATTTATTGGTAAAATGTTTTTCACGTATTAACATAATATCTATCTTAAATTGTTGAAGAAAGTTGATAATTTCATCTTTGTGTTAATCTATTGGCTTTCCATTCCACAATCCTAATAATTTTAGACTTTATTCTATTTTATTCATTAGCACAGTTAGCATATTTAAAACCATGCTATTTTGTTGCGTTAGTTGACTGAACATACCTTTAAAGTCCACTAAAAATTTGCATAGTAAGTTTTCTAAGCTTTCATTGTTTTGTTCTTTTATTGCATTTGCGTAATTAAGTGGATGCTGTGTATTTGTTTGCTCTAACAGACTAATTGAAAAAGTCAAAATCACCTGATACGAAAGTACATGGACTTATCCGGTAATTTAAATTTTTAAGTGGTTAGCATTTGTTCACGCGCCAAAACATATGGTGAGGAGTGTGTAGAAAATCAATATTTGTACGTTTACAAGATCAAATAGATCGTAAAGTAAATTAAATAACTGTTATTGTACTGTTTAACATGATTATGTAAGCATGTTTGTATAGACGGCATCATCTATCTGCCACAACCACATACTGTATGATAAGATACAAGTTTTTTTTATAATCATTTGCTGTAATTTATGTGTAAATTTTATGCTCACTCGCGTAAAAGTCGTTTTTAAAAATAATTGAACAATTTAAGAAAGTGGAACTTTATTAACTTAATAAACAATTAAATGTTATAGTTGAAAAGTAGAAGTTTAAAAGATGAAAATGCCGGCTCGCAACTGGTTTTGTTCCTGTTGTCGTAAGGAGGAAACGCTTCTTAGATTCAGCAACGTCGGCTCTTTTCTAGGAAACCCAGGTTTATAACTCCTCCACCCTTAGAGGAGAATCCGGGGTTCAACATCCGCCTGTCGGTACTTCTTCATACCTTGTAGCTGGTTCTCTAGTTTTCCTATTATAATATCTAGAGTAGTAGTAGTAATAAAGTCCAATAAAAATAATTAATACATATAAAAATAATGTCAATACATTAATATTATTAAAGTGTACTGAATTTTGAAATGGTTCGTTTAAATTTTCACTTTGAATATCTAAAGAGTCTTTTAAATTATTAAGTCCATCTAAATTAACATTTTCTAACTGAAGAGTCAAACTTCGCTGGTTTTGGAAGTTCGATTAATTTTAATTCACTTTTATTAAGTCTATTGCTACGGAGAACTACGTTGTCTATCTACTATACAGTTTTTTCCTAATTCTACAATAAATGTTCCTTTTAATGGTACATTGTCTTTATCACTACCGCACATTTGTTCAGCCACTGTAATCTGAGGAGAAACGACAGCCCATTTATTCGATTGAAGCTTTTGGAAGCTGACTTCTCTGATACTAAGTGGAATAACATGACAATTACTTCAATTTTTGGAAAATTTTAACATTTGCACCTCACAAGGGGGTTATTACGTGTCCTAAATAATTTACTTATTTTCGTAAAAATTCCGATTTCACTAATTGTATTCTAAAATTAGCTTCTCTGAGTCTATCAAAAATTTGTCTAAGTCGAGTAATATGTTCTTGGAGAGACGTACTATATATAATAACATCAACGAGATAAACTAAACAAGTATCATTTTGTAAACCTCTATGTATATTATCCATGACTCTCTGAAAAGTACTCGGTGAATTTTTCATTCCCATGGGCATTCGAACAAATTCGTAATGTCCATTTTCGGCGGAAAACTCTGTTTTATGGATATCATTTTCATCCATTTGTATTTGATAAAAGCCATTTGCTAAATCAAGGGTAGTAAGATGTTGACTTCTTCCTAATTGGTCAAAAATTGTACTAATTAAAGGTAGCGGATATTTGTCATCGACTGTCTTTTCATTCAACTTTCGATAGTCAATAACCAATCGATATTTTTTCTTATTTGATGCGTCTTTACGCTTTTCTACAATCCAGATTGGACTATTATACGGAGATGAGGAGTGTCTAATAATACCTTGTGATAACATATTGTCGATTTGAGATTTTACTTCTTCTATCTCTGTATTCATAACATAGATCCTGTATATTCTGTCTTTCTTCCGAGTTACAGTGATTCAATCGAATTTGCTTTAAATTATCTTTTAATAATTTATCGTGGCTATCGGTAAACATTTCATTTGATTCTTCCAATGTGTCTACAAAATTTATTTCTGTAAGATCTAATTTTTGTATAATTAATGGACTAGTAACCGTAATTACTTTCGGTTCACAGTTGGAATTTGTAATAGATGTATACGCAAAGTAATTTTCTATATCTACAAGAGCTTGAGGACATTCTAATTGTGTATCAAATTTAATATATTTCATGAATCCTAAACCATTCTCTATATTTACTGGTAATTTGACAATTTTAGTGGTTCTTTCCGGTATATTAATTTGATAATTATCAATTTTTATCAATTTCTTTGTATTGCTATTTTCTTCACTATCAAAATTTATTGGAATTTGAGTTTTAGGTGTAATAATAAATTTTTTACATAAGTCAACTTTTGCACATAGTTGTTTAAGTAAGTCCGTTATATTTCTTACTAAATTTGAAAAGATGAAATTTGTGCTTTTCTTTAACTTTAAAAATATCGAAAAGTGGAATTTCAATGACTTCATTATGAAAACTGATAGGTACTTTGAGCTGTTTGAATGCTAAAATCTTCGTATAAAATGTAATTTCTAAAAAATCGTTAAGCTAAGTTAGGATCAATTAAACTTCTACTACCGGTATCTATTAAGAAATTAGCATTTAATTCGAGAATAAAAATATAAGGAAGATTTGATTTTAGTAAGTTTATATTAATTATGTTATGTCCTTGTTTTTCATACCCCTGCGAAAATTTATATCTGCGTTATCAGAATTGTAAGTTGAATCCTGCGTGGGACGGTGAGAGTGTATAGCAGGTGCATTTATCACGTTACTTTCCCGTCCTAGATAAGGATTATGATTATCATATGTTTCTTGGCAAATCTGAGTGTGAGAATTATAAGTTATTATTTTCAGGGAATTCATGATTTGAAGAATTTAAATTTTCAGGATATTAGAATTCGTTAGAATACTCACAAAAATGATGATTTTTTATACGTGTATTACCAGATGACGTACCAATTGCCTCTGGATAATACCTTTTCCTATTATGATAATTTGAATTTCTAAAAATTTCAGTATTTCTAGCGAAATTATTTGCATATGAATCTTTATTTTGAAAATGATTATTTTGAGGTGATTGATTTCGAGGAACATAGAAAGATCTTTGATTATAATTAGAATTATTTGGATGATTGTTATTATTAGGATGGCGGAAATTATTATTATTATTTTGATTTGAATTCTAGTTATTAATGTCTCTGTTAACTTTGGGAGAATATTGTCTATTAGGAGGTTGAGATGGTCTTGATGTTGTCAAATTATTTATCCGGAAATTTGATGGTGCGATTCTCAACTGGTCTAAAATTTTGTGAATTTAAATAATTAGTTTTACGCGTACTGTACAAGAAATTTTCTTCCTCGACTACTAAAGACATTGCCTTTTCTAGGCTGTCTGGATTTCTTAATCGAATATTATTTTGTAACTAGCCGCTGTGCCCACTAATAATTGTTTTTAATGCTAACGCATCATAACTCTCTAGACTAATACATTTTTCTCGAGGTGGTAGATTCAAAGCATTTATTTTTGATGCTATTAAACTTCTACAATGTTGGCAACGCATGCCAAAATTATATGGTGATTCATTTTTGAATGGATGTAAAGCAACTAAGTCTTGAACGAGACAATCAAGATTTCTTTGATCTCCAAAAGTTAATTGTAATAATTTTTTAATATCATCCCATATTATGAATTCTGAACGGGATCCTATTAAACTTAAGGCTCTACCTGTTAATTTACCTATTATTGCCCGTAAAATATATGAATTGATTTGAGCACTTACATTTGTATTTTCTGCAAATTGACTTATCAAAATTTCACAAGTATCTAAAAATACTCCTAATGTGTGTGTATTGCCATCAAATTGTGGTATAGTATCAACATATAATTTCAAAAGTGAATAATTGATATTTACTGTAACCATTTCTGAAATTGAATTTTCTGAACCTGAACTATCCTCAACTGGAGGCAATTTCTCAATATTTATTAACATATCTGAATTACAACTATCTTCCAAATTCAATGATTCATATAAAATGCTAAGGTCTTCAATGCCTGACATAAAATATTAAAACATATAAAAATGTGGAAAAATCACAAATCACTCATAAATCAACATAAAAATATGAAGGAAAATTATATAGGAGAACAAAATTCGCTTACCAAAGTAAATGGGTTGGCTTCATCTATCTACTTCGTACCAAAAGAGGTTGAACGATGCTGTTTCTTCCTCTTAAGTTGGCTGATCTTCTTAAAACTAACCGGATTCTGCAATGTTGGCTTCTTCCGGGGTCACCAAACTTCGGCGATGTGGGTCCTTTGTCTGGATGAACACTTTCCAAATTACCGATATTTTTGACTTTACGCGATCGTTAATTGTCAATAAACTATTGATATAGACCGGTTTGACACAATTTTTGTTGTCGTTCCGTTTGACAATCCTACTAACTGCGCCAATTTTATGTTCACTCACGTAAAAGTCGTTTTTAAAAATAATTGAATAATTTATGAAAGTGGAACTTTATTAACTTAATAAACAATTAAATGTTATAGTTGAAAAGTATAAGTTAAAAAGATGAAAATGCCGGCTCGTAACTGGTTTTGTTCCCGTTGTCGTGAGTGGGGTAACGCTTCTAAGATTCAGCAACGTCGGCTCTTTTCTAGGAAATCCAGGTTTATAACTTGTAGTGGTACAATAAGGAAATAAGTTGATACAGCCGAAAGCCACGAGGAAAATAATCCAGTGACCCCTTCGTTTTTACAAATTTACATCAATTGGACTAATTATTGGGAGCTCTACATGCTAAAGGGATGATCATAAAATCAAATTTCAATCAGAATAAATAAATCCAAATGGAATAACATTAGAAAAGTCGAGAAGCATGTAATGTTCGAACTATGTTTTCCTTAAAAAACACTTGTTTAGTTAAATCCTTCAAGTTATCCATTAACTTTCGATGAGATTAATAATTTTTTTTAGGTTTTAAATTTTCTCAGTGTATTGCTTCAATTCACTGAGGACATATTAGATTTGATATTCCCATCTGCAGCATTAAATAATAAAATATTCAGTTGCTCACAATGATAAATGTTCACACATTTCAGACCCTGGCAGTTATAAGTCATCTTGTCACACTAAAAATTTAGAAAGTACACAAAATAATAGTTGATGCAATTTATTTCTAGTTACAACATTATATGAGACTAGTAGTAACAGCTTAGTTAATCTAACTGTACATTTTATTGTATAACCATCTTACTAAACAACATAAATATAAGTAATAGTATAATTTTAACATGGATTACACTCGATAAAGAGACAGAATGCGAAAAGCTCATTTTATTGTTCATCTTCAAATGTAGAATGATAATATATATATATATATCTCTTTAGAACTATGAACGTTTTACAACTGTTTAGCAATATGTTATTCGTGTGTTAATGAGGCCACGGTATAGCTACATTATTAATTCTATGCTGGCGTGTAATAAAGAATTATGTGTCTATTATTTTAAATGTTAGGGGTTTAATAATAAATTGAATATTCTATTCAATTTAAAAAAAGTTTTGTATGGATTATAAATGGAAGATACGTACATTCATGTGATTATTCTCTTTTTTAATAAAACACTTTAAAAACGTGAAGTTAATAAATAGTGTAAAGTAAAATTGACGCATTACAACCTCATATTGTTCTTTTAAAAATAAAAATATGGATGAAAAATTCGTTCTTTCATAGTCGTTAAAATATTTTTTTTATTCAAACTAATCCGCTTCCACCCAAGATGATTAGCGGTGTATAACAATATACAATATTAAATTTTGTTTAGTAAATTAATGTTCTTTATCAATTTCTCAACTGGGCAATTTACCCCTAAGAGTATATTTAAATCTGTAGGTAGTCTATATTTTAGCCGGTTCGTGTCAAACTTAGTGCAATTAATCAGGACATGTTTCACTGTTAAATGTTCTTGACATAGATCACATATAGGAGCATTGTCTTTATTGAAAAGATAAGTATGTGTAAATTTGCAATGCCCTACTCTAAGTCTAGTAACAATTACTTGTGCTCTGCGTGTTGTGGTTGGTTGCTTCCACAGCAGCACTGTTGACTTAAATTCGCGAAGTTTGCCTTGCGATCGCTGCCAGTCTTGTTGCCAGTGGTTGTGAACTTTTTCCCGAATAAGTGTTCTCAAGTCACTCACCACGCACTTTGTTATGAGTTCGGCATTAACGTTTACGATTGCGCTACGCGCACATAGGTCCGCTTCTTCGTTGCATCTGATGCCAATGTGAGCAGGAATCCACATGAAATCGACAGCTTTCTTGTCGTTCTGGATTTTATGACGCTGTGACTTAATTGATTGTAATATTGGGTGCTTGGGATAAGGATGTTTCAAGGAATAAATGCTACTTAAGGAATCAGTTAAAATTAGGGTTTTGGGATTTGGAAAGGAGGTAATTACTTTGAAGGCATGAAAGATAGCATACAGTTCTGCCGTAAATATGCTAGTGTGCGGGGAGAATTTTATGCTGTAAGATTCAGTTGTAGTCACTATTGCAGCACCCACTCAAGCCTGCGATTTCGAAGCATTCGTGTAGACTAAGCTAAAGTCATTGTAGTCATGCAGTATTCTGTTGAGTTCTGCGTAGATTTCATAGCGATTTGTATCCCTATCAAGCCCAGTCAGGTTAGTACGGCAGCGAGGGGTAGAAATTGTCCACGGAGCTGGATGTTCGACAGTGGATGGAAACATTGTTGGGAGCTCTAAATTAAATTTCTGAGAAAGTTCTCTAACTCTGGCGTCAAATGGCTTAGATAGATGCGGTTTTTTATCAAAAAGATCCCTATATCTGTTGTTGAATGTGTTACTGTCAACTGGTTTTTCAGCATTAGTGGACATAGCAGCCGCGTAATTCAAACTCGTTATAAAGCGGCTGTAGCTTAATGATGGTTCACCAAGAAGACTTGGGATGCTGGTATCAGGCCATGTTGTAAACGAGCCTGAAGCTATTCTTAACGCTGTATAATGGATAACATCAAGTTTGCGAAGTACAGTTTTTCTGTCAGATGCATAAGCTATGGAACCGTAATCTATTTTTGACATGATGAGCTTTTTATATATAAGCAGTAGCGTCGCTTGGTCTGATCCCCAATTCATATTTCGTAGGCTTTTCATTATATTAAGCCGCTTGATACATGTTTGGACCAACTTCTCTATGTGATCTTTCCAGGTAAGCTTATGGTCGAAGATCATTCCTAGAAATTTTGCTGATGATTTAAAGTTAATATTTTGGTTATAAAGTTTCAATTTTGGAGCAGTATATGAACGTTTCCTGCTAAATACCACACCTGTTGTTTTGGTAACAGAAAACCTGAAGCCGGATTGACGTGACCATAGTTCCAAATTTGTGATGAATTGTTGCATAAATAGAGATATTTTATTTATATTTTTTCCTTTGATGTAAACCACTAGGTCATCTGCAAAAACTCTTGCTTCCAGTGGTTTTTTAATTGTTAAGAATGTTGTTAATGCCAATCAAAAATAAAGTAGGGCTGATAACTGAGCCTTGTGGGGTTCCATTTGCTTGGCGGTAGGTATCAGATAGTTCGTCATCAACCCGAACTTTGAATGTTCTGTTGGCAAGAAAGTTGTTGATAAAAGCCAGGCAATTTCCTGTGATTTCCCATCTTTGTAGTTGCATCAGGATGTTTGGAGTCCAACAGGTATCAAATGCTTTTGAGATATCAAAGAAAATGGCTACGCATACCTGTTTGGTAGCAAAAGCCTCATTGATCTCACTTTCCAAATCCACAATATTGTCTAGAGTTGAGCGGTTTGGTCTAAATCCAGTTTGTTCTTTGGTTAGGAGGTTAGTAGTTTCGAGATGCCACATGAGTCTTTGGTTGACAATTTTCTCTAGCAATTTTCCCATTGAGCAAGTTAGAGATATTGGTCTGTACGAGTTGGCTTCTTGTTTGGGTTTTTTACATTTCAAAAATGGTAGAATAATAGCTTCAGACCATAAAGAAGGAAAGACTTTGTCTTCCCATATCTTGTTGAAAAATTTCAGTAGATGCCGTCTTGCTGAAGGTGGTAGATATTTGAGAAATATGACTGGAATATTGTCTGGACCTGGACCCGAATTTTTCATTTTGTCTAAGGAACTGTCAAGTTCTTCTATGGTGATAGGAAGATTTAATGGGTTATCGAGTGTATCTTCAAAACTGATGGGAGTTTGTTCGATTTGAGCCTTGTAATTGAGAAAGTCGCGTGTGAAATTTTAAGTTGACGATTTTTCTTGATAGGATTGGCCCAAAATATTGGCTATATCTATTGTGGAAGAGTAGTAATGATCATTGTGTTGAATGCTACGAATAGTGCTTTTTGAACTATGTCCATTCATTTTTCTTATTTTGGTCCAGACTTGGCTTATTGGAGTGGAAGAGTTTATTTCAGAAACATATTCCTGCAATGATTTTTTTTTTGGATTGTTTGATTACAAGTTGTGCCTTTGCCTTGTATTTCTTTAGCTCTACGCGATTTTGGAGAGTTTTATGTTTCCTGCACTTGTTCAACGCTTCCCTGATAGCTTTTTCGCACTCTTGATTCCAGCAGGGGACTGGAGTATGGCCTTTTATGTCTTTTGTTTGGCCAATGTGCTGGCTGGCACTATTCAAGATGATTTCATTGAAGTTCAATACACATTTCTGGATATCCTTGGTAATATCGCAGCTATCCATATTTAGTTCAATCTGATTTCTGAAGGATGTCCAATCTGCAGATTTTATTCTCCATTTAGGCGAGTATTTTGGTGAAAATTTTCCTGGAGAGGTACGATTCTTGATAATAATTGTGATGAAAGTGATCACTTCCATAGGAGTACTAGAAAGCCTCCCATGATAGATTGGCAGATATTGTGCTTACATACCACAACGCCTTCTCACCTCGAGAGGCGTTGTCAAAAACGTAGGACTCTCTATTACCCCAGATGATATTGTTCAAGAAGCTTATTTGCAAAATAAAAAAGTGATTGGTGCTAGAAGACTCAACCGCAGAATAACCAAAGAGGACGGATCTTATGAATATGTTCCATCCGCAACAAGTCTTGTAACCTTTGAGGGACGTCCATGCCCCAAGGATCCAGACATTTTTCAGTTCCAGTCCAGGTTGATAAATATATTGCTCCTGTTAGTCAATGCAAAAATTGCCTAAGATTCGGACACTCTGCCAATTCTTGCCGTAGTGCCAAAAGGTGTAGTAGATGTGGAACAATCCATTCTGACCCATGTTCAAATTCCTTAGACCGTTTTTATTGCTCTGGACAGCATCTAGCTTTTGACCGCTCTTGCAAAGAATTTAATAGGCAAAAAAACATTAATGAAGCAAAGGCATTCCATGACTATTCTTACTTCGAAACCTCTCAACTTTTCCCTCCTCTTAAATCTTCTGTTAAAAACCCCTCTTTTGATAGATCAACCACATCCTTTCCTCAATTACAGACTTCTTCCCCTTTTCCAATCTCGTATGCTCAAAAAGTGACACTAAGTCCCCCTAGTAACAAATTCACTACTCATAAACGCAGCGTCCCACCATCTTAGAAAAAAGAACTGGATTTGATAAAGATACACATAATGCAGCTCTATTTTCCTCCTCATGCAAAGAACTCTGTCAGTCTCCGATAACAAATAAATCTGCACTTCGAAACAATGCTTCATCTCCCTCTTGCTCTCTCATTGAAAGAATTGATATGGACTTCACCCCTTCTGATACTCCGTTTTTGTCTGATTACTCCCTTTCTATCCCTAGCTCTCAAACTTTCGCAACTTCTCAGCTTACCTCTCCTCAAGAGGTGAGCAATCATAATCTAACTTAAATTTCTCCCTCTAAGTACCTCCCCCCCCTTTTTTATTATTTCATTTTTTACACTATTGCTTAAAATTCAATCGTATTCAGGATAATACCTTTAAATGTAACATACTCCAATGGAATATTCGCAGTTTTAATGTTAACAAAGAGGTACTTATTCCTATTATAAGAGATGAGAGTATTAACATTATATTACTAAATGAAACTTGGTTGACTCCAGGTGGATCTGCATATATTAAAAATTTTAGCTGTTTTAGACATGATCGACAGGATGGCTACGGAGGTGTAGCCACTTCTATCAACAACTCGATTCCTTGCAAAAATTTTGAACACAAAATTTCAGTTCCTCCAAAAATACACTTGCTGGTAGTAGAACTCCAAGATCTATTCATTATTAATAGCTATATTCCTCCCGACCCCAACATTCCCTTCCCTTACAGAATGTTTAATCAACTCCTACAACAAATAAAACATAAGAAATTTATCCTAATGGCTGATTTAAATGGCTAAATCAAATTTGGGGCTCTGCCATTAATAACCCTAAAGGAACTGCAATCTGGGACTTCATCTCGCACAATGATGTCACCATCCTTAATGACGGATCTCCAACCCGTATTCCCAACCCCAATGTCAATAAAAGCTGTCCGGATATTACAATTACTTCCTCAGCCATAGCTTTAGATTGCTCCTGGAGAACGATCCAAGAATCAGGCTTCAGCGATCATTTTCCTACCCTTTGTTCCTACAAAAAACAAAATATTGTGCCCATCCATATGAATTCCACTCACGTCAAATATAACACAAATAAAGCCAACTGGGATGCATTTCAAGCATATATTGAAAATAATATATATCAAAATGATATGGAATATCCCTTGTTAATGGAGGTCTTAAAAAGAGCCATCTCTTTATTTATCCCACTTAAGAAATCTTTCACTCCTTCTAAACCTTATCTTCCCTGGTGGGACAAAGAGTGCTCCCAGATGGTACAGAAGAAAAAAGAGGCTTTTAAACTATATCTAAGAATTCTCTCCATGGGAAATTTCATTAATTTCAAGAAAATAAGAGCTAAACCCCGACTTTTTCTGAAAACAAAAAGATCAGAAGACTTTCGTAAATTCACGGAAGAACTGAACCCCGAAACAACTGTTAAGAAGATTTGGCAATCAATAAAAAAAATTCTAGATCTATTGAAAATCGTAATTTAATTAACACCCCTCCCATAGACAGTTCCATATTCCAAAGTTTCTTAAACAAGTTAGCTCAAATCCCTTTTCAAGACCTCAACACTATTCCCCAAGCCATAAACGACTCCTTTACTCACCCCTTTTACAATAGAAGAATTGAATTTCAGCGTACTAAACAAAAATGATTCAAGTCCTGGATTGGATTCCATCACATATTTAATGATCAATCATCTTCCCAAAATAGCCCTAGAAACTCTTCTCTCTTTTTTCAATAAAATCCTCAATAAATCTCATCCTATCCCTTCAGCGCGGAAAAATCATATAATAATTCCTATTCTTAAAAAAACCCAGGATCCTAACGATGCCTCCAGCTGGAGACCCATAGCCTTATCCAGCACCATAGGAAAAGTTTTCGAAAGCATAATCAAAAATCGCCTTGACTTGTCTCTTGAAAACTCCCTAAAAATTCACTCCTCACAACAAGGTTTCAGGAAAGGCAGAAGTATATCTGATAACCACATTTTCATCTATTCCGAAATACCATGTGCATTGTCTGCCAATAAAAACCCAATTGTTGTTTTTCTCGACATTAAAGGTGCATATGATAATGTTCTTTTATCCTCTATTTATTCATCTCTAAATTCCCTTAATTTACCTCATGACATTTGTGACCTCATTCTATCCTTTCTTTCAGATCGAAATCTATTCATTAAATCCACCCTCAACAATGAACTTATAGGCCCTGGTGTTTCTTGTAGAGGTGTACCCCAAGGTTCTCCACTCAGTCCACTGTTATTCAATATATCGTGCAACTCCCTTCAGAACATACTTCCACCCTCCATAAAAATTAGTGGTTATGCAGATGATCTTGCTGTGATATGCGCCGAAAACACCATCCAGGAGTCTATAACATCCCTCAACACCTTCCTTTCTAATCTCAATCTTCATTTATTGTCTATGGATTTGACACTAGCCCCTCAAAAATGTGCCGCCATGATATTTCAGAAAAACCATAAGCTTAGTCCAGTCCATTCCATAGTCATTAATGGCCAACCTATCCCTTGGAAATCTTAAGTCAAGTACTTAGGAGGTATATTTGACGACCAACTAAACTGGAAACCACATATTGAATTTATTTCCTGCAAAGTATCAAAATCTATTAATTTAATTAGGTCTCTATGTGGTGAATGGTGGGGTAGCCATCAAATCTCTCTTTTAAACATATACAAAGCGACCATACTTCCATTAGTTGATAATGCGTGCATGCTATATGGTGGCTGTTCTAAATACCTACTTAAAAAACTAGATCGTTTACAATATCAAGCCCTAAGGGTTATAGTAGGCTATCTAAAATCTACTACCATCAACATCATGTTATCTGAATGTGGGCAGACCCCCTGGAGGTACGTAGAGAAATATTGTCAGTTAAATATGTATCTAAAGCAGTTGCATACAAAGACCTAATAAAAACGTCACTCATAGAATTATTCACAGAATGGGCTGCCGATCCCATATACTGGAGACTGAGAAATATTCCCCCTATTATATTTGCCTTTCAATCAGTATCTAAATTCCTTCCCTTCATTGTCGTTCAACAAATTTCCTTGTCATCACTTCTCGCTCGAATCTCAAATTAGTCAAACTAACACGATAGATCTGGAAATTAAAAAAGATTCGGACTGTAATCAAGTCTGAAATCTATCAACTTTTCTGGCCCCATTTTCTTCACTGATGCCTCTAAGACTGACAGTAATGTAGGATACGGAATTTATTCTCCTAACCTCTTATCATTATGTGACAAACTCCCCTCTCATTTTTCCATCTTTTCAGCAGAAGGTTACGCTATACTAATTGCGATCCAAAAAATTTCAAAACTTGACCTTTCCAAAGCTATAATTTTTTCTGACTCCCAAAGTGCCATAAAATGCATTTCTAAAAAATCCTTCTCCTCATCTTCTAATCCAATTTGTCCTAAAAATAAAAGAGCTACTACACAAGTTGAATCAGCAAGGGAAAGACATACGAATTGCCTGGATTCCCGGACACAGTCTTATACAAGGAAATGTTAGAGCCGACGATCTTGCAAATCATGGGAGAACTATCAATCGTGCCACCCTCCCAACTGGTCCCCATTCGGATGTGGTGCATTCTATTAAGAAATCAATTTTAGATAAGTGAAATTCTACTTTCTCTGCACTCAGCTTGACAAAAGGAAATCTATACTATCAATTCATAAAATATCCAAGAAGAAATCCATGGTTTTCTTCACTCTCTAATTTGTCCAGAAGAGATATCTGCATTTCTTCAAGAATTCGATCCAACCATTGTGCCACTTTGTCATATCTACACGAATTCAACTTAGTACCTTCGGATTCATGCCCATGTGGTGAAAAACAAGATCTCTCACACATATTTTTCAACTGTTCCTTAAATAGTGTTAATACAGATTTTCTTCATAAATCTTTTAAGGTTCCTAATAATTTTTATGGCCCCTACACATTGCAAGACATAGTGCTGAAATTCCTAAACAGTGTAAACATTAAACTCATTTCCAAATTTTTAAGTGCTTCAAACATCAAAATATAATCTCAAAAACCGAACAGTTTACAGATAAAATTTTGAACAATAAGTGCGTATTTACTTTCGTATTAACTATATTATAGACAATCATAAATCATCCCGGACGCAAAAAAAAACAGGCAGAATAGCCATAGCAGCTGAGGCCTTAAAACAAAAGAAGAAGAACTGACGAAGTTTGCCTTAAGAAATAGGACAGGATTGGAGCTCGATTCAGCATACGTCAGAATATGGTGCTTTTACCTTAATTGTAATTGTTAATAGATAAATTGGAAATATGGAAATTGTTTTATTGAATAGAATAACTGATATTAATTGAAAATTATGGTTGACACATAATCATTTTACTAACTAGATATTTAGAAAAAATGAAATGTCTATACATGACATTTCTGGTTCAAACATAGAATTATTAATAATAGGACATGAAAATTAAACAGTCACATTGTATTTTTAACATCACCAGTGATAATCAGTAATAATATTACCAAACGATTTTTATAAATTATCTGATTGAAACAAAATATTTTCCCTATAACCTCATTAGTCTAATAATAATAGGCTACACTATAGTGACTATTTACGAAAATGGAATTTGTTGCGTCATCCGCTTTAATCATATAAATAAACGTTCTCATTGTTTCAGCTCAACTGTGATGATTTCGAAAATATCATATCAGGACAATGTCAAGTATTAATAGAAGCAATTCACGAAAGGCGGAACAACTTGATCGAATTTATCCGACAAGAGAAAGAAATGAGGAAAGGAGTTTTAAAAGATCAAGCGGCCACTTGTACACAACGGTTACAACATACCACGGCGTTGCTGCAATTTTGTATAGAGGCTTTAAAGGAAACGGATAGTTCGTCATTTTTACAGGTGAGACTTTTTTTGTGTTTAATAATAATAATAATAACAATTTTCAAAATATAAATGTTTACAATAGAATAAATGTAAAAACAGATTCATTAATGAAAATAAAAGGCAAAGTTCAGCTTTTATCAGGAATTAAGCACCATAAAAGCTGCTCTACCACTTAACCTTAAGGAGTGTACATTAGGGTGGAGTGATTTTATACAAGAAAAAATTGTCTTTAATTTTTCTTTTGACCTGTGTGCTCGATTGGTGTCTTTTTATGTGGTTAATGAAATGGCAAAATCTGGGTTCCTAAATGTGACGTCTTCAGGTTCCTAGATGACCCCGAAAATTCACCTAAAATAAAAAATGTATAAATAACCAAATAATTTTGTTTATTTTACTAGTTACAGCTCTTCGCTTGGTTTTCTTCGCAGAAGACCAACCCAGAACCCACCACGGGGAGGTGGCTGCAAATAGGGTTCCACCCATTCCCACCCTCTCAATTTATCTTCAAAACTAAACAAAACTAAACGTAAAGGTACCTTAAATAAGTATTTCGAAGTTACTCAAAGAAATGTTTTTTGGTTTCAACTTTTGGCAATTTTTGTCTCGATGATATTCTAGCTCTTATCAATCCATCATGTCATGTTGTGTCACAAACTAACGAAGAAGCTTCGGTACCCAACTTTATATGCCGTTCAACCGCTTGCGTATGGCAGGGAAATTTAAGTATATTAATCTCATCAGGAACGTGTAAAATCGTTTCTGAAAGTTCGTCATCACTTACGTTTTTGATTATAGGAGGCTCTGTTATTCCAACTGACTGCCGGTCTACCAAGTCAATATACTCTTGGGCATCAAAATTAATAGGTGGTACTTTAAATTCGCGAACACTTTCGTCTCTATTCTGTGATCGGCACTTAATTATGCAACGTAAAGATAACTCCCGGATGTGTTTTCGATCATCAGCTAACATGGCGACTAGCACATTCTCAGGGTGAGGAAAATAGCCGTTTCGTTTAATAACTGGGTCCACTATCTTTTTTATTTCACTTGGTATACTATTAGCCGTTGTTAGCCACCTGGAATGAGATATCTTTCCAGGTTGCCTTTCTGGAAGCTGCGACGAAATCAGGCCGCTTTTGATTCCTAAGCACATTTCATGAAGGTACTTTTGATCCGTGCTTAGTTCATCTATATTCACAACAGGAAAATCAGCATCTATTTTCTCAAAGTCAACAACTGCCATTTGCTAACATCGATCAAGAAGTTTTCCGATAGTACCTGTAAAGCCACGAGGATAATTTTTTTTCCGTCTAACTGTTGCACCAAATGGCGGAGCGGTACTTCGTTAGCGTGTAACAAATATATGAACCATTGAACTGGCTTCCCAAGTGAAAGTTCTATTTGTCTAATAACACCATTCTTGAAACCAGTATTGACAACGGTCCCGTCACAACCGATATCCTCTATCGTACTCAAATCATCACCCAATGAGTCTTTTAGGAACTTTGTGATGCTGTCTTTAATGGACTTCGCACTACCGTTCTCTGGAGATACGTGTCCCATGTATTTAGAGCCTGGTTCAGCCAATATGACGATGTGCTCTTCAGTAACCGATTTAGTACGTTGACTTGACTCTGTTTTTTCAAAAACTAAGGTTCTGTCTTTCTGTCTAAATTCCAAAAGTTGAAGGAAGCTCGTCATCTGTCTCTTTTTTAATAAGGCCCATCCTACATTACTTGCGTTCCCTTCTAATTTTAGATCTGTCTATAATTTTAGTAGTGTCCTCTTTAGTTATTAATCCCAAATCTTTTAAAACAGCGTTTGTAATAAGGGATACGCCGACCCTGTCATATGCTTCTGCAAGATTCGTAAGTTTTAATCCTGTGTTGTATGGTACCTGCCTTTTGATGATGACGGATGCTCCGATCCTTGTGTTGTAGTTCTACCTTGATTTTTAGTCATGCCCTCATCAATGTTTTCACATGTACCTTCACAGCTTCTTATGGACTCCGGATCGGACAAAACACTATCAAGTATACGCTCGTTCTTAGATTTTTCTTCTCTAGTCTTTCTTCTTCTAATACTTTCCTTTTTATTGTTTTTAAATTTTGCTTCGCAGTTTTTACATCTGTACCTCCTATCATAATTTTACTTTTCCGCCCAACCTTTCTATATGCGAGAAAAGTATTGGTTTACCCCAAAAAAGTTGGAATTTTGAATTTTTTTAGTTATTTTTACGTTTTCCATCAACAACAACCAGAAAAAACGGTTTTTAGAAAAAAATCCTGTGTGTATGTCGTCGTCGTCGTCGTCGTTGTCGTCGGCCACTTTTCCTTATATGTCTTGTTAGCACGATACAGCCTCCGGAGTGCCATAAGTCAGCAATTTTATGATTGAATATTGTTAAGGACATGTCACAGATGATCCCTATTGATTTTCAATTCACCAGAGCCAGTACCACGGGTGCTATGGTACTTGAAGTACGACATTTCGTATTTTTTTGAAAAATTGCAGTTTGTTAACACGATACAGCCTCCGGAGTTCAACAAGTCACCAATTTTATGATTGAATATTGTTAGGGACATGTCACAGATGATCCCTATCGATTTTCAATTCACCAGAGCCAGTACCACGGGTGCTATGGTACTTGAAGTACGACATTTTGTATTTTTTTGAGAAATTGCAGTTTGTTAACACGATACAGCCTCCGGAGTTCAACAAGTCACCAATTTTATGATTGAATATTATTTAGGTCATCTCACTGAAGAACCCTATTGATTTTCAGCTCACCGGAGCCACTACAACAAGTGCTACAGTACTTTAAGTACGATATTTTTGTCATTTTTGGAGAAGTTTCAGTTTGTTAACACGATACAGCCTCCGGAGTATATACAAGTGACCAATTTTATGATTGGATATTATTCAGAGCGTCTCAAATATGAACCCTATTGATATTCAACTCAGTAAAGCCAGTACAACGGGTGATATGGTACTTGAAATACCAAACTTTCGTTTTTTGGAGAATTTTCAGTTTGTTAGCACCATACAGCTTCCAGAGAGTATGCGATTGATCAATTTTATGATTGAATATTGTTTAAGGTGTCTCACGAATGTACCCTATTGATTTTCAGTTGACTAGAGCGAGTACAGGGGGTCCTATAAATCCAGATATACTGAATTTTTGGTTATTTTTGGAGAAATTCCGGTTTGTTAGCACGATACATCCCCCGAAGTGTATACAAGTAACAATTTTATGATAGAATATTGTTCAGGGCCACAGATGCGGAAAAGTTAGTTTTAATCCTTAAAACCGTTTATTTCTTGTTGTTCTTTGATCTAATAAAAAAATTCTTTCGCAAAGTGGCACTTTAGCTTTACAGTGGCATTTGGAAAAATCATCACATTTTCAGGGTGATATGTCAAAAAGTTTTGAGCTATTCTTCTTAAAAACCTCAATTTTTCAAGGCACTTTTTATTATAGGCCGATTTTTGGTTTTTCTTGATGGACTTACATTTTTCATTATAGTCTTTTATTTTTTGTATTATTTGTTGATCAGGTATTGCAGGGAGAGAAGCTCTTTACCATATCTTTTTAATATCAATTAAAAGTTCCTTTGAAATATCCAAAACACTTGGGTCTTTGTCACTTTCAAATTTTGAACACTCTCTCTGCCACAAAAAGCCTCTCATAGCGTCCGAGTAGGTGGGAAGCACGTTAGGATTAAGTTCACTAGAAGTTCCAAATATAGGATCCGTCACCCGCGTTTTCAGCATCATAAAAACTTAGGTTCTTTACTTTTCAAGTTTATTTGAAATGCTACGACGTCTTCGAATACCAAATATTAATCTATAAATCAATTCTGCATTTTCTGAATTTTCTTTTTATATTCAACAGTTAAGCATGGACCATATAGAGCGTCAACATAATTAAACACCGATAAAATCAAAGTCTCACATAGTGTTTTTTTTACGCCATATGGTAAAAAATGTCTGATGCCATAAACTGTTTTCAAAGACATGCTTTTTGAAGTACCGCATTAATATGTTTCTCAAACCTCAAATCAGTATCCAAGATCACACCTAAATTTTTAGCTTCCGTGACTGTAGCTAGTTGCCATAGTGGGCAATAGTCCATTCTTCCTGGTTTTGGTATGAACACAACTTTAACTTCTCTCCTACCTTTTGGAATATACCTTAGCGCCAGTGAGGATCTGAGGATTCCTACCAGGTGCGGCATTATGTCATCCAGGCCCCACTGAAGTAGAGCTAGATAAATGCCGTCCGTTCCTGGGGATTTAAAGGGGGAGAAGCCTGGGATGGCCCACCTCAGTCTGCCCGCGTCAACGATCTGTCGCGATATACGCCAGTCGTCGTCCGTCGGGTAGTGATTCTCCTCATCCTCCCAAGCTGCCGAGTTTGTGATTCTCGAGTCAGGGAAGTGAGTTGACATTAATAGCTGAATGCTTCCCTTCAGGTTGGCAATTTTTGTGCCATCCTCTTTCGTTAGTGTACAGATATGACAGTGGGGATCTTTTGAGAGGGCTTTTTGGAGTCTATCTGCTGGGGGATATCTACGATTTCCTCGCAATAGATTCTCCATGCTTCTCTATGTTATGTCCAATGACTTTTTCATACTCCTTGAGGTGAGAGTTGTATGCGCTCCAATTCTCTTTGAGTCTGGTTCTTTTAGCCTTACTAAAATATTTCCTCGCCGTCCCCCTGAGCTGATCAATCTCATGGCACCACCACAGCGTGGAGGCTCCATCAATATCGACCCGCCCGAGTGGGCAAGACATCTTATAGGATTATAGGCATCAATGGCATTATGGAGTGTTGAATGGTTTCAGAATAAATTTCCAAATCTCCTTTATTGCTAGGCAACACATCCTCAACTCCTCGCAGATACCCTTTCAAGCAGTGGACATATTTTGTCCTGTCCGTTTTTCTGGGCTCGCGAGTTACTGTGGAGGTTGTGGGCGCCAGTTTTATTCCAAATTCTGCTTGGACTATCGCCAGCTAAACAACATGATGAAGAAAGACAGCTATCCTCTGCCTCGAATCGACGATACGCTGGATACTTTGGCCGGTAGCAAACTGTTTCCCACCTTGGACCTGAAGTCTGGTTATTGGCAAGTGGAAATGGACCCAGAAGACAAAGAGAAGACTGCTTTTACCACCGGATCTGGATTATGGCAATTCAACCTCATGCCATTCAGGCTCTGTAATACGCACGCGACATTTGAAAGACTCATGGAAAATGTCTTGAGAGGGTTGTCTTGGAAGACATGCTTGATCTATTTGGACGACATCGTAGTACTGTGGAAGACATTTGACGAACACCTGAAGAATTTGGAAGATGTATTCAAACAACTCGAAGCTGCCCAGCTCATGTTATAAACCCGAAGAAATGTCAGCTATTTCAAAATCGAGTCAACTATCTAGGTCATATAGTGAGCAATGGAGGAGTGGCGGTGGATCCAGAAAAATTGCTTCCATTCAGAAATGGCCGCAACCAACCGACAAACATCAAATTAGGAGCTTCCTTGCACTTTGTACATACTACAGAAGATTTATAAGGAAGTTTGGAGATATTGCCAAGCCTCTCATTCGACTCACAGAAGAAACAAGAGCTTTCCAATGGGACGAAGATTGTCAAACGGCTTTTGAAACCTTGAAGAGGCATTTAACCTCGGCGCCGATATTAGGATATCCATTACCAGAAGTAGACTTTATTCTTGACACTGACGCGAGCATCGTAGGAATTGAAGGAGTGCTCTCACAGATCCAAGGAGGGGAAGAAAGCGTGCTGGGATATTTCAGTAAGTCCTCTCCAAACCAGAACAAAACTACTGCGTCACTAGAAGAGAACTTTTGGCGGTAGTGAAGTCCGTGGAACACTTTTACCAGTATCTCTATGGTAGGAAGTTCTTAATCCGGACTGATCATGCAGCACTCAAGTGGTTGATACAGTTCAAGAATCCCGAGGGCCATATCGCTAGATGGATTGAACGACTTCAACATCGTGCAGGTATGAGTCACCGAAATGCCGACTCCCTGTCCAGACGGCCGTGCCCAATAGACTGTTCCCTCTGCAACAAGACGGAATCTAGGGAAACTGCAGTTTCAAGAACTACAGTAGTCAGTGAAGAATGGTCACCCACCAGGATCAGAGATGATCAGGAGAATGATCCTCACCTAAAGAAGACTCGGTAATGGAAGGAAGAAAATCGGCGACCTACCTGGCAAGAAGTGTCAAGATTTTCGCCGACATTCAAGTCATATTGGGCTTAGTGGGAGTCCGTTGTTCTGGAAGAAGGGCTGTTGAAAAGAGTCCTTGAAAACGATTGTGGATCCGATATGAGAAGGCAGATAGTTATCCCGAGAACGAAAGTAGCCGAGGTACTGAGAAAGTTACAAAACAGTCCGTCGGGAGGTCATATGGGAGTGAAGAAAATCCTTCAGCGAGTCCGTGAAAGGTTTTATTGGATGAACAGCTCCGACGATGTGAAGATTTGGTATAAGAGATGTACGACTTGTGCTACGAGTAACGGACCACTTCCCAAGAGAAAGGCACTCATGAAACAATATAATCTTAGAAGCCCTTTCGAACGGATTGTTTTAGACATCGCTGGACCATTTCCGACTACAGAAAGTGATGGTAAATAGTTCCTGGTAATAATGAATTATTTCATAAAATGGGTGGAAATTTACGCGATTTATCAGCCGATATGGAGTGCCCTTGGAAGTCCACAGCGATCAAGGAAGAAATTTCGAGAGCCAAGTATTCCAGGAAATGTGTGACAAGCTGGGAATGAAGAAGACCAGGACAACAGCGTTGCATGCACAATTAGATGGAATGGTCGAGTTAATGAACGGGACCATTGGAAAATACCTGTCCAAAATAGTTTCCAGCTACCAGAGAGATCAGTACATTTCCCTATTTGCGTTGGCTTATCGATCGACCATAAATGAGTCCACGGGTGAAACACCTGCGAAAATTCGATTTGGACGTGAAATTAAGCTTACTTGTGACCTGGATTGGCTGTTGGGATGGCGAAAATTTAGCAGGAGAAGATTACGTGATCCAATTGAGAAGAAGGATGGACGATGTGCACGAATTGGAAAACCGAGAGTAGTTCACCAAATCCTTCTAGCACAATTCGAAGCGGAACATGACAAAGAGGAAGGAGTGCACTATGTACAACAAGAGCCTGACTCAGCCTTCGAAGAATTTATGGGCGCATACGGAGGTACCGGGAAAGCTAGATACGGAGTCACTACAGAACAAAGACAATATTTGTTCACGCTCCTGGAAGAGTACTCACTGTCATATAACATCTCCGCCAGTAATAAATACGCACGATGGTTGGCAACCGTCTTTCGAAAGAAGTTTGGACAAGTAGATGAACTTGAAGAGCAGATGCCAGCCTCTGGCAAGACACTGAGACTCAAACACAGTTCGCGGTACGTCTTCTACCTTGTAACTAGAAACGAATTTTCAGATCTATCCACCTACCGGGATGTGTGGGAACCGCTACGAAGATCATGTGTTGAAATCCCACGTGGAGAAACTAGCAATGCCCAGGATAGAAAGCAACCAGTTGAATTGGCGAGTCATTACGAATATGATAGAGGTGATCTTACAAGATACCGGTGTCCACATATTAGTTTGCAGGTACACCTCTCGTTATCGGTACCCGTTGAACACGGTGCCCTGTTATTTTCATACGACCGGAAAGTGCAGACATGGGTCCAGTTTCCGATTTAAACATCCAGTTCCGGCTACACAGAATTTCCAGGAGGAACTTCCTTCTAAGGAAGGGGTAATGTTACGAAATAGCACACTGGTGTATTCCCTGAATCCGACTCTGTCTCCATGTATGGAAGTTAAAATTTTGGCGAATGCGAAGGAATTTCTTCGAACTGTTTACCATTATTTTTTGTGACTATTCTTATCTAGACATTTCCAGTGACGTCCATTGTTTTTGTGACCAGTATTATCTGGACCATTCCAGGGAGGCGATTGTTTTTGTGAGCCGCAATCTAGAACGATCCAGAAAAAGGGGCACTTAATATATAGGAAAGGCTACCTATTAACGAGTTAGTTTATAATTTGATCTCGTAAGATCAACAGCGAACAAGTAAATACTGAAGTATTCATATAAATTAAGTCTAAGTAAATAAACAATAGTGAAGTGTTTATATAAATTAGTCAAAGTGAATATACGGTGTATCTTGTACAAATAAGTGAATAGTTTAGTGAATAAATAAATTAAATGTATATAAATTCATCCCTCCCGTCGTAATCAATTTTTTTAAATAAATAAGAAAAACTTTACAATAATTATAATGACCAGGATTTTCACCTTTTGCTAAATTACTATCTGAAAGATTGGAACAACTGGATTAGCTTTCTGCACCGTCTCAGCTTGTTTCTTCGCTGGATGTTATTTTTTGGGTTGAAGGTTTAACAGTAATAGTAAACACTAAAGTAACAAAAAATCTGGAAAAAATAATCAGTGACGGATTCTTTTGAAAACGATTGCTAACTGATGTATAAAACAAAAAAGGTATTTACGTTTTAGGCAAGTTGGCAAAATACTACTTTATGAGAATCGTTTATGTTCAACAGAATTCAGTTTTAAATTATTATTTATTTATGCTAAATAAATCGACAACCAACAAAAAGTTACAATATATAATCTAATTTATCATTTAAATGCCGCAGGTCCTCCAGCAACCGTTAAAACCAAAAACGACTCTAATAAAATGAAATTTCTGTTCAACTATACAAAATACAATTTTAGCTATTTAATTTCAACAATTTTAATAGCATTTATGTACGTATAAACACAGCCATTTTCATTATCACGGAAACGTAAATACTCGTGGCAGTTGAATATTGCCGACATAAATGAAAATGAAAATAAATATAAATGCTTAGTTTTGAACAATGCTGTCAAAACGTATCAGTGAAGTTCTAATTTAAATTTAGTTAAATAATAAATGTTTGGATCGGAATGTTTATTTGTTATTGATAAATATTGAATTACAACAATAAAATTGGTAGTAAACTAAATTCCAATGATATGTTCATCTGAATTATTTCTCATCTTAAGTCCAACCCATCGCAATTTACTATTGTTATTGTAAATTGAAGGTCTAATAATATATGAGTAACACAACGTACCTGTAAAGACTAACCCCTACTATGAGAAAATAAGAATACGAAAGTGATAATAACAAGGACAATCATCAGACGCGATGTATGTTACAAGTCAGTTTAACATCAATATTGTGTGCAAAAGTATGAAACTGCAAGAGGACAGCCTTGACTCATTAGACGCTTGTAAATGAATCAGATGTATATATTGAAGAGTTTATTATAATTCAGCTTCATAGAACAATTTGTTATTCCTGATCTAGACCATTCAGCTAAAATACTGTTATAAGAACTAACAGCTACATTTAATAACCTTAACTTTGGTTACTTTACCAGCTATTTAATTATATCATATAACGTTGGTCCTTTAGGCGTTCCTATAAGACGTACGTAATCCCAAACTTAATGATAGGCTTATGCCATATCCTTCTTTATATAAGCTCTAATTGGAACATTTTAAATGATATGTTAAAAATTATGGGGTTGTACTTTACCCCACAGTAAGATTATCTAAAACAAGAACAATAACATGTTCATAAATCAAAATATTTACATAATATAACATTATCGTGGCTAAATAAGTTATGAAACTGACTCCAGTCAAATTAGTCCTTTAAATTTCTAACGCAATAATTTAAATATTCAACAGACGGCCTTAGAGCTGTTAAACGCATAATCCATAAGTGCATTCCTTGTTTTAAATTTAAAGCTAAGTGTGCCGAGCAAATGATGGCAGACCTGCCTAAAGATCGGGTTTCAGTTTGTCGTCCATTCTTAAAGGTCGGTGTAGACTTTGGAGGCCCATTTTTAATTAAAACTTCGAATTTACGCGAAGCCTCTAAAGTTAAAGCATATATTGTTATCTTCGTGTATATGACTACTAAGTGCGTCCATATAGAATTGGTGTCGGGCTTGTCGACAGAACAATTTTTGCTCACATTACAACGTTTCATAGGCCGACGGGGCAATCCTTCGGTAATATATTCTGACAATGCCACTAACTTTTTTGGCTCCAGTAACCATTTGAAATCATTATACGATTTTTTTTAAATCCAAAGGTAACATTGAGTCTATTGAAAATTTTTTATCAAAAAATGAGACTCAGTGGAAATTTATCCCACCTCGTTCACCACATTGGGGCGGTCTTCGGGAGGCCGCGATTAAGGGTGCTAAACATCACCTGATTAAAACTATTGGTAAAACAATTCTAAATTTTGAGGAATTTCGACAGTCTTGGTTTGCATTGAGAGCATTATGAACTCGCGACCTCTTAGCATTTTATCAAATGATCCGACTGATTTAAACCCTTTAACACCGGGACATTTTTTAATAGGCGACAATATTTCAGCATTCCCAGATAAAGACTTAAGTAATATTTCAGAAAATCGATTGTCAATGTATCAGAAGTGTATTAAATTCAAACAAATATTTTGGAAGCGATGGTTCATTGAATATCTGAATAGACTTCAGCAAAGGCCAAAATGGACCAATCAAACCCGAAATTTGAAAATTAATCAATTAGTCCTTTTAAAGGAGGATAACTTGCCTCCTCTCAGGTGGGCTCTCGCACGAATCATTGAAATTATTCAGGGTTCAGACGGCAAAGTTCGTTTAATTAGAGTCAAAACATCAGATGGAACGTTTCTTAGGTCCATAGCGAAGGTATGTCCCCTTCCTGAGGATAACTAGATTTGTATATTGTTAAATTTTAAACTTTGTCATTAGGTTAGCTATTTTGTATATTTTTTGTGTTATCTGTGTTGTGTGCCAAAGTTCTCGGAAGTGAAGTGTTTTGTTTAAGTTGGAGTTTTCTCCCGGAAACGTCCAAGGCGAGAGTTATGTTTAATTTCTAACGCAATAATTTAAATATTCAACCTTGAAAGATGTTTCTGCCGGCGACAATAAATAATCAATTATGTAATACTTCTAAACCGTAGCTTAAGTTATCGATATAAAAAAATGCCAGTTGTTGTCAGTCAATGTCAAAAAATAAAATACTGTCATCGTGTTTTAAAAAACTATTGATGCGTTTTATTGAATCTCCTTCCAAGTCAGTGAAATAAAGAGCCATCGAAGCTTTTATGTGATTAAGGGATAATCGTTCGATTATTCTCATACATAGGAGTATGGTTACAAAAATTCCCATAGGGCTAAAAATTGGTATGAATGTTCAGAATACTAATATAAATGAATTGTGAAATGTCCCCATCAATCCCCCTTGTGCAAAAATTTTTATTGATGATCAAAGTTTGGTAAAATAGGATTTTCACGTTTTTCAGCTAAACGGTGAGTTTTACAGCAAAAGTAGCTCAGATAAAAATTGTAGATCATCCGATTCTCTACAAAAAATGTATTCACACTTTTTTTCAAAAGTATTGCCATTTCCGTGATATAGTGGTTGAAAGAATTTAAAAAAAATATTTTATTCGTAATATGCACACGTTTCCACACCACCTATGAGGTAGTGTGCTTGGTGCTTTTTTTTAACGTGGTTTCCCCGGGAGGCCTATTCCACGATCTATTGTATTCGTATTGAATTCAAATTGAGTATTGAAAATGATGAAAGCTGTGTAAATTATGTAATATACAGTGCTATTCAAAAAGTCCCCTCCCCCCCTCGTATCTTTTGAACGGCTACACTTACATTAATAAAATTTGGAGGGTGAAAATAAAGTATTGTAAACTTCTCTACGTATGGTAACAGGTGACGTAATAGTAATAGATGACGTCACAGTGCCACTCTGGCCAATAATTTTAAATAGGACCTTATGGCAAGTGATATCTCGTTTCAAAGGCATTGACATTGGCTACATAGCCATATTAATTTTGTTTGGGTTTAAATTAATTTTGACGGATAAATTAAATAAATACCAAAATTATTATTTCACATTTAAATATTGAATATTTTTCAGTCCGCCTCTGGTTAGTTGTCAAAAAATTGACGTTTTGAATTTAATAGTATTTGTTGCTTTGCAAAGTTTTCTAAATAGCTTAAATATTTAATTTTATTATTGTTTATCGAGACGTTTAAGAGTTTACATAGGCAAAATGGTACGTACTCAAGCCGACAAAGTAGCAGCTATCTTAATAATTGGTGAATCTAGAAAGAATCTCCATGAAGCGGAACGTTTATTTAATGAGAGATACCCAGATCGCCATATCTCGAGAACTTATTTGAGGGAGCTTCTTCACAAGTTTGAAGCAACAGGTAGTGTTCAAGATGCCAAACGATCTGGACCAACATTTAGTGATGATAAAAAAATTGATATAGTTGCTGAAATGGTAGTAAACCCTGCTTCCTCTTCAATTAAAGTTGCGTCTATCAGTGAAGTAAGTAAAAGTACAGTACAGAGAGTGTTGGTTAAAAATAAATTTCATCCATACAAGTTAAAAATGGTGCACCACCTTTCGGAGGACGACCCCGACAGAAGACTTGAGTTCTGTGAATGTATGACAAATAAAATTAGTCAAAACCCACATTACACAAAAACAATTTGTTTGAGTGACGAAAGTACTTTTCGCCTCAATGGAAATGTGAATACACAAAATGTAAGGTATTGGAGTGACACAAATCCTCACACCTTTCGTGAACAACATACTCAATTTCCAGAAAAAGTCAATGTTTGGGCAGGTATTTTGGGAAACCACATAGTTGGTCCTGTTTTCCTAAATTCAAAATTTAAGCGGTGAAGTGTATCTGGAGATGTTACAAATTGCAATTGAGCCGTTAATTCTTGAAATTCTGGAAGATAATCAAGATGAATTCGACCATCTGGAAATAACATTTCAACAAGATGGTGCTCCTGCACATTATTATGGTGCAGTAAGACGTTACCTGGATGAAGAATATCGAGGTAGATGGATCGACCGGCGAGGTCCTATAGAATGGCCACCTCGGTCACCAGAAAGAAAGAATTACTGAATAATGCAATGCTATTTCAGCTGACACATTCGAACGAGTACGACAAGAGTTTACTAATAGGATGTATTACTGTCAGGAAGTAGACGGAGCACATTTCGAACACTTGCTATAAGAATCCATTGTTGATATTTGATTGATTAAATTGAAAAGAAAATAATTTCAATAATTTTGGTATTTATTTAATTCATCCGTCAAAATTAATTTAAACCCAAACAAAATTAATATGGCTATGTAGCCAATGTCAATGCCTTTCAAACAAGATATCACTTGACATAAGGTCCTATTTAAAATTATTGGCCAGAGTGGCACTGTGACGTCATCTATTGTGACGTGCTTTTTTTCCCTTATAAGACTCACGGACGTCACTATGACACCCACAGCTTCGGTAATTCCTAGATTTCCTCGGGCGCCAGATTTTTTGGGGTGGTTTACTCCACCGAACTCTCGAAAATACGGCGTCGAGAGTTACCAGGGTAGCCACAGATGGAGGTTCAGTAATTCCAGGGGTCTGTTGTTATGGACCTTTCCGGATACGTAGTGTGCAAACAGGCTTTAATTGCTTACCACTATCAAACAAATGAAACTACTCGCTACTGGAGAAATTATTAATTTCAATTCCACAAATAAAATCGAATTTTACATAAATGAGAAACTGCAAAGATATCAAAATAAACTACTCGCTGCTGGAGAAATTATTAATTTTTATTCCACAAATAGAATTGAATTTTACATAAATGAGAAATCACAAAAATATCAAAATAAACTACTCGCTACTGGAGAAATTATTAATTTTAATTCCAAAAATAAAATTGAATTTTACATAAATGAGAGATTGCAAAAATATCAAAATCTACTACTAAAGATCTACGTTACTAATCAAACCAAAAGCGGACTGACACCAAGCAATAAATATTCTAGCTATTTTACAACGGAGGCGGAAAATAACGTGCAGAATTCTACTAGTACATAGCAGATGAAAACAATACAAAGTTCCTAGTGATAATATGTCAAAATGCACAGAGAAAGCGTTATGGTTGCACTAACAGAGCGTACTATATCGGTTCTCAGTATTTGTGTACCTTTTAAATAAAGCGGAAGAAAATAATCAGTTAACTAGTCTCGGCGGCTAGGTTAATCTCAATAGCCACCGGAATTTCTTAGCGATTTCGCTAGATTCAACTAAACTAGGTTTTACTGATCAACACAATGGCCTATCGTACAAGATCAAATTCTCAGATAATGAAAACTACTAGCAGAATGCGAAAACCTCTCTTGGGTACCCCTGCTCAACAGCGAATACTTCTGAGATTATTTCGTATCCCTTAAATTAAATCTGCCTTAGAGGCCTCTCGAATTGATCCCTGCTCAGCAGCGAATCCAGACGAGATTTTTCTAAACAGGTGCAAACGAACTAAATTTTCTTAACAGTACGACGGCCTATTCAGCGGGATTAAATACGCAGATAAACTAGACTTTATATGTTGTATCTAAAATTTTATTAACAAACAACAGCCTATTGTACGAAATCAAATTCTCAGATAATGAAAACTACCAGCAGGATGCGAAAACCTCTCTTGAGTATCCCTGCTCAGCAGCGAATACTTCGGAGATTATTTCGTATCTCTTAAATTAAATCTGCCTTAGAGGCCTCCCGAATTGATCCCTGCTCAGCAGCGAATCCAGACGAGATTTTTCTAAGCAAATGCAAAAGAAACTAAATTTTAACAGTACAACGGCTTGTTGGACGGGATTAAATATTCAGATAAAAGTGACTCTATATGTTTCACTAACAAACATATGTTCTAACTTCGGAATTGTACACAAATACTATGAATTCGAACGTTAAAATAAAAGCGGCTAAGCGTTGGATGATAATAGCTATTCACAGAAAAAACAAAAATTTATATCCACTTACCTGGTTCACAAAAACCAGCCACAGATTAGGCGTAAACACAAAGTAATTTTCAAGCAGGAAAAGAAAGAAAAAGCCCCGTTTACCGGTATGCTACGTCCTTTTATTAAATTCTCCTACCCCCACTTACGAAGTCTCCTCCTTAAAATTTTGAAAATGCGCGCACATTAGCAGACTGGTTTAAGTGAACTCGACGAAAGGATATACCGGATGTCTCAGAAGTAGTACATTTATATAAAATAAATACTCAGAGTTAAA
Organism: Galeruca laticollis; assembly: GCA_963921935.1. Taxonomy (NCBI): domain Eukaryota; kingdom Metazoa; phylum Arthropoda; class Insecta; order Coleoptera; family Chrysomelidae; genus Galeruca; species Galeruca laticollis. Next base: position 48,555,243 of record OY998179.1, on the reverse strand, counting down.
TTTCGAAAGAGAGGCGATTTAATTATTAAATAAAATGAAATTTATACTGCATGGTTGCTGGAAATGAAAACATTAAAAAGTAACATCGTTACACTATTACTATTACGTCACCTGTTACCATTCGTAGAGAAGTGTAGAACACTTTATTTTCACCCTACAAATTTTATTAATGTAAGTGTAGCCGTTCAAAAGATACGAGGGGGGGAGGGGACTTTTGAACAGCACTGTATAAATGAAAAAATAATTTGGAAAAATTATTCGTCGGATTCATAATAATGGAACTTCTAGTGTACTGTGTTCGTTTTCTTCTTTTTCTTCATCTTCCTGCTGGATACAAATATGTTCTAAAAGTGATGCATCATATGTCTCATCACTGATATCGTAATTATCCTCATCTAGTATCGATTCAACATTGAGGCACGACTGTCCTTGACAATTGGAACATGCTAAAGAACAAAACAGACCAATCTTTTTACAGCCGCATTTAGCATTGCAATCTTTTTTGCAATTGCAAAAAATGGTGTTAAGGAGTTTTTCTGGTGCAGGTGGGAGTAACGTATGAATTGGTTCCAATGCATTGTCAACAAACTTCCAACCCCAGTCTTCTGGATCTATTTTACTACCAAGCCACACTTGAACTTGATAATATACCTGGAATAGATGTTGTTGAGCAGTAGCGAAGGTTGGGGGAGACAAGCTAATTGCACTTGTTTTTTATTATAAGTTTTTTTGCAAAAGATAAGTATCGGAGTTTATCCAAGCAGGTAACTTTTTTTGAAGCTCCGTATATAGGAAGAAGAAAGCGAATTCCATTAGTGTTTATAACTTCTGGAGTATAGTTACTATCTTTAAATACTTCATCACAATTAATTAAATTTAGTTTCTCGAAGAATTTCAAAACCGTTGTTTTGTCCCTCTTGAAAAATGCTGATGTTGTATCGCAGCCAGTTATTGCGTGTAGAAAAAGTATATGATTCTGGCATTTTGGAAAAGCACAGAAACTTTTTGATGAATATATTTTCGATTGCTGCTGAGTCTTTCCCGGTTTAAAAAAATAGATATTTTTTCTGTTGGACTTCGAGCAGTAAGTAATACTAATAAATTGACATCTTCACCAACAACAATAGTTGTATTTGGTGAGTTGAATTGTTCTATTGCTGTTTCAATGATCAGAACATCATCATAATTTTCAGCTTGTGTTACAAAAATATTTTCAGTAGTAAATTTGTCATTTACCATTAATATAAACCGAGACTTGTTGTGGGTATTTGCAAGAAATTTCTGTTTGCTTGTGGGAACTGTCTTAAATTCATCAAAAATAACATCAGAAGATGATGATGTTGTTGTAGATCGACGTCGTTGTTCTGCGGCTTTAGTATTTTTATTACAATCGGTGGAATCATCCAATACTACAGTCACTCTATGGCCAAAATGTCTACGTACATACTGAACATATTTGTCTAAAATATTATGAAATGTTTCTTCGTGGTCCCAGACAGCTCGGTGTAACAGAAATCACCCGTCGATGATGAACGTAGAATTTATATTGTCAATATCTAATATTACTGTTTGAGAACAATCGTAAATAACTGACTTTTGTGTTTTACGCATTCCAATATCATCAAACATTGAATTCATATTCGAAATATTTTTCAATTTCATCTTCCAAAGCAGTCGTAATACTCATGCGTTGAAATAATAATACAGGATCATCAACAGGAATCTTCTTATCGTGAACTTCAGTGCTACTCATAGCTAAAAGAGGGACTACTTTATCAGCACGTTTGAATTTAATGTTATCAAACGTCAATCCTGTTATTTTTGACATGCAAGCAATCCCAACTTCACGAGCTTTATGACAATTAATTTTGTCATCACCAACAATTCCACTGGCAATAGATACAATTCTGTTGACTTCTGGAAAAGGATCATGTAAAGAAGACCATTCTAGGAGGCTTTGTATGTCTTGAGAATCTTTCTTCATTCGAGAATCAACATGCTGATCTGTTTTATCCATAACATTAGCGAAATCTTCCAATCCTTCACAAATTGCATTCATTGCATGCATACAATATACCCATTTACTTATGACACTCTCTTTCGTACATCTCCCTCGAGAAAAACCTCCATCTGTCTTCATTTCTTTCATCATTGACTACTCGATCACCATGTCTGTTGAAGCTCCACAACTCAATTTATCTGAACGTCTAATCCTGAAATATCTTCCTGTTGAACGTTGGTTAGTATCAGGATCCATACCGTTTTTTAATTGTAGCATATCTTGTAGATTGTAGATATAAGTGTGCAGATTTAGCATAAGAGAAATGTCCCGACGCGTGAAAGTAAGGAAGCATTTCTTTAACGCTGTACAAATGAGCTAGCCAATCTCCCATGCGTTCAGCTCTTTTAAACTCCTTTGTAATCGATACCATATCAAAATATTGAATCCATAATTTTGCGGTAGGTCCTCGTTTTTCATATTCTTTTAGTTTTTCATTAAACTGATTCAGTAATGCTCCAGATGTTTCATTATCATGTTCAACATAATTATATGAAATAGTATTAACTATTACATTTAGAGCAGTTATCATCAGATTTTCATCAATGGCGTCATCAATATCAAGTTCTTCAAATATTATTATTGTTAAAGCTAACTGATGTAATGTATGAGCTCGAATAGCTCTCGCGTATGCATGACCGTTGAGAATTGTATCTAATGACCCAGGTGCATAAAGTATTTCTTTTATGCCGCTTCCTTGCAAGATGTAACCAATCGCTCCAAGAAATGACATAATTAAATGAAATCCTCCGAGCCAGATTATGTTTTTCGATAATTCAGACCCTACAGGTGCAGCTAAGACGATTTCTCGAGTTTTTGCATACATAGGCTGGTCAAAAGTAACAACACTTACATCATGACCATAACGTTTTGCATTTTCTGAAGCACAAAGTAAAGTGTTGTATATGGTATTGTAATTACTAGTTGGTTTATGAATAAACGGTAAAAATGAAGTTTTCGATGTTGAAAAATTCATAATATTACTTGTTAAATGTTCAATAAAACCATTCCAACCGGGAATTGATAGATTTCTCCATTTGCCATAGAACCATATTACGTCGACTTTTTTTAGCAAAGATATTTTTACTCCATTTCCATAGTCAAAATCTCGGACATTCATTTTACTGTATTGGCGCATGAGCTTTTGCCGCGAAATATTTTGCTGATGGGACTACTTTGATTCGTTGTATTGGCTCTTCTAATACAATTGAAGTTTTTGGAGTAACAATTTGAATAATACCCATAATGTGAAGCGTGTTATGACCGTCTAGCGTATTTACATTTATATCAGCATTATCTGCTACATATTGAATAAATGTGTCAGTTGCGGGTGATGAGATATGAGGTAGACGATAAAAAACTGCTGCTGCCTCGTACATCATCGTATCATTATTAGATGCGCACAAACCAAAAGATGAAAAAATGTGTATAAGCCGTTTCGATCCAAATCGCCGATGAAAAAAAAACGGAGAGACCCAATTGTAATTTGGACTTGAAAGACCTAGGCCGAACAGCACTCATAATACTATGGCTAATATTCGTGCATAATAATTGTAAATGTTCTAAATTGTAGTGTTTATTTTTTAAAATAACCTTCTCCAAGAAATAAGTCAGTGACTTTGGAATGTCTGTATCGGTATCTTCAAACATACGACCTGGTGGAGGATAATTAGAATTATCTAACACTGCACATTGAATATCCTCTCGAATAATTGCTGCTGCAGCTTCTAAGATGCGAAATCGCTCTTCTTTTTTATCTGTTTTTCTTTCGTACCAAGCTTGATTTAAAATATCATGGTGACTATCAATAAAACATACGAATGTTAATGATCCTGATTTTTCTGTAATAATAATTTTATCACCATACTCCAACTTCAATCGCATTTTAATGGTTCTGTTATCTATTGTTGATTTTTTATAAATACTTTTCAATTCGTCTAATGTGAATTGACAATCATCGTTATTTTCATTATACGAGTACTTAAATATTTCTCTCGTCGCAATATTTGTAGCTTCATCTTGAGGACGAGCGACTTTACCCCCAGTGGTCGGTTTGAAAAAAGAATTATAGCAATCGTTATGTTACTTAACCTCGGCAGCGAATAAATCATATTCAAATTCAATTCGAGCAGCAACAGATTTGGCTACATCATCACAACGAGTTCTAGCTATAGTTAGAATACTGTCTTTGAACGAAAGTGTAGTCACTTTAAAAATCTTACGTCGGTACTGCAGTGCCTTTTTTCTTCTCCATCTCTTCATTTAATTTATTGCCGCAAAATGAACAACACTGATTGAAGCAAAATGTAGTTTCACTTACTCGTGCTCTAGTACGAGGAAGACTTATTTTTGATGAACCAGCTTCTTCTTCTTGGCGCCGTCTTTTCACGGCATCAATGCTACTTTTTCGAGTATAATTTTTCCGACACTGCACATGAATTTTTACAGATGTCTGGTCTTTCAGGTACTCCGGAAACTCATCACCTCTTTTCAATACTTGCATCAATTAATGCTAAGGTTGACTACAAATAAAGCAGAATTGCGATATTTTTTTTAAACAGCAAAATGCACAAACTTTGTTACAAAATATAAGCGATAGCCACGAGTTGTCACTACGAAGGAATGCTTACGACTATACTCGATAGTCGAAATTGTGTAAAGTGAGTCAGAGCTATCTAATCAACACTTTGGTTAAAGCGCAGTTGCCATATGTATTCTAGAGAGAAATGCTGTATTTTATAAATACACTTCAAATCCATTGTGTCAATATTTCAGGTACAAAAGATGCAATGTAATTAAGTCAATACCAATTTAATATATTTATTTCAAATTTCAAGCAGACTAATAATAATTAGTTTACTTGAAATGTGAAATAAAGTGTTTATGTATATTTCTTGAACGCAAAGTTTGTTGTGAAAAACTCGCCGATTTGACAATGTTGGAGAGTCGCTTCAATGTTCCGGCTTTGAGAACGAGATAGATAGATCGAGCTACGCGAATGAGACAGTGATAGTAAACAGTTATGTGAGGTGTTTATTCTCTTCATGAGCGTAACATCAGTATTTGTGTTGTGGTTTTGTGTGATAAATCGGTTATTATTGGTATTTATTGTAATATTTATATCGGTATATTTAGTGACAATAATGGCGGAGTGTAGCGGTGTTGGCGATAAAAAACGGCGTCGTAACAATTTAATTCGGGAAGAAAAAGTCCTCATATTAAATGTGTACGAAGGACTGCGTGCCATGGACAAACAGTTGGGTGTTAGTGACGCTGTGATTAAGTGCAGTTATTTAACTAAAGTTTCTGAGAGTACTATATACAATATTCTAAAGAAATCGCGGGACGGATCTTTGACAAGAGAACGAGGTGAAAACTGTAAACCGGAAAGTAGGGGAAGAAAGAAAATTGTTTTGGACGACCAAACACGGAATGCTATACGTAGGGAAATACATTCTTTTTATTTTAGGAATGAAATCCCCTCGGTAGCTAAATTGAGCAAGGTAATAGAAGCTGATGATACTTTACCAAACATCAGTGATAAAGTTTTGAGACGAACTTTAAAATTAATGAATTTTCGTTACCAAACAAGAAGTAGAAACAGTGCCTTAATTGAACGAAATGACATTGTGGAATGGAGGAGAAATTATTTAAAACAGATACGACAGTTTCGTAACGAAGGACGGCACATATATTATCTTGACGAAACATGGTTAAATGAAGGCCACACTGTGTCAAAAGTGTGGCAAGACATGAATATACGAAGCAATCGACAAGCCTTTATGGAGGGTTTCTCTTCCGGTTTAAAAGCTCCCTCTGGGAAAGGACGTCGACTGATTATCACTCACATTGGCAGCGAGGAAGGATTTGTAGAAGGTGGATTACTAAGTTTTCAGTCCAAAAAAACTGTCGATTACCATGAAGAGATGGATGGTAACCGGTTTGAAACATGGTTTAGATCAATTTTAACAAAGGTAACTCCTGGTTCAGTGATAGTTATGGATAATGCTTCATACCACTCTCGTCGACTGGAGCAAATACCTACTTCAGCTAGCCGCAAGAGGGTTATAATTGATTGGTTAGAGAGTAAAAGCATTCCGCACAACGAGGCAATGCTAAAAGTTGAATTATTATCTCTCGTACGGAAACATAAAAGCAGTTATATTAAGTACGTTGTCGATGAAATGGCGAAAGATTTCAACGTCTCAGTTGTTAGACTTCCTCCCTACCACTGTGAGTTAAACCCCATCGAGCTGGTTTGGGCCCAAGTGAAAAATTATGTTGCGAGAAAAAACAGTACATTCAAAATGGCTGACGTTGAGAAACTGTTTGACGAGGCGCTGCATACCGTTACTGCTGAGAGTTGGCGTAAATGTATTCAACACGTATTAAAAGAAGAAATAAAGTTTTGGGATTTAGACATACGTGTAGAAGTAATGACGGAACCACTCATTATCGATGTAGGAGGAGAAAGCGATGATTCTGAGGAGTCGCCAGGGAGTGATACCGCTTCCAGTTAGTCAGACATTTTACAAGTGACCTCGCAACATACCTATACTTATTGGTAATTTATTTTGGTCTTGACAAACAACTTTTTTTTAGTTTTAGTAGTAGTAAGTTGGAATTGACTTTTAAACATTTTTTTATTTTGTTTTAACTTACTTATGAACAACTTGTGATAAGTTATTATTTCAAATGTTAAAAATTGAAATTTCAGATATTTCAGTATTCGCACCCTTAAACTATGATACGCTCATGGAGTTCACTTTAAATCGGTAGATAACCGATGACGTCACTTTACAGAATTTCGACTATCGACTTTTTTATATACATCTTATTATAGCTCATCCTTAAAAATGTGTATTATTCTTGGTAACACCCTGTATATACATAATGATACCTACCATAATAATTTCGTATTTCTGTTCTCTCAAATTTAAACGCCAGAGCGTACAAGAACATTTTTTATTTATTTTTTATTTAGGACTATTAAGAACCCTTCAAAAATGATGCGCTCATGAAGTTCGCTTCTGCAACTGATTTTATGGACAGTAAGAGCGATGAATCACTTTACAGAATTTCGACTATCGAGTATAACAGTATTTTGTTGACTATGAAGTATGAGATCTTTGAAACGGAGCAGGTATAGGAGCATCGCCACGCTGACAATTGAATGGCAGACAAATGTTACTCAGGCCATGCGACTAAATGAAAATAGGGGCGGAGTTTTGATGTTCATTTATATTCTAAGAATTTTATAATTTGTATGTATAAGACATAGGGACTCATATGTTTACTCGTATAACGGTTCAAAAATGTATTTAAAAGTACATTAACGTGCATATTACGAATAAAATATTTTTTTCAATTCTTTCAACCGCTATATCACGGAAATGGCAATACTTATTATGAAAAAAAGTGTGGATACATTCTTTGTAGAGAATCGGATGATTCACAGTTTTTATCTGAACTATTTTTGCTGTAAAACTCACCGTTTAGCTGAAAAACGCGAAAAACCTATTTCTGCAAACTTTCACCATCAATAAAATTTTTTGCGCAAGATAGGTAGATAGATATTTATTAACTCCTTTACAATAAAATGTTTGTAGCACGTCAAAAAAAAAATACATACAAAAGAAATATACAAAATATATCTTAAGATAAAAACAGAGTAAAATATCACAGCAGAGATACGGTGTTGAGATTGCCTCGACAATGCACAATGTAATCATCAACAGAGTAGAAACAATATTTAAGCAAAAACTTTTTTAAATATTTTTTAAAAGCATTGGAGCCCAAGGATTTTACAATTGATGGCAAAATATTAAAAAGCCTATAGTTTGGTGAATTTGAATGTGTCTTATTTAGCCGAAAGTAGCTGCATCTGATATGGTCAGCATTACGAGTGTTGTAGTCGTGGATATCTGAATTTCTAGACAACATTGACTGTTTCCCATGAATTTCAATTAGAGTATGAAATAAAAACAATGACGGTAATGGCATAATTTTATATTTTATGAAAAACTGTTGACAATGATCCCTGAAACCAAGACCAGCAAGCACCCTTATCGCCTTTTTTTGCATTCTAAATACTGTTAAAGCATGGGAGGAATTACCCCAGAGGGCGATGCTATAGCTAATATGCGAATGAAAGAGTGAGAAATGCGTAGTTTTGAGTGTACTTGAATTAGTAATATTTTTCAACTGTCGTAAAATGAATAACGAACTTGAAAGTTTTTTGACTAAATGCTCAATATGTGCCTGCCAACTTAGACTGTGATCTGGGACTAATCCAAGTAATTTGACATTTTTCGTTTTTTGGTGAAATGATAATTGATTACTTGCAGATATATGCATATTTTCAGTTTTATTATCATTTAATTTTAGTTTTTTCGATGAAAACCATTCATTTGTCCTGTTACTAACGCAATCTAGAGAGGCGGCCAAATTTGTATTATCTTTCTTCGAAATAATAAATGTTGAATCGTCTGCAAATAGAACCGACATATAGGGTAACATAAAATGGCTCAGATCATTAATATAAATGATAAACAAGAGGGGGCCTAGAACCGACCCCTGAAGGACTCCATGACATACCTCCAGAAAATCTGATGTTACACCATTCACTGTAACACATTGTTTTCTGTTTGACATGTAAGAGCCAATAAGCTTCAACGGAATTCCCCTGACTCCATAATAATTTAATTTTTCTAAGAGAATATCGTAAGAAACGCAGTCAAATGCCTTTGAAAGATCGCACAGCATTATGGCCGTACGGTTACCGTGTTCAAGTTCTTCCACTACGCCACTCACAACATTAAGAACTGCCTGGGTGGTTGAGCGGGAATTTCTAAAGCCAAATTGGGAGCTACTGAAGAATTCGTTTGAATCAAAATAGTCATACAACTGTTTTTTTATTAATTTTTCAATGATTTTACTGAATATTGAAATAATACTGATAGGGCGATAATTATCGATTACGGAAGCATCGCCTTTTTTAAAAAGGGGAAGCCCATTCATATTTAGGCAGCCTACGAGTAAACATCGATTATCGGTCGTCTAAACAATACATTTACCAGTTACGAGTTTTTATTTCCTTTTTACGGTGTTGTGAAAAAGTTAATGACTATATAATGTGAGATTCTACATCTTTTGTGAATGAACTTACAAAAATACATTTATAAACAGTTAATTTCATCAACTGAAGAACCTAGTTTTCACCAGTGGCGGACCATTAACACAGGTAACTGTTATTTCCTTTCATTCCCAAGAGTCCATCTAGGACTCTTGTCCTATTACTCTGTAGAGGTTTTGGTATCCAGGACCTCTTACAAAAATGGATCAAACTGAAACACAACCTCAACCATCCTCATCTATAACACTAAATACCCCCACTATTACAAAATCTTACGTAGCCGCAGCTCAAACAAACCCCCACCCCCCCGCCAACTTTTCCTAAAAGAGAACAGGCAATTGTTTTGCATACTATCCCCGATACAGCTCTTTTTGAATACATAAAAGCTATTGGTGAAATCGTCAATCCAAAAAATGTTACCTTTGCTTCTAAAATATCGAACAACCGTGTGTGCATTTATTTAAGTTCCACATCTATCGTCGATAAATTACTCAAAACACACGATAGCATATCTGTGAAATCAACTATTATCCCTATACGTAGACTTATTACACCAGCCAAACGAATACTGATATCTAACGTATCCCCTACTATACCACATTCTATCATTGAAAAATCACTCGAAAACATAGGCCTTCAATTAGCCTCCCCTGTCTCATTTTTGAAATGTGGTGTACCAGATGACAACTATGCACACATTATGAGTTTCCGAAGAATGACTTTTGTTTTACCAGATTCAGATAATTTTTCCTTGCAAACGTCTCTCTTAATAACACATGATAATACTCCTTATAGAATTTTCATCTCCACTGACAAACTGGAATGTTTTCTGTGCAAACAACCCGGCCATACTGCCGAGGCTTGTATTAATCCTCCCAGTAATCCTATCCAAAATCCATCACTGCATACAAACGATTCACTCCCAATGTCTTCCCCCGTAATCGTATCTGAAATTTCAACTCCCATTGTTGATCAAACTAATACAAAATCAACTGACCCAGGACAACTCCCCAATCTCGACTGTTCAACTCATGGTCAAAAAAGATTTCTATCCTCGGCCAGCAACACGGAAACTCCTCCCCAACTTTCCCCCTCTTCAACCCCCACAGAAAACCAAATGCCTCCACCATCATTTACATTATCCCAAAATACACCTAAGCCTACTATAAAAAAACCCAAAACATCTCCCAAAGAAGATTCCAAACTGTCAGCCAGTGTCAATACTGCAGTACACGAACTCTTTAAAAATAAACCGACTGATCTCACTCTCACTCAAACCCAACTGACTGCCTTCTTAGAAAATTCATTTGGCAGCTCAGACCCATTCAACGAAGCTCTTTCCTTTACTCCAAATATTCAAGGACTTCTAAACGATTTATCTCTCCTACGCTCCAAAACCAAAGAACGATCCCTTAAAAATCGAATCTCGAGAATTCAAAACAAAATAAAACATCAACTTAATGCTGAAGATACATCCGATGATAAAAGCAGCTGTACATCTGAAAATCCAACTGATGATGAGCTAAATATACATCAGTACCAACACGACCAACAATCAACATAAATACACACAATTTCTCGCAAAGCATTCTTTTTCTATTTTTAAATATCATTAACCTTCAAGATAATACAATGGAATTGTGACGGTTTCTTTCCACGTCTAGAAAGAATCCAACAACTTATATCCGAGCAAAACATCCAAATACTATGCCTCCAAGAAACAAACTCAAAAGTCTCTAAACTCCCACAATTAAAAAATTTTGAAGTCTATCACTACATACGCGAAAACTGCAATAGAGCTAGGGGTGGTACATCTATATTCACCTCTAACGAACTATTCTCATCGCTTTTGCCTCTTACCACCGATCTTGAAGCTATAGCAGTAACTATTTGGTGCCCAAATAAACTAACTGTCTGTAGCATATATATTCCACCTAACTATTCGCTTACAGAAGTGGAATTAGTAAACCTCATCTTCCAACTCCCTCATCCATACATTCTAGTAGGCGACTTTAATGCTCATAATAACCTATGGGGATCTAATTCAACATCTGGCAGAGGAAGAACCATCGAGAATGTAATAAATTGCTCTAACTCATGCCTACTAAACACATGATCCAATACTCACCTCAATATTTCTTCTGGGTCTTTCTCTGCTATCGACCTAAGCCTCTGTGACCCTAAGTCGGCCCCTTTACTAACTTGGCACGTTGAAGATGATCTGTATGACAGCAATCATTTTCCTATAGTCATTTCTTCCGATGAACCTCCTAACCAACAAATTTCAACAAGAACATATTGGCAACTAAACAGCGCTAATTGGGACAGCTATATGTCTCAAACAGAAACTACATTATCCTCCCTTATTCTATCTGAAAATATGGATAATAACATACCGCTCTTCACAACATGCATTATATCAGCTGCTGAGACCCACATAGGTAAAACTAAACATTCCTACAGACACAAAACTGTTCCCTGGTGGAATCCTTCCTGTAAAAGTGCGGTAGAACAGCAAAAATTGACACTAAAACTGTATCGACAGAACAGAACACCCGAGAATTTGATTAAGCTCAAGAGAGCCAGAGCAAAAACAAAATATATTATAAAGCAGAGTTAAAAATCCTCCTGGAAAAGCTACATTTCATCCATAAATGAAAGCACTCCTCCAAATCAGGTTTGGAAAAAAATTAAGAGTATTCAAGGGAAAAATACCAATAGTAAAATACCAAATCTCATATATAATGGAAATATAATAAATAATAACCAAGAAATAGCTGAAATTATGGCCAAACATTACGAAGTTAAATTCCGTAGTAAAATTTCCCCGACCCCTGCAAAAACTATGTCACCAGGCCCTTCTCTAATCAAACTTGACGTAGATTCCCTCAATATACCCTTCTCTCCACAAGAACTTACTACTGCATTAAAATCCTGCAAAAAAAATGCAGCTGGGCCTGATGACCTGCCCTACATTTTTCTCCAAAATCTCGATACCTTAGGACAACTAAAACTTCTGGAACTATTCAACCTAATCTGGTCCTCCAAAAAATTTCCATCCCAATGGCGATTATCCATTATAATACCTATTAAAAAACCTGACCAAGCACCTACCTCACCTAAGTCCTATAGACCCATCTCACTAACATGCACTATGTGTAAAATTATGGAAAAAATGATTAACAAGCGACTTGTTTGGTACCTAGATAAATACAAGATTATATCGAAAGAACAATCTGGATTCCGACGAAATCGATCAACTCGAGATAATTTGGTTATACTTCATACACACATTGCTACAGCGTTAAATAAAAAACAAGAAATCATACTCGCCTCATTTGATATAGAAAGTGCATTCGACAACATAAATAGGCAGACAATACTCAATAAATTAATGCTTTACAATATCAATGGAAACATGTTTAAATTCATTGAAAACTTTCTATCTCTTAGGTTCTTTAGAGTAAGTCTTAACGGTATTCTTTCAACAACGTACACCCAAACAGATGGAGTACCTCAAGGCTCTGTGCTAAGCCCCACCTTATTTAACCTTGTTACAAATGACCTCTGCTCCTACTTCACTGCTCCCATCAAACATGCAATGTACGCCGACGACCTAGTGATTTATTGTCACGGGCAATCAATGATCACTACTTCTTCCCTCATTCAAACTGCAGTAAATACTCTACAAAACAAAACAAGCCAACTGGGATTAAGATTATCCCCGACAAAATCCAAAATCATCAGATTTAGTAAACATTCATTACCCCCCATACCCAACATTTCAATCAACAACATCCCTCTCCCAGTAGTCAATCATTGCAAAATCCTGGGTGTGGTATTCGATACCCGTCTCTCATGGAAACAACACATCCTCGAAATAAAAAAGGAAGGTTGTAGAAGACTAAATCTCATTAAAACGCTCTCTAATTATCACTGGGTTGCTGATGAAAACTCTCTCCTAAAAGTGTACAGATCACTAATTCGACCGAAGCTTGATTACGGCTGCCTCATATACACTTCTACGTCCAAATCACAAATAAATCTTCTGAATTCTGTGCAAAATACAGCCCTCCGCCTATGTCTTGGAGCGTTCCGCTCCAGTCCGTCAGAAAGCCTTTATTGTGAAGCGAATGAACCTCCTTTGTGGATAAGGCGCCAGCAACTACTACTAAATTACGCAGTTTCTGTATCTTCCGATCCATCTAACCCCGTATATAACCTATTAATACCAACCAATCACAACATATCCAATATGTCACCAACTCCTACAATAAAAACCATACCGTTGATTATAGAATCAATGCCTTTTAAAGTCGATTTCTCACAAACAACTCCAATACCTCTCTCTTTAATCCCCCCTTGGACAAAAAACATTCCACAAATCAACACATCCCTTACCAAATTCAAAAAAAACGAAACCCCCAATGCTTTAATTAAAAAATCATTTCTAGAGATAATAAACAGAAATCAACACGACTTGATATTGTACACTGATGCATCAAAAAATGAGACAGGAGTGGGTTGTGCTGTTACAACTTCCGAATCCCCTATATATTCATCCACTATATCCTCATTCTGTAGTATACACACCGGAGAATTATTCAGTATCCTACAAGCATTCAAGCACATATCCTTTCCTCACAAGAACGTTTGTATATGCACTGATTCTCTTGCATCAATTAACTCCATCAAACATATTTTCACCGAACATTCTCTTGTACAAAATATACACGACACCTACCAATCAATCACTTCCCAAAACATAACAGTTACCATCTTATGGATACCATCCCATATTGGTATTGAGGGCAATGAACTGGCCGATCAGCTAGCTAAAAACACCACAACACCTATCAACACCGATAACACTATACAAACGGCAAAAGATCTTAAGCAATTCATCAAACACAAATTCAAAAGCCTGTGGCAACAACACTGGGATTCCACCAATTCAAGCCTACACAATATCCAGCCTTCAATAAATCACCCATATCTCACCGAACCTTCTAAACTTTCGAGACAAAACTTAGCAGTGATGAGAAGACTACGAATTGGACACACCAGACTTACCCACGGTCACCTGATGTCCCGTAGCAACCCTCCATTTTGTCAAAAATGTCAATGTAGCATCACAATCAAACACATTCTCACTGAATGTCAACAATACCTAATAGAAAGACAGCAGCTCCACCTTAATTCCAACATAGAAGAATTATTGAGTAACCCTAACGAAGCAATTACAGTACTGCAGTTCCTAAAAAATGTACAACTTTACCACAAAATTTAACTCAATGTACTATATATTTATATATTAACATTAATATGTTCTCCTATTATTAATTAACTGTACCTGTGTGAGTGGCCATTGTAGCCGAACACGTTAAAAAAAGAAAAAAAAAAAGAAAAAAAAAAAAAAAAAAAAAAAAAAAAAAAGAAGGGGAAGCAATTTGGATAGTTTAAAAATATCGGGATAAATACCGGTGTTAAAAATAAGATTTATGAGTTCCGTAAAAGGTTTTGCAGCAATAGAATCGGTCTCCTTCAATATGCGGCTATTGAGTTCATGAATATCAGAACAATCCGAATGTTTCAATGAATTTCACAAAAGAAGGTATGTATCTCATTTGCTGACAAATCAGGAGTTACTAAGGAGTATTTCGATTTCCTTCTTTCATAGTTAAAAACCTTCCAACAAGCCTTTGCTCTATTTTCAGACGACATGATAAAATTGTCATAAGCTGATTTTTTAGCGGATTTTAGTCTGCTATTATACACTACCCTCAGAGCCCTATACTTTTTTAGATTTTCTGGCTGTTTTCTTGCATCGGCTGTTAACTTCAAAGATGAAAGTTGATTTCTTAGGTACCTTAAATCATCTGTAAACCAAGACACTGGAGAACGTTCAGTGCCTTGCTTAGCTTTTCTTAGAGGCAAACACTTCGAATTTAAATTATGAAAAGTGTTAACAAGGAAAGAGGCCAAAATGTCTACATCTGATAGTCCCGACATAAAAGGACTCCAGTCAATAGTGGCTAGATGATGTTTTAATATATTTAGTCCTTTATTTGTAATACAACATCTCATAACAGATTGCGACGTATTAGTTGGATTCATATTATGGTCTATGACAATATATTGAGCCCGATGGTCAGAAAAGCAAGGCTCGAAAACACCGACCGAAAATTGTTGTTCCACGATATCGGTAATTATATTGTCAAAACAGCTGGACGAGGTAGCGGTAATACTTGTATCCTCTAAAATGGTGATTGCCATGACGTACGACTGCAGCAAACATTTTAACTTATTCAAAACACCAGTTTCAACCTTAAAATTATTTGTATGACAGCCTCATTGAACTATGGTAATGCTGTTGCCAAAAAATCTTCTTCTAATGTTACTGAGTATAGTACAGACGTACTTGTACCCAGAAATGCGATGGTAGAAACCGTTAACTATGAACTATAAATATTTGACCAAAGACAAACATAAATAAACATGTCACTGTGTATAGTATATATGTACTTGCAACCAGAAATGCGGTGGAAGAAACCGTTAACTATGAACTATAAATATTTGACCAAAGACAAACATATAATACATAAACATCCATTTCTGTATCAAACCACCAAAAAACATTTTAATCAGTATCTTGACCTACTTTATGAATATAGTAAAAAACCCATTTAGTTAAAACACTCATTTTATTTCATAGGTTCTTAATTCATGAAAAGGAAAACAATAAGATGTAGATAGCTATTTTTGTCACTAATATATTTTGTTGAAATAATGGTTATACAAAAAAGCTGAAAACTAAAAACAACAGTCAAATTAAATAAAAAAAGGTCAACATTATTATGAAAAAAAGTTTTCTTCTTAAGGGTCATTAATATCTGGTAGAACATTTTCATCTTCAACGCTTTCATCACTTAGTAAACTTGTAAAAAAGTACCGACAATCGTCTGATACACTTCCAGAATTGCAAATCTCTCTTGAATGTTTCATGTTTGATGCAGAAATTTTTCTCTTTTTTCTTGATATTAAGGTTTGAGACATCGTTCCATAGAAGCAACTGTAACTGGGCGTTCTATTCGTGGAAAAAAAATAATACTGTGAAATCTTCGTCAAAGTCAGTTTTAATTTTCATTACAAAGGGGATGCCTTCTTATACCTTGGGTGGCGGGAAATTGCTCGAAAACAATTGCTCGAAAGCAATTTCTCAAAAATTATTCCTCGAATGAAAAGTGCCTCGAAAGCCAAATTGCTCGAACAATAATTGCTCGATTGGAAAGTTGCTCGAAATATTGACATAGGTTAGGTGTTTATAAAAAAGTTTTCACAATATGATTATAACTACATACTACATAGAAAAGATTATTTACAATTGTATAAAAAAATAATTAATAAGAATAACCAATATTGTGAGCCAGACTGCGAAGATATAGTGTCATATCTATATTGTTCTCAAAATTTTGTAGTATTCGCAGTATTCTTCCGGCACAATCGCGATATTTACGGCTATCCATTGGAGGTTCAACGTCAGACAAAAACTGTTCTATATTTAACTCGTTCAGGCTTTGTTATCTTTTTATAGCATCTACAAATTTCCTAATGCTAGGGTGATCCTCCGAAAGTAACTCCTGGAAACCTCTATGCCAACCGTCGACGCTGTTGTTAGTTTTGGCTTCACCTTAAAGACTACCTTGGTAACAATTCCACGAACTCAAAGGAAAACGAGGTAAACGCTGTTGTCTTCGATTTGGACGACCGATCCAAGTGTCATCAAAACAATCAACTATGGGTTGCGCTCACATTTTCATTACACAAAGATTCAAAATATTCAACTACAGGCTCTTCAGGTATCACGCAGGGAGCATTTTCATTTTTAGTGCAAATTCGGCATCTAATTCATATCGGCTTTTCATACCATTCGCTTAAATATGGCAGAAAATTCCCTGACAAAAATGGAAAAAATATCCCCTATGTCTAGTTTTGGGATTCACATCATGCACTACATTAAGTATTGCACTTTCAAAATCGGACATTATTGTTTGTGGATTTGCATCAGGTATAAATTCTTTGATTTTGCGAAAAAGTTCAGAATAAGTGTCCTCTGTTTTATTTGGAAGAATCGCGTAAATTATTTAGTGGGACAGCATTATTACCTTGTGAACAATGTACGGTATGCAATTTCCCAAAAAGAAATGGAGTAGTTTTAAAGGTTCCATCGACATACCAATGTGCGGATGATTCCAACAGACGTAAATTCCTTCTATATATATATATATATATATATATATATATATATATATATATATATATATATATATATATATATATTATTATGCCCCACGTTTCAGGAGACAGATTTTGGTATAACTATAATTATCAATATCTGAATATTACAATAATAATTTTATTCTGCTCCACGTTACAGGCACAAATTTGTTAGAATTATAACTATTGTACGTATACAATTTTTTTTTTAAATTCAATTTAGATAAATAAAGTGTATACTATTTACGTAAATGTTATAGGGCGCCAACTTACCATTAATAGGCAAGTAAAATTTAATAAAAATTATTCAGACCTTATTGAAATTACCATAAAAAAATATCAAAATATATTTGCTCCGGCTCTATACAAAATGTCTTATTTACAGGGAGTCAGTTCTTGAAAAAATGGCAGTACTAAATTCTGTCTTTTTTTTTAATTAAATTCAAATTTGTTACAATTTTACAATTATATATTTATGTTTTAAAATTCTAATTAAAGAAACACCCTGTATTGTAATTTCTTTTCTTTATCCGAAATTTATTATATTCAATCTTTTTACTACTTTAATCTCAGTTTATTAATTAAATCTCTTACCTTTTTATATACAGGAACTGCTTCTTTTTGTATTCCTCAAACAAAGATCTTTGTTTCTGGATTTTCCTTTTCTATGTTAGGACTACCTTATAAGAAAATATATTAATTTAAGATCTACAAGAACATTCAATGTCTTATGATAAAAAAAACTTCTGCAATATACACTATTTGAGAATTTTGATAACAATTAACCAGACCTTTTAAAGTGATTCTCTTCTTTCTTCCAATTCTTATAAACGTGTTCTATATGTATATAAATTCATTTTCAAATTAATCTCTTCTGTCTTCCAATTCTTATAAACGTGTTCTATATGTATATAAATTTCTCCTCAAATCAATCTCTTCCGTCTTCCAACTCTTATAAACGTGCTCTATATGTATATAAATCTCACCTCAAATCAATCCCTTCTGTCTTCCAATTCTTATAAACGTGCTCCACATTTACGAGTATATAAATTTCTTCGATTATTCCAAAATATCCATCTGAATTGTCAATTACAATGTTTTAATTTTTAATTATCACTCCTTATATTAGCCAGTTAAATCCAATGCAATCAACTTTTTAACATTTCAAAAGTCCCAACTGCCTTAATATATCTTTTTTATCTTCTCAAAAATTTTTATTTTCTTAACCGTCAAAAATATGTCAAGTGCCTAGTTTTTCTTTTCAACAAACTCCATCCTAACTTAGCTACCTAAATTTTAAAGGATTGTTTGCAAACATTTCTATTTTAATAAATGTCATTTACTGTCAAATCCTAAAATATCATAAACATTCTTACATAATTCTATAAATGATACTTTCATCCCTCTGCAAAACTAACAGCCAAACAGAACTATGTGACGGTAAAAATCCTGGAGGTTCACTCAATATCTGCATAGCTTTGTACATATCACATGGAGAATATAATTGGATAAATAGACAAGTCGTTATCATCTACATTCGACAAGCAGCGACACAGTTCGTCCTCCATTCTCACACGTTAGATCCATCTATCGACAAATAACACGCTGTATACTTCATTCTCTACTGACATTCATAATAAAACATACCACAAAATTTTACGATACAATGAAATTATAAAAATATGGAAAGTATATTGTGACAAATCTTTCAGAAGTAGTTTGTGTACGTAATATAAACTATAAATTGGTAGACAAGAGCTGACAGAACAAATGCGACATTTACAAGACGTATGAATGAACTTGTTGATAAACATGTAGAAAATATTGAACAAAATATATCAATATTGGATTTTATTCAATGGAAATTAACTGATAAAATATTAATAACGCAATTGTACTGAATCTACCATTTTGTTTTCAAATGATAATAATTTTTTAGCTAACATAATTCTTATTTCTGATTGGCGAAGACTTGTGTAAGACGTTAGCGCGAGTTTCATAGCTTTGTGTAGGACCTACACTAACAAATTTCTCATCACAATCAGAAATATTGTGTTTCTCAAATACAACTTCCACTTAAGTAATTAAATATAAAATGTATTATCAACACATGTCACTACCGTGGTGGGACAACCTGTATGTGACAATATATATATATATATATATATATATATATATATATATATATATATGCATATATATATATATATATATATATATATATATATATGCATATATATATATATATATATATATATGCATATATATATATATATATATATATATATATATTATAATTAAAACAATTTTTATATTTATTTTTATTTTTAATTTAGTTATATAACTTGTGTTGTTATCGACTTGACTTACTTTGTTTTTATTTTAAAAAAAGAGTCGGTGGCATGTAGACCCCTCCCTTTGGTTCCAGGACGCACATAAATAAATGTATTTTAACCTTGGTTAGTTAGTTATTAAATTTTATAGTTCGCTATATACGGAAATTAAAATTTTTATGAATATACACCTCTTACTTTAATGATTCAGGATATTATTCCACAGAATGAATGAAGTGAGCAATTTTTGATAAATCTCTTATGGATATTGAATAAAAATAAAAATGCACAACACTTTACAGAAAATGGTTTAATAAAATTATTGAGATCAAAATTTAAAATTATTATAACACCAAATTTCCTGATGCCGCATTCAGTGCGCATGACTGTATAGAATACAGTGATGCGCACTGAATGCTATTGAGCATAAACACTATCGCGTCGGCGCATATGACAAACGTGCACTTCTATCGAGTCCAAAGCGAAGCTAAATGCAGTATTCACAGTTTATGATACAGGTACGAGCTATTTATACGATTTTAACGTTCATATATACGTTGAAATTATCGATACACTATTGAAAACTTACCATACAATTGCATATATACAAAAGGAAATATGAGTGATGTGAAATTAGAATAGTGATAGATAGAAAATAATTAGGCATGCATTAGGAAAAAGAAATGGAAGATAAATGATATTTTACATACAGTGTGAACAATGACGAAACAAATTATTATAACAAGTAAGTACAATTTTATATCTATTGATTAAAATTCATGGATATCCATGTATGCGATATGATATTTGGCATCTTAAAATGCTT
Source organism: Galeruca laticollis (assembly GCA_963921935.1). Taxonomy (NCBI): domain Eukaryota; kingdom Metazoa; phylum Arthropoda; class Insecta; order Coleoptera; family Chrysomelidae; genus Galeruca; species Galeruca laticollis. The sequence goes on along the minus strand of OY998179.1, from coordinate 48,534,613 downwards.
AGGCCTTTTTATGAAATTTTTTATTGATATGTTGAAAATATATTTTATTGTTCACTAGTTACTGTTTGGAATTCCAAAATTAAAATTTAAATAGCACAGACCTTTATTTGTTCTTCAGTATAGCTATACACGTTACTGCTGCTGGCGTCTCCCCAATTCTTGAAGATTTCTTAGCGAAAGAAATGCTCCTTCTGATCACTTCCCGTTCTCACACAGTTTTAATGACTTATAATATTCTCATTTCTTAACTTTTAACTTCAAAATCTACTTTCATTTCATTGTATTAAAAAAAAATTGTTGAGCACTTTCACTCAGATGCTATCAATTTCACTACCCATACCGACCTTCTTATGTTTTACAAATCAACAAACTTTTTTCATCGGAAAATGCAAAGCCAAAGGTTCCATAAAATGTCTTTTTCACTTGTAACATCATCTTATTTTGTTAGTTTTCCCTTTTTAAGGTATTCTTATTTACATTAAATTACATAAAACCTACAACCTAAAATATCTATTAATATACATGCAACTGTCTAGTTTTAAATTTTCTAATTTTTGCTAATTTAATCATATTTAAACTATAAGTTATATCCAAATTTGCCTTTAATATTCAATATTCTATTAGTAACTAACAAATTTAGGTTGGCAATAAATTCACTAATTTTTTTATTACTTCCTGTTTATCAAACTTCATGATTACAATACTTCCTTGACAGATCGCTTGGCTCTGTTCCGTATGTCAACCCACTATGAAGTATTTCAGCCTCTAACAATTTTAACCCTTTTGATATATTGATAATAAATTATTGACTCGAATACTAATTTATTTTATTCCAGTTTCAAGTGATGCTATATTATAATTACCCAGATATTTATATGGCAGTGTTCCAAATATTTTGTTGATCATTTATGAAGGTAAAAATTTGTACTTATTGAGACAATGCCATTATTAAAAATTTTTATTCATTATCCTTTAATTCATTTTGGTAACTGTTTTTCTTAATATGTGATAATATATTTGCTCAATTCGTTTATATAAACTCTTAATTTTTAACTTGGTTGTGTCTACTGGTACACCCTACGTACTAATATATCATCTTTATATCCGGTCACATTTATTAATTATTTTAATATATTAGAGGATTAGTTCAATATATACATATATATATATATATATATATATATATATATATATATATATATAATCTGAAAACTCATGTACCACTTAGTTGTAGGGCGCTATGTTTACTTTCCTTTCACGAATTTTTACCACTTTTTTCTGTTCAGAGCTAAGTCCTTGGCTTCGTTCCAGTTTCTTCCCCATTTTTCCAGTTATCCAGCTATTACTTTATCCCACGTTTTCCTTGCCCTGCCTCTCTCTTCATTTTTCACAATCTTTGCTTTCCACACTCTCTTAACCGGTCTTCTTTCATCCATACGCTGCAAATGTCCCCACCATTGCAGTTGTCTTTCTTCTATGAATTCTAAAGTAGCTTGTATCTTTAGGTCTTTTCTTATATCTATGTTTTTCATTCTGTTCTTTTTTATTACACCTATTACTCTTCTTAGATATTTCATTTCTGTCGCCTGTACTTTTTTGTTGCTCTGTTAATATCCATGTTTCGCAGCCAAATGTGAGAATTGGTTGGTATATTGTTTTGAATACTTTTAATTTAGTATCTTTAGATATTTCTGTTAGTTTTAACTACTCTGTTATTAATATCGGCTTCTTGTGTTCCGTTTTCGTTTATTATCGTTCCAAGGTATTGAATATGTATTATCTGTTCTATTCTGTCCGAGTCTATGTATATATTTATTTCTTCTTTTTCTCTTCCAATGACCATCACTTTGGTTTTATTTTTGTTTATATTCATACTCATATCTAACAGTACCATATTCCACACATTCATTTTTCCTTTTTGGCTATTAATATCACGTCGTCTGCAAATACTCCCTCACTGATGTTTACTCTGCATAATTGCAAATGGCCTACGCCAGCACTTTCCGTTATTTTCATCACGGTGTTAATTAATGTTATCCCTCGATAGTTATTGCCGTCTTTCACATCTTCTTTTTTTCTAATTGGTACAATGAGCGCCTTCTTCCAGTCAGTTGGGAGCATTTCTCCTTCTATAGGTTTGTTGATTATGTGTCGCAGTATATCTCTTCCTTTTTGTCCAATATTTTTTATCATCTCTGTTGTAATTTTGTCATATCCAGGTGCTTTTCCATTTTCAATTTCTATTATTTCTTCCTTACTTATTATTTTTCCTACATCTTGCGGCATATTAATTCGGATTTGTTCCTTTTTATCTTCTGTATCATTCAGTAGTTCTTGATAAAATACTTTCCATCTTTGTATGATTTGTTCCTCTTCTGTTAATATTTGACCATTCTCATTTTTTATAAAATATGTTTCCTACTTCTGTTCTGATCTCATATTCTTTAATGCGTTATAAAAAAGTTTCTGCTTTAGCGTCATCTTCTATTTTTGTGTCCAAATTTCTTCCATTGCCCGTTCTTCGATGCTTCAATCAGTTCTTTAGTTTTCTTTATTTTTCGTCCATTCTATTAGATAGGTATTGTTTCCATGCTAGTTTTTTTTGTGTCACTTGAGTTTTTATTTCTATCGTCCACCACGAAGTTTGTTTCATATGGCTTAATTTTGTATTTATCCCGCACACTTCTCTTGCAGTATCTAGTATGACGTTTTTAATGTAGTTCCATTTATCCTTTATATTTATTTCTGTTTTTAATTTGCTTATAATCAAGTTTTTTATTCACCTCCTGTTCGTATTTCTGTGCTATTTCATTTTCTCTTAGTTTGTACGTTTTTATTGTTTCATGCTGGACTTTTTCTTTTTTTTTTGGTGTTGTATTTATGTATCTTTCCATTTCGTCTTCTTTAAATTTGGATTCTACTACAAAATAATCACTGCCGATTTCTGGTTCTCTCCTTACTCTTGTGTATTTTACCAATTTTTGGTATTGTCTTCCTATTAGTATATAATCTATTATTGATTTTTCGTTTCTGCTCTTTACTTATCTTGTGTATTTGTGGATGTTCTTATGTTGGATCCATGTACTAGTTAGTATCAAATCATTTATTAGACAAAAATTCCTTCTAGTAAAAAAAATGATGAATCGATCTTCCACTTACCCTTTATCATATAATAAGAACTCTTCTCCAGTTGCAGTGACTGTAAACTCCGGTGGAAATTGAATGTCTTGCCTATGCTGTCCCAATTTTCACTTGCTCAAATGTTTCTGATAGTTTTTTTATAGAACTTACTGCAGTCTGCTGCCACTGCTTGAACAACATTTTCTGATGCACTAGATATGAGAAACTGTGGCATATCTCGAGTAGATTTTGCATTTTGATATTATCGTATACTCTAGCAGAGTCTACACTGGCGGCGTCAGCTATGTAATTATGCACGTTATTTATTTTTGTTGCATTGTCGTCAATTGTTATCATATGGGCAGAGCACTTTAATTTTTTAGAAACTTCACATTTCCAATAAACTTTATCATCAACAATTCTGTCTGTAATAAACAAATACCCTTCGACTAATAATTTGTTTTTGCCTTTTTCACTTTTAATAATTTCCATTTTGTTACCGTTGCCGTACAAATGCCTGTATTAAACTAAAAATTAAATTTGTTATTTATAAGGACTTCTTATCACAAAATATCATTAGCAAGAAAGGTATTCCAAGAACTAACAGTAAAATGGTGCCTTAGGAAGAAAGATAATGAAAAGATTATTTCACGATATAGATACTCGTTGTATGGCGTGTTGATTTTCTGCATTTCTATACTATATTTCAAGAACTCCCTCAGAGTAAATATTAGCAAGAAAGGCGAAGATTATTTGACGATAATAGACATTTCATTGTACTCGTTGTGTCCAAGCTGTAATCTGAAAATAATATCCTGAATGATTTAAAAAAAAGTATCCATTAGCTCCATTAGCCAAGACGAAATAAATAGACTGAACAAGGAAGTAGCAAAGGCAATCAAGAAAGGCTTAAGAAAGTACAAAGAAGAGAAAATCGCTGAAACTATCGAGGAGAATAAAAGCATGAAGGTAATGAGACGCAAACTAACAAGTGGGAAGAGAAAAATTGTCAAACTCAAGAACAAGGATGGAAATATCACGTCGAACAGAGAACATTTGCTACAAATTGTGGAATCTTTTTATGCATTTTATACGCTAAACAAACCACTCTAAATCCAGAGGAATATCTGCGGAGAGGGGTTCAAAATCAGGGCTCCGAGGATATTCCGGAGATTTCTCTGGATGAAATTAATATGGCTTTGAAAAAGATGAAGAATAATAGAGCTCCAGGGGAAGACGGTGTCGTCACTGAAGCGTTAAAGATAGGAGGACCAGTACTGATGTCCATAATTCAAAAACTCTTTAATCTATACCTGTGGAATCAGAATATCCCAATAAAATGGAACAATTCAATAACCATACTTCTGCACAAGAAGGGAGATATAACGGACCTGGAAACATACAGACCAATTAATCTCCTCAAACATCTTTAAAAACTCTACACCAGAATTATAACAAGTAGATTGGAGGCAAAGCTGGATTTCTATCAGCCACGGGAGCAAGCTGGTTTCCGCTCGAAGTACGGTACAAACGACCACCTACAGTGCTTGAAAACCTTGATAGAAAAAACCATTGAATATAACCGCCCTCTAGCATTGATATTTGTCGATTTTAAAAAGGCTTTTGATACAGTAGAATTAGCAGCCATATTGAGAGCACTGCAAGATTGTAGAGTCGACCACCGATATTGCGACATAATTAAAAATATATATGAAAATGTCACAACAGTAAATCTACACTCTACAACCAACAAGATAAAGATGGGAAGGGGAGTTAGGCAAGGCGACACTATATCACCAAAGCTGTTTATTACTGTGCTCGAATATGCATTTGAAAGATTGGCATGGCAACAAAAAGTAATACTCATCGATGGGGAGAGACTCAATCACCTACGCTTCACGGATGACATCGTTATTTTTTGTCGGACTGTCTGGGAGAGGCCAAAGACATGCTCCAAGAACTCAACGATACCATATAAGAGATTGGGCTGACAATAAATTTTGAAAAGACCAAAATAATGACTAACATGGTTCCCAGTGACCAAATACAAATTAATAACAACAAAGTAGAATTGGTCGACAAATATATATATTTGGGTCATGAGATTAAAATAACCAGAGACAACCAAACCTGCGAACTAAACAGGCGAATTACCCTGGGATGGGCGGCGTACGGAAAAATGAAGGACATCCTTAAAGGAAATATCCCATTCGTTTGAAACGAAAAGCATTTAACCAAAGCATATTACCGGTTCTGACCTATGGCACAGAGACACTAACTTTAACAAAGAAAACCGCAGAAAAACTAAGAGTAACACAAAGGCGAATGGAGAGATCGATACTTGGCCTGACCCTGAGGGATCGAGTGAGAAATGAAGAGATACGCCGACGTACTGGAGTAAATGATATTATACAACGAATCACTACACGGAAATGGGCTGGGCACATTGCTAGAATGGACGACGGGCGATGGACCAAAAAACTATTGAAATGGAGACCAAGAGCTGATGAGCGTAGCCGAGGCAGACCTCCCACTCGATGGACGGATGACCTAAATAGGATAGCGACAAATTGGATTGCAACAGCCAGGGACAGAGAGAACTGGAGACGTTTGGAGGAGGCCTATGTCCAACAATGGACGTGAAATGGGCTGTATGATGATGATGATCCATTAGCTCCAGAGCGAACTAAATAAATTTGATACATTCACATTAGGTAACAGATTATTTCAGTATTTCGAGCAATTTTCTATTCGAGTAATTATTATTCGATTTGGCATTCGAGGAACTTTCCGTTCGAGGAATTTTTTTTTGAGCAATTGTTTTCGAGCCACTTACAGCAAACCTTATACCTTATCGACTTAATGTGGTGCCAACATTTACAACATTGCCATCTTGGTTCATCAATCCGCCAGAATTTTCCAGTAAAAAACAAAGTCCTTTTTTTGAAAAGTTTAGTACTTAGGTTATTATTTTTGCGTTTTGAGCAATACTTAGTCATTCGTGGGGTGAATAAACTGGTACATTTTTGGCTGCTTTTTCGCATTTCATTTGACTACGGCCAGAAACAAAAAACTTTTGATCGATAACCTCTAAGGCTAAAACTTGCACGGCATAAAAAAACATAGCAGCCATAAATTGGTTTTTGTTTTGGCTCTCACATGTGTCGCCTTACATTTTGAATAGTTGTAGGAAGTGTTTGTATGTCGTGAAATATAAATGAGGCTATTTCGCATGGGCCACGTGAACCTTCAACTTCAGACCACATATGACATTTGCCAGCATTATATAATTAAAAATAGTAAAATTGTATGTCGCTAACTTGGTGTTATAAAAAAGAATGAGGTTAGGGGGATCTGTTGGTACATACAACACTTGCTGCAAATCAAAGTTAGCTAAAAGATTTTCTTTGACTGCATCCTTACCCAAACTTTTTTCCTGTCTGGCCCTCTCCTTATTATTTATGTGACGGTCATGTTTTTCTTCCATATTAGTTTTGGTTTCCGCGTTAGCAGCTTCATAACGAAGTGCATGTTGGACATTGATCATTTCGGGGCTTATGGAATGATAACTCAAAATGTGTCTTAAAAATAAGGCGATATTGCAACTCCTTAAAGCATTCCATGTTTTTCTGCACATTCCTTTTTGTACAACCTCTGCATCTGCTTTATATTCAATTTCGGATCCTACTACATTTGTATTTTTGAGGTGCCATAACCACCTCTTTTATATTTTTCTGTAGTGTTACTATTTAGAACATGCTTTTTATGCTAAAATTGTGAAATCCGTTTTTAACACCAGTAGCATTGTTTTTCGTACATTGATTCTAGAGTCTTTGATGCTTATGTGAAACTTCGTGGATTTGGATAATCTTGAGTTATTTTGCTTTCTAGTAATTTTTCTTATACAATCCTCAACCTCTTACAAATTATTAAGGAAATCTCGTTGTCTGTCAATATTTGAAAGATGCCAGAATGATGTAAAACTGTTAGTACTTCCTTTTTGACTAATTCGAGTTCTGCATTTAACCCTGAAATAAAAGAAACGTAAGGTCTAACTTAACTAAAGCTTTAAACTTATCCTTAACTACAACAATTATTGCATATACTGATTGTGTCGTCAAATTTGAATTTATTGATATGATTACATTGGAACCATCAGAAACCCTTATTTTTAAGCGGACTTTATATATAGCTCAAAAATCGAATATTTGTAGTTAGCCACATTTGGAAACAAACCATCGAATTGTTTGTCTATAAAATGGCGACTTTTTAAGGAACTTATGATAAGAGCCAAATTAACGTTTATTGACCACTTCCTTAAAAGCTTTTATGATTGGTCCATGGCACTTGGTACTAATGGAAGATCGTGTTACAGTATTAATGATTACACTCTCTATTCTCATTATCTATAGATATTCCCAAATAAGTATGAATTTACTTAAAACTGATCCATTATTGTCTTTCGATAATGTTGGAATATTAATATCTAAATTACTAATTACTCACTTCAGTAAATGAATAATCTGTAATTAATTAACCATAACAATAACATTGAGTGTTTACATAACTGAAACAACAATAATTCAGATATTGAACTCCTAAATGGACTAGTAATTAATTACTTTCCTTTCGATGGCCGTTTCACTTATTGACCTTCAGAAAATAAACATGTAATGAATATTATTCGAGAAAAATTATTATCGACCTGAAACATAATGGATAACGCCTTGAAGCATTATAACTGCCCAATTCTTTTGAACGAACGCGCAGATTTTTATCATCAAACCCGCGGTTGAAATATTTTGACCTATGTTAACGAAATATCTACCAAGGTGTCAACTTTAATCAACGATAAATACCTAAAAACTGTAATATAGTGGTGTACTAAAATAGGGCAGAAACTAGAAAGTAGGTGAGTGAAAAGCGCTTTTGATCATTCAATTCAGTACTACAGAACGTACAGAACGTACACCAATAAAATATTTGAGTATATTTAATGTTATCTCTCAACTGCTGCCTTCCATTATTCAAATCATTTCACGAAAACATCAAAACGAAAGTCAATCTCTAAAACCTACTTATGGAATCGATTGAGCCAGAATACACTGTAATATAAAAAAACCTTCGACTTTTAGGCTTTAATCCACAAAACATACACATAAGTATCAACTTGACAGTATGTATAAATGTGACAATGTGACAATCCAGAAACAATAGTAAGGGCGAATATTATACACAATACGAGAATTTAAATAGTAAGGGAGACTCATATCAATTATATGACATTCTCCCCAGGTTTATTAAAGTTCATAGCAACTTAAATACTCCGGAGGATGTCGCTCTCTAGCAGAACGACGGACTGTAGGTACTTCTGGTTCAGTATTACTTGGAAGATTTTCAGTTATCTCAATTCCAGAAGATTCTTCTCGTGACTGAAAGTCTGCAGAAATCTTGTATTCAGATGGGGGGTTAACTGTCGTTTGTAGTTCCTCTGAATCCATATTAACGTTAGCGTCTGATGATAAAGTTATATCTCCACGAGGTGCTAAGTGTTTCAGTGACACAGTTGATTCTTTTCCATCTTGGTGACGAATTAGAGCATATTCTGGATTTGCCTCCAATAGTTCAACTTCTTCCACTAAGGGATCGTATTTGCTGTGACGAATGAACTTCTTCAAAAATACAGATGTGGACGGCTTCAACCAAGTTGGTAACGATGTTCCATAGGATGATCGACGAAGATGATTGAACATACGTTCATGAGGTGTACAATTTGTTTCAGTGCACAACAGAGATCAAATGGAATGGAGTGCATCTGGAAGAGCTTCTTCCCATTTTTGTGTTCCTAAGCCTTTACTTTTAAGAGCTAAACTTATGCTTCTCCATATAATTCCATTGTACCTTTCGATTTGTCCATTTCCTTCAGGGTTATATGGTGTTGTTCGACTGGTTGCAACTCCTTTAGAATGAAGGAAATTAACTAAGTCATTGGATAAAAACTGTGATCCTCGATCCGAATGAATGTAAGCAGGCATTCCAAAAACTGAAAATAATTCCACGAGACAATTTATAACAGATGCAGTAGTGATATCCTTGCAAGGGTATGCAAATGGAAATCTAGAGTATTCATCAACAACTGTCAAGAGATATTTGTTTTTAGTGCAGCTGGGCAATGGTCCTTTGAAATCAATGTTTAGACGTTCTAAAGGTGAAGTTGCTTTAATCAAATGCGAATTCTTGAGTTTGAGAAATCTTGGCTTCAGTTCGGCACAAACAGGACAAGACAAAATCATATTCTTGACATCTTCGAAAGAAAATGGAAGATTTCGATGACGTACAAGATGGTACATTCTTGTGATGCCTGGATGACAGAGTGACTGGTGTAAATCGAATAATTTATTACTACTTGTGGTTCCTCAAATTCGAGAGAAGGCATCAGCTGCTTCATTGGATCGTCCAGGACGGTAAATGATATCGTAGCTGAAACACGATAGTTCCAACTTCCATCTTTGAATCTCTTCATTTTTAATTTTACTAGAATGCTTTCTGTGAAACATGAACGAGACAGCCTCTTGATCTGTGACGATTTTGAAATGTCTTCCTATCAAAAAATGTTTCCATTTTCTTATGGACTCTATGATAGCATAAGCTTCTTTCTCTACAGAAGAATGTGCCTTTTCTGATCCTGAAAAAGTTCTTGAATGGAATGCTACAGGTCGCCCTCCTTGGTTCAGTGTAGCTGCTAAAGCAATGTCTGACGCATCTGTTTCAATGACCAATGGTTCATCACCAGAGACTGTCCACAAAAGAGCTTTTGCAATATCGTCTTTCAATTCATTGAACATTTTGGCAGCATCAGCTGGTACGGGAAATGACTTACAGTCAATAAGTCTTCTGATTTTATCAGAATATTTTGGGATCCACCTGGAGTAGTGGGCAAACATTCCAATTATTCGTCGTAGAGAAGAGAAATATCTTGTGGCACAGGTAACTTCAAGAGTGGTTCCAATCTACTAGGGTCAGGTTTCAAAGTACTATTTTCTATCACATACCCTAGAAGACATATAGATTTTTGTGAAAATTACGACTTATTTTCATTAATTGTAAGCTGATATTTGTCGACGACGGACATAAACTTCCTGAGATTTACATCATGTGTTGACCGATCTTCGCCGCATACAGTTATGTCATCCAAATAGGTGAATACCCCTTTTAAATTCTCATCTGATATTATTTTATCAAGGGTTCTTTGAAAACAGGCTACTCCATTAGTAACGCCGAACGGAATCCGACGAAATTTATACAGTCGACCACATGCTTCGAAAGCTGTGTAAAATTTTTCGCTGTCTGCAATAGGGATTTGGTGGTAAGCACTTTTCAGGTCAATAGAACTGAACACTCGATATTTGGCAATTTTAGCAACCAGATCCTCAATATTCGGAACAGGATACGCGTCCAACAAGGTGAACTTATTGATGGTCTGCGAATAATCTATGACCATTCTCTTTCTGTGACGTTCATTCTTCGTTACCAAAACTTGTGCTCTCCAAGGTGACATACTTTCTTCAATTATACCCTCTTTCAGCAGATTTTTGATTTCGTTCGTGATACATTTTTCATCTTCTTCCGAATGTCGTCGAGGTTTACAAGCTATGGGTCTACAATTTTTGGTTAGATTGCCGAAAAGAAGGGGAGGAGCGACTTTCGCTTCAGTGAGGCAGCATATAGAGAGAGGAGGTTTGCTTCCACCAAAACTGATGTCAAGTTTGGAGTGCTGCTTCATAATATCGTGACCAATTATCAAATCAGTGCACAATTTTGGTAGAAGAGATACTTTGAAATTTATATAAACATTCCCAAGAATTTCCAAGTCTATATAGCAGTATCCATTTATTGATGAAGACAGAGAAACTGAAGCCATTGAAACTTTTCCAGTGCTGGGATGTATGTTGAATTTACGCTCCTTAGCGAAAGTATAGTTTAGATAACTATCAGAGCTGCCCGTGTCTATCAGGGAAGTAGCGTGCATGTTGTTTACTTTAACATTAACAAGACTTTTTGATAAACTGAGAGGATGGTTTGTAGAAGCAATAATGTGGTCCGAAGTTGTAGTTTCAGTTGAACAATGGGAATGGTTAGACGAGGTGGAAGCCATTAGGGTTTAGGCTGAAGTTGATTTATTTTCTTTTGCCAGTTTTAACTTCATACAAACCATAGAAAAATGTCCCAACCTCTTACAGTACTGACAGATCTTGGCCCGCGCAGGGCATACGGTGCGAGGATTCTTGTTTCCGCCACAGAAATAACATTTTTGTGTGGTAGCAGCATTAAAAGAAATATTTTCGACACGATTCATTACTTCGGAATGGTTCGGATGTTCTCCAGCAGTATTGGAAGAAGATGTTGCATTGACGCAAGACTGATATGATGGAAAATTGTAAGATTCTGAATATTTTTGTGCACTTTCCAACGATCTTGATTGAGAAACTGCCTGGTCTAGTGTGAGAGTACTATTCTCCAAAAGTCGTTGACGGATATGAGGTGTTACTAAACCTCTGATGAAGGTGGCTCTTATGAAGTCATTTCTGTTTTCTTCAGCAGTTACTGCTTTAAAATTGCATTCTCTACTCAGTATCTTAAGGGACTGTGAATACTGATCTATCGACTCACCATTTTCTTGTTTCCTCGTAGCAAGAATATGTCTAGCATATATTTCATTCACAAGTTTGCTATACGCATTTTCTAGTGTTTTGATAGCATCTTCGTAGGTCGTACATTCACAGATGAGTTCGAAAACTGTTGGAGATATGTAGTTGATAAGAAGTTTGAGTTTGTCATGATTTTCCGGCTTTGTACTCTCCAGAAAATTTTTGAAAGTCGTATACCAGTGTTTCCATTCCTTGGAAGCGTTAGTGTTATTGGCATTCACGTCGAATTTCTCGGGACGTAAAAACTTATCCATTTGTAATCCTTCAGTAGTTTTTGTGGATGAAATTGTAATATAAAAAAAACCTTCGACTTTTAGGCTTTAATCCACAAAACATACACATAAGTATCAACTTGACAGTATGTATAAATGTGACAATGTGACAATCCAGAAACAATAGTAAGGGCGAATATTATACACAATACGAGAATTTAAATAGTAAGGGAGACTCATATCAATTATATGACATACACATGATCACCGATTTTGAAAAACTATTCTATAATGTTCTAAACCAAAATATATTCTTCATAATTAATAGCTAATTTTTGCAAATAATAAAGGTTTAGTAGGAAAAATTTTAGTTTTTAGATATTGCCTAGTAGCCACCTTTATTTCGACGAGAGTATTTAATTTACCTTGTAGATTCTAAAATAGTATGTACCTTGTTTGATGCCTAAATCCAATATAAAAACAATGTTTTTAGAGGTTAAGCTTCACCTTGCACCACTGATGTCTTTCGATTTGATATTTAGTATAAACAAAATTCAATCGTATATAAAATCACAGAAAATCAGTCGTATGTTTACTTCTACAGTAAAAAGTGACGTCATTCGCCATGATTGGTGTTCACCACTTCCTTTCTAGTTTTATTTCATCAAAATATTCATCAATCTCGCTCTCAATAAAAAATAAATGCATGTTTCGTATTCTATGACTGAAGTTCCATTAAATAAAAAAATAAATACATACTTTTGGTGATTTTCAATTACTGACATCATACCTGTTCCTGAAAGCGCTCTCTTTTTAAAGACGTGATTAGTGCCTAAACATCTGAATGTGACAGATAAAGTAAAAAATTTGCGGTGATTAAAACTTAATAATTAAAACAAAATAATTATCTAAAATAAGGAAATGTCTGTCCATATTTACAATAGGTCTTCCCGAACATGGTGTAATATATTTTCTTTGACCACTTAAGACTTTTTTATTATGTCTGTGATTTTATGTACCTAGTTGACGAGGTTACAGCAAGAAATTTTTCAAGAATTTTTATACGAGTTACGATTTCTCACAGAAGTAAAGTTCTTGAAATAAATGTGCTTACCAGTCAAAGTTTAGCTTATAACAGTGCAGTGATTAGTGTGATGAAACCAAAGTTTGTGTTCGAAACTTGATAACATTAGTTTCGCGAAGAAAATCATTAGCAAAAAGATGGAAAAATCAGATCATCTGTCCCATGTTAAGAATAAGTAATACTTGCCGAAATCAAATTCGTTATCAAACGATTTTACATGCAATGGATTTTTAATTATAACCATGTGTGTTTGTGTGTGTTGGTAGCAATGGCATCAGTTCTCGCTATTTGTCACATACTATCTGATGCGGATAAATACATTAATAAGTGAAATTTGTCAAAACAACTAATATTGATATAATATTAGTTGTTTTGACACATTTCACTATTAAATCGAATATATTTCAAACATATATTAGTTTCTGTCCTCCTTCTACTATTGAAAGAATTGAACGAGCATCATCTCACTACTTTTTGAATTATTATTAGCAAGTACTGTAAATATTGATCATATTTAATGAGTTCTTACATACACACACAAATATCTAGTTTAATCATGTAATATATCTTTTATATCCTACTTACCTTAAGTTTTCAATATATTTGATGTAATCTTTGTATCCAAATCCTATTGAGAATCACAGTGCTAATTAACTTTTTTGTTGATGCACTTGAAATTAGATCCAATAAAATATATCATCATTTTTGGCGAGAGCTCTAGGATTATTGGTTCGTTCACCAAAATTTAAAAATGCGGAGCTTGGAACTATATATTATGAAAATATGAATATTCAGTAGTAATACTATAAGTACTTCAAAATAATCAGGTTATATATCGATAACTTGTTGCATAATTATGAAGTGTCAGTTTGACAGTTTAAATGATCCGACCGCGAAGCGGGAGGATTATTCTGTCAAACTGACACGATTTGTAATTATGCAGGAAGTTTGAGATGTATAACCGTATTTATTTTGAAGTACGTATTGTATTTGATACGATTATTTTTTGAGTAAATTAAGTAAATATATGAACAATTTATTAATTTAAATACAAATTGGTGCAATGAAAGTTACAATTATTATATACTACGTTTTTTTTAACTGAGTTATTTTCGGCGCAGGTAACGTGGCCACTGCTCATTGAAGTACTGGAAATACTGGAGGTGTTATTACTTGAACCTGCAGTGTTTTCAAAATTGGATCTCATCTTATTTATTATGTTTTGGTGATGTTGTTCATCTAACTGAAGGTGGGGTTTGATAGAATTGCTATTACCATGTCCTGTTATTTTAATAAGTTCTTGTTCCGATACACCTGATTTTGCCAATTGTGAAACAGCAGTGGCTCGGTAAGAATGATTTGAAAATATTTTGTTTGTCATATTCAAATTTGCCAATTCTGCAGACTTTTTGGTCCATTTACTAATTTCATGTACTCCAATTGGCATATTTTTGTACCAGCCAAGGGTTTTTTCTTTTCTCCAGTTGAGATTTACTGTCAGAAATAACCTATCTGTTTTAATATTGATGTTTTCGCTTCTTTTCATCATTAGCTTATCTAGAAGTCTCACTGGACAACGACTTACTTCATTATGGTTAGGTACAAGCCATTTATTATTAGCACATGGTTTTGCTCCTCCCTGTGTGGTTTTGGTAAAAATAGAATTATATTGTATTCTACCAGTTGGAGTATTATCATTTCCAGTTTCTTTTTGAAAATAATGAGTCAAGCATGACGCTCCTTCATTTCCTCTCCACGCAAGTTTTACAGAAGCAATTAAGAAAAATTTTATTTGTAATCCTTCCGGTGTATTTTCATCCCACGCATCTATCATTGTTATGTACTCGTTATCTTTAAATGCTGATGCACTAACCTTTCTCTTGTCCGGTAACATTTGAAGTTCCCTTCTTTTTGAATTTCTTGCGTTTCGTGCGGCTAATAATATGGGACTAGAGAATGGATAAATTACTCTATTAAACTCCTTCATATATGTTTCTTGTACTTGTTTTGCCGTAATGTTCCACATCGTTTTAACCACATTTTCTTTATAATTTTCTCCATTACATTTTCGCATATTGAAAGCCCAATCTTCAAAATGGACGCTATCATGTCAGTGGAAATTGATTCATTTAGCACATAGTTTCTTTCACTGCAAAACGTAAGAAATTGTTTCCATACGTACCTTTTTGTTTTCATTGTATTATGAGGCTCAGTATTTTGTATACTTTCGTCTATTGCATTTGATGATGAACGTCACAATTTGACAGTTCTGTTTGTTGTATATTGATGTCGATGTGGTTACTATGAAAATGAAATTATTTTAAAATTTTCGATAGGTGGAGCTACTCTATGTATAATCAGGTATTATCGAAATTATACGAGGTAACTTAACTAAATTGGACATTCTGATTGGTTGAATATCATACGAAAAAAATAATCATATATAATACCACGAGAGTGAAAACTTTGTCGGCAAGATTTTTCGATTGTCATGAAAGTTTGTTGCTTGGCAATTTTGCGAATGACATTTTTAACAAAACCACGAGCCGTCAGGTGAGTGGTTTTGGATTAAATGTCATGAGCAAAATTACCTAAAAGCAACAAACTTGAATACGACAAGAAAAAAATTTTACCTTACAAAATTTTTAATTGAGTGGTATTCGACATGACTATTTCACGAGAGAAAAACTAAAAAATCATATGTTTAAACGTTTTATTCATTGCAAACTTCAATTATACAAAGCAAAAAAAATAATAACATTATGAAAAAAAATTACTTATTTATATAAAAAGTACAATTATAATAATTGTACGTTGTAGCATTATTTTGGGGATTGTTTTGCATCATAACCTGTGATGAATTTAAGTTAGAAACTGAGGATTCCTTTTCTTTATTTTTATTTTCTCGACGGTTCTCTATAAGTTGGAAATGGTGTTCTTCATTTAATTGTAAATATAGTTTCAAAGAATGGGCAGAAGAATGTCCTGTAAGCTTAATTACTTCTTGTTCACCAACTCCTTCTTTTGATAATGCAGATATTGCAGAAGCTGTATGTGAATGATTGGTTATTTTTATTTTTTTTGTGTCTATACCAATTGATTCTGCCGATATTTTCGTCCACTTTGAAATTGTATTAATTCCCAATGGTGAATTTTTGTACCATATTCCTTTCTCCCAATTTGGATGTACTGTTAAAAATAATCTTGTTGTTAGATAAGGATTGGATTCTCTTTTTTCAATAATTTTTAAAAATAAACGAACGGGACACAAATTGTTGTTAGCATTATTTCTTACCAGCCACTTACTGCCAGATAAAGCTTTTGATCCTCCTTGTGTCGTTTTGGAAAAGATTGGATTATATTCTACCCTGCCAGTAAAATTACCTTTATTATCATATTCTTTTTTAAAGTAATTAATATTACAATTGGCAGCTTCATTTCCACGCCATGCTAATTCGAACGAACATAAATGAAAAAACTTTTTTTGTAACCCATCAGGATTATCTTCAGAATAGCTTTCTACCATTTCCATTAATTCTTTGGTAAACGCGTTAGAACTTCTTTTTCTGGTTTCAGGTTCAGCCTGAAGCTTTTTACGTTTTGTATCCCTGGCCAATCTAGCAAATTCATAGGTAATATCTTTAAATGGATCAATTTTGATGTTAAATTCTAGAAAATATTTTTCCTGAACCATTTGAGCAGTCGTATTCCAAAGTGTTTTCACACTAGCTTCAGTATAATCAGTTCCATCTCTTTTTTTCATGTTAAAACCATAATCTTCAAGAATTTTTGCTATAACTTGTTCAGAAGTATCCTTTTCTGACGTATAATTACGTGCGCCCAGAAACATTCTAAACTGTTCCCACGCAGACTTTTTTGCCTTCATTGTATTTCGCGGTATACTTTGCTTAATTGTACTCACTATTTCATTTATTGAATGATTTCCAAATCTTGTATTATTCATGTTAATAATACTTATTTAAATTTTTGAAACAGTTTTAATAATTTTTAGACAGTTAAATGAATAAATAAACAACTTAGCTTCCTTAGAAACCACTAACAAAGATTTTATATTGAATTCTATCACAGAGTGATAGAATTTTATACACATAGATTTGATATATTAAACGTCAAAAAATTGCCGCGACAAGACAAAAAATTGCCAGTTCAAAACCTTCAAATTTTGTCAGTTATCAATTCACTCTAGTGAAATAGTCACGTATATAGCTGGATTTGTCGTTTTACAATTGACAACACCTTGAAATGTGAAACATATATTGGGGCATTAACGGAACTTTAAACAAATTGGAGCACATGAGACACTGCACCCATGCCTCACCTCTGCGGCTTGTTGGAAACTTTTGCCCACACAAAATACACTCTGCATCATTGTCATCAGTGTTGGATTGTCTTGACATATCAGCAGCATCATCGTTTGAATAATGTGCTAGGTCCAAATCGTCATTTCCTTCAGATTCTTATTCGGATGAGAAGTCTTCTATGGAGCGCTTACGTCTAATGTAGGAAGCTTTTTTGACTTCCCTTTGGAATTTTCAAAGCTTGGATTTCTTTTTGTTTTGGAGGCCCTTGCTTCCTTTTCTTTTTTTCTATTGATGGACTCATTGAGTTCATCTTTATACAGAGATCAGAGAGGCTCCGATAGCTTTTCCTACCTTTTTAGAATTTTTTCGCTTGGAGATGGGAACATGGCTAATATCAAAGGGAGACACATGCATTGGATTTTGACCAGAAATCTGGAGAGGTACAAAGATTTAAATAGAACTAGGTAAATTCTTGTTCTATGACGGAGTATGTGAAGTTATGATAATATATATTTTAATATATTTTCGAGAGAGAAAAAAAAAGAAATCAAAACACACTAATTTGATTAGCATTATTAAGTTTCAGAAATACGTTTCCATGATGTGTCCAAATGGTTCCATTCCTACCCATTTTGTTCAGTGCAGATTTTAACTTTATCAGGAGTAAGGTCTTCTCTTACGATAACCTTGGTGTGTTTTAAATGTTTCTTATTTTTGTAGCCAGTTCCTTGTAATAGATGGTAGAAAATCTCACTAATATTGGTCTGACTATACCGCTCACCCTCCTTCCCACTCTGAAAGATGACGCAATAACTTCTTCACTAACGTTAAAATTCATTGTTACTCTTACTATGTCCAATACCAATTTACTGCAGACCTCTCCTTCACTTTCTTGTAATCCATAAAATAACATGTTATGACTTCTAGTAGCTTCGTCCTGTTTTTCTTGCTTTCTAACCAGAGTTTCTATAATTCTATCCTGTTCTTCTACTCTTTTAGTAATTTGCGCATTGTCCTCCTTGAGTTTCTGAATTTCATCCTTAAGTTTAAGTTTTCAGTTATACTTTTCGATATTTTACTAATAAATTCCTCAGAAGTTAACATAGTCGTGACCAAAGTTTTAACCAACGAGTGCAATTCGTCCTCTCTCTTTGTTGGATTTTTACGAGTTCCTCTGGATTCCATTATGAGAAATAGAAACAAAAGGCTCAATATATTTTGATGCAGCTTTAAACTTGAGTCAATTCATCCCCATATACACATTCACAATTTATAAAAACACTAATTTACTTTGCACGTTTCACTACAACTTTATCGATTTCAATGCAGCACACCACACGTGTCGACTCATGTACAGTAATTAGTAGTAGTAATAAAAAAGGTTTACCCCTATATCACAGATTTCGTCGAGATGACTTTAAAGATAATTTAACTCTTTATAATTTCCTGTACATCCCATGTAGTAAGCCATAGTTATAGAAAAAGTATAGTGTTTTACTCGTCGAAAACCACTTTCTGCAACTTGAGAACATTATCGTTTGATAAACTGCTAGTAGAAAATGTTACTTTCGTCACTCGTTAAACAATATACTATTTTATGCACTTATCACTTTTATATACAATTATTGTTGTGTGATGTACATGACGTGTGTTTAAGGGTAAACGATCAAACGGTCACTAACAGATTGTGATTAATTAGTGCGCTACAGTACGTGTATAGAGTAAATGTAATTAACGTCTATGAGGATTCCATTAAATAGATTAACGCATGTCCATGCAAATACGAATGCAAATGAGCTACAAACTTCATTATTAATTATAAACTCTGCGCACTGACAATTTTTGAAATAAAACTGTGCTAAACTGATCGGTTGTGAGGTGTTGTTTTTCACAGGATACAAGGAAAAAGGATTTTCAAATTTAAACAAATCATAAAATCTCTCTTTTCCTCATTCGCTCTTTGTTGTTTCCCACGTGCGTTAGCAAAGAAATTCGCAAAGCGTTGGGTTATTCAATGTTAGTCCCTTTATCGCGTATTGTTGTGATAAAGGGTGTTCAGCGACCCTTGAAAATCTGAAAGTATCCTTACTTTTCGTATTACAAATTGGAAAATACTTTACTAATACAATCGAAAATGGGCTCTTTTGTATAATAAATAAAAAGGACGTGAAAAAAGTTGATAATATTTTTTAAAATCAATATGTTATTTGCAGCATCCATTAACATAGGTCTTGCAGCTAATACGTTATTTTGAGTATAATAAATCCAAAAAAAATAATGATTAAGAAATTATGCATTTCAAAGATTAATACTCATGATTAAAATTTATCAAATGCTTTTACGAAAACTGCCAATATAATCTCATTTGCATTCTCTGCAAAACAGCACAGCAGAAAAGCGTATAAAACATCGGTAACAGAGACGCACGATGAACTTGAATATTCATAATATTCAACAGAAAATGAAATTATTGTTACCAAATCGCACACTGGTGTAGTCTCTGAATCCAACTCTGTCTAAGCTATGTATGAAAGTTAAAATTTTGGCGAGTTTGCAAGGATATCTTCGAACTATTTACTATTATTTTTGCGACTATTCTTATCTAGACATTTCCAGTGAGGTACATTGTTTTTGTGAGCCGCAATCTAGCAATTTCCGGAATAAAAGGCACCTAATATATACGAGATACTACCTACCAACGGAGTTTAGTTTATAATTCAATCTCGTGAGATAAACAGTGAACAAGTAAATAGTCTAAGTAAATAAACAGTAGTGTTTATATAAATTAGTGTAAGTGAATATACTGTCTATATAATATAATTTAGTGAAGAGTTTATCTCACCCATCGTAATAAAAACTTTTAAATAAATAAGGAAAACATTACATTGGTGTCAGAAGTGTGATAATATAAATAAATAGCTACGTAAAAATAGCCTACAGAATAAGTGACCTGAAAGTGACAGAGATAAAGGCAGAATTGGAGAATCGCGAATTGGAAACGTCCGGTAAGAAGAGTGAGTCAGTAGAAAGACTCAAACTGGCACTGGTAAATGATGGCTTCGATCTAGAAACATTCTTATTCAAAGACGAGACTTCCACCTTAATCTCGTCAATTTCTGATATGAAGAACGATATTTCTGCCATAGAAGAGAAGATTTCAACGAATGTGAAAAACGATATTTCTGTTATATAGAACGATTTTTCTGATTTGAAGAACATTATTTCTGCCCTGGAAGAGAAGATTTCAACGAATGTGAAAAACGATATTTCTGCTATAAAGAACGATATTTCTGGACAAGATTTCTGCCGATATCTTTTTTTTTTTTTTTTTTTTTTTCTTTTGTTTTAAGGCCTCAGCTGCCAGGGCTATTTGCCGATATCTTATTAATGAAAAATGACATTGCCGCTGACGTCGAAAATAAAATTTCGCCTCTAAAATCTGAAATCGAGAATAAAATGTCAATGATGGAAAACCAGATGGATGAGAAAAGTTACAAAGAAAAATGACAGATTCAAGAGCTCAAGACACGCCAGCTGAAGACAAGAAGACCGAGAAAACAAAACCTTGCAAGCCAGAAACACACCCTAAGTTAGAAGAAATTGGCAGTTTTACTCGAGTCAAGGCTCCAACGTTCGATGGAAAGATGTCGTGGACCAATTACGTAAACCAATTTGAAGCAACCGCTAGAGTGATTAATTGGTCCGATAAGGAGGAAGCAGTGATTTTAACTATCGCGCTTCGGTGAGTTGCCTTAGATATACTTCAGACGATTCCTTTGGAAGAAACGGATGACTTGGAGCAGCTGAAGAAGAGATTGGACATGCGATATGGTCACGAATATTTGTACCAATCCAGCTGAAGAACCGTAGATAGAAACGTGATGAACCCCTTCAAGAGTATGAAGTGGATATTGCTCGATTTACTTACTACCAGAGAACATGATGGAGTGTCTGGGGATTCAGGCAATTATTGATGGCTTACGTGATCTCGATATGCAGAGGACGCTTCGTTTAGCCATCCCAAAACATTAGTTGACGGATTGACAGCTGCTCTTGAATATGAAGCAGCAATGAAGGCTTCGAGTTATAACAAAGTTAGGACGACCATCCAAGAGGAAGGCAACGGGGACACATTTGACGTCAGTTTTATAAAAAGTATGATGGACAAGAAGCCGAGCAAGATCAGATGCTGGAATTGTGGAGAGCTAGAACATGTACGCATTTGTGTAAGTGCCCCAGGCCACCTGCAAATGAAGAACCCCAGTCACATGAAAACTAGAACGGGTCGGCTACGAGGAGGCAGCACCGACCTATGATCGTTCCAAAGAATCTCTCAGATGTTGCAACGACGGTGTATATGTAGATGGCGAAGTGGATAGCAAGAGATATACTCTGCTGGTAGACACTGGAGCAACTAGAACCATTATACAACCAGGGGTAATAAACCCCAAGAAGAAGCTTCTACCAACGAGACTGCGACTGCGGACCGCCACAGGTGAGAGTGCCAACGTTCACGTAGAGACACAAATTCAATTGGGAATTGGCGAAGAAAAGTTCACGCATACGGTAATCGTAGCTGACATTGAAGAAGACGTAATTCTGAGAATGGACGTAATGAATCTACATGGTTTTCAATTGGACTTTAGAAACAAAACAATTAAAGTGGGTTCCGATGAGGTATCTCTCCATCCATATGAAGGCAGCACGGTGTTGGCAGCTGTACAGGAAGATGCCGTTCTGCCTGCACGAAGCGAAACCATGATAGTAGCGCGGCTACATGGTATCATGGAGAAAGGTACACCGGTTATGATGGAACCGAGGAACCACGACGAAGAGGTTGGCAAAGGAGTACTAATTGGAAAATGATTGGTTACATCAGCGAAGGGGATCCCAGTTCGTGTAATAAACGTGAACGATTACCCAATTACCATCAAGAAGGAAACCAGGATTGGATCACGCGTGACGTCTATAGTTCACCAAACAACGGCCACTGACAATTCCCATGCTAGATTCTAACATATGTTATCAGTAGCTCGTCAAACCTTGAATCGACCTGAGAAAAGGATAATGAGAGAATTTCTCTCACAGTATCGAGATATATTCGTACCAAAAGGAGGGAAGACTGGTAGAACATCACCCGTCAAACACAAAATCAATACTGGTAATGCCAAGCAAATTAATCAATCAGCTCTAAGACTACCACGAGCGAAGAGGAAGCTCCTATCATAGGAGCGGTAGATCAAAGATGCCTTTCATCTGAATAGCAAAAAATAAAGCCACACTGTCTCTTATCGGTTTTTGCCACACTGTGTCAAAAAAATGTTTTTCAAGTTTTCATCCAATCAGAAATGAAAACTCTCAGTAATAACATATAGGCACATATTTACTAAGCCACTAGCACTCAAAAAAGTATACTTCTTCCAAACTCGGTTTAAAAATATATATACAGAGTGACCCACTTAAGATCGCACACCCAGTTATAGCGTTTAATTGGCATTTGATTAACTTAAAATATTGGTGGTTTAAAAAGGTCGGCAAGAGGACTATTTTCACCTATTGACATTTTATTATTGTCAGTAGCGTACATTTTTAGGGGGCTTCAAAACGTCGATTTTTCAAAAAAGTTATTAGCGATTTTTTTTATTAGATTTTCGCATACCACACTGTAAAGAGTATCCCTTGAAACCTCTAGATCCAAATTTTGAGTAATATTACTGCACCGGTGTCTGAGATGTAAGTTGTCAAGAATGGTTTTTATGATTATTGAACGGGTCTGTATACACAGTAGTCGACGTTTTATGAACTCCACATTTTGCTGGTCAGTAAAAGACAATTGGTTGAGTGGTTGCCCTTGTCAATATTTGGTTTTGTGTCAGTAGCGTACGTCTATATAGGACTTCAAAAATTTGTGTCTTAAAAAATAGTAGTTGCAACTTTTTCTTACATTTTGGCCCCATTGTAAAGAGCATCCTTAAAAACCACTAACATAATTTTGATATTTGGTTATTTTTAAATTGGTGTAGTTGAAATATCATAAAATTTTTGTTTATTTATTTAATCCACAATAAATGTATTTGGTCCTACAGGATTTTTTTAAACACGATTTTTTGAAGTCCCCTGTAGACGTACGCTACTGACATCAAATCAAATATTGATAAGGGCAACCACTTAACTAATTGTTTTTCACTGAAAGAAAAAAGGTGCCACCCATATAAATAATCATTTTTAAACTGAGTTTGGAACAAGTATAATAACACCAGTGTAGGAAGCCATTCTTATCTTCTAACCGCTTTGGCCTATTTGCGCACCTGTACACGGGAGAAAACTTTTTTCCTCGTCATAGAATTTCTGCAGTTATCGCAAAAGACCTCACTGAAAATAAGAGTATGTATTTATGACAAATATGGATTTCTAATTGTAATTATATTGATACATTTATTATTAGAGGCAAAATAATACATAATATGAAACCAAAAAAGTCTGGGAAATAGGTAGTTAGCCAGGTTTCATCAAATACCTCATTTAAGAGTTTTACTAGATTTCGGACCATTTTGAACTTTCATCAGGATTAAAAAGTCGTTTTCAGGGAAATCTGTGTGGGTAAAAATTAGTCCTATATTCGAAAATTAATAATCTTTAGTTACTTTCAATAATTTCAGATTATTTAACGATTTACTTTCTATAGATAATAATAATGAAAAAACGCTTTTGTGTACAAATTAGTCCTAAATTCAACTTTTAAATTTATGGTGTTAAAATTGAATTTTGTAAAAGTGGCGGTGCAAGCTTGAGGTCAAGCCAGTATCCCCACATTAAAAACATTTTTACAAGGAAAACTTTGTGACTACAAATTAGTATTATATTCGAAAATTAATAATATTTATCTACTTTAATTTAAATCTTTTCTAACGATTTACTTAGAAATTAATAAAACACGTGGTCTAATTTATTATCATCTTTTATAAACAAAATAATATAATAATGAAAAAACGCTTTTGGGTACAAATTAGTTCTAAATGCACAGTTTAAAGGTACGCTGTTAAAATTTGATTTTGTATAGGTTGCGGTGCTAGCTTGGGTTCAAGCCAGCACCCACATATTAAAAAGCTTGTTTCTAATCATATTAAACAATGTGGTCATTTCTGATACGTTTTTAATTGAGAAAGTTGTTCATTCTTCAACTGTGGAGAAAATAGAACACTTTCTTCACTGGTCACCAACGTGACGACGAGATTTTACTATTCTCTGCTGGTAGTATTTATCGTTACTATGACAATTTATAGGACGGTTCATTATTTTCTAAAAAATTAATTAACATTGACATTTGTCACTGAATCTATGTTTGTTCCACCTCTACAAAATATCTAGAAATATGGAAATAAATTGTGGTTCATACAGAAAATTGTACCCCGCCAGATGTGCAAGAGGCTGCCAAACTTACAACACTTAACCTCTTGCCACCAGAGTCGAAAAATAGCTGCCAAACTTACAACACTTATAGGTCGATTCTGTGCTTTTCGTAATCATCTACGAATCTGTAGCTTACGAGGTTCAGTAAATGGGATTTTACAGAATCTGTAACTTCGCGATTCTGTGATGTTGTCTGTAACTCGCTGAATTGCAGGCAGACATTTGAACTACTGTACGTCAAATTTCGATATTTCTAACCTATAACTTAAACAAAATCCAACTACAAAAATATTCCATTTGAATAAAGCTATACTATGTCACATAATCCTGTAAAGAATGTTTATCTAATGAAGGAAATAAAAAAAGGAAGAGACTGAAAAATACAACCTCAGAACAGTACGAAATGTATTTAGAAACAATTGAAAATGATTACGCATTCAGAAGCAATACAATAAATCCCACTATGGACCAAAATTATATACATTAAGAAGTGGGAAGAGTTAGTGTACAAATTAAATGCAGTAGGACAAGGCCCTGCATTGTCCATTGAAGAGTGGAAAAAGGTTTGTAAAATTATATAAATGAGTTGCCAGTATTACATTTTGCATTCTAGAGATTTGCAGGTTGGAGATATGGTACCAAAGCGAAATATAGAAAAATTAATCATCATAGAATTCAAACTGGTGGGGGTCCTGTTTCAGAAGCAATATTAACTCCATTAGAAGAAAGGTCATTGAGTGCTTGGGGTATGGTAACAGTTACTGGAAATGAACATGTTACCACATATGAGGGCATTCCAGTAACTGCTGGCGATGTCACAAATAATGAAAATGAAATATTTACTGAAGAAGAACCAGAACAAGAAGATATTTCAACAGAAACTGTAATAATAAATGTTGAAAATGTAACACCCCCAACAGCAACTCCTCATAAGCGAGTAAGACCTAAGCCCTTATCCGAGCTGGCTGAAAATTTAATTAATGCAACAAAAGCTAATGCTACCTCAACAGAAAATTTTTGTAAACATATTAAGGAATTTACCAATGCATTTATTAATGTAGAAAAAGAAAATATTGAAATTCGTAAAAAACAACTAGATTTTGAAGTTAAAAAGTTCAAATTTTTACACCCTGACTTTTAATTGTAATATAATAAATTGGACACAGGCTAGGAATTTGGAAATTATATTATTTTTGTAAGGATTGTTCATGTTTTAATTTTTGTTTTTATTAGTTTATAATTGTAAGTATTTAGTAAGAATGTTTTTTATTTATTTGAAAGTTCTATGTTCCATTACTTTATTTATTTTCCATTATAATTTAACAATGGGAACGTTGTTGAATAAAACTGATTTTTTTAATTTATTTGAATGATTTATTTTTTTATCATTTTGTTACAAGTAGAAATAAAATAGCTTAATAAATTTTTTATTTTCCTAAAATATTAATAATTATCTCTTACATATGCCGCCCTTGTTTCTCATCCTAATTGCAAAAGATTTCTATTTGCAGCTGGATTGTCAATGTGATCATTTTCTTGTGGATATTCAATTTTGGCTGCCCTCACAGGATGATATACAAGTGTTCGATGTCTGGACAAACAGCGAAATCTTCCTTTCAAAATGCTATTGGTTCTTTCAATAACATTACGTGCAGATGTCAGAGTGTTGTTAAATGCTTCCTCTTGTTGGTTCTGTGGATTTAAAAAAGGTGTAAATAACCAAGGTTCTAAAGGATAACCACTATCTCCTATTAAATGACTAGTATGGTCGCCATTCTGATACCTAATTTGCAAATGATTTCTTATAGCACTAACTTGCCACACTGCGGCATCATGCAGGGAACCAGGAAATCTTTCATTACATCCTATAATTTTATTGTGAGCATCTGATACCAGCATTACATTTATAGAAAGTTTTCCCTTTCTATTTATATACGAGGGCAATTCAGAAACTAACCTCCGATTGGTCACAGTGCGGGTAGTGGGGGCAGTAGCGCGCCATCTGTGCATTCACACGCTCAGCAGGTCAGTCGGCATCAAGCCGTAGTCGAGTGAACATCGTACCTGCGCTAGTTTAGTTTTTGTGGCAGTTTGAAATGTGTGCTGCAATAGAAAATCCCGCCAAATGTGAAGTGCGTGCTGTTATAAGGTTTTTTACAGCCAAAGGATACTCTGCAGCAGCTATTCATCGTGAGCTTTGTGCCGTGTACGGACCAAAAGTTATGAGTGAAGGAGTTGTCCGTGAATGGGTACGTTTATTTAAAAGTGGACGAGAAAACGTTCATGATGAAGAGAGGAGTGGTAGACCATCCTTGGTGACTGACGAACTCGTTCAGACAGTTGATGCAAAAGTTCGTGAAAATCGACGTTTCACAATGGCGGAGTTGTCTACTGATTTTCCACAGATTTCTAAGACTCTTTTGTACGAGATAGTGACAGCAAGATTGGGTTACCGTAAGTTCTGTGCACGATGGGTGCCCAAAATTCTTACCGACCACCACAAAAGTCAAAGAATGGCCTCTGCATTAGACTTTCTGTCACGTTATGAGGACGAAGGAGAACCATTGTTAAACAGAATCGTGACCGGTGACGAAACCTGGATTAAGTACGTGAACCCTGAGACAAAAGAACAATCAAAGATGTGGGCACATTCAGATTCGCCTACCAAACCAAAAAAAGCCCGGCAAGATTTTTCTGCCAGAAAACTGATGGCAACGGTGTTTTGGGATGCCAAAGGGGTGTTGTTGGTTGAATTCATGGAACATGGGACGACCATTAATCAAGACGTGTACTGTGAAACACTAAAAACATTACGACGGGCTATACAGAACAAACGCCGTGGTATGCTGACTTCCGGTATCGTTTTTTTGCACGATAACGCCCGTCCTCACTCTGCTCGCAGAACAACAGCCCTTCTTGAGTCCTTCAAGTGGGACGTTTTCAACCATCCACCTTACAGCCCAGATCTGGCGCCAAGCGATTATCACCTCTTCATGCATATGAAGAAATGGCTCGGGTCCCAGCGGTTTGATGACGACGAAGAGCTCAAAGATGCGGTCACAGGCTGGCTCAAGGCACAAGCGGGTGATTTTTATGCAGAAGGAATTTCAAAGCTTGTGAAGAGATACGATAAGTGCCTCAATCGTTATGGAGACTATGTCGAAAAATAGTGCAAAGATGTAGTTGTAAGATGTATATATTAAAATATTTTTACTTAACTTGGTGTATTTTTTTCAATCAACCGGAGGTTAGTTTCTGAATTGCCCTCGTATACAAAAGGTGGATGATTTATATCAGTTACAGAGGCAGCAAGAATTTCTACATGAGTACCATCAATAGCCTCCAACACACCTCGAAAACCATATTTTCTAAAAAATCTAAAAACATTTTTTTAGTTAATATATTAAAACTATCTGATTATTGGCTACCCTTGTTTGACATTCAAAATTTCCTCATTTTGAGTAGGAAATTTTACCCAGATTGGTAATAATTCTTGAACAATTGCTGAACAAATCTCGCTAATTGATCTGCTAACAGTAGGTTGACTCGCAGACAACCAAGGACTTGTTCCTATTGAATTTTGATAAGATCCTACACTTAAAAATTGGAGGGTAAGAAGCACCTGTTAAAATAAAATTTCAAAATAACCAATAATAATTCACATATATATGTAAATACGTACTTACTTTTTTCACAAGTGAAATAGAGTTATTATTTCTAATGTGTGGTTGTAAACTATTTATTAAATTTATTGCACGTTCTTTATTAAGCCTAAACATTTGAATAAATGCTGTATTTGGCATATCAAAGGGATCCATTTCATCTCTCAGACGTTTTCTTTGAATTCTCATAAAGTTCCTAAAAATAATATCTATAAATAGTACCCAATTACCAACTTCTTATAATAAGAGGAATATATTTTACCAATTATAGTCTTCTTCTATTAGAATTCCAATAAATATTGTCATTTCATTGTCCATTTTTGTTAAATTTTCATCAAAAAAATAAATAAATTGATTACTGTAATGACATACGACACCAGTCAATACACATGTAAATATTTACCAAATCTGCAACCATTTAACAGGTTCCTGTAAGATACAGTTGTACGCAGAATAGCAATTACCCTGTAAAGTTACAGATTATCTTACAGACTTGCACAGAATAGACCTATTAACCTCTTGCCTTTAAAGTCGAAAAAGAAATACGGTACGGATGTAAGGTTAATGTATATATTGATAATAAAAGATATATAAAAGAATATAACAATTATTACTTAATTCTTCAATTGAATACAAAAATATAGTATTGAACTCGTAAGAAATGGCCATTTAAACTCAAATAAATTACTCCACTCGCATTCGGCTCGTGTCGCAAATTTGATCCTCATGGAAATGGTCAACTTTCTCACTCCTTGAATAATATTACAGGGAAAACTGGGTGGGTGAAACTTATAATTTTTTGGATTAGTCCTAAATTCTAAGTTTAAATTTAAGCTATTAATGAAATTAACTGTCTCGACCCTTACTTCGTGGAATCTACGCATATTACTGTTTTGAGTGAAACTTACTGTTTCTAATAATTCCACAATATATTTAAAAAAAATGTTAAAAATTCTAACAAATTTGACAATTGTTTCGATATTTAATATTATATAGAAACAGTAAGTTTCATTTAAAACAGTATTACGCTATTAAAATTTGATTTTGTAAAGCGGCTTCTCAGAAAAACTGATTGGGTACAAATTAGTCCTAAATTATATATTAGTTTTACTTTTCCGCCCAACCTATCTAATATGCGAGAAAAGTATTGGCTTACTCCAAAAAAAGTTGGAATTTTGAAATTTTTTTTGAGTTATTTTTACGTTTTCCATCAACAACATCACGAAAAAACGGTTTTTAGAAAAAAAATCCTGTGTGTCGTCGTTGTCGTCGGTCACTTTTCCTTACATGCCTTGTTAGCACGATGCAGCCTCCGGAGTGAAACAAGTCACCAATTTTATGATTGCATATTGTAAAGGACATGTTACAGATAAACCCTATTGATTTTCAGCTCACCAGAGCCAGTACAACAGGTGCTATGGTACTTGAAGTACGACTTTTTTGTCATTTTTTGAGAAATTTCAGTTTGTTAGCACGATACAGCCTCTGGAAATCAAAAAGTCACCAATTTTATGATTGAATATTATTCAGGACATCACACAGATGGACCATATTGATATTCAGCTCACCAGATCCAGTGCAACAGGTGCTATAGTACTTCAAGTCCGATATTTTTGTAATATTTGGGAAAATTTCAGTTTGTTAGCGCGATACAGCCTCCGAAGTATATACAAAAGACCAATTTGATGATTGTATATTATTCAAAGCGCCTCAAAGATTAATCCTATTGATATTCAGTTCACTAACGCCAGTACAATGGGTGCTATGGTACTTGAAGTACCAAATTTTTGTCATTTTTGGAGAATTTTCAGTTTGTGAGCACGATACAACCTCCAGAGTGTATAAAAGTGACCAATTTTATGATTGAATATTGTTCAAGATGTCTCACATATGTGCCCTACTGATTTTCAGCTGACTAGAACGAGTACGATACTACATTTTTGGTTATTTTTGGAGAAATTTCGGTTTGTTGGCACGATATATCCCTCGAAGTGTATACAAGTGATAATCTTATGATAGAATATTGTTCAGGGCCACAGATGCGGAAAAGTTAGTTTTAGTCTTTAAAACCGTTTATTTTTAATTTGATTAAGTGGGGTGCTGGCTTTCCTGACTTAAATTTAAATAAACACTAATTCTAATATTTCAATTTTTTCTATTCACTGAAGCCATATACTTTTTCCTCGTTCTTTTTTTTCACGTTGTTTGTCTATTTGTTTCGTCTGCTATTATTTTTGCGCCCAACCTTTCTATATGCGAGAAAAGTATTGGTTTACCCCAAAAAAAGTTGAAATTTTGAAAAAAAAATTTGAGTTATTTTCACGTTTTCCATCAACAACAACACGAAAGAACGGTTTTTAGAAAGAAAATCCTGTGAGTATGTCGTCGTCATCGTCGTCGGCCACTTTTCCCTACATATCTTGTTAGCACGATACAGCCTCCGGAGTTCCACCAGTCACCAATTTTATAATTGAATATTATTCAGGACATCTCACTGATGAACCCTATTCATTTTCAGCTCACCAGAGCCAATACAACAGGTGCTACAGTACTTTTAGTACGATAAATTTGTCATTTTCGGAGAGGTTTCAGTTTGTTAGCACGATACAGCCTCCGAAGTATATACAAGTGACCAATTTTATGATTGGATATTATTCAGAGCGTCTCAAAGATGAACCCAATTGATATTCAGCTCACTAAAGCCAGTACAACGGGTACTTGAAGTACCAAATTTTTGTCATTTTTGGAAAATTTTCAGTTTGTTATCACGATACAGCCTCCAGAGAGTATACTATTGATCAATTTTATAATTGAATATTTTTCAAGGTGTCTCAGACATGTACCCTATTGATTTTCAGTTGACTAGAGCGAGTACAGCGGGTCCTATAAATCCAGATATACTAAATTTTTGGTTTTATTTGGAGAAATTTCGGTTTATTAGCACGATACATCCCCCGAAGTGTATACAAGTAACAATTTTATGATAGAATATTGTTCAGGGCTACAGATGCGGAAAAGTAAGTTTTAATCTTTAAAACCGTTTATTTTTTCTACGTCTTTCGGTTTTTTGTTTCCTATCTAATTAGTGCTGCTTTAGCTTGTATATCATTAATCACCTGATCACCAAAATTATTTTTCGCTTTCCTATTGGTAGTACTTTGGTGGTCCTATATCGTAATCATTTTACTTTTCCGCCCAACCTATCTGTATGCGAGAAAAGTATTGGTTTACCCACAAAAAAGTTGAGATTTTGAAAAAAACTTTTAGTTATGTTTAAGTTTTTCATCAAGAACAACACGAAAAAATGGTTTTTAGAAAAAAAATCCTGTGTGTATGCCGTCGTCGTCCACGTTACATGTCTTGTTAGCACGATACAGCCTCCGGAGTGCAATAAATCACCAATTTTATGATTGAATATGGTACAGGATATGTCACAGATGAACCCTATTGATTTTCAGCTCACAATAGTAAGTACAACGGTTGCTATGGTACTTGAAGTACGACATTTTTGTCATTTTTTGAGAAATTTCAGTTTGTTAGCACGATACAGCCTCCGGAGTGCAAAAAGTCTCTAATTTTATAATTGAATATTATTCAGAACATCTCACAGATGAATCCTATTGATATTCAGCTCACCACAGCCAGTACAACAGGTGCTATAGTACTTTAAGTACGACATTTTTGTCATTTTTTGGTGAAATTTCAGTTTGTTAGCACGATACAGCCACCGGAGTATATACAAGTCACCAATTTTATTACTGGATATTGTTCAGGGCGTCTCAAAGATGAACCGTATTGAGATTCAGCTCACTAAAGCCAGTACAACGAGTGCTATGGTACTTGAGGTACCAATTTTTTGTCATTTTTGGAGAATTTTCAGTTTGTTAGCACGATACAGCCTCCAGCGTATATACAACTGACCCATTTTATGATTGAATATTGTTCAGAGCGTCTTATAGATGAACCTTATTGATTTTTAGCTCACCAGAGCTAGTACAACGGATGCTATGGTATCTGAAGTGCCACATTTTTGTCCTTTTTGGAGAAATTTCGGGTTTAGTACGATACAGCCTCCGGAGTGTATGCAAGTGGTTAATCTTATAATTGGATATTTTTCAAGGTGTCTCATAGATGTACCTTATTGATTTTCAGCTGACTATAGCGAGACCAGCGGGTCCTATAAATCCAGATATACTGCATTTTTGGTTACTTTTGGAGAAATTTCGGTTTGTTAACACGATACATCCCCCGAAGTGTATACAAGTGACAATTTGATGATAGAATATTATTCAGGGTATCTCACAGATGCGAAAAAGTTAGTTTTAATTTTTAAAACCGTTTATTTGCAATTGATTTTTATTATACTTTCTTACTTGTACTAACATATTCTCTTTGATTTAGTCCATGTTACTGTGCTTTCATATAGTAGCTCTTTTATTTTTTGGTTGGTTTGTTTCCTTTACTGCTCTTTTTCTAAAAATTTTGATCCGTCTATATTCCTAACAATATTTTTTTCGGCGTTTTTATTTGTAAGGCACGTTCTTTGTGGGGTATATAATACTGAATTTCTATTTTGTACTCTCATTTTTGTTCTCCTCATTGTTCTCATGATCCATATAATTTCTTCTTGTCTATAGTATGTTACTTCTATGTACTATTTCTGTACTTCTATCGTTTTCTTTGCTTATAATTTTTCCATGGTATTTGAAAGCTTTCGAGTTGTTCCAATGTATACGTTCCTACTTTTATATTTACATAATTGTCCTCTTCACGTTGTCTACTGACTTTCAGTTATATTGTCATTTGTTTTATTCCTAATCCCCGTTTTCATCTTTTATCATCCGTTCTTAATGTTATTACTTTTCCGCCCAACCTATCTATATGCGAGAAAAGTATTGGTTTACTCCAAAAAAAGTTGGAATTTTGAAATTTTCATGTGTTCCATCAACAACAACACGGAAAAACGGTTTTTAGAAAAAAAATCCTGTGTGTATGTCGTCGTCGTCATCGTCGTCATCGTCGTCGTTGTCGTCGGCCACTTTTCCTTACATGTCTTGTTAGCACGATACATCCTCCGGAGTGCAATAAGTCAGTAATTTTATAAATGAATATTGTTAAGAACATGTCACTATTGATTTTCAGCTCACCAGAGCCAGTACAACGGGTGCTATGGTACTTGAAGTACGACATTTTGTCATTTTTGACAAATTTCAGTTTGTTAGCACGATACGGCCTTCGGAGTTCAACAAGTCACCAATTTTATGATTTAATATTATTCAGCACGTCTCACGAATGAACTGTAATGATTTTCAGCTCACCAGAGCTAATACAACAGGTGCTACAGTACTTTAAGTACGATATTTTGGTCATTTTTGGAGAAGTTTCAGTTTGTTAGCACGATACAGCCTCCGAAGTATATACAAAGGACCAATTCTTTGATTGGATATTATTCAGAGAGTCTCAAAGATGAACCCTATTGATTTTCAGCTCACTAATGTCAGTACAACGGGTGCTATGGTACTTGAAGTACCAAATTTTTGTAATTTTTAGAGAATTTTCAGTATGTTACAGCCTCCAGAGAGTATACGATTGATCAATTTTATGATTGAATATTGTTCAAGGTGTCTCACAGATGTACCCTATTGATTTTCAGTTCACTAGAGCGAGTACAGCGGATCCTATAAATCCAGATATACTAAGTTTTTGGTTATTTTTGGAGAAATTTCGGTTTGTTAGCACGATACATCCCCCGAAGTGTATACAAGTAACAATTTTAAGATAGAATATTGTTCAGGGCCACAGATGCGGAAAAGTTAGTTTTAATCTTTAAAACCGTATATTTTGTCTAATGTTTTATAGTCCCGTGCAAAATTGCTATGTTGTCGACATATGGTAAGACTACAAAGTTTTGTCCGGTTATTTCATATTTTTTACTCGCCTTCTTCTTCTTCGTGACCGATCATCTTTCTGTCTTACTCCTTTTGTTTTACATTTTGGGTCTCTAAATCCTTCTTGTGTAATTACTGCTACTCGCAGCTTCTCATTTTTTATGGTATCCCGAATGTCAGTAAAACTTTGCGCTATGTACACATCTCAAGTGACTCTAGAAAGAATAAAGTTTCCATTTAATAAACAATCAATATAATGAAATCTAAATCACATACTCCTTTTGTTTTAAATGTTGGGTCTCTAAATCCTTCTTGTGTAATTACTGCTACTCGCAGCTTCTCATTTTTTATGGTATCCCGAATGTCAGTAAAACTTTGCGCTATGTACACATCTCAAGTGACTCTAGAAAGAATAAAGTTTCCATTTAATAAACAATCAAAATAATGAAATCTAAATCACATACTCCTTTTGTTTTAAATGTTGGGTCTCCAAATCCTTCTTGTGTAATTACTGCTACTCGCAGTCTCTAATTTTTTATGGTATCCCGAATGTCAGTAAAACTTTGCGCTATGTACACATCTTAAGTGACTCTAGAAATAATAAAGTTTCCATTTAATAAACAATTAAAGTACTGAAATCTAAATCACAAAAATTTCAGAGGTCACGTAAAATACCATGTCGTTTATTAAATATATCCAACTTTTTCTATTTTCAATTGATACTTACAAAGAAACATTCATCCAAATAATTCTCAATTTATTGACTGAAAATTATCTAAATTCTTATATATAAATAGTTATTTTCCAACTAATTTTAAGCTGATCTAAAATATCATTTGGCAAAAAAAAATATAAGACTTGACCCAATTTTTGGTGTAAGGATGAGAATATAATCTTTAAGAATTACTCGCAAATAGAGCATTCACAGGCTTACGTATACGTGACGTTGCGAACGATGTCAAGAATAGCGGTTTGAGAATCACGGCGGACGAAATTGAATTACCGATCACTACATCCGCAAGAAATGAATCACCCGTGCGACAGTGATTTTGTTATCGACATATAGCAACAACACAAGCCAAGCGTTCAACTTTAGAAATATTTTCCATAAGTTTCATCTTTTATTTTTTAGAACAAAATATCTTTTTAATAAATGCATGAAAAATTATCATTGATGCTGCAAATGGTAGATCATAATATAAATTATACGGCAAATGTATCCATAATTTGCTCGTAGATGATATACTTTTCAAGTAAATAGAAAAATGTAAAATGTGGGGTGAAGAAAGGGGCGAAATTTTCGATATCCAGAGTGTCTGCCATATAGCGCATCATGACAAAAATGGAAAGAGGGAAGAGATGTGAAAAGGTGTGAGTAACGGGCAGTCACTCTTGATTTCATTTGATGTGGAGGAAGATAGCTATGTGGAAGGTGTTACATTAATCATGCGAAGTAATGACTACCAACTACCAATAACTCCTAAATAATGCAATATTTACAGTTATGATCTAATTGTATAAATTATAAGTTCAATTACTCACTTCCTTGTATGTCTTTATCAATTTCTTTTGTTCCTTTTCTTCTTACTCTCTACTAATATCTCTTCGTAGTTATTTCCCAGTATAAAAAAATAATAACTCCTAGAATGACACTTCATAAAAGTCTCAAATATTTTGAAATGTTTTACTAACTTTCAACAAAAATGTTATTCATAATAGCAATACTCTCCTTTGTTCAATAAGATCATCTTACATAAAAAATCTGATACTACATTTGTTATTTAAATTGCGAAAATCTCTAAAGTTTCTATAATTTATTCACGCATTGTAACCCAATATCCTACAACTCATATTTCACTCTGATTTATAGAGCAAATGTATAAAATACTTAAAACATATTGTTATCTCAACACAAACCCACATTCGCGAAAGTTACCACAACAATTTTGACGTTCAAGATATTCACTTGAAAAAAAAGGATTGTTCAGATA
Source organism: Galeruca laticollis (assembly GCA_963921935.1). NCBI lineage: Eukaryota > Metazoa > Arthropoda > Insecta > Coleoptera > Chrysomelidae > Galeruca > Galeruca laticollis. The sequence continues at coordinate 48,498,216 of OY998179.1, read as the reverse complement.
AAGGAATGTTGCTTCGTTAAGTCAGATAAAAAGCTGGAATATAAACAGACATATAACACTTGCAAGAGATATAAAACAAAACGTTGTGAATATCTAGAACCGGTATCACTTTTGCCACTCTAGACGTGTTTACTGTCATGGAAAACAATTGCGTTGGAGTTTCAACTTCAAACGGAAATTCCACAATATGTATTATTTCAAGGGGAATACGAGAAATCTCCCTATTAGCTCTTGAACAATCTCTTTTTTCCTCATTCATAACAAACGATATTAAAGTGGCATTGCATATATTAAATATTCTAGAAGTGAGTAAGTACCTTGCACCAATAAAATGAAACATCAAATACAGCGTGGGAACCATATAAAATAGTTTGTATTCTTAAGGTAAGTTGACACGGGTTTGAATCATGATCGTGTGACACGTTTTCATGCACCACGCAATGCCAACAGCAAAGTCATGAAAGAAGATTGGAAACGAATCTATATGAAATACAAAGTAAATAAAACATGTTTGATATTTCACGAACCATTTACAATCGTCAATAGGTAGTAGCGTTAAAGATAAAAAGTGTTACAAAATTGTAGTGTACCTCCTCTAAATTAATTTAATTATTATAATCATATAATTGTATCTAATTTACCACGGACAAAAGTACTGTTTAATATTCAAAATATAATTAGATAACACTATTCACAAGAAATTAACTGTCTCGACCCTTACTTCGTGGAATCTACTCATATTAGTGTTTTAAAAGAAACTTACTGTATATTTTTTCTTCACGCGCATTCATATATTCAGCCATATTTAGTACAAAATACACGAAGCTGTATGCAAAGAGAGCCAAAATTGACTATTATCAAGAAAATGATGCTGCGGTTACCTTACCTTAAAAATTTGGAAACAATCGCTATAGTAGAAAAAGCAATTACTTAATTTATTCATCAGATTTTAAGCTAATGATAGCAATTGCTTCTGTTTTTTAAAAAAAAGCTTTGGCTGACAGCAATTGCTGCATTCCTTGGCAATTGCTTAAAGCATTTACTTCAATTTTTTATTCCTTGGATTCCAAGCAATTACTTCAGTTTAATAAGAAATAGCAATTGCTTCACTTTTATTCATTAGGCCAATTGTGTCGCTAGCCATTTAATAATTTGTAAGTTGTAGCAGTCACTCGAAGAATGTTAAATGAATATTTAAAATATGTTATGTAGGTAACCCTCATTTTTAGGTTTTCACTGTGTGTGTTACTGTTGAGGAATAAAAAGTTTCACATAACATGCAACGGATTCTGCGTCTGATAGAAAATAACAGACATTTTTTGTTTCAGGTTGGTTCGATGTTAATCAACCGAGTAATGGATACTGATCATTCATGGCAAAAAGAATGGTCAGTTCCACAAGTGTCACCGCAATTTGAACTCACGCTAGATGACGCGCCTGTGTTTACTGCCATTAAACAGCTGAATTTCATTCAATCCAAACGTAAGTATTTATTTTTAATTAATTAACTATATATTTAATTTTTACCAAATTGGTTTATTACGAACAGAACAGACAATCAGAAATTTCATAATTTATTGTGTAGATTGGAAAAATAGAATGTTCAGATTATCTCTTCAGATTGAAGAAATATTTCAAAACACTTCCCATGCAATGTAATTTTCCAATAATTGTATTTTTAGCCACCCTTTCACGGCTCGTACCTCAATACTAGACTGAGTTTAAAATTTAATTTTTGAGCATACAATTCAAAGTTATATATTTTCTGCCAATCCATATAAAATAGTATTACAGAAAAGTTGAATCTAAAATCGCGATTGAAGATTATTGCTACCTGGGAAAGCATTGAGAAGCAGTACTAAATAATGATTTCCATTTAATTTGCTCTGAAAGAAAAATATACCAGACATGGTTTTCAACAGTGACATTTCGACACAATGCATCATTTAGAACGATTTTTTAGCTTTTAGTTTTTACTGCTCATGTCTCGGCCATATTTTTACCAAAATATTGGATTGAGTAGTATAAAAATGTTTGATCATTTCATTCAAAGTTATTCATCTTCTGCCAATACATGTCATGTTTAACCAACCTGTAAAATTCCAGAGGTCTTATCATTTTGGTTCTTCCTTATTTAGATAAAATACTAAAAGAATGTGGTCATATTTAATGTTAAATTCCCGTTTTTATTTTCCAACTCTGTTCATTTTTATTTAGATTAATGTATTTTGCTTTACTTTGATATATTTGAACACTCTATTGATGGTAGCATCTCCAGTGGCGTAACTACGGAGGGGGATAGAACCCCCCAGAACCCTAAAAATGAAAAAAAATCCAATACATAATTACAGCAAACCTATGCTTTATTGAAATAAACTAAAAGTTAGGAACTGTAGGATACAATTTTATAAGAAACACAAAGCTAAAATGCAGTTTTAGGGATTCAAAATTTGAAAAAGTTTCCGACACCCAGATCTCCTGGTAGTTCATCCCCCTTCCCCCTCCCCCCAGAACTTCATCCTAGTTAAGCTATTGAGCTTCTCTATTTCTGAGGTTTCTGTTAAGAATCTTCAACTCCCGCTATAACGTGAATATCGTCAGGAAGGCGATTATCGGGCGTGTTTTGTTGATAATTAATGAATGGAGTTTGCTGTTGTTGATAAATTCCCGACCCGGTCGAATACTTATGCAATATCGAAGTTAAAGTATGTGTACCACAAGTTTTTATTAATTTTTCTGGAACTTTTGAGAGAATAACTTATGTAGTTGGATAGAACTTGCCTTATAACTAGTGGACATTTATTTGGGTAAGGGATATTGAAAAAATTGTTGAAGGAAGGATGTTGTTTTTTAAATGTTAAGGAGTTTGCATATTTAATCGTAAGTAGCATCCGTCGGTGTTCTGGTGGTATTACTTCTGCTTCACAGTATGGCCATATGGCCATTCGAATTGCAGAGTTCTTTGATGAGGTAAGTGTTTGTAGGAAACTTTTTGGGGCAGATGAGTATGCTATGGAACCATAATCTATTTTAGATTTTAATGTTGCTTGGTATACATTTATTAAAGATTCCTTGCTTGCTCCCCATTTTGTATTTGATAAAATGCGTATCATTCTGAGGTATTTTGTACATTTTTGTTGTAGTTCTTTTATGTGATTTTTGAAGTTTAGTGTTGAGTCGAAGGTGAGGCCTAGAAATGTGTGGTGTGTATTACTCTGAATGTATTGATTGTTGATAGTTATGTTAATATTTTTTGTAGTTTCTTTTGCGACAAAAATGAACCCCAGTTGACTTGTTTGATGAGAATTCTAGATTGTTATTATTTGCCCATCCCTGCAATAGATTTACGCGGTTTTGTAGATTATGTATGCTGGGCATTTGTTGTATATTGTAGAGAATTAATTGGCGAATATCTGACTTATATGCTCTGTGTCATCGATCCATACATTGGTTTCTATTAGGCCTGATCAATCTCTGGTAGGCGTGCCTTTTAATTTGTTTATTTTGTCTCATATGTCTTTTGAGCTGGCGTTAGAGTTGATAGAATTGGTGAGCTTGTTCCAAAAAGACAATTTCGCCTCTTTTATAATTCTTTTTGCTTTTGCTCTGCACTTTTTAAAATTTATGAAATTGTAGCTTGTTGGTTGGCGCTTAAACATGTTTAATGCGCTCTTTCTTTCCTTTATCGCTTTTCTACAGTCTTCATTCCACCATAGCACAGGAGATTTGTTTGGAATGATTTTTAATTCTGGTGTGTTGCTTCAATGATAGATTGCGTAATAATATTTGCAGCTTCATCAGTTCCTAAAAGGTCGATGTTGGGGACCGTATACTGTAGTATAAAATTTTCCCAGTCTGTTTTTTTTTGTGATTTAATCTAATACATGGATTAGGGGAGTTTTCCCATAGTAATTTTCCTAGGGTGCTCCATTGATAGTTTGTTGAGAGAATTTGGGAACATAGTGTAATGTCTAAACATGAAAGTGAGGACGTAGATGAAGATATATAGGTGGTAGAGTCATCGTTAAATATATGAAGATTTTCATTTTCGATTATATTTTCTATAATTCTACCTCGTTGGTCTGTATGAGTCATTTGCGTTGATTTTAGCTGATGGAGGAAGGTAGAGAGTACAAATAGTAGTTTCTATATTTCCGACGATGGTGACAGCAAGTGCCTCTAAGTTGGTGTTGAGGTTTATCCTTTTATAGGGATAATTTTCTTTATGAGTAGAGCTACGCCTCCTGAGGCTCTGAGGAAATCAGGCTCTATATTGAAACCTGCTATTTTAAGTTGGTCAGTGGTTTTAAGATTGGTTTCTTGAATGGAAAGGTGTGTATTGGTAAGTAGTTTGAGTTCTTCTGAGTGATTTTTAATACCGTTTATGTTCCAGTGGATTAATTTATTCATTTTTTATTGGGTTTATTTAGTTTACTTTTCGAGGATAAAGAGGAAGAGGATTTTTCTCTGTTTAAGGTAATATGTTAGTCATTTGTTTCGCTTGTGATTTTGCTGCTAGAGGTAGTAGTTGAGACATTAATTTTCTCGTCTATTGTCATTTTATTCTCGATATCTGATTTTAGAGACGAACTTTTATATTCGACGTCAGTGACAATGCCATTTTCTATTAATAAGGTATCGGCATAAATATTGCCCACGTTAGCAGAAATATCGTTCTTCTTAGTTGAAATCTTCTCGTTCATATTAGCAGAAATATCGTTCTCCATAGTTCAAATCTTCTCGTTCATATTAGCAGAAATATTTGCAGAAATTGACGAGAATAAGGTGGAAGTCGTCATTTTCCAGTGCCACTTTGAGTCTTTCTACTAATTCACTCTTCTTTCCGGGCGTTTCCAACTCGTGATTTTCCAATTCTGCCTTTAGTTCTGTTACTTTCTGGTTACTCAATCTCTTGACCATTTTTACGCACCTATTCATTTATATTATCCCACTTCTGACACCAATGTAATGTTTTTCTTATTTATTTAAATAGTTTTATCACGACGGGTGGGAAAAACTTATACACACGATATATATACTTACTTAATTTATTTATACACTGGACTATTCACTTATACTTAATTTATTTACACTTAACTTCTAATTTATATTAAACATAGTTCACTGTTCTGTTCACGAGATCAAATTGTAAAGTGACTTACGGCTGCTAGACCCTCGCTTTATATATTAAAACCACCTTCTCGAAATATCGAATTTCTGGGATTTCTAGAAATCTGTTCACAAACAAAAAAACACGACCGTCATTCCTAAAAGGGCTCCGATAAAAACAATCACAAAAAACGCCCTTGTAAGAAATCCATGCGCTCTCGCCAAATTTTCAACTTTCGATAACAGATTATATAGAGCCGGCTTCGGCGACTACATCAGTGTGTGTTTTGGCATATGATTTCATTGTTGATATCATATTTCGCTTAATTACAGTGTTGAAAGGTATGGTAGACAAGAAGCCGAAGAAAAACAGGTGCTGTAATTGTGGCGAGCTAGAGCATGCACGCAGTTCTCCTGCGAAAAGAACCTCTTAAATGCAGGAAGAAGATGACGATGACAAACTTGACCAGATCGTCAATTTTTTTAAAGGTATAGCAGACAAGAAGCCGAAGAAGATCAAATGCCGAAAGTATGGCGAGCTAGAGCACGTACGCAGTCCGTCTAAGCGCCCCAAGACTCCTGTAACCCAAGAACTTCAGTCACAGCGGAAATCAGACAGGGGTGATGTAAATCACCGAAAAGCCAACTCTTTACGTAGACGGTCATGCCCTGTAGACTATTCACAATGCAACAAGTCGAAATCTAAGGAAGTTGAAGTTTCAAGAATTATAGTAGTCAATGAAGAATGGTCACCCACCAGGATCAGAGAAGATCAGGAGAATGATCCTTGAAGATTCGGCAGTGGAAGGAAGAAAATCGGCAACCTACATGGCAAGAAGTGTCAAGATTTTCACCGACTCTCAAGGCGTATTGGGCTCAGTGGAACTCCCTTGTCCTGGAAGAAGGGCTGTTGACAAGAGTCCTTGAAAACGATGATTGTTCCGAGATGAGGAGACAGCTAGTTATCTCTAGAACGAGAGTAGCTGAGGTACTGAAGAGGTTACACGAAAGTCCATCGGGAGATCATCTGGGAGTGAAGAAAACCCCTCAGCGAGTCCGTGAGAGGTTTTATTGGATGAACAGCTCCGATTTTGTGAAGGACTGGTGTGAGAATTGTACGACTTGTGCTACGAGTAATGGACCACATCGCAAGAGAAAGGCACCCATGAAACAGTACAATGTTGGAAGCCCGTTCGAAAGGATTGCTTTAGATATCGCTGGACCATTTCCGACGACCAAAAATGGAGGCAAATACATACTGGTTGTAATGGATTATTTCACAAAGTGGATGGAAATTTACGCTATCCCGAACCAAGAGGCCACAACTGTTGCGGATGTATTGGTGAAATAATTTATCAGCCGATATGGAGTGCCCTTGGAAGTCCACAGTGACCAGGGAAGAAATTCCAAAAGTCATATATTTCAGGAGATTTGCGAGAAGCTGATAATGAAGAAGACCAGGACAAAAGCATTACATCCACAGTCAGATGGAATGGTCGAGATAATGAACAGGATTATTGGAAAATACCTGTCCAAAGTAGTATCCAGCCATCAGAGAGATTGTGACCAGTATCTTTCCCTATTCGCATTGGCTTATCGATTTGCCGTCAATGAGTCCACGGGTGAAACACCGGCGAAAATCCTGTTTGGACGTGAAATGAGGCTTCCTTGTGACCTGGAATTTGGCTGTCGGCCTGGAGAAGATCTATCAGGCAAAGACTACGTGATCCAATTAAGAAGAAGGCTGGACGATATTCATGAATTAGTTCGAACAAATCTTCAAGTTGCCAGCGACAGAATGAAAAGTCGGTACGACACGCAGGCCACATAAGGCGGTTTTGAAGAAGGGGACAAAGTATGGTTACACAACCCGACGAAGAGAAAAGGATTTTCTCCAAAATTACAAAAATCTTGGGAAGGTCCATACTTAATTTAGAAAAGGATCAATGATGTTATATATCGCATAAGCAAGATTCCCAACGAAAAACTAAAAGTAGTTCATCAAAACCGACTAGCGCCATTCGAAGGAGACCATGACCTAGAGAAAGGAGTAAACTATATTCGAGATGTTTCTGACCCTACCTTCGATGCATTTATGGGCGCGTATGGAGGTACCGGGAAAGCTAGATATGGAGTCACCTCAGAAAAACGACAAGCTTTGTTCACTCTCCCGGAAGATTATTCACTGGCATACAACATCCCCGTCCGTATCAAGAACGCACGAGGGTTGGCATTCGTCTTTCAAAAGAAGTTCGGGCAATTAGAAAAACTTGAAGACCAGATTCCAGCCCCTGGCAAGACACTGTAACTGAAACATAATTCGCGGTACGTCTTCTGCGTGGTAACTAAAAATGAATTTCAAGATCGATCTACCTATCGCGATGTGTGGGAAGCACTTCGAAACCTCTGAGACCATGTGTTAGAATCCAGCGTGAAGAAACTGGCTATGCCTAAGATAGCGAGTAACCAGTTGGATTGGCGAGTTATCAGAAACATGGTAGAGGTTATCTTTCGAGATACCGGTAACCGGATATTAATTTGCAGCTCCGTTATCAGTATCCGATGAAGACGGTGCCCTGCTATTTCCATAAGATTGGAAAGTGTAGAAATGGGGCCAGTTGCCGATTCAAACATCCAGTCCCGGCTACACAAAAAGTTACAGGAGGGGGAATGTCACGAAACAGCACACTGGTATAGACCCTGAATCCGACTCTGTCTAAGCCAGGTATGAAAGTTAAAATTATGGCGAACGCGCAGGGTCTTCTTAGAATTGTTTACGATTGTGACTATCTTATCTAGACATTGTTTTTGTGACCAGTCTTATCTAGAAAATGCCAGAAAGCCAATTGTTTTTGTGTAAGCCGCAGTCTAGAATTATCTAGTAAAAAGACACTAATATATAAGGGACCGACCCGGGAGAGTCAGTGCAGTTGATAAAGTGATCTCGATAAACAAACAAGAATACACCGAAATAGCGAACAGTGAAGTGTTGATATAAATTAATAATTTAGTTTGTGTGCATATAAATGAAATTTGAGTGATTAGTTAAGTATATATAAATTAAGTGTTAGTGAGTAGTTTAGTGTTTAAATAAATTAGTAAGTAGCCATACCGTGTGTTTAAAATTTATCCCATCCGTTTACTGTTTAAATAAATAAGAAAAACATTACAATATGTTTTGATAATATACTACCTTCGATTTAAAACGTTAGCAAAAGTATTTTTTTTCAACATTCAGTGTATGGTAATTGTCGACATAGGATAGATTTCCATGAGGTGGCTTGTGGCCTATTTCACTGCGACATTTTCAGATCTGTTGTGGTCCTCTAAATTCAGAATATATTCTTCAGACATTAGTCTTCTTATGAAGTCTGTCAGCTTAGAGACTGAATCTTTTATATAGTTCGTTGCCAATATAGTTCTTTGCCAGTGGCTTTAATATGCCTAGTACCGAGAACCGCAGTGACATAGAATATGCTCCGCAGTTTCTTCTACTGATTGATAGAATCTACATAATGACTCCCCATCAATTTTAGATGTCTATTGTGTTTAAAATGCCCTGTTAACAGACCCACAACAGTTTTGACCATTTTCCTGTCTTTACTTATCAGGTCTGCAGTGAATTTTGGCGAATGTTCTAATATAAATTGTTCAGCTTGTGTTTGACTTGGCGAATTACGCCTCCATAATCTAGAATTATAGTCCACCCAATTTTTTGTGGCCACTTTTGTTACTGATTTTGCAACGCCGCAGAAGGGTTCCAGTCCAACGAATGCTTCGTCTGCCTTTTTGTTGCCCTTATGACCCTCGTACCCTGGTACCCAGGCCACCATGACTTTACTACGCTCACTCAGCGTGTTTAGAGCACACTTACAATCCCATACTATCTTCGAATTGACCTTTACAGAATCGAGCGCCTTTAGCGCTGCTTGACTGTCTGTGAACATAGCAATTGAACGATTGCCTTTTGATTTCTTCTACCCAGTAGTGGATCGCCGTCATTTCCGCCTGGAAAATGTTGGCATGTTTTGTTAGGCTTACTGGAAAAGGTATCCTTTATTTTAGCCCCATTACTCCTGCTCCTACGCCTTCCGACGTCTTTGAGCCGTCCGTGTACCATGTAGCTTCCGCATGTATAAGGTATACCTCCTTTCTAGTCTACCCTACCTGATATAGTTACTTTGAATTTACTATTAAAGGATCGAATCAACGGGTGACCCATGATATTGTCCGCTTTCAGTCCCGCGATTAGCTTCCGATAATCAACACTATGCTTTTAGCTTATGTGCTGTTAATTATGCAATAATCTGTGCATTAGAGATCTGGCCTCACCTTGTACAAAAATTTATAGTGGCGGTAGATTCATCAAGACTTCCATAGCAGCTGTGGGAGTAGTTCTTATGGCCCCCGTAATACACAGGCAAGCTAGCATTTGTGTGTTACTTAGTAGCTTTAGAGTCCCTCTTTGCTGCGTCTTTGTCCATCTCACCATCAACCCATAAGTTACCATTGGCCTAACCATGCTTGTGTATAACCATAGGGTCATTTTAGGATTGAGTTCCCAGTTTTTACCCCACATTCTTCTGCATCTGCCCAATGACAGCAGCTTTTGCGTGGTTTTCAATAACTGAGTATTCCCTGTGAGCCTATGGTCAAAATATACCCCAAGGTATTTTATTTCTTTCTTCTTAGGGTGCCTATCCGTGAGGACGTTGGCGATTACATTGGCCCATTTTATTTTATAAATAGGTCAATTGATTTCATTCCTAACCATTGCCTAAGGTTCTTCGGCCAGGTTGTACGATGTCTTCCTGGTCCCTGGTTCTTTGGCAAATGCAATCTCCGTTCCGGCCAGCACTGGTGGTTTTATACCTGGAAGTGCCGTTTGTTTGGTGAAGTTGACCACATGTGTTTTCTGAGCATTGAATATAAGTCGCTCTTGTTTAAACCAGTTGTCAACAATATTTAGGACTGCATGCATTCTTCCAGACACCACCCCTGCAAATTTTCCTCCGAGAACAATTGCTATGGTGTCTAATTATCGACATACATCGGCGATAGTACGAATATAAAAGAATACACTAAAATATTCAGTCCTTCACAGAGGTATTTGTTATACGTCAGTCAAAACTTCTTATTCGTTTGTTTAGTACGTGTGATTTGGATGTTCTAAAAAAGCAAATATAATTGTATTTAGCAGTGAGTTAATTTTTATAATAAATAGGCAATTTGAAAGAAATTCAAATCACAAAAATGAAAGTTGCTCACTGTTGATATATGCAACGTACTTACCGCACTATTAATTAAAAAGTAATTAGATTTAAAATTAATTTTCTGACTATTACCATAACATAGCTTTAATTACTGTTATGGGAAATTGACATTTCACTGTTACACGCTATAAAAAAAGTAGATGATTATATTTTGCATTACATGATCCAAATGCCAAGCATTTGAATGTGTATATATAAATATCGCTCAAGTACATAACCAATCATAAACAATTCTCTATTTTGATTTTTACTATGTAGATTATTATTATTCCATTATATAAAACCAATTTGGTAAAAATTCCCACCGATTTTCTAAAAAATTATCGTAGAAGGTTTTAAAACAACTGTCAGTACTCGAATGATAAATGGTTTTTCTTTGAAAAATAAATATAAATGGGCGTCGTGTGTATATAAAAATCGGCGTATACGTTCGTTAAGTGGTATTTTTTAGTACTTCATTATGCGTGTTTATAACGTGAGATGTAAAACCATCAGGTCGACGAACATGGGAAATGACATGTTTCGTGAAAATGTTTTGTGATAAATGACTCTTTCCGTTGAAAATATACGCGAATGTGTTGTATACTCATAATCAATAATTCAAGTTATGATGATACACTCTCTGTGTTTTATATCTACACTATATAGTTAATGTTAATGTTCCATCCGAAATTATGTTGAATTATCAAATAATAAATAACACGCTTTATTTTGGTGACTGCAGCCTTATTGTTCAAAGTCGGTAATAACTTTATAATACACTTATGAATAACACAGCTAAGTCTGTCTCAAAAGTTTAAAATTAATTTGTTAGAATAAGCTTAGAGATCCTTACCTAGTATATAGGTTAACTATAATTTATTTTTTATTCTATAACATCCAAATACGTCCATATCTTTTCATGATCGATAGCATTCTATAACTACAGGATTTATTTGGACAGCCTTCACATATACATGGTGCCTCTCAAAAAAGTTCGTTCGTTAGGGATAATTTATGTTTAAAATAATAGAATCAAGTGGAGTAAATAAACAAAATAGCCAAGACATGTAAAAAGATTGTTGCACATAAGTAATGGTCGTCGTGTTGGCGTGGAAAGATGCAGGAGAATTAATAATGAAATAATAGGAAAAAGAGATGTGTGAGAAAATTGATGAGCTTCATCAATTCATGCGTAATATGCACAGCTTTTATATAAAGAAATAAAAATAATAACACACTGCGATAAAAGAAATCCGAGAAGAAAACCAATTATGCTAGAAAACCCGATTTCTAATATAATTTGTAATGAAGAAGAGAAACACAGAATGGCGAAGATATGTTAAAGAATTATAGACATGTTTGCGAAGAAAAGACACCAACATTAGATTCAGATTATTTTCTAACGGGGTTACAAAGCACTGAAACCTAAGGTTTATTGTGTTTACCCCCTATCAGAGTTGTTCTCGCTACTACTACAGCTCGCCTTCCAGTTCCAGGGTTCTAATAAGCTTCAAGGAGGCTAGATCTTCACTCTTACAAGTCTCTTGTTTGAAACATTTTTTGCGTTGGCTTACAATGGTAGAGGCATTCTAGAACTAGGTGATCCAGAGTTTATTACTGCTCTCCACTGAATCTACACTCGCAAATTTCTGCTAGACCTATTCTCATTAGGTGCTTTCTGAGGCGGCAGTTTCTTCTAAGGAATCCTGAGAGGAGATGTAGGTTGTTTTTACTGAGATCCAAATAACTTTTAGATCTAGCGGTGTGAAAGTTCTGCAGGAACTTTATGGAGTGATCCAGCCCGGGAAGGCTCCGCCAGAGAGCTTCTATTTCGGTTTCGTCCTCGTTCCGAAACTCTTTCTTATAGGAGAATTTTCCTCATACACCACAGAAAGACTCCGGGACAATAAACGGCGTTCGTGCTTCTTTGTTAGCAAGTGTATTGACCTCTTCATTTCCTGTGATTTCCGAGTGGCCAGGAACCCAGGCTAAGGAGACCCTGTTATTCTTGCCTAGCTCATCAAGTTTTCTTCGGCATTCATATACCAACTTTGAGTCAATGACATGGGAGCTCAATGCTTTGATAGCTGCTTGACTATCAGAATGGATCGATATGTCATATTTCTGATAGTTTCTTTCTAGGTTCATTTCCACGCATCTTTCAATCATAAGTATTTCTACCTGAAAGACGCTCGGACAGGAGCTTAACGATAATGAGTATCTCATGCCAGGTCTGAAGACTCCAGCGCCAGCTCCTGTGGTGGGTTTTAAACCATCTGTGTACCATCTAATGGTGTTTTATTTGAGAGTTTGGGTGGTATATTCCCTTTCCCAGTCTCTCCTCTTACTTAGCATCATAGTGTAGTTCTTTTCGATATTAGCTTCCTTGATAATTTCGTCACTGGGAAGGTTCGCTGATGAGATGTATTTTGTTAGAGTGGACCAGGGCCCCAGATTTTTAATACTCTCATTTCCTTAACCTTCCATGTTCTAACAATTGCCTCTTGGGCTGATCTTTCTATTACCAAATGTAGGGTTGCGAGTTCTGTAATGATTTCAAGTGCCCTAGTTGGTCACGTTCTCATGGCTCCAGTGATGCACATACGGGCAAGCCCTTGAACTTTGTCGAGGGTCTTCCTCGTGCTGTTCTGACTTGCTTTGGTATGCCAAACTATTGCTCCGTACTGCTGGTCTCACAATCATGGCGTAAATACATCGCAGTATTTTTGAGTTACAGCTCCAAGTCTTACCAGCTAGACTTCTGCACGCCATCAAAGTTTTACTAGCAGTGATTTCAACATGCTTATTCCGCAGAAGTCTACTGTATAGGGTCATGCCTTGATATTTAACTTTAGATTTCCATTCTATGATTTCCCCGTTTAAAGATAGAGGTGTCATAGCTGGAAGTGTTCTTTTCCGGGTAAATGGAATTACTGTGATCTTGTTTGGGTTTATATTTAGCCCCACTGACAAGCACCATTGCATAATTCTGACGCCCTTTTGTCATAAATCACACAAGGTGCTCTCGAACTTGCCTCTGACTATTAGAGTTATGTCATCAGCATAGCCCATACATTCGAAGCCAAGATCCGTTAACCTGTAGAGCAGCTCATCTACTACGAGGCTCCATAGAAGGGGAGATATTACTCCCCTTGAGGTGTTCCGCGAGTGGATTTAACTTAGGTGGTTTGATTCCCCACCTGTGCCTCAGCTATCTTCGACGTCAACAACTCATACATCCATTTTACGATGGTTTCATTCACTCCTCGCCTTTTAAGTGCTTCTTTGACAGACACATGAGTTGTGTTGTCCAAATCCCAGATATCTTCAGGAGTGCGCACATTGCGATTTATTTGTTGTTTAGAGTTCTCTGGATGACTTCGGTCAGCTGATACAGAGCAGTCTTCGTTGATCGACCCACTTTGTAAACATGCTGACATTTATGAAGTGGAGTATTCTCTAGATTCTCTGTTCTCTATTTTTTCCCTCTGCTCTGCTTTCAGGATGACCCTAGGGCAATATTCCCACCCTGAAAGCTTTCTCTATTTTAACAGCTGCTGCGTAACGAGTGGCTTGCCCGGTTAACGTAGCAGCAGTTTTAGGCTTTTTGAGGTTGCTGCGGAGGAGTGATATGCTCCGGGCCTATTTTCAGCTTTGCTTTCCCCGTTGGGGTTTCCTTTTCAGGTAGGCACTTCCCCTTCGGTGATTCCTCCGGGGGGGTTGAGCGCTTAAGAACCTGCTTTCTGGTCGCTTCAGAGGATATTCCCTGATTGAGGAGTCGCAGGTATTTCCGCCCCCTGTTCCTCTCAGGCCCTTTCTCAGTGGGTCGCCTATGCCGCCCGGTTCTCCCAGTTTTGGCAGATCGCACGACATACGACCTTTGTGCCGTTTGGCATTTTTCCCTCTGTGGGGTGCCTGGATGAAGAGGTGGAGGTCCTCTCCACTACTTTTCCGGTGGTGTTTTTCTTTTCTCGGTTCGTAGAAGCTAGGATCATTACGGTCCACCGCTTACAGTCGCAACCAGTAAGCACTACTCTTCTATATAGCCACGCATTCTTCGACCTGGTTTCCCACCTTGAATTTAGGTTTTTAATGAGGCTGTATCCTCTTGGTCCGGGCAGTCAAGCCAAGACCCCCCTATCCCACTGGCCCGCAAGACATGACCACAGACAGCCAGGAGACATTGATAGAACAAGTGATTTAGGGGTAAGCTCGAAATTTGACCTGACATCGTAACCCTGTGTGCAAACACTTAGACACAATACTACAGCCGGGACAGGTATAGTTGGACCGCGGCAGGGTATTTGAGGGCTGCCAGAGAGGGTTTTACACACAACGAGCCCCAAGGTATTTCCCTGCAGACCTCCTCCTCATATAAAATCATCTCAGAGGCCCCTCCTATCTGCCACCTGGGGACGCGCCGGGTTGGTGCTTCACCCCCTCCACGTCAATAAATATTCCGACTAACCAGGTATATATCTAGTGATGATGACCTGGAAAAATACCAAACACAGACAATATATTGAAAGACCAGATATTCTCAAACAACCAAAAAAATAAAAGTTCAGAACCTAATGATGATGATGAGGATAATTAAACTCATCAAAAAACGAGGCTTCTGGATTCTTTTGTCGAATAACAGGGTTCCCATTCAATTTATGTATCACTATAAAAAATATATAATGATTACAGGATTATTATTGTGATGAATCAAACTCTTAAGATTTTGCTAAAATTATACACAAAATCTATCATCAACATGTGCCTTTTATATTTACCACAGGAGAAAAATTTGTTATTGAGATCATCGTCATTGTTGTTGAATTCACATGAAGAGTTCATTTCTGGACTGTCTCTTCGGCGGAGAAGTGTCAAAAAAGATATCTCCTATTTGGTTTGTTTAATCATTGAAACAGCTTTTTTTAAGTTATTGTAGGTGGACCGTTGCCAAATGAACACTATTCGAAACCGTCAATATATGTATTTTTGTTTGGCGAACTCATCCGTCATTAAAACATAAATTCTATTAAAGTGTTATTTCTTATTTCTGTTTGAATCGTCAAGTTGTGTTACTTGCATGAATACATTAATAAGCATCCTGTCCGATAAGTGACGGTATTAAAGTTTCCGCTTAAAAACAGTAGACTTCGTTGATTATATTTCTTTGATTCAGTAAAGTTGATATTAAGTAATTAAACTCTTTCCACACACGATTAACTGCTGGTTATTACTAAATTCATTGAATTTTGATGAGTTAGCTCTTGTTATCTTTATAAATATATAATAAAAAAAAAACAAGGAAATAGGTTTCAAGGTATTCCTTGTTCATGTTGAAGAACTCTTGTTCATGCTCTTGACATTTAAAAAACAAGTGAGAAGCTCTCTTAGTTGTCATATAAAGCCATACCACATATAAAAAGAAAAAATAGATACAGGATGATTCAGAAGTTCTAAGCTGTGAATTAAAATGGCCAAATTGATTAAAGAAAAGATTCATCTAGTATAGATACTTTTGAGCAACTTTAATAACGTCGATCTACCTATAGATAAATTAAGGCCGTCGCGTCACAATGAAACACCCTATTACTATTAATCTCTTCATTGTGTACCGTAAATGGATAAAATCGATTTTGACTCTGTTTAATAGTCTGAGTTTTTGATTATACAGAATATAGAACACAGAACTTTGAAGATCATATAAATCAACAAAATTAGACCTTGTGATATTTTTAGAAAATTGGTGAAGTTATGTATTAGCATATCGATTTACACAAATAATATTTTATTTGACATTCCTCCACGGCACTCAAACTATGATTTATGAACAGAAATTATTATTTACATTCATATAATATGTTTATTTTTCTCTACACCATTTTGTATTTTCGATGATTTATACATTAGCATGCGGCACGTGCATGTTAGTATACAGTGTGTCTCACTTGTAAATCATTATTTGAAAATCACACACAATAAACTAGTGTAGAATATGAGACACTAGCAATGTTTCTTTATACAAGATAATATAAACATAAATAGCAAAAAAAAGACTGGCAACAAAGTATAGCCATCAAATAGAATAAATATAAGATAAACTTTCATAGAGAATCGCATGATTTACTACTTTTGTCTGACTTAATTTATAATATAACCCTTGCCGTTTATGTTAAAAACAGTTATTTTTAATCACCAATTTCATTACTGTGCGAATTATCATGAACTTTTTTGACTGGATTATAGTAACTATACCACATGCGACACACTAATAAATTAACAAGACAAACACATCGTCAATTGGTTAACTAAACATGATCAAACATTTTAAAAAGTATCTAGCAAAATTCCACCAAAAAATATTTTAAATATAATTACTTAAATGACAGATAACTAGATCCGTAAATGTCAGTAAATTATTTGAAGTACCTACCCGTATCTGTGAGACATTCCGTATAATAAAAAATTATTGTTGAATGCATGTTTTCAGCTCCAGTGGCTCCTATCATTATCCCAGAAGAATGTAATGCTGAAAATAATTCTGTTACAGTAGCTTGGCAACCTCCTAACCTGAGTCACGTTGAGGGTTATGTTTTGGAATTGGATGATGGAAATGGAGGAGACTTTAGAGTAAGTAACGCAAATTAAACCGATTCTAGTTATAATATTATTAGTAAATTCATAAGATTTACGTAACATTAAAGCGAATAATTTGATTCGTCTTGTGTATTCAAACTAAGGTTAGTTAAGGCTGAAAATGTAACTCTTGTATTTGTGACTTTGTCAAACGTAGAAAGAAGACGCTTTATTCTATTGTAAAATGAAATTTTATTGAAAAATTTGAGAGCAATAACAAAAACTAACACAACAAAAATTACATTTAGATCGATTTCTTGGGTTGTGGGTTGACATATTTTATGTAAAAAATCTTGAGAGTTGGAGCCACACTTGTGCAAGTGAAATCCGTGTGAAGACAAAATTGGAATAAGTTGTTATTGAAAAAGCTCTTCATAAGGGTATGTACCTGACAATACGTCATCAACGTACGTTTGTTGACGTAGTGCTTCTGAGGCTAAGGGGAAATGAGAGTTTCTGTAGACTATTTCGTTCAGAACACGAGTAGCTAAGAAGGGGGCTGCGTTTTGTCCAAAAGATACCGTTGGAGGCTCAATGCATTGAATATTATCATTCACTCAACCATCTACAAAATATTCTGTAGGAAGTTCTGGTTTGGATTTAATAATATTTGTTGGTACATTTTTTCTATGTCTCCGGTGAGATAGTCCAGGCGGTAGAGCAGTAAAAGTAGGGTGTAATGGATGTTATTTGATAACGCAAAAATTTTTATGCAGAAAGCTGCCGAATATTGTGTACAACAATAATCTATGTTTGCCTACTCCAAAAAGTGCTTGCTAAATGCTGCAGAATAACAAATGTACCTATTTTTCGATACATTTGTGTCTAAAACTTTGAAACAAAGCCTTAAATAAAAAAAATTTACTCTTTCTTTTTTGTTTATTTGACCATTTTCTATAAGGTTATGAGAATCGCGAATCGAAAAACTTAATTTTCCATGAATAATATGCGAAAAATAGTAAAAAATCATACGTAAATTTTGAGAAATTTTTTCGGTAAGTAAAAGTTGATAAATATTTATCAAATTTTCAGAAAAGATAGATAAATATATGACAATTACGCACAAAAATTTTTGTAACGATCGACCCCAATTAATAATTGTGGCAGTGAAAAACTATTTCACTGCCACAATTATTAATTAACAAATTATAAAAGTTGTTCGCGCGTACCTTGTTTAAACAACGGTGAAAAAGGAGCACGCAATTTTTAACAGTTACTTAGTGTCATAACAAACAATAAGCAAATATAAAAATATCCATTTTACGTTTTAACAATTTTTTTAAATTTTGTCAAATTTTTTCCATTATAAATAATTTTTCGTTTACAGCATCGGTTCGATGTAATTTAAAAACTGTTTCCCATCTGAATACTGCTTTGCAAGCACTTTCATTTTAGCCCAAAACGACGAAATTTGACCGTGTATATCCGGAGATAGAGGCCCACAAAGTTAATAATAATTTATGGCTTACTTAATGGTTAAATCGAAATTAAAAAAATACTCTCTTATAGCTGGTTGCAAATACTTTCTATATTTGTCTTAAGCATTTTCGACAGATGAAAGCCTAATGAAAGAAAACTCGATGAAAATACCGTAATCAGAGGAGTTCGTCGGCCGAGCGGCGTGGGAGCAGGAGTGGAATGGCGGAGAGCAGCTGTGCTGTCGCGCGGCCCGGGTGTTTCAGACTGCTAATGCGCGGTAAAACATGAGTTATCTTGGCAACGGTAGCACTTATCGAGACGATTTTTTTTAATTCGATGTAGCGAAATGAGAGGAATCAGAATATGCCATCAAAAAACAATATTACAAAAAAATTTTGCACGAATTTCAAGATCAAAAAAGTATGCTATTTTCATTTGCATCAAAAAAATAGTTGTATGATTGAAAAATTATTTTGTTGCTTAATGTTCATCAAATCATGCAACTAATTAAACGTTTCAATAATAAATATCTATAAAAAGTATATTTTCTTTCTTAAACGGTATTTGTTTATCATAACTAACCGTCCTTTTTTATAATAAATTGTATAAATATGTTAGCGCTTTTTTTTCCATAAAATGACATTATTACAGTACAATAAACATTTTGCAATAATAATACTTCAGCCCAGGTATACATACTGCATAGGAACAAGTAAAATCATTGGTTACATTGGACTCGACTAGCCAATTAGGGATGCTGTCTATTTCAAAACTGCACAGCACACGCAGAACTTATGAAGAACATCCATCGGATGGCATAGCATAGAGCGTCCTTTAACGGTCGTCTGCTGTTTAGTCGAAAAGCGTCCTTGATAGTGTCAGTTGAGCTAAAATGAAAGTGCTTGCAAAGCAGTATTCAAATGGGGAACAATTTTTAAATTACATCAAAACCGATGCTGTAAACGAGAAATTATTTATAATGGAAAAAATTTGACAAAATTGTAAAAAATTATTAAAACCTAAAATGGATATTTTTATAATTTCTTATTGTTTGTTATGACACTAAGTAACTGTTAAAAGTTGCGTGCTCTGTTATCACCGTTGTTTAAACAAGGTACGCGCGATCAACTTTTTTATAATTTGTTAATTAATAATTGTGGCAGTGAAAAACTACGCGCTCGATCGTTACAAAAATTTTTGTACGTAATTGTCATATGTTTAACTATCTTTTCTGACAATTTGATAAATACAGTATCCGCCAAAATAAACAGTACCGAAAATAAAAATTAATTTTCAATTTCTGTAATGTAAGTGTTCAAAATGTTCACCATTTCGACGCAAACAAGCTTCATATCGATTTTGTAAGTCAATAAACATATTTATAAAAAGTGGTTGATGTAACTGCCGAAAAATATTTTGTATTCTTTCCCGTAGTTCGGCAATATTCGCCGGCGGATTTTCCGAGTGAAATATTTTGTCCTTCATTATGCCCCAGTGCGACGAAATTTTTCAACAACAGCTAACATCACACTTTTACTAGGAGCTGCTTTATTAAATTTTTGTTGATATTTTATTGACAACTGTTCTAAGCTTGGACCATCATTACGACCTACCTTTTCCGTATGAACGAAAATAATGCTCTACCAAAAAAACTTTTTTTTTCGTTGTTAGAACCATTTTTAAATCAAATTTAACTGCAGCGTACTATTAATATATCAACTAATGACAATTAAGTCAAATACGACAAATCCATATTACATAAACAACTCCACAGCACTCTATGTTTCGGTACTGTTTATTTTGGCGGATACCGTACTTATCAATTTTTACTTACCGAAAAAATGTCTCAAAGTTTACGTATGGTTTTTTACTATTTTTCGCATATTATTCATGGACAAATAAAGTTTTACGATTCGCGATTCACATAACCTTATAGGAAATCGTCAAATAAACAAAAGAGAAAGAGTATTTTTTTGATTTAAGGCTTTGTTTCAAAGTTTTAGACACAAATGTATCGAAAAATGGGTAATTTTTCGATACATTTGTTGTTCTATAGCATTTAGCAAGCACTTTTTGGAGTAGGCAAACATAGATTATTGTTGTACACAACATTCGGCAACTTTCTGCATAAAAATTTTTGGGTTATTAAACAACATCCATTTCGATTGCTCTATCGCCTGGACTAAGAGTGCACTGATAAGTTCTAAACCTACAAAGTATGTCAAACAGATCAGGCTGAACTGTGTAGCCTTTAAGTGTTATATCGTTCAAAGATAACCCAGATGTAGTTTTGCACGAACAATCAAAAACCACTCTGATTTTAGTAGTAGCACTGTTTTCCCTAAGTACACACAGATGCGGAATAAAGTTCTCAGAGAGATGATTTGTTAACGTGAGGGGGACAATCTTACCATGCTCTAGTTGTACGTATTCGTGAATAACCTTTTTGTACTGCAAAAAGAGAGAGGGGTTTCTTTGAAATCTATTTTCAAGAGTGAAAAGCCTTTTGCGAGCGATTGAGAATGAATCTCCTAATTTCAAGTTCTCCTTGGGAGAGATGAGAGGTAAGTCGACTTGAAATCTTCCGGTTGGTAATATCTTCACAGTGTTTTTGAAATGAGCTTCTGCAAGAGCGCCTTCGGAAGAGACAGTATTGTCTATTGAGCAGTTTTCTTGTTAAAAAAAGAGCATAAGAGGTCACTGAGAGACTTGTCTTTTGACCCAATGTATAAATCCGCATATCCGCATCTACATCTTCCAAGATTGTGATGAGAGAGGCGAGAAAGTTTGTGAGTTCGACTCCTGTTGAGTCGCTACTACGAGAGCTGCTTCATCCTCATTTTTTTTAGATTCAGAGATCGAGAACAGAGAGAGGAGGCTGTATAACAGCTGCTTGCTCAACCATGGGGAATTCAGAAGCCACAAAGAGATGATTTCTATTAAGAATATCATTGGAATCCCTTGCAACTATTTGGCTTGGTACATGTCCAGCTACAATCCATGTAAAATGAGTATTTACGAATGTGGGAAGAAAGGGAGCCACCTGTTTGATACCGTGGGTGAGTAAAGAGTAATACAAATCGGCACCTATAAGCATGTCGATTTTAGAGGGCTGGTGAAATTCATCATCTGCCAGCGATTAAAAAATACTGTTAGGAATTTTGAATTTATCAAGTTGTAATTTAGTTTGAGGTAGAAGGGTGGTTATATTATTTACCACTGAGCAGGATATAGTGAAGAGGTTTGTACGTTGTGGTAGAGAATATCTCCACATCCAGCATGGAGTTAGAAATTTGTGAGCTTTGTGCATCGATTCCAGCAGAGAACAACGGCTGATTATATGGTCTATATTCAAGAGAGTTTACTAGAGCGGAAGTGATGAATGAACTGACTCCCGCTGCCGAGGACCGCTTTAAAAGTTATGGGTTCACCAGATTTGGAATTCGCGATCACTTTGGCTGTAGCCAACAGAACTAATGAGTTGGTCGAAGAGAGGGATGATAAATTAACAACTGAGGGAGTTTAGACTTGCAGTTGACTACTTTGCGGCGTGTGACTATTATTGGTGGCAGTTGATATGCTTGCTCTAGGTTGAGTGTAGTTTGATCGAGGACCATTTTGAGGTAATTGTAAAGAGTCGGATGAGGTATCATTTGCTTGTGAATTCTGATTGTTTGAATTAAAGGTTGAAATGGCCTATCTGAGTGCGAGTAGTTTCTTGATCTATTAGGAAGATGCATCAGACTATGGTGACGTTTGTGACATATACTGCACGTGTGTTTGCTGTTGCAATCCTTTGAGAAATGTCTCGTTCTCAAACAATTGTGACAGAGATGTTTTCACATTTATAAATAGTGTGATTTGAACTGCAGTATATGCCTTTTTCAGAAAGCTTGAGACTAGACGGGCGTCTCCCTGTTGGGGTGTCTTGGGAAGTGGATAATGAATTATTTCATGAAAATGAGCGTTGATGAGTTTGATGCTATTTTTATATCTTTTCTCCAACAACTTAAGAGCAACTGGAAAATTAGCATTTGTAACTTTCAGTGCGTCGATTGTTTTGAGTGCTTGTCTTTTAAGGAGAGTCTTTAAGTAATAGCTATTTGTGTACCTAGACGCGAAAGTGGTGGTTTTCCGGTCCGACAAAAGAAACTTTTTCCATCAGTATTCTCTTTATCTGTCATTTATTTTAAAGTTAATAATATTTGTTTACATAATCAACTAATAAATTTAACTAGAAGCCAGTTTCAAAGCAATACCCTGGCATAGAATAAAGAGAATTCTTGGCGCGCGGAAACTACCCTACCAACTCAACCTTAAAATAGTTAAACCCCCAGAAAAGCGTACGCACAATCTGAGATCAGGGTCCATGTTTCTTTATTGATATAAATATCTTAATTAATTTTTTTATCAATAAATACAAAAAAAATTATTACAGTACTTTCATCTCGTTACTATAAACCCTTCATTGTACTTCTTTTATTATTTCATTGGTTTCCACAGTGTTACAATAAAACGAATATAAGGATAGATAAAAATACATGTCTAAAAATATATTTCTAAGATTATTTTGAGGTTACTAACTATTGTGCCAATTTTTATCACATGTTTTAATTATAAATAACAAGCTCTACTAAAATGCCGGAAACGAAGTGTAAATAATTTGGTACTATGCTTTAATGCTTTATTGTTGAAAGATTAATCCTTATTGCATAAGACATTAAATTTTCGGCGACATTCACAGTATAAGGGATTAGTTAGAAAGTACAAAATATTCGCTGTTATCACTACTCTGATTAACATTTTACTACTTTACTTGAAAGTTCTATATACTTTACTTATGAGGATTAACAATGTAAAACCAGAAAACCCAAGTACCTGAGTAAATTATCAGTGATTATTTCACTCAATACAAAATACGCGCCTTCGATTGATTTAAATATGAGGATTGATATCTGAAAACACCATGTTTTCGATTTTGTATTTCGGCACCTGATTTGATACATGCAATTTTCCTATCTGTGTGTTTCGCGTTGTCATTAGTTGTTTTATTCGATATTAAAAATCTAGTGACTGAAAGAAAATGTCAAATAAATAAAGAAACGTCAGAATTATTGTATCATAAAAACCGTTTTGGTCTGTTTGATCTAAAAGAGATTCAAAAGAAAGTAAAAGAACAAATGCCGCAAAATGCCGTTCGATCTAAAAAGTACGTGTAGAAACAATTCATGTAATTTTGCAACGAACGTCATCATAACATGGAAGAACACACTTCGGATGAAAAACTTGCAGATATCCTTACAGAATGGGCGTTTAATATGCGAAAAGCTGATGGAAACGAGTATAAGGAAATGGTAATAAAGACTATTTGAAACAATACAGCCAAATTACTCCAAGAAAAATATTATAACGATTATAATCGACGTTTTGATCCGTTCAAAGATATCATTTTTCAAGCTGCTAGTAATGGGAAAAACGCGAAGAGAAGGCAACTACAAGGTATCCCGGAGAAGAGAAAAATATCTAGTGCATCTTTGAATTGTGAAGAATTAACGAAAATTGGAATGAAAATATACCCAATGGACTACAAAGAAAATTGTATCATATTATCGCAGTGGAATTAGCTTGGCGTGGTGGTGAAGCTTGCCGATGTTTAACTGAATATTTCAAGGAAGAAATTAATAATGACGGAACACCATCTGGAAGACTTGAATATAATCCTATTTTTACCAAGACCGCACAGGGAGGCTCCAAGAATATTTCAGAAAGTAAGTGGCTTACACCAAATAAAGAAAATCCGGAAAATTGTCCAGTTCGGTTGTTTAAAAAACTCTTATCAAAAAGAGGAGAGAACATTAAAAGCAACCGATTATTTTTAACAGTTAACAATAATTGGGATAAAACTTTCAACAGTCCTTGGTTTAAAAATATGCCAGTTGGCATAAATGAACATAACAAATGGACTAAATCTGCTGCAAAGATGATTGGTTTGGATACAAAAAACGTTAAAATATCGAACCATTCCAACAGATCTACAGCAGTAAGCCGGTTGGCAAATTCTGGAATTAGAAAATGTAAAAAGAAATAATTGTACTAACAAATAATTATCCTAATAGTTTGAACACAATTTTAATTGTTTTTGTGAAATAATCTGGACAAATACAACTCGTGTAATTAATGATTATCGAAAATTTCTTCTCTTTTTCGAAACAAATTGTTGTTTTAGGAAACCACAATTTGTTTCTCAAAATCGAA
The DNA here is from genome assembly GCA_963921935.1 of Galeruca laticollis. Classification (NCBI taxonomy): domain Eukaryota; kingdom Metazoa; phylum Arthropoda; class Insecta; order Coleoptera; family Chrysomelidae; genus Galeruca; species Galeruca laticollis. The sequence continues at coordinate 48,473,548 of OY998179.1, read as the reverse complement.
GAAATTTGTATTTCGATAATCATTAACACACTTGTTGTATTATTATCGATAATTAAACGTAATGCAATGTTTTTCTTATCTATTTAAATAGTTTATAACACAACGGGTGGGATACATTTATCACACGGTATATCCACTTACGTAATTTATTTTTAGACACTCAACGATTCACTTATACTTAATTTATGTACACACTTAATTCTAATTCACTGTTTACTATTTATATTAAACACAGTTCACTTTTATTGTTCTACTGCGTTGGCTATGAAATAAAACTGTAGACTAGTGTCTCCGTTCGAAAGTAGTTGCTTATATATTAAAACGTTGTTTTTCTGGAACATTTGTATTCGTGGATTTTCTAGATTGCGGCTCCCAGCAAATAATTGATCTTCTTAGAAATGCATCTATAAAAACAATCACAAAAAATAGTCCTTCCCAGAAATCTGTACGCTCCCGCCAAAATTTCAACTTTTAAATATCTTAGTACCAGTATGCGATTTCGTAACATTACCTACTCCTTAAAAAGTAGTTCCTCCTGGGACTTCTGAGTAACCGTCTTCATCGGGTGCTGATAAGGGTTGGTATAGCTGCAAATTAATATGTGGACACCGGTATCTTGGAACCTCTATCATGCTCTCGATGACTCGCCAATCCAACTGGTTTATCTCTATCCTAGGCATTGCTAGTTTCTCCACGTTGGATTCTAGCACATGATCTGCAAGGTTTCGTAGCGCTTTCCACACAACCCGATCGGTGGATCGATCTTGAAATTCGCTTTTGTTTACCAGGTAGAAGACGTACCGCGAATTGTGTTTGAGTCTTAGTGTCTTGCCAGGGGCTAGAATCTCTCTAATTCCCAAACTCCTTTCGAAAAACGGTTGTATACATGTATATATATTTATATATATATATATATATATATATATATATATATATATATATATATATATATATGTATGTGTTATAACAGAATTTGCAAGCACGATAGAGGGCGTATTTTTTGACGGATCGAAACCAAACTCACTACAAAAATCGGTTAGGCCAAAATCTTGGACGAGTTCGTTAATGAGCCAAATCGGCCCAGTAAAAACAAAATGGCGGCCTGTCAAAGTTGAAAAAAAATCGTATTTCCTTTGTTTTTCATTTGACACAAAAAAGTTACTGAGCTTTTTTATAGACCTTAACACGTTCTACAACTTTTACATTTAACATTTTTCTCAAAATCGTACATTAAAACATTTATTTAAGAAAATTCACAAATTATAACTGAATTTGTAAGCACGATAGAGGGCGTATTTTTTGACGGATCGAAACCAAACTCGCTACAAAATCGGTTAGGCAAAAATCTTCGACGAGTTCGTTAATGAGCCAAATCGGCCCAGTAAAAACAAAATGGCGGCCTGTCAAAGTTGAAAAAAAAATCGTATTTCCTTTGTTTTTCATTTGACGCAAAAAAGTTACTGAGCTTTTTTATAGACCTTAACACGTTCTACAACTTTTGTATTTAACATTTTTCTCTAAATCGTACATTAAAACATTTATTTAAGAAAATTCACAAACTTACCAGAATTTTTTTGTTTTTGATTTGATGCCAGAATGTTACTTTGGTTTTTTGTACATCTCTATTACTTTTGTATCTAATTTTTTATTTTCGGTTTTATGCAAACATGTTACTGAAATAAGACTGTCCAATTGGTCCTGTGCCATTGGGATTTTTTATTTTATATATTAATGATATTGTTAAGTTCTGTGATATTCCATTAGTTTCAAATTTATTTGCTGATGACTCCATACTTTCAGTGGAGGGTGAAAATGTGGAAGAGACGATGAATAAAATGCAAAATATTATTAAATTATTAGAATCGTGGCTTATTGACAATTATTTGTATGTAAACACAAATAAAACAGTGGTGATGTTATTTAATAGCAATAAACGTAATGTTGCATGTGATATTAAGTTGTTCGGTCAGTCCGTAAAGCTTGTTAGTGAATTTAAATACTATTATTGATAAATATTTGAATTTTAAAAAACATGGTCAGTATGTTCATAAGAAAATTAGTAAAAAAATCAATTATTTTAGAAGAATAAGTTCAAATCTGTCTCTAATGTCAAGAGTTACTTATATAAAACTATAATTGCATGGCATTTTGAGTATTGCCTCACAATTTTATATTATTCAAGTCAGTCTGAGAAGTCTAAATTACAAATTTTACAAACTTTACGAACTAGTTCAACACAAATTTCTCTATTTTACAAAGGTTTATTGTTATATAATAATTTGTCAATTCATATAAAATCTTGTAGCACCCTTGACACTTTCATAAGAGAAGCTTATAATTATGTAAAAATAAATTAATCATAATTATTCCTATCCAGTTATTTGGCATGTAATTAGCGCATAAAGTACAATGATTTTATATTATTTTTGTAAATATTTTGAATGTAATAGCAAGATTGCTAAATAAAGTATCTATCTATTTCATATCTAGCTTTCCCGGTACCTCCATATGCTCCCATAAATTCTTCGAAGGCAGGGCTCGGATATGGTTCACTCCTTGCTCCAGGTCATGGTTTCCTTTCCGATTTTCCATTAGGACTTGCTTATGCGATAGATGACGTCATTGATCTTTTTCTTGATTAAGTACGAACCTTTCCAAGATTTCTGCAATTTTGGAGAAAAGCCTTTTATCCTCGTCGGGTTGTGCAATCATACTTTGTCCCCTTCGGTTTTTTTTTCAATCTGTCGCTGGCAACTTGAAGTTTCGTTCGAACCAATTCGTGCACACACTCTATCCTCCTCAATTGGATCACGTAATCTTCTCCCGCTAGATATTTTCTCGGTCGACAACCAAATTCTAGGTCCCAAGGTAGCCTGATTTCACGTCCAAACAGGATTTTTGCAGGTGTTTCACCCGTGGACTCATTGATGGCAGATCGATAAGCCCATGCAAATAGGGATAGGTACTAGTCCCAATATCTCTGGTGACTGGAAACTACTTAGAACAGGTATTTTCCAATGGTCCTATTCATTCTCTCGACCATTCCATCTGACTGTGGATACAACGCTGTTATCCTGGTCTTCCGAAATTTTATTTTCGACCTCAGCGGCATGTCGTTTGTTATTGATAAAAGATATCGACAGAAATATCGTTTTTCATAGCAGAAATATCGTTCTTCATATTAGCAGAAATCGACGAGATTAAGGTGGAAGCGCCTTCATTGAATACATTTTTTTCTGGATCCAAGCCGTCACTCACTAGTGCCATTTTGAGTATTTCTACTAATTCATCCTTTTTTCCGGACGTTTCTAACTCGCGATTTTCCAATTCTTCTTCCAATTTCGTCACTTTCAGGCCACTTAGTCTCTTGGCCATGTTTACGTAACTATTTATTTATATTACCCCACACCTGACACCAATGTAATGTTTTTCTTATTTATTTAAATTGTTTTTAACACAACAGATGGGATGAACTTATACACATGGTATATCTACATACGTAACGTATTCGCTTATACTCAATTTAATTACCCACTTAATTCTAATTCACTATTTATATTGAACACAGTTCATTTTTATTGTTCTGTTGCGTTGGCTATGAAATCAATCTGTAGACTGGTCTCTCCGTTCACAGGCAGATGCTTATATATTAGAACATTTTACTGAAATATTTGGATTTCTGAAATTTATAGATTGCGGTTCCCAACAAACAATCGATCTTCCTAAATATGCATCTATAAAAACAATCACAATAAATAGTTATTCCCAGAAATCAGTGCGCTCTATTTTTAAAATTTTAAATTATTCATCATTATTCAATAAAAATTACATCTTAAACTGACTTACAAGACGGCATTCAGCGAAGTATTTTGAGATATGTGCCTTTGTACTTTTGCAAATCATTAAATCTAATTTGATTTTTCCAATTTTCTGATGCGAAAACATTGAAATAATACTATTGATAGTGTTATAACTATGAACGTATCTATGAGTTGACAACTAGAGATGGGCAATTAACATGATTCACGTCGTGTCACGCGTGACCCATCGTGGGGGGGTATCAACTCCCGTACCACTCACGTGACTATAGTTCATAACATCCGGCCGAGTGCAACCGAACTTAACGAAACCACCTATGGGCAGCCCTGCGTCAATCTTGGCTTCACCATCGTAGCTATCGGACAGCATCGCGCTACTGTCCCAGAAGTTTTCAGTTTCCGTACATTATTACACAAATTAACTATTATTTTTTATTTATTGTTTTTTCATTCCATAGCTGAACTTTGCACTACATACACAATACATATTGACATTATTCATCATATATCATTCATGTTTGATCACGTGAATCTTACATGAATTACGTGAATCAAGTGACTCATGCAAGATATTTACGTGAGTGGCGTACGTAAACCAGGCCTCATAGATAGTGAGTGAGCGTGAACGGGTATGAGAAGTCACTCACGTACCCATCTCTATTGACAACACACCAGTTTGTCGATATATACCGTCAAACGGGGTCAAGTAAATAAAAAAAATCGTTCTTTTTATTGCTCTTTCCGAAACCACAGAAATAAAAAATACGCAAAAATCCATGCATAATCTAGCATACGTTTCGAAGGGTACAAGGTGTTTTTTGACCCTTTTTGATTACAATAACCAGTTCTTTTCTTGGCCAAAAACTGATTCACTTTACCCACTACTATGGGGTAAAGTGAATCACCCCATTAAATTTGCTTTATATTCATTTTAGTACTCTGGGTACAGATATACATTCGTAAAACATACATAGAATACCTACAGCTTTAGCATTAGAAGAATTAAAAAAAACAGACAAGCAGGTAGGTATTACAAATTTTGTTTTTATAACATCAACAACACAACTAATTATTGAATCAATATTGTAGCCATGACTAGAAAATGCAGTTTGTCAGGCTGTAGATTGAATTATCGCAGTGAAAAGGCTGAGGAAGGATTAAGTCATATTACAACATTAAGTTTACCGAGAAATGAACAGTTGACACAATGGTGGTTGCGAAGAATCCCAACAGAGCTTAACAACATAAAAAATCCTCAAGTTTGCATTAAGCATTTCCCTGAATCTGATATTATTAGAACTGATATCGTTCAAGGAGAACAAAAGGAATACCCTAGGAAGATACCAAAATTAAAAGATTCTGCTCTACCTGTGATATTTTCCAATGTTCTCAAGTATCTGTCATCTGTGCCCAGTTCTTCCAAATGGCTATGTAATGTAGAAGGAGATCAACCTGAAAACGCTGTAGCAGACAGCTTCGAAACACATAAGCAGTTTGTTGACTCGCAAAAAATTAAACATTTAGATGATGTTATGTCTTTTTATGAGGAATCTAATATAAGTATAGAATGGATTTTAGTAAGAGAAGACAATAAAGTATATTTATGTCTGCTCACTTCATCTGAGAATGTACAGAAAATAATAGAAACACTTCTAGGAAGAGAAAATTTGGACAATGCAAATCAAATCGAGAATTATCCACTTCCCATGGAAAAATCCCAAAAAAGCTACATGTTTTGAATAATTTTAGTATTTTTGAAAATCTGTTCGTGGTTATTGAATCTAGTGCTACAAACCAAAAAGTGCGAGATGACACTAAAATAGCTAAAATTTGTGATGTGTTATCCGAAATGTCTGCAGCAGAAGAGGTTTCAAGTTTTTTTAAGTTTTTATTGAACAGTTACAGCTTTACCAGCAAACTCCCAATAACCGACAGTACTATGGTAAGACACTAATGTTTGCGGCAAGTTTATATATTCACTCCTCATCTATTTACATGACATTATATTATTGCCACTGTAATATGATTATTCACAAAAAATAAGTAGTTTATTAATTTATTATTACAAATTATAACCGCCCTATATGCATATGGGCCAGCTGTCCCGGGCCTCAGATGGTCACATGACTTTGTGAATAGCCTTACGCGCCATGGCCTGTCTTTCTCGTCGGCCACGGTTAGATTATAACCACAAAGCTCATTTTTAGTTTTGTTTTTCATAATTTTTTTACTTTTACTAAAGAATAGTGCTTTGGCCATCCTGGTTTTAGCACGAAACGATACGTTATCTGCCAAAAAGGTTTTCTTGACAACTTCTTTACGTCAACGTTACTCCAATACGGATACGTATAAAAACTTATGGCAAGCTAAATGTGTCTAATAGTTTGTCAATGTAGAAGTATCAAAGCCATTAAATCAGACAAAGTGTGGAGAAAATTAATAATAAATATGACTTCTAACCTCACAAAAGGAGATAATTTTTAGTATAATTACTAATATGTTCAATTATGAATGCTGAACTGCAATGACAAGGTTCTACGACTAATTAAGGGTTTTTTAGCGAACTGCTGGTTATAACCCAGCGGTTATTTGCGGTAACAGGCGGTTATTCACTCGCTAACATGAAGTGGTTACAAATAATTGGTTATAAACTTCACAACATAACCTTAAAATATTTGTTGTTAAGTATCTATATTATATCAATACTATTCTTTATCTTTAGTCAGAGTTATTTAATGTATAGAGTGTAATGAATAACGAAGAATTATTGCTGTTAGCATTGCTGATTCATCAGAGGATGTCCAATAGTTTGTACATATTATCAAATAGTTTTATTTCCTTGGGACATTTCTTAGTCAAAGTTATATTATGTAAATATTTAAGAGAATCCTACATAAGATTAGATCCAGAAAATATTTGGTTGGATGCTTATCATGAGATGTCTTTTTCTCAACTCTTTCGTATGCAAAAAACAACATTTCACAGTTTGTGCAATGAAATAATTGCAAACGATGATCATGCTCTGGTAAAAAAAATATCGAGGCGGTCGGTATCCTACTGAACCCAAGAAAAATATGCTAGTGTTTTTGTGGTACATCTCAAAACAAGACACTTTACTATCTATATCTGATAGATTTGGACTTGTTCCATCTACAGTTATGAATGTTGTTTTTTGTACATTATCATATACAAATCAAAACAAATTAACATTTTCTTTATGGTTGAGACCATTCACCTTTTAAAACAAGAGGGGGGGGTTAGAACCACTGCCAGTTACCCACCTCTTGACTATGGTAACTGAAGTTATTACCGTGGTCACTGATTTGACATTTTGGTATTAACCATTTGTGGCAAAAAATTGAATGGTTTTAAATTTTTGTGACCTGTAACTCGCTAAAAAAACCCTATTGTAATTACTATTTGTTAATTTGTTCATTGTGACTGTACCTTTAGGATTTTGTTGACATTAAAACTAAGATTCAAAATAGTATGTTACATAATATGGACGAATTCGACGGCAGTTATTCTACACCGGAAGAGATTATGCAAAAAGCAAGATAGGTAGGCTACACTAAATTTGCTACTTGAAAAGTCAAAAGAAAAATATAACCAAAAATAAACGGTTTTAAGGATTAAAACTAACTTTTCCGCATCTGTGGCCCTGAACAATATTCTATCATAAAATTGTGTTTCTTGTATACACTTCGGGGGATGTATCGTGCTAACAAACCGAAATTTCTCCAAAAATTCAGTATGTCTGGATTTATAGGACCCGCTGTACTCGCTCTAGTCAACTGAAAATCAATAGGGTACATCTGTGAGACACCTTGAACAATATTCAATCATAAAATTGATCAATCGTATACTCTCTGGAGGCTGTATCGTGCTAACAAACTAAAAATTCTTCAAAAATGACAAAAATATCGTACTTGAAGTACTGTAGCACCTGTTGTATTGGCTCCGGTGAGCTGAAAATCAATAAGGTTCATCAGTGAGATGCCCTGAATAATATTCAATCATAAAATTGGTGAGTTGTTGAACTCCGGAGGCTGTATCGTGCTAACAAACTGAACTTTCTCAAAAAATTACAAAATGTCGTACTTCAAGTACCATAGCTCCCGTTGTACTGGCTCTGGTGAACTGAAAATCAATAGGGATCATCTGTGACATGTCCTTAACAATATTCAATCATAAAATTGCAGACTTATTGTACTCCAGAGGCTGTATCGTGCTAACAAGACATGTAAGGAAAAGTGGCCGACGACAACGACGACGACGACGACATACACACAGGATTTTTTTACTAAAAACCGTTTTTTCGTGTTGTTGTTGATGGAATTCGTAAAAATAACTCAATTGGGGTAAACCAATACTTTTCTCGCATATAGAAAGGTTGGGCGGAAAAGTAATATAAACATTTTATGGATTACTGTTTATTGCATCGCAAGGTACAGCAAAAATATTATATTCAACAAATAATTTGCCATTCTTTATGACTCGTTCATCTCATAACATTAAACGGTACAGTCAAAATAATTCCCACCTTTTTTTTGTCATTTTAGAATCTAATCATTTTATGTGTACGATAAAAACTATTGTGTGTTCCACGTCGCGAAAGTGGGTTTCCAGGCCTCCAGAAGTGGCCAGGCTCGGCTACACAAATAGCTATTGTGTACCTAGGCGCGAAAATGCTAATTTTCCGGGCCGACAGAAGAAATGGCCAGGCGAGGTGTAGCCGAGCCTGGCCACTTCTGGAGGCCTGGAAAACCACTTTCGCGACGTGGAGCACACAATGGTTTTTATCGTACACATAAAATGATTAAATTCTAAAATGACAAAAAGAAAGGTGGGAAATATTTTGAAGGTACCGTGTAATGTTATGAGATGAACGAGTTATAAAAAATGACAAATGATTTGCTGAAATAGTATATTGTTTCATTAGGAGTAAAAGTATAACTTTTTGTGGCGAGTCTGAATGTTTGATGGCCGAACGTTAGTGAGGCCGACAATTTCAGACGAGTCACAAAAAGTGCTTTTGCTCCGAATGAAACATGCTATTTTTTCCGCAAACGGCATCCAGACTATAGAACTAATTAATATTTAAATAAAAATTCAAAACGATTGCAACGAAGTTGATAAATTCAGAGAATAATAATTATAAAACTGCGCACTACATTTCCGTGGTTACTGGTTTTGTGATTGCCAAGTCAAAAACAAATTTGACAGTTCAATAATATTTTATAATGTCAGAAATATTGTAAGTGATTTAAAGCAACAATTGGACTGTGCATTTTTGGTAAGTACTTGAGCATCAAAATTTCGTTTGTTGTAGTAAAGTGTACTGAAATTTTCTTTTAGATTATATTATGTCGGATTCAGAACCCAACTGTACACCGCCCGACGTTGTTGACATTGCTAAGGCAGCTACGAATGATTTAATTCCAACTAAGTCAAGTAGAGTTTATAATCATGCTTACGAAAGATTTCTCACATGGTGCAATGATAAAAACATTTCAAACTATTCGGAAAATGTGCTACTAGCTTATTTTTTTGAAATGACAACTAAATTAAAAATGAAGAGTTCAACAATGTGGTCTCAGTATTCCATGATAAAATCATTACTGAATATTAAACATGGATTAGATATTAGCAAATATATGAAACTACGTGCTTATCTGAAGAAGCAGAATGAAGGGTATACTCCCAAAAAGTCAAAGGTATTCACAAAAGACCAGTTTGAAGATTTTTTAAATAATGCACCTAATGAGCAATATCTAGGAATTAAGGTTAGTTATTATATTCTAACCTGCATAAATACAATCAAGTTTTTAAATACATACTACTTTTAGGTTGTTCTAATAATGGGCGTATCTGGAGTATGTAGATGCGATGAAATGGTGAACATGACAATAGACGATATAAAAGATTTAGGATCTGTTATTCATATAAAGATTCCTGATAGTAAATCTAAAAAGCCACGATCGTTCACAATTATTGGAGAAAAATATATAAATCTTTACAGAAAATATACTTCTTTACGTCCACAAGCTATGGAAAGCCGACGCTTTTTTTTGAAATTTCAAAAGGGAAAATGTTATCGCATGGTCATGGGAATTCATACAATTAGTAACGTACCCAAAACAGTAGCAACTTATTTAAAACTACCGAATTCAAAAGATTACAACAGCCATGCGTTAAGAAGAATTTCAGCTACTTTGCTTGTGGATGGAGGAGCTGATATTACTTGTTTGAAACGGCATGGAGGTTGGAGATCGAGCACTGTCGCTGAAGGATACATTGAAGACTCTTTGTCTAATAAAAAACAAACTGCAGAAAAAATCTTGATGTCGAATTCTTCTTCACTGTACCTGAATGCAGCTTCTCATGAGCGAAATTATGTCGACGTTGATGTAATAGAAGCAACAACAAGTAAGGAGTCACGGGAAATTTTGTCGATGAACTCTTTCAACTTTGCACAAAATTCGCTTGAATTGGAAGTGAATAAATCAGGTAGTGCATTAAATATGTGCGGTGCAACCTTAAATAACTGTAATTTTACTATTAATAATTATTATCGTTAATAAAGTTCAACTAATAATTATTTTCCCTGTTAGAAATTCTACTTTTTTGTACGGCCGTCAGCGTACAAAAAAGTACTTTTTTGTCCGCTCACGGCCGTACAAAAAAGTGGCGTCTGTGAAATCATACTTCAACATCATGAATTGACGTTAATAATGTCTACTTTTTTTGACGTTTGCGGAAATAGCTATTTTTATCCTACACTACTCGGAAACAAAATTTTCGTGGTTCTATCGGGACGGGAAAGTAGGTATTTGCACGGCTAGGCGAGAAAAATGGCAAATAATGGCTAGGCAGGGAAAACAACTTCACAAAAATAACACTAGATGGCACCCGATTATAAATGACAAAACGGCTGTCACTTTTAAATTTCAAGTTGTGGCTTAAAGCAATTACAATTAGTGCTTAGCAAATTTTAACTCAGAATTCGAATCGTCGAAATATTGCATTCACAAAGAGATGGGCTACGACAATTGACAGTGTTGACGCTTGACAATAATTTGTCAATGTAGAAGTATCAAAGCCATCAAATCAGACAAAATGGTGGAGAAAACTAATAATAAATATGACTTCTAACCTCACAAAATGAGGTAACCTTTAGTATAATCACTAATGTGTTCATTTATGAATGCTGAACTGCAAGGTTCTACGACTAATTGTAATTACTAATTGTTATTTTGTTCATTGTAACTGTACCGTTAGCATTTTGTTGACATTAAAACTAAGATTGAAAATAGTATGTTACATAATATGGACGAATTCGACGGCAGTTATTCTACACCGGAAGGGATTATGCAAATACACTAAATTTGCTACTTGAAAAGTCAAAAGAAAAATATAAACATTTTATGGATTGCTGTTTATTGCATCGCAAGGTACAGCAAAAATAAAATTTTCAACAAATAATTTGCCATTTTTTATGACTCGTTCATCTCATAACATTAAACGGTACAGTCAAAATATTTCGCTACACAAATAGCTATTGTGTACCTAGGCGCGAAAGTGCTAATTTTCCGGGTCGACAGAAGAAATTGTCAGGCGAGGTGTAGCCGAGCCTGGCCACTTCTGGAGGCCTGGAAAACCACTTTCGCGACGTGGAACTCACAATGGTTTTTATCGTACACATAAAATGATTAAATTCTAAAATGACAAAAAGAAAGGTGGGAAATATTTTGAAGGTACCGTGTAATGTTATGAGATGAACGAGTTATAAAAAATGACAAATGATTTGCTGAAAAGAATATTTTCGCTGTACCTTGCAATGCAGTAAACACCAATCCATAAAATGTTTATATTTTTGGTTATATTATTCTTTTGACTTTTCAAGTAGCAAATTTAGTGTATTTGCATAATCCCTTCCGGTGTAGAATAACTGCCGTCGAATTCGTCCATATTATGTAACATACTATTTTCAATCTTAGTTTTAATGTCAACAAAATGCTAACGGTACAGTCACAATGAACAAAATAACAATTAGTAATTACAATTAGTCGTAGAACCTTGCAGTTCAGCATTCATAAATGAACATATTAGTAATTATACTAAAGGTTACCTCATTTTGTGAGGTAAGAAGTCATATTTATTATTAGTTTTCTCCACCATTTTGTCTGATTTGATGGCTTTGATACTTCTACATTGACAAATTATTGTCAAGCGTCAACACTGTCAATTGTCGTAGCCCATCTCTTTGTGAATGCAATATTTCAATGACGATTCGAATTCTGAGTTAAAATTTTCAAAGCACTAATTGTAATTGCTTTAAGCCACAATTTGAAATTTAAAAGTGACAGCCGTGTTATCATTTATAATAGGGTGCCATCTAGTGTTATTTTTGTGAAGTTGTTTTCCCTGCCTAGCCATTATTTGCCATTTTCTCGCCTAGCCGTGCAAATACCTACTTTCCCGTCCCGATAGAACCACGAAAATTTTATTTCCGAGTAGTGTAGGATAAAAATAGCTATTTCTTAGAACGTTGATAGTTAATTCGTCTTCCTCAATTTTCTCGACTTTCGCAACATACAATCTTTCCCATCTTGCAGTGGAAAATTGAGAAATGATGTAGTCTCCTACTTTTATGCTAATATTTTCTGGTATATCGAGATGTGTTAATCCTTGCTCTTTTAAGGATAGTGATTCGTGAAGTGTGGATTCATCGCTGTCGTGATCAAGCGATGTAGAAGGCAATGTAGTTAAATCATCATTGCTACCTTGATCCTGAAGTTCACTTAAATGAGACTGGTATGAGATAGATTATTATTCGTCTTCTATTTCTTTCGTAAGTGGCCATTTTATTCAAGCTTTAGTTGGCGGTGGTGTAGAAATCAAAGTTGAAACTATGAGGTCTGCTGTAGATATGCTCTTTCCAGGTAAAATATTGATTGCTCTCCTCTTTTTACAGTAGTTCCTGTGGTAGACTTTAATCGGTCCAAATGTTCAACTATTACTTGGGTTCAATCCTGATCATGCCGGTTATTTTCGTTTGTTGGGTTGTTTCACGGGATTTTTTTGAAGCACTGCATTAGATTTTAATGGAAAAATGCCATACACTTTGAAACCTACAACTGAATTTTCCTTTGAACGAACGCCAATCGTTTCAACTGATTCTTTCAACAGCCCTGGAAATTCTGCTTTCGGCAACACACCGCGGTTTCTAATTTTCCAACGTTCTAGAATTTGTCTCCAACAATTTTTAAACGGTCTAAAATATGCCACATCTAGCGGCTGCAACAGATGCGTCGAGTTTGGCGGCAGAAGGACAAACTTAATGTCATTAATTTCACACTCCTGATTTACGTTCGCGGTTATATGGCTATTTAAATCGTCGCCTATAACAACTCTTCGCCCATTTAATTTTCGGCACTACGGCAGTACAATCGTTCTAAACCAGTCTTCGAACAGCTCAGCATCAAACAATCCACTTGCAGAGCGATTATATCTAGCACCTTCGAAGTCTCCTTCTGTCCAACCTTCATAACAATGTTTCGCTCTGTAAACGGTGTAGGGTGGCAATAAAATGTCATCTACTGCTATAGCAAACATTATGGAAGTGCTGCTTTTTGAAGTGTCAATTATTCTGTGTGTTTTTCGCGTCCCTTTTTGTAACCACTTTCACAGATCCTGGATTATCAACAAAATTAGTTTCGTCGTAATTAATAATATTAGAGGGTGACATATACTATGGATTGCTCTAGGTTGGTGGATTGGTGTTCTTAGCTGGCTTAACGGTTAGTTGCGGATGCCTTTTCATAAAAGATTCAAACCAGTCCATACCTAGAAGATTGTCCGTATACCTTTTTTCAGTCAGCCCCACTCGGCACATATTAGAAGAATTTCTTTAATTCGCGCTTCTTACTCGTCATTTAGCACCGGTTGACATCCATATTTTAGCCTTTATATCGTCTCTGGATGGTGCTAAACGACGCTCCATAATGTTCAGACGCTGTCTATCGATACATGTATAAACTCCTCTGTATAAAAATTAAAAAACGTAAACTCTTAAAATTAGATAAAAAATGTAAGAAAAGGTATAAAAATATAAAAGAAACCAAAAATGTATGTTTTGGATGATCGCGCGGGGATCTCAATTTCCCAGACATAATTAATTCTAAATCTGATTCAGGTGGACTGGCAGTCAGATATATTTTATTATTAATTTTTTTGTAGCATATCATGGGATACTTTGAAGTTTGTACAGTTCCCAAAGTTTATTACCAGACTTTTTGTCAGTAACCTAACCCTAACCCTATTAGTATGTAGTCTGTTTCTTAGTTTTGTTACAATTAACTTGAGAAAACACTCGTTCTACGTTAGCAGTAGAATGGGGAATACATAGTAAATTAAATACTAAATTACACAACCGTTTAAATTTTTGTTCTCCGTCGCCAATTTTAATTTCAAAAATCGCCTGAAAGAATTTTTCAACATCGTTGGTTATTTTCAAATCCTTAAAATCAAAATTTCGGATCATTCTTCATTCATTATCAATTTCTTGTATATTTTCAATTAAAAATCGTGAGATTAATCCTTAAAATCGTGATATCAAGAACAAAATCGTTAGATCTCACGATATATAGTGAGATCTGGTAACACTGCGTCGTACAGCCGCTACTGCTCGCTCCACATAAGTTTTGTCGTAGTTACATTTGCCCTGGTGCCCCAACTTTTTTTTGTATATTCTACGCAATCTGTAACAGAAATTAAACCTCTAAAATATTAAAATATTTGGAGTGAGGGAGAGGGGTCACTAACGCTGTCTCTAACTCACCCATAAAACTTTCTAACTACTAGCTCTATGCCCATATCGAATTTTCATTTGATCTTTTGTTTGAGCTGATTCATTTTACCCCCTACTTTGTCAATAGTAGGTTAAAAAATGTATACCCGCGCAGCCATTTTATAAAAATGAAAACAACTTCGGGAATAGCTTGCTTAGAAAATTAGTCTACGCCTCTTATCAAAAATATGCCCCCTTCTTCGTACAACTAAACGTTTTCGACTTTTCCTCGTATTATAAAAAAACGTGCAATTAAATTATATTCTTGCATAGCTTACCTGTCTCTGAAACCAGCACGACACTATACCATCCGTAGTAGTAATTACACTGACGTAGGAATATCACGCGAGAACCACCTACACCTCTAGAACATTGAGTCTGCACATTACTCGTAGAAACACTCAGTTTGACCGGTAGATTCACTTTACCAATAGTGATTCACTTAACCCCGTTTGACGGTACCTACTTAATTAACCCCGTTTGACGGTACCTACTTAACATATATAAATAAATATACCCTTGTAAGTAAGAGAATTTGTAACTTTGACAACTTTTAGTATGTGGCAAATAGCAAAATCGGATGCCATCATCCTAACGCACGCACACACAACTTAGAAAACTTTGGAAACACTATAATTTAGATTGATGCGTTGAATGATTTAAGCAATATTTCAACTGTTTTAATACAAATGAACAGACATCATATAAGGAGTTCAGCCCAGACTACTTCAGGAGCACGAGCTAGCATATTTTGTCCCATGTGCTGCTCACTCCCTCAATTTAGTTAGTGTTAATGCAGCCAGTGCTACTATTGAGGCTCAGAATTGTTTCGGAACTTTGAACAGTTTGTATTCTTTCTTTGCGGCTCCAACTTCACGCTGGCAAGTTCTCCGAAAATATGTGACATTGAAACCTGAAAGCAATATAAGATGGTCTGCAAGATTTGATGCGGTCGAAGCTGTGAATAAACATTACGATGAAGTTGTTTAGGCTCTAGAGGATCTTAAATATGATCTCTCAACACCTCAAACTAAGAGTGAAGCCAGCTCTCTTTTGAAAAATATTGGGTAACTTGAATTCATCGTTTTGACATGTTTTTGCATCTAACAGTAGATTTGGCTGTCCAGAACCTTCAAGGTCTTTTAATGCTCTTGAAGTATTGCAGAGAGTTTGCTCCATCTGTGCAAGCATGAGTGATCTACCCTCTGTGTACTCAGAATGTGTACAAGTAGCTATGTTAGAGGTTATTGACCGGATGATTATGGAACTCAGTGACAGGTTTAAGGCTTTGGACAACATAAAAAACAAATTTGGATTTTTGCTTGGAATTCAAATTAGAGAAATGCAAACAAAAGATCTAAAAATGAAATCACAAGAATTGGTAAATATCTACACCGCTAATCTCACCATTGAAGAATTTAAATTTGAAATAGAAAGTTTCAAGGACCAATCTTTATCAGTTGACGAAAATTTAAAGGAAGCCACATCAAGAGAAATGTTAAGTCTTATTTATAAAATTAAACTAGAGAAATGCTACCCTACCGTTACTACTGAACTGAGAATGTTTCGCACATTGTCAGTTACAGTGTCATTTGGAGAACGAAATTTTAGCTAACTCAAAAACATCAAAAACTACACGAGAAGTATAATGGAACAGCAGATACTCTCTAATCTAAGTATAATATCAATTGAACACAAACAAGCATCCCTTATCAATTTTGACGAAATCATCAGTACATTTGCTGCTAAGATGGCTCGAAGAATTCAATTTTTAGACACAATACATAACAAATTTTTACATAGTTACAATAGAGTTACACTACAAACAAATTATTTGTATTATAGCAATTTTAACTGCCGCATCTAAAAAATAGCTTACGGAGATACTGTATTTTGGTAGTAAAGGGAGGGGGGAGGGATGGGGGGTTTGTCAACAAACTGATCATTGTCCCTCCTGACAAATCTCATAGTTCCGGGCCGCATATTTCAAAACTGCACATTGTTACGAAACCAGTAGCTAAATGCGGCGATACCATTTGCTGGATTTCCACTGTCATTCCCTATGCGACTGCGACCGTTTTTATTCGAATGCGATACATCAATTGGTTTTATGCTGTCGCTGCCATTATGGAATGACAATTACTAAATTATCTATTAAATTACATTTAAGTAAAATTCCTATCAATATTTTTATGCAGGGTGATCCCATGGTATTAGTACATTTTTTTGCAAAATGCCATTATGAAAAGTAAAATCTAATTGAAGAAAATTGACATCCCTAAGTTGTAAACAACAACAAGGAACATTTTAAATTCGACTTTAAAAGACGGTAACTACAGAATACAGCCAATGGCAGCGCAGCATTTGGCCACTGGTTTCGTATCAATGTGCAGTTTTGAAATATACTTCCGGGCCTGACACTGTTTGTTGATATGTTCAAACATTATGTCTTACTCACAATTTAACAGGCTCAGAGAGAGTTATTGTAGTTAACAAACAAGTCGTGTTTAATCAACTGAAATTACAGACTACAGATTGCTTAAGAAGTATTTTATACAATGAAGAATCCAAGTTAGGTGCGAGGCATTGTTTCCAAAGTGATTTACACAGCTGAATTATTAACTAGACTTTATTTCGTCTTTTTTAATTGCTTTAATTTAAATATAACGTAATTGTATTGCATTTTCTTGCAGTATTTTTGTTGCTTTTAGAGTTACTCTATTAACGCACGTATATTTCAGGAGGTTTATTGTGGAAATGAAACTATTTGTACTGTAGATGGATTGCACTTCCGAAGTTTATACAACGCTAGAGTTAAAGGCTTTAACAGTACGGGAGAAGGAGAATACAGTGAACTGATTGGACTACAAACTGCTGATGGTAAGTAATTTTTTACTATAATAATTCTTTAGTGTACACCATAGATAGATAGATTTCACAGAGGTGGCTTGTGGCATATTCCACTCCAACCTTTTCAGATTTATTGTGGTCCTCTAAATGTAGATTACATTCTACAGCCTTATTCTTATTAAGAAGTCTACCAGCTTAGAGACTGAATATTTTACGTAGTTTACGTAGTTCTTTGCCACTGTCTCTTGTATGCCTAGTACCGATAACCGCACGTTTGTTAAACTGTCACAGTGACAAAGAACGTGCTTTGCAGTTTCTTCCTCTGATCGACAGAATCTATATAAGAACTTTTTCTGTTATCCCCATCAATTTTCGAAGCCTATTCAGCTGTTAACAGACCTTCAACAGTTTTGACCGTTTTCCTGTCTTTACTTATCAGGTCTGTCGTGAATTTTGGTGATTGTTCTAATATTATATCTCCCAATTGTCTTTGGCCTGGTGAATTCCTCCACCATAACCTAGAATTATACTCCACACATTTTCGTGTGGTCGCTTTTGTTACTGGTTTTGCAACGCCGCAGAAGGGTTCCGCTCTAACGAATGGCATTGACGCACATTGCTTAGCCATTTTGTCTGCCTTTTCGTTGCCCTTATGACCCTCGTGCCCCAGAACCCAGGCCACCGTGACTTTACTACGGTCACCCAGCGCGTTTAAAGCACACACACAATCCATACTAGCTTATCATTGTTAGAATAAATTTTGATCAAAATTATATACAAGTAAAGTCTATTACTATTATTAAGTATGTCAAGGTATTCTCGGGAATTGGTAAATGAAATGTCTATTACGAGGATGTATTGATATCTAGTTAGCCTAGACCAGTTCCATCCATAAACAAAATATTGCGTTACCATAGCAACGAACAATAACTTATTAGAAGTGTCAGTGTATAAAGTTTGACGTCAAAGAAGTAAACCAGAGATACGTAATCAATTAAAAGAAACAAGATGTCCACCGAAATTGTGAAAATCGAAAAATTGGATTATCAAGCCATCATCAAGTACTTGTATTTAAAAGGGTTAAGAGGTAAGCAAAGTTACGAAGATATGCTTAATACCCTTGGTGATCAATGTCCTTCGTATGCGACCATGAAAATTGGACTGCAAGCTTCAAAAGAGGTAAATTGAATATGATGACCGATCGGGAAGGCCAGTTTCTGTGTCAGTCCCCGAAAATGTCGATGCAGTTCATGACATGATTTTATCAGACCGTCGAATTGGGCTAAAATGGATATCTGAATTACTGAATATTTCATACGAACGCGTTCATCATATAGTTCACGTCAATTCGGACATGAGAAAAATTGCTGCAAAATGGATCCCCAAATGTTTGAATGTTGACCAAAAGCGTGCAAGGGTAGAAGCATCGCGTTCGATCTGTGCTCGATTTGAAAACGATGTAGACTTCTCAAACCGAATTGTTATTATGGATGAGACTTGGGTACATTTCTACGATCCAGAAACAAAGCAACAATCAATGGAATGGCGACACTCTGGTTCTCCAAGTTTCGTGTCCAAAAATCTGTTGGAAAAGTTCTTGCTTCAGTTTTTTGGGATTGCCATGGAGTAATCATGATTGATTTTTTGGATAAGGGTAGAACAATAACTGGAGATTACTATTCGACATTACTGACCACTCGGCGGGAAAAAGGTGTTTTGTTTTTGCAGGACAATGCCCCTGCACACAAATCTCATGTTGCCATGCAAAAAATTCGTGATTTAGGGTTTGAATTACTACTTTCCTCAACTGAAAAAAAGTTTAAAAGATCGTACATTTTCTTTCAACGAGGAGGTAATAAGAGGTGTGGAGGTCTGGTTTGCAAAGCAAGAAGAAACATTTTTTTTGAAAGGTCTAGAGACGTTGTAGGTTCGCTGTAATAAATGTATCCAATTAAGAGGAGAATGTGTTGAGTAATAAAAAATTTTGACATTGAAATTTTGTTTGGTTCTATAGTAGGCTAAGAATTTTTCAATATATCCTCGTATTGATAGATACAAATAGTGTAGCGTCTTCCGAAATAATACACTTACGCTAAAGGTATTTGTTATATATCATCTATCGACTGAAAACTGGTGGTTAGAAGTAGTAATTTGAGTTTTGGAAAGTCGGACGAAGCCATATCAGAGGAATAATATGGCGATTGATCGATAAGGTATATTGAGTTTTTGTCTAAAAATTCTTTCACAGTTATAGTTTTGTCAGATGATGCGTCATCGCCTAAAATTTGTTCGAATTGATTCGTGATACACGTTTCAGTAATTTCCTTTAATGATGTTAAGTTCAGTCAGAGTTTTATGTAACGTTCCCCACATGAAATTTCATTTGCAATAAAAAGTTTGTGACGTTCTTTGTTCGATGTTTCGGCAGATAATTTGTTTCATATTTAGACAGACTCTTTGTTCGATATTTTTATTGTAAAAATCGCAAATCACACTTGAGAGCTGACAAAATGGAACACTGTGAACAAACTAAATGACTGATAATATTCAAACTCGTCCTCCTCTTGACTATAGAGAACAGTGGAGCCAATTTATGTCTTGATTGTATGTGTGATTTATCGATAATAATGTGAACAATCAGATGATCTTACACCCAATAGAGATTATCAACAAACAACAGTATTAAAAATTAAAGAAATTAACAACAACGCACAAAAATTGTGGATATCTGTTCAAGTTTCATAAAGCACGGATACTGAATATGTAATTTGAAAGAATATGCAGTAGCTCTAACAAACCTAATATACTTGAACGATTCTAGGTCTGTGCATTATTTATGCTTCTGGAATTGGTTTTCGTATCTGAAGTTGTAAAATATTGCTCGATCAGAGATTCTATTCGCCAAAGAGTAGATTCAATTACTGTTTTGATCTATCCACGGATGTTATGGAGCTCTGTAATCGTAACCGAAACTATCGAATATCCGAATCAAAAATATATCCGTAACCGTATCCGATATAAAAGACTCACATACTTTCGGATAGGGGCAGAGAATAAGACATGTTATGAAATTATGACATTTTTTTGATGTTTTTGCCCGGCCGTACCGACACACTAACCGCACGCGTCCCTTATATATAATCGGTTGTACATTCCTATAGGAATAGTAACCATTCAATTAAGAGCTCTTAAACTAATTTCATGTGGTGAATCAATCCACGTTCTAATCACTTTTTTACTAAAGTTCATTGTATCTTTTTGGCTTTTTCTTTTATTTTCTGCCCTGGTTGACATTCCCCAAATCTGGTGATAGTTTCGTATAAAATTTTTCTAATTTCAAAGTTCATAAGGATTCTACATTCCCCGCCACTCAACTTTTTTGGCCCATATATTCTTATCATTTTTTTTTCGACAGCTTTCATTAGAATAATCGTTTCTAATCCATAGATTACTGTTGGCCTTATTGCTGTTCTGTAGATTTTCATTTTAGTACTTCTGCTGATTTTTTTTGCATAACATTAGGGTGCGCAATTAATTATAGTACTTTGGACTTCAATGTTTTATATGAAATTCTGCCATTTGCTTTCTTGTAATCCAATATATTATATCTTACTTTTTTGCTGATCATGAATCATGTTCCATTTCTACCCCCTCCTGCATATAATAACGTAAATTCTTCTTTACCAATTCTTCCTCCATCCTTCCATCTTAGCTTTTGTAATGACAATATTTCTATGTTATAATTAATAATTTCTCCAGCTACCTCCTCCATTTTTCTGGTCTTATCATTGTTTTTATATTCCATGTACCTATTCTGATAATCTTTTGATTTTTCCTTCTTCTCTGTTTCATTTTTCTTATTTTTACCATTCCCGTGTGGATTGCCTGGCCGTTATCTACAATGTGTTTTTCAGCGTTTCCTCTTCATTAATTAGTGTTTTTTTTGTTCTTGTTGCCCTCTTAGTTTTTCATCAGGCTCTTCTCCTTTTTCAGGTGATCTCTCTCTTACGGTTTAACATATTATGTTTTGATTGATGATTTAGATTTGTAGTTTTTCTAAATATTTATGTGCATCAAATTACCTTCAATAAAAATGGACAACCGTGGTTTCAATAAGACCTGCACACACATTAACTTTTAAAAATCTTTGTGCTGTACGTTTCCGCATACATTTGGTATTGGTATCACTACAGTGACTGCAATTGTGGCGATTATCGGTACCATATAGCATAAATGTAGCGTAATCGGAAATCTTAATACAGAAATTCTGGATTATGGTTTCACAAAATTCCAATATATAATCAAAAACATCATCAGACAATTCTTATAAAAGCGTTGTTTTGAGTGGATTAAATGTATGTTGCACTATGGATGTCATATTTTAATGCAATTTGCCAAATTGATGTCCCTAAATTTTCTATAAAAAAATTTGACATCATCAGCTGCAGACTTTAAGACTATTTACATTTACCTGTTCCTTCAATGCGATTTAAAATTTTCCAAACTGCGAACAAAAGGATATATTATAAAAATCAAATAGTTTTAATTACATTTCTCTTTTTCAGTGGCCTGGTTTACATTTGATCCCGTTCTCTCCGGTCCCGGCTTACAATATTCAGAGAACAATACGAGAGTAACAGGAGAAGGCTGGGAACACCGAATCGCCTTAGGAAGCGTTGGATTTAGTAGAGGACTACATTATTGGGAATTTACTATAGAAAAGTATGATACTGATACGGATCCTTCTTTTGGCGTAGCAAGAATCGACGTTACAAGGGATAAGATGTTAGGTAAGATACTATTAAAATAATTCGCAAATATAGTTTCAGTTTATTTTGCATTACGTTTAAAATACTGGCTGAATTGGACTTTGTAAATGACGATAATAATCATTATTTAATTTATTTCAAAATAAAATAAATCGGAGAATTTAAAGAAACTTTTCGGGGGTAAATACATAAGAGATCATTTTTTATCGATAAATACATGTTTAATTGTATGAACTTTTATTGTCATGGCAATAAATCGAGAATCAAGAGTGAGAAAATCACGAGAGCTTGCTCGCGAGATTTTTTGTACATCCCTTGATTCGAGACCACGGTAGTGGCGAGAGTACCCCTCCCTGTGGACAACCTTTTACAACCAAGCCTCTGATGGTTACATCATCTACACTGATTTTTATTGCTCTTCTTGAGAGCATGTTATATATCCAGCCATTTATGGTTTGGGGGATATTCTTATTGGAAAGTGCGGTTGTTATTTTAGAAAAAGTGGTTCTATGGAACACACCTTCTATGTCTATGAATACACCCTGTGGACAACCTTTTACAACCAAGCCTCTGATGGTTACATCATCTACACTGATTTTTATTGCTCTTCTTGAGAGCATGTTATATATCCAGCCATTTATGGTTTGGGGGATATTCTTATTGGAAAGTGCGGTTGTTATTTTAGAAAAAGTGGTTCTATGGAACACACCTTCTATGTCTATGAATACACCCAGGTGCACTCTTTTTTTCCAACGATCTCTCGATGCGGCCCGCCACGAGATAAAGAGCCGAATAGGTGGATTTCCCTGGAGTGTATGCATGTCGATTTAGATGCAGTGGATTTTGTGTTATCACTACATCTCTTATGTATCGTTCGCACTGCATCTCCAAGGTCTTCATTGAAAACGATGTGAGGCTAATGTATCGATATGATTTTGGAATGGGATGGTCCATTCTTCCTAGTTTTGGTATGAACGCAACTTTAACTTCTCTCCGACCCGAGTCAGGGAAGTGAGTTGACATTAATAGTTGAAGGCTTTCCTGCAGGTTGGTAGTTTTGCGCCATCCTCTTTGGTTAGTATACCGATATGACGGTGGGGATCTTTTGAGAGGGATTTTGGAGTCTAACTGTTTGGAGGAAATCTTTGATTTCCTCGCAATAGATTCTCCATGCTTCTCTCTGTTTTTGTCGAATGACTTTTTTATAATCCTTGAGGTGAGACTTGTATGCGTTCCAATCCTCTTCGAGTCTAGTTTTTAGCATTATTAAAAGATTTCCTCGCCCTCCCCCTTAGCTATCAATACCATGGCACCACCACGGAGTGGAGACTCCATTAAGATGGACCCGCATGAGTGGGCAAGACATCTTATAGGCATTAATTATGGAGTTTTGAATGGTTTTAGAATAAATCTTCTTTATTGTTAGGAACCACGTCCTCGCAGATCCCCTTTCAAACAGTGGACATATTTTGTCCTGTCCGTTATTGAAATATCGTCGGATACATGCCAGCTGGATATTATATTCGAAGTGTTTATAATAGAAAGGGTAATATCTATTCGCGTTTGACTACGAGAGTTGATAAAAATTGGTTTAGTACCTGTATTTAGAATACAGATATTCTTGTTAGTTATGTAATCATAAAAAGACTTACCTCTAGTGTTAATATCTGTGCTGCCCCAGCTTACGTGGTGAGAGTTTGAATCACAGCCTATTACCAATTCAAGCTTCTGGGTGAAACAGTGTCCTCTAACTCCTTTATTGGTGGAGGTTTAGCGGCGTCTGAGGGGAGGTATGCGGTATGCTAGTATTAACACTTTCTTTTGACCTTTCTGTGAATATTCAACCTTCACTACCGTTAGGTCGGAGGACGAAAAATGCGTCAGTGGGTAAGTCTTAAAATTCCTAAGGACGAATATGGCCGACCTAGGTTACTGATTGCTAGGGAAGCTGAAAATTAAACCTTTTTACGTGCTATTATGTCCTACATCACATGAAGGTGGCGACATAGTGTTGCCGAGGCCACCTTTTTGTGTTGAAATTAACACTGAATAAATCTTACCTTTTCATTGTCCATCTCTGCTTGATGGTGGTGAGATAGGTTTTGATATATTTGATTAATTATTTGCTATTTAAAGCATAGGCAACATAAAATAATTTTAGTAATAACAGGTTCGCTATCGGCAATCCAAAAATATTATATATATAACTCCTTGTGAATGTAGATTTGCATACAAAACAATATAATAACTTTTATCCAATCTTAAATAAATATATTTTTATGTTCAAATAAGTACGTTCAATTTATGAATAAGCATATACAAATTACAATCAAATTGTTACTTAATTTTGTAAATATTTCGTCAAGTCAAACACATGCTATTATTTCTCTTTATCCGCACCCGACAACGTTGCAAACTTTTGACCATTAGTGACGACCAATGACAGTTACATATTTTTTCGTTTAGTGGCACTCCTATAAAATGGCGTTTGGATACGAATTCTGCAGTAAAAGTTAGTTTAAACTTTTACTAATTTTCATAAAGAATCTTTTTTGTTGTTGTACAATTGCTTAATTATGAGAGAATATAAATTTATATTGTTCGTAAATATCGAAAATGCTATTATTTGCTTCTTATAACAAAAGCTTCCATGAAAATATTTTTGATCAGCTAATCCAAAAAGTAATGCATTTTTATTATTTTAGGTAAAGATGATAAAGGATGGGCTATGTACATCGACAATCAACGCTCTTGGTTTCAACATGCGGGGGCGCACGAACAAAGAGTAGAAGGAGGGATTCAGATAGGTTCGACTGTTGGCGTTCTCCTTGATCTAGAACAACACACTTTATCATTCTACGTAAACGAAGAACCTCAAGGCAACATTGCATTCAGAGACCTCTACGGAGTATTTTATCCTGCAGTGAGCATTAACAGAGGCGTCAGCATCACAGTACACACTTCACTAGAGCCACCTTCTGACTTAGATGAAACACAATAAGACTGAATAGGCATATTTAAAATTTACATTGTGAGAAGAATAGGGGTTTGGCCTATTTGTAAATGGTACTTTCAATTATGATGATCAAATTTAAAATGAAAAACGTACATTTTTTAATCATGTGTGTGATCTATGTCAGGTTTAAAAGCTTCAACTAACATTAATGTTTTTGTAATTTTTTTCTTGTTACTTTTTAATGTTGCACTTGATAATATCACAGAAAATTTCTAGTCCCATAATTAGAATCATCGTTTAACAAC
This sequence comes from Galeruca laticollis, assembly GCA_963921935.1. Taxonomy (NCBI): domain Eukaryota; kingdom Metazoa; phylum Arthropoda; class Insecta; order Coleoptera; family Chrysomelidae; genus Galeruca; species Galeruca laticollis. Next base: position 48,447,998 of record OY998179.1, on the reverse strand, counting down.
AATAGTGGTAGGGATTGTCAAAAATTTGATGCAAGATATACATATCGTTAAGGAGGATCTGCTAACGCTAAAAAAGTACAGAAAATTTCTTACCCTAGGCGACAACAGTTCATAGTGTTTTCTCAACAGAATGAAACAGTACTAATGTACAAGACAAAGAATGGATCGATGTTAGTAAGTGGTCAATAGGCCCTAAGATATCACTTAAAAAATAAACAAAATAAGTAAAGAAATGAATACCTACTGTAAATCCTCGACATATATTTTGAGACTTTGAAGTAATTATATACCAAAAGTTCAAATACCTTAAGAAGATTACCTTGGTCCAAAGAGTTCTCAACTTTACTATAATTCTGGAATTTTGTGCTCCTAATAAGATCAACTTGGTCGAAGAGAAGAAACACTAAGGATCCAAGTTACCCTTCACTTACTTACAGCTACTAGCATTGAATTTGTTTATATTTATAACAGTAAGGCACAATTATTTCCATCTCCTCGACTTGCACAATATTCGCCATCTATATGAAGATACATAAGTAATAAAGTAAATTGAAAACCAACGGTTTATTGAAATTGCGGACATGAATACATGTAACAATATAAGAGTTCGATGTTAGAATAAGGTAAATCACTAATTCATCAACTGCCAAATATGTGAGAAAATGTTAGATTATTTCTTTATAATGAAATGTGTGGATAAGAAAAGTATTTCAGCAATGAATGTTTGCACATAATCAACTTCTATATTGGAAATAATGCAAGACAAACGTAGTAAAATGCTACTAACAATTCATTTAATAATAATTGAATGTTGTCCAAGATAATAGTATAGAATAATTTACAGTCTTCTTCAGGTGCCTTACCTAGATCTGGGAAATGGCGACTCCTAAGCATACACACTAAATTGTATCAATAAATGTTTACAAACACACCTTTCACATCAATCTTTGTCATATTGAAAATATAAAATATCGTAAATTAAGTGTGTTAATATCTAATTTCTATTAATTCATTAAAATCTGATTAGATGGATGTCACTATCAACTGCCATGTACCCCTATTCTGCTCGTACTTTAGACTTTTTGACACATGGTTTTACATGTTAACTTATACACTTTACTTAATAGGTTGAAAAATTTGTTATAAATATCTTATATTTAAATTATATCTTATATTAACAATTATTATATTGATTAAACTTATTTATCAGTATACTTAAATTTTGTTTCTGTCATTCCTAAATCTCATATCCGTATAGTTAGGTGTGTGTGTATATTTTACCAGAGTTGTGGAGTTACACGCCTGAATAAGGCCTGTTTCAGAAAGGACCATCAGTACTGATCATCCATCCCATACATTGTTTTATCACATGTGCGCGTATCATGGGTCGACCGATAAAAAGCGCACGTGCATCGGTTCAGCCCGTGGCGTTTGCGGATCATCGGTCGAAGTCGAATCCATTTGATAAATAGAAATTTTCACATGCAAGCGTATCATGAGTTGTTGTTTCGACGCAGAGTTGCGAGCTAATTTCACTGTTATTTTTATTGCAACGGAAAATGGCGATAAATTAAAAAAATACCGTTCATCTTAGGATGAAGTGGCTGAAATATTGCTTCATGATTTCGTGAATCTTGATGAGACACAACAGCAAGACGCAAGTAAGTATTTAATAAAAACTTAACTAGAGATCGACTAGGACTATTGTAGAATTAAAATGAAAATTATTTGCTCTTTTGTTATTAGAGTAAAACTCACACTTTACTTGATAATATATGTTATATTTCCCAGCGTAACATCCATTATATATACATAATATATGGTTTTATATCAACATTTTACATTCCGTATACAATATTGGGTAATGAGTTATACCGCCAATTCTTTCACAACTTAACCTCTTAACCTTACAATACAATCTTCTCTTTTATAAGGACAAGGGAAGCAATACATATAAGGATCAATCACTAAAATCTGATCACAACAGCCTCTCTTAATGCTTACCTTATTACCTTATTCTTATACATTTATAATTATTTAGATATACAGAAAGCATGAATATTGACTAGTTGGAAATTGGTAAACTATTAAAAAATAAAAAGAATAACAAAATCAATACCCTCTCTTTTCTAAAAGATTATACAAATAGAACGAAAATTATTTTTTTTGTATACCCAACGCTTACCAACAAAATGATTATCCTAAACCTATAAAGAAAACTTTGCAACACCTATTCTAATTCATTCAATCCAAATCCTAATCTATATATGCCCTTTATTAACAACATCACATACAAAATTGTATTTGAGATCTATATGTTTTAATCTTTTGTTGTTTTCAGGATTTTTTATCAATGCTATACAACCCAAATTATCCTCATATACCTTGAAATTGTCAGTAACTACATTAAAATTTATTAATAATCTTTTAAAATACAAGCAATCACGAACTGCATCACATAAAACAATTAATTCTGCCTCGGAGCTGAAAAGTGAAGCGCAGTTTTGTTTTCTAGTTACCCATCCAACTACATTCCCGAATATTTAAACAACAAACTCTGTAATCGACTTCCTATCCAGAATATCTCCTCCCCAATATGAATCAACAAAACAACCTAATGGTGTTTCACTACATTTTCGTTTATATTTTAGATAAACACTCGCAGTACCCTTTAGATATCTCAACAACCTTTTCAGTCCAATCCAAGTTTCATTAACATTTTTATCTTGATATCTACTAAAATAATTGATTGAAAACATATATCAGATTGTGTGCCCAACATTAAGTACATTAGACATCCAATTAATGGTTTTACAGGTTTAGCATCTAATTCATTCCTTACACATATGCTAATTTTAAATTTTGCTTCCATTGGAGTTCCACATGGTTTACAATTGTCAAAATTAAAATGGTTTAGAATTCCTCTTACATATTTTTTTTGACTCATTTCAAAATCCCTTTTTCCTTGTTGTAGTCAATTTCGAGTCCTAAGAAATTTTTCAAATCTCCTTTGTCTTTCATGTCAAATTCTTTTATAAACATATTTTTATACCTTTCAAGGTCTGCCGGTGCTTTGACTATTTTCCAGGTTTCATTTTTATTTATTGAGTCTAGTTCTCTCTGCATTGCATCTATCCACATTTGTTTGTCATGTCTTCCATTTATTTCCTCAACACTCTGTGGAACATTTTCTATGTACGATATAGCATCAAAAGCCATGAACATTTCAAAGTCTGAATACTTCTCTGGCAACTTTATTCTTCTTTTTTCCCTTTTATTACTATTATTTCCATCTACATCCAGATCTAGTTCTGCTTCTTCATTTTTCTTCATCATCCATGCAGATACTTATATGTTTGGTTTTAAAGTAGAATTCATTTTCATTAAACTTTACATTTCTTGATACAATAGTTTTCTCTTTTTCTATATTCCATAAACGATATCCTGTGTTGGTATATCCCATCATTATACACATTTCTGCTTTGCAATCAAATTTACCTCTAAACTGTTCCGGGATATGGGAGAATGCTATGCATCCAAATACTCTCATATTTTTAATGTTCGGTTTTATACCATTCCAAATCTCAGCTGGGGTTTTATTGTTTAAATTACTGTGTGGACTCCGATTTAATACATATATAGGCTGCCACTCTAACTGCCTCATTCCAAAAACGTTTTGATAAGCTAGCTTCTTCTAATAAAGCTCTAGCTTTTTCTACTAGACTTCTATTATATCTTTCACTTTTTCCGTTCTGTTGGGGAGAATATGGTGTAGAATAATCTATCACTGTTCCACTTTCACGACAAAAATAATTAAATTCACCTGAAATATACTCACAACCATTATCGCATCATAACACTGATAATTTTGAGTCAAACTTAGCCTGTGCAGCATTAACAAATTCCTTAAAACATTTAAAAACTTCATGTTTTCCTTTAATCATAAAAACTTGAACGAAATTAGAATAGTCATCTATAAATGTCACAAAATACTTCTCATCCTCATGACTAATGGGTGTTATTGGAACTACCACATCTGAATGTACTATGCCTAATATTCTAGTTGCTTTGTTTCTGGAGTTATAAGTTAACCTCGTGATTTTACCCTGTATACAAGATTCACAAAAATCAACTTTATTAATTTTCAAATGTTCTAGGCCATTGACCATATTTCCTTTAATTAGTTTTTCTAAATTTCCACTACAAATATGTGCTAATCTCTTGTGCCATAGTTTTAATTCATTATTTTCTATTTCACTGTTTACGCATTCATTAAAGTTTACCTCAAAACTAATTTCATATAACTTGTTTCGTTTTCCTATCCCTACTAATTTTTCATTACTATATAAAAATACCTTACCACTTTCAAAAACTACCTTAATGTTGCCAAGTTCCAACTGTTTCACAGACATCAAATTTTGTCGAAGATTTGGTATATACAAAACATTTTTAATGGTACATTCAATCCTTTTATCATGTACTCGTTCATTACTAAATACTTTAATATTACCTACACCTATTGCTTCAATAAAATTATTACTTTTGGCAACAGCTATCTTAATAGGGTTATTTAACAGCATGTAATCAGAAAAATAGTCTTTACTGTTCACTAAATGATTTGTGCAACCAGTATCTATATAAAACAAAAGGTTCCGGTTACTTACAGATTTGTCTCCTACAGTATCTTTTTGGGTCATAAAACATAAACCTCGGTCTGTGTGTTCTTCATGTTCAGCTAAATTACCTCTAGGCTCTTCTGTTTATCTTATATTGCTATGTCCTGTTCTATACTGTCCTCTTTTATTCATTGAAAATCCTCTGTAACTGCCGTTTCTTCTGTATACATTACTTCCATTGTTATTTTTTCTACAGTCTCTTTTATAGTGTCCTTTTTCGCCACTGGTGTAACATACTCCTATGTTTGCTGTAAATGCTGCTGGCTTTACATAGTCTCTTCCAAATCTAATGTTAAGTCTTCAGGTGGCATATTTTCTAAAAGGGTGATTACTGTTTCCAATGTATGAGGCATTGCCATTAATAGGGTACAAACTAAATCCTGTTCCTTCAAATCTACTCCTGTAATTTTCAGCTGACGTACTGTTTCATCAAATTCTGTTAGAAATATTTCTAGATTCTTTGCTTCTGTTAATTTCATACTTATAACATTCTTTCTCAAAACCATTTGGCCTGGTATACCTTTTTTCTCATATCTCTTCTCTAAAGTGGCCCACATCTTATAAGCGGTATTCTGTTCTCGGATCAATTCAATTTGAATATCGTTCATGCATTGTACAATTTAAGATTTACATCTATTGTCACGTTTTCTGGCTTCTTCCTTTTGTATAGTTATTAGGGTTATATTCTGTAATTATACATTCTAAAACTTATTTTATCATAAATAATGTCTGCATCCTAAATTTCCATGTGTGAAAGTTATTACTATTCAACGGTTCAATATTAAAACTATTTTTGAATATTCCATTATCTGCCATTTTGTTATTTTTTTACCCTTTTTGCAAAATCTAGTATGATAACTTACGGGATGCCTGGGCCCATAACCTTTTGTTATTAGAGTAAAACTCACACTTTACTTTATAATATATTTTATATTTCCCAGCGTAACATCCATTATATATACATAATATATGGTATTATATCAAAAGAGGCTAAATACCACCTTGCATTCCGTCATTTGCGCCACTTGTTTGGTGCCGTGCGCGTAGTGTTTTACTATTATTATTGTTACCATTTAGTTAAGAAAAATGGCAGTTATTTGCTTAAAGTGTGAAAAAGTTTTTTCAACCCAATTCAATTTAAACAAACATACCAAAAATGTTCATAATCTGAAACCAAAGTTTGTTTCTAATGATCAATCAAAGTGGAACTATAAATGTCTAGAAGAAAATTGTAATTCTTCATTTCAACATAATATAGGCTTAAGAGACCATTTATCTAATGATCATGCCTACGAAATAGAAACAGAAACTGTGGAGTTACTGAACAAAGAGGGTAAATATTAAAGTGCCTATCTATTATTGTTATTGTTTTTGTTTCTTTTTAGAGTTTCTTGCCTGGAAAAGTGTGATTGAAAAAACAAATAAATCAAATTATACTGTTGCACGGACATACAAGAATAACAATAAAAAAGTGACCTATTATGAATGCAATAGATCTGGTAAGAAATTCATTTTACAATTTTGATTTTACCTTATTAAATTTTTTAAAGGAAAAAACGCTGTAACATCAGTTCTGCTAAAAAAAGACTTCCTAAAAGTCAAGGTTCCTGTAAATTAAATTATTATTGTATTAGCATGATAAAACTCATAGAAGATAAAAATACTGTAGTGACTTGGGTAAAAACCCATTATGGCCACAATACAGCATTACAGCACTTGCATCTTTCAAAGATGGATAAATCTTCGGTATCCTCCAAACTTATATTAGGAGTCCCACCCTCCAGGTAATACACAGTACTACTACAAGTCCCTTATTTTTAAAATGAAAATAGTTATATTTAAGAATTTTGGATTTATATCGTGACCAAATTAGTGAAGACATTAACCGTGAAGATCTAATAACAAGAAAGGACATAAGGAATATTAAACATTCCCACCACATTAATATTTCAGAAGGAGTCAGACATGATAATGATGCCATTTCAGTTGATTTATGGGTGGAACAATGTAAGCAAGATCAAGCAAATTCAGTATTGTTTTATAAGAAGCAGGGGGTGGAGGATGATGTGTCTAAATTGTGTAAAGTAGATTTTTGCTTAGTGATCATGACTGATTTTCAAAAAACTATGCTTAAGAAATTTGGAGATAATATTCTAGCTATAGATGGAACTTATGGATTAAACAACTATGATTTTGAGTTAACTACAATTTTGGTGGTGGACGAGTTTGGTGAGGGTATACCTGTGGCATTCATGTTTAGTAATAGAAAGGACTCGTACATCTACGAAATATTTTTTATTATGATAAGTCAAAATGTAGCAGTAGTCAATCCAAGAACTTTTATGAGTGATATAGTTTCTACCTTTTACAGTGCATGGTGTCGTGTACTGGGTCCAGTCAAACATCAACTTTTTTGTTCTTGGCAAATTGATAGAGCGTGGCAGCAAAATTTATCAAAGATAAGTGACAAAGATAAAAAATCTGAGGTCTATAAATCCATTAAATTTCTTCAACAAAACGCGAGTACCGATGAATTTTGTGAACTTCTTCAGAAGACCACTGCACAAATGCTTTCAGATGTGGATACTCGGAACTTTGGTATCTATTTTCAAAATAATTATGGTACAAATTATGAAAAGTGGGCTTACTGTTTCCGAAAAGGTTGCGGAATAAATACAAATATGCGTGTAGAATCAATGCATAAAAGGTTAAAACATTTTTATTTAGATGAGAAAAAGGTTAAGAGGTTAGACAAAACTTCACATGTTTTATTAAAATTTATTCGCGATAAATATGTTGACAAAATTATCAAACAAATAAAAGGCAAACATACTGTTCACGTTAAACAAATAATACAAAGACATATAAATGCTACTTCCACTGATTTTTCTGTAGATTTTGACAAAGAAAATAAAACTAGATGGCTCATAAGTTCTGTGTCTTTAAAACAAAAATACCAGGAGACATACTGCGTACAAAAACTTCTTGACCAAAGCTGTTGCAATTTAATGTGTACAGAATGTAAAATTTGCTATCATATATATTTATGCACATGTAATGATTTCTGTATTTCTAACTGCATTTGCAAGCATATTCATTACATAGAAATGACGTATTACCCGAAAATAAAATCTACAGGAACAGAATTATTAAAAAGTCAAAAAACTTACAGTGGAACCAAGCCAACGTACGATAAATCTGACGTTTTAAGAGAAGAATTTTCTGCAAAATTGATAAGTACAACGACAAAACTTCAAAATACAAACATTGGTAAGTTAAATGACGAACAGATTTTACAAATTCGGTATCATTTACAAGCAATTGATAATTTATTGGATTTGCCCACCATATCTAGTCAATATTTTACTCCTATTAACCCAAATGAGCCTGAACACAAAAAAATTAAGAAACAGGGTAGATTCTTTTCGACTAATAAGAAAAAGTAATTGCAAAAAACCAACAGAGTTAGAAATTTTAGAAGTTGGTAAAAATATGAAAAATAACTTTTGCAGTTTATATATTTCCAACTCATCATCAGAAGATCATAAGTATCACTAAGTGTAGTCTTCTGAACTTTTTTAAAATTAAGAAATATTTAGTATAGACCCGATTTTAACTGTTGTGTATAAGAAATAAATATAAAACGCACAAAAAACAGACCAAGTTTTTTATTTCCCATTTAGAATTTTTTAGTATTAACAATAATTTATTAGTATTATTTTCACGTACAAAAAAAAGACGATTGCACATCTTCAACACGAACACGACGCCTAGGTGGACGACGCCCGACTTGGCGCATGCGCAAACGACGGAATGCAAGGTGGTATTTAGCCTCTCGTTTTATATCAACTGTACATTCTGTATACAATATTGGGTAATGCCTTATACCTCCAATTCTTTTACAACTTAACCTCTTAACCTTACAATACAATCTTCTCTTTTATAAGAACAAGGAAAGCATTACATATAAGGATAAATCACTAAAATCTGATCACAACATACTCCATTATAGGATTTTATTTTAAGATCATACAACATAGAAAAGGGTCCTTACAACATTCCAGCGAAGTTACATAAATACAGGGTGTTTCTTATCCTAATACTGTGTACATAAAAAAATTAATGCCAATTCCTGAGATAATTTTATTTTATTAAGGTAAATGTGGATTTTCGTTTATTTTTCTATTAATCTTTTTAAGCACAAAGCGACAACAACGCGATGCTGTGTATTTCTCAGATACATGTTGACAACTGATGATACGCGTTAATGTGAAAATAATTTACACGACCGATGATCGGCATCAGCGACCGACCATCAGCACTGATCATCGGTCCTTTCTGAAACGGGTCTAAAACCAGGACTGTGGGGACATACAAGCGTCTCCACAACCTTTTTAATATTATCTTCGTTTATATTCGGTATTTAAGTACCACTGTAGTATAAAAATGTTTGGTCTACCAACTACTTTTGATTAATCTGTGACAATTAATTTTACCACAATTTATCAAAATGTTACTGTCCCCACAACTTAAAAAAAAACCAGGTGTGTGATTTCGTTCTTACTTTAATATTCTAGTGGGTACAGTATATATTCTAGAAAGTGGCGTATGACAAAACCACATAGTTTCAAGATAAACTCTTTATTGGAAATCAACTACAGAAGCTTATTGAAAAATGTATTGCATGTCTCTATGTCAACTTGTCAATCTGTATCATCTTGGAAAGTCTATCAAAATGACACTGATGTGAAAACGTCTATATAAATGGAATGTTCCAATATTGCCCAGCAGCATGTTCAGAAATATCACATTTCTTCCCTACAGAAGAAATGCTCTAATCCGCGTATCGTCGTAGAAGTTTTCTGTCAAGTGGAGGATTTCTTCTATAAACTTTGGTGTCATTTTTTTGAAGGTGAATCTTCTTATAAATATAATTCGTCTACGTCAGAGTGGTGGACATCTTTTGAAGTAGATGGTTCACTTTGATTTGGGTGGTTTCTAATGGAAAATTTTGAAGTAGAGGGTTTTTCTAGATCTGGAGAAATTCTTAGCGAAAAGTTAGCATTTTGATTTTCATCGGCGCCATCATTGGAAACTAAATTCGGTATACGCTCGGTTCTTCGTTTTCTTAGCTGCTCACTCTATGCTTACGTCGAAGCTGTCCACCTATGTTTACATGATACGAAAGAGGACTATTTTGTTTAACAATTTGACCAGCAACTGAACCTTTGCTAAGTGGATTATTTACCCATACACCTTCATGAAAATTTGTTTGTTGTTTTATAAATTTATCATGATTTTTCTTCTGTCTAATACATTCCATATCGATATTTTTGGCAATATCAGGTTTCAACAAATCAAGTTTGCTTCTAAGGTTACGACCAAGCATTAGTTCACTAGGTGTTCTGCTGGTTTATCTTCTAACAGTATTTCTATAAGAAAACAGAAATGACTGAAGTCTATCAAATTGACTATTCTGTTGTTCGCTAGATCTCATTCGTTCCTTAAAGTTTCTCACTGATCGTTCAGCTAAGCCATTTGATTTTGGATGATATGGTGTAACCTTTATGTGGGATATTCCATTTTCAGCACAGAAGTCTTCAAAAATGTCGGACGTTAACTGAGGACCATTATCAGTTACTATTACTTTTGGTAAACCAAAACGTGCAAAAGTTTATATTAAAACTTTTATAGTAGTTTCTGATGTAGTAATTGTCATGCACATTATTTCCAACCAGTGGGTATAAGCTCGAACAGTAATGACGTCATCAAAAATATGAGTACACCATAAAATGCGCAACTGAAAAATAAAATCGACGTGTCTGAGCTTTTTCCCCAATGGCCTAATCAAGTTTTTAACGAATGTGTCCAACCTTTGCTTGCTCACTGTATAGTTTGTAACAACAGGTGTACACCAGCAATGTAACAAAAAAGGAGCTGTTGTTATACAGGCTATATGCCTACCAATCTGATTTTTGACAAAAAGCGTGTACGAAAATCATATTTTAAAAACCTGCCAACAGAAAGTATAGGAACTAACTAATTCATGTTAGCTGAAGAATAAACCGACACTTGTTATTTATTACTTAAAAAAAGTGTAGGTCTTCGTAAAAATAGTTTCAAATTTCATGAAGGAGTGCAGGTTGGTTGTAACTTTTATGCAGGTTGGTTGTAACTTTTATTATTACAATTATAAATTTATTCAATTTCTTCCTTATTTCTTGCTCATGTCCTGGATGAATATACCTAATGGTATAATTTATTGACGTAGTAGAGTCCATATTTCACTTACACTACTAAGTAAAACAGGATTTATCATTCGTTTAATTTTTTAAAACAATAATTTTGTTCTAGTAGTATACATCTTTAGACGTTATAATAACTATTGCCTATTGATTCACCTTCTGACATTCAATCTCCAATACTTAGAAACTTTATTGGAATCAATGAACTACAAGTAATTGGTCATTTAAAAAGAACATATAATAAGATTGTGATATTCTTTCTGTTAATAAGTTTTTATCTGTCCTCTATACTCGCACAGAGTTTGAGCATCAACTTGAATTTAATTTGTGTACCTATAGTACAGTGCTCCATTTTATCAGTTTATCTCAAGTGTGTATTGGAATTTTCAGAATAAATTGAACAAAGAGTACCGACGACTTCAAATTTAAATTACACATGAAATTTCTCGTGAGAAAGCAATGAAAATGTTACATAAGAATTACGATTAATCGACTTCAAAAACACGTGCGAGATATGATGGAAGATTTGCCTCACTCTTACCAGCCAACAATGTCTTCAACTGATCAACACTAAAATACAGTGAAATGGTGATTTATGGTCGTTTGAATATGAGAAAGAGCTGCTAAAATTTTGTGTGTTGTCAATGAATTCATACCATTTTAAACAATTGTTTGGTCATCACGATTCACAAGACTTTCATTGTGAACAATTTCCATACAAAACTCGAAGAATATTATTGAACTTCCTAACTCCTCTGACATGATCTTACCGGCTCATTCCTCGTTTAGAAACTCGGGTCATCACTTCGAGGCTCCCTTTTTCAGTGGACAGTAGACATAAAGGAGAATTCGCGGTGAGTATATAGTGGAGTCGATGCCTGGAAATGCGTTTAACTAAATATGATATAAATTTGGATGAATGACACATATTTTGTGTTTAATTACCGACATTCGGTAATTTTTTGGTTATCCAAATAAAACAGTTCTAATTTCAGATCAATAAAATATTTATTCTGACAGGCACAACTACTGAACGTAACATACGTCAGAAGCGTCATCGCCCTCTCGCTTGTCATGTTGACAATGGTAGAGGGATATAACCTTAGATCATATATATGATCTAAGAATATAACATTATAATTCCTCCCCTGATTTCAAGAAAATAAAAAGTTAATGAAATATTTATTCCCATAGTTATAGAAATATTTATACTGACAGGCACAACTACTCAACATAGCATACATCCAGAAACGTCACCGCCCTCTCGCTTGTCATGTTCAGCCAAAAGGGATATTATTACAAATTTACAAAGCCACTATACAGCATTGCCAGTATGCCAATTTTTACTTTTCCGCCCAACCTTTCTATATGCGAGAAAAGTATTGGTTTACCCCAAAAAAAGTTGGAATTTTGAAAAATTTTTTGAGCTATTTTTACGTTTTCCATCAACAACACGAAAAAACGGTTTTTAAAAAAAAATCCTGTGTGTATGTCGTCGTCGTTGTCGTCGGCCGCTTTTCCTTACATGGCTTGTTAGCACGATACAGCCTCCGGAATGCAATAAGTCAGCAATTTTATGATTGAATATTGTTAAGAACATGTCACAGATAATCCCTATTGATTTTCAGTTCAACAGAGCCAGTACAACGGGTGCTATGGTACTTGAAGTACGACATTTTGTAATTTTTTGAGAAATTTCAGTTTGTTAGTACGATACAGCCTCCGGAGTTCAACAAGTCACCAATTTTATGATTGAATATTATTCAGGGCATCTTACTGATGAACCCTATTGCTTTTCAACTGACCGGAGCCAATAGAACAGGTGGTACATCACTTTATGTACGATATTTTTGGTGAAGTTTCAGTTTGTTAGCACGATACAGCCTCCGGAGTATATACAAGTGACCAATTTTATGATTGGATATTATTCAGAGCGTCTCAAACATGAACCCATTTGATATTTAACTCAGTAAAGCCAGTACAACGGGTGCTATGGTACTTGAAGTACCAAATTTTCGTCATTTTTGGAGAATTTTCAGTTTGTTAGCACGATACAGCCTCCAGAGAGTATACGATTGATCAATTTTATGATTGAATATTGTTCAAGGTGTCTCACTCTATTGATTTTCAGTTGACTAGAGTGAGTACAGCGGGTCCTATAAATCCAGATATACTGAATTTTTGGTTATTTTTGGAGAAATTTTGGTTTGTTAGCACGATACATCCCCCGAAGTGTATAGAAGTAACAATTTTATGATAGAATATTGTTCGGGGCCACAGATGCGGAAAACTTAGTTTTAATCCTTAAAACCGTTTATTTTGGTATCAGATCGCGACACAAAATCGTAATAGTTTCATGATCTGCGTACTAGATTCAATGATAACTGTCAACTGTGTTTGTAAGGCCAGTTGTGTTGGTTTAGCCTTTTTTGTTTAATTTGGAAAAGTTCTTTATACTTATGGTTGATATCGGTTACAATGAGAATATTATGTCTCTTGATCTAAATAGTTTTGGAGGAAAGAGAGAAATATAAGTGAGATAAAAGATAAAATATTGGTATTTTCGTTTACAACAATTCAAATGCAGCACTAGATTTGTTAGCGGCGTATTGTCGTATCAGAATCTATAAAAACGTACTAGATCTAATACGAACGTAGCAGCACTGGCAACGCTGCCACTATACCACACAATCGAGGGCATGGAGGTTAGAGAGAAGGAGAACAATCGCTGTGGAAAAAAATGACCCTGAAATATGGTCAAAATAAGTGAGGCGCTGCGATCGCTAAGTTGTCTCGAGCTCAGCCAATCAAAAGGCCTGACGGATTCCATGATAATTATGGCAATCCGTTTGGTTAAAATAAAATGACTCTGTTGTGCCCATGGAGGTTAGAGAGAAGGAGAACAATCGCTACGTATAAAGTATTCGCCATAAAAATTTGTAGAATTCATCAATTTATTTTTTAGACACCAGTCATGCTGCCATCAGTAAGTAGGGGAGGATGGGGTGAAAGCGCGCATGGGGCAATAGCGTTTTAACCCGTTTCTCACAAAGTATGTTAGGTGGCGTAACGACTTTACTATAAGATGATGCCATCGTAGTCAAGATCGTCAGTTCTCCTTCGTTATTCAGCCGATGTGTATGAACTTTTATAGAATAAAAATGTTTCGTGGAGTCATCCCGTGGAGTTCTCCGAAATAATTTTTGAAGGGATCAAAAAAATTGTAAGTATTAACTTTTTTACTCTTGGTATTGGTGGAATCGGTTCTGTCCTTTTATTTTTGCGTTTTCTGATATCCAGTGTACTTTTGTGAATAATTGTAGATTTTTCAATTATATTTTGTTTCATATACGAACGGGGCAAAAGCGTGTTTTTTATTTGGGGTATTAGCGAGTGAGCGCTATTGCCCCAATGATCAGCATGACAAAAAATGTTAAATATTTCATTTTTTTTTCTTCTTTCAGATGGTTCGTAACTACAAAAAGAAAGGCCTCCGGGCTTTATGGCCCACAGAAAATTTGGCAGAAGCCATAAATAACATAAAAGCAAACACTATGTCAATCAGACAAGCTTCTTGTGAATACAAAATTTCACAAACAACCTTAAGAGACCATATTAATAACAGACGTAGGAAATATCCGTTGTTCCAAAAAAAAGTTGGTAGAAGGACAGTATTCAGTGAAGAAGAGAATTTATTAAAAGAATACTGTTTCAAACTATCGGAGCCACAAATGATTTGTGTATCGGAGCTGTACTTTGGATTGTCAATTGGTGACTTCAGACAGGCGGCATATAGATTTGCTGAGAAGATAGGTGTAGAGAGCAGATTTATCAACAAAAAAGGGAAAAATTGGCTGGCTATGATTTCTATTATTACTTTAGAAAAAGACGTCCAGATATATCGATAAGGTCACCTGAAGCAACGAAGCAACTAGTTTAAATAGGGTAGTGAGCTTCAACAAACCTGAAGTGGATAGGTTTTTTGCAAATTTATCGAGCACTCGGCTGCGCCGTCGTGCTCGAAAAATCGCGCGTGTTTGAAAGACCTCTTTATCCACTCATACTTTAATATACTATTTTCTATTGTTAACCTAGGTCAATAATGGACAAATTCAAATATTTTTAGAATCCAGGGATAGGAGTTTAACAAAAACTTGTGGAACATATTTTTGTGTACCCAAGAGATTCTCTTTAACGTATTTGCTTTTTGAAATTAACTAACGCAATAAAATTATTTGAATAAAAATGCCATTAGTTTATAATTTGCGCTCAACCAATAATGACTGATGACATCCCGTAACTACAACATGGCGATAATTAAAAACGTTGGGTGCGTTCAGAAAACACATTCGTTACGTGAATGATCTGTGAACGCACTTTGATACATAACATTATCGCTGGAATTGTTTCTTCGTAATAATTCCTGTTTTTTTCACAACTACCACGTCTTCTTACATTATAGTCATGTGCGAATGGTTCCTGCAAATCTTCTATTGCATTGGTTATAATATTTTTCATTGTATCAATTATATTACTATTATCCAATAACGCAAGAATTATATTGTATCTAGCCATAATTTCAATATTGATGTTTTCCAGAAAAAAGATCGTTCAGCAAACACACGTCAACCATTATTATTTTTTGCTCAGTGAGCGCTCATCAACGGTTCAGTTATAAGTTATGTTTTATGAACGCACCTGTTTACAAATAAGTTTTACTAGTGGAAATGTCAATCTGTATAAGACTACTTGATTATTGTTTTATTAGTGGAAAGGATTCCTGTGCTACAGGATTTATACAAGAAATTTTTTTAATTTTTATCTTAAATTTGGCTAGTAGTGGAAAAAATTGTATATACACCACGGTGATGAAGAAATTTATAGGTCTCGCACCTTATTCCGTTCGGGGCAAAGCCCCTCGCGAAATAATCTTGTTGCTCGGTCAATAATAACAGTCTTCACCACCTTGGTGTATAATATACTATTGTTTACTAATATGAGATACATTCAGTTAAAAGATGCGGATTTAATGAAACGGATCCAATTATCATATAATTCCAAATAACTCTTAGTATTAAATGCAATCTCATATCTAATAAATGTTATCTACCATTTATATATAGAATAAAATTAAACGTTCAATATCAAAGTAATAAATTTTGAATAAAATGGCTACGTCTATTGACAGTTGCTAAGTGGTTGCTATGGAAGCCGTGCGATTTACTTTACAGCCGTGCGTTTTGTTTTACCGTGCGTAATAGACGTCTTACATTGATTGCCGACTGTGTGTTTTTGACTACATACAGGGGTGGTCGTAGGTAAAATTATTATTTGCTTAATTAATCATGGATTTTTTTATTTAATAAATTTATCTTTATTGAATTTTTAAGAAATTGGTGAAATTAAAGTTGATTACAAGATTTGCAAGTTATTATAAATTATCAAAATGTATTCATTCATTTTCAGAGTATCGTATCTGAATATTTAACTAGCGTTTCATCCGAAAAGGATTTATCAATATATTTGACTATTCCTTTGCTCGATATATTTTTCCTAGGCTAGAATATTTCATTCCTTCTTTCCCTTAGATTATTAGATTCTAAAAATAAATTTGCCTCTTTAAATCCCCTAAATTCCGCACTTATACGAGTTCTGCCCTTTTTATGAATCTTTTTAATATCCCCCAACTTCAAGTCAAATATTTCTGTAGCAATAGCCAAATAATTATAATTACCTACATTACGATTTTCAATTGAAGCTATATTTCATATGGCCCCTTATCGAAGCAAGAATATCTATCACTAGTTTTTATGTTGTTATTGTTATTTACAACAAGTTTTTCTGTCAACCCAGATTCGTCGCCTGACAACCTAACGCTATTATTAATTATTTGATTTATATTTTCCACTCCCATTATCATTACCGCATCGATTTTTTCATTAATCGGGGGATCCGACACAGACAAATCATAGAGGTAAGACGGGCAACTCACTGACAAAAATGCCTCGGCAGATGTGCTGCCATCTTTATTTGTCACCAAAAACTAAAAGAAGGGTTCTGTCGTCGATTCTAGCTTTTAAATGGTGGTAAATTCAAATTCCGATATGGCGGAAAATTTAAAAACTTAGTTCAAATTTAGTTTAGAGTATAATTCTACAAAAAATCGTATTACATACATATCTAACAGATTTAATTAATGTGATACTTTTTATTTTTGGAGAAGTTGCAAGAACATTTTGTGGTTTGAGTGGAAAGGAAAAGCAACTTTCTTCTAAATTATCCCCAGCAATGAAATCTACAACAACAATATACATAGTATTTTAAACCTGATAGTATTACAATAAAATGCTTACTATGTAAATTTAAAACGGAAGGTGAATTTTTTTTTAGTTTTCCCCCTTCTTTACATACATCCAAAAAATTATTACCACAAACTAATTTCCCCCTTAAAATGTTTCTTGGCTGGTTAAATAAGCTGGGAATATTGATTCGTTCCAACCAAATATTTTTTATATGCTCGTCCGCGGGAATAAATTATCTGTAAAATATTAATATAAATTACTCATTTTAATTATAATGATATTTATAACCTACCTTTGAGCATCTTGATCTTGGTTAAAGCAATTGGGAACAACACGCTCTCGAGGGGCCGGCATTTTGAATTAAATCAATAAAATAAAATAATAACCAAACAACATGCAATCAATTGTAATGGCAAAATTTGAATGCCTGATCTCTATAATATTTGCATCGTTAGTAATTGATTTCAATGTTCAATTATGTAATTAACGTTGAATTGAATTCAAATAATCTTTTGCGTTCGACACTCTTTATTCAACCCAACTGACATTGACATTCCTCGCCTCCTCTACCGTGGGTACCAACCTACATAATTACAAAACCCTAACATCTCCCTTTTTATAAAATAAAACGAGTTTGTGAATCACAAAATTTCGTGAAACTAGTTTAAGCTAACGGCTACATCAAAGTTATTCTACATTACTAACATCTCGATTAATTTACAGATTCAGTCTCTGAGGTGGCTTGACGTTCCGTCCACTGAAAGTAACTTTATTCTGAAGTAAATAATCTTTATCAGAGTCTGATTCTGAAGTTACATTTTCTGGATCTATGCTACTATCACCATTACTTTGTGTCTCTCTTTCTAAATCACCTTTATGTTTTCCTTCTTCTGTCTTCTCTTTTTCCACAAGCTCTGTTTCGCTCTCTCTTAGAGGGCTTTCTTTTTCATTTGTATTTTCCTCCAAATATTCCAGTTCATTTTCTAAACTTATATAATGCTTAATACTATTTAAATTATTAATAGGTTTTATAGTAGGTGGATTTTCAAGTAGAAAATGGTTCTCTTGTGTTGTTCTATAAGGCTTTATAAATTTTCTATTTCGGAAAAAAACTGAACCATTTTCTACTTTTACTTTATAAGTCCTATCTCTTACTCTGTTCAAAATAATTCCTGGGGACCACATTGAACCTGGCTTAGTTTGTACATAAACCCTTTCACCGTTTGATAATAGTTCAAGATTTTTAACACCCTTTTTGTTATAGTACTTTGAACTTTCTTTTTGTCTTTTATCTAGAAACTTAACATATTTTTCTCTATTTACAATTTTGGGTATAAATTTACTATTTTTACATGGTAATATAGACCTTAATTTTCGTGAAAATAATAGTTCAGCTGGCGAGTTAACACCATCTACTTCCATGTTTCGATACAAGAGTAAGGCCATATTAATGTCCTTTTTGTCCTCAATTACTTTTTTAAATATATTTTTAGCAGTTTGGATATTTCTTTCTGCCATCCCATTGGACTGGGCATAAGTAGGTGACGACATTACATGATTAAACTCCCAATTTTTAGCAAATGATTTAAATTCATCAGAGTTAAATTGTGGGCCTCCATCAAACACAACTGACATTGACATTCCTCGCCTCCTCTACCGTGGGTACCAACCTACATAATTACAAAACCCTAACAATCTCCACAACACGACAATGCTTTCTTGAAATGACAAAAACTAGCGCCACCTATAGAACTGAAACACAATTAAGTAGTGGGTAAATTGTTCCTTAAGTCGCTACTAGGGAAAGAAGAATGGGCGCTAAAATTAAATTGCGATTTTCTTTACTGTTGGTTTGAAGATCCTTGTTTATTGTAAGTAAATGACAGGTTTTACTAAAAAGTCTACTATATTGTGCACACTCAATTGTTTGCCAATCATTAACGTCGCTAATATCTTGTAAATTCTAATATAATTGCCAAACAATTTATCATTGTAGATCAATATATTCCCAGACAGCACAAGTACGTACATAATACGTATTTAATACGTACTCATGAGACGTAAGGTACGTATTATGTACGTACTTTTTTGTACATAGTACGTACATGGTACGTATTAAATACGTACATTTTCCAATAAAATGTACGTACCAAATACGTACTGCTTTTACATACTTGGTACGTACCATCTGTACGTACCATTTTGTACGTACTTGATACGTACCATTTTGTACGTACTTGATACGTACCATTTTGTACGTACTTGGTACGTATCATTTTGTACATACCTGGTACGTACCATTTGTACGTACATGGTACGTACCGTTTGTACGTACTTGGTACGTATAGTTTGAACGTACTTGGTATGTATCGATAGTACGTACTTTGTAAACAGACTACAGAGCTGAAAGCTCACAATTTAGTTCCAAGAAGCTTTATTATTAAAATTTTGAAGGTAATTTGAGTTTACTTGTCACAATGTTAATAACGTTGCTAGAATAAAGTTCCTTATCACTTAATTGTGAGTTCAACTGTATGGTCTTATAAATTAAAGTACACGTCAGAAAGCCCACACTAGATCATATTAAAATATTATACTTTAAAAACAACTTGAAAGCAAATTTAATTAAAGTTACTTTTGACTATTAACTAGTTAGGAAAATATAATATAATAAATAGTAGGTATTTATTATTTATTTATAACGAGACTCCTCCTATTCACTTTACCTACCTCCTGTGCTCCTTTAGATGTCAGATTGCCCTGTAGAACAACCTGTGCTCGCCAGTCGACTAGCTTCGAGTCGAAGAAGGGGTGGATTTTTCAATATTTATTTAGAATTCAAAATAAGGCACCAGAGAAATTTAGGTAAGCACCCAAGACTCCTTTAAACTCACACCCAACTCCTCGGAGGGTTAATACACTTTTTCCACACTTAAAAAGGTTTTTTAGGTAAGTTTTAAAATGAAAAACTGCAAATATCCCATGTCTGTGGTTTATTGTTGGACCTTGAGTCCCTTTTCCAATAACTTCAAATTACAGATTTATAAGTTTCATAAAAAAAACAACTAAATTTGATGGCTGGACCTAGCTGAAGGCTCACATTCTTTAGTACTCAAAACTGCCTCTCGGCTTTGTTCCACGTGGCTCATTTCGGGCTCTGCAGTATCTAAAATATTAACACAGTGATCAAGTACCTCAATTTTTGGTCTATAATTTTTTACACAAAAGTACTATTTTTCAATGGTGGACATGAAATAATAATTGAAAAACTCACAAAACAAAGAAATATTTTTGGGGAAGGTCAAAATCATTATTTTTATATCAATTACCTATTATGATTGTGCGAGCAGCTTTTAGTGGTAATGACAGTCTAGACCCCTTCTTTTGCCTTACAAGTTCTTTACCCTCACTGTCGGACTTTGAAGAAGAATGGAACCTCGTTTTAAATTCCCTTATTTTTGGATGTGATTCGTCCACATATGTGGTATTGAGGTCTCCACCTACGCCTTTCTGCACTTTAGACGAGCAGTTTCATATGAATCTAGAAATGAATATTAATATTTAGTTTGCAATTTATACAGAATTTGTAGATATTACCGTAAGTCCCATCCCTAAACAACTTCACCTCAAGTGAAGATCAACACGAATTTAATTGATGTGACCTTATAGCAGCGATAAGTTTCTCTGGTGGCCACAAACAATTGTTTACATTAATCCATCTTGTGGATGGGCACCACTGCTACCGACGTGTCATTGATAAACTGCATTTTTATCCAAGTCTTTTTAGAAAACTCACGAATATTATTATTTTCCATTTTTTCTGAAAAGTTGAATCCAAAAAAAAATATAAACACTTAAAAACTTGTTTCAAAAAGTCTATCACTAAAAAATGGGTAAATATATTGAACATCTCTCAAAGCAAGTTGTTCGATATATTCAGCACACAGCCAACTCTTAATATATTGTTAGATTATGTATAATAAATACCAACAAGTTGTCTCAAAAACTATGTAACAACGGAAGACTAACAAATTTGTTAGTGAATGTTAACATGACATGACATTTAAATGAAACATTTTGTATTTTCCATGCTTTTCATTGACTAGTCATTTTCCAACTAAACATATATTTAATATTGATGACTTGCATGGCCTAAGGTAAAAAATTTCTTTTTCTGTATATTCTATCCTAAAATTAGGATTTGTCCGTTATCTTCGAATTACTGATTGCTATTATTTCTCGACCGGATAAACAACAACTATCAGGTTCTTTAGGCAATAAATCAAAGTTTTTGCAATTCACTTGTTTAAATTGATCTGTTATTGGATAATTTTTTAGAACAGGTCCATTGTAGTGAGGTTTGTGGAGTATCGGAAAATTTTGAGAATATTCACTTTGTTCAATATGTTCACTTTGTTTTGCATTATCTAGTTCTGTTTTTCTATTAATCATTGTTGTAGAGGGTTGTCTTGTTTTCTAAGCAACTTCTTTATTGTTTGCATATACTTTTCGAAATCAAAAGCACTATAACTATTAAGATGTCCAAATATTCAAACATCTTCAGCTAAATGTAGTAGATTATGTATATTATCTGAGGCATAATTTTCACCATGAATTAAAATAAACATTTCTACAAAATATGTTGAAAGTTTGTTAGCATAATAAGTGTATTTTAAAAACTGTGGGTATGATAATATTGTTATTGCATAGTATAAAACAATGACATGTTCAAAATTTTCCTTTGATAATAATTAACTAAAACAACTGGTCCTGTATAGTGCAGAAATTGCCTGAATTATGCTGCTTTCCACCTTTTTTACTTTCACTGACACTACTGGGTTTTCGATTGAATTCTGTTGGAATGTTACAAGACTGTTCAATTAAACATTTTGATAATGTTTCTATTTTACTATATGGAATTTTTGCTGAAGGCTTTCCAGTTAACCACAAACATACTAGTAACATTTTTACAACCCCTAAACAACCAAGATGCATGTAATCAAGAGGGAAAGATTTGACCATATCTAGACTTGAAGTAAGTACCTGGATGGTGATGTTTTGGAGTGTTTGCTCTGAAATCAATATCAGTATGTAAATGAAGGTTTGACATATCAGGAAAATAAACTCAATTATCATAAGATCCCGCTGCATGACACTTAGAGCGTGACATATAACCTAAATAACCTTTAGCATATGTAATATAAGCTTTTGCTGGAGTATCACACACAAATATTTCTATTTTAACAGCATAAAATTGGAGCCATTGCACTGAATTCGATTATTTATAATATTAGTGGCATCTTCAATAAAATCTGACAAAAACAATTTAGGTTCATTGGGTTTTGCACAGCCATAATATACACCCACAATCTCAACAAATCCCCGGTTTTGATTTATACTTCATTAAACTGGATAGAATTGACTTGTAGAGCTTTTTGTTAGTGGAAGTCCATCAATGTTAATTAAAATTTCAATAACACTATCGTCACTTAATTTAGGATGTTGTGAAAGTACCTTTTGCAAACATTTATCTAATCCAAAATGAATATAGTGTTGCTTTTTTGTAATGTTTACTAACTTTATAAGATATCTTTTACTAGTAGATTAATGTAATAATAAATAATAGGTGGGTATACTTGTCTTTATAAACTGCAAATAGACAGATTGTAACAAAAAACTGCTTACAAAAGGTCCCAACACTACAAACTATAATAAAACAACTATGGAAAGTACCTAATATTACTTTATACTAGTCTAACTGTTACTTTAAAAAATATAAATTAAATAAACACTAGACTGAATAAAATTGAAAGATGATGTTATAGAAATTAGTTAATAGCTTACCAATTAATCATGGGTATACACAAAAGTAACAAGCACAATCGGTATGTGTGGAATATTGAGATAAATACCACCAAATATTTCTCTATTGCACTCTAAACTAAATAAAAACACCAATGCTACAGATACTCCTAGAATTTATATATAATTTCTATTCAGATACCATAGACATCTGGTTAGCATAACATCAAAACACATGTTTAAAAATTATAAAGAGATGGTTGATTTGTTTGTTTCTTTACAAACAACTGACACAAGGACACAACTACAAAAGACATTTCTGACAATTCACGAAGTTGAGTAACACTTATAGGCGCGAATTTTAAATTTTATTTATCCGGCGGCTGTATATTCTTGAATCTCGATCGATTATGTCCGATGCGAGATGACAAAAATATTTCATAAGAAATCTAAACATTGTGAAAAAATTAAAATTGGTAACAGGAAAACAATCTTCTTACAGAATACGTCTTAGAATAGAATATTGAAAATTTACAATTCCCGCCTAACATGTCAATCTTCCTTCTGCAAGTGTGGTAAATGAACGCAATAGGGCCGAAGACCCTTACACCTTACCAGAAATCGATTTACTTACCACTTTCAAAATATTTGTGTACATCCAGAGGAAGACAGAATTATTCAACTTTCGGTTATTTGACAAGGACAGGATGAGAAACAAAATTGTTATCTTCGTTTTCATTTTATCGAATGAAACTTTGTGAAAAACTCCATATGCACAGTATCAATCAATTATTGTGTAATACAATAAATTTAAGTCAAATTATTATTATTATTGTTTAGAATGTGATAAAAATATTACAAGTGCACACTTCCAGTCACAGTCTAAACTTACTAATAATTTATTTTCCCAACAAAATGAACTTAAACTGAGAAAAAATTTGGAATGTTTTTGTAAAGATGTAGGCACAAATCACCCACCTGATGTAGGTCGAATTTTGTGCTAATTTTGCGACAAAATGTATACCTGTTTAAAAATATTATTGATGAACAAACCATCGCTAACAACAAATAGATGTTATTTTTGAAATGAATATACCTCTATATACTATATATTATAAAAATGTGTACCTACACAATTTTTTCGTATAACAAATTACGTACAGCTGATACGTATTAAGTACGTACATAATACGTATCTGAAAATACGTACATACGATACGTATTAAGTACGTACATACGATACGTATTAAGTACGTACATTATACGTATCAGAAAATACGTATTGAGTACGTACATGGTACGTGCCTAAAAGTACGTACCGTTTAGGAATCATAATGTACGTATTAAATACGTACATTTTAGGTACTGTACGTACAGGACGTATATAAGACCTAATATGTACGTATTTAATACGTACAGTGCTGTTTGGGTTAGACTTTTTAAAAAGTCAAGTCATTTACTGAGCAATATTTAAAGAAATTAACAGTTTTTTGGCAATTGACTGTTTACAGAGGGACCAAAATAAGAAGCATATGTTATTAAAACATTTATTGAAAAAAGTATATTCACAAAATAGGGACAATGTACAAAGTACATGTAGATAAAACAAAATATTTTCAACAGTAAAATGATGAAAGTTTAGCTACTATTGTTACTGCAACAAGCTACAATTGCATTAAAATAAATTAGAGACATATCATGAAACAAGAATATTGTAAACTGTAGATATAAAATATAAAATGAATTTATGATTGTGTAGCCATGTTACAAAGTTATAAAGTTTATAATATAAACTTACTGCTTTTTGTTTTAATTTTATAATAGAAATACATACCACTGCAAGGCAATAACAAAGGCTCAGGAGTGTGTGTATTTTCAAGTGACATAAGTCTAGCTTAAAAAAAATTATTTACCAGTGATATATAATGTAGGTCTGAAATTTGTTCAAGAAATCACATGTTTATTAATATTTGTTCACTAAATTTTTCTCTTACCAGGTAAAAATAAGGATGCACTAGCAGTTGAATACAATCTATTGGACCAAGCTGTAGTGTACTTCTCTTCAACATGTTTATGGCATATTCTCTTTGCTTGATATACAGCTAACGGCTCCATTGTCTTCAATTCATCACAGTTTATTGCATTGCCTTGAGTTTTTGGGAGTCTTTATTTGGATTTGGAAATATATGTCTAATATTAGATGTTGGTATGCAATTAGGCACACAGCATTTCATATAACGTGGCATCATAAAACCTGACACACACTATTATTTAAAAATTGAAATTTATCACTCAAACTGACTTTATATCACTTGAAAACGAAAACTGATAAACTAGGAAAAATAAAACTATAAATCGCTTTAACACAGTTATAAACACAAATCACCTCGATTTGTGGTTATAAAAATCAAAATTATTGACATTTGGCAGCGGTTAGTGGATAAAACTGGAAATTTTACAATACTACTAAAATTCAATGGTGCTTCCATCTGCTTGTCTGAAACGCATACTAATAAAATAGCTTGACCTTGATCCATCTGCGTGAAACATCTATAGTGTAGGTGATTTGCGCTGATCTCAATTATGTGTCTGCGGTTGTCAAAAAGATTAACAAGCGCGACCGAAATTCTTCCCCAATTTGAAGGCCTCAGCTACTGGGGCTATTCAGCCTACGCAACCGAAGTTGACTTGTTCTTCGTGACACATACAGAATGCGCAAAGAACGGGTATCTTTTTTAATTAGTATGAGTGCACACCCTCTGGGATCTGACCCCCCGAAGCCACACTCATATTAATTTGTAACCTTTATTCTATAACCTTTAATTTAGAACCCAACTAATGAAACTGACCTAAGTAATAATCAAGAAGAACAATTATATGTGTACTTTTTTCCCCCCTAGCTCAGGAAGAGATAGGTTTTATTTAACACGGGAAATTAGTAAAACAGCCTACCTTGTAACTTCTTTCTCGCCGGTACCTGATCTGCTATACGTCAACTCTTCTATACTTTTCAACGGTTCACACCAGAGAGTTCACACTCGAATAATAGAGATAATTGAATCTTTAGCAATTTTTATTTTTGGCACTTTCATTTTGACAAACACAAGCCAGATTCTTTTTTTAATAGTAGTTATATGATCTGTGGCCAGATTCACACCAACCAACGTAAGACTTGTTAACCTGACTTGGTGACCAGTCTCAGTGTAATGACGTCGAACGTATCCCCTCTTCGAGCTATTCGAGGGAAGTTCTAATGCTATCTCAATCTTTAAGCAGGCCATCCTCTACGCACTCACTAAAACGAAATGACCAAGATATATTCTTTCCAATACTGTATAAATACATGAATATTCTACGATTCAGGAATACGTACTCCACGAGCTGTTTGCTCTAACTGACATTGAATTATACTTTATCAGAGGACTTGATAGAAGTTTGATAAAGAACAACAAAATCTGCCCATTTGATTAGTAAATTAAACCACGTGCATACCGGTTCGTTTAGTCATTTTTGCAGCTCTTCAGTGCTGAGTATGTATTTCTTCTTTTATTGCTTATAAAATAAGGTTCAACTTGACATGGGTTGAAATTCAATAATTTTAGGATTATCACCCCCTGAAAAAACTCTCAAGTGTATAAACATTTTAAATCATCTAAAAATGTAGTTTTTATAACCCTCAAGTGATACCCAAATTATTAGATTTTTTTCTTCGCTCGTTTGAAACTTTTGGTTCCGTCCCGGGACTTTAGGGAAATCCTGTATAGATCAACCATATAAACACTTACCTTGTATATACTGGTATTGTTTAAGCATTTCTTAAACATTGCTACAAACAAAAGTTATCTAAAATGAATAAATTCTTCAAAAATGACATAAATGTCAGTAAATGTCTATAAATTTAATAATAATAGTCCATTACTCTGAAATGTTTTTGTGGCAGTAATAGCATCAATATGTCAAATTTCACTAAAAAAATTTTACCAGTTGTCCTATTTGCCATTTATTTGTATTTGTACCATTCTTACATCATTGGATTTATATTTTTGGACCATACACTAACAATAACTGAGCTGTTTTTTTATTCACTTTTATTTCACGGGTTTTATTACATGATGATATGGTCTACACTGGCTACAATGTTTCAACCCTTACCTATGGTACCGGAAGACTTTAGACTGATGCCGTTAGAAGTAAAACTTTATACTAATAGTATTGTTGACAAGAAACCTCACATCCTTAAATTTTTTTATGAGAAAAAGGGCCTTTATGTCTTAACTAGAACTGGAAGAGGAAATTTAAGGTATGTATGTTGAATCTATTGTTAATTATATTGTATGTAGTTTTGATTTTAGATACTGTGGACATGAATTTCAGTTTAAGCCTGATAGAGCACACCATTGTTCACAATGTTGCATGTGCATCTTAAAAATGGATCACCATTGCCAATGGCTGAATACTTGTATTTGTTTTACTAACCAAAAAGGTTTCATACTTGCAATGGTTTATACCTTTTTTGTATGTTTCTTTTACGTTTGCTCTACATTTAATAGGTTCGTTATATTTTGGACTGCTCAGAAACAATATACAACGGGTCAATATTATCCTTTAGTTATAGGGTAAGTTTAACAATAATATCTGTACTAAATTACACAATAAAGGCCGAGACAGCTATAAATGCACCGAGCCCTCACCGTGCTCGTACCGTAAATCGAGTGATTGTCTTCCGCACCTGATCCGGTGGTCGACCGTCATATTTCAAGATTAAATTTCAGGATTCATTTAGATATTTAGAAGCTAAACTTATCTAGTCGGACACGTTGTGTGATGTTAATGCGTTGTCGTTGGAAAGGTGAGGGCGACTTTCCATCCACCATCTCTCACCGCACTATGTCCAACACATGGCACGGTACGGGCGTGGTGCAGTCATGTCTGTCTTGGTCTTAATGCGCAATTCTTTGTGAGTTATTAATAGGTTCGTTCCAACCACGCGAAGAACCATTCTAAAACGGGACTGAGCAAGCGCATATAGTTAATGCCGTTCCAAGCAAATCGTGACCGTAACATTACGGTTCTTTTTGCATTCCAACCAACTTGTGATCGTTCTAGAGCCATCACGGAACGGTAATTTTGATACTCGGCCAAAAGAAAGAACTGTGAGTACTGACACGCGCTGTTAGTTAGTTTCATTTTCAGCAAACTAGATGTTCATAGTTTAATTTGATAAATTAAACAGAAAATAATGCATAATTTCACTAATACAGTCCATTAAATACACAAATATAATTTAGACCAATTGGACGGCTTATTTCAGTAAAGTTTTTGCATCAGATTCAAAACAAAACAAAAAAAACTCTTAAATAAATGTTTTCATGTACATTTTAGAAAAAAGTTCTAGGGATAACTAGATGAACTCTTTTCAACAGCCCTTCATCCAGGACAAGGGAGACCCACTGAGCCCAATATGCCTTGAGTGTCGGTGAAAATCTTGACACTTCTTGCCATGTAGGTCTCCGATTGTCTTCCTTTCACTGCCGAATCTTCTTTAGGCAAGGATCATTCTCCTGATCTTGTCTGATCCTGGTGGGTGACCATTCTTCATTGACTACTGTAATTCTTGAAACTGCAACTTCCTTAGATTTCAATTTGTTGCATTGTGAATAATCTACAGGACATGACCGTCTAGGCAAAGAGTTGGGTTTTCGGTGATTTACATCAGCTGGATATTCACCCCTGTCTGATTTCCCCTGTGACTGGAGTTCTTGGGTTACAGGAGTCTTGGTGCACTTAGAAAGTCTGTCATCGTTACCTTCTTCCTGTATGGTCCTAGCTTTGTTGTATCCGGAAGCCATCGTGGCTGCTTCATATTCAAGAGCAGCAGTCGATGCGTCGACTAAATGTTTTCGGATGGGCTAAACAAAGCGTCCTCTGCATATCGGGGTCACGTCATCATGCTTTCTGGTGCTGACGGATAAGCAAATCGAACTAGTCGGGCAATATCCACTTCATACTCTTGAAGGGCTTCGTCACGTTTCTGCCTTCGGTTCTTCAGCTGGGACTGGTACAAATGTTCTAGATGTTCGTGACCGTCTCGCATGTCCAACCTCTTCTTCAGCTGCTCAAAGTGATCCGTTTCTTCAAGCGGTATCGTCGGAAGTACATCTAAGGCATCTCCCCGAAGCGCTATAGTTAGGTTCACTGCTTTCTCCTCATCGGACCAATTATTCACTCTAGCAGCTGCTTCAAACTGTTTCACATAATTGGTCCACGACATTTTTCCATCGAGCGTTGAGGCCTTGACTCGGGTAAAACTGCTAATGTCTTCTAACTTAGGGTGTGTTTCTGTCTTGCAAGGTTTCGTTTGCTCGGTCTTCTCTTCTTCCCCTGGCGTGTCTTGAGTTCTTATATCTGTCAACTTTTTTTCTAACTCCTTGATTTTCTCGTCCATCGTTGTTATATTATTCTCAATCTTCTTGTCCATCGTTGTAATCTTATTCTCAATCTTCTCGTTCATCGTTCTAATCTTATTCTCGATTTTCTTGTCCATCGTTGACATCTTATTCTCGATTTCAGATTTTAGAGACTGAATTTCATTTTCAATGTCAGCGGCAATGTCGTTTTTCATTAATAAGATATCGGCCAATGTCTTCTAACTTAGGGTGTGTTTCTGTCTTGCAAAGTTTCGTTTGCTCGGTCTTCTCTTCTTCCCCTGGCGTGTCTTGAGTTCTTATATCTGTCAACTTTTTTTCTAACTCCTTGATTTTCTCGTCCATCGTTGTCATCTTATTCTCAATCTTCTTGTCCATCGTTGTAATCTTATTCTCAATCTTCTCGTTCATCGTTGTAATCTTATTCTCGATTTTCTCGTCCATCGTTGACATCTTATTCTCGATTTCAGATTTTAGAGACTGAATTTCATTTTCAATGTCAACGGCAATGTCGTTTTTCATTAATAAGATATCGGCAGATATATGATTCTTCAAAGCAGAAGTCGTTAATATTAGCAGAAATGTCGTTCTTCATAGCAGAAATATCGTTTTTCACATTCGTTGAAATTTTCTCTTCCATGGCAGAAATATCGTTCTTCATAGTAGAAATATCGTTTTTTTTTATTGATACCTCATATTACCTATTCAAAGCACGCCTCAGCGTGTTTAAATTGAACTTTCAAACACGCGCGTTTCTTAAAGTCACTATGGTAACAACAACAACTCGAGAAACGTAAGTATCAATAACAACTTTTTTTATTAGTTTTTAAATGGTATATTTTCATTGTGAACCAATGTCTTATTTGGTTTTTTCTGCAAAATTTATTTATATATTCATATATACATTGTAAGCTTTTAAATATAAATAAAGAAACTTTTTGATTATTGATCTGACAGCAGTACCTCGTAACGTCAAATACAAATACATACTATTTAGGATGGACTTTCACGAAACTGGGCTGAGCATCGAGGGCGGACTTTTATGAAATGAAACTTGGCTGGGCATCGAGGACGGACTTCCATTTTTTTGTAGGAATAATATAATAATAAAATTTTATGATTTCAAAGTGCACCAATAAAAAAATAGCGTAAAGTATTCGTGGATAACTGGTCTTTCAAACACTTGCTCTATTTCGAGCACTCCGGCTGCGCAGTCGTGCTCGAAAATTCGCGCGTGTTTGAAAGACGTATACTTTAATATACTATTTTCACATTTGTTGAAAGTTTCTCTTCCATGGCAGATATATCGTTGTTCATAGCAGAAATCTTCTCGTCCATGTTCTCAGAAATATTAGAAGAAATTGACGAGATTAAGGTGGAAGCCTCGTCATTAAATAAAACTGTTTCTGGATCAAATCCGTCATTTTCCAGTGCCACTTTAAGTTTTTCTACTAATTCACTTTTCGACCGAACGTTTCCAACTCACGATCTTCCAATTCTGCTCTTAGTTCCGTCACTTTCAGGTCACATAGTCTCTTGGCTATTTTTACGTAGCAATTTATTTATAGAATCCCACTTCTGACACCAATGTTATGTTTTTCTTATTTATTTAAACTTTTTTATTACGGGTGGGATAAATTTATACACACACGTTATGTCTACTAACTTAATTTATTTATTCACTACACTATTCACTAATTTATATTCACTTATTTACTGTTTATCTCACGATGTCAAATTATAAACTCAACTCTCTCACTGGTCGGTCCTTTATATATAAGTGCCTTTTTTACTAGATAATTCTAGATTGCGGCTTACACAAAAACAAATGGCTCTCTGGCATTTTCTAGATAAGACTGGTCACAAAAACAATGTCTAGATAAGATAGTCACAATCGTAAACAGTTCTAAGAAATCCCTGCGCATCCGCAATAATTTTAACTTTCATACATGGCTTACACAGAGTCGGATTCGGGGACTATACCAGTGTGCTGTTTCGTAACAGAATGTATAACAATGATTTAGATGGGAACCTAGGTGTCGAATTAGTGCAATTTGTTGATTTGATATTTGAGGTGGATATCGGCTTATGAAATGTAAGTAAAGAACTTCAAATGTACCGGCTGTTGAAAGAGAAGTAAGTGGAAGATGCATTTCCAAACGTTGAGGTGACACTTCGTCTATATTTAGTTCTGATCCTAACTAACTGCACTGGGGAGATATCGTTCTCAAAACTCAAATTAATAAAAAATCGATTTCGGTCTATGGTGGATCAAAAACGTTTGAACCATATCTCTATAATAAGCCTTGAACACGTTGTCTTAAAGCAACTAGATACGTCCGACATAATCAATAAATTTTCAATAAAAAAATCTAAGAAAAGTACCAGGAATTTAATATAAATATTTTTAAACTTAATAATTTATCTTACTAATCTTAATTTACATATTTTACTGTTATTCATTTTGTTTTACATATTTTTACATGCATATTACATTTATAAAAGTGGAGTGCAATTTTTCGTTTTTATGCTTATTTCAGAATGAAATGAATGGTTTTAAGGGTTAAAACTAACTTTTCCGCATCTGTGAGATGCCCTGAAAAATATTATTTCCTAAAATGTTCACTTGTATACACTTTGGGGGATGTAACGTGCTAACAAACCGAATTTTCTCCAAAAATAACAAAAACTGTAGTATATCTGGATTTATAGGACCCGTTGTACTCGCTCTAGTCAGCTGAAAATCAAGAGACACTTTGAACAATATTCAATCATAAAATTGGTCAATTGTATACACTCTGGAGGCTGTATCGTGATAACTAAAGCTTGGAAAATATGCAAAATGCATGTTAAGTGCATATGTGCATATTTCACCATTTTTTGAATAATGCATATGCAAAATAAAATAATGCATTTTACCGTATTTTTGCAAAAATTTAATTTTTTAGTGCATTTTTAGAACAAGGCACAGTGCGACGGCTTGTCAGGTAGCCGCAATTCATCTTTGTATCGGGATTAGGACCCACTAATTACTATGTTACTGCCGTTCTTGTGTTAAACGACAGATGGTCTCATAAAATGGGATTATTTTTACATTTCTTTCAAATACTAATTCTTCACGTCCGGCTTAAATATTTCGGTGGTTGTAAAAACCATGGGTCGTAATAAAATAACCTTTATAGCTCGTAAATGATATTCTTCATTCATTCCCGCTACCAGTTTTCAAACTATTAAATATGCTTTTGGGGAAGGGATTTCTTCTCCTTTGCTTGTCTTTAGAAAACGTTAGTTAAAATTGATTTGGTAGTCCTTCTGTCAACAAGAGAATAATTTTGTGAATTGTGGAGTTTAAAGTTTTATCAAAGTTGCCAAAATGCCAAAACAACCAACCGAAAAAAATATTCTGCTAAAAAAGTGGATCAACAATAGAAAGGATTTAAAGATAGTGGATTCAACATCCGTTTTCTGCACAATTTGCGCTAAAACGGTAAGCTTAACAACTATATTATTGAAGTTTAATAATATAAATAAATAAGTATAGTGTTTTTTCACTCTGTTTTTTGTTTACCTTAAAAATGATGTTTAGGTAATATCTATATAAAGGAGAAAAGTGCATATTTAAGAGCACAAGTGCATATTTAACTGCATATTTTGACCTATTTTTAGAGCATATTTGCATGCATATTTTGGTATTTTTTAGTGCATATTTTCCAAGCCTTAGTGATAACAAACAAAATTTCTCCAAAAATGACAAAAATGTCGTACTTAAAGTACTATAGCACCTGTTCCACTGGCTCTGGTAAGCTGAAAATCAATACGGTTCATCTGTAAGATGTCCTGAATAATATTCAATCATAAAATTGGTGACTTGTTGCACTCCGGCGGCTGTATCGTGCTAACAAACTGAAATTTCTCAAAAAATTACAAAATTGTCATACTTCAAGTACCATAGCACCCGTTTTACTTGCTCTGGTGAGCTGAAAATTAATAAGGTTCATCTGTGAGATGTCCTGAACAATATTCAATCATAAAATTGGTGACTTGTTGCACTCCGGAGGCTGTCTCGTGCTAACAAGAGATGTAACGAAAAGTGGCCGACGACATACACACAGGATTTTTTTTTCTAAAAACCGTTTTTTCGTGTTGTTGATGATGAAAAACTTAAAAATAACTCAAATTTTTTTTTCGAAATTCCAACTTTTTTTGGGGTAAACCAATACTTTTCCCGCATATTAGATAGGTTGGGCGGAAAAGTAATAGTGCTATTGTAGAGAGTAGTATGACGCGTCTTCAGAAAAAAATAAATGTAGTTTTTCGTTTTGGTGTTCCCTGATGCCAAAACCATCCCCTGTTCGAAATATCTACATATATATTTGTAAGCACGACAGAGGGCATTTTTTGACGGATCGAAATCAAACTCGCTACAAGAATCGCCTGGACCCAAATCTTGGATGAATTCGTTAACAGCCCAAATCGGCCCAGTAAAAACAAAATGGCGGCCTACCAAAGTTGAAACAAAATCGTATTTTCTATGATCTTGATCTGATGCAAATAAGTTACTAGACTTTTTATATATTTTAACACGTTCAACAACTTTTGTATATAACATTTCTTTTTGGAACGTACTGTGGTGATTAGAAGTAAGCGTTCCACTTGCTAAGCCCTTCGTCAACCATACCATTATTGAGGGAGAACACTTACCTTCAA
Organism: Galeruca laticollis; assembly: GCA_963921935.1. NCBI lineage: Eukaryota > Metazoa > Arthropoda > Insecta > Coleoptera > Chrysomelidae > Galeruca > Galeruca laticollis. Next base: position 48,413,841 of record OY998179.1, on the reverse strand, counting down.
TCGAGGGGGAATAAATAATACCATATGTTCGTATAAAAATCACTGGGATATATATATATATATATATATATATATATATATATATATATATATATATATATATATAATTTATTAAGTTATCGACCGTTACTTAATTATAGAATATTTCATAAATTTCGGGTATAGCGGTCTGTATACAGACCGCTATACCCGAAATTTATGAAATATTCTATGTATATATATATATATATATATATAGACAACGAATAACATTTAAGCCGTAACCACGGACAACAAGCCGATGACCACATACTACCTACACTACGTCGTACTACTAACAACATGAAATATTATTATTACTAATGCTAATCATACGGAATTCCTTTATATATACATATTAAAATAAGTACACATTGTTCGTCGACTTGTTTGACCTTACCTTGCTAAATCAATTGTTTGTGTATTTCCCGCGTACAATTATAAACGTGTTATTACTAATATTTAATTAATCGTATTTTCAAAGATTCGTGGTTTAATTCTTATTAGTAACTCTTCCTATAATTATTAGTGACCTTATAGGTCGATAGCCGCTTCAGTACATGAAAACATTTATTTAAAGAAAATTCAAGAAATTTTTTTATCTGTTTTGATTTTATGCAAAATGTAACTCAGCATAAACCTGTCCAATTGGTCCTGTGCCATTGAAAATTTTTTTAATGGTAGAAACTAGGGCCCTCAAACCTAAATCCGGCCCTGATATTCAAGTGTGTTTATGGCTGTTCATGTACGTGTATGCGTGTTAAATAGAATATTTCACAAACTTACTATTAAAACAAAAATATAAACATACTATACTATCTTGTTTTAATTTTGGTACAGTTTTATTTTAGCCTTGGTGCTAACACCAATAACCGCAATTTTTAGTATGTTTCATATTGGACTCATAGTTCAAAATAAGACACTTATAGAAGATATTAGGCCACCCGTCTTTCTTTCTGGCCATGAAACTTTCGATTTGAGTAAGTATTATCATATTTTCATGAATGTTTTAGATATAAGCCCGGTATGTCTTTGAATATCTCTTTATTAAGTATTCTCAAATGTGACGCACTGAGCTGGTCTTTACTTAAAACATTTATAACTAACTAGCTTTTGCCCGCGACTTCGTCCGCGTGGTGACCAACATCAGATATCTTAGAGGGTACAATCAAATAATTCCTAGAATATACCTTTTCAATATCTATATATATTCTGTTAAATTTACTACCAACTAAACAGTTTGGTAGAAATATTCCTCAACTGACGTAACTGAGCACTAAGAAAGGATTTTTGGAAATTCCATCCCTAAGGAAAGGGGGTTAAAATTCATATTTTTAGGCCTAGCGGTCCTAGTAGCAAGAAATTTGGCAGAAATATTCCTCAACTGACGTAAGTGAGCACTAAGAAAGGATTTTTGAAAATTCCATCCCCAATGGGATGAAAGGGGTTAAAATTCATATTTTTGGGCCTAGTGGCCCTAGACGGAAGTAATTTGGCAGAAATATTCCTCTACTGACGTAAGTAAGCACTAAGAAAGGATTTTTGAAAATTCCATCCCTAATGGGGTGAAAGGGGGTTAAAATTGATATTTTTAGGCCTAGCGGTTTAGGCGATCGGGACACCCCCAGAAATTCGGTTAGAAATAGCAGTATGTGACCACGCAGTACTAATCGCTAAGACCACTTTTACTTTATGTTTTCGGGGTCGCTGAATACGAATATGAAATTATTTTTACGATAAAATTGGGGGAACATGGAAAAAAACGGCAATTTCGGGTAAAATTGGACAATTGAATTTGGCGTTTTTCTGTGTTCATCTCGCTATATCTTCCACATTTATCAATGTATCATTATGAAATTTTTTATGACTATTGCGTATCTAAAGATCTAAACAACAAGCTTACAAGCCTGCAACAATTAATACTTGAACAGTAAATTTACAATTGTTTACTTTTACGTGTTCCGAGTTTTGTCGTACAAATGCAAAAGTTGTGTTACGAAGTTTCGAATTTCTAAAAACTAATTATCCAGTATTAAAATGCAATACCTAAAGAAGTTTTTGGTAAAGTTTCAGATCTAAATATTTAACAGAAAAAAAGATATGCTATTTCAAAGTCGAGCGGGCCGAGCGGCGCGTGCGGCTGCACGATTTGAATTTCACATGTAATCACATAGATGCTGATACTCACTTAATATTTCATGTACAACGTATTCAACGCAGAATGAAAGAAAACCAGTTAATAATTGTAGAATCTCCCGATACAGACGTTTTTTATTACTGCTATTTCATTTTGCAAGTTTCGAAAATAGACCTCAGCTATGGTTTTCACGGGAAAAATATCCGTACGCACTGATTTCAGAAGGTATATACCTATTCATAGTTTAGCACAAAAATTAGGAAAAAAATATCTGTTGGTCGTTGTTAGCTGCACACGCTCTAACAGGCTGTGATACTAATTCATCGTTATTTTACATAGGCAAGATCAAGGTGAATGCAGCATTACGACTTATGTCAGACGAAGAATTGACTAATTTAGCTACAATAACCGACTTAGACATACATGTTGCTCAAGAAGTCGTCAGTACATTCACATCTTAGTTGTACGATCCAAAGAAAAAGTCAAAAGGTACACGTAACGATATAAATTCATTAAGATATCATTTAACTATCGACAAGAACTCTGAAATCACAAGACTTCCTCCATCTGAACCCGCGATGCATAAACACCTTTTAGGAGCTCTTTGGCAAATCAATGAGTGGAAACAAGCAATCGAACCTCTAATCATTTCCAAAGATGTGACAAAGTTTGGCTGGGTGGTAGAAACAGGTAGATTGAGTTTCGGTTATTACGATGGACTCACTGCTATGGAAATACTACAACAGTACTTTTGTTAGTGCACTGGCAAAAATGCTTGCGAAACTGACGTTTGCCCTTGTAGACAATCTAATTTGAAATGCTGTGATGTTTGTAGTTGTAACGATACATGTCTAAATAAAGAAGTGATTGTAAATACAGATGAAATAAATGAAGATTTTTAAGATATTTTAATGGTTTTTATTTTAATTGATATAATAAAACCGTATTTCGGACGCATGTTAAGTTCCGACTCGGATAGTCGCTGCTCGTGCTATAGCGCGCCGTGCAGCCGCACGCGACGCTCGACTTTGAAATAGCATATCTTTTTTTCTTTTCAATATTTAGATCTGAAACTTTCCCAAAAACTTCTTTAGGTATTGCATTTTAATACTGGACAATTAGTTTTTAGAAATTCGAAACTTCGTAACACAACTTTTGCATTTGTACGACAAAACTCGGAACACGTAAAAGTAAACCATTGTAAATTTACTGTTCCAGTATTAATTGTCGCAGAATTTTCGGAGTAGGCTTGTTGTTTAGATCTTTAGATACGCAATAGTCATAAAAAGTTTCATAATGATACATTGATAAATGTGGAAGATGTAGCGAGATGAACACAGAAAAACGCCAAATTCAATTGTCTCAATTTTACCCGAAATTGCCGTTTTTTTCCATGTTCCCCCAATTTTATCGTAAAAATAATTTCATATTCGTATTCAGCGACCCCGAAAACATAAAGTAAAAGTGGTCTTAGCAATTAGTACTTCCGTGGTCACTGTAAGGTCAATTTGGGGGTGCGTCCCGCTCGCCTAGTTCTTGAAGCAAGAAATTTGGCAGAAATATTCCTCAACTGACGTAAGTGAGCACTAAGAAAGGAGCTTTGGAAATTCCATCCCTAATGGGGTGAAAGGGGGTTAAAATTCATATTTTTAGCCCTAGTGGTTCTAGAAGCAAGAAATTTGGTAGAAATATTCCTCAACTGACGTAAGTAAGCAATAAGAAAGGATTTCTGAAAATTTCATCCCTAATTGGGTGAAAGGGGGTTAAAATTCATATTTTTAGGCCTAGCGGTCCTGGAGCAAGAAATTTGGCAGAAATATTCCTCAACAGACGTAAGTGAGCACTAAGAAGGGATTTTTGGAAATTCCATCCCTAAGGGGGCGAAAGGGGGTTAAAATTCATATTTTTAGGTAGCGGTCCTAGAAGCAAGAAATTTGCCAGATATATTGCTCAACTGACGCAACTCAACACTAAGAAAGGATTTTTGGAAATTCCACCCTTAAGGGGGTTATAAAAGGGTTGAAATTCTACCTCTCCAGAGCTGATAGGCTTAGAAGAATGAAATTTGGTAGAGGGTTCTTCAAGTGAACACTAAGAAAGGGTTTTTGCAAATTCCATCCATAAGGGGGTGAAAGGGGGTTAAAATTCATATTTTTAGGCATAGCGGTAAATTTCTCAATCATAACATTTTCGGAATTTTGGATCGTCGGAAATCGGATGCATGAGAACTAACCTTTAGAAATATGAAATTTGGCACAAAATTCCTCAAATGACACTACGAAAGGATTTTTGGAAATTTCACCCCTACGGGAGTAAAAAAGTAGTTGAAATTTCACCTCATAAAAAGTAAATATGTTTATTTTTCTTAAGATACACCTGTTTGTATCTGTTTACTTCAAAAAATACATAACGCAAAAATTATTAAAACTGGTAACGTTACGACTATTTTATCAACCTTTATTAGTTCTGACGCCATTTTTAGGCCATCAACTCGGTAGGAGTTCAATTTCCAAAAATCCTCTCATGTGGCAAAAACTTTCCATTAATTCAATCGATTTGAAATTTTACATACGTAGCTACTCCAAAAAAGACGTACACATACATCAACCTTTATTAGTTTTTGTACCTTCTAACTGTATTTTTTTCCTGAAGAGAGAATTGCTTGACGCCATTTTTAGTCCATCAACTCGGTCGGGTAAGATCAACCTTAATTTAAAAAGTTACCAAAGTTTTACCCCATTAGGAATTGAATTTCCAAAAATCCTCTCGTAGTGTTCACTTACCTCACTTTAGGAACGTTTTTGCTTTCACAGATGCAAGCTCATTGATCATTTCGTTGTGGTCAATGACTTCACCAATTTTATTTTCAGTTGAAATTATTGCCAAACCTGACAGCCTTTCTTGACACATTGACGTTCCCAAATAATTTTTAATTAGCTTTAGCTTTGAAAAACTCCTTTCGCCAGATACCACCAAAATTGGTAGAGTCAGGAATATCTTCAAGGCTTGAAATAGATTCGGAAACAAAGACTGTAGCTTTTTATTCGTTATATTATTTAAAACATCTAATGGCGAGTCTGAAATTTCGCTAGAATCTGGAACTGGGTTAAGAATTTTGTATGATAGAATTTCATTCAAATAAATACCATCATTATATTCACATACATTTTCTTTTTGTTGGGTTTGCAAAGCCAATTCCAAATCTATACATGATTGTTTAATCATATCCCCTCGAACCAACTCTATAGGGAATGGATTGTTGTGTCTAAAATTTGAAAATAAAAACTGATGAAATTGACTGTCTCGACCCTTACTTCGTGAAATATGCTCATATTAGTGTTTTTAAATGAAACTCACGGTCTCTAGTTAATTCCACAATATAATACAAGTTATTGAAAATTCTAAAAAATTGACAATTGTTTCGATAAATCAATATCATCGTCAGAATGACAGAAGCTACATTTCATTTTATGCCTACCTGATGTTTAGTAGTTATTTTTGGCTAGACCAAGAAGTTACCTAACTTGTGATTGGCTTAATATATGTTTATAGAAAAAAGAAGAAGATGTGATATTACAAATATTGAAGCTTAGATATTATTAGCCCTATGGTGATATCCTGGATATCATTTTTCCTATTAAGATCAGTATAACTGTGCAATGATATAGAAAACCAGGAAAACTATATCTGCTGATCTTTACAATTATCACTTAAGAAGACAGTTTATTAGTGGAGAATTCCCTAGATTTAACTGTTCATTGACAACTTCATATTGTGGGTTTCTTAAATGTCTTCTAATTTCCAGTTCTTCAAGGAAATCCAGTTCTTGTTTCTTTTCACAAATATGCAGCACTTCTAGTTCTAGTTTGATTAAAAATATGAATTTATCGCCGGAAGTAAATTTTGAGTCATTAATAATATTTTTAATGGAGCAAAAACTTGATTTTAATTCAAGACGAGCCTTCGAAAGTGAGCGCAAGCCAGAGCTTATCCCTACAGCTGAATATTTCTTTGATTTTCTACAGCAACGCCAATCAATGTTGGAAAATTTAAATCTTTTTGAAACCAACACTAAGGGTAAATTCAACCCCAAGTCTAATAATGTTAGTAAAAATAGGGTGACATTGGTATCTAGTTTAAGTTCTTCGCAACAGTACCATTCTAGTTCTTCTCGGGTTAATAGACCGAGCTGTCTTCATTGTTCAGACCCCTCTCATCTTATATACGGTTGTTCCAAATTTATGTCCTTATCACCTCAAGAGAGGTATCAGTTAGTCAAAGCTAAAAAACTTTGTGTAAATTGCCTGAATAGTACCCATAGTACTACCGATTGTAAATCCCTTAGGAGATGTGCAACTTGCAATAAGTCTCATCATAGTTACTTACATTTTGACAGTCAGAACAGATTGCCAAACAACTCTAACAATCGTAATAATCCTAGAGCCTCCTCTTCCGGAAGCCCCAATGTAACCTCTCTATCCAATGTAAATAATCACCCCTCTCCTATTAATGTACATAATAATACGTCCCCAGATCAAATTAATAGATCTAATTTCATAAATACCAGTTCTGCATCACCTAATCAATCACCTGAACCTCCGGAGTCAGTGAGATATCAAACTGCTTTGACTGCCATGTCAGCAAAAGACAGTATTGTACTATTGCCTACGGCTTTAGTGAATGTTAACGGTTTCAATGGTCGGTGTTTGGTTGGACGAGTTCTTCTTGATTCCGCTAGTCAAATGAGCGTTATTAACCGTGCCTTTGTACAAAAATTGAATTTAGTCTCTCGAAAACAAACTCTTAATATTTCCGGATTAGGTAGCAATAACTACACCTATAGTAGAGAAGTGGTAGATATCACATTTAATTCTCAAATTGCACCTTACAGTACTTTCACTATATCTTGCTCGGTCATAGATAAAATAACAAATAGTTTACCACAATCTTCTATCTCACCTTCTAATTTTAAAATTCCATCCCATATAAAACTTGAGCTAGCTGACCCTTTATTCTTTGAATCCGGTCCAATAGATCTTCTTATTGGCTGTGATTTATATCATTACCTGCTTAAGGGGACCGTACTTAAAACGGATCCTTATTCTCCTTCCTTTATAGATACTCACCTGGGATATGTTATCGCGGGTCCTATCCCTTTGAGAAATGCTAACTGCTCCCAGCATAAACCTAAGTCTGCTTATTCCTTTTTGACGGTTTATAATGATCAAGTCTATCAATATTCTGACCTCCAAAGGACAATGGAGAAATTCTGGGAGCTTGAGGAAATTCCCGAATGTCCATCACAAGATCCCAGCGAGGAATATGTTGAACAACTATTTCGGGATACAACCGTTATCCTACCATCGGGGCGGTATTAGGTAGATATGCCTCTACTCGCAAATCAGAATAAAAAACTAGGCCAGTCATTCGGTATAGCCATCCAACGATTCTCTTCTCTTGAAAGAAAATTCAATGCTAATCCTACCCTTTTCTCTGAATATGAAAAAGTAATTTCAGAATATCTAACACTCAATCATGCTCAAGTCATTCCTCTGTCTTTCTATAACACTGTGTCTAACGATTTCAAGTATTTTATACCCCATAGGGCGGTGATACGTGAGGAAAGCGCATCCACCAAACTTCGGATCGTGTTCGATTTTTCGGCTAAAACCGATTCAGGTTTCTCTCTTAATGATTTAACGTCGAAGGGATACCAAGTTCAGGATAACCTATTCGACATTTTGTGCAGATTTAGATGCTATAAATATGTCCTGTGTGCTGACATCAAAATGATGTATAGATTCATAGATATCAATCCCATGCAACGCTATCTCCAAAACATACTGTGGAGGGATAACCCCACGAAACCCCTTCAATGTATCCAATTATCTAGGCTTAGTTTCGGACAGAACTGTGCCCCTTTCTTGGCCACCTGAGTCTTGAAAGACATTGCCTTAAATAGTCCCGATTGTCCAAATGCGCAGCAGGCCATTCTTCATCAAACCTACATGGATGATATCTTAACTGGAACCAATAAGGAAATGGACTTACCGGCTCTTTATGCCGAATTGACCAATATGCTTGGAAAACATGAGTTCCAACTTCACAAATGGCAATCAAATTCATTCAAGTTTTTACAGTCAATCGATGAATTACCTAACGCTGAATTGGATCGTAGTTTTGACGATTCGTCAAGCAAAATTCTAGGACTAAAATGGAATCCTGCGTCTGATATTTTACATATCCAAACTGCCAAGTTGGCTGATTGTTCTCATATAACGAAACGAAGGATATTAAGTACCGTCGCCAGTACATTTGACCCTCTTGGGTTAGTGAACAATCTGACCGTATTTGGCAAACTGTTGATGCAATCGGTCTGGAAATCCCAGATAGGGTGGGATGTTCCCATTTCCGACACATCCATAATTACTCAGTTTAATAAATTCCTTTCTTTATTAACTGAAGCTGCTCACCTCCGAGTACCCAGATACCTATTTAACCAGAAAATTATTATTTCGTGTTCTCTCCACGGGTTTTGCGATGCCAGTCAAAAGGCATACGGAGGGTGTCTCTATTTAGTAGCGATCTACGCTGATAATTCTAGATCCTCTCGCCTAATTTCTGCTAAATCTCGTGTGAATCCTTTGAAAATTACTTTAACTATTCCCAAGTTAGAGCTGTGTGCAATGGAGCTGTTGTCCACTTTAGCTCGCAGAATAGTTCAGATTCTATGCATTTCTCTTCACATCTCTTCCATAAATTTATGGTCCGACTCTCAAGTGGCTCTCAGTTGGGTGAAACGGTCTTCTAATGATTTTTCTCCCTTTGTAGCTCGGCGTGTCCTAACCATTTAAAACAATAGTAAAGAGTTTATATGGCGACATGTCAAATCCGATTTAAACCCAGCCGATTTACTTTCTCGTGGTAAATTCTCATCTGATGTCTGGAGTTTTTGGTTCGAGGGTCCTCGATTTCTACTTGAATCTAAAGATTTTGATTCTATGGATTCTTTCGAACCTATTGACGACTTGCCTGAAGTCAAAAAGGTCAACCTTGCTATAGTCAACAGCGACTTAAACTTTTGGGAACCTATATTTTTCCGATTCTCAAAATTGATAACCTTAAATAGGGTTATAGCCCATATATTCAAATTTATAAACCTATCGAGGAGAAAATTCAGAGACGTTGGTTCGTTATCTGTTGACGATCTCCGCATTGCCCATGATTTTATAATCAAACAAATTCAACATAAACACTTCTTCAACGAAATTCGTTGTTTAAAAACTAACGTTCCGATTGGAAATAAAGACTTAATTCCATTGAACATTTTCTTGGATAATGACGGCCTTCTAAGAGTGGGTGGCCGATTACAATTTTCTACTTTACCTTTCAATCAAAAATTTCCCTTGCTGTTACCACAAAATGATCATGTTGTTGATTTGCTAATAATACGGGAACATCGCCGTCTTGGCCATGGTGGAGCCCAAAATGTGTTAGGAAATTTAAGGCTACAGTACTGGCCCTTGAATGGCACTCGTCTTGTCAAAAAATTGATAAAAAGCTGCATCACCTGTTTTAGATTTAATGCCCAGTTCGCCTCTCAAATAATGTCCCCGTTACCCCTTGACCGAGTGCAAAAATCTCGCCCCTTTTCCAAAACTGGCATCGATTTTGCTGGACCTGTACAAATTGAATCTTCGCGCTTAAGAAAAGCCCCAATACAAAAGGCCTACATTGCCATATTCATATGCATGGTGATAAAGGCGATCCATATCGAATTAGTAAGTGATCTCTCTACCAATGCATTTATCGCCACTCTTAAAAGATTTCTCAGTCGTAGAGGGAATCCTCAGACTATCTATACTGATAATGGTTCCAACTTTGTTGGAGCAAGGAATCAATTACGAGAACTCTCCATTTTTCTCAAATCTTCCGAAAGTATCAATAAGATACAGTCTTTTCTTTCAACTACAGAAATTAGTTGGAAGTTTATTCCTCCGCGGTCACCGCACTGGGGTGGCTTATGGGAAGCGGCTGTGAAAAGCGCCAAATCCCACCTCACCAAAGTAATTGGCAATTCGTGCCTTACCTTCGAGGAACTCTCCACGGTTCTGAGTCAGATCGAAGCTATCTTGAACAGCAGACCATTATACCCGATGTCAAATGATCCTACCGATCTATCTCCTTTGACACCAGGTCATTTTTTGATCGGAGCACCTTTAACCGCTTATCCCGATCGCGATCTATCTACCATCCCTGTAAACAGATTAACTTTTTGGGAACAATGTACTAAGATGAACCAAGAATTCTGGAAGAGGTGGAGCACCGATTATCTGCATCGACTGCAGCATCGACCTAAGTGGTGTAAAGCCTCAAACAATCTTCAGCTTAATCAGCTTGTACTAGTGCAATCGGAGGACCGTCCTCCTTTGAATTGGCCCCTTGCCAGGGTAGTGGAACTACTAACTGGCAAAGACGGCAATGTTCGTGCCGCACGTGTAAGAACTGTGGATGGAGTTTATATTCGTCCTATTACTAAGTTAGCTCCTCTACCATGTATGGACTGAGTTCTATCTACATTTGGAGTAGAACGTATTTTTTTTTCTTTTTCTTTTCTCCTTCCTTCTTGCTTAAAATTTGGATTTTGCTCCTAAACTGTTCCTCTCATTTTTGCCCCGGCCCCCAGTATGTAGGAATTTCCCATAAATTCCTACAATGGGTCTTAATTTAACATTAAGACAAAGGTTCGAAGTTTAAATCTCCGTGCCCTTTATTTATGATCACGGATCCAATTGGTACCTTCTGCGCCACTAGCCGAAAAATTACCGCCAACGAAAGGCAGTCAGTAGTCTTGGCTCAACTCTTGTGACGATATGATCAAGTGTTGATTCATTGGTTTAAGTACATACCTAATTTCGTTAATCAATTTAATGTAACTGCAACAAATGAGAGTGTAAATATGATGTGAAGTGCTTTTCCGACATTGGTCGGTGAATTTCTGTATTGTAAGTACTATTATTATTAAAAATTATTGTTTGAATCCGCATGGTCGCCTAGACCGGTTCAACGGTAGTTTAGCGCTGTTGCCGTATCCGATACTAAAGTTTGGTACTTCGTTCTTGTAAGAATTCAAATAGAGGGATTGTGAGTGAGCCGTATTTTTATTACTCCTTTATTCTCAACGACAATTTCAGCATTCCCGTCAACAAAAGGTTGGCGAGTGTTCTTGTTTTAAAATACTCAAAAACATGTCGGGAAGGAAAGGATCAACCAATCTAAACTTAGAGGAACCAGCCAAATATCGCTAAGGCGAATTTCCCTTCTCGTACACAGCAGATATAGTTTTTCTGGTTTTTTATATCATTGCACAGTTATACTGATCTTAATTGGAAAAATGATATCCAGGATATCACCATAGGGCTAATAATATCTAAGCTTCAATATTTGTAATATCACATCTTCTTCTTTTTTCTATAAACATATATTAAGCCAATCACAAGTTAGGTTACTTCTTGGTCTAGCCAAAAATAACTACTAAACATCAGGTAGGCATAAAATGAAATGTAACTTCTGTCATTCTGGCGATGATATTGATTTATCGAAACAATTGTCAATTTTTTAGAATTTTCAATAACTTGTATTATATTGTGGAATTAACTAGAGACCGTGAGTTTCATTTAAAAACCCTAATAAAAACTGATCCTTAATTTTAGTTTTGAATGCAAAACTACTTCATCTGCACTTTCATACGAGTATGAAACTTGACGCATCATCTTTCTTTGCCTCGATAAAGGAAATGTTTGCTCTATATCATTTTTTTCTACTTCGGCTACAGCCTCATTCATAAAATAAAAATCTCGAAATATTCGTCTGACATTTTTTCAGTAAAATAAATGATAAGATTTTTTATTTCCTTATGGCATTCATGCACATCATACCAAATTATGATAGAATAAATGAATTTGAAAGTCTAATAGTGACACTGCATAATGTTTGTTGTTCATATCTCTTGTATTATCTTCTACCAAATCCTGTAAACTCTTACTACTTTCGGGGAATTGAAATCTGAGAGGTGGAATGGCTCTGACTCTGCTTTCCCATCGTGTTTCACTTACCGATTTTAAAGTTAAGTTTGGCACATTCCCTTTCAAAATATTCCACCTGTAAGATGAAGCAGATAAAAAATTATACAACTCCTGAATGATTGAGAATAAACCTACAGTCTCATATGAAATTTTAGCTGCATCATTTACAGTTAAATTCTACGTCTGAGCTGAACAATGCAAAAACATTGCTGCAGTGGCGGTCATAGGGTGAGAGGGCCACGGGGGTCATGCCTCCCCCCTAGCTCAACTGCAGTTGTTCAGAAATGAAAAAGAATAACATTCTCGTGTAATAATCTTCATGTGCAATTAACAATTAAAACACACTTTGAAATAAAATAAGTCGAAAATACTTTTAAACTTTGGCACTTGGACAAAGCAGGTAGAAAACCATACATTATACAATTCACATCTATCGCAATTCAGTTTTGTACAAACTGAAGAGTATTACAAAATATGTGTATATTGTAATTCGTATTGCCCAGGTAAGCCCAAAGGAGATAGAGTTCAATCAAATTAACTGATTTATTTCTAAAAAATATTATTTTCAATGACAGAAATAAACTAAAATTCAATATTCTATATATACATATTACTCTGGTGCGTAAATATTACGGAAGTCACGCTTCGACGGTCCGTATCCCTTCGTCGATCGATAGACACTGATGTTCCGAACGGTAGGTAGGTGTAACAGCAACGGTGTGTTTTTCGATTCCGGTGATACACTTGACGATGGACGGGACCCTCTGCGTCCTATGAAATGTTCAGACAGCCAGGGGCATGAGCAACCGGCAGATCAATACATTTTCGGTTTTAATCTCAAGATGTGAGAGTATCGTTTGTATCTAGTCAGTACCCGGCTTAACGAATATCTCGGTTTGTAGGGACTGTAGTTATTGCGGCGCGTCAGTACCACACCAGAATTATACTAACAGTTAAAGCGATCGTTTATAGCCAGTCAGTACCCGGCTTAACGGCGCTTCCCTACGAAGATACTGTAGAGCTTTCAGCGTGTCAATACCACACCGAAATTCATCTAACAGTTTGAACAATCGTTCTCGTTTCCGTCAATACCAGAAACCAACGGCCGTTCTAATGAATGATGTATAAAATCGGATCAATACTCCGACTTAGTACAACAGTCGGCGGTGGATAGTGTAAATCGTTTAAGGTTAAAGTCAATACCCTCGATTTACGCTTCGCACTGGAGGCGGCTGAAATTGGAGGAGCAGGAGTCCGTAAACCAAGTCGTCTCATCGTCTGTCGGTTTGCATTTTTATATCCATCGTCGTGGTGGTGGTGGAAGTCTCCTTCCCTTCTACTGTCGATTCTTCGTGCGCATCTTGGCGTGGGGGCTTTGCTGTTCTGGTGGGGTACCTCGTCATCGCGGTGTTAACTGTTTTCTTGAATCGAGTTCTATAGTAATGAATTTATATCATTACAATATATCCCTTTACTGGATAGTATTATTTTAGATATTGAATCTCGCTTTCATAAAAGTTCTTTAAATCGTTATTCATTTACCGTACTTATCCCAACAGTTATTGTTACAGCGGTTGAACAACTTATTTTGGATTCAGTTGAATATTTATGTACAACATATGCATCTCTTTTGCTTCGAAACAAAGACTTTATACACACGAGCCTTACGGACGAACTAAAAATTTTGAAGCAAATGAGACTAACGAGACTGAAAAAACAATACCTGATGATGGACTCCAAGCTTTAACCCAATGTGATAAAAATATTTTCCCAATGATATATCATTTTTTGAGAATTTATTGTACATTGCCTGTAAGCGTAGCTTCATCAGAAAGAAGCTTTTCGGTATTGAAAATATTCAAAACATGGATGCATGCTACAATGGCAGAAGAGCGATTGAATGGATTAGCTCTATTACATTTACACCGGGATATGACAATAAATATTGATAGTGTGATAGATAGATTTTCAAATCAATCAAAGAAAATAAACTTAGATTTCTTTGTTTTAGAATGCAGAGATATCAGAATACATTTTTATTTTATTTATTTTTATTTTATTATGTTTTTGATTCATATTTAAGAGTTTCCTTTGTTCTATGTTTATTTTGGTTTTTCATTATTTTGGGAATGTTATTTTTGTTTATTATGTTGAGGATTTCAGTTGTTTTATATTTATTATTAATAAAGTTATCAAAACTAGCTACACATATATTTTTCCTCATTTTTTTTGCCTTAATGTCTCATTTTCAGTGTTTAGGTACTGCTTACTTTAAGTTAACGATTTGGTACATGGCCCCCGCTCTCAAAGTGTATATGACCGCCACTGCATTGCTCTAGGTTAATTTTTTGAATTTGAGCTTAAAGGCCCACATGCTTGCCAAACATATTTGCACCATTGTTGTAACCCTATCCTCTCATATGTTGAAGGCCTATTTTAAATTTTGACAATATTTTTTTTCTTAAAAAATTGAAAAACCTTTCTCCTATAGTATTCAAACCTTTGAAACCCCCAGAAAATGTTCTCTAATTTAGACCTAATTTGAAGAACAATAAACGAAGCGAATTATGAAATTCAACTGCTCAACATGGCTAGCATCTGGAGTTTCATTCAAAATTATAGAGTAATATTTTGCATGTCAATATTTCTCGATCAATATTTCACTTTTCCGCCCAACCTTTCTATATGCGAGAGAAGTATTGGTTTACACCAAAAAAAGTTGTAATTTTGAAATTTTTTTTGAGTTATTTCTACGTTTTCCATCATCAACAACACGAAAAAACGGTTTTTAGAAAAAAAATCCTGTGTGTATGTCGTCGTCGTCGTTGTCATCGGCCACTTTTCCTTACATGTCTTGTTAGCACGATACAGCCTCCGGAGTGCAATAAGTCAGCAAATTTATGATTGAATATTGTTAAGGACATATCATAGATGAATCCTATTGATTTTTAGTTCACCAGAGCCAGTACAACGGGTGCTATGGTGCTTGAAGTACGACATTTTGTCATTTTTTGAGAAATTTCAGTTTGTTAGCACGATACAGCCTCCGGAGTTCAACAAGTCACCAATTTTATGATTATGATCATTCGGGACATCTCACTGATGAACCCTATTGATTTTCAGCTGATCAGAGCCAATACAATAGGTGCTACAGTACTTTAAGTACGATATTTTTGTCATTTTTGGAGAAGTTTCAGTTTCTTAGCACGATACAGCCTCCGGAGTATATACAAATGACCAATTTTGTGATTGTATATTATTCAGAGCGTCTCAAAGATGAACCCAATTGATATTCAGCTCACTAAGGCCAGTACAACGGGTACTATGGTACTTGCAGTACCAAATTTTTGTCATTTTTGGAGAATTTTCAGTTTGTTAGCAAGACACAGCCTCCAGAAAGTATACGATTGATCAATTTTATGATTGAATATTGTTCTCAAAGTGTCTCACAGGTGTACCCTATTGATTTTCAGTTGACTAAAGCGAGTAGAGCGGGTCCTATAAATCCAGATATACTAAATTTTTGGTTATTTTTGGAGAAATTTCGGTTTGTTAGCACGATACATCCCCCGAAGTGTATACAAGTAACAATTTCATGATAGAATATTGTTCAGGGCCACAGATGCGGAAAAGTTAGTTTTAATCTTTAAAACCGTTTATTTTGACATTAAATGAATTAATTCATTCTGAAAGTGATTGCTCAGATAATGAGGTATATTTTAACTCAACTCCTCGTTCCTAGACCTTCGAATATTGCTCAGATGTTCCATCATAACTGGATAGAATTTCGCAATCATTTGAACTAGTTTAAAAAAATTGCCATTATTTGATTCATCACCCCTGAAAGCTAAAGTTTGACCAGCCAAATACTGCACAATACAAATCATTCTTTTAATAATTGCACACCATCGCCTTTTTCCAATTTCATAATGTTTTTGTTGCTTCTTATCGATAGTGAATTATTTAGTCAAACGTAATTTTAATTCGTACCATTTTTGATTCGGTCATGTAGAGGAATTAGCAATATCAATATCAGCAATTTCTCTATCTTCGCTTACCGTGTTCAGATCAGAGTGTGAATGGGGTGGAATATGCGTTTCAGAGGTGGATGGTTGCTAAACGTCAATAACCATTGTCTATGCAACAAGCTGCTCTCCTTCTGTGGGTGGATTCGGAGAAGAGCAGCTCGTTTTTAGGAATTTTTTCAGCGATCCTCAAATTTTTCTTACATTGGGCTCCAAATAATTTTTTCTACTACCCTTAGTGCCCCGCTCATTTCTGAAGACAACAAACCATTGATTAGGTAACTGACCCGAAGGATGATTTTAAAAATCATTATGTCTTTTACTTACTTAAAGCAGTTTATTTGCCGACAAACCTCAAACTGATCTAGCGAACAAGAAAAAGTCCGTATATTGCACCTTTAAACACTAAACAGACACTAATAATAATAATAATAAAGCTTATTTTTTTGGGAACACCAGAACAACATTTAACTAACAGAAACAGAAATCAAATGACTGAAACTGAACGCCCGGACGCTAGGTAAAAATATGACAGAACCGAAAAAATAAGCATATCTGAATATTTAGAAAAACTGGAATCTATCTACATGAGTATAGTATAATTAGAGTTTACCGAATTCGAATATAATACATATGGTATCTATAATTGGTATAAAACTACTTGAGATTTTTTTATTATAAAAGTGAGAATTTTTGTAATGGTAACCAAATATTTGGCGCCTGCAAGCGCCAGGAACGGCCCCGCATTTGTCAATGTTTATAATGCACAAACCCATGCCTGTTGTTGTAAGACTTTTCTACTAGTAATAGTCCTTTATTCAGTCGTCCACTGGTTTAATTATCTTATTTTTCTAGACTGTTCACCTTATTTTCAATGGCTGCCTATGATTTATTACATGGCAAGGTGCTATCAATAATGGAATCATTCACGAGTTGACTCTCTTAGTAGATGGACGTGTTTTAATTCCTGTTCAATGACCTCCGTTTTTTAGCCGACCTGGTAATTAACGAGTGTTTATTTTGGTTTTTGTGAATTTAAATTGACAACAATAGTCCGTTAAGTGTGTAAACTTTATCCATCGAGCGAATATTGGTATATTCGCCGTACTTGCCCTCATATCTGCGATTTTGGTAACCAGAATCGCAGTATGGCTAATTTACCGTCTCACTCCCTTAACATGTCCACCGTCAATGAAATTCAGAGTACATCTCAAGCCATAAACACAACTCATCGATCATATGCTGCTGCTACCCTTAGTAAAGCGCCACCGCCCCCAACACCCTCTAAATATCAAGCTATTGTGATGCAATTTATTCCCAACTTCGTCATCTTCGACTATATTAAAGCAATTGGCAGCATTGTTTCTCCCAAAAATGTTCATTTTGCATCTCATATTGTCCATGGCCGTATTTGCATATATTTATCATCTACCGAACAAATTGAATATCTCCTAAAAACCCCTCCAGCATTACAATCAACTCACAAATTATACTTATCTCCATCTAAAAGAATTTTAAACTCCAATGTTAGCCCCTCGATTCCTCACTCTCTGATTGAAAAAGCTCTCCTCGACCTCGGATTAAAAAACATTACGCCCATCACTCATGTCAGATGCGGCACACCAGACGATGCGTATGCTCATGTTATGAGCTTCCGAAGGGTGACATATAATCCCGGACCACGATGATTTTTCCCTCCAGACATCAATACTTATCACTCATGAAAACAGCCCTCACCGAATTTTTATTTCGACTGAAAAATTAGAATGCTTTCTTTGTAAGCAACCAAATCACACCGCTGAATCTTGCACCAATTTCACTACATCCTCCCCTTCCCAATTAAATGTTGCATCCATTGAAGCCTTACATGATCTTCCCCTCTCTACTGCTGACTTCACTGTAAATAATACCCAAACCTCCACCGATGACCCCCTTGATCCTCCTGACCCATCCCACGTACCATCACCAAAACCTGGTGAGAAAAGACCGCACTCTAATGTTAGCAGCCTGGCTTCCCCAACTCTTTTACCATACGAAACCAGCAACTTTTTCCGCCCAAATGCAATCTCCCTCTCTGCACCCAATTTATCGCAAACCCTTGAAAAACCTTTTAAAAAGAAAACCAAAAAACCCAAATCTGATGTACCTGAGAAACATGATTTAAGCTCTACAATTCGTTCCAACATTCACAAAATATGCTCTGATTTGTCTAGTCCTCTCTCACTTTCTGAACCCCAACTGACTCCTTTTCTTGAAAATACTATTGGGATGTCTGATCCACTTACTGAAGCCAATAAATTCACTTCTGATATTCCATCCTTACTCCAAGACCTGAAAACTCTCTACACTGCTTCTAGTGAACGCTCCTTAAAAAATCGCTTAACACGTCTACAAATCAGAATTATTTCCAAACTAGATCCTGATTCTTACACTTATTCCGGTGACCTGACAACTGACGACTACAACTCATCTGACTCCTCGATAATATCCCACTAAACCTTTTACCTTCCCTTATCCTCTTTAATTATTCACTGTCTTACAATGGAATTACGATGGATTTTATCCTCGCATTGAACGAATTCAAAAGCTCACGTCCCTCCACAAACCCGATTTCCTTTGTCTTCAAGAAACTAAAAAACACTTCGAAGGGTATCACTACATTAGAACCAACTGTATTAGAGCCAGCGGTGGTGTATCAATTTTTGCTTCAAGCGATATTTATTCCGTCCCTCTTACCCTAACCACAAGCCTTGAAGCTACTGCCATTACCGCCTGGTGCCCAAAGAAAATTTCAATATGTAACTTATATGTTGCTCTTGACCACCAACTAGAAGAAGAGGTGCTTGTCGATTTGGTATATCAGCTTCCCCAACCTTTCATACTTGTTGGTGACTTCAATGCCCACAATACTATGTGGGGATCCAAACGTACATTTGGAAAAGGCAAAGTTGTTGAAAACTTTTTAAACATATTTGGTGCCTGTCTTTTAAATACTGCCTCGAACACACATTTCAATATCTCCTCCAATACCTTCTCAACTATAGATTTAAGCATCTGTGACCCTAAATCCGCCCCTTCTCTAACTTGGAATACACTGGACGATCTGCATGACAGCAACCACTTTCCCATTCTCATCTCCAGCCCATCTAACCAAGAACCAATTACCCGCAGATATTGGAATTTAAAAACTGCCAATTGGCCAGATTACACACTAGCCACTCAAAATACATTCCTCTCATTACCTCCTTCAACGAATGCCAAAAGTAGCCTTCAAATGGTAATCGATGCTATTAAATCTGCAGCAGACCTACACGTAGGTAAAACTGTCTTATCCGCCACCCATAAAATTGTTCCCTGGTGGAATCCCGCCTGTGAAAATGCCGTGCACCAATCCAAAACTGCCCTTAATAGACTGCGCCGAAATAGAACTACTGCGAATCTTCTTTTACACAAGAAACTCAAAGCAAAAGCTAAATACATTATAAAACAAAGCAAAAAGTCCTCCTGGCAAAAATATGTCTCCTCCTTGACAACCGACACTATTCCTAGTCAAGTCTGGAATAAAAATCGACAAATATAAGGTAACAAGACCTACCTCAAAATCCCCAGCCTTATCAATAACGACTCGCTTATAAGTGATACCCAAGCTATTGCAAACACTTTCGCAGAATACTTTGAAGATAAATTCAAAAATAATATTTTGAATCAACCCCTATCTCTTCTCTCTGTACCCCTTCCCTTGTCGAGAAAATTGATCTGTCAATGCCCCTTTCACTTTTTATGAACTAAAATCCGCTTTATTTTCTTGTAAAAATACTGCTGCTGATCCCGATGATATCCCATACATATTCCTGAAAAAACTCTCCGATGTTTCTCTGTTCAAAGTGCTCAACATATATAATATTATTTGGACTTCCCAACAATTTCCCGATAAATGGCATGAATGCACTCTCATTCCAATTAAAAAAGCAGAACAACCTTCCTTTATACCAAAGTAATTTCGTCCTATTTCCCTTACTTGCTCCACTTGCAAACTTCTAGAGAAAATGATTAACAAAAGACTTTTATGGTTCCTTGAAAAATACCAAACTATTCCACGCTTCCAATCTGGTTTTCGAAGTAATCGTTCAACCGGATATAATCTTGCTCTCCTCCAAACTAACATTTCTTCAGCACTTAACAGTCAACAGGAAGTTGTTGCCGCTATCTTCGACATCGAAGTTGCTTTTGATACCATCCCTAGGAAAGCGGTTTTAAATAAACTTTCCCTCCTTAACCTCAAAGGAAATATCTACCACACTTAATCGAACATTTCTTACTCTCCAGGCGCTTCAGAGTCTCTGTTAATGATAAACTTTCCGTCTCTCGTCTACAAACTGATGGTGTTCCCCAAGGTTCAGTCTTAAGTCCCATATTGTTTATACTTTCTATAAACGACATATGCACCAATTTTCCAGCCCCTGTTCAATACGCACTGTATGCTGACGATTTAATTATTTATTGCCATGGAAAATACACCTTCACTTCCTGCCAACTCCTACAAAATGCTGTAGATCTACTACGAAATAATATTGATAACTTGGGCTTATCCTTATCTCTAAATAAGTTTAAAATAACTAAACTTAGTAGAAAAGCTGCATCTTCTGCTCCACTTATCACTCTAAATAATTCCACCATAGCTGTTGTCAATTCCTGCAAAATCCTTGGAATGATTTTTGATTCACGACTTAACTGGAAACAACATATAAACGATGGCAAAGGCGTTCGCCTGAAACGCTTAAATATTATCAAAACTCTCTCGCACTTCGTCTGGGGCGCTGACGAGAACATCCTTCTTAGACTCTATAGAGCACTAATTCGTTCCAAAATGGACTATGGCTGCTTCATTTACATGACAGCTCTCACATCTTATTTAAACCTACTTAACTCAGTCCACAATACTGCTCTTCGACTTTGTCTCGACGCTTTTCGCACCAGCCCTGTAGACAGTCTGTACTGTGAGGCCGATGAACCTCCTCTCTTCCTCAGACGACAATCACTACTCCTAGCATACGCCGCTTTGTGTATCTTGCAACCCGTCTAACCCTGTTAATGACATTTGTACCTCTGTAGCTAATCTATCTCCCAATGACTCTCCTCGCTCCATAAAATCTTTTCCCCGGCTTATAGCTCCTCTACTAATCGGCATAGACTTACGTTCAACTTTACCATCCCCATCCCCACTTAACGCTCCTTGGAACAAGTACCTACCCATATTTAACACCTCTCTCACCATTTATAATCAGCACGAATCCCCCCTGCGCTTATAAAGGAAGCATTCCTTGAAATTCTACACACTAATGCTTTTGATTTAGTCCTTTACCCGGACGATTGCAAAACCCTCACCGATGTCAGATGCGCCGTTACTACTACAAACGATATTATAAGCACCACTCGGTTGCCCACTTCATGCAGCATACATGAGAGAGAGAGAGAGAGAGAGAGAGAGAGAGAGAGAGAGAGAGAGAGAGAGAGAGAGAGAGTACATGACTTATACCAATCCCTTCATGCTCGACGTACTAAAGTTTCACTTATCTGGCTTCCATCTCACATCGGCCTTCATGGGAATGAAACTGCTGACCAACACGCCAAAGAAGCTGCCTCCCTCGTTACCACTGCTACTACAATTCAACCAAGCCAAGATCTGAAATTCTTATTCAAGGCCTTAATCCACAAATCTTAGCAAATTCATTGGACCAACAAGAATACAACTCTTCATGAAATTCAACCCATCCTTGGTCGCCTTTCACTTACCGATTTTTCAAGACATGATTCAAGGATTGTGAGAAGATTACGAATTGGCCATACACGTTTGACTCATGGCCACTTAATGATCACCGATAATAGCCCATCATGCCACGCCTGCAACTGTCCTGTTACTGTTAAACATATATTGATAGATGTCAACTCTACATCGACGTCAGGGTGAGAAACAGTATGAAACCTATACTAAAAGAAATGTTAAGTTCTCCCAGTGAACTATCCAAAACTATACAGTTCCTTAAAGACACTAATACTTCTTATTATATCATGTAATGTACCGTGCCAATGGCCATAGCTGTGAGGCACTTCAACTTGAATAAAAAAAAATAATGGAAACATTATACTGATTTTTACAAAGACTTGATTTTTACTACAAGTCCCTTTTTATTTGTTGTTTCTATAGACTTTTTCAAATCCATTATAAGTATTTTTTATTTATATTTAAATCACTTGCATTTTTCGAATTGATATGAGATATTTTTCTTTGCTGATTAAAAATACTTTTTTGTTGGAGTTCAATTTGCATAGTTATTACATATAGCTTGTTTGTGTTTTAGGTGCCATACTGAATGTATCTCAAGTATTTGGTTCCAATCTGTTATTGTGGCTAGTACCAATTTTTAACCAAGAAGGTGATGGCACTTTTTTCCCAACTAGAAGAATTAGCAGAAGAACTGATCAACAATCTGAACCACAGCGAAATAAACTTGAAAGAAACTTTTCAGATTTTGTAAGATGAACATTAATAATAAATGTCAAGCAAAGTGATCCCCAAGGTATAATACATTTATTTATACCAGCTATCTTTTTCTTCCGAACAGGGCCGGCGGAAGGCCCGTGCGAACCGTGCGCCCGCTAGGAGCGCCAAATCAAGAGATAGTTAATAAAAACTGGCAAGAACTAAAGTAAAAGTGTCTAATATAAAAAAATATAAATAATAGACTAGAGCACAAGAAAATGTGTAAAATTATTTATTATCCAGTATAAATTAAGTGCATAATATATAAATCAGTTTATTTGCTTATGATGTATTGTGCCTTACCGAGCGTGAACAGACGGGTGGTATTATTTTATAGACAAAGAAAGGCGTCGTCGCCGCGCCGGCCGGTCAGAAGATAAGCAAGCCCAAGCGCTGTTATTTTATTGGGAAATGAAAGGCGCTGCCAGTCGCCACCGCACCACCTGCAGGTAATAAATATTTTTTGTTTTGTCTAGCCGGTATCAGGGTAGTGTTTTCAAATTCAAAAAGAAATTATTAGTTGCTACCTACTGTGTGTTACAGCAGTGTTAATCTGACTATGTTGAGCATAGAATTTGATCAAATGATGAATATTAATATTGACAATATTCTTAAGGATTTTTCGCAAACTAAAGCCAGAAAAGTTAATTTTAATTAAATTTAGTTTGTATTTAGTAGAATAATATAATTTTTATGCTTTTTTGAGAAAATATTTTTATTATGTTTATTTCTATAATATAATGTTCTAGATGTTTATAACTTTAAGTGTCATTATTAGTTTTTTTAATATTTAATAAATAATTGTCTTCTGTTCTTTTTTATTTTAATTTACACACGATTATGAAAGTGAATATAGTAACGTAGTAGTTTTTCTTTCAGTATTTTTTTTAACTTTGTAAATTGATTCCACATAACAGTTATTGCAAAACTTACAAAATTTTAAAAATACGTGTTTCATCAAATCGAGGGAGGAGAGGCGGAAAATTTGCCTTTCGCACGGGCATTAAACTAGCCTTGCACCGGTCCTGCTTCCAAATGATGTCCTTTCACGGGTATTTTTAGTTTTGGGGACAGGAAAATGTGGCATGGGTCCAACTTTGGTGAATACGTTGGTTGAGGCATGCCTATAGTGACTGGTGAAAAAGATGTGACGAATTATTTTATCACAAATCTGATCTTTATTTTTCTTCTGTTTTCTATCCTTCCCAATTTTCCATTTTCTAAATATCTCTTGTTCTTATGTTTGGGATATTATGAAATAAATCCACACATGTTTAAGATATATTTCACTAAATATATTTTTAAGAAGAAAAAACTAATATATATCTTATTGCTGTGTCAATCAAATGTAACGAAAATCAATAGCGATGTTTACTTTTTTTTACATGTAGACCATTGCCACATAGATAGATGTTTCAAGAACGAATACATCAAAAAGTTTATAAAATTGGAAGACAGATGCCAAAAAATATTGCGAGTGACTCTATTACTTGCATTTTACTAAATTGAACAACAAATTATTTGGCACATGAATTTTATGCTAAGAAATGTTAGCTGGAATGTTCAAATGCTAAATTTAGTTGAAAATAATATTAAATTATCATAATAACAAAAAATAAAAGTTTCCACATATTTCTTTATAATCAACTGATACTTGTCGATATTAAGTTATATAGATTTGATCTTCAATATTTAATATCAACATTTACCACCTACAGTATTTGATGTTTCTTATTCTACAGTCTGAAATATTTTCATAAATAAATCATTTTATGATACAATGAGCGTAAATTGAAAGCCAAACTATATTGGAATGAGATATACGTAAATAAAGTTATTCACATCGTAACATGCAATTCCATCATTTGTGTAGGTTTCAAAACAAGAGAATAAGGTATGATTTTTAAGTCAATTTTTCGTCATTGATCCTGAGCCGATGATCTTTCATAAGTTATTTATGTCTTCTAGAACAAAGGAAGCAAACTGCAACCAACCTTCTAAGTTAAAAAACAGGCAGGTGTTACATTGGGATAAAGGCAGATCATCCAGGGTAACAATAATTGAAACAATTTTAATACCAAGCAACATTCTATTTCAACTACAGAAGAGAATCGATATTACACAGGCTTAATCAATAGATGGATAAGTGAAATGGACTCTAATTAAAGGATGAACATCCTTACGACTTTGATTCAAGATATAAGCACCCAGAAGGAATAAACGATTCATAAAAACATGACAATATATAATTAATTTAAATTAATAAAGAAGTTATTCGAGATATACTCGTCGTTCCAATATGTTTGTAATAGATCTTCCTCTTTTCTAAACAAGTTCCTTTTTCGTCTATATTAGAGTATATGTTATATATTCTGATGTGATACCATGTGGGAAAACCATCTCAACATACAAAATCTGAATAATCAATAAAACGGATGTTAAAGTTACCTTTCCCTGAAAAACAATTAGATTGTAGATCTGGCTGTCAATAATCTGTTTTTAGAAAGGATTAACAACTAACATCGTCCGCTATTGGACTGAAAATAAAATAAATCTACCTGTAAGGCAAACCAAAAGTGACCATAGATCTGCCTGCTAACAAGTTTTGGAAAGTTCAAGGATATGGACTGAAATTGCTAGTTATAGTGACGTTAAACCTGACTACAAGGTTCTAGATGGATAATTGTAATTAGTAAAGTTAAAAATGTATGAATAATATAAAGAGCTGTGTGAACAAATGATCACTTCATTAGTTTTAAATAATCTGATAAACACTTTTGTGAAGCATAGTTAGTTTATTTTATAGGATAAACCGTGTATTGCCAATTTATGTTTCTTTTTTTATTTTTATTTTATTGAAATTTACGTGTCTCGACATCTAAAGGTCATTGACACGGGAACAATATAAGGTACAGTACAGATTAAATAACAACGTAAATCACAACAGTGTTACAATATTAAAAAATTAGATTTATATTGAGTTGAGAAGGCGGCAGTCATTACGAAAACGAATCACGTCACTAAATCTGTTGGTTGAGCCAATGATATTTCCAAGTGCTCCATTAATATTATGTCGTCTTCGAGATATCTAGTATTGGTGGCACTTTAATAATGTTCAATAGTAAGTCGAGTATCTGTACAGAATTCGCATTTAGGAGGATCTTATGAGGCCATAAGATATCCGTGGGTGAGGCGGGAATGCCCTATTCGCAGTCTGTGTACTATAATTTTGTTTTTCCTAATCATTGGGGGGAATTTAGGTGTGAAAACGGTGGGTTCTATTGAATGAAGCTTAGTATCTAGTTGGTTCCAATGATTTTGTCAGTTTTGAAATGTGAGTTGCGTGACGATGGGTTTCATGTCTTGAGTGAGGTAAACATTTTCTATTTTTAAGTCGGAGGAACATGCTTGTTTTGCTGCTTGGTCTGCGATTTAATTCCCGGTTATTCCCACGGGTGATGGTATCCAGATGATGTGAACCAAAATACCATTGGAATAGAGATGGTGGCAGGTATTGTGAATTTGTTGGACTATTGGATGCAGTGAATAAATGTTTGTCATTGAGTGTATCGATGAGAGAGAATCTGTGTATACTGCTATAGTGCTGTTGTTATCTGTTGAAGTGTTCAAAGCTTTCAGTATTCCAAATAACTCTGCTGTATAGACGCTGGTAGTGTCGGGAAGTCGATATCTTGCAACTATAGAAATTCATCGGTTACAGCACAACTGACACCCTCTGCGTTTTTTTATGCATCGGTAAACAAAACTTTATCAAACTGATGAGAAAGTAAAATTTTCCTGGATTCTTCCTCAAGTACTGCGTTGGGGGTGTCCAATTTGTGGTAGCGACTTAGGGTAGTATCAAGAAAAGGTAGGTTAATGGTCCATGGCGCTATATTGGAAGACTTAATAGGGCTCATGATTGCTAGATTAATTGTTCCCAACAGTGATTTTAGTGATGACACAGCTGTTGAAATTGTTTCGGGATGTCCTTCGGGGGTGCGTGCAGAGTTGGTAAGGTTAATGGCAGGGTTGTTAGGATAGGCTGCCATTTTACAAAAGTATGATAGTAGTAGACGCTGTCGACGTATGAAGAGAGGGGGTTCGAATCACTCTACGAAAATGCTTTCGGAAGGACTAGACCTGAAGGCACCAATACAAATACGTAGAGCAGTGCTCTGAATTGTGTTAAGAGATTTAAGGTATGAAGTACAAGCGTTCATGTATAAAATGCTTCCATAATCCAATTTAGAGCAAATGAGGGCTCTATAGATCCGTAAGAGTGATTCTTCTTCAGCTCCCCATTGATGATGAGCGAGTGATTTTGAGATATTCATTCTAATAAGGCAAGCTCCTTTTAAGTCCATAATCTTCTGTTTCCATGTTGTCAAATGTTACACCTAAGAATTTTTGGTGGTTAACAAGTTCAAGCGGAGCGTCGTTTAAGTATAAAAGTGGATAGATCGTGCTATTTCTCCCGCTGAAACGGATAACTTTTGATTTTGAAGCCGAGAACTGGAGGCCGAGATTTATAGACCAATCATGGATGGAATTTAGAGCGTTTTGAAGTGACAGCATGTACTTGTTGTTACTTTACCCTGACAAAAAATTATGAGGTCATCCGCGTAGAGCGTGTATTTAACTGGAGCAATTATGGAATTACATATATCGTTAATGCTAAGAATAAATAGTGTGGGACTGAGTATCGCGCCTTGTAGGACACCATTAAGTGAAAAATAAGAAGAAGATGTTTGCCCATTTTCTGTTACCTTGAAGGATCTGTTTGATAAGAATTTTTTTATAAAGGAGAAAATATTACCATGAAGCTTTAAGTCTATTAGTTTTTGAAGGATTGAGGGTTGCCAAACAGTGTCGAATGCACTGTCAATGTCCAGGGTAACTGCTACAACGTCACTTCTATCACTAAAAGATTGATAAAATTCTGTTTGAAGCATAATTAAATTATCCATGGTTGATCTATTTGTTCTAAAGCCTAAAAGTAGACGTTTGTTGACCATTTTTTCTAGTACCTTGTATAGTGTGCATTTTAACGATATTGGTCTAAAAGAGTTTGCCGTGTTTGAGTTATTCTTTTTGATCGGAATTATAATCGATTCCCGCCATGCATTAGGAAACTACTGACTACACTATATTCGATTATAAAGTTCGAGTAGTTTGATCTTTGACGTAGTATGTAAATATTTGAGGAAAATTGATGGGATGTTGTCAGGCCCTGCAGCAGTATTTTTTAAAGAGGAAAAAACGATATTTAATTCATCTAAGGTAAACTGACTGTTGATTGGATGAGGGTTAGGGGTGCTATTATCGGAATTTTCAGCTATATTTATTCGGTTAGAGGGGGGTTTGTTAATTTTAGTTTTGTTTTCGAAATGTTGGGCATGAATGTCCGCTATTTGCTGGTAGTTTGTGACATTTCCTTGGTGTAGTAGAGCAGTTACTTTATTTGTACTACTGTTTTGGCCTTTCATTCGTCGTATCTTAGACCAAACTTGAGCTGGGGATGTGTCTGTGGTTATTGTACTGGTAAATTTGTTCCACGAGTCTTTTTTACTTGACTTAAGTATTCTCCTAGCTTGAGCTTTGGCTTTTTTGAAGTTAATTCTATCCAGTTCGTCTCTAGTTCTGCGGTACTTGTTAAGAGATCTGTTGCAATTTTTCACAGCTTGGTAACAGGAGTCGTTCCACCAAGGAACTGTTTTCTTCGAGGGGTTGATTGAGAGTTTACCTATACATCTTTCAGCGGAGGAAAGCATTGCATAAGTGAACTGTTTGACAGCTTCATGGTGGCTAAGATCATCCAATTGTTCCTTGACAGTTCCCTCGAAGAGATCCCAATTTGCATTCTTTATTTTCCATTTGCAGCTTAAGGTTGTGGTTTTCTGTTCGTTGTTGGAAATTAAGATGGGAAAGTGGTTGCTGTCATATAAACTGTCAATGGTGTTCCATGTTAGCGAAGAAGCTATCCCGGAGTCGCAAATACTCAAATCAATAGATGAGAAGGAGCCAGATTGGAGATGAAAATATGTGTTACTGTCGGTGTTGAGAACGTTAGCATTTGTAATGTTTAGAACGTTTTCAATAGATTTACCTCGTGCAAAGGTTCTTTCGTAGCCCCACATCTGGTTATGAGCATTGAAGTCACCGACTAATATAAAAGGAAAAGGAAGCTGATTAATTAGATTGCTGAGCTCAGATTCTTTCAAAGCGTAATTGGGAGGAATGTATAAGCTACATATGACAATTCTGTAGGGGCACCAAACAGTTACAGCAATAGCTTCCAATTCAGTGATCAGGTGATATTCTTGGTGAAATATATCGTTAGAAATGAAAACTGAGGTTTCACCACTGGCGCGTGAGAGGTTAGGTCTGATAAAATGGTGGCCAGTGTAACTTTTGAGATACGGATTATGAGAATTTCGGAAATTCGTTTCTTGTAAACAGATAAGGTCAGGAGAGTAATCACTAATGAGTTGTTGTAGAGATTCTAAACGGGGGTAAAACCCGTTACAATTCCATTGAATTAGGGTGAAAATGAAATATTAGGAGTTATGTGATTGATAAGAGGATTTTTGGAATGTTTGGGATACCTGAGATACTGTGGAATTTTGCGAGTCTGTGGAATGTTGTGATTGATGTGAACCGTCAGAACTGTAATCCTCTTCGTTTGATTCACTTTCATGTTCCTTGGAATCCAATCGAAGCTGATCTTTTAATTTTCTTGTTATTCGGGTTATTCTGTTTTTAATCGATCTCTCTGTAAGAGTTGGATAAAGTAGATTTAGGTTACAGATAAGAGACTTAATATCATTAGTATACTTTAAGGCTTCCTGGTGAGGATTGCGACTTCCAAAGCTGTTTTCCAAGTATGCTTCAAGATTGTCTATTGGAAGGATATACGTCTCAGGATTAGCTTGGTATGCTTTATGTAGACATTGTTTTGTTATCTCTGTTAAATTAGCTTCTTCAGAGGAGCTCAACCTTGCTTTCTTATTTTTTTTCTTCTGAATATTGGAGAGAGGTTTAGGGGGGGGGATAGCATTTCGTTGGATTGATCGTCAGCATCAGGAGAACTGGCTTCGTCACTCGAGATTTCGGAACGGCAACGTTTTTCTGCAATAAATGGAGCAGGGTTGGATTGGATTGTATCTTTGTTCGAGAGGTGGGAGACTGGTTGATGGGAGTGGAGAATCACTTGTTCCTGAAGATGTAGTTTCAGGTGTAGACTGTGTAGGCTTTGATATAACGTCGAGTGGTGGGTTTGGGCAATTTGAGGCGATGTGTCCAGATTGCTTGCAGTTAAAACAATTCATATTATCGGTTGATAGGAAAATTCTGGTATCGTTACCATCAAATGAAATGACTATGGAAGTTTGGAGTTCAAAGTTGTCAAAAGGGGGGAAAACGTAAGCTTGACGTTTGAAACTGAGAATATGGGCATGTTCGTAGCCTGGTATTCCAGCCTTTAGAAAAGAGATCGGAGATGCCAGTTGTAGCCCAAGATTTTTTATTACATTTTCGACCTGTTCATGAGGAATGTAGGTGGAAATATTAGATATGATTATCCTTTTAGTAGAAGAGGCGAGTCTACGAATGTTTATGGTAGTATTATCTACTGTTATTGTAGGGTGTGATTTGAGGAGGTTATCTATAAGTTCGGAGTTAGCAAGATATATAGAAATTCGATTATTTGAAATTCTGGAGGCAAACGAGATATTTTTTGGACCAATAACATTACCTATTTTTTTCACGTAGCCGAATAACTTTAAATTGTCTTCTGCATGCATCGCAATAGCTTGATCTTTTTTTGGAAAGCATTGTTTAGGTGCTGTCTCAACTGCTGATACGTAAGATGTTTGAACTGAATTGTTCAGTGACATTTTGGTAAAATGCCCTGCCCTTGTACTCAAAAGCAGTATATAATATTTATTGTGGGTTTATGTGTACTCGTTGGATAGTATATTATCCTTAACGAAAAATCTGCTTACCTACGCCTCTGTTTTATGAGGAGGCTTGAACCAGGTAATTAACAATGTAAATAAATTGTTCAGTAAAAAATAGGTTGATAAGAAACTGGATCAAAAAGTCTACTATTGATAATACATACACATGTAATTGATAGCACCATAGCACAAAATAAATTCACTTATTTATCACGAGAATAGAAGAGCAAAATACAGACGATGTTACTCGTTCAAGCACTCGTACGCGAATCATCCGATTAAAGTTTTGAAAATCAATTTATCCTTTTAAACTTATAGTAAAGCAACTTTAAACAACTAATTTGTTATTTAAATGTATTGCAACTAATGGCAAACCATAGTGGCAAATATCGACAATTAATTGAGCACACTTCGGCCTTAGGTAGTACTGTATAACACAGCTAAAAACCAATAATAAAAAAACTAGTTCTAACAACGGATATAAATATATTATAATAAGTTAGTGATCAAACACAACTGAAAAATCATAAATTACTTATAAACATAATTTGGAAACTTTATGAACAAATCAGCTTACAAAATATTATAAAATCTCTCACACAAAAGCTAAATAATACGCAGAGTATCGTTTCCCTTTTCATCAGGCAAAACTGGTATTGCTATAGTATCAACATATTTTACACAAAACTTTTCTACGTTGTTTAAACTGTAAAATGTGATATAATCTTCTGGCGATTTTCAACAGATCATGTAGGGTACAAATTATCCATACATTTCATCAACCAATAGGTTTTTCATATTGTTTATTATTGGAATACTTTTGAACACTTGTACGATATGCATAACTGTAATGAAATAATAATCATTAATAATTCACATTTACTTGATAAAAACTGAATAATTGTATTTAAATTGATTATCAGCAGCAATTTCTTTCTTGTGTAGCTTTCAAAATATACATAAATAATAACTTCGGTTTTTGCAGAGGATGATTTGGTTATCAAAACGTACGTTAGATAGCCAAAAGTATTTATTGTATTGTAGTAAAAGTTGTATTTGGTATCTAATATCACCACGAATTAACTAACAGCTAACGAAGTGACGAAATTGTAAAATCATATTTGTTGCAATATATTAATATCTCTCTCTGTGTAACTTTAACTACTGAGATAACTAAATAAAACTATAACGTTGGCAACATTGTGACGCGTTTACTGGCTCCTTACTAGGCTCTTGCCACCTCAACACATCACTTTGGACACCCTCGATGTAAAGTCTTCGGAATTAATGCTCGGGCGCCAGATTTTTAACGTGGTTATCTCCACGGCCCCCTGACTTCACTCGTCAGGAGTTCCAGGTAGCCTCAGATGGAGGTACGGTCAGTTCCAGGGGCTAATTGTTTCTCATCCGGCAGGATTGTATCCAGAAACTTCCTCACTGGTCCTAAAATAAAAGTTATTCTCCTGGCCCACACTACGGAGAAGCTAAATTCGTGCAGCAAAACAAATACTCTACCATAGGGTTATTCTAGTCTATAGTAGGTGAGTAAAACACAGAGGTTCGGTTAGGTTATATTACAACAATGTCTTTATTTAACAATATATACAGGATCTGTAGCTGCTCAAATCGTTAATCGTAAAAAAACCTTATAATACATAAAAGGAAACCATCCACAGAAAAGCAGAGAAATATAAGCGAACTATCATCTATATATATATATATATATATATATATATATATATATATATATATATATATATATATATATATATATGTTAAGCCAGTCCTCTAGTATAGATAAATATTCATATGTTAGATTGAATTAAAAAGGAATTTTTTTTTGTATATACGTATGGTGTATCATTAGACACTACCTAATTAAGAACAAAATTTAACATAAAACGAATGAATGACTTAAGCAAATGTATTATAAAATATTGAGTACATCAATTTAAGAAATGGATTAAGGATAAGGAATAGAATGGTAATGATAATATAGAAATTAATTCTTAAGAAAATGTTACCTTCACAAATAAATCCTAAGGTCAAGTCAATGTCAACAATTTTCATTAAAATCAATCTGAACGCTGCTATGTCCACACTTGAATCGGGAAAAGGAGTTAATTTGTTCAAAACCTAAAATAATAAGAATTAATAATCAAATCACTAATTTATTAACGATATGCAAATACAATAAAAAGTTACAATTTGAAAAAAATAATTTATAAAAGTAAAACTGTATGAAATATGACATTCGGAATAAGAGCCATATTGTATGTCATAGAAATCTAGTAATCAAATCGAAATCAATGAAGGAAGTGATTGAATCTAGTTATAATATTGCCAACCTAAATTCAATGAGTTGGAAGTTAATATAAAACAGAGAATGTAAATTTGAAATTAAGTTAGAGTTTATATAAAGCGAAATTAGTGCTAATTAAAGAATTAAAAAATAAACAGTTCCATATATATAAATCATAAATTTAGATTGTAGAAATTGTATATTAATTGTAAACAAATTTACTAAAAAAAAAGGAATTACAAGGATTGAAACCATTGTAATACATGTAAAAGACTATTTATATATTCTATAAGATATTGTTAAACCATTTATACAAGTGATTTCACTCTCCAAGACTATTTTAATTGAAGAATTCAGTATTTCCATAAAAAAAACATTATCATTGACAATTGTTGAGTAAAATAACAAATTAGGAGGCTGTGTTTTAGACATTGTAAAAATGTTGTTGATTTTTAAAAGAAAAGAGAGTCGAGAGTTAGTTGGGGAATGAGGAACTGGGATGTAATTCTCTGAGAAGATTTTGTAAAAACTTTAAAGTAAAAGTAATAATTTTAAATCTAAATCAATAAAAAAATTCATAATATTAATGTCGATTAACCCCTGTGAAAAAGTGAAACGTGCCGAACGAGTATTTCTTGGGTAAGGAATACCTAAGAAAAGAGACGGGATGTTGCAGGTCCACCACGACGAGAATGGAATATAAGGTCTGTGTTATTTGAGTTTTTTTTAATTTGGAATTCCAAACAAACAAAGAAAAAGTGAACTTTTGAAATTAATTTGAACATTTAAATTTGAATAATCTAAAATTGGCCAAAGAAACTTTAAAATAATGAATACCAAATTTTATCCATGGATAATTAAAGAACTCTAATTTTCTGCAACAATAATTTTAGATATTAAATATGTACTTACTTGTAAAAAGTTTTTCGTTTGTAAAATAATCAAAGTTCACACCACTCATAAATGCTTTTCCAATCTTAATTTCCGCTTTGCATGCTGACCTATTCTTACAACTATCAAACACACACTTAATTCACAACTTGAATTATATATGTAACTGTTTAATATAAGTTTTCAACCATATTATTCTAAATGCACTAAATTGATGAACATTGAACTGTTAAACGTTTGCATCCTCCACGTTAACTGTGTACTATAATTTTGTGACGACGAGAAACGTTGAACTGGAAGAGTTGCTCCGTTGCGCCGAAGCAGCTACTATAAGCGTTCAGTGCGCATGACCATCAAAGAATACAGGGGAGGTTCAGGAATATTTGTGTGTGTAAAATTTTGAAGATTTCATCAACAATTTATTAAAATATTTTTATTTAAGTGTTGGTATTTTTCTTATTCCAGTCAATGTCCATAACACTTTTCACGAACATTGTTTAAATCATTCATTCGATTATCATATGGTGAGATGATTGAAATAAAGATATATAATTTATTCAGGAATAGACCTATCACGAAATCATAATAAGTAAATGTTCATATGTGTAAAAATTTTTTCTAATAGGTGTCCAGGACTCAAAGAGAGAAGTCTCATGCTTCCGACTGCAATATAAAATTTAAACAATACATACAATTAAAAAAATTTCATATAATCATATAGGGCTAGCCGAAGGTAAAAACGGGTAAATAAAGGTAAATCATATAAGTATATATTAAAATATAACTATATCCACTATAATATATATATATATATATATATATATATATATATATATATATATATATATAGCGAGTAAAAGGTAGTCGGCTTGAACTAGTTAAAACCAGAATAGTTATAAAGTTATCGGGAATAAGCCTTCTCAGGAATAAGTAAACTCTTTTTACTTTATGTTGAAAGCTTTCGAAATCTCTTTATTTCTTCATCAGTCAACTACAAAGATGTATACAACTAGTTAAATAGGCAAAAATATTAAATTCAAATTTATTACTTACAAGTAATCGAGGTTAATCCTTAAATAATTTCTTTTCCAAAAGATACCATTGCACAGAAAACCACTCACTTCTTAATGTTTTTTAAAACAGTAAAATGTCAAATGTGTTGTCGTTTACAGCACCCAAAAAGAATGAAATGAATTTTGTCAATGAATGTTATTCTTTTTTGAAAAACAAAAAGAAGACGGCCTTGTGAAATGAAAAAGTTAGTTAATGACTCTTAACTTAAAAATTAGTTCACAACAAAAGAGGAAGTGATTAAAAACAACTGTGTTGCATGGTCAAAAAAACATCAGTACAGAACATACTCGGTTAATCCTCTCACTATCAATTGCTATGATCGTCTGATGAGGGAATCATACAACCCAGAACATGAATCGGTAGATTATTTTCAAGTCATTCTCCCCCACACCCTGAAAACCACTGTCACTAGCAAGCAGCGCGGAGGGGAAATATGTTTAAACCACAAGCTGTGAAGATGATGATAGGCAAAAAGGTGTCAGCTAGGTTAGTTGTTTTTTAATTTTTGTTGAAATCAAAATTGAGGATGTTTGAATAGATAATACTCAGATTTTTTATGTCTGAACGTTTGTTCATGGCCAAAGGTTCATTATTGATATATACCATCTCTAGGAAATTTCTTTTAAAAGAATTACTTTCACAAGTCAAAACTTTGGCGGCGTTAAATTTGAAATTGTGTCCCGTATCTAGGTGATGCGTAACCAGAGCACAAGATTCCTTTTTTTAATTTTACGTCGCTTTTGTGGGTTGTTATGCGATCTTTGAGTGGTCTAGAACTTTGACCAATATAGACCTGATCGCAATTTTCACAATCAATTTGGTATACTGTGTTGCACTTCCAATCCCTGTGTACTCTATCCTTAGTTTTACTGAATATTTGGTTTACAGTTTTAATGGTTCTATTAGCTATTACCAGATATTTTTCATTTTTCAGTATTTTTGTAATTTTAGGTGTAATTTCTTTAATGTAAGGGATGCTAACATACCTTCTTCTTTCTAGGGGCTGTGGATTGTTTTCAGCTAGAGGAGCAATGTCACCCCGATCACGGTGACTAGAAGTTGTAAAAATTAATTTTTTCAAAAGTTGATGTGGATATGAATTATCTAACAATAGATTGTAGAGCTTTCTCAAACTGTCATTTCTAATATTCAGTAAAACTAAGGATAGAGTACACAGGGATTGGAAGTGCAACACAGTATACCAAATTGATTGTGAAAATTGCGATCAGGTCTATATTGGTCAAAGTTCTAGACCACTCAAAGATCGCATAACAACCCACAAAAGCGACGTAAAATTAAAAAAGGAATCTTGTGCTCTGGTTACGCATCACCTAGATACGGGACACAATTTCAAATTTAACGCCGCCAAAGTTTTGACTTGTGAAAGTAATTCTTTTAAAAGAAATTTCCTAGAGATGGTATATATCAATAATGAACCTTTGGCCATGAACAAACGTTCAGACATAAAAAATCTGAGTATTATCTATTCAAACATCCTCAATTTTGATTTCAACAAAAATTAAAAAACAACTAACCTAGCTTACACCTTTTTGCCTATCATCATCTTCACAGCTTGTGGTTTAAACATATTTCCCCTCCGCGCTGCTTGCTAGTGACAGTGGTTTTCAGGGTGTGGGGGAGAATGACATGAAAATAATCTACCGATTCATATTCTGGGTTGTATGATTCCCTCATCAGACGATCATAGCAATTGATAATGAGAGGATTAACCGAGTATGTTCTGTACTGATGTTTTTGTGACCATGCAACACAGTTGTTTTTAATCACTTCCTCTTTTGTTGTGAACTAATTTTTAAGTTAAGAGTCATTAACTAACTTTTTCATTTCACAAGGCCGTCTTCTTTTTGTTTTTCAAAAAAGAATAACATTCATTGACAAAATTCATTTCATTCTTTTTGGGTGCTGTAAACGACAACACATTTGACATTTTACTGTTTTAAAAAACATTAAGAAGTGAGTGGTTTTCTGTGCAATGGTATCTTTTGGAAAAGAAATTATTTAAGGATTAACCTCGATTACTTGTAAGTAATAAATTTAAATTTAATATTTTTGCCCATTTAACTAGTTGTATACATCTTTGTAGTTGACTGATGAAGAAATAAAGAGATTTCGAAAGCTTTCAACATAAAGTAAAAAGAGTTTACTTATTCCTGAGAAGGCTTATTCCCGATAACTTTATAACTATATATATATATATATATATATATATATATATATATATATATATATATATATATATATATATATATATATATATATATGTATATATATACATTTAACATGCGTTCATTAGAGACGAAGCGGGCAGGACATAAGCGAGAAATGTTTTATCAGCAAAAGCAATGTTTAATATGAAAACGGAGCGTTAAAAGTAAGCTCCTATTTACGGGTCTTTTCAATATACAGGTTAATAATTAAAATAAATAAAACGGATTCTACGTTGATGCTAACAAAGTGTTCAATCATTTTCGATGCACCCGGTATGTAGAATAAGCATGAATATTGAGTACAAAATATCTCTAGAGATCGGGAAAGAAAATATGAAAGGGGGGGGGGGGTTCGGTTCTTGAATTAAACTGTCGAAAAGCTCTGGCTAAGTGGCTGGACACTTTCCGGAATTATTCCGGAACGGAGGGAACTTTTACTCGGGTATACTACAGGAATTTTTTGGATCCGTGAATCAAAATGGTTAGGCGCCTGAAAGTTCTCAAGATTTCAATTCGAACGGAACTTACGTCCTCTAATTAAAATACCAAAGAGCCCTGGCTAGACACCTGGAAGTCTCCAATATTTCAACCGAAACGCAAATTTGGAAGTCGGGAATGGATACTAACGGTTGAGATCCGGGAATCAAAATATCGAAGAGCCCTGGCTAGACACCTGGAAATCCTCAAGATTTCAATTTGAACGGAATTTACGTCCTCTAATTAAAATATCAAAGAGCCCTGGCTAGACACCTGGAAGTCATCGATATTTCAACCGAAACGCAAATTAGGGAATCGGGACTAGATACTGACGGTTGAGATCCGGGAATTAAAATATCAAAGAGCCCTGGCTAGACACCTGGAAGTCCTCAAGATTTCAATTCGAACGGAATTTACGTCCTCTAATTAAAATATCAAAGAGCCCTGGCTAGACACCTGGAAGTCTTCGATTTTTCAACCGAAACGCAAATTAGGGAATCGGGACTAGATACTGACGGTTGAGATCCGGGAATTAAAATATCAAGGAGCCCTGGCTAGACACCTGGAAGTCCTCAAGATTTCAATTTGAACGGAATATACGTCTTCTAATTAAAATATCAGAAGAGCCCTGGCTAGACACCTGGAAGTCTTCGATATTTCAACCGAAACTCAAATTAGGGAATCGGGACTAGACACTGACGGTTGAGATACGGGAATTAAAATATCAAGGCTAGACACCTGGAAGTCCTCAAGATTTCAATTCGAACGGAATTTACGTCTGCTAATTAAAATATCAAAAGAGCCCTGGCTAGACACCTGGAAGTCTTCAATATTTCAACCGAAACGCAAATTTGTAAATCGGATTAAACACTAAATAAAAGATTTTCAAGATTTGAATGTACTATTTCTCGTTATATTTTTGATATATCACAAAACAAATAATTCTTGCAGTAAAAATGAAATATCTAATATTCAAATAAAAATTCAAATACCTATTGAAAAGACAATTTATATTATAATTTCCAAAATTATTACCTTCACAGTTATCGCTTCAACTTTTTTAAAAACGAAAAAAGTTACTCAAAAACATTCAAAAGAAACGGATAACAGTTTGAACAAACACTTATGGCCGGAGCGTTGTCCTACTGCTGGCAGTCGGAACTTGGGGCTGGATACTACTGTCGACAGTGTCGACTCTCGACTCTCATCGCTAGCACCTACCACTCCTACCAGGTTTCAGACTGCTTTCCACCTCTCTCTGCTAGTTCGACTTGCGCGCTCCTTACTCTGTATTCCGCGGTAGGGGAAAACATAAATTCTACCATCGGATCGCGGTCAAAATTTGAAATTTTAAATAAATATCCGGAATTAATATTTTATATCAAAGTATTTTCTACATATATAACGGGATATAAGCAATATTAAATAAAAGTAGATTCGGAAACTTAAAATAATTAGTAAAGTGAAAAAAAACTTCGTTACAACATGGATCCAACTTTCCAGTCCACTCTTATTTATGCTTTTTATAAATAAAATATTGAAAATCGTGCTTGATTATGCAGTAGAAATGGTGAAGCTTTTCCATCACGTGACTTAGTGGACGATATTAATGAACACATACTATGTTGGTACAGTCTTCTTCTAATAACAGAAGAAGAGCGAAACTCAATACAAGCGTTTGTCGTATTGTTTTGATTAAGATGCATATGGTTGATGTCATATCAGTCACGTGATAGAAAAGACTCGGCGTTTCTACTGTATTATAGTATATCAATACAATATTTTGTGTTATCATATTTCTGGTCGATTAACTGTGGCAGTAACTTTTTATTCAAAACATAATAAATGATCCTGATGGGCTGAAAGATTCGTGGCTAAGAGTTTGTTCCTTGAATATGAGTAGGTACTACAAATGCCAATCAACCCTATTAAGGATGTAAACAGTTGCAGGGAAACTACCCTCTAGATTTTAAAATAGACACCTCAAACAGGAAGAGCATGAAGAGAAACATTGAGAATGATAATTAATCTGACTAGGTTTGAAAATAGCATAAATCGTGTCTATTTACAGAAACATTTATGAAATACCATAAAACGGGGTGGCTTTGTAATAGCCAGATGACTTTGTGGCACTCTGTAGTTACCGCCAAATTTTGAAGATAGTTACAACATTTTACGCACGAGCGCTACTTGTCCATCGTCATGCATATTCATAGGTATCTATGGGTAACATCATTTCTTGATAGACACAAAGATGTTTTGACTAATCGAATGGCACGAAACATAAGTATTTCGAGAGCTGCAGTTGATCAAGAAGTCATAAAAGACTTCTTTAATAACCTGGAAAGGGTGTTGTTCCTGCTAATTTATGGAATTATGAAGAAACAAATTTGGGTGATGATCCTGGTAGTACGAGAGTATTTTTGAAACGTGGCACAAAATATCCGGAACAAATCCGGAATTCTACCAAGGCATGTACTTCCTTAATGGTAGCTGCAAATGCAGCAGTAGAGGTTGCTCCAGTATATGTTGTTTACAAATCTAAAAAGCTCTGGCAAACCTGGCCAGAAAATGGACCCGAACATGCGGTATAACAGAACAAAATCAGGCTGGTGCCACTATCAATGTTTTGAGGCTACGAAAACTCGAAAAAAGTTACTTACATCTATTGCCACTTGAAAATCAAGGATGAAAACCAGTGTGTTTTTATAAGATATTTTAAATGGCAGGAAATGGAGTCCTTTTTAAATCTATTTTAAGTGTATAGTTGCAAGTTTCTGTAAAGTTGTAATTATTTTATTATCCATCAGCTGTTTTTTATTTTCACGTTTTTAAACAATATATTAATATTATCAAATTGATTAATTGTTACAGTATTTACTTCCAAATTAAAATATCTAAATATATTTTCGACAGTCGAATATGTCGAAATATGGTGACGAAAGATAATTTTTGACGTACCCAATCCTGGCTACAGAAGAACATTTATAGGTGAATATCATACCCTCTTTCCTAAATTGAAACAACCATTAAAGTTTTTTGAGTATATGAGAATTTTGATAGAATATAAACACACGAATTTGTATCAAAATTAACTCTATTCGGTCGGAAAAACAAATAATTTTCTATTCGTCCTATGTCCGAAGAATTCGGCCGAACTTGTCCGTCCAAATCGGTTGTATTGTGACCACGTCGATTAGAATGTTAAGAGATTAAGACGAAGGACACAGTGGCTCCGTTTTCGCTGAAATTTTTTTTCGGGCGTTACAGGCCTACACATCCGAACGTTTTAATTTCTTGACATTCTGTCGATATGGTCACAGTGCAACCGATTCAGACCGACCAGTTAGACCGAATTTTTCAGGCATGGGACGAATACAAAATTATGTTTTTTTTTTCGCACTTATACAGTTAATTTTGATGTTAATTCGTCTGTTTGAATTTTATCAAAATTCTCATATACTCTAAAAACTTTATTGGCTGTTTCAATAATTGAGGAAAGAGAGTATGATATTCAGCAAAAGTTCGTCTGTAGCGAAAATATGGTTTTTGTGATATTTCTCATTTTTCTTAATACTAATAATTTAAAGAAGGTATTTGTATCTGCAGCTAAAACGTGTCTAAATTCATTTTGCGATATAACTATTTTAAAGTGAAACTTTCAAATTTTGACAAAAGGTTTAGATGAAAACGGTACCACTGTCACCACCGCTTATAATTTTCTTCAGGAGAACTATTCGACCGAAAACGGAGCCACTATGACCATAGCCTCAATAGAGTATCAGAAAATGAAAACCTATATTTGGGTTGTGTTAAAAAAATTAGTTTCCAAGAAGCGTACTACCCCAATGAGTTTTTAACAGTAGTATGGACTAATAAAATACATTTTTAACTCAAACTTTTGTAAAGCTATCGAGAACCAAATTAAATTAATAAGCAGTTACGTTACTTTTTGATCACACAGTATATATCACTTTAAAGTGTTTTCTAAACAGAGTAGGTGCTTGATTACAAAAGACCAACTAAAATTTTATTGTATTATTGCACTCGATAAATTATATTTAATTAATCCTGTTTGTCAGAGATTATCTCACATCTTAACAAATGCAAATATTTCAAATAAAAAATTCACCCACAAACCATGTTATGGAGAAGAGCCAATGTGAAACATTAAACAGTTTTTTTTATTTTTTGCATTTTTCAATTGAGAAAACAGAAAAACTACTAAAATTTCTAATGTATAATCAAATAATTTCCAAATGTTTCTAAAACGCGTAAACGAAGTCATTACTTGAGCCTTGTCAACCTCACAGGTATTATTAAGCAGTGAGCACACTTGTCGTCCGACGCTTCCGCCCATCAAACTTTCAGACACTTACCGATGCGACGCCTTCTGCTGTATCATCAAAGTTCTCGTTTGATTAGTTGTATATTTAATCTTTTTTCGGTTTTCAAACATAAGCTTATCAATTTCTATGGCTTTTTCCTGAAATGAGAAGTTGTTGGTAGCCGCTATTCTCGAGGAGGAAGAACAGTGCGGTGAATTCCATACATCATTCCCATCTGTTTCTGAAGTCTCTGCGTCTTCCCTGGTGTTAGAGGTTGACAAGGAGCAATCCGTTTCTGAAGTCTCTGCGTCTTTCCTGGTGTTAGGGGTTGACAAGGAGCAAGCTGCTTCCGAAGTCTCTACGTCTTCCCTGGTATTAGTGGTTGACAAGGAGCAGTCTCATACGGAAGTCTATTCGTCATCTCTTGTAGACGTGAGAGATAAAGATGAATATAATAAATTTGGAAAATCTACGTTATCCCTGGATGATTCAGGAGATAACACCGATTATGGTTATATAGGATGTCCGGTAGAAACAATCACGACTAGTGAAGAAACAAATTTGACTGAAGATCATAAATAGGAGTTAAATACTTTCTTGAAGAACGAACTCCCGATGTTTGAGAAAATTCAAGGTCCAACTACGCTCGTGGAGCACGAAATCCGTCTGCTACAGCCCCGACCGATCAAACAGAATACCGACCTCAAAATCCAAAAATGCAGGAGGAGTGCAATACCGAGATAGACGCGATGTTACACGAGGGAGTGATATAGCCCTCTACCAGTCCGTGGAGCTCTCCGATTGTCATTGTGAAGAAGAAGGATGGAAAGAACCGTTTCTGTATCGACTTCCGCAAAGTTAACGAGGTAACAATGAAGGATGCCTACCCTCTACCATTTATCAATGCTATACTGGATGAACTGCGAGAAGCCAGATATATTTCCAGTTTGGATTTGAAGAGTGGGTACTGGCAAGTTCCGTTAACACCTGAGAGCGAACCCATCACCGCCGATACCGCACCGGGACGTGGATTGTTTCAATTCACGGTCCTTCCATTTGGTTTACACTCTGCACCTGCCACGTTCCAGAGATTGGTTGATCGACTAATAGGTCCAGATTTAGACCCTTATGCCTTTGCGTATCTGGATGACATTATCGTTTTGGGAGAATCGCATTTGGAAAATATATCCGAGGTATTTCTTCGATTACGAGGAGCACGACTGAGACTGAATCCGGAAAAATTTCACTTCTGTTTACCGTCCATGAAATACTTAGGCCACGTAGTCACTGGAGATGGAATCCGTACTGATCCAGAGGAGGTAGAGAGTATAATTAAATTTTCAGCCCCGAGAAATATCCGAGAGTTAAGGTTTAGGTTAGGTTAGGAGTAGCATTCTGGTATAGGAGATTTGTGCCGTTTTCAGAAAAGGTGGCGCCATTAACGAAATTACTCCGAAAGCCTTAGCGATGGAAGTGGGCCGAAGAAGAAGAAGCTGCCTTCGCTAAGATTAAAACCTGTCTGTCAGAAGCACCCGTTTTAAGTTGTCCTGATTTTTCCGTGCCGTTCACCCTGCAGACCGACGCCTCTGAATATGGTTTGGGAATCGCTCTTACCCAACAGAAGGATGGTCATGAGCATGTGGTAGCATATGCAAGTCCTACACTGAGTCCTGCCGAGAAGAATTACTCCGTCACTGAAAAAGAATGTCTTGCCATAGTTTGGGGGATTGAAAAGATGCGTCCTTATCTAGAGGGCTACCATTTCACGTTATTTTCCTGTCATCAATATCTTAGATGGCTGCATTCCATAGCTAGTCCATCCGGACGCTTAGCTCGATGGAGCATCTTTCTGCAGCAGTATGATTTCGAGATACAGTACCGTAAAGGTGCTCTAAATCGTGTGGCTGACGCTTTGTCCAGAAATCCGCTACCAATGACCGACGAGACCGACCCAACATCTATACTCTGTTTGACCGATGTAACCGCCGAATGTTCAGGGTACCGAAACAAGAAGGAAGAAGTTCTGAAGGATTCGGAGAAGTTTCCCGATTACTGTATTCGAGAAGACCGATTGGGCAATTAGAAAAACTCGAAGACCAGATTCCAGCCCCTGGCAAGACACTGAAACTGAAACATAATTCGCGGTACGTCTTCTACGTGGTAACTAAAAATGAATTTCAAGATCGATCTACCTACCGCGATGTGCGGGAAGCACTTCGAAACCTCCGAGACCATGTGTTAGAATCCAGCGTGAAGAAACTGGCTATGCCTAAGATAGCGAGTAACCAGTTGGATTGGCGAGTTATCAGGAACATGGTAGAGATTATCTTTCGAGATACCGGTGTCCAGATATTAATTTGCAGCTACAACCCCTCGTTATCAGTATCCGATGAAGACGGTGCCCTGCTATTTCCATGAGATCGGAAAG
Source organism: Galeruca laticollis (assembly GCA_963921935.1). Taxonomy (NCBI): domain Eukaryota; kingdom Metazoa; phylum Arthropoda; class Insecta; order Coleoptera; family Chrysomelidae; genus Galeruca; species Galeruca laticollis. The sequence continues at coordinate 48,369,346 of OY998179.1, read as the reverse complement.
TGTAGAAATGGGGCTGGTTGCCGATTCAAACATCCAGTCTCGGCTACACAAAAATTCCAGGAGGGACTTCCATTTAAGGAGGGGGTAATGTTACGAAACAGCACACTGGTATAAATACGAGAAAAACATTACAATACATTGCTTCTCGTGGTCGATGACACATAACTAGTAAACAGATTTGTCAGGGTAGTTATTTTATCTTAAAAGGGAAGTATTGCAAAATATTGCCACCGAAATTCATTAACTGTCTCCAGATCAAGAGGGCCAGTAAGAGGTAATGGTTTGTAACGGCTTCACAAGAAACTGATTTTTATTTTTATATATTTTTTATTACTAATTCTTCAATTGATCAAATAGTCCCAGGCAGTTTAAATCAATTCATGTTATTTTTAAACACGTTTACAGTGACATTTAGCGGATACTTAAGTTTTTTTAATAGAGGGAGGAACTAATCCTCAGTAGTTCATGATATTGTGGACCAAACTTCACTGTAAGCGTGTGGACTAGTTCCATTAGATTACGGCCGAATAGGGTATAGCTAAACGGCTAAATATATAATTTTACTTTTCCGCCCAACCTATCTAATATGCGAGAAAAGTATTGGTTTACCCCAAAAAAAGTTGGAATTTTGAACTTTTTTTTGAGTTATTTTTACGTTTTCCATCAACAACAACACGAAAAAACGGTTTTTATAAAAAAAATCCTGTGTGTATGTCGTCGTCGTTGTCGTCTGCCACTTTTCCTTACATGTCTTGTTGGCACAATACAGCCTCCGGAGTGCAGTGTCACCAATTTTATGACGGAATATTGTTAAGGATATGTCACAGATGAACCCTATTGATTTCCAGCTCACCAGAGCCAGTACAACGGGTGCTATGGTACTTGAAGTACGACATTTTGTCATTTTTTGAGAAATTTCAGTTTGTTATCATGATACAGCCTCCGGAGTTCAACAAGTCATCAATTTTATGATTGAATATTATTCAGGACATCTCACTGGTGAACCCTATTGGTTTTTAGCTCACCAGAGCCAATACAACAGGTTCTACAGTACTTTAAGTACGATATTTTTGTCATTTTTCAGTTTGTTAGCACGATACAGCCTCGTAGTATCTACATGTGACCAATTTTATGATTGGATATTATTCAGAGCGTCTCAAAGATGAACCCTATGTATATTCAGCTCACTAAAGCCAGTACAACGGGTGCTATAGTACTTGGAGTACTAAATTTTTGTCATTTTTGGAGAATTTTCAGTTTGTTAGCACGATACAGCCCCCAGAGAGTATACGATTGATCAATTTTATGATTGAATATTATTCAAGGTGTCTCACAGATGTACCCTATTGATTTTCAGTTGACTAGAGCGAGTACAGCGGGTCCTATAAATCCAGATATACTAAATTTTTGGTTATTTTTGGAGAAATTTTAGTTTGTTAGCACGATACGAGTACATCCCCCGAAGTGTATACAAGTAACAAGTTTATGATGGAATATTTTTCAGGGCCACAGATGCGGAAACGTAAATAGGTCCTTAACGACCCTCAGGGTTACAATATATAAACACGGATACAGGTTAATATATGCTGTTATGTTTTGATTTGAGGTTAGAAATATGAGGTGCTTGAATTCAGGAACGCGGAATAATCGTACCAGTGTTGCCGATTTGTGCGATTTCAAACATGGTTGTGTTCATCGTTCATGTTGCGTTTAATTATGGTAACAACAAAATAAATAATAACATCTCGATTGAAAAGACAAAAACACGAATTTTCATAACTGTTTATTAACAGAGAAAATGATTTAGCCCTTTCTCTATGTATCATAATACCGATACAATACGGTATCATTATTTTTCCCACTTATAATAAATAAAAATAATGAATAAAATATGATTACAGTTTTAAGTTTATAAGATTTAGAACCCATCATAATCGAGTCTTAGATAAATAAAAATTAATACGTACAGGGCTATTTTCTATATTCACAACTATACCTACAGGGGTTACCATAAGTATTTAAAAAAAATTGAAACAATAAAAATTGCTTGGCTTCTCCTGTTATTATCTTTTAGAGCTGTCAAAAAAGCAAATACACATTGCAAGGTCGAAAAATATTAGACATTTTAGGAAAAAGGTATATTGTTAAGGGTACAGCCTCATACAGTCTCTCATATCAGCGATAAATTGGGGCAAGTGAGATTGTATAAATTTCGAGCCTCATAAAAAACGTATTAATTGGTGGGAAAATTTAAAATAATACCACGTTTTTTTTGACGGGTGTGGAAACTCATGTTCAACTCCTGCGCTATGGTTCTTATGCGACAGGAAGTGTGGGGCTCAGGGTTCTAAGTAGTGCAAGTCCCTGCCTACACCACCAAATCACACCTCGGTAGCCAGTGTTAGTCGGACTCGGAACCGCCGCTTAGCATTACTTCAAGTCCGACGGCTATGATTTTTGCTATTGACTGTCATGTTGTTGTTGCATCTATACATTCTGAATTATTACCTTCTACCTTCTCTTAGTCTTACGCCGTTTTCTTCCTGTTTTAGTATGGTAGTTGTAAATGTTTGTACTGCTTCCCATTTTTTTGGATCTTCTAGCATTTTGCTTATGAAATTCTCTGGCGTTATATTTCCTGCTTTTTTTCCATGTTTAGTCTTTCGATCTGCCATCTACTACAAATAAATATAGTGTGTTCTGCTGCATCTTCTTCTTCACCACAGTATATGCACGTTGATAGTTCGGTATGGTGGAATCGCTTCCGGTATGCTTGGAAACATCCATGACCTTTCAGCATTTGTGTCAGGTAGTAACTGAGTTCTCCGTATTTCCTTTTAACCCATACTTGTATGTTCGGTATAAGTTTCTTTGTCCAGATCCCTGTGTCAGCATCTTCCTGCCACCAACTTTATTTATCTTCTTTCCGTAGCTCTAGCTTTTTTAAGCACCTTTTTGAAGGCTGTACATTTCATTGTGCCTGCTTTGTGGCCGGTTTATTCACATACTGGGCACGTTTCTGCATTTTTACACTGATCAGCTACATGATTTTCTTTCCCGCATTTATAGCATAGTACTACGCGGCTAGGCCCCTTACAGCCATTTGCCTTATGGTCATACTCCCAACATTTTGAGCATCTGCTTGTCCTTAGTCTCTTTTCTATTCTGCATCTGACGAGTCCAACTCGTATATGCTCCGCTCGTAGAAGTTTCGCCGCTTCTTCATTTATAACTTTAAGTGTCGCTGCTTGAGTTTCGTTTGATTAAGGGCGTAGTTCGCTTAGCATATTGTATTCTCCATCCCAGGTTCCAAGGATCTTGGTTAGTTCTTCCAGTAGGTTCTCTCTAGTTGCTTCGGCGCCCATACCTTTTATGTGTAATGTTTCATATTCGTATTTTCTGTTTAGTTCTCTAACCTTCATCCCCTCTGAGATATTTTTAATAGCTTCTTTTACTTTGTCCATCGCTTTTTCATCCTTGTCCATTGTTATAAGAAGATGATTATCCTTTTGGTACTCCTAACAGTTCTGATGGCGTTGATAGCTGAGGTAGTTCCAATTATCTTTTTAACTTTGACCAATACATCCTTGTAAGTCTTTCCACCTTCTTTTATTATTAAGCCGTATGTGGGTCTTTCTTTTCTTTCAGTTTTGTCTAGCTCCCCCATTGCCGCTTTATATTTGTTAATGGTGAAGATCGTTACTTTTGTTTGTGAGCCGTGGAAAATTGCCTCTGTCATTTTTTGGAGATTTTGTACTGTCATATTTGGTATATGATGTAATGCCACGTGCATGTCTTCTACTGTTTCTTCCTGCAGTCGTTTTAGTCCTTCCCAAATTTGTTTATCACTTCCATCGTGTTTTATTTTTATTATCTTTTGGCGTGTATGCAGATATGGGGTTTTTGACTTCACTCTTGTGATCTGTTCGATGACCTCAAAATTGGATTTTAATTGGCATATTTCTGGGAATTTCTCCTTATACATCTTTTGTATACCAGTGTCAAAAACTGGGTCTCCTGGTTCAGCGAATACAACGTTTACCGTCTCGTCCCTTGTGTTTGGGTTTCCAATAACAATAGAGATGTTGGTAAATATACTGCTGTCCCATTCTTGTTTTTGAATCGTTTGTAGGCTTTCTAGGTACCAGGGAGTCGTTTGCGTCGAGGCATTGACTTTAGTGGATTCCATAGTTGCATCTGTTTGCACGTCTGCATCATAAGTAGCTTTTTCAACTGGCTCCATTTTATGGTCTTGCAACCACTTTTTTATAGACTTCCTCATTTTAACTGCAATCTCTTTAATTGTGGTTTTTGTGTTTTGGTGCTCCTTGATCACCTTTTCTAGGTCTATCTATTTGATGCCTCTATCGATAATCGTAAAAACTTCTGGGCTTTCCTTATGTTCATAAGGATCCTCTGTTATATTCATTTCTAACGAGGTATCATGAACCTTTCTCTTTTTGGTTGAGTATTCTAGCGGATAGCATCTGGCCATATGGCCTAGTATATTCAATCTGCTATGAGCTAGTGGTTTATTCGCTGGTTTTCCTATATGTGTATCTTCAGATACGGGTTTTTTTGGCGTTGTCCACCTTTGGTCTGTATTCTCAGTTGTCGATTTCTCTGGCTAAGAACCTCCCTGTTTGTCTGCTTTTGAATTATTTTTTGTTTCCATAAAGTCCCACTAGTTTAGGTCCGCAGACGTAGAGCCCCTCTTACGCCTGTAAGGCTACTTATTCCGAGAGGTCGCCACGCATCCATCGACACGGTTACTAAACACCTTGGCTTCCGGATTTTTTACAGCTGGTTTTCTCCATCTGGACTCTTTTGTCTGGGTTTCCATACCATAGCAGGAGGGTCCCAGTTTTACGGCGCCAGGAACTCGCCGTTCGCCCCCCTTTCAGGTAAGGATTTACCAGTGTGTTCGGATGTAACATGGGCTAGTTTGGGATCTTGACTGGCTTTTGCTGGTGCTACTTATCCGGCACGGGTAGCCCCCCACTGACCGTTTTTGAGCTGTTTGTTAGCTTCACTCCTTCCCTCTCGTCCTTTTGGCTCGAGGAGGAAGGAAGTTACTAAGCCACTCCACCTGCGACAAGGTCTTACAGCTCCTAGGAGTAGAAAATAATACCACGTGGCCTAATTTATCGTTGAAATCGAGCGGCTAGCGGCTGCATAAGGTCGTACCTTACACTAAGATCATTTTAGCGCGATTTCCAAAATATATAACATGTTAAAGATTTGCAATCCACCCATTTTTTAACATTTTCAAATAAAATTTCATTATTAAAGCTATAAAACCACCTTTAGAATTCGGAACATCTCTTGAAATGTGAGGAATTTTATTTAAAATTGTTCAAAATTGGCTATATTTATTGTCCGCCTTGAAATATGCATTTCTATCTACTGTTAAAGTCCTGGTATAAAAAATTATGCGTTTCCTTACGATGTCTATTTAAACTGCTTTAAGAAGCATGAAATATATGTATGTATAATTAACAAACCACCCCCATAATTCAAAATCTGGATAAAAACTTTACGCAACGTGTTATGTAAAAAACTTGGAATTTGAAATGTGTAACCCTTTCTTGAAGTTACAAAGCTCCGGTAGCTCTTCGTCTGGTGCGCAATGGTCGTAGGATCTTACGTATTACAAGAATTGGCAGGAATAGGGCGCCACTTATTTCTTGGTATTATTTCAAAAACAAGAAATTACTAACTCTAACTACTTTCTTGGCTCAATTCAACCTAATTTCGTAGAAGAAAATAATATTAAAAATAAAAAATAAAAAACAGAACCTCACTATATGGTTTTTTAATCAAGTTACTTCATAATCACATATAATCAGCTAATTATGATAATAAAATAAAAAATATTTGGTAAGTGCATTTAATGTAAACAAGAACCATAAGAGCCCCTAAATACAGCTGTATTTAAGTTCACATTGGGTGAACAATTTATTCAAATTGAGAAATATATGTATATAGAGCATATGCCTTGTACCAAAAAAAATATATCAGTTTATTAAAGATTAAAAATAAAAACTTTTCCTCCGTTGAGATATTTAGTGATTAAGGTAAGAATTTAGGTTATAAAAAGTCCAATAAATCACTGTACTATACTAAGAATATAGTATTACGTAATGAAATAGCAGTAAGGGTATGCCTGTGCACTTCCTTAGTAGATTTTTGTCATATTGGAATAAACTCACTCAAGTTTGAAGACGACTTGAAACCTCCAGACCCTATTTTTGAAACTAGATTTATTCTGCCGAGCCCCATCCATCTTGAAGGAAAAATATCTAGAACATGCGGCGAACACGTGCATCAACGAGATCAATCATGTCGAAAACTCGAGTCCAGGGTGGTGAATGGCTCAAAACGCCGTTTCCTCTAGGATTTCCTCCCTCAAAGGTCTCAGGCGGATTGTCAGGGTGTCGATGTAACTATTTCTAGTCATTTAAATATACTATGTGGTTAGGTCCAAAATGGCTGCCTCAATATTAGATTTGTGTTGGAAGAAAAAGTTACCGATGAAGGGACATTGAAAGGTCGGCGAATCTGGAATTAATGTACCACTTAACGACTGTACTATTTCAAGAAAATATTACGCTTACCTCCTTGTTACAGGAAAACCTTTTACCCAAATTACAACGGCAGAAAACAGTTACTTAAGGATGCCAGCAAACGAAAAACCAAAAATATGCTACTTCCTTTCGATATTTCTAAAACTGGAGAAGTTAACCCGAAACTAAACGAACTGCAACTTTTTGTAAACTTCAACGGCCAATCAAGTTTTAATAATCCCTATAATACCTTCTTATTTTCGGCTGACCAATGGAATATCTTCAATACATATAACGAACTCCGAACTCAACCGAGTTGGCTTAGTGAATTTCAGATTTATGTAGTACCCTAGTGCTCAACCTGTTTGGTGAAATGAGAAGTGTCAACGTCAAACTAATCAAAAGAAGTACCTATCATGAATGTCATTGTGAACGACATTGAAAACCAAACAAAATTCAATAAGGCGTTCGCAATAAAGGTATTACCAAACTACGACTAAAATCAACGACAAAGATTATTTATTTTATGTCTGAAGCCATTCTAAACTTTGTGTACTCGTTGTATGCACTGTTTACGAAATGTAACCTCATTCAAATATAAACATTGTATTGAAAGAATCAGTTTGATGAGTTTTATCATTATCCGGTACTGGTAAGTAAACAATACATTAACTTTTAATTATATATTTAATCAACGTTTTAATTTCTTTTAGGAACTTGTGTAGCTGTTAACTAAATTACTGTTCAAGCTGCAATCACCTGTGTTAATTAATAACAATACTTTGTGTAGATAATTTGACTGTTTAAGCTGATTACTGATTTAAAATAAAATATATTTCAAAGTAGACACACATTCATTTCTAAATGCTTAAGGTAAGTCTGAATGTTACAAAGGTTATATCATGAGTTCTGAGGAATGCCCAAACACATAGTCACATAACACCCAAATAAAAAAATAAACCTTATAATCCAAACCTATATGCGGCAACACTGGTTTGACGTTCTAACTTTAAGCGTTCCTCTTGAATTCCATTATTTGTTGTCTCTGTTTCCATTCTCAGTCTATCAAATGAAATTGTTGATACAAGCTGCATTTCGTCAACAAGTAGAATTCCACGGCGATCTTCCACATTCATAGATAATGGTTTTGTTCAAAAATCAAAAAGAGCGGTTTGGAATCCTAAAGCCGACGCACTTATCTTTTGAATATATTTATTGAGTGTATATGAGGAAGAGGTATCATATTTCGCTCACCAATAAAATTGTAAACATTAATGTTTTATAATCTGAACAATATACACTCTTATATCCAAGACATATCGTAATGGTGTATTTTATTATATTTTAGATTTGTTGCATTGAAGCAGGTCAAAACTAAAAGCTGCTGAGATTCTGGGAGCTCTGTAATTTTGCTTTTAATAATATCTTCGAAACGTTGAGTACATTCTGCTATTGCATTTATAAACTACTGTTCCAGTATCTCCTTCTAAACATTACTAAATTTTACAAAAAAATCAATTCTAAGCGAATTTGAAGTTTAACTTTAATAAATAATCGATTATTTTCAAGTACTGTGCCATGAAAGACATTAGAAAGAAGAAATAAATTTATTCATCATTGAAAATTCTACAACTGCATTACATACATTTATAAAATTTTATCAGACTAGTCAAGGATACTAACCTATGTACAGACACAAACAGTTGAAAATATATGTAAAATTTGATTATTGTTATTATTATTGTTTTTTTTATATTTATTTAATTATTTAATTCTATGGTATATACACCCAACAAACAGTAAAAACAGAACATATACGTGAGTACTTACAAAGATACCACTAAGGATATGTACAAAATACAATTAAACAGATAAAGTATTCCAGGAGACACAATGCTTACACTTGAAAAGACTCATTTCAAATATATACATAAGGAATATAAACTTTTTTTTGGAACCACCATTTATTTATGTAGATAAATCAGAAAGTCATTATGATAATAGAAATTCCTCAACAGAGTAAAAAGCATTTTGGATGAGATAATTGTATAAAGCTGACTTCAAGCTTGCTAAGCTACATGTATGTCCAAATAGTTTGAGTGCATGGTTGTAGCAGGTGATACCTTGATAACTAGCAGAGTCTTGTCCCAGAGCCAGACGAGAGTAGGGTAGTTGTAGTTCATTACCTCTTCTACTATTCTATTATAGTTGTGAATTAAATTATTTTTGGTGTAGTGTGTTTCATTTTTTTACCTACGACCACCCCTGTAAGTAGTCAAAAACACACAGTCGACAATCAATGTAAGACGTCTATTACGCACGGTAAAACAAAATGCACGGCTGTAAAGTAAATCGCACGGCTTCCCTAGCAACCACTTAGCAACTGTCAGTAGACGTAGCCATTTTATTAAAAATTCATTATTTGGATATTAGACGTTGAATTTTATTCTATATATGTAAATGGTAGATAACGTTTATTAGATATGAGATTTCATTTAATACTAAGAGTTATTTGGAATTATATGATAATTGGTTCCGTTTCATTCAATCCGCATCTTCTAGCTGTCTTAATGTATCATATTAGTAAACAATAGTATATTATACACCAAGCGATTAAAGTGACCCATTTAATGCCGCGGACGGTGTTTGATTTCTGAGAGAAGTAATTCACCTAAGGGATTAATCTCACTATAGTTGAGATATGTATACGCTATTTTTTGCAATTCCGGTAATTCTACATACATTTTTGATATTCCTAGAGGCTATTAATTATATTGCTTCGGCCATAGCAGTATCAGTAGGTACATGCCAGCCTATACGCTGATGATCTTGTAATCTAGATGTTGTGTATTGAATAACAATAATAATAGATTCCAGTTATAATTTATGTTATATTTTATTCTTGAACAAACTTATAATATACATGAACATTAAGTAATCTCATTGACAACTATATATACTTCCACTGATAGCTGACAAGGGGCGTTTTTACTAACGGTGCGTTTGCTATGTATCTCCGTAACACTTCCCCTCGTTGTATTAATAAACTTATAGATCTAAACGCTTGGGCGGCCTTCTGTTTCTAGTACTGCGGCGAATTACCATATCTTCCTGTTTCGGCTCGTTGATCTGAGGAACAGTCTCGGCCGAGTATACTACCTCTCCATTAGCCGGTTGCTGCTCCGATCTCTCTAGTGTCTGGTCCTCTTTCTCAATATGATTCTCCTTAACTGGTTCCTTTTCAGAGTCAACACCCTTGTCCGCCTGTGATTCCTCTTGCGAATCAGGCAGATGATGCTGCGTAACAAACTCATCCTTGTGTATAGTGTGGTCCTTAATATGGGATTTAAATATTTGATCCACGTGTCTTTTATGAATTTTTCCATCAGCATTTATCTCATAGTGTAATTTTCCTATTTTTTCCACGATGACTCCAAATTTCCATTTATTGTCATCATACGATCGTATCTGTACTGTTTCTCCCACATTGAATTGTTTATTTATTTTTATTTCTTCTCTGTTGTTGTTCATTACTGTTATGAATTCCCTTTGAACCAAATCAATCCTTGTTCTATATAATCTTTTAAATATCATTTCACTAGGACTCAATCCAGTGGAATCATTTGGCGTTTTCCTGTGCATCATTAACATTTTTGATAGTTTGTCCTGGAGAGTATCTTCCTCATGTATCATGGCCTTTAATTTATTTTTAAAAGTGTGTACATATCTTTCTGCTTGTCCATTGGTCGATGGATGGAAATGTGCTGTGAATTTTGATTGAATTCCATTTTGTTTTAAAAATCTCTGCATTTCTTCTGATCGAACTGTTTGCCGTTGTCCGATACTATTATTAAGGGTAATCCAAATATAGTGAACATTTTCTTTAGAGTATTAATAGTTGTTGACGATGTAATAGATGATGTAGGTATCACTTCCAGCCACTTTGTATAGGCATCTACAACTAGAAATAATTATTCATGAAAGGCCCCGCATAGTCGATATGTATTCTAGTTCATGGTTCTTTTGGATATTCCCAACTGTGCACGGGTACTTTGATAGGATTTCTTTGAAGCATGCAACATGCTTTACACTCCTTTACCATCTTTTCAATGTCGGAATCAATATTTTTCCACCATACATAGCTTCGTGCCAGTGCTTTCACTTTAACAATTCCCGTATGAGCTGTATGTAACTCTTGCAATATAGTGGCTTGTAATTGTTTTGGTATTGCGATTCTAATTCCATAGAAAATGCAATTATCTTGTAACGAGAATTCATGTATATTCTTCATGTTTCCTTTTCCTGATTGAATATTTTAATATAACTGGTGCAGTTCCGGATCCTTAGCTGTAGCTTCTTTGATTTTCTCTCTAGTAATTGGCATCATTGCAATTTGATTTAGTTAAAATATATCGTCATCTGTCTCTCTTTCCTTATTTTCTGTATTATGTTCTAGTCTTGAGAAATAGTCCGCATTTGCATGCTCTGTTGTTTTCCTGAGTTTAATTTCGTAGTCAAATCCAGCCAAAAAATTCGCGTAATGTATTAGTCTAATTGCTGTAGTTGACGGCATCAATTTTGTGGGATGTAGGATTCTTGCAAGAGTTTGGTTATCAATGATAATTATAATTCTTCGACCATAACAGTACTGAAAAAACTTTTTGAGTCCCCAAATCAGTGCTGCTGCTTCTTTGTCAAGCTGGCTATAATTTTTCTCGGCTTGGGTCAAAGATCATGACGCAAAAGCAATGGGTCTTTCGGTTTTATCAAGCATAATGTGTGACAATACTGCGCTGAATCCCGTTGGTGATGCATCTGTAGCTAGCGTCACAAGTAAGTTAGGATAGAATGGGGTAAGTACTTTTTCACTACAAATCTCTGTTTTTAAGCTTTGGAGAACATTTTCACATTCTTTGGTCCAATCAAATTTGGTATTCTTTTGTAATAGTTTATACAGCGGATTAAGTTTTGAAGGTAGGTTCGGTATGAATTGCTGATAATAGTTGATCATTCTGAGAAATGTTCGAAGTGACGAGACATCTGTTGGCCGGTAACTATTTTTTATATCATCTATTTTCTTGTCAGTTGGATGTAGTCCCTCCTCATTAATTCTGTGACCAAGGTATGTAATTGACTTTTGAAAAAATTGATATTTCTTCCTATGTAGATGTAGTCCACAATCTTTTAATTTTCTGAATACTATTTCCAGTTGTTGCACTAATTATGTGTATGTACGTCCTTGTAAAGCAATGCCATCAAAAAAACATGCTGTACCTGATAGCCCTTGTAATGTCTGATCCATATATCTTTGCCATATATTTGGAGCTATTTTTACACCAAACATTAAGCGATTTACTTTATAAGTTCCTTTACAAGTGCTAACTGCTTGCATTTTTGCTGAGGCTTCATCAGTTTTCATGTGTAGGTATGCTTGATTAATGTCCAATGTGCAAAAATATTTTCCTCCACTCAATTTGCTAAATATCTCTTCTATTCTTGGAATAGGATAGTTATCATTTTCTAGATTTTTATTTAATGTTGCACTGTAGTCGGCACTTAAGCGTATTTTCCCTGAAGGTTTTACTACAGGAACCAAAGGTGTGCCCCATAGTAACTTTTTCAAAAATCCCTTCTTCCAATCTATCTATCTCTTTTTCGACTTGTTCCTTGAGCGCAAACGGTACTGATCTTGGCCTCAAGAATATTGGTGTAGTGTTTTCCTTTAATTTGAATGATGCCTGGTAATTATTAATTTCTCCAATTTGTTCTGAAAATAAATCTTCATATTCTTTTAGTAATTGGTGTAATTTTTCTTCAAATTCTTGTTTTGTGATGTCTTTGTTTTCTTCTGAACTTATTGCATTTACTTCAAAATTCATCTTAAGTTTCCTTATCCATTTCCTTCCGACTACGGGGTCTACTTTCCTATCAATCACGATTACTCTGCCCCAAATTACTTTGTTTTTGTATTTTATCATCATATTACAGGTACACGGAGGTTGTATTATTTCCCCCGTATATGTTCTGAGTTTAATCCTAGTGCTTTTCAGTTTCCGGTTTTTGAACTGTTTGTTATAATAATCTGCAGAGCATGTAGCTACTGCTGCGCCTGTATCTAACTCCCAAGTGTGATCTGAACCATTTAGTTTTAATGTAATATTGAATTTATCATTTGATGTGCTCACTGTAGGTATTGTATGTATTTCGAAAATTTCTTCATTTTCTGTATCATCTGAGTATTCCTTTTCAATTTCTAATTGGTTTTTTTTGTCTGAAGCATACAGCCTCGACATGCCCTTGTTTGTGACACTTTAGACAAAAAAGTTTATCTTTAACCTTACATTCAAATGCTTTATGATCTGGTTTTCCGCATCTGTAACACATTATTTTCTTTTCCTCTCTGGTTTTATAATTTTCTGTATTTTTCTTGTATGTATTTCTCTTGAAAGTATTCTTGTTATATGTACTTTTCTTGACTGTAATTTTATTTATTGAAGAATTTTCATAATTTCCCATTTCTTTGCTTTCTGATTTTGATGTTTCAATTGCCAGGTTCTTGTAGTAATCTTCCTTTAATTTCACTGCTACGTAGGCCACGAATAAATTGTACTCTCAGATGAGTTTCAAATGTACTATTTTTGGATCCATTGCAAACAAAATTGCATTTTCCACCTATTTATTTTAATCCCGCCACATAATTAGCAATAGATTCATGTTCATGCTGTATTCTGAGGCAAAACTTGTGCTGTTGAGCTACCTCACCTGGTTCTGGAGCGATGTGATTTCTGAGGATGTGTATGAGGTTTTCATATGTTTTTAATTCTGGTGCATCTGGAGAAGTAATGTTTTTTAGTATCTAGTAATACTTTGGTCCAATGCAAATTAGGAAAATGTGCACTTTTGTATTGGCATTTGTCACACCCTTCAATGTAATGTAGTTTTGTAATCGTTGTAGGTAACTATCGAATGACTCGTTTCGTCGTATGGTACAAGTGAAATGCCACTGACTTTAGACGTAGACGCATTTTCTTGGTTTAACATTGTTTGTTGTAATCTATTTTGCTGTTCTTGCATATTTGTCAATGCATCCATCATACTTGCTAATACTTTTGCTAGTTGATCCTCCATCCTCGTCGCCAATCTGTTGTGTATTGAATAACAATAATAATAGATTCCAGTTATAATTTATGTTATATTTTATTCTTGAACAAACTTACAATATACATGAACATTAAGTAATCTCATTGACAACTATATATATTTCCACTGACAGCTGACAAGGGGCGTTTTTACTAACGGTGCGTTTGCTATGTATCTCCGTAACACTAGATGAGAAATAAGAGCATAAAAACAATTGAAAACAATCTGCACAGGGCTATCTCCGAAATACTTTCAAAGATTAAGATTTATGGATGGCAGCTATCGACACAAAAAACCAAGTACATCCTATTTGCTCGTCGAAACACAGATCTATTGCCAAATCTCACGATTTGTAATCAGCAAATAACTGAGAATGATATTTGATCTGAAATTTAATTTGAAATCACGCTCTGAACAAATTTAAAAATCTTATCTCCCAGGTATCAACATGCTACTCCTACTCTTCTAAATATCTGTGAACATTACATTCGATCCCACTTAGATTATGGAGCAATAGTCTATGCATTATAAAAAAACGGGTTTAAAGATCAAAACTAACTTTTCAGCATTTGTGAGACATCCTGAACATTATCCTATCATAAAATTGTCACTTGTATACACTCCGGAGGCTGTATCGTGCTAACAATCCGAAATTTCTCAAAAAATTACCAAAAATGTGGCCCTTCCAGTACCATAGCACCCGTTGTACTATTTCCAGTGACCTAAAAATCAATAGGGTTCATCTATATAACACCCTCAACAATATCCAATCATAGAAATGGTCACTTGTAAACACTCCAGAGGCTGAATTGTGCCAACAAACTGAAAATTCTTCAAAAATGACAAAAATTTCGTACTTCAAGTACCATAGCACCCGTTGTACTTGCTCTAGTTAGCTGAAAATCAATAAAGTTCATCTTTGAGATGCTCTGAACAATAAGCAATCATAAAATTGGTCACTTGTATACACTCCGGAGGCTATATCGTGCTAACAAGACCATGTTACGAAAAGTGGCCGACGACGACGACATATACACAGGATTTTTTTCTGAAAACCATTTTTTCGTATTGTTCTTGGTGAAAAACGTAAAAATAACTAAAAAAAATTCCAAAATGCCAACTTTTTTTGGGGAAAATCAATACTTTTCTCGCATATTAGATAGGTTGGGCGGAAAAGTAATATTCATAATAAATATAAAACAAAAGAAATCCTCAACGTAATAAACAAAAACAACATTCTCAAAATAATGAAAAACTAAAATAAACATAGAATAAAGGGAACTCTTAAATATGAATCAAAAACATAATAAAATACAAAGGTATTCTGATATCTCTGCATTCTAAAAATAAAGTTTAAGTTTAAACAACGAAATCTAAGTTTCTTTTCTTTGATGGATTTGAAAATCTATCTATCACACTATCAATATCTCGGTGTAAATGTAATAGGGCTAATCCATTCAATCGCTTTTCCGCCATTGTAGCACGTATCCATGTTTTAAGTCTTTTCAATGCCGAAAAGCTTCTTTCTGATGAAGCTACGCTTACAGGCAATGTACAATAACTTCTCAAAAAAAGATGTATCATTGGGTAAATATTTTTACCTACGACCACCCCTGTAAGTAGTCAAAAACACACAGTCGGCAATCAATGTAAGACGTCTATTACGCACGGTAAAACAAAACGCACGGCTGTAAAGTAAATCGCACGGCTTCCATAGCAACCACTTAGCAACTGTCAATAGACGTAGCCATTTTATTCAAAATGCATTACTTAGATATTTGACGTTGAATTTTTTTCTATATATAAATGGTAGATAACATTTATTAGATATGAGATTGCATTTAATACTAAGAGTTATTTGGAATTATATGATAATTGGTTCCATTTCATTCAATCCGCATCTTTTAGCTGCCTGAATGTATCTCATATTAGTAAACAATATTATATTATACATCAAGCGACTAAAGTGGCCCATTTAATCCCGCGGGTGGTGTTTGATTCCCGAGGGAAGTAATCCACCTAAGGGATTAATTTCACTTTAGTCGAGAGGTGTATACGCTATTTTATGCAATTCCGGTAATTCTACATACATTTTTAATAAAAATAAATACTACTTAGGACGGACTTTTACGAAACTTGGCTGGGCATCGAGGGTGAACTTCTAAGATGCTTGGTTAGGCATCGAGGAACGACTTTTATAAAACTTGGCTGGGCATCGAGGATGCACGTTTTTACTTGTAATTTAAATACTTTAATAAGATTATAAACACAAGTACAAGTGGGTCGTAGGTAAATTATAGTACGTAACTCGTGTTGTAACGCATTTTACGCACTCACGGAATTACGCACTCGCCGCTACGCGGCTTCGTGCGTAACTTTTCCGTAACATGCTTCTTACAACACACGTTACGTAATATACTATTATCACATCGGGTTAAAGGTTTGAGTCCATCATCAGGTATTGTTTTTTCAGTCTCGTTAGTCTCATTCCATATTTGCTTCAAAATTTTTAGTTCGCCCGTAAGGCTCGTGTGTATAAAGTGGTTTGAAGTAAAAGAGATGCATATGTTGTACATAAATATTCAAATGAATCCGAAATAAGTTGTTCAGTCGCTGTAACAATAACTGTTAGGATAGGTACAGTAAAGGAATAAAAATTTAAGGAGCTTTTATGAAAGCGAGATTCAATATCTAAAATAATACTATCCAGTAAAGGGGTATATACACATATTTTGTAATACTCTTCTCGTGAATTAACGTTTGGATTCGGACGGTTTTTCATAATTGTGGATACTCGAGGTGAAGTAAAGTCTATATTCAAATCGTGAATGTTTCTTACATCGTCCAATATTAGGTCAAATGACGTTTCACAATTCATTCGTTTATCTTTTAAAACGATTACTGATTTTTTTAGAATATGTGAAGATTTTTTTATAATTAAATCTACCTTTTGAAATTACTTAATGGACAAGTCACTTCCATAATGTGGTTTAAAGAAAATAATGCCATGATGAATTCTGTATTGGTTATAACGGTTAAAAAGTTTTTGCCTTACGTGCTGATTTATTTTCTTTCCAATCTGAAATACACTCCAACGATTCACTGATTTTAGGCAAAAATGATTTGAATTCTAAAATCGAAACATTGCGTTTTATCCACCGAGTATCGCATAAACCGTGTAATTGTTGCCCAAATACAGTTTTAAGTATCAAATTTCGTTATGAAGACGAAGAAAAAAAATTGATAATTTATTTGATCGTGCCAATGTAACTCCGAATACTCTGAACTTTTGATTACACTTAAATTCAAAGAATGGTTGTAGTTGGAATATCGTACAGCTAGTTTAGCAGAATTCTGTATTTCACTAACTGCACCTACCTACTTCGAAGTCATGACACTACATCCATCAGTACCTACAAATTGCCACACAGTTCTCTATCTTCACTCCAAATTGAATCAATTTCTCTACCACTAGTTTGTCTAATACACTACCACTCAATGTTGGTTCTTTATTTTCAGTTTGTTGGTAAAAGTACAGAATGACTATTTATAGACATAATAAAATCTTCATTCTCCGTCACATATCTGATAATAATCGATAACTGGGAAGCGTGAGAAATATCTGTCGTTTCATCAAACATAATTGCATAAAATTCTGCAGATTGAATTTTTTTTAATATTTGAGCTAGTATCTTATCCTTACAACAGTCTATTAGTTCATTCTACGTTCTTTTACTGATATAGGTGGCTCGAGCACTAGTACGGTATCCGCCAAAATAAACAGTACCGAAACAGAGAGTGCTGTGGAGTTGTTTATGTAATACGGATTTGTCATATTTGACTTAATTGTCATTAGTTGATATATTAATAGTACGATGCAGTTAAATTTGATTTAAAAATGGTTCTAACAACGGAAGAAAAAGTTTTTTTGGTAGAGCATTATTTTCGTTCATACGGAAAAGGTCGTAATGATGGTCCAAGCTTAGAACAGGTGTCAATAAAATATCAACAAAAATTTAATAAAGCAGCTCCTAGTAAAAGTGTGATGTTAGCTGTAGTTGAAAAATTTCGTCGCACTGGTAGTGTATTGTGTCAACGTAAAGGTTCTTCAGGTCGTCGAAAAACAGTATGCACTAACGAAAATGAAGGACGTGTTTTTAGCCAAGTTGTGCAATCACCTCAAAGAAGTCTTGTAAGAACTGCATGTAAACTCAACATTAGTGAAACGTCTTCACGTCGCATGTTGAAATCAATTGGTGGTTATCCATACCGTATTCAAGTTGGACGACTAAATGCTGCGGACAAACGTGCAAGAGAAATTTACTGTGGTCGCATGTTGAGTTTAATTTACGAAGATCCCGAATTTTTGAAAAACATGTGGTTTTCAGACGAGAGTCACGTTCATCTTAGCGGCTATATTAATCGACAAACAACCAGATTCCTTGGATTTGAACGTCCTGATGTCATTGTAGAGAAACCACTCCACAGTCTTCGAGTTACCGTTTGGTGCGCGGTATCTGGTCATGGAATGATTGGTCCTTATTTCGTTGAAGATGATAATCAGAATACACGTACTGTCAACCAAGAGCGTTATAGAGAGAAAATTATTATACCTTTTGTGAGAGATCTAAATAACTTTTGCCGTGCACGAAATCTACAGTTTCGCACACAATGGTTCCAACAAGATGGTGCAACGAGCCATACAGCTGTGCGCACCTTAGACTTACTCCGTCAGCATTTCGATAATAGAATAATTTCTCGGGGAACAGACTTCGAATATCCTTCTCATTCACCTGATCGGACGCCACCTGACGCATACATTTGGGGCATAATGAAGGACAAAATATTTCACTCGGAAAATCCGCCGGCGAATATTACCGAACTACGGGAAAGAATACAAAATATTTTTCGGCAGTTACATCAACCACTTTTTATAAATATGTTTATTGACTTACAAAATCGATATGAAGCTTGTTTGCGTCGAAATGGTGAGCATTTTGAACACTTACATTACAGAAATTAAAAATTAATTTTTATTTTTATTTTCGGTACTGTTTATTTTGGCGGATACTGTATTAAGGAGATGTTCTTTAAGTTCTGTGTTGCCTGCATCAATTCTAAATCTTAACAATTGTCTAAAATTTCCATCGCTGTTGTGTAATGGACTTTCAAGTTGAGGACCATCATCAAGATGACCTCTCAATGCAATATTCTGACGACCCAGAAAAGTTATTGTCTTAATTATTGGTTTTAACCGATTTCTGTTTTCTTCAACTTGTCTCAATCTACTCTCTGAGATTACATTTCTTATTTCATGTTTTGGATGTAAATAGCAATCCAAAAAATATTTTGCCTGCACTGAAACCTGTTTATAATATGCATTATTATCATAAGAGTCAAGTATTCCATCTTTCCCAAATAATTTGGCATATTTTGTGACTGGTTCAAAAATTAGAGATTGAAGCTTCTTATTACCTTCATCACATGCAAATATAACGCAGTATTTACAAAATAATCCTTGTTTATTTTCCGAGAAAGATATCCAGTTATATTTCTCTAAATGAGAATAGTTTAGATATCTTTTAACAACCTTATTGTTTTCATTGTGTTCATGTGTTCCAAAAAAGGAAATTCATAATTTGTATTTACCAAATATTGATATTTTTCGTAATCTGATAAACTCTTATTATTGACTGCAAGACCAATGTCATATTTGTTGTACTTCTCGAAACTTCTTTTAATTCCGAAGTTATTGACGATGATGGACCAGGAACTTCTTCCCTAGGTGTGAATTTTTCAACGTGAGAAGAAGAAGAACAATTTTTGGGTTTTACTGAGAAGTAGGCCTCTAGCGTACATTTGCTCATCTGAAATAAAAAATGAAATTATTTCTGATGGTTCTATGATATTAATGAGACGGAAATCACGGAAAATTAATATTTAATAATAATAGTAAATATCATATAATAATCATATATTTATAATAATAATGATACGACTGAACCATAGAAAAGAGATTCATATATGGGGATATAGAAAGCTGTATCTATCCAAATTTTTAGATGTTTTTCTTCGCTCGTTTGAAGCTTTTGGCTCCGTCCCGGGACTTTTAGGAAATCCTGTATAGATCCACCATATAAACACTTAACTTGTATATACTGGTATTGTTCGAATATTTCTTGAACATTGCTGCAAACAAAAGTTATCTAAAAGAAATAAAATCTTACTCTTCAAAAATGATATAAATGTCACTTAATGTATATAGTTTATTTACGATAAAAAGACGATGACGTTGCAAAACAAAATATTGTGATGTTGCCAAGCTGTAGTTTTTTCCTTTACTTAACGAAAACTAGAAAAGTCAATCTGAAGTTAGACTGACAATTCTTCTTTTTCATTGTTCCGTGCCTCGTAGGGCGTAAGTCAAATATATTTATTTAAAAATAAAAGGCTTGCATGATAGGCTTGATTAATTTAATATAAATATTTATTCATGAAAAACTATGGATAAGATACAAGAAACGGTAACCAATCATTCTATATTCGAATTAACATTTAATTATTGTACATAGAAGAGGGTTAAATGACGAACTGTAGGTCCTTATAACTTATTTTATGCTCAATAGAACCATCTTCAAGAGCACTGCAAGGGTTTACGCTAAAAGGAATCAATACAAGCTGTAATCATCTTCATGCAAATTTAAATATTGTTTCTTTATACAATATTTATTATAATAAAAATAGAATGGAAAAGAAAAATATAGATACACAAAATAAAATTTTGTTACAAGATATAAAAATAAAAAATCTCCCATTTTATCAGTATTATTTATGTAGAGATACTGCGGTCGTTGTTTTAATTTGTGTATTATAAAATAACTGTACCTAACTACTTTAATAATGGTTATTAGTGATTTTGAAAAGGTGGAAATAAAGCAAATTGGATAAAACTATACAAAAAATAAAACACAAGATTTCCACTACTCCACTACAAAATCATCACTATCTTCATCGTCACTGTCAAAATTAATAATAAGTGGAGGCACATCCTGTCTATCAAATACTACTTATATATCCCACCCATCTTGTATAATTTTTTCAGTGTGCTCTACTGTCTTTGACCAAATATCAGGAGACTTTTCCCATACACATATTGCTTGTTCTGTTGAAGAACCATCAGTTCCCACATGATCTCTATAAAAATTTTTAACTATGCCCCAAATATGTTCAATTGGGTTGAACATAAAGTGGTAAGGGGAAAGTCGAAGCACTTTTTGACCATATTTTTCAGATAATATGTCAACTTCATATACTGTTGGTGATTTATTCCTACAAAAATGCATATATTTAAACAAAATAACTTATCTAAGTATTACCATAATATATTGAAAAATGTTTATATCAACTTACCGTTGTACTAAATTCAATAATTGGGTTTTGAGGAAAGTATTTTCAAAAGGAATATCATTTTGTATCAACCAGTTCTGTATATCAGCCTTTTTGGTAGCTGTTGTTAGTACTTTATTGATCACTGTACTGTGATAACTTGCATTATCCATTACAATTGTGGCAGGTTCTTCCAAGTTCACTAAAAGCAGGCATTCAAACCAATGCAAAACATTTTCTCGGTTCATTCCACCGTGGTGATCACCATCTTGTTTTTTGGAAGAAAAAACCAGCCCTGCTCCAGGTATAAATCCAGAAGAAGAACCAGCATGCAATACTATATACCTACAATAAGGAAATCACAAATTACTACTAGGTTTCCTAGATAGACTGCATAGCTCAAAACAACTATTAATAATTATATAGATTTAAATAAAATAGTGTGACTAGTAAATATTTGAAAAGGTCTTGAAATGGCACGAATGTTAGTACATCATAAACTAATTACTAAATTTTGTTATTCAATTACCTTGGATCACCAATTTTAGTTTTTTTCGCGCTTCTATGATTAGAATCTTGCCAAGAACGTCCAACAGTATCGTCTTTAAATATCAAGGTCTCATCCAAAAACACAAATTGATATAAACCTTCCCTTTTTATCTTGACATATTCACGTTTTAATGCAATATGTGGCAACTCCATTAAACCACGACGAGGATCATCTTTTTGGTATTTCAATCCAATATTTTTTACTGTCTTCCAGACTGATGTTAAACAGCCATTAAAGAGTTGACGCTCCTGGAGTTTGTCTCTTAAAGTTTTCAAGGTTATGTGTTCCTCTGAAAAAATATTGTGTTAGTTAATTGTGAATAAAATAAAACAGTAAATTTTGATCAAAGTTATCAATTTCAACAGTAGGTTTTATGCGTTGTCTCTTTTTAGGTGGGCTTTTAGGCTGTTCACTTCTATTATGCTTGGCGGCAATACGGTTAACAGTGGTAACGCTAAGTTGTACAATACGGTTAACAGTGGTAATGCTAAGTTGTAAAGTTTCTGCAACTCTCTACAATATAATTACTTCAATTTATGTAATAATAATATATAATCAAGTTTAATTAACCTAACCTAATATTTAAAACATTAATCATTTACATTTAAATATGTAACAATAATATTAATAATGATTAATACAAATAGCGAATACTATTACTTACGTCTCTTACAGCAGTAAGCGGGAGAAGCGGGCCCCCATTTCGGCATTCTCGTTCAAAATAGCTTAACAAAGATATTACCATCTCTTGACATTTTCTGTTCAGCTGCTTCGGCATTTTATTAACCACACACTGCAGATTTCCTTAAATAATTAGTTATGAAAATAACTGTTTTTTTAATCTTCAAGAAGCAATCAATTTAAAAGCACCAAAAAAACTTGTAAATATTAGACGATGATCGAATGTCAATAAACGTCAAAACAAACTGGGGAATTTTACCAGTTGATTTGACAACTTCTTGAAGTTTTGCCAACCCGTTAGCTGTAAATTGCCCTGGCCGTTGATGATAAATTGTATTCACGGTTGGTAAATTAATATTTATTCTGATAAGCAGGGAAGTAACTAAAAATTTCATCATCGTCTTTTTATCGTAAATAAACTATATTATTAAATAATAGAGAAAAATTTTTGCATTGGTTTGAATACCAGCTTTTAGTGAACTTGGAAGAACTAGTAAGTCAAACAATTGATTAGGCTAATGGAACCATTAGGATCCGCAGTCAATATCACAACCCACACACACACACACACACACACACACACACACACACACACACACACACACACACACACAGACACACAGAACTTGGAAGAACCTGCCACAATTGTAATGGATAATGCAAGTTATCACAGTACAGTGATCAATAAAGTACCACCAACAGCTACCAAAAAGACTGATATACAGAACAGTTTGATACAAAATGATATTCCTTTTGAAAATACTTTCCTCAAAACCCAATTATTGAATTTAGTACAACGGTAAGTTGATATAAACATTTTTCAATATATTATGGTAATACTTAGATAACTTATTTTGCTTAAATATATAAATTTTTGTAGGAATAAACCACCAACAGTATATGAAGCTGACATATTATCTGAAAAATATGGTCACAAAGTGCTTCGACTTCCCCCTTACCACTATATGTTCAACCCAATTGAACATATTTGGGGCATAGTTAAAAATTTTTATAGAGATCATGTGGGAACTGATGGTTCTTCAACAGAACAAGCAATAGGTGTATGGAAAAAGTCTTTAGAAAAAGTGACTCCTGATATTTGGTCAAAGACAGTAGAGCAGACTGAAAAAATTATACAAGATGGGTGGGATAGAGAAGTAGTATTTGATAGACAGGATGTGCCTTCACTTATTATTAATTTTGACAGTGACGATGAAGATAGTGATGATTTTGTAGTGGAGTAGTGGAAATCTTGTGTTTTATTATTTTTTGTATATTTTTATCCAAATTGCTTTATTTCCACCTTTTCAAAATCACTAATAACTATTATTAAATTAATTAGGTACAGTTATTTTATAATACACAAATTAAAACAACGATCACAGAATCTCTACATAAATAATACTGATAAAATGGGAGATTTTTTATCTTTATATCTTGTATCAAAATTTTATTTTGAGTATCTATATTTTTCTTGTCCATTATATTTTTTTTATAATAAATATAATAGATATTGTATAAAGAAACAATATTTAAATTTGCATGAAGATGATTACAGCTTGTATTGATTCCTTTTAGCGTAAACCCTTGCAGTGCTCTTGAAGATGGTTCTATAGAGCATAAGGTATAAGGACCTACAGTTCGTCAATAAATCCTTCTATGTAAAATAATTAAATATTAATTCTAATTTAGAATGATTGGTTACTATTTCTTGTATCTTATCCATAGTTTTTCATGAATACATATTTATATTAAATTAATCAAGCCTATCATGCAAGCCTTTTATTTTTAAATAAATATTTTTGACTTACGCCCTACGAGGCACGGAACAATGAAAAAGAAGAACTGTCAATCTAATATCAGATTGACTTTTCTAGTTTTCGTTAAGTAAAGGAAAAAACTACAGTTTGGCAACATCACAATATTTTGTTTTGCAACGTCATCGTCTTTTTGTCGTAAATAAACTATAATAGTCCATTACTGTAAAATATTTGTGTGGCAGTAATAGCATCAATATGTCAAATTTCACTAAAAATATTTTACCCGTTGTCCTATTTGCCATTTATTTGTATTTGTACCATTCTTACATCATTGGATTTATATTTTTGGACCATACACTAACAATAACTCAGCTGTTTTTTTATTCACTTTTATTTCATGGGCTTTATTACATGATGGTATGGTCTACACTGGCTACAATGTTTCAACCCTTACCTATCGTGCCGGAAGAATTTAAATTGACGCCGTTAGAAATAAAACTTTATACTAATAGTATTGTTGACAAGAAACCTCACATCCTTAAATTTTTTTATGAGAAAAAGGGTCTTTATGTCTTAACTAGAACTGGTAGAGGAAATTTAAGGTATGTATGTTTAATCTATTGTTAATTAAACTGTATGTAGTTTTGATTTTAGATACTGTGGACATGAATTTCAATTTAAGCCTGATAGAGCACACCATTGTTCACAATGTGGCATGTGCATCTTAAAAATGGACCATCATTGCCAATGGCTGAATACTTGTATTTGTTTTACTAACCAAAAAGGTTTCATACTTGCAATGGCTTATACCTTTTTTGTATGTTTCTTTTACGTTTGCTCTACATTTAATAGGTTCGTTATATTTTGGACTGCTCAGAATCAATATACAACGGGTGAATATTATCCTTTAATTATAGGGTAAGTTTAACAATAATATCTGTATTAAATTACACAATAAAGGCCGAGACAGCCATGAATGCAGCGAACCCTCACCGTGATCGTATCGTGAATCGAGTGATTGTCGCTAACGATAACGCAAATCAACACTTTTCCGTACCTGATCCGTTTGTCGACCGTCATATTTCACGATTAAATTGCAGGGTTCATTTAGATATTTAGAAGGTAAACTTATCTAGTCGGGCATGTTCTGTGATGTTAATTAGTTGTCGTTACGGAAAGGTGAGGACAATTTTCCATCCTACATCTCTCACCGCACGATGTCCAACACATGGCACGGTACGGGCGTGGTGCGGTCATGTCCGTCTCGGTCTTAATGGGAATTCTTTGTGAGTTATTAATGTTGCCTGCTCTTCGTTGTGTCGGATGCGATGTTCAGACCCATTGCGGATTAATTATACTGATATGATTGTGTTATTTTATCTTTTGTGTCTATTGAATGACAAAAAGTCAGCTGACAGCGCTTCTGATTTATTGGCATACATTTGACAGATAAATAAATGGTCAGTTATATTTGCTCGTACTTATTTTAATTAAATAGTAGTTTTACAACACAATAGTGGCGACGAGGAAAAGAAATGTCGGAAGAGGGAGATTTACAGAAACTTAAGAAGACACGGGCTGTAATTAAAGGCCAATTCACAAAGGCCAAAAGACATGCAGAAAGTAACCCTACATTGAATGAGCTTAGTGTCAAGCTAAATGCTATTGCAGAATACTGGGATCATTATAAACGAATTCAGGATAGTATCGATTCTCTAACTGATGAAAACGAGTTGGAGAACGAAATAGAACGTAGATGCAATGTTGAAGATGAATACTTACAACTTACAGCTAAATTACAGGACTTAATACAGAATCTAAAACCTGCTAGTTCAATTACTATACGTTACTCATCTTACGATCAAACTGTTTGTACCTTACATGGTTTTACACCAGGCAGCAACAAATTTACTCCTTATAATCCTGATGAAACGATTACAAAATTTATTAGAAGACTAGAGGTATTTCTACATCTAAAAGGTCAACTCATTGATGATAAAAGTAAGGTTTACATATTACTGCACGCCCTTACTCCCCAGTTGCACAAGCAGTTTTATGATATCTGTGCTCCTGAAAATCTATTTTCAAAAACTATAATGTGTTAGTACATCTACTACAGGATTTTGTTGACCCACAGCCAAGCAAATTTGCTCTACAACACAAATTTATTTTTAGAACACAACACGAACATGAATCTGTAAACGATTTTTCAGTAGCTCACAAGAAAATGACGATTAACTGCGACTTTAATTGTGGATGTGGAAAGTCCATGGCAGAAATGTTTCTCAAATTACAGTTTATTCGTGGGATTAATGACATGAACATTCGAACGAGATTGCTTCAAGATCGAGAGAAACGCACATACCAAGATATAGTTAACATAGCTTCAGCTATAGAGTTGGCCAAGTCAGAAAGTATGAGTATACATAATAAAACTACAGAACTAGTTGGTTTAAATAAAATCGACACCAGAAATGTCAGTGACAGTAGGAATAACAAAACAAGGGACGACACGAATAGACAAACGTCTCTTAGTCCACAATCTTCAAGGTCAGGAATCGACAAACTTAGAGGCAAATGTTATAGATGTGATTCATCTTCACATAGGGGTAATCAATGTCGATTTATAGATACAGAATGTCGAAAGTGTAGAAAAGTTTGACACATTGCAAGTGTATGTTTACAGAAAAAATCTCAACTACTGGTACCCAAAAATGTAAGACAACAAACTGAAAATGGATACGAAAATAGTGAAAACGAATATGAAATCAACGTTCTTAGTGACAAGTGCAATGACCAATTTATGGTTGAGATTAGCATAGAAGGAAAGCCTGTACCCATGGAATTAGATACGGGAGCAGCCCTTAGTACAATGTCTTACAGAGAGTTTAAAAAACTGAATATACCTCTGAAAATGTTTTCAACAAATATTGAACTTCGCACTTATACTGTAGAAACTATCAAGCCAAGAGCGATCACATTTGCTAAATGCATATACAAGACACAGGCATTTGTGGAAAAACTGTATCTTACTGATCAAAATGTAGATGCAATATTCAGAAGGGACTGGCTACGAGAGGTCAGGTTAGACTGGGGTGAAATCAAAAGTCTGAAAACAACTCAACCTTCAAATCGACAAACATTTTAAGTGAATTTAGTGATATCTTTGAGAAAAAAATCGGTGAAATACCTGAGTATTTGGGACAGTTTAGGCTTATCGATGATGCTACACAAATTTTTATTAAGCCAAGACAGGTACCATTTTCCCTCAAAACTAAAGGAGAAACCGAACTTAAAACACTTGAATAATGTGGCATAATAACAAAAGTTAAACACTCTGACTGGGATACCCCTATTGTGCCCGTTGTCAAGCCAAATGGCCAAGTGCGGATTTGTGCTGACTATAAAGTTACAGTGAACAAAGTCATAAAGGACGAAAACTATCCGATACCTAGAATAGAAGAGATTTACTCACAAATGAATGGAGGAAAACTATTTTGTACCTTGGATATTAGCAACGCGTACCTTCACATGAAAATGAATGAAGAACACTCATGCAAACATTAAGTACACACAAAGGACTGTACAAAGTGAACTGCCTTATGTTAAGTGATACTTTGCCGCTTGAGGCAGAGAGTTGCACGTGCGACGCGTAGCGGAGCGCGGGCAATCTGCCGAAAGCGGCAACGCACTTTCTGCTCGAATTGCACACAAGATTTTTTTACGATCACCTTAGTTTTAGGCAAATAATTGAAAAAAAACATGAAAAGCCTTTTACTGCGTCCCAAAGCTCTTCGTGTTCTAAATAAATCTGTACCGCGAATTTCCACGTACCCCTATTGTGCCCGTTGTCAAGCCAAATGGCCAAGTGCGGATTTGTGCTGACTATAAAGTTACAGTGAACAAAGTCATAAAGGACGAAAACTATCCGATACCTAGAATAGAAGAGAATTACTCACAAATGAATGGAGGAAAACTATTTTGTACCTTGGATATTAGCAACGCGTACCTTCACATGAAAATGAATGAAGAACACTCATGCAAACATTAAGTACACACAAAGGACTGTACAAAGTGAACCGCCTTATGATTGGGGTAAAAGTAGCACCTTCTCTTTGGCATAAGTTTATGGACAAGACCTTACAAGGAATAGAGGGAATATAATGCTTCTTTGACGATATTATATTACAGGGTAAAACGTCTGACGAATTAATGACAAAATTACGTATCGTCCTACAACGCTTAAGAAACGCCAACCTAAGACTGAACCAGGATAAGTGCAAATTCTTTCAAATCAGTAAACAGTATTTTGGACACGTTATTGACGCTCAGGGCCTCCACAAAACAAAAGATAAAGTAGCATCCATCATGAACAGTAAGAAACCAGATAATATTAATGAACTTCGGAAATTCATCGGTCTAGCAAACTATTGTAATAAATTCATAAAAAACCTAGCCACGATCCTTCACCCACTCAACAATCTACTTCAAAAGGACAAACCGTATATATGGACATCCAAATGTGAAGAAAGTTTCCAAAGGGTAAAATCAGAGATAGCAAGTGATAATGTTCTCGTTCACTACAACCCAAATTTGCCCTTAGTACTTGCAACCGACGCATCCCCAGTAGGTCTTGGAGCTATAATTTCTCATCGTTACAATGATGAAAGTGAAACTACAGTAAAATTGACAAGGAAGCGACGGGCATCTATTGGGGACTAAAATAGCTATTTGTGTATTAAGAGCAGAAAGTGATACATTGCCGCTTGAGGCAGAGAGTTTCCCGCGCGACGCGTAGCGCACCGCGGGCAATCTGCCGAAAGCGGCAACGCACTTTCTGCTCGAATTGCACACAATATTTTTTCTAAGATCACCTTATTTTTAGACAAATAATTAAAAAAAAACATGAAAAAGCCTTTTACTGCGTCCCAAAGCTCTTCGTGTTCTAAATAAATCTGTACCGCGAATTTCCACGTACCATAGTTCTCGTGCCGTTTTAGATGCTCGATCAGCGGAAGCTGGCTCATGATATCACTTATTAACACAAAAATTCAACAAATTACAAACTCCAGAAGCTTCAATGGTGTCTCACGCGTGTCCTGTGTCCATAACCTCTTGCAATTTAATGTTTTGAGTCAAGGTTTCGAGAAGAAAAATAACTTAATCTATCAAAAACGGCGAAAAAGCAACTAATGACAATTTACAACTGACAAAAGTCGTAAACGACATTAAGATGACATTTACAAGGTTAAACAAATTGAGGTTCGAAAAATATTGGGAGTAATTAGTTATACACTTTGAATGTTTTTAAATATTAACTACAACTATAACATAGGTGTTTTGGATGGGTTTATAAGATAGAAAAGACTAATAAAAATGACGTCTGGATCGGTCTAATCTGTAAGGTCTTGTAACAACACTGCGCCGTCGTGCTCGAAAAATCGCGCGTGTTTGAAAGACCAGTTATCAACGAATACTTTACGCTATTTTTTTTATTGGCGCACTTTGACTTACTACAAAAAAATTGAAGTCCGTCCTCGATGCCCAGCCAAGTTTCATTTCATAAAAGTCCGCCCTCGATGCCCAGCCAAGTTTCGTAAAAGTCCATCCTAAGTAGTATTTATTTTTATTAAAAATGTATATGGATTGATTCCCTCGGGGATTAAATGGCTCCCACCCGCAGGATTAAATGGGTCACTTTAGTCGCTTGGTGTATAATGTACTATTAATATACCGATTATTCACTAACTTTCTTCAGTTTATTGGAAATGAAAACATGTGAGCGGAAAAGTACGCTCTAGAGCGGAAATAATGTCAAATTATGACAGATCACGGAAAACATCAACTTTGCGGTTAGATTTGAGTGTGCAAAAGCCTAATTTGGGTAGTGATCGTAGGAAAAAAGTTTTCCCCTACTGCTATGGTCGTAAATTTACCTTGATTACAGACCATAAACCGTTAGTGTTCATATTTAACCCTACAAAGACACTTCCATCAATATCTGCTACCAGTCTATTCAACTATGCACACTTTCTGTCTGGTTTTGATTATAACATCGAATACAGAAGAACCTCTGATCATGCTAACGTTGATTTTTTATCTCGTTTTCCTACAGAACACACTTCTCGTAACCTGATGGATAGCTGCAGCTTGTTTCAACTTAGTCAGCTTGATTCACTGCAAGTTGATAGTAAAGTGATTTGTAGAACAACTACTCAGGACAATAATCTACAAGTTTTACATGCACTCAAAAAGGAAGAATCAATAGAACAGTATGGTTCCCACGCCAACGAACTTACCCTGGAAGATGGATGTATTTTTAAAGGCAGTAGGGTAGTAATTCCAGAAGATCTTTATCAGACTGTGCTTAAGGAATTACATGTCGGACATCTAGGCATAGAGAAAATGAAAGCACTAGCTAGAAGCTATTGTACATGGAAAAATATCGATCGAGATATTGAACATATGGTGAAAACATGCAAACAATGTCTAGTAAAACAAAATCAACCCAGCAAAGAAGAAAATCATCCGTGGTTAACTCCTCGAGGTCCGTGGAAGAGAATCCATATTGACTTTGCAGGACCAATGCAAGGACAATGGTACTTCATTGTTGTTGACGCATTTACGAAGTGGGTTGAAGTAATTCCCACCAAAAACACTTCTTCAGATTGGTGCGTGGGAGAACTCAGGAAAATGTTCGCTACATTTGGCCTTCCATTGGTTTTAGTTTCAGACAATGGAAGCCAATTTACATCGGGCACGCTTCGACAGTTTTTATGTGCAAATGGTGTAGCACAGAAAACTTCAGCACCATACCACCCGTAATCGAACGGACAAGCGGAACGATACGTTCAGACAGTGAAAAAGTCACTTACAGCAATGAGAGAGAAGGAAAGAAAGCTAGACATACCACTTAATGTACGAAGATTCGAACTCACTTGAGCTTAATGCATCCCAAAATCGATCAAGAAACAACTACTACAAAGGAGGTAAAAAGGCACTTTTATGTCGGGGACAGAGTTCAAGCACAGAATTACACAAATCCAAAACATAAATGGGACTTTGGGAACATTGTAGAGAAAGAGAGTACTTTAATTTACAAGATTAGAATGGACGATGACAGTATTTGGCGAAGACATATTGACCAGCTTCTGAAATGTGAAGTGTTCCAGTCCTAACAAATTAGAAGGGAGAGTTGATATGATTGTGTTATTTTATCTGTTGTGTTTATTGAATGACAAAAAGTCAGCTGACAGCGCTTTTGATTTATTGGGATATTTTTGACACATAAATAAATGATGTCAGTTATATTTGCTCGTACTTATTATCATTAAATAGTAGTTTTACAACACAATATATATATATATATATATATATATTTCATTAATTTTTCTTGACCATCCTGTATATATATTTGTATGCAAATTTCTTGGATTAAGGTCATTAACCAAACTTTGGACGTTTCTTTTAATACATTTTTTTATTGATTACGTACGTTTCGACATAATCCTGTCATTATCAAATCACCTACAATAAAATTAAAATATATCTTTACAAACAGAAACTACACTATAATTAAGAAGTGAAAACAGTAAAAAATTTTAACTCTTAAAATAATCAAATTTGTTCAATAGACAATGAAATAAATTACCTGTTTGTTGGGACATCACATGGTTAAAAGATCTTAAAACTAATTTAAAATTGCAATTTTAAATTAGTTTTAAGATCTTTTAACTATAGTGTAGTTTCTGTTTGTAAAGATATATTTTATTGTAGGTGATTTGATAATGACAGGATTATGTCGAAACGTACGTAATCAATAAAAAAATGTATTAAAAGAAACGTCCAAAGTTTGTTTAATGACCTTAATCCAAGAAATTTCCATACAAATATATATATATATATTATATATATATATATATATAAAACAAAAACAGAATTAGCGGGCATATCACGCAAAAGAGGTTACAGAGAATGAGTGGTAACCGTAGACATGCATGTTTCTGGCTCATTAGCCTTCATCGGTACGGCATAACCAAGAAAAGGTGTATTTATGGCTGTTCATGTACGTGCATGCATGTTAAATAGAATATTTCACAAACTTACTAATAAAACAAAAATATAAACATACTATACTACCTTGTTTTAATTTTGGTACAGTTTTATTTTAGCCTTGGTGCTAACACCAATAACTGCAATTTTTAGTATGTTTCATATTGGACTCATAGTTCAAAATAAGACACTTATAGAAGATATTAGCGCACCCGTCTTCCTTTCTGGCCAGGAAACTTTCGATTTGAGTAAGTATTATCATATTCTCAAGTATACTTTAGATGTAAGCCCGATATGTCTTTGAACATCTCTTTATTAAGTATTCTCAAATGTAACGCAATGAGCTGGTCTTTACTTAAAACATTTATAACTAATTATAAAAATAAATAATTTATTATTTTCATTAAAACTGAATCACATTTTAAATATTGACAAACGGAGGGTAACCTTGTTAACAGTGGATCAGTGGTACACACTGAATCAGGCGACGATTATTTGAACTGTCCAATGAATCTGCACTAGAGTTGGCAACGTTGTCGAGTCTTAGTGTGTCTTTGATCGAACTCAGTATTTGAGAAGTTGTTGTAATAGTAGGAGAGCCCACGACACTAAACCTAGTTCGATAAGACTACCATATATATTACATATACCATATTTATTATATATTAGTCACGTCATTAATAGGGGATCACGAAATGGCGATGCTGCAATGCAAAAAACCTGGCAACGTTATAAAAAAAATTAAAAAAGAAATATTAAAAAATCCGGTTTCTAGTATGATAAGACTCTCAATTTTTATTTGTTCCTCGAAATAGGGGTGTGATAGAACTATACGATAATGCAGTGCTGCAAGCGATGTAAAAGTTCTTAGAGCAGACCCAACAAAGAAGTTTTCTAATAATGTAAGGGATATTGTTAATAATTCAAATTATCTTTTTAGTGATTACGAAAAGATGTCCATGATAAATAAGAATCCTCATTGTCCACAATTATATGGAACCGTTAAATTACATAAAATAACGAAACCAATTAGACCTGTAGTTTCTTATGTTAATACTCCTAATAATATATTGGCAAAAAAGCTTAACAATATACTTAATAGGTACGGATATGCATCTAAATACTCAATTAGAAATTCAATAGAACTAATAAAAAAATTAAAAACATTCAACTTACAAGATATCTCTAAGCTTATTTCGTTTGACATTACTAATATGTTCACTAAAATCCTCCTAAATAATGTCTAATACTTGTAAGAAAATTACTAGAAGATAAAAATATTAATCAAGGAATAATATCAGATATACTTAATTTATTTGATGTATGTATTAATCAGAATTATTTCACTTTTGACAATAACATATATATTCAAAATGAAGGTTTACCAATGGGAAGCCCTATATCACCTATTTTGGCAAACATTTTCATGGACAGTTTAGAAAGAAAAATCTTTGAGAGTAATATTTCAAAAAATATTTTATTTTGGTATAGATATGAAGATGACATATTAGTTTGTTTTATAGGTAGTGAACGACAATTAGATATATTTTTCAACCACATTAATAATTTACACCCAAAAATTAAATTTACATTAGAAGTTGAAGAAAATAACTCAATCAATCTTGATTTGAAAATTAAAAGTGTTAATATTGTACTTAATTATTCAATTTACCGAAAACCAACACACACTGATGTGACAATTCCATATAGTTCCAATCACCTCATGTCACATAAACTAGCGGCATATAATTCAATGATACATAGAGCATTTTCGGTTCCTATGAACAAATGTAATTTTGATAGACAGATTAATACAATTAGACAAATAGCAACATCCAACGGTTGTCCATTATATATGATAAATAAGCTAATTAATAAAAAAGAGGAAAAATTGGTATTACAACTAATATTTCAAAGATAATATCTTTAGCAACGAATACAACAATTTCTTCTAAAACAGAAAGTAACGTAAGTACGAAATTGTTAAATGTAAAAACAAAAATACCAACATTAAAGAAATCAGGTATATATAAACTCAAATGTCCAGAATGTAATGCTGTCTATTTGGGTCAGACCCTTAGAAATTTTGAAATCCGATACAGTGAACACTTACGAGCATACATATTAAAACAACCAGATAAATCCCATTACGCAAAACATCTACTTGACACCAATTCATTGACACCTAACACAGAACTAGAAGTACTACATATTTGTGATAAGAAACAAGAACTGGATTTTCTTAAAGAGCTGGAAATTAGAAGACACTTAAGAAACCCACAATATGAAGTCGTCAATGAACAGATAAATCTAGGGAGTTCTTCACTATTAAACTGTCTTCTTAACTGATAACTGTAAAGATCAGCAGATATAGTTTTCCTGGTTACCTATATCATTGCACAGTTATACTGATCTTAATTGGAAAAAAAATGATATCCAGGATATCACCATCGGGCTAATAAGTGTATCGTGAACTCTAGACCCTTCGTATAGTCCCGGTTTTTTTTTTCGAATGGTTGTGAATAAATAGCACAGCTGGAGGGTTACAATATATACTACCGGCGACTTGATTTCTGCTAGAAATAATTAGCCAAGAAATCTTCATGTCTCGGGTACAGAACTTTCCATTCGTTCAAACGATTTCCGCGATGATAAATACATATCGTGGTTTGATTAAAAAATATAGCGGAAGATATTCGTATGTGCCACGCGAAATAAGAAATATCTAAAAAACGGCTGAAAATCCGGAACCTTGGAATAATTAATAGAATTTTATTCGTTAAAACAATTATATTTAGTACTTTTTCAAAGAAAAAAATAAATATTACTATAAAATGTTACAAAAGTTAATTGAGAAAAAATTAAAAAGAAAACAATGAAAATGGCTGAAAAATCGAATAATATTCCATAAAATTTGCCGATTTAGTTTGATTAAACTAGTGGTCGCCAACCTCTCAATGTGTTGAGCTACTTTGTTAATTTTGGAATAAACAGCGAGCTACCCACACGGAAGCCACGTAACGCAACGTAAATGGAATAATCCACAGTTAATTTATCATTATATGTATTTATTTTACTATTTAAGTGGTAATACATAATACATAGGTACTAATAATAATCTAATAACAAAATAACTAATATTACTAGTACGTACTTGTTCATAACTACATTCCTACCTACCAAACGAACGTGTTTGAAAAATAAACACAAACTTTTATCCAGCCACAACGGCATGTCACGTAAGATTTAAAAATAGTTAATAATAACAACAAAAAAGTAACGCACTATCATGAACATAAACATTGAAAAATAAAAAAAGCACGTTCAATGAGAAGGCTGACACTCATACTCATCGATAATTTTTTTAATGTTTGCAGTATAATTTGATACAGCCATTCGAATACAATTATCCAAATGTTCATCTGTAAGTCGATTGCGATATTTGTTCTTAATAAACTTCATATTGGAAAAAGAAGATTCACACAAGTAGGTTGAACTGAATAATGCTTTCACTTTCAAGGCAACACGGCATAGAACTGAATATTTGTCTTTACTTACAATAGGCCAGATACATTTGGTACTTGAGACTAACGATTTTAAGGCTAAATCATTTTGAATATCAATTACTTCCATTTTTGTTACAGAACCAAAGTTCTGCATAACAAAAATTGCAAACTGTTGGATATCAATTTCCATAAAGAGTGAAACAACAAACTGCGCTACTAAAGCCATTTCGTTGAAATCCTTAAAACGATTTTTGAAGTTAATCTTCAGGGTAGAAACTATTTCTACATGATATTTGCTGTCATAGGTTCCTAATGGATTTTGAGATATTTTTTCTGAAAGAATAGGAAAATGCTTGGCATCGCTGTTAATTGGGTTTTGTTCCCAAAACTCCAGCTTATTGATAAATGCTTTTATATCAGAAATCATTTTCACTAGTTCTTTGTCTCTCCCCTGAAGCTGCAAATTAAGTTCGTTTAATTTCTCTGTAATGTCCACGAGAAAACCAAAATCTCTAAGCCAGATTGAATTTTCTAGTTCCGGAGTCGGTTCATCGCGTTGTTTGAAAAATTAAACTATGCCAGATAGGACATCATTAAAACGTTTCAGCACCCGTCCTCTACTTAACCATCGGACTTCAGAGTGAAGGAGTAGGTCCCCGTATTGACAGTCAACTTCATCGGCCAAGGTTTTGAATAATCTTCTTTGTAACGCTTGAGCTCTAATCTTGTTCACAATTTTTACCACCAGTTTCATAACGTTGTTTAGTTTCAGGACATTTCCACATAATGCTTGCTGATGGATAATGCAGTGGTAACAGAGAAATTGCGGAAAAGTTTCATCTTTACGACATAACGCCACCAGGCCCTTATCACAACCCACCATAGCTAGAGCGCCATCGGTTGTCAAGCCGACCATTTTCGATACTGGAATTTTCTCGGAAGAAATAATGTTTTTTAAATAAGAAAACAACTCCTGTCCAGTAGTGTGTCCTTTCAGTGGAATAAACTTCAAAAGATCTTCTTTAATCGTAAAATCACTAAAAACCATCCTGACGAACACGGCTATCTGGACAGTGTCAACGCCATCTGTTGATTCGTCCAGTTGAAGTGAAAAGTAAACACAGTTATCTAAGTCAGTTTTTAACAAAAAAAATATCATTGCTCATTACTTCTACACGTCTCATCACTGTATTAGCAGAAAGTTGCATAGATTTTATAGCTGAAACTATCTCGTTTTTATTTCTAAAGTTGGCAAATAACGAATCAGCAGCTTCTAAAATCGCCTGTTTTATCATTTCCCCGTCTTTATATAAGGTTTCTTTTTTTGTGCAATTATCTGGGACACACGGTACGATGCTTCAGTTGCAGCCTTATTTTTGTCGACTGTTCTTAAAAATATTGATTGTTGTTCAATTAACTGCTTTTTTAACTGTTTCAGTTTCTCTTTTCTGGCGGCAGAATGTAGTGGGAATGATTTTTCAAAATTAGAATGTACAGTTTTATGATGTCTCTCAATATTTCCTTTTTTAGCAACGGAGACCGAAGTATTACATAACAAACACACATTTTTATCTTTAACTTCTGTAAAAAATTATTGTTCTTCCCATTCCGAATGAAAGTGGTATGTCTTTACCCTCTTACAACTGCTTGCCATAATATTATTTTTTGTTGTTCTCTACTAACCCAACCGCTGGACGTTGGTTACGCGTTCAGTTTTAAATTAAGCGCAATGTCGCCGCGTCGTGCGTATTTATCCCGTTCAAAGCAATCCTGATCGTTCTCGAACACTAACGCGCTGGTCCGGCTGGTCGGTTCTAGCTTGATGGCGTCAGCGGCAGATCGCTCACCGTAACGTTGCCGCTGTTTATGTTTAATATTATGATAATTGGATTTTTTTGTGGAAGTTTCGGAAGCTTCTCTGATTTTTGCAGTTTGTATTTTTTAAATTAAAATCGTTGTGAGAGCTACCAGAATTGCCTCCGCGAGCTACCCGTAGCTCGCGACACGTAAAATTATTCATATGTAAACGTGGGACGCGTATTCAACCGGTAAAAATCTAAAGGAACCGGTCGATTGCTGACAAAACTAAATTGAAACGCCGAAAGCAGCCGCGCGGAGGGCGACCTTCAATCGCTGCAGCAACCACTTTCTCCACTGTTTGTAAAATGCAGCAGTAGTTTTTCTGACACAGAAATTGATGACCTTTCGGATGATTTTGGATTTTTTGAGGAGATCGATCATACTAGATACCTAGATACGAGGCGTCGCTTCATAAAATGAAATTATATTCATTTTTATTTAATACGACTAATACGGTCGCATTTATCTGAGGTGTTGGTTCGCAACTGAAAGTGAAGATGGCGCCAACTGACTACTTCTCGCTTGTGTAACTACACGAACCAAGAGAGGTTGTCGGAGGGTGTAATCTTCAGTTCGGATTAGAGATTCTGAACTGGAAGGCATTACGGCACTCTTGAAGAGACCCAAGAAGGTCGAAACGCGTAAGTGTACTATGCTCTTCCGCTATCAATTGCGAATCACCACAGATGTCCGTATCGGCAAAATGGCCGATCGACGTCACGGTTTTCGAAGGGGATGTAATTCAATATTCTGCGTGGTATTAGCCAGGAATGTAGTTGTTTTGCCCTTCGAAGAACGGTCAGGCCAATAAGTCGAAATTATTGAAATTTCGACTAAAACAGGTGTAGTAGAAAATCGAAATTTATATATATATATATATATATAAATATATATATATATATATATATATATATATATATATATATATATATATATTATAATTGATTATATTTTATTATTTATTTAATACAGTATTATTTAATATAGTATTTGTTTTACCTCGGCTAGCTCAATATGTTAATTTTTTATTAACTGTTATATTTATATTTATTTATCTCAGTCGGAAGTATGAGACTCCTCCCTTTGAGTTCAGGATGCATTAATACCAGTGATTGACAAATTTAATTCAAACCTTACCTTTTTCCTTGTAAATTTTTTTTTTATGAAAATTAATTTCTGAAGTTTCTCCTATATAAAATTATTGAAATATGTGGACGATAGAAAATTTTCTGATGGATGTGATGAGAATAAAATACCAACACTCAAATGTAAACAATTTAATAAATTATTATGAAAATTTGCAATAAGATTTAAACATTGAAAATTGTGTTTTTGTTCCACCCTATATCAGATACATTTCTCGGTATAAGAATGTTCCTATCAGTGCGTCGGCGCATAAATCTGAACATATGCGCTGTTATAATTGAAACGATAGGAGGATACTCTCCCCTCTATAAGAAATAACTTTACTGTTAAACACACTACCAGCGCGTCTATAATGTTGAAACAATTTTAATGATATAAACTTTAAATAATCAATTACATATAAGTATACTTAGTTAAAATTATGTGAGTGAGTTGAAAGTGAAGACAGTAGTAGGCAAATAGTTATTCATGCTGAAGATAAAAGAAAGAATGAGAGGTTATGTGAAAATTCATGATGCTCGTGAACATATACAGTGAATTATATTATATCAAGTAAGTACAAATATTATTATTAACTAAAACTGTTTAATTCTCAATTGAGATAAGATTATGATGCATCATATGATAAATGTTCTTGGCCATTTAATGAATTTATTCAATTTGAACGTTCTGATAAATTTTTAATGTTCACTTTCTTTATAAAGAATTATATGGAATTCCAATGAATGTAATTGTAAAGACACAGACCTTAATATTGAATTCTCTGCCGGGCTGCAACTCGTATCTCCAAATTCTTGTAGATATCTCTCAGGAGATATTCACTTTCCACACTTCTTCATCCTTACACAGGATTATAAACAATAGTTAAATGCTTTGATTTACCTTTGATTGTGTTTTTTAACATTTATACCAATTTCTGATAAATTTTTAAACAAAGAGTCTCTCTATCGACGCTTCCTCTCCATCACCCGAAAACTCTCCTCTCTTGTTTTCAAAATCAACAACCTCCTCGCTTGATTAATCCAAAGCTCACTTATCTGTTATTTTGAATAAAAAATTGTCATTTCGAAGTGTTTTAGTTCTAAATCTGAATTATTTAATTTAATTGTTCTGGAGGATATTCACACTAGTTCATTATTATTTCTATTGTATTAAGGAATATATATCATGTCCTTTTTTCATAATACAATAGCTAATTTACATATAAACATGTTGTTTAGATATTTTTATAAATAATTATTTTTACAAAAACTACAACCTAAATTATTAATTTACCTTTATGTAATTGATCCTTTTTTTTTAATTTTCAATCTTATTTTATATTTATATCATATAAACTATTGATTATTTTTGTTTTTGATATTATTTTTCAGTATGCAATAAATAATCAATAAAATTAAGTTGGCAATTATAAATTTACTAAGATTCATTACTTCCTGTTTATTAATTTCCCTTTCATAAGTTTGAGCTGCGTTTCATCTATCTTTTCATATACAGTTTTCAACTCTTTATGAAATTATAAACTTTTACTATTGGAGCATGTGTAATTATGCTAATCAAACACTAGACTAAATATTCCTTTTTTAATTCTTTTAGGTTTCAAGTTATAATATGGCAATTAATATCTACAGACATTCCTACGGCAGTGTTCAGCACATTGTGGAACTCATTGACTTTGACATATATTCGGAATTACTTGTGCAGGTAACTTTTTGTATTTAATTAAATAATATTGTTTTTGGTATTTGTTCTCATAATCCTTTTTAAAATAATCACATTCATATTTAATAAGATTGATACATATTTCACTAATTTTTATATAACTTTATACTTAAATTGTCATTTTCTTGCTAATGGTTGTGTCTACTGACACACCTCCCGTGATAATCTATACTTTTTATGATAGTTATTTGTGAAAATTTGTTTCCAGAACTAGGTAACTAGTTCAACTCCCCTCAAATTTAAATTTCAAAAGGAAGCTTTCGAGTTGCCTTTTTAAATTCCAATTTCAATTTTTAAACTAATCATTAACCTCTACTTAATTTATTAATTTTAATGCTCCAGAAATCAAATTTGAAGAATCTTATATTTAATATTTTTATATATCTTTATCCTATACTTAATTTCCATTATCCAAATCTATCCTATCCTATTCTAATATTTACAAATATGAGACAACCTTATTCTGATTCTGATATCTTATATATTTTTTTTAATTATTCTTTTAATACCAATCTATGATATTGAGTTGCTTCAATTCTTACTTCAATTATTATTTCATTATTCCACACTTAGAATCTTCATTACTTTAACTGTTTCTTGCTTTTTCTACAATAATTATTTACACCCCTTTCCTTTACTTCTCAATCCTTTTTTAAGCTTTCATTTCCCTACATTATCTTTTCAACTAAGAAATTATTATTATTTCAATATTTCATATATTTTCATAACCTATTCTCAACCCATATTCATGTAAAGATAATTGCTCCTATAGTCTAACCTTTTTCTTTGCTTTCTACACCTATTTATATTCATTTGCATAATTCTTAATTATAATTCATCAACTTCATTTCATCAATATATTCTTTACATTATATTTTATATTTCACATCTCCCTATCTCATAATAATTAATCATATCATATACTATATAAATCTTTACTTCCATCTTATATTTTTACTTATCTCCATGATTCCTATAAAATTTTTACTTAACATGAATATCTCCTATTTTATATCTTGATTTCAAAATTTTCTTTCCTTTCCATCTCTTTTACTGTTTATTTAAATATTATCTAGCTTGTCCTTCCTATTTCCTACCTGTTCTTATTAATAGATGTACACTCTATTTCACTATCCCCTCTATCTAATAAATTCTCATAAAATTTTTCATATTATATTGAAGTTTTGCTTGCCATATATCTTTGGTATTATTTATTTATCATTCATAGATTGTATCTCAATATTTTTTTTTAGATTATATTAACTATGGATAATGGATACTGCCTATAAGTACACTACATATGAAAATTGAAAATCTTATATACACCTATGATATTATCTTATCTTGCTACATGGGAATACTACATATGAATCAAAATGGAAAAACCTTACATCTACCTATACTATAATTATTTATTTATATATTCTTTTCTGTTTCAGATTACTGCTCACTATGAATAATGAAAAACGTCTACAAGTCTACTGCATATGAAAATTTAAAAAAAAATATTAAATTTACATATTATATTAAATTCACTATACTTGTATTATCTGTTTATAATAAATTTTCTATGTAAATCTATTTTTGTATCCTTTTCCTGTCCATTCCATTGCTTTTTCGTTTCCAAAGTTCATTCTAATTCTCATGTGATACTATTTACTTGGCTATTCTTTTTCTTACTTTTTTCTTATGTTCATCTCTCGTTGTTTGAGTCTCAATGTTTTTCTGTAGCTTCTTTCCGTTCTCCATTATATCTTTTCTAGTTTTGTAGTCCCGTATCTCATTCATTCCTTCCAATAAATCCCATAAAATCTGCGTCTCAAATTCTTCCATATTATTCATTTTACCATTTATTATAATTTTAAAGAAAGCTTTTATGTAATTTATCGTCATGTTGTTGTTAGATATTACTCCAGCTACTACATTATTATTATAAAAATTTCCTGAGCATCCTATACCTCTTTCATTGCTTCTTATGCTATCTTCTAATTCTTCTACTGTATTTTCTTTTAATCTTCGGTTCATCTCTTGTATTTCCTTATTAAATTGTCTTCCCATGATTCTACTTCTTTTAACGCATTTTTCTGTTGATTTTTTAATTCTGTCATCTAGATTTGTAATTTCTTCATTCATTTTTTCTTGAGAATGGTTCCTAACCTCTTCACTTGCTTGTCCTTGTAATTTTATGCAACCTACTTCTTCAGTTTCTTTCTTAATTTCTTCTGTCCCCTCAGTGATTTTTCTTAATTCCTGATCATTCTTCTAGATATTCTTGATTTCCATGAAACTTTCTATTTTTACTTCATCTATGTTTTTTGTTAACTTATTAGCTTGTTTTGATACTACTGTTTGAATATCTTCACTGATTGCTATGTTTATCCCAGTTCTCTCTTCTATCCTGCCATCTATTCCTTAAATTTCCTATTTACGTTTTCTTTTATCTGTTCCACTTCCTTTGTTATATTATTCGCTTGTTTAGAGACCTCCATTTTAATATTTTCCGGTAAACTTTCTTCTATATCTCTTCTGAATTCTAGTACTTCTTCTCCTATCATCTTTTCTATATTCTCTCTAATTTTCACACCATTTTCTTGTATTTCTTGTCTCAAATTTTTATTTTTATTCTCCATTTCTATTCTTACCTCAATAATGTTCTTCTTAAATTCTTCCTGGTTCTCCTTGAGTTCCTTAATTTCCTTACAATTTTCCACTTTGACTTCATCTATTTTCTTTTCCAATCGGTGCATGTTTGTATGAATGTTGTGAATGTCTCCCCTAATTTCTTCCTTCATTGTGTCCATTTTTCCATCCATTTTGTTCATATCTCCCTTCATTGTCTTTATGTTTTCATTTATACTCATCAATATTTGCTGCATCCATTGTTCGTTGGCATTAGTTCCTCCTTGTGTTTCCCTGCTCTCTTGTCTTCTATCTTCTCTTTCTTCTTCCGCTTCTTCATCTCCTGTCGCACTTTCTTCAGAAGCATGTCCTTCAGCTTGCTGACCTTGGATGAAATATTGAACCTGGAAATCTCCCATTCCATGGCTCCTCTCTTCTCTCTCCTCTTCTGATCCACTATCGTTTCCGACCTGTTTCCCGTCTCTCAATACCATTTTCTTGTCCATGATTTATTTTTTAATTTTAATAATGTGTTAATATTGAATCGGGCCACACGTTACTGTGTCAATTTTATAATAATATTATAAATTGGATATTTAATAGCCCCACGTTTTGAGTGCCAATATTTATAATTGATTATATTTTATTATTTATTTAATACAGTATTATTTAATATAGTATTTGTTTTACCTCGGCTAGCTCAATATGTTAATTTTTTATTAACTGTCGAGGACCGAAGACGGTAACAAGTAAAGAATACATAAATGTTTTATTTCTTGTATAATAAATATTATTTGTTATTTTATTAATATGAATAAAGTTTTATTTATCAAATATTACACAATATATATATATATATTGAACTAATCCTCTAGTTTTGTAAAAATAATGAAATAAACAAACATAATAAACAAGTCTTATTGTAACGTAAGAAGTGTCAGTAGACACAACCATTAGAATAAACTCAATAAAAAGTCAAAGATTAAAATATAAAAAGATTGAAATATGTATAGATTGGATAATATATTGATGTGAAGTTTTGAAAAGGATGAAGAATAGAAATTACAACACTATATTAGCTAATTAAAGAGTAAATATTACC
The DNA here is from genome assembly GCA_963921935.1 of Galeruca laticollis. Taxonomy (NCBI): domain Eukaryota; kingdom Metazoa; phylum Arthropoda; class Insecta; order Coleoptera; family Chrysomelidae; genus Galeruca; species Galeruca laticollis. The sequence continues at coordinate 48,325,256 of OY998179.1, read as the reverse complement.
TGTACCAGTAATTCTGATTGGTTGTCAAAGTCATGGAATTCGGAATTGCACTGAACACAGCCATAACAATTTCGGCAGGATGAAATGTCACACAATAGCTTGAAACCTAAAGTAAGAGAAAAGAATAATTAGTCTAACGATAATTTAACATTATTTACATATTATTTTTGTAGTAGCATAAATTTAGAATACCATGTATTCATTCATTCATTGAAAAGGGTTGAAACTAGATGGGAAAGATAGTTGGAACACAGCCCCAAACATATTGAGGAAATGAATATTTATAGGAAGTAAAGTCATGCTAGGGAATTTTTCAATACCAACCTAAATCATTGTTTATAGATTATAGATATAAAATTTAATTACAAAAACAAAAATAATAAGGAGTATATGTATAATAAGTATCAAACAAGACGCAAAATTAAATTAGAATCAATTACATATAGGATAATTAATAATATAGGTTGTAATATTTGTAAAAATAAACATTTTGTAAATTAGCTAAACAAGGTAAATATAAGAAAATGGACTATTGTAAGAGGAAAGAAGGACTTAATTAAAATTCCTTAATACGATAGAGATTTAAATGAATCAGTGTCAATACCCTCCAGGACAATAAATTTATGTTTTTTCAAAATAGTCACTAAAAGACTGGAGAATAACAATTTCTGTGATAAAAAAAACAAATAAGAGTGCTATGGACTAGTGAAGCCGGGATAGTTGTTGATTTTGAAAAACAAATGAGTGGATTTAGAATGGTGATGAAGGATGCGTCTCTGTAAGATTGCTCTCTACAAAAATTTTCTTTAAAAAACAGTTAAAAGTTAAAATTATATAAACATTTTATGACAAACTAATCATAAGTGTATCAGATCCTGTGTAAGTACTAAAGAGTGCCGTAGGAGCATATCTCTAAGGAGATATCGGCAAGTTTAGAAGATGTAAGTGCAGCCGGCAGTAATAGCAAGAAAGATAAGGTCTGTGTATTTTGATTAAATCTATTTGGAATTCCAATAAACATTTTAAAGTGTACACTCAAAATTCAATAGAACATTCAATTGATATATATCATATAAAAAGGCCAAAGAACAGTAACATATAATGCATTATAAAATTCATCTATAGAGAATTATAATTTTAAGATAATATTGAAACTCACCTGTTGTAAATTTATCCTCGTAAAATATCACGTACATCATGCGTGCTCAATTCTATTTCATTACTTATTTTCAGCTTTTGCATGCATAACTTTCATCTATCACTTTCTTGTTTTTTTAAATACACGTACACATATAGTTTATAAAGTATTACTTATATGTAATTGATTATAAAAACATTTAATAATTATAACCAACAATTTTCATCACAGACACGCTAACAGTGTGTTGAATATAAACGTTGTGTATGGAAGGAAACTTCTTTCTTACATGTATACTGTAGCAGCGCATGCGTTTGGAGATATAGCGCCGACGCAGAAATTATATCATTTTGTTTCCAAGAATGTATGTATGATATAGGGTGGCACAATTCCTTAAGAATAAATGTGCAAAATAAATTAACAGTTACAAAATATTTTATTATGTTCTAATCTGATTAAAAATTGAAATTCATTTATTAAACATATTTACATTAATGTGTTGGTTTTCTTTTATTCTTACATCTATGGTTAAAGTATCAATATCACTATTATCATATTTCAATCGTTTTATTTAATAGATATTATTTCTTTCAGAGGTTGTAATTAAAAGGTAAGATTATGTATATGTATTTCTTCAATCTTTGATTATCATATCCAGAACCCAACGAGAGAAGTTTCTCATGTTCTCCGATAAAATATAAAACTATAATAAAATAAACAAATTATATAATCTGAGCTAGCCATAAAATTATCATAAATTATAATTATCATCAATCAATTATAAATTGTCGGCCCAACGTGAGGCTATTAAAATATCCAATTTATAAATTTTCAATTATAAATTGGCGTCCCAAAACGTGGGGCTATTAAACAAATAATTATAAAATTGTCAGTCCAACGTTGAGAAAATTTAAAGAATTAAATTGCTTTAATTAATAATAAATAAATAAATCATGGAAAGCAAGAAAATGGTATTGAGAGACGGGAAACAGGTCGGAAATGATAGCGGATCAGAAGAGGAAAGAGAAGAGAGGAGCCATGGAATGGGAGATTTTCAGGTCCAATATCTGATCCAAGGTCAGCAAGCTGAAGGACATGCATCGGAAGAAAATACGACAGGAGATGAAGAAGGTGTAGAACAAGAGGATAGGATAGAAGAGAGACAAGAAAAACAAGGAAGAACAAGTACAAGTAGGGATGATTTAATGATGGTCATGATGCAACAATTATTTGCTGATATGAGGGGAGATATGAACAAAATGGAGGAGAATAGGAAAACAGATATGAATAAAATGGAGGAAAATATGAACATAATGAAAGAAGAAATTAGAGGAGACATCAATAATATCCATGGAAACATGAAGAGATTAGAAGAGAAAATAGATGAAGTCAAATTAGAAAGTTTGAAGGAAATTAAGGAACTCAAGGAGAACCAGGAAGGATTTAAGAAGAATATTAACGAGGTAAGAGAAGAAATGGAGAATAAAAATAAAAATTTGAGACAAGAAATCCAAGAAAACAGTATGAAAATTCGAGAAAACATAGAAAAGATCATAGTAGAAGAAGTATCAGAATTTAGAAGAGATATAGAAGAGAATTTACCAGAAAATATTAGAGTGGAAGTCTCAAAACAGTCGAATCATCTAACAAAGGAAGTAGAACAGATAAAAGAAAATGTAAATAGGAAATTTAAGGATTTAGATGGCAAGATAGAAGAGAGAACTGGGATGAGTTCAGCAATTAATGAAGATATAAATCGACAAGTAAGTCAAGAAACAGAAGAAATGAAGGAGAAAAAAGTAGGATACCTTAAATTACAAGAACTAGCTATTGAAGAGATCAAGCAGCATTTACAAGAAAAGGGGAATAAGGAAATTACAGATTTGGATGGGAGAATAAAAAATTCAAAAGTCAAAGGTGCTAGAAGAAGTGGAATAATGGATAGATATTATAACAAAGAAGTCGAAGAAATGAACCGAAGATTAATTAATACAGTGGAAGAAAAAGAAGATAATATAAGAAATCATGAAATAGGTATAGGGTGCTCCGGAAAATTTTATAATGTAGTAACAGGAATAAAATGGGATAACAAAATGAATATAATCCACACAAATGTTTTGATGAAAATAATAAGGAATGAAATGAATGATATGGAGGAATTTGAAGCACAAATGTTTTTAGATTTATGGAAAGAAATTAATGAGATATGGGACTACAAAATTAAAAAGGATATAATGGAGAACGGAAAGAAGCTACAGAAAAACATTGAGACTCAAACAACGAGAGTAGAACATAAGAAAAAAGTGAGAAAAAGAATAGCATATTAAATAGTATCACATGAGAATTAGAATGAACTTTGGAAACGAAAAAGCAATGGAATGGACAGGAAAAGGATACAAAAATAGACTTACATAGAAAATTTATTATAAACAGATAATACAAGTATAATGAAATTAATATAATATGTAGATCTAATATTTTTTTTGAAATTTTCATATGCAGTAGACTTGTAGACGTTTTTCATTATTCATAGTGAGCAGTATTCTGAAACAGAAAAGAATATGTAAATAAATTATTATAGATAATATTATGTTACTTACATGTATATAAATAGTAATATTATAGGTAGATGTAATGATTCCAATGTTCTGCATAAGTAGCACTTCCATGTAACATAAAATATTAGATACTAGGTAGATATAAGGCTTTCAATTTTTTTCATATGTAGGATACATCTAGATTGTTTCCATTATCGCAGTTAAGAATCTATAAAATATAAAAAAAAAATATATTATTAAAAAACTTATAAATGATTTTAAGTAAAAGTAAAGTAACTTCACATTTAACTTATAAGGAAAGTTAGAGTAGCTATATAGATTAAAAAAAAACCAAACAAATAGAGACACATTTTGTTATAAAGAAATATATAATATCAAAGACAGACAGAAATAAAAGCGATAATATAATATTAAGAAATTTTGTAAGAATTTATTAGGTAGAGGGGATAAGAAACAGAATTCACACTTATTAATAAGAACAGGTAGGATTTAGGAAGGACAGGCTCGTTATCATTTGAATAACACAGTAAAAGAGGTGGAAAGGAAAGAAAGTTTTTTTTTTAAATCAAGATATAGAATTTGAGATATTCATGTCAAATAAAATTTTATAGGAATTATGGAGATAAGTAACAATGAAATATGGAAGCAAAGATTTATATAGTAAATGATATGATTAATTATTATGAGATAGGGAGAAATGAAATATATATAAAGTATAATGTAATTAATATATTGAAGAAATGAAGTTGATGAGTTATAATTAAGAATTATGCAAATAAATATAAATAGGGATAGTAAGCAAAGAAAAAGGTTAGACTATAGGAGTAATTATATTGACATGAATAAGGGTTGACAATAAGATATGAAAATATATGAAATATTGGAAATAATAATTTTTTTTTGAATTCGAAGATAAGATAAGGATAGGAGAGCATTAAAAGAATTGTTAAGTGAAGGAAAAAGGTATAAGTAAAAATATAAGCAAGAAATAGTTCAAAGAATAAAGATTCTACGGTGTGAATAAATGAATAATAATTGGTATAGGAATTGAAATAAAACAATAATATAGAATAATATACTAAGAGTAAGCAAAGATGTCTAAGATATTTCAAACCAGAATGAATGGTCTCATATTTGTAAAAATAATTAGAATAGGATAGGATAGAATTAGATAATGGAAACTAAGTCTAAGATAGAAATAGTAATAAACTTAAATATAGGATTCTTCAAATTCAATTTCTGTATATAAAGAAAAGAGTAATGAATTAAGTAGAATATAATTATTAGCCGGAACGTTGAAATTGAAATTTTAAAAAGGCTACTTAAAAGCTTCCTTTTTGAAAATTTAAATTTGAGGGGAGTTGAACTAATCCTCTAGTTTTGTAAAAATAATGAAATAAACAAACATAATAAACAAGTCTTATTGTAACGTAAGAAGTGTCAGTAGACACAACCATTAGAATAAACTCAATAAAAAGTCAAAGATTAAAATATAAAAAGATTGAAATATGTATAGATTGGATAATATATTGATGTGAAGTTTTGAAAAGGATGAAGAATAGAAATTACAACACTATATTAGCTAATTAAAGAGTAAATATTACCTGTACCAGTAATTCTGATTGGTTGTCAAAGTCATGGAATTCGGAATTGCACTGAACACAGCCATAACAATTTCGGCAGGATGAAATGTCACACAATAGCTTGAAACCTAAAGTAAGAGAAAAGAATAATTAGTCTAACGATAATTTAACATTATTTACATATTATTTTTGTAGTAGCATAAATTTAGAATACCATGTATTCATTCATTCATTGAAAAGGGTTGAAACTAGATGGGAAAGATAGTTGGAACACAGCCCCAAACATATTGAGGAAATGAATATTTATAGGAAGTAAAGTCATGCTAGGGAATTTTTCAATACCAACCTAAATCATTGTTTATAGATTATAGATATAAAATTTAATTACAAAAACAAAAATAATAAGGAGTATATGTATAATAAGTATCAAACAAGACGCAAAATTAAATTAGAATCAATTACATATAGGATAATTAATAATATAGGTTGTAATATTTGTAAAAATAAACATTTTGTAAATTAGCTAAACAAGGTAAATATAAGAAAATGGACTATTGTAAGAGGAAAGAAGGACTTAATTAAAATTCCTTAATACGATAGAGATTTAAATGAATCAGTGTCAATACCCTCCAGGATAATAAATTTATGTTTTTTCAAAATAGTCACTAAAAGACTGGAGAATAACAATTTCTGTGATAAAAAAAACAAATAAGAGTGCTATGGACTAGTGAAGCCGGGATAGTTGTTGATTTTGAAAAACAAATGAGTGGATTTAGAATGGTGATGAGGGATGCGTCTCTGTAAGATTGCTCTCTACAAAAATTTTCTTTAAAAAACAGTTAAAAGTTAAAATTATATAAACATTTTATGACAAACTAATCATAAGTGTATCAGATCCTGTGTAAGTACTAAAGAGTGCCGTAGGAGCATATCTCTAAGGAGATATCGGCAAGTTTAGAAGATGTAAGTGCAGCCGGCAGTAATAGCAAGAAAGATAAGGTCTGTGTATTTTGATTAAATCTATTTGGAATTCCAATAAACATTTTAAAGTGTACACTCAAAATTCAATAGAACATTCAATTGATATATATCATATAAAAAGGCCAAAGAACAGTAACATATAATGCATTATAAAATTCATCTATAGAGAATTATAATTTTAAGATAATATTGAAACTCACCTGTTGTAAATTTATCCTCGTAAAATATCACGTACATCATGCGTGCTCAATTCTATTTCATTACTTATTTTCAGCTTTTGCATGCATAACTTTCATCTATCACTTTCTTGTTTTTTTAAATACACGTACACATATAGTTTATAAAGTATTACTTATATGTAATTGATTATAAAAACATTTAATAATTATAACCAACAATTTTCATCACAGACACGCTAACAGTGTGTTGAATATAAACGTTGTGTATGGAAGGAAACTTCTTTCTTACATGTATACTGTAGCAGCGCATGCGTTTGGAGATATAGCGCCGACGCAGAAATTATATCATTTTGTTTCCAAGAATGTATGTATGATATAGGGTGGCACAATTCCTTAAGAATAAATGTGCAAAATAAATTAACAGTTACAAAATATTTTATTATGTTCTAATCTGATTAAAAATTGAAATTCATTTATTAAACATATTTACATTAATGTGTTGGTTTTCTTTTATTCTTACATCTATGGTTAAAGTATCAATATCACTATTATCATATTTCAATCGTTTTATTTAATAGATATTATTTCTTTCAGAGGTTGTAATTAAAAGGTAAGATTATGTATATGTATTTCTTCAATCTTTGATTATCATATCCAGAACCCAACGAGAGAAGTTTCTCATGTTCTCCGATAAAATATAAAACTATAATAAAATAAACAAATTATATAATCTGAGCTAGCCATAAAATTATCATAAATTATAATTATCATCAATCAATTATAAATTGTCGGCCCAACGTGAGGCTATTAAAATATACAATTTATAAATTATCAATTATAATATATATATATATATATATATATATATATATATATATATATATATATATATATTGAACCATATATCTTATATACGAAAGAGTATCAGCTGTTTGAAAATATTTTGCTTATTATTTGGAATGAATTGAAACTATGTAGTTAAAAACACATCAAGAAGAAACACAATCATAAGTAAAAATGCATATAAAATCAGAATATATTAAATCATTTGTTTATAATAATTAAAAGAACAACAATAAAATAAAGAAATTACCTTAATAATTGTCTTAAGTTAGAAAATGCTTAACAAGTATAATGGAGAACATGGAATCTGCCCAAATATAGATGTTTAGTTCTCATGAAGAAATCAGCTGTTTCACCTGAAATTAAACAAGTTTAGTTATCTAATTTAATAAGTAGTTAGTTGAAACGGAAATAATATAAATCAATTTCATATTTAGTAATAAGAAATAGATAAATTTACAATAGAAAAATATCAAGACATAAAGATAATTTATATGTTATAATGTATATAAAATTTTATGAAATTAATGAATATTGAATGATGATGGATTCAAAGAAATATTTGCTACTAGAGAACTTAAATAGTATAAATAATCAGAGCAAAAGATCTTATAAAAGAATTTATGTTCATAAAAATAAATGTTATTTACAAATTATCATATGTATATGTCAAAACAAAATTAGACATTGCCATGTCGACATATAAAAGGAATTTCACTATCAGTAAAAGATTTGTTTTATTGAAATTATTTGAACAGTAAAAGAAAACAGATACTTTTCGGGTGTAATTTACATTTATATATGTTTTAAAAAAACTCCTAAAGTCTAGCAAGTGTAAAATAGTTCGACATCTACAGAAACAACGTGATTGGTGGAAAGTGACATGACAAATTTCGATTAAATAAAATTTAACAAAAAACTTCTTGATAATCAGTGTGCTTAGAAACAATATATTGGTTGTTGATTAAAAAATTGACGATAAAATAGAAGCGTTGGTTGTTGGTTCTTGGCGTCGAAATGGTGAGCAGGTGATAAGACACTTTTCCCGAAATGTCCAGTTAAATTACAAATTTTCATAATAAAAACCACAAATTCTTAACAAAGATAAAACCTAGAACACTTACATGTATTTATAACCAGTTTTTCCCGTGAGAATATCCAAATTTCTCAATAAATCGAGCAGATAGAACTTCGGAAGGCGTAGTCCTGTATCCAGACGGGATATATCCAGAATTCCAGGCATCTGGTCAGTGTTTCTTTAGATATTATTGGCCAATAATAAGAATAATAACTCTTGAGTACAAATTCAGTGACTATTTTCATGTATATATAAGAATTCTTGCGTCTTTATGATCGATCTATAAAAAAAGAAAAAGGACTTTAAGTATTTTATTCACTAGACAAATTCTAAATATTATATAAAAAGGCCTATTCTATGATATAATAATGCTTGTACTTACGTATTTTCATAATCATATAAGAAAGATACATCTCATTTCATTCACATAATTTTCCATTTGTATATATAAATTTAGTAACTTATTTCTTCCAACAATTTATTTAGTGTATGTATATAATTTCCAACGTAAATTCTTTTATGATAATCCATAATCATTGTTGTAACGACAAAGATGCTATACATCTAATATTTACGCAGGAGCAGAGCGTCGTTAAGAAACGTTCGTTCCGTTTCGATTATGTTCGTTATTAGTTGGGCATGCGCATAAGATAGTGTATATTCTTGATAATACTGTGTTGGTAAATTCCATAGGCGTAACCGTTTTGATTAAAAAATATATTTAAATAAAAAATATTCTTTATAAAATTAAATGATTGAAAATATTGTGTTTTGTGTTTCTTTTTATTCCCAATGAGCGAAATATCTCTAAACAAAGCCAGGACTTAAAGAGTAGAGGAAGTCTCATGCTCCCGAACAATATCAAATAATAAAATAACAATATATCATATAATAATAAACAACTGAGCTAGCCACACAAAAATTCAAATCTAATTAAGTATAAATAAATAACTATATAAATAATTAAAATAATTAAAAATCTAGTTTAATATATATATATATATATATATATATATATATATATTAAACTGGATAGAACGGGGAGAGAAATAATGATTTATAGTTATTATTAGTTTAGTTTATATTTAGTTTTGATTTGCCCGGTATATTGTAAAAATTTAAAATTTTATTACTAAAATGGTTATATTTTAAAACATGAGAAACTCTTTAACCTCAGAGTAGGGTTCAGGTATAGAGAAACAAAAATTCAATTTATAGTGTGAGCGCCTAAATTTGATTAAATATCTCTGTCTTCATAAAAATTTTGTTAATAAAAATGTACTTGCTTGTTTAATAATACGTAATAAATTCTTAAGACGGTCCTGTGTTTCAAGTTGAACCTTTTTACTATTCACAGATGTCAGTTTAAACTACCAACGGTTCAAACTAGATGGAGCCATCACCACAAAGAAATAAAATGTATCAAAAACAATTTTACAATGTTCTTCAAACTAGAAAGAACGTTATTTAATATTTTGAATAGACAAATACATTGTTCTTTTACAAGACACAAATTAATAAAAAAAACCTACTATCTATTATGACCACTCATTCAAACAAAATCACGTTCTCACATGAAAAAATTATCTCTATATACAAATCTAAAATAGGCAACATTTAATACAAATCTTATAATACTGAAACTTCTATATAAACGATTATTATATCAAAATGGCGAAACACAATGGTTGTAAATGTTTGTTTAATACCAAAGTTCAATTTTTTTTTACTAAATTGGTAAGTTTTATTCAAACTTTTTTATGTATAATGAAAATAGTCTAAATACCTTATTCCTGTATAGTAATTCACTTCAATTATCCTTTACTTTATTTTAGGTTACCTTCTGGAAATTGTCACATCACTGGTCCAGCTTACACAAAATCAGGAATCAATGCTATGTCCCGTCCACATCAATACATTTCAGTCCAATTACATAATCAAAAGCTTTCTAAAAGGTATGGTGGATATATCCATTCCACCATACAAATATTAATCAAGTATTATATATCAATTATACGGTTAGTATTCAAACATAATTACCAAATTGTTTCTTAGTTTCTACATCTGCTTGTTTAAATATATAATCTACCATATCATAAGTACAATGTATCTCTCTTTTCTGAATTTTGATGCCAAATATCTTATTTTTCGAAAAGTTTTCTTAATTCCCAAAATTTTGCTGCTTCTCAAATTTTCTACCACCCAAAAAAAAAGTTTTACCTAGTCAATAGTCTATATAATCAACAAACTTTTCTCCTTCAATTTTTTTTATTATTAACAACTACTTGTCGCAGATTAAAAGTTTGTTGAATACATTCCACCAATCAGATTTGGTTATCAAAACTTTTCTTTATAGATTTCATTTCAAATAGTGAATTGTCCATCTATCATTTGAAAACGCTTTGTTTTAAGGTTCTTTAATGATTTTAACTCATATTGTGTCTCTTAAATTATATTTCATTTAGTTTACAAAATGACATTTTCAAATTTACAAAATATGTGTTCATAACGTCAAACCGTTCAATAAATGTCACATTCCATAGAATTAATGTTTTTCAGTTTACTTCTTATATCGTTATGTTTTTCAATATTTATAAAATCTTATTTACATGTCCTTCAAACCCTAATATCCATTTTAAAAAGAATCTCACTATTTATTTACCTTGACAATAAAAATAAAGGATTATCATTTCCATTTGTATATGTAACAATGTTCTAATATTCCGTCTTGTAGGTTTATAGAGATTTTGTTAATTCATTTCACAAATGTTTTTTTTTTTAAATCTTATTTTAAATTATACAGTTAGATGCTTTCTCTATTGAATAGTACATGGTACAGATTGTCTCCTTTTTTAGATAATCTTTTTTAAAAAAATTGAAATTTCAAAAATTTTTATTTCTTGAAATAAGTAGTTTTTATATTTTATGTTCGGTATACAGGGTGTTGTTTTACTCTATGTTAATATATATATATATATATATATATATATATATATATATATATATATATATTATAATAATATGAATCTTGCCCTTTTCAATTTTATTTTCAATTTTCGTATTTCTGTAAATACTCCTATCTCAGGTAGGGTTCATATAGCGCCGAGAGATTTTATTTATTTTATTATGTGAAATTTTGTTGCCCAACTATCAAATATGTAATAGAATAAAATGAACTATAGATTCTATTGACAAAAATCAGATATTTATGATCACAGAAAATAGTAAACTTTAACTGTAACTAATATAAAAAAATTTTTTAATGAAAATGAGAAATCAATTGAATAATTTTAATTTTGAAAACATTTAATACTAGTCATTACATATAGCAATTAGAATGAACTCAAATCAAAACAAATAAAATATAATTTTAATTTAGAGTAGACTGATCAGGCCTCTCTATTCAAACAAACTTATTATATAAATAAATGTAACCAAAAAAAATTTCGATAAATTTAGAAAGTTTTGCTGCCAAATTGTATTGAAATAATTTAGTAGAATTTTAAAAGTTCATAGATTGCAAGCTAAAATTTTAGTTAAATGGCCAAATAAAATAATTTTTTAATCACCTTGTTTGCCGAAATTGGACGAGAATTCTGTTTCACTCCAAAACACGCCGTCAACACCTTTCTCCGGGCACCAGATCCGCTCCAATCCTGATATTCTTTATTGACACCTCCCTCGCTGATCATTCATTTCACATTTACAATTCTTCACCTATTTCAGTTAATACTTTTCAAAATTTTAGTAAATAATATCTTCTAGAATCGTTTTTATATTATGTTTTTGACTTCTCTCCTTCAAACTTCAAAACCGTCTCCACAGCAGACTGTCTTTTTTTTATTACCCACCACAAAAACTCTTAACAACCAATTAGAACACGAATAATTAAATTACAATTCCTATAACCAATGAAAGGAATCAGGTTTATAAATTTGAAAATACATCTTAAATTTCTCTTATTTTGTTAAAATGAATTTTAAATTTCTCAATTTCCATGATCCTATACATTTTTTTATAATCCTGTTTACTTTCATATTTACAATTTTATTTAAAAATTATCCAATTGATTTTCAGTTCTATGTTTTAGTACTAAATCGTTTGATCCAATGAGATTCCATCTATTTCTGAATTGTTTGTGATCGATATCTGCTTTTTGCCTGCAATCTAACCTCATTTGAATAATAATTCTGGCAGCTGTCAAATTAAATATTTTCACACATTCCATACAACACGATGACGTACAGAATAAAGTCACTCTTATCATCGTTTCTTTAAAGATATTTCGGTGAAATATTTTGACTGTTATAATATATATATATACATTATAGTGGATATGTTATATTTTATATATACTTATATGATTTACCTTTATTTACCCGTTTTTACCTTCGGCTAGCCCTATATGATTATATGAAAATTTTTTAATTGTATGTATTGTTTAAATTTTATATTGCAGTCGGAAGCATGAGACTTCTCTCTTTGAGTCCTGGACACCTATTAGAAAAAATTTTTACACATATGAACATTTACTTATTATGATTTCGTGATAGGTCTATTCCTGAATAAATTATATATCTTTATTTCAATCATCTCACCATATGATAATCGAATGAATGATTTAAACAATGTTCGTGAAAAGTGTTATGGACATTGACTGGAATAAGAAAAATACCAACACTTAAATAAAAATATTTTAATAAATTGTTGATGAAATCTTCAAAATTTTACACACACAAATATTCCTGAACCTCCCCTGTGTTCTTTGATGGTCATGCGCACTGAACGCTTATAGTAGCTGCTTCGGCGCAACGGAGCAGCTCTTCCGGTTCAACGTTTCTCGTCGTCACAAAATTATAGTACACAGTTAACGTGGAGGATGCAAACGTTTAACAGTTCAATGTGCATCAATTTAGTGCATTTAGAATAATATGGTTGAAAACTTATATTAAACAGTTACATATATAATTCATGTTGTGAATTAAATGTGTGTTTGATAGTTATAAGAATAGGTCAGCATGCAAAGCGGAAATTAAGATTGGAAAAGCATTTATGAGTGGTGTGAACTTTGATTATTTTACAAACGAAAAACTTTTTACAAGTAAGTACATATTTAATATCTAAAATTATTGTTGCAGAAAATTAGAGTTCTTTAATTATCCATGGATAAAATTTGGTATTAATTATTTTAAAGTTTCTTGGCCAATTTTAGATTATTCAAATTTTAATGTTCAAATTAATTTCAAAAGTTCACTTTTTCTTTGTTTGTTTGGAATTCCAAATTAAAAACTCAAATAACACAGACCTTATATTCCATTCTCGGCGTGGTGGACCTGCAACATCCCGTCTCTTTTCTTAGGTATTCCTTACCCAAGAAATACTCGTTTGGCACGTTTCACTTTTTCACAGGGGTTAATCGACATTAATATTATGAATTTTTTATTGATTTAGATTTAAAATTATTACTTTTACTTTAAAATTTTTTCAAAAATCTTCTCAGAGAATTACATCCTAGTTCCTAATTCCCCAACTAACTCTCGACTCCCTTTTCTTTTTTAAATCAACAACCTTTTTTACAATCTCTAAAACACAGCCTCCTAATTTGTTATTTTATTCAACAATTGTCAATGATAATGTTTTTTTATGGAAATACTGAATTCTTCAATTAAAATAGTCTTGGAGAGTGAAATCACTTGTATAAATGGTTTAACAATATCTTATAGAATATATAAATAGTCTTTTACATGTATTACAATGGTTTCAATCCTTGTAATTCCTTTTTTTTTTAGTAAATTTGTGTACAATTAATATACAATTTCTACAATCTAAATTTATGATTTATATATATATGGAACTGTTTATTTTTTAATTCTTTAATTAGCACTAATTTCGCTTTATATAAACTCTAACTTAATTTCAAATTTACATTCTCTGTTTTATATTAACTTCCAACTCATTGAATTTAGGTTGGCAATATTATAACTAGATTCAATCACTTCCTTCATTGATTTCGATTTGATTACTAGATTTCTATGACATACAATATGGCTCTTATTCCAAATGTCATATTTCATACAGTTTTATTTTTATAAATTACTTTTTTTAAATTGCAACTTTTTATTGTATTTGCATATCGTTAATAAATTAGTGATTTGATTATTAATTCTTATTATTTTAGGTTTTGAACAAATTAACATCCTTTTCCCGATTCAAGTGTGGACATAGCAGCGTTCAGATTGATTTTAATGAAAATTGTTGACATTGACTTGACCTTAGGATTTATTTGTGAAGGTAACATTTTCTTAACAATTAGTTTCTATATTATCATTACCATTCTATTCCTTATCCTTAATCCATTTCTTAAATTGATGTACTCAATATTTTATAATACATTTGCTTAAGTGATTCATTCCTTTTATGTTAAATTTTGTTCTTAATTAGGTAGTGTCTAATGATACACCATACGTATATACAAAAAAAATTCCTTTTTAATTCAATCTAATATATGAATATTTATCTATACTAGAGGACTGGCTTAACTCCCCTCAAATTTAAATTTTAAAAGGTGTCTATTTAGATAACTTCTTAAAATTTCAATTTTCAATCTGTAATCCATGCTAATCGATCTATAGATTTCAGCTCAGTACTTACATTTCTGATAACATTTTTATTTTTATTCTTATTATTAAAATTTTTATGATATTCTTATAATTTAACCATATCAAACTCATTCCAAAATAATTTCTCATTAGGGACATAACAATAATGATTCTTACATTTTATTCTCATAATTCTTATTCTTATTAAATTATTCATATCTTATATTCCTTACTCTTTTCCACCGTTTCTTATTCAAAATCTCAATACTTATACTTCCTCCTTTACCTATCTACTCTTCTATTCTTTTTTTTTATTCCATCTTTTATACTAAGAACATAATTTTTAATTATTTCAATGATTTCCTATAATTTCATATCAATTTTCAACCTATATTCATGTCAATTTATCTATTCTTATAGTCGAACCTTTAACTCTTTACTTTCTATCCATATTTATATTTATTTTCATATTTCTTAATCATAATTCATCAACTTTATTTCATAACTATATTCATTATATCATAATTTTCTCATCATATCTCCCTATCTCATAATAATTAATCATATCATATACTTTATAAATATTTCTTTCCATTATTTCACTATACTTTTCTCCCTAATTCCTATAAAATTTTTCTTGACATGAATATTTCCTACTTATATCTTGATTTGAAAACTTTCTTTCCTTCTCATCTCTTTTACTGTTTATTTAATTATTTCCTATCTTATCCTTCCTATTTCCTACCTGTCCTTATTAATGAGTGTTTATTTAATTTTATTATGTCCTTTATCTAAGAAATTCTCATAAAAATTTAATATTATACTAAAGCTTAACTTGCCATCTTTCTTTGATATTATTCATTTATCATTAATACATTATATTTCCTTATGTTTCAATTTTTTAGATTACATTGACCACGGATACTGTATGCTGCCTACTAGTACACTACCTATGAAAATTGAAAATCTTATGTTTAACTTGGTCATTATCTTCACGTTGTATATGAGAATACGTCTTATGAAGTAAAATCGAAAAAAAACCTTACATCTACCTATACTACTATCTATTTACATGTAAGTAACATAATATTATCTATTCCTCTTATCACTCTTTTATGGTGAATTATACTTATAAATTGATTCTATATTAAAAATACCCCTAATCATGTTTGTTCCTGGGTATGCCAATTTATAACTATTTTGTGCATTATCATTTATTATTTCATAAGGTCCCTCGAATGGCAATTGCAATTTAATACATTGGTCTTCTGCTTTATTAGATGTCTTTAATGCTCTGATTATAACCAATTCTCCTTTATTAAAGGTTGTTTTCTTCTTAATTTTCTTGTTCTGATCCCGTATATATTTTTCTGCATTCCTCCTTATTCTGATATTCACCTTTTCTAGTGTCTCTTCTAGAGTAGTATCTCTATTCAGAATCCAGTTTCTTTTAGGTTGGATACCTTTCATTAAATAAATTGGACTTTCACCTGTTACCCCATGTGGTAAATTATTTATAAATTCTTCAATTTTGTCCAAATTTTCATCCCATC
Source organism: Galeruca laticollis (assembly GCA_963921935.1). NCBI lineage: Eukaryota > Metazoa > Arthropoda > Insecta > Coleoptera > Chrysomelidae > Galeruca > Galeruca laticollis. The sequence goes on along the minus strand of OY998179.1, from coordinate 48,308,744 downwards.
TAATATGTGTCTTTTGACAAAGAATTCTTAAATATTTTAAGATTTCCTTTATATATCTCTCAGCTGGATTGGAGCTAGGTCTTCTAATACTAATAAATTGTAGTTTTATTTGTTCTTTATCACAATACTGCTTTAATTTTTTACTTTCAAAGTATGTAGCATGGTCAGGTATAATTCTCTCAGGTCTTCCTACTTCTTCTATATATTTTTCCAAACATTCTATTACCACCTTAGCCGTTGATCTCTTACATGGAAAAGTTTTAACAAATTTGGTATAAACATCAACTATTACTAATAAATCCTTATTACCCGATTCACTCCTAATTAAGTTTCCTATAAAATCCATTGCCACAATCTGTAATGGTTTATTTGTAATTATCGATTTTGCTGTCATGCTATTGTGGTAATTTTTTTCCTTTGGCCAGTTGACATATTTGACAATATTTACATATTTCTTTCACTATACTCAAATCCTTCTTTGCCACATAATTTTCTCGAAACAAAGTCCATAATTTTCTTGTTCCTATGTGTCCATTCTCTTTATGTAGATGATGAATAATTTCCTGTGCAAACTCCTTACTTATTACAAATACTTCTCTGTCCTCCAATTTCTTATACCACACTTCATCAATTTTATAGGCACCTTTAACTTTCTCGTTATCAAAATGTCTCTGATCTTCTTTAACCTTTTCCAATGTAAATATCCCCTCTGTTTGGTACAATTGGTTTATTCCAATTTGAAATTTGGTTTGATTGTTCCCTACTTCATCTACTCTACTCAATGCATCTGCTACCACGTTTAATTTCCCTGGAATATATTTGATTTCGAATTCATATTCTTGTAACAACAAGATCCATCGGTGTACACGATTATTGGCATAGCGGTTTTTCAACATAGCTGTAAGTGCTGAGTGATCAGTTTCTAAAATAAACTTAGCTCCTAATAGATAGAATCTTAGTTTGCTAATGCAAAATACAACACTTGCCATTTCTAATTCTGTTATTGAATATTTCTTTTCTGCTGGCTTAGTCACTCTGGATATAAAACTAATAGGTACTTCTTCTCCATCTTGTATTTGAATTAATACCCCTGCCAATCTTTCTATTGAAGCATCCGTTCTCAAGATAAAAGGTTTGTCATATTGTGGATGAAATACTTTTAGGCTGTTTAGAAAAACTTCCTTTAACTCCTGAAATGCCTTTTCTCTTCTCTCGTCCCATTTCCATCTAATATCCTTCTTTAATAATTCTATAAGAGGAATTTCTCTCTTACTTAGATCAGGAACTAACTTCTTGAAATAATTGATGATACCTAGAAACCCTCGTAAAGTTCTTAAGTTATGTGGTGTTTTATACTCTAGGATTGCTTTAATTCTCTCAGGATTCATTGTTATACCAGTGTCAATTAAAACATATCCTAAATAATCCACTTCTCTTTTATAAAACTGACATTTCTCTAAGTTTAATTTAAGTCCGGCATTTTCTAATTCCTTTAATATTATTTCCAGATGTTTATGATGCTTCGTTTCTGTTTCAGAAAAAATCAAAATGTCATCTATGTAGTGGAAAGTGAAATCTTCATACGGATTCAGGATTGTATGCAACGTTCGTACTAAGGCTGCACAAGAACTTTGGAGTCCAAATGGCACTACACAAAATTGATACACCACTCCATCTACCATAAATGCAGTGTATTGTCTACAATGATGATCCAATGGAATTAACCAAAAGCTATGCTTTAGATCTAATTTTGAAAATATATTAGCCTTTGTAATTCTTCCAAATATACCTTCAATATTTAATGGACTTTCGTATTGTTTTTTAGTAAATGTATTTATATTCCTAGCATCCAAACATATTCTAATATCCCCCGATTTCTTCTTTACACAGGTTATTGCACTTATGTATTGTGAATTAGATCTTTCAATAATACCGTCTTGTAACATTTTATTAATTTCCTGATATACCTCTTGTTTTAATTTATAAGGTATAGGATAAGTTTTGATCTTAAAATTTTTTATTTCTGGTATGACTTCAATTTTGTGAACATATCTAGTCGCAACGCATACTTCCTCATTGAACAGCTTTTCGTGAGAATCAAGTAATTCATAGACTCTCTGTTTGTATTCCTCCGGACATAATTCCTCCCTCATGTTTTGTTCTTCTTCAGCAATGTGATTTATTTGTCCAATTGCACATTCGTTTTTTCCTATATCTGTTTGATAATTTGTTATAAACGGTATTGAATGATTATTATATATAATGTTTTGCATTTTATAATTTATTATAATTCTATGTTTACTTAATTCATCTGTACCCATGATTATGTCATATTTTAAATTTTTCACAATCAACAATTGTACTGATAAAACCTCACCATTTAATTCTAGGTTTGTCATAATGGTTTTAGTAGTTTCATATAATTTTCTTTCATTTGCCCCTATTAATGATATTTTATTTGTATTTATCACCATAATATTGTCCTGTTTTAAATTGTCTACTATATTTTGATTTATAATGGAAACTTCGGAACCCGTATCTAATAAAACTCTACATTTAATTTCCCTCTATAAATACTAATCTATTTAATTCTGGGTTTGTTGGTTCTTCTTCTAATATAAATTCTCTAGGATGTTGATATTTAGAAGAATAGACAATATTATGCACATAAGAGCAACTTACTCGAAATTTGGATCAGAACTCGGGCCCTGATCACTATCCCTTCTTATCTCTTCCTGGTTTTGTATCATGTTCACCTGTCTTCTATCTTCACCTCCTCGACTATCTCTTTGATCATAATTCCTGTCTCTGTTTTCATTTCTTCTGTCCTCTTCATTATTTCTCCCCTCTCTTCTGTATTGTTGCCAGTTCCGATTACGATTGTCGTTATCATTCCGTCTTCCATAATTTTGGTAATTTTCTCCATTATATCCATTATTCCGATTCCCATTATTACCATTCTGATACCCATTACGATAGTTTCCATTTCCGTTTCTGTAATTATCATATCTCGGATTTCTATCATCCCGTCCTGGTCCTCTTCTCTCGTAATTTCGATTTTCATAATTTCTCTGATCATTTCTCCTTTCATTTTCTCTTCTATTCTGTCCATTCCCATTTTCATTTAATCGATTGTCTCTTGTATCGTTATGATTTGTATAGCTCCGTTCCACTCTTTGTAGATATCTTGATAAACTATCCATGGCTTTAATATTATGAAGCGCTATTGTTTCAGCTACTTCTGAATTGAAATGTCTGCCAATGTATAGCACTAATTCCTCCTCCTTCATTCCCGGATCTAAGTACTGGGCTATATTATATAATTGCATCGCATAATTATTCAGGTTTTTGCTTTTCTTATAATCAAATTTCCCGAAGTATAACCGCTCTCTGAATGTTGCTTGTTGCAATTCTCCCCAGAAATAGGCTAAGAATTGTTGCTCGAACTCTTCTAGGCTTTGTATTAGTTCTTCCTTATTACAAAACCACAATAAAGCATGGCCCTGTAATATGCTCCTTATAATAAGCTTGATCTCAACAATATCTCTGATTCCTTTAATTTTGTTTCTAATTATTTTGAGGAATACTTTGGGATGTATATTGTTAATATTCCCATCAAATTTCACTCCGATTTCTAAATTGTGGAAATTTCCTGGGTATATATTGTTTCCTCCATTTCTTCTCAAATTTTCCTCCATTTCCTCTATCGTGATCCTTAATTTCCGATTCATTTCTTCGATTTCTTTATTCATTTGTCGATTTATGTCGTCGGTTATTGTTAGACTCATCCCCGTTCTCTCTTCAATCCGGCCATCCAAATCCTTAAATTTTCTATTTACGTTATCTTTCATCTGTTCCACTTCCATTGTTATTTGTCTATTTTGTTTTGAGACCTCTACTTTAATATTCTCTGGTAAATATTCTTCTAGATCTCTTCTAAATTCTAATACTTCTTCTACTATGTTTTCTCTGATTTTCATACCATTTTCCTGTATTTCTTGTCTTATGTTTTTATTATTTTCCTCTATGTCTTCTTGTATTTGCCGAATACTCTTCTTATGTTCTTCTTGATTCTCCTTAAGTTCCTTAATCTCTTTGCAGTTTTCAAATCTAACCTCTTCTATCTTCCGTTCCAATCTGTCCATGTTTTCATGAATATTATGAATGTCTCCCCTCAAATTAAGCTCCATTCTATCCATATTTCCGTTAATGCTATTTATATTTCCATTCATATTGTCTATTTTTCCATTCAACTTTTGATCCATTTTGTTCATGTTTCCATTTAACTCTCCCTTCATTGTATTCATCTGGTTCAACAATTGTTGCATCAAATCCATCATTTGGTTATCATTCCTTGTTCTTGTTTGTTGTTCCCTTCTCTCTTGTATTTCTTGACTTCTATCCAATCCTTCTTCTACTCGTTCTACCTCTATTCCATATTCTTCATCTCCTGTTCTCCTTTCTTCCTGTGCATCATCTTCCGATTGCTGTCCTTGGATGAGGTATTGCACCTGGAAATCTCCCATTCCATGGCTTCTTCCTTCTCTTTCCTCCAAAGATCCACTATCATTTCCAACCTGCTTCCCATCGCGCAACATCATTTTCCTATTTTCCATTGTTCTTTGTTTTTAATTTTTTTTTTTTTAATATATTATTTTTATAATCGCCCCACGTTTTTGGGTGCCAATTTATAGTGGATATGTTATATTTTATATATACTTATATGATTTACCTTTATTTACCCGTTTTTACCTTCGGCTAGCCCTATATGATTATATGAAAATTTTTTAATTGTATGTATTGTTTAAATTTTATATTGCAGTCGGAAGCATGAGACTTCTCTCTTTGAGTCCTGGACACCTATTAGAAAAAATTTGTACACATATGAACATTTACTTATTATGATTTCGTGATAGGTCTATTCCTGAATAAATTATATATCTTTATTTCAATCATCTCACCATATGATAATCGAATGAATGATTTAAACAATGTTCGTGAAAAGTGTTATGGACATTGACTGGAATAAGAAAAATACCAACACTTAAATAAAAATATTTTAATAAATTGTTGATGAAATCTTCAAAATTTTACACACACAAATATTCCTGAACCTCCCCTGTATTCTTTGATGGTCATGCGCACTGAACGCTTATAGTAGCTGCTTCGGCGCAACGGAGCAGCTCTTCCGGTTCAACGTTTCTCGTCGTCACAAAATTATAGTACACAGTTAACGTGGAGGATGCAAACGTTTAACAGTTCAATGTGCATCAATTTAGTGCATTTAGAATAATATGGTTGAAAACTTATATTAAACAGTTACATATATAATTCATGTTGTGAATTAAATGTGTGTTTGATAGTTATAAGAATAGGTCAGCATGCAAAGCGGAAATTAAGATTGGAAAAGCATTTATGAGTGGTGTGAACTTTGATTATTTTACAAACGAAAAACTTTTTACAAGTAAGTACATATTTAATATCTAAAATTATTGTTGCAGAAAATTAGAGTTCTTTAATTATCCATGGATAAAATTTGGTATTAATTATTTTAAAGTTTCTTTGGCCAATTTTAGATTATTCAAATTTTAATGTTCAAATTAATTTCAAAAGTTCACTTTTTCTTTGTTTGTTTGGAATTCCAAATTAAAAACTCAAATAACACAGACCTTATATTCCATTCTCGGCGTGGTGGACCTGCAACATCCCGTCTCTTTTCTTAGGTATTCCTTACCCAAGAAATACTCGTTTGGCACGTTTCACTTTTTCACAGGGGTTAATCGACATTAATATTATGAATTTTTTATTGATTTAGATTTAAAATTATTACTTTTACTTTAAAATTTTTACAAAAATCTCAGAGAATTACATCCTAGTTCCTAATTCCCCAACTAACTCTCGACTCCCTTTTCTTTTTTAAATCAACAACCTTTTTTACAATCTCTAAAACACAGCCTCCTAATGTGTTATTTTATTCAACAATTGTCAATGATAATGTTTTTTTTATGGAAATACTGAATTCTTCAATTAAAATACTCTTGGAGAGTGAAATCACTTGTATAAATGGTTTAACAATATCTTATAGAATATATAAATAGTCTTTTACATGTATTACAATGGTTTCAATCCTTGTAATTCCTTTTTTTTTAGTAAATTTGTGTACAATTAATATACAATTTCTACAATCTAAATTTATGATTTATATATATGGAACTGTTTATTTTTTAATTCTTTAATTAGCACTAATTTCGCTTTATATAAACTCTAACTTAATTTCAAATTTACATTCTCTGTTTTATATTAACTTCCAACTCATTGAATTTAGGTTGGCAATATTATAACTAGATTCAATCACTTCCTTCATTGATTTCGATTTGATTACTAGATTTCTATGACATACAATATGGCTCTTATTCCAAATGTCATATTTCATACAGTTTTATTTTTATAAATTACTTTTTTTAAATTGCAACTTTTTATTGTATTTGCATATCGTTAATAAATTAGTGATTTGATTATTAATTCTTATTATTTTAGGTTTTGAACAAATTAACATCCTTTTCCCGATTCAAGTGTGGACATAGCAGCGTTCAGATTGATTTTAATGAAAATTGTTGACATTGACTTGACCTTAGGATTTATTTGTGAAGGTAACATTTTCTTAAGAATTAATTTCTATATTATCATTACCATTCTATTCCTTATCCTTAATCCATTTCTTAAATTGATGTACTCAATATTTTATAATACATTTGCTTAAGTCATTCATGCGTTTTATGTTAAATTTTGTTCTTAATTAGGTAGTGTCTAATGATACACCATACGTATATACAAAAAAAATTCCTTTTTAATTCAATCTAATATATGAATATTTATCTATACTAGAGGACTGGCTTAACATATATATATATATATATATATATATATATATATATATATATATATATATATATATATATATATATTGAACTAATCCTCTAGTTTTGTAAATATAATGAAATAAACAAACATAATAAACAAGTCTTATTGTAACGTAAGAAGTGTCAGTAGACACAACCATTAGAATAAACTCAATAAAAAGTCAAAGATTAAAATATAAAAAGATTGAAATATGTATAGATTGGATAATATATTGATGTGAAATTTTGAAAAGGATGAAGAATAGAAATTACAACACTATATTAGCTAATTAAAGAGTAAATATTACCTGTACCAGTAATTCTGATTGGTTGTCAAAGTCATGGAATTCGGAATTGCACTGAACACAGCCATAACAATTTCGGCAGGATGAAATGTCACACAATAGCTTGAAACCTAAAGTAAGAGAAAAGAATAATTAGTCTAACGATAATTTAACATTATTTACATATTATTTTTGTAGTAGCATAAATTTAGAATACCATGTATTCATTCATTCATTGAAAAGGGTTGAAACTAGATGGGAAAGATAGTTGGAACACAGCCCCAAACATATTGAGGAAATGAATATTTATAGGAAGTAATGTCATGCTAGGGAATTTTTCAATACCAACCTAAATCATTGTTTATAGATTATAGATATAAAATTTAATTACAAAAACAAAAATAATAAGGAGTATATGTATAATAAGTATCAAACAAGACGCAAAATTAAATTAGAATCAATTACATATAGGTTAATTAATAATATAGGTTGTAATATTTGTAAAAATAAACATTTTGTAAATTAGCTAAACAAGGTAAATATAAGAAAATGGACTATTGTAAGAGGAAAGAAGGACTTAATTAAAATTCCTTAATACGATAGAGATTTATATGAATCAGTGTCAATACCCTCCAGGACAATAAATTTATGTTTTTTCAAAATAGTCACTAAAAGACTGGAGAATAACAATTTCTGTGATAAAAAAACAAATAAGAGTGCTATGGACTAGTGAAGCCGGGATAGTTGTTGATTTTGAAAAACAAATGAGTGAATTTAGAATGGTGATGAGGGATGCGTCTCTGTAAGATTGCTCTCTGCAAAAATTTTCTTTAAAAAACAGTTAAAAGTTAAAATTATATAAACATTTTATGACAAACTAATCATAAGTGTATCAGATCCTGTGTAAGTACTAAAGAGTGCCGTAGGAGCATATCTCTAAGGAGATATCGGCAAGTTTGGAAGATGTAAGTGCAGCCGGCAGTAATAGCAAGAAAGATAAGGTCTGTGTATTTTGATTAAATCTATTTGGAATTCCAATAAACATTTTAAAGTGTACACTCAAAATTCAATAGAACATTCAATTGATATATATCATATAAAAAGGCCAAAGAACAGTAACATATAATGCATTATAAAATTCATCTATAGAGAATTATAATTTTAAGATAATATTGAAACTCACCTGTTGTAAATTTATCCTCGTAAAATATCACGTACATCATGCGTGCTCAATTCTATTTCATTACTTATTTTCAGCTTTTGCATGCATAACTTTCATCTATCACTTTCTTGTTTTTTTAAATACACGTACACATATAGTTTATAAAGTATTACTTATATGTAATTGATTATAAAAAACATTTAATAATTATAACCAACAATTTTCATCACAGACACGCTAACAGTGTGTTGAATATAAACGTTGTGTATGGAAGGAAACTTCTTTCTTACATGTATACTGTAGCAGCGCATGCGTTTGGAGATATAGCGCCGACGCAGAAATTATATCATTTTGTTTCCAAGAATGTATGTATGATATAGGGTGGCACAATTCCTTAAGAATAAATGTGCAAAATAAATTAACAGTTACAAAATATTTTATTATGTTCTAATCTGATTAAAAATTGAAATTCATTTATTAAACATATTTACATTAATGTGTTGGTTTTCTTTTATTCTTACATCTATGGTTAAAGTATCAATATCACTATTATCATATTTCAATCGTTTTATTTAATAGATATTATTTCTTTCAGAGGTTGTAATTAAAAGGTAAGATTATGTATATGTATTTCTTCAATCTTTGATTATCATATCCAGAACCCAACGAGAGAAGTTTCTCATGTTCTCCGATAAAATATAAAACTATAATAAAATAATCAAATAATATAATCTGAGCTAGCCATAAAATTATCATAAATTATAATTATCATCATTCAATTATAAATTGTCGGCCCAACGTGAGGCTATTAAAATATCCAATTTATAAATTTTCAATTATAAATTGGCGTCCCAAAACGTGGGGCTATTAAACAAATAATTATAAAATTGTCAGTCCAACGTTGAGAAAATTTAAAGAATTAAATTGCTTTAATTAATAATAAATAAATAAATCATGGAAAGCAAGAAAATGACATTGAGGGACGGAAAGCAGGGTCAGCAACAAGCAGAAAAATATTTAACAAGAAATGAATTGGATCAGATAGCTGAAATAGCAAAATTGATTAGTAGTCGTATAACACCGAGTGAAGAAAAGGCATGGATGGAAATGTTACAACAATTAATTGACGAACAGACTAAGTTACGTGAAAAACTTGGAAGAGATAGGAATAGAATAGAAGGGAATATGAATAGTATGAATATAGAGTTAAATAAAGAATTGGACGAACAAAATGAGATTATAAACAGAATTGTGGAAAATAGGAGTAAGCGGGATGATGAAAGAAAAAAGGATAGGAAAACTATGGTAAAAGATTTTAACAAAGTAGAGGGGAACATAGATAATAAAATGGAGGAGAATAGGAAAACAGATATGAATAAAATGAAGGGAGATATGAACCAGAAATTTGAAGAAAATAGGATAAATATGGACACGATGAGGGGAGACATGAATAGTATGAAGGAAGAAATTAGGGGAGACATTCACAACATTCATACAAACATGCACCGATTGGAAAAGAAAATAGATGAAGTCAAATTAGAAAGTTTGAAGGAAATTAAGGAACTCAAGGAGAACCAGGAAGGATTTAAGAAGAATATTAACGAGGTAAGAGAAGAAATGGAGAATAAAAATAAAAATTTGAGACAAGAAATCCAAGAAAACGGTATGAAAATTCGAGAAAACATAGAAAAGATTATAGTAGAAGAAGTATCAGAATTTAGAAGAGATATAGAAGAGAATTTACCAGAAAATATTAAAATAGAGGTATCAAAACAAGCTAATAAGTTAACAAAGAACATAGATAAAGTAAAAATAGAAAGTTTCATGGAAATTAAGAATATTGAGAAGAATAATCAGGAATTAACAAATATCACAGAGGGGACAGAAGAAATTAAGAAGGAAACTAAAGAAGTAGATTGCATAAAATTACAAGGACAAGCAAGTGAAGAGGTCAGGAAACATTCTCAAGAAAAAATGAATAAAGAAATTATAAATTTAAATGACAGAATTAAAAAATCAACAGACAAAGGTGCTAGAAGAAGTGGAATAATGGATAGATATTATAACAAAGAAGTCGAAGAAATGAACCGAAGATTAATTAATACAGTGGAAGAAATAGAAGATAATATAAGAAATCATGAAATAGGTATAGGGTGCTCCGGAAAATTTTATAATGTAGTAACAGGAATAAAATGGGATAACAAAATGAATATAATCCACACAAATGTTTTGATGAAAATAATAAGGAATGAAATGAATGATATGGAGGAATTTGAAGCACAAATGTTTTTAGATTTATGGAAAGAAATTAATGAGATATGGGACTACAAAATTAAAAAGGATATAATGGAGAACGGAAAGAAGCTACAGAAAAACATTGAGACTCAAACAACGAGAGTAGAACATAAGAAAAAAGTGAGAAAAAGAATAGCATATTAAATAGTATCACATGAGAATTGAAATGAACTTTGGAAACAAGAAAATAATGGAATGGACAGGAAAAGGATACCAAAATGAACTTAAATAGGGAATTTATTAAGAATAAATAATACAATTATAGATAATTTTTTATTATAGGTAGATGTAATGATTCCAATGTTCTGCATAAGTAGCACTTCCATGTAACATAAACTATTAGATACTAGGTAGATATAAGGCTTTCAATTTTTTCATATGTAGGATACATCTAGATTGTTTCCATTATCGCAGTTAAGAATCTATAAAATATAAAAAAAAAATATATTATTAAAAACTTATAAATGATTTTAAGTAAAAGTAAAGTAACTTCACATTTAACTTATAAGGAAAGTTAGAGTAGCTATATAGATTAAAAAAACCAAACAAATAGAGACACATTTTGTTATAAAGAAATATATAATATCATAGACAGACAGAAATAAAAGCGATAATATAATATTAAGAAATTTTGTAAGAATTTATTAGGTAGAGGGGATAAGAAACAGAATTCACACTTATTAATAAGAACAGGTAGGATTTAGGAAGGACAGGCTCGTTATCATTTGAATAACACAGTAAAAGAGGTGGAAAGGAAAGAAAGTTTTTTTTAAATCAAGATATAGAATTTGAGATATTCATGTCAAATAAAATTTTATAGGAATTATGGAGATAAGTAACAATGAAATATGGAAGCAAAGATTTATATAGTAAATGATATGATTAATTATTATGAGATAGGGAGAAATGAAATATATATAAAGTATAATGTAATTAATATATTGAAGAAATGAAGTTGATGAGTTATAATTAAGAATTATGCAAATAAATATAAATAGGGATAGTAAGCAAAGAAAAAGGTTAGACTATAGGAGTAATTATATTGACATGAATAAGGGTTGACAATAAGATATGAAAATATATGAAATATTGGAAATAATAATTTTTTTTGAATTCGAAGATAAGATAAGGATAGGAGAGCATTAAAAGAATTGTTAAGTGAAGGAAAAAGGTATAAGTAAAAATATAAGCAAGAAATAGTTCAAAGAATAAAGATTCTACGGTGTGAATAAATGAATAATAATTGGTATAGGAATTGAAATAAAACAATAATATAGAATAATATACTAAGAGTAAGCAAAGATGTCTAAGATATTTCAAACCAGAATGATTGGTCTCATATTTGTAAAAATAATTAGAATAGGATAGGATAGAATTAGATAATGGAAACTAAGTCTAAGATAGAAATAGTAATAAACTTAAATATAGGATTCTTCAAATTCAATTTCTGTATATAAAGAAAAGAGTAATGAATTAAGTAGAATATAATTATTAGCCGGAACGTTGAAATTGAAATTTTAAAAAGGCTACTTAAAAGCTTCCTTTTTGAAAATTTAAATTTGAGGGGAGTTGAACTAATCCTCTAGTTTTGTAAATATAATGAAATAAACAAACATAATAAACAAGTCTTATTGTAACGTAAGAAGTGTCAGTAGACACAACCATTAGAATAAACTCAATAAAAAGTCAAAGATTAAAATATAAAAAGATTGAAATATGTATAGATTGGATAATATATTGATGTGAAATTTTGAAAAGGATGAAGAATAGAAATTACAACACTATATTAGCTAATTAAAGAGTAAATATTACCTGTACCAGTAATTCTGATTGGTTGTCAAAGTCATGGAATTCGGAATTGCACTGAACACAGCCATAACAATTTCGGCAGGATGAAATGTCACACAATAGCTTGAAACCTAAAGTAAGAGAAAAGAATAATTAGTCTAACGATAATTTAACATTATTTACATATTATTTTTGTAGTAGCATAAATTTAGAATACCATGTATTCATTCATTCATTGAAAAGGGTTGAAACTAGATGGGAAAGATAGTTGGAACACAGCCCCAAACATATTGAGGAAATGAATATTTATAGGAAGTAATGTCATGCTAGGGAATTTTTCAATACCAACCTAAATCATTGTTTATAGATTATAGATATAAAATTTAATTACAAAAACAAAAATAATAAGGAGTATATGTATAATAAGTATCAAACAAGACGCAAAATTAAATTAGAATCAATTACATATAGGTTAATTAATAATATAGGTTGTAATATTTGTAAAAATAAACATTTTGTAAATTAGCTAAACAAGGTAAATATAAGAAAATGGACTATTGTAAGAGGAAAGAAGGACTTAATTAAAATTCCTTAATACGATAGAGATTTATATGAATCAGTGTCAATACCCTCCAGGACAATAAATTTATGTTTTTTCAAAATAGTCACTAAAAGACTGGAGAATAACAATTTCTGTGATAAAAAAACAAATAAGAGTGCTATGGACTAGTGAAGCCGGGATAGTTGTTGATTTTGAAAAACAAATGAGTGAATTTAGAATGGTGATGAGGGATGCGTCTCTGTAAGATTGCTCTCTGCAAAAATTTTCTTTAAAAAACAGTTAAAAGTTAAAATTATATAAACATTTTATGACAAACTAATCATAAGTGTATCAGATCCTGTGTAAGTACTAAAGAGTGCCGTAGGAGCATATCTCTAAGGAGATATCGGCAAGTTTGGAAGATGTAAGTGCAGCCGGCAGTAATAGCAAGAAAGATAAGGTCTGTGTATTTTGATTAAATCTATTTGGAATTCCAATAAACATTTTAAAGTGTACACTCAAAATTCAATAGAACATTCAATTGATATATATCATATAAAAAGGCCAAAGAACAGTAACATATAATGCATTATAAAATTCATCTATAGAGAATTATAATTTTAAGATAATATTGAAACTCACCTGTTGTAAATTTATCCTCGTAAAATATCACGTACATCATGCGTGCTCAATTCTATTTCATTACTTATTTTCAGCTTTTGCATGCATAACTTTCATCTATCACTTTCTTGTTTTTTTAAATACACGTACACATATAGTTTATAAAGTATTACTTATATGTAATTGATTATAAAAAACATTTAATAATTATAACCAACAATTTTCATCACAGACACGCTAACAGTGTGTTGAATATAAACGTTGTGTATGGAAGGAAACTTCTTTCTTACATGTATACTGTAGCAGCGCATGCGTTTGGAGATATAGCGCCGACGCAGAAATTATATCATTTTGTTTCCAAGAATGTATGTATGATATAGGGTGGCACAATTCCTTAAGAATAAATGTGCAAAATAAATTAACAGTTACAAAATATTTTATTATGTTCTAATCTGATTAAAAATTGAAATTCATTTATTAAACATATTTACATTAATGTGTTGGTTTTCTTTTATTCTTACATCTATGGTTAAAGTATCAATATCACTATTATCATATTTCAATCGTTTTATTTAATAGATATTATTTCTTTCAGAGGTTGTAATTAAAAGGTAAGATTATGTATATGTATTTCTTCAATCTTTGATTATCATATCCAGAACCCAACGAGAGAAGTTTCTCATGTTCTCCGATAAAATATAAAACTATAATAAAATAATCAAATAATATAATCTGAGCTAGCCATAAAATTATCATAAATTATAATTATCATCATTCAATTATAAATTGTCGGCCCAACGTGAGGCTATTAAAATATCCAATTTATAATTTATCAATTATAAATATAAATTATCAATTATAATATATATATATATATATATATATATATATATATATATATATATATATATATATATATTAATAATGATTACTTTATTTTATTTGTATAGTTTATACTAGTTGAATATGATTGGTCTTTAAGTATTAATATATATCAATGTATGATTTGAATATATGGATATGTGAATATGAAATGATATTATATTTATTGCAAATTTTAAACTTTTTATACTATTGTTGGGTTCGCCCAATTACATACCTTTTTTTTATTCAATGCTTCCTTTTATTTATTATGCTATTTATGAACATGTAGTTTATTTAATTCTTATGTTTTCTTACCTCGGCTGCTCTTATTCGTTTACGACTCTTAAAATCAGTGGGGTTCTGGGCATATTATGATAATAAAATCAACCTTGCTTATTAATGTGATATATTTATGTGACTGATAAAAAAAATTTTGTGAAATAAAACCTTTGAAAACACATAGAAAAATATGATTCATATACAAACTATTTGTTACAGCTTATTATACAGTTAGACTGATGAAACTATTTATTAATAAAATAAATGATTAACCTTTTGTTCTACCAATTCTTACGTTATACATAAATAATGAGTTATTTTATATATATATATATATATATATATCTAAATTGCCACTTTGAATATGACTTTCTTTATATTCAAAAAAATTATACCTTTCTTTTTAACCACGACTTTTTCTGGCTCATTTGCATAACTTGGTCGAAATCTTGTGAGCGTTGAAATTCTTAGAAATTTGCAAACACCTGCTCTTTCTAACTTTGCTTCTATGTTAAACAAAAAACTTTTTAAAGTGTTTCCTTTTCTTTTAACTAAGAGGATTTATGAAATGATTTTAAAATGTTAAATTTTAGTTTTCTTCGGGACGTGAACTTGGAAACATATTTGATATTTTATCGATTCAAAATTTACGTTTTTAAATATTATTTTACTGTATGGTAATAATTGTGTATTGATATAAACTGGAATTAGTTGTGGTCTGTTACTAGTGGAAATTTTTATATATTTTTTTTGGGAAGTTCGACATGAAAGAAATTATACATGTATCTACACTTTATAATGGTAAGTTTTAATATTACTTTTCTCTGGTATATTATATTCATGTAAAGATAACAGAACTTTAAACCAGGTATATGAGCTCTTAAAATTTTATATCACTTGAAATTATTATTTTAAAATTATTATTTATACGTTCTTATTTGAAAGTTTCATTTATTTGGTACCAAATATATTTAATAAACACACAACCGACCTTTTGTTCCTTTTTCTTGAAATGATGCTACATCGGAGGAGACGCTCCCAATAGATTTTCCCGCCTTTGATGTTGAATGCCTTTGCTTTTCATTATCTGGGTGATAATTTTCTTCCTCTGCTACTTGTAGTCTCACAAACGTTTGTTACACTTTATTTTATTTATTTTAAAATTGATTAGATTTATATTGATTTTTTATACTTTTCCTTTGACTAATTATAAATTTGTTACATTAAATAAAACTAGGATAACTTTATTAGTGTTACCTATCTGACCACTGACTCTCAACTACCAATTTCCCGCATTTTACATCGAACATAACCCTTTTTATCGTCTGTCACCGGAAGTGGTTTTTGTTCTCGAAAGTTCGATTGAAAATTTCACCTGTCACTTTGTTTATTGTTGTTTTTATTGTTTTTCTGACTTAAACTTATTGCAAACTATCGTTTTTTATACCTAATATACTTATTGTCATTGACTTATTCACTCACACCTTATTATTATTGTCTTTTTCCATATCACTGTTTATTTGCGCTGTTTTGATTGGTCAATGCAATTTCATTAATTCTACGTTTTCTACAATCTACATATTTACTTATTATACATATATACAATTCATTTCTCATTGTGTTTGATATTATTACACCTATATACATAAACTATGTCGGTAATCATTTATTTCATTATTGTTTTTCACATTCAAAATAATTTATGTTGGTATCATTTGTCTCAACTGTTTTATTTTGGTATAAATTTGACCTTGCCCATATTACAGATTCCTACTTATTATACTATTTCCTATACCTACTTTTATGATTAATTATTAACTAAATATCTTATTCTATATATTTTATTACTTCTAAATGTCTTTTTATTGTTTAATCATTATAGTTTTAGTTACATTTGTTAGAAGTTTCTATTTATTTTTAAAATATAAACAGATGCTCTGGGTGTCTAAGATTCCATGCAGCGTTATATTATTTCTTGATCTGCGTTTACTTGTGAGGTTCTGTCTAAGGTTGTTTTTATTAAGTTGAAGAATTAATTTTTACACCTGTTTTTCTGATGTTTGTTTATGATTTCTTTTTATATTTATTTACTATCTTTTTGATTATAACCATTGGTCGTACTTAGTTATATTGTTATACGAGGTATTTTATTATTTTGATACATCATTTTATAAATTATTTTTATTGACAAAATTTTAATTTTATATCCTTTATCAGGATTCTATATGGGTTCTGTATATGTTCTATTTACAACAATATATATATATATATATATATATATATATATATATATATATATATAAACTTCAACATGACAATTCAATTTTGAAAAACGTTTGTAACAATTTTGAAGATTACTATTAAAACTTATTTACGAAACAGCTCGGGTGCTTTATTTTCAACGAACTCATATTTTCTTTATGGTGCCGAAACCCGGAAAGTTTTATTGTTTAGTAATCTTTTATCGGATCGAACTAAAACGATTATAATGGATTTAGTACTTCGAAAAACGTTACGCGCAGCATTAACGAAGCTAGTGAATAACGCGAACGACATTATTAATAACGAAAATGCAAATACTAGTGACGAGCCCGCGTTAATAGCTCGCATTAAAGCAGAGAAGGGCAGTTTAAATAGTGTTAATAAACGATTGTATCCCACGTTTAGTGATTAAAATGCTGAAGCTGAGTGCGCGAAGATTGTGGAATACGATGATCTCGCTGTCGAAACAGTTGCGAGATTGGAACAACGTCTGAAACTGGAACAATATTTACCGCCACAAAACGATCAAAGAAGCTTGGAGCAACAGTCATCTAACGGTAACGTTAATAGACAGGTAAACATATCATTTTTAAGGCTTTACCATATAATTTGCGCGTTTTGTTCAACAAACAAAAAATTACAAGTGAAACGGTTAGTAGTGACTCTCTTTCACAATCGGAAAAATCAGACAATACCGTAGATTATAATAAGAAAATTAGCAGTTTATTGCAATTTATTAAAATAGAATTGGACTCAATCGAACAAGCTCATTGTGAAAAGGTAACGGACAATAAAAATTGCTAAGACAATAATAGCAAACGAACATTTTTAACTCAAAATAATAGTGCATCAGAAAACGATCAATTTACGTCCGCGAGTTTATTAACTGTAAATAATGAAAACTGCTTGTTTTGAAAATCAAAAACGTACAAAACAAAAGATTGCAAAACGTCTATAAATATCTCGCGAAAAAAGGACATTTTAAAAGAAAACAATTGTTGTTTTCGCTGTACCAAACCTAGGCATTCTTCAAAATTTTGCAAATCCCGCCTATTTTGTGCAAAGTGCAAACGTCGACACGCGACCTCAATGTGCGATCCATCATTTGCCAGTAACAATATTCGAAACGGAAATAGCAGCTATTCACAGTCTAGTCTCACCGAAAATCAAAATAATCGCATTGTTGACAGCACCCCTAATAATGTGACAAATTAACTCTACTGCATTAATAGCTAACGGGGCAAATAATAACGTTTTTCCACTACTAGCTGTGAAGTTGACAATTATTGTGTCTTCTAGCCAACTGAGAAGTAGAATTTCTCTATTAGTGGTGAACAATTTTTTCTATTGTTAACCTAGGTCAATAATGGACAAATTTAAATTTTTTGAGAATTCAGGGATGATAACTTAACAAAAACAAGTGCAACATAATTTTGTATACCCAGGAGATTGTCTTCAACATATTTACTGCTTGAAATTACCTAACAAGATAAAATTATTTCAATAAAACTGTCATTAGTTCAAAATGCGCGCTCAACCAAAAATTTCTGATGACATAAGGAGTGCGTTCATAATATATTGGTGAGGTGAGGAGAGAAATCAATGTCAGTCAGACGACGGAGTAAACGCCTAGGGAGAAATCAGTTTGAACGATTTGTAGATCGACACTATCAAAATTTGACATTGAAATGTGTTGTTTATTTTCCGTTAATTGCAGAAAAACGTGGATCGAGGAATGTTTTTACCTTCAACATTATCGCCAGTGGAATTTGAAAATCTTCTGTTGATGGAAACTGCTAGCTAACCTTGACCCACAGAATATCGATTACCGGTGCCTTAACCTCTACAAATAAGAACATGTGTACAATGTACATATTATACGATTTGCGCATATCAGGGTAATAGTTTCCCATATAGCAAGCGGGGAACTAGGAGTGCACTCTCGTCGATTCTCGTGGTTCGTTTGTGAACGCTGTGGTGTAGAGTGTGAAGTACATAGACAAATAATATATTACTTTCTCTATGGTTAAGTATATGTTAAATGTTTTATGAACGCTCACTTTGTACCCAAGTGTTGTGAACGCACTACCGCTGTAATTGTTCAAAGTAAAACATAAACCACGTTTTGTGAAATTTTTGGATGTGATCGTATAATTGGTTTCGTTAATTCGTTACTTAATATTAGTGATTATGAACTATAGGAATAATGGTATTCTATTGCTGTGTGATTGAATTATACAAGATTTTTATAAGACATTTTTTTATTTATGACTTTTGTCTTAAATTTGGCTAGTAGTGGAAAAAATGTATATACACCACGGTGGTAAAGACAGTTATAAACCTCGCACCTTATTCCGCTCGGGGCAAAGCCCCTCGCGAAATAATTTTGGTGCTCGGTCGATAATAATAATAGTCTTCACCACCTTGGTGTATAATATACTATTATTTAATGACCGCAAAATGTTTAATAAGTAATGATACCGCAAATGACTTGGTGATTCGGTTAGTTATAGATGGAGGTAGCCAATTAACTTTCATAAAACAATTTGTATCGCGTTCACTGGGGTTGTCTGTAGTCGATACTCTCAAAATTTCCATAAATAGTTTTGGAAATACTCGTAGCGCACCGACAACTTTGTGCAATCGGGTACAAGTAGGTCTCAAGAATCAGTTTAACGGAAAACTAATCGAAATTACAGCTGTAGAGGTTCCAGAAATATGTTTTGACGCTTTAAAACTACCATCTATTAACGATCCAATAATTGGAGATTTTGTTTGTAAATACCAGTTAGCTGATGTTAACGTTACAAATAATCAGTTAATTAACGGTATAACTTTACTGGTTGGAGCTGATTATTATTGGAAAATTGTTACAGGTGACACAAAACGCATGTCCAATTATTTAACTGCCGTAAACACAAAATTAGGGTGGACAATACATGGAATTTCAAGTATTGTAGAAAATTTTAATTGGATATCAGCATTAAATGTACAGGTAGACTTTGAACAGGACAATGTAGATATTAAGAAATTTTGGACATTAGAGAAGTAAGTAGAGAGTATTAGTGAAAACGAACATTTAAAAAATTATTATACGGAAGCTTTTATTAAAGAAAAAATTCATTTTAAAAACGGACGATATGAAGTTTCGCTACGTGAAAAGCAAACTCTAGTATAGACTCTAATTATATTTAGTATAGCACGTGTGAATAGTTTAATGTCTAAGTTGCGCCGAACCGGTAAGCTAGCTAAGTATGACATTGCTGTGCGTGAATACTTAATAAACGGATGTGCAGAAATAATTTCGCCTAACGAAAACGAACAAAACCGCATTCATTACATGCCGCATTGTCCGGTTTATAGCGAGAACAAGGAAACCACAAGGTTGCGGGTAGTATTTGATGCATCTGCGCATGCGCCAGGTTTTTAATCGTTAAATGGACTATTATACTCCGGTGACAACTTGGTGCCTGATTTGTTAAAGATATTGTTAACTTTTCGAATAGGCTCTATCGGTTTAATCGCCGACATCGAATAAGCCTTTTTGCAAATATCACTTGTAGAAAAGGATCGCGATTCGCATCGCTTTTTATGGTTCGAGAACCTACGTAAGGAAAATAATAAAACACATTCGTCGCAACTCGCTACATATCGCATGAAACGTGTAACGTTTGGTGTTACATCGAGCCCATTTTTGCTGTCAGCTACTCTTTATCACAGCGAGAAAAGCTTACGAATACCTCCAATATTCTATTAGAATCATTTTATGTAGATGACATGATAACTAGGGGAGGGGCGGGCAAAGCGAAATGGGCGGGCAAAGTGAAATTTCTAGTTTAAATTTTTGGTTGTTACTGTGGCTACCATCTAGTGCCATTTATTTGTAGATTAAGACAGTTGGCACCGCTAGAAACTAGTATGGCGGCAATCTTATTGCAGGTATCTTTGTCGTTCGTGTTTTTGTGTTTTCTTCGATAAAATTGTAAGTATACATTAATGTTTCCGATGCTCTGACATTTCTGTTATAATGCCTGTTTTGGTTTACTTATAATGACTACATAAAATAATGAATTGAGAACATATTTACTAATAATCATCTCGTTATTACGGCTATGTAAAAAGTTATTAATGTTTGCATAATTTTTAAACAGGGCGGGCAAAGTGGAATGGGATGTGGCGGGCAATATGAAATTATTTCACTTTGCCCGCCATGTTTAAGAATGGTTTTTTCTAATTCTTTGCAGGTAAGAATGGTTCATCAATACAACAGAAAAAGTAATCAACAAGCATGGGAAGAAGACTGTATGAAGGCTGCGATAAATGCAGTTCGGGAAGGTACTAACAGTATTAATGCAGCTGCAAAAAATTACCACATTCCAGTAGCAACATTATTTCGAAGATTAAAAAAACCTGAAAATCTAGCATCAAAAAAAGGTTTGGGACGCTTTCGGACCGTATTTACTTCCGTACAAGAAAACATCTTGGTTGACTATATCCTTACCATGGAATCTCGACTTTTTGGTTTGACGATATCAGATCTAAAGTATCTTGCCTTTCAATTTGCGGAACACAATAAAATAGTTAACAACTTTAATAAAAGAGACAAAAAGGCAGGAAAGGACTGGGTAAAGGGGTTTCTAAGACGACATCCTGAACTCTCTCTACGACTTCCTGAGAAAACATCTGCAGCACGGGCTTCTGCGTTCAACAAAGTTAACGTTAATAAGTTTTTTGACCTTCTTGAAGGATTATACGAATCTCATCACTACACTCCTGATAGAGTGTACAATTGTGATGAAACTGGTATTAGCACAGTGCCGAACAGACCGTCAAAGATATTATCTCGAAAGGGGAAGAAGCAGGTGGGTGTTTTGTCATCAGCTGAAAGAGGATCTCTAGTGACGGCCGAAATTTGCTTCAGCGCTACCGGAAACTACATTCCTCCTTCACTTATTTTTCCGAGAGTTCGAGCTAATCCATTGTTTGAAAAAGGTCTCCCTCCAAACACCAAAGTTTTCACACATCCGTCCGGGTGGATGCAGTCGGAAATATTCGTAGAATGGTTTAAACATTTTATGAAATATTCCAAACCTACAGCTGAAGAGCGCGTTTTGTTAATTCTCGACGGACATGCTACACACGTCAATAATCTGGAAGTGATGATGTTGGCAAAGGAAAATAATGTTGATATTTTAGTACTACCTCCACACTGCACTCACCGCTTGCAGCCATTGGATGTGGCATTCATGTTCCCTCTCTCAGCTTACTATGAGCAGGCTGTAAGGATATGGCTGAGAGAGAATCCTGGTAAAGTGGTCACTATTCGCGAAATTGGACCCCTTTTTAGTGAAGCATATCTAAAGGCAGCCACCTTACAAAATGCAATTTCAGGCTTTCAAAAAACCGGCATATACCCTTTCCAACGAGTTTTTCCTGATGATGCTTTCTCAGCTGCTGAAACAACTAATCGTTCACTTAGTAATGCAAAAATTGAAATTGTTTCACCTCATGACATTTTACCTATACCTCATGTGGACAGCAGAAATAATGAAATTGCAGAGGGGTCAAAAACGCGTAAGAGTCGTAAAGGTGTTACCGTTGTAGCTACCAGCACACCTTTTATTGACGAACTCAAAAGAAAAAAGGACGAAAAAGAGAAAAAGGAACAAGAAAAAAGAGAAAAAATAAGAAAAAAGAAAGTCAGGAAGGTCACAAAACAACTATTTGCCTCAGATACAGAGAGTGAAACGAGCCTTAAATTAGACGACAGTGATTCTGAGGAGAGCTTTTCAGATGAAGAAACTGAAAACAAAATAGTAACTAAACGGACTCTCTCATCAGAAATGATTCATGAAGGACGTTGGGTTGTAGTCCAGTATGAGGGACAATTTTTCCCAGGGCTGGTTGTAAATAAAACAACAGATAGAGTGACAGTTAAATGTATGGAAAAAACTCAAAAATATTTCCGATGGCCTGCAAAAGAGGACCTGATGTCATATTCATATCAAGATCTCCATATGAATATAAACGAACCAAAACAGCTACGAAGAGGTTTCTTCCATATCCCGGAACTCAGTCAGTTTGTTAATATGTAAGACTAAAACCTACCTATTGTAGAAAAATGTGCCTTTTAATTTTTTTAAGAATAATCTGTTATTTTTTAGTTAAAATTTGAACTATGACTTCATTTGATAATAAAGTAATATCTTTTGTGTTACCAAATTCATTAATTGTGTTAAATTTTCCAGCTATTGCTGCATTCCACTTTACCCTCCCCAAAATTCCACTTTGCCCGCATTAGTGCGGGCAAAGTGAAATTTCACAAAGATGAAAAAATATCGCGATTTCAAGCAGATGCGTTCAGTTGAGAGGGTGAATATTTCAGATCTTAAAGGCCAATAATATGTTAGTTGAATGAGCAAAAATCTAAATTTTTTAGATTTATTTTTACTTTGTAAGAGCTAGTCAAACGTAAACTATGTCACTTTGCCCGCCCTTCCCCTACTGCTAGTTCCTTTGAAGAAGCCAACGAAATTTATGAGCAATCCACTAACACTTCAAGGGGCTAAAATGAATTTAAGAAAATGGTTCTCTAACGATAAAGAAGTTATGAAAACGGTCATAAAAAATCCCAAAAAAAACGAAACAAAAATGGTATTGGGTATTTTATGGCATACAGCTACATATGAACTTGCAGTTGACTTAAAATCCGTAATAACAATAAAGCGGTAACAACAAAACGAACAGTACTTCAAAATATTGCAAGGGTTTATGACCCATTAGGTATATTAGGCCCATTAACAATTAGAATAAAAAATTTGTTGCAATATATTTGGAAACAATAATTAAATTGGGACACTATTTTACCCGAAAAGCATCTGACAATTTGGTTTATATGGTGTTCGGAACTATGGATAAACTAAAAATCCCCAGAAGTACAATTTCAAATAAATCCAACGAAATCGAACTTCAAGTGTTTGCTGATGCTAGTCTCCAAGCTTACGGTACAGTGGCATACATGAAATGTCTAGAAACTAACGAAATAAATTTTCTATTTCGAAAAATCGTGTAGCGCCTCTTAACCAAAAGGGTTATAAATAATTAACCTTACCCAAGTTCTAGTTTGTGGCAACACGGGCCATCCTGGCTTAAAGAAGACTCAACAAATTGGCCAGAAGATGAAAGCTGCGACGAAATAACGTTAGAGGTCACCAATTTGTTTATAACTAACGTCAAGATACCAAAACCAAATGACAAACCAATATTTCCATTGAACAGTTATAGCAAATTGGAGAAAATTTTTCGTATAACGGCTTATGTTAAACGATTTATTAATAATATTCGTAAGCCTGTAGAGAAAAATTTAGAAAGCCTATCGGTCGATGAATTAAACGAATATTGGCTAAAATATACGCAACGTGAAGAATTTTCAGAAGAAATCCAAAGCTTAAAAAGTAAACGACCAATAAGCTATAAATCCTCTATTTTACTTCTAAACCCATTTTTGGACGCCTCTGGTATAATAAGACTTGGAAGCAGGGTAGAAGAATCCTCATTAGCATATGAAAGTATTTATCCAATAATACTACCGAAAAACTCTGAATTAACGGAAAAAATAATATGGAAAAGTCATGAAGAAGTAATGCATACAGGCGTAAACGCAACATTAGCTAAAACTAGAGAAAAATATTGGATAATTCGAGGAAGGCAGATGGTAAAATCTATATATGGAAAATTATTAAAATGCAAACGACTTAAAGGTAAATCAGGAGCAGAACCTTTTGCGCCATTATCTAAGAGTAGGCTGACCGCTTCAAATTCATTTCAAGTAATTGGAATAGATTTTCCGGGGCCGCTGTATGTATATGAAGCAGACCAGCGAATAAAAACATATATTATGCTAATCACCTGCGCTGTTGTGAGAGCAGTTCATTTGGAGTTACTTCCTAACTTAACGACCGAAAGTTGTGTTCGAGGGTTGAGGGGTTTATAGCTCGTCGAGGAGTTCTTGAGATTATATATTCGGACAACGCCAAAACGTTAAGTAGATCCGCTCACGAGCTTCAAATATTTTTCAAGAATTTGCTCAAAAATATCGAATAAAATGGCATTTTATAATCGAAATAGCAGCTTGGTGGGGAGGATTTTGGGAGTGCATGGTAAAAACAGTAAAGGATGCTCTTAAAATCACTCTCGGTAAGGCTCTTATAAATAGTGATGAACTCCAGACAATTCTAACAGAAGTAGAATCAACGGTCAACTCAAGACCATTAACGTATATTGATGACGACGACACCAATTTATTGATTTTATCCCCAGCGCATTTCCTAGTGGGAGCAAAAAATGTTGGTTTTTCCCTAAATTAAAAATTGTCTGAAATCAACCGAAACGAGATACTTAAACAATGGAAATCAAGGAAACATTTGGTTTCGAAGTTTTGAAAAAAAAATGGACAACGGAATATCTTCAGCAGCTGCGAACGTTTCACCATAATGATCGTCCTAATTCTAGGAGCTTAAGAATAGGTGACATCGTACTATTGCATCAAGAGCATACGCCCAGGCTACAGTGGAAGATGGTTAAAGTCATCGATGTGTTTGTAGGACGCAATGGTCGAGTGCGGGCTTGTGAAGTGCGATTGAGTGACGGGTCTAGACTTCGTAGACCAGTGCAACTTCTTTTTTCGTTAGAAGTTGAAGATTCTCCGCCGCGGGAGGATGTCAAAAATATCAAGTGACATTAAAAAAATATATATTGAACCATATATCTTATATATTAAAGAACATCAGTTGTTTGAGAATATTTTGCTTAATATTTAAAATGGATTGAAACTATGTAATTAAAAACACATTATAAAAACCACTATCATAAGTAAAAATGCATATAAAGTCATAACATATTAAACCATTTGTTTACAATAATTAAAAAAAAGCAACAATAAATATAAAGAAATTACCTTAATAATTGTCTAGATTTTGAAAACGCTTAACAAGTATAGTGGAGAACAATAAATCTGCCCAATATGGATGTTTATTTGTCATGAAGGAATCAGCTGTTTCATCTGAAATTAAACAAGTTTTTGTTATCTAATTTAATACAAGTATTAATTAAACAGAATAATATAAATCATGTACATAGTATAAAGAATTAGATAAGCTTAGAAGATAAAAATATCAATGACATAAAGGTAATTTATATGTCACAATTTATATCAAAATTATGGAGTCAATGAATGATAAAATGATGATGGATTTAAGGAAATATTAGCTACTATAGAATTTAAATAGTACAAATAACCAAAGCAAAAGATATAGATATGTTATATAAAAGAATTTATGTCTATAAATATAAATATTATTTTCAAGTTGTCATAAATGTCAAAACAAAATTAGACATTGTCATATCGAAATATAACAATGAATTTCACTATATGTAAAAGACTTGTTCTATTGAAATTCGTTGAATTAGTAAAAGAAAACAGATAATTTTCAAGTGAAATTTACATTCATATATGGTTTCAAAAACGTCATTAAGTGTTGCAATTGTGAATATAGTTCGACAGTTCCAGAAAGAATGTGATTGGTGTAAAAATGACAGGACAAATTTTGATCAACTAAAATTAAACAAAACTTTATTGAAAATCAGTGAGCTTAGAAACAATATATTATTTGTTGATAAAAAAATTGACGATCAAATAGAAGCGTGGGTAGTTGGTTCTTGGCGTCGAAATAGCAAGGAGGTGATGAACAATTTTTCCAGAAATTTCAAGTAAAATCACAAAATATCATGAACAAAGTTATAGATTCCTAATAAATATAAATCTTAGAACACTCACATGTGTTTGTATCCAGTTTTCCCGTGAGAATATCCAAAATTCTCAAGCAATTACACAGCTTGAACTTCGGAAAGCGTATTCCTGTTTTCCAGACGGGATAGATCCAGAATCCAGACATTCGCATTACCGGCGAATACTACGAAATTAGTAAAAAAAACATACGAATCTACGGCCTAAAATTTGCCCCACCCCATCTTTTTTCGTTAATTATTTAAATGGAAAATGCACAATTCAAAACATTGGTATTAATAAATTTGGTGATATAGGGAAGAAAATAGCAACATATTTAAATCTGCCTGATCCGAATTTATATACAGGGCATTGTTTTCGTAGGACATCTGCAACCGTATTAGTAGATGCCGGTGGTGATATTACTACATTAAAACGCCATGGTGGCTGGAAATTCAATTCAGTGGCAGGAGGCTACATTGAAAATTCGGTTTAGAATAAAATCAGCATTTCCAATACAATATTGAACTCTATTGAGACTAGCAATAATGAAATAAATGTAAATATTCCTTCCACTTCCAGATCAGTGGGACCTGTAATAAACTTTTCAAACTGCAGAATAAATAATCATAATATTTTTAAGAAATCGGATTAATTACAATTATTATATGTTGAATATAAATACAAATAAAATGTTTACAGTTTTCTTGTATCTATGGTAATACCAATACCCGAGGTATTAATTACAATTTTGTAGATTTTTTTTTAGAAATACGAATATTGTGTTCAATAAAAATATAAAATTTATGATTATTTATCGGGCGTAGAAAAAATAGCGTATGCAACTCTCATGTAATGGTTATTCATACACTCGCATAAACCATACGAAACTCGCCTTCGACTCTTTTCGTATCCCGGTTAATGCTCGTGTATTAATAACCATCATTACATGATCGTTGCATAATATACTATTATGATACATCGAATATCCACCCAGATGCAGAGCGTCTATAAGAAACGTTCGGTATTTCTCGTATCCATTCGCAGTAGTTGAGCATGCGCATAGGATGATGTATGGTATCATTTATGACAATGTTTTAGTAATTCCATAGGCGTAACTATTTTATAAATATTTAAATAAAAATTTCGTTATAAAATTAAATCATTGAAAGTACAGTGTTTCTTTTTATTTTACATAAGCAAAATATATTAAACAAAGCCAGAAGTCGAAGGGTAGAATGAGTTTCATGCTCCCGAACGAATATTATAATATAAAAATAATACTGAGCTAGCCACAGAAATAAAATTAAAATCAAATTCATATATATCTAATTAAATTAAAATAATAAATTGATTAAGAACTTATAATAAAACAATGATCATATATATATATATATATATATATATATATATATATATATATATATATAAACTTCAACTTGACAATTCAATTTTGAAAAACGTGTGTAACATTTTTGAAGATTACTATTAATAAAACTTATTTACGAAACAGCTCGGGTGCTTTATTTTCAACGAACTCATATTTTCTTTAGACACTGAACTTAATAATCCACCATGGATAGAACCGTTTTCATTTCCGATATGGGTTATAATAAGTCTACGTCCTTATCTGATTGGAAGATTATTCAACGCGGTTGGTTCGCCTTCGATGAACGCTTGGCGAGAGCTCTTCACAATCGTATCTACCCATTCTTTTGATACGGTATGTTCTTCGTTTAGCCAAGACTCGTCCAAATAATGAATATTCCTCCCAGTACCTTTTAATGGCTCTAAGATAATCTCTTCTCCAACATACAATGTCTTCTCTATCAATTAACAGTGACTTCCGACTATGCTTCTCCCAGCGAAATCCAATCTCTCGTAATTGTTTCCAGAATTTACTTCTGCTTATTGATGGTAAGTCATCATTTTGACTAATTAAGGTAATAATTTTGTCTAGTGTTGAAATTTCGTTATTAAAATAAAAGGAATGGACCTGTCTCCTAATAACATTTTTATGGAATTCTTCAATTTCCAATGGCTTACTGCCACCAGTCTTCTTGGGAGAACTAACAGTTCCGCTTTTTCGGTCTTTCAAAAATCTATAAACGGTTGCTTCTCCAACTCCCGTCATATTGCAACAGGCGCTAACTATTTCCCGAACATTAGTTGAATTACGTTAGTGCACAAGTGAATCGTTGACACTTATAATTATAGTTTTTTCCCTTAACGTGAAAGCAGCCGTACTAACAGGCTTAACTAGGGTAAAGGCAAAACTTTTGATGTCATTTTAAATTAATATATACTCGGAGTGATGATTCCACAAACTTTCTTTATGAACTGCCAATATATAAACAAGAAATCAGATAAGTATCTATTATATACACTTGCAAAATAAAACATTAAATGAAAACGACTTCTATTTTTACTAGAAAGTACTATTCTCATATCCTCCGCCTATTAAATCAAGGAAGTTGCAGCTGGAGCAAACGGGTCTGGAGGTATTAGACATTAGGTATCCATGGGTAAGTTTTGAATGACCTATTCTAACTCTTCTCACCACAGCTAAATCATGCCTTGAGAGGCCAGCAAAACAACATGGTTGAGGATGACCTATCCAATGCTGTATTTGGCGTAAGGATGTGCCGGCAGAGTCCCGATTCTGCTGCCATGTTACTTTGGCTTTTGTTTTAAAATGTGATTTTAAATCCTTACAAATTGTGAGATTGTCAGTGACGGTAAATTTAGAAGCAGTTTTTGCCTGTTGGTCTGCAAGTTCGTTGCCTACGATGCCAATGTGGGAAGGTAACCAAATAATAGTAACTGCTATTTTTAGGGAAGTGATAAGTTGGTAGGAGTCATGGATAGATTGGACAATAGGATGTTCGGTAAATATATTTTGGATGGATGAAATTGAAGCTAGTGAATCTGTGCATATGGCAACGTGCTTATAAGGTGGGGAGATGGAATTGATGGCCAAGAGTATGCTGAATAGTTCGCCTGTGTGGATGCTACAGGTTGATGGGATTAGGGAAGATTTGATAGAAGTTCGTGTTGATGTAACAGCGCAGCCCACTCCTGTTTCATTTTTGGATGCATCAGTGTATAAAACTAAGTCATAGTCACAGTTAGTTAATATTTCATTAAAAGCATTTTTTATTAATTGTTTGGGTGTTGTGTGTTTGTCGTATCTCATAAGCGATGTGTTAAATTTAGAAAGGTTAATAGTCCATGGAGGAGTAGAGGGGATAGGAAGAGGACTTGTTTGTGAAAGGTCCTAAATAACTCGGTACAAATTACCTACCTTCTCCAGTTTCTCAAAGATGTGCAACTTTTCCATAAACTATAGAACAATAGTGTAATTGTGTATATATATATCGAATGAACGAACCTTATACAAATTGTATTGTTAATCTTGTAATCGCACCTGTGCAAGTGGCCACAGTAGCCGAGCACGTTAATTATGAATAAAAAAAAATGAGTACTATTTTCTAGTATAAGTACATGGTACAACAAAATAGAAGATATGATCTCTAGCCGTTCGAAATATCGTTCGCCGCGCGCATAACGTCACGCAGAGAGTACAATTTAAAACCGTGAGCCCGGGCTAATGCATTTGATGTAATAGAACTTGCGTATGATGCGTTGGTAATGCATTTTGAAGGAAAATGAGGATGGTTCAGGTTGAATGAGATATTATTAGTATTATGAAGGCAAAGAGAATTCATGTAAAAGTGTTATATGGAATCGGAGAGCCTACCAGATCATAACAATAATTCTAAGATCTGATTGAAATCTGTTTGCTCACTTCGTAAAGTAAATAATTACTGTACTGCTACAAAAAAAACATTATTATACTTTTTGGATTTTTTGACATGATTTTATAAACATTTAAATTTGTAAATAAATATAAGGAATAAAGCAATTAGCAAATTTTAATACTTAATCGGTTGTTTATTCCAAAATAAGTATACTACAGAACAACAATAAAGTACAACTCAGGTACTGTGGAGCATTCTTCAAAATAATAATAATAATAATGAAATTGTTATTGTTAATAACAAAATATCAAATTAAGATTTAAAAATATTATTTGTCAACATGGATTTAAGAGAAGATTTATTTATTTATTTATTACGGGAAAACCCCTCTAACCGTTACAATACAACAATAAATAATACAATAAGGACAGATATAAAGACTGATACAGCATAACCAATTAATTTGAAATACATCACACTTTCCATGTAGCTACAGGTAATAAACAATACTTATATAAATAAAAAAAATTAAGAACACAACATAACTCAACAAATCACCGCCCTAAGCAATATTTGAACTGGCCCAAAGACGTATTGAAATTATCAAAATTGAAGCTATTCAAAAAGCACAGATATCCATTTATAAGACTTATAGCACCATATGTTGTTCTATGAAAGGGCACATGAAAGGTAACTTGATGGCGAAGACCCTGACAAGGAATGCTAATCCCCATATGACTCAAAAGATCCGCACAATCAACCTGCCCATTTAAGAGTTTAAATATAAATATAACCCCCAACATATCTCTACGATTACCAAGAGGAGCTAATGACATTTGTTTTTCAATTTCAGCATAATTATATGGTCTAATATTCTATGGTATTAAATTTATCTTCGCGTTTACACAAACGGATCTACTCCCGTATCATTTTTTTTGTCTTTTGGAAAGGTAAAAAAGCTGACATCGTGTGCAAAGCCTTTCACGTGATTTTCTGAATCACAACCATACACTACACATCTCATTTTGACTAATTTTTGCCAATTTTCAACAATAAAATTGTAAAATTAACCGACATAAACATATCCAATAATGTAACTGCAAACTAATTCAAGGCGTTCACTCTCGGCGTGACGTCAGAGACAGCATGCGCGAAATCATATCTTCTATTTTATTGTATCATGGGTAGTATGTGCGCGTAATTTTTATGGTTAGGTTTTAGGTTCCCACGTTTAAATATCCTACTTATTGTTCATATTTATTAGCTTTTGGAGAATTGAGATACAATTGATTTATTTTATCCTGCCTAAATTCTAATGTCCGCCAACGGTTTATTGCGGTTTTAGGGTATCTTACTTGAAATCGTACCATCAGTATGATAAAAATATATTATTGTATAATTAAAGTTTACCGAATTCGAATATAATACATATGGTACCTATAATTGGTATAAAACTATGTGAGATTTTTTTGTTATAAAAGTAAGAATTTTTGTAAGGGTAACCACATATTTGGCGCCTACGAGCAGGGCATTCACTGCATACCCGCCATGAACGGCCCTGCATTTGTCAATGTTTGTAATGCACAAACCCCTACCTGTTATTGTCAGACCTTTCTACTAAAGTAGTCCTTTGTTCAGTTTTCCACAGGTTTACTGATCTTATTTTCTACTTTTATTGTAGTCGTTTATAGACTTTCTAACTTATTTCCAATGGCTGCCTATGATTTATTACATGGTAAGGTGCTATCAATAATGGAAACATTATATTGTTTTTTACAAAGAATTGACTTTTACTACAGTCCCTTTTTATTTTTATCCCTCTTTTGTAGTCATCTTAATATATTTTACTTCTTCAAAGCCATTAGTATTTTTTAATTTATATTTTAATCACTTGCTTTTGGCATTTTTCGAATTGATATGAGATATTTTTCTGTTTATTAAAAATATTTTTTTGTTGGAATTTCCATAGTTATTATATATACCTTGTTTGTGTTTTAGGTGGCATACCGAATGTATCTCAAGTATTTGGTTACAGTCTGGTATTGTGGGCGCTACCAATTTTTAACCAAGAAGGTGATGGCACTTTTTTCCCAACTAGAAGAGTTAGCAGAAGAATTGATCAACAATCTGAAGCACAGCGATATAAACTTGAAAGAAATTTTTCAGATTTTGTAAGATGAACATTAACAATAAATGTCAAGCAAAGTAATCCTCTAAGTATAATACATTTATACCGGCCATCTTTTTCTTCCAAATAATGTCCTTTATGGGTCTTTTTAGTTTTGGGGACAGGAAAAAGTGGCATGTGTCCAACTTTGTTGAATACGTTGGTTGAGGCATGACTATAGTGACTGGTAAAAAAAAGATGTTGAATGCAAAGGCACGAATTATTTTATTACAAATCTGATCTTTACTTTATTTTTCTTCTATTTTCTGTCCTTCCCAATTTTCCATTTTCTAAATATTTCTTGTTTTTATGTTTGGGATATTATGAAATAAATCCACACATGTTTAAGATATATTTAATATATTTCACTAAATATATTTTTAACAAGAAAAAACTAATATATATCTTATTGCTGTGTCAATCAAATGTAAAGAAAATCAATAGCGATGTTTACTTTTTTTACATGTAGACCATTGCCACATAAATAGATGTTTCAAGAACGAATACATCAAAAAGTTTATAAAATTGGAAGACAGATGCCAAAAAATATTGCGAGTAACTCTATTACTTGCATTTTTTTACTAAATTGAACAACAAATTATTTGGCACATGAATTTTATGCTAAGAAATGTTAGCTGAAATGTTCAAATCCTAAATTTAATTTAAAATAATATTAAATTATCATAATAACAAAAAACAAAAGTTTCCACATATTTCTTTATAATCAACTGATACTTGTCGATATTAAGTTACGTTTTATAGATTTGATCTTTAATATTTAATATCAACATTTACCACCTACAGTATTTGATGTTTCATAACGTACAGTCTGAAATATTTTAATAAATAAATCATTTTATGATATAATGAGCGTAAATTCAAAGAAAAACTTTATTGGAATGAGATATAAATAAAGTTATTGACATCGTTTCAAAACAAGAGAATAAGGTATGATTTTTACGTCAATTTTTCGTCATTGATCCTGAGCCAATGATCTTTCATACGTTATTTATGTCTCGTGGAACAAAGGAAGCAAACTGCAACCAACCTACTAAGTTAAAAAAACAGGCAGTTGTTATATTGGGATATAGGCAGATCATCCACGGTAGCAATAACTGAAACAATTTTAATACCAAGCAGATATAACATTCTATTTCAAATACAGAAGGTAATCGATGTTACACAGGCTTAATCAATAGATGGATAAGTGAAATGGAGTGTAATTAAAGGATGAACATACTCACGACTTTGCTTCAAGATATAAACACCCAGAAGGAATAAACGATACATAAATACATGAAAATATTTAATTAATTTAAATTGATAAAGAACTTATTTGAGAAATACTCGTTCCAATATGTTTGTAATAGATCTTCCTCTTTTCTTAACAAGTTCCTTTTTCTTCTATATCAGAATATACAGTGCGACCCATTTTGTTTGGAAGCACCCCTGTAAAATCCGCATTTTTCAACCGTTTTTGATTTTTTTGTTACATTCAGTATCAAAAACAGTATTTTCGCACAAATTGTCATAGCTTAATTTCTATTTTTAAGGTCCTCTAGGTTAATTTTTCTATGCCAAAAAAGACGAAATTAAATTAGGCATTTTTTTTCTCAAAAATGCCTACACCGCTGGATTCAGAATCGTTACAAATGTAAACTACCAATTTTTTTTTATTAACACGTTGAGGGACACGTGCCCACCGGTAGTCATTCTTTTAATTACGCGAGAGACCTCGTGCTCACGGGTGGGCATACCTGGTGTGACTTGCTGGGACCAAAATTTTTAAATTCAGTTTCATCGATATATTGCAACCGATATGACCTTGTGCTATTTATTTTTGATAAACCAAATCTTATTTTCCTGTTTTACCAGTTTTTTTATTTGTAACCCACTGGTGGGCACTTTGTCCCAGAATGTAATAATACATCTTGGGACCAAGTGTCCACTAGTGAGCATAACCTAATTTGAATATGTTTTTCTTTTTTTGTGTTTGTTTCCTTTTCTTCGTTTCGCAGCATGTTTTCTTTTGTTACAAGTTACATTTAAGATAAGTCGAAAACCTTTAACAGATGCTGAGCTTGCTGCTGAGTTAGACAGAATCAGTGAAGAGGAAGCAACGGGATTGTCAGATGATTCAATTGCTAATAGAGATTTTGTGCCAGAAGACAACAGTTCTGACTCAGAAATTGATGACATGGATTTGGATATTATTGATCAAGATACCGAAAATAATTCTGATGAAGATCCTGATGATGTTGTGCCTCTCGCAAACTTGATAAATGATCGAAAATGTAAGCCTGTTGATGGATACCGATTAACATTCGACGAGATTCCGGACTATACGGGCGTAAGTACGACGTTGCTGCTGCTCTAGCTGTAAAAGATCCGATCGTTGTTTTCAACTATTTTATTAACGAAGATGTTGTAAATCTATTTGTTACAGAAATGAGCAGGTTTGCAGAAAGATAAAGCAACACTTGCAAAATGGGTTGATACCGACCCTTCGGAAATGCGTAAGTTCCTGGGAATCATTATTTGGATGGGCCTTCTTCAAGTACCACAACTAAGGGATTATTGGTCTAGGAGTATACTGTATCAAAATAAAATTCCTACAGTGATTAGTCGAAATTGATTTGAAAATATAATGAGAATGTTTCGTACTTGTGATAACGAAAGACAAATAGACGTGGATAATCGTCTTTTCAAGATATCTGACGTCCTAAATATGCTCCAATCCAAGTTCCAAGAAGCGTATGTTCCAGATGATATCGTGTGTATTGACGAAAGTAACGTGCCATTCCGTGGAAGAATACATTTTTGCCAATATATACCGAACAAGCGACATAGATACGGCATTAAAGTTTTTAAACTTTGTGTAACAGGAGGTTACACTTCGGCATTCCAAGTATATACAGGCAAAGAGAAAATAGATGATGCATCTGTTTCAGAGAAAGTAATAAAAGAGTTATTGAATGGTCTCATTAATTCAGGAAGAGCTCTCTTCACCGACAATTGGTATACAAGTGTCTGGTTAGCAAATAAAATGTTTGAAAAGAAGACCCATCTAGTCGGAACTCTAAGAGTTAATCGAAACGGCAATCCTCCAGAAGTTACAAAGGCAAAACTAAAAAAGGGGACGTAGTTGCATGACAGAATGAAAATAAAATAGTAACACTAAAGTGGGAAGACAAACGTGATATCATAATGCTGAGTACAAAACTTGACAATTCGGTCACAACTTTTTTGAAAAAAGGAAAAAAATCGACGAAACCAGCTGTGGTGTTAGACTACAATAAAGGGAAGACATTTATCGATTTATCGGATCAGATGGCAGCATACGCTCCCTACTGTCACCGCACAGTAAAATGGTATAAACGTTTGCTTTTCCATCTAATAACTGCTACCACAGTTATAAATACCTCATGATTATTCAATAAAGTGAATAATAAAAAAAATGAATATAACGCGATTCAAGCAATTTATTGTTTCGGCCTTGGTAGAATCTACTAATACTTTAGTCGCTAGTGGCTCGACCAACAACCTCTAGAGAGTTCACAATCCAAAGACACACATTGAAAGAAGTGGAGGGTCAAAAGAGGGTGGCCAGAAAGAGATGTAGTGTATGCTATCAAAATATGACACGGCAACACAATTCAGCATATGCTCGAAAAAATGCTAAAAAGGTTAACACTATTTGTGAGCAGTGTGAAAAACCAATGTGTTTAGCATGTTTCAAAAATCATGAATAAACATAAATATTTTATTGATATTCAAGATAGTAGAATAGTTATATACAGTTATACTCATTTTATTTCAGGAGTATCGGTTTTACTTTCGTCGAGTAAACATGTTCTGATAAATAGCATTTATCGCGACGGAGTATTACTGATAATAGTATGCATAAAAACAAAAAAGACTAAAAATCGAATGTGATAGTGCTTTAAACTGAATTTATACTTTTTATACTGTGTACAAACAATAATTTAAATACAATCAAAAAATGATGCCAACTGCTAATGGGCCGGGTTTTTTGGGCTTTCCACAAGTTCAACCAACACAAAATAGTGTACAAGGTCAAACAGATATTCCAATGTTCCAAACACCAAATAATATACAGGGTCATGCAATATTCAACAATGGCATACCTTCACAAATGATTTCTTCTCAACCAATGCAATCACTTTGTCCTTCACAATCAAACCAGTATTACATTCAGCCAAATCAAGAACAATATTTAAATATACAACAATCATCTAGTAATTATTCAAATACTCAAATACATAATACGCCGTATTCAAGAATGACTTCTACCAGCGAAGATGAAGATAACACTTATTCTGCTCAAGAAAATCCATGGCAAGTGGTCAAAGGAACGAAAAGAAGGAAATACAGAAGTAGTAAAAATGCTGAAGCAGAAATTTCACTTAACAATAAGTACACGGTACTAAATTCACAAACAGATGGTTCCAATAATAACAATAATGATGGTGAAAACACTGAAATAAGTAAACCTCCTCCCATATTTGTATATGAAGTAGTCAATTTACCAGAGATGAAAAAAAAACTAAGCGATATAATTGATGCCGAGGAATACACAACAAGAAGCATGGCAAATGACACTATAAAAATTTGCTGTCAAAATTCGGATACATATAGAAAACTGGCTAGTTACATGATAGAAAATAATATAATCCATCATACGTACCAACCAAAGGAAGAGAGATCCTATCGTGTCGTAATTAAATATTTGCACCATTCAATAGACTTGAAAGATATAAAGGATGAATTAATTAAAAAAGACCACAATGTAAGAAATATAATCAATGTTAAACATCGAATAACCAAGGAACCTCTTAACATGTTTTACGTCGATTTGGAACCTTCTGATAACAATAAAAAAGTTTACGAAATAACTAGGCTTCTAAATAGTGTCATACAAATAGAACCACCAAAAAAAGACAACAAATTAGCTCAATGTACAAGATGTCAATTATATGGCCATACGAAAACCTACTGTAATAGGCCATACCTATGCGTTAAATGTGGTGGCCAACACAGCAAAGCAAATTGTAAAAAAAGTAAAAATACGCCAGCTACATGTGGTCTTTGTGGAGGTGGTCATCCAGCTAATTACAGGGGCTGCGAATTCTACCAAAAAAACTATAAAGATAAATAATACAAAATCAACTGATCAAGGCCAACAACCTCAGCCCAGACATACTAATCGGAGCTACGCGCAGGCAACTGCAGGAGTAGAAATACATAATAGAGCTAATGGTGAAGAATCTTCAATGACATTAAATAAATTCTTAGATGAGTTTAAAGCTATGTTTAACCAGTCAATACAGCAGAATAGTATGGTTCTCAATATGTTGACAATGCTTATCAACAAATTAAATAATGGCTAAGTTTCTCAGAGTTGCATTGTGGAATGCTAACGGCCTTGTTCAACACAGGGATGAAGTCCAGTTATTTCTTAGACAAAACTCAATTGACATTCTTCTAATCAGTGAAACCCATTTTACTAATAAATCTTACTTTAGGATTCCATTCTATAAAATTTACTACACAAATCATCCGGATGGTACCGCGCATGTGGGCACAGCTATTTTAATTAAACAAACAATCAAACACTGTGAGCTACCAAAATATGAGGAGGAATTTCTACAAGCCACATCAATTCGAGTAAATACAATGCCATACGAGATAACGATTACTGCAGTTTACTGCCCC
Source organism: Galeruca laticollis (assembly GCA_963921935.1). Lineage (NCBI taxonomy): Eukaryota > Metazoa > Arthropoda > Insecta > Coleoptera > Chrysomelidae > Galeruca > Galeruca laticollis. The sequence goes on along the minus strand of OY998179.1, from coordinate 48,270,301 downwards.
GGAAGCATAACCTAAAAAAAGATCAGTTTGAATCATTTTTTAACACACTTGGTTCAAGATTTATAGCAGGTGGAGACTACAATAGTAAACATCAGATTTGGGGATCTCGAATAACTACCACAAAAGGAAGAGAACTATCTAAAGTAATACAGGAAAAAAGATACTCCTTTTTGTCCACAGGAACACCAACATACTGGCCAACCGATATAAATAAACTGCCAGACCTGCTAGACTTCTTCGTCACTAATGGCATCACCCCAGCATACACAGATATTATTCCAAGCTATGATCTATCTTCGGATCATTCGCCAGTAATTCTGACTATCAGTTCGTGCCCCATACACATTCAAACTACATCTAGACTACACAACTTCAAAACCAATTGGACCCACTATAAACATAAACTAAATGAAGAAATACACTTAAACATAAGCCTCAAAAACCCAAATGAAATCGAGAAAGCCACAAACGATTTCATAAATCTACTGCAAGAGACAGCGCAACAAACAACTCCTGAAATAGTAGTAAAAAAAGACGTTATGAATATACCTCTAGAAATTAAGACACTAGTAGCTAAAAAAAGAAGAGCGAGAGCAAAATGGCAAAGGAGTCATAATCCTGCAGATAAAAGGAACTTCAATAAACTCAGCAACGAATTGAAAACTAAATTAAAAGCAATGAAAGAAGAATCCTTTAAAACCTATATGTCTAATTTAAATCGTTTTGATAACTCTATCTGGAAGCCAGTAAAGTCTAAAAATAAACCCATATTAACATCTCCTCCACTACGACTAGAAACACAGACACATGCTGAAGAAAAGTGGGCCAAATCAGATAAAGAAAAGGCAGATGCATTCGCTAAGCACCTCTCAGAAATCTACAAACCTCACAACACAATACCAGACATAGAAATTACGGAATTTCTAGAACTCCCTATCCAAACAAACCAAACAATATACCTGATTAGACCAAAAGACATAGCAAATGAAATAAAACTTCTAAACATTAAGAATGCCCCAGGAATGGATTTAATAACTCCAAAGATGATAAAAGAGTTACCGCGAAAGGGTATAGTACTCCTCACTTACCTATTTAATGCAATTATTCGAATCCAATATTGGCCAGAAAAACTCAAAATTGCTGAAATAATCCTAATACTTAAACCTGGGAAAGACCCACATGAAGTAAAATCTTATCGACCTTTCAGTCTGCTTTCAACTATATCAAAATTATTAGAGAAACTGACTCTTCGAAAAATTGATCCTGATTTTGATGCCAGCAATTGGATACCTGAATTTCAGTTTGGATTCCGACGAGCCCACTCCACAATCCAACAGTGTCACCGCATAACCTATACAATACTAAATTCTCTAAACAGCAAAGAATATTGTACCTCAGTATTTCTAGACGTTAGACAGGCCTTCGATAGGGTTTGGCATGGACTATTATACAAGATTAAAAAACATTTACCAACATTCTTCAAACTATTGGAATCTTATCTAAACAATCGCCAATTCAGAGTAAGAATAAAAGGAGACGTATCTGTTATGCTGTCTATCAACTCGGCTGTACCGCAAGGCAGTGTCCTCGGTCCACTATTATATATCTTGTTTACTTCAGATCGCCCATTATCACCAAACATATCAATAGGAACATTTGCTGATGACACTGTCATTCTAACTACCCATAGTAATGTGCTGCAAGCCCACCATATCCTCCAAGAATATCTTAAAAGTTTAGAGAAGTGGTTAAAAGAGTGGAGTATCGAAATAAATGAGACAAAATCTACACATATAACCTTTACTCTAAGAAAAGACGTATGTCCTCCAATACAGTTAAATAACACACAAATCCCACAAAAGACATCAGTGAAATACCTGGGCTTACATCTAGACGCCAAATTGAACTGGAAGGAACATATCAAGAAGAAACGAAAACAAATAGACCTAAGAAGTAGAGATATTTACTGGCTAATTGGACAGAAGTCTTCTCTTTCCATCGAAAACAATTAAACCTATATGGACCTATGGCATCGAAATATGGGGATGCGCCAGTAAATCCAACATAGCAATTGTACAAAGAAGCCAATCTAAAATACTAAGAAATATTGTTAATGCCCCATGGTATATAACAAATAAAATGATCCACAATGATCTGAAGATCTTAACAGTAAAATAAGTCATTTATGAAAGAAGTGCTAGCCACCACAAGAAACTAGAAGCCCATACAAACCCTTAACTACAACCGCTACTTGAAAATGATGTAATAAAAAGATTAAAACGACGATGGCCAACTGACCTGTGAAATTAACAGGAAGCAGAAGGTCCCTTCGCTGGAGAGGACCTCATCATGCTAGTTGACCTCAGCTTCTTCCCATAGCTAGGTCATATGCCAGCACATTAGCTTATAGTATACCATGTATTTTGATTGCTGATTTATTGAATAAAAAAAAATTCCTTTCAGAAAAATCGATTGTTTTATGTTTTTTGAAGCTCGGGGCGTTAAGGGTCCTGGTCCTAATGATATATTTTTTGTATCGCTTAGTCTTTTTCTGTACCTAAAGTAGGATATGAAAATATTTTTACAACTATGCTAGTTTTTATTTACAAAAAATGTCCATTGTTAAGATAGTAGAATAGTTATATTCATTTATTTGTGAAATAGTTTCTTTGACCAAATCAATGTGTGTAAGTTCAGGTTATGGGATTATGGTCAATAAAACAATGAAAATCTATTATTTTTTCAGCCTACGTTTCGACCTTTATTGGGTCATCTTCAGGGCGTCAAAATTGATTTTCTTCTTGTAAAAATTCTCTATCATATCAAGCCTTCCAAAAACTATTTTTTATCAAAAAAGGAAATAACATTTCAGTTTATTGTGTGTGTTCATGTTTGGATACGGTGGGAACTGAATGTAAAATGAATTTTATAGATATCAGGTAAGGAACGAGTTCAAAAACCAGTTTAATTGTTTTTCAACGACAAATATTTGGTTCTATTTATTAATGAAATATAGGATGTGTTTAAATTTTCGACGTCTTTTTTGAAGTTTACTGAAGGGTTATTGACAGTAAACTTCAAAAAAGACGTCGAAAATTTAAACACATCCTATATTTCATTAATAAATAGAACCAAAGATTTGTCGTTGAAAAACAATTAAACTGGTTTTTGAACTCGTTCCTTACCTGATATCTATAAAATTCATTTTACATTCAGTTCCCACCGTATCCAAACATGAACACACACAATAAACTGAAATGTTATTTCCTTTTTTGATAAAAAATAGTTTTTGGAAGGCTTGATATGATAGAGAATTTTTACAAGAAGAAAATCAATTTTGACGCCCTGAAGATGACCCAATAAAGGTCGAAACGTAGGCTGAAAAAATAATAGATTTTCATTGTTTTATTGACCATAATCCCATAACCTGAACTTACACATATTCATTTATACTTGTTTTCTTTCAGGAAAACTGTTTACTTTTATGTTTTATAAAACTTAGGTGTCAATAATATATTTTTAGTATCTCTCAGTTTTTTCTGCACCTACAGTGGGATTTAAAAATATTTTTGCAGCTATGCTCGTTTTTATTTAAAAAAAAATGTTCATTATCAATGCTCTACAAAACCTAAAAATATATTTCAAGTTACTTTTTCAAACCGAAAATGAAGTTTTCTCACCTAAACATTACTCAGTATATTGTAGACATTGGGAGACCAAACTGCCAAGTCCGAGTAAAATAAGTTCACATCCTGGAACCAAACTTAAGATATCCCAATGCTAAATACACGTAAAACGTTCCCACTGGTGGGCACACGGTATTGAAATGAAACATGTTATGTGACCAGCAAGGAAAATCAATTATGACCACCGGTGGTCACTTGGCCCTCTCATGAAAAATTAAAATGACCACCGGTGGGCACGTGGCGCTCAACGTGTTAAAGACAAAGTTATTACGACATGAATTTGGAAAAAGTTGTATTTTCATTAATTTTTTACGTAGAATGTAGACAAATTTTAAAAATGGCAATATGGTAAACAAAAACTAGGACTCAAACATATTGCACAGTAAACATTCGAAACCGAAAACAACCCGTTCTGGAGTTATCGCTTCTGAATGTAATGTAAGATTGTGCTTAATAATTTCATTTACTAACAAAATGCAATCAAGGAGTATGCCATGAGAATACAAATTAACAACTCTTAAAAATAACTAACAATACATTTTGATGAAAGTAATAATAATTTTACTCTAAAATTGCAACTTAGTTTTTCTAATGTTCACAGCTTTATGTCCATACTAATTAACACGGGCGACGCGTCGGGGGGGGAGGGTAATGGGGGGTAACCCCCCAGGATTTATAACTACCCCCTTCCTAGATCGATTAAGTCCACTGTTGCCGCAACGACACGCGACGCTGTAAACGAGGTTACACTTATTCTGCATACGCCATACGTCCACGAGTTTCCAACCGCCATGCACCTCCGCGAGCGACAAGCTTTTGCTTGTTGTATGTTGTAGCGTCAGATGTCTGTGTTAAGCTGCGGTTAAACCTTTAGCTTATTTAAATGATTAAATAACGTGTTATAATTGTGTAAACTGCGTTAAAGGCATAAACGGTGCTAAAAGAGTAAAGTGATGTTTTTTACTTTCAAGGAATTTAATTCAATATTATTTTAAAAGGTAAGATTTATTTTGCTTGTTTATTTTAAACCTAACTTAAGTGTCCCTGAGGATTTTAATCGTAGCTATATTTATTTTTATGGCATCAAATATGTAGTGGGGTTTGACTTTTTTTCAAAAGATAAATACGATACATAAGTTTAGAATTTATTATGCCGTCTTATGATGGTTTTTTGGGTATACAAATTTTGGTTAAACTGCCGTTTAGGTACTGGAATTTGAAGCTGCCTGCAAATCGAGCAATGTTACCAACCTCGGAAAAAAATAAAGACGCCGCGAAATTCATATCTCGACCCCCATAATATTTTGAAATAAGAAACATTTTAATACGCTTAATTACGAAATATCATACGAGTGACGACTGCGCATATTAAATTCGGCGTAGTCAATTTGCAGGCAACTTCAAATTCCACTACCTAAACGGCATGCTCTAAAATTTTAATTAAATGACAATTTTATCAAAATACGTTTGATAATTAGTTAGGTTAACCCTAGACAGTAAGCTTCTGTGGAATAAGCATGTTGAAATAACTGCTAGTAAAGCATTAAGAGCTTTGATGGCGTGCAGAAATATAGCTGGTAAGAGGTGGGGCTGGAACCCAAAAATACTGCGATGGATGTACGCCATGATTATGAGACCAGCAATTACGTATGGGGCAATAGTTTGGCACACAAAAGCAAGTCAGTACAGCACGAGGAAGACCCTCGACAAAGTTCAAAGGCTTGCCTGTGTGTGCATCACTGGAGCTATGAGAAAGTGTCCAGCTAGGGCACTTGAGATAATTACAGATCTCACACCTCTACATCTGGTGATAGAAAGATCTGCCCAAGAGGCAATTCTTAGAATATCTAAGGAAGGTTCAGGCAATGAGGGTATTAAAAATCAGGGAGCTTGGTCCTCTCTGACAAGATACATCTCATTAGCAAATCTTCCCAGTAACGAAATGATCAGGAAAGTAAGCATCGAAAAGAATTTCACCACGATGCTAAATACGAGGAGAGACTGGGAAAGGGAATACACCACCCAAACTCTCAAAGTAAACGCCATTAGATGGTATAAGGATGGTTCAAAAACCACCATTGGAGCAGGCGCTGGAGTATTTGGGCCTGACACCAGATACTCATTATCGTTAGGCTCCTTCCCGAGCGTCTTTCAGGCAGAAATACTTGCGATCGAAAGATGCGTGGAAATGAACCTAGAAAGAAACTACCAGAAATGTGACATATCGATCCATTCTGATAGTCAAGCGGCTATCAAAGCATTGAGCTCTCATGTCATTGACTCAAAGTTGGCATGGGAGTGCCGAAGAAAACTTGATGAATTAGGCAAGAATAACAGGGTCTCTTTAGTCTGGGTTCCTGGTCACTCGGGAATCACGGGAAATGAGGAGTCCAATACACTTGCCAGGAAAGGAGCACAAATGCCCTTTATTGGCCCGGAACCTTTCTGTGTTGTGTAATGTAGAAAAATGCTCATATAAGAAAGAGTTTCGGAAGAAGGAGGAAATCGAAAGAGAAGCACTCTGGCGGTGCCTTCCCGGGTTGGAGCATTCCACAAAGTTCCTGCGGAACTTTGACACTGCTAGATCCACAGCTGAAACACAGTTGGGGAATCAAACCACCTCAGTTAAAGCGACTCGGGGGACACCTCAAGGGGGAGTGAGAAATCCCCTTCTATGGAGCCTCGTAGTAGATGAGTTGCTCTACAGGCTAACGGAGCTTGGATTCGAATGTATGGGCTATGCTGATGACATAGTTCTAATAGTCAGAGGAAAGTTCGAGAGCACCTTGTGTGATTTATTACAAAAAGGCCTCAGAATCATTGAGAAATGGTGCTTGTCAGTGGGGCTAAACATTAACCCAAACAAGACCAGAGTAATTCCATTTACCCGGAAAAGAACACTTCCAGCCATGAAACCCATATCCTTAAATGGGGAAATCATAGAATGGAAATCAGAAGTTAAATATCTAGAGATAACCCTAGACAGTAAGCTTCTGTGGAATAAGCATGTTGAAATAACTGCTAGTAAAGCAATAAGAGCTTTGATGGCGTGCAGAAATCTAGCTGGTACGAGGTGGGGCTGTAACCAAAAAAATACTGCGTTGGATGTACGCCATGATTGTGAGACCAGCAATTACGCATGGGGCAATAGTTTGGCATACAAAAGCAAGTCAGTACAGCACGAGGAAAGGCTTGCGTTTGTGTGCATCATTGGAGCTATGAGAACGTGTCCAACTAGGGTACTTGAGATCATTACAGATCTCACACATCTACATCTGGTGAAAGAAAGATCTGCCCAAGAGGCAATTCTTAGAATATCTAAGGAAGGTTCAGACAATGAGAGTATTAAAAATCAGGGAGCCTGGTCCTCTCTAACAAAATAAATGCGCTGGAGTATTTGGGCCTGGCACTAGATACTCATTATCGTTAGGCTCCTTCTCGAGCGTCTTTCAAGCAGAAATACTTGCGATTGAAAATGCGTGGAAATGAACATAGAAAGAAACTATCAGAAATGTGACATATCGATCCATTCTGATAGTCAAGCAACTAACCTAGTTCTGGAATGCCTCGCCATTGCAAGCCAACGCAAGAAATGCTTCGGACAAGAAACTTGTAAGAGTGAGGACCTAACCTCGTTGAAGCCGTCCCAAATACTAGAGTTCATTAGAACCTTGGAACTGGAAGGCGAGCTGTAGTAGTAGCGAGAACAGCACTGCTTGAGGGGGGGGACACAATAAACCTTAGGTTTCAGTGCACTGTAACCCCGTTAAAATCTAATCTAGGTTAAGTAATAATAATAGGACTAATAAGAGTGCTGGTGATATGTTTTTTCTTTTTTCTTTTAGAACCAAAATGAAGCGTGTTCAATGCAGTCTACATACGTTTTTAAAAAAACAAAAGAAAAACAATACTGAAACTATAGACATTCCAAGTCAAGTCAATCCCAGTACAAGTTTTTCTGAGATCAATGAAGATTTTAACTCACAACCGGAGGTACCAAATCCAGAAAAACAAAGGACAGATGAGGATAGTAATAGAGGCGAAGAACTAAACGATAATTTTTTATCAAAAAAAAATTTTCATTTCCGTATTCTGTACACCAAAGAATAATAAAGAAGTAAAATGAAGGGTTATTGACAGTAAACTTCAAAAAAGACGTCGAAAATTTAAACACATCCTATATTTCATTAATAAATAGAACCAAAGATTTGTCGTTGAAAAACAATTAAACTGGTTTTTGAACTCGTTCCTTACCTGATATCTATAAAATTCATTTTACATTCAGTTCCCACCGTATCCAAACATGAACACACACAATAAACTGAAATGTTATTTCCTTTTTTGATAAAAAATAGTTTTTGGAAGGCTTGATATGATAGAGAATTTTTACAAGAAGAAAATCAATTTTGACGCCCTGAAGATGACCCAATAAAGGTCGAAACGTAGGCTGAAAAAATAATAGATTTTCATTGTTTTATTGACCATAATCCCATAACCTGAACTTACACATATTCATTTATACTTGTTTTCTTTCAGGAAAACTGTTTACTTTTATGTTTTATAAAACTTAGGTGTCAATAATATATTTTTAGTATCTCTCAGTTTTTTCTGCACCTACAGTGGGATTTAAAAATATTTTTGCAGCTATGCTCGTTTTTATTTAAAAAAAAATGTTCATTATCAATGCTCTACAAAACCTAAAAATATATTTCAAGTTACTTTTTCAAACCGAAAATGAAGTTTTCTCACCTAAACATTACTCAGTATATTGTAGACATTGGGAGACCAAACTGCCAAGTCCGAGTAAAATAAGTTCACATCCTGGAACCAAACTTAAGATATCCCAATGCTAAATACACGTAAAACGTTCCCACTGGTGGGCACACGGTATTGAAATGAAACATGTTATGTGACCAGCAAGGAAAATCAATTATGACCACCGGTGGTCACTTGGCCCTCTCATGAAAAATTAAAATGACCACCGGTGGGCACGTGGCGCTCAACGTGTTAAAGACAAAGTTATTACGACATGAATTTGGAAAAAGTTGTATTTTCATTAATTTTTTACGTAGAATGTAGACAAATTTTAAAAATGGCAATATGGTAAACAAAAACTAGGACTCAAACATATTGCACAGTAAACATTCGAAACCGAAAACAACCCGTTCTGGAGTTATCGCTTCTGAATGTAATGTAAGATTGTGCTTAATAATTTCATTTACTAACAAAATGCAATCAAGGAATATGCCATGAGAATACAAATTAACAACTCTTAAAAATAACTAACAATACATTTTGATGAAAGTAATAATAATTTTACTCTAAAATTGCAACTTAGTTTTTCTAATGTTCACAGCTTTATGTCCATACTAATTAACACGGGCGACGCGTCGGGGGGGGGAGGGTAATGGGGGGTAACCCCCCAGGATTTATAACTACCCCCTTCCTAGATCGATTAAGTCCACTGTTGCCGCAACGACACGCGACGCTGTAAACGAGGTTACACTTATTCTGCATACGCCATACGTCCACGAGTTTCCAACCGCCATGCACCTCCGCGAGCGACAAGCTTTTGCTTGTTGTATGTTGTAGCGTCAGATGTCTGTGTTAAGCTGCGGTTAAACCTTTAGCTTATTTAAATGATTAAATAACGTGTTATAATTGTGTAAACTGCGTTAAAGGCATAAACGGTGCTAAAAGAGTAAAGTGATGTTTTTTACTTTCAAGGAATTTAATTCAATATTATTTTAAAAGGTAAGATTTATTTTGCTTGTTTATTTTAAACCTAACTTAAGTGTCCCTGAGGATTTTAATCGTAGCTATATTTATTTTTATGGCATCAAATATGTAGTGGGGTTTGACTTTTTTTCAAAAGATAAATACGATACATAAGTTTAGAATTTATTATGCCGTCTTATGATGGTTTTTTGGGTATACAAATTTTGGTTAAACTGCCGTTTAGGTACTGGAATTTGAAGCTGCCTGCAAATCGAGCAATGTTACCAACCTCGGAAAAAAATAAAGACGCCGCGAAATTCATATCTCGACCCCCATAATATTTTGAAATAAGAAACATTTTAATACGCTTAATTACGAAATATCATACGAGTGACGACTGCGCATATTAAATTCGGCGTAGTCAATTTGCAGGCAACTTCAAATTCCAGTACCTAAACGGCATGCTCTAAAATTTTAATTAAATGACAATTTTATCAAAATACGTTTGATAATTAGTTAGGTTAACCCTAGACAGTAAGCTTCTGTGGAATAAGCATGTTGAAATAACTGCTAGTAAAGCATTAAGAGCTTTGATGGCGTGCAGAAATATAGCTGGTAAGAGGTGGGGCTGGAACCCAAAAATACTGCGATGGATGTACGCCATGATTATGAGACCAGCAATTACGTATGGGGCAATAGTTTGGCACACAAAAGCAAGTCAGTACAGCACGAGGAAGACCCTCGACAAAGTTCAAAGGCTTGCCTGTGTGTGCATCACTGGAGCTATGAGAAAGTGTCCAGCTAGGGCACTTGAGATAATTACAGATCTCACACCTCTACATCTGGTGATAGAAAGATCTGCCCAAGAGGCAATTCTTAGAATATCTAAGGAAGGTTCAGGCAATGAGGGTATTAAAAATCAGGGAGCTTGGTCCTCTCTGACAAGATACATCTCATTAGCAAATCTTCCCAGTAACGAAATGATCAGGAAAGTAAGCATCGAAAAGAATTTCACCACGATGCTAAATACGAGGAGAGACTGGGAAAGGGAATACACCACCCAAACTCTCAAAGTAAACGCCATTAGATGGTATAAGGATGGTTCAAAAACCACCATTGGAGCAGGCGCTGGAGTATTTGGGCCTGACACCAGATACTCATTATCGTTAGGCTCCTTCCCGAGCGTCTTTCAGGCAGAAATACTTGCGATCGAAAGATGCGTGGAAATGAACCTAGAAAGAAACTACCAGAAATGTGACATATCGATCCATTCTGATAGTCAAGCGGCTATCAAAGCATTGAGCTCTCATGTCATTGACTCAAAGTTGGCATGGGAGTGCCGAAGAAAACTTGATGAATTAGGCAAGAATAACAGGGTCTCTTTAGTCTGGGTTCCTGGTCACTCGGGAATCACGGGAAATGAGGAGTCCAATACACTTGCCAGGAAAGGAGCACAAATGCCCTTTATTGGCCCGGAACCTTTCTGTGTTGTGTAATGTAGAAAAATGCTCATATAAGAAAGAGTTTCGGAAGAAGGAGGAAATCGAAAGAGAAGCACTCTGGCGGTGCCTTCCCGGGTTGGAGCATTCCACAAAGTTCCTGCGGAACTTTGACACTGCTAGATCCACAGCTGAAACACAGTTGGGGAATCAAACCACATCAGTTAAAGCGACTCGGGGGACACCTCAAGGGGGAGTGAGAAATCCCCTTCTATGGAGCCTCGTAGTAGATGAGTTGCTCTACAGGCTAACGGAGCTTGGATTCGAATGTATGGGCTATGCTGATGACATAGTTCTAATAGTCAGAGGAAAGTTCGAGAGCACCTTGTGTGATTTATTACAAAAAGGCCTCAGAATCATTGAGAAATGGTGCTTGTCAGTGGGGCTAAACATTAACCCAAACAAGACCAGAGTAATTCCATTTACCCGGAAAAGAACACTTCCAGCCATGAAACCCATATCCTTAAATGGGGAAATCATAGAATGGAAATCAGAAGTTAAATATCTAGAGATAACCCTAGACAGTAAGCTTCTGTGGAATAAGCATGTTGAAATAACTGCTAGTAAAGCAATAAGAGCTTTGATGGCGTGCAGAAATCTAGCTGGTAAGAGGTGGGGCTGTAACCAAAAAAATACTGCGTTGGATGTACGCCATGATTGTGAGACCAGCAATTACGCATGGGGCAATAGTTTGGCATACAAAAGCAAGTCAGTACAGCACGAGGAAAGGCTTGCGTTTGTGTGCATCATTGGAGCTATGAGAACGTGTCCAACTAGGGTACTTGAGATCATTACAGATCTCACACATCTACATCTGGTGAAAGAAAGATCTGCCCAAGAGGCAATTCTTAGAATATCTAAGGAAGGTTCAGACAATGAGAGTATTAAAAATCAGGGAGCCTGGTCCTCTCTAACAAAATAAATGCGCTGGAGTATTTGGGCCTGGCACTAGATACTCATTATCGTTAGGCTCCTTCCCGAGCGTCTTTCAAGCAGAAATACTTGCGATTGAAAATGCGTGGAAATGAACATAGAAAGAAACTATCAGAAATGTGACATATCGATCCATTCTGATAGTCAAGCAACTAACCTAGTTCTGGAATGCCTCGCCATTGCAAGCCAACGCAAGAAATGCTTCGGACAAGAAACTTGTAAGAGTGAGGACCTAACCTCGTTGAAGCCGTCCCAAATACTAGAGTTCATTAGAACCTTGGAACTGGAAGGCGAGCTGTAGTAGTAGCGAGAACAGCACTGCTAGAGGGGGGGGACACAATAAACCTTAGGTTTCAGTGCACTGTAACCCCGTTAAAATCTAATCTAGGTTAAGTAATAATAATAGGACTAATAAGAGTGCTGGTGATATGTTTTTTCTTTTTTCTTTTAGAACCAAAATGAAGCGTGTTCAATGCAGTCTACATACGTTTTTAAAAAAACAAAAGAAAAACAATACTGAAACTATAGACATTCCAAGTCAAGTCAATCCCAGTACAAGTTTTTCTGAGATCAATGAAGATTTTAACTCACAACCGGAGGTACCAAATCCAGAAAAACAAAGGACAGATGAGGATAGTAATAGAGGCGAAGAACTAAACGATAATTTTTTATCAAAAAAAAATTTTCATTTCCGTATTCTGTACACCAAAGAATAATAAAGAAGTAAAATGTTATCTATCAGAAAAACATTTTGAGCTTTTTAGTTGGTTGACATACTCTAAAGAAAAAGAAGGTGTTTTTTGCAAATACTGTGCGCTTTTTGCAAAAACTGGCGGTATCAATAAATCATCTCCCCTGTTTAAGCTTGTTACAATACCACTCAAAACATATTCAAAATTATTAGGAAAGGATGGGGATCTAATAAGCCATGAAAAACATCAATATCATAAGGAATCAGTCAACAAAGCGAAACTATTTTTAGAAAATTATAACAACCCACAAAAAGAAATTATTAATATGTTGGATTCAAAAAGACTTGAACAGATAGATGAAAATCGGCAAAAGTTAAAATCAATTGTGGAATCAATTATTTTTTTTAGGACGTCAAAATATTGCCCTACGAAGTCATCGCCATTCTGCCAAAATTACCGACGAGTCGGACACAAATGAAGGAAACTTTAGGGAACTATTACGGTTTCGAATGAAAAGTGGGGACCAAGTGTTGCAAAGACACTTAGAAACTGCGACAACATTTACCCAATATATAATCAGTACAGTGCAAAATGAGATAATCATTTTTTGCGGCAAAGACATTTTAGATAATATTTTGGTAAATGTCAAAAACGAAAGTCAATTTTACAGTTTAATTTTTGACGAAACGACTGACATTAGTCACAGCTCACAAATGCCAATTGTCATTCGCTATATTGACCACGCGAGTATTCGAGAAGACTTTGTACAGTTTTTAGATGGCCAAGAGGAAAACTATGACGATTTTACAAAGGAACCGGTTTTGACAGGAAAAATATTAGCAGAATTTGTTGTAAATTTTTTAAAAAAGGTGGGACTTAATTTTGAGAGCTGCATAGGCATAGGCACGGATACATGCAGCGTAATGATGTCAGAACAAAACGGTGCCTTCGTTGAATTACAAAAAAATTTAAAAAATGCAATAAAATGTCCTTGTGTTAGCTACGCTTTAAATGTATCTTTATCCAAAAGTAATAACGTACAGGACATTAGAAACTGTGTCGGAGTCATGAAAGATATAATTAACTTTTTCACGGCCTCACCAAAACGAAACAAAGTTCTGCTTTACACCAACAACGAACAATTAACCAAATTGTGTGAGACCAGATGGACAGAAAGGCAGGAGTCTGTGATAAAATTTAAAATTTGTTATAAAAATATTCTTGAAAGTTTGGAGTATATATCACAGTGGAAAGATAATGAGCTCGGATGCTCATAAATTTTTTAACAACCACAAATTTTATAGTTTCGCTGCACTGCCTATCTTTTGTTTTGTTAATCACTGTTGGCTTGAGTAAAGTTTTTCAAAAAGTGAATATGGACAAAGAAGAGGCCCAAACACTTCTTAATGACACAAAATTAATATTTAGAAAGAAGAGAGAAGACGCTGAAAAAGTATTTGGGATAATTTTCGAAGAAATAAAAGCTATGAGTTGTTTAACATTCTTGAATTAAACTCTTTAATTCCAAACAACTGCATCAAAAAAACTGTAACTGAATTGGTAACTGCAAAAACGACAATTTCAAATTATTTACAAGAAATTACAGGTGAAAACCCTGAATTAATTTCCACAAGACTGAATGCAGAAATTGATTTATGGATGGAAAAATGGAAAGGCTTTCCTGTCGAAAGTGTTCCAAGTTCAGCCATAAGGGCTTTGCAACAGTACAATAAACTTGTTTACCCTACAATTAGCGTATCTCTGTCTTTGTTAGGGTACTGCAGGTAAGCGTTGCCAGCGCAGAGCGAAGTTTTTCTTATCTAAATAGACTAAAGACCTGGCTTAGGTCAACTATTCACCAAGAAAGATTAGTTGGATTGGCGCTTATGTATATAAATAGACATATTAAAATCGACCCCGAAAAAGTAATTGATGGATTTTCAAAAGGTAAAAAAAGAAGATTGCCCTTTGTCGTGTAAGAAGATTTATTTTTGTTCAAAAATGCTTCAAATTGCCAATAAGTATTTAGTTGTAGATTGTTTTTATGTGCTATCTTAAAGAATATGCGTTATTTGAAAATGTTATGTGTTTTGAATAAAAATTATATTTTTTTGTTTTAATCTCTTTATTTTTTTCTGACCTAGCCCAATTCTCTATTACCCCCCCTAGAGTAACTGCTACGCGTCGCCACTGCTAATTAAAACCATTTTTACAAAATTCGAACAAAATCGCAAGTAGGCTTTGATTTTGACATTTCATTTTTGTCAGTCACTAACATTTGTACAATGAAATAGTAAATACTAAATATTCTAAATAATTACTTGTACTTGACAATGGCTGCTTTAACTATTCAAGACAGAGTTGAAATTGTACGTTTGTATGGTTACAATGATAGAAGTGAACGAGAAGTAACAGAAATATTTAATTGAAGACATCCAGATCGCCGTATTTGCTGCTCTGCAGTGCACAAAATTAAAAAAAGTATTTATTGAGACCGGAGCAGTGACCAAACGTATTTAAAAAAAAATTGGAGGCAAGAAATTTTAATGACCATGTTGTCATAGACTACTTTTCCAACAATCCAAATATTAGCTTAAGATAGCTAGTTTAGATTTAGCCTTGCCTAGAGAAAACATTCGGCGATGTTTAAAGAGAAATTCAATACGACCATTTAAACCGAAATTTTTCCACACTTTAAGGGCAAGTGATACAGAAAAACGCATGGAATATTGTTTGTGGGATCAAGGTGAGTACCTTAATTCGAGAAAATTCTTAGCCAGTGTTATGTTTAGTGATGAAGCCACGTTTACCACCAAATGCGTGGTTTCATCACAAAATGCAAAATATTGGGCATCTGAAAATCCTAACTGGGTAATAAATTGCAAAAGCCAATATTCTGAAAAGGTGAATGTTTAGTGCGGAATTTTAAAAGACAGGATAATGGATCAATTCTTTTTTTTTAGGGTAACATGAATGCCAATAACTTCATGGAATTCTTGGAAGGTTAGTTACCCGCAGTGGTTGATGAAGAAGAAATTTGATATTTCAGTTAGATGGCTGTTCAGTACACTATTCTAGGATTGTCAGGCAATGGCTTAACGAAAAATGTTCAAATGGTTGGATAGGTCGCAGCAGCGAGTTGATCGAATTTCCTCCTAGATCGCCCGATTTAACTATATTGGATTTTTATCTGTGGGGTCTTTTGACACCAAAAGTGAATAAGACACGTCCAAGGAATAGAGCAGAACTGTGTGACAGAATACGACAAGCCTGTGCTGAAATAACGCCACAAGAAATAAAAAAGCGCTAAGACATAGTCGCAAACGATACGATAAATGTGTGGAAATTAACGGAAATCTAGTTGAGGCTACAAAAATTTAGAATGAAATTATTATTGAGTACTTTAATTAAAATGTATTATTAGTTGTTAATTTGTATTTTCATCACATCAGCACAATTTTACATTACTTTCAGAAGCTATAACTCTAGAACGGGTTATCAGCTTCGAATTTTTACAGTGCAATATGTTTGAGTCCTAGTTTTTGTTTACCATGTTGCCATTTTTCAAATTTGTCTACATTCTACGTAAAAAATTAATCAAAACACAACTTTTTCCAAATTCACGTTGTAATAACTTTGTCGATAATAAAAAAAATTTTGGTAGTTTACATTTGTAACGATTCTGAATCTAGTGGTGTAGTCATATTTGAGAAAAAAATGCCTAATTTACTTTCGTCTTTTTTGGCAAAGAAAAATTAACATAGAGGGCCTTGAAAATAGAAATTAAGCTATGAAAATTTGTGCCAAAATACTGTTTTTAATACTGAATCTAACAAAAAAATTAAATCAAAATCGGTTGAAAAATTCGGATGTTACAGGGGTGCTTCCAAACAAAATGGGTCACACTGTATGTTATATATTCTGATGTGACACCATGTGGGAAAACCATCTCGACATACAAAATCTGAATAATCAATAAACCGGATGTTAAAGTTACCTTTCCCTGAAAATCAAATAGATTGTAGATCTGGCTGTGAAAAATCAGTTTTTAGAAAGGATTAACTACTAACATAGTCCGCTATTGGACTGAAAATAAAATAAATCTACCTGTAGGGCAAAGTGCCCACAGATCTGCCTGCTAACAAGTTTTGGAAAGTTCCAGAATATGGACTGAAATTGCTAGTTATAGTGGCGTGAAACCTGACCACAAGGTTCTAGATGGATAATTGTAATTAGTAATGATAAAAATGTATGAATAATTTAAAGAGCTGTGTGAATAGTTTTAAATAATCTGATGAACACTTTTGTGAAACATAGTTGGTTTATTTTATGGGATAAGCCGAGTATTGCCATTTTATGGTTTTAAACATATAGTAAAGCAACTTTAAACAACTAATGTGTTATTTAAATGTATTGCAACTAATAGCAAACCATAGTGGCAAATATCGACAATACAGTTAAAAACCAAAAATAAAAAGACTAGATCTAACAACTGATATAAATATATTATAATAAGTTAGTGATCAAACAACAGAAAAATCGTAAATTACTTATAAACATAATTTGGAAACTTTATGAACAACTCAGCTTACAAAATAGTATAAAATCTCTCATTGTTTTTCAGGCTAAAGTTTGCTATACACATTTGAAATAAATAATAAATAGAAAATATACAATGAAAGATTTTAAAGTACATTAAACCTTACACGAAAGCTAAATAATAAGCAAAGAGTATCGTTTCCTTTTCATCAGGCAAAACTGGTATTGCTATAGTATCAACATATTTTACACAAAACTTTTCTACGTTGTCTAAACTGTAAAATGTGATATAATCTTCTGGCGATTTTCAACAGATCATGTAGGGTACAAATTAACCATACATTTTATTTAAATGTATCAACCAATAGATTTTTCATATTGTTTATTATTGGAATACTTTTGAACACTTGTACTGTGATATGCATAACTGCAATGAAATAATAATCATTAATAATTCACATTTACTTGATAGAAACTGAATAATTGTATTTAAATTGATTATCAGCAGCAATTTCTTTCTTGTGTAGCTTTCAAAATATACATAAATAATAACTTCGGTTTTTAAAGAGGATGATTTGGTTATCAAAACGTACGTTAGATAGCCAAAAGTATTTATTGTATTGTAGTATAAGTTGTGTTTGGTATCTAATATCACCAAGAATTAACATCTAACGAAGTGACGTAATTGTAAAATCATATTTGTTGCAATATATAAATATCTCCCTCTGTCTAACTTCTACTACTGAGATAACTAAATAAAACTATAATGTTGGCAACATGGATCCAAGTTTCAAGTCCACTCTTATTTATGCTTTTTATAAATAAAATATTGAAAATCGTGCTTGATTATGCAACTACCGTAGAAACGGTGAAGCTTTTACATCACGTGACTTAGTGGACGATATTAATGAACACATACTATGTTGGTACTGTCTTCTTCTAATAACAGAGGAAGAGCGAAACAATACAAACGTTTGTTGTATTGTTTTGATTAAGATGCATATGGTTGATGTATCAGTCATGTGATGGAAAATACTCAGCGATTCTAGTGTATTATAGTATATCAATACAATATTTTGTGTTATCCTATTTCTGTTCACTTAACTGTGGCAGTAACTTTTTATTCAAAACATAATCATTGATCCTGATGGGCTGAAAGATTCATGGCTAAGAGTTTGTTTCTTGAATATGAGTACTACAAATGCCAATCAACCCTATTAAGGATATAAACAGTTGCAGGGAAACTACCCTCTAGAGCATGAAGAGAAACATTAAGAATGATAATTAATCTGACTAGGTTTGAAAATAGCATAAATCGTGTCTATTTACTGAAACATTTATGAAATACCATAAAACGGGGTGGCTCTGTAACAGCCAGATGACTTTGTGGCACTCTGTAGTTACCGCCAAATTTTGAAGATAGTTACAACATTTTACGCAAGAGCGCTACTTGTCCATCGTCATGCATATTCATAGGTATCTAACGTGTAATTAGTTGTACAGTAACTATCGTTCTTCAAGCACATGTGCATCGTGAGTGATTTATGCAAACTCTACGTTTTTCGTAAATTATAGTTTCTTGTGATACTTTGTCTTGCACAAAAGGAACGGTAAAAATCTGGAAGAATATGGTCTAAACATAGGATGAACTGATATATAAGGTAAGTATTTCTGTATTTACAATTATATAATTATATCTGTCAAACCAGTGGCGTTACATAAAGTGAAATGGTAACAAAACACGGGGTTACTTTGTGACAGAATACACAAAACAAGGAGTGAATTTGTGACAGTCGTTTTCTGTTTCAGTAATGCCACGAAAATACATTAGAAAACATGGATCACGCACATATAAAAATTACTCCTCCGAGACTCTTCAGGAGGCGCTTTGTCGGATAAGGACTAAAAAACTAAGCATACGAGATGCTGCGGAAAGGTAAAATATGTGCCAAATAATCATAGAACATTATTTTATTTTTAATATTTATAGATATGGAATACATCACAATACCTTGTTTTTAAAGTTGCATGGGAAACATGGCCTTCCCTCTGGTGGACAAACAGCCCTAAACAACGAAAAGGAGCAGTCAATTATTGCCCGCATAATTGCAGTATCCACGTTCGGCTTCCCTGTTACAGCACATGACCTCAGTTTTTTTGTAAAGACATATCTAAACAAGACAGGAAAAAATGTGACATATTTTAAAGACAATTTACTCGAAAAGGAAGGGTAACATCAATTCTTGGTAGACACAAAGATGTTTTGACTAATCGAATGGCACGAAACTTAAGTATTTCGAGAGCTGCAGTGGTTCACGAAGTCATAAACGACTTCTTTAATAACCTGGAAAGAGAGCTACAGAGTGTTTTTCCTACTAATTTATGGAATTATGATTTAACGAATTTGGGTAATGATCCTGGTAGTACGAGAGTACTTATAAAACGTGGCACAAAATATCCGGAACAAATCCGGAATTCTACCAAGGCGTGTACTTCCTTAATGGCGGCTGCGAACGCAGCAGGTGAGGTTGCTCCAGTATATGTTGTTTACAAATCTGAAAAGCTCTGGCAAACCTGGACAGAAAATGGACCCGAACATGCGCGGTATAACAGAACAAAATCCGGCTGGTTCGACTATCAATATTCTGAGGATTGGTTTGTTAACCTCATGTTACCTATTCTCAAAAAACAGGAAGGAAAGAAGGTACTCATAGGCGACAATTTGAGTTCGCACCTAAATATTGAGGTCATTCGTCAATGTGGAGCGAACAATATATCTTTCATAGCATTACCCCCTAATGCCACTCATTTAGTCTAACCGTTGGATGTGGCATTTTTTAGACCCATGAAGGGTAACTGGAGACAAATTTTGTATGAATGGAAGGACACAGTATTTGGTAGTAAATGCGGAGCCATACCCAAAGATCAATTTCCCGCTTTGTTGAAAAAGTTAATGAATATCATGCATGAAAGAGCAGTTGAAGTGGTTCATGCTGGTTTCAGGAAGTGTGGCTTACATCTTCTGAACCACGCAGAAGTCGTTTGTCAGCAGAAGTTATGAATATCCAGAATGCAGGCATAAAAGATGCCTTGGGCAAAAGTTTTTTGGAATAATTGCTGAGAAAACGAGGCACGGTAACTGCATTACGTCAACGTCAAAAGCGCAGAAGGATTAATATAGCTCCCGGAAAAAGCATAAGTGCCTTGTTGCTGGCGACTTGACAACCGCTAGCCCAAAATCACAAACCATATGTCGCAAACAGAAAAAACCACCTGAAGAGGTGGCTCCAAACAATGAAGTTCGGAGTATGCCATCCATGTCTTCGACGGTATCTGAAGAACCCTTAACGTCAGCGCAATCTAATGAACCTTCGATGTCAACTAAATCAAAAAAACCATCTGTAGAATCCATCAAAATGCTTCGACTGAGGCGCCATCTAAGTGATTCGGAATCAAGTGAAGACTCTGAACAGGTCTCATATTGGGAAAGCGACTCGTCTTCCTCAACTGAGTTTGATGATATGTTTGAAAGTGAGATATCAGAAACCCTATCAGTGGTTAATGATGACATCGAAGTGAAAGTTGGAAATTATGTTATCATATGCATACGAAGGGAATTTTTTTCCTGGCGTGATTACTAGCCTTAGAGAAAATAAAGTTTGTGTTAGTGCAATGGAAAAATGTGGTGTTAACTGGAAACGGCCTAACCGGAAGGACGAAATTTTTTATGACATTTCCGAAATAGTCCAGCAAAAAATTAATAAACCAGTTCAAATCTTGTCTCGTAGAGAAATATTTCACATTCCGGAGATGGATAAAGCATTTTTACCCGTTTAGTGGTTTTATTTGGGTACACTTTGTGACTCCCCTTCTTTTATGATCACCAATTAGAAGGGACTTTACCATGTTCAATATGAAAAATATAGTTTCAGACCATTATTTGTCCTAAAATTATCCGGTAAAAATGTCGACTTTGTGTTTGCATGGAAAGTAAAATGTGTCACAAAGTTAAGTGGGGTCAAATTGTGACAAATATTTTTTTTCTGGTATCTTTTAGTTTTACTAATATGGGATAGATTAGTAGCCAATGGATGAACCTTCATATCTAATACTCCAGATATTTTATTTTCATAAAATGAAATTTCGTAATCGTCAAAAACTGCAAATTCTATCACAAAGCCATCTCGTTTTACAGTAGTATCAGAATAATAATATGTTTTTGATATGTCCTACATTAAAATACATTATTGAAAGATTGCATACTAGGTTGAAAAAACAAAATTTTAGATAAATAGATATTTTTTAATGAAATCTCTTGTACCAACTTTATGCCCATTTTTCGGCAAGCGCTGGATTATATCACAAAACTGCTAACAAGTAGTGAAAGTTCCATAGAGTTAGTTTTGTTAATTTTTTACTTAATTAATTATTAGATATTTTGAAAATCGAAAACAGCCAAATGCGCAAATATTTTCATCCACCAGTTTTTTTTGGGTAAACTATTTTATAAGAATGTGAATTATCAAAATTAATAAAACTTATTTATTATCTGAACCTTGATCGTTTCCAGTTCTCCAATAAAAACAAATTCAAATATATTGTAAAATGAAGTGAAAATTTAAAAAGTATGACAGACATATAAATTCAAAATACGATAATATCTACAAACATATACAAACATTAAGATATTTAATGTACCAGTAACATTTTCCAACTTGATCTGTTGAATCATTTCGATATTTAGAATATTCCGTGAACACTTAACTCTAGAAAGAACATTTGAGTTTTATTCATGTACGATATTTTTTTAAATTTACACTATATTCTAAAACATCTACAATAAAATTTGATTGTCAACATTGTGCATATCTTATAAAAGACCCGGATTTTATAATTCAATAATTACCAAGTTTCACATACAATATGCGTTACACAAGTGTTTTTAATTAATCTTTTGTAAAATCAGAAACCGAAATTTTAACCACATTCATATCAATGTTTAATTGCCCTAAATTAACTTCTCGTAAACATCAAATTGAAAGTACATGATACTGTTATTTGACATGAAAAAGGGGCAACTAATTTCTAGTTACAAAGATACACAGGAAAAGTGAAAAATTTGGAACATTTGATGATTTACAGAAAAGAGCATTTTCTCTATTCGTTTATTTCACGTCCCCATAACTTTCAAACTAATAAAAACAGTCACATACAGATTTCACTGCTGGATTTGTAGGCTAAGGTGACAGTGGATCAGTTTTCGGCCCAACTTTTTTTAGGGTTGGAAGAAAATTATAAGTAGAGGTCACAGTTTTCAATCTAAACCTTTGGTCAAAATTTGAAAGTTTCACTTGAGAATAGTTATATCGCAAAATGATTTTAGTCACGTTTTTAGCTGCAGACACAAATACATTAAATAAAGTATTAAGAATAAGGAGAAAATATCACACAAACCATATTTTTTGCTAGAGACAGAAATGGGTAATGACGCATAGAAAATAATTTTCGACGTTCGTCAAATATGTCGAATATTGTTGAAAATGTCGCATTATAAAATATAATGGAAAAACAATAATATTAGCTGAGGAAACACGCTGGTGTTCATTTAGAGACCATTGTTTTTGCAGAAGATATTACGAAAACTAAATGTAACCAAACTTGTTATTGATGAAAATTTAAAAAAGTAAGTAAAGGATGGCGTTATATTATTTGATACCGTATGCAATCTTCTAAACAAAGTACAGATCACACGGGCTTCAACTGCTGAGGAATGGTTAACATTGTGTTTAGCAGATGGATTTGACCAATATGATCATTTTGTGAAAAAAATCATAGCGCTAAATATCTAATTCTCTCTCGGCAAATTTTTTACATCCACTTTATAGAGGAAAGAAGTTATCGGAAGAACAAATACGAGATTGGCTGTTTCAATAATTGAGAAAGAGGGTATGATATTCACCAAAAGATCTTCTGTAGCGAAAATATGGTTTGTGTGATATTTCTCCTTTTTCTTAATACTAATACTTTAAAGACGGTATTTGTGTCTGCAGCTACAACGTATCTAAATTCATTTTACGATATAACTATTTTAAAGTGAAACTTTCAAATTTTGACAAAATGTTTAGATTTTAGATGAAAACGGTACCACTGTCACCGCCGCTTATAATGTTCTTTGGGAGAACTATTCGGCCGAAAACGGAGCCACTATGACCTTAGCCTCAATAGAGTGTCAGAAAATGAAAAACTATATTTGGGTTGCTGTTAAAAAAATTAGTTTCAAAGAAGCGACCACCCCGTGAGTTTAACATTAGTATGGACTAATAAAATACATTTTTAACTCAAACTTTTGTAAAGCTATCGAGAACAAAATTAAATTAATAAGCAGTTACGTTACTTTTTGATCACTTTAAAGTGTTTTCTAAACAGAGAATGTGCTTGATTACAAAAGATCAACGAACATTTTTATTGTATTATTGCACTCGATAAATTATGATCTTTAATTAATCCTGTTTGTCAGAGATTATCTCACATTTTAACAAATACAAACTATTCAAATTAAAAATTCACCCACCAACCATGTTACAGAGAAGAACCAATGTGAAATATTAAAAAGTTTAAATTTTTTGCATTTTTCAATTGAGAAAACAGAAAAACTACTAAAATTTCTAATGTATAATCAAATAGTTTCCGAATGTTTCTAAAACGCGTAAACCAAGTCATTACTTGAGCCTTGCCGACCTCACAGGTATTATTAAGCAATGAGCACACTTGTCGTCCGACGTATCTGACCATCAGACTTTCAGACACTTACCGACGCGACACCTTCTGCTGTATCATCAAAGTTCTCGTTTGATTAGTTTTATATTCAATTTTTTTTGTTTTCAAACATAAACTTATCAATTACTATGGCTTCTTTCTGAAATGAGGAGTTGTTGGTTGCCGCTATTCTCGAGGAGGAAGAACAGTGCGGTGAATTCCATACATTATTCCTGTATGACGTATGTTCGATTGAGCGCGGCAAAATTTTATGAATACTTGTAGTTGGAAGAGTTCCTTCTTTATTTCGATAGCAATGGGATGACTTCTATAAACTTGCTGGATGGATTTTAGTGAACTAAGAGAATCTGTGATTATAACGATTTTGGAAGCATTACCATTTTTAGACAGTTTAAGGGCTTGTAGCGATGCATACATTTCTCCAGTAAAAACTGTATTGCGGGTAGATAATTTAAAAGATAAGTTATGAATTGCCGTAACAACCGAGGCTCCGACGCCAGCTAGAGTTTTCGAGGCATCCGTATATATTTTGAAATAGTCATTATATTCAATAAGTTTTGTGTTGAAGATGTTTTTTATCAGCAAACTGAGTAGTTTGTATTTTTTAAACGAGGTAAGAGTGGTGTCAATGATTGGTTTGGAATTTTGCCAAGGAGGGTATGGTTGTTCAAACTTAAATATAGAAACATGTTTCATTTGAAGTTCTGCTTTGTATTGTCTCACGCGATTACAGAAAGTTGGACTCGGTTGTTGTTGTGCGATATTGTCAATTTCATCTGTATGAATTTTTGGGTACATTGAATGCTCAGTATTATCTAATATAGAGGTAGCATATTATTCTTCTCCTAGATAAAGATGGTTCCCCTAATTCTGAATAAAGGCGTTCCATTGGCGATGTTTGATATGCACCAGATATTATGTGTAAGGCGTTATTGTGAAATGTATCAAGTTTCTTTAAAATATGGCTTTTAGTGGATGCATAGACAATAGATAATCGAGTTTGGAACATATAAGATTTTTATATATAATATGTAGTTTTTAATCTGATCCCCAGTTTCGGTTAGAAAGTATTCTTAGAAGATTAATACCTTTCTGACAAGATAATATCAACTTCATTCCAGCTCAGTTTCTGGTCAAATATCATACCTAAGAATGTCGTAAAAGTTACATATTACAGTTTTTCTTCATATAGTGTAAGCGGGGGTGTCTTTTCCCGAGGATTTTTCGAAAATAATAAACATTTGGTTTTGGATGCATAAAAGTTAAAACGCGACACCCATCTCTAGTATATTTTATCGGTGTTTTTACTATTCATGTATACCACTAAGTCATCCACATACAGCCTTATTTTAATTGGTTTAAGTACATTTTCAATAATGTTATTAATAGCGATTAGAAATAATGTGGGACTAATAACAAAACCTTGGGAAGTGCAATTTTCTTGACATTGTTTGGTCGATGAATTACCATTTACTGTTACTCTAAAAGTCCTATAGCTTAGAAAAGTTTTAATGAATGCTAACATATATCCATCTATATACCATTGCTTTAACGATTTCAGTATATTTATTCTACATGTAGTATCAAATGCTTTGTTGATTTCAATAAATATGGCCAAGCATTTCTGTTTATTTGCGACGAATTCGTGTGTGTCACTTTCTAGATCAATAATATTGTCAATAGTACTTCTCTTTTTCCTAAATCCACTTTGTTCTGGTTTAATTAGTTTGCGACTTTCAAGATCCCACATAAGACCATTGTTAATAATTTTTTTATTGATGCCTCATATTACCTATTTAAAGCACGCCTCAGCGGTGGTAGCAACAACAACTCGAGAAACGTAAGTATCAATGACAACTTTTTTTATTAGTTTTTAAATTGTATATTTTCATTGTGAACTTCAAGTTCCCACATAAGATGATTATTAATAATTTTTTTCTAAGAGCTTACACATCGTGCTAGTCAGTGCAATAGGTCTGTATGATTCTGTACTTGTTGCTTTCTTAACAATCTTTAGAATTGGTATGATTGTTGCTTCAGTCCACTGAAATGAAAAAATATGTTGTATCCAAATGGTGTAAATATTTAAGAGTACTTCTTTGCCACTCTCCAATAGATATTGCAGGAAGGAAATTGGTACATTATCAGGACCTGGATTCGAGTTTTTAAAGTCTTTTATCGCTTCATCTCGTTCTGATAGCGTGAGTAGTTGGTTGAGGTACGATGTATTGTTATCATTATTGATTGGGATTTCTTTGATTGATACTTCTTCCTTTAATTTAGCATCGCTTGAGTTCTCTTGGAATGCTTCCGCCAATGTTTCAGCTATATCTTTTGATTTTATTATTAAGATTTCGTCTTGTTTTATGCTAATGATTTTATTGTATAATTTATTACCGGATATGGTATTCACTTTTTTCCATACAGATGTCAAGTTTTTAGAGCTGTTTATATTTTGCACATATATCCACGAGTCTTTTTTACTTTTTATAAAAATATATCTAGTTTTGGCTCTTAGTGCTTTGAATCAAAATTGATTATCAATTGTGTTATGCTTTTTATAGATATTAAATTCATGTTTACTTTCTTTAAGTGCCTCTTGACAATCTTTATTCCACCATCGGTGTGTCAAATTTTTAGTTAGCCCTATTATTATTTCTGCAGCTGATATCAATATGTCATTGAAATTGTTTTTTTTAATAATTATAATAAACGACTACGTGATGAATTATGTTTAAAATAAACCACGATTGGATTCCGGTTTCCGACTACACAAAAATGTTGCTTTTTTGCAATATTTCCGATGTGCGTCGAATGCTGAAGGGAAATTACTGAAAGAGCGCGAGGGAAGATCGGACAAGTAAGCGCTGCCCTATACAATAAGTAACCCTTTCGACTTATTCGGATGCGTTCAGGTGCTGATGCTGACGCTTCGGATGCTGACAAGTGTGCTAGCTACTTTGTAGGATTAGGGTTCTTACTGTGGATGTTGTTTGAATACAAATATATATCCATAGATGTATACCTGTGAAATTTTTCGTACACAGTTGCCGATTCTAATGTTTACGTATACTTAAACGCCTTTAATAGCTTTTATTTCAAAACGGCATTTTCTGAATGTGCTATAATAACTGGAAAACCAGCTACCCGATCGATTTGAATCTTGTTTTGGTATTCTTTTCTCCATTACATAAACCTCCTATATGTTAATTGAATGAAAAATGTCAATTTCAAGCATACTCCGTTTTCAAAAATTCGCCATTTAGGTGGATTTTAATTTCTTAAACAATTCTGCTTCATGTATCCTGTTCAATGGCTCAATTAGGGCACCAATATCGAAGGAGATGATAAATCAGATTGTCTCATGAAAAAATTTGATTAACTACACACAAAATTTTAAATCAATCAATGCACAACTTTCCTTTCAATAAATTCCTCAAGATAACTTTTTATCATTCACACTGGTTGTATCCCTTTATTAGTAAATGGGGCCGTGATTTTTCTAAGCACCACTTTACTATCTTTAGTTCTCTATCACCGACGTGAAACTAGCTACAAAACGTTCATAGGAAAACTTCGAATGAAAACTAATTGAAAACCACAAAAAATTAAATTAACGTGTTATCTTAATTCGACAAAATGACAATACACTTATAATAATAACAAAATAAATTAGTGACAATTCATCCCTCACTTACAATGAGCAACCCCGAAATTCGAGAGTACACAATATATTCACTAAAATGTAATAATTTCACTAAGTTGGAGTGAAATGAAGTGAAGACAGAAATACCAAATGGCGCCATTTATAAGATCAGTCTTTTCAGAACAAGCTTCCACACCAATTCGAGATAACAAAAAATACAATTGAAAATTGATATCAAAGTGTGAAAGTGATTATCAAATTCTGTGAATTGGACAAATAAGGAGACAATGAAATCACATAAAATTTAAAAGAATTGTTCTATCTGAAAAAAAACAATCAAGTTAAGGAAATGTAAAGTAATGTCTGATCTGACACAGAGGCTTATTTTTACACTGATAAAAATACATACATTGTTTTGAAAAAACTTTCTTAATCTTTCGTGAACTAAGTCGAATTAAAATCACACACTTATTGACAACATATTTGAATTAGTAAAAAATGTAATATTATTGGCACTCAATGAAAATGTTCTGTTTACTAAAAACGTTTTGTACCATTTGTATTGATAATTACAGCCTAGTTCCATATAAAAATAATCGCATGTTTCAATTCCAAATGTCAATCTAGTTTAAATTTGATACTTGCTTTGTCTTAATATGCAATTTAACACCAATTTTACGAACTATAAACTTAAAAAATAGTACGAAAAAAAATATAAATTAATAATTAATAACCAATCAATAGCACGAAATAACAAGCAATCGTATACAAAATGTTTCTGAACACAGATACAAACTTCAAAAATAATAAGAAACAATTAACGTTGACAACAAGACGATTTACTATCCAATGATTTTAAAATATTGTTTATAATATATTCAATAACTGCATAAAAAAGATGAGGTAATTTTTTACAGAAGATAAAATATTTATTATAGTAAATATTTTCGGCCAATTAATGTCGATAGGAAAGAACTTAGTCAATTTAAAAGCAAAATTACGAAATAAATTCTGTGGAAGCAACACAGATAGAGGTATTTTTGGTTTTTATACAAATGTCACTAATGTTCATTTGCAGATGGACAAAATTATCGAAAATTTTTTTTAATCATTATGATTTCAAAATAAATTTAGTAGGCGGATTACCCACTTGATTTAACATATTTTGACGTTTAATTGACATTAATGGCGCATATTATTGTCTCTTGTGCATTTTATCAAAAACAACCAACTACATATTTTATGAATTATAGTGAATTACTTGGAATTATGTTACTGTAGTGTAATTAACTAAGTAATAGCAAATAGTGTTTGTTGCTATTGAAAACATCAGTATGCCACCAGTTAAGACACTGCAATGAAGTTGAAGTGGTGCAAATTGTAACTCTATATAACGAAGGATATAAACAAAAGGATATCGCGACGTCTCAGGAGAGGTCAATCTACAGTATCGAATGTTTTAAACAGTTATGAAGAGACTGGAAATTTCGTACGTAGAACTAGTAAAGGGCGCAAGAGGTGTACAACAGCAATTGATGATCGATTTTTGATTGACATTGACATCGACGCATCTCAAAAATGATTTACTCCATGTAAGTCAAATTAATGTAAGTTCAAAACAGGCGGAGATTAAAAGAAGCAGGTTTAAAGCGAAGACGGCCCGCCAAAGTTCTACGTCTTCTCCAAAAGCACAATTGGACGACGATTGGAATTTGTTAGAAGACATATTCAGTGGGATATCGAGAATTGGTAAAATGTTCTCTTTACGGATGAAACTAGAATTCAGTTATGGAAGCCAGATGGACAAAACGACGTCTACAGAAGAGTTGGAGAACGATATGCTGCCTGCAATCGTTTTGGCGGTGGCGCTATAATGATCTGGGCGGTATTTCTTGGGAGGGACGCACCGAACTCGTGGAAGTGATTGGACGAATGACAAGTGACTTGTATACTGAAAACATCCTACAAGATCATATTTTGCCTTATGTCGGCTGTATTGGATATGAAGGATTCATATCAAGGCACGATAATGTTCGACTGCATGCAGCTGACATAGTGACTAATTACCTTGATGCGATCCAAATTCAAAGATTAGATTGGCCACCATATAGCCCCGACTTAAATCCAATAGAACATACAAGGGACTATCTTAAACGCCGCATACGGCGAAGAAATCCTGTTCCAAGTACAATAGACCATCTTCGGATTGCTGCACAAGAAGAGTGGAATGCAATTCCTCAACAATTTATCCAGAACCTCCGTAGCAGCATGCCGAAAAGAATGAAAGCAGTAATTAGAGCTCGAGGGGGAATACTCGTTACTAACTGTGCTCTAATTTTAATCAAAATATTTGTAATTGTCCTTTAATTAGTATTTAAATATGATGTAAATATCCTTAATTTTCATAACATTTAGCATTAATTTTCTTTCACGATTTTCTTCTGGTTAATACTTAAGATTTTTCACTGAAATAATTTAAAATAAACAATTTCCCGTAAATGATAGTATTTAAATGACGATTCATGAGAATTTATTTTTTCAAAAAGAACTAAAAATATTCGATAATTTTGTCAATGAGTGTACTATTTCAATGTTCGAATACATCCAGGATAACATTCATGATGTGTTATAAATACAGGCTAAACTGCAATATACTTGTATACAGGAAGCTATGTCTTTGTCTGTCATCATTAATCATGTCAAAAATGCTTGCTAATCACTAAATATTTATCATTACAATTGTTATCCCTTCCAAAGTTCGAACAAGACATAACCCAGAAAAAGACTGGATCTTAAAAACCAAATTGTGCGTGAGAGGCATGCCCATTTTTCTGATATATCTTGAGATGCATTATTTTAAGTTTTGAAAAATGCAAGTAGTTTCTGAGTTCACCACTGCCATGATTTCAAGTATTGCAGTGAATAGCACAGAATCGTGTAATGAAATTTCAAATAATAATCTAAATTGTCAAATGACTAGAAGTAACAACTATGCAATAGAGATTAATATAAATATTAATAAGTGATGTTCGAAAATGTATTATGTTGAGTTGTGGTTATGGTTTATAACACAATAGTGACTTATGCTTTATAACTCACTAGTGACTTATAGACCACTTTAAATACCTAAAATAACCATTTTATGGGCTTAATAACTCACGATGTTGGAAGACGTGTATTCTTCAAGTAAAGCGTTTTGTTGTCAAAATATTTAACAATTCAGAGACCTGCTCTTAAATCTAACTTAACCATGTGTTAGAAAGCACTCTGCATACTAAATGTCACAATATAAAAAACATTAGTCCATCTACTTAAAAAGTAACCTATTCATACGTTTTGGTGTGTTTTTAAAGGTTTTTACACAAAAAATTGATATATCACAATTTTTTTAAAACCTCTGTTGAGTACAAAATGAAAATAACACTAGCTTGCACAGAATTAAGTAAGTATGTTCACTGTAACTATATCAAACATCTGAAAGACTGAGTCCAGACAGGCTGAGGTAGTCAAAGAACTAAATAATGAAACCAATGTCTGTTCCATATAATATGCAAACCTTGACAAGTTAAATAGTTATGATCAGCAGGACTAACAGAGACAAAACCAGATTTTTTTTGAAAAAACGTACATTTCTAAATTTTAGTATCCATTCTTAGAAACGGAAAACATATTATGACTTGGGCAGTTAAATTTAAAAAAAATACACTAGTCTAGCTTAGAGATTGGATTACATCCTCCTTATATTAATAAGTTGCAAACAATATAAATTTTCTTCATAAATCAAAGTTATATTGATGTATTAAACTTTCCATATTATATCATGGTTCACACTTTCTGGAAAGTCAGGGAATTTGAAACAGGTCAGGGATCACTATGGAAAAATGCTAAAAATCAGGGAAAACAGCGAGAGTTCTTATACTAATCTTACATTACAACCTTTTTTCAGCAACTTTATTGCCGGCAACATAAATTGCATGCAAAATTCAATACTAGTCTTCTTACATTTGAGCCTATTTGTAGCAAATTTCCAAGATTTTTTTGACAATCGACATTATTATCGCATTAATTTTAAGGTTGGAATGTAAAAACAAATTTAAACCTACAAAAAAAGGTGGAAATTCGCTTTGAAAATTAATACAGAAAAACCATAAATTTTACTTCTGGCAATCACTACAAATGCTATTCTTGCTACTTATATAAAAATGCGTATTGAAAAAAGGAGGAATAGATCGTGTTGGAACCTACCATGATTAAAATAAAACAAAGGGAAACTTAAAAATTACAAACGAATTCAAAGATTGTAATGACTTGAAAATCTTTAAAAACTACCTGAAGATGGCTGAACCTACATTCGAAAAGTTGTAAGAAAAATTGAGCATCGAATAAAGAAAACAACACAATAATTATGTTGTCAAAATCTAAAATCACTAAAAATACACGTAAATAACCTTGAAAATTATAAACATTTCTATATTTTTCAAGCCTGAAAGTTGCAGTGAAAATGGGCTGAAACGCATGCGCAATTATTATTCAAGAAAGGCCAGCAATTAAATTGCTAGCAATTTTTTTAAAAAGGCTGTAATGTAAGATAGGTTTTAGAAAAGTCAGTGATTTTTAAAAATTAAGTTGTCTGCATGCAATTGTGGCTGCGCACACTTGTCTGTGCTATTCACGTGAACTTGTTGTTCTGATAAATCATCTAAATGTTTGATTTGTTCTTGAGAACTTCTGGTGTAACTAATTGGAATCAAGTGCAGGTAAGAAATATATTTATATTTGTTATTTTTACGAAATAAATACAGTCAAGATCCAAATTATGTTACACTATTACATTTACTATGATTGAACGTTTACTCTTTATGTAAAGAATTGCAAAATTATAAATCCATAGGCCTATTCCTAAGATTATATTTGCCAATTTGATTTACAGTCAAGCAGTCTGAGATAAGTCTGTCACTATTTCATAGGCTACAGAAATTTGCCATCTATGGCTACATTTTGTTACTTTGAAAATTTTTAAATCGAGAATTTTAATAACTCTTTCTTGGTTTCAGGTTTAAATATTGACTATAGGTATGTTTATTTTCTCTTAAATTAATATATTAATCTTATGTTAACTTTTGTCCCTTTGCAGCTTCCAATATGGCATATAAGAAACCTGCTTTGAATGACCAATGGTTGGACTCTAAAAAAACAACCCCCAATTTTTTGGTTGGTTAAGAAGAGGACCTACTATTTCACAAGCTTATTGCTACATTTGCAGAATATCATTTGAATTATCCAACATGGGTCATCAGGCTGTTGTATCCCATAGCAAAGCAAAAGGTCATCTCAATTTGGCTAAAATAAAAAAGGACCAACCTTCTCTTAAAAACTTTTTTGGTGCTTCTACAAGTGCCTCAAGACAAATTGTTGCTAGTATAAAGTAGATACCCAGCCACCTATTCAAGAGATGATAGAAATTTCACCCCAACCTGAGATGTCGAAATCTACTCAACAGTCAGTTTGCACAAGGGATGATGTCACAAAAGCAACATTAGGCTTTGAAAGTTGTTAATAGTAAGTTTTCATCGAGTTCATGTTCAGATGTAGGAGAGACATTCAAATTAATGTTCCCAGACAGTTCAGTTGCTTAAAAGTTTATAATGAGAGCCACAAAGTGCAAATACATTATAAACTATGGCATTACTCCTCATTTTTCAAACGAACTTAAAGATAAATTACAACAATGTCATGATTACGTAATTTATTTTGATGAATCCCTAAATAAGATTGTACAAAAGAGGCAGATGGATATATTTGTTAGGTTTTTTGACATCAATAGGATTAGAGTACAAACTGAATACTTCAACAGTGTGTTTCTATGTAGAGCTACAGCACAAGACTTACTTGAAAGTTTTATTGCTGGAATCTAACCTTTGAAACAAAAAAATATTCTTCAAGTGTCAATGGATGGCCCGAATGTCAACTTAATTTTTATGAAAAAGTTGGAATAAGATGCCGATGGAAAGAAACTCCTAAATATTGGAGTTTGTGGGCTTCATGTGGTAAACGGGGCGATTGGGACTGGTCTGCAAGCTGCTAACTGGTACATGCGTGACTTTGTAAGAGATGCTTACTACATATTTAATAATTCTCTTGCTCGCCGTGCAGAGTATACTGATCTTACTGAAATTTCCCTTAAAATACTGTGCCACTAGATGGTTAGAAAATGTAACCTGTTGTGACAGACTTCTAAATATTTTTTATTATGTTAAGACATTTACTGATTCAAGAAAAGTTGTGAACACAAAACCATTAAGAAATATTTCAGAACAATCAAAAGACATTTACATAAAATGCAAATTGGCATTTTTCAAAATCATCTCCCTAGAACGTGAACCCTTTCTAAGTAAATTTCAAACTTCGGATCCACTAGCTCCGTTTCTGTTTGCATATTTGCAGCTCATTCTTAGAAGCTTATTGAAGAAATTCATAAAAATTGAAAAACGACCTAGCAACATATCAGCTCTCTTCTCTTTAGATTTGAAAGATAAGCTGAACTTCCGAGACCTAAAAAATATTGACATTGGTTTCCAAACAAAAAAATTTCTTAAAAAAACAAAAGCGAAAGAAGCGGAAATTCAAAAGTTCAAACAAGAGTGTCAAACTATACTTATCACAGTGACTGAAAAGTTTCTAGAAAAATGTCCCAGTAAGTACAGAACTGTGCAGGGTTTAGCTTCTTTGAGGTCCGAAGTAATATTCAATCAAGCAGAACAAGGAAAGCAAAGAGTAAAGTTATTATTGGAGTCATTTTATAATTCCAACAGAATTTCTTACATTGTTGCAGATAAAGATCAATCACAGTACAGCAGTCTTTGTTCTGAAGCTCATATTTCTTTTAAACGGCATTTTGAAGCATATTTAGAGAATATTAGTGCAACATCAACACTTGATGATTTTTATTCAGGCATATTAATGGGAATCTCAAAATATCAGGAACTATGGCAATTGAAATAAGTTTAATCTTTTCCCATGGAAACGCAGGTGTTGAGAGTGGTTTCTCAATAAATAAAAATTTACTGAACATGAACATAGCTTGATTGCACTACGTATGTTTAAAAAAAGGATTTCATGAAAACATCCAGAATAATCCAATAACCCAAACACTTTTGAACAATCTCAGGGTAGCCCACAGAAGATATGAGGAAAGCCTCCAACAGACAAAACAAGCTCAGAAAGAAGAATACAAGAAAAGAGCACAAAAAAGAAAAATATCCGTGGAAATAAAAAAACATGGAGCGTTGAGGGAAGAGAAAAACATTGTATCCAAAATACAAATGTTGGAAAAAGCAAATAAAAGCGTAGGCTTCCAGTTTGACATCCAAAATAGACGGTTTTTTTTGTTGTCCGGAACTTTTACTGTGTAAAATTCACTTTGTGTAAAACTAGTAATTTTAAGTCATATCTAAGGTGTTTTTATTTGTAATTGTTACAAAATTTAATTCTACAAAGTAGATTTAAACAAATAGAATTAGGCAATTGTATTATAGAAAAATAAAATTAAAAGGAGAGTGATGGAGGGATATGGGATGGTGTAGGCCGATAAAAAAAAATTTATATCCTTGTTGTTCAACACGTCAAAAGTCAGGGAAAATTGGTTCTGATCATGGAAAGTCAGGGAAATCAATGTCAAAATAAAAGTGTAAACCATATATATTCTATCGGAGTATAATCAATGAATTTCAGGCATATATCTTGAGAATTAATTATTTCTTATTTGAATAATCACAAAATATTATTTGTGAGTGTAAAATTGGATTTTTAGAAACATTACACAATGTAAGGAAGAATTCAGAATTATATAAAAAAAAATCTTTTGTCTCGTTTCTGTTCTGTTAACAGCAACACTGATACTTTCTGGCGATCAATTAAAGCATAATAACCATTTAAAATGTAGAGGTTCGCCAATATTGAAGCTAATACCTTTTGAAGTTGTAAAAAAGTAATTCCTCATTCTATGCAAAGGATAAATTTTAACAGTTCTAGTTAGTTATAAAAAGAAATTTCAAATATTATAAATTCAACTAAACAATTTATGATCTAATTTAATTAACGTTTACAATTCAGCTGTCGATAATATTTCTTTTTTAGTTATTAACTTTATTTGTCATTACATACAAATATATCTTTAAAAAAATAACAGTTATCCTGAATACAGGTTATTAATGATTGTATAGGATAAGCATAGGGTGAATAGTTAATCTTCTTATATAGAAGTGGGTTAAAAGCAGGTACTCACTCAAATAGTGAAAAAATAAATGATAATAAATTAGCTAAATAAATAAAGAAGAAATCATAATTACAACCTTTTGTGCTCTTGACAATTGATATTCAAAATTGGGTATATAAAAAAATAAATAAACACTACATATTATTAAAAAATTTGGACTTAATCGAGGACTAGAGAGTTCGATATATACAAAGAAGAATGCACAAACTACTAAAATTGTTGATCATAAAAAATACATTGCAAATTATTTATAAATCCCTTAATTTTTCTATTAACTGTAATTACTATAAGGTACACGTCATAGGTTGAGTTCAGTTGAGGAAATAAGTGTTTCAAAGAGACGCAAATAATATGTTATGCAAGAAATTAAGATTAATAAAAGAAAAAAATGTTTCAAAATAACAAAAAAAGCAACCATGAGTTTTGCTAAAGATATAGGTATTTAGGCTTTAAAGAAATGTTGAACTGGATAGATAAGAAGTTTAGTAAAGAATGTAAAACTAGGATTAATAAAAAAACGGGTTTCTACAAAAAAACTCATTTTCGACAACAGATAGATGTGGGTCTGAAAAATATTTTTATGACAATACTACTTGTGAAATATTGCATTGTACAGGAAAGACACATGATCATTGGAAATCTTCAAGCAAATGTTAAAGGTAAAGTAGGAAATCATGAGATTAACTGGAAGACTAATTCAGTACTGAAAGGGATCTATAAATTTTGGTTTGGTAAAGTGCATAACCCTTTTATCAACGTCCAAACAACACGTAATACAAAATGATATGTTTTCGCCGTTCACTTTCTTTTAATTACCAACTATAACTGTAAACTGAATTGAACATATAAAGTTTTAATTACAAAACCCTTTTAAAGCTTAAAAACAATCCCTAAACATATTTACACATTCTGATAGGTAAACAAAACATAAAATATATTACATTTACTTCCAACAAATACAATATAGATTTATCTTTTAATTGGTAATTCTAGCCTAGACAAGATTTATAAAATAGACACAGATACATATGAAGACTATGTTTGAATGACCTGCCAAGGGTTTTTGTAGCTTCATACAGTAAATTTGCTTTAACAACCACTATGACTCTAAACATTATTCAATTTGTAATAAATCTATATAGAACATTCTCTTACCCACTAGTGAGATGGAGATATGTGCCTTTCAATTTGACGTTGATTGAAAAACTATTGAAATTTTAGTCCACCAAATCCAGATTTGGTATGAAAAGTATCTCCATAAATAATTATGTATATAAATTGTCCCCTCCATTCAACTACCTAACCAATATACTTAGAGAGAGATATATAAGAGGACTATAGAAAATAAACTTTTTGACACTTATACACTCCAGAGACTATCGTGCTAACAAACCGAAATTTTTCCAATAATGTGGTGTATCTGGATTTATAGGACCCATTGTACTGGCTGGAATTTATTCAAGAATGATGTATTAGGTGCACAAAATTCGCTAGTAACAACAAACAGAACGAAACAACACAAGGACTGGATGACTCAAGAAATACTTATGTTAATGGAACGGATACGTAGCATCAAAAACACAAATGCAGATGAATATAGGGGACCCCAAAAATTTATTAGAAGAAAAGTTAAAGAAGCCAAGGAAACATGGATGAAAGAAAGGCGCCAAAAAGTGGAAGAAGTATATAAAAAACACGACTTCTTCAACCTACATAAAAAGGTCAAGGAAATTACGGGTAGCCGAAAATATCCAGTCTTTACCCATGTATTTAACCAAAACAACAAACAAATTACAGACGATGGGGAACTTAGGGACATATGGGCAAAATATGTAGCTAATACATTTGAAAGCAATAGCCCACCTTTTCGCAGTCGAGAACCGACACCCGGAATACTACACGCTGAGGTCCAAAAAGCACTAAGAGATAACAACTAGAAAATCAGCCGGGCCAGATAACATCTGCCCCAATATTCTATAGCTTATAGAGGAGGAAAACATACACATTTTGGACAATTATTTAATATCTATAATTCAGGGTACATCCCTTGGCTGAAATCAACCTTCATACTTATACTAAAAAAGCCCGGAGAGCAGAATTGCGATTGATGAGCCTATTGTTAAGTGTTCTTGAAAACTATTCATAAGCGCATACATAGAAAATGCGAATAAGATATAAGCGAAGTACAAATGGGTTTTCGTGAAGAAATGTAGGCCTTATTCTCACTACCTGTCCTGTTGCAAAAATGCAGAGATCAACGGAAGGAAGTATATCTGTGTTTCAAAGATTATACAAGGGCTTTTGACTGCATCAATCACACCACACTATTATAACTGCTGGAAAGAAAAGGTGTTGATGTCTAAGATCTAAAAATCGTACAGAATCTTTATGAACAGCAAGTGGCATCTATCAAACTGGAAAACACCGAAACAAACACCGTGTCTATAAGGTGTGGAGTCAGACAAGGGTGTGTACTTAGCCCCATGCTCTTTAATATGTATCCAAAACGCTCTGTATGAAGCAGAAGACAGTCTGAAAGTCAATGGGAAACTCATAAGCAACTTAAGATTGGCCGATAACACCTGATAATCACAGACAGTGACGCCTAATCAACAGCATATCGACTTCCTGTGACAAAATGGGACTGAGAATTAATATCTCAAAAACAAAGATCAGGCAAATAAGTCGCAATCCGAACAACTGCTTCAGCATAAATATATACGGTTTATAATAGAGCAAGTCACAAAATTTTAATACTTAGGAAGTTGGATCAGCGAGGATCTGAATCCTGGGATAGAAATTAGATCCTGCATAGAGCCGATAATATTAAAATGCGGAACCTATTAACCGACAGAACACTCAATTTAAACATAAGATTTAACTTTATTAGATGTTATGTGTATTCCACGTTACTGTATGGAGTCGAGGCCTGGACGCTAAAAGTCAGCAGTATCAACAAACTGGAAGCATTTGAGATGAGGGCATATCACCAATCAAGAGGTCTTACATAGAGTGAACAAGGCTCGAACAATTCTCGAGACCATAAAAAAGCGAAAGACTGCTTACCTTGGCCAGCTCATGAGGCAGGACAAGTACAGATTCCTACAACTGATTATGGAGGGCAAGATTGAGGGAAAACGTGGTCCCGGACGTAGATAGTGCTCTTGGCAGAAAAACATAAGAGATTGGGCAAGCTTAAATTCAAACTCCCTGCTAAGAAGAGCCCAAGACCGAGACGAATTTGCCAGAATCGTTACCGATCTTCATTGAATGGAGAACGCACTTCAAGGAGAATAGTACTGGCTCTAGTGACCTGAAAATCAATAGGGTTCATCTGTAAGACACCCTGAACAATATCCAATCATAAAATTGGTTACTTGTATACCCTTCGGAGGCTGTATCGTGCTAAAAAACTGAAATTTTCCAAAAATGACCAAAAATGTGGTATATCTGGATTTATAGGACCCGTTGTACTGGCTCTAGTGAGATGAAAATTAATAGGGTTCATGTGTGAGGAGCCCTGAACAATATCCAATCATAAAATTGTTTACTTGTATACACTCCAGAGGTTGTATCGTGCTGACAATCCGTAATTTCTCCAAAAATGTGGTACTGTTGGTACCATAGCACCCATGGTAATTGCTCTAATGAGCTGAAAATCAATAGGATTCATTTGTGGCACGCCCTGAAGAATATTCAATCATAAAATTGGTTACTTGCATACACTCCGGAGACTGTATCGTGCTAACAAGACATGTTACAAAATGTGGCCGATCACAACGACACCCACAGGATTTTTGTCCAAAACCCCGATTTTCGTGTTTTTCTCCCTGAAAAACGAAAAAATAACTCAAAAAACACTTTTTGGGTTAAACCAATACTTTTCTCGCATATTAGATAGGGTTGGGCGGAAAAGTAGAAGATGGAGAAACCTGAAATTTGTCTTAAATAGTTCTAAGAATGCGTTTCTTGTTGTAAATATAAACAATAGCTCGATGCATATATGTAATACTCCTATATCAATAACGCCCATAAGTGTTGCCAATAGAAAAATAATCTTATATGTTTGACGTAAAATCATATTTACTAACATACTTTTCGAAGATAATTAGGCTGTTGAATGCAAAATTTGAATTTGTGGGTTGAAGGACACAATGTGTGGTAGATCTTTGGAATAATTTGTGTAGTTCATCAAAGTAAACAAAATTCAATTTCAACAAACCCAATACTTTTAGTTGTTGGAATACAATGAGTTAAAACTATGCCAGAACCAATTTTTTTATTTAATAACACAAAATGTCAGAGCCACGAAAATACATTATACATACTTATTTTTGGCATACCTACTAGGTATAATATTTTTAAAGGTAAAGTGAAGTGCAATCTACCCATTTTATGAATGTTTAATTGGAATTGACTCTTAATAAATTTATGACAATTTATTGTTTGCAATTTTAATATGTGCATAATGTAAAATTAATTAAAAAACAAACATCATTAAAGACAATTTTTTCAAAATTAAACATCCAAAAAATGATTATTGTTCATTCATAATGACTAACTCAACAATTTTTTATTTAAAGCATTGTTATTTCACTTTTCCGGAAAAATCGAAATTATTTACTTGGCAGTTTTTATAATTCTATTTTAACATTTGAACTTCATCATTTTTCTAAGCTTTTTCAAAATCTTGTCTAGCCTATCTAGTTAATATTGAATTTTCTCTACTTATTACTATCAATTACCTGTTATGACTGTTTTCTATGTTTATTCTATTAGTTCCCCATTCATCTATTGCTCTATTTCTGTTGGTAGATTTTTTCTTGTTTCTTAGTAACCGTGGTCTGAAATGAGCAACTTTCTCTTCTGGTTCATTTTTGTTGATATCGTAACGTAAATAAGATCGCATTTTTTTAGTATTTTCTTCAGAATCGCTACTGGAATTATGTCGTTTCTTCAAGGTTATTCCTGCGAGGTTTAATAACGTTTCTGCACCTTCTTTGATTCTTCTATCTTCGTCATCTTCAAATTCTATTTTCCTACAGGTACGTGTTTTTGGTATTCTAAAAATAAAAATAGTATAAACTACAATGTTGAAATAATGCTCAAAATATGGAATCTTCAGATTTTTTGTTCTGGAATAAGATCACTGACAGTTAACTGAATTTAAGTGGGTATCCTTATACATTATATATTTTATTTGTACTCTACGAACTTCACTATTACATTTATTTTGGCAACAAAATTCAATTACATTTAACCCTTAAATGCACGGTGTTGCCATTAGGCAACAAACCGTTAGACTGTTATTTACAATCACTAATAAAATGAAATTGTACCTAATCCATGCTGTAGTCAATAGACTACTAACCTTTTAAGTACATAGTTCAAACTCCAGCTCAAATATGGAAGACACATGCAGTTCTGAGATTATTTATTGTGACATAGCTTGTTTGTTTTGCTAAGTGTGTGTTTGTGAATTTATTGACAACAGCTACAAATTTGCATACATTTTACAAATAAATTGTAAATATTCAAGACAAAGGTATGTATTTACTGTTGTTTATTTAACAATTCACAAACTAATATAATGGCTGTCAAAAACATGTCATTATCGTTTGCTACCTTTTGGATACATTATGCATTTGGTAGTTTTATTTGATTTTAGCATTTGTTGCCGTTTGTATGCAAAATGCGTTCAGTGATTTTATTTGTCACCCTTACTGCATTGAAATTATTGTTACAGAAAATGAGTCGTCGAAAACGTATGACTCAAACAGAGCTACAAGAATATTGGTCACAATTAACTGGCCTAGACAGTGAAGATGGTGAGGATTTTTCAGACAATGACAGTGTGGACAATCCCCATGATCCCCAATTCGTTCCTGATGACAATGCAAGTGGTAATGATGATAAGGAAATAGAAACTATACAAGATGACAATATGAATAATGTTGATACTAAAAATAGTGAGATTGAATAAGATGAACATGAACAGACGTTCATTTCGTCAACATCAAAAACTTCAAAACGAGAGAAAATTGTAAAATGTACTCCCAAGCCAAAAATAATTTGGAAAAAGACATCTCTTCAACTAAATGAAGCCCAACTTACTTTAGACCTGGACACGCCTTACCAATTTTTCAATTATTTCTTTACTCAAGATTTCGTTGAAAAAATAGTAAATGAAACAAATACGTACTCCGTTCAAAAGAGGCCAGAGCAGCCATACTTGTTCACATATGCATATATTAGGTAGTACCTTGGTGTTATTATATATCTGGCAGTAGTGCATATGCCTAAACTGGGGTTTACTCCAATAAAAAATACCATGTCGGTCAATAAGTTCAAAAGAATTCGCCAATTTCTTCATTTCAATAAAAATGATAACCTTATACCTCATGGTCAACCAGATTCTGATAGATTTCATAAAGTAAGACCTCTAATTAATGCTTTGAATGAAATCTTTTCATCTATTCCTCTCGAACAACATCTAAGTATTAATGAACAAATGTGTTCCACAAAAATCTAGCATTACATGAATCAATAATTTGAAACCCCACAAATGGGGTTTCAAATTATTTGTACTTGCAGGTGTTTCCGGTTTTGCTTATAAATTTGAAATATATTCTGGACAGGAAAACTCTGAGCCTCGACCTAAAGGCGAACCAGATCAAGGGGCTTCATCAAATGAGTTCTGCGTTTAGCTAGATTGATACCAGAAAATCAAAATTATTGTTTATATCATGACAATTATTACACTAATTTGCCTCTGATGGTTCATTTAGCAAAACGAGGAATATATTCGTTGGGAAAGGGTGCGGAAAGTACTTTCCGCACGCGTGAGAATAAAGGTCAGTTTCTATGGGAGTAGAGAGTGTGATATGTGTTACTTTCCTATGCGGTCGTTAAATTTTTTTCCGCCTACCTCTATCCAGAGTATACATTTCCTGGCCTCATTGTAGGGAGCAGAGGCGTATTTTTCCTCCCTAGAGAGGAAAAGCACTTTTTCTCCCTAGGGAGGAAAATTAAAAGTGACGTCGTAGTACGTTATCCATGAAATAATTTTTGCAATTCCGAGACTAAAGTGGTCACTTTAGTCTCACATCTTCGAAACTAAAGTGGCACTTTTAGACCCAAGGGATATAAAGGGACAGTTAAAATCCCAAGGGATTTAAAGTAAAGTACAAATAAAAACGTACATTCCCGATGCCTAGCCAAGCATATTAGAAGTCCGTCCTCGATGCCCAGCCAAGTTTCATAAAAGTTCTCCTCGATGCCCAGCCAAGCATTTTAGAAGTCCATCCTCGATGCCCAGCCAAGTTTCGTAAAAGTCCATCCTAAGTAGTATTTATTAATTTTGTTTGTTAGTTTCATGAATACATTATTTAAAAATGTCTTGTTATTTGAGGTAGGCGGAAAAATCAAACTTCATCCTCGGGAGGAAAAGTAGCACTTTCGTCCCTTGTTATAATACCATATTATCTACATTTGCTGGAAAAAATCCCATTGGCAAGGCAAACCGTTTCGACCGAAAACGCAAACAAACGATCGAGGTAGATTGCCCATTGCCCATTTGTAATTTCAGAATATAATAGACATTTGAGCGGAGTCGACCTTATGGACAGTCATCTTGGCAGATACAAAATATTATTAAAAAGCAGAAAATGGTATATTCGACTTTTCTTCCATCTTTTACATGTAACTAATGTAAATTCATGGTTGCTGTATAAAAGAGTAAAACTTTCCAAAGAAGGAGAGCAATATAAAACTATGGGCCAAGCAGAGTTT
This sequence comes from Galeruca laticollis, assembly GCA_963921935.1. Taxonomy (NCBI): domain Eukaryota; kingdom Metazoa; phylum Arthropoda; class Insecta; order Coleoptera; family Chrysomelidae; genus Galeruca; species Galeruca laticollis. Next base: position 48,226,745 of record OY998179.1, on the reverse strand, counting down.
CGAGCTAAAATTGCTGAATTCTTTGCTGTTAAGAGAGGGAGATCAAGTAATCGGAAAGCAGCCATACAAACTAAGAAAAAAAGAGGTCCATCCCAACATATACCTCCTAAGATGTTAGAAGGGATCAGTATGGTCATTGGCCTCATGTAGAAGAAAAGAAAAGAAGATGTAAATACCCTAACTGCAAAGGATTCACCCACACTAAATGTGAAAACTTTGTCTGAATAAAAATAATAATTGTTTCAAAAATTTTCACATTGATTAGGATTTATTTGTAACTGTAAACGCATGTTGTAGCCAATTGGCAACAAAACGTTTTTTTGCAAAAAATTAATAAAACAGTTTCGATATTTTTTCAAATATTTTTTTGGGTAATGTTATGATATGTATGACTTGATGTTTTGGTGAGCTTTCAGTTAAAAACAAAAAGTATGCATTTAAGGGTTAAATAATATTGCACTGTGATTCTAAATAATCCATTATCCACAAGCATCGTTTCTAGAGATTCATTCGTTTATTTTTTTGAGTAAATGATTGCAACGTTGCAGAATAAATTTACATTATATTATTACTATTATTAATATCTTAACAAGTCAGTTCAATAGACTACCGACCGAGGTCCTTCCGCATATTGTACTGCAAAATTACATGCAATTACAGCAAATACCAATTGTTTTGTTTAAGAAATTTACAATATTATAATGTTAATAATATTAATTGTCATTTATTAGTAAAACCAAATGGCCATTGACTGAGGTCCTTCAGCCTGTAATCGTAAACTTAATACTAATAAAAGTAACATTAGTGAATATAAAAAAAATAAAAGAGAAATTTGTCATTGAATGAATTTTAACTTCTATATTGGTCACTTTCATTTTCATTTAATGTCTTGTGTTTACCACTTCTCGAACTGTCTTCTGGGGATATTTTTGTTTTGATTTTTGTATTTGATCTCAGTTTATGCATAGTGCATCGATTATTTCTATTTTATGAATCCGTATGGAAAAGGTTTTGGTCAGAGTTGTTAATCTATCCTTGAGTGGCTGTACTTTTGTGGTTTGGTATAGAAGTCGTTTGATGGATTGTAGAGTGGGTTTGATTGTCTCATTTTTGTGATGAGTCTCATACGAGTAGTTGTTGTCTCTGCTGTCAGTACTGTTTTCCGAACAGGTCTTCTTGTTGTGTGGTATATTATATGGCCATACTCGAGTATCGATCTATAGATACTTTTATATACGTGTGCTGCAAATTTCTTGCTTATTCCCATGATTTGTATGTTATACTTCGAAAGTGTTTTCCTTGGCTAACGCATTTTTTCTTTGTTATATATGTATTTTTATTCAATTCAATTTTGTTGTCAATATTTATACCAAGATACTGTACAGTTAATGTGCAATACTGTTGATATAAATAGGTGGTGTATTATGTGTTGGTGTATGATTAAAGATTATAAATTGAGATTTTGCAGGGTTGGGTTTCATTCTCCACCTATTGAACTATTTCACTGTTCTGTTCATTGGTGTTTGCAATTCATGTCCTGTTTTTTTGATGCTGTTATTATGACTGATCAAAGTGGTGTCATCTACATTCTGCAAAATGTGTTTTTGCAAGTTTATGTGATCTGCTGCTAACTCGAAAGTTGTAGATATCATAACAGTACATATTGTAGAGCAAAGGAAATAGAGAGGAGCCCTGCAGGACTCCTTGATCTGTTACTAAGGTTTTATTATTAGTAGCAAGTATTCAGGGCACTTCATTGAGTGTAGTTTGTATAATATACCACAGTGCAAAAACTGTCAAATGCTTTGTTAATGTCAAGGAAAAAAGCAGCAGTATGTTCTTCTTGTAGCGTGGAGGTTCGTAAATTTGTTGTCAGGATTCAGGATCGCTAGTGGGTGTATAGTAGAGCGCTTTCCGTAAACACAAACTGATATGAAGGTATGTAGTTTCCGATTTCCTTCTGTAATTTGTTATTGTTTTCGAATTTTTTTGCTAGAACAGATAGGAGAGTTATTGGCCAGTAATTTTTACCATCGAAATGTATCGAGAAAAATCGCCCGACCGTTGAAAATTAAATATAGCAAGACTGTCGCTGGTTTTGACGAGAGGCCAGTGTAATGAGAACAAAGCTAGTTGCCCATCAGACGTCGAATAATAGACCACGTTGTGCGAGTTTTAAAAAATTCGTGCACTTAGGCAGCCATTTTAGGTTGAAAGTATATTACCTGATTAGGGAAGGAAAATATGGTGTGAGTTAGCATCTAGGGGGGTCCGACCCGGCGTTTTGCTGTGGAAAACCTTTCCGTTGAGCAGCGAGTTCCAGGATTTTTGCAGGATTTAAACAACCACGTGGATATTTTGTTAGACGTTTTGCTCGAGGAACTCAATATTTAGGTTTTTTTTTATTTATCTTGGATTTTATGGATTTATCCGCCGATATATAATATATATATATATATATATATATATATATATATATATATATATATATATTATATATTTTTAAATAATGCCTCTACGTTGGGAGCCATTTTTATTATATATAATTTTACTTACGCCCTTATGTTGTAGTGCTATTTTATATTATAATTTTTAATTTACCTCAGTTGGGCTGCTGTTTTGTATTATGTATATTTTTTTTTATTTTAATTTAATATATGTTTTATTATTATTTATGGGCGCCAGAATTGGTTACGCTTACCGCTATACCCAATTCAAAATTATTATCAATTTTACTTTACCTTTTAAATACTGTATCTCAGGGATGAGATTCGGTACTTGACGTTTGCTAGCAACAAGAAACTATAGGTAGATATCAGAGAAAAATAAGACGAACCTGAACAATTGAACATAATTTAATTAATGAGAAAAGATAAGAAATTTTTATAATCAATTAATAAACCAATATTATACGTTTAAATTCATTATTGTATCATTATTACGCAACAACCATATAAACGCTTTCATTACTATAAATATTATTGAAACTCAACAAATAAATTTCGTGTATCATTATTCTTATTCTATGTTTGAATGTACATCCAAAAAAAAAACTTTCAATCTCAACCATAGATCTTTAAGTGCGAAAACGTGTAGTGTGCTGTTCTGTTAAATGTTTTGTTTAGTTTACAAAATGGAAGGCAAAGTGATGTGTCTAAGAATCTTTATTATTATTATGCAAAAATCTAGTGAATACTTATTTAATATGAATTTAGTGTTTGTGTCCGTTATTAGTGGAGATTGAACAGTTAATACTAACGTTTAACCAATAAATTGCTACCACAGACAATTAACCTACATACAAAAATATATAAGTGAAATGTTTTTATAGAAAAAGTTCAATATACACGTGGAAAATGTTCATCGTTAGTTATAGAGCATAGCATTGAATGTGCTGTTCTTGGAGGAAAAAATGATCAGCTGTGATCAAACAAAAAACGAAGTCCAAGATGTAGGAATGATGATATATATGGTTAATATCGTCAGCAGAGTATCTCTATTATAAGATACCTTGGATAACCACCAGAATAATTGTAATAAGGTAATTATAGTTATAGTTCTTACCAAATCTAGATGATTTCACTAAAGTTCACTTATTTTTAATTATACGGAATGTATTTTAATTTATTTACTTTAAAACGTCGTCTGAACACTTTTGATTAATATTTCTGATAATTTATTTAAGTTATTTCAAATTTTAATAGAAATTTGAGGAGATAAAATTTTACACGTCCACCCTCTAATTCATTTTCACGGCGTCTCTTTAAGCTCAAAATCAACAACCTTTTATTGTTTTTAATTTTGTTTTTCCAGTTCATTTGTTGATAAACAAACATTGTTTTCCTGAATCAATATATCTATCCTTGCGCTAGTATAGACGAAATCACTTTGTTTTTATGCATTTCGAAAAACACACCGAACTACACCCTACGAATTACTAACATAACATTGCTTCTAGCGTTGATCTTTTGACCTTGACGTTTGCTAATAATTATAAAAGTTTATGCGATATACGGGGTTTCCGAAAGTGTCTATAAAATATAAAATTGTAATAATCGAATTTTGTTTGAAAATTTATGTGATGATATATATACAGGGATCACCACAATTATGTATAATATTACGTTCGACGTAATTTACTTGTTGGTGTTATTTATTTTGCAATATACTTTAAAAGAAAATAGATACTAAATTAAATAGCAATCTCTTAAATTAATTTATCAATTGTATATGATAGTTAAAAATTTCTTGACACGTTCAACTCATGTCTTTACGGATTATTTCCTTTTTTTATTGGATGTTTACTAATGAACTACTAAGATTCACACTATTTGTATGATGCTGATTTGATTTAATTTGTCTGATAGATATATTTTTTTTTTTTTTTAATAGAAATGCTTTTATTTCAACAAGTGTACAAAGTCACAGTACAATGTATGAAAAACTAATCTCTTAGCCTATCACATGTTCAGACTATAAAGGATTCTTAAAACTAATTACACCTAATTACAATGTTCAGGACGAGCTCAATTAATAGTCTCGAAAAAATTTCATACATACATACGCATACATATACATACATACACATATACACGCACACACATATACATACAACAACAAAACAAAAGAATATATGTATATAATCATAATTTTTGTGAAGCATTGTTCCTAATCAGCAATAAATGCTGGCACCGGAACCTATATATTTTAAGTTTCATGGCCATTTACAAATTGCATCATTTCTGCTTTGAACGAGGAATAACTATCTTTATTTTTTATATAGTTTGGCAAAAGATTGAATGACTGAAGACATTTAGAAAAGGGATTATTTAGAGCAATTTTCGTTCTCACCTGGGGTTGACTTCTAGTTTCATAGGAATGTATTTCATTAATTATATTCAATTTTGTGTTGCATTTCTGTTGATTTTTTGTTATTTTGTAGATAAATTTACATTGTTCTATCTGTAGAATTTTTTCCAGCGGTAATATTTTAGTTTGATCGTAGATCATTTCTGTATTAGCCCTGTAACCATAGCCAAATAAAGTTTTTACCACCTTATTTTGCAGAGTTTTGATTTTTTTAAATAATGTCTGAGAACATACCCCCCAGTTTGTTATCAGATATCGGAATATAGAGAGAAAATAAGCATTATATATCATAATTTTATTCTGTAGACTCAGGTAACTCTGACATCTATAAAGTGCTCCAATCATTGGTACAATTTTTTTTATCATGTGCTCTGCATGTTTGTGCCAATTTAGTTTGTCATCGATTACCAATCCTAGATATTTGGTATAATCGACCTTTTGAATGGCCTGATCCCCAATTTTGATATCTGGGTCCCAGCTTTCTTTATTTTTATTTTTGAAGAGCATATACACTGTTTTACTCACATTTATTTGCAGCTTGTTAGCTAGGAGCCATTTACCATATAGTTGTAGATCACTATTTACCAAGGCTTCCAGTTCTCCCAAGTTAGATCCCTCATATACTAGGATGGTATCATCTGCGAATATGTAATAGCGAGCTTTAAGATTTGCCTTTTTCAGATTTAGGGTGTGTAGTGAATATAATAGTGGCCCAAGGACTGAGCCTTGTGGGACTCCGCAGTTTATGTTTGCGATTTCACTATTTACTTTATGCAGAGACACATACTGTTGACGATCCTTTAGATATGATTTTAATATACTTGCACTTTTTCCTCTTATACCTAATAGGTACAATTTCTCGAGTAGTATTTCATGATCCACTACATCGAATGCTTTTTGTAAGTCAATAAATATTGTTAGGACAAATTTTTTGTCATCCAAGTTGGATACAACATGGTTCAGGAAGTCTGTTGTATCGCTTTGGGTGTTCGAGTGTTTCTGAAAACCATATTGATAGTTGTCCAATTCAACATACCTAGTAAGAAAGTTCATGATACGTTTTTTGAAAAGAATTTCCACAAATTTTGACAATGCACAAACTACAGTAATTGGGCGATAGTTTTCTAAATTGTTTTTTGGTCCTGTTTTATGGATAGGGGTAACCTTACCCACTTTCAGCTCCTTCGGAAATTCCCCTGTTTCAAACATTTTATTAACCAAGTTGACTAAAATTGGTATTATTACCTCCTGTACTCTTAACAAATCTTTTGCAGAAATTTTATCATTACCCGGAGCAGAGTTTTCATTCATTTCATTCAAAATTTCTCTTACTTCTTTGATATTAGTATCATATAGGTACAAGGAGTTTTTTATATTGATTTCCTCGAAACAGTGTGAAAGTGGGATACTTAAAAGTTTTGCATTGATTTTATCGACGATTGATTGACCTATATCACAGAAATATTCGTTAAATTTGTTTCCAATTTCTAATTTATCAGTTAATAATGTTTTATCTACCTCTATTGTATCTACACTAGTTTGTTTCTTTTCATGTTTTATTAGGTTATTTACGAAATTCCATTGTTTCTTTGGATTTCCATCAGCGTCATTCCATTTTTTTCTGAAAAAGTTAGTTTTTAGATTTTTTTTTTCGTTTTCAACTTTCTTCTTTTCATTTCTGAAGTCCCCTAAGATTCGTTGATCTTGAGGGAACTTTTTTGTTAGTTTGTATAATTCATCTCTTCCTTTCAATAATTCTAAAAACTGCGGGGTTATCCAATCATTATTTTCCCTAATTTTCATTTTAATTGTTTTTGTAGCCTTATTTTTAGCTTCTTGTATTAGTTTGATCAAGGTTTCGAATGTATCAACCGGTATAGAGGTTTGCAATAGATCTTTCAAATTGTCTTCATATTTTGAGTTATCTAGTTTCTCAAATGTTTTCTGAACTTTACAATTATAATTTTTATTTTTCGTATATAATTCTATTTCTAATATATTGTGATCCGAAACTGTGCTATATTCAATGTTTACCTTACAGTCTATGTTACTAGTTGCTAAAACATGATCGATAATAGTATGAGAGTGTTGTGTAATTCTGGTTGCATATTCTATGCCTATATTGTTTCGGATTTCAAAACCATTCAATATAACACAATTCCTATAGTCACTGGTGGTCTCATTATTATCTAATAAATTTATGTTAAAATCACCAATTATTAGTGTTTTTTTCTCAGGCTGTAGTATTTCTTCCAACATTTCCAGGAATTCCTTCACATTGAATGATGGTGGTCTGTATAAGGCTATAATTTTTACACCATTTACCTGTAGATTCATCCCAATCATGTTGAATTGGCTGCCACCACCAACATTGTTCATCTCAATGAACTTGATGTGTTCTTTAATATATATTGCGACTCCTCCGGCTCTAGTATCTCTACATGCATGCACTGCTGTATACCCATTAATTCCGAATTGGTGTACTTCATTTTTATATAACCAGGTTTCCACAATTACTAATATATCATAATATTTCATTTTCACGAGACACTGTAGTTCCTCCAACTTGTTTCTGAGACTTTGTGCATTTATATATAAAATTCTTAGTTGTGCTTCTGCTTTTGGTTTACTAAATTTATTGGATTTTTCTAGTTTTTTAGATTACTGGTGTCTTCGATTGGCTGAACTGGGCTATGTTCATCTTTGCGCATATAAATTTTCCCACGACTTATCCATGCAAATCTATAGTTATTTTCTCTCTTGTACTTCAGCACTTCTTTGAATAGGTATTGATTTGCTTTTGTTAAATCATGATTTAGGTAGATAATGTTTTCTTCATCGTATCCCAGGTCTTTCGCATTTATCATTTTCTTCTTTCTAGCCTCCAAGAATTCTTCCTTCTCGTTTTCACTGGTAAAGCATACTTTTATAGGCATCTGTCCATTGTGGTTTCGCCCTTTTCCAATTCTGAAGCATTTCAGTTTATTTACTGTTTGAACTTGCAGTGCTTCTCCCATTTTTTTGATGATATCTTCGATGTTTTCTCGCTTGTCATATGGTACCCCATTGACAATTATGTTGTTTCTCAGCTCATTTTGTTCATTCTTGTTTTGTTCCTTTCCTAGTTGCGACTTTATTGTCAGGATTTCTGCTTTCAGAATTTCGTTGACTTTAATTTGTTCTTCATATTTGTTCAGTAGATCGGTATATTTGTTATCCATATCCATTAATTTTTCCATTATATCATTCAGGGTATATTCCTGTTTGCTATTAGTATCATTTGAGTTTATTTTTGGAGGTTTTGAAGGGATTTTGTTTACATTTTGTACTGTGGTCATAACCTCATTCTTTTTACAAGATTCACAATTGTATCTTTCACCTTTCGGATTTTTCATTTCACTTGCAAAATGGTTGAATAATGCGGTTGGTACCTTTTCGCACTTTGTATGATACCATTTCTGGCATTTTATGCAATTAATAGCATACGAATTTTTGCAGGAGCTTGCACAGCTACCACACAAGTCGGCCATCTTAACTATCTATAATAATTTCACTTTAACATTCCCTAAAATTATATGGAATTATTCTTGATTTGACAAGAATGTTCTATAGAAGTTTACCTTGATTTTCTTCTCATAATTTCATTATCATATATATTACTTGTTTAATTAATTCCCAATTTAATCCTATGTCAATTTCATGAAGAAGTTATTAAATCGTCGCAATTAACTTATACTTAGTTTATCAATAAATTTCTTATTACACTATTCCTAACTCTTATTAAGATTGATGGATTAAATTAATTCATACTTGATTACTTAAATATTTTCTAATTCTAGTGTTTCTTAAATTTTAGTTATGGCTGATTGGCGTTAAATTGATGCAGCTGGTTTATATGAAAAATTCCACGTTCTCGATGAGTGTCAGGATGTATCAACTTATAGCTATTTATACCATGACTGGTTTCTACTAAATAAGGACCTTCATAAGGTAACTGTAACTTAGAACATATTCCTTTTTTATGATTAGGTACTCTTAATGCTTTTATTATTACCAAGTCACCCTTTTTAAATGTTTTCCTATTTCTAAGTCTAGCTAGTTTCCGTTTAATGTATTTGTCAGCTTGTCTTGATTGTCTTTCTCTGGCTACTTTAATCAGTTTGTTGTAGTCAATTTTACTGGACCATGGTCTGTCTGGTTCTATTCCTGTGAATAAAGAAATAGGCGCTATTTCCGTAACGATATTTGGTATATTGTTTATAAAATCTGTGGTCTCCTTTAATCGTTCTTCCCACATACGGTTTTCGTAGTATGTAAGTATCCTCAGATGCTTGATCACTTCCTTGATTCCTCGTTCTGCAGGATTACTACTAGGATGTCTTATACTTGTGAAAACTTGTTGTATTTCCAGGTCTTTCAACCATTTTTCTATTTTTTTTGTTCCTGAAGTATGTTGCATTGTCCATTATGCATTTCTTTGGTTTCCCATATTTCTCGAAGTAGTTTCCTAGCGATTCTTTAATGGAATTTTTATTTGTTTTACTGCATGGATATGTGCTAATAAATTTAGAAAAAATGTCTACGATTACCATAATGTGTTTGTTACCATTATAACTTGGTATAAGGTTTGATATGAAGTCTATCGCTATTATATCTAATGGATTTTCTGCTATGATGGATTTCGGTACATTTTCATAATGAATGTTCTTTTCCATGGATAGTTGACATAGTTCGCACTGTTTAATAATATCCTTTATGATAGTAATGTCATTTTTCGATATATAATTCTCCCGAAATATCATGTGAGTTTTCCTAATTCCTAAATGATTAAAATCTAAATGTATTCTTTTTACAATTAATTTTATTAAATTTTCAGATATCACATATAATTCCTTGTCATGTACTAATTTATATATTACTCCATCCTTTTCAGAGCATCTTCTTTTGTATTTCTCATCTAATAATAGTTGTTCCTGTTTTATTTGTTCTAGCGAGAACATACCACTACTTTGTTTCATGATATTAATTCCCACTCTAGCTTCGTTTGCATCTTTTCTTTTCTCTCCATCCATTCTACTGATCGAGTCTGGTACTACATTTTGAATCCCTGGAATATATTTAATCACGAAGTCATATTCCTGTAGGAGTAATGCCCATCGATGTATTCTGGCATTGTTCATCTTGTTGGTTAGTAGCCTGATTATCAGTTTCAATTATGAATTTTCCTCCCAATAAAAAGTATCTGAGTTTATTTACACAGAATATGATGCTAGCAAGTTCTAATTCACTTACTCCATAGTTTTTCTCTGCTCTTTTTGTTATCCTAGAGACAAATGATATGGGTACGTACATGTCATCATATTCTTGCATTAAAACTCCAGCTAGTCTGTTTTTAGATGCATCTGTCCTTAAAATGAAAGTTTTCTCATAGTTCGGATGATATAATTTTATGTTTCTGATGAACTGATTCTTGATTTCATTGAAAGCATCTTCCTGTTTACTGGTCCAACTCCATTTCACTCCCTTTCTCAGTAATTCCATTAAAGGTAATTCTAAATCGGTTAGATTTCCCAGCATCCGTTTGAAATAGTTTAGCATCCCAAGGAAGCCTCGTAGAGTTTTCAAATTTTTCGGTCTTATGTACTCTCTAATGGTTCTTACTCTCTCTGGATCCATCTCGATTCCTGTCTCTGTGATTTTGTAACCCAAATATATTACTTCTTTCTTTAAAAATTGGCATTTTTGTATGTTCAGTTTTAGTCCGTTTTCGTCAAGTTCCGCTATGATTGTTCTGAGGTGTTCTAAATGTTCTTCTATACTGTTTGAAAAAATAAGTATGTCGTCCACATAGTGTATTGTAAATTGGTCATATTTGTTTAGAATTTTATTGAGCGCTTTTAATAGTGCTGATGTAGCGCTTTGTATGCCAAATGGCGTTACTCGGAATTGATATACTTCCCCATTAATCTTGAATCCTACATACTTCCTGCTTTCCGGATGTAGTGGTATCAGCCAGAAGCTGTGCTTCAAATCTAGCTTAGAAAAAACTTTAACTTTACTTATCTTTCCTAATATCGATTCGATAGTTAAAGGCGATTCATACTCGGGCATTGTACATTTATTTAAATTTCGTGCATCAAGGCAAATCCTTAAATCTCCATCCTTCTTCTTTACTATAACAACTGGATTGATATACGAGGTGGTACTATGTTCTATAATTCTATCTTCTAATAATTTATTTACAGTTTTCTTTACATCTTCTTGATATTTGTAGGGTATCGGATAACTTCGCTGTTGGAATTGTTGATTTTCTTTCATTTCAATTTTATGTACATAATTTCTTGCAATTCGAGATTCCTCATTAATTAAATTCCTATGATCTCTCAGTATTCCTTTTACTTCATTTTTCCATTCTATTTTCCCATCTATATCCAATTTCCATTCCGGCATATTATTATTATTATTTATTTCTCCATTGCCATCCAACATCATATCTCCACTCATTTTTCCTTCCTGCCTATAATCATATCTCTTCTCCATATCATCTTCAAATTTCTTATTATAATTAATACGTTTATCTACTTCTTCTACTAACTCTTCATTCTTCCTCGAATTATCATTTTTCTCTTCATAATTAAAAGCAACTTTCTCTTTATTAAAGATTATGTACATTTCTTCATAATTAATAATTGCTTTGTTTTCATATAAGATATCCGATCCTAACAATAGTTCGCATTCCATATTTTCCACTACTAACAGTTGTACCATAGTTTCTCGTTCCTTTAATCTTAATGCTACAGTTATCGTAGTATTTGAAATTGTTAGTTTTCTTTGATTTATGCCGATTAAATTTATTTTTGGCACCTTGACGAAATTTTCTTTTGATATTGTCAAATCATTTACAAATTTATTATTTATTAAAGATATTTCTGACCCGGTATCGATTAATATTTTTATGCTAGTGCCTTCTATCGTTCCGTATATATAAATTAATGTTTCATTGTTTTGTTCTAGCTGGTCCTGTACCTTTAGAAATTCGCGTGGGTGAACATAGCTGCACCAACTTAACTTACCATATTCACCCTCTAGTGGAAAAACTGTTGTTCCGTACCAGAAGATGACACGGGAACCACAACATTATCATTATTATGATTATTGTTATTTGTATTAGTTCGATTAAAGTTTGTGTTACGATTAGTTGTGTTTCTTTCTAGGCTGTTCGTCCTGTTAGTTCTTGTGTCACGTCTTATATTATTCGTCCTTCTTATGTCTCCGTCAGAGTTTCTTCTTTCTCTTCTATTATAATTATTATGTTACATGGATTTAGTTATAATTAGTTAAAATTGTACACATTCACATTACGTCATAAAAAACATATAAGTGTATATCTAAAAGTAGAAATAAAATATAAACATAAATATAGCACGATTTGAAGTTAAATTTTAAAATCTAGACCATTGATCCAGTCCAGCACAGAGTTAGTGGCCTTATAGAAGTCGCTCATTTCTCCTCCGTATGCAGTAAGGGGGCACTCCATTGTAATATGGTGGACAGTCTGGCGAGGCTTTCCGCAGTCACAGGTTGGTGTTTCGGTGAGTCCCCACTTATAGAATGAGTCACGGCAGATACCGTGAGACGTTCTTATCCTGTTAAGTGTCTTCCACTCGTGGCGAGGCAGCTCCATACCTGGTAAGGACACTGCAGGATCAGTTATATGTACAGCCTGGACTGGTTTCGAGGCTTCCCAGTATTCTCTGCATTTATTGGTCAAATTGAAATTATCTCTCACAAGTTTTTCTGCTAGCAATATTGGGGGAGATCTAGACTTCAATCTCTGCAGGCCGGCTTCGGGAAGGTCACTATGTATTGGAAGTAGGGGATTTGTTATTATTTTATTATATTCCCTAACTAGGCTCTCTTGTCTGCAGATGGAGGGAGGTGCAATGTGGCTTAGAACAGGGAGCCAGGGCAGATGTGTGCTTTTTAGACAGCCACCAATTAGTCTCATTGTCTCGTTGAGTTTGGTATCGATGTTCTTTACGTGGCAGCTGTTTATCCAGACTGGGGCGCGGTACTCAGCTACTGAGTAGACAAGGCTGAGCGCTGAGGTTCTAAGAGTGGATGCGTTCGCGCCCCAAGTAGTGCCGCAGAGTTTGCGGATTATGTTGTTTCTGCTATTCATTTTAGCTGCGGTGTTCTTTAAATGTGTTTTGTATGAAAGTGTTCGATCCATTGTTACCCCTAGATATTTTGGGCAAGGATTATAGCGTAGTAGATTATTATTGAAATACACTTGGGGCTCCACTCGTGCTTGTTTTTTGTTTAGGTGGAAGCACATAGCTTCAATCTTGTTCATATTTGGAATTAGCCTCCAGTCGGCGAAGTATTTTCCCTGCATGTTCAGGTCTTCTGACAGTACGTTACTAGCTTCTTCGATGGTTTTACTTTGGGATACAAGGACCAGGTCATCGGCATATCCGAACTTTCTTGACGATGTCTGTGGGGTGTCGGAAATGTATAGATTAAACAGGACAGGTGCAAGTACAGAGCCCTGGGGCAGCCCATTATTGAGATGTCTCATCTCGCTTCTGCTTCCTCCTGTTATTATTTGGAAGGGTCTATCGCAGAGCATGTTGTTCAGTAGAGATGCTGTTCGGCTGCATGGTATCACGTTAAGAAACTTGTAGAGGAGCCCCTCTCTCCAGACCGTGTCGTATGCTGCTGTCAGGTCGACATACACTACAGTTGTCTTCAGCTGTTTTTGAAACCCTGCTTCGATGTGTGTTGTTAAGCTGAGCACCTGGTCGACACAGCTACGGTGGGGCCTAAACCCAGCCTGTTCAACAGGAATATGCTCCATTATCAGAGGACTCAGTCGGTTTAATAACATCCTTTCTAGGAGCTTATAGCATGAGCTTAACAAGGCTATTGGGCGAAAGCTTTCAGGTAGGTTCTTGGGTTTGTTTGGTTTTAGAATCGCAATTATTTTTGATTTATTAAGCTCCATTGGCATATAACTTGTCAGTAAAATGTCAGAGTAGAATTTACTCAGCCACATTCGAGTGTGTTTTCAACAGTTCTTGAGGAATTCGGGGTGAATTCCGTCGAATCCCGGAGCTTTGCCAGATTTGGTGTCTACAAGTGCCTTATCTACCTCTTCTGCAGAGAATGGTTTGGAGAATTCTGGGTGGGGTGTTGTCGTATGGCGGAGGAGTGTCAGTTGTTTCTTAATATGTGTATTTTGTTGTCTTATACTTGGGGCCTTAGAGAGTGTTATGACTCTTGTAGCGATTTGGTCAGCTGATATTTCCGGTGGTTCGCGGGTTGGTGGATTAGAGCTACCCAGCTTCTTCAAAAGGCTCCAAGCTTTTCTGCTAGATCTCTTAAAGTCCATGCTGCATGTTGTTTCTTTCCATTTATTAAGGCGTTCTGTGTCCAGGCGGTTGAGGAGTTCGTCGGCTATTTCAGAGTCTCCATTGTTCTGGAATTCCTGGTAAAGCTGCTCCGTCTCAGCGTTCCAGCCCGGTATATATTCTCTGCGGAATCCTCGAGGTATATACTTTTTCGCAGTTGTTATCACGGCTTTTACGAATCTATTATAGTTGCTGCTCACTGGAGGGATCCATCTAACGACTTTATCCAGCTGAACAGCAACTTCATTCCATCGGGCGTTTTAGAGCATTCTCTGAGGCAAAGCAATTGTCTGGGTTGGTTTCAGTGTTCCACGCAGCTGATCTGAAAGTATTTCGTTCTTTAGCATCAAATATTAGGTGGAGATCGTGTGAGTCTGCCCAGTTGGCAAGGCGCTCGCCGTTCTCATTTGTGGTGCGGTATTTCCATTCAGTGTGGTGACTGTTAAAATCGCCTGCGTATATTGCAGGGTGTGGGTAAGTGTCTAGAACGTTATCAGGCCAGGGTGCTTGTGGTGGTTTGTAGATGTTTGTGACCGTAATGTCCGCTATTTTTGTTATTACTTGGTGAACGTTTGAATTTATGCTGGAATTTAGTAGTATAGCGTTTTCAATGTCTTTTCGGACATAGGTCGCATTTCCATAGGACCGATGATAGGTGGCTCCCAGTAGGTCGAATCCCAAAATTTTGCCTCTTTGGCGCTGTTGGTCTGCATTCTCGATGTGGGTTTCTTGGATAATGGCCATGTCAATGTTTCGGTCTAGCAAGAGCTTTGAAATGTACTCACTCTTGGCTCTGCTAAGTCCTTCGGCGTTTATTTGGCAAATTCGGATCATTTCTCCGAGGTTTTTGAAGTATGTGAATCCATGTATAGTAACTCATTTAGCATTACCCAGGGTGAACGTGTGGCTTTCTGCCACGGACGCGAGTTAGTCTATGATGAATAAAGAATATAAAAAAACCACTTGTTTAATTTAAGTGTATTAAACATGTTTTAACCTGCTTTAAACAGAAACTGTTTTGAATCTAAGCAAATGTTTAAAACATGTTTTAAACAGTGGATTACAACAAATTGTTTAAAACGAAACAACTCTGGTGATTTTCTCAAAACTAAAATAAAATAAGATTACTAATCATAATCAATAAATGTTCAAAATTCATATCTTTGTTGATGACACTACACGAAATTATTCTAACTTATTATTTGAAAATGTATGATTTTATAATCACCGCTCTTTATTATACTAATAGTGTGACCGATTCAAATCAAAGAACTACACACCTGCGTCTGGTTCATAATTTACGCAATATTCTAATTAGTCCTGACGAACGCAAAACATATTTTATAAAAAGTGTTTTATTCAGTAGCTTACGTAACAACAGTAATTTATTTTCATTATTTTAAAAACAGGCTAAAAAAATTGCAAATATTGGACAAAGAGAGATGACATGACTGTAGATAATGGCAACAATGTCGGACGTCTCATTGGTAGCATTTTTCTAAGACTAATGTAAAATAAATATACATCCGGAGTTTGTATATCTGTACGTTGTAAGGAACTAGGATTGATATCACAATAAAATTAATTTTTTTAGAAGGTCAGTTTTTAAACCGTTTACGTAGGTTGTGTTTAGTATTGATGTAATATACACGAATCTTTTCTTATATATTTTACATATTTCTGCTGGACGCCGTAAAACGGAACTATAAAAGGACGTAGCACTGATAGCGTGATATATATATATATATATATAATGGCATTTATAAATATGTAAACTCAAATAGTTTACGGTAGTGTGAACCCATTTATTGAATCAATTGTAGTTTTGGTGTTAAGAGTTTAGCCGAATTTGAAGAATTGTGCATGAACCATTTGTTCGTTTCCTGTAATTGAACTGTAATTTGAGACATCTGTGTAGATTGGGGTCCTCAGCTCTTCTGCACCCAGAGTTAGTAGCCTTCAGCTCTACTCAGGTATCGTAGAGCCTGCTTGTTTGATTTACAAATTGTATTTTGGAGTTTTTTTGCTTGTAGCTTATAATTTAGCGTACAAATTAAGTTTTTATGTAGATTTCGGCCTTCAGCCTACCTACATACTGAAGCTACAGCCCTCAGCTGAGCTCAGGTATTAATTTCATTATTTTTTTTGTTGTAAACTTGTATCTCATATTTTGAAAAGAGACATAAGGTCCAAGAAAATATTAAACATCAATCAGGGGATATTTGCTGACTTTAATTTTTAATATTAACTTTCCTAAATTAGAGTGTTTGATTAGTGCTGTTAACCCACTGAGGAGTTGTGGGCTACCTTAAGAAGTCTTTGGTGCTTGCCAAAACTTCTCTGGCGCCCTTTTAGTAAACATTTCAGTTTTGAAGAATCCACCCCTTCTTTGACTTGAAGCTAGTCGACTGGCAAGCACAGGTTGTACTACGGGAGACATCCCGCATATCTATAACGAGCACTGAGAGGTTGAGTTTGCCTCATTATAAGAGTGACACATGTATTGGGCCTTGGGATTGTGATTAAGATCCCGTGTTTCCATTAAGCTGGAAAGTGAGATCGTTTTAAAGAAAATTCATTCATCTTTGATATATAAGTGGATTTTATAGTTCAATTTTTTAAATATTTTCCAGGTTATCTCATGATATCCTGGTGCTGTATTTCTACCCATAGGTATAATTTCAAAGTATATTTTTTCATCAATAGTTTTACCTTCTCGCCCGATATTTTCTTCAAAGTGAGTATTGTACCATGTTAGGATATTCTGGTAATACCACTACCCGAGTCGAGTCTCTAGCCGGGAAAGTAAGTTTAGGTTACAGACTGTATAAAATTAATTTAAAGTAAATTCGTCAGTTTTTCTAAATTATTTATTGTGTGTGGCTGACATCTTGGGTAGACATTTGAAACTTTTGTTATTCAAAAATTTTCAATTCGTAGCTTGTTTTCATTTCTTTCAGAAAATTATATTCAAAAATTTTCAATTCGTAGCTTGTTTTAATTTCTTTCAGAAAATTACTTGGTTAATGTTTTCATGGGAAGATCAATAGGTTCAGTTTTGGTAAGTGGGTACAGTAGAGTATTGAAAGGGTTGGGATTTTCCTAAGAAGTGATGTTTCTGCAACTTTAATTTTAAATTCATAGCTTTTATTTTTAAATGTAAAAATATGATGACCATACTCTATAATTGGATATTAGATCATTTTATAAATATTAGAGACCATGGATGTATTTATACCTCTTTTCTGAGATGTTAAACTGGTACAATGTATTGCTCTCGATAACATGTTTTTTCTTTTCGTGCAAATACTCATTGAAATTTGTTTTGGTGTCAAAAGTGATGCCCAGGTACTTAATGGTAAGTTATGGTTGTAACATGTGATGATTAATATTTATTGTAGGGGATGTTGGCGAAGGGTGGTGATTAATTATAAATTGGGATTTAGCTGTATTAGGTTTGAACCTCTATTTGTTGAACCATATAGTCATAGTTTCAATGAGATTTTCCAGAGCGACAATTGCAATTTTTTAATGATTTGTTGTGTGTTACTAGTGGTTTGTCATCTGCATACTGCAGTATATAAGCTGATAGCGTTGATTGCTGTGGCAGTCTACGTTCTGGTGTAAATTCGTCTAGAATGCCGTTCATAACTTTTACTTTTCGATGGTATAGTAAGTTTTTACATATGTGCACCAGATATGTTGGGAATTTAAGTGTATGTAGTTTATACAGAAGACCTTTGTGCCATACACTGTCAAAAGCTTTATTCATGTCGAGGAATACCGCAGAAGTTCTATCCGTATTTAGTCTAGTAGCTTCTATGTTGTTTTGTATTATTGTTAGTGGTTGTAATATTGATCTACCCTTTCTGAATCTGAATTAATATTTAGGAATTTGGTATTCAGTGAATTGTGAGATACGATTATTGATTATTTTCTCTTTTTTCCAGAGTGGGAAGTAGAGTAATTGGACAGTAGCTACATGTCAATGAGAGATTTTGACCTACCTTTGTCAAGTTAATTATAGTTTGTTTTCCGTTCCTGTGGAATAAAGTACATAATTTCCCAAACAGTATTCATACATTTTTATGATGTATATGTGTTTGTCATAATCAAACTTTCTTAGGGCTAATTTGGTAATTCGGTCATATCCTGCCTTTGGCTAAACTTTCAAATATTCTTCTGGAATTTTGATGTAATTTTTTTTATATCCTATGGTAGCATTTACATCCTTCTTCTGCAATTGCAGTCTTCTTTACGAAGGTTGGAAATTATTAAGACTATTTCTATTTTCGAAACTGCTGCTTTGAATAGATTTTTGTTATTGCAGTTGTACCAATCATGTACAATTTTCACCCATGAGTGTATTCTGGAGCATTTTCCATCTATTCTCTCTTGCATTATAGAATGAAGAAGTTAGTACATTTCAACTTTCATTATATTGCTCAGATAATGTCTAGTATCATTTCTTTGTCTTTTCCCGATCAACTCAATGCCTAGATGTTCAACACTTTTTTCACCCAAGAGATTTTCAGTACACTATGATATAAACGTATATCAAAATCCTCCACATTTTTAATGTAATTATTTTTCAGCGTCTATGTCATAGTATAGGATAGTTTAAATCCTTGATACAGAAACATTTTTTCAACTTCACTCTTGGCTTTTCCTATCCTAGTTTTAATTTCCTCATTTTGTTCTACAAAATTGATCTCATTATTGTTGCTTCTCAAGGCAACCAAAAAGAGATTTTTGTTTAATGATATTGATTTTAGATTAGAATATGAATTTGTCTCAAATGAATTGACCAGCATAAAATGTTCGTGAGGTGAAATAGAAAACATTCATAAAAAATGTTTCATTGTATATTCACTGTTTTATTTTGCATCTATTTTAACACAAAAGATAAATTATCTAATGTGTGGTTTTAAGATGCCAGACGAAAACACATTTATAAATGTAATATCTAAATATTGTTGTAATAGTTATTTATGTAATAAGGATCATAAAGACGATCATTATGGTACAAGTCGTGAATGTTATCGGGCGAAGCGTAGCCGAGTCCGATAACACGGCGTGTGCCATAATGATTGTTTATGATTCGTATTACATACAAAATTTTATCTGATGGCATTTATATCAATACATTTTCGAAAAATTAAAAACTGCGTTTTCGACATGTCACAATGACAACTGTTTTTAAAGGAGTAAGTATTGTGTAGTTTCAAATATTAGTAGGTGAGTGAGCTGTGCTTTGCCATTTCCTTGACAACGTCATCAGGTTGTAACGGCAATATTTATTTATCGCTGTCAAACTCAATAATTATTGTGAGGTAGAATTTAATATAATTTAAAAAATGAGTGATTCTGAAGCTGATAGTTTACCTTCTGATTTGGAAGAAATGTCGAGAAATATCGTGGACTCCCTTTTGCCGGAAAAATCACGGAGTGTATATGAAATGGTGTTTAATCGGTACGAAGAATGGTGTTCTGCTAAAAAAATCAAGAATATCACTCATGAAAAAATATTGTTGGCTTACTTTGAATGCTTATCTAAGGAAAGAAAACCATCGTCTCTTTGGTCGTATTATTCAATGATAAGAAGTATTTTATCAACAAGAAAAAACGTCGATATTAGTAAGTACCTACAGCTGGTTGCATTACTAAAACGTAAATCAGAAGGTTACAGAGCTAAAAAATCCAAAATTTTTACTAAACAAGATGTTACAAAGTTTTTAACGGAAGCATCAGATGATACATACTTATTTAATAAAGTTGCCATGATAATTGGACTAAGTGGAGCATGCAGAAGAGAGGAATTGACATATATGCTTGTTGAAAATGTAATAGATAAAGGATCCGTTTTTATAATTACATTACCGAATACAAAAACAAAGGTAATGCGAGAATTTTTTGTAACTTCGGGGAATATCCCAGGATTGAATATGGTAGAACTTGTCAGACAATATGTGAAAATACGACCTTGCAACACAAACCATCTACGTTTTTTTGTCACTTATAGAAATAAGAAATGCACAAAA
Organism: Galeruca laticollis; assembly: GCA_963921935.1. Taxonomy (NCBI): domain Eukaryota; kingdom Metazoa; phylum Arthropoda; class Insecta; order Coleoptera; family Chrysomelidae; genus Galeruca; species Galeruca laticollis. The sequence continues at coordinate 48,206,422 of OY998179.1, read as the reverse complement.
CAACCCGTTGGAATACATACCTTTGGTAAAATGCCAAAAGTTATTGCCACTTTCTTGAATTTACCTCGCTCTGAAGAATATACCGGACATTGTTTTCGGCGATCGTCTGCTTCATTTTTGGCTGATTCTGGAGCTGATCTGTGTACCGTGAAACGCCATGGCGGATGGAAAAGCAATACTGTCGCTGAAGGTTACATCGAAAATTCGAAAGAGCAAAAGAAAAAAATATCAGAAGCAATTTTTGGTGCCAACAACCAAACAGGATTACAAGTTTGCCAACAATCATCAACTACTGATGTAAAAACTGTAGAATCCATTAGAATTAATATTACAAATTGTAATAATTGTTCTTTTACCATTTATAATAAATAGTTTTGTACATAGTTATGCATTTTGAATAAACTTTTTTGATCAAACCATTACATGTTTTCCTTATAGAATTTCATGATGGTACTTAGTACCATAATGAATTCATTATGGTACTTAGTCCCATAATGAGCTTCCTTATGTCATCAAAATTGAGTGACATAACGTTGTCATTATGACATGCCATCAGATAAAATTTTTTATAACATCCAAACAAACGGAAAATTTTGAAGTAAATATCATAAATATATTTGTTAAAGATTAAGATACAAAACTTTAGTTATTTACTTAGTTACTGATGTGTATTTTTTTCTTAATTTATAAGTAATGTAACATACCTATCATCATCAATAACATGCTCAATTTCTTCACTATCTGCAGCACTATATGTATGGTCCTGACTGGGAGAATTCGTGATAACTTGTAATAAATCTACTTTTATATCACAATTCTTCGGTTGGCTATTTTTCAAACTTAACATAGCCGCCGCGGCATCTACGGCATCCAATGAATCTTCTATTTTAATTCTGGCCCCGCTGCTATGGATCAGATGGTTGTGGAAGATGTGATTATTCATTTCAGTTGAGGCTAATTTCCTAGCTAAGTACGGGAACAACTCTGGATTAGGAAGTCTGTAAACGGAGGGTTTATCGTTTACTGGCGGTTTTTCCACTTGGTATGAAGAATCCATAGTTGATATAGGGTGGAAGGGTGACCGGTTTAGTGCTTGGATTAGGTTAGGCTTATACTGAGGATCGACTGTCCAAAGGGAGCCTTTGCCTAGATTCTGCAAAATAAAACAAATTAATTACAATTGTGCCAACGTTATTTGATCAACAATATAAGAATGATGTTGAAATTACAGTTTTTTGTTGCAAATAATAATTTCATAATAACAAGAAAACTTGTCTTATTAAAAACTAAAATACAATCTTCTGTTATCAATCAAATCAGACATTCACGTTAATTCACATAAAAATGTGCCAAATGGCTTGAAAAATATTATTTATGATGTTATATAGACCTTGGAACACTGCTAATGTGTACAATAATAAAGTTTAGTACATTTTAAAATGGTTAATAAATTATCTATGCATTGCAACATAATCTACTATTTCACACCAAGCTTTGCAATAATGATTTAATACAAAACTTTTCAGCTTAATGGATTAGCTAAGGCACTTCTGCATATTTATATTTTTTGCGAGACCATTGCAGTAAATCCATGGCAAGTTTTCAGTTTAATACCTTTTAGCAATAACCTTTCATTAGTGATATAATAATTCATTCTGATATGTCTATTGAAAAATGGTGATCAATAATTTGTTTCTTGGTTAACATACCAGCGATACAGTTTCCCATAATTTTATGAGACCTATCTCAGTATATTTAACCTCAAAAAATAGTTTATTATTTCTTTTGTTTGGATGTTAATTAAAAGAACCATTTCAAACTTTCAACCACAAAAAATGAATAGTTTACTCGAAATTTCCTGTTTTTATGATGTTCCACCTCTCTCTGTATTCGATATTTTACAACGATATCCTCTATATTTACATGAACTATTCTTTTTAGCAGCATCCGGTACAGCCATTCAATACTTACCACTAAAATGTTTTTTTGGAAGTCACTTTAAATTTTTGAAAAAAAATACATCGTTCAAAGCTTCTTCTCTTTCTTTAAATACACCTAAGGTAGATCTACTCTTGTCCAGATATCTTCCTATTAATTATCTCTCAATTATTACAATCAATATTGGAAACTGAGATATTTACTGTATGGTTGACAGATTATATTATCTCAATCATCGATTTTTTTTATTATTTCCTGCGAATTTACAATCTACTACAAAAAATAGAGTAATATGTAAATGATTTGTCATAGATAGAAGTCATGAGTCAGGTACCGCCCAGTGACGATTCTCTGGGCTTATAAGTCTTCTGGCCAGATTCTTTTCAATCTCCTATCCTCAAAGGGTGGGTTGAATAGGACGTTGATTAGTTCGTTGTCGTGATTTGTACATCTATTTCTATATTTATTTGAATGGGTTCTGATGACATCGCCGATATATGGAATTCTTAGATCGTTATGGATAGTTCGATTTAATACATACCATGGTGCATTTAGAATCATTCGAAGAGTTATGGATTGGAAGGACTGTAAAATTTTAGTATTCGATGGCTTGCTACACCCCCACAGTTCAATGCCAAATGTCCAAATTGGTGTTAATATAGTTTTATTTTCTAGTGACAGCTGCGATTTTTTATTAATTAGCCAATACATATTTTTGACTTTTAAATCCAATTGTTTCCTTTTGGTTTTAATGTGTGTGCACCACGTCAATTTCTGATTCAGGAGGAGACCAAGGTATTTCGACTTCATTCTTTATAGTTATGGGAGCAATGTTAATGTTAACTTGAGGACAGATACTTCTTTTTGTGGTGAAAGTAATCTGGCAGGATTTATTTGAATTTACTTGTATTTTCCACTTTTTTAGCCAGGACTGCAGAAGGTTTAGATGGTTTTGTAACTTGCTAGAAGAGAAGCTCTTACCATCAGCGAAAGTTGTTAAGTCTGTCTCTTGAGTTATTGGTATATCAGCTGTATAGCAAAAATATGGAGGGTCCCAGGACACTACCTTGAGGTACTCCAGATTTGATTTGATGTCAAGTTGAGAGTTCATCTTCATAATATATTTGAAAACACCTGTCTTCTAAATAGGAGTTTAAAATGAGTTATAGTTGATCAGGGAGATTTTGCTTGATTTTGTAGAGGAGACCTTTGTGCCATACCCTATCGAAGGCTTGTTGAACGTCGAGGAACACTGCAGTACACATTTTCTTAGTTTCAAAGCTTTTTTTTAATTTTATTTCCTATTCTGAGGCACTGCTGAATTGTTGAGTGTTTTTTTCTAAACCCAAATTGATAGGTAGGAATAAGGTCTTCAATAGGGATTGCAGCTTCAATCCTGTTTAAAATTAGCTGTTTAAAAACTTTGGACATTATGGGAAGAAGACTTATTGGCCGGTATGAACTTGCTTCAGTTTTTGGTTTTCCAGGCTTATTAATAATTAGTATGTATGCGTGTTTCCACTGACCAGGAAAATGGCATAATCTCAACATACTATTAAATATTGTAGTCAAGAGCACTACTGCTTTTTTTGGCAGCTTTTTTAAGACTTCTGCAACTATGAGGTCAAATCCGGGAGCTTTATGTGACTTAAAAGTATTTTATTTCTACATGTACTCCAGCAGGGGAAAATATTTTTAATGGAGGTGACAATTGACATGGTGCTTCTAAGGATGCTTCTATAGCATCCTCTTCAATATCAATTTCATGCGGGATAGAAAGTACTGCAGTAAGGAATTCAGCGAATGTGTTGGCCCTTTCAGAATTAGATCGAGCCCAAGTACCATCAATTTTTCTTATCGGTGGAACAGCTACCATAGGTCTTTTCAATTTCTTCGTTATTTTCCACAAGGACAAATTTGATAAGTATATCTGAAAGGATTCATTTCTCGTTTCTCGAATAGCTCTACTAAGGTTTCGAGTTAGATTATTAAGATGTGTTTTGTCTAGTGGGTTTCTAGTATTTTGCCATCTCTGCCGTGCTCTACGCTTTTCAATAGCAAGTTCTTTTATATGTTGAGGAATGTTATATTAGAATTTAATCTTTTGTGCTTAGTTGGTGTGGCATGCCAAGCAGCTTCTTGAATCACAGTTATGAGCTGATCTACTTCTTCAATTTCTTGTTTAGTTTTTAACCTTCAGTCTAACTTAATGTTTGCGTTAACTTGTTGGAATTTTACCCAGTCTGTTTTGTTGTTACATAACCTCAGTAATGCTGTTTTCCAAATTAGTCTGGTACTCATAGTTATGATGATAGGACTGTGATCCGAGCTTAAATCAGAATTGGATTCAATATTGCAGTAAACATCGGATATACCTTTGGTTAGTGCGAAATTTAGTAAGTCGGGGATTTTATTTAAGTTGGTTGGTCAGTAAGTTGGCTCACCTGTTGACAAAATATGTATTTGATTTTGTTGAATACTTTTTAATAGGTTTCTTCCTTTTGGCGTGATTAGTCTAGACCCCCATATGGTATGCTTTGCATTCCAATCACCTGCTATTAGAAAGTTCGTATTAAATTCAGTGAATAGTTCATTATATTATTTGTGACTTATATTATGTCGAGGCGGACTATAAACTGAAGCAATTGTTATTAGTCTGTTGTCCATTTTGAGTTCAACACTTGTACACTGTATGTTATTAGTTGTATATGGTTTTAGAACATCAGGATGATTTAAGAAATAAGTATTTTAATATGGGATTTTAACGACCGTTTTGTCTGTGGAGTGACTTTCAGATATTAGCAATATATCTATTTTGTTTATTTCTATAAATAGTATGATTTCCTGCACATGGTTACTTAAACCATTCGCATTCCATGCTGCAATTCATATTGAATATTTTCTACTTAACTTATTTACTAGTGTTGTCAGCATAGTAAGTACCATGCTGTTTTGGCTAATAAGCTGGTTAAACATATTTTTGAACTAGTTTAAAAAGTCTGTCATTTGTTTGTTATATCTAAATTGTTGCTTGTAGTCTGAGGGGGCAATCCATTATTGTTTAATACTTGTGTGTAGGTTTGAATGTTTTTGGGTTGAGGTTGGTTTTGAATATGAGTGTTCCTTGTGAAACTGAATTGTGATTGGTTTTGAGTATCATGAGTTTGGTTGTTTGTTTTGTTTCTTGTTTTTAATAGATCTTAGTAAACTGTGCATCCACTATAGTTTGCCGGGTGGTTGCCCTGATAAAGAGCACATTTGGCTGGAGTATCTCTGTTCTTAGTACATGTTTTTGTATCATGAGATCCGCTGCACTATACATATTTAAAAGGTCTCATGCAGTAGGTTTTAGAGTGGTTGTAATCCTGGCATCTTGTACATTGAACAATATTATTTTTCTTTCTTGGTGGTTCAATTTTTATTTTGCAATATTAAATATTATCTATGTTATATATTTATTTGTTGTTACTGGGCTCAATATCAACAAAGAACAATGGAAGCGGTTCTTTACTAACCCTGTGTCTAATATTCATTATGTTTCTAATATGTCCTTTTTTTTCTTGATCGGTGGTAGTATCTTCTAACTGTGCAGAGGGGCACAACCCTCTGATTACAACTCTGTAGGTCTTTTCTGGCTTAATCTGGTACATGTGGTGTATTATTTTGCCTTCACGAATATGACGGATCAGCTTTCTGTAAGTGTCAATAGTTAATGGGTTAATTCCTATTGCGCCACTTAATACAGCTTTTGTAGTGAACGTATTTTGATCAGTTACAGTTGTCTCAGCTCCTTGGGCATTGCTTTATAGTCGCTGACTGAGTAGATACATATTGGAGGAGGTTTTAGTTCTTTAGGAGTATTATCTGAATTTTCAGGGTTTGCATTCACTGTTTCGTTTTTTTCTTGATGGTTTATGTTGGAAAGTGATTGATATCTGTTAGAAGTTGGAATTTTGGATGGCGTCTCACTTGAATTTTGACGATGAGTTCTTTTTCTTTTCTTTTTGGGCCTTGCTTCGTGCCAAGGATATTTTGATGAGTTTTCTTCGTCATCATTAAACATTTCTGCTTCGTCGCTAGATGTTGCGCTAAATGGAGGATAATCTTGACTTATGTTTTGATAGCTACTTGCTGTATTTTGGTGATTATGTTTGGTTGAATTGGAGTTACTTGTTGTTGATACATTTGGTAAGGATGTTGCATTAGCTCTTCTTGTTTATTGAATCCATAGAATGGAGCCTGAGTTGTCATTTAGTTGGATGTTGTTGTTATATATTGCATCTGTGGATTTTGTAAATTTTGAAAATTAATTGGGCACGCCACCGGAGTGGTTGATGAGTTCATTTGCATATTGAACATATTGTCTGATTTTATTTACACTTATACTTTTTATTTATATTTGTATCACTTAATTACTTCTAGTTTTGATAAAAACATTTTATTTATCAAAAGGCCAGTTTTTTGTTTAACTCTGATAATGGTTTTGTTATCACTTTTTCACTGGAATTTCATAAGCTTCCTATTTCAAATCGACACTTGTTTACACTTTGAAAGTCAAACTGAAACTCCCATCATCAATAAGCCAATATTACAGTCTTTTGGAGTACCCCTGTAGAGCATCATTGTCTCTCATAATAGGATCTCCAGTAAGTTAGATTTTTTACTCTGTAAGTTATCTCCAAAATGTATACCCTTACCAAGCTTGTTAATATTTTACATTGAGATTTTTTGAATAATTTCCCAAATTTCCGACACTACCAATGTGTAGTAACTGTATCTGGTTGGATCGACTTCAGAGGACAGGATTTTAAATTTACTTTGGTTTATATTCAAATATTCCTCCAAAATATCAATAGGCTTGGGTGTTATATAATACAGTATAATTTGTTCTCTCCACCTTCCTCGGTCCCAAAATAATTTAGAGGTTACTATTGAAGTACCACTTATTAAATATATATAAAGTATATCTATTATAAGGAAAATTATGAGTGATCATAAAATTTGGCTTAGTACCTCTATTTAAAATACCAACAATTCATAATCATATGATGTCTTACCTCTGGTGTTAATTCCTTACTATCTCAGTTGACATGTCCATATGAGCTACAGCCTCTGGTTTTTTTAACAACGCCTCAAGTGCCTGATGATGATTTCCGTGCAGATGATAGTAGGTACATTGATATTTCTACCAACTTTTTTTTGCCTTTTTCAGTATATTCTACATTTCATCCGAAAAAAATGGGAATGGATGAATATTACTTAATAAAAATCGTTGTGTTACTTCCTTCATTGCTGTCCGTTGTCGATAATTACTGGAAAAGCTAAAATATGCATTGGCGAGTTATATTTCCATTCGGGTGTGAAGATAAATCACTTTATGTGGTGATATCGAGTTGTCTACATTACTATCCTATATTCATATGGTCGAAGGAAATAATATTAGTAATCATTATTTTATGCATATGGAAATTGTAGTCCAACCATGTTTCAAAATTTTTGGAGGTTGGTTGTACCAACCCACATTCACCCCATTTGAACCATTATACACCATCTAGGAAAATCATCATTCTTTTTAATTCGTCAACCACCTAATTTTTTCACAAATTTTATGTAGTCGTCAATTGGTGTCGTATTCGCGTTGGCTTGTCAAGTCCAAGAATGCAACAACGGTCAGTAAAAGTAGCGGTAACGGCTTAAAAAAATAGTACCACTTAAAATGTAATATTATCTGTTGTTGGGATATGTAGCCCTGGTAGTATATTATCTCAATGCAAAGGTACATGTTTGAACTTCGGAACTGTATATTGTTTCTTATGGCAATACATTTGAGTTTAGTTTTATTAAAACAACAGGGTATTGTAAGTTTTTAGAAACTAAAGAGCATGTTGCAGGTCATATATCGCAACAAAAAACATGCACGGACATTAGCATTAGTGTTTGAGATTACTTGCATCACTTCTATTACAATATGGATGCATACTTTTCAATTCCATTAGAGTTTTTGAACTTATCACAAGATAAACACAAATAGGGATGTTGACAGTTGTTTTTTTAACTCATTTAATGGCACTGGCTACCGCCAACTGGCCAATACTTTGTATCTTGTATAAAGTATACTCAAGATAGTCTTTATTAGCTTATGGTTTATCAATTTTCCCAGTATGGAAGAATAAACTATATCAATTGATTAACTGTTTTTGTGATACAATTTTTTTTCAACTTTTTTCTGCACACATTTTTTTCTTTTTTTAAATACATAGGCACTTTCAGTGTGTTAGATGCTTCTATAGCCTTTTTTTAATTTAATATTTTTTTTATTTTGTTTTTTTTAATCTTCTTTTAATTTTTTTTTATTATTTTTTTTGAGACAGGGAAACTTGTTAGAAAAATTTAATTGCCTGAGGACCTCCCCGACAGGTGTAGACTTACACAGGTGTTAATCCTTGGATGGGTAAACATAAGAGTGGGAAACACAGACTTATTCTACATTTACAATTTAATACCCGCGTCATTTATATATTGATGTAATGCAGTGAAACATTCCCGATTGCTTAGTAGATATTCCAGATTAATGGGTAATGGGATTTTTTTTGGACTAACTGATGAAAGAGCTTGTTGATGTGTAAGGTATTATTGCGACACTCTAGGATGACATGTTTTAAATTTCCTATGCTACCACATGTACAGTCTGGACTATTTACTAGTCCAATTTTAAATTGATACTCAGGATACATGGCATGGTTGCTCCTCATTCTGTTTATATTTGTAATAATTTTCCTGTTTTGGTATGTTTTAAACCATACTTCATTTGGAATATTTGGTTGTATTGTTTTATAAAAGCGACCTTTGATGCTTTCTTGGAAACCTGTGTTCCATTTGTCTTTTGTTTGTTTTCTGAGTATCGAAAAATAGTCTGTAAATGGATTTTTAAATCCTACTAGCGTTTGTCCGTTTTCTGCAGCGGATTTTGCTAACAGATCTACTTTTTCATTGCCCGTAATACCTACATGTGCTTTAATCCATGCTAACGAAATATGTTTATTGTCAATTTTTATCTGGCAGTGAAGAGTCAGTATATCAATTATTATGTGATTTTTAACTGATGTAATTGTTGTGGTTTTTATTTTTTCCAGTAAGCTTTTGCTATCAGTGAAAATGACGAAGTTAGTCTTACATGAGTTTAGGCACATTTTTAATGCTTCTCTTATTGCAGTGAGTTCCGCTGTGAGTATTGAAGAGTGCTCTGGTAGTTTGAATGCCTTATTTCTATTTATGTTTTTGTAATATACAGCACATCCAGTATTACCTTGACTGACTGATCCATCTGTGTATATTTGTTCATAAGTTGTCCATTTACAATTTATCTCCTGATTTATTATGTGTATATTCTGGTCATTTTGTGGTTTTTCTATGACAATGATTGGATGGTTATCAAATATTTCATATTGTGTTATGTGACTTGCAAAGCTTTCTGTTTGATGTATGGTTTGTTTATATTCCTTTACCTGATTATATGATTCTATCAATAGTGGTTTTTTTCTTGTGGACCCAGTATTTGTGACTAGTGCATAACTGAGATAAAATTTGCAATTTCTCTGATGTTCCATTATTTTTAGCTATAAGTTTTAATGTAAATTTTCCTGCCAGTAAAACTCTTCTTATTTCCATTGGTGGTTCTCGAAATTCAGCCTCAAGTATATTTAATGGTGTACTATTCAGATATCCACCGCAAATGTGAATACTTCTATTTTTTCAATTTTTTCTAGTTGTGTTTTGGCGATGTTATGATAGAATAATGAACCATAGTCTAATAACGATCTATAAAGTAAAATTGCTATATTAGGGTCTGCTCCCCATTTTTGCCCATGTATTGATTTTAAAATGTTAATTGCATTTGCTGCCCTTGTTGTGATGTAGTTAATGTGTTTTTTCCAGTTAAGCTTCATATCAAGATATATACCCAGGAATTTGACATTTGTTTCATATTTAATATTGAACGATGACAGTTTAATAACGTGGTGGATTGCACCTTTTTCTTGTAAAAGTACAAACGTTGCATTTCTGTTCTGATATTTTTAAACCAACTTCCTCGGTCCATTTTTTAATAATTGCAATATTCTGTGAAAGGGTGTTATTACAGCTGTCTATTTGTTTTGATTCTGCATAGACACATATATCGTCAGCAAATTGTAATATTTTAGTATCTGTTGTTAATAAATTATAGATCTAGTAGACCTACCTGTGTCTGTCGCATGTCAGTGAGGCCTCTACTCGTTCTGATATATAGCTGACGTGTTGAATATATCTTTAAAATATTTATTATAATTGTCTTTGGTAAGCCGAGAGCCATCATTTTTGTATATAAGATATCCAGGTTTACATTGTGATATGCTCCTTGTATGTCTAGAAAAATAGCAGAAATTGAGTTGTTTTTAGTGAAAGCTATTTGGATATCAGTAAACTTTCTTGTGTGGATCGTTCCCGTCTGAAACCATATTGTGATTTAGGTAATAATTGATTTTTTTCTAACCAAAATTCTAAGCGATTCTTTATTAGCCGTTCATATGTCTTCAAAACACAAGATGCTAACGATATGGGTCTATATGATTGGTAATTATCAGGTGGTTTGTCCTTTTTTAATATTGGTATTATTATGTAATATTTCCAGTCTTGTGGTATTGGAGATTGGTGGGTCCAAATATTATTAAACTGCCTGAGGATTTGTTCTTGAGAGTTTCTGCTCAGATTGGCTAACATTGGGTAGTGTATTTGGTCTTTTCCCGGAGACGAGTTGTTACTAATCTTAAGAGCTATAAGTAGTTCGTTATCGTGAATGGTCTATGCAGAAAATCATTTGGTGCTTCAGGTAATTCCATATCAGCTTCCGTTTGTGGTATCCAATCTGGAGCCAGTTTACTATGAAACTTGGGAATCCACTCATCATCTACGTCAATAGTTTGATCATTTTCCTGCCTTCTACCTCTATATATATATATATTTATTCGCTGCCACACTTCTTTAATAGGGGTACTGCTGTTCATAGAGTTGCAGTCATTCTTCCAAGATTCTCTTTTCGTGGTTTTTGTTATTTTTTTAACCATAGTGTCACTGTGTTTGAATTCCAATATATTTTCAAGGTTAGGATTCTCTCTATATTTGTTATACGCGAGTTTTCTTTTCTGGACTGCTTCTTCACATTAGTCATTTCACTACTGCTTTCCTCTTGATTTGATTGTTTTGACTGATTGTTGGGGTATCGTTGTTTAATATCTTCCATTTTCTGCTGTTGTTGAAACTGAAACTATTTGGCTTAATGAAGCAGTCAATTATAATTGGTAAATGATCAGAACCACAAGGATCATCATGTGTTTTCCATTGGAATAAGTGTGATATATGTGGACTAGTAACTGTTAAGTCAATGGCACTGGCTCTTGAGTGTAGATTGTATTGAACTAAAGTGGGAGATCCATCATTTAGACGAATGAGATTGTTGTCTTCTAAACAGCTTAAAAGTGTGTTCCCATAAATGTCATTCCACTCACATCCCCACGCCTGGTTATGAGAGTTAAAGTCCCCTCCAATAACAAACGGAGGAGGTATAAATGAAAAAAAGGAATTCCATACATTTACATCAATATATGTAGCAGGTTTTATATACAAGGATACAAAAGTAATACTATATGAATCACAACTAATAGTTACACATTTATTTGGTACATCAGGAAGAACAGGTAAAAAAACTTCTCTAAATTTTATATTTTTTTTATTAGTATAGCTACCCCACCCCTTCCGTCTAGACGGTCGGAACGAAGGATATTATAAAAAGGAAAATTGACAAAGACTCCTGGTCTAAGCCAAGTTTCTGATAGTAATGCTATGTCTGCATTAGTCTCACTCAAAAGGTTTAATAAATACTCTTTATTAGAAATTGCAGATCTGCCATTCCATTGGCAGATCTTAAGTTCTGCCATTGATAGGCCCATTATATGTTCATTCTTTTTCGTTTTTGAGTATACTAAACAAATGTAATTCTTGTATATCGAATGTATTTTTGGCTTTAAGTTTTTCAGCTATTGTTTTGATTATTTCCAAGAATTGTGGTGTATTTATTAATTCCTTTACTTCTTCATCCATTTCTTGATGTTGTGATCTGAGATTAGAACAATATGTAGCTGATTGGGAGATTCCCCCAGAAGTGGAGGGTAGATTGCATGGAGCTATAATTTTATTATGTGCTTCTAATGTGAGATTTGGTGAACAGGGTCTGGTTCTTTTGGGAGTTTTTATTATTGTTTGAGTATAATAGGATGACCTTTTTGGAGGAGATGGATCAGTCGATGTAACTGTTGCAAATGTTCTTTTTGGAGTTTCATTGTCAGCATCTTTGTATGATACATTTTTTTCAGACATTAATTTTTTAATTTCTTTTTGTCGTTTGAATTCGGGACATTCGTTAGTAACATTGGTATAGTGTGACCCGTTACAGTGGAAACATTTAGGGGTTATTATTTCTGTGCAACTATCTGTAGGATGATTATCTTTACACTTTAAACATATCATCGATCCTTTACAGTGCTTACCCAAATGACCATATCTAAAACAATTATAACACAAAACTACTTTCTCAACATATGCTTCAACTTCACATATCACGTGATTAATTTCGATATATTTAGGCAGAGTTTCCGATTTAAATGTGACTAGTATCGTTCCAGTTGGGACATACTTGACAGTTTGATCCGGCAATATCACTTTTCTGGATAACCTTTTAGTTGATTCTACTTTGAACCTACAATGCAAATCGTGTTCTTTGATATTATTTTGAATGTATTCATCTGAATACTCTAGTTCAACTTGTCTAATTAAGCCTCTTCTGTGCAACATGAATCTTGGGATGTACTCAACTTAACTGCTCGTTGTCAGTTCTGAAGATTTTACTAGTGTATTGGCACTGTTAAAATCTTTGCAATTTATTCTGATTCTATTTTTACCTATGGATTCTATTGACTTTATTTGATTGTTAATTTCTTCGTGATATTTGTAAATTGTTTCTCCAATTTTCATAGCACTTAATTTTCCAGTGAAATTTTCCGAAATGTTTTCAATATATAATGAATACGGGCCTGTGTCTGAAGATTTAAATAAGTATATTTCTCTTTTTTGTGTCCTACTAATTATTGTGTTGGAATTAGTTTCATGGTTGGGTTTTTTGCTTTTGTTTACTTTGTTTTTATTATCATTTGGATGTTTTGTAATACTTTCAAAAAATGTACTAATTTGATCATTACTTACTTTGTTTAAAGTTGAGTTATTTTTTTTACATTACCGTTCGAAGAATCATCAATATCCATAGCATCATTATTTTGTTGCTCATTTTAACCAAAACCTGAAAATCCATCCTGAATTCCAGGATTGGGGGGATCTCCGTCCAATTGGTTACTCATTATTTTTATTCACTAACTAAAATTACTTCAACTTATTTATTTTAAATGTAAATTGGATTTATTGTTCAAGACTACTTTTTATCGCACTCCGTAAAACACGTCTATGTACTACAAAATGTAGAATTGTACTGATTGACAGTTGTTACAAATTCATGTGAAGTTATGTTTTACACATTAGTTTTTAGAAATTTAAAATAACATTTTAAGAACCTAATTTAAATTGCCTTACTTAAAACCCACATCACGGGACTTCGAACACCAATCAGAGCAGGATGACGTCACTAAACGGGAACAAAATGAATTATCTGTCATAACCAAGTTAAAAGTGTGAATTATTTTTATGATAATTTGTTAGAACGACGATAATATTTGACGATTTTTATCACAATGGAGACTGGTTCCATCAAAAGAAATAGTTGTAACTTACCGAAGATTGATTCTATGATGGTGCAAGTTTATTTACTAGAAACATGTATTTTTGTGCAGCAGAGCTTAAAAACGTGATAATGTCTTTGTAAGTACCTATCATTTTACACTGATATATTTTATTACAAATGAGGGAGATACCTTATTCATTTTATATACTCCTATATCATATTTAGAACTACTTACCATCTATATCAATGAAATAAAACTTTGAATTAGCTCTGTAAACAAACTACTAATGAATAATATACTTTTCATTTTTGCCACTTAAACAAAAATGTTTAAAATGATTTTAAATTTATATTTATAGTTTACCAGAGCTTACAACTTACATTAAAGTAATCTTCACAAAAATAACTGGTACTTATTGTAGTCTTTTCTTAATTTGTGCACTTTTGGAAAGTTTATGATAAGTTTTTGTAGTGTTCTGATTGACGTTCTTTTGCACACCGGCACTGCATAGCATTTGTAAGACAACATATTCACTTTTACGACTTTTATTTAAGTTACTCGTAAGAACTCAGTCAAGATCAGTTAACAGAACACGAGATTCGATTATAGTATGATGACGGCATGACACGGTGTGGGGCGTTTTAGCAGGAATATTTAAGCCTCTTTTATTTAGGTATTATTTTATTGAAATGTGTCAATTTTTTTATAAAATCCTTTTGGTGTTTATACAGGGTCTATCTTTAAAATAAAAGCAATTCCAAACATTAGTCAACATCCCTATTCTGTAGTTTAAGTAAATTTTACATCACGGAAATACAACTTTTTTTATGACTAAAGAAATTTTTCCAATATGCTGAAAAACAGTGTAGTGTAGGCGGTGATGCCACTTCTCTCTTTTTTTATACTTCCTTCTCTTTGTCCTATATTTCTAAGTTTCTGACCAACGTACTGGCCGTGTACTGAATTCAGGAAATAGTTTCCTGCAAGAAACCCCCGCAATTAAATGTAAAATTCGTTTTTGCTTGAAATAACGACATGAAATCGCGTTTGTATCACACTGGCAAACGGTGAGTATGCATAGTCGAAAAACTTCTATTTGATGATGGATTAGTTATCCTTTTAACAGGTATCATGCAGGAGCGAGTTGGTCCTTACCTCCCCCTGGAATAGCATTCTGGAAGTTCACAGATACAACACAGAGATACTTTGATGTGTTGGTACATCATATCTGAATATATTCTCCAGCTTCAAGGACTGTCCAGGAGAAAGTTGCGTGAAGGGTTTTACATCGATTAGAATGCAATTGATTCAAAATATGCAAAGTCTAATGCAAGCAAAAATTGTCATTTTTTTAAATGCTCTTGACACTTTAATTCTCGATAACATTGATTTAAACTTCGTTTACAACATCCAGTACTTCCAAAATAAATTATAATAACAAACGGTTTTAAAGATCAAAACTAATAACTACGCATCTGTGGGACGCCCTGAAAAATATCATATCATAAAATTGTCACTTGTATACACTTCGGAGGCTCTATCCTGCTAACAAACCGAAATTTCTCCAAAAACAACCAAAAATGTAGTATATCTGGATTTATAGGACCCGTTGTACACACTCTAGTGAGCTGAAAATCAATAAGGTTCATCAATGACATACACTGAAAAATATCCAATTATAATGTTGGGCACTTGTATACACTCCGGAGACTGTATCGTGCTAATAATCCGAAATATCTCCAAAAATGTAGCACGTCCAGTGTCATGGTACCCGTTGTACTGGCTCCAGTGAGCTGAAAATCAATAAGTTGGTCACTGTGTGTACACTCCGGAGGCTGTATCCTGCTAACAAACTGAAAATTCTCAAAAAATGACAAAAATTTGACGGGTGTGAAAGCAGCAACGGTTTTTTATTGTCGCTTATGGTATATGAAGGAAGAAAAACTCTATTGCTGGGGATTTTTTTATGCGAGTCCCCTATTCTACACATGTTGAACAGGCACCTAACAGAAAAATAAATTGTGATCCCTAAACCACCCCCCAGCAACCCTCCGAAGTAGAAAAATCTTAAAGCAGTTAATATATCCGTTGCTCGAGATTTTTTTATGGAAATGAATTATTATACATCTGCTGAATACGCTCTATAGGGTGAAATAATTTGTGCATCGAAAACTACCCCCCAACAACCCTCCGAAGTAGAAAAACCTTAAAGCAGTTAATATATCCGTTGCTCGAGGTTTTTTGATGGAAATGAATTAATATACATCTGCTGAATACGCTCTATAGGGTGAAATAATTTTTGAATCAAAAACTACCCCCCAACAATCAACCGAAGTAGAAAAACCTTAAAGCAGTTAATATATCCGTTGCTCGAGATTTTTTGATGGAAATGAATTATTATACATCTGCTGAATACGCTCTATAGGGTGAAATAATTTGTGCATCAAAAACTACCCCCCAACAACACTCCGAAGTAGAAAAATCTTGAAGCAGTTAATATACCCGTTGCTCGAGGTTTTTTGATGGAAATGAATTAACATACATCTGCTGAATACGCTCTATAGGGTGAAATAATTTTTGAATCAAAAACTACCCCCCAACAATCAACCGAAGTAGAAAAACCTTAAAGCAGTTAATATATCCGTTGCTCGAGATTTTTTGATGGAAATGAATTATTATACATCTGCTGAATACGCTCTATAGGGTGAAATAATTTGTGCATCAAAAACTACCCCCCAACAACCCTCCGAAGTAGAAAAACCTTAAAGCAGTTAATATATCCCTTGCTCGAGGTCTGTTGATGGAAATGAATTATTATACATCTGCTGAATACGCTCTATAGGGTGAAATAATTTGTGCATCAAAAACTACCCCCCAACAAACCTCCGAAGTAGAAAAACCTTAAAGCAGTTAATATATCCGTTGCTCGAGGTTTTTTGATGGAAATGAATTATTATACATCTGCTGAATACGCTCTACAGGGTGAAATAATTTGTGCATCAAAAACTACCCCCCAACAACCCTCCGAAGTAGAAAAACCTTAAAGCAGTTAATATATATAACAGATATATTAACTGCTTCAAGATTTTTCTACTCCGGAGGGTTGTTGGGGGGTAGTTTTTGATGCACAAATTATTTCACCCTATAGAGCGTATTCAGCAGATGTATAATAATTCATTTCCATCAAAAAACTTCGAGCAACGGATATATTAACTGCTTTAAGGTTTTTCTACTTCGGAGGGTTGTTGGGGGGTAGTTTTTGATGCAAAAATTATTTCACCCTATAGAGCGTATTCAGCAGATGTATATTAATTCGTTTCCATCAAAAAACCTCTAGCAACGGATATATTAACTGCTTTAAGGTTTTTCTACTTTGGAGGGTTGTTGGGGGTAGTTTTTGATGCACAAATTATTTCACCCTATAGAGCGTACTCAGCAGATGTATAATAATTCATTTCCATCAAAAAACTTCGAGCAACGAATATATTTACTGCTTTAAGGTTTTTCTACTTGGGGGGTAGTTTTTGATGCACAAATTATTTGACCCTATAGAGCGTATTCAGCAGATGTATATTAATTCGTTTCCATCAAAAAACCTCGAGCAACGGATATATTAACTGCTTTAAGGTTTTTCTACTTCGGAGGGTTGTTGGGGGGTAGTTTTTGATGCACAAATTATTTCACCCTATAGAGCGTATTCAGCAGATGTATAATAATTCATTTCCATCAAAAAACCTCGAGCAACGGATATATTAACTGCTTTAAGGTTTTTCTACATCTATAGAATAGTGGACTCGCAATAGAATCACCAGCAATAGAAGTGCTTCCTTCATATACCATAAGCGACAATAAAAAACCGTTGCTAGACAAACTGTTGCTGCTTTCACACCCGTAAAAATTTGGTACTTCCAGTTTTATAGCACCCGTTGTACTGGCGATAGTGAGCTGTAAATCAATAGAGTTCATCTGTAAGACGCCCTGAACAATATCCGATCATAAAATTGGTCACTTGTATACACTCCAGAGGTGGTATCGTGCTAACAAACTGAATTTCTCGAAAAATTACAAAAATATAGTTCTTCAAATACCATAGCAACCGTTGTACTGGATCTGGTGAGCTGAAAATCAATAGGGTTCATCTGTGAGATGTCCTGAACAATATTCGATCATAAAACTGGTGACTTGTTGCACTCCGGAGCCTGTATCGTGCTAACAAACTTAAATTTCTCGAAAAATCACAAAAAGTTCGTACTTCAAGTACCATAGCACCCGTTGAACTGAATCTGGTGAGCTTAAAATCAATAGGATTCATCTGTGAGATGTCCTGAACAATATTCGAGCATAAAATTGGTGACTTGTTGTACTAATGAGGCTGTATTGTGCTAACAAGACCATGTTACGAAAAGTGGCCGACGACAACGACGACGACATACACACAGGATTTTTTTTCTAAAAACAGTTTTTTCGTGATGTTCTTGGTGAAAAACATAAAAATAATTTAAAAAAAAATCCAAAATTCCAACTTTATTTGGGTTAAACCAATACTTTCCTCGCATATTAGATATTCTGGGCGGAAAAGTAATACATATTAATGCTATATATAGTATAGGTGAAAAAAATTATAGAAACGAACACTATTGTAATATAAAATTTTTTTGACATTCAACTAACTTATGAGTAAAACTAACACAGAATAATGCAGACATAAAAGGCATGTTGCTTAAAATCGTAATTCATGTATACTTCATAAGAACTTAAGACTTAATTAAATCATGGATAAAAAAATACTTAATGGATGGATGACATATTGGAGGAACTAAAAAGAGGTAACAAAAATATTGCAAAACTATGTAGGTATGTCAAAAACCAAAGTAAATATAGTTACCCCAGAGAAAAAGATCTGGTGATATGGAGACAATTAACATAGAATGAAATAGAAAGCAATGACGAGATATTTAAAATATGAAAACTTCGAGGAAGTTATTACACAGCTTAAAGTAAATGAGATAGTAGAACTAGATAATGTAAATGAGAATAAAATATGGATATGTTATATACATGCTCATAAAGAAATCTACCAATCTGGAATTGTGTATGCTATTTATAGATTTTAAATTACAAGCAATACAGGAGTAAGCAGACGATGCATTTTGACTACGGAAAAGGTTTAGAAACAGAAGAAAGTGGAAGTCAAAGAGGTTTGAAAATAAGTCAGAAAAATAAAATTTATTATAGTAAGCGGAGAACACTAAATAGAAATAGGTGAAGATGAAAAAGTATAAAACCTGGAAGTGATGGTAAACATCAAGAAATAAGAGTAAAGAAATAATGCAGCAAATAGACCGTTAACTCATACTATTAGACATAAACACATCATGATTAGCAGAATAATTAGTAAAGACGCCAAACTGGGACTCTAAAAGGAGGTGATAAGACCTGTTATAACTTGTATTTAAAAAACCATACAATATATTTAATAGGAAAATGATTAGAAGAATACATGGAGGGAAAAACTCGAAATGGGCTGTATATTCAATCATTTGTACATGGTGAAAAATATAAAAGTGTCAAAAAGTTAGTACACATCAGAAGAATGAATTAAAACTAAAATATCATGAAAATCACTGCTTGGAAAACCGACATAAAAAACGCAAGAGTGCTAGGTGGCAGAATAAATTCTAATTAACAATACTTACAGCAGCTTTTTCCACTTTTTGAAAACATTTGTTCAGCGACAAATTATGCCTCACACTATTCTTCCATCCAGTAGGTGCATTCTTAAAATATGGAAAATGCTCCAATATCCAGGCATAAATTTCCTTTACGGGTAAGGCTTTCTGTACTGAATCTTCTATAGCCATAAAAATTAAACAAGAAAACGAATAGGGCGGCTTATTCGCAGTATGTATCGTAGGATCGTAAGGAACATTGTGAGGATGTTTATTTCTAGGTGGCGCTGTAATTTGAGTCGGATTAGAAGTATTGCTATAATCGGAAGATTCCAGTGATTCGTCAGTGCAACTAGTTGGTGTCGAATGGTCAATCACAATTTCTTGTTTGTACACTTTCATCGGTGTTGTACTGGTACTATTTGATGGGGAAGGATTTATGTTCATACCTACATAAAGGAACAGATATTTCAGGTATTATAAACAAAAATATTGATTTAAATAGTGAGTACACCATAGACATATAAAAATACAACGATGAAGTAGGCGTGATATGTGTTGACTCGAGTCGAGAGAGACTGATTTACAAAGAATCAGTATTTTTCTTATTAGCCGCGTTTGCTCGTATGTAACGTACTTATCTAATATGTGGATGGTTTTTAAATGCTCACGTTCTGTTATTTACAAATTATTATCGTCGATTTATTGTTTTTTGTTTGAAAATAATAAGAAATATTTCTCAAAATTCCAAGAAAGTGTACCTATAATATATAAAGAAGTATCAAATCCATTTGAGAAACGTAGTTTGCACATGTAAGTACTCTGTTTATAAATCGTACTGTTTACGTAAAAATATAATATTCTCCAAAAGATAACATATACCCTGCACCAAAAAAGTATAGCATAACCCATGAGAATGGCAATATTGCTTACAAAACCAGCGTTAACGGAATATTATTATTGTTAGACTACTAGAAAGTAACAAAAATAGGAAAAAGAAATAAAAATAACTTATTTTCAGAAAAAAATTCAACATAAATGTAAATCTTTTTTATTTCAAATTAACGTGCTCGGCAACTATGGCCACTTGCACAGGGGCGGTTACAATATATTACATATTACAGTGTATTAATTCAATATGAATATGTACACAATAATTAAACAATTGTTCTACAGTTTATGGTAAAGTTGTGCATCTTTGAGGAATTGAAGTAGGTAGGTAATTTGATCAGAGTTGTTTAGAATGTCTTTGTAATTCAGTTTAAGCTGAAACTGTTGTCTTTGGACGGCATATTTGTGACACTCAGTCAAAATGTGTTTCACGGTTTGTATGGAATTACAGTTGGAACAAATGGGTCTAGACTTAGTAGACATTAGGTATCCATGGGTAGTCTTGAATCACCTATTCTGATTCTTCTTACCACAGCTAAATCTTGCCTTGAAAGACTTGTGAAACTAATTGTTTGAGGATGACCTACAGAGTGCTGTATTCGGCATAAGAATGAGCCGACGGTGTCTCAATTCTGCTGCCATGTTACTCTGGTTCTCGTTTTGAAGTATGATTTTAAATCCTTACAAATAGTTATATTGTCGGTGATCGAAAATGTAGAAGCAATTTTTGCCTGTTGGTCTGCAAGTTCGTTGCCTATGATGCCAATGTGGGAAGGTAACCAAATTATAGTAACTGGATGGTCGGTAAATATATGTTGGATAGATGAAAGTGATGCAAATGAGTCTGTACATATGGCAACGAGCTTATAAGGTGGGGAGATGGAATAGATGGCCTGGAGTATGCTAAACAGTTCGCTTGTGTGACCGCTACAGGTGGATGGGATCAGGGTTGATTTTATAGAAGTTCAAAATGTTGTAACAGCTCACCCTACTCCAGATTCATTTTTGGATGCATCAGTGAATAAAACTAAGTCATAGTTATTATTTTATGAAAAGCATTTTTTAATATTTGGATGTTGTGTGTTTGTCGTAACTCATAAGGGATGTGTTAAATTTAGGAAGGTTGACAGTCCATGGAGGAGTAGAGGGAATAGGAAGAGGACTTGCTTGTGAGAGGTTAACACAGTCTAGTAGCTGTGATAAAATCAATGGGACTGGTTTTATTATTGGTATAGTTGAGAAGTGTGTGAATTGTTTGTAGTTGATATAAATAATAGGTAGACAGGATTGAAGAGGTTAGACGACATGTAGGCCGTCTGCCATCTGATGCAAAGCGGGGGCTCATTAGCTTCGCGGTAAAGCACCTAGACAGAGACGTAAAGCTGTATTATGCACCGAGTTTAAAAGATCAAGGTCTGATTTGGTGGCAGAGATATATATATGACTACATAATCTAATTTTGAATTAATAAGGGCCCTGTATATGTTAAGAAGAGAATTATCATCTGCTCCCCAGTGGTAACACGAGAGGGCTTTAATAATGTTTAATCTTTTACAGCCTTTGATTTCTCGATTATATTGTTTCAAAGTAAGCCGAGAATAAAATGTTAGATCTAGTATTTTACAGTGATCAATAACGGGAAGGTGGACGTTATTAATGTAGTTACTAGGAGATAGTGTAGGTGGCCTTCTACCAAATTTAAAAATTTTGGATTTTGTTTGCGATAAAGTTAATTCTAAGTGACTTATATTTTTAAGGAAGTTCACTGCTGACTAGATTAGATTAGTTGTAGAGATATAGACATGCCGTGGCTGTAAACTGTTAGATTGCCGCTAATTGGGTTATAATGTTCACATGTTGCTATTTAAATTTAACAATTGTCAATAGTTGAAAAACGATCAATATGAAATTAACACGAAGATAATGTTAATTACCCAGATAGTACAAGATGTGAGTGCACTTGTTGGCTACCTGAATAAGAGTGAAATATTAATTGGATTTTGATTCTTATCAGTTCATGTTCGGTATGGATCGAGAATACACATATGTGTTTTATTGCGACCTTAAAATTAATACTAACTATGGAAGCGCGAGTAAACAGAAATTTAAATTTAGCAAGGGAACAAATCGTTAGAATAATTATTGCTTTTATTGAAGACAGTCAAAGTCACAGGTACGTTTCCAATTTAGTGGACGTTAATTGGTCAACTGTATCCCGAGTAGTGGCGAGAGATCAGAGGATATATCCAGTGCAGGGTCTGCCATCGGCAACAACACCTACAGACAATAGATTTTTGAAACTTCAAGCTTTACATAGAAGACATGTAACGCCAAGACAGCTTCAACAAGGCTTAGCTGAAACTCGAAATGTAAGAGAACTTCACAACTCGTGAGAAATGTTTAGAAGCATGATGGAATTATAGCCGACAGCTGACACTGCTCCTCAACTAAACAGAGAATACCGTGCAGCTAGGTTAACATTCACAAGAGAACATGCTAACTGGAATGTTCAAGATTGGGGTAATGTACTCTTCATGGACGAGTCCATATTATGTTTATGTACACCTGTTTACAGAAGAGATGGCGAGAGGTGTTTTCCTTGCAATATATGACCTTCAACAAATTTTGGAGGAGGTCCATCATGTTGTGGAGCGGAATATATTTAAGGGCACGTGCAGAATTGTTATTGTTAGATAGAGGATAGCTAATTGCTCATAGGTACATTACAGAGATTTTAGAAACAGTTGCTTCTTACGCTCCATTGAGCTTCAGCCGTGATTGCAAGGTTGTTCGCTAGACTACAACTGGATAATGTACTGATCCAAGAACCATGGATCAACAAAGGAGGCCAAATCAAAGGTTTGGCATACAAGGATTCCAAATTGATTTATGATCAAAGGCAAGTATCTCCGCGTGCCAGTGTAATCATAAGAAATAACATAAAATATATTTGTGTTTCAGAATACGTGTCAGGGGACCTTGTTCCAATCATGGTTCACCTCAACATTGGGGGTATCGACCGAGACATCGTCATTGCCTCTGCCTACTTCGCTGGAGACGGGCCGATGACACCGCCGGAAGATGCACAAGAGCTAGTGAGATACAGCAATAGCAGACGACTGCCAATTATAATTGGTTGTGATGCCAACGCACACAATACCATGTGGGGAAGCACTAATAACAACGCAAAAGGTGAGTGTTTATTAGAATATCTCTTAGCAAATAACCTTGAGACCTTAAATGTGGGGACAACCCCCACCTTTGTCACGAGAGCAAGAGAAGAGGTCCTGGACATAACAATTGTTAATGTTGCTTCTAGAAAAAATGTAAAAGATTGGAGGGTGATGAGCGAGCCATAACTTTCCGACCATAGGATCATCGAATTTAGGATAGAGGGAAACACCACCTCGTTTCCTACAATCCGAAATCCTAGAAATACTGATTGGTCTCTTTACAAGACCAATCTGAAGGACAATTTGGAACACGTCGAAGTGAATGGGGTAAATCACCCGCACTACGACCTGGAACAAAGAGTCAAACAGATCCGTGAGGCAATAATGGAAGCTTTTCATTCCAGTTGCCCACTGTCAAAAGCTCATTCAGAAAAGGAGGCTCCTTGGGGGAATGAGAACCTGTCAAACTTCAGAATAGAGATCCGTCGGCTCTTTAATAGAGCCAACCGTGACGGTAATTGGCAGAGGTACACTGAGAAGCTTACTCAGTACAATAAAGAGATTAGGAAGGCCAAAAGGCTTAATTTTCAAGCCTTTTGCGAAAAGATCACTTCCACTCACACAGAGGCCAGACTACAAAAGGTCATGGCAAATGGGGGAACTAACCCCACAATGTCGCTGAAAAGCCAGACGGATCATACACGGAAGGTGAACAGGAACGATCGATTCTTCTTCTTAGAACACACTTTCCAGGTAGTGAACCAGCAACAAGCACTGAAATAGCAATGAATTACACCAAAAAATCCCGCAAGGAAGATTGGGACATTGCTAAGAAAATATTTACCAGACAACGATTGGAATGGGCAATAAGTACCTTTCAACCGTATAAATGACCCGGAGTGGATGGAATATTTCCAGCACTCCTGCAGCAAGGGATAGAGGAGATTCTTCCTCACCTGCTGAAGATTACAAGAAGCAGTCTAGCAGTGGGTCTAATACCTAGAAAATGGAGAAGGGCAAAGGTAACCTTCATACCAAAAATAGGGAAAAAGATGGGACTGTTCCCCGATCTTTTAGACCCATCTGTCTAACATCGTTCCTACTCAAAACGATGGAGAAAGTAGTGGATAACTACATAAGAACAGAAAATCTGGAGAATATACCACTTCATAAATGTCAGCATGCCTACAGAGCGGGTCGATCAACTGAGACGGCTCTGTATCAGCTGACCGAAGTCCTCCAGAGAACTCTGAATAACAAAGAAATCGCAATGTGCGCATTCCTGGATATATCTGGGCCTTTGACAACACAACTCATGTGTCTGTTAAAGAAGCACTAAAAAGGCGAGGAGTAAAATGGATGTATGAGTTGTTGACGACGAGGATAGCTGAGACACAGTTGGGGAATCAAACCACCTCAGTTAAAGCCACTCGGGGGACTCCCCTTCTATGGAGCCTCGTAGTAGATGAGTTGCTATACACGCTAACGGAGCTTGGCTTCGAATGTATGGGCTATGCTGATGACATGGTTCTAATAGTCAGAGGCAAGTTCGAGAGCACATAGTGTGATTTATTACAAAAGAGTCTCAGAATCATTTAGCAATGGTGCTAAACATTAAGCCAAAGAAGACCATAGTAATTTCATTTACCCGGAAAAGAACACTTCCAGCCATGCAAACCATATCCTTGAACGGGGAAATCATAGAATGGAAATCAGAAGTTAAATATCGAGGGATAACCCTAGACAGTAAGCTTCTGTGGAATAAGCATGTTGAAATAACTGCTAGTAAAGCAATAAGAGCTCTGATGGCGTGCAGAAATATAGCTGGTAAGAGGTGGGGCTGTAACCCAAAAATACTGCGATGGATGTACGCCATGATTGTAAGACCAGCAATTACGTATGGGGCAATAGTTTGGCATACAAAAGCAAATCAGTACAGCAAGAGGAAGACCCTCGACAAAGTTCAAAAGGCTTGCCTGTGTGTGCATCACTGGAGCTATGAGAACGTGTCCAACTAGGGCAATTGAGATCATTACAGACCTGACACCTCTACATCTGGTGATAGAAAGATTTGCCCAATAGGCAATTCTTAGAATATCTAAGGAAGGTTCAGGCAATGAGAGTATTAAAAATCAGGGAGCCTGGTCCTCTCTTACAAAATACATCTCATCAGCGAATCTTCCCAGTGACGAAATGATCAAGAAAGTAAGGATCGAAAAGAATTTCACTTCGATGCTAAATACGAGGAGATACTGGAAAAGGGAGTACACCACCCAAACTCTCAACGAAAACACCATTAGATGGTATACGGATGGTTCAAAAACCACCGCTGGAGCAGGCGCTGGAGTATTTGGGCCTGGCACTAGATACTCATTATCGTTAGGCTCCTTCCCGAGCGTCTTTCAGGCAGAAATACTTGCGATCGAAAGATGCGTGAAAATGAACCTAGAAGAAACTACCAGAAATGTGACATATCAATCCATTTTGATAGTCAAGCAGCTATCAATGCATTGAACTCCCATGTCATTGACTCAAAGTTGGCATGGGAGTGCCGAAGAAAACTTGATGAATTAGGCAAGAATAACAGGGTCTCTTTAGTCTGGGTTCCTGGCCACTCGGGAATCACAGGAAATGAAGAGGCCAATACACTTGCCAGGAAAGGAGCATAAACGCCCTTTGTTGGCCCGGAAGCTTTCTGTGGTGTAGGAAAATGCTCCTATAAGAAAGAGTTTCGGAAGAAGGGGAATCGCTCTGGCGGTGCCTTCCCGGGTTGGAACATTCCAAAAAGTTCCTGCGGAACTTTGACACTGGTAGATCCAAAAAATATTTGGACAAGTAACTTGTAAGAGTGAGGATATAACCTCGTTGAAGCCGTTCCAAATACTAGAGTTCATTAGAACCCTGGAACTGGAAGGCGAGCTGTAGTAGTAGCGAGAACAGCTCTGATAGGGGGGCATAATAAACCTTCAGTGCATTGTAACCCCGTTAAAATCTAATCTAATCTGCGCCCCTTTTGTCAATGATTTCGTGTTAATGCAAGATAACGCTAGATTATTCAAGACTACCTTCAAGAAGTAATTATTCAAGTTTTAGATTGATCTGCCCGTAGCCCGGTCTTATACACTATTGAACACGTGTGGGACAATATTTACAGAAGGGTGAGGTCCAGAGATTTGATGCCAGCTAACCTTCAACAGCTGCAAGACTTGTTAACGACTGAGTGGGAAAATTTGGACCAAATTGACTTAGAGGAATTGATCAGAAGCATGCCACGGCATTGTCGTGATGTGATTAGAGCTTGAGGAGGCAACATACGTTACTAAATTCGATTGATGTACCTATTTATAAAAATTATTTGAATTGACATTATTCTTCCAATTAATAAATTTCAATGGAAATCATTAATTTCGTATGAATTTCTGTCTGTTAATGATTTAAATTTATATTTTTAATGCAGGTTTCCTAAAGATGAATTGATAAAAAATAAGTGGATTGAGTCATTACATTAATCAAACAAAGGGATAAACTTCAAAACTGCATACATTTGTAGTGATCATTGTGATGAAAATCATTTTATGAGTAGGGTGAATTACATACAAGAAATCGATTACATTTAGAAGCTGTTCCGCACCTGATACATAAAGTGGAACAATCAACAAATGTAGTTAATGAGGGTTATTCTGAAGACTGTAATACATTACAAGATACAAATGTTGAAGGAACGAATATTCAGTAAATGCGATCACTTTTATAAATTCTTCTGATATTGAAGACAATGACGTTTTAAAAAACATAAGTGGGAAAATATAAATAAAAGTTATCTAATATCAATTGTACGTATTATCTAAATATATTTGTGATATTCATAAAATAATGAAAAAAATGACTTAAAGAAATTTTTTCATGTTTGTATTTTTCCTTTCCAGCTAATATTTACTTATATCCCATAAGGTTTTGGCCAGTATATGTCTCGAAAACTGTTTAAACTAGGACATCGAAATTTGGCAATTAAAAATCGTGGGTAGTATTACACATTTTAAGCAAGAGCTTCTTTGTTACAAAGTCCCATTTCGGGTCACGTGGTATTATTTTTAGAATATTTAATCGAAGTGAGGTTAGGCATCATGGATAACAAGTGTTCAAAATGTTTAGAATTAATTTCAGAGGATAAGTTGATACTATGTGATAGCCGTTTGGTGCCCTTTCACCAGAATTAAAAATGCCTTGGTCTTGGAGCATCTGAAATGAGAGCAGTGATCGTCCGTAACAGATCGTTGATATTTTTCTGTGCGGAATGTCGGCAGGCTTTCAAGAGTGTGCCCAAGTTAGTAGTGGATATGAAGGCGATGAAGGAAGAACTGGCTGAAATGAAAAGAGAGTTGAAGGAGGTGACTAAGGAACTACAAATGATGAACAAGCGAATAATTGATCTTGAGGCGAATAAAAGTACTACTTCAAATCCTCTACACATTGAGGAGTTTTTAGCAGAAGTAGAGGAGAGGAAGTATCGAGCAATGAATGTTATGATAGCAAATATTAAGGAATCGACCAAAACCAACCATATAGAAAGATTAAATGAGGAGAAAGAAACCGTACTAAATATTCTCAAAGATGTTACTCTAACAGACACGAACATAAGACTGCAAATAATTGGCAAGTTTTCAAAAGATTAATGTAGACTTCTGAAAGTAACATTTAAAAACCCAGCTGATGCAAAGGAAACACTCAAGATTAGTAAAACACTGAACATAGTAAAGATATTTGGAGATCAAACTGTAAAACAAAGAGAATATTATAAAGTAGTGAAGAAAAGGCTTCAAGAAATCATCGCAACAGGAGACAACTCGACAACTATCAAGTACATCAACTCTATCCCTACAATAGTAGAGCGAAATATTGGAAGTAAAGAAAAAAACCTGTGATTCCTAATATACAACTCAATCAGGATGTTGTTTATGTGAATGTTGGAAGTTTAGTGGCTCATAAGTTTGATGTTATTTTGAATATTGTAAGTTGTAACCCAGCACTGATAATTCTAAGTGAAGCGAGAACAACTCCAGATGTTAGCGATGCTGAAATATACAGGGTGTCCCGCATAAGTACCGACACAGGGCAGAGGCGTATAGGGGAGCCCAAAATATGACGATTGGGGGCAATTTACCTCTATACCAAGTTGCATCCCTGAGGAGTAATAGGGCCTCAAAGTGGGGCCCAAAATTTCGAAAAAATTAATTTCTTTGCAACCCTTTAACCTAAAAATACCAAATTTGGTACACTGTATGAGACTGTTAAGAGCATTAAATAATGGTAAGTAGAAGGCGATCGAACCATTCTGGGGAGTTAATTAGGGATCACCTAACCTTAAAATTTCACAGCATTTTTTATCTGTTATTCGATTTGAAATTTTTTATTTTCATACCATGGATAACTTAATTCTTCAACTTTGTTTACTCTTGTAATTTTGCAAAAAACAAGGAAAAATCGAATAGCCAAAGACATGTTTTCAACAATGTTATTTAAAAAGTTACAAAAAAGACAAGAGTTGGCTATGAATTTATACATCAAATTTGACAATATTCAATTCAGTTCTTGTAGTAAGTAAATTGTTTTAATTGTTTTTAAATGAGTGGAAAATTCTCATTTAGTGAACAAGTGGATAACCATAAAATTTCACAGAATTTTTTTATCTGTCAGTTGATTTAAAATATTTTATTTTCGTACTATGGATAATTTAATTCTAAAACTTTTTTTACTCTTGTAATTTTGCAAAAAACTTTGTCATTTTCAAGGAGAAGTCGAATAACTATTAGACGTAATTTACTCCACTCATATCATGAATTTTATTTCAGATTTAACAAATTAATAGATACATTTAAATAAGAATAATTTATTGGAAAAACAAATTAATAAGATTGTAGTAAGAACATGAACATTTTAATTTAAAGAAATTGCTGAAAATGATCACCATTTTCTCTTAGACACAAAATTATTCTTTGCCGAAAATTGAAGTCGACTCTGGCCAGTAGCTGATGATAATTTTTTATTATATTGCATTTGTCTGCAATGCGATTCCACAATTCTTCTCGGGAATCAACTGGAGAAGATTAAACAGACTCCTTTAACGCCTCCCAAAGAAAGTTATCACATTTATTGAGGTCCGGTGAGCGGGGAGGTCAATCTTGAGGACAATTTTTTCCTCATCCAATCCACTTATTTGGATATTGGCGGTTTAAAAAGTTTCTTACATTGACACTAAAATGAGGTGGTGCTCCATCATGCATAAACCAATGTTGCAATCTCAATCGTAATGGCAAATCGTCAAATAAATCCGGAAGAGTATTTTGGAGAAACTCTAAATACGTTTCGCCTGTTTGGTAAAATAATTGGTCCAATCAAATAATGATCGATAAGGCCGACCCAAACGTTAATCTTAAACTCACGTTGAAAATGTCGAGGAGTTATTACATGAGGTTATTCATCTGAATACTCATGATAGTTATGAATATCTGTAATACCTCTACGAGTAAAGCAAGCCTCATCAGTAAAAAGAATCTTCTTTTGAAAGTGAATATCCTGGCGTAAAATAAATCGACAGAAATTCACTCGCCGAACCAAGTCTTAAGGTAACAATTCTTGCACTTTATGAGCATGATATGGATGGAGTAAATTACATCTAATAGTTCGGTGTACTGATGATCTTGATATGCCACTCTGTCTAGATAAAAGCTCTAGTGCTAATATGCCGTTGATCGTCAATTGTATCCAAAAAGAATTCTTCATCTCGCACACTCATTTTAAATTCCGTTCTCGATTAACACTATAAACTTTCCTGTTTCTCGAGCCCGTCTTTCAACATTAGGAAAAGTTTCTCTGTGAGGAAGTACGCGATTAGGAAACCTCCTCCGATATTCTTCCACGCTTCTTCTACAGTTTCCTTCACAAAAACCTAACACCAATAACATATCCACTTGTTCGCTAAATGATAATTTTCCACTCATTTAAAAAAAATTATAACAATTTACTTACTACAAGTACTGAATTCCAAATTGTCAAATTTGATGTATAAATTCATAGCCAACTCTTGACTTTCTTGTACAACTCTTGACTTTCTTGTAACTTTTTAAATAACATTGTTGAAAACATGTCTTTGGTTATTAGATTTTTCCTTGAAAATGTCAAAGTTTTGTGCAAAATTATAGGAGTAAAAAAAGTTTAAGAATTAAGTTATCCATAGTATGAAAATAAAAATTTTCAAATCGAATAATAGATCAAAAAAATCTGTGAAATTTTAAGGTTAGGTCACCCGTAATTAACTCCCCAGAATGGTTCGATCGCCTTCTACTTACCATTACTTAATGCTCTTAACAGTCTCATACAGTGTTCCAAATTTGGTATTCTTAAGTTGAAAGGTTGCAAAGAAATTAATTTTTTTCGAAATTTTGGGCCACGCTTTGAGGCCCTATAACTCCTCAGGGATGCAACTTGGTATAGAGGTAAGTTGCCCCCAATCGTCATATTTTGGGCTCCCCTATACGCCTCTGCTCTGTGTCGGTTCTTATGCGGAACACCCTGTATATAAATAATTATAATGTAATCCGATGTGATAGTAGCAGCAGGCACACTGGAGGGGTTGTCATATATATAAGAGATAACATAGAATACAAGGTAAAAAATCTTTGGTCAATGAACCTAACTACTGGATTCAGTTTGTTAAAATTAAAATCAATGGCAGGAAATGGTCAATAGGAAGTATTTATCATTCGCCTAATGAAAGTCATTCTGTTTTTCTGGACAGTCTGGAAAACATTCTTGAAAATTATTTCTATAACAAAAAATGTACTCTCATAGGAGATATCAATATTGATTTAAAAAAAGACAGTTTTTATTCTAAAAAGATTATAAATATATTCAACTCATTTGGAATTGAGCAACTTGTTACACACGTGTCACAAATAACAGCAAAACTCTTATTGATTATGTGATCTCTAATGAACCAAATATACGAGCTGCTGTACATGATGTACTAAAAATCTCTGATCATTTTTGATTGTAGGAAAGAAATTTCCAACAAACTCATTCGTATAAGAACTATAAATGAACATACATATAAGAAAATCAATTTAGAACTTCTCTCAGTTGATTGGAACTTGAATACAATCAATGTGAATGAAATATTAGAGGAAATAGAAACAAACTGCACTGTAATTATGGATAAAATAGCACCTGAAAAGCAAATACAAATTAATATTTTGTAAATAGTGTAATTGAAATAGAAAATAAACGGTTTTACAGAATAAAACTAACTTTTCCGCATCTGTGACCCTGAACAATATTCTATCATAAAATTGTTACTTGTATACACTTCGGGGGATGTATCGTGCTATCAAACCTTTCTCCAAAAATAGCCAAAAATTTAGTATATCTGGATGTATAGGACCCGCTGTACTCGCTTTAGTCAATTGAAAATCAATAGGGTACATCTGTGAGACACCTTGAACAATATTCAATCATAAACTTGATCAATCGTATACTCTCTGGAGGCTGTATCCTGCTAACAAACTGAAAATTCTCCGAAAATGACAAAAATTTGGTACTGTAAGTACCATAGCACCCGTTGTACTGGCTTTAGTGAGCTGAATATCAATAGGGTTCATCTTTGGGACGCTCTGAATAATATCCAATCATAAAATTGATCACTTGTCTATACTCCGGAGGCTGTATCGCGCTAACAAACTGAAACTTCTCCAAAAATATCGTACTTAAAGTACTGTAGCACCTGTTGTATTGGCTTTGGTGAGCTGAAAATCAATAGGGTTCATCAGTGAGATGTCCTGAATAATATTCAATCATAAAATTGGTGACTTGTTGAACTCCGGAGGCTGTATCGTGCTAACAAACTGAAAGTTCTGAAAAAATGACCAAATATCGTACTTCAAGTACCGTAGCACCCGTTGTACTGGCTTTGGCGAGCTGAAAATCAATAGGGTTCATATGTCACATGTCCTTAACAATATTCCATAATAAAATTGGTGACTTATTGCACTCCGGAGGCTGTATCGTGCTAACAAGACATGCAAGGAAAAGTGGCCGACGACAACGACGACGACATACACACAGGATTTTTTTTCTAAAAACCGTTTTTTCGTGTTGTTGTTGATGGAAAACGTAAAAATAACTCAACAAAAATTTTCAAAATTCCAACTTTTTTTGAGGTAAACCAATACTTTTCTCGCATATTAGATAGGTTGGGCGGAAAAGTAATAGCATATATTGTGAGGAGATATGGACACCAAATAACTATGAACCCATAAACGGTAGGTTGAATCTATTCAAAGAAATAACCATGATAACCTTACGTAAAATAATATTTTCTCTTGACAAAGTAAATAAAAGTGAAATAATCAATAGTAAATTTTTAAAGGAAACTTTCAATGTATCTGGGCATGTAATATTGAACTTTATAAATACTTCCTTGTCCACAGGATTGTTTCCTGACCAATACAAAATTAGTACAGTAACTCCAATTCCGAAAGTAAATAATACAAGTGATGCAAGTAATTTTCGTCCAATTAATAGTCTTCCAATATTTGAAAAAGTACTGGAACTGTTAGTATATGATCAAATAGTTACATACTTTAATGAAAATAATTTATTCATAGAAAATCAGTCTGGTTTTCGCAAGAATCACTCATGCGAAACAGCGTTACAACTAACAGTTACCGAGTGGAAAAAAAGTATTGATACGAAAGAATATATTGTTGCGGTATTTCTAGATTTCAAACATGCCTTCGAAACGATCAACAGAAAAACTTTAATTAATAAATTGGAGTATTATGGTGTAAATGGAAAAGCTTTAAACTGGTTAGATAGTTATCTTGATCAAAGAAGCCGTAGGACAAAAATTTGTGATATAATGTCAGATCGAATTATAAACGAAATATGTGTACCACAAGGGAAGTGTTTTGGGGCCATTGCTGTTCATTATCTATATGAATGATATCAAATATGTACCTGGTTCACACCATATTTCAAATCAAAGATTGATTGATACTAATACTGTTGATATCAGCATATTTAATAGCCAACTCGCAATTGTAAATGAAACTAAATACGGATTTATTATAGATCATCAGTTAACTTTGAATAAGCATGCCGAATATACCATTAGAAAAATATGTAAAAAATTGTATTTTTTCTCTTAAATTTCGAAATCTCTATCAACCTTTGCTAGATTAACTTGTTACAATTGCATAATAGGGCCACACGTTGGCTACTGTGCCACATTGATGTATCTATTCAACCGAAATCAAATAGGACAAATGCAAAAATTACAAAATCGAGGAATGGGAATTATTTTGAGGTGCAACCAATATACCCCTGTTGAATTTATGTTAAATACCCTACAGTGGCAGCCGGTACACAAAAGACTGTACTACTTGAGTATGATTTGGATTTTCAAAATGAGTGGAATTCAACCAGCCTATCTTAGCAGATATTTAATTCGAAATAGTAACATTCATTCATATAACACAAGAACATGTAATGCATTTCACATATCTCGAACACATTTCAAGAGTGGTATGAATTCGTTGTTCTTTAAAGGTCTAGAAAGCTTCAATAAGATACCCGATGAAATGAAAAATGTAAGTTCCTTAAAAGTATTTAAAAAATTATTATTAGAATATATGAAATTATAATGCATGAAGTACTGTTAAAATTATTTATTTATTCATTTGTATTTATATTTATATTAATTATTTATGTATTCACAACTATATATTGTATATTAGGATTCCTAAATAAAGTCTTCTACTACCCTGTATATATTTCCACTGCTGTAAAGATATCTCTTAGACTAATTCAACGATACCCATTTTTTTTGTGGTAGGTACTTAGAAACAATAAACAAAGGTTTATAAAGGTTTTTATTTGAAAAACAAAGAAAGCTACGGAACAAAAAACATATCCTAGTAACAGCTATTCTAGTTGTCAAAACCCGTTAGTGTCAGTAGTGAACGACTGTTCACTGTATTATTGTTGTTAAAAGTTTTGTGACTTAAAACGTATCATGCCTTTACGTTTCACTTACGACGAATTTCTCAATATGCCTGATCATCTATGGAGAATGTGGAAGAAATAGTAGACGTGCTAGAGATTTATACAGAAATCATTTTCCCGACAGAACAACTCCAGATAAAAATACTTTTACTTATGTAAAACAAAGTTAAGACATGGTTATTTTCCAACCGAAAAAGATCTATATCCTCGACGTAAGCCATTGTAACAGAAGATAATGTTATTAACATTCTTGCTTATATACAAGTAAATCTCCACATTTCAATTCGATGTCTGCAACAAGAATTAGGAATAAGTAAATCTACTATACAGTGGGTGTTAAGCAATACAAATATCATCCTTTCAAAATACATTTAACGCAACATCTGACTCTTGCAGATCCAGAAAGGAGACTTGCTTTTATTGCTGAAATGTTAACAAAAATCGTAGATGTCCCTTTTTTAAATAAACTATTATGGAGTGACGAAAGCCGTTTTCACAATAACGGCTTAGTTAATAGACATAATTGTCACTACTAGTCGGCTGAAAATCCCAGGCGGGTGCGAGAAACGCATTTCCAAACTATTTGGGGAAAAACGTTTGCTGCGATTTGTTTAATGGCTGCTTGATTGAGCTGTATTTTTATGACGGGAATTTGCCAGGCGATTTTCTCCAGAATATTCTTCCCCATTTGCTTGAGAAAATTGTGGTGGCAACAGAATGGTGCACCTCCTCATTTTGCTCAGCGAGTAACGTCATATCTGGATGTGTATTTCCAAGATAGATGGATTGGGAGAAATGGTACAATAATTTGGCCGGCTCGTTCACCAGATATAACCCCGCCAGATTTTTTTCTTTGGGTATATTTAAAAGATTAGTATTTGTTACAGCTCATATC
Source organism: Galeruca laticollis (assembly GCA_963921935.1). NCBI lineage: Eukaryota > Metazoa > Arthropoda > Insecta > Coleoptera > Chrysomelidae > Galeruca > Galeruca laticollis. The sequence continues at coordinate 48,170,976 of OY998179.1, read as the reverse complement.
AATGTAGATGATTTAAAAAACAGAATCAGAACAGCTTGTTAATCTGTTACACCAAAAAGAAGCATGCACAAAAAATTTACTTAGAAGATTTGAGTGCTGCATTAATGAAGGTGGACATCAATTTGAGCATCAACTGCAGTAAAAGTGTTATTGTATTCCAATTCTTTTTGTTTCTCAGTTCTCATTGTTTTGCAAATAAAAAACCTTTATAATAATGTTTTTGTCGTTTCTAAGTACCTACCACAAAAAAAATAGGTATCGCCGAATTAGTACCAGAGAGACCTTTATAGCAGTAGAACAATATAGAGGGTGTCTCATCAACTTTTCTAAAAATGATACCACGTGACCCGAAATGTGACATTGCAACAAAATAGCTGCTTGTTTGAAATGTGTAATACTACACACGGTTTATAACTGCCAAATTTCAATATCATAGTTCATATAGTTTTCGAGATATATACTGGCCAAAACCAGCATTCATTAAATTTAAAGTAAATAAAATTAAAACATTATCAAAAATAATAAATAAGCGCAAATTCAATAACTTTCAGTAAAAATTGAATTCAAAAAAGTCGAACCGTAGCGTCCACTTACACAGTAGTCCCATTACTAGCGTGGTCTATTCTTATATGCCTATGGATTACACTCAACTTGGCAACAAATGGGATATTTTATTTGTTCTGTTCAGTTAAAATGAAATAATCAATCTATAATGTTTCATATAACTACCTTAAAATCATCAACAGTGACCATCATTAATACAAAAGAATATTAAGAGAGTTGTACCATTCAGGCTTAATAGAAATAACTATATTTAAAGGTAGTTTAGGTAATTATTAGTACAGTACATCGTTAAAAACAAGTGTAGAATTCTTTGTCTTAAATCTAATATGGTTTTGTATTATTTTTTTTTAATTTAAAAGAAAAAATAAACCATAGTGACTTTAGTTTTTTCTGCCGTACATACTAAAGTTAAAATGGATAAAAAAAATACAACCCCTATAAACCTAGCAGAACCATTTTATAATTTAAAATTTTTGATTATGCTATAATTTGTCGTTAATTAATTACCACTTCGAAAAATTTGTCGCTCATCGTTTTTTTTAAGAAAAAACTATGGTTCTGCTAGGTTTATACAAAGCTAGTAGAACCACTCCATGTCTTTCTAATTGTGAGAAAAGCTAATGGTACCATAATTTGTCGCTAATTAAGTACCATTTCCAAAAAATTGTCGCTCATCGTTTTAAAAAAAAACTATGGTTCTGCTAGGTTTCATAATTTGTCACTAATTTATTACTACAATAAGAAATTTGTCGCTCATCGTGCTTTTGAGAAAATAATAAAAATTTCTTGGTACTGCCTGTGACTCAATTTTTTTTCGTGGTGGAATCAATCTCGATTCTGCTTGATTCATATCAAAACGGCAACACAGCTTTTTAGTGAAATGCGTAAAAACCTAGATATCAGAAACATTGAATAATTTGTTTTTACTTATCCATGCTAGATCATAATTATTTTTAATTTCCTCCACAAAAATTGCGACGCAGAGTTGATGATTTGCCCGTACATGTTAATTCGGTTTGGACTGTGCTTAGTGGATTTAATTAAAGTAAATATACAAATTAATAGGAGTTATAGAGTGCATGCTTTGATTACATATCGCTGAAAAGATAAGTAACACATATATTAAGATCATTATGGGAAGTGTGCTCAACATGAACGGAGACAGATCGGTAGTGGAAGGTGTGTGTTCTTCAAAACAAAATAAAAAATACCAGTGGCGACATGACTTTTCAATTTACGAAGTTTCGATTACTCTAATTAAACTGTTAGATTTCCGTAAATAGAAGATGTACGTGTTCTCAACAGAAGAATTGCGAGTAAAATAAATGTATTTTCTTCAAACTTTAGAATGTGTTTCTTGTACCAATTACTATGTTGATAAATTATGATTATATAATATTTTTTATTCTTTTAATGGGTTTAATATCGATGTACAGAAGCCTTGAAAATGGAAAAATGCTATCAAATAATGGGGATTTCAAACATTTTTGTCGTTTGTGACATGTTACATTGCCTGATTATCAGTGTAGTATCTATTAATAAACACAATTCAGAATGAAAAATAAACGGTTTTAAAGAATTAAACTAACTTTTCCGCATCTTTGAGATGCCCTGAACAATATTCTATCATAAAATTGTGACTTGTATACACTTCGGGGGATGTATCATGCTAACAAACTGAAATTTCTCCAAAAATGTAGTATATCTGGATTTATAGGACCCGCTGTACTTGCTCTAGTCAGCTGATAATCAATAGGGTACATCTGTGAGATGCTTTGAATAATATCCAATCATAAAATTGGTCACTTGTATATACTCCTGAGGCTGTATCATGCTAACAAACTGAAATTTCTCAAAAAATGACAAAAATGTCGTACTTCAAGTACCATAGCACCTGTTGTATTGGCTCTGGTGAGCTGAAAATCAATGGGGTTCATCTGTGAGATGTCTTAAACAATATTCAATCATAAAATTGGTCACTTGTATATACTTCGGAGGCTGTATCGTGCTAACAAACTGAAATTTCTCCAAAAATTACAAAAATGTCGTACTTGAAAGTACTATAGCACCTGTTTTACTGGCTCTGGTGAGCTGAAAATCAATAGGGTTCATCTGTGAGAGGTCCTGAATAATATTCAATCATAAAATTGGTGACTTATTGCACTCCGGAGGCTGTATCGTGCTAACAAACTGAAATTTCTCAAAACATTACAAAAATGTCGTACCTCAAGTACCATAGCACCCGTTGTACTGGCTCGGGTGAGCTGAAAATCAATAGGGTTCATCTGTGAGATGTCTTGACCAATATTCAATCATAAAATTGGTGACTTGTTGCACTCCGGAAGCTGTATCGTGCTAACAAGGCATGTAACGAAAATTGGCCGACGACAACGACGACATACACACAGGATTTTACTTTTCCGCCCTACCTATCTAATATGCGAGAAAAGTATTGGTTTACCCCAAAAAAAGTTGGAATTTTGAAAAAAAATGTTGAGTTAGTTTTACGTTTTCCATCAACAACAACACGAAAAAACGGTTTTTAGAAAAAAAAATCCTGTGTGTATGTCGTCGTCGTCGGTCACTTTTCCTTACATGTCTTATTAGCACGATACAGCCTCCGGAAGGCAATAAGTAACCAATTTTATGATTGATTGATTGATTTTCAGCTCACCATAGCCAGTACAACGGGTGCTATGGTACTTGAAGTACGACATTTTGTCATTTTTTGGGAAATTTCAGTTTGATAGCACAATACAGCCTTCGGAGTTCAACAAGTAACCTATTTTATGATTGAATATTATTCAGGACATCTCACAGATGAACCCTATTGATTTTCAGCTCACCAGAGCCAATACAACAGGTGCTACCGTACTTTGAGTACGATATTTTTGTCATTTTTGGAGAAGTTTCAGTTTGTTAGCACGATACAGCCTCCAGAGAGTATACGATTCATCAATTTTATGATTGAATATTGTTCATGGTGTTTCACAGATGTACCCTATTGATTTTTAGTTGACTAGAGCGTGTACAGCGGGTCCTATAAATCCAGATGTACATTTTTGGTTGTTTTTGGAGAAATTTCGGTTTGTTAGCACGATACATCCCCCGAAGTGTACACAATTAACAATTTTATGATAGAATATTGTTCAGGGCCACAGATGCGGAAAAGTTAGTTTTAATCTTTAAAACCGTTTATTTTTTTTTCTCTAAATTCTAACTTTTTTTGGGGTAAACCAATACTTTTCCCGCATATTAGATACGTTGGGCGGAAAAGTAATAATGATAACAGCTATTGTTATCCATTTTTTATGTTATTTTAATTAAAGCAAAGATTTTTGAATAAATTTAAATATAATTATGATCCAGCATGAATAAGATGTGTTGCCATTTTTATATGAAGCAAGCAGAATAGACATTTGACATTTGGTGTTTCTAGTATTGTTGAAAAGCTGAGTTATTCACAAATAAAAATTAACAGGGGGTTCCATGTGAAAGAAAGAAAATATCACTATTGATTCGTAGAATATCGAGAATGAGACCAGTTCCCTTATAATGTTTTGTTATTGATATGACTTTTCAGCATCAGATAACTGAATTTTTGACAAAATAATATTTTGATAAAAAAACGATAAGCGGAAAATTTCTTATTGTAGTAATGGATTACTGACAAATTATGGTATTTTTATATTTCTCATAATTACCTATTTAGGGGTTCACCATTCATGCGGGCAATACCAAGACTTGAACAATTTTTATGATTTTCTCTAAAGCCGGTCTTGGGATATTAAACTGGTTTGTTTGATACAAGAAAATATTAGATGTCAATTGTTATATTTCGTGCATTCAATTCTTTGGGTTTATTTGATGCAAGAATAATTTCACTTTCATCTGAGAATGTATTCCACCATCGAAGCAAATAAACAATTTTGTATATTCAAGAATATTAAATACTCGAATGAAACAAATATTTACTTGACTTTTAGAAAACATATTGTTTGGTTAAATACCAGACCGTTAAAATGGAAAAAGTATTAATTTTGTTCAAATATTCATTTAATTTCAGAATCTGTAGTATTGAATCAAGAATATCGCTATTTAAAACAAATGTATAATTAGTAATTGATTTAAAATTATACTTGAATGATGAGTGTGAGTTACTCAAGTGAAAAAATATTTTTTTAATTGAAAAAATATATTGTTTGGTTCAAAAACATGCCCGCTGGAACGAAGAAAAATATTTTTGTGATACTGTTTCAATTCTATAATTCGTATAACTAAAATATTTCGGTAAATATCTTCACATGCTACTGCCTATTGATGTTCCCAAATTTCAGTAGTTTGTGATTTCATTATACATGACAAAAGATGGAAATACAGCATAATGTTTCATTTGGTATTACCTATATAAGTTTTTTCCAGGTATAGAAAGCTTTACAAAATCTCCCGCAGTTATTTTGTTATACTATATTCAAACATTCATTTTTTTCTGCGTACCTGCCCCGTAACCTATACAGGTAGAACCCCATTTCCTGTTAATATTTAAATCTAACTACATGTATAGAATAAAATTTGAAGTAGTTAGTATTCGGCAACTAGCAAGTAAGTTCAAGTTTTTCTCCAATTCTTATTCAACGAGTTAGTAAAAGTGCATATTCTTTGCGGGAAAAACATTAATCCTGAACGTTCATGATGCTCTTGTGCACCAAAACCCCACAAGTTCTGTTCGCGACATAATTACGAACTATGCCAATATGATAGGGGAAGGAGAATCAACGATTTATAGATTTTTACGTGAGAGAAAATGCCGGAACCTCGGTGAACCTATTCCTCGCCCGGGGAAGAAACCATTAGAAATTGACGACGATGTCAAAAACAGTGTACGTAGAATAGTGCATGGTATGTATTTCCAAAAGAAATACCAACATTGGACAAGATTGTGCAAGCCGCCCGGAATGACGAAAGCCTGCCACAACTATCAAGAACTAGGGTATGGAGAATTCTTCATGGAATGAATTTTCGGTGGGAAAAACAGAACAGAAAATCTTTTCTTATTGATAGGCCGGATATTGTCTGCTGGAGACGAGAATACTTAAGGTCAATCCGAAAATATCGCAACGAATATAAGAATATTTTCTATTTGGATGAAACCTGGCTAAATGAAGGACACACCGTATCGAAAGTCTGGCATGGTCAAAATATACTGAATTCCCGAATAACTGTCATGGAGGGTTGGTCAACAGGATTAAGACTTCCGTTTGAAAAGGGACGCAGGCTTATTATAACCCATATAGGCAGTGAAAACGGATTTTTGGATCAAGGTTATTGGAATTTCAATTTAATTCAACCAAAGACCACCACGAAGAAATGACGGCTGACTTTTTGAGGAATATTTCCAACAAATGATAGAATACATTCCCCAGAATTCAGTTATTGTAATGGATAACGCCAGCTATCATTCTCGATTAGTAGAGAAGCTTCCCACAAGTACATGGAAAAAAGCGGCGATAATTGAGTGGTTGCAGTGTTAAGCCTTAAATTTCGATGATACAATGGTGAAAAAAGAACTTTTGCAAATTGTTAGACAGCGTAAGGCAGAGTTTAAAAAATTTGTAATCGATGAGATGGCAAAAAGTAGAGGTATTATTTATACATCGCTTACCCCCTTACCATTGTGAACTGAGCCCAATAGAGCTTATATGGGCACAAGTCAAAGGTTATGTTGCCAGGAACAACAAAACTTTTAAACTTCAAGAAGTACGGCAATTTTTGATGGATTAATTGGCGAATGTGATTGCCGAAAACTGGTAAAGTGCCATAAAATATGTTATAGCTGAGGAGGGGAAAATGTGGGATCTTGACGACTTAATTGACGAAACTACAGAGATCGAACCGTTAATTAACTTAGGACAAGACAATTCTTCAGATTGTTCTGAAGAAGAATTTAGTTAATAATGCTGTATATATTATAATTAAAGTAATGTTCATCTGCAATTATTTGTTATAATTTTTTTATTTTTCACAAGAATATGTGTGTATATAAATCTTAGTGCACAATTACTTTGTATTTTCATTATAATATTAATTATAATAAACGTTAAGCAAAACTCATAAATAACCCTGTTCTACGGCTATGGACCGTTTGGTTACCTGCGTATGCTTTCATTTGCATTTTATTACTTTAATTATCGAAAAGAAACCAAATTTTGTATTTTGGTAAAAGAATTTATTATTAGCAGAGCGCTTTCGGTTCAATGAAAAACCATCATCAATGCCCCATGGTCAGGGTGTACTCCAAACCCTCACAAATTAGAAGTACACCCTGACCATGGGGCACTGATGATGGTTTTTCATTGAACCGAAAGCGCTCAGCTAATAATAAATTCTTGTACCAAAATACAAAATTTGGTTTCTTTTCGATAATTGTTTTTTTCTGGTACACTCAGCTGACTTCACTCATTTATTTTATTACTTATTGTGATTTGACCGATTACCAGGTGGCATGGTCATAATTTCTTTCTTCTTAGTCTAGATACATTGTAAAACATAAATAAGAGATAAACATTTTTGAGACACCCGACCTCCGTTTTCCGTACATTATAGGGGCTCTGTGCTATCAACTACTTTGAAACGAATTTTAGTATTCTGCTAGCTTCGTAAAACCCTAGCAGAACCATAGTTTTTTTTAAAACGACGAGTGACAATTTTTTTGTAGTGGTAATTAATTAGCGACAAATTATGGTACTATTAGTTTTTCTCACAATTAGATAGATATGGAGTGGTTCTGCTAGCTTCATATAAACCTAGCAAAACCATAGTTTTGTTTTAAAAAAAGATGAGCGACTAATTTTTCGAAGCAGTAATTAATTAGCGATAAATTATAGCATAAACAAAATTTTAAAATTCCAAAATGGTTCTGCTAGGCTAATGGGGGTAAGAATACATTAGTCACGCGTTTGCATATAATGATCAGAATAAAATCACTGACATATTATATTGAATACTTCAATATTGATATCTGAGACCATACTTCAAGTTGCCTAATTACTGTATCAATTAATGCCTGTTTACATGAAGCCAGCAGTGTCATCTAAACACAACTGAGGACAAGTAACTGTAGGGTTCAGTCAGTATTTCTTTTTATTTATTTGTATTACTGTTTGTGTGTATTGTTGTTTATTTGTAATGCTTAGGAGAGAGCACTTCCCATAACTGTATCTTGTTCTGTGATAAGGGATCCACTAAATTTAGTATTAAATTTATTACATGAAAAGTTTCAGGGAACATTCTCAAAAGATCTTTATACTCTCCGGGTTAACTGATTCACATATCTTATAAAACCATTCCTGACGACTCAATTTTATTATTTAATTGAAGAAAATGTTTGTGGGGTGAAATAGAAAATATTTATTTAAAAAATATATTCATTGGATATCCACAATATTTTCTTGCATCCATTTTTAACACAAAAGGTATAATACCTAGTGTGTGGTTTAAAGATGCTAAAAAATTATAAGGAATTATGAAAACAATATGACACTTTAGAGAGTCATACATATAATTTTAATATTTAGTCTTCAGCTGAATATTTATTTTATCTAAGCTTGTTGGTTCTTAACGATTTGAGAAACAGCTACACACTGCAATTATTTCAAATCAAATTCTATGTTGATAGAAGCTCCATATACCCACATGTTCTGAACAACTGCTATAAACCCTGATTTATTTCAGAAATAAATTTCTGATTTTACATTTCTCCTTGCTTATGTACGTATATGAGATCTTGCTTTTCAGTGTGCAGTCAAGCATTTATTTACTTATTTACATTTATAAACATATTATTCAGGTTTGCTAACCATCACAAGTTTATTTTTAATATCATTGCCTTAATGCAGAACTATTGTATGTCACAAAATGTAAATTTTTCAGTTTTTTTTCTTCAGAAATAAATGGTTTATGTTTGACAATAGCATCACTTTAATGTTAAAGTTATGTCTGCAAGTGCTTAGTAGTAGATTCAAAATAATTACTAAATCCCTAAATAAAAAAAATCTGGACATACAATACTTAAAGAGCATGCAACTATTGTATCTCCCTCTGTCTAGAGTTACTATAGATGGAGAATGAGTTTAAATTATTCTAATTTATAAAATACACTGCACTGACAGGAAAATTGGCTTTATTTATAGTAGGTTAATAAAAAACAAAAGAAAATAAACAAAAACAATCTTCTATATGAAGTAATTAAACATAAACTAAAACTATATTTCGAGTATTGTCCAACACTTTACAAAAAATAACTGAGGATTTTAGTGCGACAGTTTCCAATTAATAATATAAAACAAAACACAACTAAAACTTGTATAAATTGTAATGTAACTGTCCGAATTGTTATTCAGTGTCAGAATCTTCATGGTTGTTAAGAGTAAAAGGTAAATGCCTAAAATTTCGTGGTACTGGGACCACCTTTTTCATGAAGAAATTAGAGACGATAATATTTTTTTCTTGAGGGGTATTGGCTTTGAGTATACACACAGGATATTGGGATTAGTTTCTATGATTTCCAAAAGGGAAATAAATACTGTTTGGCCATTTTCATCTTTATCAAAATTAATAGCTAATCTAACCATAGGTAACCACTGATGGGGAGTAAAAACAGGTATATTTTTGGCTGCTCATTTTATCACACTCTGTACAGAATCTTCCTCATTTTGAGTGAAACAGCATCCTAGATAAGTATCAGAGTGAACTGATCTAATATCAGGAAATTTACTTAATTTTCGTTCAAGCGACAACAAACGAGACTTAGAAAAGGAGTAGAGTCGCCCAAGGATCAGATTTAAATGGCAAGGCTACAGAATATCGACATTATCTAAAAAGATTTTTTCACAGACTAGATCTTCATCATTAGGTAATGTCTGTAAAATTGACATTTTATCTATTAAGGATTTTTAAGTGGGAGTAGATAAGTAAAACCAATTGTACTTGAATGTTTTTAGGGTTGTATAATGAGAAAAGATATTTGTTCAATTTGTCCACCACAATTGTCAGAAAAAAAATTTTTAAACTCTTTTTTTTAGCTGTATTTCAATGTAATGTAGAAGACAATACTATAAAATTATATGTTGAGAGTTTTAATTTGTACCAAATATGCTAAACCGACATTGGATTTTAGCACCAGCAGTATTTGTTGCAAATCAACAAAAAAGCAACACACATATCAGAGTTGTGAGATGTCATATACTGATCAACTGTCTTTAGTTTCCGTGCCAATTCTTTATTATTTGTAATATGTTGCTGGTACTAAGTCTCCATTGAAAGGTGATTATCTTTAGAGGAACTGTCATATTTGTGACATAGGTTTGCACACATCTTTTTTGGTAAAAAAGTGATTGGATTCTGAACTGAAAATCTGTTGCCCTTGCAATGTTCTCGATATACATTCTTGAAATATTCAGTGTTTGTGGAAGATATTTTCTGTCACTTATTTCCTCCAGTAGTGACACTCTACAGCCTGAAAATAATTCATGTGGACTCTGACAGCATGTTTTAAGGTAAACATCGGTCTCTGGAGACAATAACCTGGTTATCAAAATGCGCATCAGACAGTGGAAGTGTTGGCGCAGTGGTAGTAAATAGTGCGTTCAGTAGTCAGTTCACATTAGAACTATTCTATGTCCACTATCAATAAAATGTAACTCCTGTTTTCAGGTCATAAATATTGTACTTCGCTTATACATTTTCACATACAACACATGCAGTTCATAACATAACTTCTGCATCAATCAATATGAGACTAATGAAGATACAATATTTGTATACTAAGTGGTAAAAAGAAAACTATTGCAGATGGAGGTACAATAGTTCTATATGGGATAAAGATGGGCGCCTAGCTTCATTAGGTATTAAAAACGATAATTTGCAATTTTTAGAGATACAATAGTCCTGCATTAAGGCTACGATATATGTTAATTGTTTAGAATAATATAGTTTTTACAACTTAGAACACTCAAAGTTTAGTTATAATTATCCTAGCAATTTTCAGCTTTTGACTAACTCCTCATTTAAATTAATGATTGGTTATGTTAATTTTGTTTTACAGACAATATATTGAAAAATGTAGCGCTGACTCAAAGAAATGGATATAAGAAAAATCATGACAAATAAGATATGAACCACTCTAAGTTACTTATATTCATGTCAACAGTTTAATCTGTAAGCCAGGAAAAATATTTGATAAAAGGTACCATAATCAACAAATAAATACAAAACAAACCCTTTAAAATGTCTCGTTCGTGCAACCAATTCAAATTGGTAAGATCATCATCAGCCCTACTTTGACTCTGCGCGACTGCTAGTAACATAGAGATTGGAGACTGAGCGTCTCTAATGGGAGTTCCAGCAATCGGACTTGCAGGAACTGACATCTTTGGAGATAACCTACTCTCGTCCTGAGGAGTTACAGCTCTTTCTGGTGCCATTTATTTCTGTAACCAAAACAATCATATATATAGACTACCAACTGACAAAGAAAATCCTTCTTAAAGACTCAATGTATCAAAATTTTTGATTTAAAAAAATGTTTGTGGGGTGAAATAGAAAATATTTATATAAAAAATATCTTCATTGGATATCCACAATATTTTCTTGCATCTATTTTAACACAAAAGGTATAACACCTAGTGTGGGGTTTCAAGATGCTAAAAGAATAAGAGTACCAGATTAATAACACTTCAAAGCTTGACACTTATAATAATCTCCACATTAAATATTGTCGTGTAAAGCGTCCTAGCTAGTCTGACCCTGCCCTTTGTTTATCTTGCAGTTACTTGTCAAGAAACATTTTCTAGAAATGTCACAGACACGATAACAATGCTTGCCAACATAACTAGTGCAATGTTATCAAAATTAACAGTTCAGTTGGTATGGCAAGATAAATAAGTTATTAATATAGATTAATTTATAAGTATTTTATTTAGTGTTTAGTGAAAATAAATTAGAATAAACTTTTAGCAAATAAATATATGTTACATTTTAATATTTAGTCTTCCACTGAATCAAAAAAATAAAATTATAATCCTAAAAATTTAAGCCAGTAAGAATTAACGTCAAAATGCCAAAGTTCTTCTTTCAACTGCAGCTCAGTAGTTGTTAAGTATCAGAAAAAAGTCTACATGAAAATATACCTTTATTTTTTGAATATTGTTAGCTCAATTAATGTGTATAATTCTGGTATTATCGATAACTAATAATTTATTAGAATTACATCATATATTTCAAGTATTATCTGCGTGCACCACTATCACATGGAGGTGTTATCAGTATCCAGACAAAAAGGTTGCTCACCTCTGAAGGAAACTGTTTAAATGGTATTCTACATGAAATGAAACTCTTCAACAGAACTGTAATTTATTATAAACAAGATGTCTGAGATCGCCGTTTGTAATTTATTATGATTATATATTAGTACAAAATAAACAAAACACACTGTTCACAAATAATATTCTCTATTTGCAATAGAGTTGTTTGTTAAGTTATGTTGTGACAATAATATTAATCAAATGTCAGCATAACATCAACAGTACTGAAACTTGTATGTACACTACCCCTAAAAACTATTTGGTCACCCTGAAAAGGCATTTTATTAATCAAAAATAAAATTACAACTTTATAGTAATTTTAATTCTACTTTTGTACACAAAAAATTCAAATTATGATTTGTCGTTCTTGAGAAGATTATCCCAGTATGCAATTGTCCAATTCATGTGTTCCCTAAACCAATTTAGTTTCTTCTTTTTATCAATTGATTCAAAAATAGTTTTTAGTCACCAATAATTGTTGATCTCAGTCTGCCTTGGTATCTTTTGTAGTAAATCTTAGGATTGCTTTGACTGGCCATGATAATATTCCATGATACTACCTCTTTTGTTCAAAAAATAAAACATGTTCTGTTATATTTTGAGACAGATTTCATTTATGTTTATTACCCCAATAAGTTCACTGTAAATTTACCTAAAAAATACTGTTGACACTATTTTGGTTTTACAATGTACAGTTTTTATAATTTATTTAGCAAATAAAATGCTATAACCAGTGAGTATATGACGTTGATGTCCATTGACATCACCTAAAAAAATTATTACAATATGTATTAATTGAGATCAATTCAAATGGCCATATTTTTTTCAGTCTCTTGGTTAGAGGTTCCAGTAGCTGTTCTATTAGAGGGTCATTATTTCGCTGCCTTTTGAGGATGAGTGTTAATATAAGCATCTGCAATTTGTTGTAATATATTTGATTACATTCTTAGAGTAATCGCTAAGTTTAACTTGGAGGTACAACTTTACAGATCCAAGCTATATATCCATACTGGTTTAATAACGGTTTTATTTTTACAATGTTTTGTCCGGTTTTTCCCATGTTATTTTACTGTCAATGTGATGCCTAGGTATTTGAGAGTATTTGTATTGTTTATAGGAACGGGATGACAGTTTCTTTTCTGAGTGTCAATATCACATGTGCAGAAATCGTTTAATTAACATTTATCTTTCTTAAAACACTATTCGAGATCCTACAGACAATGTATAATGCTATTTGAGTATTTTTATGGCAAGACAAAATGGCAGTGTCGCTAGATTTTCAATGTCTAAACATATAAACAAAGCAAACATGCTAAAAAAACGTCAAGAGTTCATAAATATTACCTAATCAACTGATAATAAATGAAGGGTATGTGTAACAATTTAATAACCTACTTCTCATTTACAAATTTTTAAATTAAATACACCTGATTAGATATCAGTGGTGTATCCACATAGAATTAGAAGAAAAAATTACGAATTCCCTAATTGCATGATGATTAGAGAACAGATAATTTAAGAGTTAAAATTATGCACTATTATGCAGCATATACAATTCAATTTGCTTATGATTATTCTCTTAACACATATGGCAAATCAATTATAAAAGCAGTATCTCTAACTCTAATAAACTCAACATGTTTATAGTTCGACAAATGTTTCTATGCTACAGCATAAAATGAAGGCAAACATAACAATTAACTATTTAACTTAAACCAGGATTTGGAATTGAAGAAAGGGAACGCAATTTCAAGAACATCCCATGTGTAATATGAGAATTTGGAAAGTTTCTTAAGTACAGGTACAACTATATATAATAAAAAAGCCACTAAGAAGATGCAGGAAAATGTATCAGAAAACAAATATTCAACCGATTATTAGATAGGTAAACTTCCTAACCAGGTATTTCTGGAATAAGCTGTAGAATTTAGAAATAATTAGGAAACATGCAATTAGAAGACCACACAATCATGAGACAATTGTGCAGATATTCATGGAAATTTTAGTGCATTAATTATTGGGTCAATTGTCTCATGGATTCAAACAATCAATAAAATTCACCTCTATCATTCTCAATCCATCATGAATTAGTTGATCTGAATATTTTGCAAATGGCAAAAAAACTAAATTTAGATGTAAAATTAGCTTTATTTAGTTTATTTAGTGCTTTTTGTATATGAAGGATTTCTATAAAAAGGTATGTTTTGTTGCTCAATTTACTTAAACATTTTCAAAATAAAGGTGGGAAAGAAAACTCATAAAAAAATGCGATAATGTTGGATAGAGTTTTTACAGTTCTATTGATAAGCAATGCAGTAACAATTTTCTTGAAGATGTCAGAAAATGAACCTAAAAATTGCTGCCATTTAAAATATAACAAGTGTCTATAAGCCCCTTCTTCCATATACCTTTCAAATATGGCTGTCAATTAAATTATTGATGTTGATATTTGTGAATTGAATTTTATTTTGACATAAAACAAGAATATTGTATTTAATGAATGGAACACCGCACAATGTGACAATTTACACTACAATTATTATTACTTTTCCGCCCAACCTATCTATATGCGAGAAAAGTATTGGTTTACCCACAAAAAAGTTGAAATTTTGAAAAAAAATTATTTTTACGTTTTCCATCAAGAACAACACGAAAAAATGGTTTTTAGAAAAAAAATCCTGTGTGTATGTAGTCGGCCACTTTCCGTTACATGTCTTGTTAGCATGATACAGCCTCCGGAGTACAACAAATTACCAATTTTATTATTGAATATTGTTCAAGACATCTCATAGATGAACCCTATTGATTTGCAGCTCACAATAGCCAAACAACGGGTGCTATGGTACTTTAAGTACGACATTTTTGTCATTTTTTGAGAAATTTCAGTTTGTTAGGACGATACAGCCTCCTGAGTGCAAAAAGTCACTAATTTTATGATTGAATATTATTCTGTACATCTCACAGATGAACCCTATTGATATTCAGCTCACCACAGCCAGTACAACAGGTGCTATAGTACTTTAACTACGACATTTTTGTCATTTTTGTAGAAATTTCAGTTTGTAAGCACGATACAGCCTCCGGAGTATATATAAGTGACCAATTTTATGATTGGATACTATTCAGGGTGTCTCAAAGATGAAGCCTATTGAGATTCAGCTCACTAAAGCCAGTACAACGAGTGCTATGGTACTTGAGGTACCAAATTTTTTTTCATTTTTGGAGAATTTTCCGTTTGTTAGCACGATACAGCCTGCAGAGTGTAAACAAGTGACCAATTTTATGATTGAATATTGTTCAGGGTGTCCTATAGATGAACCTTACTGACTTTTAGCTCACCAGAGCTAGTAAAATGAGTGCTATGGTTCCTGAAGTGGCACATTTTTGTCCTTTTTGGGGAAATTTCGGGGTTAGTACGATACAACCTCCGGAGTGTATACAAGTGACCAATTTTATAATTGGATATCTTTTAAGGTGTCTCACAGATGTACCCTATTGATTTCCAGCTGACTATAGTGAGTACAGCGGGTCCTATAAATCCAGATATACTGCATTTTTGGTTACTTTTGCAGAAATTTCGATTTGGTAACACGATATATCCCCTGAAGTGTATACAAGTAACAATTTTATGATAGAATATTACTCGGGCATCTCGCAGATGCAGAAAAGTTAGTTTTAATCCTTAAAACCGTTTATTTATAGTTTATTTACGATAAAAAGAGGATGATGTCATTTTTAGTTACTTTCCTGCTTATCAGAATAAATATTAATTTACCAACCATGAATACAATTTATCCTCAACAGCCAGGGCAATTTACAGCTAACGGGTTGGCAAAACTTCAAGACGTTGTCAAATCAACTGGTAAAATTCCCCAGTTTGTTTTGACGTTTATTGTCATTCGATCATCGTCTAATATTTATATATATAATATTCCTTTTGAAAATACTTTCCTCAAAACCCAATTATTGAATTTAGTACAACGGTAAGTTGATATAAACATTTTTCAATATATTATGGTAATACTTAGATAACTAACTGTGTTTAAATATATGCATTTTTGTAGGAATAAATGTATATGAAGCTGACATATTATCTGAAAAATATGGTCACAAAGTGCTTCGACTTCCCCCTTACCACTGTATGTTCAACCCAATTGAACATATTTGGGGCATAGTTAATTTTTTTTATAGAGATCATGTGGGAACTGATGGTTCTTCAATAGAACAAGCAATATGTGTATGGAAAAAGTCTTTAGAAAAAGTGACTCCTGATATTTGGTCAAAGACAGTAGAGCACACTGAAAAAATTGAACAAGATGGGTGGGATAGAGAAGTAGTATTTGATAGACAGGATTGTGCCTCCAATTATTATTGATGTTCACAGTGATGATGAAGATAGTGATGATTTTGTAGTGGAGTAGTGGAAATCTTGTGTTATATTTTTTATATATTTTTATCCAATTTGCTTTATTTCCACCTTTTCAAAATCACTAATAACTATTATTAAATTAATTAGGTACAGTTATTTTATGATACACAAATTAAAACAACGACCACAGTATCTCTCTACATACATAATACTAATAAAATGGGAGATTTTTTATTTTTATATCTTGTAACAAAATTTTATTTTGTGTATCTATATTTTTCTTTTCCATTCTATTTTTATTATAATAGATATTGTATAAAGAAACAATATTTAAATTTGCATGAAGATGATTACAGCTTGTATTGATTCCTTTTAGCGTAAACCCTTGCAGTGCCCTTGAATATGGTTCTATAGAGCATAGAATAAGGTATAAGGACCTACAGTTCGTCATTTAACCCTCTTCTAAGTAAAATAATTAAATGTTAATTCGAATATAGAATGATTGGTTACTGTTTCTTGTATCTTATCCATAGTTTTTCGTGAATAAATATTTATATTAAATTAATCAAGCCTATCATACAAGCCTTTTATGTTTAAATACCTAAATATTTTTGACTTACGCCCTACGAGGCATGGAACGATGAAAAAGTATAACTGTCAATCTAACATCAGATTGACTTTTCTAGTTTTCGTTAAGTAAAGGAAAAAACTACAGCTTGGCAACATCACAATATTTTGTTCTGCAATGTCTTCGTCTTTTTATCGTAAATAAACCATATTTATGTTTTTTTCTACAGAAAATAATGAAACAATAAAACAACATGACTATGTTTAATTAAATTCGGGTAAAGAAAATATCCCTAAGCACACTTCACATATTGAAAGTTTAGATAAAATGATCAAGCTTCTGAAGAATTTAGATACTTAATATGTGATAAAACAAAGCATAAACACTGATATTGATCAGAAAATCAACCATTAATTTATCAAGATTAGCTACTACTGTGGAAGTGGTTTATGTATGTCATCATACAATTTACCCAAAGATAAAGAATGTTTAAATTCAAACAAATTGTACATAAAGGAAGATAAAGTCTACTATATAATATTGTAGAACAATCTAAATAAAATACAAAAAATTAATTTAAGCTTTTATTGTTATTAATAAAAGTGTAAGAGAAATTAAGTAGTCCATTTTTTATATCTATTCTAGACTAGAAAATTGATAAATCATATTTATAGAGATGGGAATTTCTACTCTGCTAGTTTGAAAGTAACAGTTTTAGAACCCAATTTTGGCCGTCTTCCAATGAAAAAAAAACTACTTTCCTAGCTGTATGTCTTGACAAATATTGACAGTATTGCATTTAGACTTGACTGCTTGACTTTTTCACATTTGGCATAATGATAATACTGGAAGTATGCAAACACATGACAATTCAATAATGTGTCTTAAGAAAGAATTCCCTTCTTGGAAAGTAAACAATGATTCCATCACAATATATTTATATAAAAAGTACATATTTGGATAATTGCAAATGGATCCTGTAACTTTACAGAAGCACACTACAATAATATGAAAGATATAAATGTGAAAGGAAAATAGAGAAAGAATTGATATAAATAAATCAATTTTGGAAAAAAAATATGAGATAATAAACAACAGATCCAAAAATAATATTGACAGAAAAGGAAGCATAAAAACAAGAATACATACAAATACAATATGAAATTTAATATAAGGCAAAAAGAATAGTTTCCAAAATTGTGATCGCAAGAATTGATTCATTAAGAAGTCACAACTGAACCTTAAAACTAAAACATAATTTATAAATAAAAAATTGCAATAATCAACATTTTTGGTTTGAGAATTGTCATTAGATACTAAAAAGGGTAAAGTGCCAGGAATGAAAAAACAAACAATGCAGAAATTTAGAAATCTAGAAGTAGACATAGAAAGTTTATTGGAAATAATGAATAGCATGGAAAGATAAAGAAATATCTGACGAAAAGGGGGAGTAACACTAATAACACCCATAAAAAACAGAGGTCAACTACAATAACATTCTTCACAATTTTCCCATTAATCAAATAATAGAGCTATAGATCCTAATAATGCATTTGACATCATAGTTATCATGCACAATAAAATTATAATTTACCAATCCCTTTGAAAGTATACTCCAGTTGCAAGTGAGTTTTTTTGTAATAACTAATAAGCCACTCTCAGATGAATGTTGTTGAATATAATGTGTGTATTTAGTAGTTTATTATGAAAAAAAATATATTTAATTATTTTGCCTTTTATCATTTTTTATTTTTTTTCTGCTCTTATAACAGCTGTTATAAGTTAGTGTCATTGTAACCTAATACATTTTTAATATGTTAGTATAAACATAACATTTGAAGGTGACTATTCTCTGTATTTGTACTTTTGGAAAAGTGTGATATTAGATAATGACCCATTTAAAGAAATTATATTTCTCTTTGCCTTGCACTAGAAGTATATTCTGTTTGGGATAGAGGGTTTATATAAAGTGTAATTATTTCCAATGTTTAAGTTCGTTACTGAGAGTTCTTTAAGATTTGTTTATTGTGATGGACATCATCTTAGATCCTGATTGTCTGATGTATGTCTTTCCCATAGATTAATATTAATTTGGCCACTTTGTCCACAACGTTTCCTACAATTCTCACATTGCCTTTAATCAATAAAATTGCAATATTTTTATTGAGCAACTGTCAAAATAAAGAAATGTATTTTATTTTATTGAATGTACTCAGTTGCCTGCGGGGTCACTACCAATGAATTCTGATAACTCATAAAAATGAATATATGTTATGACAACAATACTTATTTGTGTGTTAAAACCGAAACTGGATGTTAGTAAGAGGAATTGTTTGTACTTTAATTTGTAATAAACTTGACACTTATAAGCATCCTTCTAGATTTTAGACTCGACTGCTTCTACTTACATTATATTTATGGTAGGTGATCTGGGATATTGTAAACATGATCTGAGGCACTTATTATTTTGAACTTCATATTTGATTGAATGAGGTTTACTGCCCTAATTACAGTTAGGGCATATTTATAAAAATTCAATACCAAGTGTTTAATTAGTAAAAGATTAGATTTTATTCAAAACAGAAATTGAGTATGTTATAGTTCTTAAATTGAGAGCTCGTTAAGCATTTTTTGGCTTCATCAAATAAGTGATCTTTATATTTTGCTCCTTCATTTCAGTTTTAATACCAGCAGAAATTACAAACACTATGCCTCTTGATTGCTTTTTTGTCAATTACTTTTTTAGATTACAATGGTTATACTAAGGTTTATTGTATTTTGAAAAATATGCAACTTATAAAGAAGGAAGTAATTCTTTCTGACATTCATTACTCAATTAGGTAAATTACTTGGAAAATATTGTAGTTCAATATATTCTCTTTAATTAATTACTACTCTTCTAGCAAATAGGTTGATATAAAAGTGCAGTCATAGGTACAATATTCGAAGCAAGGTGAACATTCAGAATTATCCAAACAAAAGCAAGGATAGACCCTGACAGCTTTTGTATTATTTTAAGAACAGCCATAATTATAGAACACAGAGAAAATGTTTTTAATCACTCATTGAATTAATTAAAAATGGTCATTATTGTATCGATGCCTTTCTGCGTTTCAAATGAGTTTTATTTGGAGAAGATGAAGGAATCTAGATACAGCATGCATGTGATTATGTTGCATAAGGTCGTAGGATTAAAATAGTGAAAAATGCTCTCGTAAACTTTAGTCCCTTAATTAGAATTTTGCAAAAATTGTAAAGCAAAAATTAATATTGAATACGTTTTTGTATTTAAACAAATATAGGTCAAATTTCATTTCAAAAACGTGCTCTTGTCAAGGGTGTACAACTGGAAATATAAAATTGGCAAACTCCATTATTTCTTTACACAATAAAGTTATGAAAACATATCATCATTACCTTTTATAATATAACTAAACACTACACATAAATGCTGTTAAAAGTATAAAAAATCATAATATCCAAGTTGCTTACAACACATGACACCCAGACAGATGACGTGACGTAGGTATTATTTTCGTTTACAATAAAAAATTGAAACTCAAAACTACAGAAAACAAAGACAAACCTTAATATTTTACATTGGGTTAAGAGAGACACATTGATAAAGCTTGATGTAAACAAATACAACATATACGATTGGCAACAGCCTGACAACTGTCACCTACAATTTCATTTCAGACAATTTTTCGCATCAACATTTTATCGCTTCAATAGAGTTCACAATTTTTCATGACATATGAATAGTTTAAACATAGATTTTGTGCTCTGCGACTGAATGAATTCTAGAAACCACCTATAAGTAAATTTAATAACTTAAAATAGATATATTCGTTCCATATTACAAAACCATTTGGTCTTCGTTCGAAGAAAATGGCCACCTTCTATATCTCTATGGACACCTACCAATGACGTAAGAAATAATAGACCTAGCATCTCATTCATAATATCGGGATTGTTTTGAAGCCATCATTAAATCATATACAGTTGTACGTAATATTTATATGCAATCAATTCTCAATAATGTGCTAGAAAAGGACAACAATACATCGATTTTCCTGGTGTGGCAACGCTGTGTAAACGGAATCATAACATTTCCAGAGGCGTACGATAATTTTTGAGGAAATTCTCAACTTAAAAATAGAGGTGTGATAGAAATGTTGTAGAATTACATACTGTATAAAATTGAAAATAAATGAATTTAGTAAAAACGCCGAATTAAAAAGAAATTTTGAATTTGATTAATTCAAATGAATATCTGGAAAAAAATAAGGATAGGTATATTGAGAGATAATTATTAACCCTTCGAAAGAATTTTATTCAATTATCAAAGAATAACATATAATGATAAATAAGAAACAAATTAAATTATCGATCAACTATGAATTTTTATAAACCGTGTTAAACAATATGAATACTTGCGTATAATGTTTCCTATTAACTAATAAAACACTTTATTTCAGAACACAACTGCTTGTCGTCAATACCGTTGACAGACTTTCAATAAATTTTGATAGAATTAATAATAAATAGGCTTCGTTGCTTTTAGCAGGCACTTTTGTCATAATTGCCGCAATGAGCTAGTTCCATCAATTTCAATGAAAATGTCAAACGATATATTGGGTCTGAACTAAGTATTTGGAACTAATAACACTACTCTACGATTTCAAATAAAAATGAAAAAAATATATTGAAATTTGAATTCTTGTGGTAGACTGTGGTAGGCTAGAGCCAATGGCAAACAAAGAAATTTTGCGCTGTTGCTACGAGGGAAAACTTTATAAGAAGACTAGTAATCTTTTTTCTTTAACACCCGTTAAAGAGAAACGGAAAGTACTGTCAAAACGTACTCTTTCAATAATGTTCTCCTAATCCCTAATAATATAACTCAAACAACTAAAAAGTCGGCGACGATGATATCTGTTTGAGGTTGGTTGTGGAATTCTTCTGTCGACTTTCACTTTGTATTAATCAACTTGGGTAGTCAAGTAGGATTTGTTAACAGAACGTACTTTCAATCTGACAATAGGGGCTTCTGCCATTGGTCGACTTAGAGAGGTTTATTTAAATCTAATAAAAATTTTAAATCTAATTTTCGAAGATATTTATAACTTTTTGAGATAAATATCGTTATCATTGAAAAAACATATTGTAATGTTTTTCTTATTTATTTAAACGTTTTTTATTACGGGTGGGATAAATTCATACACACGGTAGGTTCACTTACCTAATTTATTTAAACACTAAACTACTCACTAACACTTAATTTATATACACTTAACTATTCACTTAAATTTAACTTATATACACACAACCCTAATTATTAATTTATATCAAAACTTTACTTTCGATATTTTGGTGTATTCTTGTTTATTTGTCGAGATCGCTTCATCAACTAAACTAACTCTCCGCGGTCGGTACTTTATATATTAGTGCCATTTTTACTAGATAATTCTAGATTGCGACTTACACAAAAACAATTGGCTCTGGCATTTTCCAGATAACACTGGTCACAAAACCAATATCTAGATAAGATAGTCACAATCGTAAACAGTTCTAAGACATCCCTGCGCATCCGCCATAATTTTAACTTTCATACATGGCTTAGACAGAGTCGGATTCAAGGACTACACCAGTGTGCTGTTTCGTAACATTACCCCCTCTTTAAATGGAAGCTCCTCCTGGAACTTTTGTGTAGCCGAGACTGGATGTTTGAATCGGCAACTGGCCCTATTTCTACACTTTCCGATCTTATGGAAATAGCAGGGCACCGTCTTCATCGGATACTGATAACGGGGATTGTAGCTGCAAATTAATATCTGGACACCGGTATCTCGGAAGATAATCTCTACCATGTTCCTGATAACTCGCCAATCTAACTGGTTACTCGCTATCTTAGGCATAGCCAGTTTCTTCACGCTGGATTATAACACATGGTCTCGGAGGTTCCGAAGTGCTTCCCACACATCGCGGTAGGTAGATCGATCTTGAAATTCATTTTTAGTTACCACGTAGAAGACGTACCGCGAATTATGTTTCAGTTTCAGTGTCTTGCCAGGAGCTGAAATCTGGTGTTCAAGTTTTTCTAATTGCCCGAACTTCTTTCGAAAGACGGATGCCAACCCTCGTGCGTTTTTGATACGGGCGGGGATCTTGTATGCCAGTGAATAATCTTCCGGGAGAGTGAACAAATCTTGTCGTTGTTCTGAAGTGACTCCATATCTAGCTTTCCCGGTAACTCCATACGCGCTCATAAATTCTTCGAAGGTAGGGTCAGACACATCTCAAATATGGTTCACTCCTTTCTCTATGTCATAGTCTCCTTCGAATGGCGCTAGTCGGTTTTGGTGAACTATTTTTGGTTTTCCGCTGGGGATCTTGCTTATTCGATATATAACATCATTGATCCTTTTCTTGATTAAGTATGGACCTTCCCAGGATTTTCGTAATTTTTGAGAAAATAATTTTCTCCTCGTCGGGTTGTGTAACCATACTTTGTCCCCTCCTTTAAAACCGCCTTTTGTGGCCTGCGTGTCGTACCGACTTTTCATTCTGTCGCTGGCAACTTGAAGATTTGTTCGAACTAATTCATAAATATCGTCCACCCTTCTTCTCAATTGCATCACGTAGTCTTTTCCTGCTAGATCTTCTCCAGGCCGACAGCCAAATTCCAGGTCACAAGGAAGCCTTATTTCACGTCCAAACAAGATTTTCGCAGGCGATTCACACGTAGACTCATTGACGGCAGATCGATAAGCCAATGCGAATAGGGAAAGATACTGGTCCCATTCTCTCTGATGGCTGGAAACTACTTTGGACAGGTATTTTCCAATAGTCCTGTTCATTCTCTCGACCATTCCATCTGACTGTGGATGTAATGCTGTTGTCCTGCTCTTCTTCATTCCCAGCTTGTCGCAAATCTCCTGGAATAGATGGCTTTCAAAATTTCTTCCCTGGTCACTGTGGACACTTCCAAGGGCACTTCATATCGGCTGATGAATTCTTTCACCAATACATCCGCGACAGTTGTGGCCTCTTGGTTCGGGATCGCGTAAATTTCCACCCACTTTGTGAAATAATCCATTACAACCAGTATGTATTTGCCACCATTTTCTGTCGTCGGAAATGATCCAGCGATGTCTAAAGCAATCCTTTCGAAAGGGCTTCCAACATTATACTGTTTCATAGGTGCCTTTCTCTTGCGATGTGGTCCATTACTCGCAGCACAATTCGTACATTTCTTACACCCGTCCTTCACATCATCGGTGCTGTTCATCCAATAAAACCTCTCACGGATTCTCTGTAGGGTTTTCTTCACTCCCAGATGACCTCCCGATGGACTGTCGTGTAACTTTTTTAGTACTTCAGCTACTCTTGTTCTCGGGATAACTAGCTGTCTCCTCATCTCGGAACTATCATCGTTTTCATGGACTCTTTTCAACAGCCCTTCTTCCAGGACAAGGGAGTCCCACTGAGCCCAATACGCCTTGAGTTTCGGTGAAAATCTTGACACTTCTTGCCAGGTAGGTCACCGATTTTCTTCCTTCCACTGCCGAATCTTCTTTAGGCAAGGATCATTCTCCTGATCTTCTCTGATCCTGGTGGGTGACCATTCTTCATTTTCATTGACTACTGTAGTTCTTGAAACTGCAGCTTCACTAGATTCCGCGTTGTTGCAGTGGGAGCAGTCTGTTGGGCACGGCCGTCTGGACAGGGAGTCGGCATTTCGGTGACTCACACCAGCTCGATGTTCGATGTTGAAATCGTACTCTTAAAGTCGTTCAATCCATCTAGCGATCTAGATCTCGGGATTCTTGAACTGCATCAACCACTTGAGTGCTGCATGATCAGTCCGGATTAAAAACTTCCTACCATAGAGATACTGATAAAAGTGTTCCACGGACTTCACTACCGCCAAAAGTTCTCTTCTTGTGACGCAGTAGTTTCGTTTTGGTTTGGAGAGGACTTCACTGAAATATCCCAGCACCCTTTCTTGCCCTCCTTGGATCTGTTAAATGTTTCTT
The DNA here is from genome assembly GCA_963921935.1 of Galeruca laticollis. Taxonomy (NCBI): domain Eukaryota; kingdom Metazoa; phylum Arthropoda; class Insecta; order Coleoptera; family Chrysomelidae; genus Galeruca; species Galeruca laticollis. The sequence continues at coordinate 48,146,073 of OY998179.1, read as the reverse complement.
CAAGGTATCAAAAGCCGTTTGCCAATCTTCGTCCCATTGGAAAGCTCTTGCTTCTTCTGTAAGTCGAGTTAGAGGCTTGGCAATATCTCCAAACTTCCTAATAAATCTTCTATAATATGTGCAAAGTCCAAGGAAACTCCTAATTTGATGTTTGTCGGTTGGTTGCGGCCTTTGCTGAATGGAAGCAATTTTCTCTGGATCCACTGCCACTCCTTCATTGCTCACTATATGACCTAGATAGTTGACTCGGTTTTGGAACAGCTGACATTTCTTCGGGTTTAACATGAGCTGGGCAGCTTGGAGTAGTTTGAATAAGTCTTCCAAATTCTTCAGTTGTTTGTCAAATGTCTTCCCCAGTACTACGATGTCGTCCAAATAGACCAGGCATGCCTTCCAAGACAACCCTCTCAAGACATTTTCCATGAGTCTTTCAAATGTCGCAGGCGCATTACAGAGCCCGAACGGCACGACGTTGAATTACCATAATCCAGAGCCGGTAGTAAAAGCAGTCTTCTCTTTGTTTTCTGGGTCAATTTCCACTTGCCGATAACCAGACTTCAGGTCCAAGGTGGAAAAGAGTTTGCGGCCGGCCAAAGTATCTAGAGTATCGTCAATTCGCGGCAGAGGATAGCTGTCTTTCTTCGTCACGTTGTTTAGCTGGCGATAATCCACGCAGAATCTCGTAGTTCCATCCTTTTTCTTGACAAGCACTACTGGAGACATCCATGGACTAGTAGATAGTTCTATTACTTTTTCCTCAGCCATATCTCGAATTATTCTTTCAGCTTCCTCTCTCTTCTCTCGTGGTAGTCGTCGAGCTGATTGCCTAATTGGCTTGGCCTTACCAGTATAAATTTTGTGTTTGACGGCTGATGTTCTACCAGTCTTCCCTCCTTTTGGTACGAATAGGTCTTGATACTGCAAGAGAAATTCTCTCATTCTCTTTTTTCAGCTCGATTTAAGTATTGACCAGCTACTGATAACATCTGTTCGAATCTGGCATTAGAATTGTCAGTGGTCGTTGTTTGACGAACTATAGACGTCACTGGTACGCAGGATACAATCCTGGTTTCCTTTTTGATGGTAACTGGGTAATCATTCACGTTTATCACACGTACTGGGATCTCTTTCGCCGACGTAACCAATTCTTTTCCAATTAGTACTCCTTTGCCAACTTCTTCGTCGTGGTTCCTTGGCTCCTTCATAACCGGTGTACCTTCCTCCATGATTCCCTGTAGCCGTGTTACTATCATGGTTTCGCTTCGTGCAGGTAGAACGGTATCTGCCTGTATAGCTGCCAACACCACGTTGCCTTCATATGGATGAAGGAATTCCTCCTCGGAACCCATTTTAATGGTTCTGTTTCTAAAGTCTAATTGGAAACCATGTACATTCATTACGTCCATTCCCAGAATCACGTCTTCTTCAATGTCAGCTACGATTACCGTATACGTGAACTTTTCTGCGCCAATTCCCAATTGGATTTTTGTTTCCCCGTGAATGTTGACACTCTCGCCTATGGCGGTCCGCAGTCGCAGTCTCGTTGGTAGAAGCTTCTTTTTGGGGTTTATTCTCTCTGGTCGTATAACGGTTCTAGTTGCTCCAGTGTCAACCAGCAGAGCATAGTTCTTGCCATTTACTTCGCCATCCACATATGCACTGTCGTTGCGACATCTGAGAGAAGCTATCATTATGAGAGGGTCTTTGGAACGATCATGGGTCGTTGGGTTCTTGGTTTGCAGGAGTCCTGGGGCGCTTACATGAACTGCGTACATGCCCTAGCTCGCCACAATTTCAGCATCTGATCTTTCTCGGCTTCTTGTTCATCATACTTTTGATCAAGCTGACGATCTGGTCAAACTTGTCCCCGTCGCCTTCTTATTGGATGGTCCTAACTTTGTTGTAACCCGAAGCCTTCGTTGCTGCTTCATATTCAAGAGCAGCTCTCAGTGCGTTAACTAGTGTTTTGGGATGGGCCAAGCGAAGCGTCCTCTGCATATCGGGGTCACGTAAGCCATCAATAAAGGCCTGAATGCCCAGACATTCCATCATGTTCTCTGCTGCTGATGGATAAGCAAAATCGAACGAGTCGGGCAATATCCACTTCATATTCTTGAAGTGCCTTCGTTTCTGCCTTCGGTTTTTCAGCTGGGATTGGTACAAATGTTCTAGATGTTCGTGACCATATGGCATGTCCAACCTCTTCTTCAGCTGCTCGAAGTCATCCGTTTCGTCAAGTGGTATCGTCTGAAGTACACCTAAGGCTTCTCCCCGAAGCGCGATGGTTAAGTTTACTGCCTTCTCCCTATCGGACCAATTATTCACTCTAGCGGCTGCTTCAAATTGTTTCACATAATTGGTCCACGATGTCTTTCCGTCGAACGTTGGAGCCTTGACTCTAATATCTTCTGTCTTGGGTTGTGTTGCTGGCTTGCATATCTCGATCTTCTTTTGTTCTGCTGGCGTGTCTTGTGTTCTTAAATCTGTTATCCTACTCTTTAACTCCTTGATTTTTTCGTCCATAGTTGTCATTTTATTCTCCATTTTCTCGTCCATCGTTGTGATTTTATCCTCAGTATCCGATTTAAGAGACGAAATTTTATTTTCCACGTCAGCAGCAATGTCATTTTTCATTAATAAGATATCAGCAAAAAATTTGTCCATGTTAGCAGAGATATCGGTCTTCATGGTTGAAATCTTCTCGTCCATTGCAGAAATTGACGAGATTACATCTACCGGACCAACTATATCTCCTCTTAAAATCATATCTAAACGATCGACACTTTCAAATAAAATTTGAAGATGAACTCTCAACTTTCCATCAAATCAAAACTGGAGTACCACAAGGCAGTGTCCTAGGCCCTTTCTTATACTTGTTATATACGGCAGATGTACCAACTACCAATGAAACGCTTATAGCAACATTTGCTGATGATACGGCAATTATGTCATCTAATACTGATCCTAACACAGCTTCCAACCAACTTCAAAATCATCTAACTCTCCTGCAATCATGGTTAAAAAAATGGAAAATTGAAGTGAACACTAATAAATGTAACCAAATCACTTTCACCACAAAACAGTGTGCCTGTCCGCAAGTTACCATTAATGATGATCCAATATCGATATGCAACGATGTCAAATATATTGGTCTTCATTTAGACCAAAAACTGACATGGAAAACTCACATAAAAGCTAAAAGAAAACAACTCGATATAAAAATTAAAAATATGTATTGGCTAATTAACAAAAAATCTCAACTATCTACAGAAAGCAAAATATTAATCTATAAAACCATACTAACACCTATATGGACATACGGCATTGAATTGTGGGGTTGCAACAAACCATCTAACACCAAGATCCTGCAGTCCTTCCAATCTAAAACCCTCCGTCTATTAATAAATGCTCCTTGGTATGTTTCAAATGATACTATACACAGAGATCTAATAATACCATATATCAAAGACATCATCACAACTCGCTCAAATACTCGTAAATACAGAAAGCGATGCACAGATCATAGCAATCAACTTATTAGTAACTTGTTCAACCTACCATCAGAAGAAAGAAGACTAAAAAGACTTTGGCCCGAAGATCTGTAAAAATCTAGAGAACCGTTAATGGACGGTACCTGATTCAAGCCACCAACCCACATTATTCTATTTACTTATTACTCTATATTGTAGTAGATTGTAAATTTGCAGTTAAATAAATAAAAAAAAGTCTTTCTACTAATTCACTTTTCTTACCGGACGTTTCCAAATCACGATCTTCCAATTCTGCTCTTAATTCCGTCACTTTCAGATCACACAGTCTCTTGGCCTTTTACGTAGCAATTTATTTATATTATCCCACACCTGACACCAATGTAATGTTTTCCTTATTTATTTAAACGTTTTTCACTAGATAATTCTAGATTGCGGCTTACAAAAAAATCAATTGGCTTTCTGGCATATTCTAGATAAGACTATATAAGATAGTCACAATCGTAAACAATTCTAAGAAATCCCTGCGCATCCGCCATAATTTTAACTTTCATACCTGGCTTAGACAGAGTCGGATTTAGGGTCTATACCAGTGTGCTGTTTCTTAACAATATGTTGTGGAGAATCCACTAAGTGCACTAATTGTATAAAAAAGGGTAGACTGAATTATAGTTGATGTTTACTTACTTATTTATTATACTTATAAAAAGAAAAATGTTCTGGTTCAAACGATTCAATTTCTTGCAAATATAACACTGACGAACTATGTTTTTGAGTTATAATACACTTACTGAGTCTGCAATAATAAAATAACTGCTTAAATTGCTGAATATCACTTGTAAACAAACAATTTCACGATCTTCTGTGTTGGCAACTATGCGATGATTTGTTATGATGAAATACATTCTGTGAATGGATCGGGTCCTACAGTGTTGTCACGTAGAGAAGAATACATTTATTGTTAAAAACATGTATTAGGTACATCAACAACTTGAATCACAAGAAAATCAATGTTACTTTGCATTTTCAACATCAACTTATAATATATTTGTTGAGCAGTTTTCAGAAATAAAGATAAAGAGCAGTTTGACAATAGCGAACGGTGACGGGTGAAGTATAGTCGCTCATCTCGTTTTTTCTAACGGGCACTGGATACTTGTTTTTTCTATTCAAAAGTATTGATTTATAATGGGTACTGTACTGTCGTTATGTGATATTCAGAATTGAATGCATTTATACAGGGAACTGGAAACAATTGTTTCTAATATAGAGAATGGACTGAGCGTTACGTTATTCAATTGTGCGGTGAATACAGACCATAGACATATAGAGACCGGACTGAGCGTTATTTTCACAAAAGTGACCACTTTCTAGAAAGAGACAAAGCGATTGTGCTGCCAATACCTGTCTCTTTTCTGCAAGCCTGTGATAACAAAGGCCAGTGACGTGACCAGTGAGAATTCTAGCAAGAGAGAACTACTGGCAGCACATTCGCTTCGTCTCTCTCGTACTTTTCGGTCTGCATTCATTGCACAACTGTACGGAACTATCACTCCATTCTCTATGCCTGTCATACAGATAAAATGAATATAAAAATTCCTTACCGTAAACACTAACATTAACACTCACTATTGGCTTGAAGCCGACTGATATATAAGGTGTCTAGACCGGGTAGTTATGGGGGACCTATTGGCGGGTTCGGTCTTTTTAGCGCGCGCGGTATATGTGCTGCTGGCGGGAGTGGAACAGATATAGGACGTTCGTTACCCCGGGATATTTTAGGGAGAATATGTTTCTAGGTTGATGGTAATCTCTGGCTGTTGTCCCTGGTATTTAAACAGTGTGGACGTTTTTCTATCTCGATAGCTTCTCGAATTATTCTGGACTTGAAGGAGTGAGTTGGGGAGATAGTTATGGTTTTATCTAAATTGATTGTGTGCCCTGTTTGTACACTATGTTGGGTCAAGGTCTAAGAAGGATTGGAATTTCTGACAGACAATAAGTGTTCATTTGCTCTAACGGAGATACGGCGGTTGGTCTGACCTATGTAGTTACGGGAACAATCTAAGTAAGAGATTTCATATACTCCACGCTGTTTATTGGGAATTTTATTCTTGACAGATCTGATTAGGTGGGAGATTTTCTGTTGAGTTTGAAGATTGTTCGAATACCATGCGGGGTTTGAAGATTTTGCAGATTCTGTCTGTCACTGCTTCAATGTAATGAAAGGATCTTTTTAATTGACTAAGTTAATGGTGGAAGGTGATGGAGTGGGAGCTGAAAATTTCTGAATGTTCCTGTTGATTTGGGATTCTTTGTAACCATTTTGAATCAAAGTTTGTTTTAGAAAATTGATTTCTGATGGTCGATTGGATTTGTCAGACAGAGAGATGGATCGGGATACGAGTGTATTGATGGCAGAATTAAGTTGGGTCGGATGGTGATGGGAATGGGCATGGAGAAAACGGTTGGGGTGAGTGGGTTTGCGATAGATGGAGTGTGAGAAACCATTTGGTGAAAGTTCTTTAATCATGTCGTCAAGAAATGGTAGAGACTAGAGTTATCTTCCACTTCCATCGTGAATTGAATACAGGGATGTAAGCATCTATAGGAATTCAAACTATCTCTTCCATATGGGGTCAAATATGACGAAAGTGTCATCAACATAACGTTACCAACAGCTTTGTCGCAGAGAAGAGGAAGATAGTGATTTATTTTCAAAATGATCCATGAACATATGGACCATAACCGGAGAGATAGGGGATCCCATGGGGGCACCTTTCAGTTGTCTGTAGAAGTTACCTTGGAATATGAAGTAGATGTTGGGCAAACAGGATTAGGGAAAGACAATCTGCGGTGACGTGGTGCTTAGTATCTAAGATAGATAAACTTTCATCAATAGGAATGTTGGTAAATAAGGAGACAATGTCAAAGCTGACAATGATATCTGTAGAAGAAATATCAAATCCTTTGATTAGATCAATGAAATGCTCAGCAATCGGTTGGAGGGTTTCAGATAGATGTTTAGCGAAGAGTGGGGTGGGGCAGTTAAATGCACTTACAATGGGTCGTAGTGGGAGATCAGGTGTGTGGATTTTTGGAAGACCGTATATTCGAGGAATTTGGGATTAATTTTCTCGTGGAATGAGCTTAGAATTTATGTTGGAAGGAAGTTCGGACTTATTAATGCAAGTTTTTGTTGTATTTATCAGATATGTGGTAGGGTCATTAGGGACGATTTTATAGTCGGAATGTTGAGAAAATTATAGGTTTTTCAGATATGAATATATCACTTCGTCTATGGCTCTAAATTCTCAGAAATATTGCATTAAACCGACAACGATTGTAATCTCATTTCTGAGAATTGAGTGCCTACTATTTTGGAATTGTAGTTTTTTTATAGTTATATATGATATTTGACTATAGTATATTAAATTGTACTTCTCATGTTATAATTTAGTCCTATAATAAAATAGCTGTAAATTATAATTTCACTTTCAGAATTCAAATGCATTTCTCCATAGACTAGGTTACACCCACGATAGCGTGGGTGACACCAATACATCATTTTATCATTATTTCATTTATTTTACTGAAAAATAAAAAATTCAAAAATAAAAACTTGTACAGAATCATGGTTATTCTTTTTGACCGATATTTGCCCGTCTATGAACGCTACTGAAATATCTTTTCTCTTTGCTGCTGAATAAAAATAAATAGACAAATCACTCAAATCAGTATATAACTTTCTCTATGGCTGACTTCACGACCGAAAATCGATGTATAATATGGGACACATACACAGCGTTGTCGATACTTCCAATTATTCTGTAGATTTACATACTATGCCCTAAGGCCGGTGACACACTGGTGAAATGTTTCATGATGACATACGTAAACGTTATGGTGGGCTAACCGCCGTATTAAAACCAAAGCGAAAACGACGATTCTGGGTGCATCTGTGTTCCGGTAGTCGAAAATTGTACAAACATGGATACTGTTCAACAGTATTTATTAATTTAATTTCGAAGTGGTACTCTTTCGGCATTTCCTCACACAATACCTAATTTGTTTACGTAACAGTTTTTGTTTTCCTGTTTCAGAAACAAAGAAATTTCCTATTTCTTGCAATGGATGCGTTCACCCGACGTCAGCATCTGACTTAAAGCACTCAACAGTTCAGTGGTAATATGAGTTAGTAGCTAAAAAATATAGGTGATCGCATGTTTTTAACAGCTTTAGTGTTGACATGTCACATGGCCTCAATCTATAATGGAGAACATTCACCCTCCCCATTCAATACCAAATCAAATAAACTCATATCCATAGTAAACTTTAGCACTCAAACGCAGAACAAATAAAGAAAAATGTATGAACCATCTGTAAAATGTCAGCAAAATATTAGTTAGAAAGCAGATATAAACTCTGCTTCAAGAAATTTTCACCTGCTGACATCCAGCGCCTAGTCAACCACAGTTTATCGCTTTCAGAAGCAGTTAGATCACTCTGCCGATTTTACTGTTCCAATCTTTTCTCTCACTCAGATCCACTCCAGGCAAATAAATTCAATCTGCCCTGAAGATTTGTCACTTATTACGCAAAGTGGTTGGCTGTTTAATAAGTTATCAAATCACTATTGTATCTGTTGGCACCACCTCCATGCGCTTAGGAAACAATTTCAGGTTGCGCAGTGGAAAAATTGGAACATAGAGATCAAAGGTGCCGACAACGAGTAAAATAAATGGTCCTCAACTGTTGATGTCGGGTGAACGCACCCAATAAGTTTCATGAAACTTGTTTCACCAGTGTGTCACCGGCCTAATAACTATGAATTTTTGTATGTGTATTTTTATATTTTGAGATTACATTGAATCTTAGAAACTTTTTGTTGTTATGTAAATTCCTATTTTTTAATGAATTGGTATATAGGAAAATATAGAAAATAGAATTCTATATTTTTTTATATAATATATTTGGTACCTATTTCAAATCTACCAAAATTTTGTTATTGAAGCTGCTGATTTAAAATTCGTGGAGCTGGCAACGTTGTCCGCATTTATGGTGCGTTTCTCAAATCTTTTGGTCGTCCAGAAAAATTATGGCGTCCATTTTGTGAAACTACTCCGTAGGTGTAAGGTGAATTTACGAATAATTACAAATACTGAATGACTAAAGTGTTGTGTAGTTAAGTATGATAGCAAATATGCACTAGGTAAAAAATAATAAAAAAATTCATAAAGATGACTCAGTTTTTGCCACCAAATCTTCTGGCTTTATTTGCACCACGCGATCCTATACCATATTTGCCACCAGTGGCTAAGTTACCCCATGAAAAGAAGAATAGGGGCTACTTGGGCGTTAGTCAATTTTTAGATAGTTTTGAGGTTTGTATATATTTTTTAAACTCAATTGATGAATTGATTATTAACTATGTACTTTTAGGATCCCAAAGACACTCCTCCACCCACAAAAGTTGAAACAAGGGAAGAAAGATTAGAACGACGACGACGAGAAAGAGCTGAGCAAGTTGCTTATAAATTGGAACAAGAAATTGCTGTATGGGATCCCGCCTCTGCACCTAATAGCACTACAGATCCCTTCAAAACACTTTTTGTTGCTAGAATTGTAAGAGTTTTGTCTTTTAATTTTTATTGATACTACTATAGAAATTGTTTTAGAATTATGATACTTCAGAGTCCAAACTTCGCAGAGAATTTGAAGTTTATGGTCCTATTAAAAAGGTTAGTATAAGACTCTTTCTTTATCATGTCTTGAAGTGCAGGAATTGTAGTTCGATGTAATTAACATGCATCAAAAAACCATACATTAGATCAAATGTCTTATGTATTAAAAATTGATGCAATATAATAAGTGGATATCCAATGAAGATATTTATGTATTTGAATATTTTCTATTTCACCCCACAAACACTTGACAAAATATAAATTTTGTGACTGTCTTCATAAATACACCCTTTTATTTATTAACTAATATTTTAACCATGTAAGTGATGAATCCATAATTTGGCATACTTTAAGTAAATAGTTTTGAAAGCAGTTTTGGTTAAACATCTGAGGATGTGTAAAATGAAAATCTTATGTAGGGATTAGTTTTAATTGTTTTTCATAGCTGAAAGGCTTAGTTTCTATCTACTAGTTTTTTGAGAAGTTTGTTCTTGAAAATTGCTAGTGTTTCTTAATTATTTGCTAAGAAATGGATTAGTAAATGGCAAAATACAAAAATAATTTTTCTCGATCAATTCACACAATTTGCCACAAAAACAACATTACATATAAATAGTTGAAATGTATTTGAAAATTACAAAAGGGATGTGAAAGTTGATATTTTCGAGTTGTAGACATGTAATAAAGTAATTAATTACCTGAACCCAATTTGTTTAAGAAACCGATTCATACTGCTTACGCTCATTGCTTCTAACAATATTTGTCATTCAATAATTTTTTGCTAAACCCCTAAAATTTCATAGTAGTTTAAATATGTGATATTATACTAGTAATAATTTCATACATTTTAATGTAGGAAGTTTTTTCTCTGCCAGATAGAAATCGTAAACAATTTCTCTTACAATTTTAATCTCGTGTGGCATTTTTTTTGGTGATTTAAATGATGTACTGGGTCCGTCCCACTCAATTCTTTGAGCTTTGAATACTTTTTGATAAGTAAACTGAGACCAAGTGACAGCTAGCATTGTTTTCCTGCAATATCATAATTTATTTATTTATTTTAAAACACTAACAACAGTTATATTGATGAATGTTATCAGTAAAACTTTTAAATACTATAAAAATTGCACAAAAGTAAGAGTAACATTTCGAAAATATATTTTTTAAAAGTAATAGTTTTCTTACTATAAAATTTATGGAAGATTATATTTAAAACAGAAAGTATCTTTATTTGCATATTTTACTAACTGTAACATGAATGTACTTTATTATATCATAACGAATGCATTTTTATTATTATAAATATATAATATAAAAGTATATAAACAGTATTGTTGATTGTACAGGAAAGCAGATCATTTATTAAATCTACATACCTGTAGTTTATCAAAGGTATAGTAATTCCTTCCTCTGCCTCTTTTTTCATTAAATTAGTTATATTATGCACAATTTCTCATATTTGTTTTTCAACTTGATTTTGCGACATTTTATTTAAAACAATATAAATATTTTTAATTGCTTCCTTTCAATAAACTATTGCACAAAGAACAAACCAAACGCAACAAAAGGCCAATTTTTTCTGAACCTAACCTGAGAATAGATAATTATCATTATTTCATGAACATCAGAAATTTCTAGGAAATATACTATATTTTTACTCCGTAAGTAAAGCTTACATAAGGGATGCATGTTAACTCAGCCACTTTGGTTGGAATTCTAATTTGAACCATGTATAAGTGCATGTCATTTAAAGAAACCATTCCTATATAACAACATTACGGAATGCTTATAAACATGCCACTGAAACATCGATCGACATAAAAGAGAAGAATATTATTGCGCTTTTTGTCTGGTATGACGCCTCTGTGCTTTTCTTAGTTACTTTGAAGTCTACCACTTCTTTCTCTAGACTCTTTGCCCAAAAAGTTATTTACAAACCAGTACAAAATTTTAAATTCTTGATGACACATATTGCTTCTAGCTTTGTAATATTTTTACAAGCTCAAGTTAAGATTGAAGAACTCTGCCAGAGCTCTGCCTTCCACCGCGAGCAAATTGGTACTGAAGTAACCGAAAGAAGAAAGTTGAGTCTACTGCATACCAAAATTGAAAATTTTCTCACACCAAATTTTACATAAGAGTACCTACTCAAGCTAAATATCTGCTCCTACTTTTGTTCACGTGGAGTATTTACTCCAAGCCTTGGAGTATAAACTACATGATCATTTTTATTCATACCACCAAATATCGCAACTAACAGAAAATCATCTGTAAGCTACATCAGATTAGAAGGAAAAACAATAATAACTATTATATTGTCAAAACTTGGTTAAATGAGAGATATACTTACTGTTGGTAAAATGTGCCTTACCAAAAGGCGCTACAGCTCTGGGTGGATCTTGACCTCCTCAGCATCCTCTCTTTCTTTTGATCTCCATCCTGAGACTTGCTTGCTTCAGAGATCATCCATGACATCGTCCGTCCACCTCATTTTTGGCCTCTCTCTTGTGTTGTAGACATTGGCATTTGGGAGTCATCCATATGTTGAATATGCCAATGTTAGATATTATTCCTTAAGGTTCCATTATTGTAATGGATAACGCAAGTTACCATTCGAGGTACACTAATCATACTCATAGTGGTAATCATATACAACCTATGTTGTGCATATCAGCATACCGCATTCCCATTTCCAGAATTTATGAGAAAATTCCAACTTTGTACATTAATAAAGGACCGGGACCAGATGGTATTCCACCCATTTTTCTGAGAGAATTCAGTTTCATTCTTTCTCGACCTCTATATCATATTTTCAATAAATCTTTGCGTTTAGGTGTGTTTCCCGACCCTTGGAAACTTTCTTATGTTACGCCAATTTATAAATCTGGCAATAAATCTGAAATCAAGAATTACTGCCCCATATCAATTCTTAGTACCATACCTAAAGTATTTGAAAGCATAATTGCAGATTATCTTACCTATGATTCTTCTGGTATTTTAAACTCTTAGCGATTTGGTTTTTCCTCAGGCAAGTCATCTGAGCTTAGTTTGTTAACTTATGTTGACTTTATCTCTGAGTCACTTGAGAGAGGAGAACAGGTGGATTCCGTCTATACTGATTTTTCCAAGGCTTTTCACAGGGTGAATCATGGTCTTCTACTTCAAAAGCTTGATCTGCTTGGTGTTGGAGGTACGGTCTTGCAGTGGCTTCGCAGTTACTTAACCAATAGAGCTCAACAGGTTCGTATAAACCATTTCTATTCCCGCAAATTTTCTGTGACATCAGGTGTTCCCCAGGGTTCACACTTAGGTCCATTACTCTTCAATATCTTTATCAACAATATTGTCACTTGTTTTCGTCGTACCAATGCACTACTATTTGCGGATGATTTGAAGTGTTTTAAGATTATTAAAAGCCATGAGGTCGTTGGAATGTTGCAGTCGGATTTGGACAACTTGTCTGAATGGTGTCACGTGATTAGCTTTTGTCGTACCCAACACTTAACCACTTTCAATTATAACATAACTGGTCAATTGCTCGAATCAGTCAACCAGATAAGATATTTGGGAGTTGTTCTGAAGTCCATGAAAATGTTGGGTTTTGTTAAGAGAACTACTTGTGATTTTACTGGTATTATCTCAATCAAACTTTTGTATTTTTCCTTAGTTAGGTCTCACCTTGATTACTGCTCTTCTGTATGGTCTCCACATTATTTAGTTTACATTAGAAAACTCGAACATGTTCAGAATAACTTTTTACGCTATATTGCATTTAAGCTACATGTCCATCATGACTGCTGTGTGGCTGCAGCAGCTGCGAATCACCTCTCTTGAGAACCACAGGAAGCAGGAGGATCTTACATTACTTTTTAACATCATAAACGGTACATATAACTGTCCTCAGCTTCTAAATGAATAAAACCGGAACTTTATTCAATTGAGAAGATGCACACATATTGATTTAAAGTGTATGTTTGGATGAAAAGGTAACTTTACATGGAATTCGGTGCTTAGACTGCCCCTGTACCATTGTGAACCAAATCCCATTGAATTAATATGGGCGCAAATAAAAGGGGCAGTTGCGCGAAAAATTACATTGTTTAAACTAAATGACGTAAAACCATTGTTTGAACGTGCCATATGTGACGTGAAAAGTGATATCTGGAAGAAATGCATCGATCATGTCATCAAAGAAGATTCGTCTATGTGGAATATTGATAATATTTGTTATGAACTAATTGAACCAGTTATTATTAACGTCAATAATTGTTCTTCCTCCGAGTCTGACGCTGATTAACCCTTTCAACCCCATATTTTTATTATTATTTTTGTTACTCATTGTCAGTATAACAGAATCACTTTTAAACTTTACTTAATGTTAAGCATTCTTTGTACTATTATACTAAATCAATCTGTCATTCATACAAATTGTTTTTAAAAATACGTGCTTCATTTACATTTCAGTTTATTTGTGTCTCAATATAAGTTTAACCTTTTATATTAAATATGGAATTAAAAATTCAGCATATTCCGTTGCTTGCATCTGGTCCCACGTCACTGACCATCATAATAACTTTATTTTTAATCTCTTGACAATATGAAAAGACCCAATAAAGCCCATAAACTCCTCCTAATATGGGATATTTTTTAGTCATGAGGGGGTTTGGGTGCCCTAATGGTTACCACTCAGCCATTAATTATTTATTGTGCACCCCCATTCGCAGATACTAAGCAGAGTCCCATCCTAATTTCTTGGAGATTTGTCGGACTATACTTTCCTGCAGTCCCTCTTGATTTGTATCTGGGAAGATATCTAAACAGGAGGCCTCCTTCTGCACAAGGCAGGACAACCGAAGATAACATGCTTTGCGGTTTCCTCTACCTCTCCACACTTCCTGTAATGGGGGTTTGTTGCGTCAATCCCCATCTTCGCTAGGTGTGAATTGAATAATATAATAATAATAATATTTATTCGTACTTGCATACAGCAGCCATCCACAGATGGATATACACGTCAGTTCCAATTCTAAAAGCTAATCGAGTACGCAGCATAAGCTAAGACATTTAAAATTAAGATTTATACATAAAGATACATAGTATAACATTCGCATTTACATATTAAGATTTACACATAAATAAACTGAATAACATTTACACACTAGGTAAAAGACTATGTATGAGCTGATAATTTGAGTAAATGAACCCCGATATACAATTTGGGGTGAACATGCTATGTCGTTATAGCAAGCTAGATTCATAGTACTCGTTCAGATTATAATAAGCCCCTTGCAACAATATGCGTTTTATTGACGATTTGAACTTGGTTAGATTTATTTTTTTCATTTCTCGAGGTAGGTGATTGTAAAGTTTGATTCCTAAATAGTCCGGTGATTTTTCAGTACGAGATAGATTGTGTCTAATGATATCAAAATCATGAGCATCCCTGGTAAAATATGTATGATAATCAGAATGTGTTAGAAACCTTAGATAGTTGTTTTTAACATAAAGGAAAGTTTTGTATATTAGGATAGATGGTAGGGTTAAAATATTATTCTCTTTAAAGATTTGTCTGCATGTGTTATCATGTGGAATATTAAAGATAAGTCTCAGTATTCTTTTCTGTTTGATAAATAATTTTTCCGTGCCAACAGCGTTACCCCATAGACAGACATTATATGTAAGATGACTATACACCAAAGAATAGTACACACTAATGAGTGTATTCAAATTCGATGTTTTCTTCAGTTGTACAATGGCATAAAAAGCTGAGTTAAGTTTCTTACTGATATGCTCTATTTGTTTATCCCAGCTCACAAACTCATCCAAATGAACACCCAGAAATTTAATTTCAGTTACACGGGCGATATCAGTCATAGTGATGCGTGAAATATTTCTCCTGTATCTAAAGTTCATATATGTTGTCTTTTCAAGATTTAATTTAATCGAATTTTGATTACACCAGTTCAGGAACGTGTTGACAACGCGTTTTGTCAGTAGCCAGTTAGGAATCCTACCACTTTTCGCAGTTCTTTCCTGCACAGTCTGAGAGCATCTGCTGCATTGGAACTCGATGGTCCATTGAGCATTCTTTTAGACTGAGCGTGTCCCGCAACTCTATTCCAGTACTTTTGGGGTTCATGCGACACCCAGTTGGAGACAGTTCAATTTATAAGGCTGCTCAAAGTGGTTAACTGATGAGCATTTGATTTGAATTTTTTACAAAAAATAAACCAATTTAAAAAAATTGATATATTTAAAAAAACATAGAACTCTGGTATTCCCAAAACTAACAGTTTTTCTAAACTTTGTAACATAGAACTTTGGTACTTCAAAACTATTTTACTTAAAATTATTCATAGTATCTATTTTTGCTTAAAAATAGTCTCATATTGCCTGTCCGTCTCAGGAACATGGATTTAATGGCATCCACTTTTGTTTGAGGCAGTGCTGTCACACTTTTTCAGCTCCATTGGAATAAGCGTTTCAGGTTCTGCTGTAACGTGTTGTTTTCTACGGAGATTTCGTTGATGTAAACTTACTTCGGACACGTTATATTCTTCTTTAAAAGAATCTTTATATTTCAGCTCAAAAAAGCTTCTTGAGAACTGCAAACATACAACCTTTGAAAATGGCACAGTGTTGTAGTTTATCTGACTTGAGTAGAATTGAAAATGTATGAAGTCTTCCTTCTTCATTTGAATTGTTGTGTATGGTTTTGGTCGGTCCACTTTCAATAAATATCGAAGAAGTGAGACAGGAGAATAATATTCTATTCTGCTCAATGACCTTTCTATGGAGCTATGTATAGCATCTACTTCTTGAATGCAAGAATGTCCTGGAACTGAAAATTTCATAGTAATTTTTTGTGGAATTGTATTAGGGGGTCAAGAGCATAACTCATAAGGTTATTCCTATTTTGTGGCACGCCGCTATCACTCCACAATATTATTTCGGTAAATTCTGGATGGTCTTCTAACACTATGTAATATTTTATAAACTGTGCTAGCCATGTCAGTTCTAGCTCTTCCATGTAAAGCCTCAGTCCAAACCGCACAATAAACTTGTTTACCAATGGAAAGGTGGGCAGTCATATTGTACACATTCAGTTTACTTTTTTAAAAAGTTTTTTATATCGGCCTTTGGACACGTCAGGACATTTTCGAGATCGAAACATAAAAGAGGCTTCCCACTTTTCCTGTCTTTTTATTTCCTCATATGTTCTTTTTCATTTAAATGATTTGTGTAGGCTCTTCCCTTCTCTCTCTCTTTATTCTGTTGATATCCAGGAACATAGCCAGTGCAACTTCTTTGTAAGTAATTGCTTGCTCTATCTTACACACCAAGCTATGCATGGCTGTTTCGCAAGATTTACCATTTTGCTAAGCATGTTGGTTAGGGTGCAGCGGCTTGTTACCTAGCACTGTGACCCTCAGAGCCTATCTACCATCTTCTCTCTCGCCTTGAGAAGAAATGACAAGAGACTTATCGGGCGATGAGCGTTTGCAGTATCGTACAAGGGTCTTCCAGGTTTTGGTATAAATACCACCTTGGAGATTTCCCAAACTGTAGGTATAACTCCTGTGGCTAAGCTTAGTCTGAACAGACTCACAAGTCTTGGAGTTATTATATCGGCGCTTTTTGGGAGTAGCACTGGATATATTCCATCTAGTCCAGGCGCCTTGAAGAAATCAAAGGATTGGATAGCCCATGTCACAGACCCATATGTGACAATGGACTTTGCCCAAGTCCAGTTACCACGAGTTGCCAGGCCACGGGCAACTTGCCGTTTTTCTCTGGCTTCGCTTGTTGCTTCGACTTATATTTCGGTGGAACCCGGGAAGTGCGTACTTAGCTGTATTGCCAGTGTTTCCTCCGGGCCGTCCGTGTGTGAGCCGTCTTCTTTGAGTACGGTCTCTGGAATGTTCACTGGATTTTGAGCCATGACTCTGTGGAGTTTTGCGCAGTCAGACATTCTCAATGTCCTGTCAGAAATTTCTCTATGAGCTTCTCTTGGCTTTCCTCACTGCTTTGTTTAATTCAGTGAGCGCCTTCGTATGGCTGTCCCAATTTCCTGTGCGTTTGCACTGATTGTACAGCCTGCGGACATTCCTTCTCAGAGATTCAAGCTTCCTGTTCCACCAACGTGCATTTCTGTGGGTCGTTCTGACCGTTTCGGGGCAGGCCTCGGTGTATGAGTTCATTATGGCGCTGATGATATCGCATTCCATTCTCTCAACCACTTGCCCTGAGACTGGGTAAAGTGAGGCCAGATTGATTTCCAATTCCTTCTGGAATGCTTTCCAATCTGTATTCTTAGGGTTTCTAAAAGTCTCTTTCGTGTAGGTCGACTTAATAGTGAAGGATATATAGTTATGATCCGACGCTGAGGCGTAGTCCAATACCTCCCAGTCCTTAATTTTGCTAGCCACAAAGTGGCTGGCCAAAGTAATGTCCAGGACCCCTTCTTTGTTGTTTCAATAAAGTTACATTTGACTCTATTAGGTAAATAATAAGGTACTCACCCCGGTTATTGGTGTTGGAGCTCCCCCAGGCCAGATGGTGGGCATTAGCGTCCATTCTCAAGATGAGGGTGCTTCCCTGTTGTTGTCCCGTGTTCCACAATCCTCATTTCCATGGACGGAGGTGCTTCGTCGTATGGCAGGTACACCGAGGCAAGCAGCATTCTGATGGATCACATCTTCCTTGGTCTCCGGTCCCGTGGATCGTGGTACAAAAGTTGTGACTGCACATATTCACCAGGTTTTTGGCTGGGCCCAGTCTCAACTGAATCTCGCTAATCGGATTCAGCTGCTTGAACTGGGCCCCCGGCCACCCCTTGGTGGTAGTGTTTGCGCAGCCTACAACTACCGCACCGTTCTCAGGATGGCAGCTGCATATTCTGACGTCTTTGTGCCGGAGGGCACGTCTCCCCAGTTCCATTTTGATCTTTGAGGCTGTCTCTTTGTCCAGCCTTGTCTCTGGATGGTTCACATGGACAATTGCCATCTTTTCGGCCATCAGTTTCTCGGCAAAGGACTCATGTGCCTTTAAGGTTCTCACTGAGCATCCCTCTGCCTTGGATCTTTTTGCCATCTTTGCAAGTTTCCTCCGGGGTCCGCTGCGAGTGCAACCTCTTCTCCCCTGGAGTTTCCTGTTTGGATAATGACGGTTGAGCTTCAGGTTTCGCACCTTGCCTCGGTCAAGATCTGCTGAGTTCAGTTGCAACAGGGCCACCATGTGAAGGGTGTAATCTATGATCACACACTCCCAATCATGTTGGGAGTACCTAGAGATCTTGGGACAGTTTAAGGAGGTGCAATGTTCTAGGACTCTCCGTGCAAAACCTGTGTCCTGGGCTCAGCCTATCTCCCCCGTTCAACTTTACGTCGATTCGGAAAGGGAACAGAGCCCTCGACCCCTCCTGATATGGGATGAAGCTACCTGCCCGACAGAGCAATAGAAAAAAGTTAATGTTCAAGATAATATTTTAATATTACTTAGATGGTTTGATCCTGTATTGGTTTTACAAAGGCCAGAAATATTTATTACTCTGTGGCATTAATGAATAAACTAGAAACTAGTAGTCATTCTATTTTGTTCATACTACTGCGACCCTAATTTAGAACTGATTCAAGGTGTGTCGTATTAACTGAAACTGGAATTTTTTAAAACTATCATTGAAAGATTATAATACAACCTTTAAGTTGTTAAATGTCATTGCTAATTTAGTTTTTTCACACTCACATTAGAGCGTACGGAAATATAATATAGTATGAAAATGAAAATTTTATTTTTAGATCTTGTTAATTCACAACAGTATCAATGGTAAGCCAAGGGGGTATGCTTTTATTGAATATGAACACGAAAGAGACATGCACTGTAAGTATCCATATATTATATCGAAATGTTGTGATTTCAATAATACCACAGTTAATTAATTTAAAGTCAACTTTAACAATCTTGATCTTAAATATTTTTTTGATCAATGTGTATGGCTACTAATATTTTTTTAAGATGAATATAATATTCATTATTTCCAGAGTAAGTAAACATTTAAAATAGTGCTGCATATTTTCTGTTTTTTTTTGTAGATGTGGATGTCAGAGTATACAAGTACTCCAAAAGGTAATTTTTTTTAAAATTATTTGTATATAACAATATTTTTAAAGAATACTAAACGTCATAGGGTTGGTAAGCAGAAAGTAATAATCTCTTATTTTTTTCTAAGATAATTAGAATGTGTTCTTGAAAGGCACATTTTCGTTAGTAACAGATATATGTTGATCTTAATACCAAATTTTTCTACATTTCTTAGTAGTGTGTATAATTATTTACTACCTTTTTTTATTTGTATTTTATGCCTTTTTATAAGGACATTTTTTTATTATATTCCTTGACTACAAGCAAGTAAATAATCTCTTATTTCTGTTGTAGACAATTCCAGTCTCTATATTGTCTATTTCATATTTTCATGAGACTTTATATGTAGTCATTATTTCCCAGTTCCATTGTATTAATTTCCTATTCTCTATCATTCAATTTCAAGATAATAATATTTAGAGTAACTAGTATAAATTTAAGTTACTAATGTCAATAACCCCTCGAAATGTTTTTATACAATAATATGTTCCTTGTTATGTTTCAAAATTTGTAGTAGGATAGATTTTAAACAAAAATGGTGGCTTATAAGGTACTCGATAATGGAACGCCAGGTAAATTTTAAACAAAATAAGTATTATAAGGTAGTTATGGTAAGTTAAATTTGTAATTTTTTTTATTTAATTGATTTTTAGGAAAGTATTTATTGGTAGCTATACCCATTGTGTTTTTGCTAATAACGAATATTGCTTATTCTAAGTGGTATATTGAACTCTTTAGTCAGTTTTATGTAGCCAGCAACTTTGTTCAACCCAAAACCACGAAACTAAAATTAATTCTTTGTATTTTTTTTATACAGTCGTCCTGCTGGCAACTAAGTAGTGCCGAATTTGCCCCAAACTTCCGCTTTTTGCTGGCTATATAGGTTTGTATGTGTGGTAAGCACCCTGCATACAAATATAATTTTAAAAGAATTAGTTTTGCGGGGTAGAATATTAAATTACAAGTCATTATTTAAATTAGTTTTTTTGTGACAATATTATCAATAGTTCATTTTAAATATTTTCATTTTGATATTTTGGTTTCTATCAGTGGGAGTGGGAAACTTTGCTTGTAGATTAAAACAAAACAAAGAGTATTCAAAGATAACAATCATTATCATTATAAGAATCCAAAGTGTCCAATTTACACAATTATTAATTTGTAGTATGATATGTTTAATCAAAATGTGCCAAGAAAACTTTTGCCCCTTTTCAAATAGGCAATAAATACTTCTGTTACATGCACTCTCAGATATTGAATTACCCTTCAAAGTATATAAGGGCTTTTATATAATTTAATTACCTCAATATAAATTGCGTTTCTTTTTTTTATTCTGAGAAAAATGTACTAAATATGTCACAGTCTATTTTGAATAAAAAAAACTGACGATAATATGTTCCTTCTCCTTTTTAATCCTAACTAAATATACATGACGTCTTGTCTGGACAATTATACACTTTCATCACTTTTACGTTATATTGCTAAATTATAATTCAAGCATTGCCAAGTTCTTATTAGGAACAGCATAACAATCAAATATTTTTTAATAATTATAATTCGTAAAACTCCAGTAGCGATTTTTCCCGCTTCTTCTGAAGGACACCTTAATTAGCTAAAACTTACTTTTAATTGAGTATGCGCTCAGTAAGTAGATGCGCACCAGGTAAAACCTAATATATAAAAAGGATTATCTACATCTTCCAGTGACGAATATTATAAAATATTCAATTATGAACTTTTTCGATAACGATGATTTCATGAATTATAACGTAAGTAATGGGTAGGTAGGTATATTACATCTATACCTATATCACTAGATCAGTTTCAAGAGTTTGTAAAATTCGAGTATTTCGAAACGTGGTTAGGGACAACAAATCCTATTGTGTTCTAATTAACAATGCTGTTTCTTAGTAGTGTCAGAAAAACATTAACAAAGACCCTAAAAAATTCAATTGTTTTAATATTACTATCATCGTCGTTTAAAAAAGTAATAATTTGTTTTTTTCCTTACTCGTTTACATATCATGGTCCTTTAATGACATGTTTGACATTCCTGTTTCTTACAGCAAATTTCTTATTAGATTTCTTTATCATTTTGTCCATCTATAAATCAAGAGAAATGCTTAATCCCCCACCTTGTGTTTGGAAAATTCTATATGTTGTAAAATAATATACATCTTCATTTAGAAGTTATTAACTAACAATAAAACACAATTTGGTGGTTTAGGGCCGAGGCCTTTTAATCTTTAGTTCCAATTGAGACCCAACCCATTTAATGCTGGGTCTTTTGTTTTTGCCAAGTACTGATGGACAATTATTTGCCTTTTTTGGATTGTTCTTGTGTGTATACCCTAATAACAGGTTTGTCAAAATAAATGTGTCACCTCCCTGTAAAACTTTGATAAGTTGCAATTTCAGTACTGAATATTCATGGTCATATTCTATTATCTTTGAAATTATGGATTTTTTCAATAATGACTTCATTAATAAATTAATGAGTTACATAATAATGGTTTTTCTACATATTATTAAAGGGTTAAGAAAATAAGATAACTTCTGTTTAAGAACCCAGAACAATGTTGAATATAATTTAATATTTTTTTTCTTAAAATTGAGGTATTAAAATTAGATATACACTTTACTCAATCTACACCTAGTTTTGAAATATTGTTTACTATTTATTAGTATGTGGTACATTATGTCTTCACTTTTTTGTCTGAAAACTGTACTTAATACAGTTTGCTTACTATATCTGTTTCTGGAATACTTTTTTCACGCTCCAATAATGTATTTGATATTGTACTAATATGTCTTTTATTATCAACCTTAGATTAGATTTTAACGGGGTTACAGTGCACTGAAACCAAAGATTTATTGTGTCCCCCTTACAAGAGCTGTTCTCGCTACTACTACAGCTCGCCTTCCAGTTTAAAGGTTCTAATGAACTCTAGTATTTGGGACGGCTTCAACGAGGTTAGGTCCTCACTCTTACAAGTTTCTTGTCCGAAGCATTTCTTGCGTTGGCTTGCAATGGCGAGGTATTCCAGAACTAGGTGATCAGGAGTTTCATCCTCCTCCCCACAGAATCTACACTCGCCAATCTCTGCTAGACCTATTCTCATTAAGTGCTTCCTAAGGCGACAGTGTCCTGTAAGAAAGCCCGTGAGGAGATGTAGATTATCTTTACTGAGGTCCAAATATTTTTTGGATCTAGCAGTGTCAAAGCTCCACAGGAACTTTTTGGAATGTTCCAACCCGGGAAGGCACCGCCAGAGTGCTTCTCTTTCGGTTTCTTCTTCCGAAACTCTTTCTTGTAGGAGCATTTTGCTACACAGCAGAAAGGCTCCGGGCCAATAAAGGGCATTTGTGCTCCTTTCCTGGCAGGTGTATTGGCCTCTTCATTTCCCGTGATTCCCGAGTGGCCAGGAACCCAGACTAAAGAGACCCTGTTATTCTTGCCTAATTCATCAAGTTTTCTTCGGCACCCCTATGCCAACCTTGAGTCAATGACATGGGAGCTCAATGCATTGATATGTCACATTTCTGGTAGTTTCTTCTAGGTTCATTTTCACGCATCTTTCGATCGCAAGTATTTCTGCCTGAAAGACGCTCGGGAAGGAGCCTAACGATAATGAGTATCTGGTGCCAGGCCCAAATACTCCAGCGCCTGCTCCAATGGTGGCTTTTGAACCATCCGTATACCATCTAATGGTGTTTTCTTTGAGAGTTTGGGTGGTGTATTCCCTTTCCCAGTCTGTCGTATTTAGCATCGTGGTGAAATTCTTTTCGATGCTTACTTTCCTGATCATTTCGTCACTGGGAAGATTCGCTAATGAGATGTATCTTGTCAGAGAGGATCAAGCTCCCTGATTTTTAATACTCTCATTGCCTGAACCTTCCTTAGATATTCTAAGAATTGCCTCTTGGGCAGATCTTTGATATCACCAGATGTAGAGGTGTGAGATCTGTAATGATCTCAAGTGCCCTAGTTGGACACGTTCTCATAGCTCCAGTGATGCACACAACGGCAAGCCTTTGAACTTTGTCGAGGGTCTTCCTCGTGCTGTACTGACTTGCTTCTGTGTGTCAAACTATTGCCCCATACGTAATTGCTGGTCTCACAATCATGGTGTACATCCATCGCAGTATTTTTGGGTTACAGCCCCACCTCTTACCAGCTAGATTTCTGCACGCCATCAAAGCTCTTATTGCTTTACTAGCAGTTATTTCAACATGCTTATTCCACAGAAGCTTACTGTCTAGGGTTATCCCTAGATATTTGACCTCTGATTTCCTTTCTACGATTTCCCCGTTTAAGGATATGGGTTTCATGGCTGGAAGTGTTCTTTTCCAGGTAAATGGAATTACTATGGTCTTGCTTGGGTTAATGTTTAGCCCCACTGACAAGCACCATTGCTCAATGATTCTGAGGCCCTTTTGTAATAAATCACACAAGGTGCTCTCGAACTTGCCTCTGACTATTAAAACAATGTCATCGGCGTAGCCCATACATTCGAAGCCAAGCCTGTAGAGCAACTCATCTACTACGAGGCTCAATAGAAGGGGATATATCACTCCCCCTTGAGGTGTCCCCCGAGTGGCTTTGACTGAGGTGGTTTGATTCCCCAACTGTGTCTCAGCTACCCTCGTTGTCAACAACTCATGCATCCATTTTATAATGGTTTCATTCACTCCTCGCCTTTTTAGTGCTTCTTTGACAGACACATGAGTTGTGTTGTCAAAGGCCCCTGATATATCCAGGAATGCGCACATTGCGATTTCTTTGTTATTCAGAGTTCTCTGGATGACTTCGGCCAGCTGATACAGAGCCGTCTCAGCTGATAGACCCGCTCTGTAGGCATGCTGACATTTATGAAGTGGTATATTCTCCAGATTTTCTGTTCTTATGTAGTTATCCACTACTTCCTCCATCGATTTGAGTAGAAATGATGTTAGACAGATGGGTCTAAAAGATCGGGGATCAGTCCCATCTTTTTTCCCTATTTTTGGTATGAAGGTTACCCCTTGCCCTTCTCCATTTTCTAGGTATTAGACCCACTGCTAGACTGCTTCTTGTAATTTTTAGCAGGTGAGGAAGAATCTCCTCTATCCCTTGCTGTAGGAGTGCTGGAAATATTCCATCCACTCCTGGTGGTATTATCAACCTTAGTTGTTTATCCGATGATGATACTAACAACTTGGAGACCTCATTTTGACCCAGCCACTTTGAATATTTTTTTAGTTTTCTTTTCTTCTATCCAAATGTATATTTAATGATATTTGGGATTGAAAGGAACTTGTAAAATTATTTTTGCTGTTGTGCATTCCTTTAATTGCTTCTCAAAACTTCGTTTCATTTCAAAATATCTAAACTAGGATAATGACAATTTTTGCACAAGATGGGAAGTTGTGTTGTGGATATTGGAAAAATGTCATAAAATGCATTAATAATATTAGCAATAGTTTATCATAAACGATTTCCTGATAGGCGACAATATTTTAAACAAGTATTAAAATATTGGTTGTGGTCTTCGAAAAACTAGTGAATATGTGAAGACCTTGGACTTAGATATGGAAAATTATTTGGTTTTAAAAATATAGGCTTCAAATTCAAAATTAAGGATTGATCGATAAGCATTATATGAAAGAAAGAAAGCACGCAAGAAGAAAATAGAGCCAATATTCAATTTGTGTGGCTTCAGGCAAAACTTGGATGGTATTTCACAAAATAGGTAATGCACATTGTATACAAGTGTATTACATTTAGTTACAATAATAACATTTGTTCTGTAATACTTGTGAATCAGTTCCGGCAGATACTCCATATTCCATATTTTTGTCAAATAAAAAAAAGTATTAATTATATTCAATTTGCTTGTGTAGCTCGGAAACTGATCTAGTGTTTTCAGTCGAAAAGTCAGCAATGCTTTACAATTTTGCTGTACTTTCATTATTTGTCATCAACTTCATATACAGGATGAACCAACAAAAACTCTGTCATCCAGATACTGATAAACAACAGGGGTTTTCCAAAATTAAAAAAAAATATTACTCAGAAATCAAATTCCCAGGATTCCTGTATTAATACTATTTAATTAATAGCAAGTGAGTTCAAGTAAACAATAATTTAAAGTTATTTTTTTCTCGATACATGCATCCTTACAGTGATGAGATCACTGACAAATTCATTTCTTACGTTCATCTATGGATGGTGCAACACCTATTTTAATATTTGTGTGCTATACTTTTAATCAACCCAGTGATGGATTGGAAGTAAGTACCCATTGAAGAGGAAGGACTCGAAGGCAGGGGTGTCCACATTGCTCGAACTTGGGGAATCTCAATGTACTCAGCTGTTTGCTATATCTAGTTTTTTTTATGATATTTAAAGGAGAAACAGTTATTAGAAAGGACAATATCTAAAAAGAATAAGACCATGTGATGTGGGGAAACCTTGAATGGAGTCAAATATTTGTTTACAAAGTCTTCAATTATTATAAGGAAAGGAAGCGTTGTATAAGTACACAACTCAACTTACAATTGAAATGTTGATGCACGAGGGTTTTAATTAATACATTCGGTAATTATCAAAATAGTTTTTCATGTTATTAGTATTACCAAATAAATAAAACTATCTTACTATAGAGAAAATGATTACTTTGAAATAATATATTGATTGACCACACTAGCTATTAAAAATAATAGGTGATAGATACTGATCTGACAAATTTATACGTGGTTTCTGGGTTCCTGGAGGATAAAGTTTTATTTGTTACGTCCTGTATAATTGAAACTCTTGTTATAGAAAGTACAGTTAATTGTATATTTTTTGTCTGGTACTTCAAAACTACTCGTCAATGTAAACTTTCAACGTCGTTTTTTTACTATTTTCATTTATTATATTTATTTTAGTCTTCTGGTTTCTTGGGTTCATTTTTATTTTGTTTCTTGAGACCTTAAATTGTGAATAAAATTCTGTTATCTAACTTGAACGGGAATATTCTTGATATTTTCTATTACTACTAATATTCTCGTATTTTGTATTATCAAATGCATCTCTCTAGACCTTGTAAATAGGTTGAATCTTCAAAAATAGTAAAAGGCTTTCAGTTTGACCTAATCGATAGCTCTTTATGTTTTTTTAAGTTGATTGTTGAAAAATGAAGTTGATTTTCATTCTTCCCTTTATAATTGTGCTCTACTATAGGCTTTTATAGTCTCGGGAAGAGAATTGTGATTAATGGCTCAAGAATGGATTTATAATTTACTGGACCAACATTAATCTATTCCCATGAAAATGGAACTTACAGCAGAGCAGTCGACCATAAGATTCGAACCACAGCTTTACAAATAAACTGGAAACGTCACAAAATCAATCACTCGCTTAGTTGTTGCTATACACATATAGTAAAAACCAAATAAAGTTGCGTTTACGTCACCAAGGGCGCATTTCTATCGAAAAGTGCATATACTTAAATTTGTTAATTAATCGGTTCTAAAGATAACCCAATCAATAAAAAAACTTTTGTACCAAAATAATGTATAAGCAATATAGCTTTATTGGGTTTAGACGTCCCTCGATGTAAACATTTGTGTTAAAATTTTCATAAAGAAGCCTCCAATTATTGACAGTAAAATAGTCACTGCCAGAAATAATGTCATTTTGCCGCGTTGTTTGTGATTTTTGAGGTTATAGTTACGTGTTTTATAAAATTTTCTTGTGTTAAATATTTATAATCAAAACTGTTTTTGTTTTCAAAACAACAAAGCATTTTCTTATGTGATTGTTAAAATGCCCAAACAGCTGAATATCCCATGCAAAGAACTTGTGGCTTCATTAGTAAATTATTTTGAACAAGAAAGGAATAATAATGGTCCTTTGTTGCCCTTAAATGCTGTACAAGAGGTAGGTAATGGTATGAGTGGGAAAGAATATTTGATCGTCTAGAAATTAGTCCGATAGTTATAAATTTTAATAGTGAAGAGAGTGACACTGATGTTGAATCAGATGAAGAAAATGAACAAGAATTTGAATCTGCCTAGTTTCATTTCACAATATGTTGATTTGTTTAATGTTAGTTTTTGTCTTTGATAATACGTTCATTATTGAACATATTTTATTTTATTGCTTGTATTTTTATTATATTTATTTATTAAAAGATTTGGTAACTCAGTAATAACCTTACCACTTTTATTCTAGAATTCCTTACTTTGTGAAATCTATTCATAAATTTAATTAACAAAAAACGTAAATGAAAAAACTCCACACTATATTAAACGAAAACTATCAAACTATCGATAATTTTGTAGTTTTCATTTATAATATTGTAAAATTTTCTACATTTACGTTTTTTGTTGACTTCAGTTATTTTCTGTTAATTTCCATATTTCGTGAACACTCTGACAACACTACAAATGTTCACAATGATGATGTAAACGCAACTTTATTTGGTTTTTACTATATACACGTATGGTTTTTGATCACAGCACTCACACTGTATCACTTTCTCTTCTCATATAACCAACTTTATTTCCTAAAGATCCCCCCCTCCATTCACCCTGCAAAAATATGTTTCATTAATTACCACAATTTTGTTCATAGGTTATAAAAACAAGTACTCTACAGCTAAGCAATCAGAATTAACTCGTTAGTTGCAAAACAATCATATCTCATAATTAAAGACTATCCACTTTAAATACTGTAAAATGAATATACCTGAACTTCTCTATGAAAATATGTATAATAAGCAACGGAAAAAAGTAGTACATTGGCTAAATTTTTGTAAAATTCTTTTACTCATTCTACATTTTATATCTTTCAAATTTACTTAAAAGGTATAAAATTAACAAAATCGTATAATCCTAAAATAGGTTTTAAAACAAATTCAATCTATTTTGATTTAACCAACTATAGTCTCTGAACCAAAGAAACCAGTTAACTTATTTTGGTAGTCATTATTAAAACATTTCAGGATACATTATAATTTTATTTTGTTAATAAATATTCAATTTGTATTGAAATAAACGAAACAACTTTGAAAGTTAGTAGAATTTTGAGATTTTTGTTTGTGATGTAAACATTAATATTCCAGCTGCTTACAAACACGCCGACGGTAAGAAAATTGATGGAAGGAGGGTTTTAGTTGATGTTGAAAGAGCTAGGACTGTAAAAGGATGGCTGCCTAGAAGATTAGGTAACTAATGGTTATTATTATTTAAACACCATTTGAAATTGTAAAATATGATGTGTTACATTTATTTAGTTTAAAAATTCATCCGGTATTTATAATACTCAGCTTTTTCCTTACATTTCTATAATTATTAGTTCCAATTTAATGTTTTATATGAATACTATATTATGTGAAACCAAACTATTCTGTCATTTGAAGGACTAGTACAGTATCCGCCAAAATAAACAGTACCGAAAATAAAAATAAAAATTAATTTTTAATTTCTGTAATGTAAGTGTTCAAAATGTTCACCATTTCGACGCAAACAAGCTTTATATCGATTTTGTAAGTCAATAAACATATTTATAAAAAGTGGTTGATGTAACTGCCGAAAAATATTTTGTATTCTTTCCCGTAGTTCGGCAATATTCGCCGGCGGATTTTCCGAGTGAAATATTTTGTCCTTCATTATGCCCCAAATGTATGCGTCAGGTGGCGTCAGATCAGGTGAATGAGAAGGATATTCGAAGTCTGTTCCCCGAGAAATTATTCTATTATCGAAATGCTGACGGAGTAAGTCTAAGGTGCGCACAGCTGTATGGCTCGTTGCACCATCTTGTTGGAACCATTGTGTGCGAAAATGTAGATTTCGTGCACGGCAAAAGTTATTTAGATCTCTCACAAAAGGTATAATCATTTTCTCTCTATAACGCTCTTGGTTGACAGTAAGTGGATTCTGATTATCATCTTCAACGAAATAAGGACCAATCATTCCATGACCAGATACCGCGCACCAAACGGTAACTCGAAGACTGTGGAGTGGTTTCTCTACAATGACATCAGGACGTTCAAATCCAAGGAATCTGGTTGTTTGTCGATTAATATAGCCGCTAAGATGAACGTGACTCTCGTCTGAAAACCACATGTTTTTCAAAAATTCGGTATCTTCGTAAATTAAACTCAACATGCGACCACAGTAAATTTCTCTTGCACGTTTGTCCGCAGCATTTAGTCGTTGTCCAACTTGAATACGGTATGGATAACCACCAATTGATTTGAACATGCGACGTAAAGACGTTTCACTAATGTTGAGTTTACATGCAGTTCTTACAAGACTTCTTTGTACAACTTGGTTAAAAACACGTCCTTCATTTTCGTTAGTGCATACTGTTTTTCGACGACCTGAAGAACCTTTACGTTGACACGATAGACTACCAGTGCGACGAAATTTTTCAACAACAGCTAACATCCCACTTTTACTAGGAGCTGCTTTATTAAATTTTTGTTGATATTTTATTGACACCTGTTCTAAGCTTGGACCATCATTACGACCTTTTCCGTAAGAACGAAAATAATGCTCTACCAAAAAAACTTTTTCTTCCGTTGTTAGAACCATTTTTAAATCAAATTTAACTGCAGCGTACTATTAATATATCAACTAATGACAATTAAGTCAAATATGACAAATCTATATTACATAAACAACTCCACAGCACTCTCTGTTTCGGTACTGTTTATTTTGGCGGATACCGTATATAAACTTCTGGACCAAATTAATCTACCACTTTATTACATTCAAATAATTACAAGTAAGTAACATTACTTTTTCAGGATATCATTTAAATATTTCCAGACTAATAATTTCTTCAACCTTTCTTTGTTTTCAGAATAAATTTTTACCATTTTCTAGAGAAACAATAAATTACATTCTGCTCATATGCCATTCAAAGTCAAAACTTGCACGCATCATCTTATTGTTTCTTCTATTAACTTTAATTTATTCTTCCCTAATATGTTTCTTATCAACAACAGCTTGGGTTATATGCTTTCATTTTCCAATAATGGCTGTCAAGTTGATTTTTTTGAGATAAACCTTATTGAGACTTATGTCAAAAATTGAAGAAGTACAATGTTCATACATTGAGTTGAGCAATGAAAAAAATTACAATATTACCGTCAATGTATATGATTTATAATTGTAACCAGTTTATCAACTCTTTAAGCATTGAGTCTATAATATATTTGTTAAGTTGGAGCAGGAAGGGGAGTGTAATGCAGAAAACGGTGATCTTTAAATAAACAATCAAGAAAAACTGAACTCTGAATGTTTTTTTGTGAATAGAAAATAACATCTAGGTAAAGAGAAGAAAATATATAAAACAATGAAAGGTACTGTAGATAAACTCATTGAAAAATAAAGTGACGACAATATTGCAAATGATATGGAGCAACGTTTTCAAAATTTAAATACACATTTTTTTCTATCATAATATTAGTAAAATGACAATGGTTAATAAGTGTAAATCATTTAAAAAAATATTCTAATAACTAATTGGCATAAATATCTACACTATCACGAATTAGAATTTGATAAGTAATTGATTTTACTGAGAAAGACATTATAAATTCGAAGAAATGTTATTTTCTATCACATCTTCATTCTATTTTCAGAATTTTTATTATAATCTGGATTATACTTATATTAACAAAGACGTACCTTGAAATGCATATTTTATTCAGTCATTTGTTTTTTTCTGTTCAGGTGGCGGTTTGGGTGGTACTAGAAGAGGTGGACCGGACGTGAATATTAAACATTCGGGTCGTGAAGACAACGAAAGAGAAAGGGAACGTTACAGGTTAGAACGCGAGAGAGAAGAAAGGGGTGTTAATCGAGAACGCGAAACTAGGGATAGAGGAGTTAGGGAAAGGGAATTCGATAGAAGGAGATCAAGATCTAGAGAAAGAAGAAGAAGGAGTAGATCGAGGTCGCCAAGGAGAGATAAGAGAAGAAGAAGCAAGGACAAAATCCGAGATGAGATTACTATTGAAGATGACGGATATGAAAGTAGAAGAGATCGAGATAGGTGATTACCAATTTTTATTTACTACTTTGTGTGATAATAACTTTAGTGAATTCCATACTTAAAATTTAGTATTAATTGTATGGTGCATAAAATAATGTTAATAGCGGTTCAATAATCAATATCTTTTAAAGTATCTGTTTTCTTCGACGTTGTTTTTGTCTAACACATTGGTATACTTCTTTCATTATATACCTTTTCACTTGTATCCAACTGATTTTATTTTGTGAAGCGGTGGAATCTTAAAATCTGAACGTGGTCATCTTCTTCTGTTGTTGGGTTGAGTATCTTACTCTTCACATAACTTCAACCTAAAAGATCTTTTGTGAAAACTCAATTTTACTAATTCACACATCCACGAGGTCGAGTTTCTTGAAAAAATCCTAGGATCCACTTTCGTAAGCTGTTGGGGATTCAATATCCCCCTTCATAGGCCAAATGTGGTCTTTTATGCACTTGTATCCAACTTGTATTAGTCATATTGCTCTCCAAAAGCAGCTGCAGTATACAAGAGATGTGGGATCTTAAATACTATTTAAATTATTGTTACTGAATATGTCGCTCTTTATTAGCCTCTGTTCTTATGAGTAAGGACCTGATTTATAAGCAAAAAATTACCAAATAAAAGTTCTTAAAGAAGCTTTTTATTTTCTCAAAAAAGCATCACATTATGTAAAAAAAGAAAATATAAGTCGATGTTGAAATAATACAAAAAACAATTTTTGTATTATCAAAATATTTAGGAATATAAAAAAAAAGTTACTTACTACTAAATAAAATCTAATCGTCCTGAAAACAACTTATTACTATTAGTGTTTTAAATGAAACTCAATGTTTCTAGCTAAATCCACAATATAATGAAAATTGTTGAAAATTCTAAAAAATTGACATTTTTTTCGATAACTGAATATCATCGTCAGAATGACAGAAGTTACATTTCATTTGATGCTTACCTGATGTTTAGTAGTTACTTTTGGCTAGACCAAGAAGTGATTGACTTAATATATGTTAATAGAAAAAAGAAGAAGATGTGATATTACAAATATTGAAGCTTAGATATTATTATCCTGGATATCATTTTTCCAATTATGATCAGTACAACTGTGCAATGATATAGAAAACCAGGAAAACTATATCTGCTGATCTTTACAATTATCACTTAAGAAGACTGTTAATAATGGAGATCTCCCTAGATTTACCTGTTCATTGACGACTTCATATTGTGGGTTTCTTAAGTGTCTTCTAATTTCCAACTCTTTAAGGAAATCCAGTCCTTGTTTCTTATCACAAATATGTAGTACATCTAGTTCTGTGTTAGGTGTCAATGAATGATTGATGTCAAGTAGATGTCTGGCGTAGTGGGATTTATCTGGTTGTTTTAATCTGTATGCTCATAAGTGTTCACTGTATCGGATTTCAAAATTTCTAAGGGCCTGACCCCAATAGACAGCATTACATTCTGGACATTTGAGTTTATATATACCTGATTTCTTTAATGGTGGTATTTTTGTTTTTACATTTAACAATTTTGTACTTACGACACTTTCTGTTTTAAAAGAAATTGGTGTATTCGTTGCTAAAGATATTATCTTTGAAATATTATTAGAAATATTTCCTGTATATGTGATGGTTTTATAAGTTTTTATTTCTTCAGTTTGTTGTAATGCTATTTTTTCTTCTTTTTTATTAATTAGCTTTTTATCATATGTAATGAATAACCATTGGATGTTGCTATTTGTCTAATTGTATTAATATCTCTATCAAAATTACATTTGTTCATAGGAACTGAAAATGCTCTATGTATCATTGAATTATATGCCGCTAATTTATGTGACATGGAACTATATGGAATTGTCACATCAGTGTGTGTTGGTTTTCAGTAAATTGAATAATCAAGTACATTATTAACTCTTTGAATGTTTAAATCAAGATAATTTATTGAGCTATTTTCTTCAACTTCTAATGTAAATTTAATTTTTGGGTGTAAATTATTAATGTTGTTGAAGAATATATCTAATTGTCGTTCACTACCTATAAAACAAGCTAATATGTCATCTACATATCTATACCAAAATAAAATATTTTTTGAAATATTACTTTCAAATATTTTTCTTTCTAAACTGTCCATAAAAATGTTTGCCAAAATAGGTGATATAGGGCTTCCCATGGGTAAACCTTCATTTTGAATATATATGTTTTTGTCAAAAGTGAAATAATTCTGATTAATACATACATCAAATATATTAAGATATATTAAGTATATCTGATATTATTCCTGGATTAATATTTTTATCTTCTAATAATTTTCTTACAAGTATTAGATATTCTTTAGGAGGAATTTTAGTAAACATATTAGTAACGTCAAATGAAATAAGCTTAGAGTTATCTTGTAAGTTGAATTCTTTTAATTTTTTGATTAGCTCTGTTAATTTCTAATTGAGTATTTAGATGCATATCTGTAACTATTAAGTATATTGTTAAGCTTCTTTGCCAATATATTATTAGGAGTATTAAGATAAGAAACTACAGATCTAATTGGTTTTGTTATTTTATGTAATTAAATGGTTCCCTATAATTGTGTTCATGATGGCTCTTATTTATGATGGACCTCTTTTCATAATAATTTGAATTATTAACAATATCCCTTACATTATTAGAAAACATTTTTGTTGGGTCTGCACTAAGAACTTTTACATAGCTAGATTCTATAAAGTTATATATTTTTGAATTATAATTTTCAGTTGTCAATATGACAGTTGTGTTCCCCTTATCAGATTTTGTAACTGTTAGGTTATTATCTTCTACTCTCTTTTTGATTGCATTTAAAACTGTAATGTCATTTTTTGTTTGACGTTTAACTTTTGAAGGTTCAATATTTCTGATTAAATTGGCAATTTTTAATTTCTCATAAAGAAAATTATTTGAATTAGATTTTAAAGCTATTTCTGACTCTGTAGTTATAATTTGTTTAATATTATTCGTAAATTTTGGTGGTATGCTGTACTTTAAACCTTCATTTAAAAATTCTATTTCGCTATCTGTAAAATTAGTGCCTGAAAGGTTTTCAGATCTTGGTGCAAAGTGTGTTGGTATGTAGGTACTTACAGTTTCATAATGTTTGGAGTATTGAATTCTATGTTGTGTGTGTTCAAGTTTATGTAGCTTTTGTTCTTGTTTCTTAAATTTCTTGTGCTTCATCGTGCTGACACTTTCTCTGATTTTGTCATCTAAACAGTCAAATTCTACTGGATGTAGTTTGAACGTGAGTTCTGAATGTACAACTTTTATGTAGTTGTCTATGGAGTCTCTTATTTTAAACCATTTTTTACATTTTTCTTTTAGCCATACTCGTTGAGCACATTTTATTTCATATTTCCTAAACAAACTGAAGAAATACAAACTTATAAAACCATCACATATGCAGGAAATATTTCTAATAATATTTCAAAGATAATATATTTAGCAACGAATACAATTTCTTTTAAAATAGAAAGTAACGTAAGTACAAAATTTTAAATGTAAGAACAAAAATACCATCAATAAAGAAATCAGGTATGTACAAACTCAAATGTCCAGAATGTAATGCTGTCTATTTGGGTCAGACCCTTAGAAATTTTGAAATCCGATACAGTAAACACTTACGAGCATACAGATTAAAACAACCAGATAAATCCCACTAGGCCAGACATCTACTTGACACCAATCATTCATTGACACCTAACACAGAACTAGATGTACTACATATTTGTGATAAGAAACAAGAACTGGATTTCCTTAAAGAGTTGGAAATTAGAAGACACTTACGAAACCCACAATATGAAGTCGTCAATGAACAGATAAATCTAGGGAGTTCTCAACTATAAAACTGTCTTAAGTGATAATTGTAAAGATCAGCAGATATAGTTTTCCTGGTTTTCTATATCATTGCACAGTTATACAGATCTTTATAGGAAAAATGATATTCAGGATATCACCATAGGGCTAATAATATCTAAGCTTCAATATTTGTAATATCCATCTTATTTTTTCTATTAACATATATTAAGTCAATCACAAGGTAGGTCACTTCTTGGTCTAGCCAAAAATAACTATTAAAGATCAGGTAGGCAGCAAATGAAATGTAACTTCTGTCATTCTGACGATGATATTCAGTTATCGAAACAATTCTCAATTTTTTAGAATTTTCAACATTTTTCATTATATTGTGGAATTAGCTAGAAACATTGAGTTCATTTAAAACACTAATATGAGTAGATTTCACGAAGTAAGGGTCGAGACAGTTAATTTATTACTAAATACTGTTCCAAATGCCCCATTGTCAAATTATGTCTTTTATCATCTAAAAGATATTTATACTTGGAAAAACTTCTTTCCATATCAACACTTGTAATAGGGGCGTATTTAAAGTTTGACTTGACATCTGGATCAAAATTTAATTCTGGAACATTTTCGCTACTTAAAACTGACGACATTTTAACCAATATTTTTTTCAAATCCTCATTTTATTTTTAATTAAACTGCCAATATGTCCCGGAACAGCATTAATATTGTTTTTAAAATCCTCTATTAAAGCAACTGAATCAATTAACGGTACTTGTTGCTTTTCCAATGATAGTTCTCTATTGTTAAGAGCAATCTGAGACTCTTTTATTGATTTACTTGAGCTTTCCGAAAATTCAAAAATTAGATTTTAAAATTTTTGAAATTTTCTGCATAATATATGGCGGCGCCAAGCCATGTTTCCCATCTGGTTAACACTGGTTCTGCAGGAAATGGAATATTTGGACAATGTTCTTTAAATATTTGCACTCTCAAAGGTGCTTTAACAAATATTTTTTCCGCCTACCTCTATCCAAAATATACATTTCCTGGCCTCATTGTAGGGAGCAAAGTCGTACTTTTCCTCCCTAGGGACAAAAGTGGTCATTAGTCTCACATGTTAGAAACTATGTTAGACCCAAGGGATATAAAGGAACAGTTAAAATCCTAAGGGATGTGAAGTACAAATAAAAACGTACACCCCCGATGCCTAGCCAAGCATTTTAGAAGTCCGTCCTCGATGCCCAGCCAAGATTCATAAAAGTCCATCCTCGATGCCCAGCCAAGATTCTTAAAAGTCCATCATCGATGCCCAGCCAAGTTCCGTAAAATAAGTAGTATTTATTAATTTTGTTTGTTAGTTTCATAAATAAATTATTGAAAATGTCTTGTTATTTGAAGCAGGCGGAAAAATCATATGTATAACATGGGTGTAAAGTGCCTTTTCCTCCATCGAATGATTACTGCCCTCCGCTACGCGTCGGGCAGTAAACTTCATCCTCGGGAAGAAAAGTAGCACTTTCCTCCCTTGTTATACAAATAGCTATTTTGCCATTACTGATTAACTTATTCACTAATGGAAATTGTAAACGTATGGTTTCGGCAATACGGTTGATCCCATGAGCTAAACAGGTACAGTGAATTAAGTTGCTGTAAAAAACTTTTATATTTGTTGACGGCTTGACAATGTAAGCAGCTGCATCTGAAAGCATAAGTAGTACTTTTTCACATGGTACGGCTTCCGGTAAAAAAAAGTTGGCTAACCCTTGTACAAATTTGGATATCATATTACTGTTTGTTTTGCTTAATTCTTTTCAACAAGTTTCCTTTTGTAGGAACTTCGTGGCACAAAACTCCTACCAATAAATTTGCGATATACCGCCCAACTATCTATAGTTTCATCAACAGTAAACCAAATATAATTGCTTCCAATGATTGCTTTTATTTGTGGAATTGTATCGCGATATACAGGAAAAATATAGTTTTTTCGTGAGTACTTTCGTGTGGTTTATAAAAAAAAGTTCAAAATAAGGACGAATTTAAAATTAAAGTTCTGACCTTACAAAATAAGCTCGAAATTAAGAAAAAAGCACTTTTTTCCAAAAACTAATTATTTTTTGACCTAATTTATACTTAAAACGGTATTACTGGATAAGCTGCTTACAAATTGGAGTGTAAGCAAAATTGCTTAAAATCCGGTCTTTACTTATGAGTCTCTAAATTGGAATATGCTCATTTTAAATTGCGCTCTTTTTGATATTAGGAAGTTTTTTACAGCTTGTCCCAAATTTGAGATATGACGTGATATACAATTTTTTTAAATGGCAATCCTAAAAATTTTATGACTATTCTGGAAGGGTATGTCAAGTTACACATGTATACCAAATATAAAAATTTTATTACTTGTCCTAAAGATATTCAACAAACATAAGCTAATTCGAAAAATTAAAGAATCTGATTCAACTCAATGAAATAATTCAGGCTATTTAAAAATTGAATGTCAAGAGGCATTTTTTTATCATTTTTTGTCAAACTGGGTTGATGTTGACATTGTCAAACAAAAAAGTTATATAAAAACAAGTAAGGAGAGAGTAGCATTGTATCGGGCGAGGATATTAGTTTGTTGTTTTGTGAATATCTTTTGAACAAGTAATAAAAGTTTTATACTTTGTATGCATATGTAACTTTATAAACCCTTCATAAAAAAATTAGAATTGCCATTTGGAAACATAGTCCTAGACGTCATATCTCAAATTTTGGACATGCTGTACAACATTTCTTTTAATCAAAAAGAGCGCAAATAAAAATACTAATCGACCTGTCCGAGGATATTTCCAATAAAAAAATTGTCGTTCAACTTGTTGACAGTTACTGAGAGTAAATCAGTGTTGCCAGATTGTTTATTCAGTATTGCCAGATTCTTTATATTACTTTTCTTCAATTTAACCTCAAAAATTCTTCATATTTCTGTAGTGATGTGTAACGTCATTTTGGAATCCCACCCACTATTAGTATGCCAAAGTCTACGTAATGAATATTTTATATTCTGTAAACTTTGGTAAGGCCAAAAAACAAACAAACAAAAAACTCCTGAGTTCTTAAGTAGGTAGGTTACCATCTCGAGGCCGAGTTGCCAATAATTGCGAGTCGTAGCTAAACCATTTTACCGAATAATGTCAGAACGCATATGAAATTAATAATGGCAAAAATATGTGAATTTAAAAAATTCTTAATATTCAAATTTCGTAATTCTAATTCATAAAATATTATTCTGTTCTTCATTAGCTCTTTTCGGAGGGTAAAATTCTGTATATTGAAGAAAATTCTGCATTTCTGGCAACATTGGAGTAAATCCTCTTTCACTTCAATAAATTGAAGTATAACAATCTATATCAGTTACATATTTTTATTTTTAAAGCCAAGCGTTGCCCACAGATTGAACTACATTTCAATGAAAACCCCAATGACAATCCACTTTTGTACTCATAACAAGTAACACTTATTCTTGTAATTATCGACTTATTTTCCAAATTGATATCTCAATGTTTTGAATGATGTTTTGTTCTAGGGATCGCGATAAGGACAGAAAGCGAAGAAGATCGAAATCTAGAGATAAAGATAGAGATGCTCGAAAGAGAGAACGCAGAGAAAGAAGAGAAAAGGAGAAGATAGAAAGAGTCGATTTTATTAAGACCGATGATGGTAGCGAAATGATTAGAATTAAGGAAGAACCAGTGGATGGTAAGTTGTGTGTCTACTTTTTTTTTGTGCTCATCAAACTGATGGTCATTATGTAATATTGTTTTAGCGTAATATTAAATGACTGTTGTTTTTCAAAATGATAGATCATCCAAAACAATATTGCAATAAATACTTGAACTTTGAGGGTGAGATTCATCTCGAAAGATGATGGATAAGTTCTATGATGTCTGATGATTTTCACTTTTCGCACAGATAATGAATAATTTAGTCAACAACATAATCTAAAAACTCTCCAAATATTTGATTTTACATTATTTGCATTAGACTGTTCGATACTGTTCAAATTAAACCATAATTTGAACTGAACTATAATGCTAGATAAAAGTGAAGCACAAGGGTCTGATGTCTTTGAGTATTGACTTGCAGGTAGTATATGCTTCCAACATTCGCTAAAGTCTTATTTACTATGTAACATATTACTCTAATTATCTAAATAAATTTTTTTGGGATAGTGTCAACTTCCCAGAGGAGTTCTTATCCTTATTTCTGTATCATAATTTTAGACTAACTTCTCACTGTCCAAGAAAATAGTGGGATTTTCGTTTTGGAATTAGTTAGGAATTTCATATTTAATCAAGAAATGAACATTTTTTGATTGTATAATGTTATTAGTGATGCTTAATCAAGACCAAGATTCATGCCTCTCTTGATATTGTTATTGGTGATTATATCTTGGTCTTGATATTGCCTTTACTGTTTAGTCTTGGTCTATTCTGTATCTATTTTTGGTTTTGGAGCTTGATCTCGTTTTTCAGTTTTGATTTTAACATTCCAATCCAGTGTTTCTGCCATGGACCAGTAATTTTCACACTGCCCCTTTGTGACCCACTTAACACTTTAGACCCCATTAGGTAAAATAATGAACATTTATTAATAGTAATAATGTTTTATTAATACTACATATTTTGGTATCGCCTATTTTGTCACTATATTTTAGTGTGAAGTATAGAGCTGCTGCTTATTTTTTACCAAAAAATCCAAGTTCGCAGAAAATAACAAAAGTTACCTGTTCCTTCTTCAAGCCTGTATGTATATTTATTACTTTTCCGCCAACCTATCTAATATGCGAGAAAAGTATTGGTTTACCCACAAAAAAGTTGGAAATTTGAAATTTTTACGTCATCCATAAACAACAACACGAAAAAACGGTTTTTAGAAAAAAAATCCTGTGTGTATGTCGTCGTTGTCGTCGGCCACTTTTCCTTGCAAGTCTTGTTAGCATGATACAGCCTCCGGAGTGCAATAAGTTACCAATTTTATGATGGAATATTAAGGACATTTCACAGATGAACCCTATTGATTTTCAGCTCACCAGAGCCAGTACAACGGGTGCTATGGTACTTGAAGTACGACATTTTGTCGTTTTTCGAGAAATTTCAGTTTGTTAGCACGATACAGCCTCCGGAGTTCAACAAGTCACCAATTTTATGATTGAATATTATTCAGGGCATCTCAC
The DNA here is from genome assembly GCA_963921935.1 of Galeruca laticollis. NCBI lineage: Eukaryota > Metazoa > Arthropoda > Insecta > Coleoptera > Chrysomelidae > Galeruca > Galeruca laticollis. Next base: position 48,105,693 of record OY998179.1, on the reverse strand, counting down.
TGATGAACCCTATTGATTTTCAGCTTACCAGAGCCAATACAACCGGTGCTACAGTACTTTAAGTACGATATTTTTGTCATTTTTGGAGAAGTTTCAGTTTGTTAGCACGATACAGCCTTCGGAGTATATACAAGTGATGAATTTTATGATTGGATATTATTCAGAGCGTCTTAAAGATGAACCCTATTGATATTGAGCTCACTAAAGCCAGTACAACGGGTGCTGTGGTACTTGAAGTACCAAATTTTTGTCATTTTTGGAGAATTCTCAGTTTGTTAGCACGATACAGCCTCCAGAGAGTATACGATTGATCAACTTTATGAATAAGTATTGTTCAAGGTGTCTCACAGATGTACCCTATTGTTTTTCAGTTGACTAGAGCGAGTACAGCGGGTCCTATAAAACTAGATATACTAAATTTTTGGTTATTATTGGAGAAATTTCGGTTTGTTAGCACGATACATCCCCCGAAGTGTATACAAGTAACAATTTTATGATAGAATATTGTTCAGGGCCACAGATGCGGAAAAGTTAGTTTTAATCTTTAAAACCGTTTATTTTTGAGGTAAACTAGTGTTGAAAACCCAGTTTCACATTTCTAAGTTGTGTCAAAAGGCATTAAAAAGGTTATTGCTCGATGAGCAATTTTGTGTATTCTTGACGACAAGATAACCAAAATCTATCAATGGTCTTGTGTCAAATATATCCTTAAGTGCCGTGTCAGTTGGCAGCTCAATTAACGAGTCGACATCTGAATCTGGCAAATTAGTTTCGGAATCTAACTTTAATGTAAGTGGGTTTCTTATCCAATCTTTGTCGCTGTCGATTGGAGGAAAATATTCTTGAAGATTCCTCTCCAGTCCTAATAAATGTTCTTTAATTTGAGTTCAGATGTCTTGTGGCAATGCAATCTTGTTGTACTCTTCTTGTCAAATTACTAAATGCTTTGAAGTTCCCTGTTTCCGCGCGTTGTGCCCACACATTAAGCTTTTTCTTGCATGTTCCACCTCGTCTTGCACTTTAAATATTCTTACCTTTAAATGCCTTTAGATTATTTAAAAATTCAAAAATATCAGATATTTAAGCCAATTTTGCCATCAAGTTAACATAATGAAATCTGTCCTTGAATTCAAATATTACATCTCTGGCTGTTGGGGGATGTTGTTCTTCTCCTTTTAATTCAATAACCCCTTTTTAAGACATTGAAAAGAAGATGTTTGTGTTCACTTCCCGTTTCTTTGCACAAAACAGAGAATAATCTTGAGTTCAGTGGACGAGATTTTATAAAGTTTATGAACTTGACACACTTTTGCATTGTTGCTGTCAAGGGTAAAGGCATTTTCTTGACAGCCAATGGGAGACCCATAATATAATTAGAATTGTGACATTTGAATACACCATTGTTGTGAAATCTAGCCTTATCTCTCCACAATTTCTTTGATCATCATCAAGCTGTAATCCTTGAACTAAGTGCATTTTAAAAGAATGGTAATTAAAATCTTTTAAAATTTTATGAACCGAATTTCTTGAAATACTAACTTCATTGGCCAGGTTTCGAATGACACCTCTGTATTAAAATTTATATATGCTAATACATTGGTAAGATTTTAGTCACATCTTATTGTTCGATCAACTGTCTAAGCGAGTGTGTCACAATCCTAAGTTACCCGGCCTTGGGACTCTGCTCAGGTGGTGAATTCGGCCTCAGTTACACTATTTTTTATTACCTCAATTGGGATAAGGTGAATCAACAAACAAAATTTCGAGACAAATGGATTTATTTGACACAAAAATAAATTTACATATGTTGTATATTCTCAATAAAACAATCAGGTATTACAATAAAAATGTCCAACTCAATATTTTATATCTATCAAAAATAAGTTAGGGAGTTATCTTGGGAAGACTCGTGACGTACAGCTGTATTCACGGGTTCTTGAGCCATCTGATGTGGAAGAGTTGGATTGTTGGTAGGGTCCGTAAGGTCCTTGGAGTGAACTGTCTGTAAGGGCTCTAGGAGTGAACGGTGCTTAAGGCTTGAAGAGAACGGTCCGTAAAGCTTGGAGAGAACGGTCCGTAAAGGTGTATAGAGGTCCGTAGAGCTGTAGGGAAAGAAATAAAAAAACGGGAGAAACAGTAGAAAATTGAAAAGGAGGAATAAAATGAACAGGTGAGGAGCTTATACTCCAATACATATAAAAATTGAATTTAATTTTCAAAATAAAACCATAGAAATCTGTTCATTCTTATCCGTCCAGATCCCAAAATAATCAGAAAAAGCAAATTTAAATCGGTGGTAAATAACCATATAGAGAATCTGTTATAAATTCGCTTCATAAAATAACTTTGGACGCCACCAGATTTTTTAAAGTGAACGGCGAAGAAAAACTGGAAACGCCATAACAAAAACATTGTTTTTTTAAAAACGAAATATTTCAACTAGATAGAAAAATCGAAATAGAATGATTTGCAAGCACACAGATACAATTTGAAAATATATAGATAACTTTCCAGCCAGAAGAATTAATATCACACAAAATTACTTAGAAACTGAATTTGATTCCTTGAATCGTAGTTTTAAATAGCAATTTAACGATGGCAAAAACGATCACCGATATGTTGTATTATTGTTTCACATGTTTGTTCACTTACTTTGTTCATACTACTACTAATTTGAAATAATTTAATAGTAGAATCCTGACTTCAAATTATGAATATTTAACCCAAAACACCTAAATAAAATGTGGCGCTGCTTACTGAGTTACAGGGTGTTTTGTTTGAAAATTTAAAAACTATTTGTGCTCAGTACATTAAAACTGTTTTACCTATTCATTTCATATTTGGCAGAAAGTGTAGACACTGTACATCCTACCAAATTAAAGTAAACAAACGTTTCTGGCTACTACCAGAGGCTACAACAGGGGCAAGTGACAGGTTAATCGTTCCCAAATTCTACGCCACTGGCGGAATAGGAATTTTAGCACAATTTTTTGATTCTCCAATACTTTTTACGTAAATAAGGTATTATTTTTTCATAACGATAAAGTCAATATTTCTCGAGATATTTCAAGTTAAACACGAAGCTGCCCGATTTTGATGTGTAATAAGTATGTCGATGTTTTGGACCAGTGAATTGCATTAAATACACAAATGAAACTTTAATCCGTGTCAACAATAAAGAACACAACTATTAAATGAACGGATGAATTGAAAACAATTTGTGGTTCTGAAAATTATAATCTAAATAAAAGTAGGTTCCTACAATTTTAATAACATATCGAAAATATCAGAAACGAAAAGTACCTAAAAACCTTTTATAACAAATTTTCTATGTGACCACTTCAATAAGCTTATTCATTCTCTGGCTAAATGATCTCCTTACCTTGAAAAATATGTTAGGTTGATTGGCAATAAAATTAGCCGAATTTACAATTTGCTGCCATAGTTCCTGACGAGTGTTTATTTCTTGTGAATATACTAATGATTTCATATGGCCCCAAAAATAAAAATCTAGGGGATTACCTTCGGGAGTTCTAGGCGGCCACGGAAATTCGCTACCTCTGCCAATCCAACGATGAGGAAATTGGTTATCAAGATAATTCCTCATCTGATAATGAGGTGGTGCTCCATCCTGCATGAACCACATGTATCTTCTTCGATTAAGTGGCAATTCCTCAAGATGATCGAATAGAGTTGTTTCCAAACATTGTAAATATGAGTTACCATTCAAATTTGCTGGTAAGTCATATGGACCCAACAAACTATCTCCAAAGATACCGCCCCATACATTTATCTTAAATTTATGCTGAAAATGTGATTCTCGGAATACATGGGGATTTGCAATATCCCAATTGTGGCTGTTCCTCCAGTTAAAAACTCCTCTGCGAGTGAATGTGGCCTCATCAGTAAAAAGAATTTTGTGAACAAAATTTCGATCTTCATTTTTTTGATTTATGATCCACTGAGCAAAGTTCATCCTTAAAGTATAATCTCTAGGCAATAAGTTTTGTACCGGTGTAAAATGGTAAGGTCGTAAATTTTCCTTTTTCAAAATTCACAAAACTGAAGTCCAGTCCAGTCATTGCTGCTAAACGCCGAGTACTTAGTTCCGGATTATTAGCAACTCGTATTAAAATATCGTCCTCCTGATCCAGAGTTATTATTTTTGGTCGTCCCATACCACTATTGCACTTAAATTGTCCAGTTTCTCCTAATCGACGAAAAATATTGCTGAAAGTTTGCCGATTGGGTTGAACTCTTTTTGGATACATTTGTTGATATCTGCGAGCAGCAGCAACACGGAATAATTTTCTTGTACATTAGCACAAAGCATGTAAATATTAGTAAAATTGTTGTGTCGAGGCATTTTCACTTAACTGACTTTTAATTTTACAACAATCACAATTTCAAGTGATATAAGCAACAACTAATAGCTATGACAGCAATGACAGCACCCCACTAGATCGAAGCAATTAATTCAGACCAGAGCCAACTGATATTGAAAAATTATCCATCAAATGTGATTTATCTGATTGTAATTAAAAATAGAGATCAGTTTATTTGTTTGAAAATATTTTTAAATCATTTTAATATTATTTTAAGTTTTTTGTCAATAATTTTAATATCTTTATTCACGCATTAAAGTTTCATTTGCGTATTTAATGCAATTCACTGGTCCAAAACATCGACATAGTTATTACCCATCAAAATAGGGCAGCTTCGTGTTTAACTTGAAATATCTCGAGAAATATTGACTTTATCGTTATGAAAAAAGAGTACTTTATTTACGTAAAAAGTATTGGAGAATCAAAAAATTGTGCTAAAATTCCTATTCCGCCAGTGGCGTAGAATTTGGGAACGATTAACCTGTCACTTGCCCCAGTCGTACGCCTCTGGTAGTAGCCAGAAACGTTTGTTTATTTTAATTTGGTAGGGTGTACAGTGTCTACACTTTCTGCCAAATATGAAATGAATAGGTAAAACAGATTTGAAGTAATGAGCACAAATAGTTTTTAAAAGTAAGCAGCTAAGTTTGAAGTCAGGATTCTACTATTAAATTATTTCCAGTTAGTAAAGAATCACTCTGTATAAGGTATTCTGTACTGCCATTTTGGTTCCCTCTGGTAAATCCTCTGTTTTTAGTTTTAATTGAGGTGTCTGACTGAGTGACGTTGGGAAAGTTGGATTATTATTTTTTCTTCCTTTTTTAAGGGAACATACCGTTTTTACAGAAATTTTCAGTGCAGTTGCTACTCTCTGCAATATAATTTTACATAGAAATGTTGTTAAATATATGTTAACTCTAGTATAATACCTCCTGAACAAATGAAATAGGTTGAAAAGGTCCGCCGTTATTTTTTCCATCTCAGAATATTCAATTAAGTTTATAACAAACTCTTGTGCTCGTGAATTAAACCGTTTTCCAGGCATTTTCTGAAAATAACTGTTGGTTAATATACCGTTACAAGTACAATCAGACACCTGATTCATGCAACTTCTACAGAGATTCACAAATTGTGGAGAATTATAAATACTATTTACCATCAATAAGAAATAAAATAAGCATTGTAATATTCCCGTCTCACGGCATTTTAGGTGTTATGAAATGTCAAAAGGTTACAATTTGTTAATCTATTATATTCGTACTTACCAATGTCAAATGGAATAAAAAGTCAAATTAGTTCTTACAAGAACTGATTTTAACAATAAATAAATACACTTTCAATCCAAAAATTCGCTAAAAACAAGACAGTAAACTAAGCTCGCATAACCTCAAATGTAGTAATGTCAAATTCAACTTGTAGTATGATCAGTTATTCACGTTACATCAATTATATCGTTGTCTGTTTTTACGATTACTACAGCAAATTGAAAGAAACTATTGCGTATGACTTGTAGTTGGTCTTGTGAAAAAGTCAATCGATCGTACGTTATTATGTTTGATGTATATTAATAGAAGATAGTATGTAGAAAATATGTGTTGCATAAATCGTAGATTGGGTCACGTGATGGAAAAATTTCACCGTTTCTACTGTATATGTATAATAGTTTCTTCATTTATCGAACCTTCCAACCTTGACACTACAGCTTTCAATCTCTTAATTTCGTTTATTTTCCAATATACTATGCTCATCTAATGTGTTCAAATATTTTTATCTTTTCAATTTTTTCCTTCAACATTTGATATCAAATGATGTGTCAAGTTTTACATTCTAGTTATCATAAAAATGTAACCACTATATACAATTCAATTTATTATAAATGCAGATTGGCAACTTTTAAGCTTATGAATAGAATGTAAACTTTGTCTCTTATTTGTTTTTCATTAACATTTGTCTCTAAATATAAAATCCATAGACCTTTCTCATTTGTTATGCTTCCAAAAAGCTTACGAAAATGATTAGTTCGGCCATGTAGAGAAAGGATCTACCATAATGTATCAATAAATAATCTTGCTTTTTAATGAACAATATACTATGTGTTGTAGCTTCAATAACTTAAAATTACATAAAAATCATAAACTGAGTAATGTAGCCAATTTTATTGGTCAATGTCAGGACATATGGGGTTCCTACTAGTTTTTGAGTTGGCAATAATTTTATTAGTTATAAGAAGTTTTCACACACTCTTGAACATATTTGAAATTCAATTTTAAGTTACATCATTATGTTGAAAAATTATTTAAAAGTTAATCCAAAAGGACTAAATTCAACAGAAGTCTCTCCACCTTTTACTCTCATTATTTTCAACTGTAGAGAATTATAATTAAGAAGATAATCAGTTGCATGCTAATGCATACACAAGTACTTGGATCAGCTTTTAGTAGCTTGCCTCATGTTTCATTTCCCTAAGTGTCATTGTCTCAGTTTAATATCAAGTATATTTAGAAAAATATAATTTCATTAATTCCAAATCAAATTTATTAGTTTATTTTAAAGATGATGAATTTTAATTTTCGTGCATTAAATGTTGGGTGTTTTTTTTTCTAGATTATGAATACACGAACTACCAATCTACTGATTTCGATTCTTCAAAGGTTAAATATGAAGATGATGATGAACAAAAATATGAACCACGCCTTGATACTAACGGCAGGAGGTATGAGGATGAGTATGAAGAAGGAGAATACAATAATTAGGCATTATATGACATAAATTAATATTTCACAGTTTTAGATCTACCACAGCTTGAAAGCTTAGTTTAAGTTGAATAAAATTCATTAAAAATTCTCAATTTAGGTATGTGATTTGGTGTTATTTAATAACCTTTAATTTCCCTATCAATTTGTGGAATTGTGTAATATGAAATTCATTAGATTATATAAATATATGAAAAATTTTGTTTACATATTTTTTTCACCTAGTTATTAATTGCAGGGTGTGTCACAATTCGTTTTCAAATATTAGTAATCGTTAAGGCAATACTGACATCACTGCTGCTCTAAACAGATTAATGGTTGGGGTATTGTACAATATTCTTCTAATACTATGTAAACTTTTAGTCCCTAGGTTGAGAATTCACAATGTGTGCCACGCTCATTTCATCAGTATTTGGTTCTGTAATAACTGTTCCTTTTATTTCGGGTGTCCACTGTCACCAGATGTACAACTCTGGACCAACCTACTGAGTTGTTTCTTAAAACAAAAAAAATCCGCTGTCACCAAATGAAATAATTCTAGAGGACGTACTGGTCCTTCTCCTACTATCTGTATAGTTTGCCACCAGAAGAAATTATACAACCGAGCGTGAAAGAAAAGAAACTCCGATTTAGGCGGGGATCTCCTGGTCTTAAAACGGGTAATTCCTTTGCCAGGACAGGGTTGATTTTTTTTGCCCAGTCTCGTATCTAATGAACTGCTCACTCTAAAGGGAAAGTCGAGGTAGGGAACTGAATAAATTTCGGTACCAACTAATGATAAAAAAATATATATTTCACTATATAAATATGACAAAAAACGCTATACACTTATATCCATAACTTTCAATATTTGAATGGACCCTATGATTCCATCTCCTACTAGTTTCGCTGAAACGTATATCGTCTACGACTTGTGTAACATACCGCAATGCAAGAAAATGTGTCTATTTACAGAAATACTAGTCGACCTGTGCTAATTTCTTTTATTGCCGAATGTGATTGTACTCTATTTAAATAAAAATGCTGATTTGATAATCTTAGCGATAAGCAGTTCTGTACGTACTAACAAATTCTGTGTTTCAATTTTGCTTCTGCGCGACAAAAAAATGAATTATTTTTATTTATTAGCGAGGATTAAATGATACAACCGTGTCTACAAGAAAATTTACTTAAATGTGAAAATTAAACCATAACCGGGCTACGGAGACAGAATCATACGTTCCCTGTAACTGCTATAAATTATAACTCGCTTCAAATTTTACCTACCACCTGTCTACAGGGTGGGCGAGAACTGTGTGACAAGGAATAAAAATATCTAAATGCTGTGAAATTACATATAAAAAAAACGTGCCTACTAATCGTGTGTAAAATCTTACTATAATATAACCCAAAATAAATACATATCTATAAAATGATAGGTGCACGAAATATGAGCCAGGACCTACAGATTAAACTGAACTTAGGAAATCGTTTCCTCCGGTTTGCACTTTCCCAGTCCCTTCTTCCTAGGAGAGTATAGAAATTATCCAATAACAAAATCAAAAAAAAAATTATATATTCTATCTATATAAATATCTATGTATACATATAACAAAGTTAGAGCAGCGCACAGAAAAAAAATCTCAATTAATATTAGACCCAGCAATCACAATTATGTAAAATTTACATCAATGCTATATAACTAATAATATATGTTATGTAACTATGTAATGTAAAATTTACATCCATGTTATGTCAAAATGTCCACCACAAATACAACCTCATTTTTACGTAACATTGATATTACTATTTTTACATATATTTTATATCATTCTGCTGAGTAAATATTATATCTCAAACATAACAAGATTACATAAGTATTATGAAACATATTCTAGATGGTATGTAAAATTTACATCCCTGGTATGTAGAAATGCCACAAATATAACATTATTTTTACATAATATCGATGTAACTATTTGACAAAAATACCCCAAATAACTCCTTCACCACACCAACTCACTTCAAACGTATATGCACATTATGAAAACTAAGTTATCATCAGCAGTAGGTAATCTACAGTGTGTAGTTTACCTACTGATAATGATAGTTATTGAAATGTGCATAAGGTTGGGAGTGAGTTAGTGTAGGAAAAGGGTTGTTTGGAAATTTTGAATTGTGTGGTGACCACCATTTCGCATAGTAAAAAGGTAGATATAGCAGAAGATTGCGACTTGGCGTAATTCTAATTAATAAATATTGGTCATTCCAAATACTGCCAGATTAAAGGCGAATGAAATAAAAGTTCAACATCAAAAAAATATATTTAATTGCACATCAAATTGTTTGGCATTAATAAAAAAAACACAATTTCTCTTTTCTGTCAGTCATCAGCACTAACAAAAACTACCATAAATACGCCCGACTATAAGTCGCACCCCATTTTTCAGAACAGAATCTTGAAAACATTTCATGACTTGATTACAAGATTGATTTACAAAAAAGATGCGTCTTATATTCGGGCGTATATGGTATATTGTGTAAATCACAAACAGTCATTAATATTCATTGGCTTCCACCATCTTTTTTCTTAATTTCTCCCTATGAAGCTTTGACGGCTCAAACTGAATCATTCCCCTGCATGCTTTTCTATGCCTGATAATGATACTGAAGAATGACTGCTGATAATACTCTCTGAAAATATGACTAATGATGATTTTTGGCAATCAAAGTTGAAAATATATTACCTGTTAATATTTTTATCGAATTCAAATCATTAGAGTGAGGTGTTTTCAAAAATAATTTAACGAAATTCAAATATTGTTTCCACTCGTCCGGTGATGTTTTATTAAATATTACTTTTCTTTCGGCTGTTCGGTATTTTTGCTGACACTGTGTAGATGTTTGTTTTCCGACGCGCTGCTTGACGAAGCTTGACTGCATACCTCTGCCGGATTTTTTAGATATGAAGTCTTCTGTGTGGGTTTTTTTGTGCGCAAAAACTACATTTAGATTTAATTACGTTTTTCATTCCACAACCGTAACAAAATATTTTTTTTATAATTCGCGTATAAAAGATACTTCATTATTACAGTGTCACAATGAAGCTCTTTGAACACTGTTATAGTAATTTTTAGTGTACAGTTGGTTATTGTATTTAGTTATTTATTTGACTTTAACCTTGACACAAATTATAAATAAAATGGTCTAGCGTTGTTCTGGCTAGCTTATTATATTAAAGGTAAATTAGAATGATTTATATATTAAAAATATTAATGAATAACGTACGCTGACGTTTATTTATCAATGATTTGTCAATTGTTTATTTTTATATTGTATAAGATCAATATATAGGTATACATAACGTTCGATTTTTGGGATAAATTACCAGATATCTATGTGAAGATGTATTACAGAAATAATATTATATATATAATATAAGTAGATCGCAAGAGCATATACCAAGAAGCTCTTTTTTAAACAAATAATCATCCTCTTTTTGCTTAAATGAAAGTTTGTTTACAATTTACACAATTATTCGGTTATATGTCAGAAGTGCTGAATAAAACCATCTGTGATCTGACCAATTAGGAATCTACAGAATTGCCAACTTAAATTCAAACCACTCCTAGTTTAAAAACAGGGATTATATGAAATTCTATTTTATTTAAATAATTAAATAAATGCTAATTATAAAAAATATTGTGTAAAACTTGTGCCACAATGACTTTCTGTAGTACTCGTGATTTGCACAACTCACCGCTTCGCGGTTCGTTGTGCAAACTTCACTCGTACTACAAAACGAGTCATTGTGACACTTGTTTTGCAAATAACTATTTAGATCCGCGGCACTGACTGTACCTGTGACCGGATCTATCACAGTTCCAACAAGATAAATTAGAGATGGCCGAAATATTTGAAGATACTTTATTCTCGTTAATAGTTAGATTATTAAAGTTTCTCGATAATCTATCATAATTTCTACTTTGAGAATTTCCGCGCGCAAAATTCGGTGAGCGACAGCGATCGCTCCAAGTTTGAGAATTTTCGATCTTTTTGCACAGCGAGCCTAATTCATCAACAGTTTGCGGGCTATGTAATACTAGCTGAGATACTAGAGAAGGTAACAAATTTCGCCGTATTTTGGTGACGCGTGAATATTCGTCCGGAACATTTTCTAAACGATTAAATAAACTTTCCATCTCCGCTATGTAAAGTGTTTCACTCTCGTTTGGACCTTGTGTCCTATTCATTATTTGAATTTCTAAATCATACTGATCATTACATGGAAGGAAATCTTTTTTTAATTTGTTTACAAATTCCGTCCAAGAGTTTACTTTATTTTTATTCGTTAAAAACCATGTTAAAGCAGACTCTTTGAACAATTCACAGCTTTTTGTGAACAATTCTTGTTCCGGTAAACCTCGAGAAATTCTCAACATTTCAATTTGTTCTAAAAATTCCGGTAATGAGCCTTTTCCGTTAAAAAAAGTATTCCATTTATGAACATCTACATTCTTATAAGGTATGTTACTATAATTCGTTGCCAAATGAACACTCGGTACGGTAACAGCTGGTATCGGGGCGGTATTTCGTTCATCAAACTCGGATTCTAGATATAACATTTTTAATTTAAGCTCATTACATATTTCTATCTCGTCATCACCGGTGGCTGTTAATTTCGAAATTTTATTAGAAATGTGGTGTAACCGCGTAGTTATTTTATTGTACTCAGTTTTATTGCCGGAAAAAGAATTTATTAAGAAGGTAACGTCATCGATACCTGCATTTACACCCGGTAAATCTTCTGTGAAAGGTAATTTATTTACTTGTTCTGAAAAGCTACGATTTGATCTTTCTTGTGCAAGCAGACCACTCAATATTTTGCGTTTTCTCTCTACGGTATTAGGAGGGTCACGAATATGCAACTCGTAATTTAATTGTTCTGACTTTAAGTATGACGGATTCATGATTATAACGAAAAAATTACGATAGATAAACTACTTTAAAGATAGTTTCGGGAATTTCAGATAAAAATGAAATCCTTTCATAGCCAAAATCTCAAAATTTGTCTAATCATTGGGAGAAAAGAACACAAAAATATTCGAAAAATTGTAAGATAATATAGGTACCTTTCAAATTATTTTCCTGTTATAAAACATAAAATTCATAATTCCACAGCAATCAAAAAATTCCTATCACACAAAAAAAATAGTTTACATAACTTCACAGATATTTTCGATCAATCAAAAAGAGAGTACGTTACCACCTTTTTCTTCCTCGAAGATGCTGTCCACTTCCAAAACCACGTTGGGCTGCCACTTTGTAACTCCTCCTTGTAACCTCAACCCTTGGTGAGATGATATGTACCCTCGTTAGGTAGCTCAACTTAGAAGAGCTATAGCCGGAACTCTCTCGATTCTCAGGGGTGAATCTTCGCCTTAATTGGTATTAAAGAACATCATCATCCTCGGGAAGAAAGGTAAAGAAAAGATCTTATGGGCGCCAACTTATTTTTAATTAATCTCTGAATTAGTAAACAGAGAACAGAGTATGAATTTACACTTTTTTTACAGATCATCTATAAATTTATAAGGCCTCAACTCATGAAGATCGAAATCCAAACTGCACTAAAACTCCACCGATTTATTTATAAAAATCACATATTTTATATATTATCATCACTAAACATTTCATAGGACTCTTTACGAAAAACTATTTTTACGTTAGAAATAGGTACGTCTATTCGATACCATGATTACTGCTAGACTCTTCTTTTTGAGGTAAAAATTACCGGCTTGTCGAATGACGCTAAAATAACTTATCCTTATTGGTTCATTTTAAAAATAGGGGAGGGCCTAAAGCCTAGACCGTTACAATTTTCTAGAATCTTCGGTTGATGCCAGGCGCAAAAAAATGTTGAACACCTGCATGAATATTTAATATCGACTAAAAATACAGACTTTGTCTGTGACTGAAGCGAAAAAAAGTTAAAAATATGAATGGTTTCATTATATGAACGCAGAAAAGAGATCTTTTAAAATAATGTTTTGTTGAAAAGGGAGTAGAAAAAGAGTTTTGAAAATAACATCTGGAATTTAATATTAGAAAAATATTGCTAAAAATAACGATAGATAATCTATCGTTACAATCTTGCTACAGCAAAGAGAATACAGGGAAACGGTGAAGCTGTACGGTCTGTAACCAGAGACTGCTAGAGGCGGTAAAAAACGGCATACGGGAGAGTACCACAAGCTATTCAAAATCTGCAAATATCTGGTACCCCTCCACCATCATTTTTGCGTAATATCCAAACATTGCTTTCTTCTTTTTTGTGTCCGTTCTTTCGTTCCAGATGGGATTGTTTTTTTTTTCTTCTCACTAACTCCAATATAAGAGTAAGGAAGCACTCTAGAATTTTACAAAGGGGGAAGTCCAACCTACACAAAATATCCTCTTCACCTCACTCCATACAACCCCAATCCATCCATTTCAGGCATCGTAGAAGCCAAATAAAGGTAGGAGTAGATAATTAAGATTAATTATATCCAATAAGAATCGGGTAAACTAATAAATCAAGTGGGACAGCTAAATGCCTTTAGATTTTCACAATAGAGTAGGTACAGGGAACCAAGGCGGTTCAGAAAGAAGGTACAAATACAGAACCAGAATAAAATGGACAACACGAAGATAACACGCACAATAAAGGAGACACAAACGTCCACTCTCAGAAATACAAATATTCTCTGCCTCATGCCTTACCTATATTATTAATTAACATTTAATTAATATATTATTGGTTTCATCCTTAGAGTAATAATAAACATAGAAAGGGTTATTCATTCATAAACACCTTTATTTTTGCGGCCAACAATTCTAAGCGCCAGTAGTGAAATAATGAATGAATTACAAAAAGTGGGGATGGTATTGTAGCTACATGGCCTTGATAATTTCGGCTTTTTTTCTGATAAACTTGGCACCGACGAACCATGATAATCCAAAAATTAACTTAAAAGTTTATTTTGTCACTAAAAGTTTTGAAAAATACATCAAAACGAAAGAACTAAATGTTTACTCTCTAGTCGTAATGACGCTCGAATAAACAAATCACGTTTGACATTATTTACTACAATACTACGACGATTCGAAATTATCGTCGATCACAGTATGACGATATTTACATCTCTCTTTATGTGGTAATTAAACAAGGACAAAGCTACTAAATAGATTACTATTGACACATTAAACAGGTACTGAAAATTTGAGCAATGTTGCCACTTTTAGTTATAACCATAAAGGTATCTAAGGATACAACAAATACTTGTTTAAAATTTATATAAGAATATGCGTTCGTTAAATAAAATTCAAATAGTATTAATTAATTTTAAAAATAGCGACTCAAATGCATAAATTAGTATGACTTTTTTTTTATTTGCATAACCTTTTAACACATTTTCAATTAAACTTCTAATTTCATTTTTCCTGCAACTAAAGAGACTTTGTAAATATGGCAAAGCTGTGGACGTGTCCGCAAGTGAGCTTAGAATGTGACTTAATGTTTGGGACAAGAAAAGATCAAAACAAACATATCTATTTTATTTGTTAATCTGAGGTTTCATCTATATAAGTAAGATGTTTACAATAACTCTGAAAAATAAAGTCACAACGATATCATATTAAATGGAAATACGACACGCAGAACCAATAGTGTTTGAAATAAACGTCTACGATTGGTTAAAATTAGAAACGTTAACGTTATTAAAATTCAAGTTAGCAGGTACGGAGTAACATTCCTTTTATTTTAATTTCATAAAATTACTCCGATAGATAAAAAAAAATCATATTTATATCATGGAAAAAATTAAAAATTACGACATGCATCACCTAAGAATTTTATAAATAAGCAAATGAATAACTATATCAGTATAACAATAATTTATTCAAAATATGAGTTTTACAATGTGGTGTGTAATCACAATAGAGGAATAAATACGCAGAGTATAAAATATAGTACGGAGGAAAACATCACTTTTTGGGAAATAAAAGTTGCTTAGGTGAAATTATTTCACATTTCTGTTGATGGACGGAATATTTTCGATTAAATCATTTCTTCAATTTTAGAAATAAATGTGCCTATCTAGTTTGCAAATATTAATAATCTAAAAAGCTATATGGTAGTTTAAATAAGTTTATGACTATTTTGTTCTGGGCTATTGATGGTTGGTTAAGGTTGGATAAGATATGAGTATACAATTGAATCGTGGAATTGAAATTTAAAATTGTTGAATCGCATAACGCTGTGTTTTGAATGATACTAAGGATAGTTCAGTTTTATATTGAAGAATACAGTGGCCAAAAGGAGCCAAAGTATATTGAATCAAGACGAAGGAGTACGCAACAATGGTAGATTGAAGGCCAAAGGAGCCGAGTAACTAAGATGAAGAAATAAATATCTAAGCTAGTAGGGCCACATGTAGTCCCAGAACAAAATTGTCGCGAGTAACTAAAAGGGCAAACAATATTAAGTCACGAGTTAGAAGTATACGATAGTTTAAAAAAAAAGATAATAGGGGATAACACTGAGATAAAAATTGCGTATCACAAACGTCACAATAAAATTGTATATACAAATTTAATTTTTTTATTATCGTAATTTACACATACTTTTTCGTTCTTTCTTCCATAGGTCAATTTAAGTAAAAGAAAAATAACAATTTAATCAAGTTACTGAACGTAACACATCAATAATAATTAAGTAGGTCAGTAAAAGTAATTAAATAAGTAAATTGCACCGTTTTGCAAGGTTAATTAAATATGTTTAGAAAGATGCAATTCTAATAGATACAAGGGGAACAAATAATTTTATTTATTCGCCTATAAGAAGTTTAACAAATGGCACGTTTGTAAACTCCCAATAAGGAACTCAATTGACAGTCCTAAGAGATGTAAAGCTCGGTCAAATGAGAAGAAAGAAAACGCGACGGTAGCGTTAATATAAAAGTAGAAAAAAAGATTGTTTTAATATTTTCAAGAATATTATTATGGTAAATTGTAAAAGATGAATATTAACAATTTGTAATTATTAAAAAATTGTAGCGAACTATAAGTGCACGGCAATGGAACGACACATCGCTCTCCTGAGCTGGGTAATGCTCGTCATGTGCGGTTTCCAGACAACAATTGGGTTAATTGCTTACGACTGTTCGAATCCCAAACACAAACATTACAGTTATATCGCTAAAAGACGTTCAAAATTGCCCGGAACCCGAGACAACGTACGCGGGTGAAAACACGAACGTTCAAGTCATTCAACGAAATGAAATCAAGTTGCGAAAAGCATGGTCATGCCTTGTAGAAGTGAGAAGACTTATATTTTACTGCGGGATGCACAGCCATACATCAGTGGTCAACGAAGGGCTGTCAACCTACATACATAAATTGGGAGCAGAAGAATGAAGAGCCACTCACAGATACAAAGTAATACAATTGTATCAACAAACAATCGACAACATAATCATGAATGGCACAACACCGGAACATGCAAATGTATCTTCTACCAAGAAAACGGCAGAAGTTGGAATGGCGTGGTAATAATAGCCACCGTCAAAATAACAACAAAAGATTATCTAGCCAGAGTAACACTAGAGACAAACGAGATCCATCTAAAAGAAGGCATAACATGCAAATTTACCAATGGTTACTGTTTTGACTCAACGTCATGCGAATCCACTTGGTCCAGTTACGAGCCAACAGCATGCGAAGACCACCTAAGCCAGCTATACAAAGGCATGGGTAGTGTTGCCGCCGAGACGAAAGATTCTCGTCTCGTCTCGCCCTCTCTCGACGAGACGAGAGACAAATTTTCTCTCGTCTGACGAGACGAGACGAGAGAAGCACCCTATCTCGTAGAGAAATTCTCGTCTCTCTCGAGCAAAAAACGTAAAATTTTTTGAGATTTTTGAAATCTTCTTAAATTCGTCTTTGCAAAAATATATATAATGTCTATATTTGGACCAGCGGTAGTTGCACACTCAAATGACCACACTGTATAAATGCGAAATAAGAGTACGGTGAGAAATGCAATCTTATCAAAAATAATAAAACGCCAATTTTAATAATTAATTTTCATTCTGAAGAGTCAGAAAAAATATTGCAGTTAACATAAAATTTACTAATGAACTAAAAAATACATTACAGATACCTAGATACAAAAAAGGTTGATATAATGATGTATAAAAAGTAACTTAGGCTAAAAAAAACATTTATTACCTATATTTAGTTAATACTTATACATATATTAGGAACACTGAAAACTTTGGAAATTTAAAGTAATAATTTTTTAACAAATATATTATTCTTAATGCTACACGAATACCAAGAGCATATCAATGTTCTCACTGATTCTGCGTTAAGACGGTTCCTATGTTTTCTTATTACGAGCCCTGCTTTTAAAAACATTCTATCGGCAGGAACACTGGTAGCAGGTATGGCTAATATATCCCTAGCCATTCCAGCAAGATATGGAAATATTTCCTCATGGTCACCCCGCCGTTTTAAAATATTGGTATCTCGACCAGCTCTTTCTCCGTCTATATATTTTTGATATTCGGCTCTTGCTACCTCTCTATTGTTGATGTTAATGTTCGGTTTTTTATATAAGCCAGCCATAAATTCGTCACTACTTGTTAATGATGAATCTTTCTCTGTTTCTGTTTCCGTCGCCTTGGCGATAGTAGCAGTTGGTTTTACGTAAAATGAATAGAAGATTTCGTCAAATTTCTTCAAAGATCCTTCTTTAATTTGTCTTCCCCACGGGGTCAAATGAATGTCTGTATTTTGTGCCTCGGATTTAATACTAACGCCGCACAATAAACCCAATTCGTTTTATAATAATACTTCAGCATTTTGTCTCTCCATGCTTGAAATGCTTCTATTAAGGTGTTTTCCACATAATTGGTTTCTATATCATTGAAAGAAATTAATAAAGATTTTAATTTGTCTAGCAATATGTTAAAACCAACTATAACTAAGGGTAATGTTGAGTAGGTTTCTCCACAAAGTGTAGTTCTAAGTGATTTAAAATATTTTAAAAATTGACAATGCCAATTAATTTCCATTGCGCTTCTGTTAAAAGTAAGTGACTGAAATCTTCGTTACTTCGAACTAAACTGTTTAGGGCCTTTTTTTAAACGAATCGCTACATTTAACATATCGCAAGTAGAATTCCATCTTGTAAACATATCTATATTTACTGACACATATTTTATGTTGGCAGAATCACATAATGTTTTCAACAGATTCTGCATTTGTTCAGATTTTTAAATTTTTTTAAACAAACATCGTCAAAGGCGGTAATTCTGTCTCTTGGTTAATTTCGGCCAAATCATCATCGTCGCCCTCTTCAATGGATTCATTTTCCAATTTTAATAGTTTTAATGTATCTTGCACACCCAACTTTAAAATATGCGCAAAAGATCTATAATGACAATCTTCTGTGTTGAATAAGTGATCTGGACAATCGTTTTTAATTAAATTGTTCAGTTCATTTAAAAAAGTTGTATTTGCTGCTGCATTATCCACTGTGATTCCGTGCAATTTATCAACAATTCCATAATCCTGTGCACATTTGTAAAATATTTCTGGAATATCCATTATCCATTACATGGCAAAAATTCTATTACTACTGAATTCAGATTCCAAAATTCATCAATAAAATGTGCTGTTATTCCATAATAGGACTTATAGTTTATAGAAGTTCATCCATCGATTGTGAAGGATATTTGCGATTTATTCTCTTTTGAAACCTCTAATATCTGTTTCTAAACCAAGGTATATGATTTAGTTTTTTGAAGAAAGTTTGAGTATGTTCATCGTCAAAAAAGCTAAATGGTAGGTAGTTCAAAGACTCCCACTCGACGATATCTTCGTTTTTTACAGGGACCTGAAATAAAAAGGAATGTTGATTCGTGCGGGTTTTTTGGAGCACCCTGTATAGACAAAAATAATTTTATAACAGGCACCTCTCAACCCTAATAACTTCGTCAAACGTTTTCCTGCTATCTTTATTGGTGCAGTAATGGGCTACCCTGTAGTAAATTGCAAGCAAAGTTTTAACGCATTTAGGTTAGGTTCTGTTATATTTGACATATATTGCACACAATTTATGTCAAATATAGTAGAACCTAACATCAACGCGTTAAAATTTAGCTTGGTTTTTACTATATTTGGTTTAAATCACGAGAGAAGCGAGACGAGACGAGAGAAGGTCGTCTCGTCTCGCCCTCTCTCGACGAGACGAGATACACATTTTCTCTCATCTGGCGAGACGAGACGAGAGAAGGCCTTCTCTAGTCTCGTCTCGTCTCGCGGCAACACTAGGCATGGGAAACAAAATCACTAATAAACAAACTCAAGAAAAACTTATAACCATAGAAGAAAAAGACAAAGTTTCCGCCTTAACCCTACAAAAGAGGAACCTACTATGCGGTATCGAAGTATGGCAAACAGAGCGCCCGAGAATTGTCACTGTCCTTGAAGACAAACAAAACCTTCATCCGACAATGCCAATTCTACCCCAGAATGTCGATCTCATGATCTACGTAAATAGCAAACTACTATATATAGAACAAACATACAAACGAGACGTAAGCATGCTATATACAGATACAATACACAGAAGATGCATAATAAAAAGAGACATACTCAAGAACAGACTATTAATGGCTCAAACACTACCTAACGCAGTTATTCAATTAATGGAAAACGAACCTGTTCATATAGACAGAGTTCTAGGCGAAGTACACTATACATCATGAAGTGCACGCCAGCTACGGTCAATCTACGAAGAACCGAGAAATGCTACAACGAATTACCGATCGAAGTTAACAATGAAACAAAATTCATGGATCCACTAACCAGAATAATCCAAAATCACGCAGAAGAAATAGACTGTAATAATATGATACCACCACTATATGTCATAGAAGACCAATGGATAGGTCTAAACCCGCACCCATCAATAGCTAATGAACGAAAAGTACTCAAACCAGACGAAGAAATGAACCTCCAGTTCGGCCCCAATCAACCATTGGGAGCAAAAGGACTGTACACACCAGAAGAAATCGATACAGCACAAAGAACCCTCACGTTAGGAACAGAAAGGAAAGCTGTAGAAAACATAATCACCCGCAGAGCAGCCGGACTGAATGGAGTCAAGGATACACAGTATCAAATATCTTTGACACAAAAGAAATCAAAACTTACATCATATATAACACCGTGGATGCATCAATACCATAAGAACTACATACACGTTCCTGTTTCCAACATGTACAACATGACTAAAATACACTTCTTCTGCTGTATGAAATTCACCATAGCTCTGTCTTTGTTTCGGTCTGCCAATTAATCATGCGCTTTAAAAATCTGAGCGTACGACCACGTTCAATTTAAGAACTTGTGTCCTTGTTCCTTGTTGCCAGATTCACATACATTTATAGTTACTTTTTTAATACTCTCAATAAAAAACCTTTTTCGTTCATTATCTAAGATAAGTTATATTTAAATTCAAAAATGTTATTTTAATGTATATACATTTTAACCAACTAATTATAGTACAAAATTGTTGCTTGATTATTTATTTTTGTAGTACGGGATAAGTATAAATAAGAAATTGCTTAGATATTTGGCAATGTTGATAGCGTTTCTCGTATCGGCATCATAATAATAATAATATGGCGAGTAGTTTTTGGGGTTTATCAAGTGTTTACTGTTTGATATATTTTATAGTTATCAACCATTGATTTTTTTAAGATAAGAATAAATTGTCAATGTAAATTTAAAAATAGTGGGATTGTAGAGTTAGAAATAAGTTTGATGTTTCATTTAGGAACGAGTTAAATGTGAAATGTTTCAAACATAAAATGATGTATCTTATAAACAATTTCTAGTTTCTTTCCAATAATTTTCACAATTTAAGTAAAAATAGGTCTATATTAAATATACTTAAAAGCTTTAAAAAAATTAAACGGATTCAAAACCTTTTAAAACGTTTGTATGTTTTGGTCCATAGTTCTGTAATAGTTTAATGTATTAAAGTAATAAACGAAAATTAATCAAATGAGACGTGAAAGCAAAAACACGCAATTTTATTTAGTTAGTTGATATTGCTTATTGTGTTTATTTTGATTTAAAAACCAAAACTACTCAACCAATGTTTTGAAATATTTCCCTTCAAATGAAAGAAATAATTTTCCAAAACGGTTTATAGATAAGAAAGTTCTAAGGAAAGAAGCATCACAAAAATACAACCGAATGAGAACCTCCACATTCTTAGAAGTCATTTCAAAATCGAGATTTGAAACATGACTATTTAAATTTGGCGCTGACTATGTACATCAAAATAGTCAAAGGCTCCAAAACAAAGAAGCAACGTTAGAAACTTGTGAGTGTCAAACAAGGATGGGTGGTAGAAGTACGTCGTGAATATGTTGGAAACAGAGTTTACGGCTGTTGCCTGATCCACGGTAGTATATATGATCTAAACACGCTGGGGATGGTTCACGGAGATAGGTTCAGTAATAAGTGGAATAAATGGTATATACTGCACACTCCACATACTCAAATACATGGTAGGCACTATACTAAATGGATTTCGCATCCAACAAACAGTAGGATGTGGCATCGCACTAGTATGCAGCATATGGGATTCTCTAACAGCATGGGTGATACATTCTCACCACAGAACCCAGAATCCAGACGAAGAAGCTATAGAAATGGAGCAGATAGCACAGCCGGAGACGATCCGCCCAATATAATATCGCAACATCGGACAGAAAGAAGCCACCCCATGAACGATCTACTAAGCAGCAGTGTCGCGAGTGTCAATAATCGCGACCTATGTCAGGGACAAAACAACAGTGGTTAAGAAACAAGCGCCGTTTCAAAACAAAAACTCGAGTGAGGTCAAGTTCGAGTCACGTAAATGCAAAGCACAGTCGACTGTCTCGCAATACCTAAGTACACAAAGCAAAAACAATGTAAACTTCATTTAATTCACTCATAGATAGACACTTGTTAGTAATACAGTTTAGAAAAAAAGGTATTGGACCTGTGAAGGTCGCAACACTTTTACAAACGGGGAAATGATGTAATAAGCACAAATATGGCAAGGAATTTAAGGACACCCTATAAATAAAAAGTATGATCAAATGCATTTCAAATAAAAAAAAACGATACAAATGTTTAAAGCGACCCAGTTTTCTGTTATTGTAGGCAGTTAAAAATCAAACAAGTAATTATGAAAACAATCAACAAAAAGTCCCAATTTTGTCACGCATATATGTCGAATACCAAAACACCGATGTTTATGAACACCATAAAATACAGACAAATTATGCAATTATTGCAGAGAAATTAGAACAGCAATTAAGGACAATCTTCAACAATCAAAAATACAAAATTGATAAACACATCAAAAACAGCAACGTGTGCTGAGAAGGCAAAACAACCCGTCCCAGAGACCCCGTGATAACTACAAATAAAACACGAGGCAGAGCGGCAGTACGGGTATTCCAGCGGTTGTTGATATACGACAGCACGCGTTTTGATAGTGCGCGTTCAGTGATTTTCGCGGAGTGCTGGAATCAGAGATAGCCTATTAGAGCTCATCCCTCGTCGACCGATCGTAAAAATCCAGACGCCGATTTTGCGTGGTGAGACGTTAGATCCAGATTTTCCAAACCGTAAGTTTTTGAATCTGAAAATCTTTTTTATTTGTTTTAGGGAAAACGATATTATTTTTTGTGTCTAATTATCCGTGCAGCCATATAAGTGCTATACTGAAACTTGAGCCGTATATTACTTTAATTAGAAAGTATTATATACTGTAAATTTTTTTGTTTTATTTATTATACAATTGTATCCAGAGATATCTATAAGGGGTACGCAACTGAAACTTGAGATACATATTTATATTACTTTCGATTTTGTTTATGTTCCTTTTACGAAATAGTGCACTGGCATAGTATATTTTACTTAGAGAGATTTCAAGTCAATACCTGTTTATACGTCTGATATATAGGAAGTGCCAATGAACTTATATTTATCGATTTAATTTGTGGTCGCTTCGAAAAGTTGATTTCATTAGTTATTAAAAATTTATCGGACATCGAAGGTCACCCACGTCAGCAGAAAACGTCCGGTTACGAACTCATTTTTCTGCAGTGTAGACGAACTTCCAGTAGGTGAACCCATATCAAGGGAGTCAATAAAGTAACAGTCTCATGTTTATACTCTAGTAAGGCCATTTTTTTTTAAAAGTAGAACCCCGGCCGTTGTCCTTACCAGATACTAACTGAAAGATGAATCAAAATACA
The DNA here is from genome assembly GCA_963921935.1 of Galeruca laticollis. Taxonomy (NCBI): domain Eukaryota; kingdom Metazoa; phylum Arthropoda; class Insecta; order Coleoptera; family Chrysomelidae; genus Galeruca; species Galeruca laticollis. Next base: position 48,082,200 of record OY998179.1, on the reverse strand, counting down.
TAAAGGAATCCTAGCGATTTCCATTTACCGATACGAATTAATTTTATTGCGCCATCATTGTATACCATAGGTGTTGAAAGTGTATCTTAAGTTATTATTTTCGTTTCTTTGTTTGTTGGTTTTTTTTAAATTTACCTGATTGTAATACAGGCATATTTATTTGTTATCTAGTCTGTTTTCCTTACTCCCGACAAATCCCCCTAGACACAGGTGGACTGGGCCCGTGGACGTACGGGGTCCTGACGACACGGTGAACCTCAGAGCTCAGGCTTGGCATATCGTTTAAGCCCAAGAGGGCCCACGACACCCTTCCGCTCGAGCCAGGAAGCTACCCTCTCTCAAGGTTCAAAAAAAGGGGGGGGGGGGAATCCTGCTCTCTCGTGCCCTACAGCACTGGTGACAGCAATCGCTGCAAAAAAATTTCAAACCATAATCAGCGCCCGGTTATTACACTGGTGACTTTAGAAAACGCCGGTTATTACAGCACTGTGAACAATATTTCCAACCCTTATCCATTGAATAGAGAAATTGACATAAAATAACTAAAATGACACAATTTATTGCTTCACGGTAATTGGGTAATTAACTGTACGTCAAAAATATCACCATTCAACTGAAAGAGTTACAGTCAGTACCGGGAAGTTCTACCCCCAAAACTTGCGACCCAATATATCTATAGAAATTAATATTCATTTAGAGAGCAGTCAGTTTTTTAGCATCAATCAGTTCACAACTAAGCACCACTCTCGATCGGTCGACATAAAAAAGTGTGACATTTCCTCGCGTTCGAAAAATACAGTGTACGTGAAAACTATATCTAGATCAACGAATCTCTCTCAACTAGTATCAAATTATATCAATTTTAAACTTAAAAACGGAAAAATTACGACTTACCTGAAGTATTAAAACATCTATCGCGTTACGACGCAACATAAAAACGTGCAAATTTCTGTGACTTCGTTCGAGAATTCGCGGATAAATATACATATCTACCTCACGAGAATTTAGAATCTTTTAGAAAACTGTAACCAACTATCAAGTCGCTGTGAACATTCTTGTTTGCTCTATCTTGTTACTATTTTTTTTTGTAAAGTGATTTACGTGTTTAATTTTGTCGTATTTAAGTGTTTTATTAAACGTTACTTAAAATTACGACTGGTCCTTCTTTCTACAACCTTATCGAAGAAAAACAAACAACACATATACTCAACAGTCCACTCCACTAATTTACTTCATTACAAACCCTAAGATCCGTATTAGAACATATAATTCCACACGAAAGCATATGAGATCACAAAAATGAATCATTGACAACACAGTTTTGAGTTAAAATTGATGAAAATGCAAATAACAAAATTTTAAATTATTGAGAGTTCATGTTTAGCAATTAGATGATTCAGTTAAACTCGAATCATCGAGACGAGTGGTCGTTCCGAAAACGAGTTCAGCAATAGTGTGTATACTTAAAATCTAATCAAAGTAATTAGTGTAAAAACAGGTGAGAGAATCGATTCCAATATTAAAGTATCTGGGAATTTATTAAAATAATATGATAGAATATCGATATATTCTTCCCACATAAAAGTACCGTTGCCATACCCAAATTAAAAATTTCTGAAAAAACCCACACAGTGATGGCTTCCGACTACGGGGGCGCATCAAATTCTACAACAACTAGTCAACGTCAATATTCTCAAGTTGTTAACTCTGATATGTTTCCAAAAAAAGAACAAGCGATCGTATTAAATGTTAATGACAATCTCACTCTCGGAGACTATGTGGAAGCCGTCGCAAGTATTGTTGGCTCCAAAAATATACTGTTTGCCTCTAGAATGTCAAATAATAGAATATGTATGTACTTGTCGACTGTCGAAGCTGCCCAAGATATAACTGAAAAGTATCAAACTTTAAATATAAAACAGCACCAAGTAGGAGTTCGACGACTCATTACTCCAGCAAAGCGAATCATCCTATCAAACGTCTGTCCATCAATACCACATGACATACTAGAAGCAGAAATCCTAAAAATAGGTTTTTCAAAAGTATCACCAATGGCATTCCTCCGGGCAAGTCTGTCAGGAAACGAATACGCACACATCCTAAGTTTTCGACGTCAAATCTATGTAGTACCAAACGATGACATAAGTCTACCTCCCTCATTGGTCATTACATTTGAAGATACAACATATAGAGTGTTTCTATCATTCGACGGAATAACATGTTTCCTTTGCAAAACCCCAGGACATGTTGCCAAGCTTTGTCCAAATCAAGCACCAAACTCATCCAACTACCAAGAAAATATTACAATGCCATTTGAACCAATATCAGTAGAAACCTCCGTAGAAGATCTTAGCCGAATTGACGAGACGAATGATACTCCTCCATCAAATACCTTTAAACGACCACGGCAATATCTAACAGCTAGTTCCAGCGACCTTACATCCGAAAAAGATCCTGTGGAAGTGGCAAGTAATACAACAGATCAAAAGACCAAAAGGAAAAAATCCAAACAATGCCCCTCCGCAACCAAACAAAATCCAAATGCCGAAGATCTGGAACCTGTAAAAAAATTCTACAATGAATCACCTCAACAACTCCTTACATTTGAAGAACTCTCCGACTTTATGGATAACGCATTTGGCACAACTGACCCCTTAAGTATAGCCCAACAATACACAGATAATATTCCTGAACTACTCGCCCTTCTCCACAACATTTACCCATTTATACAACACAGGGCGATGAAATCCCGATGCACAAGAATCCAATCCAAGATACGTAAGCAACTGAATTTAGTCTCGATATCAACAAATGAAGAAGATGAAGATAGTTACGATTCATCCACTTCTCAACTAAGTCAACACTAATACTTTCTTACTCCAATGGAATATAAATGGGCTAATAGCCCATCTGGAAAAATTAAAACTCTTAATATCAAAAACTACAGAAGATGTGATCTGCATACAAGAAACTAACTTCAAAGATAACAAATACTACTCACTAAGAGGTTACGAATGCGTCCACAAAAATAGAGAGTCTGACAGAGCTAGTGGAGGAGTGGCTATTTATATAAAAAATAATTTTACATGGAAAAATATACAAATTACATCAGAACTAGAGGTAGTTGCAATTAACATACAATACTATGAGAAGAATTTGAACATTATTAATATTTATATTCCATCCAACAAAAAATTCACTTCACAAAGCTTACAAGAAATAACCAACCAAGTAAATGGCACAAAAATAATAGTAGGGGATTTCAATTCACACAATACAGCGTGGGGATCCAAGACTACAGACAAAAGAGGGAGAGAAATAGAAAAATTTACAAACACAAACAGTCTTATAATAATAAACTCTGGAGCGGGTACAAGATTAAATCCACTAACAGGAGAATTATCTCCTATTGACCTAACTATTTGTGACGCACAAATTGCACCAAACCTGAGTTGGCAGCCAAACTCATACTTATATGGAAGCGACCACCTACCTATAAGCATAGAATTTCATTCCAGAAAAGACAAGAACGATCATCTTAACTCAATGGAAAAATGGAATTTGAGACGAGCAAATTGGTTTAAGTTTACTGAGTACATAGAAAGAAATATTCCAGAATTTGATCAGATTGAAGATAACATTGACGAAATAACGAATGTACTTACCGATACCATTATACAAGCTGCAGAAATACATATTGGGTATGTAAAACCATTAAAAACAAAAATTCCAGTACCTTGGTGGACACCACAATGCGAAGAAGCTATTAGAGCGAGCAAAAGAGCGTTATATAAGTTAAAAAAGAACAAAAACCAAACTAACTTAGTTGAGTTTAAAAGACTCAGAGCAAGAGCAAGATACGTCACTAAGCAAGCTAAAAAGGACTCCTGGAAATCATTTGTCTCAACAATCACTCCAAATACTTCAAACTCCGAGATATGGTCAAAAATAAAGAAATTAAAAGGAATTTCATCAAAACATAAAATAACAAGTTTATCCCACAATACTGAAATTATCTCTAATAACGCACTTATAACACAAACATTTGCAGAAGAATTCTCTAGAATATCAAGCGATGAAAACTACGAACCAGAATTTAGGGAATATAAACGCGATACAGAACAAAGAATAAAATTAAATCATGCTACAGGTCAAAACCACCCATTAAATGTACAAATCGACAGTGAAGAATTAGAAGAGGTGCTGAAACAATGCAGCGATAAATCCAGCCCGGGACCTGACAAAATCCACTACACTTTTTTAAAAAACCTCCCAATAACGGGAAAAAGGTATTTGCTACAGACATACAATAAAATTTATTTAGAACACAAATTTCCAAAATCATGGTCAGAAGCTATCATAGTGCCAATACCCAAGCCACACAAACCAAAGAATTTGGTAACGTCTTACAGACCAATATCCCTAACATGTACAATGTGCAAAGTCTTAGAGAAGTTATTAAACCGCAGGTTAATGTGGCATCTGGAAAAACATAACCTTATATCGATACACCAAAACGGATTTCGAAAAAACAGGTCAGCAAACGATAGCATTATAAACCTGGAATCCGAGATACACAATGCATTTGCTAACGGTCAGAAACTGCTAGCGGTATTTATGGATCTTGAAAAAGCTTACAACTTAACATGGCAACATAAAATTCTTGAAACACTGGTAGATTGGAACATTAATGGAAATATAACAGCATTTATCGAAAAATTCTTGACACAACGTAATTTTGTAGTCAAAACAAATGGAGAATTATCTACCAAAAGAAAAATAGAGAATGGAATTCCCCAAGGATCTTCCTTAAGCACAACATTATTTCTTGTCGCCATAAATGACTTCACCTCTTGTATCACATCTCCACTACGTGTAAGCTTATATGCTGACGATATTGTAATATACGGAAAAGGTAAAAATATTAAAACATTGCAATCCCTAATTCAAAATGGATTAAACAAAATTTATGAATGGAAAAACAAGTCTGGCTTCAAAATATCTCACGAGAAAACGAAATGTGTCTTATTTGCACGAAGAGCCCAGAAAGAATACCCGGAACTGACCATAGGAACCACCAAACTCAGTTTCACGAAAGATATCAAATTTTTGGGAATAATTTTTGATGATAAACTTAACTGGAAAAAACACTTTGACTATCTTAAACGAAACAGTACGCAAAGCTTAAACATATTAAAAATCCTATCACATCAAAAATGGGGAGCAGATACAAACAGTTTACTTAACATTTACAAAAGTACCATTAGATCTAAAATAGAATATGGAGCCATGGCTTTCCAAACCGCTAAAAAAAGTTATATAAAAACTGTGGAAATAATTTCAAATAAAGCACTTAGAATAATAATTGGTGCGTTCCCAACAACCCCCACAGACACTCTCTATAAACTTCTTGGAGAGATGCCATTTACATATAGAGTTCAACATTTATCTTTATCCTACTCGACAAAAATGTTGGCTCTTCCTAACCACCCTTACCACAAAAAAATTTACACTGGATCAGTGCAAACAGCTTTTCCCGCAAATATCAATATTACACCACCTTTTTACAACACAGTTAAAACGTATATGGCAGAAATCAACTACAGTTTTCCTGAAATAATTCCTATAAACAGCTATAATTTTGCCCCCTGGATTCTCTCACCTATCTCCGTGAACACAGAACTTTCCAAATTCAATAAAAAAGAAACACATCCTTCTCTACTGAAAAATGAATTCAATAGAATATGTGGAATTTACAAACCGTCAGAAGTTTTATTCACTGATGCTTCAAAAAATGAATCAAATCGATCAGTAGGCTCATCAGTAGTTACAGCAACTAATACACAAAAATTCAGGCTACCAGAGGAGTGTAGTGTCTATACAGGAGAAGTCTTCGCTATCCATCAAGCTTTAGTTTACGTAATGAGTAACCCAAAAACAAAATATGCAATCTGCTCTGACTCACTAAGTGCCATAGAAGCGATTCGACAAATGTGGGCAAGCAACCCTTTAGTGCAACAAATCCAACAACTCCTCCACCAATTATTTACGCTAGAAGTAAAGGTCACACTTATCTACGTCCCCTCACACGTAGGAATCGACGGCAACGAGTCAGCTGATACAGCTGCCCAAGAAGCAACATCGTTAGAAACCGCAATGTCTCAAATTTATACTCACAGTGATATCGACAACTATCTCAAGAAGTTAATTAAGAAAAAGATGCAAACAGAATGGCATAATGATCAAAATAGCCTCAAGAGCATTAAATCGCAATTTGCAGACCGACTAACATTAACACCCAGCCGGTTAGAACAAATTAAAATATCAAGACTAAGACTTGGCCACACTCGTTTAACACACGGCTATAGAATATCTAAAGAAGAACCCCCCAAATGTAACAAGTGCAACGTAAGACTGTCTATTAAACACATCCTTGTTGATTGTACAGAATTCGAAGAGGAAAGACAAGAGAACAAAATCTCCACAGATGTTAGTGAAAATCTAAAAACTCTGGAACAAATACAAAAAACAATACAGTACCTAAAAGATATAAAACTCTATAGTTATATCTAGTGAATACTTAGTGAATGTTTTAGTGAATGTAATGCTGTAATTTACTATGTAGTTAAATGATATTGTAAGTGCTAATGACCCTTAGCTTTCGAAGCACATCTTCACAAAAAAAAAAAAAATTAGATGATTAGAAATAAAAATGGAACAATTACATATATGGTATTTATTTATTTAGGTTGTACAATTATTGTAGAGATTAAAATTAACCCTTAAGACAAAAATTCAAATTAAACAAGCGCTAATTATAATTAATCTAACTAATAAGGAACTTGTACTTACCTGTTTCAAATATTATCAGGATCCTTTAGGATATAAGTAAGTAAGAAATAATTTTCAAATATTCACGTGTAAATCCATATATGTAATTTTATCCTATCTCAACATGTCCATATATTTTTTGTAAAACTATGTAAATATTTTGTACACACGTATTTCATTCAAACATATAGAAAACAACTCACTGGTTTGTCGATGTTCCGATTGCAATGAAATATCTATTTGCGCAGCTGCAGTTTGCCCAAGGTTGTATATATTTTCCATCTAGCATGTCGTAGATACCAGAGGCGTAACGTAATTTGATTTCTTTTTAAAATTAATTTGAATAAATAAATAATTGAACCCAATTAAAAATATACAAATATGATTTCAAATCATTCATTTATTAAATACATACAGAAAAGTATCTAGCTAATTTCTCACATATATTCAACACAATATCACCAAAGAGTTATTATTATAAAATTGGCGGCCTGAATCCGAAGAGAAAGAGAGTTTTTCATGCCCCGGGTTATGTAGATAGAGCAGCCGAAGGTAAGTTAATATATTTATAAATAATATACTTATAAATTATAAAAAAAATAATGAATTAATTTAATAATACATATACCCAAACTTCTCAATCATGTTATTATAAACTGCAAAGCGCATGCGGGTCAATTTCTACCGATGTGTCGACTGGGTTAAATGGTTGGACGATTGGTAAAATTTACTGCTAACAACTGAGCGACCCGGCTATTTACCAGATGTAAACACCTGAACGCATAAAACGCGTCCGACGTAGGATCTGAATGCATCCCTGGAAGTTGATATTAAATTTGATATTTTAAATAGATTACCCTGCATATTTTCACATTTTTCAATATTAATATACTACCAAAAGAGATGTGTTCAGTTCATTAATATGAACTAATAGTTATTTATGTAATAAGGATCATAAAGACGATCATTATGGTACAAGTCGTGAATGTTATCGGGCGAGGCGTAGCCGAGTCCGATAACACGACGTGTGCCATAATGATTGTTTATGATTCGTATTGCATACAAAATTTTATCTGATGGCATTTATATCAATACATTTTCGAAAAATTAAAAACTGCATTTTCGACATGTCACAATGACAATTATTTTTAAAGGAGTAAGTATTGTGTAGTTTCAAATATTAGTAGGTGAGTGAGCTGTGCTTTGCCATTTCCTTGACAACGTCATCAGGTTGTAACGGCAATATTTATTTATCGCTGTCAAACTCAATAATTATTGTCAGGTAGAATTTAATATAATTTAAAAAATGAGTGATTCTGAAGCTGATAGTTTACCTTCTGATTTGGAAGAAATGTCGAGAAATATCGTGGACTCCCTTTTGCCGGAAAAATCACGGAGTGTATATGAAATGGTGTTTAATCGGTATGAAGCATGGTGTTCTGCTAAAAAAATCAAGAATATCACTCATGAAAAAGTATTGTTGGCTTACTTTGAATGCTTATCTAAGGAAAGAAAACCATCTTCTCTTTGGTCGTATTATTCGATGATAAGAAGTATTTTATCAACAAGAAAAAACGTCGATATTAGTAAGTACCTACAGCTGGTTGCATTACTAAAACGTAAATCAGAAGGTTACAGAGCTAAAAAATCCAAAATTTTTACTAAACAAGATGTTACAAAGTTTTTAACGGAAGCATCAGATGATACATACTTATTTAATAAAGTTGCCATGATAATTGGACTAAGTGGAGCATGCAGAAGAGAGGAATTGACAAATATGCTTGTTGAAAATGTAATAGATGAAGGATCCGTTTTTAGAATTACATTACCGAATACAAAAACAAAGGTAATGCGAGAATTTTTTGTAACTTCGGGGAATATCCCAGGATTGAATATGGTAGAACTTGTCAGACAATATGTGAAAATACGACCTTGCAACACAAACCATCTACGTTTTTTTGTCACTTATAGAAATAAGAAATGCACAAAACAACCCGTTGGAATACATACCTTTGGTAAAATGCCAAAAGTTATTGCCACTTTCTTGAATTTACCTCGCCCTGAAGAATATACCGGACATTGTTTTCGGCGATCGTCTGCTTCATTTTTGGCTGATTCTGGAGCTGATCTGTGTACCGTGAAACGTCATGGCGGATGGAAAAGCAATACTGTCGCTGAAGGTTACATCGAAAATTCGAAAGAGCAAAAGAAAAAAATATCAGAAGCAATTTTTGGTGCCAACAACCAAACAGGATTACAAGTTTGCCAACAATCATCAACTATTGATGTAAAAACTGTAGAATCCATTGGAATTAATATTACAAATTGTAGTAATTGTTCTTTTACCATTTATACTAAATAGTTTTGTACATAGTTATGCATTTTGAATAAACTTTTTTGATCAAACCATTACATGTTTTCCTTATAGAATTTCATTATGGTACTTAGTCCCATAATGAGCTTCCTTATGTCATCAAAATTGAGTGACATAACGTTGTCATTATGACATGCCATCAGATAAAGCAAATTATGTGTACTTGCTAAGGAAATATCTGCGAACGGTTTGACAAGTAATAAAGGATCCTTAAAGATTGTGAATTGGTACAGAATGTATAGGGGACATAAGATCACTGTGATATTTTCCTCCCATAACTAGCATATACATAAGAACAGTTAAAAAAATTCATTTATTCAAATTAGATTAGGTGTTTATTGAAAAAAACTGGAGTGTAAAAAGATTCGTGACTAAAAGGAGAGCAGTTCTCATAACAAATAACTGTGATAAACTGTTTCACTAAGTAGCCTTACATGTAGACAAAATAATAAAATAGTATAAAACTAACATTTTCTACAATTACTTGTTAGGAATGTATGTACATCTATTCAGCTGAAGTAGGAGGTTTCAATTCCTTGCCATTAGATATTTTTAAATCTTCATAACTATCTGATTCAAGAATGCAAACTTCAATGTTTTCTTTATTTTCATCATCATAGACTTCCCCATTACTGGGGTCAGCCGTTTGCTTCACCAAAGGTTTCTCTGGTCGATTTTCCAGGTCTTCCAATGCAATGCTCGTTAATACATTACTGAAAGAACAGTGTTTTCGTTACTACTTAGTATAATATACCTAAACATGTTTTATTATAAAAACTACATACTTGTATGTTTACATGTTTACACAATAAAAGTTTTACGATTATTTTTTTCGTATAATTTTCAACCAATGAGAACGATCAATTTAGTTAAGATACCTTGTATAATTTCGATAATACCTGATTATACATAGAGTAGCTCTACCAATCGAAAATTTTACAATAATTTAATTTCCATAGTTACCACATCGACATCAATATACAACAATACACAAATTAACAGGACAGTTAAATTTTGACGTTTATCAATAACTGTTCAAAAATGAGTGGATTCAGAGATTTATCATTAAATTCAATAGACGAACGTATATGAAATACTGAGCCTCATAATACAGTGAAAACAAAAAAACGTAGTATATAATAATTGTAATTTCCATTGTACCAATTTGTACTTAAATTAATAAATTGTTAATATTAACTTAATCAAATACAATACGTACTTCAGAATAAATACGGTTATACATCTCAAACTTCCTGCATAATTACAAATCGTGTAAGTTTGACAAGCGGGAGGATTATTTAAACTGTCAAACTGACAATCTTTGTAATTATGCATGCATAACCTGATTATTTTGAAGTACTTATAGTATTATTAACTGATTATAACTTTTGAGTAGAAGGTAACTTGAAATCCTTAATTGAATATATTTGATGTTGATGCCTGTTTCTACTAATTCCACTGATGTTATGTTAGAAACGGAAGTTTTGATAACCATGTGCACTGATAAGATCAGTCATATTGGCCGCGTTCATCCGCACACACGATACCTGATCAATCACGTAGCAATTCCGAGTTACGTGCATGAACGGTTCATTTTACTATGATCGCTCACCCCATGTGTTTGTTTTGTTTGCAAGTTTTGAGTTTAGTAGTTGATTTTTGATTTATTTAATATTAATGTGAAGTTTGAAGTAGAATTTCTTATTAAATATATCTAGTAATGTATATTATAATCTTAGTTTAGCAAGTAGTGTAGAAATAGTTATACTAAAATTACTGTCCTGTGTTATATTTTAATTTATTGTATTGTTTTCCTGTAGTTTTTGAAATATTTTGTATTAATAAATCTAGTTGAGTACCCATCATCTTGTGTAGTATGTAGAGAACCCATATTAAAATTACTGTAAGTAGAGTAGTGTAATTTAATAGTAGTGGCTTTTTAGGTTATATTTATAATAGGTAATTAGTTTAATTTTGAGTCATAATGAGTATAAAATTAGTTGAGGGGTGCATCAGTCTGTCTAAGCCATGTATGAAAGTTAAAATTATCGCAGGGATTTCTTAGAAAACTACAGGGAGCCGATTGTAATTGTGCAAGCAGCAATCTAGAATTATCTAGTAAAAGGGGCACTAATATATAAAGGACCGACCAGCGGGAGAAGTCAGTTGAGAACGTGATCTCGTGAGATAAACAAGTAAACAGTCTAAGTAGTGAAGTGTTTATATAAATTACTTTAAGTGCATATACTGTGTATATAATATAAATTAGTGAATAGTGTAGTGAATAAATAAATTAAGTAAGTGAACCTACCGTGTGTATGAATTTATCCCACCCATCAGGATAAACTGTTTTAAATAAATAAGAAAAACATTACATTGGTGTCAGAAGTGGGATAATATAAATAAATTGTTACGTAAAAATGGCCAAGAGACTATGTGACCTGAAAGTGACGGAACCAAGAGCAGAATTGGAAAATAGTGAGTTGGAAACGTCTGGTAAGAAAAGTGAATTAGTAGAAAGACTTAAAGTGACACTGGAAAATGACGGCTTTGATCCAGAAACAGTTTTATTTAATAACGAGGCTTCCACCTTAATCTCGTCAATTTTTGATATGAAGAACGATATTTCTGCTATGAACCACGACATTTCTGCCGACATCTTATCATTGAAAAATGAAATTTCTGCTGACGTCGAAAATAAAATTTCGTCCCTAAAATTAAATATCGAGAATAAGATGACAACAATGGACGAGAAAATCTAGAATAAGATGACAACGATGGATGAGAAAATCGAGGAATTAGAAAGAAAGATGATATATTTAAGAACCCAAGACACGCCAGCGGAAGAAAGAAAGACCGAGCAAACAAAACCTTGCAAGCCGGAAACACACCCGAAGTTAGAAGACATTGGCAGTTTTGCCCGAGTCACGGCCCCAACGTTCGATAGAAAGACATCGCGGACCAATTATGTGAAACAGTTCGAAGCAGCCGCTAGAGTGAATAATTAGTTCGATAAGGAGAAGGCAATGAACTTAACCATCGCGCTTCGCGGATATGCCTTAGATGTACTCCCGACGATACCTCTTGAAGAAACGGATGACTTTGATCAGCTGAAAAAGAAGCTGGACATGCAATACTGTCACGAATAATTGGAACATCTGTACAGATTCCAGCTGAAGAACCGAAGGCGGAAACGTGACGAAACCCTTCAATAGTATGAACTGGATATTGTCCGACTAGTTCGATTTGCTTATCCATCAGCACCAGATAACATGATGGAATATTTGGGCATCCAGGCCTAATTGACGGCTTATGTGACCATGATATGGAGAAGACACTTCGATTAGCCCATCCTAAAACATTGGTCGGTGCATTGACTGCTGCTCTTGAATATGAAGCAGCCACGATGGCTTCAGGATACAACAAAGGTAGAACCATACAGGAAGAAGGTGACGATGACAGACTTGACCAGATCGTCAACTTGTTGAAAGGTATGGTAAACAAAAAGCCGAAGAAAAGCAGGTGCTGTAATTGTGGCGAGTTAGAGCATGCACGCAGTTCGTGTAAGCGTCCTACGACTCCTGCAAACCAAGAACCTCTTAAATGCAAAGCAGCCACGAAGGGCTCGCGGTACAACAAAGGTAGGACCATACAGGAAGAAAATGACGATGACAGCCTTGTTGAAAGGTATGGCAGACAAGAAGCCGAAGAAGATCAAATGCTGGAAGTGTGGCGAACTAGAGCACGTACGCAGTCTGTCTAAGCGCCTCAATACTCCTGCAACCCAAGAACTCCAGTCACAGGAGAAATCAGACACTGGAGAACACCAAGCTGATGTGAATCACCGAATAGCCGACTCTCTGCCTGAACGGTCATGTCCTGTAGACTATTCTCACTGCAACAAGGCGAAATCTACGGAAGCTGCAGTTTCAAGAACTACTGTAGTCAACGAAGAATGGTCACCCACCAGGATCAGAGATCAGGAGAATGATCCTCACCTAAAGAAGATTCGGTAATGGAAGGAAGAAAATCGGCGACCTACATAGCAAGAAGTGTCAAGATTTTCACCGACACTCAAGGCATATTGTGCTCAGTGGGTCTCCCTTGTCCTGGAAGAAGGGCTGTTGAAAAGAGTCCTTGAAAACGATGATGATTCCGAGATGAGGAGACAGCTAGTTATCCCTAGAACGAGAGTAGCTGAGGTACTGAAGAAGTTACACGACAGTCCATCGGGAGGCTATTTGGGAGTGAAGAAAACCCTTCAGCGAGTCCGTGAATGGTTTTATTGGATGAACAGCTCCGACGATGTGAATGACTGGTGTAAGAAATGTACGACTTGTGCTACGAGTAATGGACCACATCGCAAGAGAAAGGCACCTATGAAACAGTATAATGTTGGAAGTCCTTTCGAAAGGATTGCTTTAGACATCGCTGGACCATTTCAGAAGACTGAAAATGGTGATAAATACATCTTGGTTATAATGGATTATTTCACAAAGTGGGTGGAAATTTACGCGAACCCGAAGCAAGAGGCCACAACTGTCGCGGATGTGTTGGTGAAAGAATTTAACAGCCGATATGGAGTGCCCTTGGAAGTCCACAGTGACCAGGAAAGAAATTTCGAAAGCCATCTATTCCAGGAGATTTGCGACAACCTGGGAATGAAGAAGACCAGGACAACAGCATTACATCCACAGTCAGATGGAATGGTCGAGAGAATGATCAGGACTATTGGAAAATACCTGTCCAAAGTAATTTTCAGCCATCAGAGAGATTGGGACCAGTATCGTCCCCTATCCGCATTGGCCTATCGATCTGCCGTCAATGAGTCCACGGGTGAAACACCTGCGAAAATCCTGTAGACGTGAAATGAGGCTTCCTTATGACCTGAAATTTGGCTGTCGGGCTGGAGAAGATCTAGTAGGAGAAGACTACGTGATCCAATTGAGAAGAAGGCTGGATGATATTCTTGAATTAGTTCGAACAAATCTTCACGTTGCCAGCGACAGAATGAAAAGTCGGTACGACACGCAGGCCACAGTAGGCGGTTTTAAAGAAGGGGGTAAAGTATGGTTACACAACCCGACAAAGAGAAAAGGATTTTCTCCAAAATTACAAATATCCTGGGTCCATACTTAATCAAGAAAAGGATCAATGATGTTATATATCGCATAAGCAAGATCCCCAACGGAAAACCAAAAGTAGTTCACCAAAACCGACTAGCGCCATCGAAGGAGACCATGGCCTAGAAAAAGGAGTAAACCATATTCGAGATGTGCCTGACCCTACCTTCGATGAACTTATGGGCGCGATGGAGGTACCGGGAAAGCTAGATATGGAGTCACTTCAGAACAACGACAAGATTTGTTCACTCTCCCGGAAGATTATTCACTGACATACAACATCCCCGCCCGTATCAAGAACGCACGAGGGTTGGCAATCGTCTTTCGAAAGAAGTTCGGGTAATTAGAAAAACTTGAAGACCAGATTCCAGCCCCTGACAAGACGCTGAGACTGAAACACAATTCCCGGTACGTCTTCTACGTGGTAACTAAAAAAGAATTTCAAGATCGATCTACGTACCGCGATGTGTGCGAAGCACTTCGAAACCTCCGAGACGATGTGTTGGAATACCACGTGGAGAAAATAGCAATGCCCAGGATAGAGAACAACCAGTTGGATTGGCGAGTCATCAGGAACGTGATAGAGGTGATCTTCGAAGATATCGGTGTCCAGATATTAATTTGCAGCTACAACCCCCGTTATCAGTATCAGATGAAGACGGTGCCCTGTTATTTCCATAAGATCGGAAAGTGTAGAAATGGGACCAGTTGCCGATTCAAACATCCAGTCTCGGCTATACAAAAGTTCCAAAAGGAACTTCCATTTAAGGAGGGGAACGAAATAGCACACTAGTGTAGTCCCTGAATCCGACTCTGTCTAAGCCATGTATGAAAGTTAAAATTTTGGCGTATGCGCAGGGATTTCTTAGAACTGTTTACGATTTTTTTGTGACTATCTTATCTAGACATTGTTTTTGTGACCAGTCTTATCTAGAAAATTCCAGGAAGCCGATTGTTTTTGTGTAAGCCGCAATCTACAATTATCTAGTAAAACAGGCACTAACATATAAAGGACCGACCAGAGGGAGAAGTCAGTTGAGAAAGTGATCTCATGAGATAAACAAGTGAACAAGTAAATAGTCTAAGTAGTGAAGTGTTTATATAATATAAATTAGTGAATAAATAAATTAAGTAAGTGAACCTACCGTGTGTATGAATTTATCCCACCCGTCAGGATAAACTATTTTAAATAAATAAGAAAAACATTACATTACTATCTACCATTTTTAATTTTTGCTTTCATTTACAATAAATAATTTTCTATTTGTAAAAGTAATCAAATTCTCACATCCAAAATTATCGGCAAAACGGATAAAGCTGTTGGCAATGATTAGGCACAAAAGTGGAGAAGTAATTTTATAACTTTCATATGACGTGAATATCGAATCCAACAAATATGTATTTGAATTATTGATAAATCTTAGGTCCCCCATAGATATTTTCAACAAAAACATATATGGTCGTTATGCACTCCTAATGCACCAATATGAATGATTTTTTTTGCACCACATTCCCTGAGATGCTACAGCTGTTTGTTTATGGAAGGGGGGCCAAATAAACGCCAGCCCACCCAATCAGAATTTTCAAATTCATCAGTACTTTGCACCATTAAGCGCTTGTAATGGACCATAATGCTCTATGAAAAAAATCCTTTGCACCCCTCCCCACAGTTTGTAGTATCGCATTATTCAAAGTAAAGTTGACCCCTCCCCAATGAGAATTCGTAAAAAAGATGTAATGCCGTTGAATCCATCGGAAGCCGTTTTAAATGTACTCTTATGCACAACCAACAAAAACAAAATCCCTAGTTCCTATAATTTGTTAAACCTCATTATACATAGTAAATTTGCTAACTCCCCCCCGCCCCAACGACAATTTCCGAAAAAGTATAGTGCAGTGGAGTCCACTCTTAATGCACTCATATGCACCACCAACAAAAACAAAATCCCCCCGGCCCTTACTTTAAACCTCATAATTTAAAGTAAAGTTGCCCCTCCCAATGATAATTTCTGAAAAAAATATATGGCAACAGCATCCACTTCTTATGCACTATTATGCTCCACCAACAAAAATAGAATCACCCCCCCCCACCTTGTTCTTTAAACCTCATTATATAAAGTTGGCCCCCATAATGACAATTTCCGAAAAAAGTATAGGTTAGTGGAAGTCCACTCCTAATGCATTGTTAAGCAACCACCAACAAAACCAAAACATTATTGGTATATAAAAGAAATATTTATTACCTTATTAGTAAAATAAATTCTCCAAAAATAAGTAACAAAAATAGAATCCCTCCTTCCCCTAGTTAGTTAAAGCTTATTATTTAAAGTAAAGTTGCCCCCCCCCCCTTGACAATTTCAGAAAAAAAATACATGGAGCAAAATCAGGTTGAAAATTGGAAAACATAACTGACCTATAAATCTTTTCAGTTGGAAACTCAGAATAAAGAGAAAACGAAGCCTGCTGAATAATAATTCTTATAGCGGCAGCTGTATGCTATAAAATGCCAGGCAAATAAATCATAATCAAATATTAGATAGGAGAATTTAATTATCCATTGTTTGATTTATCAATAAAGTGTATGTTTATGATGTATAATGTTATGCAAGTGGTACATGCAATTCGTCATAAGCAATTAAATTCTCAAAATAATTTATGCATCGAAAATAGTATATTTTGTATTGACAGGTGGTTTAATCGAGAATATAATAATAACAATTGTTTATTTAATTTTTATTTGTGAAATAAATTGATTTATTTGTGAAATAAATTGATTTATTTGTGAATAAGTAAAAATTGTAGTAATACTATGTCTCAAGTTTATGAGGATTTCGTATCATCTGTGAGCAACGATGTGGATATCATGTGAACAAGGCATGTCTTATGCTGGAAATCGTGTATGATACTGGTACCAAAATGTTAAACATCAAAAGCAGTGATCAAGAATTATTTTTTATAGGTCTTTAAATGATTGAAGTTGCATTATACTAAGGAGACCAACTATACTCATTTACTGAGTTTTGTACTCTTTTTTCGCAAACCATACTCTTTTGAAATCCTGTACTTATACTCATTTGTATTTCTAAAACATTTTTTTTAGATTATTTTATTTCTTCTCCTTCTTCTACTTCTTGGAGATCTGTCGATCTGTTACTTCTGAAGCTGCCTCTGCATCTTTTCCTGGGAGGTGGAATGCCAACTATCTTTTCACCTTTTAGGTGGTCTCCCAGGAGGTCTTGAGCCGGGCGGGTTGTTTGCTAGGACTATTCTCGTCCATCCGTCTTACATGGTTGTACCACTGCCTCTTACGTTGTCTTCCCCATCTCACAATATCCTGTATCCCGCACTGCTCTCTGACATCTGTGTTTCTTACTCTGTCTCTTCTTGTTTTCCCCACTATTGTTCTCAGTGTTTTCATCTCGGCCACTCTTAGCATTTGTTTCGTCTGTTGTTGTCCTCGCGGACTTCCGTGCCGTACGTCATGATGGGTCTGATACAAGTCTTGTAGATTCTAATTTTGCTATCCTTGCGCATGTACGGGTTGGACCAGACTATATCTCGTATTCATCCTGATAGTGCGGATGCTTTGTTAATATGGCTTCTTAGGTCTTTAACTGGGTCGTGGGTACTTGATATATCTATGCCCAGATATCTGAATTGCATCACCTGTTCTATGGGATTGTCCTCCACCACCAGCTTACATCTGAGCGGATCCTTCACGATTGTCATACATTTGGTTGTTCATATTGAGTTGGCGGCTTACCAGAAAGAACTGGAAGAGTTGTCTCTGTAGGTCGTTTTCTGATTCGGCGATGATTGCTGCATCATCAGCGTAGCACACCATACCAACTCTTTTGTTGCCCAGTCTGTATCCGAGGTTGAGACTTTGTTTATAATTTTATCCATAAGGAGATTAAACAAAAAGGGACTTAGACTGTCACCCTGTCTAATTCCTCCCGGTGTTGGGATATTTTCAGTGAATTGATCTCCTACCTTGACCTTTGTTACGTTATTGTTATTTAGGTTATGGATTATCTTCTTTATGTTTGCTGGTGCCTTATTTTCCATTAATATCTGTACAATGTCCACCAATCGGACCCTATCAAACGCCTTTGCTAGGTCAATGAAACAGATATACGCTGACATATTATACTCTGTAGCCTTTTCTTTTATTTGCTTTATTATGAACACTGCGTCTGTTATTGACCGTCCTTTTGTGAAGCCCTGTTGTTCTTCAGCGTTCTTAATTTGTGTCTCCAGTTTGTCCTTGAGAATACTCGTGAAAAGTTTCATTACCGTATTCAAGAGAGTTATTCCTCTATAGTTTTCTGGGCAGGTTTTTAGTCCTTTCTTGAATACAGGTATGGTGATGCTGTTATGCTGTTTCCTTGCAAGTTCGGGGCCTCCATATTTTAAAAGTTCGTTGGAGATGCCGTGCGGTCCGGGTGATTTTCTGTTTTTCAATTTCTTGAGTTTTGCTTCCACCTCTTCATCAGTGACCGTACCACTTATATCTGGTTCGTATTTGTATATATTCGGCATTTCCTCAGCATCGTAAAGCTCTTTATAATGCTGTTGCCAAGTCTCTATTGGTACTCCTTTGGTCTGCACAAACTCGTTAACTTGTTTTTTCTGTTCCGAAGCATTTTCCACACTTTCCTTTGGGCGCCATACAGGTCGTGGTCCATGTCGCTAGTAAAATTGGCCCAATGTTCTCTTTTGATTGATCTTATTCTTGCGTTTACTCTGTTTCTTACTTGGACATATTCTGCGTGAGTTTCTTCCGACGGTGCGCTTTTGTATGTTAAGTAACATTTCCTTTTTGATTCAGAGAGTTCTTTTACCTCTTGACAAAACCACGGTTTGGTGTGGTTTGTCGCATTTACATTAATTTTACGCTTTCCAATCGCTTCCTTCGCTGCTTCTTTGATGCATTTTGCAATACTTTGCCAGCTCTCTTCTACTCCCCATTCTGGTTTCAAATCTATCTCTTTAAATTTGTTAGTAATCCTGCTCTTGTAGAGGTTTTCTCTTTTGTTGTGGATGTCTTAGTAGTATCTTGCCAAGAACAAGGTTGTGATCAGTTCCCAGGTTAGCGGATGTTAGGGCTCTGACGTCGAGTACTTGTGCGGGTGTTATTACTCGATTTGTGAGTATGAAGTCTATCATCGATCGCTGGCCACGATTGTTATTGAAAGTGTATTTGTGTTGGTTTTTATGTGGGAAGTACGTGTTGTTGATCCTCATTTCATTTCTAGCGCAGAAGTCTATTAGCGCTTCGCCGTTTTCATTAATTATGGCTTATTTTATTTCAATTTTATTAATTAAATATTTAAAATTATTTTGACAGTGATTTAAATTTCACACGCGCATATTGCTTGCCGTTTCCGGCACGCCAGAGGACAGGGCAAACACCAGACACAAGTTTGACAGTGATTTGAACTTAGCGCGCACATATGGCTGCCGTTTACGGCAAGTTTTATGGGAATTCCCTTTCTGTTCAATTAATTTGAGGTTAGAGAAAACCAACAATTTCGTACTTTTTGTTCAAGTTAACAAGATTTGAGATGTACAAAATAAAATAAAATTTTATTTTATTTATCTAGTGAAGGAGAACTTGCATGTAAGTATTAATATTATAGTTTCATTTTCATTTTACTTAAATAATATCAGATTATAATATTTATTTAAAATCAAAAATATTATTACTGATATAATTTTCAGATTATTAATTCAAATATGAGCGATAACTAAAGAAGGAAAAATCGTTTAAACGAAAATTTAAAAAAAGAGTTTCCGTTCAATGTAGTTAAAAATCGAAATGATGACTCGTTGGTTAAATGCAGAATCTGCAATAGGGAATTTTCAATTGCAATTCATGGACGTAGTGCAATAACGGCACACATTGAAACTAAAGTACATAAAACGTCTCATGACACAGCAGCGTCAACATCCAAACTGACAACATTTTTTAAAGGGAATACTTTTAGAACTAATGACAAAAAATTGGCAGTTATGGAGGGTACTTTCGCTTTTCACAGTATAATCCATAATCAAAGTTTTCGCAGCATGAACTGCACTACCAAATTATTAAAAAAAAATTGTGACGTTGTGCGCGAACAAAATGTGAGTTTCGTAACCAGCGTATTTAATGAATACTGCAAGAAAATGCTATCAGAAAATCTGGATTCTGTATCATATATATATATATATATATATATATATATATATATATATATATATATATATATATCTATTCTATCAGACACATCGAATCACAATGAAATAAAACTTCAACTTTATCCAATTTTAGTAAGGCATTTCGATATTAAGAACGGTATTCAAATTAAGATTTTAAATTTGGAATCAATCGAAGGGGAAACATCAGACATTTTGTCTAATCATTTCGAGTTATAACGGCTGATAACACAAATACTAATTTTGGAGGATGCACCTGCAAAGGTGGCAATAATGTGTACACAAAATTACAAGATCTTCTGAAACGAAATATTTTGGGATTGGTTGTAATACTCACATTATATCAAATGCCATCAATACAGTATCAAGTTCAATGTCAATAGATGTGGAAGTAATTATTACAAATATACATTTATATTTCAATCGGTTTACAGTACGGGTAGCAAGTTTGAAAGAATTTTGTGAAGAGGCTGGTGTTCAATACAAAAAACTGCTTGGTTATTCCAAAGTCAGATGGTTTGCTTTAACTCCAGTATTAGAACGTGTTTTGCAGTTATATGATCCACTACGTTCATATTTTTAAGCCTTGACAAATGTCCTACAATTTTGAAGAAATTCTTTCCAAACTATATGTCAGAACCTATGCTTTATTTTATTCACAGTCATGCGTCGTTGTGTCATAAAATTACTCTACAAATTGAAGGAGATAAAATTTCAGCAGCCGAAGTTTGTATTATATTAAACGATTTCATATTGCAATGTAAATCAAGATTTAATGATGGATTTTTACCACTAATTCTAAAGAATAAACTGACCATTTTGGAAGATTCCAATCCCGGAATGAAAAAATGGATTTTTAAAAGAAGTTAAAATTTTTTATAAAATTTGCTTTGAATACATCGAAGAATGGATAGTGAAATTTAAAGCATTAAATTGTTTCAAATGGATCCTTCTAAATAGTAAAATTGAATGGAGAGAAGTTTCTTCGGCAGTTGAATTTGTAATGAAGGAAGAAAAAGAAATTCTTGTTGAAGAGTAAATTTATATTTAAATGAAGAAATGGAACGATGAGAAAATAGAACTTGACAAAACATGGGTAGAAATCTTTCGGAATTTTAGAATAGAACATATCCCACATGAAAATTTAAAAATTTTAATAAAAATTTCCTTATGCTGTCCAGGCACTAATGCTGCTGTTGAAAGGGTATTTTCACTAGGGAATGATTATTGGAGCAGTGAGAAGTCGTAACTTTCTGTAAAAACATTATCTGTCGTCTTAACAGTCAAATTTAATTTGCAAAATGAAAGTTGTTGGCTACATTTTTAGACAAACATCCTCATTTAGCAAAAAAAATCCACTCCAAAGAAAAATATGTTTTTAAAAGAAAATAAAGTTTTTATCGTTTTTTCTTCTTTTTTTTACCTATGAAATACTTGCAAAGTGTACTCTTTTTGAACAAAAAATAGCCTTAATTATACGGTAATTATACGGTTTACTCAACATTCATATACATACATTGATTATCATAATTTTATCAAAATTTTCCATACTCATAAATAATATATATATTTTGCTGTGGAGATGTGGTCTCTGATTTACTAAACAAATAACATATTCCAGTAAAATACTATATATCTTTTGATAATTCCATCATGAACTGTATAACAAGAGATAGTAAGATGTTAAGTTCAGAGATCTGTAGAATACTTGAAATTGTTATTTGGTACTTAACTAAGTTAATCAGAACATAAGTCAATAGTCGCTAATCTAGTCAGAACATTACATTAAGGACTTGTACACCTAAAGTCAAACATTTTACAATTCAAGTTGTCACAGAAAATGTTGATGGTCACATTCATTTTGATACAAATATTTCATTTGCCAAGCCATTCTACACATTAGTTCTCAATAATAATGTTACAAATATTTATTTTGTTGTATTGCTTCACCTCTTCTATATATGGATTTATAATTTCTCTTGGAAGGAATAGATTTAAAAATTTACTTGAAAGGAAGTAAAAAGACTGTAGACCACTAAACTAATTGTATGTAAAAGTTTGTTGGAAGGACACTTTTATATGTCTTCAAAATTAATGTAATAATGGATTTATGTTCTATTATATGACTGAAAAAAATGAATACCTTGTTGGTCTAATCTCATCAGGTACTTGTTGACTTAAATATTGCATTGACTTTGCTTCTCCTAAATGGTTGTCTTCCTCTTCAATTGTATAACATCCTAAAATATTTTTTAATGTTATCTGATTTAATATGAATACCCCACAATTGATTTATTTATATTATACAAGTTATTAACCTTCGATTGTATTAAGCTTGCAATTAAATTTTAGATACCTGCTGCGTTCTGCTTTCAACATATTTTTCAAAAGAAATAGTGAGTTTGGACAGCTGGGGAAGTATTTGGTAAATCTACCTCTCTTTGAAATGAAAGACATGAAAGAATAAATTTGGAGTGAAATGAACTCATACACATTAATTACCAAATATGAACTGAAGCCAAATATCAGATCTCTATTTTGAGATGATAAGCATTCAAATACCTTTAACAACATTTTGGAACACAATTTAAGATGAAGATGATTAAGAATTATATTTAGTGATTATAGCATAATTTATACTTCCAATTATTTTTAAAATAGCAGAGGTTTGTTATAAAATCTTCCTTAACGTATTTAGGATGATACATATTAAAAATTATAATTATTATTAGTATAAAAATAGAAAATATTGACTGTCTACCCTAGAGTGAGTAGAGCACCAAAGAATAATAAAGTGTGACTTGGAACAGAGAAAAATGATATAAACATCTTTTTAGTTAAATTTACTATAGTACCAAAACTACTATCTACGGATATCAGTAAAACTTTGCGCCATGTACACGTCTCAAGTGACTCTAGAAAGAATAAAATTCCATTTAATAAACAATTCGAATACCTAATTAAATTAAAATCACAAAAATTTTTGAAATCACGTAAAATACCATGTCGTATATTAAATTTATCCACCTTTTTCTATTTTCAATTGATACTTACAAAGAAACATTCTTCCAAATAATTCTCAATTAATTGACTGAAATTTATTCAGATAAAATTTTTATATATACATAGTTATTTTCCAACTAATTTTAAGCTGTTCTAAAAAATCATTTGGCAAGAAAAAAAAATTATAAGACTTGGCCCTATGTTTGGTATAAGGCTGCAAAAATTGGTGTTTAAAAAAGTTTATGTATAATGTCAATACTTGCAGATATTGTACTACGGTCTAGTGGAAAGCCATCTCAGGTATGGCCTATTTTCTTGGGGATGTGCTTCCAGAACATTTATAGGTCCCTTTTAGAGATTATACAAAGAAGCTTTATTTAGATTATTATGTCTAGTTCCAGCATGTGCCCTAGTGACGCACTGTATAATATAAACAAAATCTTTGACTTAAAGAAATTATGTTTTCTGTGTGCATCTGTAAAATATCATACTATGAAAAATAAAATTAAGTTACCTACACATACATATGAATCCAAAAATAATAATATGAAGCTCCTATGATGACAAAATCTTTATGTCAAATTTTTCCTATTAACACAACCAAAAGTTTTGTGAAATTAACGTCTGAAATATCTCTTCATTCTCTGCAATGTCTATCCACTTCATAGAATTTATGTATAATTAGGTATAGTGTTTTCTTATTTACCAAAACATATGTTGAGGTAAATTCGTTCATCTCTGGCATACATTTTTTAGTATTTATAATTAACAAATTGGCTTTCATAAGTTGTTCGGGATACTAATGTTCAATTTGGGTTTAATACTACTGATTGAAAAACTTATTTACATTTGACGTTATAAAATTGCAAATGACATTTGTGTTGTGACGTCAACTGACGCAGTTGTGAGGACGATACAATTCGATGATTTTAGGAACGGTGCTCGAGAATATCAATTTTAGGAACTATTCGAAAATAGAGCAATCACAGGCTTGCGTATGCATGACGTTGGGAACGACGTCAAGAATAACGCCGTGATTCCAGATTCAGGGCATCAGTGCGGATGAAACTCAATCATCGACCACCACGCCTGCAAGAAATGAATCACCGGTAGCGACATTGATTTTTTTACCGAAATATCGAAACCACACATGAGAAACCTTAAACTTTAGAAATATTTTTACAAAAGTTACAACTTTTATTTTTTAGAACTGAATATCTTTTTAATAAATACATGGAAAATTATCATTGATGCTGCAAATGGAAGATCATATATGAATTATATGGCAAATGTATGCATACTTTGCCCGTAGATAATATACTTATTAACTAATTAAAAAAAAATAGAATTGCGGGGAGAGGAGAAAGACGAAATTTTAGGTATAAGAGTGTCTGTCGTCTAGCGCAAAAATATATAAAAGAGGGCGGAGTCGAGACGTGACATGGCGCGAGTGACGAGCAGTCACTCTTGATATACAATAAAAAAATAGAAGTGATACTTAAAAGTGAATTGGAAGATCGGTTTTAAACTATGCCAATATAATAATGTTAAGGTTAAAAATATATCTATATTACAATAAAAACGGGGTTTCAAAAACATGTGGGAATAGAATGTGAAGAGCAATCATTAACAAATTTTTAAAACAAACAAACAAAATAGGTTTCGTAGTGGAACCAGAAAGGAATTAAATAGGAAAAAAGTGACATTTCATTGGTACAGTTAAATAATTTTACCTTATAAGGATATACCATCAACCGAATACAGAATAAAATTAGGGAATACTTGAGAAAGAAAACATTATTTGGAGAAAACAGTCTTGGATTGAAATAAAAAAATTAAAAGATGAAAAATTGATTTTTTATTTATATTAAACTTAATAAATGGAGAAAAAAGTAATAAGCAAGATCTTTAATAAAATTAAGTTTTATTACCTTTCACAACAAATTTTCTGATTTAAATGAAATAGATATTTTATGACTTAATCCTTCTGGTACTTTATTCAAATATCTAATTTTATTGGAAATATATAATACGTCTCACTAAGCTGGAACCATATGGAAAACTTTATTATTGATTTTAAGAAAAAAGTTATTCTTTATAAAAAGTTCTGAATGTTCCAAAATTTAAAATACAAGGTTTGTAAAAAAATATGAAGTTTACTCAAGAGTTAAAGTACCTTTATTTTTGAGAATATTGACAATTGTTATGGAAAAAAATTGATTTTAATTGAAACCTACGTCCAAATATGCAATATATCCATTTACATTGAAAAATTAATTTTCTCAAACAATCAAAACAATTTTCTCTTCACAAGTGAACAGAGCCCAATTCTTGTATTTTATAAAATCTAACTAGCGATTTGACGTTTACTGTCAGTGCATCCTAGATCAAATATCGATCTATAGTTTATTTACGATAGAAAGACGATGACGTTGCAAAACAAAATATTGTGATGTTGCCAAGCTGTAGTTTTTTCCTTTACTTAACGAAAACTAGAAAAGTCAATCTGATGTTAGATTGACAGTTCTTCTTTTTCATTGTTCCGTGCTTCGTAGGGCGTAAGTCAAAAATATTTATTTAAAAATAAAAGGCTTGTATGATAGGCTTGATTAATTTAATATAAATATTTATTCATGAAAAACTATGGATAAGATACAAGAAACAGTAACCAATAATTCTATATTAGAATTAACATTTAATTATTTTACATAGAAGAGGGTTAAATGACAAACTGTAGGTCCTTATACCTTATTCTATGCTCTATAGAACCATCTTCAAGAGCACTGCAAGGGTTTACGCTAAAAGAAATCAATACAAGCATGCAAATTTAAATATTGTTTCTTTATACATTACCTATTATATTTATTATAATAAAAATAGAATGGAAAAGAAAAATATAGATACACAAAATAAAATTTTGTTACAAAATATAAAATCTCCCATTTTATCAGTATTATTTATGTAGAGATACTGTGGTCGTTGTTTTAATTTGTGTATTATAAAATAAAACTGTACCTAATTAATTTAATAATAGTTATTAGTGATTTTGAAGAGGTGGAAATAAAGCAATTGGATAAAAATATACAAAAAATAAAACACAAGCTTTCCACTACTCCACTACAAAATCATCACTATCTTCATCGTCACTGTCAAAATTAATAATAAGTGGAGGCACATTATGTCTATCAAATACTACTTCTCTATCCCACCCATCTTGTATAATATTTTCAGTGTGCTCTCCTGTCTTTGACCAAATATCAGGAGTCACTTTTTCTAAAGACTTTTTCCATACACCTATTGCTTGTTCTGTTGAAGAACCATCAGTTCCTACATGATCTCTATAAAAACTTTTAACTATGCCCAAATATGTTCAATTTGGTTGAACATGCTGTGGTAAGGGGGAAGTCGAAGCACTTTGTGACCATATTTTTCAGATAATATGTCAGCTTCATATACTGTTGGTGGTTTATTCCTACAAAAATGCATATATTTAAACAAAATAAGTTATCTAAGTATTACCATAATATATTGAAAAATGTTTACATCAACTTACCGTTGTACTAAATTCAATAATTGGGTTTTGAGGAAAGTATTTTCAAAAGGAATATCATTTTGTATCAACCAGTTCTGTATATCAGCCTTTTTGGTAGCTGTTATTGGTACTTTATTGATCACTGTACTGTGGTAACTTGCATTATCCATTACAATTGTGGCAGGTTCTTCCAAGTTCACTAAAAGCTGGTATTCAAACCAATGCAAAAAAATTTCTCGGTTCATTTCACCGTGGTAATCACCATCTTGTTTTTTGCAAGAAAAAACCAGCCCTGATCCAGGAATAAATCCAGAAGAGGAGCCTGCATGCAATACTATATACCTACAATAAGGAAATAACAAATTACTACTAGGTTTCCTAGATAGACTGCATAGCTCAAAACAACTATTAACAATTATATAGATTTAAATAAAATAGTGTGTAGTAAATATTTGAAAAGGTCTTAAAATGGCAGGAATGTTAGTACATCATAAATTAGCTGTTAAATTTTATTACCTTGGACCACCAATTTTGATTTTTTTCACGTTTCTATGATAAGAATCTTGACAAGAACGTCCAACAGTACCATCTTTAAATATCCAGATCTCATCCAAAAACACAAATTGATATAAACCTTGCCTTTTTATCTTGACATAGTATGTAACAATAATATTAATAATGATGAATACAAATAGTGAATACTATTACTTACGTCTCTTACAGCAGTAAGTGGAAGAAGCGGGCCCCCATTTCGGCATTCTCGTTCAAAATAGCTCAACAAAGATGTTATGATCTCTTGACATTTTCTGTTCGGCTGCTTCGGAATTTTATTAACCACACACTGCAGATTTGCCTAAATAATTAGTTATCAAAATACTGTTTTTTTTAATCTTAAAGAAGCAACGAATTTAAAAGCACCAAAAAACTTGTAAATATTAGACGATGATCGAATGTCAATAAACGTCAAAACAAACTGGGGAATTTTACCTGTTGATTTGACAACGTCTTGAAGTTTTGCCAACCCGTTAGCTGTAAATTGCCCTGGCTGTTGAGGATAAATTGTATTCACGGTTGGTAAATTAATATTTATTCTGATAAGCAGGAAAGTAACTAAAAATAACATCATCGTCTTTTTATCGTAAATAAACATACGCAAATTGCTAATATACAGAATTTGTCAGGGCATCCTAGATTAAATGAAAATCGGTAAACTGCCAATGCTAATACAGGGAAGTTAATAAAAATAACAAAATGTTTTTTCATGCCAGATGGATAATATTGGATATCTGATAATAGTTTTTGATTATGATCAACTTTTTTTAATAACAATTGTCAATATTCTCAAAAATAAAGGTACTTTACTATTGAGTAAAATTCATATTTTTTGACAAACCTTGTATACGGCTCAAAATTTGAAATCCGATAGTTGTATTTCCAGTTTTAGACAAAGGAGATTTTTTTATGAACAACTTTTTTTCCTAAAACTAATAATAAAAAAGTTTTGCATATGATTACAACTTAGCGAGACAAACTGTTTAAGGACTCTGATAAAGGTTATTAAAAATAATTCATATTGTAACTGAATGTGTATTAAGCTCTACCAAAGATTACTGCTTATATAGCTAGTGGCGGAGTTGCTATATATATATTATAGTGGATATGTTATATTTTATTATATACTTATATGATTTACCTTTATTTACCCGTTTTTACCTTCGGCTAGCCCTATATGATTATATGAAAATTTTTTAATTGTATGTATTGTTTAAATTTTATATTGCAGTCGGAAGCATGAGACTTCTCTCTTTGAGTCCTGGACACCTATTAGAAAAAATTTTTACACATATGAACATTTACTTATTATGATTTCGTGATAGGTCTATTCCTGAATAAATTATATATCTTTATTTCAATCATCTCACCATATGATAATCGAATGAATGATTTAAACAATGTTCGTGAAAAGTGTTATGGACATTGACTGGAATAAGAAAAATACCAACACTTAAATAAAAATATTTTAATAAATTGTTGATGAAATCTTCAAAATTTTACACACACAAATATTCCTGAAACTCCCCTGTATTCTTTGATGGTCATGCGCACTGAACGCTTATAGTAGCTGCTTCGGCGCAACGGAGCAACTCTTCCGGTTCAACGTTTCTCGTCGTCACAAAATTATAGTACACAGTTAACGTGGAGGATGCAAACGTTTAACAGTTCAATGTGCATCAATTTAGTGCATTTAGAATAATATGGTTGAAAACTTATATTAAACAGTTACATATATAATTCAAGTTGTGAATTAAGTGTGTGTTTGATAGTTATAAGAATAGGTCAGCATGCAAAGCGGAAATTAAGATTGGAAAAGCATTTATGAGTGGTGTGAACTTTGATTATTTTACAAACGAAAAACTTTTTACAAGTAAGTACATATTTAATATCTAAAATTATTGTTGCAGAAAATTAGAGTTCTTTAATTATCCATGGATAAAATTTGGTATTAATTATTTTAAAGTTTCTTTGGCCAATTTTAGATTATTCAAATTTAAATGTTCAAATTAATTTCAAAAGTTCACTTTTTCTTTGTTTGTTTGGAATTCCAAATTAAAAAAACTCAAATAACACAGACCTTATATTCCATTCTCGGCGTGGTGGACCTGCAACATCCCGTCTCTTTTCTTAGGTATTCCTTACCCAAGAAATACTCGTTCGGCACGTTTCACTTTTTCACAGGGGTTAATCGACATTAATATTATGAATTTTTTATTGATTTGGATTTAAAATTATTACTTTTACTTTAAAGTTTTTACAAAAATCTTCTCAGAGAATTACATCCCAGTTCCCCATTCCCCAACTAACTCTCGACTCCTTTTTTTCTTTTAAAAATCAACAACATTTTTACAATCTCTAAAACACAGCCTCCTAATTTGTTATTTTATTCAACAATTGTCAATGATAATGTTTTTTTTATGGAAATACTGAATTCTTCAATTAAAATAGTCTTGGAGAGTGAAATCACTTGTATAAATGGTTTAACAATGTCTTATAGAATATATAAATAGTCTTTTACATGTATTACAATGGTTTCAATCCTTGTAATTCCTTTTTTTTTAGTAAATTTGTTTACAATTAATATACAATTTCTACAATCTAAATTTATGATTTATATATATGGAACTGTTTATTTTTTAATTCTTTAATTAGCACTAATTTCGCTTTATATAAACTCTAACTTAATTTCAAATTTACATTCTCTGTTTTATATTAACTTCCAACTCATTGAATTTAGGTTGGCAATATTATAACTAGATTCAATCACTTCCTTCATTGATTTCGATTTGATTACTAGATTTCTATGACATACAATATGGCTCTTATTCCGAATGTCATATTTCATACAGTTTTATTTTTATAAAATACTTTTTTCAAATTGCAACTTTTTATTGTATTTGCATATCGTTAATAAATTAGTGATTTGATTATTAATTCTTATTATTTTAGGTTTTGAACAAATTAACATCCTTTTCCCGATTCAAGTGTGGACATAGCAGCGTTCAGATTGATTTTAATGAAAATTGTTGACATTGACTTGACCTTAGGATTTATTTGTGAAGGTAACATTTTCTTAAGAATTAATTTCTATATTATCATTACCATTCTATTCCTTATCCTTAATCCATTTCTTAAATTGATGTACTCAATATTTTATAATACATTTGCTTAAGTCATTCATTCGTTTTATTTTAAATTTTGTTCTTAATTAGGTAGTGTCTAATGATACACCATACGTATATACAAAAAAAAATTCCTTTTTAATTCAATCTAATATATGAATATTTATCTATACTAGAGGACTGGCTTAATATATATATATATATATATATATATATATATATATATATATATAGACGAAAACTATGAAGCATGCTCGATACCGCTCGCTTCAAACTAGTTTAGAAGCAGTTGCAGTGAGCATATCATCAACTAGAAAAATCAATCTATGCAATATTTATATCCCCACCAAAGCAGAAATTGACACCGAACAAATTAAGAACCTGATTGATCAAATCCCTTCACCACAAATAATCCTGGGAGACTTCAACAGCCATAATATACTGTGGGGATAGAAAGGAACTAACCCAATGGGACGGAAAATCGAAGAGATCATAGATGAATTCAACTTCAACCTTCTCAACGACGGATCGAAAACCCGATTTGATCTTTTCACCAGGGAATCCTCTGCTATTGATCTATCCTTTTGCGAACCAACTCTATCACCTCGTTTAGCTGGAACGTGATACCTTTTTTATATGGCAGCGATCACCACCCAATAAATATTTCCAACAAACAAAACAGAGAAGAAAGCAATATCCCTATTTACCAAAAGTGGAATACAAAAAAATCCCAATGGCACAGGACCAATTGGACTGTCTTATTTCAGTAACATGTTTGCATAAAACCGAAAATAAAAAATTAGATACAAAAGTAATAGAGATGTACAAAAAACCAAAGTATTATTCTGGCATCAAATCAAAAACAAAAAAATTAAAAAAAATTCTGGTAAGTTTGTGAATTTTCTTAAATAAATGTTTTAATGTACGATTTAGAGAAAAATGTTAAATACAAAAGTTGTAGAACGTGTTAAGGTCTATAAAAAAGCTCAGTAACTTTTTTGCGTCAAATGAAAAACAAAGGAAATACGATTTTTTTTTCAACTTTGAAGGGCGCCATTTTGTTTTTACTGGGCCGATTTGGCTCATTAACAAACTCGTCGAAGATTTTTGCCTAACCGATTTTGTAGCGAGTTTGGTTTCGATCCGTCAAAAAATACGCCCTCTATCGTGCTTACAAATTCAGTTATATGTGAATTTTCTTAAATAAATGTTTTAATGTACGATTTTGAGAAAAATGTTAAATACAAAAGTTGTAGAACGTGTTAAGGTCTATAAAAAAGCTTAGTAACTTTTTTGCGTCAAATGAAAAACAAAGGAAATACGATTTTTTTTCAACTTTGACAGGCCGCCATTTTGCTTTTACTGGGCCGATTTGGCTCATTAACGAACTCGTCCAAGATTTTGGCCTAACCGATTTTTGTAGTGAGTTTGGTTTCGATCCGTCAAAAAATACGCCCTCTATCGTGCTTGCAAATTCCGTTATAACACACACACATATATATATATATATATATATATATATATATATATATATATATATATATATATATATATATATATATATATATATAACCTTTGGAACGGAGGGTGATTTTGGCATCTAGGAACACCAAAACGAAAAACTGCATTGAAATTTTTCCGAAGTCGCGTCATGCTACTCTCTACAATAGCCCTATTTCATTCTGAAATAAGACTAAAAATGTCAATTGGCCAGAATACTCAATTGCGATTGAAAGAAAGGTTGATGCACACCAGAACTCAGATGTAAATGACCTATTACAAATCTTCTCCAATATAATAATCTGGGCAGCTGAGGTCCATGTAGGTAAAACGAAGCACATCAAACAGCACAAGCCGGTACACTGGTGGAATAAAGCTTGCGAGAAAGCAGTTACCTCAAACAAAAAAGCCCTCAAGGAATACAAAAGGTACAATACCACAGAAAATCTCCTGGAGTTCAAAAAACATAGAGCCAAGATGAGATACATAATTCGAAAAAGCAAGAAAGAGAGTTGGCAGACATTCGTAAGCAATATAAACAGTTCTACCCCTGCCTCTACTGTATGAAAAAATATTTAGAAAGTCTTGGGAATTAGAACACTCAATGAAATAAAGTTTCTTGCTAAAAATGATCACATTATATCATCCAACGAGGAAATCACCGAAACGTTGGCAGAAAACTTTGAAATGCATACAGAGAATCTTTCAAATCACTGAAAACGAGTGCTGAAAAGATACATATAGATTTCGAAGAAGAGGTTCACAACCCACTAAATGCACTAATAAGCATTGAAGAACTCGAAGAATCACTTCAACAGAGTAAGAACTCAAGCGCAGGACTAGATGATATTCCACCGATCTTCCTACCCGTTCTCAAGACAAACAAACCAAAAAAGGACCCAGATTCTTACAGACCCATATCCCTTACATGTGGACTATGGAAAATACTGGAAAAAATTGTAAACAAGAGATTAATGTGGTTCTTAGAATAAAAAAATCTAATAATTCCCGAACAGAGCGGTTTCAGAAAAAACAGGACAACTGCAGACAATCTGGTCGATATGGAATCCGAAATTCATGAGGGCTTCGCCAACAAGCAGGATTGTATTGCAGTATTTTTTGACATCACCCGAGCCTACGATACGGCGTGGAGGCAAGGAATTTTAAAAACATTACACAAATGGGACATACGAGGCAATGTATTACAATTCATCGACAACTTCCTTAAAGATCGCCACTTCTGTGTTCGAGTAAACGGTACTACGTCGTTGGAGATAATTCAACAAAATGGAATACCACAAGGATCAGTTCTTAGCGTCACCCCCTTCTTGGTAGCAATAAACAATATTCTGCACAATTGCAGACCCCCAGTTAAAGCAAGACTGTCTGCAGACGATTTAGTCATTTTTACAAAAGGCAAAAATGTATATTCAATGCAAAAACAGTTACTGAAAACACTCGATAGTCTTGGAAAATGGGCAGAAACTAATGGCGTCCAATTCTCCCACGAGAAAACAAAATGTCTACTGTTCTCAAAAAAACATAATCCTGAAATTCCTCGTTTAACCTTAGTTGCTCGACCACTGAATTTTGTTGACAAATTGAAGTTTTTAGGAACGATATTCGACAAACTGGAAAGATCACATTATTAACTTGAAAAATGTATGTCAAAACGGACTGAACCTGATGAGAACACTTGCAAACAGGAACTGGGGTGCTGATTACAACAGTCTTGTGCTGATATACAAATCCTTAATCAGATCTAAGCTAGACTACGGCTCATTAGTATATTCATCTGCAAAAAAATCGATTCTGAGAAACCTGGATACCATCCACAATACAGCACTAAAAATCGCATTAGGAGCCTTCTGTACAAGTCCTTCTGCCAGTGTCCACTGCGAAACAGGAGAATATCCCCTACAGTCAAGAAGAAAATTTTTAAGTCTTTCATACGCTGCTGCAGTATCTTCAAACCCAACTAATCCTGCAAGACACAACATATTCTCTGATCGCTTCAAAAACCTTTATGGTTCAAAACCAAAAACAGATCCTCCTTTCTATGAGAGAATCAACCGATACCTTGCAGAATTCCAGTTAACTTTTCCCCAAACATTTTCCAACAATATCGCCACGCCACCTCCTTGGATAATCAACCTTCCAGAAATAAATACAAACCTATTACAGTACAATAAAAATGAAACCAACCCCCTCCTAATCATTCAAAAATTTAATGAAATAATGGAAAATCAGCAGTGTTTTTATGAAATATACACGGATGCGTCAAAAACCGAAGATGGCGCAACAGCAGCTTTCATGAGCCCAAATTACAGCACCGCTTATAAACTGAATAAGACCTGTAGCATATACCACGGAGAACTTCTGGATATTCTTAAGGCACTGGAGTGCATAAAAGCCATAGAGCAACAAAATATAATTATTATATCGGACTCTCTCAGTGCACTTTCCAGCTTCTCCCAGGTATTTCCGAACAACCCAATCCTTCTCTCTATTAAGAGCGTGCTATATAATCTGCAACTGCAGCACAAAACAGTAAAGCTCTTATGGATTCAATCACATATCAGAATAAAAGGCAATGAAGATGTAGACAGATTAGCGAGAGGGTCAATTAGTGATGATACGATCCCAACTATACAGGAAATTGTACACACTGACTATAAAAAGACAGTTAAGGATTCTATCATCAGAGAATGGCAATCTCAGTGACATAATTCTCAATCTAAATTATTTCAAGTGAAAAAATATGTCACCCCATGGAAATCAAACCGCGCCAAGAAGTAACCCACCAACGTGTGAAGTATGCCAAAGTCATTTCTCCGTCCAACACATCCTAGAAGAATGCCTAACATACAATAACCAGCGACGCGTACACAATATTCCTCCATCATTTGAAGCAATACTGAACTCCAAATGTGATATGAAAAAACTAATAGTGTTTCTAACAGAAATCAATATTACTAACGAAATATAATTATTGTAAATATCATTCAATGTATATATGTATTCATCGCATCATAACATTTCTGTATTTCTGTGTCTCGAATAACCTTAAAGGTTGATGAGACTATTATTTAAATGAAAAAAAGATTACTGCAATGTCTTTGGAGAGAATTATTCACAAACGATTTAATATAGTTTCCTTGAGCATTATTTTTGATAATCAGTTAGCTATGGCTCAGAATAATGGGAACTGTTACCAATAACTCGACCAATAATTTAATAGAAAAATATTCATACGAGAACATAGTCCGATCAAATTAGACATAAAAATAGTGATCTTATTTAAAAAAACTCCGACAGAGCTGAATTTTGCTAGAGACCTTGGGTACAGCTGTAGAAATAAAGTGCCAAAAGTCCCCATCGATCCCATGTGTGCTAAAAAAGTTATTCAAGGTCAATCGCCATTCCTAAGATATCGCGATTCTAAAAGTTGAAGGTGTTACATTCTACATGATTTGCACATAATGCCATGTATATACATAGTCAGGCAATTAATATAAATAAAAATGCCTATTTGTGTCTGTTATATGTAGAAAATATGCAATTCTGGTAATATACACTCTAAGGAAACAGAAATATTTTTCACTGTTCGACGTTCCGATAAACTAAGTTGTGGAACTTCAACGGACGTGATAACTGAACAATCTATCATGAAATTGATGAAAACAGGTGGAGGTATTTCTCGGGGAAGAAGCTCGAAAGAAAGTGTAATAAGCAAATGGGTTTATGGAATAAAAACTTTATTTGCCCAAATATGTTTATACAAAATATTTAAAAAGAATTAATGCAAATTACAATGATTACCAAATAGGTTCAGAGTGGAACCTATCTATGATTAAATTCTTACACCCGTATACAAGGCGAACAAATTACGTAATCAGGAGGCAAGTACAATTACAATAACAAAAAACAATTATAAATATAACATAACTAGCACCAAACTTTAGTATATGACATGAAACACATACTTTAGGAACAAGACTGAATCACAAATTCAGGATCAATTATATGAAACAAGCCTCTACCACACGCTAGTATCCATCTATTTATTTCTTTTTTTAAAATAATGCTATTTCTTATGCGTCGATTATTTTCAGGAATTTTATTATATATGTCAGGTGCAAGGTAAGAGAATCTTCTTTTTCTAACTGCTTTCTGAGGACTAGGAATCGTCAAATTATTCGAATTAATTGCCCTTGTTTGGTAAGGATGTAATATGTTTTGAAAATAATGTTTGCTTCTAAGCAAATATCCATTATTTTGAGGTCGCCGTATAAACGTTTTGTAGATTAAGTTCTTTTTTAAAGTACATAATTATTAGAATTGTTTTTTGAGCCATCTCTACATATTGCATTTTATATTTCCTAATACCTCCCTAACCTATTCTACCATAAATTAATAGAGATTCAACCAATGTGTAGTTCACTGATTTTAGTTTGTTCAACAATAGTATTTGATGACAGAAGTAAAATTTATAGATAAAGTTCTAATTTTATTTTTCAAATTATCAATATGAACATCCCATTTTACATGAGAATCTAAAAATATATCCAAGTACTTTACTGATGATACCAACTGTACACTTTTATTTTCAATTTCTATAAAACGGTTTGGCACTAAGAGGTAAAAGACATGACTTTGGTTTTAGTTCCATTAACAGTAAGTAAATTTATCCCAAACCAATTTGTAATATTTTTCAGGTCCTTTTCTGCCATTTCTTTAACTTGATCCAAGAATCGGCCGTATACAACAAGGCAGTGTAATTAGCTAACGAACTGCATTCCCCTGTGGAAGTCATTTGTAATAATGGGTTAATATAAATTAAAAATAAAATTGGACTAAGAATGGTACCCTGTGGAAGTCCACACGTGACCGTCTACTCTGAGCTTATGACACCATCCAGCATAACACGTTGTTTTCTGCTATGAAGAAAATTTTTGAACAAATCTAAAACCACGCATGTAATTCCCAAATGTTTAAGTTTTGCCAGCAAAATATCATGACTAATTCTGTCAAAAGCCTTTGCTAGATCAATAAATACACCTAAACAGCTATTTTTACTATCTACTGCGTTATAAATACGTGATACCAGCTTCGCAATAGCATCTTGGATGCTCCTGTTTTCGCGAAATCCAAACTGTGACTCAGATATTACATTAAATTTATTTAAATATGAGACTAACCGCACTTTAATTGAGTTCCCAAGAAGTTTTACAAAAACTGAGGTTAGCGATATAGGTCTATAGTTCACCACATCAGACTTTTTTCCCCCTTTATATTCTGGTTTAATTAACGCATTTTTGAAGTGTTGGGGTATTGTACCTATCTGAACACACATATTAAATATTTTACAGTTTGCTGTTAATTTAACATTCTCGTTATTTATACTGTCTTTCAAAGATAAACATAATGTATATACTTCTGCAGGTGTTAAAAATAAAGATTGATCAAGAGTGTACATTTGCTGACGTTCTCCACATTGCAAATACTTTTTACTCAGATTCCTTTCAATATTGGCAAAGTAAGAATTTATTTGGTTCGATATTTTATGTTTATCAGTTATTTCAGAATTGTCTTCCAGGATTAATTTTTTTATTGAATGATTTTGTTCCTTAAAGATGTTGCTAAATGTATTAATTACGTTCCACATTTTCTTTGATAAGTTGCCTGATTTTATTGTCAGGTTTAAAATAGTTGGGTTTTGCTGTTTTTAATAATTTATTTAAGTAATTTCTGCAGGTTGTATACTCTATTTTTTTATTTATATTGAATGGTTGCTTCATTTTACAGAAACGATCTCGCTTTTTTATTTACTGTATAAGCCCCAACGTTATCCAAGGTTTTTTCTTTTTTATACTTTTGAAAGATACTTTAAAATTGGACTGACTAATCGTATTTTTTATAGAATGCATTGAACCCTTCATCTGGTTCAACCGAAGTATCTAAGTCATCCCATGATGTTTTATTCAATATTTCAACAACTTTTGTGTTATTTAACTTATCATAGCAAGTCGTATTACTAATTTTATTATCATGTTGTAAAACTGCTGAATAAAAAGAGCCATCGTCTATCAACCCAGATTTTTTTTTGACAAAAATATGGTCTATACAGGTGGATGAAGTGCTATCATTCTTGTTGGTTTATTAATTAACGAAATGAAACCATTTTCAGACATTAGGTTGAGGTAGCGATGAGTATTGACACTATTCTCTAATATATCGAGATTAACATCTCCTAAAATAAACGACTGATCATATCTAACAAAGTATTTAGAGTCTAATAAACTCTGAAAGTTTTCTAAAAACTCAATTTTACTGATTGAAGGAGATCTGTATATTGCAAGAATATTTATTGATTTTTTCCAATTTATATCTCTAGCAATTGGAAGTTCTTGCTAATGTTCGAATAGATACAATGGATCGGCATGATAACGCAAGTGATTCTCGAGTAAAAAAAGATGCTAAAGATATAAAAAAAACTTCATGAGTGGTTTTCATCACATTTTCTTTTCCTGAAATTAACAAAATCTTATCTATTGCTAGTGGAGTCGTCGGTAGTAATAACATTTATTGCCATAAAGCTTGTGAAGTTGGGATTAATTACTTCCATGTCCAAAATGATAGGTCAAACATTCAATTAAAACGATTTGAAAAAGTACTCCCAATTTTAGCCGCGAGTCATCATTGCAGTTCACGAAGAGGAGGTACCTACAAAGTGTCCTGAAACTCTCCTGCCAAGCGGAAACTACAGTTACTTGAGGTGATTATAAGTCGATTTAGCTCAAATTACCTTAATCCGAAATTGCTTCCTAAGAGAGCTACAGCCCTTTGAAGAAGACGTCCTCATATGAGTTTTCTTCAAATTACTCAAAAATACCGTTACTTAAAATATTCAAACTTGGTATAATCAATAAACAGTTACAAACCAGTCGTGTGCTGTAAATAATTTTTTTCCAGATCCATCACAAGCGTGTCAGTTGGGGGGACCAACAGGTATTTTTATTAAAAAAAAATTATTTTCAAATTTTTTATGTATCCGAACCGAATTTGGAAAATTCAAGTTAATTTTCATAGAAAATGTTCTCTTCTTTCAAATCGATATCATGAACCGTTTTCGAGAAAAAGACATTTAAACTTTTTGTGTTTCTTACATAAAATCATGAGTCTATATTCAGATCCTGAAGTAGTAGGTACAATTTAACTACGACAGTCGGAACGAGTGTAGAAAAACAAAAATAAAAAAGTATATATAATAAAGTGAAAAGAGTGTAAAAGGGTGTACGCCGCCTATAAATGACTGATAATAGCCGGGGGGAGCCCCCCGATAACATCGTTACAAGTTCATCACCACGGAATAATAACCCCTTGGGATTAATAATGGATGTGGATGCTTTAATGAAGGACACTACAGAAAAAAATAAATATCAGGGAAGTAAAAATAATGAACAAATAAATGGATTTCTGGTGACAATTCAATTTCAACAAAAAATAAACGGTTTTAAAGATTAAAACTAACTTTTCCGCATCTGTGGCCCTGAACAATATTCTATCATAAAATTGTTACTTGTATACACTTCGGGGGATGTATCGTGCTAACAAACCGAAATTTCTCCAAAAATAACCAAAAATTTAGTATATCTAGTTTTATAGGACCCGCTGTACTCGCTCTAGTCAACTGAAAATCAATAGGGTACATCTGTGAGACACCTTGAATAATACTTATTCATAAAGTTGATCAATCGTATACTCTCTGGAGGCTGTATCGTGCTAACAAACTGAAAATTCTCCAAAAATGACAAAAATTTGGTACTTCAAGTACCACAGCACCCATTGTAATGGCTTTAGTGAGCTCAATATCAATAGGGTTCATCTTTAAGACGCTCTGAATAATATCCAATCATAAAATTCATCACTTGTATATACTACGGAGGCTGTATCGTGCTAACAAACTGAAACTTCTCCAAAAATGACAAAAATATCGTACTTAAAGTACTGTAGCACCGGTTGTATTTTCTCTTGTGAGCTGAAAATCAATAGGGTTCATCAGTGAGATGTCCTGAATAATATTCAATCATAAAATTGGAGACTTGTTGAACTCCGGAGGCTGTATCATGCTAACAAACTGAAATTTCTCGAAAAACGACAAAATGTCGTACTTCAAGTACCATAGCACCCGTTGTACTGGCTCTGGTGAGCTGAAAATAAATAGGGTTCATCTGTGAAATGTCCTTAACAATATTCCATCATAAAATTGGTGACTTATTGCACTCCGGAGGCTGTATCGTGCTAACAAGACTTGCAAGGAAAAATGGCCGACGACAACGACGACGACGACATACACACAGGATTTTTTTTCTAAAAACCGTTTTTTTGTGTTGTTGTTGATGGATAACGTAAAAATAACTCAAAACAAAATTTCAAATTTCCTTTTTTGTGGGTAAACCAATACTTTTCTGGCATATTAGATAGGTTGGCGGAAAAGTAACAACAATGAACAACAAAAAGAGAACCAAGAAAAACATCGACCTCGGCCCTCATTAAATTATCAATCAACTGACATGGTCCCGTTTCAGGTTTATATTGAAAATAATAAACCGGATTTTAAAGGTAAACTGAATCCAATAAAAGTGGGAGAAATTATATTACAGAATTACAAAGATATCAATAATAAAATTAAACAAATTCAATCAATCGGTCGTAATAGGATTAGAGTAACTTTCAAAGATTATATAAGTGCAAATAATATAATTGATTCTAATTTCTTAAAGGAAAATAATTTAGCAGCATATATACCAAAATTTTTGGTATATAGATTAGGTATATTAAAATATATTGACACCGACTTATCAGAAACATTTTTAAAAGAACGCATTTCAGCATATGATTATCACACTAAATTTGAAGTTGAATTCGTAAAAAGAATCAACCGAAATATTAATAATGGAAATAACGTTGAATTTCAACCCTCAACTACGATATTGGTATCCTTCAAGTGCCAAACTTTACCCAAATACGTAGAAATAAATAAAGTTCTGTATGAGGTCGAAGTTTATCGACAAAAAGTTTTATTGTGCTATAATTGTTTCAGATACGGTCATTTAGGGAAACAATGTAGGAATAAAGTTAGATGTAAAAAATGTGGGGAAAATCATAGTTCGGAAGAATGTGACAAACAATTATTAGAGATAAAATGTCTGATATGTAAGGGAGATCACTATGTTAATAATTCTCAACTATGCCCAGAGTATAATAGACAAAATGAAATTAAAAACTATATGTCGAATGCAAATTGTTCATTTATTGATGCAAACAAAGCTATTCCTCACAAGTCCTATGCCGCGGCAGTATCTTCAACCAATAAACAACATTATCAATTTCTCCCGATGTATCCCTCTACATCCTCAACAAATCCACCAACAATAACAAAACATATAGATCAAATCAATGAAAACAACTCAAAAACAACACCAACTAGATATACACAAAAGAAACCTAACACACATCAGTCAATTATACAAGCAAGTAAAAAACCGAGAATATCGAATCAAGAAAATAATTTACTCCTGGAACATAGATCTATAACATCTCAAATATCAATTCCTCGCGTTGAAGGAATTATATTGGCCTCACCACATTATATGAATATAAGCAAAAATTATGAAATACAAGAATATATGTATAAAGTCATAACTAGTCGCGAGTGTTATTCAAACATTGAAACAATCAAAAAATTTAGAAATTAAAGAAGAAGATATAATTCAATTAGTAAAAAATAATTTATCAAACAACCAAAATCATGAATAATAAGTACACAGAATCACTTAGTTTACTACAGTGGAACAGTAGATCATCTATCTCAAATAAAAGTAACTTGGAATATTTACTATTAAAAGAAAATATAAATATTGCATTATTATCAGAAACATGGTTTAAGCCAAATACATATATAAACTTCTCTGGATACAATAATATACGAAAAGACCGGCCCGACGGAAGGGGGGAGTAGCAATACTACTAAAAAATAATATAAATTATAAAATAACCGAATTCAAATGCACAACTAAAATAGAAAAAATAAGTGTTACCACAACACTATCTAACAATGAAAATTTAACTTTAGTATCAGTATACATAAAACCAGCAACTAAAATTACTGTAAATGAATGGAATATATTTTTTGAAAATATACCAAAGCCGTATGTGGTGAGGGGAGATTTTAATTCGCACCATATATCTTGGGGTTGTATACAAACTGATAGTTTAGGAAAAGCACTACTAGATAGCTTAGAAGCAAATAATTTAATTTTCTTAAATGATGGTAGCATAACTTTTTTTTTAGTAGATGGCACTGGATCAAGCCAACAGTATGTAATCAATGTGATACGGTTTTTCGATTTTGTTTTGCTTTAATTATGTTATCGTTTGTTTATAATGTTTGATATGCATTTGTTGGTTGTACAATATTGTTAGTGATTAGTTAGAGAACCTGATCATTCTTTTTTTTCCTTTCTTTCTCCTTTTTTTCCTCTTTCCTTTAATTTTTTTCCCTTCTTTTTTTTATTTTTTTCCTTCTTTTCTTTTTATTTTTTCCCTTTCTTTTTTTTGTGTTTTTTTTTGCTTTTTTTTCTTTTTTTTAAGGGGTGAAAAGAGCTTTGTACTGTGTAATCCATATTGGGTTTTTATCTATTACTTTTATATTTGATATGTAGTGTGCTGAACATATGAAGCTTTCTACAAGTATTGGTAACTTTTTCTTTTCCCAGTATTTTGTTGTGAGACCAAGGTTTGTTAGTAAGCTGATTTTGTTAATTACATTTGCTTGTTTGGCTCTTGATTTAAAGACAAATATGTCACTTAGGAATTGTCTTCTTAAGCGTAGTGGAGGTTCATATGTCTCATTTCCAGGACAGTAAATGGGGTGCTTGGCAGATATCCTATACTCATCCTAAGACATTTATTTTTTATTTGTTCGATTTTTTTTAAGTGTATATCTGCAGCTGTAGCGTAAAATAATGATCCATAATCTATAATTCATCGTATTAGGCTTCTGTAGAACAGCAATATTATATTTGGATCGGAACCCCAGTTATGTTTGCTAAAAGTCTTAAGTACATTTACAGCGTTAGTTTAGCTTACTGTCTAAAATTACACCTAAATATTTAAAACTAGTTTTGTGATGTATCGTATAATGTGAAAGTTGTATACTCTTAGGGTGAGTATATCTTTTCCTTGTAAAGGTGACGGATGTCGATTTGGATTCTGATATTGTCAATCCGTTTTTTTCTGTCCACGAATGTACCGTCTGCATTGCTTTAGAGAGTTGGGCGTGACACTGTGGAATAATTTGGTTTTGCGAATACAGTACGATGTCGTCTGCATATTGAAGGATATTTATTTCCTTAGGTATTATTGTTTGCAAATCATGTGTATATATTATATACAATAAAGGACTTAAAATGCTTCCTTGTGGTAAACCGATCGATGTTTCCCTGGTGTCAGATATTTCGTTGTTTATTTTTATAGCTATCTTCCTGTTAGAGTAGAAGTTAAATATATGTTTAGCTAGTGTGACTGGAATGTCCAGATGACATATTTTTGTAGATACAATTTCCAAATTTACATTGTCGTAGGCTCCTTTAATGTCAAAGAATAAAGCGGAGGTCGATTTGTTTTAGGTAAATGAGATTTGTACGTCCGTTACCAAGGTCGCTATATTTTCTTGAGTAGAGCTGCCTCTTCGATACCCATATTGTGAGATTGGAATTAAGGAATTTTTTTCCAGATAGTATTCGAGTCGGACTTTTATGAGTCTTTCATACGTTTTTAGTACGCAGGATGCAAGGGATATTGCTCTATATGATTCGG
This sequence comes from Galeruca laticollis, assembly GCA_963921935.1. Classification (NCBI taxonomy): domain Eukaryota; kingdom Metazoa; phylum Arthropoda; class Insecta; order Coleoptera; family Chrysomelidae; genus Galeruca; species Galeruca laticollis. The sequence continues at coordinate 48,038,079 of OY998179.1, read as the reverse complement.
CCAAAGTATGATATTTCCCTGGTTTAATGATCGGTATAATTAAGTACTGTTTCCACGCTTTCGGTATTTCAGCTTGAAGACACCAAATACTGTTCAAAATTGATAGTAAACTGCTCTTTGCGGTAAGAGGTAAATTGTTAATCATGGAGTAGTGTATATTATCATATCCTGGGGCAGAATTATTATTACTTTTTAAAGCCATTTGTAACTCACTCATAGAAAATGGAAGTAATGAAAATTCGGTTGTTACCTTTGGTGTCATTTCTGGTATTCTATCGAAAATGGATGTATCAAAATACACGCTTGGAGGTGATAGACTTTCATGAAATTTTGAAACCCATTCGCTCTCTAGGTTTATTGCTTGTCTGTTTTGGAATTAACGGTTTTTAAAATGATTCACTTTATTCCACACCTCTTTTAGGGGCATTGATCTATTAAGACTGGTACAATACCTCTTCCAATTTTCTCTCTTAACTGTTTTTAAGGTTTTATTGGCTATGGCATTATTTTGTTTATATTCTAGCAAGTTTTGTAAATTTGGATTGTTGAGGTACTTGTACATACTTCTTTTCCTAGCTGTTATTGCTTGCTGACACGCGTCATTCCACCATGGTTTGTTTTTTGTGGTTGCATGATTTTCTTTTGATTTTGGGATAGAGTGTTCGGATGCATATTCAATTTTTTTAATAAATTCTTCGTACTCTAATAACTCTAATTTCTGGAATTTATGACTGGATTCTAGAGAGTAGCTGTCCCAATTTGCCTTTTTACAGTTCCATTTACTATTTGTGAACGGAGTGCATGTATTTGTACAAATTGATAATTGCGTTATTGAAGGTAGGTGATCGGATCCATATAGGTCGTTCAGTAATGACCAATTGAGCAAATGGACAATGTCTGGAGAACAAATTGTTAGGTCAATAGCAGAATGTGTTTGTATCGAATTGCCAATGAAAGTTGATGACCCATCATTTAGATAAATAAAATTATGCGTATCCAACGCCTTCAGCAAAACTTTTCCGTTAGTATCTGTATTAGGTCCACCCCATGCGATATTATGCGGATTAAAATCTCCCGTTATTATCAATGGTTTAGAATAACTCTCGAATAGCTTTTCCCATTGTTTATAGGTGATTGTTATTTTTGGTGGAATGTATACAGATACCAGCGTTACATAAGTTTTATTATTACCTTTTATTTCTATTGCCTTTTGATTTACGTTTCATATACTATATTTATTAGTTAATTCTTTATAAATGATATTTGTTCTAACAAGAATTGCAGTACCTCCTCCAGATCTATCTTGTCTATCATCTCTCACTATATTATATCCACTGAAATTAACATATTTATTAGACGGAAATCGTGTTTCTGAGAGGCATGCTATATCAACTTTTTTTTCATTTAATAAATATAATATATTGTGTTTGTTTGAAATCGCTGATCTGCAATTCCACTGACACAAGGTTAAATTCTTATACATTGGATTTTAATTGATTAAGATTAAAATTAAAATTACTTTTTATCATTGCTTTAATCTCAGATTCTTGTAATTCAAATTTTTTATTTTTTATGGAATCAACAACCGATAATATAATGTTTAGTATTGTACTAAGAAGATCATTTGATTCTACTGTATCATCTGAATGATGAACATTATTATTAATGTTTGATTGATACTGTTGACTTGACAAAATACCTCCCCTTTGGCGGGGGATATTAATTGGGGATACTATTTGATTACTTTGTTGTGTAATGGGGTCCGTAGAATTAGATCTTATCCTTTTATGTACCTGTTGCGGTGTTTGTTGTATGAGTGATGATTTCTTTACAACAGTATTATAGTAAGATGGTATTGGTAATCTAGTTGGTTGGGATACAGGTGAAAAATAGGAGTTTTGGGATAGATTTGCCGAAGTTAGGGGAGGGAAATTGAAACTTGATATACTATTGTTTGCCGTTGTTTGGTTGCATGCTGAAGGTTGAGATCCTGAAGTTAGTATTTCTGAATACCTTGTTTCTGGAATTTGAAGACCTGCGTCTCTATATGAGCAGTTTGTATTTGTCATTATATTTTTTTATTTCTTTCTGTCTAGTGAACTCCCTACATTCTTTTAAATCATTTGCATAATGGTTTCCCCTACATGTCAGACATTTAACCTCGGTTTCTGTACATATGTCAGCCGAATGATTATCTCCGCATTTAAGACATCTTTGCTTGCCCCTACACTGACGTCCTATATGTCCGCATCGGAAACAATTGTTACATAAGACAACTTTTTGTTGATATGCTTGAACTTCATATGATACTTTGTTTATTATTATATATTTTGGCAAATTTTGACATTTGAAGGAGACCATAATGGTGCTGGTTGGTTTTAGTATTGTTTCTCCATTTGCGTCTTTGATTCTTCTGTTCATTCTTTTAACAAAGTCAACTTCAAATTTGATATGGTGATCGTAAGCTGTAATTCTTTTTTTAATGTACTCTTCTGTTAAATCTAAGTCTATTTGTTTCACTATACCCTGTCTAAAAATCAGAAATTTGGGGATATACGCGATCAAATCATATTTTACCAATGCTGTAGATTTTAATAAAATATTTGAACTAGAGTAATCTTTCATGATAACTCGAATTCTATTTTTACCAATTGACTGAATCTGTTTAATTTTTTTATCCAAATCTCCGTGTTCACTTAGTTCAGTACAATTTCGCCTACTTTAATAGCATTTAATTTACCTTCAAATCCGGGCCTATTATTTTCAATGTAAACATGAAATGGGCCCATATCAGTTTGTTGATAGTAATAAGTTGTACATACCTGTTTTTGTTACCTGTTTTGGTCCTGATTCTTGGGTTTGATTGTTTTCAAATGTGGAAGTTGAAGTAGTATCTCTACTTACCGAAACATAAATATGATTTTCCATGGTTTTATTTTTTGATTTTTCAATATCTTTGCATAGGGCATTCACATCCATTATTAAATTTAGGGGATTATTGCTGGGTTGCGGAGGTGATATTCTGCTTGGATTGTCGAAGTCTGGGGGCTCGCCCCCGCTATCCACGTCCATCTTAATGGACTAACTTGGTGTTTAGATTAGATATATTTATATTTATTTATAAACTATCACTTAGTATTATAACTTATAACACACACGGAGAGACCGATTTTAATAGGAACCTATTTGCACGGTAGCTAAGTGTGAACTGGGTAGTCTAAGTGTGAACTGGGTAGTATAACTTGCATAAACAATTTTAATCAAAATAATAGTGCTCTTGATTTAACGATATGTAGCCCCAACATACACAATTTATTTGATTGGCAAACTTTGACAGACACATATGGATCAAATCACATATCTATAAAAATAACCGGTCAAGTAAGCATAAAATCTGTACTACAAACATATTTTAAAAAATGGAATATAGGTAAGGCTGACTGGAACAAATATTATACAGAATGCTCAAATATAATAAATTACCATAATAATAATAACACACTAAACAATAATAATCTTTATGATAAAATTAAAAATGTTATTAACCAAGCTGCTGAGGAATCTATTCCAAAATATAAAAATAATATAACAAACAAAACAAAAGCCAAAGTCTGGTGGAATAATCAGTGCGATCTACTAGTATCATTACGCAAAGAAGCATTTAGTAAATATAAAAAAAATCCAAATCTTGAAAATTTAATTAATTATAAAAACGCCGATGCAGCGGCCAAAAAAATAATCAAAAAAACAAAGAAAGAAAATTGGAAAACATATTGTTCATCTCTAAATAAAAATTTTCCATTGAAAAAAGTTTGGGAACAAGTAAATAAATTTAAAAACAGGAAAATAAATAATAAACAATTGATAGATTTTTCGGCAGATTGGATTTCAGAATTTCTTTATAAATTAACACCTGATTATACGAATCACCCACCCGGCAACTTAGAAGAAACAAAACCTGGCAACTTAGAAGTTACAAATGAAAGCCAATCATATTTTCAGAAAAAAATTACTCTAAACGAATTAAATACGGCTCTCCATAATAAGAACAACACCAGCCCGGGTAAAGAAACTGTACACTACTCAACGCTACACCAATTACCAACAGTTGTGAAAAAACAACTAATAGAAGTATTCAATAAAATTTATTTCAATGAAATAGAAGTACCGGCAGACTGGATGAATTATATTGTAATTCCACTGTTGAAACCTGGAAAACCAGATTCTAACCACAATTCGTATCGACCAATAGCATTAGCCTCTTGTATCTTAAAAACATATGAACGAATAATAAAATGCAGATTGGAGTATTACACAGAAAAAAACAATTTATTAGCAAGATCCCAATATGGTTTCAGAAAAGACAAATCTACACAAGAACTACTATGTGAATTTACAGCAAATATTTATCAAGGTTTCACAACCAATAAATACACAAGCACAATTTTCCTGGATATAGCAGGGGCGTACGATAATGTAGACTTACACATATTGAAATTAAAGATGAAGAAACTAGGAATCCCAAACTGGATATGCGAACACATCTCCAAACTCTACAGTAACAGGAATATATACATACGAGCAAATGATAAATTAGTAGGCCCTAGACAAACTTCCATAGGATTGCCACAAGGAGGAATCTTGAGTCCCTTGCTCTACATAATTTACACCTACAATATTGAGAAAAGTTAAGTAGCCTTGAAGTCAAGATATATCAGTATGCAGACGATATTGTTATCAGTTCCCAACAATATTAAAAATCGTTGCTTAAGACTATGTACAGGGGCTCTGCAGAGCATATCTATAAATGTATTGGAAGCAGAATGTTCAGAACCACCATTACACATTAGAAGAGAAAGAAATGTTAACGAACCGACTAATGTTAAAAATTTAAGTGCAAAGAAAACAGATAGCAAGAGAAGTTTAAACAACCTATTTATATCTTGCCTAACTACTAAATATTGGGAAAAGAAGAGGTCACCTAACTTTATAGAAAGCTACAACTATGTTCTGGATATTTTAGCAAACCTAAATAAGGAGAATAGAATAGGAGAAAATATAATAAATTTCAAGCTACCGATATCAGACATAAACAAATAAAAATAAAATTAAAAGAGGATTTGCAGAAGCACTACTCAGAATACCCTGGAGGACAAACATATAAAGTTATTGAACCCACAGTTAAACACAAACACTGGTTCCACAAAGAAAGTGATAGATCATTTATTAGAACCCTCACTAGAATAAGGTCAGGACATTGTCTCACACCACAACGTATGAAGATATTTAAACTAACAGAAAACGATAAACTAACAGAAAACGAGAACTGCAGATGTGGCGAGATCGGATGATTGTCTTTTAGAGTGTAAATTCAATGAAGCAGCATCAAAACAATTTTACAGTAAACTTTCCCAAGTTTATAGCATTACCAGCTAATCTTTTAACCATACTAGCATCAGAAGAGATAGAAGTAAAACAACTCCTTTATAACTTAACTAAAAGTACTAACATGATATTGTAGAAAAAAAAAGCACAAAAAAAATGAATAAAATGAAAAAAAACTAAATAAGCACAAAAAAATGGATGAAATGAAAAAATGAGAAAAAAACATATATAAGTATAAAAAAAACTAAATAAGCACAAAAAAATGAATGAAATGAGAAAATGAGAAAAAAAACATATATCAGTAAATAGAATAAAGTACTTTTAAACCAAATCTCTTGAAATAACCAAATAAAAATAAAGATAAAATGTCAACAACTGTATCTAAAATCCAAATGTATAAAGCCTAATCTATAATCCAAAAAAAAAAGATAATAATGCATAAAATGTTCATTACAATAGACTGGCCTGTTGGT